>CM051825.1:57158635-59658635 GCA_028451465.1 Erethizon dorsatum | reverse complement strand
GATTCTGCATTATTTTATGTACATTTCCCCACAGTTCTTGGTGAGGATCAGAGAAATATGGTATAACACAACTCTGATCAACCACCCAGTTCTCAGATAATACCTTCTCCATTCATCCCTCTCCTTTGTGTGTGTTGTGTGTTGTCATCAAATATGATCTTGAAAACAGCATATTTAAGATGAGAGAAACTCTGAGTCATTGAATATACTGTGGGGTATGAATGCCTGCCTTCTTATGCTACCATGTCAGTTAGAGTTTACCTGAGTAAGAAGTAAACCTTAAATGTTTTAATCCTTACAGGTTTTCTGTTATGACAAATAACATAATCTCAAAAAGAATCCATTACATTATTTTCTAATAATATCCAATCACTTACTTGCTTTCCAGATCCTTAATCCATGCAGGACATGCATTAAAATACTCCCAATGATAGTATGAGATAGACATAGACTTTCTCAGCAAATTTCAAGTTTGATAACTTCCTCATAACAGATAAATAATTATTTTATTGATTTAAATATGGCCCAGGAAAAACAGCATAAGTATTTGAGTAAATTTTCCAGATCACATGGGTTGAGATTCAGGAAAACTTTAAGTAGAATTACTCAAAGATCCTCACAGGAGTGGTTTCTTTGTCACTGGGAGTGAGTGATCCTATAGAAAAGGTAGCATGATATGTTTGCCTTCTTTATGCTTCTCATAGTCTTGGTTTCATGTTAGTTCATCAAGTGTATTTGTATTATAGTCTTTGAAATAGTTGCATCAAATTATTTCCTTTAGAAAACTACTTCAATAAAGTTCTTACTTAAGAAATTGCCCAAAGTCAGACAATACTCCTACATCCCCACCTCCTTCACTCTCCAAATTTGCCTTTAGAGACCTTATAGAAGAAAACCCAAAACATTATTCCCTCTGCTTAACTGTGAAAAATACTAAACTCAGATTATCTATTTATAAATAATTAAGAATAGACAATGTGAATGTCTTATTTACTTTCTCATTTCTATGACAAAAATCTTGAAAAGAAGTTTATTATGGCTCATGGATTTTAGAGGATTCGGTTCATAGTCAACTGGCTGCAGGATAGAAAGAGCATGGTGGAAGTGTCTGTTGGAGTAAAGCTGTTCACATCATGTGACCAGGAAACAGAGAAGGGAGGGAGATATACCTTTCCAGGTCACATCACCAGTGATCTGCCTGTTCTGACCGCACACCACCTCTGAACGGTAACTCAGCTATTATGCCTCCATGATACAATCACTTTCCAAAAACCACACCTTTGAATATATAAAGCTTTTGGAAGACATTGTAGACCAAAAACCATAATATTCCACCACCGGCACTCAAAAGACTCATGTTTGTGTCTTTATACAAAATGTAGTTGGCCCATGTCTAAGGCCAGCAAAGTTTTAACAGTTTCAGCATTGCTGAAAAGTCCAAATCCAAAGTCTCCCCTGAGACTCAAGGCAAATTCTTAGCTGTGAACCTTTGTAAGAAAAAAAAAAGAAGTTAAACACTGCCATGATAATATAATATATGGTAAAAATTCTTATTCCATAAATGAGAACTAAGTGGATAGAATAGAATGGGAGCAAAGCAAGCCTGAAGACCTGCAGGGAAAACATTAAATCTTATAGATTTGTATCCAGCATTCATGGCAAGTTGTGGTGCTCTGTGAGTGGTTCCAACCCTACAGCATTGCCACTTGTTCCCTTGTAGCCTCTCTTATGTTGTATCTCCACTCACTTTCCTTGGTTGATGCTCCATATTCCTGGCATCTCCAACTTCCTGGAGTCCCCAGTTCACTTTTGGACTCACTCTCACATCTTCACTCACTGCTCTTTCAGCGGTATACTTCCTGGACTCTCAGGCCTACTGAAATCTGGGTGGAAGCCTCTTTGATCCCACAAGTTTTGCATTTGCGTGCTTGTAAAACCAGCACCATGTGGATGATGCCAAGGTTTGCCACCATCTCGAACAGTAGTCAGGCCCCTTGGATCATGGCTGCAGTAACCTCTGAGTGAATGGATAGCTGAACACTGTGAAAACAAAACACAGGAAACCAATTCTCTGGGTAGCCCTCCTCCAGAATGGAGCCCAGGGGCTCTCTTTTCAAGTGAAATATTTACAGTTTTGGAACCTGGAGCCTGACAAGGGTGAATCTTGCTGATTCATATTGCTTTAGGTCATCTTTCTTTTTGTCCTGATGAAAAGTACTTGGCTTATTTTTTTAATGCTAACTATACTCTCCTTTGCCCCGAGTTTGCAAGTCCTTCCATTTTGGCACACCTGAAAAGGATGTAGGATTTTCACTCCTGTTTTTCTATGTAATCTGACTAAACACCACAAAGTGTACAAATGCCACAGCTTGAACACTGGAGTGCAATGAAACTTCCACTGTCAGGTTAATTAGTCAGCTACCTCTAATCTGACTTCTGCAGTCTCAGGACATGGGCAAATATAGACAAATTTTCTGTCAGAATATTACACATATGACCTGGAATCCAACGGTAAATGGAGTCTTTGTTCCCAACGGAAACCTCCTGAGCCTTGCCTTTACTATTTGCATTTCTATCAGCATTCTGGTCTTCTGAGCTCTGGCCAGAATCTCCCATCATGCTTGGCTTACAGCATTCTAGGGTTTTTCCAGCCAGCATCTCCAAACATTGGCAAACTTGTCCCTCAAGCTAATTCCAAAAGCTTCTAAACCACAGGGTCAGGTATTATCTCAGCAATAACCCCACTTCTCTAGTACCAAAATCTGTCTTCAACATTTTATTACTGGAAAGAAAATATTTGACACCCACAATTTAAAAGAGGAGAGGTTCAGCTGGTCCATAGCTTTTTAGAGAATTCAGCCCATAGCTGTCTCCAGAACAAGAAGATCATGACAAAGGGTCTGGTGGAGGAAAGTTATTCATGTCATGGAAGCCAGGAGACAGGGACTGAATTAAGGAGCCAGGGATGGATATATATCCTTCCTTTTCATGCCCCCAGCTGGCCATAACTCACCTCTTAACAGTAAGCCAGATATAGTACTCTCAATCCAATCACCTTCCAAAATCCCCTCTTTTAAGAACACATGAGCCTTTGAGGGACAGTCTGGATCTAAGCCATCAATGAATTATTCTGGCACGCAGAACTGGAACATTACCAAATGTCCTTGTATGGCATAGTTTCATATTATAAATAGTATAAGAGAAATGTTATCCATTAGTGTGCATCTGATAATAAAAAGGAGAAAAAACAAAAGAACAAGGCAAAACAAGAAAATATCACTTTTAATTAGGGAACCATTAAGTCCCTTGCCCTGATTTAAAAAATATGTAGACAAATAGAATAAAAGTGCTAGTTTAGGCCCATTCGTTAGAGAATAAAACAATTACCAATGGATTAACTTGGTTTCTTAGGAAAACAAAAAAAAATACACACTTCAGTTGCATTTAATTGATTTGGGGGTAAGAAAAATAAGTATCCTATTAACAAAATGATAAAACCATTCACCATTTGACAAGAAGTAACTCAGCATTATTGATTTTTTCTCTGCATCTCTCATTCTTCTGCTGCCTTCAGTTGACCTGGTATAAGCACAACCATATAGTAACAATGAGTATCATGGGATCTGAAATGGACATCTCGACAAAGTGATCCTTCTATTCTGCTGTGAGAAAAAGCATCACTGTAAGGAAAAAATAAAGCTGATAGTTGAGGCCATCGCCTCTCTGTTCACATTGAGCATAACATTACAACGTTTGGTGAGGTATGAGGTCACTCAGGTTTTTGTTCATTTACATTCAGAGCTTCTATCTCATTATCAGGATAAAGAGTTAAAGGCAAAAACATAAAATGGTTATTTAGTTTTCAGAGCAGTGACATAAAAACATGATAATAAACATTGTTGCTAAACTAGTGACATCCACAGAAAAATCACAAAAAAGAATAATTCTGAAATGGAGTCCAAGGAGAATGATAATGGGTGAATATACAAGGGTGACCTACAGACAACAGACTGAAAATTTGCATCTGCAGCACAAATAGTATCTTACAATCTTCTACTCTGGAACTCTTTGGCTAGAGTTGTCCATATATGAAGCAGGTCAATAAAAGATCAACTCCTGCAACTCAAGGGTTTACCCCTGTAATTTTTATATGCGATGTATGCTTGAAATCACTAGTTGCTTTATTCTGCTTGTTATATGTTAATATGAGAGCTTCAGTTTCCATGGAGATGACTACACATCTCTTGTAATACCCTCCTCCCCAGGACTTCTCAAAATGAGCTTAATAAGCTACATCAGTGCTTCTCAAACTATCTGTGGTCAAGAATGATTTTTTTTTCTTATTTGTAGATCATCACACATTTCAGAGCATGGTCTTCCGATTTGTGCCACATATGACTCATCATGAAAACTGATCTACACTTTCTGTTAATGATGAATCAATAATGTTCCTGAGTGTTATAGCAATGTCATCTTACTATGGAAGTGATTAAAAGATTAATCACAATTTCTTTATTTGCATCATTTGGGACCATTAACAGTTTGTTTACCGGCTATGGTCTACTAATTGTACTCTGATTTGCACTGTATAATATATCCAATGTTTTAATGAAGATCACAAAAAATAGAAAACTATTTTTTTTTTGGTGGGTACTGGGGGTCAACCTCAGGACCTCATGCTTGCCAGGCAGGTGCTTATGCCGCTGAGCCATCTCACCAGCCCTAGAAAACTAATTTAAAATAATTATTATATTAATACATAATCTTCAAATTTGCTTAAAACTTATTCAGATTTTGAAAACGATATGAAAGCAGACAAAATTTCTTAAATGATTAAGGTCTAGATATTTGCAGAGAGTTCTTGAGAACAAATTGTTGCTTGAAATATTCTTCACTAGCAGTTACTGGTTGGTTAATAGAAGCTATTGTGTTCTGGTATACTGTGACTATCAAAGGTTATTTTATATCTCTATGTTTCCCTTTTTTTACTTTTTCATAAATAATGTAATTCACTAACAATTCAATATCTAAAGATAAAATTAAGCTTTCAGTAACATGACTAATATTGACACTGACTCTAATAAACACATAAATACACACATACTAATTGGCTAGTGGCCAATAAATATCTAATGCTAAGTCTCAAAATGTGAAAGAGACATACTTTTATTTGTAAAGAAAGTGGGCAAAGAAGGTCTTAGATTTCCACGGTCAATAATGTTAAATGAAGATGGTAGCACTGTTAAAATAACACTCTTTCATAATGTAGGAAAGAGAAATAATGTAAGTTATCCTCTAACCTTCGTGCTCTAAGTGCCAGATTTTAAATAGAAGAAGTCAGAACTTTGATTATTATATCTTAGAGGAAGTAAAAATTTTAATGACAAAATATTTTAAAGAAAAATAGAGACAAGGAAACAAGCAAGAAGATTTTTAAACAAAATTTAAAGAAAAAATTAAAGCAGGAAGCAAGGTCTCCTATACTCTAGTTTCTTAAGATGCACACTGAAAATAAGAAACAGAAATAGTCACACATCTGAAAACTCCAAAATTTTGGTGAAAATATATTTTTTTCCTTTTTGTATTATCTTTATTATGTGGTCTATAAGAAGCACTCTTAGTAAATTAGTAAAATAATATGTATTATTACATTGCTATGTCCATTTCTCCTAGGAACTTTTGGATATACCTTAAGATTTTCTGTGTACACTAGTTTTTCCAAATAAAGATATTTAAAACTTTAAAATCTGTAGGTCTTTTATTTTCTCGCATTGCTGAACTGGCTAGGGACTCCAGCATGACAATAAACACAAGAATAAGTATATTCATCGTATTCCTCCTTGGTCACAGAGAAAAGGCTTTTAGTCTTTCAAAATTAAGAACTGTGGAACTGGAGATCATTCTGTTAACTGAAGATAGGCACAGAAAGACAAGCACCCTGTGATCTCCCTCATATGTTGAGTCTACAATAGTTTATCTCATAAAAGGTGAGAAAGGATAGTGGTTAGCAGAAGCAGGGAATGCAGGGAAGGGGAAGGATGGGGAAAGAATGATCAGTGGGTAATAAGTGAAAATTACAAGCAAGAAGTTCTGCTGTGCTATTGTACAATATGATGAGTATAGATAACAATAATGTTCTGTACATTTCAAACACAAAAAGAAAGGATTTTGAAAGATTTAACGCAATAAAATGAGAAATATTGGAGGAGATAGATATATTAAACTGATTTATATATTAGACAATGCATGCATGTATCAAAACATTATGATATCCATTAATATGTCCAATATTTATGTATTCATGTTATCTGTTAAAATTTAAATTTAAAAATCACGAATCATGTCAGTTTTTCATTCAACATAGATGTATTTTTTCCAGTCAATAAAGTTCATTACTATTCCTAGGTGGTTGCGAGTTACTTATTTCTATTATGAGTAAGTGTTGAACTTTTTCAGTTGCTTTACCTAAAAGATCTTTTGATTTTCTTCTTTATTCCTATTGAAGTGCTAAGTTACAGATTAACATCTGAGTGTTGAATCAATCTTTGACGGCTGTGATAATTCTCAGTTGTTAATAATGTGCTACTGGATGTAATTTTAATTTTGAAGTGAAAATCTGGTACATATTGACATATTATTTACCAGTGAAACATTGTCAAAATTAAGATAATGAACACATTCTTCAACCTCAGGTTTCCTGAAGCCCCCTGGTAAGCCCTCTCTACAAATTCTTTGATACCCCCTCTCTAGGTGGCCATGAACTTATTATATGGCTTAAAAATTCATTCCTTTTTCTAAGTAATATTCTTTGTTTTGTTTTTCAATCTGTATACCTGTCATTGGACATAAGTACTTCCAATTTTTGGCCATCACAAAATATAGTTGTTATATATTTTTGGGTTTTTCTTCTTTATCATAATCTACTTTTTAAAATACAGTAAACATTTTTAGAAGAGATTTTTATTTATTTTTTTTTTTTATTTTGTGGGTTTCGGGGGTCGACCTCAGGACCTCTTGCACCAGCAGGCGCCCATGCCGCTGAGCGATATCACAAGCCCTTTTATTGTATGTGGGTTCACGGGAGTTGAACTCGGGCCCTCGCGCTTGCCAGGCAGGTGCTTATGCCACTGAGCCATCTCACGGCCCTAGAAGAGTTTTAGAAGTCAGTATTTTTAAAACAATATGAGATTTAAAGAAATACACAAAATTTCTTATCCTGCCCACTTCTTTACAAATTCACCCCATCATTAACATATTGTATGATTTTAGTACAATTGTTTTAATCAATGAATCAACATTGCTATATGTATTATTACTTTACTAAGTAAAGCCTATACTTTACAATAGAATTCATTCTTTGTCATAGAGTTCTAAGAATTTTGATAAAAGCATGATGCCACAAATTCACCATAATAGCAACAAAGAGTAGTTTCACTGCTCTAAAAATGCCCTTATTTTTGTTTTTAATCATGTTGTATCACTTCACAATATTCATGGAATCACCATTTCTATTGCTCTTCCTTAGATCCACATTTGCAACTTGGATCATCTATCTTCTGCCTAGTGGTTTCTTTTAATACTTCTTGTTTTGCAGGTCTTCTGGTGTTGGATTCTTTCAGCTCCAAGATTTCTGAAAATATTTACTTCATTTTTATTTTTGAGCAATATTTTTCTTGATATAGAATTCAAAGTTATCTTCTCTTTTCTTTGAATGAAGACTTTGCTCGCCTGTCTTCTGGTATACATTGTGCAAGGTGAGAAGCCTGCTTCTGCTTTCATCATCATTCTACTATGTGTGACATTCTCTTCTTTAATGGCTGCTCTCTTTTTCTTTCTTTTTTTCTTTTTTCTTTTTTTCTTTTTAGACAGTTTCACTATGCAGTTCAGGCTGGCCTTGAACTCACTTTGTAGCCCACATTGGCCTTTAACTCACAGTGATCCTCTTGCCTCAGCCTGCCAAGGGCTGGGATTATGGGCATGTACCACCTCACCCAGCCTAAAGCTGCCCTTAAAACTTACCAATTTATCACTAATTTTAAGTAATTTTATTATTATGCACCTTGATATTGTTTTCTCACATTCCTTGTGTCTGAGGCAACATGAGCTTCTTGGATATGTGGGCTATAATTATCACCAAACTGAGATAAATTCCAGCCCTGTTTCCTTCAGATGACTTTTCTGTATCCCTCTCACCCTCCAAATGAACATAACTCAGGTTCTTCCATTAGATTCCAAATGCTCTGTTTATTTTTATTCTTCTAATTTTATGTTTCATTTCTATTTTTGTATCTGCAGGATTATGAATCATTTACCTACATTATCTAATCTGCCTTTAAGCTCATTCAAGTTTGTATTTTTTCATCTGAAATATTGTCCATTTCATCCCTATAAATTTTACATATATTTTTATCTCTTACATATATTTACTTAGTATGTTCAATATCATTTACTTTTGTGGTCATACAGAATGCTGTTTTAGTAAATGCAGAAATGTCCTTATTTATTAATCCTATTATCTGTGACATCTTAGGTAGGATTTTGTATTTTGATATTTCATCTCTTTATGGGCTATATTTTCTTGCTTTTTTTACATACATATATGTTACCAGATGGCACAAAATGTAAGTTTATTTTTATTTTTTGGTGGGTACCGGGGGTTGAACTCAGGACCTTGCACGCCAGCAGGCACCCATGCCACTGAGCGATATCACCAGCCCTTTTTTCGTATGTGGGTTCCTGGAGTCAAACTCAGGACCTTGCACTTGCCAGGCAGGCATTTATGCCGCTGAGCCATCTCACCGGCCCAAAATGTAAGTTTTGCCTTTTAGAATGCTGATATTTTCTTATTGCTACAAATATTTTTTTTTACTTTTGTCTAGGGAAATCTTCAGATTACTTGGAAACAGATTAATCCCGTTGTGATCAGAACAATGTTTTGTCTGGGATTATTATTTTCTACTATGATGTAAAACTTTTTGTAATTCTCAACCAATATTCTATATATTACATTCTCCATTCTAGATAGTGGAAAAAGGGGACTTGTTTCAGCTTGCTTTGCCTTAAGGATTATTCTCTTTAATCTCTTCAGGCAGCAAGTTATTTCCTTGCCTTAGGTCCTTGCTTCATCTAACTATTGCTAAATATTCTCTGTTGCAAAATAACTGAGAAAAACAACCTAATAGAGGAAAAAAAATCACTGTTGTTCACAGCTTCAGAGGTTTCAGTTCATGGTTACTTGGCTCCATTGCTTTTGGGCTTGTGGTGAGACAGAGTCATGGTATAGAGCAGGTTGTGGAGCAAAGAGACTTACCTTGTGGTGGAGAGGAGGCAGAAGGAGAGAGAGGAAGGGGCAGGGCATGGCTCTCAGCAACCTGCTTCCTCCAAGTAGGCCTTACCTCCTAATGATTCCACTACTTACCATTAATGCCATAGTTGGCAACAAAGCCTTTGGACCACAGCTTGTGAGGGGTAGTTCAGATACAAACTATAGCAATACTCTAGTTATACTATAAATACTATCCATTTTATCCAATGTTTCATTTTTATACACACAAAATTATGTCGTTGGTATTCAATAAAAGTTTCTGTTCAATTAATTTTATAACTATATACTCATTGCCTTTTCCTCAGTGATATGGAATTTACACATATTTTTATAAATGTTCTATAGAGAGGAGGAAAATACATCGTGAATGTTTTTATATATGGAGATGGATTGATATATGATTAGATGATAATCATATGGAAAATTTCTCTGTTGATCAGTGTAGACTTTGTTAACAATAGGTGAAGCTGTATGGCCATTCAGATATAAGAACATATATAGATTAACAGAAATTTTCCACCTAGAAAAAACAGTGAAACTAAATTTTTCTTAATGTATCTATTACATAATACCTCTAACATAAAATTATATACATAAAAACATGTACACATTTACTCAAACCTTACATGATTTGGAACCATGTTATAAGGGTACTAACTTCCAACAGGTCAATTTTAAATATTCTATAATGATTTTCCCCACATATCACTATGGAACATATCCTTTTAATGAAACTCATCCTTTATATTTTAAGTCCTAAATTCTTGATACTACTTATTTTATTCCTACCCATGCCAATTTGGTTTCTGCCTCTAAATAAACCATTGAAATGATTTCATTTGCACTAATACAACACTGTTTTAATTATCTTATAATTCTCTTTATCTTACACATGGTCTTCTCTCCAATTCATTCTCTATCCAGGATAATTTACTTTTCAAAAATAAAACATAAGCCTTACATTTTCCCTGCTCAACATACTTACATGTTTTCCTTTCACTTAAAATAAAATGTAAAATTCACAGTATGATTTACAAGCTCCTGCATGACAGCTTGTCTCATTTTCTCAAATCTCACTTCTCACCAGCTTTTCATTCTTCAGCATTTCAATTTGAAAATTCTTCCTCCCTCCTTCCACTCCTCTCCTTACTCCTCTGTTTTTATCTTTTGAAGTTACTTTTTTCCTGACCCTGGTTTTGCCTTAGCATGAATGTTGTCTGAAATATTCCTTTCCATTCCAATAAAGGTTATTTCTTTTGAAAAGACTAAAATGAAAATGAATTCCCCAAATTAAATTGGGCTATCCTGGTATCTTCTCTAATGACACAATATATTATTCCTTCACAGCACTTAACACACTTTTAAAATATCTAATTAATTGATCCTATGTCTATAAATGTCCTGTGAATACTTAAACTGTTCCAAAGAAAATGTCTTCTTCTGACTCTTCTTGCCAATTCTGCGACTTTAGCATATTTTTTTCCAGAAACAATTTCTTTTTATCTCTTTCCTGTATATTCTTCCAGATTTACATAGGCATACACATATGTGTGGATATGTTTGTGTTTATTAATGTTGGTGTTCCCACCTATACTTGAAATTTCACATGGTCATAGCCATTTATTTTGTTTAACTTTGTATCCTTTACAAGTTTGTTATAAAGTTAGCTCTTCATAGATAATAGCCACTTGTGTCTATGAAGTCTTTCAGAATAGACATCTAAGCAGAGATAAGAAGAGTAGGTAATACATTTACTAAGTAAGGCTAGAGTAGAAGGAGTAAGTTATGAGCAGAGGGAACACCAGATAATACACAAAAACTTGAAGAGAGTGAGAGTTTAGGAAACACCAACTAGTCTAGAGCCAAGTGTATGATGAAGAGGGTTGAGAAGAGAAGCAGAGGGTAAACATCAGAGAGATGCTGAGTGACTCAGGAGTAAATGGAAGTAAAATTATACTAAAATAGAGTTCAACTGGTTCTAGTTAATCAGTTAACCACTCAATACTTAACACATGGCAGAATAGACATGAAAAACTTCAAACAAAAATTGAAAATAAAATTAGGTCAGTTAGAATTCCTCAATGTTGAAAAAAATAACAATAAAAGAAAATTGTATCTTCCTGTGAAATAGTCAGCACACTAACATTTACAAATCCAATATACCCAGTGCATTGTAAAGCAGAGATGACAACCTACAATTACCTCTGAACCATGCCAATATGGCTGACATGAAGAAATGGGATAGAATTAATTTGCTTATCCATGGAAGTTAACTGGAAGATAATGGTGAAAATTATATAGAAAGCCAACTCAAAATTTATTTCACATGGAAAATCAAAGATGAAGAGAAAGGCTGAAAAGATTTTAATTTCCTTTCTTTTCAACTTCAATTGACAAAAAGTATATATTCAAGATCAAAGGTGAAATAACCAATGTCAGCCACCCATTTGGAAGGGAGGTTTTATGAGAGTTTTCAGATTACAATCTTGGTGAATTTCTTTTCACATTCATTTACTGAGTTTTAGCAGAGAGGCAATTTTTTCAGCATTCTTGGAATCTGTACAGTATCCAAAGTCAGTATCAAAGTCCAGGATCCTGTGATAACATAATGAGGATAAATGTCCCGATTCCCTCATGTCTTTCCCTAACTTCTGGTGACTTTTCTAAAGTGAAAATCAGATCATCTACCCTTCTATGACTTGTTCTGCCAGTCTGCTCAGGTAATTGGAGCTCTCTGCTGACTTTAACGTTCTTTTTGAGGATAATTCTGCCTAGTTCTCTTCCCTCTTTCCTTATTTCTCCATTATTTCTTACTTTGTGCTCCTGCCAGCCTGCTCCACATCCAGGAGGTCTGTACATGTGCTGTTTCCTTTGCTAGCTGCCATGTGGTCCCCAAGCTCTTCCTAGAAGTAACATCTTATTCTTCAAAATTCAGCTTAGATAGAGACGTTCCCTGACCACCAGTACCTAACCCAGTTTTCCCCCTCTGTGCTCTCAGGACCTCATAAACATCAATTAATTTGTCTCTCTGACTTGTGACTATTGCGTGCAGAACTCCAAAGGGTAGGATCTTGCCTTATTTTGTAGTCAGAGAATTTAGCTCAAGTTTCTGAGAGTTTCTGTTTATTAAGTAAACAATAGAATAATCCTAGCAACTAGAAATAGAGCAATTACTTTGTGTCAGTATTTTGCCAAATGTTTTATATTTTTCTGATTTAATCTTCAAAGTGGTTTATGAAATAAATATTTTAGAAGATAAAACTTGGATTCGGAGACTTTAAAATTTTCTTAGTCTCAGATAACTAGTATTGGTTGAAATTAAACCTAGACTTTGATTCTTATAGGCTGTGCTGTATCTCCTTTTAACATGGCTATATAAATTAAAAAGATTCATCTGCAGTTCTAGTGTATTACTGAGAATCAGATGAGTTTAATGACTTGAGGAACTATAGCAAATGCTAGCCTAGATAAGCAAGTTTGACTATGTGTGAGATATCAAAGGCATCCCATAAGAAATTCCATATACTGTTTATATTGTCACTTCATTTTTAGCAGTGTTCAAATGATATACAATTCATCCTATTAGTAACTTTCTGAATATTTAATGTTGACACATTTTAGGTCCATATTTCCATAATTTTTAAAAGAAATATTATAGGGAAATGTATGATTTATTTTTACACATCTTTTGTATTGAAGAATCAAGAATTTGTGGTGCTTATACAGTTCACAAGGTACTTTGTGGAGTTGTTGGTGTGGCTGGATCCAGTGACTCACCAAGACCCTGGCCCCTCCCATCACAGATCCAGGTGAACAGCAGTGGGGAAGGCACAGAGATCCTGGCCACTCCCATTGCAACTGCCAGGATCCAGGTGAGTAGAGAGGGAAGACACAGAAACTGGTCCCTCCTTTCCCCACTGTTGGGAACCAGGTGAACAGTGCAGGAAGAAACAGAGACCAGCAGGAACTTCAGCTACACAGTAGGGCACCAGTGAATATGTTTAGCTCCTTTGTCAAGGATAAGGTGGTTTAGTGTGTTTGGAGCCATGTCTGCATCTTCTAATCTGTTCCACTGATCCTCTGGTCAGTTTTTTTTTGCCAGTACCATGCTGATTTTATCACACTAGCTTTGTAGTATAATTTCAGGTCCAGGATTGTAATGCCCCCTCACTTGCCTTTGTTGCTCAGAATTGCTTTTGCTATTCTAGGTCTCTTCTGGTTCCAAATGAATTTTAGGAATGTTTTCTCTAGATCTGTGAGGTATGCTAATAGTATTTTGATTGGGATTGCATTAAATCTGTATAACATTATTGGGAGTATGGCCATTTTCACTATGTTTGTTGTTCCTATCCATGAGCAAGTGATATCTTTCCATTTTCTGGTATCTTCTTTGAGTCAAAATGGGTCAAATATATAAATATTAAAATGCATACACTAATCTACGGGAAGAGAAAGTAGGTAGAAAATCTTGAAAACATAGGGGTAGGCAGAGTTCATGAACAAAACCAAACTGCACGGGAAGTACTTCAAAGAATCAACAACTGGGATCTCATCTTATTAAAACACTTTTGCACATCAAAAGAAATCAACAACATAGAGAAAAGAAAACCCTCAGAGTGGGAAAAAATTTTAGTCAACTGTCCCTCAGATGAAGGACTTTTATTTAGAACATATAAAGAATTGAAATCCTCCAACAACCAGAAAAAATAAATCTGTCAATGACATATCATAATCAGAATTCCAGAAATTCAACCAAATGAGGGACTACAAAAGGGCAATAGAGAAAAACAGCAGAGGAGAATTTCTCATTGCATAGCAGTCCAGAAGCAGAAAGTATGATCAAGACAGGAGAGAGATTACTATACCTTTCTAGCCCATGCCTCCAGTGACACACCTCCTCCAACCAGGCTTCCTCTCCCAAATTGCATTAACTATAAACTCATCAATGGATGAATCATGCCCCCATGATCCAATCACTTCCCAAAACCCTTATCTATGAACATTTGAGAGCACAGTGTTTTATAACATATTTAAGTTTATAAAGCATCGCCGAGAGAAATGGTCCTCCACAGATACCTTTAAAATAAAAAAGTTATTGCAATTTTCCAAAAGACTTGAGTTGACAAGAGATCATGTGACTTATGCAGTGTGAATATGCAACTGAATCAAGTTCTTTAAAGAATTTCTTTCTTTTGGTCCTTTTTAATCTAAATCACTAATTTAACAATTTAAACATTTTTCAGTATTTTAAAATAGTAAGATAGATTTATTTGCCTAGAAAATTCTGCTCTTCTAGAACGTTTGGTATTCTTTTAACTTCCTATGATTTAACACAATAAAATATACTGAAGGGTTGTGTCTCTCATTGGGCAGACTAGCCTGGGCAGACAATTTAAAAAAAGAAAACAAAGCACATCTTTGTCTTATTATGCAATTCACCTTTATAGTCATTATCTGTTAGGGTGAGGGATTTCAACCACTTAGGAAAGAGATGATAGAGACAGAGCCAAAAGACTGCTTTGATGCAGGTGGCAACAGTTGGGAAAGCATGCCTTGAATGTATGATCAAAATATAATCCCCATTAATAAATATATCCAATTCTTATTAATATAATACTCCCAGTATTTTATGCCTTCCTTTGTTATACCCCTTTGTAATGGCCTCCCACATCATTTCTCAGCTTAGATTTGATTTAGCCAATGAGAATCAAATGATTTAGAAAAAGTTTGAAATAATGCAGAGGTTTGAAAATAATGTGTCTATGGTTTTGCTTATCTTTGCAACACTTGCCATCACCATGACAAAATTCTTTGCTGGCTTGTTGTAGAAATTGGAGATACAGGAGGATGACTCACCTCAGCCAAGCTATCCTGGACTTGTCAGCTTCATCTGACCTTGTAATTGACCATGGATGTATGATGAAGACCAGGTGATATCAGCCAATGCTTGAAAAACTGATCAGTTAGTAAGTGGTTGCTATTTCTTTTTTTTTTTTTTTTTGTGGGTACCGGGGGGTCGACCTCAGGACCTCATGCGCCAGCAGGCGCCCGTGCCGCTGAGCGATATCACCGGCCCCTTTTTCATATGTGGGTTCCGGGAGTCGAACTTGGGCCCTTGCGCTTGCCAGGCAGGCGCTTAAGCCGCTGAGCCATCTCACCGGCCCCAGTGGTTGCTATTTCAATAAAGAATGTCCTGTTAGGAAGTACAGTAGTTGCTATCTTAGAAAATAATCATAAGAGGTGGTTGTTTAAGATAATTAAATTTGGGGATAGTTTGTGTCGTGGCAATAGCTAACATGCTATCGTGAAGTTAAGCTTACCCCTCAATCAAGATCAGAGAATTTGGGGGCCAGTGAGATAGCTCAGTGGCATAAGCGCCTGCCTGGCAAGCGGAGGTCCTGAGTTCAACTCCCGGTACCCACATACCAGAAAAGGGCCGGTGACATCACTTAGCGGCACAGGCGCCTGCTGGCACGCAAGGTCCTGAGTTCAACCCCTGGTACCCACAAAAAAAAAAAAAAAAAGATCAGAGAATTTAGAAAACTTCACAGTGGAATTTCCTTCCTCCATATTAGTTTTAAAATAGTAGGGAGTATCCAAAAATGTTTATCAATGTGAAGTAAGAAGAAAGAAAGAAAGAAAGAGCAGAATTCTTATAGCCTGTAGGTAGCAATCGTAAAAAGATAGTTGCACATAAGTCAGGAGATATAGAATGTAGATATTAGCCATTAATATACTAAACCCACAAAATAAAGAAATGAAACTTAGTGGGTATCATACTTTCAACTAAATTCCTAAGTAGAAAAATCATCTTACACTGGCAAATATTAGAGAGAGTGAAGAGAAGGTTGTAGCTTCTTTTCCAGGATTGTCTTTCTTGGAACTACAAAGGTAAAGAGTACAAGAAATGTCTACTTCATGAACTATTGATACATGGAGGAAAGACAGAACACACCACTTCTCCAGTACCACCACCAACAACAAAATCAATTTATTGAGCACTTTCCTTATGCAAACACTATGCTGAAAGTCCTGTGGGTAGTCTGTTATTTTCCCTTCAAAACACATCTCAAATTAGGTATTACGATGGCATGAGTTGGGAATTATAATCCCTATCTGCACATGAGGAGAAAGAGAAAACCTCAATGATTTTTTTTTAATGAGTGATACATGGTCAGAGAGGTACTAAATGCAAAAATCTGATTTGAATCACAACCTCTCTATGTCAAGATGAAGCTTTCTGACTTATATTCAAAAGTTCAGTGACTTTGTAATGTGTGTGTGTGTGTTTGTGTGTGTGTGTTTCTGTGGTAGATGCAACAGGAGAACACACAAAAAAGGTCAATGCTGATGTGAAAGGGGTTGTTTGAAGAAAATAAGATAAGTCTGAGATTGATGAATCAAGCTAGACACTGCATATTTGTATTTTGTATTGTTCATTTCAAGTCCCCATGTGTGACAATCGCAGTTACCTGGTACACATTGCCTTTTCCTTACACAGTTTCTGACTTGATCACTAACTTACAGTGCAAAGATTTTCACCCTCAGGTGACTCCCTTTTTCTTTAAATATTTTTTCTTAAAATTTCCTCCTGTTTCTTTCTCTCTCTCTCTCTTTTTTTTTTTTTTTTTTTTTTTTACTATGCGGGTACTGGGAGTCAAACTCAGGACCTCACACTTGCCAGGCAGGCACTTATGCCACTGAGCTATAACACTGGCCCCTGTTTCTTTCTCTTGTTATCTGAATAAAGTCTGCCAGTTTAAAATCAAACTTAGACATCTTCTTTTGCCTTTCTTTTGGTTCTAAAAT
The DNA here is from genome assembly GCA_028451465.1 of Erethizon dorsatum. Lineage (NCBI taxonomy): Eukaryota > Metazoa > Chordata > Mammalia > Rodentia > Erethizontidae > Erethizon > Erethizon dorsatum. The sequence continues at coordinate 59,641,501 of CM051825.1, read as the reverse complement.
GTATTCAGGCTGCTGATGAAGGAAGTTTGCCAAAAGGCCATTGACCTGTATTTTTTTAGCAGAACAGCAATTACAATTTGCACACAAATGTTAGTGATTTATATTGTGTATCATCATCGAGGTGTCACTTTCTATGCCTTATTTCAAGTTATTCTGTCTGAAGTAGATGTTCCACACAGAGTCAATGAAACACTGAAAATAAAGCTAAGGAAATGAGCAATTTCCTTTGATATATACCATCAGGGTCACAAAGAACTATTGAACAAACTAAATTACTCTTGTAGAAACACAGCTTAGTCATGCAGATTGGGCAAAATCTAATCAGCATCCTCTTTTTAGCTTAATATTCTTCAAATATCCAAAAGTCTCCAATATTGAATCTTTGGTTATTTTCTAACAACAGAATCAGTTGATAATGAAGGAAAAACAGAGCAAGAATAAAGGCTTAATGTTATTACCTGGCACCTTCATATTTTAAGAGTTAAGTATTTTAATATTCTAAATGTTACATAGTTATTTTAACATTTAATAAATGGATCCATGTTGAATATGATATCTGACTTTTTAATTAAATCTTCCAAATAGGAGTTCCTATAATTTGTTTAATATGAATCTCTTTTTTTTTTTTTTTTTGTGGGTACTGAGGGTCGACCTCAGGACCTCACATACCAGCAGGCGCCCGTGCCGCTGAGTGATATCACCGGCCCTTTCTTCGTATGTGGGTTCCGGGAGTCAAACTCGGAACCTCGTGCTTGCCAGTCAGGCGCTTACGCCGCTGAGCCATCTCACCGGCCCAATTTGAATCCCTTTTAAAACTTAGAATTTAGAATCCAGAAAATTACATACTTTCCACTCAAAGTATGTCATTTTATGATTAAGTGCAGAACTCAGTTTTGAAAATCAATGTAAGTATAAGTGGTATACCTGACACAAAATGCAGAACAATTCTTTTTCTATAGAATTTGGCTTGTCCAATAACAACATATTTCCATATTCACATTTATTTATAAATTTTATATTTTAAATTAATTTAAATAACATTTTCAATACTGGCACTGGAATTGCAAAGGCCTCAGAGAGGAGCCAGCACTGTACATATCTGAAATAACTGAGTCAATATGACATTTTTAATCACATGAAAGAAATAAATGTGTTATGACATATACCTTGGCCATATTCATTAGCTCATTGATTTCTTTTCTTTTTCCCTATCAGAAAGAGCCATAAAATCTGTACCTTGTCCTATTGGACACTATAAAAATGTCAGTATTGAAGACATGCTTGACCAGATTAAAACCAAGTTATTTGAAAAACAATTTGTTAAGCATAATTAAGCCAATTATTGATTATGCAAGGTGATGTGGAAAAGAGAGAACATGAATTTTCCAAGTAAACCACTACCTAATAGATTTAGTGAAAGTTTTCACTTTGAAGCAGATATTTCACAATATCTTTTTAAATACACATATTTGTAAATTATATTTTCTTAAAAACAGACTTGGCAAACATTCTAGTAGTATCACATTTATTTAAAATATACTTACATAAAAACACATTTGAAAAAAATAAGCATTTGCAAAATATTTTTCTTAAAAGCAAAAAGCTATTGATTAAGTTATACAATGCTAAGATGAGTAAAATGGAAAACCTTGCTTTAATAGAGTCTAATTTAGTTTTGAGTCATACAAATTTTACACCACAATAAATTTATCTTTATTAAATGCTATATTTTTTAGTTTAAATTATTGTAAGCCAATTTGCAAACCCATATATTAATAATATCACATGACTTTCAGCAACTCATGTGAAAAATAGTGAAGTATTTAAGGGAAGAATATATACAGCAAACTATATGTCTGTTTTTACATTTTCATCTTCACAAGTTTTTAAACCAAACAGTATCTACACAGGCAAATGAAAATGGAGACTACATTAAGTACTTCACCAGATACTTCTTTCACTAGGGAAAATCCTTATTTGTTTTTCTTAACTAAATTATCAAAAGATTGATTGAATGTCCATATCAACTACTTTGATGTGACAATTTTTGCTCAGCTTGCATTTCTTCTTAATACTGTGGAATTCTATTCATAGACATTTGTCAAAGACCTAGAGTCCTGAAGAAAAAAAAAAAAAGAAAGAAAGAAATATACATATGCACATTTGCTTGTTGTATATGGTGTTAACTGCAATTTATCCAATACATGTAAAAATGCCAAAATGTGTTTAAATAAGATAACTTGGGTCAAATTTCACCTCATTGTTTATTTTCCTTTAACTGTATTTGTTTTCTTGCTAAGAGGATTTAACTGTTGTCTCAGTAGGTCTCATGTTTCTCAAATCTCATTTGAGACCAAAATAAGTCCAACTTTCCTATGTGATTTCCAATGGATTGATGAATGCTTTACTTATTTATCAAAGAGAAAAGTTCTAAGGATTCTGGTTGTATTGGATGATGCAAAGGTGGTTAGATGTTTAGCAGTTCTTAAATAACAAGTGGATGGGTTTAAGATAATTGAAAATTCTAACTTACAGCTAGTTCATGTTTCTGAAAGTGTCACATTAATGTGACCATGGAAAGAACTCATTTGATAAATATACACAACTGCTAGGGTCACCATCTAATAAAAAATCAGAAAAGATTATGGTCATCTAAGAAGATTTGAGCTATTTCAATATTCTTCCAGTGATTATAATCAAGTGCCTAGTTTGTTGAAATATGATTTATATAATAATTGTATAGGCTCAAACCATGTCACTGGCCCTTAAGTTGAATTCTAATAAACATTGAACCTGGATCTCTCACACTAAAAACAGGAGGGAATTACTAAGAGAAGGACTTTCTATTTCTGTATTTATCTACCTGTCATTTCTCTGTGCCAGATAATGTACAGTCCATGAGCATACAAGAATTGAAAACCAGACAGATGTGGTTCCTACCCATAAGGGACTTCTAGTCTTGTGGTGGTGCAGATGTTAAACAAATAACAACAAACAAGTACTGTTTCTATATAGAGTCAATTTCTCCACTATGCATGAGTCCCCATTCCCTCTTGCTTACATGAGGTCATCACTTTAGCAACTCTATTTGAGGATGTCAGTTCTTACCTTTCTGTCTTATACTATTTATTTTCCTCCTTTAATGATCATTCCCATAGCATAAACTGACTATGAGTTTACATATCCTATCTATATTTACTCTCCATCCAACTTTTCTATTACCTACTGTTCCATTTCTTTCCTACCTTGAACAGCAGACCTTCCAAGTTGATCTAAAGTTATTTCTAGTTGTTCTCTGTTCATCATGTTTTCATCTGACCACAAGTTTTCTTAACAGTTATATTATCGACCTCCATGGTCCCAATATCCTTGGTAAATTCTCAATCATCTTACTGGGCCTGCAACATCAATTCTTTCTCCATCATACATTTCTTTCAAACGGTTTAAAAATATTGAAGTGTGGTTTCTAACTTACCTCACTGAACATTCATTCTTAGCGTAACTTGATATTCCTCTTCATTTTTCACATATCCTATATTGGGAGGCCTAGGGCTTATGCCTTGATTACCTATTTTTTTCCCTCTACAATCACTCCTGTAAGTATATCATGATGTAGTATGCTTCAGTATACAAATGGTTATCAAATCTTTATCTTCAGTTCTAACTTCACACTTTCCACTACAAATCAGTAAATACTTCTCCCTCCTTGAATCTCTGCTTGTCATGTAATAAAGATATATCAAAAACTAAACTTCTAATATTTCCCATTACAACCTGATCCATCTGTCAACTTTCCCATCATAGTTAAGGATAATCCCATGCTTTCAACTGCACAGAGTGACAATGTTGTAGTCATTTTGAACTCTTTTTCTTATGTCCACTTAACATTTACCTGCAAATCATGTAAGTGTTACTATCAAAATAGATTTTAAAAAATCTATCTCTTTTCATTGCTTCTGCTAAATCCCTATTCTATGCATAACTTTTCTGGATGCCCTTCCCCACGAGTTTATTCTCATCTAAAACTCTTCAACTCTCCATTTCATTTACAATAAATCCAAAGTGTCTACTACAACCTAAAACATCTTGTGTGATCTGTTTCTTACATTTCTGGCATCATCTTCTGTTATCCTCCTCCAGTACATCAGACATACTGCCTTTTTTGATGTACTGGAACACACCAGAAGCACTCATGCCTCAACACCTTTGCATGGAATGTTCCTTATGCCTGGACCACTCTTTTAGAAAAGGATGCGGCTTTCCCCCAAACATTACCCCTACCTAAAATCATCTCAATTTTTATTACTACTTTAGTCTGTTTGAGCTGGTACAGTGAAGTACCATTTTACTGGGTGAATTAAATGCCAAAATGTATTTCTTATAGCACTAAAGCCTGGGAAGTCAAAGATCAAGGCACCAGCAAACTCTGTGTTTGGTGACAGACTGCTCTTTCATTCACAGAAGGTATCTTTCCACTGTGTTCTCACAAGGTAGATAAATGAGCATGCTTGGGTACTTATAGGAGTGTTAATTCCATGCATAAGGATTTGGCCTTCATAACCCAATCATGCCTCCCAAAGAATCCACTTCTGAACATAATGACATTTGTGGTTAGGTTTCAACATGAATTGGGTAGAGCCACAAATATTCAGACTATGCTATGAATGCTCTGCTATGCTAAATGCCTCTATACATTATATCAACTAATTTACATTTTTTTATGTGGGTACCAGGAGTCAAACTCAGGACTTCGTGCTTGCCAGGCAGGCACTTATGTCACTGAACTATATCACCGGCCACTGATTTGCATTTTTAAACAATTCATTAGATGCGCTTCTTGCTGTGTTCTGTACTCAGATGATTTTAGAATTCTGGAAAGCTGAGGTTGAAAATAGGCTTCACAATCATTCCTAATTAGTCTTGGTTTTGTTATCCTTGCTTTTGAAAATTTTAAACGGAAAATAGTAAGAAATAACAATAAAACAGAGTTTCAAAACAGGCTATTAGGAGAATAACAATAATCAACACATTGTGTATTGTTATATTCACAATAGTTGTTCAGAGTACAATATATAGGTATGAAACATTGTCCAGAAAATTACTAGCACCAAACTTTCCCTTCAATGGACCAAGAAAAAACAGCTGTATAACTATCTTAACTGTCTTTTGTATATATACATTTTTTCCTTTTCCCATCTTCCTTTCCCTTTCTCCCTTCACAGTGTTTCTTTTGTTTTGAACAGTTACTTACCTATTTACAATATTTATTGTACATTTTGGATCTTTTTTACTCTCTCAGATTCTCACACTAGTGAGACAATATGATGTTCACATATGTGGGTCTGCTTGTTTCACTTACGAATATGGTCTCGTTACATTTATTTACCTATAAAAGTCTCAAGTTTATCTTTCTTTATCACTGAGTAGTATTCCATCATAAAAAAGTCCTTTTTATCCATTCCTTGGTTGATGGGCATTTAGGCTATTTCCAAGATTTAGCTATTACAAGTTGTGTTACTATAAACATGGGTGCACATATATCACTGTGGTACGATGTTTTTAATTCTTCTGGGAAAATGCCCAGAAAATAGCTGGGTCAAATGGGACCTCTAATCCTAGTTTCTTAAGAAATCTCCACAGTGGTTGTAACAGACTACACTCCCACCAACAGTGGAGAAGTGTTCTTTTCCTCCACAGCCGTGACAACACTTGTTATTGGTTGATGTTTTGATGACAGCCATTTATTATGCGGTGAGATGGAATCTCAGTGTTGTTTTAATTTGCATCACTTGAATGACAAATAATGTTGAACATTTTTTCATATTTTTTGCCATTTGTATTTCTTCATCTGAGAAGTGTGAATTCATCTCAGATGCCCATTTATGGATTGGGTCTTTGAATTTGTGGGTTCTAATTATTTTCAATTCTTTATATGTCCTAGATATACGTCCTTTGTCTGAGGGACAACTGGCTATAATTTTTTCCCACTCTGTAGGTTGTCTTTTCACTTTGTTGGTGACTTCTTTTCTTGTACAGAAGCTTTTAAATAAGGTGAAATATCATTTGTTGATTCTTTGTTGTATTTCCCATGGGGTCTGGGTTTTGTTCATGAAGTCTACACCTATGTCTTCAAGATTTCTACCTATTTTCTCTTCCAGTATATTTAGTGTTTCTGTTTTAATATTAAGATCTTTGGGCTGGTGAGATGGCTCAGTGGTATAAGCACCTGCCTGGCAAGCGCGAGGGCCCGAGATCAACTCCCGGAACCCACATACGAAAAGAAAGGGTCAGTAATATCACTCAGCAGCAAGGGTGCCTGCTGGCGTGTGAGGTCCTGAGGTCGACCCCTGGTACCCACAAAAAAAAAAAAAAAAATCTTTGATCCAATTTGACTTTAGTTTAGTGCATGGTGATAGATGTGGGTCTAGTTTTCATCTTCAGCATGTGGAAAGCCAGTTTTGAGAACACCATTTATTAAAGAGGCTATCTTTCTTCCAGTGAACATGTTTGTCTCATTTGTTGAAGATAAGGTGGCTGAGTGTGTTTGTAGTGGTGTCTACATCTTCTATTCTGTTCTATTGATCCTCAGGTCAGTTTTTTGCCAGTGCCATGCTGATTTTATCACAGTAGCTTTGTAGTATAATTTCAAGTCAGGGATTGTGATGCTCCCTCACTTGTCTTTGCTGCCCAGAATTGCTATTGCTACTCTAGGTCTCTTCTGGTTCCAAATGAATTTTAGGAATATTTTCTCTAGCTCTTTGAGATATGCTAATGATATTTTGATTGGGATTGCATTAAATCTCTATAACAGTATTGGGAGTAGGGCCATTTTCACTATGTTGGTTCTTCCCATCCATGAGCAAGGGATATCTTTTCATTTTCTGATATCTTCCTTGATCTCCTTTTTCAGGGTACTGCAATTTTCAATGTGTAAATGTTTTACTTCTTTTGTTAGATTGATTCCTAGTATTTCATTTATGTTTATGCTAATTTCTTTGTCAGTGAGATTGTTGTTTGTGTACAGGCATGCTATTGATTTTTGAGTGTTGACTTCATATCCAGCTACACAACTGAATTTGGTTATTAAATGTAGAAGTCTTTTGGTGGAGCTTTTGGGGTCTTCTATGCAGAGTATCATCTCATCTGCAAATAATGATAATTGAACTTCTTCCTTTCCTATCCTTATTCCTTTCATTTCTTTCTCTTGTCTAATTGCTCTGGCTTATGTTTCCAGAACTATATTGAATAGGAGATGTATTAGTGGGTATCCTTGTCTTATTCCTGATTTTAGAGTGAAAGTTTTCAGTTTTTGTCTATTTAGTATGATGTTGGCTGTTGGCTTATCATTGATGGCTTTTAGTAGATTGAGATAAAGACCCTCTATTCCAATTTCTGCGGTGTTTTTATCATGAATGGGTGTTGGACTTTGTCAAAGCTTTTCTGCATCTATTGAAATGATCATGTGATTTTGGCTTTGGTTCTGTTAATATGATGTAATACATTTATTGATTTGCATATGTTGAATCATCCCTACATCCCTGGGATGAATCCTACTTGGTCATGGTGTGTAATCTTCTTGATGATTTGCTGCATTGTGTTTGCCAGTATCTTATCGAGTATTTTTGCATCTATGTTCACTAGGGAAATTGGCCTGTAGTTTTCTGTTTTGGTTGGGTCCTTCTCTGGTTTTGGGATCAGGGTAATACTTGCCTCCAGAAATTATTTTGGAAGTATTGCTTTCTTTTCAATTTCCTTAAAGAGATTTTGCATTAGTGGCATAAATTCTTCTCTAAATTTCTTGTAGAATTCAACTGTGAATCCATCAGGGCTGGGCTTTTCTTTGTTGGTAAGTTTTTAATCATGTTTTCAATTTCATTGGCTGATATTGGCTTATTTTGAATTTTTATAACTTCTTGATTTAGTTTTGGCAATTGGATTGGGTCTATGAATCTATCCATTACTTCTGTATTTTCCATTTATTAGAATATAGATTCTCAGGCCAATGATATAGCTCAGTGGCGTAAGCGCCTGCCTGGCAAGCGTGAGGTCCTGTGTTCAATCCCCAGTACCTGTATAAAAAAAAAAGAATATAGATGTTAGAAATTGATGTTCTTCTGAATTTCTGTAGGATTTGCTGTGATTTTCCCCTTTTCATTCCTAATTGCTTGAATTTGTGTTTTTTCTTTCCTCTTTTTGATGAGATTGGCTAACAGTTTATCAGTTTTATTAATTCTTTCAAAGAACCAACTTTTCAACTTGTTGATCCTTTGTATTTTTTTATTTTCTATTGCATTAATTGCTGCTCTTGTCTTTATAATTTCCTCCCTCTTATGAGTTTTGGGTTCGATTCATTCTTCTTTTTCTACAAGTTTGAGGTTCAACATTAGGTTGTTTATTTGAGCTCATTCTGTTTGCCTGATGTGAGAGCTTATTGTTATAAATTTCCCTCTTAGGACTGCTTTCATTGAATCCCATAAGTTTTGGTATGTTGTATCAGCATTATCATTTAATTGCATATAATGTGTAATTACATGTTTAGTTTCCTCTGTGACCCATTGGTCATTCAGAAGTTTGTTGTTTAATTTCCACGTGTTTATGTAGTTTTGTGATTTCTTTTGTTGTTTATTTCCAGTTTCATTGTGCTATGGTCAGATAATGTGCAAGGAATGATTTCAATTCCTCTACACTTACTTAAACATGTTTCATTGGCTAGTGTGTTGTTTATTTTGGACAATATCCCATGTGCAGCTGAGAAGAATGTATACTCTGATGTTTTGTGGTGAAACACTCTGTAGACATCTACCAAGTCCATTTGTTCACAAGCTTGGTTTAATTCTGATATATATATATATATTTTTTTTGTCTAGTTGATATATTTGTGAGAGTTGGGTATTAATTTCCCCCACAACAAATATGTTAGTGGTTATTTGGTTATTCATGTCTGTTAATATTTGTTTTATGTAGTTGGATGCACCAGTTTTTGGTGCATATATGTTTGTGATTATTCTCTTCTTCTTGGAGTTTTCCCTTAACAAATATGTATTGACCTTCCTTGTTTGTTTTAATCATTTTGGCTTAAAGTTTACACTGTCTGCAAATAGAAAGCTACCCCTGCTTTTTTCTGGGTTCCTGTGTCATGGAGAATTGTTTTCCATCCTTTGACTTTCAGTCTATGAATTTCTCTTTGTATTAAATGTGTTTCTTGAAGGCAGCATACTGATGGATCCATTCTGCCAGTCTCTTTGTTTTGATGGGTGAGTTGAGACCATTTACACTGATGGTTATAACTGATATGTATTGACTTATCTTTTACATGTTATTTTCCTGTTGCTAGTTCCCAGTCTTTCTCCTCTGTTTAATTGCTTGCCCTGCTTGGCAGTTTCTTTTTATTGGTGTTCACGTGTTTATTGTCTTCATTATCTCTTTCTAATATATCCTTTAGGGCAATCTGTAGATCTGGTTTGGTAGTCATGAATTTTTTCAGTTGTTTTTTGTCATGGAAGTATATTATTTCTCCATTGATTTTGAAAGATAGTTTTGTGGGGTATATCAATATGGGTTGAAGATTTTTTGCTTCTAGGGCTTGAAATACCTCACTCCAGGCTCTCCTGTATTTGAGGGTTTGTGTTGAGAAGCCTGCTGTGATTCTGATGGGCTTTCCTTTATAGGATGATTTGTTTCTATTCTCTAGGTGCTTTTAATATTTTGTTCTTGTGTTGATTTTCTGGAATCTTGATTATTATATTCCTTGGTGTAGGTTTATTTTGGTTATGGCTATTTGGAGTTCTATGTGTTTCATTTATTTGTATGACAAATTATTTATCAATGTTTGGGAAGTTTTCTGCCATTATTTCTGTGGAGAGGGTTTTAATGGCATTTACATGGTCTCCAGCTTTCTCACCAACTCCAATCAATCTTATGTTGTTCTTGCTTGCTTCATTTTGTAAGTGTTGGATTGATTTTTCATGGTCCCTTGCTATTTTTAAGATATCTTTCTTTTCCTGGTCACTAGTCACATTCCTGTTTTCTTGGTCTGATATTCTATCTTTGCCTTCATTCCAACTGTTATGTATACTTTCAGTGGAGATGTTAATCTCCTGGATTTCTGTTTGGATCTGTTTCATTGATTCCATTTTTTGTTTATGTTGGGCATTCATGGTTTCCATCATTTTCCTAACCTCTTCTATTTTTGTATCTGTGTCTGCTTTAATTTCTTTCATTTTGATTGTCATTTCTTTTTTGTATCAGGAATTGAACTCACAACCTTGCGCCTGCCAAGCAGGCGCTGTGCTGCTGAGCTATATCCCCAGCCCTGATTGTCATTTCTTTTTGTACCTTAGGTATTATTTTTTCCACAGCCTCTTCCATTTTTTTTTTCACTTCTCCTGCTATCATTTTCGAAAGTTCCAGTGGTTTGCTTCTGATTTCTTCTATCTCTTTGTGCTCTGGACTTGTCCTGGGTGGGCTGGGCACTTCGGGTTGCATTTTCCTTCTTCTTCTTGTCATTTTCTATTTTTTTATTTTATTTTGTTTTCTGTCTTGATGCTTGTAGATTTCTTATGTTAGATAGCTTTATCCCTTTTGTCAAGTGTTTCCTAGGTGATGTCTGTTCCTCAAAGATATCTTCTAGATATAGGTAGTTATTGATCTTTCTGTCTATCCCAAGAACGTACCTTCCCAGTATATTAAGAATGTGGAGTTGCTATCTATTTTACTCAAGGCCCATTCCTTTGGTGCTGGACTATGGTGATGGTTACAACCCCTTGCAATCTCAGTGTTGCCATACAGGGGAAAAATACTGATTATAACAGGTATGGCACCCTGGTTAAAGTAGTACAGTTAGTGATAACAATAGACTCAAGCACAGCCTGGCTACTGACAAACTGTGGTAACTATTAGCCTGATATCTTTAACTATAGGAGCAAGTTCTACAGTTATATAATATAATCCAATTTACACCAGGAACTTGTATGCAATGTTTTTCCATTTAGTAAAGTGATTTTACCCTGTTGTGGGGGGGTTCAAGAGGTGTAGGGGGTAGGATGGAGAGGTGGATAGGGTTAAGTATAGTAAGAGCAAATTTGGTGGGCAAAGGGTGATCACCCAAGTTTTGAGTAATTGTAGGATACAAGAGGGAGGGATTGGAAGAGAAAGCCTGGGAGTACTGAAGTGAACCAGAAAGGGAAGAGACAGTATTTACCCACATGAAAGTCTCATAAAATCAAGCAAGATAGTTGATGAAAGAGAAGAAGAGGATTACTGGAATAACACAAGGGGAAATTTTAGAGATTTAAATCTTTATTTTTTGTGGGTACTGGGGGTTGAACTCAGGACCTCATGCGCCAGCAGGCACCCGTGCCACTGAGTGATATCACCAGCTTTTTTTTTTGTATGTGTGTACCAGGAATCAAACTCAGGACCTCACGCTTGCCAGGCAGACACTTATGCTGCTGAGCTATCTCACCAGCCCCCTGGAATCTAAATCTTGAATGAAAGGAAAAGAAGGTAGAAGAGAGTAGGAAAAGAAAGAAAAAGAGAGGAGAAAAAAAGGAAAAAAAAGGAAATAAAAATTATCACACACACAGAAAAAAAACACCACAAATACACAGAAAGAAAAAGAAGACAGGACCAAACAGAACAGAGAGAAAAATAGAAAAGAAAAGGGAAAAACTACAAACAAAAACAACAACAACAATGAAACAAAAATAAACAGCAAAACAAAACACACCAACCCAGTGGACTACCAAGAGGAAAACCCATCAGACTGACAAAAATAAATGTAGTGAGATTCCTCTAGTGTCTACCATTCTGTGATAGGTCCAAGTCTTATCCCAGAGTGTGTACTCTAGCCAAGACTGCAGGTGGATTTGTGCTGGGTTTGGTCTGATTTTTGTCTCTGGATTTGGGTGACTGGATTCGTTTTCTGTGGCTAGAGCTCTCCCCAGCCATTTAAAAAAGAATAAAAAAAAGAGAGGAAAAGAAAAATTAGGGAAAAGGAAATAAAAGAAAAAAGAAAAGAAAAGAAGGTGGCACTACCCACCCACTTCTATTCCATGTGTCTTTGTTCTCAATCACAAAGCAGTTTCACCTAACTTACCACTTGTTGGCTTAGTATTGTTACTGTTGCTTCGGACTTTTCCATACCACTAGTCCCACCTGTCCATCCTGTGCACTCTAGCTGGGGTCCTACTGCATTGATGGCTTTCCCACTGGCCTTTGGTCCCTGAGTCCCATCAGTGGAGGGAGCAAGAGCCCATCTCAGACCACCTTCCTGCCAGTTGCCACAGCTCTGGGTCAGTGGTGTGAACAAGAGTCTCAGACACCCCTCCTGCCAGTTGCCTCAGTTCCAGGTCAATTGTTTCAACCTAGCCTTGCTTTTATTTTCAATTATTTTGCACCCAATTCAGTACTACAAAGCTGAGTTATTCACTGTAATTTTTATTTGACAGACTATATTAACATAAATTTATGTTTTGTTCACTTCTGGCAATGAGTGTTCCACAAGTAAAATATTTTCTCACTCTATCTATTCCTACCTCTTCACCACTACAGAAATTAAAAGTCCATAGAAAACAACCTATAATCTGAGCCCTTAAAATTTAAGAGTAAATAATATGAATGTACTGTAATCAGTAGGAATTGCGTAGACTGAAGAATGGGAGATAGGAGTGCAAAATTCAGAATAATACTAAAATAAACCTTTCCTCCTACAAGTTATTTTGTCTCAGTGATAGAAAGTTGACTAATACACAGGTTCTAGTGGAGCCCAGGACTGGAGACAAACCACACCTGTGTTGTCTCCGAGGATAGCAAGGCAGGAGGTAGAACTTCAGGTAGTATTCTAAGTGCAGAAGGGCTGCATGGCCAGATGGCTTCTGTCAGGACTAACTTGATGGCTTGGGAGAATAGGAGAGGCAAGGCTCTATTGATTGGTCCATGGGATTCCCATCTTAGTATCTGTGCTGAAGTTATCTCTTTCCTCCTTGTCCTTCTCCTCCTTCTCTTCATTCCCCCTCCCTACTTCTTACTCCCCTTCTCCTCCTCCTTCTTCTAAAAAGCATTGGTACTTTTAAAAAAAAAAGTGCATTGGTTTGTAGTTTTGGAATTGCCACTTCTTAACTCTGTGACTTTTGACAAGTTACAGATCATTTCTGACTCCTAATTTCCTGGTAATGAAATAGGGATAATATTACCCACTTCATAGATCAGTAGGATAAAATGGAATTACAATGTGCAAGCCATCTAGTTATTACTGGCATTTGATAGGCATTAATAAGTGGTAATTCACATTATTATTGTCTGTATTACCAATTTTCTCAGGAGCAGATCAAGCCAGTAGTAATGTTATGATTCAGTACTTTTCAATCATTTCTCTATTAGTCATTTTTACTTCATAACAAGTGACTGCAAAATCTCCTTGGCATACAACTATCTGTATTTATTTCTTGCTCATAGAACACAGTCTGTAGGAGGTATTTCTGCTGCAGACTGTGTAGGCAGGGGTGGCTGTGATTCACAGTCCAGTCAGCTACAGTGGTTGTACTCAAGAGGCCTTTTGTCCTCCCTGTGGGCCTGTCAGCCAAATAGGCATGATCTTCTTATGGTAATGGAAGAAAGAGAAAAACTATGCTCAACTATGGAAGCATATTTGAAACATTTGTTTGCAAAAATTATTATCTCATCAGCTAAAGCAAATCATATGGCCTTGCTAAAGACAGTATGCTCTGCATTTTATGAGATATGAAAAGTTGTATGGTCAAATACATCAGTAGTGGACAGGGAAAGGAGTTGGAAAGAATAATTCAACCTTCAACAGTATCCTAGACTCAAAAAAGGAGAGATGTCGATAAAAGTTCAATCCCCGCTCCCTTAGAACCAGACTTAAGAAGCAAAACGAGGGCCGGTGAGATGGCTCAGCGGCTTAAGCGCCTGCCCGGCAAGCGCGAGGGCCCGAGTTCGACTCCCGGAACCCACATACGAAAAAGGGGCCGGTGATATCGCTCAGCGGCACGGGCGCCTGCTGGCGCGCGAGGTCCTGAGGTCGACCCCCCGGTACCCACAAAAAAAAAAAAAAAAAAAAAAAGAAGAAGCAAAACGAAACTCAATTTTTGATGATGAAATTCAATAAGCAATATGGATTACTATTCTCAGTTAGAATTCCTGACACAGTGTAGCCATGTAAAAGTAAGATTTAACGTAATGGGAATATCCCATGGTAATACTTCTATTGCTCTAATTATTTCCTTAGAAAACAAAACAATACATAAACCAACAGAGTAATTAATGTTACTATTTATTTAGTTATATATCTTATAAACATTTCTTGAAAAACTACTCTGTGCCAGGCAGCAGGATGTATTAATATCCATTATGTTTTAGTACAGAATGCCATGACAAATGAAAAGGGAGATTTTAGTAAAGAAGGATAATTAAGACATATACACATAAAAATAATACAAAATAGAAAGTGAAAAAGAACACTAGACTGGTATTTGAGAAGGGTCATTTACTTGTTTTGAAAAGATATGTTCATATATATTGCAGAAATCAGTTTCTGAAAACTGTGGATTTTAACAGAAAATCAATAAAACATGAAGACTCTGATTGTATTTAATTTGATTTTGTATTAAATCTGATGTTGTGACACAATTTTATCTACTTCTAAGTAATCTGTAAGATAAGGACTTCAAGCTCAGTAAGTAAAAACAGAATCTGCTCTGTGAGAAATGAGCTCTTTTGAATGCAATACTGGACAGGCAAAAAAATTCAGGATACGACACAAAGGCGATGATAAAAAGATTTGCATAAATCATCTGATTCAGGACAGCTATTATCTCTAAGTCATTATTTCCTGCCAGGCAGTAATAATTTTATTTGGTTGGTTAATCACACACAAGCCCATGTTTTAGATGAATATTTTTCATTTCACCTAATGAGGAACCGGAGAGGAAATTCATTTTTGTCCAATGAAAGTGCTTAGAAAAACATTATAACTTTGTTTCTATAAGGTCAATCTTAGTAAAATAGACAGAAAACTATGTATTTGATTTAGTGTTATCTAACTACTATAAATTAACAAAGCCATGGCACATTAGGCTCCATGCTAAGAATTATTGGTCAGTTTCTAAAATGTGTTAAGGTTTTGTTACTGTGACGCACAAACAAATGAATGCTGAATTTTTACCTAGGAAGTAAAATACTGAGGCTGTGAGCACAATTTTTCATTTTTTGTTTTCTCCAAAATCATTTTTATCTTATAAAATGAATAAAATTTCCTGAGTTTAAATCAACATGATGGTAGCTAGTGATACTCTGTATAAAGGGAAGAATAGTTCTTAACTTTCCAAATATAATAGCATGGATAAATTATATGAACGTCTTTTAAAAGAAAACTGAAAATAATTGTGCAGGGATTTTAAATATAATTCTTATATTCCCAAGTATGTTCTTCAAATTTAAACATTTCAATTCCTTTGATGTATGAAATTTATGCACTTTTAAAGTGATTTGTATAGACTGAATCTGGATTTCTGAATGATTGACATAAAAACTTTTATAGTTACTACATTCATTTGAAATTACCTATCATAAGCAGTGGTTCTCAACACTTGCCTGAAAATATTTCTTCTTTGTCATTCTGCTACTCATTGGCAATATCCATTTGTTAAACTGCTTTAGGCAAACACATATACTGATTGAAAATCATGAAATCTTTGAGAGCACAGACTTTCATATATGAATATTTTCTTGATAATTAAGAACTACTCTGTCTTCCCTGCTGCCCCAATTCTTTAAAATAAATCATGACTTTCTATTGTCTCTAATTGTCATCTGATCATATTTGATAATATTTAAATTCTTATTTTAAAGTGTTATTTTTGCTGTTTATTGGCCATGTTTTCTGCCTTAGTACTTGTATGAGTTTCAGTTTTCAGTCATAATCAATAGTAGCTGCTTCTCCCTTAAATGAACAAAACAAGTTCTTTAAGAAAGATTTGCAGGCTAGACAACTATGCCTGAGGGCAAGAAGTCAGAAAGCTACTCTATATCATACATATGAGTGAGAAAAATGAGAAGAGGGGGAGGAAGAGGAAGGAGAAGGAGAAGAATAAAGGAAGAAAAAGGAAGGAGGAAAGGGAGAAGAGTGTGGAGGAAGAAAGCAGGTTATTTATCATAATTTGGGGGGAAAGTTTCTATCTCTCATTTAAAACCTGTCTGTGACTTAGCTTCAAGGCAGACTGGGAAGCAAGAATCAGTATTCCCTACTCTTATTGTCATGACTAAGCATTTCTCCAAATCAAGCCTCATAAGTTGCAAAACTTCTCATATGTAGAGAATAGTGTCATATCTTGAGAGTCCAAAATCAATACCAAGTGTAAAGTAACTTATAAATTGTGGAATGCTAATATTTACATAAGTTTATAATACCAATATGACCAATTAACATATTATGTTACAACTCAATGACAAATGATAGAAATAAGCAACTGAAAACTAGAATAGGTGGGAGGGGGGATGCTGCCTATTTTATCCCACCTTGGAAATTCATAATACTCAGAAGCATGAAAAATATCCTGAAATTCCCATGGTGAAGAAAATTGGTAATAAAATTAAATATAGAGTTTTATAAACTTATTTGACTTTTGAATTATTGTGGGTTTTTTTTTTTTGTGGGTACTGGGGGTTGAACTCAGGACCTCGTACACCAGCAGGCACTTATGCCACTGAGCCATCTCACAGACCCTTGAATTGTTTTTAAAGACTGCTGTTATGGTAAACACTGTTAAAGTATACATGCAACATCCTTTTTTTCTCCCTTTCTTTCTGACCTTAATTTTGTCCAGGTGTGAACAATGTTCCATATGACCTAGTTCAGGAAAAGCCAATTTCATCCCCAGCCCTGGACATAACTCCAACCTGGTACAGGTAACCACAGTGGTTCTTTTCAGGTAATTAGCTCATTAAGCATGTGGCACGTTTCCACCCAGTTTGGTGTCAACATGAATTGATTGGAGGTTTCAGGGAATATCATTCAATCTTACAAATAATTATAAATAAGAATAGTACTCTATTTCTTTGGACATTTTTATGTTTTAATATGATGTCTTTAATTGCTATAGCCATCTTGAAACTGCAAAAGGGCCAGCTTAAGAACAAAAGCCATGTAAAAGCAGGGCATGGTGGTGCTCAACTGTGTCCTAGCACTCTGAGAAGCTAAGGCAGAAGGATCGCAAGTTCAAGCCTTGGGCAACTTAACCTACTGAGACCCCATCCCTAAATGAATAAATAAATAAATGGATGGATGGATGGATGAATGAATGAATGAATGAATGAACTTGGGAATGTAGCTCAGTGTGAAGGCCCTGGATTCAATCCCCATTACCACACACACACACACACACACGCAAAATATATACACAAGAATAACAAAGCCGTGCCGAAATCTGTATCATACCGTGACTAAAGTCATTTCTCATTATATGAAAGACTACATTTTCCTTTTTTTAGGTTTTGAAAATATCATAAATTAAATCACTGAACATTTTATAAAACATGTTACACAGCATTTCCTTGGGAAGCTATAAATACATAATATGAAGTTCTGAACCTTGATTTGGATACCATCTATCTAATATTTCTCCTGTGTACTATCAGAAAAAAGAAGTCCCCTTGCCCCATCATACTTAATTGTCTACCTTTTATTTAACTGTGGAGTTGTAGCTAATTAATCAGGCAAATGAAAACATTTTTGAAATCCAGTTTGTTTCCCTTCTTGGCACAAACATGGATAAAAACATCAAACATGGCACTATTCCTTCCCTCAAAAAGCAGAGTCTACCATTAAACTCAGCCTAGGAAGGAGAATATAGTTTGAATTTTAAGCCAATGCCCAAAGGTGTTGTTTCAATATTCCTTGGAAGAAGTAAGACTAAGGCTTTATTGCATGGAGGCAAAGAATTCATTCATTCCTATATCTAGGACTTTGCTTGTGCATTGTAAATTCCATTTCCCTAATGTGTTACATTTACTTAGAGCTAATGTTGCATGTTGAACTCATTATTATCTGGAAGCTTAATGAACTATTTAAGAATTGGCTGTGGCTTACAAAAATTTGATACATTTATAAAAAAAGATTTGAAGGCTAAAGAATGAAGAATCAAAGGCACTGGTTCTTTAAGACAACATTGTAATCAACAGATATGGTGTCTCTTGCAACCTGAGAGTATAACTTTGGCTCATTTTTTCCACACGCAGTCTCCCAGAACACTGTCCTCCCTCTGCCAGCAGCTTCTCCTTGGATGGCCATTACCCTATACGTAGCAAGGTTATGAAAGAGCTCTACCTAGCTGTCAATTCAACACTGTAGTTGAAGATATGAGGGTGAAAAAATTAACCAAGGATTAGAGAGAAGAGAATGATGAGGCAGCAAAGTGTGAACATTTCCTCTTGCCAACTCTCACTCTAGCTCTTTCTCCTAAATCTTTCTGCAACTCAAATTTTCTTTCTGTATGTACAAGGCTGTATTATGTCAGCAACTCTCAACACAGCTCCAGTTAAAGTCCACACCCACCCCTCTCCCAATGACTCAACAGCAAAAAATGAGATACTCTTTGTAGTGGGTGCTTTCTGAAATGTTACCTAGTGATCCCCAGCTTTAAATATTTATACCTCTGCTTAAATGTGAGCTGGATCCAATGATTAACTACTAATGACACGATGTCCCTTACAAAAGACTGTGCCTTCTTTTTTTTATTATTTTTTTTTATTTTAAAGAGAAGAAAAAACAAAACAAATCAAAAAAAGAACAAATTTTCAAAACAACATAATATGAGGGTAACAATGGTTAATGCATTACGTATTATTATCTTTAAGTTAGTTATTCAGGATACCAGACATTAGCATTCAATTGTCCAAACATTATTTGTGCCTTC
The DNA here is from genome assembly GCA_028451465.1 of Erethizon dorsatum. Lineage (NCBI taxonomy): Eukaryota > Metazoa > Chordata > Mammalia > Rodentia > Erethizontidae > Erethizon > Erethizon dorsatum. The sequence continues at coordinate 59,622,569 of CM051825.1, read as the reverse complement.
TGATTTGTTCACCCTTTCTTGCTTTCTCACTTGTTCATTTTTATGGACTTGGGCTACCACGTTGTGAGCTGCCCCATGCAGAAGCTCACAAGCTAAGGAACTTAGAGCCATGAGCCTATCTACAAGAAACTGACTCCTGCCAACAGCGCTGTGAGGCTGTGGTAGATCCACCCCATCTGAGCTTGAAGAGCCCTGCCATGCAGTCCACATCTTGACTGCAGCCTTCTCCAATATTCCAACCCAGTGGTAGAACTAGGTTGTGCCTGGACTCCTGACCCACAAACATGTGAGGTAAGGAATGTATATTATTTTGAATGACTAAATTGGAGTGATTTTCTATGTGGATATATGACTAATATATGTAAACTAATAACTAAAAGTGATTATCAAACACAAACTACATGTATATGTAACAACCATAAGTAATATTATGTATAATAATTATACAAATAATTATGTATGTAATAGGCAGGTTTATAATAAATATGTATATATTTTATTTAGCTGACTTTATTTGTTTTTGGAATTTATAGGCATCATTCTTATTAGATTGAGATGTTGAAATATGAGCCTTAAAAGGAAGAATATGACACATATTAGGCATTTAAAATGTTTAAGAAGGTAATTTCTTAAACCTTTTCTCCTGAACCTTGGAGTCTCATTAAATATATAACATAAATTCTCAAAGAGTTTGTTGTATGTGTAACTAATCTTTCTAGAATACTGTAAGATTTAATAGTAATAAAGGGTAGTGCTTAAAAGTTTGGGGTCAGTTCTTACTTGCTCTCACATTAGCCCTGAGCCACAGGCAAATGACTCACTCTTTCTTTGAATCTACTGCATCTGTGAAATGGTAGTATTGTGATAAATACTTCGCAGGATTTTGAGGAGTAAGTGAGATGAAGGGGAACAACATTGCCTCTGGAAAAAATACTTAATAAGTGTTAATTATCCCTGTAGTTTTAAGGAAGTCTAGTGTATATTATCAAATTTAATTATAGCTTGAAGATCTCTAATTTTGGAAGTCTACAATCTGAGTTGCTCCATACCGCAAAACTTTTTGAATGACAGCATGATGCCACAAGGAGAAAATCCCATACCTGATCTTAGGATGGGTCACAGTCAAAATGCAAGCACACAAAAATTATTGTATAAAACTATTTCAGGCTATGTGTATAACATATTTAAAAAATATAATTTCATCTTTAGATTTGAATTATATCTCCTAACATAGTCATCATGCATACGCTAATGTTCTAAAATCCAAAAAGTCTAAAATCTAGAACATTTCACGTAAGGGAGACTCCACCTGTATTAGGATAATCATGATACTGTTATTGTTTGACATGATTTCATTACATAAGTAAAGTCAGGGTAGTTAAGCAGCCATCCACTGGCACAAGACTTGCTCTAATCATGTGGCAGAAAGGATTCAGTAGAACTGAATTGCTTGAGTTAAATGAGATAATAAAATATGAGGCTCACCTGGTCTCCGTTGTGTGCTTAGGATGAGCTGGCATTAGTGGAATGTCTAAATAAAACTCTACTTGACTCCAGTGTAATGGCCTATGTACAACTTATGGACCATTTGTATTCACTCCTTGGTTTTTCTCACTTTCCAGATGCCAACCCTTTAATGGTAACAGCAAAACTGAGATATAAAAATAAGGGCAAAGACCACTGAGGCAATGAAGAATCTCTCTTTCCATAAATGTCTGGAAGCAGTTAAACAAATGCAGTCTGAAAACATGCAACCTTTAGTTTCCCATGAAATAATACTTCCAGAAAAGAAATAGATATCTTAGCCATGTTAGATAACCTTACTAATTCTTATCATTCAACTATATTTGTTCACATTACTAAAAATGTATTTATTGGGAATAAATAAGATTTGAGAGGTTACAAATGAAGAGGATTAATATACAAAACATTTGATGAGTCCATAAAAAACAGGGAATCTACTTAATATGTTCATTGGTCAATATATTCTATGCATTGATGTTAGAAATTTATTCTTTTATTTTAAACAAAAAAGTAAATAAAAAAACACGATTTCAAAACAGGCTAGTAGGAGAGTAACAATAATTAATACATTGCATATTGTTGTATTCATAGTAGTTGTGCAGAGTACAACATATAGGCATGAAATATTGTCCAAGAATGTATTAGAACAAAACTTTATTTTCAATGAATTAAGAGCAACTAGCTGAATAACTATCTTAACTATCTTGTGTATATATATATTTTTTTCTTTTCCTTCCTTCCTTTCTCCTTTCTCCCATCATATTTTTTCTTTTCTTTTGAACAGTTTCATCCTTATTCACAATATCTATTGTACATTTTGGATCTTATTTACTCTTTCAGTTTCTCACATCAGGGAGACAGTATGATGTTTGTGGTTCTGATTTATTTCACTTATGGGTTTTGTCATGAGTTGCATCAATTTACCTATAAAAGTCTGAAGTTTATCCTTCTTAATGGCTGAGTAGTATTCCATTATATTAAAAAACTCACATCTTTTTTATCCATTTCTCAGTTGATGGGCATTTGGGTTGTTTCCAAGATTTAGCTATTACAAATTGTGCTGCTATAAACATGGATACACATATATTGCTGTGGTATGATGTTTTCAATTTTCCTGGGAAGATACCCAGATAGGGAATAGCTGGGTTGAATGGTACCTCTAATCCTAGTTTTTAAAGGAATCTCCACACTGATTTCCACAGTGGCTGTACCAGTCTACACTCCCACCAACAGTGGAGAAGTGTTCCTTTTTTCCCAGAGCCCTGCCAGCATTTGTTATTGGTTGATTTCTTGATGATAGCCATTTTTTGTGGAGTGAGATGGAATCTCAGTTTTGTTTTAATTTACATCTCTTGAATGACCAATGATGTTGAATATTTTTTTCATATATTTATTTGCATTTGTATTTGTTCATCTGAGAAGTGTGTATTCATCCTAGATGCCCATTTGTGGATTGGGTCTTCAAATTTTGAAGGCCTGATATTTTTTCAATTTTTATATGTTCTAGATATAAGTCCTTTGTCTGAGGGACAACTGGCTATAATTTTTTCTAACTCTGTGGGTTGTCTTTTCACTCTGTTGGTGATTTCTTTTGTTGTGCAAAAGCTTCTTAATAAGATGAGATCCCAGTTGTTGATTCTTTGGAGTATTTCCTGTGCATTTTGGGTTTTGTTCATGAAGTCTCTGCCTACACCTATGTTTTCAAGATTTCTACCTATTTTCTCTTCCAGTATATTCAGTGTTCGTGCTTTAATAGTTAGATCTTTGAACCATTTTGACTTTAGTTTAATGCATGGTGATAGACATGGGTCTAGTTATAGTCTTCAGCATGTGGAAAGCCAGTTTTTCCAGCACCATTTATTATAGAGACTCTCTTTCTTCCAGTGAACATGTTTGGCTCCTTTGTTGAAGATAAGGTGGCTTACTGTGTTTGTAGTTGTGTCTGTATCTTCTATTCTGTTCCACTGATCCTCAGGTCTGTTTTTTTGCCAATACCATGTTGATTTTATCACAGTAGCTTTGTACTATAATTTCAAGTCAGGGATTATGATGCCCCTGACTTGTCTTTGTTGCTCAGAAATGCTATAAATATTGTAGGTCTCTTCTGTTTCCAAATGAATTTTAGGAATGTTTTCTCTAGTTCTGTGAGGTATGCTAATGGTATTTTGATTGGGATTTCATTAAATCTGTATAACAGGTTTGTGAGTATGGCCATTTTCACTATGTTGGTTGTTCCTATCCCTGAGCAAGGGATATCTTTCCAAGTTCTGATGTACTCTTTGAGCTCCTTTTTCTGAGTACTGTAGTTTTCACTATATACATATTTTACTTCTTTGTTAGGTTGATTCTTTTTTTTTTTTTTTTTGTGGGTACTGAAGGTCGACCTCAGGACCTCACGTGCCAGCAGGCACCTGTGCCGCTGAGTGATATCACCGGCCCTTTTTTTTTTTTTATATGTGGGTTCCGGGACTCGAACTTGGGCCCTCGCGCTTGCCAAGCAGGCGCTTATGCCGCTGAGCCATCTCACCGGCCCTGTTAGGTTGATTCTTAAGTATTTCATTTTATTGGATGCTATTGTGAAGGGTGTGATTTCCCTAATTTCTCTGTCAGTGAGTTTGTTGTTTGTGTAGGAGTGCTATTGATTTTTGAGTGTTGACTTCGTATCCAGCTACACTACTGAATTTGTTTATTAATCTACAAGTCTTTAGTGGAGCTTTTGGGGTCTTCTATGTAGAAGAACAAGTCATCTGCAAATAATGATAATTTAATTTCTTCCTTTCCTATTCTTATTCCTTTTATTTCTTTCTCTTGTCTAATTGTTCTGGCTTATGTTTCCAGAAATACATTGAATAAGAGAGGTGATAATGGACATCCTTGTAGTGTTCATGATTTTAGAGTGAAAGCTTTCAGTTTTTGACAATTTAATATGATGTTAGCTGTTGGTTCGTCATAGATGGCTTTTATCCGATTGAGATAAAGACCCTCTATTCCAATTTCTGTAGGGTTTTTATCATGAATGGGTGTTGGACTTTGCCAAAAGCTTTTTCTGCATGTATCAAGATGATCATGTGATTTTTGTCTTGGGTTCTATTAATATGATGTGTTACATTTATTGATTTGCATATGTTAAATCAGCCCTGCATCCCTGGGATGAATCTTACTTGGTCATGGTGTATAATCTTCTTGATGATTTGTTGCATTCTGTTTGCCAGTATCTTCCTGAGTATTTTTGCATCTATGTTCATTAGGCAAATTGACCTGTAGTTTTCTGTTTTGGTTGGGTCTTTCTCTGATTTTGGAACCAAGGAAATACTTGCTTCCAGAAATGATTTCAGAAGTATTGCTTCCCTTTCAATTTCCTTAAAAAGATTTTGCATTAGTGGCATTAGTTCATCTCTAAATTTCTTGTAGAATTCAACTGTAAATCCATCAGGGCTGGGCTTTCCTTTGTTGCTAAATTTTTAATTACATTTTCAATTTAATTGGCTGATATTGGGTTATTTAGAATTTTTATGTCTTCTTGATTTAGTTTTGGGATATTAGAAATTTAAACGCTCTACATTTAAAAATTTTTAAATAGTGCTGATACACTGGGATATGGAAACAACTGGTACACTCCAAACTTCATTAATCCTTTCTGGATGAAAACAAAGTATGACTAAATGTATAAATAAATATTGTTTGTGTATCAAATGTTACTTGGAAAGAAACATGATAAAAGCTCAATTAAAATACTACTCTCAGCTAAAACTCATATTTTATACTCGAAGGAGTCAACACCCATAATCTCAGCACTTGGGAGGCTGAGGCAGGATGATCACCATGAGTTTGAGGCCTGCCTGGTCTATGAAGTGAGTTCAAGGTCAACCATAAATGCATAGTGAAACCTTGTCTCAAAAAGACAAGAAAGAAAGAAAGAAAGAAAGAAAAGAAAAACAAAAAAAATCACCTCCCCTACTCTTCAACACTTTCTTCTATCCAAAAGAAAAATTGTCAGTATCTCACATGCAAACCTGTATACTTCTTTAAATTAAAATTTGGACATTTCTGTGGAATATTGGTGCAGAAAAATTTTCTTACTGCCACCAATATTCCATAGAAATGAACATAGAACTAAGATATTTCTTTTCCTCTCCAAGCTTCACAAAGATGGTAACTGTAGAAGCAAGTGATGGATTTCCCAATTCTTAGGACTTTAAGCCTTAAGAGCAGCAGAAAATGATGGTTATGGACAAAGCATGAATTCATGGGAGGAAAGCCACAGATAATAAATGAGCAGCATCTACTAGTATAAGACAATATTTTTTCTGCATGTGTTTAAAAATGTGAACATAAAATAAGTTGAGGATTGTTGGCAAAGAGTGACAGGAGTTATCTGTCCTAAACTGCTCGTGGTACAAAGTGGCACAGTCTCTCTCAAGGAAAGTGAGAGCACAGGAACAGTGCCAGAAGCTTTGTGCACAAGAGACAGGTGTGGGTGAAAACGTAGTTTTCTGAGTAATCAAAGCCCTCCAGCTGTACCCTTGTAAGCTTGGCCCACATCAAGCTTTGGCAAAGCACAGAATAAAAAGACATTTTCTTTGAAAGAAGATAATGAATTATGTCAGACTTTGTGAACTAAAGAGCTGTGTAATGAAGCCAAACCCAACACTGCATAGGCTTTGGTGTAGATTAGGGAAGAATGAAGACTTGATTATAGTTTTTGTTTGCTTTCAAACATCAGTCATGCATTTCTTAATGTGAATTTCTTTCTTATGTTATTCCTGGTAGTTGATTTGAATTTAGCATTCATAAACCTGAGAGCCAGCTATAATAATTTATTGCTTTAATGTGTTCTTTATATTCAGGCTTTTGTTTATTTTCTTCGAAGTGCATCAAGTATTAAACAGAAAAGAAAAAAGCCTATTTAGGTATTACTCTCTTTACATTAGGAAAGATGAGAGGCATTGTGATGAGAGGCATTGTGTGATAGTTGGAATGAATGTTTCCAACATGTGTTGTTCTAAAGGATACTAACCGCACATGTAAGTCCTCATTCAATACAAAATTTTAAATAGTATTTAATTTTTAATTTTACCTTATTTTATTGTATATGATTAGAACACTTTGCATGAGATATACTCTTCTAACAAAATTTAAATTGTACAAATAGTATTTTTTGGTCAACATATATATGTTGTACACATACTGTGTTCTATACTTTTATTTTGTGGGGAAATTTAGGAGTAATTTAGGTTTTCTTTAAACTGACATTTCACTGAGTAGAAACAGATATCATTTGTGAATATGCTAAACAATAATGTAAACAAATTAATAATGCATTTTTGTATATTGAAAATTCTACTTCAAGTCATCCCAATGAAAAATAACCTCAATTTTCAAGAAATTTGCTATCTAATTGTAAACTGCAAATTTAAGAAACCATTTGCATAAAGTCAAAATAGTGATGAGAGCAAATATTTTTATTTGGGCCATATGGAATAACAAACATTTGCCTAGCATGTATTCCTTAACCTTTAGATCATGATCTAAATTTGCTACAAATACTAAAATATCTGGTGGTAGAGAATTAGAATTATAGCCAATTTGGTCAATGGATTCTAATTCCAGAAATTAGACCTTCAAATGTTTGAAAAGTAGTATGGAATATAGCACATCTTTACTTAAAAGTCTCTCAAATGACATTAATCCACTTTAAAATGACTAATTTCTGACTTTTCTGCGTGCAATTGCCATCTCAATAGCAGAATGAAGAAAGTAGAAAACAAAAAACAAAAGCAAAAAAACTCCAGATTTATTGGCATTGCATACTTTTTTATTTTTCTTACCTCTGCTTGTCTATGTTCCCCACAAACATGAAAATTCCTCACAACCTGTTTGGCTCTGCACAATATACATCAAGAGAACAGTGGTTGTTGTAATTAATATGGAATTTGGATATATGCAGTGTCAAGACTGAGTTCTATGTTGCTATGAAAAAGGGGGTCATCTTCATCAAAGACATCAGAGGAAAATGAACCTAGCCTCCAAATACAAGAGTTAGATGGGATGGTGATCAAAAATTTGGCCTCTTAAGCAAGCCAGCTAGGACTTGAATTCTGACTCCTACAGTGTTCATCATTGCAAGGTGCAATGAACTTACTCAAGTAATTGCTTGAGTAAGTTTCTTAACCTCTGTGTGCCTCAACAATACCAATTTTAAAAAAAGAACATGCTGATAAGAGCATTTCGTAGGACTGTTTTGTGGATTAAATGATACAGATCATGCAGTGCTTTTAGATCAGTAACTGGTGCATAAGAACATATTACACTGAGAGAGTATGGCTGAGGTCTGATTATGGTAGATTAAGATGTTTGATGATAGGAATTGAAATTAAGTCTAAAATCTTGACTTTTAGGGTCTGGATAATGCTTAATTTTTTTCCATTTTTTTTTGTTTTCTTTAAACTATTTTTTTAGCAGTACGTATTTGTCATACATATTCATCATAGGGAATTTGTACCTGTACATAATATATCTTAATTTTTCTTTTTTCCCCCATTTCCCTCCACTCTTTCAACCATTCTTCCCCTTTCCATTTACAAAACTTCATTTCCATTTTTCCCTTCCATTCTCTCTTTTACTTTTCCCTTCCATCCCTTCTCCTTCCCCACTTCCTTGTTCCTATTCACACTTGAGCAGGTAATTCCTACTTCTCAACATCTATCCTCCTTTGTGTTCCTTATTTACCTTTTGGGTTTCTCAAACAAGAGAAACAATGTAATATTTAAACTTGTGTGTCTGATTAAGTTTACTTAACATTATGGTCTCGAAATAAATCCATTTCCTACAAGTGACTCAAATTTATGCTTCTTTATGGCAGAGTAGTACTCCATTGTATATAAATAATGTATTTTCTTTATCTATTCATAGTTGATAGGCATATGGGCTGTTTCCAAAATTTAGCTATTATGAATTGTGTGGCTATAAACATGGGTATGCATATATCACTGTGTATGATGCTTTTAACTCTTTTGGGAAGTTGCCTAGCAGGGGAATATGTGGGTAAAATGGAACCTCTAGTTTGAATTTTTTTTTAATATAATATATATGCAGGTACTGGGAGTTGAACTCAGGACCTCATGCTTTCCAGGCAGGCACTTATGCTGCTGAGCTATATCACCAGCCCTATTTTGAATTTTTTGAGGAATCAGTATACTGATATCTATAGTGATTGTACCAGTTTACATTCCCACCAGCAATGGATAAGGGTTTCTTTTTCTCCACACCCTTGCCAGCATTTGTTAATTTCTTTTTTTTTTAACTTTTTTATTGGCACATACTTGTCATATATATTCATCACATTCATCATAAGGAATTTGTACCTGTCCATAATGTATCTTAATTCTTTTTCCCCCATTCCCCTCACCTCCCTTCAAACATTCTTTCCTCCCTATTTACAAAAGCTTTGTTTCCATTTCTTCCCTTCTGTTCTCTTTTGTTTTCTTTTTCTCTTTCCTTCCTTTCCCGCACCCTCTCCCTTGTTCCTTTTACCATTTGAACATTTTCTTCCTACTACTCAATATCTGTGCTCCATTATGTTTCTTATCTACACTTTGGGTTCCTCACACAAGAGAAACAATGTAATATTTACATTTGTGTGTCTGATTTATTTCATTTAAGATTATGGATGATAACCATTCTTTCTGGAGTGAAATGGAATCTCAGTATTGTTTTAAGTTGAATTTCTCAAGTGAGAAAATAAGTGATGTTGAGTATTTTTAATATATTTATTTGTATTTCTTCATCTGAAAAATGTCTATTCAATTCAGATGCACATTTTTAAATTGGGGCTTTAAATATAGGATATCTGATATTTTTTAGATCTTTATATATTCTAGATACTAGTCCTTTTTCTGAGCAGTAGCTGATAAAAATTCTTTCCCATTCTGTGGGTTGTCCTTTACCTCTGTTGGTGGTTTCTTTTTGCAAAAGCTTTTGAATGCAATACGATACCAGTTGTTGATTCATCACGAGATTATGTGTGTCTGTTTTTATGTATGATCCATCTTGATTTTAGTTTAGTGCATGGTAAGAGGCATGAGTCTAGGTTTAATTTTTGGCATGTGTATTATGGCTTGTGTCTAGATGTCACCCCCAAAGCCTCATACAGTCATTGCTAGGATTTTTTCAGAGTTGGCTGAATCTAGAGCATGTGATAGATTTATGGTGCAATACTAGGATTAAGGGTGCTAAGATTAAGGATGGGTGATTACTTAATCAGTGCACTGATTAGTTTAGCTCTGCCTTAATACCAGCAGCCTGCATACAATATAAGGGACAGGAAGAGGCTTGTTTTCTCCCTCTCTTGTTGCTTTTGTTTCCTTTTGCTCACCATTAACTGCTCTCCTCTGCAAAGTCAGCTTGCCTTGGAGCCAGCCGATTGTGATCTGAAACCTCTACAAATTGTGAGATACCTACACCTTTTCTCCCTTAACTTGTGGGTGTTGGGTATTTTGTTTCAGCAACCAGAGAAAAGTAACTAAGACAATGCAGAAAGCCAGTTTTCTCTTCACCTTCCAGTGAAGGTGTTTGCTCCTTTGTCAAAGATAAGGTAGCTGACTGTGATTGGAGTTGTTTCTGCATCCTCAGGTCTGGATTTTTGTTGTTTCTTTTTTTCCCCAATACCATGCTGTTTTTATCAGAGTAGCTTTGTAGTATAACTTCATATTGGAGATTTTGATGGCCTCTGCCTTGCCATTGTTGCACAGAATTGCTTTGGATATTCTAGGTATTTTCTGGTTTCATATAAACTTTAGGATAGTTTTCTCTAGTTCTGTGAGTTATGCTATTGGTATTTTGATTAGGATTGCATAAAATCTGTATAACAGTTTTGGAAATATGGCCCTTTTCACTTTATTGGTTCTGCCTATCTATGAGCAAAGGTATCTTTCTATTTTCTGATGTTCTTTTTGATCTCCTTTTTTGGAGTACTATAGTTTTCAAAGTATAGGTCTTTCACTTCCTTTGTTAGATTTATTCCTAAGTGTTTCATTTTTCTTGATGCAATTGTGAAAGTTATTATTCCTCTAATTTCTCTCTCAGTGAGTTTGTTGCTTGTGTACAGGAATGCTATTAATTTTTGAGTGTTGAGTTTTATCTTGCTATGCTGCCAAATTTGGTTATTAATTCTAGGAATCTTTTGATGGAGTTTTGGGAGTCATCTATGTAGAGTATCATGTCATTACCAAATAATGATATTTTAACTTCTTCCTTTCCTATCCATATTTTAAAAAATTCTTTCTCTTGCCTAATTGCTCTGGCTATTGTTTCCAGAACTATATTGAACAGGCGTGAAGATAGTGAACATCCTGGGCTTGTTTTTGATTTTAGAGTGAATGTTTTCAGTTTTTGGCCAATTAGTATGATGTTAGTTGTTGGTTTGTCATGGGTGGATTTTATCAGGTGGAGGTAAAGACCAATTTTCTGTAGGGTTTTTAATCATGAATTTGTGCTGGACTTTGTCAGATCTTTTTTCTGTGTCTATTGAGATAATCATGTGGCTTTGGTCTTTGGTTCTGTTAATGTGGTATATTCCTTTTTTTGGATTGTGTATGTTGAACTATCCCTGAATCCCTGGGATGAATTCTTCTTGGCCATTGTGTATAACCTTTTTAATGATTTGCTGCATTCTGTTGACCAGTATCTTATTGAAGATGTTTGCATTTATGTTAATCAGGGACATTGGCCTGTATTTCTCTTTTTTGATTGGATCCTTCTTTGGTTTTGGTATCAGGGTACTGCTTGCTTCTGGGAACCAATTTGGGTGTATTGTTTCCCTTTTAATTTCCTTAAAGAGTTTGAAGAGAGTGGTATTAGATCTTCTCAAAAGTTCTTCTAGAACTCAGCAGCGAATCTATGAAACCTGGGCTTTTCTTTGTTGGTAGTTTTTATTATTATTACTGTGACTTCAATTTCATTAACTAATATTGGGTTATTTGGAATTTTTGTATCTTCCTAATTCAACTTTGGTAATTCATATGTGTTTGGGAATCTGTCCAATTCTGAGTTTTCCAACTTATTAGAATACAGGTTCTCTGATAATAGGTATTGATGATCTTCTGGATTTCTGCAGGATTGTTGTGATTTTGCATTTTTCATTCCTAATTGCATGGATTTGGGTGTTTCCTTGATAAATATGGATGTGTGTTTTTCTGTTTAATCTTTCAAGGAATCAACTATTTGATTCATTGATATTTGGTATCATTTTCTTGGTCTCAATTGCATTAATTTCTGCTCTGATATTTATAGTATTTTCCTCCCTCATATGGGCTTTGTGTTTAACTTCCTGTTCATTTTGTAGAAGTTTAAGTTTCAACATTAGGTTATTTATTTGAGCTCACTCTGTTTTTATGATGTAAGAATTCACTGCTATAAATTTCCCTCATAGGACTGTTTTCATTGTATCTTATAAGTTCCAGTATGTCATATTTACATTATCATTTAATTGTAGAAACTGTCTAAATTCATTTTAAGCTTCATTTGTGACCCATTTGTATTTCAAGAAGTTGTCACTTAATTTTCATGTGCTTGTGTAGTTTTTATGGTTTCTTTTGCCATTAATTTCCTATTTCATTGCACTGTGATCTGATAATATGCATGGGATAATTTCAACTCCTTTTCACCTACTAAGCATGTTCTATGAGCTATTATGTGGTCTATTTTGGAGAAAGTCCCATTTGCTTCTGAGAAGAATGTGTACTCTGTTGTTGTTGGGTAGAACACTCTACAGATATTTACTAGGTACATTTGTTCAAAAGTTTTTTCAGCACTGATGTGTGTTTGTTGATTTTTCATCCAGTTGATCTATTTGTGACAGTGGGGTATTAAGGTCCCCCATTACAGTTGTAATAGTGGTTATCTGATTTTTCATATCCAGTAGTGCTTGTTTTATATAGTTGGATGTGCTGCTATTTGGTGCATATATATTTATGATTGTTACAGCTACTTGTTTTATTGTTCTCTTAACAAGCATGTAGTGACATTCTTTGTCTCTTATGATCAATCTTGGCTTAACATCCACTTTCTCTACAATTAGAATAGCTATTCCTGCTTTTCCCTGTGTTCCGATTGCATGGAACATTGTTTTCTATCCTTTGACTTTCAGTTTATCAATTTCCTTTTTAGTTAAATGTGTTTCTTGTATTCAGCATATTGTTGGATCTTTTTATCTTGATCCATTTTGCCAATATATTTATTTTGATAGATGAATTGAGATCATGCACATTGATGGTTATAACTGATATGTAATAACTTATCCTTGTCATATTATTTTCCCATTTTTAGCTTCTATTCTTTCCCTTCTGTTTTATTGCTCACATTGCCTGGTGAATTCATTCTATTGGGATTCTTGGAATTTTTATATTCATTGGTTTTTTTTTTTTTTGGGTACCGGGGGGTCGACCTCAGGACCTCGCACACCAGCAGGCGCCCGTGCCGCTGAGCGATATCACCGGACCCTTTTTCGTATGTGGGTTCCGGGAGTCGAACTCGGGCCCTCGCGTTTGCCGGGCAGGCGCTTAAGCCACTGAGCCATCTCACCGGCCCTATTCATTGTTTTTTTAAATAAAATATCATTCAGAACTTTTTGGTGGTCATGAATTTCTTCAGATGTTCTTTATCACAGAAGTATCTTATTTCTCCATTAATTTTGAAAGATAATTTTGTGGGGTACATCAATCTGGGTTGGAGGTTGTTGTCTTTTAGGGCTTGAAATACTTCACTCCAAATTCTTCTTGACTGTAGGGTTTGTTTTTAGAAGTGTGCTAAGATTCTAATGGGTATTCCTTTATAGGTGATTTTTTTCTTTTCTGTAACAGCATTTAATATTCTCTTCTTATGTTGAATTTCTGTATATGTGCTCCCAACGTGAGCACTTGTCTTGAATTTCTGGAGTCTTGATTATTATATGTCTTAGGGTTTTTCTTTTCTGTCTGATCATGACCATTTGGAGTTCTATATACCTCATTTATCTATAACTAAACTTCTTTTTCCATACTTGGAAGCTTTGCTGCTATTTCTTCTGTGATCAGGTTTTTTATGCCCTTTGTGCTATCTTCTGACTCTTCATTGATTTCAATTAATCTTATATTAGTAGTCTGTGTATCATCTATTAGCTGTTGGATTGATTTTTCATGGTCCCTTGTTATTTTTAAAAGACCTTTCATTTGATGATCACTAACCACAGCCCTGTCTTCTAGATCTGATATTCTGTCTTCACATTAGTTGACTGCTGCATATAATTTTAGTTGAATTTTTCATCAACTTGATTTCTATTTGAGTCTTTTTTATGGAATCCAGTTATTTTCTATGTTGGGCATTCTTGGTTTCCATGTATTTCCTAAGCTCCTCTATTTTTAATCTGTATCTACTATAGATTCACTAGCCATTTCATTCATTATGGTCATCATCTCTTTATTTGTCTCTGGTTTGGTATTGTCAAGACTTATTCATCTGTTTTGTTATTTCTGCTGCTACTATTTCATAAATTTCAGTTGGGTGGCTTTGGCTTTCTTCACCTCAGCGACACCCTGATTTGCCTTGGGCATGTTGGGGGTTATGGGTGCCATCTTGCTTCAGTTTTTCTCATTTTCTATGTTTTTTTTTAATTTGTTTTCTGTGTTGAGAGTTGTACATTGATTTTGGTAGGTAGCTTTATTACTAGTAGCAAGAATTTAGGAAATGACTACTTTCCAGAGATATCTTCTAAGTATAGCTGGATTTTGTCCTTTGCATCTAACCCAGGATCCTGCCTCTTCTATTTATTAGAGATGAAAGGTTGCTGCATTTTTGGCCTGGTACCCAGTTCTTCAGTACTGGACTCTAGTATTGTCTATAGCCCCCAGAATATCTAGGTATTGGCATCCAAAGATCACTTGACCACAAAAACTATGTTGCCTTGGCTAAAGTAGTACAGTCAATAATAACTAGCATCAAGCACAGACTGAAAAATTCAGACTGTGATAATTATTAATTTGTCAGCTTTAACCATAGGTACAAGATTTACTGTTATATAAAATTTCTAAAAAAATTCAGAAAATTATGTACTGTAAATATCCACTAAATAGAGCAATTTATCATAAGAATAGAAGATATAAAAATAGAGTAAGAGGGAAAATAGAGAAATAATAGACAAGAAAGAGATTAGAAGCAAGGCTGAAGGACACAGGTGGTTCATTCAAGCCTTGGGACTGGTGAAGAAGACAGGAAGGAAAGAAAGATGGAAAAGCAAAAAGAAGACAAAACTAAACTGAACTAAACTAAAAATAATGTTTGCATTCACAAAAATTATTTAAAAAAAGAAAAACAATAACTATGAAAAAAAGCAAAGAAATTTTTCTGTGATTTCAAGCTGTGGTTATATTCCAAGGTCTACAGTTTTGTGGTAGTGCCCAATTCAGGACATGACTGCTCTTCCTGATAGACTACGGTGGCAGTTAGATCCCAGATCTGTGCTGTATAATCCCAGCATGCCTGCAGCTGGATTAGGGTGAGTTGCTTGTTTTGCCACTTTGAAATCCACAGATGTTCAGGGTATTTCTGGCCTCTGGTGATGGTGTTGTGGCTTGAGTCATTTAGCTTATAACACTCTGAGTATCTCTTGCTGGCCTGACCATGGTTCTGTGTCTCTTGATGTTTCCCATGATTATCTCTCACCCAGTCGCCAACAGAGTTTAACACTGTACCTTGAGATGAAGCCAACCCATGGCTGCTCTGGGTCCCAGGTTCAGTTGGCCTTCCTTAAAATGGCATCTGACCAAGCACCCTCTCCAAGGGACATGGCAGTCACTTGGACTGGATGCACAATATCCACTGTTCCATTCCACTACAGCATTTCTCCCTGGAGTCATGTGGAGTCACCCACTTCCACTGTGTCTCTGTAGATTCAATCTTCCTTTCTCATGCCAGGAGCCAAGAGCTAGGAAGAAAGTATATATTGCTCCATCTTTTTTTTGCATTGAGGTCTGTGTCTTCACTTTCTCTGTGGGCTCCAATTTTCCCCTAAAATCCTCCTTGGGTCCTAGGGATCAAACTCCCTCCTTTTCTTCCCCTAATGTTATTTTTTGGTGTCCGGATTTTGTATCATGGAGAGGTTGATTTGTTGCTGCTTATCATTCCACCCCTCCTTTGTTCTTGAAGAATAATTTGTATAGAAATAATCATCCTATCTGGCTCAGGGAAACAAAGGAGTGATCTAATACAATAATACAAGGAATACTTTTGATATGAAGAAATAAAAAAAATCAGGTTACTAAATTAGGATCAAGTGTTAGGAAACCCTCAGAAAGGAATATTGAGTAGATGTGAACTTAAGCTGAGACAACAGGATATGAGTAGAGTTGGTGAATAAAATAAGATTGGTTCCAGCTTTGTATACATGTCAGTGTTAAGTGTTAGCTTCAGAACTGGACAGATCCTAGAGGACGTAACTATGTATTACATTACAACTAGAAGTGTGGCATGTTTGTAGACAAGAAGACTTTGTCAGATACTTCACAACCTAAGAACCCAGAGGATGTGTCTCATCTTGACTTCAATGACATCTGCTCACTCACCCTTACTCTTGCTAATCCAGATCCTCCACAAAATCTCCCTTGTGAGCTTTCTCAAAGAACTATGGCCACTTATATTATAGCACATATTTGACACTGAAAGTATTGCCTTGTTAACTTCCTAGCAATAACATTTTTTAAGCTAAAGTTGAGAATTTGACTATGTATTTTGAACACTTGAAAAGGAAGACATTCCTTAATTCCAATTATTTATTCTCTGTGATTGTTAATCAGAGTATGAACTTGACTGGGCTAAGGATTTCTCAGAACTGGTAAAACATTATTTCTGGATGTGTCTCTGAAGGTGATTGTAGAAGAGATCACCATTTGAATTAGTAGACTGAGGAAACAGATCTTTCTTCATCAGTGAGAAAAGAGATCATTCTGCATCATTGAATCCATCGAGCACCCAAATAGAACAAAAAGGAGAAAGGGTGAATGTGCTCTCTTCTAGAGCTGGGACATTCACATTCTCATGCTTTGGACATCAGAACTCTTGTTTCATGGGCTTTCTGGTGTTATATAACTCACTCTTCTCTTCCTGAGGTTTTTAGAATCAGGGTTAATTATTCTATTAGTTTTCCTGGTATTCCAGCTTGCAGTTGGCAGCCAGTTTCCACAATAGACAGACAGATGGATAAATCTTCTATTGTGTCTTTTTTTCCTAGAGAAACCTGACCACTATTATTTCTCAGCTATGGATAACTCTTTACTCAAATAATAATATATAAAAATTAATTGTTGAGGACCTCTGTACTACATGCCTTTGTATCTGCATATACCTCCTTCTAACCACTGTCCACCACAGGGCCTACCACTCTGTTAACAAGAGATAAGTCCTCAATTAATCATATCTAAAACTATGCCTGCATGAAAAATCTAAGTTCCTTCTTCTATTAGGGCAAACTAAATTGTGTGATCAACATATAGCTGATCTTCCAAGACTCAGACTAGTGGGATTTGCTAGACAGAGTGATATTTTCTGCTGACAGTTCTAATCTCAGATCCCCCCAACTCTAACACCTCTATTTTAAGACTTTCTTGCTGTTTTGAAGTTTCAGAGTTAAACCTGAATATAATATTGTATAATAAAAAAGCCAGAGTTTTTTAGTTTTTTAGTTTTATTTTTAAATTTTGTGTTTTTTTTTTTTAAGGTCTAGGAAATGATCCTGTCAGGCCAGCCCAGCTCTTCACAATAGATTCATCAGCGTTTTATTTTGTCTGCTTTTCTGGTCTGCAGCTCTTTCATTCCTAAGGCATGAGTATATCCATCCCTTTCTAATTTTCCAGGTCATTAGAGAACAGCTTTCAGAGAACCAACAGGTATCCACAAAGCATTGTAGGAGATTTGCACATTCCCCATGAAAGATCATCACTCAACTTTTAGGTTCTAAAGTCACAATAAAGGGAAGGGCTGACCAAAATATAAGGTAACTAGTCAAGATTTAACTTTACTCCAGAGAAATTAATTCCAAAAGCAATTATTAAATGGTTACTTTGTGGTTGGACCTGTTTTTTTCTTAATTTGAGAATTAAAAGCCAGTATATTTCATTCTACATTGTGATTTGCAGGTTAAGAAGGAAATATTAGGCCATGAGACTGGACAACTCCCAAATCAAGTAAAGAGTAGATGATGTTCTGATTTTTAGAGTAAAAATTCTAATTCTTCTAATAGCAAAAACACAGGCAAAAATGCAAATAAAAGGATTTTGGAAAAATGCATGATTTTATCCAAATAAAGTAGACTTTTATGCATAAACTCTACTGAAATATTACTTAACACAAGGCTATGTGAGGAAAATTAGCATAGGTTGATTTAGCAGTTTTAATTCTAATTTCTTAATTCTGAGTACCATGGGAGAAGAAGAACAAAAGGTCAGTACAGTTCAGGATTAAAATCTCAGTTTCCATTCTTATTTACACACTGTGGTCAAATTATTCCAATGTCAGCTTCAGTTTCTCATTTTTAAAATAGCAACATTTATGTTTCTTTGTTGGCATTAGTGTAATATTTAGTAACATTTTTTAAAGGACCTAGCATGATGGTGGCTTGAAAATATTATTATGTCTTTTAAATATATAATAATACACAGTCTTTTAAAAAGTCAATGTCAAATATTCCTGGCCATTTAGAAATTCTCTCAAGCATGATCTCATCTTACATTTTTCTTCATTTCCCTTCACCTTCATTTACCATGCAGTTCTCTAAGGGCAAGATATGTGCTGTGGTCTAGATTAACACAGTTCACTTTTAAGTTCCCACCCTATGTGTCAATATTCTTTTTCCTTCAGACATATGATTTAAAAGAGCATGGAAAAATCATGGGATCCAGGTGTATACAAAGAATCATATAGATTTAAATTTAAATACTAATTTCATTTTTTACTAGCTGATTAGTCTTAGATTGACCATCTTATCAGTCTTAGCTGCCTCAACTGTAATACAGAAATAAATGAAAATATCTTGATTATCTATCAAGAGATAAATGGAAAAATAAAATGCAAGATTTGTAACATGGTATATTCTTTAGTAGTAAAAAAGAATAAATTAACTGAATGGTTATACATGCACACATACATCCGTAATATACATTCACAAAAAATATATGTTACATGATTATGCAAAGCATAGAATTAAAGATTATGTAGCCTATTTAGATATTATATGGATATATTTACATCCTCATTATGAGTATCTCTCAAAATAACACTGTATGAGAAATTCAAGATATAAATCAGTGAATACAGTTTGAAAAAATTTATATAAAAGCAACTCTGTAGGGCCAGTGAGATAGCTCAGTGGCATAAGTGCCTGCCTGGCAAACATGAGGTCCTGAGTTTGACCCCCGGTACCCACATTAAAAAAAAAAACTCTGTAAAACCAATACTTATTATTCATGATCTTATTTATTCATATATTTTATGTAAGTATTATAAATTAAACCTTCTAAAAGCTTCAGAGATTTTAAAGTATTAAATTATGAAAACTGTTGCCTCTGAAAAGAATGTTTGAAAAGGAGTGAGATGATTATTAAAATGAATCTAGATATATGTGAGTAACATGTTAAAAATGCAAGCAAATAATAAGCTAAATGATGTTTATTGTGGATATGGGTTATACAAGTTTCTTTTTTTTTTCTTTTACTTTTTATTTTTTTTCTTTTTATTTTTTGCAGTTCAGGATATTGAACCAACTGTGCTCTACCACTGAGCTAAATCCCCAGTCTTTTTTTTTGTAATGTCAAGACAGAGCCTCGGGCCAGTGATATGGCTCAGAGGCATAAGGGCCTGCCTGGCAAGCACGAGGTCCTGAGTTCAAATCCCAGTACCCACATTAAAAAAAAAAGACAGAGCCTCATTAAATTGCCTAGGTAGAACTCAAACTTACAATCTTTTTGCCTCAAGTGCTGTGATTAAAGGCATGTACCACTAAGCCCAGTTTATATGTTTCTTCAGCATTCTTTACATTGTCTTGATTTTAAAATTGTAAAAATCAGTTGTTTTTAGAAATTTGAGAGTACTAATTTACAATGGTTAGATAAGTGGTTATTACTTTTAAAGAAGTTTGCTTTTGTTCAAAAACAAAGTGATTCTTAGATCCATTGTCAGATTGCAGGAGGGTTTACCAAAATGAAAATTCAGGAGGAATCTTTCTGGGCTGAAGAAGAAAAATATGCAAAACATCTCATAGACACAAGATAAGCAGACTCAGAGCCTAATCTTTCTGAATATAGGTACTGCAGCCTGGCAAGCAGTGGTCTAATAATGGCCACAGATACTAAATAACCAAGGTAGAGATCAAGAATACAGTTCTTAAACTGGGGACTGGGCAGCCAAGCAGCTGGAGATTTTCACAGACAGAGATTCAGCAAATATCTGCCATCTAATTTTTGAGTCATAGGTGTACACAGAAAACAATATCATTAAAAACCTTCAGGCAACACCATTTGAGGACTCATGTTATAGGTCCATTCCTGAAATGGAAAAATGTGGCTGAGAACAGACCTCTTAAGTGTGTATAAATTCACCTTTCTCTTGCAGTAATGTTTCTGATACTGCATATTTCAGAGAGCTGTTGTTCCAGTCAACTGAAATAACAAAGGTTTAGAAAATTCTTCTTAAACTGTAGTGTACTGCTAGGATTAAAATCACAGGCAGTAGGAGTTTGCCTTACATAAGTACAATTTCCAGTTCTCACTCTTGCTTATGTTCCCTTGAGCAAGTTCAAAAATCTACAACATGTAACCACTTCACAGACAAAATAGATGTCATCATAGCTTTCACCCCTTTGGCCACTGACATTTTACAAAGATAATATCTGAATGCTTAGCTCAGTAATACAAGACTGCCTAGTACACAAAGGCCCTGCATTCAGTCTTTAGCACTCCAAAATAAATATCACTAATATAAGTAATTTCTTATGCCTCTCTGCTAATAACACAGAATTTCTCAAACTCTGGTCTATTTGAGAATTACGGAAATGGGTAAATCTGCACAGTAATTTCTAAAACCAGAGCCTTAATATTTGCTTTCTTTCTTTTTTTTATTTTAAAGAAAATAAAAACAAAGACATGAAATTTCAAAACAAGATTGTAGGAGAGTAACAATAGTTAGTACATTGCATATAGTTATCTTCAATGTAGTTGCTCATATTACAAGATATAGTCATGAAAAATTGATCAAACAATATAGGCACAAATTTTTCTTTTCAGTGAACTAATAGCAATTAGTAGTATAACTATCTTAACTATCTTGTGTGTGTGTATGTATAGATATATATATATATTTTTTTTTTACTTCTCCCTTCCTTCTTTTCTTCTTTCCCCATCCCAGTTTCTCTTTCCCTTTGAAGAGTTCCTTCCCATTTCACAATATCTATTATAAATTTTGGATCTTACTCTTTCAGCTTCTTAAACTAGGAAGATGATGTGATGTTTACTCATGCGAGTCTGTTTTATTTCACTTATGAGTATGTTAGGCAATTCTTACATATTACTGAATCTCAGAACCACTTCAGAACTTTATAAGAAAGATTCCAATACCTTTGAGATAACTGATATTCTTACTTCAAATTGCTCCATATTTTTGGCTTCCTCTCTCTCAATCCATTGCCCTTCTTTCTCAACCTCTTTAATCCTTCCCACACTTTTATACTATATTTTAGTATTGTAATATTTATGCCAATATAACAACTATTCTTTGCTCCAAATTGTCTAGAACTGTATGGGAAAATGGCTGCCTGTGAGGATACAAAGTACATTTCATATATTGTGTATATTATATAATAAGTCAGCCTACACTGGGCACATGCTGTATATTTGGAGAAAATCTGCCCCAGTTTTTAAAATAATGCTTACACACAGAGACAGAATTTATGTAGTCTTGCTTTTAGATTTACTAATCATACAAACACACCTACAATTCTCTGTGAACTAGAAATTAACTTTCAGAAACAGATACAATATCCTATATACCTGCATCAAACCAAAGTAGCTAGCAAATTTTCTAGTTTATAGTAAAAATTATAGATTTATATAAATATGAGAATTTTTTTGGCTCATTACTAAACATTTATGACTCTGTCATGCCTTTCTCCACTAGAATTAAGTTCCAGGAGAAGAGAAATTTTTTATATCTTATTTAGTACTATTTCTCAATATCTAAAAAATGCTTGGCATAGAGTGAGAACTTCACAAATATTTGTCAAGTGAATGAAAAAATGAGACAACAAAGATCATTATTAAATTCTTTGACCCACTGTTTAGAAACTACAGTTCAATACTGTTAATTAACACTGCAACCTAAATGGAAAATATTGTCCCTTATTCTGTGGAAACATAAGAATAGTGATCCCTGTGGTTCTGAAACTTTTTTCCTGTTTCACTAGAGTGAAATTTAACATTTATTTTCATACTTAACTTACTACTCTTCAAAAGAGAAGCTATTAACTTATCACTTAAAAAAGTGGTTCACAACTAGAGTAGATTTTGCCTCCAAAGAAACATTTGACAATGTCTGGACTTATTTTTGATTGCCAGATAGGAGTGGTGTGTGTGTGTGTGTGTGTGTGTGTGTGTGTGTGTGTGTGCAGATATTAATGGTGGAGACCTACTGGTAACTAGTACATAAAGGCAAAGGATTTGGCAATGCTCAGGACACCTGCTCATAGCAACGATATGTCTATTATAAATTGCCAATAGTGCTGCTGTTGAGATACTAGAAAATAATACCTATATGTTGGGTATCAGGTTCCCAAATAAGACCAAGCTCATTTGAAATACAGTAAAACCTTGGATTGTGAGTAAATTGTTTGGCAAGTTTCTGAAGATGAGCAAATATTTCTAAAAAATTTATCTTGATAAATGAACAATGTTTTGCAATGTGAGTAGTATGTGAGGTCGAATATCATATGATCACAACTGAGCCAATTGCCCCCAGTGTGTGCACCTGCATGCACTATGGGATTGTGGGTGATCATCTCCCAACAGTACAAGGTTATGGAAGAGATCTTGTCTACAGAGGAAGAGAAAAAGACAAAGGAATCCTCCACCTCAAATGAGATTAGGGATATGTGTAAAATGTGGGGAACAGTGCCAAATTTTCTAGAAGCACCGCTAAGGCTATAGCGGTGTGAATGATGAATCTGTTTAATGATAATGCAATAACATATTTCTGCAAAATCCTCAAAAGGAGGCAAAAGCAACTGTCCCTAGATAGGTTCCTTGTTAAAGCTGAACGAAAGGTAAAAACATTTCATTGAGCCAATAAATAGCAATGATTCTCTTAGTGATAGTGAAAGTCATCCTACACAATAACCCTCCTCTCTCTTGTCTCTCTCACATCAGTGATGAAGGTTTTCATAAGTAAGTGCAGGTTAATTTGTTCATTTTTTCTTTATATTTTATATTTCCTTTATTATCTTATATTACAATGTTGTAATCATTTTATAAGAATATCTGTGGGTTGTGAGGCATCTGAGTTTCCATTATTTCTTATGGGAAAATTTGCTTTGATATAAAGTGTTTATCCAGAGCACTTCATCAGCATGTTCTGGAATGAATTATGCTCACAAACCAAGGTTTTATGTAATTACTCTGATGACAGTTCAGATGTATTCAGTCCCATTCATTGGTATAACCACTATCTCATTCCAAGCCATAACCACATGTCACCTGAACTGTTAGTGTGTTTTCATGCATAACCATAACTAAATGCCTGACTATTCATAGTTCAAAAACAAAAATGTCATACTTTTTACTTCCATTAGAATAAAATTCAAACTTTTATCCGTGATCTATAACATCTTTTGAGATTTTAAGCCTACATTACCAATAATACAAAGACATTTTCTCCATGTCTACTGTCTTCTATCTACAGTTACCCATGGAAATTAATAGAATCCACCCAATTCTTTTGTTATTCAAAGCATGATGGATTTTTGCTACAGAAAAATCTCCAATCTCCACTTTGGTATGACTCATTTGTAGTCAACTAACCAATACCAGCTTAATATGCCCACATGCCTTCTCTGAAGTGACTGCCTTCAGTTTTCAGTTACCAGAGATTAGTTTTACATTTAATCATACTTTTAATTATGTAATTCAGTGCTCCCTTCCTTCATTATGAGTTTCACAAGGAAAGAAATGGCATATCTTGTTTCCATTGCGTCTCCTACATCAATCATAGAGGTTGGTGTGTAGTAATAAATACTTAATGAAGAAGTTTCTGGGCTTATATAAATAGTACATGTGCCCAAAACAAGATGGAAATTCCATACCAAATCATGTTGCTCAGACCAAAAATAGGTACATGACAGATAGATACATAGATAGGTCAGAAAAGAATAAGAAAATACAAGCCATACTTTAGAAAAAGACAACAGCGATTCATCTTCAGAGAAGCAAAACTAACATCTCTTAAACTGATTCCACTTTGCAAATCTAAAGTAGTGTTCACCAGTGCAAAGTCTCAAAATTACAACTCAAAACAAGTCAAATCGCTGGAAGTAGTCCCATTTTTAATTAAACATTATTGCTACACCTGGGTCTGCTGCAAATCCTGTTCAGTTTACTAATTATGTTGTGTGAGAAGTGGAGCAAGGCATTCATTCTCAGTGATTTATTGGTTCAAACAATGGAAATTCTGTATTTTTGGAAGCACTTTGGGCATACTTGAGACAAAAGAAATAATTGGTCTGCCCAAAGCATCTTATTTTCATTTATTCTTACTCTTACATATACATGCACACAAAACAAATAATTTTTTTTCATTTGTATGTCTGCAGTATAAGCTGTTATATTTTAAACTATATTCTTTGTTCCTTGGAAAGGAACATGTTTCAGACTATTGAAAGAATTTTGACTGACACAACTAAGGAAAAACAAAATAACTATTAGTCACAAGAAAAATTTTGTGCTCCTATACCTATAGTGATACACTACACTCTGAATTGTCAGTAGGCACACAAAAATAAAGATTAAAAAATATTGGTTTAAAATTACTGATATTTAAAATAAAGTAAGTTAAAAACTAATTCCCTTTTGCCCTTTTCTAGGACAGGTATTTTTTTGGGGGGGAGTATGTGGAAGATCTGTAATTGCATGCTTTTGTTCTCCAAAATTTATGTTGAAACATAATCCCCAATGTCATATATTGGTGATATTTGGAGGTGGAATCATTGCAGGTAATTATGATTAGTTGAGGCCACAAATGTGGGGTCCTATGATTGTAATAATGGCGTTATAGGAAGAAAAAACTCCCAATTTAGCTAACTTGCTCTACTCTTTCATTTGATACCTGGTGCCACATTAACAATCTGCAGCTAATCTCCAAAAGAAAGATGTGGCAACCTGATGATGAAGTTCCCAGCCTTGAGAATATAAAATTAAAAAAAAAAACCTTTATTCTTTATAAATTACTCCCTATATGTGGCATTGAGTTATAGCAAAACAAAAATAAACTAAGAAAGTGTTCATACTTGTTTTGAAGAAATGTGGAGAAAACTACTTCCATTGTCTTTATTATTTCCTGTTTAAACCAAATGACATCAGAATTTATGGAACTAACATTTAGCTACTTTCATAGGCTTGAATTCAGAAATTAGTGAGGCACTGAAAGCTGCAGAGGGAAGGAAGTTTCTGGTTTACACTCTTTCATTCCTTTCTTCATGGTGAGAATCAGTTCTGACTATTTCTCTCTTTTTTCCTTCTCTGTATTGCTGAAAAAAAATGATAGGATCACAATTTTTTAAAAAAAATATCTAGGAATCCCTGGAAATAGATTTAAAATGTGTTATTTTGTGATTCACCAATTTCTTCAACGGTAGGAAAATCAGAGGCAAATCTGCTCATTATAATATGCCTGTTTTGAGTTCTTTTTAGGTTGCAAATGTTTGTTTATGCACATCTATGCAAATGTAACAGAGAAAATCATTAGAATACACCCTTACTATTAATTTTCATAATCAATCTGAAAATGAAATTGGAGATTTATATATTATGGATATTTTATTAAGTAAACACTCTTCCCTATTCCACAGTAGCTTGCTCTAGACAATGACTTTATTTCCATTGACTACTTCACTATGAATCTTATCACTAAAATAATATTACAGTGCTTATGTAGTATTTAGAAGCATTTTTTCTGATAATTAATGGAAAAATAGTTTCTGTTTCCAAGGTTACTTCTGGGGATTTACCTTTTTTGGTTTTGTTTTTCTATTTCATTTTAGTTTATTTTCTTAAGGATGAAATACATAAATATCTGCATTATTTTTACAACCAATATGTAGCAAAGATCTTTCTCTACAATTAAAACAAAAAATCAAATAAGAACATGTCTTCAACCAAGCCCATAATTCTACAATTTATCTCAAAACCACCAGTAAACTTGAATGAAATCATTGTATTCTTTTCAATAACAGAGATCGCCTTTAAGTTCACCTGTGTTCCGGGACACTTTCCATTTAGATGACTGTATTAAAAACAAACAAACATAAAACATCCAGGGAAATAAAAACTGTATTTATAATTCACAGTGGATGAATACAATACCCAGAGACTACCAGGTAATGGAGAAGCATAGCATAATCTTGCTTAATATACCATAAAAGTGCCAGTTAATGCACAGAATATGTTCCCATTGGCACCGTTTCCCACTTGGTTCTACTTTACATCTCAAACATGATTTTCTGTGTAATCATCTTTAATATTCTTGTGACTCTTTGTCTAATGTAGCACAGAAGTTATATTCTAATGTAGCTGTTAGAATTTACATTTTTATCTCAACGTGGCAGAATGTCTGAAATTTTTTTTATAATGTTTACCTCAGGATTGTACTATATTTTCTTTTATTTATTTTTATATTTTTTATTATTATTATTTTATATGTGGGTACCAGGAGTTGACCTCAGGGCCTTGTGCTTGCCAGCAAGCGCCTGTGCCACTGAGCAATATCACCGGCCCCTTTTCTTCTTTTATATGGGTTCTGGGAGTCGAACTCAGGAACTCACGCTTGCCAGGCAGGCACTTATGCTGCTGAGCTATTTCACCAGCCTCTATTTTCTTTTATTTTAACTTTCATTCAGTCTTCATATCCATATGCGTATATTTTCCTTTTACTCTTTATTTTATGAAAATACAAAACAAAATTTCATAACAAAAAGAATAACAATATTTAATACATTGTATATTATTATCTTCAAAGAAGTTACTCAGGGTACAAGACATAAACCAAAAAGATTTTTACAAAAAGAAACAAACAAATAATAATACAAAACTTTCGGGGCTGGTGAGATGACTCAGCGGCTTAAGCGCCTGCCTGGCAGGCGCGAGGGCCCGAGTTTGACTCCCGGATCCCACATATGAGAAAGGGGCCGGTGATATCGCTCAGCGGCTCGGGCGCCTGCTGGCGCGCAAGGTCCTGAGGTCGACCCCCCGGTACCCACCAAAAAATAAATAAATAAATAATACAAAACTTTCTTTTCAATGATCTAAAAGAAACTAATAGTACAAATGAAACAAATTACCATATATATTAAAATGTTTTTGGGCAATGAACTATATAATTTAGGGAGGTATGTGAATGCCTTATTTCCTATTTCTCTCTCTTCTATATATGTATGGATATCTATCTATCTATCTATCTATCTATCTATCTATCTATCTATCTATAGTGTTTCTCATATAAGAGAAATCATGCAATATTTGAGCTTGTGTGCCTCATTATTTCACTTAATGTTTTCAAGCTGCATCCATTTACTTATGAATATGTCATGTTTATCTTCCCTTATGGCATCATAGTACTTCATCGGACAGAAATACTACATTTTCCTTATCCATTCATCTGTTGATGTACATATACACCTTTTCTGATATCTAGCAATCATAAGTTATGCTGCTATAAATATGGGTATGCAAGTATTCCTGTGATACTAAATCTTTTGGGAAGATACCTAGGTATGCCACATACATGATACGTGTGTATGTCTAAGTCAACACAACATAAAATACTTTACAAATTTTTCAGTCACAATATATAGTGACATATTTATGTATCATATGTTTTTATGTAATTCAGTAACATTATCTAAAATAATTTCATCCAATGTCTATTATAAGCAATTCCCTAATTCTCTTTTTAGCACTTAAGAATAATATAAAATCCTTTTAAATTTGCCAGTTTTATAAGTAAAATATGGTGACTCACTGCAATTTCATTTTAATGCATTTAATCTATTTTATTTATATAGATGTAGATTTTTCCATATATATTTATAACAAATATATATATAGAAAACTTCAGATATATATATATCAGATATAGAGAGAAAGAGAGAGAGGCAGAGAGAGAGAGAAAGAAATACATATAGAGAAAAAATTTTGATTTAGTATAGCCATCATTTATGGAAGTAATTGATGAAACCAAGAACTATGCTGAGTGTTTGATAGGTCAAACTAACTTCATACAGCACCATAAAGGTTTTATTTGATACAGAGACCAAGGCTTGTAGACACTGAGTGTACTATCCTGTGACGGGAGGTTAACAAATTGTGAAGATAACTGTGTTACCCAGACATGTATAATGCACTTTTATAAGGGACTGCTGATTGTGTTATCATTCAAATATTGGAGCTGTTTGCATATTAAGCATTTTAATTAATTGTCTCTTTACACATAGTGTTTTTCTTTAAATTAAACTGCTTACTTTGAGATAAATGTAGATTCATATGATATTGTAAGAAGTAATACAGGGAGATCTCATATATTCTTTACTTTGTTCAGTGATAACATCTTAAAAAATTATAATGAAATATGAGAACCAGGATATTGCATTGATACAGTCAAGACACAGAACATTTCCATCACAGGAGTCACTCAACTCACTCTTTAATAACTATACCAAATTCCTTCCAGTACAAAAAAAAAAAAAAAAAGAAAATCCTTAAGCCTTGACAACTACTAACCTGTTCTGCATACTTATTGTTTTTTTTTTGTTTCAAGATTTATGGAATTGCGTATATCAACAGTTTACAAGAATGCAACAGTCCTTGTATTCATGAGTTGCATTTAATTATATAATTGTACCAAATACTCATACACCTTCTTAACCAGTATGACAATAATGTGAATAAAGTTGTTATAGGCATTCATTTACAAATTTTAAAATCAGAACAATAACTATTCACTTTTTTGTGATATGCGTCCAACAGTACAATTGCTGGATATACTGTAACTGTACAATTTTCTGTTAAAGAAACTTCCAAGGTGTTTTCCTGAGTAGTCCTACCACTGTAAATTCCCACCAGTTATATATATGCAACTTTTTCACTGCATTCTCCCCATCATTTGAGTTATCACTACTTTTCTTGTAGTCTTTCCGATAAATAAGTAGTGATAGTGGATTGTAGTTTAATTTGCATTTCCCTGATGGCTGATGATATTGAACGTATTTCCTTGTGTTTAACTGCCATCTGTGTATTGTTTTGTTACATTTCTAATTGGATTGCTTTTTGTTGTTGTCTAGTTTGATTGGGGAGTTCTGTATATTCTAGACAATGTTCCATATGCACTTCAGAAAAAAAAATTTTTCTTCTGGTTTGTAGTCAAATGTTCTGTATATCCCAAATAGTCTAATTAGTTTACAGTTTTCAAGTTCACATTTTCTTGTTCTCCTGTCTAGTTCTATTAGTGAAAGTGGACTATACAGAATGCAATTATTTTTTCACAGGATCTGTATAAGTCTCTTTGAATCTGGCAGTTTTTGCTTCACTATTTTTGAATTCTGTTATTTGGTGTGTACATATTTGTAATCACTATCCTTTCCCAAAATATTGACTGTTTTATCAATGTATAATATATTTCATAATCTAATAAATTTCTTTACTTCAGGTCTATATTTGCCTACAATAATCCAATTATCTTTTGGTTAACATTTCCATGATCTCTCTATCTACTTTGACTTACAACCCATTTATTTCTTTATAAATAAAATCAGTCTCCATTATCAGTGTATAGTTTGATAAAACTTTAGTACATTTTGCTAATAACTGACTTTTACCTATAGAATTTAATTCATTTACATTGAAAGTTTTGTGAAGGAAGAACTTCTAGATTTACTATTTTATTGGTATGTCTTATGTTACTTTGTTTAATATTCCTCCATTATTCTCTTCTTTTGTATCTAATTGGTATTCTTTAGTGTACTGATTTGATTATCTTATCATTTCAATTTTCTATATTTTATATTTATTTTCTCAGTGCTTACCTGGAGGACTAAAGTAACTTCTTCAATTTTGACTACCTATTTTGAATTAATATAAAATTAGCTTCAATATATAGAGACTTTCTTATTACCCTGTTACGCTTCTTGATTTTATCCCATTTTTTATGGTGCCACAATGAAATCTTTATGTACTATGTGGCACACAAAATACACTCATAATTATTGTATCTTATTCCAATTATATAGCAAAAAAGTATTGCTAAAATCCAAAAGTACAATAATACTGACTTTGTATAAATCCATGCTACCTTAGTGTCATTAATTTCTTCATTTGTTTTGAGTATAATGTTTTTCATTTCTGTCCAAAGCACTATCCTTACCATTTAATGAGGTAGCTCTATTACTGATGAACTCGTGATTTTTTTTATCTGGAAATATTTTAATTTTTCCCCACTTTTTTTTTTATGTGGGTACTGGGGGTTGAGCTCAGACCTCGTGCTTGCCAGGCAGGCACTTATGCCACTGAACCATATCACCGGCCCTTTTTTCCTTGGGTATGGTGACTCACATCTATTCTATCTTGCTGCTTTCAAGATTCTCTATCTTCAGCTTTCAATATTTTGATTACAATGGGCATTGGTTTGAAACGCTTTCTATTTATCCCTATTAGAGTTGACATTTTTGAATATGTAGATTCATGTCTTTCATCAGATTTGAGAGATTTTTCACTATTCATTCAAATATTCCTTTTCCTTTCTCTTTCTCTTATACTTTGGGATTCCCATCATGTATATGTTGATATTCTTGGTGGTGTCTCAGAGGTCTCTTAAGGGAATTTTCTTTCTTTTTTTTTTATTTCTACAACTAATATTGGATAATTTTATCCTCACATTCACTAATTCCTTCTCATGCCTGCTCAAAACTGCTATTGAAACCTTCTACTAATATTATTTTGGTTATTATTCTCCAGAATATTTGTATGATTTTATTTTATATTTTATACCTATTAACTGATATTTTCTGTTAAGACACTGTTATTATGATTTCCCTTAGCTTTTCATCTAAACTTCCCTTTTAGCTCTTTCAACGTATTTAAGATTCTTGTTTAAAATCTTTGTTTAGAAATTCTAATATTTGTGTTTTCACTAAACAGTTTCTGTTAATTTCCCATGTGAATGGGCTACTGTTCCTTATTTATAAGCTTTATCATTTTTGTTTTGTAAAATAAATCATTTTGAATATTACAATGTAGTTAAATCGAAACAAGATTCATCTTCTTCATCATTATTTATTATGTAATTTGCTATGAGCTATAGTTTGTCCAGTTATTTTTTAAACTATTTTTACAAAGAATGTATTGATAATTACATGTTGTTAATGAAGTCTTTGTACCTTTAGATTAATTGTCAGTTAGTGTACTGATAGTTTTCTTGAACTTCTATAGAGAAATTAAAGCAGAATTTAAAAGAAAATCAGTATTCCTTGAGGCAAGCAGTCTCCCCTAGTTTCTCACAGCTTTCTATTTAGGTTCTGCCTTCTTCCTCCTTCACCCCAACTGCTGGCCTCTACTCAGATGAAGTAAAAAGAAGACTCTGTCAGGACCCTGTGATATCTTGGCTTCTCAGAAATTTGCCTCCCTTCAAGGCTAACCTTCCCCTAACACTCATAAGGCAAATAATTGTATTTCTGTAAATGAAGTTTTGTGACCTTTGAGGAACTTTACAATCTCAAACAACACAGACAAGGTTGACTACTGTGTTCCCTTAAATGGTTTTTACAACATCTTGATTCTCAAGGCGAAACTGTAAAACTGTCACGTAGTAAAAAATTACCTTAGTTCCTTTCCACACCCAACCCTCCAGAAAATGTATGTAAACTGGAAAACATTTTTGTTCAGGGGTTCAGTTTTTTGTTTTTTGTGCTTTTTTTGGACATTAATTCCAGCTGTTGCCATTGTGCACCTAAAACCCAATAAACTCCTCCTGACTCCCTGTGATCTCCCCTGTCTCTTTCATCCTGAAATAAAATTGAGAAAGCAAGAAAAGAAAGAAAGAAGGAAGGAAGGAAGGAAGGAAAGAAGGACAGAAAGAAAACTCCCATTCTCCGCAGACTAACTTTATAACCACTTGCTTAATGCTTTCAATGTCCTACTTCATCAAAGAATCACTGTTCCCAGGTTTTTCTCTCAGGCTCTAGGTGGAGTTGTTTATGGTTGTCCTCTTGTACAATCATCTTTTTTCTTCAGGCAGCAGTAGGTGTGCATTACCTTTCAATGTTTTCAAGAGATTACCACTGTGTAGTCACTTTTCTGCACTGACAGACTTCTGGCTTATGTGAAACAAAGATAAATACTTTTTTTCAGTCCTTCAGGCCCCAGGCAAGTCTGACCCCCACTTTCCCTTGTCTTCCTGTTACCTCAGGAAACAGGAGCGTGGGGTATATGGAACGCCCCCTCAATACTGTTGTTGAGCCAAGGAGTGGGATAATACAAAAGCAAGTAAAAATGCTACAAACGTTTCCTCCCATTTCCATGTTACTTTCTTCTTGTTTTAGTAGTCATTTTGTTGTTCTACACATTTAATTATTTTTCAACTTTCTAATAAAGTTGATTCTGGCAGTTTTTATTCATTTTTTCCCTAGTATTTATGTGGAAGGGCAGTATTCCCTAGTATTTATGGAACAACTTACTTCTCTATTTTTGCTAATGTTATTCTCAATTCTGCATTGAAACAACTTACCTTCCTCTCCACAGCCCAGGTTTTTTTTTTTTTTTTTTTTGTGGGTATAGGGGGTCGACCTCAAGACTTAAGTGTGCCAGGCAGGCGCTTATGCTGCTGAGCTATCTCACCAGCCCACAGCCCACGTTTTAAATGAAACATGGCTGTATTCATTTTTGTTTCACATATTTTCATTTCAGTTATTTAGTGCAAATACATTTAGGATGACTGTATTTTGGCAGATTGATATTTCTATCATGATGTACCATCTTTCTCTGTCTCTGACATTTTTATGTAAAAGCTCTCATGTTTAATTTACCCAGTATTTATATATGCACATCATACACATGTACTTCTTTTGAATAATA
Organism: Erethizon dorsatum; assembly: GCA_028451465.1. NCBI lineage: Eukaryota > Metazoa > Chordata > Mammalia > Rodentia > Erethizontidae > Erethizon > Erethizon dorsatum. The sequence goes on along the minus strand of CM051825.1, from coordinate 59,589,645 downwards.
ATTGCATGATATATCTTTTTCCACTCTTCTGATTTCAACATGACTAGGTGGTTATGTTTAAAGTATAATTTTTGCAGCAACATATATTAGGGCTATAATACTAATCCTTGTTGCCAATATACATCTTTGATTTACTTACATCACTTATATTTAATTTAATTATTAATATTTTAGTAATGAATCATTTTTTACTGTTTCACTTTTTTATTTTGTTTGTTCTTTGTGTTTTTTTTATCTTTGTCTTCTTTATACCTTCCTCACAATGAATTATATGAACACTTTTATTATTCTAGTATGATTTGTAGAATGATTTTTGCATGTATCTCTATTTTACTTTAATGGTTGCTATAGATATTACATTTTATATATAAATAATTCATCACAGTCTACTAATGCTATTTAGTATTGAGTCAAGTATAAAAATATTACTTCCATGTACATTAATTTACCCTTTGTTTATAATATAATTACATAAAATATTTCCTCTGAATACATTTTCAACCATATTAAACAGTATTGGAAAATTTCTTCCACTGTTAAACTTAATTTAGAAAACTGAAGATGTAATGAAAAAACATTTTACCCCTCCATACCTCTCTCTTTCCCTCCCTTCCTTCCTTTTATCTTATTTTTTAACTCAAAAGACTTAAACTAGAAATTCCATTTGACCCAGCTAATCCTCTTCTGGGTATGGTCCCAAAAGAATTAAAGACATGATACCACAGTAATATATCCATACCCATGTTTAGAGCAGCACATTTAATGATAGCTAATTTTGGAAATAGCCTATATGTCCATTAACAGATGACTGGGTAGAGAATATACGGTATTTATACACAGTGGGGTAGTACTCTGCTGTAGGAGACCATAATGTTAAGAGAAATAAAGCAGACACACAGGCTTAAATATTGCGTGGTTTCTCTCTTATGAAAAACTCAAAATATAAACAAATTGTGAAATAAAAGACAGATAAGAAAAAAGAGCGAGTAAAAAAATGCTATTTTTAATCCAGCATGGATGATGTATCTTAAAGTGTACTTTGATTTTGTATAATATTCTTATATGTTTTATACGTCTATTGACTCATTAGTTCAGTTGTTGATCTGATTCTATGTAATAAACTTTATAAAGAGTTATACATAAATGCATCTGATGTTAGCAAAATAAAAGTGGGGGTGGGGGTAAAGAGGAAAAAAATAATTGAGATGTATTATGTACATGTACCAATTCCCTACAAACATGAATGCAGTCATTACTGCAAACATGTATTAACAACAAGAACAACAAAATTCTCAACAAGATACTGGCAGAGAATGCAACAAATCATCAAAAAGATCATACATTATGACCAAGTACTATTCATCTCAAAGATGCAGGGATGGTTCAACACATGCAAATCAATAAATCTCCTTGATCCCATAAACTGAAGAAAGGACAAAAATCACATGATCATCTCAATTGATGCAGAAAAAGCCTTTGACAAAATCTAGCATCCATTCATGATAAAAATTCTACTCCTGCTTTTTTCTAGGTTCCCATGGCATGGGATATTGTTTTCCATACTTTGATTTTTAATTGTGAATGTCTTTTGGGATTAAATGTGTTTCGTATATACAGCATATGACTGGGTTTTGACTCTAGATTGATTCTTCCAGTCTGTGTCTTTTGATTGGGTAACTAAAACCACTCATATAGAGTTATTTCTGAAAGGTGTTCACTCATTCCTGTCATTGCATTATTTTTCTGTTGCTTATTTTCTTATTTTTCCTGCCTGATTAACTGCTCACCCTGCTTGGTGTTTTCATTCTATTAGACATTTTGTTATCATTGGCTTAATTGTCTGTTTCTAGGATATCCTTGAGAATTTCTTTGTAGCTCTATTTTAATGACCACAAGTTTCCTCAGGTGTTCTTTGTCATGGAAAAGCCTTATTTCTCTATCAGTTTTGCAGGATGTAGAAGTCTGGGTTGCAAGTTATTTTCTTTTAAGACTTGAAACATTTCAGTCCAAGCTTTCCTGGCCTTTAAGGTCTGTGTTGAGCAGTTTTTTGTAATTCTAATGGTTTTACCTTTACAAGCAATTCCTTGCTTTTCTAACAGCTTTGAAGATTTTGTCCCCATGTTAGACTTCTGGGGTTTTGCCTATGACTTGTCATGGAGAGGATCTCTTTTGATTGTGGCTAATTGAGGTTCCACATGCCTCACTTATCTGTGTTTCATTCTTGCCCTTTGAAAGTTTCATGCCTTTATTTTTGTAAACAGGTTTTTTTTTTTTTTTTTTGCCAGTTGTGCTGTCTTCTGATTTTTCACTTAATCCAATTAATCTTAGATTTGTCTTTTGTTGGATGTATTTTTCCTGGTCTGTCTCTTCCCTCTCTCTCTCTCTGTTTGTCTCTCTCTGTCTCTCTCTCTTTCTTTCTTTCTCTTTAAGGTATCTCTGAATACTTGGTCTTTGACAACAACCCCATTTTCTAATTCTCTCTGTTCTCACACTAGTCACTTCTGCCCATTTTTTTAATATAAGCTTTAATCTACTGGATACCTGTTTGGAACCTTTCATGGACTTTAATTCTTTACTAAACTGGTCATGCATTTTGTTTAGCTCAACTTGGCCCTGGTTTCCACTGCCAAGGGCAGATCCCATGTCTTTCTGATCCCGAGTCTCAGGGGTTTTCTGTCCAGTCTGTTCCCATCCACAGCTGTCTCCCACCCAATAATTATGGGAGGGCCACACTTAGAACCCAGAAGTAAAGCTGTCCCCACTTGTTCTGACTGTCAGACTCAAATAATTAACCCCTTTCCCAAAATGACACTTGATCAAACACTCACTGGTGCCATGGTAAGCACCGTGCTTGGTTTCCTCTCAGGCTGTTACGCACAGAGTAGAAGGAGGCCTGCAGAGAAAAACCCTGATCACAGCAGCCATGGGGTCCTCCTGGGGCTTGCCATTTCTCTCTAGGGCTCTAGTACTGAGCGTTTACCCTGTGTCTGGAGGTTCAGTTTCTCTTCCCCACAAGACTTAAGTCTGAGTGAGCCTCCAAACTGCATTATTCTTCTGTCTGTGTTTTGGTTCATCTTTCCAACATCTCTGTAGCTTCCCATTTTCCTGTCAGTTCCTTTTTGATTCTTACAAATCAACTCCTCTTTATTTTCCAGGTGTCTGTGTTCCTGATCTCAGAGAGGCTGGATTTTGCTAGCAATCACCACTCCGTCATTTTCTTACTTCTTAATTCATAAATATTTAAAAACTTAGTATATGACTAGAACTTCTATACTGCGTAAGAATTACAGTAAGATTCTGAATTTCAAGAATCTCATAGTTATGTAGGAAAGACAACATTATCATCCACTGACATTTCAGGTCACCTAAATTCAGAGACAGAAATATAAACCTATCAGAATGTACCATGATCAATGAGATTCAATCTCATGTTACAATAAGATGAACAACAAATTTACTAAGGTAGAAAAGGTGGGCATTACTTTGCTTAAGATCACATTTAGGGCCGGTGAGATGGCTCAGCGGCGTAAGTGCCTGCCTTGCAAGCGCGAGGGCCCGAGTTCGACTCCCGGATCCCACATACGAAAAAGGGGCCGGTGATATCGCTCAGTGGCCTGGGCGCCTGCTGGCGCGCGAGGTCCTGAGGTCGAACCCCTGGTACCCACACAAAAAAAAAAAAAAAAAAAGATCACATTTATAATATGAGACTTAGGTGAAGAGACAGAAAAATATTTACAGTGAAGAATTTAGGCTTAACAATTACTTTTCAAATGTAAAGTGTGATTAAACAAATAATTGCAAATTATATGTTATCATTTCCTACAATAAGAAATGATAGAATTTATTTTTCTTTTTCTTTGATAATTTTGACAATTTTAAAAGGTAAACATAAAATGAATGCATTCAAGATTTTTTCTTAAATTAAAACTTCACCTTAAATCTTTAGTTGATTTCCCCTTTTTATTATATTAAAACCATTTGGAAAGCATGATATTTTTTCTTTTGTTACACATTATAAATATTTAAACTAACATTTCACTTCTTTCAAGTCATCTTTCTTTTTCTGTGCAATTTAGATCATAAAAATTACATGTTTATAATATATAAAACATTATGTGTTACATAGATTATGGAGGTATTTTTTAAAATGCAAACTAAACAAAATTTTTCTCAAGGATAAAACAGGATTTAGCTTAGTTTCAAATAAAATTAGTCTAATTTAACTTTAAATACACTTTATCTTACCATAAAATGTTGTAACATCTGGGGAGGGGTGTACAATGCACCATTCCATGCCATGCCACTGCTCTGTTGGAACATACATCTCCTGGCATTCTTAAACCCACCATCAGTGAAGAACTAAAGCAGAGTTTAAAATAAAAGATGATTTATTTAAAGGTGGGGAGGAAGAGAGGAATGACAGAGAGGTATTCTGGACAAGTAGGGAATATTTGAAAGTGAAATACTCATGGATTTTTTTTTTAATGTGGGTACTCAGGACCTCGTGCTTGCCAGGCAGGTGCTTATACAGCTGAGCTATCTCACTGGCCCTACTCACAGATTTTTGTCCATAGCTTTTTATACTGGGATCCTTCTCCCCATGTAGGCTCCTGGAATCTGTTTGGTTTCCTGGATGTCTTTGATTCTAACCCTGGATTTCTTCTGCCCATGACTTTTCCCTGTCCTTTGGTGGTAGATAAGAGTATGGGTACGGGCCTTATGAAAAGGTATTATATTAACACCTTTGAAAGGACCCTTTCTGGGTCCTTCAGCCTAGTTTCTTTCTCTTTCATTGCCTTTGTCTTTCTAATTGCCCTAGCTTAGCTGTAGAGGCAGAAGCTGGCTTTAGAAGGATACTCTATTCATTTTTAATAAAGCTCAATGAGGTCTTCATCCTATCTTTTTCCTACCTATGGGGCCCCCTGTCCCTACAGTATCACTGTGTGGAAAAGAAAATAATTTCTGGACTTGAGTTTGTCTTTATTTATGCTACTATATCCACAGTGTCAAAGTCAACTTGCCATTGTACTGATAGATTCCCAGTACTGGTATATGTACATTTTGCATCAGACCTGACTGCCCCAGCCCACAACCTGCTTGCAAGTAGAGGCACTACTCTCTTCGAGGAACTCAGCTCTCAGCAGGGAACTTATCAGCCAGCACAGGATGTCATGGAGGAGATAAAATAGGACAAGGAATTTTACAGGTCCTGGGACATCTGGGGATATTTAGAGACACCCAAAAATTTACACGAGACACTTGAAGGATTTTATCCACTGAGGTGCAAGACCACCAGAGAACTTTGACAAGAGATATTTATTAAAATCTTTCTGCCTAAAGTCCCCTGCCTCTTTCCATCCCTATAAAAGGGACACAAGTCTTGTTCGGGGCAGACAGCCTTATTGCTCTCTGCCTGCCTGCACTCAGGCATAATAAATTCCATTCCATGTTGCCTTTACACAAACCTGGTGGTTTCTGCTGCTCCCCCTGACCCCCACATGCATATATGCATCAGGTACAGTGTTTGGTGAAAAAAAAATGTATAGTTTAAAAATGTACTTGACATATTCATAAATGACAACAGCAACATAAAGGAGGAGAGGTTTAATTTGGCTCACAGTTTCATACAGTTCAGTCCATGGCTGGTTGACTCCAAGACAGAAATGGCAGGGTAGAAGGGTTTGGCCAAGGAAATTTGTTCAACCCATGGCAGCCAAGAAGCAGAGAGTGAGGAAGAGGCATAGAAAGAGATATACCCTCCAAAGGCATGCCCCCAGTGATTCACCTCCTTCAAATAGGCCACACTCCCTACTAGCACATTCCACTATGAACTCATCAATGGATTAATCCACTGGTGAGTTTAATGTCCTCGTGATCCAATCACCTTCAAATATCTCTACCTCTGAATATATGAGACTTTTGCGGTACATTTTACATTTAAGCCATAAAAACTACTAATTTAAGTTCAATAGTGTTGTACAAGATAGCTAAAATCATGTTGTATAATTAATTATTATAAGACTATTATTCTACACTGAGAATGTTTCCCTGGTACAAATCCAAAGCCCTTATTATGCCACACACTTTAAACCCAAGCTCTGCCTGTCAATTCTGCCTCGAACCGATAAATTATGTGTTTTGCTTTATATAGTTTGCAGTGGTTTGCTGTAATTTACAAGTTCTTTCCATCCTGAATGTGAGAGAATCAAATACATTCTCCTAACGATGCTGAAAGTCAGGACAAAAATTAATACCACAATGTGTATATACTTCAAAACATCATGTTTAATACACAAATGCAACTTTATCTGTTAATTTATACTAATACATAAACTTGAATGTTCTAAAAATGAATTGAATTTAAAACTGAATCATGAACCATTAGTATTTTAACAGATGAACATTGAGATTTGGCTTACTAAACAAATTTGTCTAAAATTTAAGTTATATCATTCAGGAAGTCTGCCAAAGATAACATGCTCCTTTCCTTCAGCATATTCAAGGACATATTTGAAATATTTGGAGACAATTTAAGTCTGAGATAAGAATGCAAACTTGATAACCTCTGAAGCCCTATTCAACTCAAGAGATCTATGATTACAATTAACTTTATAATCATACAATTAACTGCCATTAAATACAACTGTTTCATGTATGTTTAGTCAAATAGCCATTCTGTAGTATGCTTTGAAAGTGCCCTTTCCAAATAAAATGAATGCCAAAACTCAGTGTTATAATCAGAGTTTAAATGCACAGAGTATAAAAAAAAAATCTGTTGTATGAAAAAGGTGCATTGCAATTGTTTGACTCAAAAATTTCCATAAGTTTAAATTAAATGAAACCCATTAAAATATACAAACTTAAGAAGATGATGCACAATGACAGGTTAGATTCTTCAGCCCCAAGTGTCATTAGATAACTCTCATTTTAGAACAAGACATATTTTCAAAAATCTAATTTAGATCCTACATACCAGATTGTCTATAACAGCCATACAATACATATTCCCCTTCACCAGAGAAATTTGAGGACATAAAGACAAGCTTTTCTCAACTGGAAAGTATTGGAAAATTTGCTATATATCATAAATAATGATGAATATTTGCATTATCTATAGCACCAACAAGATACCTGTTCAGAATAGGTGAATCTACAGACATTTTTAAAAACTAGAATTGAATTTTTTAGTTAAATAAAAAAATCCATTCCCTTTAAGAAAACGTAGTGGTGATGAGAGGGATCATATTGGAAATGTTGTATTTTACATCATTTATTTGAATATTTATAAATGAAAATATTGATTTTTATAATATGTAAAAATGTGTTCATTTTAGAAAACTTTAAAAATATTACTTTAAAAATTTAACAATAGAGTGCAAGTAAAGAATTAAGATTACCTATGAACCAGTACTATTTATATAATGGTTCATTTTAAATTGTAAATTTTATTTTATAGACATGGATTTCTCTCTCTCTCTCTCTCTCTCTCTATATATATATATATATATATACTTTTTATTCATTTTTTAAATTTATAGTTTTTTATTTTTCATTGAAACAAAAATTGTACATATCTATGTGGTACAGTGTGATAATTTTATACATGTACACAAAATGTAATTATCAAATCTGTGTGATAAGCATTTCATATGCTTCAAAAATTATTTCTGGGCCCAGAATATAGCTCAGTGGCATGCTGTCAGCCTGGCAAGCATGAGGTCCTGAATTTGATTCCTGGTATATTAAAAAAAAAGGCAGAAAGTTGTTTTCTTGAGCCGGGGATATAGCTCAGTGGCAAGGCACCTGCTTGGCAAGCATGAGGTTCTGAGTTTGATTCCCAGTTCCTAAAATAATAATAATTATTATTATTTCTTTGTGTTCAGAATGTATTCCAATGTCACTAAACATCTGTGACAATCTAAATTTTAGTATATAATAATTTTATTTCTTCTTCTGAACTTCATACTTTGGAGAAAATTATAGATATTTTTGACTATGTAGTGTAAGATATAGAAACTTCCATTGAAAAATGTAAAGGCATGTCAACACTGATTAATATTTCAGGGATGTAGGCTCCCTTAAAGATCATGGATTTTGGGTTTAACAAAAATAACTTAGCTCAAAGAGACTATCCCTTGTTATTCTATTGATTGATATAGAACAACATGGAATTTCATATGACCCTAAGCTAAGCTAAAGCATCTTAGGAATAAATTTATTAGTAAAACCATATCTAAATAAATAAATAAATAAATAAAATGAATAAATATATTTTTTTTAAATTTGGGAAATTTATTCTATTTCTCTTTCATATAATACATATTTGATGTGTTGCAGTTTTTATCATCATATTAAACATTTCTATTTGCCTAAACCAAAAGCATAAACAAAATTTATATGCACATAAATTTGTTTAGGGAGTAGGCCAATAACTGCTATTATAAAAAGGAAAGATTTCATGTTCTGAAATGTTTTCCAAATAAGAAAGGACTATGAGACATTTACAAACTTCAAGCTTTGCTGTCACATTTATGTTTGTTCAACTAAAAAAAATGTTTTCCGTATTAAAATTTTGAGCAAATCCTGTAGATACTCTAACAGAAATACAATTAGTCTACTAGAAAAATTTAGAAGTTTTAATTTTATTTATTAACACACATTGATGAAGTAAAAAAATTACTTTATATTCTAAGAATGAACGATAGTGGTACAGGGACACGTATGATTTGGCATTGGGTAAAGTATAAACTGTGAATGCATCTTCTTACTCTTTTCACTTTACTTCAAGTACTTTGACTAAAACAGATTTTGGAGCCTATATGGAATAATGACTAAGTGTACATGTATGGGTTTGAGGAAGACCTGGGACCAAATCCCAATTCCTCTACAGGTGGACCTTATCTGACTCTTTGTTTCTTTTTAAAATGGGCATGCTCTTTGAAGCACAGTTCTTTTGTTAAATACGGATAATGTGTGCAATACATTGAGCACTGTGTATAATCCATTCAACAGCTAATAAGTAAAACCTATTATCACTGGATATAGTAGGGCAATGACACTCAGAAAAGTTATTTCAAATGTCTCAGGTCATAAGTATGGGATAACAAGTGTGCTACAGAAATGTTATTTCAAATGTCTCAGGTCATAAGTATGGGATAACAAGTGTGCTAATATCTACATGTGTTTTAACCTTCAACCTGTGAATGCTACAAGTTGAAGCTTTACTTGTCCACAATCCCCAAGAGAAGCATTCACCACACAGTTCTAATCATTACTTCTTTTTCTTTTACCTCTTTTATTTTCTTCCAAAACAGGGAATAAAGGAAGCATATGAGTATTTTACCTTATTATGCTCTAGCTTTTCTCTTTTGCTGTTTCTTTAGATTATTAGTTTCTAGCCTGTGGGAAAAACTGATAGTACAGCTGTCCCTTAGTAACTATATGGGACTGATTGAAGATCCCCTGCAGACACTGAAATATACAGATACTTCGCTCCTTCATATAAAATGATGTAATACATGGATATAACCTATGCTTATCCTCCTGTATACTTTAAATCATCTTTATATTACTTATAAAAATACAATCTTAGCTGGGCATAGTGGTGTATGCTTGTAATCCCAGCACTTGGAAGACTGAGGCAGGAGGATCACTGTGAGTTCCAGGCCAACCTGGGTTACACAACAAGTTCAAGCCCAGCCTGGACTACATAGCAAGACCCTGTCTCAAAAAAACAAAAAGCAAAAACAAACAAACAAACAAAAAAAAAACAGTTAATGGTGAAAAAAAGTGGATAGCCTGTATTGTTTAGGAAATAAATAAGAAAAGTCTATACAGAGTCAGTACAGATATAAATTTTTCTTCCCAATATTTTCAGTATGTGGTTGGTTGAGTACATCCATGTGGAACTCAAAGATATAGACAGCAAACTGAATCAGGTGTTATGGAGGTTATGGAGGAAGGCATGTTTCTCTAGGAATTTTTGTTAACATTACTATGTGTTCTTCAATACAGGTGTCCTAAATTCAGTCTAGAGGAAAATTTGCCAGATTTTATTGATGACTAGCTACGTGTAAATATTGTATTCTCCTGACAGTACAGAGACCATTCAACAACACAACCTTGAAAACAGATCGGTAACAAAGCAGGAAACAAAGAAATACACCTTCCAACAACAAAACAGCATTTGTTAGCAAAAACTGATCACTCCTTCCATGGTGTTGCATCCTTTTAACCATTGTTCTAAGTTTGATCGTCGACTTACTTAATCATTCATCAGCTAGCTATGGTTATACTAACCCAGTGTCTGACATATGACAGTGTCTGACATATCTGACAGTCCAGTGTCTGACATTTATGACACACTTAAACATCACTCACAAGAATGTAGCTTAGACCAGGCAGAGTGTTTGATAGTAAGAATAGAATGCAGGACAAGATAAAACGTTGAGTCTCCTATGACTTAGAATCTAGTGGGGAATATACACATTAAAAGTTTATATTCAGGGCCGGTGAGATGGCTCAGCGGCGTAAGCGCCTGCCTTGCAAGCGTGAGGGCCCGAGTTCAACTCCCGGAACCCACATACGAAAAAGGGGCCAGTGATATCGCTCAGAGGCATGGTGCCTGTTGGCGCGCGAGGTCCTGAGGTCGACCCCCCGGTACCCACAAAAAAAAAAAAAAAAAAAAAAAAAGTTTATATTCATACACAAAAAGGTCTTTTGTAATTATACTGCATACGTTGAATGAAATTTACAGGGTGCTATTTAAGGTATGTTCCATAGGTAGCCATTCTGAGGATTCAGAAAAAAGCACTTGTGAGGAAGCAAAAAATTTAGCTAGAAGTTGCAACCCATACACCTACATGAAGAAACAGATGATATATCCTAATACATCTGGATCTAAGTGCATATGAATATATTTACATGGGTTCTAATGTTTCAGGATCCATATAAAAGTAATATTCATCAACCACTTGTTCCAGCTGCCAGGCAAGTACATGGACCTGCATGTTTCCAGATCCTTGTTTTAAAAGGACATATCTGAAACAGGATTCTGTTTCTGCTATCTTGTCTCTAATGCATAAAACACTGTGTGTTCAATGGGGAAAAATATCCTAAATTAAAGCTGATTCATAAAGGAAATGTTAGGGGAAAGAGTGGCTCTGAAGAGAAGAAAATCCAGAAAGTAGGTAGAAAAGTGGTGCTGGGCAATCAAAGATAGAATGTGGTGATCTTGTAGAGATGAAGCTAGAGATGTGGTTGAGTCCAAGTTATGCTATGTCTAACAGTTTTAAGAATTTTGGGCTTCATTTTTAAAGAGTAGAGAGTTACTACAAAGTAGCTAGTGGAGTATGAGGGGTGGTAATTGCTAGATATGGGTGTACAAAACTAGGTAAACACATATTTTCCCTGGCAATGGATGGCTCTAGACTCTACCATTTGGGTTCAGACTTTTAAGACCACACTCCACAATTCACATCATATTTACCACCAATGGCAATATGAGGTTCTAAATTATTATTCATTATTCGCTAATATTAGAGAAACTAAAATGTGATAGCAACAATATTTTAGAGATCACCCACTCCAGGCCAGCCATGGTTAAAGGCAAACAACAGATCCAAATATATTAGCCAACATATAAAATATACCATATATTCAGGACCATGCAAAACTAAACCCTGGCATCTACTAATCTCCTGTCATTTTCACAAACCATGACACTACCTAAACATTTCATTTCTGCTAAAAATTATGTTATAGTATCACTTTTCTATCAAAAATTTCTTTATCAGATATTAAAAAGGTATAAAATTATAAAATAATAATATAGCATATATAGGTGATGCACTGACATCAATATATTTATGATTTATTAAGATAAAATATCTACATGCAAACATCACTTTTATGCACTTATAAGAGCACTAGAAAAGTATGATAAAATTATTGCATTCACTCTATACAGAACTATTATTAGTTACTGTAAGCTAATGAATACAAAATTGATTGATGAAAACACATTTGTTTGTACAGGAAATGATCTTTAACATTTGTAATATTATATGAGAAAGTTATCTAATTGCTTTATTCTTATAATAGCCTTAATTAACATCATCAGCATTCATTATGGGTCTAACATTATTAATGTGTTAAATCAATATTAAAAATTATTGAATATCTTAAGATTTTGAGTTCATTAATCATTTCTACAATCTTAGGGTGTAGGTATTATTACCATTTTTATTTGACAAATGGAGGACCTGAAAACCAGACAAAAGCTACACAGCTAAGAATTCTCAGAATTGGGATTTCAACTCAGGCAGCAGAGCTCCAAAGTTCATAATTTTAACTACTACACTACTTTACTGCCTCCTCCTAGGTTCTCACATTATATCCAAAAGATGAGAATAGTACAAATAAGCCCTAGTTAGAAAAAATACAGCTACTGTTGAATTTCAGAGTATGAGATAATTTACCTGCTTTCAGAATATAATGCTTATGAGAGAAATAAATTTGAGAAAGATAGAAGAACAGGAAAGGCCCTGAACATTTAATAAACATAGTTTTCAATATAAAATGAGATGGGTGATAGAAAGCTGATATGTCAGTCACATGGCAGGCTATAAGAGATGGTGGAAAGATAAAACCACCAGCCTGACATTGCAATGCACTTCCAAAGGACAGTTCTTGGTATTCAAGTTTCAGAGGCCTGCACTAGAGCTTGGAATCACAGTTTTTCCACTGCTTATTCTTTTGGACTAGTAAAACCTTCATTTGTTTAACAGAGATATTTTAAAACATTTTACAGTGTGGCAATAAACACTAAGCAAAATAATACAGGTGAAAAAATTTTTGGAAACTCTAAAAGTAAAATGTCTGTGTTCTGTCTGATTGATTTTTCTATTACTAATTGTTTAGGGCCTTTTGGAAAGTACTTCCATTATCAAGCAAAAGAGAAGGAGAAATGTCTAAAATTCAGTCATTAATTATTCATAAAAAGAACAAACATTAAAAATATATTTCAAAACAAAAGTATATGTGAAAATAACATACACCTACAGTATTACAACATAAGTGGCCAAATTCATATCAAATTATGGAAAAAATAGTCTTATTCAAGGTATGAAAGTGGAAGGAAAATAGAGTGGTAGGGAGATACTTTTACATAAATGTAAAAGCAGTCGTAAGTATAATTACATATATACACACATGTAAGCACACATAAACCACAAATATGCATATGTACATATAACCCCTAAACAGAGACATAAAATTATGAGCTACTTTAGTTGTTATTTTGTAGTACTCAAAAATCGTATTGAGGGCCAGTGAGATAGCTCAGCGGCATAAGCGCCTGCCTGGCAAGCGTGAGGTCCTGAGTTCAACTCCCAGTACCCACATAAAAAAAAAATTGTATTAAAAATAAAGAATAGGGCCGGTGAGATGGCTCAGCGGCGTAAGCGCCTGCCTTGCAAGCGCGAGGGCCCGAGTTCGACTCCCGGATCCCACATACGGAAAAAAGGGGCCAGTGATATCGCTCAGCGGCACGGGTGCCTGTTGGCGCGCGAGGTCCTGAGGTCGACCCCCCGGTACCCAAAAAAAAAAAAAAAAAAAGAAAATAAAGAATAGTAAAATGTTATACAAAGATTTACTTACAAAGAATAGAAATACCCTGAGTCTTAGGTGAGAAGAAACAATCATTCCTTTGAAAGCCTAAGTAGATAAGACAGGGCAGAAGAAATCAGTAACACAATATGAGAGCAGGTTTTATTTGCTTAGAGAAATAGAAACTACAGTACTGAAAAAGTTCTGGATACACTTGTAAAAAATAATCATCATCATTTATAAAACATTCTTCATGCACAGTTAGAAATGCAGTCACATATAAACTTCCCAGTAACTCAGTGATTGAGGAGCTGTTATTATTTCCATTTCTAAGGTGGAGGTCCAAACACGAGAGCAGTTCGTTATCTCAGGAAGGTGATCCCACTTATCAGGGGCAATACTGGGATTCACACCCGCATCTGCCAGACTCTAAAGACCTCAGTGTACCGCTTCTTTTTTATTGTAATGCTATTGACTGGAGAAAAACTGAATACCTTAAAATATACTCTTTGGGAAGAAAGGGGAAAATAAAAGTTCTCAAGGCAAGGCACGCTGACTGAAATAAAGTGTGTTCAAGACAATATGTCACAAGGAGTTTGCAGCACTTAAGCAAGCTTATGGCAAGCCATTAGAAGAGGAAGAAATAACAAAGTCATTGAAATAAAGCCAATCAAAACTCTATGAAGGCTTGGGAAAACACCAGGTATTGGAAAACACTCCTGCTGCTGAACTCAAACTATAAAGCCTTTGCAAAGATTTGCTTTATGACAGTCACTGAAAGAATGGCTGTATGTGGCAAATAGAGCAATGGTTAAAAAAACAAAGCACACACATTTTTGTTACACATTGAGGACACATGCCAAGCATAAAAGAAGTAGATGGAACAACTGTGAGAATTTTAGAGGAAAGTGAAGAATGTCACAGAGGACTGTGAGGCATATATAAGCTGAGGAATAAGATGCCACTAATAGCTGCAAGACTATTTCAGCAAGCATATCACTCTTTAAAAGAAAAAAAGGTAAAATAAGAAACTGGGATTTTTAAGAAAAAGAGGTAGTATCACTTTCTAGGAACAAGTGGACAAAAAATTAAGAAAGAAAAGCTTGCAATATGTTAGGATTTGTGCCTTAGTTTCAAATGATTAAACAGAAATATATTTAAAATGTTTCCAAGATATTTATCTTAGATATACTAGTCTTAAAAGTATTTGTCTCTCATAAAAGAGTTTGTAGGGAAAAATGTGTTGAGGAGCAAGGGAACTGTGAAAAACTCATTTATCTTTACAATACATGAGGTAGAAACTATCACAGCTTGAAAGACACCTGGTCCAAATAGCAGACATATTCCTTAGCACTAGATAAGTAAAAGAACATTCTCTCTTTTTTTTCCTGAAAGAAGTCAATATTCTCCTGTGAGGAAAAATATCTTTTTCATAAAACCAAATGTCCATTACTTATTGGTTCTCTTATTTATTAGTGCCAGTTGTCTCAGTTTTAAAACCATCATCTATAAAATAGTCCCAAATATAGGGAGGATGAAGAGCCAAGTCCCCCTGCATCTACTCTCGAAAGATAATCAAGTGAATTTGTCATTGCTGGAAACTTCAAGTCTAATGTATCGATTAAAACAAAGCATAAAACATGGAATGACTGGGCAGCAATAGATGAAGCAATAAATAATTTATAACAATGATAATACTTATCTAAATAGACCACTTATAATAAAAAGAGATGAACTAGAAGAGGAGACAGAGGGGAGAAAGGACACCTGTTTGACAATGGGGGTGGCACAGCAATCAGGAAAAAGAGAAATGTAGTATACATTGCTAGAGTGAATATCAAGAACCTTGTCATGAATGAGAGGAAATGAAACAGCATACAAACTACGGAAGTTAAAAAAAGAACAAAGCTCTTTGATTTAATAATAATCAAGACATACTTATATGCAATATGTGTGCCTAGCCTGAACTAGTGACTGCACAGTAAATACTGGATAGCTAAAGTACTGTACGTGGACATGTGACTGAACTTAAGAAAAATAAGTCTATATGATAAAGAGAAATAAGAATACTTCTAGTCAGTGAGTTCAGAGAAAATGGTATGAATTCAAGATACTTGATTCAAAGGATGCTTGTGACTGTGGTTGATGTATTTAGCCCAATTTCTGTTTATATTAATTTCAGACTTCTCCAAAATTTTCAGAGAATAAATTTCTGTTGTTTAAGCCACCCTCTCCGTGAGATTTTGTTATGGCAGCCCTAGGAAACTAATACACAGGGAGAACAAAGAAAGGAGGGAGGGAAGAACGGATTACACGATAAGGACAAGAATGCAAATCCTTTCTTCTTCACTCAACCACTTATCTTTATCCCCAGTAAAGTAGTGCATAATCAATCTAGCTTGGTGTCAATTTTACAACACAGCCAATAGTGCTTATGTCAGCAAGTTGTTTTAAACATTTTTAATTTTTCAAATTGACCAGCATAAACATTTAAATACATGTCTGCCATCTGTGTATATTTACCAACATGTAGAATAGATAAATATAATAATATACAAACATTTATTAAGCATTATAATTAAATGAAAATAGTATTTAATAATGGGTGAATTAATGAATAATAAAAGGACATTTTAACCACTGTTATATTTGCTAATGATACATAAAGAATATTTGTCCCATTTTTGATGCTATATATTTTTAGTACAGATTGAGTATACCTACTCTGAAAATTCAAAATCAGAAATGTTCTAAAATCCAAAAGGTTTTAAGCACTGACTGACATGATGCCAAAAGTGGAAACTTCTACACTTGACCTCATGTGAGAGTTATAGTACGAATGAAACTTTACTAAATATATTTTGTAAAATTACCTCTAGCCTATATTTGAAAGTTGTATTTGTGTGTGTGTGTGTGTGTGTGTGTGTGTGTGTGTGTTGCTGGGATGGATACGAGGTCCTACTCCAATCTAAATAAGATTTCTACTATTAAGCTAAATCCCCAGTCTTGATGTATATTAGCTGCAAATACACATAAATATATTTCATGTTTAGACTTGGGTCCTATCCCAAAGATATTTCATTACGTATTTGCAAATATTCCAAAATGCAAATGAAAAAAAATCACATAGCAGCAATACTTCTGCTCCTAAGCATGTTGAATAACATATGCTTAACCCATACATACTTTTTTAGTGAGAACAGTTTGCTAGCATATGTTACACACACACACACACACACACACACACACACACACACACATTAAATCTTGCTTTAGTCTTCTATCATAAAGTTTTGAGAAGCCCTGATTCAGATTCACTGTATTCCTTGATCCTAATGCCTCTCAGACCAGAAAACTGCCTCCTGGAGCTATCTGGGCCCATTTTTGGTATCGATTTTGTTGGCTATTCTTACTAAATCACAGGACTCAATTTTCAGCCTCAACCATCACTCTATGTAAGGTTTGATATAATAAAATAAGCTAGTGAATTCCATCTCCCTTGATGTCCAGCAATCACATTTTCAAATCAATCAGAAGGTGTATACCTCTCCAGTTTAATCAAACTGATCAAACTCCATTGAAACTTCTCATTTATTTATTTATTTTTATTTTTATTTTTTGTGGGTACCGGGAGTCGAACTCAGGACCTCGTGTCTGTCAGGCAGGCGCTTATGCCGCTGAGCTATCTCACCGGCCCGAAACTTCTCATTTAAAGGAATTGAAACAGCTTAGAAAATTTTATTTCTTAGCATAGATGTCCAGATATGTGAGGTTTTAAAAATGGCACAGTTGATATTTTTCAAAACAAACTCACATAATGATGGGCATATTCCCACACATCTCATTTTAAATGCTTTCTCCATCCCATGATTTTCCTTCTAAGGGTAGTAATTTTCCTCACTCACTGTTAAAACATCATTTACCTTGAAGATACAAATTAAGTGTGACAACAACACAATAGAGATAGTTTTCTTTACAGAAGAGATACATCAATCTTAACAAGTTGTATGCTTTTGGGTGGTACAGGAAACAGGACGGCGGCTATCAACAACAATATTAAAAATGTGAAGTGTCAACTCCTTTTATTCTAGCATACACACCTGTGTATATTTGTACATTTGGTAAATATATATGTACATAAACATGTATACATATATACATATGACAGGTGATTAAAATGTATAGTGAATGTTTAAATAAAAACAATTTATCAGTAAAAGACACATTGTCAATAATCTCCTTCACAATAGTCTCTCTCATTTCAAACACAGCAATTTATCTTTTACTGTAATAATCTTTTTTAAAATTTAAACATTCACCATATTTTTAGATCACCTGTGATATAAAGTGAGAGAAAAAATTGATATTCTGGTTAAGCATCAATAGACCTACCTATCAATCACAGCAGTGTCTAGCACTTTGTCAATAATATTTCATATAACTTTTACAAGTTTATTAGAGTGAGGTATTATTATTATCCTCGTTTGTACCAAAGAAAACTAAAATTGTAGGGAGAATTGAGAAAGTTGCTATAGGTTACAGTGACACCAGTCACCAGGGCTTGGTGTTGAAGTCCACAAAGTATATGACGCCAAAACTAATGTGGTATCATCTCCACCTTAGATTTCATTTTGATGGGTTTGGAGCTAATAATGTAAAAAACCTAAATTTTTTTTTAACAAGGTAAAAAACTTAAACATTGAGGCCCTTGTGGCTGCTCAGTAAGTGTCTCATTTTGGGTACAATTAGTTGATGCAAAGTGGCTGGAGTGGTCAAAGGCTAATAATAAAAGTCTATTGCAAAATGTCACTAAGCTTTCTTCAAATTTGAGACCTCTTTATATTAACAGTTAAAATGAACACCTCTGCATAGGAAATATGGAGGGAAAGGAAAGAATATCATCATGCTATTGTGGAGACAATCCTTAAGATGTTTTCAATAAGTGGATAATGAACAAGAGCGAAATACTAATGCAGGGGAAAACATTAAGTACAATAAAATTACTTTTTACCCTTTTATTCCTCCAATGTCCTAATCCAGTCATGACTGGCGGGCTCTTTGGGCATCCATTAAGCATCACGGAAAATGTTTCTGGCATCTAGTCATGAAATAGTCTTCCATCCATTCAGTTCTTTGAGTCATGGAGTTTGTTATGAACAATATATTAGGGACATTAAAAAAGAGAGAGACAGAGAGAGAGAGAGAGAGATGGTGTTTCTGATGTAGGGCTCTTAGTACTGGTTTCCAGGAAAACCAATGAAAAGTGCAAAATAACTGGAGAGTTGTACCTAATAGCTAATGAGAGAAAGGAAAGGAAAGGAGAGGCGGGCAAAGAGAAAGAGAAAGCAAAAGAGAAAAAGAGAAAGAGAAAGAGAGAGAGAAAGATCCATCATAATGTGACAGTCTAGAGTATAATTTGGGTAGAGAAAGGAAAGGAAATATGCAGCAGTTTGAGTACCTGAAGGAGAAATGGGAGTGAGGGACTCAGTGCCGCACACTGGTAGGGATGTAAAGGTAGTAGACAGAAGCCAGACATGAAAAGTTATTATTCATGAGGGAGAAACTGAGGACACGGCTTAGGAAAATGTGGGGTTCCTACCTTGCTCTTGACTCTGACCACTGACTAAAAGTGAGGAAAAAATGAAAGACATTTACTTTCTGCTTCATCTCCTTTTATTTTCAAGCTACATTTTTCTGAACAGGAATGGAACATGGGTTTAAAATGGAGCCATGTGATATAACTCAATATTAATTATGTAAAATAATATTAATTTGACATGAATTGAATACTGTCTTAATTTTTAGAGAATTATTAAATCTAATCCTCACACAACTTTATTTTGAATAAGAAAATAAATAAGACATAATGATTCTGTAATTATTTAAACTAGGTAATAGGAAGATGTAGCTATATTAGGTATTTCTCTTTAGACTTGTATATTGGCTAAAATTTTCTTATTTTTTATATATTTAAAATTTTTTCCAAAGTGAAAGAAATCATATTACAAGAAACTCAACCTTTGTTTTAATATTATTGACCTCATTGTACTGATGAGTACTTTGAGATTAGTAGATTTAAATATCTTAGTCAAAGTAAAAGATAAGAGATGATTGATAGAATTTAGGCCCAAGATTTGCAGATTTCAAAATGAAATCATTTTTTAACACTACAGCAACAACAACAGCATAAAATGCTAGACATACAAACTTATTTTCCACCCCAAACTTCTCATATTAAATCATAGAATTGTAAGTAACTTTATCATAAAAATACTAAGTTTCTTTCTAGTTTTTGTATGAATAGTATATTGATAATGGACAGAACAGTATTTGTTCCATAACATAATTTTTATCAGAGAGCAACTCTTATGTAAATCTCTTTCATTCTTCTAAACCTGAGATGCTGTCCAAAATATCTGAAAATAAGTAGTTAAGAGGACCAATTCTAGAGTCTGATAGATATATTTTTGAATATTTTATCTACAAACAGATTCCTGTGAACTTGGCAAACTAACTGTTTTAAGCATTGGTACTCTCCTTTCTGGCATAGGGACAGTAATATGTATTTTTTAATGATTATCTTAGGTGGTTTTTATATTCAGAAAAATTTAAGAACACTGAAGTTTCAAATACATGTGCATGTATTATATATCTGTAATATAGAATATATCACATCCTATAAATATATGAAAATTTATATACTATTAATATATAATGTTATATGCTATAAATAAATGGCTTTCATGCCTATAAAAATTAGAGATTTTCTATAACCTATAAGATAGATTATATTTATAGTTACATATAAATATGGATGATTCATATTGCCTGTATATTATATATTATGCTTTATAAATAAAAATAAAAGGTTTACATAGATCTGATATGTAGATCAAACTTTCAACAATGATATATAACTAAAATAATATTAATTTTTAAAATTTTATTTTATTAGTACATGTTTGCAGTAACTATGGTTTATGTTTATCATAGGGAGTTGGTACAATGCACATAATACATCTTAATTCTTTTTTTGTCTCTTACCCCTCCCTACCCAACCTGGTCCTTCCATCTCTGGGAAGGACCCATTCCCATCTGCAAAAGCTCTACCTCCAATTTTTTCAGCTTTGGTATTTCTTTGTTGATATTTTTGTCCAGTTGATCTGTTTCTTTGTGATACTAGGTTGCTGAGGTCCCCCACTACAATTGAAGTGATGTTTATCTGATCTTTTATATCCAGTAGTATTTGTTTTATGAAGTTGGGTGTGTCATTGTTTGGATCTTATATGTTTATAATTGTTATCTCTTCCTGTTGAATTTTTCCCTTAACCAATATGTAGTGACCTTTGCCTCTTCTGGCTAGTTTTGGCTTAAAGTCCTCTTTTTCTGCAAATAAGATAGCTATTCCTGCTTGTTTTCAGGTTCCCGTTGCATGAAATATTGCTTTCCATCCTTTGATTTTTAGTCTATGAATTTCTTTTTGTGTTAAATATGTTTCTTATATACAGTGTATCACTGGATTTTTTTCTTGATCCTTTCTCTCAATCTGTGCCTTTAGATTGGCAAATTGAGACAGTCACACTGAGAGTTATTACTGAGTTATTGACTTATTTCTGTCACTGAACTATTTTCCTCTTGCTGATTCCCTTTCTTTCCCTGTTGATTGTTTGCCCAACTTGGGACATTCATTCTATTGGACTTTCTTGGCATTGTTGGCTTCATTCTTTCCAAGACATACTGGAGAAATTTTTGAAATGTTGGTTTGGTGGTCAGGAATTCCTTTAGGTGCTCTTTACCATAGAAATATCCTTTTTCTCCATCAATTTAGAAAGATAGTTTTGCAAGATATGTCTGTCTGGGTTGGAGTTGTTTTCTCTTAGTCCTTGGAACAGTTTACTCCACGCATTCCTGGACTTTAAGGTTTATGTTGAGCTCTGCTGTAATTCTAATGGGTTTTCCTTTATAAGTGATATGTTGGTTTTCTCCAACAGCTTTTTCAATTCTGTTCTTGTGTTGGACTTCTGGGGCTTTTTCTATGATGTGCTGTAATGTGTTGCTTTTATTATCATGGTAATTTGGAATTCTATATGCCTCAGTTATCTGTATGTTAAACTCCCCATTTTTGGAAAGTTTTCTCCTGTTACTTCTGTAAAAAGGAATTTTATGCTACTTGCACTGTCTTCTGATTTTTCACTAATTCCAATTACCAGTCTTAGATTAGTCTTCTTTGCATGTCTAGCAGCCATTGGATCCATTTTTCATGTTCTCTTGTTGTTTTTAAGGTATCTCTCAATAACTGATCACCGACCACAGCAATGTCTTCCAGTTCTGACACTTAGTCATCAAACTGGTTTCTTCTGCAGCCCATACTTTCAATAGAATTTTTAATCTGTTGAATCTCTCTGTGTACCTTTTCATGGATTCTGACTCTTTTCCATGATGGATATTCATGTTTTGCATCTCTTTTATTAGCTCAGGTAGATTTTTATTAGTATCTTCTGTCAACTTGCTGATTGTTTTGTTTGCTAGGATCATTAGCTGTTAAGTTATATCTTCTTTGTATTTGCCAAGTTCCTTATTGATCTGTTTTATTATCTACACTGTTATTCTTTCAAGTGATTTAGCTTTGTGGCTTTTGATTTCCTCCCTGATACCTTGAAGTTGGGAAATTTTGGAAACTTTTTTTTTTTTTTTGCCTTGTCTTCTCATGTTTTGATTTTTTTCTTTTTTGTTTTCTGTGCTGAGACCTGTGGGTTGATTATATTGGAAAATTTTGTTGCTAGTATGGAGACCTCTTTAGCTAGTATATGCTTTTTAGGTAGTGATGCATTCTGGGCCTTGCTAACTATAGGTCTTTGCCTCTGTCCCAGGGTCACCCTACCTCTGTATATTCAGAAAAGGATTCTATAGTTGGCTCAGTATCCAGTTCTTTGGGAATTAGTTACGGTATTATTAATGACACCAGGTATTGTTAATAATCCAGATAACGTAATACAGAGAAAACCAATTGATTGCAACATCTATGTCTTGTTGTTATGTTATAAAACCACCATTAGTAATATCAAAGACAAACTGAATGTTAACATACACAATAGCCAATGACCTTTAACCATAGAAAAGAGTTATATAATTACTATAAACAGTAAGACAAACCAAATATTGACTTGCAATAAATATCTACCAAATGGAACAACTCTAACTCTGCTAACAATAGAACAGTATTCAATAATAATAGAATATATTAAATCTATAGATTTAAAAAAGCTTAATGGTTATACTAGTAATAAAAGAGTGTGGGGAACAGACACATGAATGAAGTAAAATTTGAAAAATTAAGTGATTAAGATGAGAAAGACATGATAGAAGTAAAATAAAGAATCCTGTAAAGGAGTTCAAGGAAATGAATAGTATTAGATAAAAGTAACAGAAAAGAACAAAGAAGAAAATGGAAAAGATTGAGCAAATTAAAGAAAAAAAGAAAAAATACTAAAGGAAAAAATTATGAGAGAGGAGAGAGAAATAAGGAAAAAAAAACAAAAGAGAAAAGAAAACAGAAAAAGGAATAAAAAATCCAAAGATCACCAAAAAACCCAATAAAGTAGAAAAAAATGGGTCAAAAACTTTGCTCTGTATGTCTAAATGAGTGGTTTTCTCCCACGACCTGCAGTCTTAGAATCCAGCAAGTCACAGTCCTTTCCACCCAGCTTTATACCCTGTGGGTTTTCGAGGTGACTATCCTACTCCAGAGGCCTCTCCATCTGTAAATGCCAGACTTTGGCAACTGTCCAAGCTGAGGCACCTCCCTCCTCATGTTGGTAAATGGGAAAGCAATCAGACCACCAATCTCTGCTGGAGGTAGACAGCTAGGCGAGAGCTCTAGCAGACTGCTAGACTCAGTGGGATTATCTTCAGATCCAGCCACCTGCGAAAGCCACCCACAGGCCTGGCCTCTATCCATGGAGTGTGGCCCTATATCCCTTCTGGCCTTTCAGGGGATCAATATCTAGCCCTCCATCCTTTCAGTCTGTCTCCTATAACTATCTCTCACCCAGTAACCGTGGTAGAGTAACACTGAAAATCCTGGAGTGAAGCTGTATTATAGTTGTTCTGTGGTTTACTCCCACACAATCAACCCTTTTCTAAAATGGTTCCTGACTAAACTCTCTCTGGCAATGTGGTGGGCACTGCACTGGGATTCTTCTCCAATTCTTCGTTGCCCTGAAGTCACTCTCAGGATAAAAGCTCATGGTGCTTTTTGCAGTTTACTACAGCTGTGGGCTTTTCTTGGGGTTAGCACTGCTGGCCCATCCATTATTTCTCTCTAAAGCTGCAGACTCTTTGACTCTTTGGGGCTTACCTTCTCTGCCAGGTCACTGACTTCATCCACAAGCAGGTTAGTCAGTTGATCGTCACCTCGGAGTCCCAGTGCTGAAGGAACCAATATGCAGGGCCAACTAGGAGTCGGCAGTTTCATTTGGCCAGCGTGTAGAATC
Organism: Erethizon dorsatum; assembly: GCA_028451465.1. Lineage (NCBI taxonomy): Eukaryota > Metazoa > Chordata > Mammalia > Rodentia > Erethizontidae > Erethizon > Erethizon dorsatum. The sequence goes on along the minus strand of CM051825.1, from coordinate 59,565,544 downwards.
CAGGGCCTAGAGTTGGGTGGGGACATCAGGGACATCGCTGCTAATCTTGTCATGCTGCAAAATTTTATGTTTTATACATTCTTCATGTAAATAAAATAAAATTGGGATCTATTTGTTTGTTTTGCTCTAGGCTGAAAGTAGAAAGGATCTCTACTTTGGATTATGTATGCAAATGCTTGACAGAGATAGAGACCACACCAAAACAAAACAAAATAGGGTAACATCTGACCACTGATTGCCAAAACTTTGCAAAAAACTTTGAGCATTCTTAGCTATCATCCATTGACTTATCTAAAGGGTTGAATATTAGGTTTGGGATAATAAAAAGAAAAGAAAATCTTCCCAGATTTTTGCTACAAATCCTTTTAAATCAGATGATACCTTATTTTTTTTCAATTTCTTCTTTTTTCAATTTTTTTTCATTTCTTCAAACAAATACACAGTTTTTTACATTCCTTTTATGATCCATATCACCTATTTTGCACTAATGAATAAAAATTAATTAACAGTTTAGGAAAAGGGGAAAGAAGCATATTGCTAGAATTATTATAGAGGATCAAATTAACACATAAAGTGATGCTAAGAATTTTTCCAAAAAAAGGCCAAATATTATGCTGCTTCTGCATCTTTACAAATTAAATAGAAAACACAGGTTCAAATTATAAGAAGTAGATACAAAAAGATGAGGCCGGGTGTGTAAAGTTTTTAAAAAGTGACAATCCCAAGGCCTCAGAAGCAATCAGATGCTGAAACACATGAAGTCATCAACATTAGTTCCCCTTGAAAGAACTGCATGAAAACGTCAAAGACATGTGCAAAGATGTTTTTGTATTCAGTTTAAGAAAATGTTATTTTTCAAAGACAGTAATTTTCTGCAATTTCATTATATAAGACACCAACTTTAAAAATAGAATTTCTTGAACAAGTCACACTATCAAAACCGCCAAAATGAAGTTGAAAGTGCACATTGCTCAGAGATGTCTTGTATATGTTGACTGCACTGCCTATAGAGGGTCAGGAAAATTAACTTCAGCGTCATCCACAGAAAAACATAAAATTGGAAAGCATTAGTGGAAAAAGAGAAACAAGGGAAAGTTGCTTAATAGTCTTTTTGTAAAAAAAAAAAAGTTACTCTTTAAAAAAACCACTCTTTTATCTGACAAATTCTCTTACTTGTCTAATATTATGAAGTGTGGTAAATTAGCTTTCTAACTACCATATTATTATTATTATGAGAGCTCACATTGTGGTTTTAAAAGGTAATAGGAGAAAAAAATTGTGATTGTCAGTCTATATTTGAAAATTTTAATATATCTTCAAATAAAGTACAATGTCAAAGACATATACTTTTCCCCTGTTCAAAAATCTCAACATAGAACAGAGAATACACATATCAGTTCTTCCATTATAAAGGAAAGGAGTTTCATTACACGTTGTAAAAGACAGCTTTCTCCTTCCCCTGAGAAAAGTTATTATCAACTAATGGAAAACAGACGAAGAAATGATTCAGTCAAAAAACAATACCAAAAAGAATTAAGAATTTAGATGTTATATAAATCACCTAAGAAAATATAAAAGAGACTAAAAGAAAAGATGAAACTGAATTATAGAATTTTTTTTAACTTCAATTCAAGTTAGAAGTGTAAAATAGAGGGCCGGTGAGATGGCTCAGCAGCGTAAGCGCCTGCCCGGCAAGCACGAGGCCCGAGTTCGACTCCCGGAACCCACATACGAAAAAAGGGCCGGTGATATTGTTCAGTGGCACAGGCACCTACTGGCGCACGAGGTCCTGAGGTCGATGCCAAGTACCCACAAAAAAAAAAGTGTAAAATAGAATAAATTTGGTGTTGAGAGAAAAGTTTAGCATGAGGAAATATGCTGAACAAGGTTACAAAAAAAAGGCAGAGCTGTCAGTTCTGCTATTGCTAAGAAACAATGAATGTGACAAAAATAAATAGAAAGTCTTATTAAAGTTCAATTATTATTTAGTGTTGGGCAAATGAAAGAGAAACAATATTAAGTAAGGTTTCTTGAAATGCAGCTGTGAACTGAGGCTATGAGTTGCTGCACATGTTTAGCAAATATATATATTTGTCAGAGCATATACATTATGGAAAAGGTCAAAAGAGGAAACAAACTGAAAACAAGAGAAATGTTGGGGAGCTATAAAGAAAGGATGGAACTACATAGAAAGGATCATAAGAGGGCCAAAAATGTTTCCTTTGTCAATAGGCACATTTAATCTTCTGCCCACAAGTATATTCATCATACACTCATACAGACAAGGTCCATACCATGATAACAAGCACATGCCTGTTGCAACTGGGTTTTTTTATGTGAGGTAATGGATAGTGAATTTAAAACATGATTCTTGGGGCCGGTGAGATAGCTCAGTGGCATAAGCGCCTGCCTGGCAAGTGCGAGGTCCTGAGTTTGACTTCCGGAACCCACATACAAAAAAAGGGCTGGTGATATTGCTCAGTGGCACAGGCTCTTGCTGGCGCATGAGGTCCTGAGGTTGACCCCTGGTACACACACACACACACACACACACACACACACACACACACAAAAAAAAAAAAAAAAAAAGAAACCTGATTCTTGTGGTATATGTCTTTTGTAAAACAGCACTTAACTTTCCCAGTTCTTTCCTGTTATAATTCCTAGGTACTTAGTGCCCAGGCCAGTAGGTACATAGTGTAATAGGTAAATGGTCTATAAAATATATATGCCAATTGGGTAATAACTCAACTGATAAATCATTTTAAACAGTATAGGTCATCAATATAGACAATATTATGCCAACCTTCCAGGCAACTCTATAACTACTACCTCGTAATTATATACTGTTTCAATTTTTCTAGTTTCAATTTTTCTAAGCCACTTGACATTTGTTAGTATATAAAAATAATACAACACATACCAATAATGCTAACAACTTAAACATAAAATTTTAAGATGAACAGCTGTTCCCAATTGGTTAAAATAGATATAGAAGAACAAAAATCTTAACATAGACATGTTGCGAGTTCTATCCCCAGTACAAAAAAAAAAAAAAAAAAGTAAAATTTAATTTTTTTTTTTTTAATGTGAGTACCGGGAGTCGATCTCAGAACCTCGTGCTTGCCAGCAAGCACTTGTGCCACTGAGCGATATCACCGGCCCTTTTTTTCCTTTATGTGGGTTCCGGGAGTGGAACTCAGGACCTAGTTCTTGCCAGGCAGGCACTTATGCCACTGAGCTATCTCACTGGCCCAAAGTTTAATTTTTATCCAAAAATAAATTGCATATTTTTCAGAATTGAACTGATTATTATTCAAGAGAAATACATAAACTGTAAATAATTTATCTGGCTATGTATTAATCTTATACTATAGACTACTAAGTACCAATTGCATTCTATAATACATTTCATATTAATCATAAAATACAGTGTAATATGGATTAACATTGAAGTGATATATAAAAGAAGATTTTACATGTCTAATGAGACAGAAGTCTACCTTTTGCTGACATCATTTTGACTTTGTACAAGATACTTAAGAATAAATGAGAAAATAATAAAGAATTTCCTTGAATATATAAGTTTTACACTTATATATATATATATATATATATATATATATATATATATATATTGTAGTACATAATGATTGCATTCCTCATGGGGAGTTGGTACATGTACATAACACCTCTTAATTCTTTTTTATACCCCTTTCACTCCCCTCCTTCTCTTCTCCCTCTATCTCTTGATCCCCCTCCCTTTTGCAAAAGATCTATCTCCCTATTTCCTATTATCTATCTTCTATCTTGCTCTTTATTTATATTTTGGGTTTCTCATATAAAAGAAACCATACAGTATTTAAGCTTGTATGTCTGATTTATTTCACTTAACATTATGGTTTCAAGGTACATCCATTTTCCTAAAAATTACTCCCAGTTTATCCCTCTGTGTGACAGAATAGTACTCTATTGTGTATAAATACCATACTTTCTTTACACATTCATCTGTTGATGGACATAGGCTGTTTCTGAGATTTAGCTATTACAAATTGTGCTGCTATAAACATGGGCGTGCATATATCATTGAAATACAAGACTCTAGGTAAAAGTAAACAATGATCAGTTGATTAGTATTTAAAGCCGTTACTGATTTTTTTAAGAAATGAAGTATGCTTTTTAAAATTTTTCACTTAAAAAGAATAAAGTGATTTATTAAAACATAACAAGTTTTCATGCTTATTTTGATAATAACATATTTTTGAGCACCACAATAATAATGTTAATGTTGAGGAAGTAGAATAACTATAGGGCAATAATCATATTAACATAATAATACTCTTTGTACATATGAAGAATGAGTATGTGTATATACATGTGTACCTCTTTGTGCATTAATCTATCTACCAAGGGAGATAGAGAAGGGCAGGTACCAATCCCTATTTGACAAGTTTGTCTATTTCTCACCACATCAGAGAAAATATTTCCATTTAAATAAAATGATCTTTAAAAAGTATATCATTTCTAAATACCAATTAGCCTTATATGAAGAAATTATCCCAAGTATATGAGTTTAAAAATTATGCTGTGAATAAAATAAAGGAGAGACTCTAGGAAACTAGAAGGTAGACTCTTGGAAATGAGGAAAAGGATCAGGGGAGGGCGCAGGAGAGGAAGAGGGGGATAAAAGGATTGAAAATGATGAAGATATGTTATATGCATATACTAATTCCCCAAAACAAACATCACTAGTCTGTATTACAAACCTGCACTAATAAGAATTAATGAAAAACCCAAATTATAAATAAAGAGTAAAATGTAGGAGACAGGGTGAGAAATAAGAGGCTGACTTTTGGGGGATAGAGAAGAGGATCAGGGAAAGGAGAGAGAATTGTAAGAAAGGGGATAAAAATTATCAAAATACTATATATATGTACCAATTCCCTTAAAGAAATGCAATTTTTTATGTATTGTGCACATAATAATTTTTTTAAAAGAACATTAAAGGAAAACTAGGTTTGCCTATGTACTAACAGTAAGCCATTTGAACAGAAAATTAAGAAAATAAAACAATTTGTTTGCATTAAAAACAATAAAAAACTTAGAAATAGACTTAACTAAGGAAATGAAATGAGTCTTGTACATTAAAATATAAAATATTGATGAAAACATAAGAGACAAATATAAGGAAGAAATTTCTTTTTCATGAATTGGAAGACTTAATATTGTTATAATGGCAATACTACTTAATAATTATCTACAGATTTGATGCTATCCTCATCAGAATCCCTATAGTATTCTTACAGATTTTTTTTTTAAAAAAGACAATCCTAAAATTCTTATAGAACTATAAGGGAGCCAAAATAAGGAATGCAGTCATGAAAAAGAAGAATAAAATTGGAGGCATCATAGTTCTTGATTTCAAAATAGATTACAAAGTTGCAGTAATTAAACAACAGGAAAGCTCATCTTGGTGACACAGTCTTATAATCCCAGCACTCTGGGGGGCTGAGAAAGAGAATCTGAGCAACTTAGTGACTTAGTGAGACCCTGTCAAAATAAAGAATAAAAAGATCTGGTGTTAAGACCTCGTGTTCAATCCTAGTTCTGCAACAGATAAGTAAATAAACAAAATACAAAATATAAAAGGAATACACAATGTGATCAAAATATACACAGAATATTTAAATTTTTTAAAAATTATTACAGTGTGAAGACTGACTGCCATTAATATTCCTCTCTTTTAATGTATTTATCCCATTATACTTACCACTTTCTGATGCAGTGCTGGAACTGCTCTTTCATGAATGTCTTTACAAAGTATGACCAAAAAATGCAGTGAATGATCCTGCTAAATGCCATCAAACAAAAAGGCAGATTCATAAAAACATTAAGATATGTCCTCATTCACCTTATTCACTGAATCTGGCACCATGCAACTCAACTCTTCCTCTAAGTAAAAATGACCATAAAAGATAAACATTTTGAATCTATTCAGAACATCAGGGCAACCATAACAGTGCAACTAAAGACACCAAAAAGTGTGTCCAAAATGAGGGGGAGTATTGTGAAGGTGATTAATGGCAATGTGTTTACTGTAAGAAATTTTTTAAAAAATTATCATTCACCATATTTTTCAATCACACCTCCTAGAAAGCCCAGAAATAAACATAATAACTTACTTTTGACAAGGAAGCCAAGTACATAAATGGGAGAAAGGTCAGTCTTCAAGCAAATGGCTTTGGAAACACCAGATATCCACATGCAAAAGAATTAAATTGGATCTTTATTTTACACAGTACCAAATAAATAAATAATAAATAACAAAAAAAGATCAACTCAAGAAGAATTAAAGGCATTACTATAAGGACTGAAATTATAATTGCAACAAAACAAAAATAAGGAACAATCTTCACATTGGTCTTGGTGATGATTTCCTAGATTTGACACTATAGCAGAAAAGGAAAACTACATGAAATTTAAATACTTTTGCAGAGCAAAGGACAAATCAACATAATGAAAAGGCAGCATATGGAATAGAAGAAATTGTTCGCAAACCACACAATTTATAGGGAATTAATTTCTGAAATATATGAAGAACTTGTACAACTCAACAACAAAACCCAAAATGTGTACATTGATGAAAAATAGGCAAAATATTTGAACAGATATTCAATCAAAGAAGACATATAAATGATCAACAGATATAATACCATGTTTAATGTCATTGATTATAACAAAAATTTAAATAAAACTAGGAGATATCAATTCCGATCTGTTACGATGGTTATCTTCAGAAAAACAAAAGTGTCGGTGAGATTGTGGAGAAATTGGAAACTTTATGTACTACTGGTGGGAAGCCAAAACAATGCAGTAGCTCTTGAAAACAGTATGGAGATTCCTCAAAAAATTGAAAATAGAACTACCATATTATTCAGCAATCCCACTTCTGGGTAAATAGCATATCCAAACTAACTGAGGTCAGGATCTCAAAACCATATATGTACTATTATGTTTACTGCAGCATCACTCACAACAGTCAAAATAGGTAAATAACCTCAGATCCATCAGCAGATAATGAAATCATACCATGTGTAACAACACGGATGAACCAGAAGTGTTTTATACTAAGTGAAATAAGACATTTATAGAAGGAAAAAAAAATACTGCATGATTTCATTATATGACTTATCTAAAGTAGTCAAATTCATAAAATCTGAGAGCACAAAAGTGGTTGTCGTGTTAGCTGTAGGAGAAATTTTTTTAGCTCTATGGTTATAAAATTAAATTCACATTAAGTACTCTCACCACAGACGAATGAAAAGCAACAAAGAGACATTTTGGAAGGTGTTGGATATATGAATTATCTTGATTGTGGTTATGGTATCACGGCACTTGCATATGTTTGAAGTCATCAAATTGTACACATAGAATATGTAATATTCTTTGTACATCCATGACACTTCAATGAAGCTGTTAAACAATTAGTTACAATTCAATCTTTCCAGTTATTTTATAGTGAGTTTCAATACTAAATTCTTCAAATTAACTAAAACTTCTTCATGTTAATAATGCTTCAGCACATTTTAGATGATCAACTGATAAATTGTCCTCCGAAAGTTTCAAAATATGATGTGAATTTTTATTCTAGTTCTTTATTGAGATGTTAATCTTATTATGGCAAACATATTTGTTTATATAACAATCACCCATAAATAGAAGTGTATCTCTCCATTATGTTGGTTTTTAAAACTCTTTAGTTCATTAATGATAATCACTATCATTTTTTTTTTTATGTGGGTACCAGGGGTCAAACTCAGGACCTCACGCTTGCTAGCAGGCGCTTATGCCACTGAGCCATCTCACCTGCCCTATGATTTTTAAGAAATAGGTCTTCTTAAGAATTTTATTTCAAATCCTACAAGTAATAAACTGTATTGCAGTCTCATAAACAGAAAACATCATATTCTCTACCTGATGATATTTACAATGGCACATTTTGTCCACCTGAGTTATACGCCTTGTCGGGTGAAGACAGGAGGAGAGTGATCTAATACAGTATATTTAAAACATAATCACACATTGTGTGACTATGTATGTGGCTTTTGTAACTCTTAGATGTTTGCATAATCACAAAATCTGAACAACCTAACAGCCTTAGTACTCGATAAAAGCAGATGCATTCAGTTCTTGTATTTGAGTGGGTGAATAAAATATTCAATTTCCCTACGGTACTGAAAGATCAAGATACTTTGTGATGACTTAATAATGTCCTTTTGCAAGGAAGGGTAGTGGCTGAGGCCTCAGAGAAAGAAAGGTATACTCATTTTAAAATTATGAGTAAAACAAATAAAATCATTTTATTCAAAGAAATAATCAATGGCTTTCACTTGTGTCTGTATGAAGTTGAAATGCAGGAATGGGCACATTTAAAATTAAAAGTCTTACACCTGTCCCGTTTAATTTTTGTAGTCATTGTGTATTTATAAATTACAACAAAATTTTCTATTAATTTTAGTCAACCAATAATCGTTTAAAAGTTGCTCCTAACCAACTATATGACATTTCTCCTGAGCAGTATTTTTAGCTTTTTAAAAAATAAGTATATATATATATATATATATATATATATATATATTTTTTTTTTTTTTTTTTTTTTTTTTGGTACTGGGAATCAAACTCAGGACCTTGTGCTTGCCAGGCAGGTGCTTGTGCCGCTGAGCTATATCCTGGCCCTACAATAAGTATTTTTGATGAAAAATAATATTTAAAAATAATAATATGTCCATTCGCAACACTTTAAAATGTGCAGTGTTTTATCTTGATAAAATCCTAGACTTCTCTTCCTCTTCTGAATATTATTGTCTTACTACGATATTTCTTAATGTCTACCATGTATCTTCAATATTACTAGACCATGGATTTCAAGTTCATTGATAACAGTGAACTAAACAGAAATAGAGCATATATACCTATTACTTGAACCACACTTTCCAGGATGGATGCTATTACTTCATATAACTACCTTTAATTCACTGAATATTGTTCTAAATTTGATTCAACTTTCAAATAAATACCTACAAACTGAGGGGAGAGGATGTGTGTACATTTTAACCTATACATACTAACTTCTACCTTACACTGTGCAATCGCTGCGAGTATCCCTTCTATTAGTAAGATTTCCAGTTGCAATTAAAACTCTTACATCCATGACGTTTTTGTTCTTTTTCCTTGATAAATTTTATTTTATCTTTTTAATTATGAGAATATTTCTTTGTATTGTAGAAAACTAAGACAATATAAGCTCCTGAAGAAAAAAAATCACGAAGTCACCACCCATGCATGCTTTAATCCTGGTTCGATTTCCTTAAAATCTTAAACCCTTTTTTGACCTGCATCTTGTTTCTCACAATACCTATGGTTGACATTACTTCCACTCCACAACTCTTTTTATTTAACCATGTGATTTTTGTCACTCAACTCTATTTCCTTTATTCTTCTTGATCATTGTTTCTCGAGCTGGTCTTTAAATAGTGCTATTAACTTTCCTCTTTTTCTTTCACTTCTCTGAGCCTGATACTCACAATAATGCAGAGGAAATAGTCCCAAAGCCACCTCCAGCTAATTTTCCAAGAAACCATCTACTTACACTCCACTTGGATAAAAATGATTTTCGTGGAACTTGAGTTAGAGACTCTTATGTCACTCTCAAGGTTCAACTTGGCTTTTACTGTAGAGACCTGGGCTCCACTTGAGGGGACGGAGGCTTCTCACTGCTACATACATGAAGCGATTTTCACTCCTTGCTCAGCTTAAGCTCAGTGTTACCCTGGCAATTTCGAGAGCTATTCTTGGGTCTGTGAACAGCAGTCTTCCTTAAAGGGCCCATGCTGGTTCCCTGCATGAACTTTCTGGCTCAAATCACTATGTTATTGATTAGTTTGTACCATCCACAGGTTTAAATGGTGAGTGTTTGATAAACCGTGTTGGAAAGAAATAACATAGCACCAGACAGCTTATATATTGAGCATACAGACCATAACCTCACCTTTTTTAAGCTCTCAAAAGTTATTAATAAAATAACAGGTGTGGAGGGTATTTTATAATATATAAAACATACACTAAGTGTTTTTTTGGCATTGCAAAGATCATGGTAAAAACAGCAAGTTAAGAAGAGGTAGTATACTTTAATTCAATTCTTAAGATAATGAAATATGTGTGCTATTTATTTCTGCAACACATTGTGAAATGCATTTCCATTAATTTCTAGTGTTGCACATGTCCGCTGGTCTCTTTGATGAAACTAATTTGGGAAACCATGGGTAAATACAGAATAACAGAGCCAGCTACTTGGAAGAAGTCTCTGTGGGATTTTTCACTCAGTATTTTCACTTCAGAAAGAATTAAGGAAGCAAAATGATTAGGGAAACTTGTCTGAAATATTGTTGCTCTGATTCTAGCATTAACAAGGTCCGTAACTCCAGTTTGGTTTTAATATTTCTTTGCCTCAGTTCCCCATTATAAATGAAAGAGATGGACTAAGTTCTGAAACATCCTATATACTTACAACTCTACAAGTCACTGTTTCGTTTCCATCATCCAGAAAACAAAATGATCAGACATGTAATCAGTTATGACAACCTTCATTTGTGCTGGAAAAAATGGTTTTATAGGGTAATTAGGCTCTGGTTTTGTATTCTATAGCAGTTATGTGGCCAAGAGTAAGTAAATTCTTCAAGAGTCAGTGTCTTAATAGATAAAATGGAAATAATGTTATTGTCTCTATTTATGTCAGAGAAGTTGTAAAATGTATCCAAGGTTATGATACTGCCCATTTTAAATCCAATGTGAATGTGATATTATACATATATTATGCATATATATATATATATATATATATATGTGTGTGTGTGTGTGTGTGTGTGTGTGTGTCTGCCTCTAACTTATTACTTAAGTACCTCAATGCGGTAAAGTACTAGTGTATTAAGGAAGTATATATATATATATATATATACATACATATTTATAATGAGTATAAAGTATAGTTATAAATACATGTTTATATATGTGTATGTTTTCCTTTAACTTCTGTAATACATTACTCCATTAAATTACTTAAGACTTATTATCTAATATATTTACCCTGTGTAGGACTTGTCTTCTGTAATTTATTGTAATCCCAAGGCAGTTTCTTGAGTTAGAGGTATTCTGTTCAATCTAGTTCTCTTTAAAATGTTCACTATGAGCTATAGTTCCATAAGATCTTCTGTCATGGCCAAGCTTAGGCTGAAACCAGCTTACTAAATGATTGCTATCAAATATCATTCCACTAGGCTGGGCACCTGAAGGACTGTCTTTGTCAGAAACTGTAGTTTCCTGTTCCTTCTTTAATCTGAGAGCATGCCCCTTCATGATTGTTTCTTCCTTAAATAATACTTTATTTTTACTTACAAGATACTATAAACTGCAATACTTAAAGTACACAATTGGATAAGATTAGACATATGTATAAACCTATGAGGCAATTACCATAATCAAGACAAAATTTTGATTTTGATAAAATCTGAAGAGAATTCATCTCTCAGTGTTCTCCGGCTGGATAATTGTCTCCAGAGAGAGAAGTTGAGTTATGCTATGGCATCACACAACTTCAAATCTCAGTAGTTCATTTCTTGCTTACATTACAGCTATTTTGCATGATTGGGCACTCCTCTGGATCTTCAGCATTCTCATTTTGAGACCTCAGAGCTGTTCTCTAGAACACTGTAAATAGTGATGGAGAAAAAAGGAAAAGGAACTGTGGAAAAATGTGTACTGACTTTTTAAACTTCTACCTTCTACCTGCAAATGACAACCATCAACACTGCTCTCATTTCAGCACCAAAGAAATCATGACACAAAGAGCAGATTCAATGAGGCAGAGAGGAACAATCCCACTGATGTTTAGAGAGAATCAATTATTTGTTCAAATTTCTACCGCATACTGCAATAACCTATTACTATTTTTAATGTCTTTAAATTTAAATTTATTCTTTATTTCTAAAAAAGGAAAAAAAATTATTGTTAGCAGCTTTTCATTTAGACTTGTAAATTAAGTCTGTGAATTTTCAAGAGTCAAGAAGACATGACTGCCTCTGAAGAAAAAAGAAGGAAAAATATAGGTTAGAATTGATATATTGATATATCAATTAATGGGTCAAATTAATTAATTATTCATTCATAGCGTGTATTGAAAGGGGACATGATGTGACTTTTAGTGTCATATTATCAAATATTCATAATATTAAGTGAAACCAACAAGCTACATTTTTATCTTCTATTTAATGTAGTTAATTTTTTCATAGACAAAAGACCTAACATATAAATCACTATAAACACATAGACCACTACAAATCACTACAAGTACACTTCTGTTCATTGTTCCACTGGCAACATTTGAGAATATACAGTATTGAGCATCGACTCAATTACTGGCTCCTTTCTTGACACTAAGGTAATATCACTAAACACAACAGACTAGAGAGGAGCAGAAGTGATCAAGATGTGATTTATATATGTACCAGTTCTCCAAGATGAATGTAAGTATATGTGTCACAAACATATTTATAATAAAAAACAGGCAAAAGTTGCTACCTTTATGGAGACTTAACACAGAAGAAAGATAAAACACAGAAAATGAATAAAATGTATAATAGATTAAAAGATGACAATTTTAGTGAAGAAATATAAAGCAAGAAATGAAGACAGTATGTGGGATGGTAATTTTATTGTATTTATTTTTTTATGTGGGCACTGGGATTCGAACTCAGGACCTTGTGCTTGCCAGGCAGGCAGTTATGCTGCTGAGCCATATCACTGGCCCAGGATGGTAACTTTAAATAGAGTGGTCAGGAGAGGCTTCACAGATAAGGTGATATTTGAGAGAAGACATGGAATTAGAGAAGGGACTATAAGAAGAAACGAAGGAACAAAAGGAGCAAAGATATTGAGAAGAAGGCCACCTAGAGAATTCAAAGATCTCCTAATTCTGGCTTTCCTTAAACATAAAAATTTGTCATACTATTAACATCTCTTTGGCAGATATTACTAATTGCTGCCAAAATCTGCTTCCTGAATTTTACCAGGGTCTTGGTTACCAGTAAGGGACCAGCCTCTCTTGTGGCTAAGTAAGGCCATATGGATATGCTTGGTCAAATGCAATATGGGTGAAATGATGTAAGCAATTTTGGGGGGTCAAATTCTTATAATCCTATTCTCTCCCCTCCTTCTGCTTTTTGCAAAAGTGTTACAAATGGACCAGCCCTTAGACCTATGAGATCAAAGGAATCAGGGCCACTCTGAATCCATCAACTTCTCATCCCTAAAATTCTATGTGAGAGAAATAATCTATTTCATTCAACTCTCTATATGTGGGAACGTCTTTGTTAAAGCAGATTATCAGCACACAAAAACAACAGCGCTGTCCCAGACTAAATATCATTAGCTCTACACTCAGAAGCATACTGAAATGGACAAATGACATAGTTACACTAGTTATAAACACACAAGAATTGTTGTTATAGTCTGTGCTTATTTTCCTGCCTCTAGAAATATTTTGCCTGATAAGCATTATTATTCAAGTATTGCTTAAAAAAAGGTATTGCCACCTTTGAAGAATCTGAAGGGCAAAGATTGATGCTTTTTAATGTTTTGAAAGTGAAACAGGACAAACACCATAAAGCCTTTAAAGATAAAGGCACAGGGGAAGAAAAAAAAAAAAAAAAGAGGAGCTCAGCACAATCCTTATTCTTGAAAAACATGTCTTTCGGAAGTGTACTGTCATAGCTGAGTTGCAGTGGCTTTCAACGTGAAGATTACCTGCCTGTCAAAAATAAAGAAACGCCAACAAATCCATGGGGACAGCACTATCGTAGTCAAGGGTTAAAAAGAAAGAGCATGGAATGAGACCAGATCTAGTCTAGGATCAGGAGAGGATGTTTAAATATTAGATGTCTTTTAAGAATTAAGTAAACAATTCTTAGTATTTAAGATTTTCTCAAAGGCGTTGAGCAGTAGGCATAAATCCTAAGACACAAACCTCCACGTCAGAAATGAGAGGTAAATGTTGGAAGAGATTGAGATGGTAGTCCTGTCCTCACTCAAGAATACCAGGCAACGCTACCATCATGCTTCCTCTCTGAAAAGTATCACCTCACTACCATGTGCCTTGTACCCATCAGGACTAATCCTACCATGATTTTTATTCTTGCTTTCATCAATCAATAGGAATCCCTTAATTTCATTTCCAATTTCTTCGTGTGCATTCCTTTTTCTGTGTCCTTCTACTGCCAGTTTCCAACTACCGAAATAATTCTCAGAATGTTCTGGAACCAATAATCATATATAAGCAGAAACTCCTATATTTTTAACCTACTTTTTAAATATCGTCTTTGCCTTTTTGCTATGCTGTTTCCTTACATTTCTCTTAGTTGGTAGCTTTTTATTCTCCTGCAGTAACCTGTTTCTGTCTGGAGTTATGTTGGAATCCTCCATGTTCTTCATTATTGCATTTCAACATCTCCTTCCCTTCCCCTAAGTATTTCCCCAGATTGGAAGCTTTAGTTATTAGGCCATACCAACAATTTTTCTGCCTTTTCTTGGTTATTCCACATCAGAATTCCTTACAGATTTTATCACTTGATATGCTTTTACATTCTAAAATCACTTCTCTCAATTCTTTGTGAATTATATTTGTCCATAAATGATTTTCTAATTCCTTGGCTTCCCCATTCTTTCATTTTACTCCACAGATTCTGTTGTTTTCATATAGTAACTCAGTTTCTGATGTTTCTTGAGCCTTATTACTACTAAATGCATTTCCCTCCCCAATATAAATTCAACATTGCTACCTAGCAGCCAACATCTATCTTTCTAATTTTTTCTCCTTCATTGTAGATTCTTTAACACTTTTTCAGTTGCAACTACAACCCTTTGAACCTACCAAAGGTAGGCTTTTTTTTACTCTTCCTTCACCCTCCCTAATGCCCATTCTTCTCCTTTAATGACCTTTGTTACATTCTATGATTAATTCCTATAATAATTCATTGGCCTACATGCTCAATTTGCTTCTACCTCACTCCATTTTTTCTGTTACCTTGTAAGCCCTCAGTCCTGGTTAAACCACTGATAAATACGCAATAATTTTGAGAAAATACTCAAAACATTAAATGGTCTTACTTTTTGATGACCACTGTCTCAGTTCATTTAAGTTGCTATAATAAAATATCATACATTTAAGGGGCTTATAAACACCAAAAATTTATTTCTGTAAGCTACTAAGTCCAAAATCAAGGCAGATTCAGTATCTGATAAGGGGTTTCTTCTCAGGCTCATAGACAGTGACTTTGGTAGTGTCCTGACATGGTAGAAGGGGTGACCTAGCTCTCTGGAGAGGTTCTTGTTGTAAAGAAACTGTTCTACTAATCTCAGTCATGGGGACTCTACCATCATGAGCTAATCACCTCCCAAATGCTCCACTTCTAATACCTTCACCTGGGGTAAGGATTTCAACATGTGAATTCCCTCAGACCAAAGCAACAACCTACCTCAGATAACTTAATACTTTCCCCACGCAAGTACACTATGGCCCCAACAAACAACTCAAGCCCACTATCTGTTTTACTTTTGCTGTTACACAGAGTTGAGTTGAGTACAAAGATTGGATGATCCATGAAACCTAAAATATATACACCATTTGGTCCTCCATAGAAGTTTTCTGACCTCTTCTTTCATCTATCTATTTTCGTCCTCAAGGAAAACTAGTTTAAATCACCTTCTTCTTAATGTTTTACAGTACTTCCCCAATTCTTACTTTCAAAGAATGCCTTTGATTCATGTTTTATATAAAATCAGTCAGCATGAAAGATCTATACTTTACCGCCAAGGCTCTACTACTGTCTGTTAAAATCATCAACAATTTTTATTTCAATTGGCAAGTTCTCATTTATTATTAAAATAAACATGCAGGTTCACAGTTTTTCAAGATGCATCATCCACTCAAGTGTCTAACAACTGTGCTTTCATTACTGAATTATCCATTTTACTATAGCTACTGGATTACTATTCTTAGCATACAAAGTACAAAATCCTTCATCTTCAAAATTTCACCCTTTGACTTTCTGTTACACATCCCTTTGCCAGTCTCCTAATAGTCCATCATCTCAAAAGCGTTGTCACCATCTCTGTATTCTCTCCTGGATTCATTTCAATCAGATTGTGGTTCCTATCACTCAACTGAAGTTTGCTTGATAGGTCTGCACTCTGTCTGTACTCTGTCACTTAGTCATCTCATCCAGACCCATAGCTGTTAGTATCATCTCTAGCTAATGACCTTCAGACTCTCCTCCGAGTTCCACAATTGAATTACCATTTACAGGCTACTTAAAAGTTTTATATCTAAAATCAAACTCTTGACATCCATGTCCCATCAAAACATGATCCTCTCAATAGTCTTCCCAAACCCAGAAAATGGCCATTTGTCTCATATGATTGCTTTGGTCAAAACACTTGATTCAGATGAATCCTTTCATTTCTCATTCTTTCTTAACTCAGAACCTAAGCACTTATATGGCCAGCAAGAGTGTCTATGATTTGGCTCCCAACAACTTTTTGACCCACTCTACTCCTTCATTTACCACAGCTGTTCTCACTGCGTTTTTCTTGCTATGAACATATAGGTAGATTTGTCCCCGGGGTCAATGTACTTATTTCTCCTCCCTGACATTTCATAACTGAAATTTCTGCTTTTTCATCTTATTACTTAACAATATCTGTTGTAGTTTATTTTCTTAATTATTTGTCTCCCTCCACCCAATAGAATAGAAACTCCATGAAACAAAAATATTTTCCAGTGCAGTATCCCCCACACCTGGAATAGTCCTTGGTTCATAGAGGGTGTTCTATATATATTTCTTGAATAGAAAATACATTATCATGCTTTACACATGTAAAAGTAAGCAGGCATAGAAAAATGCTGAAGGAGAGATAACAATTGGGAGGTTTTCTCATAGAGATATTCTCCCTTGCCTGGCCCTGAAATGCTAGAAGTACAATTAGTTACAAGGTTGTTTGTATGTATTTACTAATTTATGTTCTGTTTAATAAAGTATAAGCTATCTGTTCTGAAAGCTTTCATTATGAGACCTGAAGTGGAAAATTATCTGCTTTGCATATTTTCCTTCCTTGAATTGAGTTTGAGAAAAATCTCTTATGATTCACTAAATATGTTTTATTGGGTTGACTTGGTTTATAGACTACTTTATAATCTTTTATCTCCCACTTACTAGTTTCAATCTAATAGTTCTATGAGCTATATAATATTACATTTTCCTCCAAACAAAATAAATTATCAAACATGTATCTGCTCTGGATGTTCAGGGTCGTCTTCCAAATATGCAACTGAAGCCCTCAGTATCACAGAAAGAGAAGTCAAATGATTCAACGTTTTCTTTCAAGCTGTGGTATGAAGGTGTTCACTGGAATAATATCTTTGATCACAGACTTGATGTACGAATAGGAGATATAGCCTAAGAGTTTATGAAATTGCTATGTTAACTCAATTAATTTGCTTATTGAATTAATTTTAACTCATTCAACAAGCATTTACTGGGCATCTACTTTGTACATTGTACTGTCATGTGCACTGGGGATATAGTAAGAACAAGACATTATAATTTCACTATCATTGTAGAGTTTAATTTCTATTAGATAAATATCTAATATATAAACAGAAAGATAAATAGCAGGTATTGTTCTGGGTTTGATATAATTTTAAGTGTATTCCCTAAAGTTTCATTGTTGGAAGACTATTCCCCAGTGTGGTGATAAGAGAGCAGGTAGGCCTTAGTGGAAGATCCCTTAGGTCACCGGGGGCGTCGCCCTCAGAAAGGAGTAGTGGTTTTCTGGAGTTAGTTTTCCCATGAACATGTTGATGTAAAAACTTGAGCCAGATGCCTGAATCTTTCTTTTCAGCTTCCTGTCTTGAGATGTCATCTCTTCCTCCCACCATTGCCAACCACCATGAAGTGACAGAACCAGGGACTGTGTGGGGGGGGCGAGGTGGGGGAGAGGTTCTTGCAAGACTGTACCCTACTGTTCGTACTTTCAGTCTTCAAAACTGTAAGCTCAGGCTGGGGATATAGCTCAGTGGCACAGCACCTGCCTGGCAAGAGCGAGGTCATGAGTTTGATTCCCGGTAGCAAAAAAAAAAAAAAAAAACTAATAAAACTGTAAGCTCAACAAAGAGTTTTCCTGTCTAAAGTATTTCGTTGTTCTAATGAAAAGCAAACTCAGAAAAATAGTGATTGCAATAATGATGTATATAAATAGTGTGATATGATTGATTGGGGACCCACTATAGTGAGGCCAGCGAGGGCTCATGGGAATGAGTTCTAGTGCAAAGAGGGGAACTAAAATATGGACGTCCTCCATGGGAGGATATTGAAAAAGATCATTCATGGCAAAGGTAGCAGTTAGTCCTGGTACAAAGACCCTTAGGGAGTAATAAATAAATATTGTAGGTGGCTTTCAGTTGTATAAATTTATGGCCAACTACAGAGCAGTTAATTCATATCTTTTAGACCATATAAATAAAAAGGCTGGATGGATATTAATAAAACTTATGAAAAATTATTATAGAAATGTGGAAAATATGGGAAAATAGAAAATAATCTAAGAAAAGTCATATATACTACAATTATAGAAGATAATTATTGTATTCTATACACATATTTTATTCATACATCTTTAATGTGTTGATCTTATTTCATTATATGTATTTTTTAAGGGAAAAAACTCTGATAGACCAGACTGCAAGTTTAATATTTATGATTATGATAGATTTACCCAGTAATTCTGAAATTCTGGCAGGAGTTCTAATAACTCATATCCTACAATCACAGTATTTTTTCACTTATGACTTAATTTCCTTTTTTCACATATTCTACACTTACCTCATGAAAAATTCATAACTATAGAAACGAGAGATTCCTATATCATTCCTACGCCTTCCATCTAATACCCACAAGGCCAAAAAAGAGATTTATTACTTTTTGATTTTTCCATCTTGAATTACGTTTTGTAAAATAAGTACATATGATTTTATTTTTCAGTCTTATATATAATACAGCTTACTACATAAACTTTTTCACAAATACTTTTAACTTTATAATATCCTATAAATTACTTCATAAAGATCTTTCTGATATTTTAAAGCTGCACAGTACTCTGTGGTGTTGTGTAATGATTTATTTAATGACTCTTATAACTGGTTATTTTTATTTTTTATTTTATTTTTATTTTTTGTGGGTACCGGGGGTCGACCTCAGGACCTTGCGTGCCAGCAGGCGCCCATGCCGCTGAGCGATATCACCGGCCCCTTTTTCGTATGTGGGTTCTGGGAGTCAAACTCGGGCCCTCGCACTTGCCAGGCAGGCGCTTATGCCACTGAGCCATCTCACCGGCCCTTGACTCGTTATTTTTAGATGCCTATATTTTACAACTAAAAATAGCATCTAATAAAATCGAACAATTAATGTGTATTTTGGTTTGGATTTTTGATCAACATTTCAAAGTTACTTCAGAATAATGTTGAGGTCACTGGACACTATATAAGGAGAAAGGGTGGAGATACATCTAACATGGTTTCTCCCTTCAAAAGCTGTCCAATTTCAGAAGGGGGAAAAAAGCAAAATAAATTTGTTTAAACCATTGTACTCTTGTTGTCATTGTTGTTATTTCTTTAATGAGAATTCTTTGTCAAAAGATTCAATGAGATGTTTGTACTGATTAGCTAATTAGAATGTCTTTAACTAAGTGCAAAATATCTGGTTTATTGACTCCATTAATCAAGCTGCCAATTTTATTTTAAAGAAAACTGATAACCAAGCTTGGGTTATTATAGTCCCAAATATCCCAATGGCTTGACTTACTCCCTTTCCTATTATGGTAAGAATGTTTAGTAGACCTAGCACCAGGATAAATACTCAAGTACAAATTATCAAGATACAAATAGTACCTCAAATTTGTGAACTTTAAGCTAGAATAAAGCCACCAGGGACAAGAAAATATGTTGCTAAACATTGTTGACTCTACTCTGATTCTTCAGGGAAAAAAAAAATGGGATGGACAAGAGCAAGGTCAAGGAGAGAAACCTTAGTGATAGGCTTTCTTTCCAATTGCTTTAGTATGAGGTCGACTCATACAGAACATTAGCCATATTTTTTGCCTAGACTAAGGTCTAACTTACAGAGGGATTCTGACTAGTGACTAGGAAACAATGTAGGTATGAAATTGTATGAAGTATTAGGCACACTGATATGACCAATGTCATTGGGAGGAGTGCCCTATGTATTCTCAAATGCATCCTCGAGATTATCATAAAAACCTCTATTTCTTTGTTATCGTGTATTTAAAAATACCTTAAACAATGTGCAAATATGTTGTCAATTTCACATTTCATCATTTTCTTCTTAACAATAGTACGAGCAATATATACAAGTAATATGTATCAAATATTTACATGATGTAATCCTATTTATTACTCCCATTTTAGAGACGTTGGTAGCAAACCTGAGGGACCAAATAACTGGCCCAAACCCAAAAAGCTGTTAGTGACATTCTTCTTATTCATCATAGTGTCAGTTCCATTTTGCCACTTCATGTGATCAGGCTGATAAATCATTTTGCATTATTCAGAATATTACAAGAAAAGTTAATCTTTGACAAAATGAAAAATATCATTTCTGGAATGCATTTTTAAATCCCAGAAGCTACAAAAAGCATACCTCCTGCTCTCTGCAGGGATGTTCATGAGCATCTGAGAAGCAACACTTCCTCCACTACCCTTTCCCTATATGCTCAGCTGTGTGCTAGGGTCAGCTTCCAAAGAGGGAGGATGGTCTACTGGGGGCAAGAAATGCTTTTGTAGATGGTGAAAGGAAGCAAACAAAATAGCCATGCTTGGAAAAGTCAATAGCTCAGTATAATGAACAGCAATTGCCACAAGCTTCCTACCATGATTTGTCTCTCCCCACAGCTTCCAGTGACTGGAAGTTCTGTAGCTGATGCCACAGAACAGAAATAAGAAAGTTTGGACAATTGAATGCTAATGTCTGGTGTCCTGAATAACTAACTTAAAGATAGTAATACGTAATGTATTGGCCATTGTTACCCTCCTATTATGTTGTTTTGAAAATTTGTTCTTCTTTTGATTTGTTTTGTTTTTTCTTCTCTTTAAAATAAAATAAAAAAAAATACAATGTACAAAAAATGAAAAAAAAAAAAAAAGAAAGCTTTGAGACCTTTCTTGGGTCTACCGGAAGGATGAAACCAAGGATGTTTTTCCAGAGGGTTACACAGTTAATCCTTCCAAATCCCTTTAAAAATGATATTATATCCAGGATTCCCTAGGAACATAAGAATTTGAAGAAAAGACATGTTGATTTTCTCTGATCTTATCTAAAACCATCAAACTTTT
This sequence comes from Erethizon dorsatum, assembly GCA_028451465.1. Taxonomy (NCBI): domain Eukaryota; kingdom Metazoa; phylum Chordata; class Mammalia; order Rodentia; family Erethizontidae; genus Erethizon; species Erethizon dorsatum. Next base: position 59,544,030 of record CM051825.1, on the reverse strand, counting down.
GCTCACTGTAAACTTTGTACTGGGAACTATACCAGGCCCTTTAGAAAGGAAGAAGAAAATATGAACATAATGTTCTCCCCCTTTTTCCCTCAATAAAGTTACAGAATATACACAGACATATTTTTAAAAGATGAATTATTATGCAAAAAATTTCGTCATTAGCATGACATAGACTTGAATGGCTTGCAACTGCTGGAAGAGGACGTCCAGGTGTGCAGAATGGTTTTGAGCCAAAATGGGGAGGGAGCGATGTTTCAGCTCAGTGGATAAGACTGAAGAGTCTGGCTGAAAAATGTTTGAGGAAAAGTGTTTAATATGAAAATAGATATTGGATGTCAGGTTAGAATACAATGTAGCACTAGTGTTTTTTAAAGAATGAAGCAAGATAGTCTCATATATTTAATACTACACTCTCTTTCCCTAAAAACATAATCCCATTGGCTTTAGTCACAACGAACTATACCCTATTATCCTTAGTGCCATGACATTTGTCATATTTTCTAATATTGTTTTCTGTCAATACTATTTGGCTCAGTAGAATGATTTTTCCAACTTTGAATCTTGCTGACTACACAATATGTTTTGTATTACTTAAATATTGTAGCCAACCTATCACTGAGTACAAATGAGGTCATGTAACATCAATACCCAAACTACTGGAGTACTTAGCCCTATCTATGTGACAATTAGCTATCAGCTCTCCCTCAATATCTTCCAGCTATATTTGAAGGATTCTAATGAGAAGTGTTTACATTTCAACTTCTTTAATTTTGATCTATTAACTCTCAGGTCATCTGATTTTAGGGGGGCTTGTTTCTTCTACAGCTGACTGAACCATTACTCAGTAGTGCCTGTCAGGCACTAAAAGGGTCAGAGCTCTGTAGTCTATCATGAATCAAGAAATTAAGGGATGGAAAGAGCTAACATGAGAGAAGAGGCTTTTTGCACCCTCTCACTCAAGTTTTCTTTGAGAAATTGAACTCAACATTATTAAGCCATACAAATAATTTCTTGGCTTTTATATCTGAAATGTTCATTCAGACATGACTAGGTCCAAGAGTTTGCATGATATCATTAGGAGTTGTGCTTGTTCATTACTTTGGAGGGTGGAGTTTGATTTTCATTAGTCTCTTTCTTTATTAGGCATACATATAGATGGTATCACCAGCCATAGAAGAGCTTCTTATTCTCAGGCATTCAAAAAATTATACTAAGATGATCACTATATATGATTTGTGCTCGTAGTTTGGGATCTCTGATAATGATTCATATCGCATGCTCATCCCTGACCCAAGGATAGTTGAGACAAAACATGTTGACCAAACAGGCCTTTTCATGTTCCACCCTTGCATCGAAAGGTGGACAAATACTACCTGCCTTAAAACATTTGGCCTAAGACTAGAAGAAGACTGCCTGCTAACGGTAGAAGCAAAACTTGGGAGTATGTTACCAGATAGTTAGCAAATAAGATATTAAAGGAGAAGAATTAACAGCTGTACACTATTGCTTCAAAATACCATTTGCACCTAAAGTTTCACATCATTTTTGTATGCAGCTCCCTTTTTCTACAGACTCTAAACTCCATTACCAAAGAAATTAAAACAAACCTAACAGTATGTGGGAGAGAAGAGGGGACAGATGTCATATCAGATGCTCCATGATCTTTGTTTCTTTGTTCGTATCCAACCAAGAACAATAATGTATGTCCAAACACCGTACTAACACTCCCATTCCCTGTTCTATGTCCAATCATTCAACCCTATGTCAGACCATGAACAATGATGCAAAGGAGAACCACCATGGAACTGTATGTTCACCAGATTCACTGACCAAAAATTCAGATTGCTTTTCACTTGATCAAAATAATTGGCTGTTTAAATTACAACTCGAATAGTGCTCTCCTCTGAGGAGTCTTCTGCGGCACAGCTGGTCATAGTTGAAGGTCCTGATAGTCTGTATCTTAAAACTTCTGTGTAATCCTGTATCCTTTTCTAGCCCATATTTCTTGACTGTTTGAATATGAGGGTCAAGATCTGAGATTGTCTGAATCACAACAGTTATTTAGAAATCTTTCATCACTAAATCCCATATATCTAGAGTAATGTCTATTAGAGAAGAAGCTCCCATAACTATTTGTTGACTGAATTAATTACAGACTTGGTTAGGAACTGTAATCTATTGTCAGTGTAAATGTGAATCCACAGGGAGAGAAATGATGAAAACAATTAGTTTCAAATCTACTGTTTTTATATCTCAGAAACCTTTGCCAAAAATTGCTTGATGTTTTGGTGTACAACTCAGTTGAACATTAATCCACAAAACACGGTAATTAACGTGTTCTCTGATCCCTAGGAATTTTTAATCTATTATAGGCAAAACTAGCAAGGAACCCATAGGGGGATGGCCACGTGACAAAGAAGTCAGAAATCAAGAGTGAAGATCTACAAGGCAAGGAATGCCACAGACTCTTCTGTCAGCAAGCACCAGACTCCAGCAGAGGTAAGGAAGGATTCTTAGAGATTAAAAAAGGGTTATGGTCCTGGCAACACCTTGATTTTTGACTTCTATTTTATACAACTACTGCCAGGGACCCGGCCAAGACCCCCAGTTGCCTGTATGAGGGGTACTGTGAAGGATGAAATAAAAATGAAAGATAATATTAGGAATGCCTAAAAGGGGGCTGGGAGGTCAGTGCCTCAGGATAGACAAAGACAAAGACCTCTTCAGCTGGCCCACTTTTATTTTGCCAGTGAGATGTGCAGGGGGAGGGGGAGGGTACTTTTCCTGGAACAGTGACAAAGTAGTAGAATGAGGAACAAGTTTAACAACACAAAAGAAACAAGTTAAGATCCTTCCCCCCACCTGAGTACTTGCCCTCTCTGTATTGTCCTCAGCAGATCTCATCCTGCCCTGTGCCTCAAGGACCATTGAAATGTCAGCCTTGGGAAAAAGAGGAACTTCCTGCAACCCAGTCTGGCCCACAGGGCAACAGACCCTAGCCTTAATTTATAATTTATTATTTGTTGGTCCTCAACAAACTATGGAGCAATACATTTGTTATTTAAGTCACTTTGTGGTACTTTGTTACAACAGTCATCAGGAATGAATACACTAGCAATGCTCCATGTATTAATTTTTATTCTGGTTATGTAGACATCAAGAACTATTTGTCTTTCTCCTTTTTAAATGGAATTTTATCATTTTATTTTTATTTATTTGAATCCTCTTCTCATCTTGGTTAACTTAACTAAAGACTTGCCAATTTTGTAAACCTTTAAAAAAAAAACTCTTAGATTCATTATTTTCTATTGTTTTTCTAGTCTCTATTGCACTTATTTTTGCTTGAATTTTAAGCCAAATATAAGTATTCTAAGTGTTACACATCATGCTGCGTACAGTTCATGTGAATCAACCAAGTACATACCATCATTTTTTGTCATGAGCTAAACCTGATCTTTGTTATTCTAACAAAATAAACTACTCATGACTTTGGTACCAAAACATGCACCAGGTTTTGTGCATAGTACAGTAAGTTCCCCACTTAGGAACAAGTTCCAATCCAGGAGAACATGTGTAAGTTGGATTTGTTTGTAACTCTGACAAACTGAGTCTTATACGCCTTTGACACAAATATACAACATAAAGCATAAAAAGATCTAATGAAAGGTCCGTTCATACCTGTGAAAGTTTGCAACTTGAATGTTCATAAATTGGGGACATAGTGTACTCATATGCATCTTCTAATATATCTCTCAAGGCAAATGTATAATAATGATAATATCTATTGAAAATAAACACACTGAGAATTGAAGGTTAAATTATATATCCAAGGTCATATAGAGTAGAGACAATGGACTGCGGTATAGCTCAGTGGTGAAGGACTTGCATGCCATGCCCGAGGCCCTGGGTTTAAGCCCCAGTGAGAGAGACAGAGACAGAGACAGAGAGAGGCAGGGGCAAGATGAAACACAGAATTTTCTGATAACAGAATCCATTCTGCAGTATTTTCCTACATAAACTACCCATGGAAATTACTATTTTTTTGTGATAGACAAAGTGCAAAGGAAACTACAGAAATGCAAATCATTTTCACCATAGCAAAACCCAGAAAAGAGTGCATGTGCAGATACTGTAGAAATTTCATGAGTAGCTGAAAAGATATGGGTAAAATCCACACAATAAAAACACGCAGTCCTTTTATATACTGTTGAGGAGATTTAAAAATGCTAGTGAGAGTTGTTAAGTGTCAAGAGATTTTTTGAGGACTGGCTACTTAGAAAGATAAATAATTTCCCTTCCCATGGGTGATCACTAATCACTACCTATGTAAGATGATTCCATGTCACACACATATTGCAACTGAGTATATAATCATACATTTCTTATTCTAAAATAATAATTTTGCAAATACTTATGCCAAAAACAATGTTATAAGTAATACTGCATAAATGGAACAATTGTTACATTTCAATTAAACACAATAATTAGATTCTACTTAGGCAGTAATTTGTACCATGTATGCATTAGTCAAAATTCATCCAGTACCTAATACATATTGCTAATAATACAGTTGTGCTTTTATTGACATAGGATTAATCTGCACCTCTGTACAGTTTCACATCACTGAACGTTAAGTCTTTTTTTTCTTTTCTTTTTTTTTTTTTTTTGTACTGGGAATCAAACTTAGGACCTCGCACTTGCCAGGCAGGTGCCGTGCGGCTGAGCCATATCCCCAGCTGAATGTTAATTCTTTACAAACACATAGAGAGACACATACAAAAAATAAAAACTCACTGCCATTTTCCTTTGATAATTTTTCATTTGGCTTTGGATACGTTTTACTTTATGGCTCTCCAGAAACTCTCTTTTGACCCTTCTGTGATGGACTATTTCCTGGGACCACCCTGTTGTTAATGTCTGTATAAAGTCCAATCAACAGACAGCAATTCTGATTATTTGAATAGAGAAAATTCAAAGTGAAGAAATATAAAAAAGAACTCAATTATTTGCTTGATATCTACAATGACAAGAAGAGAAGACCAAAAATTGTAGAAGTCACAACCATAGGGAAAATGTTTCACCCAGCAAGCTGGGAAAGCAAGGGGAAGAAGGTAGAGATTTTATTACACTGAACCTTGCAGCAGTGATCTCTGGAGCTCAGACACAAACTGCTGAGGAGAAGGTGCCACGTGGTTTGTCCTCCTATCTCTGAGCTCACAGGGTGGGCCCCATCAGATTGCAACCCAGAACCTGAGGGTGTGACAGTGGTTAATGCTGAGAGATGCATAATAAGGTTAAGCCCCCAGCATTTCAAAAGTGTGAGCTGGATTCAAATACTTCTGTAAAAGTAGACTCCTTATTGACTGCTGCTGGAGTAGAGAAGCAAGGTGAGGGTGATGTGAATTGGATAAGCAAGGTTAGCAAGAACATGTTTCCTGAGCAGTGAACAGACACATATCCTGCTGGAAGTCAGCAAGGGGCAGAAAACAAAAAACCAGTCCCCTTCTTTCTCTTCCAGCCTTGGATATCCTTCTAGCACCCTCAGTAGTCAAGGAATAATAGGAAGCTAGATGGAAGGGCAAAATCATGGTTTTCAAAATGACAATCCAGGCATCATAAAGCACACAGGAGAAGGAAGGATATGGAGATGAGGAATGTAGCTTAATAACTTGCACACCCTCCTTGACATTTTCATTTTCCACTTGATCGAGAAGACCTTAAAGGCAGTGACATTTCTTATTCATTCTTACTTCCTAAGTATCTAAGCTGGTGTCAAATTCAAAGTGGCACTCAATTTTTTTCTTTCATTCAAAAGAAAAAGACAAATATTAAAGTGTGCAGGTAGAAATGTCTTGGCAGACAGCAAGATACAGAGCTTGTATTATCCACTGGACACTTTCAGTAACTAAACAATGAATGAAACAAATATCCTGCTTTCATGGACCTAATATGCTCAATAAACATTGAATGAATAAACACTAATAAATCTGATTTCTTCTCTGTAAGGGTTTCCTTGTGGGCCACATTGTCCTTTGTTCCTTCCATCTATTAATCATGTTTCTTACCATGTTTACTGGCCCTTTTCTGCCTGTACCATAAACATGAGAATCCGACAAGGTCTAGGTGTCATGTCAATCATTCATTCACCGAGATTTCTTCAATTCTTACAGACTAAACTGTAATGTATATTGTCTGCACTCAAATCCTTCATCAGTCATCCTGAGGCTGTCCCCTATAACTTCAAATTTAATGTATTTAATAAAAGCTCATCTCCTTTTCCTTTAAGATCCCTTATATAGCAAGGATAAATTTTCTGGCCAAATCATTTCAGTTCATATGACTGTATATATAGGAATTTTTTTTTATGAATGCTGTATGAATAAAATATATTTACTTCTAAGACATGACCCACATATTTCAAAATCAAAAAAAATATTGACTTGAAATTCTAAGAGCTTAGAAATGTGGTATTTTAACATACCTTAAATTCATAAGAAGCTATGAATTTGATCACTTTTGAAATACTTACTCATGGGCAATGTACTTTCTCATTAGCAAAGCAAACAATAAATACCAATTATGGTCAAAATCACATGACATGTTATGTTAGGCAGCTTTTCATTACTGCAACAAATACCTGAGAAAATCAGCTGATAGAGGAAATTTTTATTTCATGTCACAGCTTTGGAGGTTTCAGCCTATGATTTATGGACGCTGTTGCTTTTTTGCCTACAGTGAGACAGCACCTCGTGGCAGCAAGATGTGCACAAAATGTTCAATTCGTGGCTGGGATGTGAAAGAGAGAAAAATGAGGAGGAACAGAAAGGGGCTGGGTCTATTATCCCATTCAAGAGTCTGGCCCCAAGGACTACTCTTTTAGTATCTTTCTAGGTTCCACCTCTTACAAACTTCCATCCCCTCCTAATAGCACCAAACTGGGAAACAAGTCTTTAGCACCAGGACCTTTGGAGGACATTTCAGATTCAAACTACAGCACATGTATTATATCCTTAACATGTGATGTACATTATGGCTCAATATACAGCTTCCTAAATCAGCTTTTATCCTACAAAGTTGGGTCCCAAAATAGCAATACTTACAGAAAAAATAAAAATCAGAGTATAAAATAAAACAAAAATAAGAAAAACCTATGCAATTTTGTAACCAGAGGAATAATTCAAATAATAACTTATAGTCCAGCTCCTATTTTGGATGTCCTAAACAAGATACTTTGGAGAATTTTTAACATCCACAAAAACCACAGTCTTAGAATGTGGGCATGAAGATACCAAATAAAAGTAGAAGGAAATAGAGTTCTGAATGGGTAGGGCTGCTGTAAAGGTGAAGAGGAAGAAGTGAAACCTGCCTGAACAGAGTGTCATACAAGGGTAAGGGGCCATGCCTCTGTGGGAAGGGAGACTGTTGCAGGAACATTTTTAATCACCCCTATCTTCCCTAAGCCCTTTGCCCCTAAAATAGGATGGAAACATTTCTGTGCAGCAGTGAAGCTTAGAGCTTTTTCCTGCCTTGCTTACATTTTAAAATCTATTACAGTTATTCTGTTTCTCCCTGCCTAGAAAAAATCACACAAATAAACCTTCCATACCAGTATGTCATTACAATTTTCCTGGCCATGTGACCAGTTTGTTTTGGCTTAAGTCTATTGTTCTGTTACAATTATTTATAGCGTCCCCTGTTCCCTTCAAAAGTATCTTGGTTTGTATGAAAAAATTACACAGGGTGATGGTTAATCTTGACTGAAAATTTTATTGGATCAAGAAATGTCTAAGAAATTAGTTAAATACACTTTGGGTGTGTCTGTGAGGGTGTTTCCTCAGTTTGTGGGACAGCAAACTGAGGGAGGAGACTTGCCCTAATGGAGCAGTACCACCCAGTAGTCTGGGAGCTCAAATGGAACAAAAGAGATAAAAGAATGTCAGCCAGCAGATACTATTTTGCATGTATGCTCTCTCTACTGGCTGTCAGGAGTTGTGCAGCTTTCCTCTGCCATGATATTTTCACATGACCACAGGACTTGAAGCAATAGACCCCAGTGACCATAGACTGAAACTTCTCAGACCATGAATTCAAATAAACCTTTCTCTCTTAAATTAACTTTCTCAAATATTTTGCTACAGTGATGAAAAGCTGATGTCTTAGTTACTTTTCTTTCATTGCTGAGACAAAATACATGACAACCAAAGTTAAAGGAGGAAAGGTTTATTTAGCTCATAGTTTGTAGAGGTTTCAGTCCATAATTGGCTGGCTCCAGGGCAAAGTGGCTTTTCAGAAAACAGTTCATGGTGGGCAGAAGACAGCAAAATCAATGTCTCACCTTAATAGCATCTTTCTGCCCCTTTTATACTCTAGCCAGGCTGCTGGGATTAGGGCAATGCCAAACCAATCAGTGAAGTGATCACACACACTTAATCCCAGCATCACACACTCTAGATCCAGCCTCCTCTGAAAATCCTCAACCCCATGACTGCATGAGGTTTTGAGGGGACATCTGTACACAGACCATAACATTCCGCCCCTGGTCCCCCAAAGACTCATGCACATCTCTCTACACAAAAGGCATTTAGTCCCTCTCCAAGAGTTGACAAATCTGAGGAGTTTCAGCATTGCTGAAAAATCCAAGTCCCAAGTCTCCTCTGAGATTTAAGGCAAACTCTTGGCTGGGAGCCCCTGTACAAATGAAAAGTTAAACACTTCCAACATCTAATGACACAAGATATACATTTTCATTCCAAAAGTTAAAAACAGGGAGATACAAAGAATGGGACAAAAGTATAGTGAGCCCTTCCCAGTCCTCGTCACGGTCCAGGAAATTTATATTTATAATCCTATGGAAAAGTTATTGGAATTCTAGTGAGTTAATTCCAATCTACCACTTCCAGTGCAACCCGTGGTGAGAATAAAAACACGAAGGCATATTTATAGCTGTGGGGAACCAAGGGGTCCTAAGTCCAGCCAAGATGGTGGTTACTGGAACAGAGGCCTCGACCCAGGGCCAAACCCAAGTTTTATGAATTCACGGGGAGAGGAGTGGCTCAGGGATGAGTGACTGTGAGAATAACTGGAAGTCCATGAGTACAGTGAGCTGGGCTATGTAGGTGGCCTGAAATCACCCTTGCAATATGCAGAGGGAAGAATATGCAGAAGGAGTAATCTGCATAACACAATTCAAGATAATATCTAATGTTTCAGGGTTGGTGCTTCAGATCTGATGTGTAATCTTCTATGCCCTGGGAAGTCATAGACTCTTTCTCAAGGCTCGATCCCAGCCAACAGCGTGGAGCATGGCTCTCCATCCTGCCAGGCTCACCCATATATTTTGGGAACTACAGGGGTGGGGAAACACTAACCTGTCGCCTTGCTTCAAAGACTACACATCAGCACCTCTGCTGGACCGACTTGCATTGCTTAAAGCCAATTGAAGGGATAGGGAAAAGTCCTAGCCAGGTCTGTACATATCAGTACGTGGAAATAGGGCCAGGTGTATCCAAAATGGATATAATTGCTCTTCTTTCAAGGAGAGTCATCCAGGTGGTCCTCCACACTAAAGCAAGTCCAAAATCCAGCATGGCAAATGTTATGTCCTGTGCAGCATCCAAGGCAACCTGTGGCAAGATGTGAACTTCAAAGGGCTTGGGTGATCCCTTTTGAAGCTATGGCACTTCTGGTGGTTGTAGCTCCCATGGCTTCTCCCTTGGGACCACTCTGCCCACTCCCTGCAGTTTTCCTCAGATGATCCACATTCCTCACTTCTCCAAACTTCTGGGGTCTCCACTGCACCTTTGGCTTCACACTCACAGCTTCACACACTGCCCTCTCAGGGCATACTGCCTAGACTTTCAGGCCTTCTTCTGAAATCTGGGTGGAAGTCTTCCTGACCCCACAATTCTTGCATTCTGCATGCACCTAAAACCAGCACCATGTAGATGATGCCAAGGTCTGCTGCCAGCTGGAGCAGTAGCCAGGCTTCCATCCCTCTTGGCTGTAGGGATTGCATGGATCACTGAGCACTCTGAATCCAATTTCAAGGAACAAATTGTCTAGGCTGCCACCATTCTGGAACATGGTGCTCTGGGGCTTTCTCCTCAAAGAAAAGTCTTTCACTTTTGCAATTTTGAGGCTGCAAAGTGTGGAGTCCTGCTGTTTCTTTCAGGCCATCTTTTCTATTCTGTTCCTTCTCAGGAATCAAGATCTTCTCTGTTCTATCTTTTCACTCCACAGCTTTAGTGGAGCTCCCTTTCGGTCCAAACTCAAAATGTCTTAAACCATTTTGCTGGCCTCTTTGCTCTTGATTCTCAGAATAGATCTGGCTAAGAGCCTGCAACAGCAGCCATGTCACAGCCTTAACATTAGACTGCTTTGAAATTTCTTTTGCCAGATGAATTAGTCCACTGCCTTTAATCTCAGTCTCAGGCAAAGTCTCTGGACTTGAGCAAAATGCAGACAAACTTTCTGCCAACCCATAACACACATCATCTAGAGTCCAGTAGCCAATGTAGTCCTTCTTCCTAGCAGAAACCTCCTGAGCCTTGTTTTTACTGGCTTTCTGATCTTCTGAGCTCTGACCAGAATCTTCCGTACATTACAGCCTAAGGCATTCCAGCTTTACTTTTTCAGCTGGCATCTCTGAACCTTCCCAAATTCTTCCTACAAGCCATTTCCAAAGACTCTTGAATCAAATAGTCATGTATGTTCACAGCAAGACCCCACTTCTCTATACCAAATTCTGTCTTAGTTACTTGTCTCTTATTGCTGAGACAAAATACCTGACTACTAAAATTAAAGAGGGAAAGGTTTATTTATCTCACATTTGTAGAGGTTTAAGTCTATAACTGGCTGGCTCCAGGTCAGGGTGGCTCTGCAGAGGAGAACAGTTTATGGTGGTCAGAAGACAACAAAATCAACATCTGACCTTAACAGGATCTTTCTGCCCCTTTTATACTCTACCCAGGCTGTGGAGATTAGGGTGGTGCCAAACCAACCAGTGAACTGATCACACCCTTAATCCTGGCATCACACACTCTAGTTGCAGCCACCTCTGAAAAGCTGCCCCCTGATGACTGCATGAGGCTTTGAGGGGACATCTAGACACAGACCATAACAGCCGATAACACATGTCATCATCCTAACTATTCTGCTATTTGACAAACTACTGTTACAGAGCTGTCTGAAAAATTATGGATAGTAATTTATAATAAATACAGTGATAATTGTTAAGCGTGTGTTAATAGGTCAAGGACTAACAAGGAAGGTAAATATAACATATTTAGGACCAGTCTCCACGAAGAAGAGACATTTCAGATAAACCAGGAACAAGCAGAAAAGGTGTGGGGAGTAACAAGGAAGTAAAGGAAACAGCCTATGTGAAGGCACTGTAGTGAGAAACAGTCTGCAGGATGGAGCAAATGAAGTGCAGCTGGTGTGGCTAGATCTTTGTAGGAGGAGTGTCCAGAATGGTGTCTGGAACTTGGGTGTTTTCAGGGTAGAGTACATATAATATACTATGAAGTTTGGAAATATAAATGGCAGGAATTACCAAAGGATTAAAATACCATAGTCATGAGGGATTAAAAAGGAAATAGGATGACTCCCAAGTTTTAGAAGAAACCTGGGAAATGAGCATGTAATTTCTCTCTTTCAATGCTTAGATGTATTTTTGAGATCACTTCTGCTGGAACCTCAGTTACCTTATCCATTGAACAAAACACAGACCAAACAGATGTCTATGCACTTTGACCATTCTGTGACTCTAAACAGCATTTTTTAAGCGCTTGCTTCATATGTATATTGCGGTATTTTCCTTCTCACATATTTGTCCCTTTCAAGGGTTACGTGAAACAATTTTCCCAACAAATAAACTTACCCTTCTGTATATTCTGTCAGTGTGATTTCTATTTGTTTTTCTCTGCTGTAATGCATTCCTTCTTCATCCTCTTCAATCTTGCTCCTTTTCCATTTTAGGCTTCTCAGGACTCTTCATAGTTGGGAATGAAGATTGGCACAGATATTCAAATTGGTACTTACCACTCCCTTAAAAAAATAACACAGAAAGCAAGCATTAGCAAGCAAACTGGACCCCTAAGGAAAGGTCACCTCTTGCTGTATTCTACTGCTGGTGGATCTTTCTGGAATAATTTGATTAAGAACATTCAATTTATTTTGGAGAGACAAAAACTGCATTCATTTCCAGTACCCCCCCCAAAAAAAAAAAAAAACTGCATTCAGTGGCACTAACAGACTCTGGAGGGAGCCTCTAACATTTAAGGAACTTTGTCCATTTATTTAACAGAACTTTATTTTCTAAAAAACAATCATGTTCTTATTACTCTAGTGTATTCATTTCTGGTACTTATTTAGCTAAAAAATAAAACATAAGTGGATGTATGTTTGCACACACCCATTAAAAGTATGTATGTATACCACTATTACTTTCAAAGCTAGATATTAATGTGCAGTTATAAAGCACACAGTGATGTTTTTGAAGTATTCCAGACTCAGAGAAGGGCTAACAAATGACAGTAAATACCATAACTTTACAATCTTCCAGATTTTCCCAGAGGAAATGCCCATGCTATAAAACTGGGAATACACTCTTTCAAAGTATGATCTGAAGACAACCTGTCTAATAAAAAAATGCAGAATCCTGATCCTTATGACAGAAATACTGAAATTCTGGAGGTGGGGATCAGGTACAAGATCCTCATCTGGGGAGCCTGTTAAAAATGCAGCTTCTGAACCAGGCATCCTGTGTAAGGGCAAGAGATGATGCCTTTCCCAAGGCTCCCAGCTTTTGATAAGCTCCTGGCCCATGAACCACGCTGGGATAGAACAAGATTCCGAAGCTTGCACACCACTGTTTAAACCAGCATTAACATCCTACCATTGAGAGTTTCCTCCTACCAGCTCCCTTGTAAAGGTAACTGGCTCCCTAGGAAAGGCCTGAGAAACAATACACAGTAGGGAATGCTTCTGATAATAGAGCTCATTATAGATGGTTCAAAAATAATACAATTATTTTTGCAATTTGATAAGCCTATTTAATTTATCTTCTTAATACATCAAGCATAGAAAGGCTTCTTGAGACATCATCCATCTGTGGGCTATTTGATGCCCAATTTATTTCCCAGACACTCCTCATCAGGCATTACCTGGATCACCTTTCTTCTATCACAACAAAGTGGAACGTTTAAACTGTCGGTAAGGCTTTTTAGATAGTGAACAAGGATAATTCAGCTTCTCAAACCTGATTCTCAGCTTTTCATCACTGGTAATCCTTCAACAAAATAAATCCATTGTTTAAACAGACAGTCTCCTATGTGAGCACAGCTAGAAGTATCAAGGGGGTGCTGCAATTTCTATATTTGTGCTTAATCTGACTCTTTTGCTGTACCACTTAGCTCTGAAATTGCTGATTCACACTCTTGCACTGTTTTTAACAGAAGTCATTTCACCTGAACACACTCAATAACTGAAACGTATTGATCTTTTGCATCACACTGACAGAGGTTGTCAAGAAATAAGGTAGGGACTAATATTTACTGATTACTAATTACATGCACAATAGTCTCGTTCTTACAAGGCATAACCTTCGTGGTAATAGTCTGCATATGTTTGATCATTTTCATTTTCAAAAAATAAAGAAATTGAGTCAAGAGACTTAATGGAACCAGTAATCAAAGTAGTAATGGAAAAAGAAATTAACATGGGTCTAGATACTTCATTTCCAAACCCATGTTATTCCTCTAAAAAATATTGCTTTCTTGATTCTAGAATTAAGTGAGGTGAGATGGTATGGATCACTAGTCATAGATTTATAGGAAAGAATTTGAGCAGAACAGTATCCAAAGATTCTTCTAGAACCTAGCGTACATGAAAAAAATTGTAATCATGAATTGGTAATATTATAGAACACTGAGTTATTATGAAACTTAAGTAAAATGAATAAATCTTAATCCAGAGAGTGATTTAAGTTAGAAGGAAGTAGAAAAAAATAGATTTTATTCTGTAAAACCAAAAATATATATTTGGAACAAAGGACACCTTGAAGTTTGGTGTTAATTTAAGAAAGCAAAAACCTGGTTTTAATTGACTGAAATTTGAAAATATTTAAATTCAACAATAAAACATTCAACATAAAATATTTTATTTAAAAACCAAGGAGTACTTCAGAGTCATCTAAAGAAAAAGCATTTTATCTTTCATATCAGATAGAGATAGTGTTGCTAAGTAATGGAAAGGTTTTTACTATAAAATAGGCTTAACTAGGGTAAGATCTCTAACTCCTTTTCACAATGCAGTTGTCTAAAAATACCAAGGCACATTTTTGAAATTCAAAAAGGTCAATACTATCCAAAACAGCATAAAACAAGAATTGCAAGCTCACCTGTTGACTGAGAAAAGTACATAGGATAAGTAAGCACAGTTGCTCAATGGGGACTGGGATAAACTGAAGTTGGTGAGTTCCCTGTAGAGGGAACCTGCTGGATATATCATCATTGTGTTGGAAGCAATTAATCAAAGTCAGTCTGTGAACATATCAAGTAACAGAATGACCTTTTCTTCAAAGATCATTTCATACAAAAAATTTACTGAGTATTTACCAGATTACTGGTTCGTCAGAAAGTTGTTTCTATTAAACACCTTCTAAGGACTAGAGCAATTTGGTGGCTTATATTTTAAAAATCAGACTCTAAAACATATTTTTGTATAATTTGGGGAAAATGAGTTTCTTTTGAATTTTGATTTTAAGTTCTATGTGTTGTCACAGATGTCAAAGATATTTCTAAGGAAGTCGAATAGGTGTCTCTTTTCTAACTCATTTTCAACGGAATCCAGAACATTTTTACTTTTCCTATTCATGACTTTGGTTTTTAGAGTGGATCCAAAAAGGGAAAAGCTAATAACTAGCTCACGGGGAATTGGTCTTGAAATATGTGTCAAACAATATGAGTATGTCTCTCAGAGGATTATAAGAATCAGTTTAGGCAAGTTAAAGTGCCTAGTACTTAGTGAGAGGGTAATAAATGTATTTTCTCCTATTTATTCATTTGCCCATGAAGGTGTACTATCTAAGGTATTCTGATTTAATAGTAGAAAAGCAAGGAAAAATTGTTTCAGTAGTAAATTTGCATAAAAATTTCCATCTTTTATATTCCCTGCTCTCTACAGGGATGGCCAAACCTGCAAATGCCAAGATGTAACCAGCATTACAAATACAAAGAACGATATTCAAATATTTGAAGCAGGAGTCATAAACAACAAAATTTTAGAAAAATTAAAAAAATAGGTGAATGTGGAAGAATCTGATTATTTAACAAATACCTTAACAGATACTAAAACATTTTTTGAAGGATGTTGACTACCAAATAAATACAGAAGAAATAAAGTGTTGTGGATTGTACCAAACAACAAAATAGAAGATGGAAATAGGAAGAGAATAAAAATTAATTCCAGGTGAACTATAAATTTAAATCGTTTTAAAAATCTTCTAAAACATTTAGGACAAAATATAGAAAAATATGCTAATGATATGACTCTAGGGAAAAATTGTCTAGAGCAGCCAAAGCAGCAAAATATAAAGATTGATAAATTTAACTTCATAAATTTGGTATCTATCTGTGGAGCAAAGAAAGACATTCACCAAAACACAAACGAAGCAGCATCCTGCATGAAAATCCTGGTAGATTATATCACAGACAAATGATTATCTGTAGTGTAAATTAATTTAAAAGGACTAATAAACAGAAAAGTTAGCAAACATTTAAGGAGCATTTTGAAGGTAAGGAATCACATTTGGATAACAAATATGCAAAGTATATTAGTCTTAGGAATAATCAGGGGAGGGCTAGTGAGATAGCTCAGCGGCATAAGTGCCTGCCTGGCAAGCACAAGGTCCTGAGCTCAACTCCTGGAATCCACACAAAGGAAAAAAAAAAAAAAAAAACAGGGCCAGTGATATCGCTCAGTGGCACAAGCTCTTACTGGCAAGTGCAAGGTCCTGAGGTCGACTCCCAGTACCCACAAAAAAAAAAAAAAAAAAGAATAATCAGGGGAAAGTATTTTTTTTAAATAACTTCTCTCTTCTATTGGATTGGCAAAAATTTAAGAAAACTGGTAACACCAAGAATTGGATGACAGGAGGTAATAATGTTCATGTAAGTTGTATACAGAAAATTTTTTGAGATCTTTGCAAAAAATCTATTTTCACTCTTTGCTATCAGTCACAGAAAAAATGTTTCCAAAAGAACATATGGAAACATACACAAAGACTATGTGCAATGGTATTTATAATAGCAAAATTTGGGGGGAAATTAAATTCATATAAAAGGAAAGCTAACTAAATGTTGGCATATGCCCACAATAGGAGACTAGAGAGCACCAGCCATAAAGGAACTTATGTTGTATAAATGTGTCAACTTGAATGTCTCACAAACATGTTACTGAGGTTTCTTTAAAATATATGTTTATTGACATATGTTTACAGTGCATAATGATTACATTTATCACAAGGAGTTTATATATATGCATAACACATCTTAATTTTTTTATCCCCAGCCCCTCCCTCTCTCCTTGTTTCCTCCAACTCTTGTTCCTCTTTGCATTTGCAAAACTCTTTGCCCATTTTTTTCTTCAACTCTCTTTTTTTAAATCCCTTTTTTCTTCCTTCCCTTCCTTCTACATTTCTTGTTTCCCTTTCTACTTGAAAAAGAACTTCCTAATTCCAGTTACCTGTCTTTTATTTTGGAAATGGTACTCCATTGTGTATAAATACCACATTTGCTTTATTCATTCATCTGAGGATTGGTATATAGACTGCTTCCAAGATTTAGCAACTATAAATTGTGCTGCTATAAACATGGGAATGCATGTATCATTGTAATCTGAGCTCTTTAAATCTTTCAGAAAGATACCTAGAAGGAGTATTAGTGGATTAAATGGAATGCCTAGTTTTAAGTTTTTGAAGAATCTCCAAATTTATCTCCATAGTGCTTGTACTAATTTACACTCTCACCAACAGTGTAAAAGGGTTTTTTTTTTCCCCTGCAGCCTTGTCAGCATTTGTTATTTGATCTGTTGATTGTAGCCATTCTTTGTGGAGTAAGATGATATCTCAGTGTTGTTTTAATTTGCATTTCTCTAATGACCAGAGGTGTTGAACATTTTTTAAAATGTACTTATTGGCTACTTGTACTTTTTTTTTTTTTTAATGTGGGTACCGGGAGTCAAACTCAGGACCTCGTGCTTGCCAGCAGGCACTTGTGCCACTGAGCAATATCAACAGCCCTTTTTTTCCTTTATGTGGATACCAGGAGTC
The DNA here is from genome assembly GCA_028451465.1 of Erethizon dorsatum. Classification (NCBI taxonomy): domain Eukaryota; kingdom Metazoa; phylum Chordata; class Mammalia; order Rodentia; family Erethizontidae; genus Erethizon; species Erethizon dorsatum. The sequence continues at coordinate 59,526,698 of CM051825.1, read as the reverse complement.
GAACTCAGGACCTTGAACTTACCAGGCAGGTGCTTATGCTGCTGAACTATCTCACTGGCCCAGCCATTCGTACTTCTGAGAAGTGTCTATTCATTTTGGCCATCAATTTTTTGCTTGGATCTTTTATTTTGGGGGTATCTAAGGGTTTTTTGTTTGTTTGTTTTACCTCTTTGTTTATTCTAGATGGTAAGTCCTCTGAGGAAAACCTGGTGAAAATTTTTCCATTCTGTAGCTTGTCACTTCACTCTAGTAAGTGATTCCTTTGCTGTGCAGATGCTTTTTAATTTGATAAGATTCCACTTGTTGATTATCGAAATAATTTCTTGCACCATTGGTACTGTGTTCAGAAAGTCCTTGCCTATGCCTATGTCTACACGAGCTTTTACCTATTTTATTATCCAGCAGCATAAGTGTTTCTCTTTTAACATTTAGATCTTTGATCCATTCTGATTTTAGTTCAGTGCATAGTGATATATATTGGTCTAGACTCAGCTTTCTGCATGTAGATATCCTATTTCCCCAGCATCATTTATAAAAGAGACTATATTTCCTCCACTGAATGTTTTTGGCCCCTTTTTCTTAATGATATGTATACCACATCACCTATTTTGAATAAATATCTAATGTAATAAAGTGGTATGAAATGTTCTGGTGAAGTAAAATCTAAAACCTAAACAAGAAGCATTTCAACTTCAGTACTTACTAGGAGGAGTATGAAAAAGATTTGAATTATTCTTCTTTGTGTGAGAAAATATTTTTAGTTCTTCAAAATATCATGAAAATTTTATATCAAAATACTTTAATATTTTAAAAACCAGGAAGTGTTCATAGGGGGCCTTTCCTGTATTTCACTTGATATTTTTCTGTATTTGAAATATTTTATACTAAAACTGAAAAATATAAGGGAAAGAAATGAAAAAGAAAAAATAATATAAAATAAAGCAAGTAGACAAGAAGGATTATGATTAGGAAATAGGTATATAAATGGCAGGAAAACAACAGAAAGTGGAAAAGGAAAGAAATAAAAGGAAAAAAATAACCATATAGATAAGAGGGAAATAGACCTACCCCTACTTCTTGCAGCCCCTTTATTTTTCTTTTTCTTGCATCCTTTCTCCATTTGCACCTCCTCCTCTGTCTCAAGGCTGAGAAATAACCAACATACTTAACACCAAACTAATTTTGTAACCTGTCATTCATACCCAAAGCAATTCATGTGCCATCCTCTCAAGAAGTGCAGCAGCGAAATGTGGGCCTAGAACACCTTTGCTTTATGACAAATTAAGGACAGAAAACTGGGCATGTATTAAAATTTATATAGCTATTCAACAATAATTTCATGGGCTTTGACATGATAAAAATGTGGGTTTCTATTTTGTATATCATATTTTAATTTCACTGTTCTATTATTTTCTTTCTTTAAATATTTTGCAGCAGTATCTGTCTTCAGCAGTTTGAAAGTTTTTAAAAATAATAATAAAGAGTTTTTGAAGGGGCTAAGGAGCACGGCTCTAGGGATGAGAAAACAAGCAATTATTCCCATTGGTGTGCACACGGGTGTGAGTATATGTGCATGTGTGCATGTGGGAATCTGAGTTTAATGAGATGCTGCTGTTCCACATGCTTTCTAGAGTATTTTTCTTCATTCTTACATCTAAGTCATTGGAAAAACAGAGAAACAAATGCAACAAACAAAAACACAAAAAACAACAACTAAAACAAAAAATCTTTATTGTCTCAACAGAAACTACCTTGATATTTTAGTTAAAAATCACCTTTACTAAGGATGAAGAGAGAACAAAGCCATCTCCCAAAAGAAATAATCCAGCAAAATGCAGAGCTGCCTTGAAACCTGTTTGAGAGACTGAATTCTAGACTTTTTGAAAGACTAGTGTTGTGGGGTCATGGAATTTGTTATTCTCTTCTGTCTCCACTTTTTAGTTGCCATGGGATAATAAGAGTTCCTCCATTAGACCATTTTCCACCATGACATTTCCATCGTAGACCAAGCTGACCATGGACAGAAAATGTGAGCCAAAATAGGGATTTTCTCCTTTATGTTGTGGTTACTGGGTGTTTTGTTCTAATAACAAGAAAGTGACTAAAACATGGTCTGTGTCTGGTCCCTTGCCACTTTGGCTCAGGCACTGCACCCCTACCCTGCTTCCCTGCCACCAGAACTAAGCAGCTTTGGTTCACCTTTCCCTTAGCTGTGATGTCACTGCAATGGAATCAGCCCTGGGCTGAAACCATGAGCAAATTAAACTTCTTGTCCATTAAGTAGTTGGAATTGAGTGTTGTGTCACAGTGTCGAGAAAGCTAATACAAAAATTGGTACAGAGAATGGGGTCATTGCTGTGACTGTAACTGACCATTAGTTTAGAAGCCTCTGGAACTAGGTGGCAAAAGAAGTTTGTGAAAGGTTTGGAGATGTTGACTAGGGAAGCTCTAAAATGCTGTAAGTATCCTCTGATGGGCGATTCTGGTCAGAGCTCAGGAAAATGTAGATCATAAAGGCCAGTCTCAGGAGGTTTCAGTTGGGAACAAGGACTCCCTTGGCAGTTAGACTGGAGGCCATGTTTTACCTTAGCAGAATATTTGTCTCCTTTTGTCTATTTCCTGAGGCTTTGCTGGAGATTGAGATTAAAAGCAATGTAATTAACTGGGTAGAGGAAATTTCAAGATGCCTAACATTTATGCTGTGACGCAGGTATTGCTAGCCACTTTTAGCTAGATTTATAATGAGAATCAGGGAAAAAAGGCAGAACACAAAACTGAAAATTTTTAATTTTGACAAAGAAGGAGTCATGTATAAAATTGGGGCCAAACAAGTGTGACTGCTAAAGAGTTTAGCACCATTGAAAAGCAACAAAGTACTTTGCACAGGGACAAAAGAAAGATCCCTAGAAATCCTCTCAGGAATCAGCAAGACCGTACACAGGACAGACTCATGTAAAAGTGTCAACATTTCTTTTGAGAAGAAAGTCTAGGGGACCACTGCTCAGCAAGGGCTGCCTAGGTTATTGGCTCCTTGGGATTCATTTTACCTTGTTCAGCCATCCAGGCAGTGACAGGCCACTGTAGCACTGGTCCAAAGCAGTATGGCTACTTCTGCTGACAGCAGATCTTGCCATCATCTATGTGATGCTGGTTTACTGACATGTAGAATGTGAGTCTTATTGGGTCAGGGAGGCTTCCAACTTGATTTCAGAGGAAGGACTGCAGGGGTTGCATGACAGGGCAGTGAATGAAGCTATAGGATGAAGCCAAAGGTGTACTGGAGATTTCAGGAAGTCAAAGATGCCAGGAATCTGAAATTCCAGGCCATGAATGGATTCTGCATAAGAGAGAGGCCATGTAAGCTGCAACCACCAAGGCCATAGGAATGGGAGTGCCCTAGCCCTTTGACACTCTCCTCGTATTACCACCATTTGCCTAAGATACCACATAAAGAACTACATGGCTTAGTATTTTCCCTGCCAGGTTTTGGTCTTGCTTTACTTCAATTATTTTCTATCCCTCACCCCTCCCATTTGGAATGTGAGTGTCTAATCTGTGCCATTGTACTGGGTTATGTAACTTGTTTTTTTATTTTTATGCATGTTTACAGCTAAGAGTTTTCCTTGAGTCTCAGAAGGGACTTAGACTTTTGAAAAATGTTGGAGCAGTTGAGTCTTTTTGGAAGGGATTTTTGTGTTACAATATGTAGGGGCCAGTCATATTTGATTTTGTTCTTAATGAGTAAGCTACCATAAAGTTCAGGATTTACCTTCCGGGAGTCACTTACCTAAGTTTTAATCCTGAAAGGGCACAGAATCCAGTAGGACTGTACCTGAAATGTCCAATCTTACCACCTGCTTGAATGTCTCTACTGTTCTGTTTAACTCATATATTTAAGAGATTCATGGCTATTTTCCTGGGAAATTGGGCCTGTCTGTGCATCGTACCTATAGCTGGGCTAGATTAAGTCCTTTGCTTTCTGTTATCCTGCTGCGTTTTATTCCTTGTAGAGTTTATACTGCATTTTAAATCATCAGCTGTATAGAGGCTGAACTACCCCGTTTACCCACCTAATAGGTCAAAGGAGAGCCACCCACCTTAAGCCTCACATTCACAAAAGTTTTCAAGTATAAAAACATAGTATTTTCTCTAAACACTGGAGATAACATTTGCAGTATTGACACATTTGCAGGACAGAAGGATAAGATGTTCCTCATATATCTTTAAACATGTGTTTCATTACTCGAATATGTTCAATATATTAATAACTCTTTCTAGGAATCCTGCAATTATCACGTAAACTGCTTAGTCATGTATTGTTCTTTTGTATTAAAATTATTTATCTGTTATTTGCAAATATTTAAATTACATCAGCTCTGGTAACCACATTTTTGTATTTATTATTTTTTGTATTATCTATTTCAATAAAAGCAAGTGACATGAGCTTCTTTTGAATTACGAAGGGACTTGTATATCTATCCTTGATTTCTAAAGGTACTGACACATAATTCCAGAAGCAAGTTCCAAGAAGAAAGTAAAATACATGTATGTAAATGAAGAAGGGAAAGAGCAAAGCTAGCAGCGGTTCATACTTCTCTTCTGAATGGGATCCAGAGATAGCTCATTTAGGACTTACCAAGTTTTCCCCAGTGGTAACACTGTGATAAAATACTGTAATACAATATTGCAACAAGTGAAGTATAAACTACCACTAGTTTTATTTTTTTTTTCATCCACATACATGCATTTTACTCTTTTCTTAGGGTTATGGCTGGCATCATGTGTCAGTGTATGTAGAACTAAAGGATAGAAGCGCAAGCCGCTTCATAATTCAAAAGAAGCTAATCTTGCTTGCATTTATTGAGATAGACAATATTACAAAATTTATAAATGCCAAACATTGTTACCAAGCTCATGTATAATTCCTTACAACTTGCTGTCAATATAAAATTATCTTTCATTCAATATTTTAAAGGAACAATGGTCATATCTATGTTCAGCTTTGCAGACAATCTGTCCGATCTCTGTTGCAACTACCCACCTCTGTGCGTTAGCATGGAAGTCGTAACAGAGAGTAACAAGTGAATTAATTAGGTTGTGTCCTAATGGAATATCAGTCACCTCAGTGGAAAGCAATGAGATTTGGCTTGTGGCTCTAGAGGGCAGATCCCAGTCTTCAATTAAATACTTAGAAAAGCCACCATATTAACATTTTTTTTTTTTTTTGTGGGTACCGGGGGGTCGACCTCAGGACCTCGCATGCCAGCAGGCACCCGTGCCGCTGAGCGATATCACCGGCCCCTTTTTCGTATGTGGGTTCTGGGAGTCGAACTCGGGCCCTTGCGCTTGCAAGGCAGGCGCTTATGCCGCTGAGCCATCTCACCGGCCCCTCACCATATTAACATTTAAAAAAGTGTCGTACACCTAGTTTAATCAGGGAGACACATTTCATTCACTGAAACAGTTCAGAGGTAAATTTAAAAGAATAAAGATGTAACTTGTAATTTTAATAATACAAAAAGAACTTTCATACTACAGCAAATTCTTAGTTTCTCTCCCTTACACTTGGCACATTGCAGAGGCTTTAACGGGTCTCTATTTCAAATTGACAAATCTCTTCTCTATTCCCCTGGGTGCATAGATTTTTTAAATTAAGTTTATTGGTATATTTTAGGTATACATAATAATCACATTCATTGTAGGGAATTTGCACCTGTACATGATATAACTTGACTCTTTTTTTTCCCATTCCCTTACCTTCCCTTCAACCTCTCTTCCCCTCCTTATTTACAAAAGCTTTTTTCTTTCCATTTTTTCCTTCTTTTCTCATCATATTTTTCTTTTCCCTTCCTTCTTTTCCCCTCCCTAGTTCCCCTTCACATTTGAACATTTTCTTTCTATTTTTGTTTATTAACAGCACAGTTTCTTATAGTAAATCTTGGAAACAGCCCAAATACCCATCAACTGATGAATGGATAAAGAAGATGTGGTTTTTTATAAAACGGAGTACTATTCTGCCATAAATGATAAGCTTGAGACATTTCTAGCTAAATGGATGCACCTTGAGGCCATTCTCTTAAGTGAAAAAAATGACAAACACATATGTAAATACCACATGGTTTCTCTAGTGTGAGAAACTGAAAGTGTTCTCATAGTTTTAACTCCTTAGCTTTTTCTCTCCACTCTTAATAAATATAAAACTTATTTTTTGAAGTTTTACACTTTTTCTACTACCCATCTAGTGTAGTTCTTTGCCTGTAACTACCAATTTTCCCATAACACTAATGAATACCACACAAACAAAAATCTATTTAATATAGATTGTTTTTAGAGAATGTGTAAGGGAAAGAAAATGAACTTGTAAGAAGTCTCCTTAATGATTCAGAGAAATTGGCATAAGTGCGTGCATTAATATTTTCAGTGTTTTTTGACTGCTATACCAAAATACCACAGACAGTGTGGCTTTTAAACTGTAGAAACTTAATTTTTGCAGTTCTGGAGGCTGGAAGTCCAAGTCCAAGGTCCAGCATGGTTGGGATTTGGTGACAACCCTCTTCTGGGATGTAGAATAACAAAGTTTTGCTGTGTCCTCACATGGTAGAAAGAGCAATTGAGTTTTCTGGACCTCTTTATAAAAGACACTAATGTCATTCATGACCTAATCCCCTCCCAAGAGGCGCTACCTCCTAAAACCCTTACTTTGGGGCCTGGGATTCAGCATATAAGTTTTTTTTTTTGTTGTTGTTTGTTTGTTTTGTTTTCTTGGAGCGGGGATACAAACATTTGGAGCATGACAAATTATTGTTGTGCTCATTACAATCATGCCTGGATTAGGGAAACCCACTCAATTTAAAAGTTTTTCAAGTAGAAGTAAGTAGTTCACAGATCACTCTTTAAGTAGTCCTCTGTTACACAATATCACACACCACATCAATAAAGCAAATTTTTCTGAAATACTTGGAAGAAGAAGATAACTAAGAATACTTACTATTTTGTCGAAACAAAGTAAAGAGGGTTTTCGTTTTGTTTTGTTTTGTTTCTGTATAAAATGGGTTCTCTGTGAATCCAACAAACCCAACCATGGAGGACACTTTGTGTTTATTATGACTGGTGCCCCTCTAAATTCCTTCCTACATACTGCAAGCTCAAGTTTCATTCCCAGCCCTTTGGCTCTACATATTTTCATCCATCTTGTAACAGAATGGCCTAAATCAATGAAAGAGAAAAATGAGGCAATCAAATAATGCCTGTCAGAAAGCAAAATATGCACAGCATATTTGTTCTCATTACTGTACATTATGAACTCTAATGGCAGAGATGAATATCTCTAGTCAGAGCCACTTATGTAGGAATTTACATTTAAAAGTAATTGCTATCAATCATAATTGGTTGATTAGGTGTTCTCAATACCTTAGGCCCTTTTCAAACCTTCTTTAACTACATGATACATGCTAGGCTTTCAGAGAACCAATTTGTGTAATAAGAAATGTAATTTGTCCCTTATAAAATATCAAGTTAGAAAATGTTATCACCTACTTCACATACTCCCAAACCAGTTAATCTTTCCATGGACATTGTCAGTGCTACCATGATGGAGTTAATGGGCACAAAACTATAAATTGTGGAGTTGGCCCTAAATCTGCCCAATTTGTTTGAATAATTCCATAAATTATTTTTTAATCTGGGAACATTATGCTGTTAATCTTACTAATCACAACTCTCCATATAATAAACTCTTGATATAGGAGAAATACAACCCAACCTTCTAGATATCATATGTGCCAAGTTCATGTCTCCTGAAGACAAAGAATGAATTCCAAAGACAAAGAAAGTTAAGACTAGGACATGTTTATTGGGGAATAGGAATAACTCCTAAAAGACATGTGGGGTCACAACCGGGTTGCCACCAAGGCCCTTTGTCAGGGGTAATTTATACAGCAAAGTCACAAATGTGGGTACAACGTCAGTGAAACTATAATTGACCAGTAAGATTACAAGTATAGCCACTTAGGTAATATTGATCAAATAGGGAAGAAGGGCACATAACAAGGGTATATAGCTGATATCATTAACCTTGGTTTATCTGTTACTTCTAAAACAGGAACATTTTGAGAAGCGATGAGTCCAGGTGTTCTGGTCACCCACCTGAGTGTCTGAAGCATATCTGGTTAAAGGACTGGATAGTACAAATTACAGTTCTGCTTATCCCTTAGGGAAGTATGTAAGCTGGGCCATTGTGACTTTTTCTTGTGGCCTTGCCTTCTTCAGATGTGCCTCCAGCCACAATTCTGATATCTATATTTTTCACTGACTTCCTTGAGAGCTCAGTCCCTCTCTGATTGTATATTAATTTCTATGTAACTTAGCTGCCTGTAATACTCTCAGTAGGGAACTCATTATATTCTTTTGTAGGGTTTTGCTTTTTCTTCTTAAATTACATGATATCTAATAGACCTTGTATAAGGTGGTATTGCTCTTGTATGAAAAGATACGGGAAAATCCCTCAGTTCTTGATACATCTTCAGTTTTCAATGGTTTTGCTTTTTGCTGCCACACAGTGGCATATCCAATCCCAGAGAACAGGAAAGCCCACTACTGAGTAAGTCTACTAACCTGAGAAATAATCTTTCCTTCTGTAGGGAAGACAATTTCACTTCATCTGTGCCAAATTCAGGCCTAATTGTCCTGCAATGGAGCTCTTGGAGTTTCAGTTCAACTATTCTAGTTCTTTCAGTTCACATATCATCAGGTCAAAGAATCAAATAGTACAGAACTGGTATTCATGTTTTTCACCTCATGAACCCAGAGTCTTTAATTTTCTCTCCTTTAAGGGGATTCAGCCACAGACATTAATCAGATTTTTCTTCTCCACAGTTAATAGTCAACAGGGCTGGCTACATCTACTTCCTTGGACAATGGATTCACTCACCCAAGAAAGGCTGTATTTGAGTAATTCAAAGATGAAGTGTCTATTCCTTTCAGTTTCTCATTACTTGATTAGATCTTTTATTTGGTGGGGTCTAATTTGGGGATTTCTTTATCTATTCTAGAGATTAGTTCTCTGTCTGAGGAATAGCTATTCAAATATTTTTCCCATTCTGTAGGTTGTCTTTTACTCTGTTGTTTCTTTCTTTTGCTGTGAAGAAGCTTTTGAATTTGATATGATCCTATTTATTGATTCTAGGTACTGTTTCCTGTGCAACCAGGTTTCTGTTCAGAAAGTGCTTCCCTATACTTGACTTCAGGAGTTTTACCTATTTTTTTTTTTCTGGCAGGTTAAATATTTCAGTTTTAACATTTAGTTCTTGGACCCATTTTGGTTTTACCTTAGTATGTAATGAAAAATTAGTCTAGAATTAATCTTCTGCATATGGGTAGCCAGTTTTTCCAATACCATTTATTAAAAAAGATATATTGCCTCCAGTTTGTGTTTTTGGCCCCTTTATCAAAGGTCAAATAATTGAATGAGCTTGGAGTTTTTTCTGCATCCTTTATTCTGTCCCATTGACCCTCAACTGCCAATAAATATTTGAAGAAAGGCTCAACATCACTGGCCATTAAAAGAATGCAAATAAAAACACCAAAATTCAATCTTACCCCAAAAGGAAGTGATGTAGGACCTCCATATGATATGGGGAAATACATGTAACTCCCAACATGCTAGATGTCCAATACACCAAGATCGTGTTTCTCAAAGTTGAAGAATGAATTCTAAGAAACAACAGAGGTTAAGAGTCAGAAAATTTATTGGGAAAAGGAATGAGGAATAGAAATGGCTCCTGAGAGCAGGAGGGGACCTGAATGTGTTGCCAATGAGTCCAATTCTCAAAGGAAGTTTTATAGAGCAGAATTACAAGGTGGGTACAATGTGGGACAAAATTATGATCAACCAATAAGATTACAAGTATAGTTGGTTAAGTAATGTTGATTCAATAGTAGCAAAGGCATATGGATAAAATCATTAACCTTGGTCAATAATTTATACTTTTCATCTTATCTTTAGTCTTAGTCTTAGTTTTAGTCTTAGTCTTGGTTTTTAGTAGTTTTAGTTTTAGTCTTAGTCTTAGTAGGTGAGAGAGGAGGGCCTACCCATAAAGAGATAATTGTTTATTTATATGGGAAATCTCAAAAGGGTGGCACCAATAATCTCAAGCCTCTATTTATCTTTTAAGGAAGTATGTAAATCTGGCCATTGTGAATTAAATCTTCTTCAGATGTACCTCTAGCCATAGTTTTGATGTGTTCTCCTCTCCTGCACTGATTCCCTCAAGGGCCTAGCCCTATCTGACTGCCCATAATATTTCTACCTAATTTAGCTGTCTATAAGAGAAGGAGCATTATCAAGAAATTAAATAATAACAAATGCTGGAGACTGTGGGGTTTGGGTGGGGGAGTAACCAGTCTACATTGTCAGTGGGGATGTAAACTACTACAAACACTTTGGAAATCAGTATGGAGATTCCTCAAAAAACTGAAACTAGACCACTTGACCCAGGTGTCCCTCTTCTAGGTATCTTCCCAAAAGAGTAAAAGACATCATAATACAGGTGATATGAGCATCCCCCTGTTTATAGCAGCACAATTCACAATAAATAAAACTTGGAAGTGACCTATATGTCCATCAACATATGAATGGATAAAGAAAATGTAGTAATTACACACAATGGAGTATTGTCATAAAGATAAACGTGAGTTATTTGTAGGAAAATGAATGTACTTTCAGACCATAATATTAAGTGAAATGAATCAGACATACAAGCTTAAATATCACATGGTTTCTCTTATATAAGAAACCCAATTTATAAATAAAGAGTAAAATCAAAGATAATAGGCAGTAGGGAAGTAGATCTTTCTCAAAGAGGAAGAAGATCAAGAGATGGAAGTGGGGGAGAGGGTAAGGAAAGGGGATGAAAAAGGAATTAAGATGTGTTATGCACCTGTACCAACTCTACATAAGGAATGTAAACATGTATTGCAAAAATTTCTAAAATAGGGCCAGTGAGATAGCTCAGCGGCATAAGCACCTACCTGGCAAGCACAAGGACCTGAGCTCGACTCCCTGAACCCACATATGAAAAAAGGGCCAGTGATATCGCTCAGCAGCATGAGCGCCTGCTGGTGTGTGAGGTCCTGAGATCTACCCCTGGTACCCACAAAACAAAAGAATTCTAAAATAAAAGGAAAGAAGGGAATCAACACATGAATGGAAGGATGGATGGGGGAGGGAGGAAAGGGAAAAGGGATTGAAAAAAGAATTAATTTGTAGTATGCACATGTACCAATTACCCACAAGGAATGTAAATATTATGTACTACTGTAGGGATAGGGGGCCCCCCATAGGTAAAGCAGAGATAGAACAAAGGCCTCATTGAGTTTTTAAAAAATTAATGGGCAACTCTGACCTCTGCAACCAGACTCCAAAGGCAAAGGCAGCTAGGCTCAAACAATTTGGAAGACAAAAGGGAAGAAACTAGGTCTAGGAAGGACCCAGGTAGCACAATTAACATAAGAATCCCAAATTTTCCCTAAAGTTAAACTACCTGTCCTTATGGTCCCCTCCCATAATTTTACCCAACACCAAGGATAGGGAAAAGGTTGCACAGTCAGAAGAAATCCAAGATTAGGATGAAAGACAAGCCAGGGAGCCAATCAGACTTCAAGAGTCCTGGTAGGACAAGGATTTGAATAAAATGGAGCTGCAGACAAGAATCCATAAGCAATTCAATTTTGAGTTCTTCCCACTCATCCAGAGTAGCTCTCTGTCTTTTCTCTCTTCCTCTTTCTCTATCTTCAAATAAATTGTCTTCTTTTATTTTAAACTGCTTCTTTAGTTCTTTTCCGAAGCTGGGATTAGGATCTCTGGGGGCTGCATGTTCCAGCAGAGCAGTGACACAGTACAGCAGAGCAGTGGATCGCTGCCCACTCCTGGGCATTACAGTGTGGCATAACATGGCATGGTGTACCCCTCCCCTGACATTACACTACAAACACATATTAATAAAAAAATAAAAAAAAACATAGAAGGTCTATCCTAAGAAAAATTTTCAAGTAATCACAAAGTTATGATTTATGTCTAGATGTCCCCACAAAGCTGCATGGGGTCATAGGGCTTTTTCAGAGGTGGCTGAATCTGGAGTGTGTGATGCTGGGATTAAGGGTGTGTGGTTACTAATCAGTACACTAATGCTTTTGGCACCACCTTAATCCCAACATTCTGGATAAGATAAAATGGGGAGAAAGACACTGTTAAGGCCCCTTGTTGCTTTTGCTATCTTCTGCCTGCCATGAATTGCTCTCCTCTGTGAAACCCCCTGCCTTGGAGCCAACTGATTATGGACAGAAAGTCTCTACAAGCTGTGAGCTAAATAAACCTTTCTTCCCTTAACTTTGGGTGTTGGGTATTTTGTCCCAGCAATGAGAAAAATAACTAAGACACAAAGTAAGTATCTTATTGCTGCTCTTGCTTACAAAAGAGAGGCAAAAAATTCCCTAAACTTACTCTTAGTAAGGGCATACTGCTACAATTCACATGACACTTTTAATTCAAAATGTTTTCCTACACATGCACGTGCACACACACACACACACAAACACACACACACAATATCTCTTATAAGCCTATTTAGACTTATTTGCTGATTTATTCATTGAGGCTATTTATATATTTATTTATGTCTTACTTATTTTCATACATATTAAAACCTGATTCATTTATTGTTTTTAATTTTTGTGTTATAGCCTCTTAATGAAAATTAACAAAGGACTTTTCCCTAAAGACACTTAATGTGTGGTGGTTTTCAATATATTTGCCTTCTGGATCAGATTTTTATGCAGAAGCTGTTTCATTTTACCCTTTTATCTATAGTACTTAGCACATTGCCTGGAGCACTTAAGATATTTTGTCATTTTTAACAAAATTCATTCATTTATGGGTGGATGTGTTGGAAGGAGTAAGGGTTAGAGGGAAGAAAAGAAAGGAGTGAAGAAGAAAGGGAAAGAGGGAGGAAGAGATGGAAGAAAGGAACCAAGAAAGAAAGGAACAAAGGAGCAAGGGAGGGAAGAAGGAAGGAAGGGAGGAGAGAGGGAGGGAGGGAGGGAGAGAAAGGAAGGAACCATAATAATTTAAGCTTTTGTGTCAAGCCATTATAGTCTGGACATTTATAATTAAAAATACCATAAATTCTGAAAAGTAATAATGATTATATCATTAGGTTCAAACACTTGAAGGGGAGTTGTTTACATGATTTTTTTAGTGAGTATGATGGAACCCATAACTAAAGTGCTCAATAATTGAGACAGGATCTTGCAGTGGGTGGGCCTGACTAGCAGGATCCAGATGCCTGGGCCAAGGACAAATGTCAAAGTAAGAGCAAAGGATGCTTTAGAGATCACAGAGGAAAAATCACTGAAAATTCTTCCTCATTATCAGCCAATTTATAAACTTCAGGTTTATAAGTAGCATACTCACCACTTCTAGCATTTATCATATAATACACCTGTCTGCTTCTGTTAGACAAACAGCAACAAAGGGAGACAGGAATGATTGAGGAGGATCAGAGAGAGATAAGTCTAGGGTTTGTTGCTGCTTCCACCACTTCCCAGCTGCCTCCCAACTTATCTGAATCTACAAAAATGTATAATCATAATAGCTCTCCTAGGGTTGTTGTAAACGTTAAATGAGATAATTATCTGGAATTTCTAATGAATGATCAAGCACTGGGCACTACAATGGGGTATTTCTCTTGCCCAGAGATAACTGAAACAAAATCCACTTTGGTGAGACAATTGAGACATTACCTACCTTGATTTGATGTATAATTTAGAAAATTATAGAGTAAGGCCAATCCAAAAAGGAGCTAATTGCTTGTCTTTGACTTTCAAAGATTTGGGATGAAATTTAAAAGCAAAAAAATGCAAAAAAATATTACTTAGGGGAAAATGCACACATATTAGTTTTTGTGTTTCAGAGTAAACTCATTTTAACTCTGAAATAGTGTATGAATACCAAATAATTCTCTTTGCACAGATACTGCAACAATTGTGAATCAGAATCCAGTATAAATTCCAGTTTCTGAAAAAGAGGATGAATCCATGTACCAACAACTATTTCTGTCCTCTTAAAGAATAAGTGGGTGATTTTTAAGGTATAGCAACATATATGTCATTTTTCTTCTCTCAAAAAAACAACAAACAACCAATCTACTGACAAAGAAGTAAAGCAGTCAAGTCTTTTAAAATTAAAAGATCAATTTCACATTGGCTTTCCACAAATGAAACTTATTATTATTAGTATTTTTAATATGGGTACTGGAAGTTGAACTCAGGACCTTGTGTGCCAGCAGGTGCCCGTGCCGCTGAGTGATATCACCAGCCCTTTTTTCGTATGTGAGTACTGAGAGTCGAACTCAGGACCTCGTGCTTGCCAGGCAGGCGCTTATGCCACTGAGCCATCTCACTGGCCCCTGAAACCTATTCTGAAGCTAGATACTCCTTCACTCTTCCTTGAGTCACTAACAATTAAATATATCCAATGAAGTCTATAGAATAATTGGCAACATCAACATTGTCTATAACTCAGTAGTTAAGAGCACATATGTCACTGTCCTCAGAGCTTAGTTTGAGGTTCAGGTTTGTAGTTTATTAATCAACTGTGGAAAAATTCTTTTATAGCCTAAGCTTTCTCATTTGCAAAATGGACACAATAATAGCCACCTTGTTGTATTATAAAGGCAAAATGAGATGGAACAAATAGTGCATTTGTTATGTGTCAAGGGCCATTCATATAATTTTTGAGGGAAAATCACTTCATAATTAAATTGTGATTAGGGCTTGTCTGAGGGCTAGTATCTTGCCATGCAAGATGGCTATGGTATGCAGAAACATAACTCTGTGTGTCTCAGGTCACAGTTGAGGCCTCAACAGTCCCATGATGCTGTGACACTCCAGGGCAAGATTACATCAGCTGAAAACATCCTGGTTCCTTGAGAACTGAGTAGTAATTTTAAAAAAATAATGTTTCACCTTGGGAAAGGATAAACTTCATATTGACCTGCCACCTCTCCCCACTGTTCTCATCTACATAAGATCCTCATTAGCTGCCCTATGAGTCATCTGAGTGATCCTCATCAATATAAGATCCTTCTCAGCATAAAACCACCCTGCCCTCTGAGTCATCCAATATCCCCTCACCAATTTCCTCAATGTAAATGTGATCAATAAATATAGAGGTTCTGGCTCTCATGGTACCTTTTGTTCTCCATGAACAACTGGTCATCCCAGATCCCCATTACATTTCTATTTGTCTCTTGCTCTTTCTTTTTGCCATGTGCCATAACACTTTGCAGGAGATTGGGGTCCACTGCAGGGGTCCTCAATAGTTACATTTTCTTGCAAAAGCTAGGTGCTCAAAATAAACAAATGCAACCTGAAGATTCTGGGAACACAGCCCTCTCTGTTAGTCTATGTACTATCACAAGTCAAGTCAATTTTATAGTCAACTTCATTATAATTATCCTCCGGTTGTTTGATTCTGAAGATAAATTCTTCCCAATCTTCAAGCAAAGTTGCCATTCCAGAAAAGTAGGCTGATACTACCTCATGTATTTTCATAATCTTGAGAATAGAGGTACAAAACACAGGTTAAGCAAATGCATAGCAGCCAAGAAACTAAATATTTTGTTTTCCTCTAATTTGTGTGCTCAGTCACAAAAGTTAAGACATGAAAATGGGGATGGAAATAGAGTCTGACAAATCAGTTTTTGCCTGATAATAAAATAATATATTCTCACATATGAACTCATAGAACAACTTGAATCACATAGCTAAAATGATGAGTGTAGTCAGTCAGGTATTTTTCTTAATGTAATTTAATTCAGCCAGGAAGCAATTATTATGGAAAACTTGAGATTACTGCTGGAAATAATCATGGAATATGAAACGTACTGACCCCAGAGGAAAGCTCAGCAATAAGACAATTTTACTTTTTGTCTCCCAAATGAATCATAATTACCCTTCAATTTACTCCTGTTCAGCCTCCTCTTCCCATGGTAAATCATAAGAACATGAACTGTAGGGATGGCTATAAATAAAGCCTAGTTAACAGTGCACCCCATTCCATGTAATTCCTGATAGATTTATTCTCATGATTTATTCTCAACTGAGACTCAGGCAGCCTTTTTAGGAGATGCCAAGGGCCCCTTTGAATAACTGCCATTGTTCCACATTAGGTTTGGAGTCTACTGTTACATAAACTTCCTGTGATTGTGGCTACACATAGTGGTATCACCCAGGGAAGGAATAATGGAACAGTCCTTTGCTGTAACACAATGTTACAACATTCTACAGAGCTTCATTATAATAGCTCTTTTAACTTTTTCTTTCTCATGGGCTTTTTCTCTTCTCTTATACTGCATGGCTGCCTCAAGTTCACTGACCTTAGCAGTATAATCTCTCCAAAATCACTACCTTGCCTAAAAAAAGGAACTGGTTCCCATTACTTGAAGTAACTTGGGAATCAAATAGATGTAGATTGGAGCAGATCCTGCCACTTACTAGATATGAGGACTTGAACAAGTTTGTTGACTTCTCTGCATCTTTGATATCTCTCCTATGTATAATATGGCAATGATGAAATGCAATTACTGTTATAGAATGCCCAGCACAATGGCTTGGATGTGATTATGTACCAAATAATCATCAGTAGTTTTCTTTTTATTTCCCATACCCATTCACAATTCAATACCCCCAGAAATTTAGTCAAGTTATATTCTGGAAAGGTAGATCTTCACGAGTTACAGATAGAAGTTTCCGGTTGAAGGAACAGTCTAAAAACAATAGTACGTATTTATTAGTGTTATACATTTTTAATTTAATTCAATCATCTCAGTATCACTAAAAAGCAAATATCAGGATCACTGTTTTCATAAGGCATAGAAGGTGAGGCCCAGAAGGCATAATAATTTACCTTCTGCTCTAGAAAATAAGTCAAAAATTTAGAACAAAGGCTGAGCTTTCTCTAGGTGTAAGTGTGCCCTATGTTAGTACGAATTCTGATGTTACTACTAAGAACCACAGTTCAAGCAGTGTTCCTCAAAATAGAACCCTAAAAAGTCACATGCGTCAAAATAAGCTGTACTACTTATTAAAAATTCATTCCTGGGTCCCATCTTCAGGCCTAATGAAGTGGAATCTATGGGGCTTTAGGACTTGAAAGATTGCATTTTTAATAAATTGTTCAGGTGATCTTTTTAGTAAATAAGGTATCATTGTCTTTGTCATTATAATTTACTGCACATGTCTTAGTTATTTCAGATTGATACAACAAAAAAAGATAGATTGATTTTTTTAAAGAGAAGAAAAAACAAAACAAAACAAATCAAAAAAGAACACAATTTGAAAACAACATAATAGGAGGATAACAATGGTTAATACATTACGTATTGTTATCTTTAAGTTAGTTATTCAGGGTACCAGATATTAGCAATCAATTGTCCAAACAATACTGGCATAAACCTTACTCTTCAATGAACTAAGTAAAACTAGTAGTGTATCTGTCTTAACCATCTTATATATAAATATAATTTTTTCTTTTCCCTTCTTTCTTTTCCCCATTCCATGCCAGTCTCTCTTTCCTTTTGACCAGTTTCTTTTTGATTCACCATGTCTATTGTACATTTTGGATCTTATTTACTCTTTCAGTTTCTCATACTAGGGAGACAATATGATGCTTACACATGTGTGTCCGGTTTATTTCACTTATGAGTATTTTCACAAGTTGCATCCATTTACCTATAAAAGTCTCAAGTTTATCCTTCTTTATGGCTGAATAGTACTCCATTGTATAAAAATACCACATCTTTTTTTATCCATTCCTCAGTTGATGGGCATTTGGGTTGTTTCCAAGATCTGGCTGCTACAAATTGTGCTGTTATAAACATGGGTGCACATATATCGCTGTGGTATGATGTTTTTAATTCTTCTGGGAAGATACACAGAAGGGGAATAGCTGGGTCAAATGGGACCTCCAACACTAGTTTTTTGAGGAATCTCCACACTGATTTCCACAGTAGCTGTACCAGTTGACACTCCCGCCAACAGTGGAGAAGGGTTCCTTTTTCCCCACAGCCGAGGCCTCCAGCATGTTATTAGTTGATTTCTTGATAATAGCCATTCTTTCTGGGGTGAGATTGTATCTCAGTGTTGTTTTAATTTGCATCTCTCAAATGACTAGTGATGTTGCACATTTTTTTGTATATTTATTTGCCATTTGTATTTCTTCATCTGAGAAATACGTATTCATCTCAGATGCCCATTTTTGGTGTGGGTCTTTAAATTTGGGAGGTCTGATTTTTTTGAGTTCTTTATATGTTCTCGATAGTAATCCTTTGTCTGAGGAACAGCTGGCAAACATTTTTCCCCACATTGTGAGTTGTCTCTTCACTCTGTTGGTGGTTTCTCTTGCTGTGCAAAAACTTTGTAATAAGATGAGATCCCAGTTGTTGATTCTTTGTGATAGTTCCCGTGTGGTTGAGGTTTTATTCATAAAGCCTTTGCCTACACCAATGTCTTCAAGGGTTTTACCTATCCTACCTTCCAGCAGATTTAATGTTTCTGTTTTAATATTTAGATCTCTAATCCATTTTGAATTAAGTTTAGTGCATGGTGAAAGATATGGGTCTAGTTTTAAGCTTTGACATGTGTAGAGCCAGTTTTTCCAGCACCATTTATTAAAGAGGCTATCTTTCTTCCAGTGAATGTGTTTGGCACCTTGGTCAAAGATAAGGTTGCTTAGTATGCCTGGGGTTGCTTCAGCATCTTCTAAGCTGTTCCATTGATCTTCAGGTCTGTTTTATTGCCAGTACCACACAGTTTTTATCACAGTAGCTTTATAGTATAATTTCAAGTCGGGGATTGTGATACCCCCTGTCTTCCCTTTGTTGCCCAGAATTGCCTTTGTTATTCTAGGTCTCTTCTGATTCCAAATGAATTTTAGTATTGTTTCCTCTAATTCTGTGAGATATGTTGTTGGAATTTTGATTAGAATTGCATCAAATCTGTGTAACAATTTTGGAAGTATGGCCATTTTCACTATATTGGTTCTTCCTATCCAGGAGCAAAGGATATCTTTCCATTTTCTGATATCCTCTTCAATCTCCTTTTTCAGAGTACTGTAGTTTTCAGTGTATAGGTCTTTTACATCCTTTGTGAGGTTGATTCCTAGGTATTTCATTTTATTTGGATGTTATTGTGAAAGGTATTGTTTCCCTAATTTCTCTTTCAGTAAGTGTGTTATTTGTGTACAGAAAGGCTATTGATTTTTGAGTATTGACTTTGTATCCAGCTACACTACTGAATTTGCTTATTAAATATAGCAATTTTTTAGTGGAGTTTTTGGGGTCTTCTATGTAAAGTATCAGGTTATCTGCAAATAATGATAATTTAACTTCTTTCTTTCCAATCATTATTCCTTTTATTTCTTTCTCTTGTCTAATTGCTCTGCCTAAATTTTCCAGAACTACGTTAAATAAGAGTGAGGACAGTGGACATCCTTGTCTTGTTCCTGATTTTAGAGGGAAGGCTTTCAGTTTTTTTCCATTTAGTATAATATTGGCTGTAGGTTTGTCATAGACCATAAAGACCATCTATTCCAATTTTCTGTAGGGTTTTTATCATGAAAAGGTGCTGGACTTTGTCAAAAGCTTTTTCTGCATCTATTGAGATGATCATGTGATTTTTGTCTTTGGTTCTGTTAATATGGTGTATCACATTTATTGATTTACGTATGTTGTACCATCCCTGCATCCCTGGGATGAATCCAACTTGGTCATGGTGTATAATCTTCTTGATGATTTGCTAGATTCTGTTTGCCAGTATCTTATTGAGGATTTTTGCATCTATGTTCATTAGGGAGATTGGCCTGTAGTTCTCTTTCTTAGTTGGGTCCTTCTCTGGTTTTGGTATCAGGGTATTGCTTGCTTCCAGGAATGAATTTGGGAGTATTGCTTCCCTTTCAATTTCATTAAAAATTTGAGAGGAAGTGGTGTTAGGTCTTCTCTAAATTTCTTGTAGAATTCAGCGGTGAATCTATCAGGGCCTGGGCTTTTTTTGTTGGGAGGTTTTTAATTACATCTTCGATTTCATTGGTTGATACTGGTTTATTTAGGATTTTTAAATCTTCTTGATTCAGCTTTTGTAATGCATACGTATCTAGGAATCTGTCCATTTCTTCTGCATTTTCCATCTTAGTAGAATATAAATTTTCAAAATAGGTATAGATGATCTTCTGGATTTCTGCAGGGTCCGTTGTGATATCACCCTTTTCATTTTCAATTGCATAGATTTGAGTCTTTTCTTTTCTTTTTTTAATAAGGTTGGGTAAGGGTTTGTCAATCTCATTTATTCTTTCAAAGAACCAACTTTTTGCTTCATTGATTCTTTGTATTGTTTTTTTAGCCTCCAATACATTAATTTCTTCTCTGATCTTTATAATTTCCTCCCTTGTATGAGCTTTTGGCTTAGCTTGCTCTTCTTTTTCTAGAAGTTTGAGGTTTGCCATTAAGTTGTTCATTTGTGCTTGCTCTATTTTCCTGATATAGGTATTTTATGCTATATATTTCCCTCTTAGGACTGCTTTCCTTGTATCCCATAAGTTCCGATATGTTGTACTGTCATTATTCAGTTGTAGAAAGTGTCTAATTTCTTCTGATAGATTGATATTTAAGCTTAAAGAATAAATATGTGTTTCCCAGTTATGAAGGCAGAGTTCTAGGAGATTCCATGACTGTTGAGGCATTCTTTTTAGTAGTTAGCCATCTTCTTACTGTGTCCTCACATAGTGGGGAATGAAAGCTGGTGCACCTTTACCCATGTGACTTTATCCAAATCCTATTACTTCTAAAATACCCCACCTCCAAATGTATCAACTTGGGCATTAGGGTTATAAAAGTAAGTATTTGGGGAAATACAAACATTCAGTTCATAGTATTCTCTCCCTTGCTCCCCAAAATTCATGTCTTCTCATCTACAACACATCAACCCAGTATTGCTAAAAGTTTTAACTAATTTCAGCATCAGTCCTCAAGTCTAAAATGCAAAGTCTTGTCTAAACATCATATAAATCAGATATGGGTGAGATTCAAGGCAAAATTCCTCTCAAACCTGCTAACCTGTGAAGCCAGATACGTTGTATGCTTCCAGAATACAGTTGTGTGAAAAGCATCTTGGAGACATCCAATTCCAAAAGGGATAATTGGGGAGGAATAAAGGGGTAATGGGCTGCAAGTAGGTCCAAAGTCTAGTGAAATTTCCATTAGATCTGCACGCTTGAAAACAAGCATTCTTGGTTTGCTGGTCTTCTTTTCAGCCCCAAGACCAATTATTACTAAATCTTGTCTAATGGCACATAGTACAGATGAGATAAGTGACAAAGGTTCACAAATAAAAATGGAAGTTTGCCCTAGAACTCTTTTAGTGTCATAAGAGCATATACAATATTCCATCTCTTCTTGTGTCCATATTCTGGCCCACTGGAGGACTTGGCTGAGTGTAAGATTCTTGTGTACATGTATGTACAGTCCTTCAAAAACATATTCATCACAATAGGAAATGATTTTACAGATATAAAAGAATACTTTCTTGTTAAGAACGGGATGAGAAAGCTAGCTTTTCTTTTTCTTTGTATTTTCCCAAAGGTTTTCTCTAAGTGAAAGTATGTTCTCAGTTAGCAGTTTATATTTAGTGAAGTTAAGGCTTTCCAATGTGGAACAAATATGTCATGAAGACTCTAAATTATTGCTGTGAACTGGCAAAAGGCAGTTCTGGCTTTCAGGTGCTGGAAACGTACTGAGGCATATATTTTAGAGCTTGTGCTACCAGTTAAGACATCCCAGTGAAATGAATAGATCTATTTATCCTAAGGTCTGCCTGGTTCACCTGCAAAATGTGATTTGTTGAATGACAGAATTTATTTTTATGAACTAACAAAAGCCAGGAAGGGGTCATTAGGGAATTGGAGATCGCTGAATTTCCATTTCATACCTCCAACTACTACAACAAATTCTGAAAGGGAATGATGCAAAGATCAAGAATCATTGATGGGTAACTTTTGAAGGCACATGCACAATTCAGGGGGAAAAAAATAAAAGTCTTCTTTCTCCACTACCCAGAGGCAGCCTGAATCAGTGAGTTCAAAGGCAAGAGGCTGAACCAGTGGCTCTGCAGGACTAATTTGGTTTATCACCTGATCTTAGCCTGAAGACCCATGATCCCCTCCCTTTGCAAATGGAGATAACTCAGCTTACCATCCTTCTGTCTCCTGGGCAAGGAGATGAGTGGGAATACTGCTAAGGCAGGCAACATCTGCCACAACAGAGGCTGAAAAATATTTTTAGAAATGAAATGGACTGGGCCGGTGAGATGGCTCAGCGGCTTAAGCACCTGCCCGGCAAGCGCAAGGGCCTGAGTTCGACTCCCGGAACCCACATACGAAAAAGGGGCCGGTGATATCGCTCAGCGGCACGGGCGCCTGCTGGCGCGCGAGGTCCTGAGGTCGACCCCCGGTACCCACAAAAAAAAAAAAAAAAAAAGAAATGAAATGGACTATAGTGGGCATTAGAGGAAAAACACCCTCCATTTCTAGAATAAGTGATAGTTGGCCTATTATTCTGTGGTGGCAAACCTATGCCACGCTTGCTGACACAGGCTGTTTGTATCATTGAAAGCTCTAAATGGTTCGCCATCACTGGCCTAGGTCAATAAGTGTAAGTCATTCTGTTACAAATAGTAACTTGTCAAAGTCATTAAACAATCAGCACATGGCATTCACCTGATCAGAATCAGAATACCAGGTATTTTAAATCTAGCTATCTTCCATCTATCTATCTATCTAACCATCTGGCTACCTATTTCAAATATTGCATTACAAAAATTATCAAGCATCCAACACTGTTTAATTTTTTTTTATTAAATGGATCTATCTACCACCAAATTCTACCACTGATATTTTACTTGCTCTGTCTATCCATTCTTTTTATGAGGTCAATGGCTTTCATGATAAATAATACAGATAAATACGATTAAGTATTTGATTATATTAATAAAACTTACATACCTTAAAATGCATAAGCCTTAAGTATATCTTTGTTGTTTACAGACAAATGCACATGTTACTGAAGCACTAAACCTTATGAAGATATTGAATATGACCCAACACCTAAGAAAGGATTCCCACCCATGCCCAGTCAAATTTCAACATGCTCCTTCAGAGGCAATCACTATTCAGATTATTTTCCACTAAGGATTGGATTTTCTTTTCTTGAACATTACATAAATGGAATTATACAGAATGTATACATTGTAGGTGTCTCTTCCAGTTAAAATTACATTTTCAGGTCCATCCATATAGCTGGATATGATAATAATTCATTCTTAGTTTAATTATTACTGAGTAGTATTTAATTATATGTACATATTATAGTTTGTTTACTCATTTACCTATTATTTGATACTTGGACTGCTCCAGGTTTTTGAATAAACCAACAAAATTATTTTATAGCAAAGGAGGAAAGGAAACATTGGACAGTCTTCCAGGATGAGGAGAAACTAATTAACAATAACATTATTTAGAATTACTAGAGCATAGTAATAAAAGCGTACTGCTTTTATTTGCTTTTATTCTTATTTTTGAATTCTCTATATACAATGCATCACTGTGTTGCCTGTACCTGGTTGAGCAGTTCCCACTGTCCACTAGGCACTTGTTTTAGAACTCTAGTGACTGAGACCATAGCTGCTTGGTTCATCTTCATCTATTCTCCACTATTACATCCAGTTAGTACAGTAAATATTTATAAATTTGCTAAGTGAATGACCTGCCACTCATGACAATGGAGAAACACAGTAGAAATCAATGATCCTTTTTGTTTTTAACATCTTTCTTATAGCCTGCTGTACTACCACACTAAACTAAGTATGTCAAAATATGAGGATACATTTTTACTTTCATGAAAACACTTCTAAAAAATTCTTCTGGAGGTTTTTATTTTGTTTCTTAGGTAAGCTAGATGTTATGTCATGAAGCCTGTCATTAGTTTGAGTGAAAAGACATACTGCCACTGTTAATTGAAATTTAAAATCATTTCACATCAAATGACTCCTTTCTAAGGATCTAACTCCAGCTACTAAAAAGTAGCTAAAAATCATCTCATATAGTCTTCAGGGGTTTAAAAAAACTTATTTTGTAATACCATGTTCAATTATTTTCAGGTAAAAGGAAGCCAACTTAAAATATCACCACATCTATAAAAACATAAACATTTTGTTCCTGAAATTATACTGAATCATGCTTATTTAAAGAAAAAAACTATGACTTATTTGTGAATAGTATTCTATAATATTTGGAGTTCTAATTGTTATGTCTTGTGTCAAGATGTTCCCCACAAGCCTCATGAGGTCATGGGGGGTGCTTTTCAGAGGTGGCTGGATCTAGAGTGTGTAATGCTGGGATCAAGGGTGTGTGATTACTAAATTAGTCCACTGATTGGTTTGGCTAGTTCTGGGTGTGAATAATGGGTGGCCCACCCTGGATATGAGTGTTACCTACCCTAAGGACATGTAGCCTGGATAAAACATAAGAGACAGAAAGAGAGCTGCTGTGATTACTTCTTGCTGCTTCACTACTTCACTTCTTGCTGCCTTGCTTCCTTCTGTGTTCTGCCTGCCATGGACTGTTTCTCCTCTGCCATGCCACCCTGCCTTGGAGCCATACAACTGTGAACTGAAACCTACACAAACTGAGAGCTACAATAAGCCTTTCCTCCTTTAACTTTGGGTGTTGGGTATTTTGTCTCAATGACAAGGAAAGTAACTAAGACACTAATCTCTTGCATTATTTTATCTCCTACCTTTGGTTTTTATTACACACTGAATTATTTTATGGTTATGTTTTATTGAGGAAAATATCTTGAAATGCACATGACAGATACAACTACTCTTTCCTTGGAATGAATGCAAAATTACTCCTGAATATTTGAAGACAACATTTAACACTGAATTTTTGTAATGTAGCAGACAAGTCCTGCTCTGGAGTCTAACCATCTGATTTCACCATGTTCTGCTTGAGAAATTTGCTAAATGTTCAAGTACTTTAGTCTCCTTTTAAACTAAAGTGATAAAAAGCAAATGCAATTTAGAGGTTGATGAGTTTGCACATAGACTACACCTAGTCCATGAGGACAGTTGAGAGCTGGGCAAATAGGAAATGACAATATTGTCTTGCTTACTATGTTGCATTTGCATCACTGAGTTCCTAGATTCAGAACATAGTCTTATTTGGTATATTTTCCATACCTTCAAAACGGTCATGATTAGCAGGTACTTCATGAGCATCTAATGATTCATCTGTATTTATTTATATCCAACAGCATGTTATCTACACCTTGTATGTGCTAGGGCCTCTTCCTCTTTCAATGTTCAGTGTTCAACAACCTTGATTTTTAAGGTTCACAACTAAAGTCTGATTATTATAGATAGTTTACAAACTCAGTATTTGAGGCATGGAAAAGTTGTGGCAATATAATGTGCAGTTTTACACCATTGCTAAAAAAAAGTGTGTTTAGCAATAAACAGGGTCAAGCTCCTTTGAGATTCAACCAATGCCAAAAACAACAAAGAATTTTATTGCATTTAATAAATATTTCATATGGAAAATTTCATAGAAATTCCTTTACCTTGAATTTTACTTAAAAATTGAAGGAATAAAAGTATTCAGAATAGCTTTTCATTTTTGGTATGCTAAGGAAACCAGCTTGCCCTGAAGTGAAATATGTGGAAATTGCTTGAATGTTTGAAATTTAAGACCTACCCCATTATCCATCTAAGCATCTGATTTTCACTAGCTTTGATTTCACAGGCAAGATAAATTCTCCACACTGCATCACTATATCTCCAACGAGCAGAAAATTTTCAAATTTATTGGACGGGTGTGTTATATGCCATTTGATTTTAGTATTGCCACCCTACCCCCTTAAAGATAGTGCATAGATGAAGTGCTACACAAGTGTAATATTAAGCCTCATTGTCATACATCCTTCCTTGAGTGAAATTCAATGGTCAAAGGTGTAAGGTGAAAATATACAATCCCCAGGTGGGAAAGAGAAGCAATGAGGCAGAGAATCCTGAATCATAAATCTTTGCCCTGCCTCACAAGTGGGGAAAATATAAGCTAATGATGTGTAAAAAGTACGAATCCACTTCTGGGTTACTATCCATCAAAGACACCTGCCAGACAGGCATGGTTCTAGCATTCTCCCTGGCACCGCTGCTCATTTGGCGGATGAATCACTGCAATGGAAACATAATTCACATCTAAGATGGGAGGCGCTTTGTGGTTGAGGATTTATGATGTGTGGCTATTATTTTAAGTAACTCTGAATTTAATAGAGAGGACAGAAAAATGAAATTATTTAAACATCATCTGAACTTGAGTTTAGGACTTGGAAACTGCCTGACGTCCTTCTGTGATGATTTTTTCAAGTTTCCCACCTAGACCACATCTGCTAATGCATCATTTTCCAAGTAGTTCTTGCTATTTAATTCTTCCTCTCCAAGATAAGGGAGATTTTCATCAAAATAGCATTTGGTTAAATATGAAATTATCTCTGATAATGGGATCATGTCTCCAAATTATTAAAAAAATTCTGCCCTGAGACTGAAACTGGGGGTCAGGCTATAACTTCCTCTCTCCATTATCCACGCTTCAGCTACATTAGATCCATAGAACAGTGAAAAGGTAAAGTCGACTTTATGGCCATCCAAACTGGACCATCACATAAACAAAGGCCTCACTCTTAATTTAATGCTCTGCTACTGCCATCCTGGAATTGTTAGTAAGTTTAACTTTACATTTGTGCTTTATGAGTGAGATCTGATGGAACAATGGAGTATGTATTTGAACCAAAAAGATACATGTAAGATGCACATCTGCTGAGCCACTCCATTTGTGTAAAAAAGGTATTGATACTCCAGAAGTGCACAGCTTAAGTGGAAATTCAAGGAGACTAAAAGATAGCCCAAGGTAAGTGTGCTATTTTATGACTTTTTTTTTGTGGGGGGGTCGACCTCAGGACCTCATGCGCCAACAGGCACCCGTGCCGCTTAGCGATATCACTGGCCCCTTTTTCGTATGTGGGTTCCGGGAGTTGAACTCGGGCCCTCACGCTTGCAAGGCAGGCGCTTACGCCGCTGAGCCATCTCACCAGCCCCAATTTTATGATTTATTAAGTGGAACTTCTGTCAAGCCTCAAAGACCAGACTTTTTGGTCAAACCAGAACATGCACTCTAAAGGTAGGAAGAAAATAGCATTCTAAGAAACAATTTCAGCTAAGGAATCTTGCCATATATTTCCTTACTTTACTTCCCTATACCAGACAATCACTTATGCAAAAATGATGACCCAGAAAGAAAGGGAAATAAAATGCAACACAAGGATTCTTTTTCTTTTACTTCTTCCTTATTCATTCCTAAGCCAGTAGGTTGCATGCCAATCAACTGAAATAGAAACAACTGAAAGGGTTTTGTGGAGTGTTTCTATTCTGTTCTTATGTTAAGATTGAAATACGTATGAATGTATGAGCAAAGAAATAGGATTATGTAATTTCTGTGATTTTACCCAAGAGTTAAATGCTGCTACGTTTGCATTTAAAACAGGCATTGCACAACATAAAGAAGAATAGTATGAGCCATGTTTATAATTTAAAGTTTTAAATTTCTTTATTTAGAAAGAATTTAAGGGCCAATGATATAGCTCAGCGGCATAAGTGCCTGCCTGGCAAGAATGAGGTCCTGAGTTCGACTCCCGGTACCCGCATATATTAAAAAAAAAAAGAAGGAAGAGTTTAAATGATAAATAACAATGACAAGATGAAAAAAGACTAAAAAAGCAGGAAAAAACTTTATATTTAATGCCTTTTGTGCACTTTTTAGTTGCTTTTTAGAGCAATAGGACTTGAATTTTGATTTTGCACTGGAATCCATACATTAGGAGCTAGACTTGAATCAACAAAAGTATTTTCATTTGTTATGACAAAAATTATTCCCAGATATAACTGGAAGTCTGCTGTGAATCTGAAAGGAATATATTCATTATAAAGTAGATGAAAGATTTAGGCAGCAAAAAGTCCCATATAATCTTCCTTATCTTTCAAATCTGTATCCTTCTGCACATATAAATGAGTTGGTCTTCTTCTTTCCCCTATCGCATTTGAGTTATCTATACATTACAGACAAAGTCTACCTTTGAATATTAGTTCATAAAGGTCAACAACAATGAGGCACTTGTGATTTTATTTTTAGGAATAAAACTATTTTAGCTGGTGCCCAAACTAATCCTGGTACACATTTTATTATCTCTTCCCCTTGCCAGGGAATGCAGTATTCTGGAAAATACTCAGAGGATGATGTCATTAGGTTAATTCTAGTCCTTAGCACACTAGACAATTGCAAGTATAGATTTTAGCAGATTTCTATTAATATGAGTATCATATTCTCAAACAGGACTATATTAGTTTGTCCTATGTGAATTATAGTTTTAGGAATGTATTATAGACTCTGCACCTTGACTTGCCTTCTAAGCTTAAAAGGGTTCAGAAAACAAGAACAGTGGAATTGTGAGTGAAAAACAGTGAAAGATTAGAAGCTGACTAATAAGCAATTTACGTATGTATGTATGTATGTATGTCTTTATTTATTTATTTTGAGACAGGATCTTGCTATGCAGCCCAGGGTGGCCTTGAACTCATGGCCATCCTCCCGACTTAGCCACCAGAGTGCTGGGAGTACAGGCATGCTCCACCATTCCCTCCACAATTAATTAAATCTTATGGATGCTTCTGGCAAGATATGACAGAAATTATAAAAGGACAATGATAAAAGGTAATAGTCAGGTTTCATCATTGAGATGAAATAACCAAAGTACAAAACTTAAAAAAGGAAGGGTTTATTTTTGCTTATGGATTCAGAAGATTCAATCCAGGCTGGCTTCAAGCAAGCAACATCATGATGAAAGGGTATGGCAGAGAAAAGCTGCTGAGTTCATAGCAGTGGGGAAACCCTAGGGGAATAATGCCCAAGAGTAAGTGTCCAGGGACCAGATAATATCCAAGGTCACAACAGCATGACCACCCAGACATCCAGAGCATGTTTTACTAATCACTTAGGTGTTTCCCAAGCCAATCAAGATGACAATACAGCTCAACTGTTGATATCTTTATCTGTATATTTACTATATAAATACCAATATTGGGCCGGTGAGATGGCTCAGCGGCGTAAGCGCCTGCCTGGCAAGCGCGAGGGCCTGAGTTCTACTCCTGGAACCCACATACGAAAAAAGGGACGGTGATATCGCTCAGCGGCATGGGCGCTTGCTGGCGTGTGAGGTCCTGAGGTCGACCTCCCGTACCCACAAAATAAATAAATAAATAAATACCAATATTGTCCTTAAGGATAGTACGGCTGAATTTTGTTTTGCATATTGTATAAAAAACTAAAAATACATTACAAGATTTAAAAAATAATGTAAATACTTAAAAAGTACAAATAATGTAAAACAAGTTTAGTGACAGGCACTAATGAAAAAAGCAATTTAACAAAATTAATGTGAAATTGTACACTAAATGTACAAAGTACAGATATCACTAGATAATTGTATTTAGAAGCAATATGTATTTTTCTACTCATAAATTCTGTGTATTTTGGATTTTTTACAATAAACATTGATTGCATTTTAGAAATCAGTATCATCTCAAGGTGTGTAAAATCAGCTGGAGTCTAGAAAGCAAGTGGGGACACTAAAGATTGGTGGCACTGCTATGACAAAGTGGGGGTCAAATATTGATAATTCTTCAACTAAATTGACAAATACTACCTGCCTGAGTAACCATTTAAAGAACATCATATGGGAGGCTGAGACAAGAAAATCAAAGTTTGGGCCCAGCCTGGACATTTAGGCACTTAGGGAGACCCTGCTTAAAATAGAACATAGGAAAAGCTAGAGATATATAGTTCAGTGCAAAAGTCTTAGGTTCAGTTCTCAGCAACAGAAAGAAAACAAAACAAACAAAAAAACTTGAAAATCTTTTGTATTCATCCCATTGGGAGTTGGGGTCAAATTACTCCTAGATTAGGTGTGAATCACTTCCAACCACACATGGAGACTTCTGCATCTCAACTAAAGGAGATCTGGCAGCTTCTTCCTTGGCTTTTCTGAATGCCTGCTTTAAGAGCTCCCTCTTCTGGAACCATCCAATGCAATGGGGCCTATTACCCATGGAAAGGCCACAAGTAGCAACCCCCAACTAACAGCTACCCACTCATTGCCTGCTGTCAGAGTGAGTCATCTAGCATGCCCCAGCCCACTCAAGCCTCAAACTGATGCTAGGCTCGAGAAATTTCCAGATGCCTGACCCCTCAAAATGTAAGAAAAAACTAAATAGTTATTTAATCATTTAAGTTTTGGAACTTAAATGCATCCCAGAAGAAACAGAATACAATACTTCATAAAATGCAAAAGATAAGGTACAAAGTCTAAACTAAAGTCTTGTCCAAAACACAGTTATTTGAATCTTAAAATTTTTACTTCCAATACAAAAAAAGTTACATGCCTAAGTAACCAGGTTCCCCACCCCCTTAAAAAAACTGTTATGAGAGTCTAAAAGACAAGTACCATATCAGTCAAATTTTACAAATGGAAAACCGTAGATGTAACAATTAAAGTCATGTTGGAAAAACTAAGGGAGTTTATCTCAATCAGTGTGTTTGAGGTTTCATAATTCACTAGAGATATGTGTTGCTCTTTCATTGTGAGTTATTATATGGTTAGTTTAGAAAAACAATGTAAGTACAACACTGAAAATTTCCCCTAAGGACTGTTTATTAATTACTATCCAGCTTCAGAGTTGGAGTCACAGTCAAAGACTGAATTATTTTTCCTTTCAACAGGCTTTTCTGCTTCTATTGTTAAAAATCAAAGAAAGGCATGCTTGATTAAAATCTACTCTATAAGAATCAGTAATATACTGACCTGTGTAATGATTATTTTCAGAAAGTGTATTAGAATTTAATTTTTGAGAACCAAATAGAGAGTGTGGACATGTATAACTAATTTCTTCTTTGAACATGGATATATTCAATTTTCCAATTCTAGGTTGCTTATATGCCATAGAGATAAGCATGTAGTCTCTTCATCTACTTCTAACAAGCAGAACTTTCTACTTTATTTATAAGGATAATTCTTTTGAAAGAATTATCAGACAAAGGCAAGAACAAAAACTTGAAGACCAAAAGGTGATTAAGAATGCAGCTGTGGGGCCGGTGAGACGGCTCAGCGGCTTAAGCGCCTGCCTTGCAAGCGCGAAGGCCCGAGTTTGACTCCCGGAACCCACATACGAAAAAGGGGCCGGTGATATCGCTCAGCGGCACGGGTGCCTGTTGGCGCGTGAGGTCCTGAGGTCGTCCCCCCGGTACCCACAAAAAAAAAAAAAAAAAAAAAAAAAAAAAAAAGAATGCAGCTGTGAATGCTTCTCTTATTAGTAATTTGAGTTTGTCCTTCAGATTCAAAACTAGAGCATCTGAACATCTCACTTTTCATCCACCTTGCAGCTGGAACACCTTGAGTTCACTTTGCCTTTTTTTTTTTTTGTGGGTACCGGGGATCAACCTCAGGACCTCACGTGCCAGCAGGCACCCGTGCCGCTGAGCGATATCACCGGCCCTTTTTTTGTATGTGGGTTCCAGGAGTTGAACTTGGGCCCTCACGCTTGCCAGGCAGGCGCTTACACCGCTGAGCCATCTCACCGTACCCCACTTTGCTTTTTGGAATGGACATACTCCGTGAAATTTGCCTATAATACACTCATGTGTTGATAGAACCTGTTCTATCTATCCAATGTCTTAGAATCATAAAACTGTAAGAATTGTAAATAACAGAGAATCTGCTGCTCAGTGTTTTTAAAACTCTGTTCTATAGAACTCTATGGTTTTTCATATGTGCTGAGACTGTTGGATTAGCATTTATTTTTAAAATATATTTCAATTACTTTCAAAGTAAAACATAAATACCACATATGTTGAAGATACACAGTGACTACATTAAAAACCCAGAGATCTGAATAGGAATCTCACTGAAGAAGATATACAGATGGCAGTTAAACACATAAATATATGTTCAACATCATATATATGTGGAATTCTGCAAATTAAAACAATAATGAGATGAAATTACACTTCCTTGACCAAAATCCAAATGAGAATATCAAATGCTGGTAAGGATGTGAAATAAACAATAACTGTGATTTATTATTGTTAGGGATGTAACGTGGTACAGATACTTTGAAAGACAGTCCGCCAATTTCTTAGAAAACCAAACACATCCTTATCACATGATCCTGTGATCACACTCTTACTGCTTATGTAAAGAAGTTGAAAACACAGGTGAACCTGCCTGTGTAGGATTAGTAAAGTGCCTTTATCCTCCACTGTCAAAACTTGGAATCCATCAAGATGTCCTTGAGTATGTGAGTGGATAAAAAATTATAGAAACTTGATACCTAGGCAATGAAAAATGGAATAAAATCCAGCGCTAAAAAAAAATGAACATACACCATGAAAAGACATACATCACTAAGGGAAAACAAGCTGATATGTAAAGAATGAATGCAAACTTATGGTCCAACTACTATTTTGGAAAAAGTAAAAGTATTGAGGCAGTATGAGAGATTATTGGTTTCCAGGGGTTGGGGGAAAGGAGGGAAGACCCATAAAGGATTTTTAGGATGGTAAAAACACTAAATGCCACTGTAATGGTGGACACATTCATCCAAACCCAGATGACATGTAAGACTAAAGGGTGAACCCACTTGTAAACTCTGGAGTTCAGTTGACAATAATTTGTCAGTGTGGGTTCACCAACTGTAATAATTGTCTCACTCTTATGTGGGATATTCATAGTGGGGGAAGTTGCCCATGTGTGAAGGTATAAGATACATAAGAAAGATGTAAACTTTTCATTCCATTTTCCTGTGAACATAAAACTACTCTAAAAATAAAGCTTATTAGGGCTGGTGAGATGGCTCAGCAGCCTACGCGCCTGCCTGGCAAGCGCGAGGGCCCGAGTTCGACTCCCGGAAACCACATACAAAAAAGGGGCCGGTGATATCGCTCAGCGGCACGGGCGCCGGCTGGTGCGCCAGGCCCTGAGGTCGACCCCCGGTATCCACAAAAAAAAAAAAAAATAAATAAATAAAGCTTATTAATTAAAAACAAAACGTAGAGTACCAATATTTAATTTATTCTAGCAAGGTTATTTGTTTCAGGGAGACATTATAATTGAGCTTATTCTTTTTTCAGGCCTTCACATTTGTTAGCTGCTATGCCAGGAAAACATTTCCTCCGCAACTTTGAATACATTTGCACTCTTACCCAGAGCTCACCAGAAATATAAAGTTCACAGAGAAGTTGCCTCAAAGTACCCTAAGTAGAACAACTATGCATGGTATTTTTAATACACATTTAATCAGGACATTTTTTGACCAACTCTTAAGAAGTAAAAACCATGAAAGGTATTAGGAATATTTTAAAAGAAGTAGTCTTTGGTTTTACAAATTTTCTTTATTGTTTTCTACTTTAATTTCCTTAATTTTAAATTTTATCTTTATTATTTCTTCTATTCTGTTTACTTTGGATCTAATTTGCTGTTTTTTTTTTACTAGTTCATTAAGCTAAAAGTTTAAATGATTAATTTGAATCTTTTCTTTCACACAAAAATATTTAATGCTAGATGTTTTCCTCTACAGGGATGGCTTTAGCTGTATCTGGTAAATTCTGAATTCATTTCCTTTTCATGAAATTCAAAGGAATTTTTTTTTATTTGCTGTGGACTTTTTTGGACAATGGCTTTAGAAGTTTGTTGTTTAATTTTCTAATATTTGAGAAATTTTTAGTTAAATTTCTGTTATCAGTTTCTAGTTAAATTTCCTTATTGCCTAAGAGTATATGTACTTTGTAATATCTTTTTTCTTTTAAATATGCTAAGGTGGTTTTGCATCCCTACATATGTCTATCCTAGTTCATGTCCCATATATCTTATAATATATATCTTCTGGAAATGAGTTCTCTCCATTTTTGCTTGCTCATATAGTATATACTTGTCCTGTGTTTTTGATAGCTATTTTTACCGGATATAGAATTCCATGTTCATTTTTCTTTCAACTTTTTAAAGATGCTACTCCACTGCCTTCTGCATTATCTAATTTCTGATATGAAATCAGCTATAGTTTGTATACTGTCTCATCTTTTCTTGCATTGTTTATCATGTATGTATGGCTATAATCAGGATCTACTTGACTTTTGTTTTCAACAGTTTGAAGATGATATGCCTAGGTGTGGATTTTATACTTAATCTTACTTAGTGTTCTTTAAGTTGTTTGTTTTTTTTTTTTTAACCTGTGATTTTTGCCAGTCTCAAGCTTTGGAAAAGTTTTAGTTACAATTTCTCTAATATTTCAGCTGCTCTAAGCTCTTTTAATTATCTGTGATAGTGATTACACATAAGGTAGATTATGTGACATTATCTCATAGCTCTAGGATGTTGTGCAGTTCTTCACTTTTTATTCTCTTTGTGTTTTATTTCGGGTCGTTTTTCGTGTTCATTGACTCTTTTCTCGCTTGTGTCATTTCTACACATGAGCCCTTTGAAAATATTCTTCATGACTATTGTGGGTTTTTTTCTAGCTTTCTCACTTGACTTTTATTTACAATTTCATCTAAACATCTAAAATATCATTTGAGTTTAGATGCTATCTTTTCCATTAGTGACTTTAATGTGTTAATCAAAAACATCTTAAATTATCTTTTAATCTCAAAATCTATTTCTGCCAAATCTGAATTGGTTCTGTTAATTCATTTATTTTGTTTTATTTATTTATTATTTATTTATTATTTTTTGAGATAGGGTCTCAGGATGTGTTCCCTGGCTGGCATTGAATTCACTATGTAGCCCAGGCTGGCCTCGAGTCCTGGGATTACAGGTATCCACCATATCCAGTTAATTGTTTTGTCTTTTTAAAAATAATATAGAGGGCCGGTGAGATGGCTCAGTGGCATAAGTGCCTGCCTAGCAAGCGCGAGGGCCTGAGTTCGACTCCCAGAACCCACATACAAAAAAAGGGCTGGTGATATTGCTCAGCAGTACGGGCTCCTGCTGGCACGCGAGGTCCTGAGGTCGACCCCTGGTACCCACAAAAAAAATAATAAATAAAAATAAATAAAAATAAAAATAATATAGAAATTTGTTTTTCTTGCTTCTTTGAATGCTGAGTAGTTATTTTGTTGGAGGTCAGACACTGAAAAAAAAACTTTTATGTGTAGAAAGGAACATGACTTTTCCTCTGCTGGGTCTTTACAATGTGTTGTTTTTGTTAACCACTGATCAGGAACCAAGAAGATTTTGAGGTTTTGTGTTGTTTCATACACTGGCTTTAGATTCTTTTAAAAATGTCTCATATTTAAGGTAAGGGCTGTTCTTTTTAGAGGGTTTTTATCAATGTTCCCTTGAGTTTTAGTTTTAGGCCTTTCTTCATGTCGTGCTCAGTAAGTCTGTATCTTCCAACTTCCCTGGACGTATTTCACTGTTGCTTACTAGTCAGTGCTTCTCAGCCTAGAGGTGGGGAGCCATTGGGAATGTTCGCTTGGTGATCTAATTTTCAGTTTTAGGAAATCACTGTGTTCCTAGCATCATGGTGTACCATATTTATTGCTCCAGTTCTTTTTACTATTGTATTTTTCCTTCACATATGCCTGCCTCTCCTCTGGGAATACAAGTATCTTGTTTTCCTTTCCCCTGTACCCTAAAGTTGTTCCCAGTACCCCTTGGACTAAAGATTTTCTTTCTATGTACAACATTATGAGAAGAGCATAGAGAGTTCTGTGACTCAATCACAGCAGAGGCTTTCACCCTCCCTCATGCTGGTCCCATGAGGAAGATTTTCAGGATCTTCTAGTCTTTTCTGTGCACATTTTTGGGAGTTCAAGGAAAAGAGTTGCAAGAAGATATAAACTACCTTCAACAGGTAGTTCATACAAATGCGTCTTCCTCATAGAGATAGGACCCACCAGCCCTTCAGCTTGCTTACTTCACTGAGTGTTGGGGAGGGGATACAAAGGTCCTCAGAATGCAGGAATTGACACTAAAGTTCTAAAAGTCTGCTTCCCAGATTCACTGAGGATCAGCAGACATTTCTATGATTTTTTTATTATGTGAGTACCGGGAGTTGAGCTCAGGACCTCGTGCTTGCCAGCAAGGGCTTATGCCACTGAGCGATATCACTGGCCCTTTTTTCATATGTGGGTTATAGGAGTTGAACTCAGGACCTCATGCTTGCCAGCAGGCGCTTATGCCACTGAGCTGCCTTACTGGCTCTCTATGATTTATTTTTAATGAACATATTTTCTTTATAATTAGGATTCATATTTATTAGTAATAGAGAAACCACAAAATTGTAAGTGGGTTAATTTATTCATGTGTTATTTTGATTATATTTTTTCTTATTTGCTCCAAAATAGTTAATTTCTCTTTGTTATCAAAAATTTCTTTATTTGTATCTAAAAATGTGTTCCTGTTTTCTTCCTCCCACTCCACTTCTTTTGAATTTCATTTTCTTTTTTATTTTGCTTGGGGTTCCAAGTGGTGTATCTGTCAGATATACACAAGCAAATGTCTTGTACATAGCATAATAGAGGCATGATTGAACATAAAAGTAAAGTCTATAATTTCCATCCTTTCGTTCAATCCTGATTTCATAATAATAGAGTAAAAATTACCCCAGTGAAAAGTCATTAGGACTCAGTAGACACATAAAAAGCAACTAATAGAATTCATAAGCATGTTAACATGTGAAGGAACATCAGAAACAAAGGCCTATTATTTTCAACTTCTAAAATAGTAAATGAGAAGCAATAAAATTCAGACTTGAAAATTTTCAATATTTACCTGATTTCTAAGCTTTCTTTACTCATCAATATTAATATCTGAGATTGAAGAAGTATAATAGCTACAGTAAACATTTGAAATAACGTTATAAAATCTTTTTTTATTTAAAAATTTAGCTCCCCAAAACATACCTTCTCATACTCAAATACCTTTAATCCTTTCCTAAAATTAATTCAGGACATACACAACTCTGAAAAGTAAAAAATGGAGGTAACCTTCCTGGGTAAAGATCAAAGACTAGCCAGGCAGGTAACACATAATTGTAATCCCAGCATTTGGGAGGGTAAGAAAGGAGGACCACCACAAATTTAAGGCCAGACTGGGCTACATAATGAGTTCAAAGCCAGCCTAAACTACCTAGGGAGACCCTGTCTCAAAAAAAAAAAAAAAAAAAAAATGATAGTCAAAGCCTAAGTAACAATAATTTGCTGAGGTGTTGCTGTTGTTGAAATCATGATGGACACCTCTCAAGGGCTGAAACCACTTCCTGCACCACCCTAGTGGACCTGTCATTGCACCACCTGATAAATGAGATCATCAATTCTCAAACTCTCAGGCCTCCATGTTTTTCTACTAAAAAACAGACTCCAGAAGAAGAAACAGCTTGCACATATGCTTCTCATAGGGCAGTAGCTACCAAAAAGGATGAGACAGGCACTAGGTTTTCATGGTTTCCAATAGCCTCTGTCTATCTCTGTCGGTAGCATCTGGGTTCACAATGGTGCTAATGCACCTGGGACAAGAAAAAGTATTTTTATTTCTATGATGCCAATTAGGGTTCATTTTAGGTAACTTTTACCAGTTTATTATAAAAGATTCAACTCAGGGATAGCCAAATGGGACCGATATTTAGGGCAAAGCATGAGGGGAGTGGTGTAGAACAGCTATGCCCTCTCTGGGACTCTACTCTTTTAGCACTTCCCTGGGTTCACCAGTATGGCCGTGTCATACATTTTCTATTTAATCTTTAAGAAAAGCTATATGTTGAGCAATGTTACTGTATATAAAAAGCACCTGAGAACAAGGGTCATGCTAAAAAACCCTTTATTTTAACTTACTTGACCCATTGGCAGTTCCATTCCCCAGCTGCAATCTTTGCTGATTCATTGCTGCAGGGATCATGATTATGGGAAAAATGGTGCAGTGGATGAGCCTTAAAGAAATGCTCTTCATACTTATTAATAAAAAAATAAATAAAATTTATCCATCAAGGCTACAAACTCTGTAGCTGTATAATCCCAGCCAAAAGATAAATTACCTCTCAAGTTTTAGAAATACTGATCAACTATTATAAAAAGAAAAGGTAAGGAACTTTTCAAAAAATGTATACCACAAGTGCCCCAAGTAAGAAGATGCTTTGGTTCTGTGTTTCCCCTGCAAGCACTTGTCTCTCTTCAGATTTTTTCTTAGTCAGTTATCCTCAGACCTCAGTTCAGTGATTGTTTTCAAAAAAGTTATGAACTTACAGTTCATCTATTTTTCTTTTTGCAACGATTCAAGCAGTACTATTAGATATAAAGAGGTAAAAGACAGGATCTCTTGGGGAAAAAAAGTATAAAATATAAAAGGGAAATAAGACATAGCCAAAATAAATCCACCATCAATTTGTACCTGAAACATTCCTAAAGAGAACACCTAAGACTTCAAGAAAAAGATGACATTTGGGTGGTCCTAAAAAGGCAAGTTTTCATCAAATGGAGAAGCATAGTGAGGATGTTCTAGAGTAAGGTAATGGAATAAATAAAGCTTAAGATGAGGGGATTAAGAAGAGTGCTGCATAGCCATGGATAATCTAAAGCCATGGATAATGCATAGTAGAAATAAGCCTATAAAAGGGACTTGGGCTTATGTTATGGAGAGTTTCAAATGCCAGGCTAGATGATTTGTGTTCTTGATGTCTATCATTACATGCCAAACCTTCCCAGACCCTTTTGGTAATATTTCTAGAAACCAGTCTGCAAGTCCAAAGATATCTAAATGTGATAATCACCTTCCCATCACTATCAAAATTATCTGAAATAAATCAATTTATAAAGATAAAAGGTTAATTCTGGTTTTGGAGTTTTCAGTGCATGATTGGTTAACCCCTTGCTTTTGTGCAAGTGATGAGGCAGCACACCATGGTAGAGTACAGGCCAGACCAAAGCTGCTCATCTCTTGGCCAGGAAGTGGAAGAGCAAAAAGAGGTGCTTGCCCCTAATGACTTGAAGACTTTCCTCCAGATTCCACCTCTTAAAGATTCTACAAGTTCTCAGTAGCACCATGGGTTGAGAGCCAAGTGCTTAACCAATGGCTATTTAGGGGACATTTTAGACCCAAACAATAGAAATGTGTACCACAAGAAAGTAAAGGAAAAAGGGGACATCTTTAAAAAGATGAGGAAAAAAAAAAAAAAAAAGAAGAAGGTTGGTGAGATAGCTTAGCGGCATAAATACCTGCTTGGCAAGTGCAAGGTCCTGAGGTCGACTTCCGGTACCCACATTTAAAAAAAAAGATGAGGAATGTTCTACCTTGAGCCAGATGTGTGAGTTCTGCTATGGAAGTCTTTTATATGACCAGACTGACTATACACTAACTAAAATTTAGAATATTTACCTCCCTCTCCAGCAGACCCGGGCTGAATCTTATGCCTTGCATGTCCTCAGCAGACACATTATTAGAGCAATGATATTTTAAATAGGACCTATTGTTGATACTTGTTCTTATCCATATAATAATGCATTATTCTTAATAAAGTAAAGAGGTACTGCTTCAGATCTCATTCGAGCATATGATAGTGGTTAAGTGAGTTACAGCATACTATTGCTTAAAGCACCATAGCACTTGGTTAGGTTATTTTTTATTTTTTATTTTTTCACTGAAATAGTAGGACCAATCTTTTTGTATACTTTTTTAGACAGGTTACTGCAGCCTGGGATGTAAGTACCGGGAAATTTTCACATAGGCAGTGGCATGGTGTATTAGTTCCTGTCCCTACTAGCAGTGACAAAAAAAAAAAAAAAAAATAGGAAGACCCACCTCCCTTCCTTACCTGATAAGGAGCATGAAATTTTTCTCTAGTGAATCAGTGGAGCCATGACTTAGGGAGTAGGACATCCAAATCTATCCTATCCACATTGAGTTAAGACTTTACCATTTTCACAAACTCTATTAAACAGTAATTTCTGGAGTGGTAATATTTAATTAATAAAATATATACTTCATGGGGCTTAGTTTATTATTATGATTTACTAGCTTTTTTTCTTCCTAAACATACTTGAGACATGATAATAACTACCATTAATACAAGTAGCTCAATAATTACCTCATGATGGTAATAACATAGGAGAGGAGTAAGAGGGGAACATTTTTATAGTTATACATAATATATTGATTGCTCATCATGTCTTAAATCCTACACCCCTAATTAATTTTAAATATTGTCACCACAGCCTTTCAATAACTATAGGTTAGGGAATATCAGATGATCAATGGCTCTACTGAAATGGATTCTGTATTTTAAATGATGGGGTGTTTGTGAGGGAAAAGAATTCATCTTTTTATATGAATTCTTAGGACTGGGGACTTGTTTCAGATGAGAAGAGTAAGA
Source organism: Erethizon dorsatum (assembly GCA_028451465.1). Classification (NCBI taxonomy): domain Eukaryota; kingdom Metazoa; phylum Chordata; class Mammalia; order Rodentia; family Erethizontidae; genus Erethizon; species Erethizon dorsatum. Next base: position 59,486,072 of record CM051825.1, on the reverse strand, counting down.
AAAGGGAATAAGGAGGCTTTTGAATTTTCAGCTTACACAAAATAATGCAAATCTGAAAGACTAGTGGCTTTCAGAAAAACTGAGGAGGGGAAATAGTTTCTGATAAAAAGGCTCTGTGTTTTTTGTTAAGGTAAGGATAAGCTCATCAACTTACTGAAAACAAAAAAAGACATTCGGCCAGCCTCTGAAATCTACTGGATATTTTCAAAGCAAACAGAATTGACAGCCATCCACTCACTGCAACAGAAGTGTGTTTACCAAGTACAATGACAAAGAAGCAACTCCAACTCAGAAATAAATGCAGTGCATTATGCTATCTGACAGTGTTCTCCAGGTACATGATATTTTATGTATGAAAATTTTACAAGGAACAATTGCACATCTGTTTCTGTGTTCTTATAAATAATGAAGGGGAATAATTTCTTGATGATGTACCCTCTCATGAATGTGCTCAAGTCAAGCAAATTGTGTCACAATTTTTTGAAGTTGCAAAGGCTACCCCTCAGCTATAATTGTGACATAAAATATTCATGGGATTGACCAAGGGAAATAAACTGAGAATCCTTCCATTAGAGATCATCTCTCTTACTGGTGTGAAGCCCAGAACACAGCAGCAAATCCTATCCCATTGCTGCAGTTGTCCAAAGAGGAGAGCAAGAAAAAAAATAACTTTCATCTTCAGAAAAATTGACCATGGGTCAACACTCCCTTTTTATTGCACATCAAAAACAAACCTTAATTATGGATCAGGTCACATGGAATCAGGTGCAAGCAAAGCACCCAGCAAGCATTTTGTTTATCCATTAAAATCATAGTTGAGCAACAAAATACAGCTCTAGAAATTCTATTGAATTGTGGGTTACTTGCAGCATTTAGCTACACTGAAAACATCCCTTTGTGTAGCATGAAGTGATGTCTTAAGATCTCTTTTCCCCTTGTGACAGCAGGGGATTGCTGTAGGTTAGTGGTTTAATAACTGTGTTCTTTGGAATCCCTATGACTTCTGTGCACCTTTCAGAAAGGAAAGAACAGGGTAGAAGAAGCAACCATAGTTAAGACTCAAGGATCTTTAGCCAACATCTGTGTTTTTCCATAAAATCTTCCTACCTGAGATTTTTGTTTGAAGGAAGCATGCCACTGATTTGCTTTTAAAAATTTTAAATTTCAAGGATACTTTCTATGTCTTTTTCTAACTTTAATCCCCAGGGACTATACAGTTCTCTAAAGAATGAATCAACTGGTGGATTCTAAGGTCACAATTACTTAACTGGTATCTACAATTCAAAGACATGTTAACGTATTCTCATTATAGACTGAGGTGAATGGAGTAGATCCAGAACAGCATTAATGTTAATCATCTCATGTTATGTTAATTAATCATGTACCTGTTTAGATAACTCAATACTATAAGGGAAAACTATGGACCCACTTTACCTAGGACTATCCAATAAGAGTCTCTGATCCTAGGAAATCCTTCGGTCATAGGCAAACTGGATGCTTGTCACTGGATGATTAACAAAGGGCTGGAGGTAGTTACACTGCATTTTTTGACTTTATCCCACACTATTGTGTATGTCTAATGCATGGAATGGCTTTGATGTGTGAGTTGTTTTAATACAGAAATCAGTCACTTTGTTTCTTCCAAGAACCTCCTGTAGACCTGTAGGTATAAATAGTAGTCTATATTTCAACTTTCTTTCTTTCCTACTCTTATTAATTTTTGTAAAGTACTTGTACATTTGGCTATTCCTCCTGTGGCAGGAAGTCTTGATGCTGAGTATTGTGGTGTTTTCTCTTCCTTCTTCAGTTTAGCCTCTATCATTTGAGTACTATGAGCCTTGTAGTGTATTAAGTAGCTTTAATTATTGATTTTCACAACCTTGGACCATTAATATCCTTCCTTCATTCCTTCCACTCTCCTTCTCTCCCTTTCTTCCTTCGTTCCTTCCTTCCTGCCTTCCTTTCCTCCTTCCAGTTCTGGGGATTGAACCTACGTACACTTTACACTGAGCTGTATCCCCAGTCATTTTAGTTTTTTATTTTGAGATAGAATCTCCCTAAGTTGCCCTGGTTAACCTCAAATATGTGATCCTCCTGGTTTAGCCTTCCTAGTAGATGGAATTACAGGTATGTACCACTATGATTTTAAGAGCTTAATGATATGGCTGAAGTGCACATGGAAAAATTATTATTTGAATTACCAATTTTTTTGTTTTCATAATCTGTGTAATGCCACTAATTTGTTTCTTTTTTTTTTGTGGGTACTGGGGGTCGACCTCAGGACCTCGTGCACCAGCAGGCGCCCATGCCGCTGAACGATATCACCGGCCCCTTTTTTGTATGTGGGTGCCGGGAGTCAAACTCAGGCCCCTGCGCTTGCCGGGCAGGCGCTTACCCCGCTGAGCCATCTCACCAGCCCAATGCCACTAATTTGACTTCCCTAGCATATTTTTGTTCCATGTGCTCCTAGTTCTTCCTGTATCAATTTTCAGTTGCCTTTTCAAAATCCACATTCTGGTAAATTAGGCAGGTATTGTTATTCCCATAAAACGGATGATAGAGACACAGAATTTTATAGCAAAAAATGTTTATTAGTAGATCTAAGAATTTAACACATTCTTTTATATCAGATGTTTCTTAAATCAGAGTTGGTTTAGCACTGGGAGATCTGAAAATGTGTTTCAGTGTTTGCGAACTCTTCTAGACATAGGCTCATATATTTTATATGATTAATTCAATTATAACTGCAGACCTCTAGATAATAGTGAAATCTTTAGTGTAGTCTAACAGAAATTTCTGTGAGGAAAGAAATATTCCATATAAAAAAATTTATTTCTTCTTCATTCCAGCATAGTACTCATTGAGCATATATGGTTCTTGAAAATTTAAATGTAGTTTATGTGACTGAGGAAAAAGAAAACTTCAGTTATACTTAAACTGAATGTCAGTAGACACATGTGCCTAATGGTTGCACTGAACAACACAACACTGAGATCAAAGTTCACAAACTACAGTCCACGGATCATATTTGGCCTGATGACTGGCTTTGTCAATAAAGTTTAAGTGGAACACAATAAAGTCCAATTTTTTGTATATTGTCTATTTTTGTGCTATCTTAGTATAGTTGAGTAGTTGTAAAAGATGCCATAGTAGCCCCAAAAGCCTAAAATATTTTTTATCTGCCTTATAACAAAAAAATTTTGCCACTTTCTTGCCCAGATGTTCACTCTAGGTCTTCCCACCTTTTCCTTTTTATTTACAGTAGCCTTTGTGCCATTGTAATTTGAAAACAGAAAAAGTGATGGGAACATGAAATAAAACACAACAGTGTAGCACACTGAGCACCTAATAAGCTGCCTCATAACAGACAGTACTATATACACAAAGCAATAGATGTACTGCATAGGGGTCAAATTTGCACCAGTGCAAACCAGAACATTAATAGGAATTATTATATTATTAAATACAGAGATGAAAATTTGTCTGTCCCTCATTCATTCATTAATTGGACTGTATATTAATTTAACTTGGAGCATAATAGCATTGGAATACTAATCACTGTCATCATTTTAACAAGACCATGGTATATTTGTACCTAAGTATGTGTGCTGAGTGGCATTTGAGAAACATGTAGTAGCAGAGTTTGGGTTAAAGATGGGAATGAATATTCTGAATCTAGCTAACAAACGCTTAAAGCTATTTAAATGTTTTATACAACACTATAAAAGACAAGCATTAATACTGCTCAAGAAAGAAAAGGAAACACAGAAATAAATTAAGCATCAAAAGACCCAAATTTCTACAGTTCTGTAATTAACCTCAATATTAACAATTTTGTTTCACCCAAACAAGATTTAATTGGTGGTAATAATTTGAATTTCATGCAGTTTATATCCTTGTTTGCCTTTATTTTGTACGTATGCTTCAAATTTGTAGGCAAAGGAAAAAACAAATGTGTATGGAATGTAGCAAAAGATGTTGACAATTGATTACAGTGTCCCTCAGGGTTTGAGAAATGACTGATGGGCATATATCACAGAGCTCTTTCTCCTAAAATCTGTCTATTCTTTTGTGTAGTTGTACTGACTTTGAAATGAATGTAGAATCACAAGCTTATAACAATGTTTTTTTTTTAATGAAATTCAAGACCTTCTGTTTGTAAAATGTCTAGAGATGCTTAGATGAAAGTTATAGTGTAAGAGTAAATTGTCCTTATGGTTAATAAAATTGTAAGAATACCTGTAGTGAACCAAAAAAGAAGACAGTTTTATTTTTCACACCAAAGCACAAAATACCAAACTATTGAGCCTTTTTTTTATAATGAACATTTTGTTCAAAATATTTAAAGTATCTTCAGACCACTACTAGAGTACCATAATGTACATACATAGTAATAAGCAGAGTTAGAAAAGATACCAAAAACCCAATGCCCATCTCAAATGTCAATGTATTTTCAAGTATCTCTGAATTGTTTCAACGGTGTTAATAGGAAGTAAACAGTACTTCCAAAAGGTAAACAACTCACAAAGTTGTAAAACAGTTATAGGAAAAAAACTAAATGTCCCTGCTTTCTTACCTATTATACCAATATAATTTAGGATGACATAGCATCAGGACATTCTTCTATATTTTACACTAAAGCACATCATAATAGGTATGAATACTTCATTTCATAGTATCTAAAATGACTTAAGAATTGAGATCTTAACTGTAGATAGTTTAGATATAACTTGCTGTTAACGAATTTCTACTATTTTGGAAATTAAAAAAACAATAGCAAGAAAGGGAATTATAAACCTGTTTCTTGAAATTATAGTTCACAAATGATCCTCTATTTTTGTCCCAGAAAATAAATCTCTGCTGATGTTCCATAAGAATTAAAAAAAAATATCACAAATTATTTGACTCATGAAATACAAATATCATTTGGCTCTGCATCATCTCCTTTTTAAGAGCCAGTAAATAAGAACAACTATTTTGAAGGTAAGTCCACTAAATTTTGTTGAAAAATCTCTCTTCTATATTAATGAGGAAGAGCATTTGCTAAAGTTAGGAGCATAACAAGTTCTGCACTTTGGAAATATTTACTTATGCCACACTAATTAAGGGAAGAGACTAGGTTATCTGCTGTGTGTCTTAATCCTAATGGATGTTAATCCTTTTTATACTTAATATATCTCCAAATCATTGTTAGTTAAGACTTCATCACCAATAGAGTAGGAAATATTTATAAGTCTCAGAAAATGCCCAAAGGAAAAACAAATCTACATACACACAGAAAAACACACCAACTTCCATTGAAATAAGAAGGGAATTTTAATGCTTTAAACCTACAACTACACTATACCCCAAATTATTGATGGTTCAGTAAGGAAGTAAAACTCTATTAACCTTTGAAAGAGAGGTCATGGTGCATATATATTCAACTTGAAAAAAAGATTTCTCCAATTACTGACCACCGCATACTGAGGAGATGGAATTATTTGTGAGCTATGTGATCTTAAGACTCTTGGATTTGATTGGCATGGCTATGGGGAACCTTCCTTAGGATACACACATTAAGCTCTCTTGACCTGAAATACAGTAGCTACAGATAAATCTGCTAAGCACTGTATAACTTTAAATCCAAACATTCATAGTTTTTAATTGAAAAAAGAAGCCCAGGAAGAGGGCCCACTTGCTAAATATTATTTTGTGCCTATGTCACACATACTTAGTTGTGTGTATAGTGCTAATTAAAATCAAATGCAATTTCTAAGATAAGATTCTAGAAAGGAGAAATAAACATTAATTTATTGTGACACAGAGATGCATACACATATGTAAAAGAAGAAAAATGACCACAAATACCATGACAGAGAATTATATTGTGCCATTATGTACAGTACCTAATGTGATAATTAGCCTGGTGAGAGAGGTTTGACTGGGATAAAGTTAAGGAAAGCATTCTAAGCAGAGAATAGCATGTGTAAAGGTCCTGAGGCAGGAGAGAAAATGATCCATTTAAATGTCAGAAGAAGGTCCAATGCTGTTAGAGAAGAAAGAATAAGAAAGCTCATTAACACCACCAAAGTCTGACTTCTTGTTTCTGCTCCACCATATGAAGTGATTAGAAGTCATCTCTGTCATCCTTATAAGAGAAAAGCTGAAAAATCTAAAAGATCAATGTCTTTTTAAATCCATCAAAAAATTGAAATTACAGGGCAAACTATCATTTCAAAAATAGGAGAGACAGGAGAATACAGAGAAGTTGTATTTAGCAGAAGCAGAAACGAGTTCTCTTCTGGCAAATACACTCAAAAGGTAACCAACTGATCGCTGGATACTAGGCATTTACTAGTTGATAAACAAAATCCCTTGGAAGAAGACACCCATAGAGTTCCTCCACACTTTGTGAGTTTTATCTCCAAAAGCTCCACCACGTTTTCAGGGTGATGATCAGGAAAAATAAAATCCCTTCCTGATTCTAGCAGGACAATGAAAAATATTAACACTTAAAATATGCCCAGAATATTATGTTCTCATTAACAAAGCCCTTCCCTCATGGGGGAAAAAGTTATCTGAGTCTAACCAAAATCCCTCTTATTAGAATCTAGATGACGTGATGGGAATGAAATAGCCTTCTGATCTTCAGTGTCAGAAGGGAAACACACTCACCTCCAAACCTTCCCATTATGCCTGAGTGGGTAAGTGGTGGGAAGATGCAGCCACTGAAAGATCAATGCCTAATTACAGGAATACGGAATCATCCCCTTCCCTTCCCATAATTTCCTACACATCACCAAGACCTCTCTATAACTGGGATAAAAGCAGAAAGGAACTGCAAATTTCAAGCTCTAGTTCTGAAGGAGTATCCTGAGAAACACAAAGACAGTAGGGAAGACAAATAAGGAGATGTTAGAATAACTTCTACAGGTATAACGAAGAATAAATATAGTTTAACTACTAGCAAGAAGTTAATCCTCACAAGAAATGACTGTGTTAACTCTCTATCACTGTGACGACCTACTTGAGATAATCAACTCATAAGGTTCAGATGTGTCAGTTTGTGGTCACTTGTCCCTGCAGCTTTGGGCCTGTACTGGCACAGTACATCATGGTGGGAGTGAATGGAGATACAGGCTGTTCTTCTCATGGTAGCTGAGAGGCAAAGACAGAGAGGAAGGAACCAGGGAACATTATGCCCGTAAAATACAAGCCCTTGAAGGCCTAATTTCCTTCCACTAGGCCTCATTTCCTAAAGGCTCCACCACTTCTTAGCAGAGCTGTTGACTCGTGAAGACATGTGAAACTTTCAAGGACATTCCAGATCCAAACTATGGCATCCATTTCAATAGAACTAATAAAACATGCAAAAAGCTTTATAACACCACCTGCAGAGACTAATTCAATCTTGAGGGCCCACCCTTATGACCTCATTTAAATCTAATTACTTCTCAAAGGCTCCATCTCTAGACATCGTCAAATTGAGGGTTAGGGCTTCAAGATATATATTTTTAGGACACCCAATTTAGTCCATAGCAACTAAAAATTCTAAGGTAACCACTATTTTTTAAGTATAGTGAAGGCTATGAGAAGAAAAAAAAAAGAATCATATAAAATTCATGATTAAAATTAAAGAAGGTATATAAAACCCCATTCTCCAATCAGATTATAAGTGGAAAAAGAACACTTTGATCATTACATGACTATTACAGTGTCATATTTTTCAGTACATTCTGATCATGTAAAAACAAAGAGTATTACGTACTAATCTCCTTAAAACATCAGCTGAGTATAACAGGCTCAGAGTATATGCAGGGTGAACAATTACAGAGGTTATGGGAACTTGCCCAGGAATGACAACAAAGGAGATGAAAGACAGGCAGATTTTATTAGCATTCTTTTATATCCTAACGACACTTTCTCCCCTTTGAAAATGTAAAGCTAACATAGTGCGTAGAAACAGTTATACTGAATAGCTAAGGGTTTCTAAATACTTTTGGCCTCCTAAAATGGGTAAGTTGTTGTCATTGGCATCTCTCCTGTCCATTAAAACTAACAACAACAAAAAAAACCCCTGTGATTTTAAGTAGCTAACCAAAGTAAAAGTGAGTGGGAAAATTGGACTTCAATGTAACCAGATCTGGATAATATAATAGCTAATTAGCTGAGGTATTCACTTCAAATTGTTCAGTTTGTATCACATTACATTTTAGTTTTGAAGAATCTTTAAAACTTTATAATCTAAGAGCATATGAAAGTGCTGGAGACTGAGCTCAGTGTCAGGCATTTGACTAACAAGCATGAGGCCCTGGGTTCCAGCCCCAGTGCAACAACAGAAAAGGAAGAAAGAAAACAAAAACTACATAGTGGATATTTATATGCTTGTGTTCATAGCAGCATTATTCACGACTGCCAAAACAAGGATGCAACCCATAACCCAACATACAATGGAATACTATTCAGTCTAAAACTAGAAGGACATTCAGGATGACACACTGCAACATGGAGGAACCTTGAAGATCCTATCCAACTGAAATAAGCCAGCCACAAAAGGGCAAATATTATATGATTTCATTTATCTGAAGTAACTACAGTAGCCAAATTATAGAGGCAGAAAATAGAATGGTAGTTTCCAGGGTGGGAGAAATGGGAAAATGAAGGGTTATTGTTTAACAAATGGGGAGTTTTAGTTTGAGATGATGAAAAGTTCTGGAGGTAACAGTGATGGTTACACTATAGTATGAATAATGTGAATGTACTGAAGGCCACAGAGCTATAAACTTAAAACAGTGAAGTGGCAAATTTTATGATTATTTTATCCCAATTTTAAAAATAAAGAACATTTAAAAGTCTGACAACCGATGTTGGTGATAGTTACATAAAAAAATGAGTATACTTAATGTCAATGAATTATATACTAAAAAAAGTTGAAATGATCAAGTTTATGATATGCATGTGTCATCACTATAAACAAGCACATAAATATTAGAAAGAGAAAATGCAAGAAAAGAATGAAGCTCTTTAAGAAGAAAAAGAAGAAAAGCAGCAAAAAAACCAATTACATGTATAGTAGATATTGTTCCAATTGTATCAACAATTACTTTAAATGTGAATGATCTAGATAAGACAACACAAAAGACAGAGACTATCACAGTGCATTAAAAATAATACTCAACAATATTTTCTATATGAAACCTACTTTATATATAAAGACATAGATTAAGGATAAAGATATGGGAAAAGCTATACCATGCTAATATGAATCAAAAGAAAGCTGAAGTAGCTATATATGTTTTAGATAAACCCAACTTCACAGAAAGGTAATTACCAGTAACCAAGAGCAGTATTACACAATGATAAAGAAGATAATTCTCTAAGAAGTTCTGACAATCCTTAATATGCAAGTACCTAATAATAGAGTATGAAAATATGTGACCTAAAAATTAACAGAACTGGAAAAACAATTAGACAAAATTGCTATTACAGTTACTTCAACATCCCTCTATCAGTAACTGACAGATCCAGCAGGCAGAAAATCAGCCAATATATAGTTATTTGAAGAACACTGTTAATCAACCAGCTCTTATTGACATTTGTAGACTACTTCATCTAACAACAGAATACTATACACATTATTTATAAGCTGACATGAAACATTTGTCAAATAGGTATCATTCTGGGCATTACAATACACTTTAAAATTCTTAAAAGATTAAAAATCATATAAAGAAAGCTCTCAGACTACAAAGAAATTAAAACATAAATCAATAAAAAAATTGCTAAAAATCACCAAATATTAGGTAATTCAACAACATAACAACTGGATCAATGAAACTGGATCAATGAAAATGTCTCAAGATAGACTGAAAAAACATTTGAACAGAATTAATGTGAAATTCCAAATTATCCATATATATATATGATGCACATAGCAAAAGCAGTGCTTAGAAGGAAATTTAAACTACTGAGTGTATGCATTACAAAAGAATAGAGATCTAAAATCAGTAATCTAAGATTCTACTATGGTAAATCTGAGGAAAAAAAGAAGAAAAAACTTGAGCCAAAATAATGCAGAATGAATACAGTTTTTAAAAGTAAAAATCAATGAAAAAGTTTTAAAAGCTATAGAGAAAAATCAATAAATCCAAAATCTTGTTCTTCAGAAAGGTAATAAAATTGATAAATCTCCAGTGAACCTAACCAATGAAAAAAGAGAAAACACAAATTACAAATATCAGAAATTTAAGAGCCACAATTGATACTAATCATATCATGGACATTAAATAAATAATAAATGTTTTGATCACCTATGTTCTCATATATTTGGTAACTTAGATAAAATGAGAATGCATTGAAAGAAACAATTCACCAAAACTCACAGAAATAGAATTAGATTATCTGAATAGGCCAGTATCTTTACCAAAATTCATTAAAATATGAGCAACCTTCCAAAAGAGGAAGCACCAGGCTCAGAAGTTTTCACTGGTGCATTCTACCTTCATTAAAGGAATAAATTATATTAATTACCCACAAACTCTTCCAGAAAGTAGAAGCAAACTCATTCGGATGCCAGAATTACCATACCACATCAAAAGATATTAAAAGAAATAAAAACATTATCTCTCACAAATGTTAGTATGAAAATCCTCACCAAAATATTAGCAAACCTAATCCAACAATGAAGGAAAGATCATACACCATGACCAAGTGGAATTTATCTCATAATGGCAAGGTTGGGTAAACATTTGAAAAACAATTCATCCATCCATTCAACAGGCTAAAGAAGAAAACTCACGTGATCATATCAATAAATGCAGAAAAAGCATTTGACAAAATGCAACATTCAATCATAACAAACGCTCAGCAAATTAGGAATAGAAGACAATTCTCTCAGTCTAATAAAGAAAATCTTCAAACAAAAAAAAACCCTGCAGTTAACATACTTCATGATGCATAATTAAATATTTTTCTCTAGGATCAAAGCAAAGATAGCTTCTCTCTTGATTTTTATTCAACATCGTAAGTCCTACTTAACACAATAAGTTATGGAAAAGGAAATAAAAGGCATGTGGCTCAGTAAGGAAAAAATTAATAAGAGTGTGTCATAAGTAACATGTTTATGTAGAGAACATAATAGAAAGTGATTGATACTTAGGTGTTATTTTTGAACCATCAACTTCACTATAATCAATTTCTAGCTGAATTATTTTCTATTCTTTCTGTGTATCAGCAAAAAAAGAATTGAAACTTGAAAATAAACACAGTACTTATATTAGCACACAAATAATGAAATATTTGTATATATTTACAAAATATGTACATGATCTTTATATTGGAAATTATAATTAAAACAATGAAAGATCTAAGTAAATGGAGACCTATTATATGTTCACAATCAGGAAGGCTCAGTACTGTCATAATATCAGTTCCTCCCAACTGCATTTACAGATGTAACACAATTGCAGGAATTTTTTTTGAAAATCAACAAACTGACTCTAAAGTGTATGTGGAGAAACAAAAGGCCAAGGGTAGAGAAGACAAACAGGAAGAACAAAGCCAGAGGACTGACACTATTGAACTCCAAGACTTTTGGCCCAGGTGCAGCAATCGGGCAGGTAGTATTGTTGAAAGAATAGACAAACTGATCAATGTAGAGAAATAGAATGACTCCCCTTGTAAAACAAACTGATTTTTTTCAAAAAAATAAAGGCAATTCCCCAGTTAAAGAATAATTTTTTCAACAAATGGTGTTAGAAGAACTGTACATTCACATTAAAACTAAACCTAGATTTAAAACTTTCACTTTTCACAAAAATTAGCTGAAAGGAATCATGAACCTAAATGTAATATGCAAAATTATAAAAAGTCTAGAAGACAATAACAGAGAATATCCAGGTGATCTTGACTTCGGTGATAACTTTTTAGATAGATCACCAAATGCACAATCCATGACAGAAAAAAATAAATGATAAATTTCAATGTTTTGCTCTGAGATATGTTAAGATAACAAAATCCTAAAGAAAAGATTGGGAAAAAGATATTTGAAAATGTATGTCTGACAAAATATTTTACCTAAAATACACAAAGACCTTTTAAACTCGAGAATTAGAAAATAACACAATTTACAAATGTGTAAAAGATCTGATTAGACATCTCACCAAAGACAGGTGGAAAATAAGCACATGAAAAAAATGGTCAATATTGTGTGATTTTAGGAGTTGGAAATGTTAAAAAGTGAGATATTACAAACATGTATTATAATAATTAAAATCCAAAACACTGACAAGATGAAATTCTGACAAGGTTTCAAAGAAACAGAAATTCTTATTTATTGCTTGTATAAATGCAAAATAGTACCGACTTTTCACATTGGAATACATTTTGGCAGTTTATTGCAAAGCTAAATACAATCTTACTATATGATAGAGGAGTTAGTCCGGTGGTATTTACTTCTGCTGAAAAGTTATGTCCAAATAAAGACTTGCACAAGAATAATTTTAAGAGCTTTTTCATAATTGTTCAAAATTGGAAACAGTTAAGATGGCCTTGAACAAGTGAATGGATAACATGAACTTGGTACATCCCTATAATAGAATATTATTCAGTGACAAGCAGAAACGAGCTAGCAAGACACAAACCATATGGACAAAACTTAGATGCATATTGCTAAGTGAAAGAAGCCAATATGAAAAAGCCACATACTGTATTATTCTAACCATATGATATTTTGGAAAAGACAAAACCATGGAGGGGCCGGTGAGATAGCTCAGCAGCATAAGTGCCTGCCTGGCAAGTGCGAGGTCCTGAGTTCTACTCCTGGTACCCACATAAAGGAAAAAAATGGCCAGTGATATCACTCAGCAGCACTAGCGCTTGCTGGCAAGCATGAAGTCCTGAGTTCAACTCCCGGTACCCACATTAAAAACAAAACAAAACAAAACATGAAGATGCTAGGAAACCTTAGTGGTTGCCCATGTTTAGAGAAAGGAGGAGCTATAAAAGTTGGGTATAGAAGATGTTTAGGGTAGAAAAACTGTTCTGTATGATAATGTAAGTTTTGGCAGATGATGCTATGCATTCACTAAAATCCATACAAATGTATTAACATAAACAGTTAATCATGTTGGGCACAGTGGCACATGTCTATAATTCCAGCTACTTGGGAGGTTGAAGCAGGAGAATAGCAAGTTTGAGGTCAACTTGTGTAATGCTTAGGAAGACCTTGTCTCAAAAAAATGAAAAAGGCTGGGAATGTAATTCAGTGGTAGAGTGTCTCTGAGATCAATCCTTAGTACAAAAAAAAAATTTAATCCTGAGCTAAAGTATGAATTTCTGTTAATAGTGTGTCATTATTGGTTCAAATCAAAAACTGTGACACAATAATGCAAAATATATATAACAGAAGAAACTGTGTGACAGGGTAGGAAGGACAAAGAGGCTACATGACAGCTCTATATCTTATATCCACATTTTCTATAAACACAAAACTGTTCTTAAAATGTAAGTTTTATGAAATGAAAATAATAAGGCAAAGAAAATATTTAAAGATGAGACCGTGCCACCTTTGAAGAAAGTAGGAGGTAATTTTGTTTTAATCCTAAATTCAATGGACTATTGAAGATATTCTCAGAGACAAGGAGGAAGCATGGTCCAACCTATCTTCAGAGATAAGATTTCTGGCGTCAAGCAGAAGAGTTTGACGTATGCACTGAAGGTGAGAAATCAACTGTGTGTGACAGTATTCCAAGCATCAGTTGAGAGTTCATGAATGGTGGATATAGAGAAAATTGGAGAGATGCAAAGATAATTAGAAGGTAAAATCAAGCAAAATTAGTGATGTATCCATCAAATGGAATGTGGGATAAATATAAACAACGTATAAATGTCAGCTCCTTGAGACGTCTACAGAACTAAGGTTATATTAGTCTCTCCAGGGTACTACAACAAATTATCTCAAATGGCATGGCTCAAAACAACAGAAATTTATTTTCTCTATGGGCCTAGAGGCCTGAACTACAAAATCAAAGTGTCCGTAGGGCCATACTTCCTCCAGAGTTTCTTGTGGAGGATCTTTCCTTGCCTGTTCCAACTTTTGACAACTCCAGATGTTTCTTGTCTTGCCACAGCAAAATTCCAATTTCTCCTTTGTCAGTACTTCTGTCTTCGTCATTTTTCACTGTGTTTGAGTCACACCCAGATAATATTGGATGATCTCATCTCAAGATCCTTAACTCCTTAACTTAATTTCATTTATGAAGACCCTTTTCCCAAATAAGCTCTTGTTCACAGATTCTGAGTGTTAAGGTATGTATATATCTTTCTAAGAGTCACCATTTAAAGCTCTCTATACTGAAAAGGCCAAAATTTGGCCAAAGATTTTTAAAATGGTTGATTTTCAATATGCTAGTTTAATATGCCTTTGTGACCACCAAGAGAAGATGACAAGAGGCAGTTGATTATATGAGGTTAGAATTCAAGGGAGAGATACATATAAAATATGAAAACATATCATCCACATTTATTGTATTCTAAAAAAATTACCAAAGGAACAAAGAACACACTTATGTTCCTTCTATACAATATGTGAAATTTAGGAGAAATTATTGAATCATTTCTTCACTTTTTTTTTTTTGAGACAGTCTCACTACATATTTCATGGTGGCCTTGAACTCACTATGTAGCCCAGGCTGGCCTTCAACCCACAGCAATTCTCCTACCTCAGCCTCTCAAGTGCTGGGATTTCGGGCATGCACCACCACACCCTGTTTGAACCATTTCTTTGAACAAGCTGAAATGTGTAAAATAAGCCATTCCAGTGTACAATGCATGGATAAAATTTCATCTCATTAACATCACATTAACATTTTAAAAAGTATTTCACTGGAGTATTTACTTTTTTCTTTGAAATTAGTGTGGAAATACTATATCAAAGCAAGATGTTGTTCTGAAGATACTAAGAGGATGTAACACTTCCAGAAATAGAAGTTGGCAGGGTAACATCTGTTACAAAGATAAAGATATGGTGAAAGTTAAGCCTTATCACAGGAAGAAAGACAATTTCTCTTCATAGCATTACAATTTTTATCTAAATTTTCTTCAAAATTATTTGAACAATTGCATATCCAAATAAAGGACAGTGTCCTTAGTATGTATCTTGAAAATGTATCCCTTCCATTTTTTTCCCTTGCAATGTAATCTTATGTGCTTTAAATTATTTTCAGATGTCACTTCTTGCCTTGGTATAACTTATGTCCATGTTTAATTCAAACTGTTTTATTGTCACATTCACTCAAACTGAAATTCTTTGACCACAATTAATTTTCTTGGATTCCAAACATTATCTTATTCTATGTCCTATGTCACTTATAGCATTCTGTACTGGGATTTGAACTTAGGATCTTGTGCTTGCCATGCAGGTGCTTATGCCACTGAGCTATATCACTGGCCCACTTCTAGCATTTTTAACTGCTACATCTCAATTCACTGCCTTAGTCCCACTAAAATTTTGTTTGCTCCTGTTTAGTATTTCCAGAATACATTCATTAAAGTTTGGTTTATATGACTGAATAGATATTGATCAAATGACTTGGAAAGCTTTACATTTAAGAACTGTTCAGTAAGTACACATTAAATAAAAAGGATCTTGCATCATTCATCTTTTCCTAACAGTATCCGTAGAGACATGAAAGCTGTTCTTCAAATCTACAATCAATTTGGCTGTACACTGTAATATTCCACCCTCGAAGAATAGGGACCTCTGTCCTCTTTGACTTGAATCTTGGTTGCTCTGTGGTTGCTTGGGCAATGGAATATATAAGAAGTGATGCCATACCTGTTCCCAGACCTAGGTTTTAAGACACTATAACTCATTCTTCTGATTTTTTGGAAACTAACTCTTGAAACTCAGTTGTTATGCTGTGAGAAAACCCAAGAAGTGATGCAGTTGTCTAAGTGGAAAGAAACTAATGACTCTAGTTATTCTCAAACAAGTCATGTAAGAAAGCTGTATTGGAGGTGGTTTATTTAGCCACAGTGTGACCCTTGAACTGATATTACATGAAAAAGAGAGGAATCATTTCTTCAAATCTTGCTCAAAGTGAAGTTGTAGAAAAACTCTTATTATTAAGTCAATAAGATTTTTCTGGATGGTGGATTATAAACAGAAGAGACAGTTGTCAGTTTCAGGCTACAACAATTAACAGCTATTCCAAGAAGCTTTTCTAATCTCTCTATTACATTCTCAAAAAGACTGAGAGGAGATTTTTATTGAGATGGAAAAGTTACATCATGGACAAACCCAAATCCCCAAGTAACAATAGAAAAGAAAAGCATAAAAGGTTGCAGCAGGCTTTTTATCAATATGTGGCACATGTGCCAGATAGCACATCATGGTGGGAGTACATGTTGGAACAAACTGTTCACTTCATAGCCAGGAGGTAAAAGGCAAAAGGGGAAAGAAGCTGGGTACCACTATCTCCTTTGAGAGCATTCATGCAGTAACTCAAAGACCTCCCATGAGAACCCACTTTTATTTTATTTTAAAGAGAAAAAAAAATAGAACAAAATTTCAAAACAACATAATAGGAGGGTAACAATGGTTAATACATTGCATATTGTTATCTTTAATTACTCAGAGTACAAGATATAGGCATTCAATTGTTCAAACAATATTAGCACAAACCTTTCTTTTCAATGAACTATGCAAAATTAGTAGTATAACTATCTTAACTATCTTGTATATATATCCTTTTTCCCCTTCTTTTCTCCATTCCCCCATCCCAGTTTCACTTTCCTTTTGAATAGTTTCTTCCTATTTTACAATATCTATTGTACAGTTTGGATCTTATTTACTCTTTTAGCTTCTCACATTAGGGAGACAATACGATATTTACACATGTGGGTCTGGTTTATTTCACTTATGAGTATGGTCTCGAGTTGCATCCATTTACCTATAAAAGTCTCCAGTTTATCTTTCTTTATGGCTGAGTAGTACTCCATTGTATAAAAGTACCACATCTTTTTTTATACATCCCTCAGTTGATGAGCATCTGGGTTGTTTCCAAGATCTGGCTATTACAAATTGTGCTGCTATAAACATGGGTGCACATATATCGCTGTGGTACGATGTTTCTAATTCTTCTGGGAAGATGCCCAGAAGGGGAATAGCTGGGTTAAATGGGACCTCCAATTCTAGTTTTTTGAGGAATTTCCACACTGATTTTCATAGTGGTTGCACCAGTCTGCACTCCCACCAACACTGGAGAAGGGTTCCTTTTTCCCCACAGCCCCTCCAGCATTTGTTATTGGTTGATTTTTTGATAATAGCCTTTCTTTCTGAGGTGAGATGGAATCTCAGTGTTGTTTTAATTTGCATCTCTTGAATGACCAGTGATGTTGAACATTTTTTCATATATTTACTTGCTGTTTGTATTTCTTCATCTGAGAAGTGTGTGTTCATCTCAGATGCCCACTTTCAGATTGAGAGACCCACTTCTTAAAGTTTCCACCACACCCCAATAATGCCAATTAACAATCAGGCCTTTGGGAAAGATTTAAGGTCCAAGCTGCAGCAGATGGCATATTTTTTCTTAAGTTGTAACACTTATGTTACAACTTACGACTGTTTATGACTCCATGGAAACAAAGAGGAAAGAAGCTTTAGGTCAGTGTTCCACTGTGATCCTCCCTGAGATATGTTGACCAAATCAACATGCTCCTCTTAAAGGAGAACACCTCTACAGCTGGCAAGAACTCCTTCTAGGGCTGGTGAGATGGCTCAGCGGCGTAAGCGCCTGCTTGGCAAGCGCGAGGGCCCGAGTTCAAATCCCGGATCCCATATACGAAAAAGGGGCCAGTGATATCACTCAGCGGCACGGGCGCCTGCTGGCGCGCGAGGTCCTGAGGTCGACCCCCCAGTACCCACCAAAAAAAAAAAAAAAAAAAAAAAGAACTCCTTCTATGCCAAATGCAGTAGGGCTTTGGAGGAAGGGTTACCATGAGTAAAGTGTTGTAGGGTGCTCTTATTCTCATGAGGTCTTAGTATTTAGGGACCCAGCTCGGTAGGCAGTTTCCTCCTTGTCCCCCAGTAATAGCTTCTGTTGCCTCTCTTTCTTGAATAAGCCATCACCAATCACCTCTATGGATCTAAACTGTCCCTGGAAAATGTTGATTTATCCTTCCAGATCCGTAGGATACAAAGGCCTGACTCTCTCCTCTGGTGGGAATAGAAAAAAATAATAATTTTAAGTTTATTCTGATGGAATCATGGCAACATTAAATGAGACATTGGTTGGTTTTGTTTTCATTTATATTGGTACAGAAGCAATCAAACAATCATTGTCCATTGCACATTAGCCAGGCCCAATAACAGAAATAGCAGCAGAGACCACAAAGCATGAAGAACTTGCTCTTCTGTTGCTTAAATTAATCTGAAAATAGGTACCCTAAATCTAGAATTCATAAAAATCGCAATGACACATGAAAATAGATGTATTTGAGTTTATAATAAAGTGCCAGATCAAGTAAAAATTAAAATGGCATCTAACATGTTGTAAGAATTTACCATGTACCAGTCTAAAGACTGTTTTACATTACTTACGTGGAGGGGAATCAGGACAGGAGAAGTTAAAAGTCTTTCCAGTATTACAAAGCAAATAATTATCTCAAGGCCGAGACTAGAACTCAAATATCCAATTCTTATCTCCTAAGCACTATGTTCTTTTTATGCTTTACTTTAATGCTTCCTTAGTATAACTAAAGCTCTATTACTGCTATTGTTTGGCTCTTTAATGTCTCCCAAGAGCCTATGTGTTCCAGGCTGTGCTGTAAGCCTATGGACCTATTGGGAGGTGGGGGAATCTTTAAAACGTGGGGTCTGATTGAAGGAAATTAAGTCACTGGGGAAGATTGGGGGAATGCCCTTGAAAGGGATATTGAGATCTCCTACCCCTCTTCTATCTTTCATCTATCTCTATCTATCTATCATCTATCTATCATCTAACATCTCTGTATCTGTACCTGCATCTGTATCTCTATTTCTATCTCTATCTCTGTCTCTCTTTACTGGCCACCATGAAATGAACAACCTTCCTCTGTCACATGCTTCTGCCATAATGTGCTGCCGCATTATAGGCTCAAAAGCAAGAGCAAACCAACTACAGAATAATATCTATGAAACCATGACTCTAAATAAACCTTTCTTCCTTAAAATTGTCTGGCTCAGGTATATTGTAACAATGATGGAAAACTAGCATAATCCTAATTCCATTATTAATAACCATCTTGAGTAAAGTGAATAACTGGATGTTATGGAATGATATCACAGGGACCTAAATAAAATTCATCTTAATAATATTGCTTAATAGAAGCAAACTTCTATTAAAATTTGTGCCATCTTTTGAATTTAAGGCTGCAGAGGTAAATAAAATTTGATATAGATGTAGATTTTGTACATTTTCTTCTTCAAGTGCCCCACATTGCACTACAGCTATTATACTTTGATCCATGTGGTCTGTTATACTGGCTGAGTTTTCTTTTCTTCCTTGTTGAAGAATCTCAAGATCTGTGCCTAGAAAATCCTAATTACTCATATACTTGGTTCTCTCTTCTCCACCCTAACAAGAACTGTCATACCTTATGAAAGCAGTTGGATGCCGGTCCTCACATAGAACAAACCAAATTGGTTTCAGCCCCAGAATAAAGTTCAGTTAATTTGCTCAATGAGATTTAATTTAATTTAAATTTATGGACTCTTTTACCAGCCCTTGGGTCTTTGGAAATTGATTTTAATTTTTCTCCTCATGTTTATGCTTTCAAAGTAACATCTATAGGAAAGAATAAAAATAAAGGATATATATTTTAAATATTAAGAAAGATTTAACAGCTTAACTAATAAGCATTGAAGGACAAAAAAAAATATTCATCATGCACACACACACAAACATTCCACTTAAAATTTAAACAACCAGTCTGCTTGTTAAATGTACCATTGCATAATACTTGGTTTTTAAGTATTAATCACTGCTTGTGTTTATATCAGATAATATTTACAAAACTGGGTACACAGTGTTATTTCTATCATTGAGTTTTCTATTTTCTACCTAATCTTTCCTCTTTAAAAACTCCAGGTTTCTATGGTTGACATCTAGCAATTATGTGAGGTCATTAATTATTTGTATGGAGGAATTGTATGACTGATTATCACTTTCTCAAAGGCCTGCTGCTCTCAAGGATCAAGGTATACACTGATGCAAGTGAGAGTAGAATAGAGTGGTTCCTCCCTCTCCACTCTCCTTGCACATCAAAAATGCTTAGGTTAATTTTATTTCATAAATCTGTGTTTCCCTGAAACCCCACCTCCTTTGACTAACTAGAGAACTGTGATGCATCATGGAGAAGTCCTTTTCTGGTTGCAGCTAATTGGGGTTCTATATGCCTCACTTATCCATATGTTAAATTCTTCCCCCTTACTTGGAATATTTTCTGCTACTATTTCTGAAAATAGATTTTTTATGTCATTAACACTGCCTTCTGATTTTTCACTAGTTCTAATTAACCTTAGTTTTCTTTGCTCCATTTAGAAGCTATTGGATCAATGTTCCATGTTCTCTTCTTGATTTTAAGGTATCTCTGAATATGTGGTTACCTATATCTGCCCCATCTCACACTGGTCACTTCTTTTTTTTTTTTTTTTTTTTTTTTTTTTTTGTGGGTACCGGGGGGACGACCTCAGGACCTCGCGCACCAACAGGCACCCGTGCCGCTGAGCGATATCACCGGCCCCTTTTTCGTATGTGGGTTCCGGGAGTCGAACTCGGGCCTTCGCGCTTGCAAGGCAGGCGCTTAAGCCGCTGAGCCGTCTCACCGGCCCGCACACTGGTCACTTCTATTGCCTATATTTTTAATAGAAGTTTCTATGTCCTGGATTTATGTTTTGTATTTTTTCATGGATGCTAATTCTTTGCTTAACTGGCAATTCATGTTTTGCATCATTTTGTGTAGTTCAGCTACATTTTCATTAGCGTCTCCTGTAAGCTCACTGACCACTTTGTTTATTAACTCCACTATGTGTCATATCATGTTTGAGCTAGCTGAACAGCTTATTGATTATTTTTTTATCTCCTCTTATTTCATTTCATATAATTCAGTAGTTTGACTTTTGATTTTCAGCTCATCAGTTCCCCATACGTCAAATTTGGAGGCTTTTTTGGTCTTGTTTTCCTTGTTTTCTTATATTTCTACTGTGTATGTGTGTGTGTGTGCATAAGTTGCAGGTCAATTATAGGGGAAAGGCTTTTTTAATGGTATGGAGAGCTCTTCATTCAGTGTCTGCTTTCCAGTGATGCACTCTAAGTGTGGCTAACTATAGGCCTTTGCCTCTGCCCCAAGGTCCTACTGTCTCTGTTAATTTGGGGAGGAGAAGGTTGCAGTGCACTTGGCTCAGCACCAAGTTCTCCATAAATGAACTTCAATGTTGATGACACAAAGACAACCAGATACTGACATACAATAAAAATCAATTAGTAGCAACAACTCTGTCACTCTGACAACAGCAACAAACTCTGCAGCACTTAGAGAGTCAGAGAAAAACTGGATATTGATATACCATAAAAACCAAAACCAGCTATCATTGTACCATCCTTAAGAATAGAAAGTAGATCTGTAGTTATGATATAGACAGCATGACAAACCATATACTCACAAACAATAAATACCTACTATATACAACAACCATACCACCATCAACAATAGAATATAATTCAATAATAATTGCAGGGTCAACTAACTATCTAGAGATTAGTCAAACTTAACAGTAATAATAGCACAGAAGGAGGAGTTAGGGAAGAACAAAATGAAAGAGTTAAAATTGTAAAATAAAGAAAATGAAGGTAAGGGGAAGAGAGAAGTGAGATAAAGGATTCTTTGAAGGAGTAAAAGAAAATTAATAGAATTAGTTAAAAGTAACAGAAAAAAAATAAATAAAAAAGAAAAGTAACAGAGAAAAAGCCAGAAAAGGAAACCCACCAACTCCAAAACAAGGAAAAAAAAGATGAATTTGTAAAAAATATTCCTCCATGCTTTTGGATGAATAGTTTCTTTTCAGAGTCTGCAGTAATGAAATCCATCAGGTATGGGAGAAAGATAGTGAGTCACTACTAAGAACTTTTGTGTTTCCATAACTATTTTTTTTTTCTTTTTTGGTGAACGCTGAATCCTGTGCCTTTCCTGCTCAATGTGATCAGTCAATGTTTGTTGGGAACCACAAATTCACAATGGCTAATTTTGCATATTTCCCTAAGGGATGAATGAAGGTTTCAGATTATCAGTATCACTTTTGAGACTTCCCATTGTCTCTGTAGGGATGGGCCATCCTTTCCTAGCCACTAAGACTAAAATTAAAAACACTAAGATTAAAAGACACTCCAAGGCAAGATCCTTCTTTGCATAAAATCACCTCTGCCCTCTTGAGTCGTCCAATAATCTCTTCCTCAAATGCCCTCCTGGATCAATAAATGCTGAGGTTCTGGCTGCCTCGTGGGCTTTTGTTCCTCAAGAACAACTGGTCATCCCAGATCCCTGCTGTACCGCCATTTTGTCTCTTGCTCTTTCTTTCTTTCTCTATCACCATGTGCCATAACACCTGGCAGGAGACTGGAGGCTCACTGCAGGGGTCCCCGATAAATGTTATCTGCCTGTGGGCTGTATTCATGCCAGCTGCTCTCAGTTTCCCAAGTCATCACTTTTTATACCTAACTTTATAGCCTCTGGGTTTGTGAAGTGCAGCACCCTGCTCCAGAGACCCCTCTGTCCATACTCTCACCCACCTAGGCTGTGGCAACTATCCAATTGGAGGTGGATTGCTGATCATGTTGGTGGATGGGGAAAGCAAACAGGTACATGAGCTCCCTGTTAGATGTAAATAGCAATGTATATGTGGAAGGAGGGGCAGGTATGCAGGCTATTGGACTTCACATCAGCACTTTCAGACCCAGCCCCTTCTTAAAGCTACACATGACCCTTCTGGCTGCTTAACTAGGAGAGCAGAACCTCCATATACTTCCAGACCAGAAATTAAACTTCTCATAGTGTTTACACTATCTCTGTGACTGTCTCTTGTGGCCATTCCCACCTGGTCACTGTGGTAGTGTGACCTCTGAAACCTTGAGGTGTAGATGTTTTGTGCTTCAGTCTTGAATAATTAATCCCTTCCTAAAACGGTTCCTGATTAAACCCTCTCAAATGTGGCATGCACTACACTGGATGCTGTTCATTTAGGTGCTAGAAGCAAAGGTCATATAAGTGCAGACCATGAAATCCAGCCAGCCACTTGTTTTGCCAATAGAATTTTATTAGACACAGCCATACCCATTGATTACAACTGCTTTTACTGTACATTGCCAGTGTTATGATCCACAAAACCATATTTACTAGAGGGCTCTATTGAAAATGTTTACCTACCCGGGTTTACAGACACAGTCATTTACATATACTGGGTAACTTGATTTAGTTTTCAAGATCTAAGTGTGATTGGAACATATTCATAAGTTGTTACTACTGAACTTGTAGAGTCTGAGAAGAGAATTTAGACTTTTCTTAAATCAGTCCATACTCCCCTCTACTTATCATGTAATTGAAAAATTATGTAAAACATTTTGTTTTTTGTAAAAACTACTGCTAATCCAGTACTACTATCATAAGACTTTGGCTGAACAGTGTTAGTGTAAGAAGTATAAAGTTAATATAAACTAAAATAACTTTTATTATTGGGCAGTTTAATTATGAAAGATTCTTTGTGCTGTCAAATAATTACATACCTATAAATATATACTGAACACTAGCAAATTTTCAATAGTTGACCATATGCTCAGTCAATAGTTAATCATTAGTGAGATGATTCTGACTGAACTAAAAGATTTTAGGTTCATGTAGTCTTTAAGGCACTGAAAAAGACAAATGTTTAAATATGATAATGTATATCCAGAGTCCTGTGCTTTCTTGATTGTGTGTATGTGTGTGTGTGTGTGTGTGTGTGTGTGTGTGTGTGTGTGTGTGTTACTGGGGATTGGACCCAGGGCTTTTGTTCTGAGCTGAGCTACATCCCCAGCTGTCCTCCATTTTTTTGGTGAGACTGCATTTGGTAAGTTGCCCAGGCAGCTGAAACTTGTGATCCCCTGACTCAGCCCATTTTAAAATTAGTAGTCAAACTCACTATGACCCTTGAGGTAAGTGGTAGGGCCAGAATTGAAATGCAATACCAATCACAGACTTTTCTTTTTTTTTTTTTTTTTTGTGGATACCGGGGTCGACCTCAGGACCTCATGCGCCAGCAGGCGCCTGTGCCGCTGAGCGATATCACCAGCCCTTTTTTTCATATGTGGGTTCCAAGAGTCAAACTCAGGACTTTGTGTTTGCCAGACTTTTCTTATCACCACAATTATTTGCTACATTTTGCTCTTTTATTCCGTACTTATCTCTTATCCACTGTGGTGGGTTATGTACCTGTTTTTTTCACTTTTATTAAGAGCGCCAAATAATGTTCCATGTTTTTATCTGACTAGGATTGTTTCCAGATCATGTTTCCTGTCTTAGTTACTTTTTGTGTTTCTAAGACAAAATACCCAACACCCAAAGTTAAAGGAGGTAAAGTTTATTTTGGTTCATGGTTCATAGGAGTTTTAGTCCACTGTTGGCTACCTCTAAGGTATGGTGCCACGGTCGAGGAGCATTGTAGAGGAGAAAAAGTTCATGGCAGGCAGAAGGCAGCAAAGCAGTAAAGTAGTGGAGCAGCAGCAGCAGAAGCAGCAACAGCAGCTCGGCTCTCCCTTTTATCCCTTTCAGGCTACCTGCCATTTGGGTGGGGTCTTCCCATTATCCAGGCATAGAACTATGCCAAACCAACCAGTGGACTAAATTAGTAACCACACACCCTAATCCCAGCATCACATACTTAATTCCAGTATCACACACCCTAGATCCAGCCAATTCTGAACAGCTCTGCCTATGTCCACTTAAGGATTTGGTTGGGGGTACATCTAGACATAAGCCATAACTTCCTCTTTGCCAAAATCATGAAAGCACAGAGCCTGCATGTTTTTATGCCTTTTGGGGCAATATAGGCATTTTTACATTTCAAAATTCAGCTAATTTTCTCCCCTTCCTGTTTTTTTCAGTTAATCATCTAGTGGCCACTTTTTAAATTGCACTTTCATGTTATTAAGAACAGACTACTCTTTCTCTGGGTTCGTTTGTTCCAATAAAAACTTTTATAGATACCTATCTTTCTAGAGGTACTACAGTACTGACTAGCTCTATCCAAAGTCATGAAATGCAAAATGTAGCACCCTTAAATGTGTCTCCAACAATGTGCCAGAATGAAATTTTAAATGTATATTGTTTTTAGTTTCCTCTGACTCATCAATTCATTTTAATTAGCAAAAGTAATAGTTCTATTATCCAATTTCTATCCTGATAATATTTTGAATAATTGCTCAGTGATATGCCTTGATTTGTTGCTGTTATTTGACTTGATTTGTTGGTTCATTCAATTGTCTGAGACATAATTACTTAGCATCCTTCAGTGTCCACACAGGGGATGCACTGAAAATATAGGGATGAGTAAGCCGCTATCCCTGCTCTTAAAAATTTTAAATTTTACTTTGCTGAAACTAAATACCATGTGAAGTACATACTGAACACACTGCCAAGCCTCTCTCAGGATTATTTCAACAAATGAAAAATTGGGAAAAGAATTAATGATAAGGTAGATAACAATACTTATCTTTTATTGGGTGATTTTTCTATTCCAAGCACTGACTATACTTGAATTATTTATTTCTCATAGTTGGCTAATAAGGTATGTACTATTATAATCACTGTTTTATAGATGAGGAAAGCAGGACACAGATAGGCTAAATAATTCTCTTAGCCACTTTTCTTATTGCTGAGGCAAAATACCCAACACACAAAGTTAAAGGAGGAAATGGTTACTTCAGCTCAGTTTGTAGAGGTTTTAGTCCCTAGTCGGCTGGTTCCAAGGCAGTGTGGCATGGCAGAAGGGCATCTCAGAAGAAAAATAGTCCATGGCAAAGCAAGGCAGGCAGAAGACAGCAAGCAACAAGCAACATAGTGGCAGAAGCAGCAGCCTGCCTCTCCCTTGTATCCCTTTCAGGCTACCCACATTTGGGGGGGTGCCACTCACACCCAGGGTGGGCTTCCTTAATCCCAGCATTACACACTTAATTGCAGCATAACACAATTTATTTCCAGCATCATGCATTCAAAATTCAACCACCTCCTAAAACTCCCAGCTATGAGTACATGAGGCCTTGGGGTGATATCTAGATATAAGCCTTAATAATAATCTACTCAATAATCAACAGAGTACACATGTTTCTGTGAAATGTACCATACCCTTGGCCCAGTAAATTAGAATATTTGCTAATTTACAAGATATGGCATTGTTGCATTTTAAAAACCTTCCAAATTATACTAGTGTCCAGTCAGCATTAAGACCTGCTGTTCTTCTCAAATCCTTTTCCTCCCATCCTAAAGGGTTAGTGAGTTCTAATACATTAAACATCAAGTTTCAGTTCTGTCTGGTGAGAAGAAAAGCTTCTCTAATTCACTAAATCTTTCATGTTCTGATGCCAAATGATGTTATGAAAAGGGATCTCATAATTATAGAATCAAGTTTTCTGGTCCTCTCAGTCATAAAAGGGTTGATACTTGTCATTGGGCAAGCCACATTTACCTCTGAGAAACTCAGGTGCCCCTTATCTGTGAACTTGCTGGGAGCTTTCAAATGTACAAATAGATGGGCTTTATCCCTTGGAATTCTGATGTATTTATTAGTCCAGACTATGTTGCAAGGATTAAAAAAAATCAGTGGTTTAAAACAGGAGGCGATAAAACCTTTCACTACTTATAAACATTTTGCAGGATTCTTGTTGATGATGAGGTGGTGACAATGAATTAATATAACACTGGTATGACTTCAGTGGTCATCAAGAATAACAGAAAAAGGCAATTTCCTGAGTTCACCCTTCCTGTCTCTTCTGTTAAAAAATCAGGTACCCATTATGGATGACAGGTTGTTATGGTGATATAAGTAAAATTGGCATGTCATAGGAATAATGGACAAGAGGTTATTTATTGCCTCTTTGTACATGTCTTCACTGAGCCCAGTATAAGACATGGCATTACCTGTCTTCTCAGGAGGCAAGGATGTTTTCAACATTTATTTTGTCTCTCAATGGACCCACTTCTGTCTTCTATAAATTAATCCAGAATCTTGAAAAGTTACAAATAAAGGTTAAGTGCTAAAAAACCAAAAGAATGGAAGAAATCCAAGATGCCTTAAAGAATTGAGACAGATGGGAAAAAGTGTTCCTGGCAAAACTAAAACTAAAACTGAAAAACAAAAATATCAGATTTAAAAATGTGCAAGCACAAGAAAGCATGATACAGGCTGGAAAATGAAGTAATTCATTATGGCTGGATACACTAGACAATACAGGACTTTATATCCTGGTGTTAAAGAATTTAGACCTTATATAGAAAAATAATGCTAAGTTGACATGCTCAAAATCACTCATCAAGTTGAGAGTGGAATATTGATAGGATGACTCAAATCTATTTCCAGGTTTAGAAGATACATGTTTGTATAGGTCTATGATATTTATTTAATAGTCATCTTTAATAAGGACACATCTATATAAAGCAACAGTATCTTAATTTCAGTATTTAAGATATTAATGAATTGCAGCATGCCTTTTCAAAGAATTGAACATGACTCACTTGGATTCTTAATATTTATCATTAACCTCTTAAGCTCCTTTGAAACTGAAAAACAGATGTAAATTTCCTAATGATTTCCCCTTTTTCTTCTCCTGGTAAATATTATGGCTTCTAGAGTTATTTAGGGAGATATTGTCCCTTTCATTTGCTTCATGGCTGACTTCTCTTAATTTCAAACATGTCCCCCAAAATTGTTGCAACTGTAAGATGACTGTATTGTGGAACTGCCATTAATTCACTAGAAAACATAACTCTTTAAAATAAATACCAAGCGTGTATATAGATAGATAGATAGATAGATAGATAGATAGATAGATAGATAGATAGATAGAAAGAGAGAGAGAGTTTTTTCAAGGTCACTGGCAGAGGCAAAATAACATTAGACAAATACTAACATTAAGTCTCAAGAGCAAGATATCAACTCATAATAACCACAAACCACAAGCCATACATGTGTCCAGTCCTCGGAGACTGAATTTTTCTCAGGTGACAGTTACCTAAACCAAGAGATGACACCAGGTGTAGAATAAGAAGGTAGGGAATTATGAAGCTGCTGACTTAAAAGCCTTCCTCCCTCCAGCTTTACTAACCAATGAATAGTTGACTTTGTCATAGGAATAGCAATAAACAATGAGTATAGACAAAAAGTCTTTGTAGAATTCTGGATCTTGTCAGGGTGTCCAAAGTAGGGATAAAATAGTGAAAAAGGGTCCAGTCTGTTCTCTCCCCCTCTTTACCATCTCCAAAGGCTCTTCGTGAAAGCAGCAGGCCAGAGAAGAAACAGGTGGCCTGTTTCAAATACCATCCTTTGAAAAGAAAAGCCAGTCCTCATCCACTTTATTCACCTGACCTGGCACTGCAACTTATTGCTCTTCCCACAGTCAAAATGACCACGAAAGGTAAATGTTTGAATCAATTCATCGAAGAAGCCATGACAGTGCAACTAACGACCTCATTAAAAAGGACTTCCAGAACTGCTTCAGAAAGTGGCAAGAAAGATGGGATAAATGTCTTTGAAGTGAGGGGTAGTATTTAGGGAAGGATTAATGGCAATGTATCTTTTACTGTAATAATTTTTAAAATGTAAACATTCACACCATTTTTTGATCAGGAAAGGGTTTACATGCAGTTAGGAAAAGTCCCACAGTCTGCTGTCCTCAAGCTGGAGACACAGGAAAACCAGTGAGGAGACTTGAGAACTAAAATAAATAGGTAAATTCTAGTCCTGTGGTAATTGACGATGACCTGAGATGTTCCAGCTCAAGCAGTAGGACAAGAGAAAAGGAGTGGATTACTTATTCTTCCACTTTTTGTTCTGACTGGGGAGAGACATCTAGTTACAAATCTCATGTGGAAGCACTCACATAGACACATCCAGGAAGTGTTTGATCTGAGGATCCTGTTACCCAGTCAAGTTAACATTTAAAGTTGACCAGCACAAATACTTTTTCACTATTGTTTACATCTTAATTTTCACTGTTTCTTGTCCATCCCTAGAGGAGCTTATTTTTTCTCAACGAAAACTTATGGAGCATGAGTAGCCCGAACACTTTGCTTCTTTTTTCACTCTCTGGGACTGTACTGTCTAATTTTAGAAGCTAGGGAAAAATAATAATCTATTATATGTGTCTCTTGCTGCACAACTTGAGATAGTTTTCATTTTCTATAATTTGAGTTGAACCCCATGGTCATGTGTCAGCGAAGTACAAACAAAATATCTTACAAAATTCACACTAATACATTCCCACTTCTACATTAGCTTCTGCCCTCATCCAGCAGTGTCTTTGTCCTTCAGAATAGCCTGTTCAGATTTCAAGATCACAGAAAAATATGTATCCCTAATGACATGTAAACAAGTGCTCCATTATGTACCTGCATGTACTTTCAAGAGCACTTATCACTTTCTCGCTGGGTACGTGTTTCTTTCATAAAATGTTTTAAGGTTATTTTACTTTTAAGCTTTATTGAGATGTAATTAATATTCAGAAATTGCACACATTTTATGAATGTATTTTGATAGGTTTGAACATAGGTATATGTGATACAGCTTACACCTGTGACACCAGAACCATAATCAAGATTTTGAATACATTTATCACCTCCAAATATCTCTTTGCATTCTCTTGCTTCATCTTTGTTATGTTTTATATCTAGATGTCCCCCCAAGATCCTCATGTGCTCCCACACGGGATTGGAGTATGGGGGTTTATAGCTCACTTGCTGTTAAAAGGAGGGATCTGGGTGGAAGAGTCAGATCCCTGGGGGTGTGGCCTGGAAGGGTTTATCCCCATTCCCAATCCTCCCTTCTCTCTCTACTTTCCTGTCACTAAGTCATGAGTAGTTCTTCCCTGCCCAACCCGTTCTGCCAGACTGTTATACATTTGAACCAGCTAACCATGGACATAAACCTTTGTAAACTGTGAACCAAAATAAATTTTTCTTTTCTAAGTTGTGACTGATGGATATTTTGTCCCAGCAATGATGAAAATAACTAAGACAGTCTTGTTTTGCTTTGTCTTGTTTCTGGAAAGAACATTTAACAAAAGATCTACCCACTAAAATATTTTAAAGTGTACAATATTATACTGTTTAATGTAGGTACTTAACTGTACATCGAATCTCTAGAATTTTTTATTCAGTATAAGTAAAACATTATAGCTATTGATCAACATCTCCCCTATTTATGTTTTCCCTACTCCAGCCACCACTATTCTACTTTCCAGCTCTGAGCTTGACTACTAAAGATACCTCATACAAGTTCTGAAAGGTATCTAATGGTCATACTCACCTTTGTGTCCCTAGTCATGACCATGATTTATATATGACATAAAATACTGTCCCCTCACTAGTTATTAAAAAGTAATAAGATGGAGTAGCTCTGTAAACTTTCTCAGCTTCTTCATAATCAAATCTGAACGAAATTTTCTCTGAACTCTCTTCATTAACCCAGAAAAGATGCATTATTTAGGATAAGTACTGTGTTGTTATGGCTATATATGTTTCTTTTAAGTTATGTGTCTGTTTGAAAGACTTTAACATTTTACCTTTTGCCTCCTATGTTAATAACAAACATTTTAACACATTACAAGAAAACTTAGTATACTGTATGCAGCCAAATCTGTATAAATTCAAACCACAGCCATGTTTTTTCTATGGAGGGGTTGGAGGGTTGTGCTGGGGGATGGTTTATGATTTCAGGCTCTAGATACAAACTCAAATCCTGAGCTCCACCATATATGGTACTTAGTGAAGGAGACCTTGGGTAAACAGCCTCTCTATGCATTGATTACTTCATCTGCAAAGTGCTAATAACTCAGAGAATGAAGGTAGCACGCAACTGATGGGATTGCTATAAAGGCGAATCAATTAAGGCAGAAAAATTCTTGCTACAGTGCCAAGTACATGACTTTAAATACTATTAATATTCTGTGTATAGCATAACGTGAGAGCGACATTGAGACTTAGGAATTATTTTCCACATTAGATATATAAGAAAGACCTCCAGCTCCTTTTATAGCATGTACTGTTTTTGCAGACACAATTTCAGTAACAGGGCACTCTTTGGGATAGCTTCTGTTGGAAGCTAGGCCTTTCAGCTGCCCTGCTTCCTCCCCAACTTCTACTTGGTATGCTAGCTTGTTGTGTTCTCCATCTGGCAGTCAGAGAATCAACAGCTCAACAACACCTTTGTGACTATTTTCCTGTATGAGTTCCCTGTTGAAAGGAAAAAAAAGCACAAAATTCATTTGGAACTAAATCCTTAAAGAGATTATCATGGGAATTGTTCCTGTGGGAGACTTCAGAAAGTGTTGTAACACAAGCTGGCTTCTCCAGGTACTATAGAGATTTTTATTAATGTGTAGTAGTCTTGAATTTCATTCTTCCTGGCATAATGATCTAGACAAAAAGGAATGGAGATCTGGGTCTGTGTGTCAGGATGCTTGCTATCTTAGTTGAGGATTTCCACAACTTAGCAGAGATAATTACATGCATAAAGTTCCAGTTGGAGTCCTAGTTACTGTTTGCTAATTTGGATAAACTCGATACTGAATGAATGAATGAATGAATGAAGACAAGTCCCTCAACACTGAGGTTTCCTTATCTGAAAAGAGAGGTAGCAATACTAAATTTGTAACACAATGGTGGTGACACAAAACAGTACAAATTTAAAAAACTTTGCTGTTATCAAAGTATTTTAACATTTTCTTATTTCTCCAGCAACCTGGTATACACACGACACTTCTCATTTATCATCTTTTCTTTTACTGAAAATAGTTTTTGCAGAACTCCTTGTGGGTTTAAAGAAGGTAGAAAACATGAGTGTCACAGATTAACCTTGGCAACCTTCAGCCTTGTTTAGACAGAGAGACCCAGTGAGAAAAGGTAAACTTGACTTCAAATCTGATAATACATATATAACTGGTTCTTATTATGGCCAGTTCAAGGTTAATAACCATTACTAAACCAATATCCATACCTCCTATATTACATCTTTCATTAAAATAGCTTATTTCTGAAATACAGATGGGAATAGAATTCTAAAAATAGCAGTTTATTTTCAGTAGTTATTGTGGTTTTAGTGTCAAGATGGTGATAATATTGAAGATAGTATGATAGTAAGTTAATACTGAACAAACCCATATTGAGAGCTAACAGGTGTTGCTTCTTCTCTGGTCAGCTGGGCTGGGTATCCTGCAAGTGTCAATCATTCCTTCCTCTTCCTTTCTCAGTGAGGGTGATCCAGGATGCCCCTCCTTGCTTTCTGGCCGTAGAAAAGGACATCTTACCCAGACCTAGCCAATCTGAATATTTTCTTCTGGCCACAAATTTGGTCCTGGAATTTCCCTAGAAATAATGAGAATGAGAAATGTCTCTGTTCTTTCAATCTGACAAAAGGTATGATAAAAGTCTGACTTGCTGTATGCCTTCTTGTAGATTACAGGAAGTACGTGCCCAGAGATGAGGCAAAGAAAACTAGAACCAAGAGAGGGAACTAATTTCTGTTTTCATCCTCTAAGTTCCTGAAATCACCCATAGGTAAATTCAATCAGTGGGGGACTTTCAAGCAGTGCAAGCCAATAAATCACCCTTTATATGTAATCACTTTGAGCTTAGATTTATCATTTGTAACCTAAAGGTCAATATACCTACCATGATTTTTTAATGAATTCTGAGTGCAGAAGTACTTGTGATTTTAGTACTTTATCACATTATTAATTTAACATCTCTACCAAGTTCTTATAAAGATAATTAAAAGAAAGTCCTATTGCATTTTTACCCTGCACATAATCTAAACCTTCTTTGAAAGTAGTACTTAATTTATGTTATGTCCTTTGGCTTATTAGTCTGGTTTTCAATCTGTATATATGATAATCAACTTCATAAGGTCTTATAAATAAATAAATCTGATGCTGGGAAAATAAAAGGGCATAGAGAGAAGGAGGAATAAAAGAATTGAAATGTAATATGTACATGCACCAATTCCCTAAAGTGAATGTAATCACTATGTAATGTGAACATGTATTAGTAAAAGAAAAAAAATGGAATAAAAGCAAAATAAACAAGTATTACACCACCAAAACAAGAAAAAAGAAAAGAAACAAAAATAGAAACAAAGAACAAGTAAAAGAAAGAAAATCAGTCACCAGTCTGGAATGTCTGGGAAAGAAAATTATTTTTAAATGCTACAATAAAGTACTAGTACTCAAATATAAGCCTTGCATTTAATTACCAACATGTAGTTGAATTAATTCCATAAAGCAATATTTGGGGTCTTAGGGAAAGAGTTTGGCTTTTGACTCGATTTAGGGAACTGCAAATTTTAGAGAGTCATTTTACTGTTCTCATTCTCCTTTCTTGCCCTTATGAAATAAGAGTAAGTGCATCAACCAGCTTACATAAGAGTAGTAAGAATCCACACGATGGGCAACTAAATCACACTGCAAGGTTGCTGACAGCAACTCAGGCATCATGTAAGAGGGATAAGCACTGCATATCTGGAGCCCCACTGCCCACTGTACAGAGGGGGAAACACTGTCAGAAGTGTGAAGGTATATACCTAGGGTCGGAGGATTAGCACAGATTTGGCTGAGAGCTCTTCAGGTTCTTCTCTACATTTGGTTTTTGCAATCACGTACGCAATCCAACCACAGTCTTTATTTCTCATCCCTATTCTCTCAACAGCATTTTTGTTCTGTGAACCACCCAGAAGTTGTCTAAAACACTATTTTCTTTTTGTTTGTTTTTGAAACATGATCTTGATGTTTTGCCCAAGCTGGCCTTGAACTCCTGGGCTCAAGCAATTCTCCTGCCTCACCCTCATGAGTAGCTGGAATTATAGGTGCACATCGCCATGAGTGACATAAAATGCTATTTTCTAATATCTACTTCTAGATATTCTGACTGTGAATCTGGAATTAAGCCCATAAGTTTGAATTTTTACAACCAGGCTTGGCTTGTCCGATAAGTTTCTTCAAGAACTTCTTGGAGAAATTATCAATCTAGCCTGGGTGTCTCAAAAATCAAAGAAACATAATTCTTTTCTCTTGCATTATAATTACCCCATTTTGTGAAGTGCTTAGATTTTAAATTAAAATGTTCTGACCACATGTGCTACAAAGACTCCTGGGAAGAAATTTAAGTGAAAACTTTTGGGGAAAATCTCCCTATCCAGTACACCTTATTTGTGTAAATTCCATAAGTAAATTTTGGCTATACTTTGGGATACACAAGAGAGCAATATTGTCATACCACTTGTGCGGCTAATGTTGGAATAAGAGAAGGTGAATAAAAATGTATATTTCATTTGCCTGACTAATACTGTAATTTAAAACCATCAATTTCTGTAGAATGTTTTTGTATCTTCAAGGAACTGGGCACACAGGTGATAAATTAATAAGCTACAAAGCAATAAATTTCCCGAATGAATAAGAGCTTATGTAGTTTAAAGGAAAAAAAAAAAAAACACAGATTCGAGCAGTGTTAATAAACATTCACATTTAATAGGATATTTCTTCCAAATATTTGAAGAATATTGCTTCTTTATTGAATTTCTAAGAAATAAACAAGATTTTTAGCCTATAAGTTAAATGAAGCTATCACTGTGTTTATGCAGAATGAAGGGGTTCTCCATTAAAATGTTCTTAAAGGATTTTGTTAGCTCTTCAGATATTGCTGAGAAGTTAGAGTGGCAAGATGAGAGACATTCTGATATTATCTTGCTTCCATTTTTCAAGTGCCCAAACTGTAAGCATGGTTTAAGTTCAGCCGGTGAAGCACAAAGAAGCCTTGAAAGTACAATATTGGGCCCTAACATATTGGCTTTTCCCATGAAGATGTAGAGCATCCCCTAAATTTGATGATGGACCCACAGATACCAAAATGAACTAAGGCAGAGTTAGATTGAAACCAGAATTTCCTTCCCCTTGACCCAGTTTTTCCCACGACCTGAACGTAACCTCAGACAAGAGAGAAGACGAACAGCTGTTTTCTAGAGACCAAGCACTTAGCTAAAACTGGTCACTGTATTTGAAAACTCCACGTGCATGGAGTCGACCAACTGCAGATGGAAAATAGACTTGGGAGAGGGTATTGTTACACAAACAATGTAACAACACAGCATTTATACGTATTAGGTATTATAGGTGATCTAGAGATAAAGCATACAGGAGGGCACATAGATTGTGCAAATACTCCACCATTTGATTATCCTCAGATTTTGCTATCCCAGAGGGGAGGGAAAGGTAGTAGAACCAATACCTCATAAATAGCAGAGACCACTGTATTTGGTCTTTTGTTTTCATAAGTAGCTTCCTTAGCTTAGCTGACTAGGTTAACATTATCCTATCTTAAGACTACACTAACAGTATTGTCCATGAGCAAATGTATCACAATGTTAGTTTTATCAGGTGTCAGTAAGAATAATATTGTTTTTCCTTTGTATAAAATGGTAAAGTACATTTTCCTTTGTAAAGTTAGCTACTGAAAGAAGTTTGTGAGGCCTTCCTTTGACTCAGATGCCTAGAGCTCAGGGAGTTAGCTAGTGATACATGTAGACTTATGACCCCCAGTACTGTGCTCTTTATATTATCACACAGCTGCTTCTGAAAATAACAGCCTTGCCATCTTGGAGCCGGTATCACATGGCTCATTACCATCTAGAACATGAATACTTTCTATGAAGGTCCAGATGGAGATGCATCTGGAATTGGTTTGCTTTTCAGTATTACTCAAAAGTGTCAAAGTCACAGACACATGTATCAAATGGAAAGCTGCCTTTATACATAAACAGAGGCCTTACTGGCTTCTCTGGAAATCTTGATGGTTTAAGAAGACCAGCTGATCAAGAATAGTAACCTGGAATTGTTGGATTTTACAGTTCCTCTGTTCTTATTTGTAACTAAGAATCAGCCAACCAATATCAGCTTTCTATAAATCTGTTACACCTTTCTGAATTCAGTATCCCTAGATGATTTGACCTACATTCAGACGATCATAACTTATATCTTACTCCGAAATACCAGGCTTTAGTCTCATAACGGGATTTGCTTTGAAGATTTATCACACCTACTCTTAAGGCCCTTGTGAGAATTACTGATCTTGTTGTTCTAATATTACGTAAAAACTGCAAGCAGAGAGGAAAATATCCTTTTATTTTCCTCTGCCCTAAATC
Organism: Erethizon dorsatum; assembly: GCA_028451465.1. Classification (NCBI taxonomy): domain Eukaryota; kingdom Metazoa; phylum Chordata; class Mammalia; order Rodentia; family Erethizontidae; genus Erethizon; species Erethizon dorsatum. The sequence continues at coordinate 59,449,621 of CM051825.1, read as the reverse complement.
ACTGGTCGTTAAAAGGGAAAAACTCAATTTTGTCCCAAACTAGTAATAGTGGTCAAAGGTTATGATAACACTTTCAAAATGAAAAATAACATTGGGTTTGGAATTATAGACAGTGTTGGCTGATGGGAAGAAAATATTACCACCCACACACATCATTCTCCTTTCAATGAAGCCTTCGATGTAGAGAGTTAAAAGAGTCTAAGAAACAGCTGAAGTAAAAGTAGAACTTTCTAGGAAAGTCAACAGGAGTGGGAGAAGTGAAGAGGAAGTGGCAAAAAAAATGCATGGTAAAAATGGACATGGATGGAGACAAAAGTGTTACATGTTCCAACTTCTCTGGAAGTTACCTGCCAACTAGGAATGGCATTATTTTCCAGTTCATCAAACAAGATTTAATGCATATCTGCGTAGTTGTTACATTAAGACAAAGACATATTGGTTGCATTGTTTTTTTGTAATATTGACTGCCCCACCTTTTTTGAAATCTAAGTACTTAGAAAACTGGTAGCAAAGTCTCTTAGAAGGCATTGTGGAAGGCATTGATTAATATTTGCTGCCATGTAATCAATGCTGATTATTTATCATGGTCACTTTCTAAATCAGTACTCAAGTAGACACACACTCTGGAGAGCCTTCTGGGTATTGTCTGATGGGTAATAGGATGTTGCTGAAGCACAGGGGTTCTCATGAGAAGCAAGTTAAACAGAACTGGAGTTCTGTTTTATCATCAGCAAGTCTTGCTATTTGTTAAGCACTGTCTAATAATGTTTTATTTTGTTCATTATCTCAGATTAGATAATATTTTCTGATCTGAATATAAGGTGGAATAAATATATGTGGATACAAAACAAAGCACCATAATATATTAGGTGGGTGACCTTGAGTAAGTCATTTATCCTCTCTGAAACTCTTTTTTGGTCAGTTGGTATGTGCAGATAATTACAACTCTTAGCATTCCTGAGAAGATAAACTGAGATATAGCAGGGAAAGCTATCAGCACTGGTATATTAGAAAGTCTCAATAAAATTAAACATTTTGTATGATTTGGGTCATTATCATGAGGTCAATGTTCTGCATCTAAAGAGGTTTTAGTGCAAATAGTAAATGGTCTTATCAGAACTGATCATTAAGAACCCTTTAAACAGTGATTCTTAGCTTTAGTCTGCATGTTGGAATCACCCAGGTTGCTTAAAATGACCCAGTGTTGCTGAGGATATAGCTCAGCATCATAGGCACCTGCCTGGCAAGTGCAAGGTCCCGAGTTGGATTACCGATACCAAAGGAAAAAGAAAATATGACCCATTATTTGGCCTATCCACCAAGGGAAATAGATTGAATACTCTCTGAATGAGATCTAGATATCAATAGTTTTTAAAGCACCCCAGGGAAAAATTCCACTGACAGTAGAGGTTGAGAATGAAGGTTTTGTTTTTTGTTTTTTTTTTGTGGGTACCGGGGGGTCGACCTCAGGACCTCGCGTGCCAACAGGCACCCGTGCCGCTGAGCGTTATCACCGGCCCCTTTTTCATATGTGGGATCCGGGAGTCGAACTCAGGCCCTTGCGCTTGCAAGGCAGGCGCTTACGCCACTGAGCCATCTCACCGGCCCGAGAAAGAAGGTTTTTAAAAGGTTAGAGATCATGTGCCTCAGACCAGAGGCAGACTCTGGAAGTTTATTTTTGCACTTTTTCAAGCACTTTTTTTCATGGATGTTCCCTTAGAAAATAGTTAGGGTTGGTAGAAACTTCATCCAGAAAACCCAGTAAGCTTTAGATATTTCTTAAAAGGATATTTTCTTTATTCATTAAAGTCTTCTATAAGAACATAATAATGTACTAAGATAAAAGTATTTAATGAGTCAAGAATTTATTGAAAAATCAAAATTTGAGTTTGGATATTTGGGAAACTAGTCTCTTTTAAACTCAGTATCCCAGTTATTGCTCTGTGTGTTTTTGTATGATAAGTCCAAGAAAACTTTGATACTTAAATCACTCCTTGACAATGCTAACAGTTTTCTCTATTTCTGTCATTAAGAACTCATTTGTAGTTATAGAATATACTTGAATTAACTGCATTAGATACCTGAAAAGTTATCAACACTTTGGGGTTGTTTCCTATGTGTCTGCTAAAAACATCTAATACATTTCATAGCATAAGTTATATAAGAAATACTGAAACTTAAAATAATACAGACCATATCACAGACTGACAAGAGAATTCCTGATATGTAGATCATATGCCTTAATCTAGTATAACACTTAAGAAAATGTAATGCCTAGGAACTACATAATTTTGTAGAAGTCAACATGCAATTTTGAAGTGATTAATATACAAAATATTTAGATTAAAAAGAAAAAATAATGGCCCTACAACTTTTGCAATCAATATACCTGTTTTAACAAATAAGTAAAAATTCAAAACACATATATTCTGATGGACAAAGTGGGTTTATCAGAAGCCTGTACTGCCTGCTCAAGTTAAAGAATGATGGTCACACCAGCGTTTTAGAAGTTTCCAAAGGATTATTACATGTTTCATTACTTTAAAAACATTCAACTTAATGGAATATTTAGATAGTCCCAGAAGTATCGCTTCAGAAAAGCCATCAGAAATAATCATTGTGAAAATTACTACAAATATCACCAGATTATGCCCAAAATACTGACAAATTAATCAGGTATACATGTTATGGTTCTTATGAACATTTTTATCTATTAGTCAAAGACAACATTTCAGTCAGGTACTCATTTTATTTCTGAGAGATCTGGGTTAATTTGTGCAAGACTGATACTGTGTAAGCTGGCAATCACCAGGAAGAACCTCTTATTTAGAGACAAGTAGGAAAACAGGTGGAGGTCAATAGGTGGCTGACTCTGTTTGCACCACCTCTGGGTTACATTTTAATCAGAGCCACATCAGCATCAATGCTCACTGCAGTGCGCTCTGTTTTGTACTCTCATCTACTCTTCCCTTACCACCAACCCACTTCTCGTAAGGGGTCCAATTTCAATTCATTGCTACCCTCTTCTCCTACAGTGGCCAGTACATTTCACACAAACTTGGTGCCCTCAGGTCTACTTAAGGATAAGTTCTGTCTTGGCTTGACCTTCAGACTTTCTTAAATAGATCACCTGTAACACAAACAACATGACTACTCATTTCCTCCAAACTTATCTCCTACAGCGAGGTATTTTAAATGAAAAAAAAAAATAATAAAGAAAAATGGAAGGAAGGAGGGAGGAAGAAAGAAGAGGAGGAGGAGGAAGATAGGTAGGGGGAGAGAAGTAGAGAGGGAGAGAGAGAGGAATTACACTTTTAAAAATGTATGAAAAAATTTTACTATTAGATTTGAGACACTAAAACTCCAATCTTATATTTTCAACATCCCATATAAAAGAGACTGAGAAGCAAAAATAACTTAATTATTTGCTCCAGAAAATGCACTTCTGGAATGTAAGAATTTTAACTAAGTGAAAGTACCCTTTCAAAACTGAGAGTTTGCTCCTCACTAGTCACTTCAAGTGTCTCCACTCACTGCAGTACGCCCGCAATTCTGAAGCCACTGTACCCACACACTCACCCGATTCCAAGCAGTGCCGTACCTTGCAATCTCCTCCTTCAAATCAGCCAGGGAAAATCCTAAACCCCATAAGTTTCTAAGAATCAATGGATACTCTGCCCATGTAGCTTTTTGCCTCTAAGGTAGGTTTACACATTGAGCTTTTCTTGATCAACAGGTCCTTTTTATGTTCTTTTTAGAAGTTGGGAATCAATATCCAGGATTTTTATAAGTCAAAATAGAAAAGTGATAGAAAAGTGGTAAAGGACATGATCAAACATTTTATATTAAAGGCTAATCTCAGTGCCTATAAAGGCATGAAATATACTCAAAGGAAAGAGAGTACTTCTAAATAATGCAGAATGTAGATGAAAAGTCCTAAGAAGTCATTCAAACAGACTTTTTTTTTTACAAATGTGCATCCAGTTTATTTCACTTGTGAGTATTTTCTCGAGTTGCATCCATTTATCTATAAAAGTTTCCAGTTTATCTTTCTTTATGGCTGAGTAGTACTCCATTGTATAGAAATACCACATCTTTTTTATCCATTCCTTGGTTAATGGGCATTTGGGTTGTTTCCCCGATCTAGCTATTACAAATTGTGTTGCTATAAACATGGGTGCACATATATCGCTGCGGTACGATGTTTTTAATTCTTCTGGGAAGATACCCAGAAGGGGAATAACTGGGTCGAATGGGACCTCCAATCCCAGTTTTTCGAGGAGTCTCCACACGGATTTCCACAGTGGTTGCACCAGTTGACACTCCCACCAACAGTGGAGAAGGGCTCCTTTTTCCCCACAGCCCATACAGCATTTGTTATTAGTTGACTTCTTGATAACAGCCATTCTTTCTGGGGTGAGATGGAATCTCAGTGTTGTTCTCATTTGCATCTCTCGGATGACTAGTGATGTTGAACATTTTTTCATATGTTTATTTGCCATTTGTATTTCTTCATCTGAGAAGTGTTTATTCATCTCAGATGCCCATTTTTGGATTGGGTCTTTAAATTTGGGGGGTCTGATTTTTTTGAGTTCTTTGTATGTTCTTGATAGTAATCCTTTGTCTGAGGAACAGCTGACAAACATTTTTTCCCACATTGTGGGTTGTCTCTTCACTCTGTTGGTTGTTTCTCTTGCTGTGCAAAAGTTTTTTAATAACATGAGATCCCAGTTGTTGATTTTTTGTGATACTTCCTGTGTGATGGGGATTTTATTCATAAAGTCTTTGCCTACACCAATGTCTTCAAGAGTTTTAGCTATTCTATTTTCCAGGAGATTTAATGTTTCTGTTTTAATATTTAGTTCTTGGATCCATTTTGAATTTAGTTTAGTGCACGGTGAAAGACATGGGTCTAATTTTAAAATTTAGCATGTGTAGAGCCAATTTTTCCAGCACCATTTATTAAAGAGGCTATCTTTCTTCCAGTGAATGTGTTTGGCACCTTTGTCAAAGATAAGGTGGCTTAGTATGTCTGGAGTTGTTTCTGCATCTTCTATTCTATTCCATTGATCTTCAGGTCTGTTTTTTTTTTTTTTTTTTTTTTTTTTTTTTACCAATACCACGTTGTTTTTATCACAGTAGCTTTATAGTATAATTTCAAATCAGGGATTGTGATGCCCCCTGCCTTGCTTTTGTTGCCCAGAATTGCCTTTGCTATTCTAGGTCTCTTCTAGTTCCAGATGAATTTTAGGATTGTTTTCTATAATTCTGTGAGATATGCTGTTGGAATTTTGATCAGAATTGCATTGAATCTGTATAACAGTTTTGGAAGTATGGACATTTTCACTATATTGGTTCTTCTGACCCAAGAGCAAGGGGTATCTTTCCATTTTCTGATATCCTCTTCAATCTCCTTTTACAGAGTACTATAGTTTTCAGTGTAGAGGTCTTTTACTTCCTTTGTGAGATTGATCCCTAGGTATTTCATTTTTTTAGATGTGATTGTGAAAGGTGTTGTTTCCCTAATTTCTCTCTCAGTGAGTTTGTTATTGGTGTACAGGAAGGCTATTGATTTTTGAGTGTTGACTTTGTATCCAGCTACACTACTGAATTAGCTGATTAAATCTAGCAATTTTTTAGTGGAGTTTTTGGGGTCTTCTACGTAGAGTATCATGTCATCTGCAAATAACAATAATTTAACTTCTTCCTTTCCAATCATAACTCCTTTTATTTTTTCTCTTGTCTAATTGCTTTGGCTAAAGTTTCCAGGACTATGTTAAATAAGAGTGGGGACAGTGGACATCCTTGTCTGGTTCCTGATTTTAGAGAGAAGGCTTTCAGATTTTGTCCATTTAGTATGATATTGGCTGTTGGTTTGTCATAGATAGCTTTTATCAGATTGAGATAAAGACCATCTATTCCAATTTTCTGTAGGAACTCTTTATCATGAATGGGTGCTGGACTTTGTCAAAAGCTTTTTCTGCATCTATTGAGATGATCATATTATTTTTGTCCTTGGTTCTGTTAATATGGTGTATTACATTTATTGATTTACGTATGTCGAACTATCCCTGCATCCCTGGGATGAATCCAACTTGGTCATGGTGTATAATCTTCTTGATGATTTGCTGCATTCTGTTTGCCAGTATCTTATTGAGGATTTTTGCATCTATGTTCATTAGGGAGATTGGTCTGTAGTTCTCTTTCTTAGTTGGGTCCTTCTCTGGTTTTGGTATCAGGGTAATGCTTGCTTCCAGGAATGAATTTGGGAGTATTGCTTCCCTTTCAATTTCATTAGATTTTGAGAAGTAGTGGTGTTAGGTCTTCTCTAAATTTCTTGCAGAATTCAGCAGTGAATCCATCAGGGCCTGGGCTTTTCTTTGTTGGGAAGTTTTTAATTACATCTTCGATTTCATTGATTATTATAGGTTTATTTAGGATTTTCATATCTTCTTGGTTGAGCTTTGGTAATTCATATGTATCTAGGAATCTGTCCATTTCTTCTGCATTTTCCATCTTATTAGAATACAGGTTTTCAAAGTAGGTATAAATGATCTTCTGGATTTCTGCAGAGTCCATTGTGATATCACCCTTTTCATTCTTAATGAGTGGATTTGAGTACTTCCTTTCCTTTTTTTATTAAGGTTGGATAAGGGTTTGTCAATTTTATTTAATCTTTCAAAGAACCAACTCTTTGATTCATTGATTCTTTGTAAAGATTCTTTGATTTTTAGTGTCCAATACATTAATTTTTGCTCTGATCTTTATAATTTCCTCCCTTGTATGAGCTTTTGGCTTAGCCTGCTCTTCTTTTTCTAGAAGTTTGAGGTTCACCATTAGGTTGTTTATTTGTGCTTGCTCTGTTTTCCTGATATAAGAATTTAATGCTATAAATTTCCCTCTTAGGACTGCTTTCATTGTATCCCATAAGTTCCGGTATGTCGTACTGTCGTTATGATTCAGTTGCAGAAACTTTCTAATTGCTTCTTTAATTTCATCTGTGAGCCATTTGTTGTTCAGTAGGGTGCTATTTCATTTCCATGTGTGTAGGGAGTTCTTGTGGTTTCTTTTGCCATTGATTTCCAATTTCATTGCACTATGGTCTGATAATATACATGGGATAATTTCAATTCCTTTGCATTTACTTAAGCAGGTTCTATGAGCTAGTATGTGGTCTATTTTGGAGAATGTCCCATGTGCAGCTGAGAAGTATGTGTATTCTGATGTTGTGGGGTGGAACACTCTGTAGACATCTACTAAATCCATTTGTTCCAAAGTTTGGTTCAGTTGTAATATTTCATTCTTGATTTTTTGTCTAGTTGATCTGTCTTTTTGTGACAGTGGAGTATTGAGATCCTCCAATACAGTTGTATTAGTGGTTATTTGATTTTTCATGTCCATTAATATTTGTTTTATATAGTTGGGTGCACTGGTATTTGTTGCATATATATTTATGGTTGTTATCTCTTCCTCTTGGATTGTTCCCTTTACAAGGATGTAGTGACCTTCTTTATCTCTCTGAATCATTCTTGGCTTGAAACTCACTTTGTCTGCGAAAAGAATAGCTACCCCTGCTTTTTTCTGGGTTCCTGTCGCATGGAATATTGTTTTCCATCCTTTGACTTTCAGTCTATGAATTTCTTTTTGAATTAAATGTGTTTCTTGTATACAGCATATTGTTGGATCTTGCTTCTTGATGCAATTTGACAGTCTGTGCCTTTTGATTGGTGAATTGAGACCATTAACATTAATAGTTAAAAGTGATATGTATTGACTTATCCTTGTCATATTATTTTCTTGTTGTTGGCTCTCCCTCTTTTAATTTTTGTTTTCCCTCCCTTTCTTTAATCATTTGCTCTGCCTGGTGGATTCCTTCTGTTGGGGTTTCTGGAGTTGTAGTCCTTGTTATCCCTTTCTAGAATGTCCTTCAAAACATTTTGGAGTGCTGGTTTGGTGGTTATAAATTTTCTCAGATGTTCTTTGTCATGGAAGTATTTTACTTCTCCATCAGTTTTGAAAGATAGTTTTACAGGGTACATCAATCTGGGTTGAAGATTATTTTCCTTTAGAACTTGAAATACATCATTCCAAGCTCTTCTTGACTTGAGGGTTTGTGCTGAAAAGTCCGCTGTGATTCTGAGGGGCTTTCCTTTATAGGTGATTCGTTTCTTTTCTCTAACAGCTTTTAAGATACTACTCTTATGTTGAATTCCTGGAATCTTGACTATGATATGCCTGGCTGAAGATTTTTTTTTGATCATGGCTAATTGGAGTTCTAAAAGCCTCACTTATCTGAATGTCAAATTCTTTTTCTCTACCAGGAAAATTTTCTGTGATAATGTCTGTGAACAGTGTTCTGATGTCATTTATGCTATCTCCTGCTTTTTCATTGACTCCAATCAATCTTAAGTTATTCTTCTTTGCGTCATCTAGCAGCTGCTGGATTGATTTTTCATTGTCCCTTGCTGTTTTTAAGAATTCTTTCTTTTCATGATCACTAATTGTAAGCCTGTCATCTATATCTGAGATCCTGTCCTCACATTGGCTTAATCTGCTACAAATACTTTCAATGGAATTTTTGTTCTCCTGGATATCTGCTTGAATCTGCTTTATGGATTCCATTTCTTTCCTATGCTGAGCATTCATGGCTTCCATCATTTTCTTAAGCTCGTCTATTTTTTTGTCTGTGTCTGCCCTAGCATCCTTAAGCATGGTCTTCATTGTGGACATTATCTCTGCAGTTATCTGAGAAATTATTTCTGATTTAAATTTTTCCAGAGCCTCATTCAACTGCTCTGTTGTTACCACTTAAGAGATGTCAGGTGGGTGGCTTTCGGTTTGTCCCACCTCACTGCCCCCTGGGTTTGCCTTTGGTGAACTGGATGTGTGGGGTTGCATCTTGTTTAAGTGTCATCTCATTTTCTTTTCTTTCTTTAGTTTAATTCCTGGGATGCTGTTTGTAAATTGCCTATGGTAGGTAGCTTTATTGCTAGTATTTAAAACTCTTAGGAGATTCTTGGAATACCAGGAAGAAAAGTGCCAGTTAGTACCAGTTAGTGCATCCCTCTCGGCTGGTGCTTCTCTGTAGCACAGCGTCTCGTGTTACTCCGCGGAGGTTCCCACTGGAGCCGTGGATGGAGTGGCGGCCACCCTGAGTTCTGAGCTCAGCTGCTGCCCCCCACAATGGCACCTGGCTAGTGGCTCTTGCGCGCCTGACGGTTGGGTGTCAGCACTCACCACCAGTCAGTGTGTCCTTCACAACCGCCGTTTCTCTGTACTGTGGAGTCTCGTGTTCCTCCACAGAGGTCCTTGCTGGAACCGGGGATGGAGTGGCGGCTGCCCTGAGTTTCACGTTCAGCCTCTGCCCCCCCAAAAGTTTCAAGTTCAGCTGCTGCCCCCCCACAATGGCACCCGGCTAGTTGCTCTCTCGTGCGGGATGGCTGGGCATCAGCACTCACCGCCAGTCAGTGTGTCCTTCTCAGCTGGTGCTTTTCTGTTCTGCGGCGTCTCACGTTCCTCTGTAGAGGTCCCCGCTGGAGCCATGGATGGAGTGGCAGCCATCCTGAGTTTCAAGTTGAGCTGCTGCCGCCCCCACAATGGCGCCCAGCTAGTCACTCTCTCCTGCAGGACGGCTGGGTGTCAGCACTCACCGCCAGTCAGTGTGTCCTGCAGGGCCGCTGCTTCTCTGCACCGCCGCTTTCCTCCACAGAGGCCCCGGGAGCGCCGGCAGTCACCTTGTGTCTGCAGATTTGAACCACTTCAGTCACGTCGGGATTCCCGACACAGGGAAATGGCGCCAGAGGCCACCTCCTTCTTCTTTGTTGGAGATTCTCTCTTCACTTTCTCCGTGGGCCCCAAAGTACGCTTCAGACCTTTCCTGGGTCCATGGGAGCCACTTCCCTCTTTCTTGTCCTCCTCCAGTCACTATATTCCAGTGTCCAGATGGCGACTTTTGGAGAGGTTCACTGCCTGCTTCTTACAGATCTGCCGTCATTTTCCCTCTCCAAACAGACTTTTTTGAAGGGCAGGAATTTCACGATCTGAATCAGAGGTGAATGATGCAATGAAAAGAGAGAATTGGAGGCCAAAATATTCTCAACAACTTTTAAGAGTTTAAAATATCTGATGTGCTTTGTGAACTGTTCTTACAGGTCAGGTAAAGTAAAGAAAAGATTGGACAAGGAGCTGAAGACCAGATCACGAAGCATCTGAAATATTATGCAGAGATGAATAAAGCTGATGGTACCTATACTTGTATTTCATTATCACTTGTTATTTAAATATCAGTGGAACTCTGTCTTGTCTGTTCACATGGGTTATAGTTTCTTTGAGGTCAAAGAGTATGCTGTGAACCACATTCTCCACAGTTCTAAACTAGTGCCCTCTACATATAGACTTGAAAGCATGAATTAAAAAAAAAAAAACAAATACAGCATTCATTCTGTTAGTGTCTGATATTTGTGCACAAAATTCATAGCATCCTCCTGAGTGAGGGAAGCAAGGCAAGTATTGTTCCTTGACAAATGAACAAACTGTGGCTCAAAGAAGAAAGGGGAAGACAATTATAGACTGCCTGAAATGTGGAAGTGTGTGCAGGGGTGTGTGTGAATCCTCTTATGGGTAGGCTTTTATTTACATTTGTGCATGAATATTCATATGCACACATTTTCCTTATGTTAGTGCTCCCAGTAACACTGTAAGCCAGGTACTGACATTATCTTTTCAGAAACAAAGACCATGCCTCTCATTCTGAGTATCTTCCCTGTGCCAATTGATGAAGTTGGCACTTGAACTGAACATGTCTGACTCTTAGTCCAGTGTTCATGCTACTATACCGTGTTCATTCCCTGCACCTGTCACATTCCACAGCTCTTTTCTGAGACTGCTTTCCTTTGACTTCTTACAAAGCAGAAACAGCTCCACTGCTGAACTAATTTCCTTCGACATGCCCTCTACAGACACTGCCAGTTCTGCTCACTTATTTAAGGCTACAAACTGAGTACAGACGGAAGAACTACAAATACTTGGGCTTAGACCCCAGTCCCCAAAGCCTGGATATGCCTAATGTTCAGCTCCTGTGTGGACAGTTGAGATGCATATGTGTTTTCAGAGGGAACTTAGATAATAAGCTGAGACTCTAGTTGAAAAACAGGTGACCACAGACCTCTGCAAAGAAATTCTTACAAAAAATCTAATATTAGTTTCTCAAGAAGACAACTAACTCAAATATTTTCCATTTTTCATAAAGCTAGAAACAATTTACTTTTACTGGCATTGCAACATATTTGAAAAGAAAGCCTCTTTTGGAAGGACTATAAGAGTGATATTAATATGAATTTCTAATTACAGCAACATCAAATGTCCTGCTTATCAAAGATGTTTAAGAAGTTAATCAGTGAGTTCCATGGATTCTACCACCTCCTGTCTTGTCTCAATTTCATTAACTACCAAAATCTGCATTTTACCTGGTGAATGTATAATGTTTGACATACTGCAGCTGTTCATATTTTTGTAAAGTACATGGTTGAAAACCACACTATTACACACTCTCCATTTCATTTCCTGATTGAGCTCTTAGCATTATGAGCATTTCTCTATTTCAGTGGTGTCTTAGTTATTTTTCTTATTGTTGAGACAAAATACCCAACCCCCAAAGTTAAAAGAGGGAAGGTTTATCCAGCTCACAGTCTGTGCAAGTTTCACTCCATAATCAGCTGGCTCTAAGGCAGGGTGGTGTGGCCGACAGTCATTGCAGAGCAGAAATGGTTCATCGTGGGCAGAAGTTAGCAAAGCACACAAAGGACCTTGGCAGCTTCTTTCTCTGCCTTTTATACTCTATCTAGGCCACTGGGATTAGGGCGGTGCCAAACCAATCATTGGACTGATTTAGTAATCACACACCCTTAATCCCAGCATCACACATTTTAGATTCAGCCACCTCTAAAAACACCTCACCTATAACTGCATGAGGCTTTGGGGGTACATTTAGACAGAAATGATAACAAGTGGCTACAGATTCTGATACATAATAGGCAAAGTTATATCAACTAATTAATGTAAAACTAATTCAGAAGTGATAGTTTGAACAAGATTTTTAAAATACAAACTGTCATATTAAATGAAATAGACCAACTCATCAACTCAAGGTCACAAATTATTTAGAGATACAAATTAATAGAGTCATAAGTAAACTTCAGCACAAGTTTAGGTAAAAAGATATGAATTAAATGTAGATTAATTTTCATCTATTTTTAAAAAAATTATAAAATTTTACACCCTAGGAAAATACTTTTCGTACGGGATAGCATGTCTAGTTATTCAAAGTAAATTAGAAAATAGGGGAAAGTTACTAGGTTTCTGATCCTTTTGGATTCTGACTCTTAAAATATATAACTAATCCAGACAAAAGTTATAAAGCTGGAAGCTTCCAGAAAATCACTGTCCTTGTGCGCTTCATCTGAAAGATGCAGTAACTAACCATGTCTCCACTGTGTTGTTGACAAGGAGAAAGACTTTTCGCCACAGGCTTCCTACTAGGAACTGAGTTAAAACCCACAGATACTTAAGCCTTGCAGCTGGGTCCACATTCTGACAAGCAATAAGAAACAAAGAATCCAAGCTCACTTGGCCAACCTTTGCTTACAGACTATTCCAACCTTTCCTTTTATTTCCTATGAGTATTTATTAGAATAGCAGATGGACCTCTAAACTTAACTTGTTTGGCTCAGTATATTCACTGCACAAATATTCAATGCACATCTCCTACATGTCAGTCACAGTTGTAGGCACTACTATTACAGTGATGAATGAGATAGATTTGGTGGTTCTTGCCTTCATGAAGGAAAATAAGCATTTCACCAAATTGGGCACTGGCTGGCTGAAAAGACCCAAAATTTAAAGAACTGATTCCAGGCTACTTTTTCATGAGTTAAGCTATTTTAGAAAGGTAAAAATGAGTCCTAAGAACAAATAGATTTCAGTGAATGTATTTTGAAAAGATGTCTTACACTGTCACTCAAGGCTGCTAGACACTAATTCATAGAATATATATGCCAGTTGAAGAGCATTCAGAACCAGAGGAATGAGAAAGAGCAAGTCATCCATCAGCTTTCTAAATTGAATAAATTTGAATGTATATTCAATGGTTAACAAATCAATATATCACTGCAGCCTTTTTGAAGCCCTATGTGCGTTCCAGAACCACGCAGGTTCATGCTACAACGTAGCTCAAATTGAAAAAATGGGTGATTATACACCACTTGGAGTTGCAAAGCAGAGGTTTTAGGAGTGTGCGATGTGTGTTTGTATGTGTAAGAAAAATTGACTGAAGGTGTGAGAAAAGAGGCTGGATTTGGGCCGGTGAGATGGCTCAGTGGCGTAAGCGCCTGCCTTGCAAGCGCAAGGGCCCGAGTTCGACTCCCGGATCCCACATATGAAAAAGGGGCCGGTGATATCGCTCAGTGGCACGGGTGCCTGTTGGCGCACGAGGTCCTGAGGTCGACCCCCCGGTACCCACAAAAAAAAAAAAAAAAAAAAGAGGCTGGATTTGTTTTGTCTGAGCCAATCACATGCACAGTAATGACAATGAAAAGAACTTTCAATAATGATATGAGTTGAGAAATATAAAGTCTATAATTTTTCATTTAAAAAGAAAACCATGATAGGCTTCCTATGGATTTCTTCTATGGAACACTGAAAGCTGATCTTGGAAGACAGGATATTTACAGCCCTATTTAGCTTCAGGATTTATTTTGGTTTCCATGGCAATCCTGCCACATAAAACTACATTACTCCTCCCGGTAAGAAGCCTTTCATTTGTCATGTAAGCCTGTAACCCAAATGGTGCATTTAATGGCTGAGTCCAGTTCTAAATGCACAGCAAACTGGCTCTAATATATTTATTTTAAATCAATAGTGTCGCTACATTTTAATAACAATGGCATTCTTATTTGGCATTTTATTTGCTACATCAATTCTAAGTCCTATTTTATTAGCTAGTATGGCCCTTTTGAGTACAGCCACATGAGTGCTGCAGAAGTCAATAAAAGTAATAAATTAAATGTACCAGTCAGTCATTTTTCCTTGCTCAGCTCTACAAATCCCTGTGCAATCCTGACAGCACTGAAAAACCTATGCTAATGTCCTCCACTTATGTCACTGCTAAAAATAATAAAAGAATGAAATGCTATTAACTGGAGTGGGGCTCAAGAACCATTTGAACCTCCACTGTCATGAAGGAATATATCCATTAGGTTATTAAGATTCTCTTGGGCACTTCTTCCAATGAATACTCACACTTGCCCATTTCATTTTGAACCCCTGTTGGAGGGCTATTTGATCATTTGTGAGTGATGTAAGTCAGAATCATAGCTTTAGAGCTAAAGGAATATCAATATGAGCAATATGTCAGAATCATAGCTTTTGAGCTAAAGGGAACATATGGTCCATGTGCTCCAACCTCCTTTAAAAGAAGAGAGATAAGAGACTTGTGAGGTTAGATGGTTTATGTAAAGTTCAACAGTCAGAGGCAAAACTTAAAGAGGGAGCCAGAATTTTGAGAATTTTGCTTCCATCTGGGCAATTCTATACAACCCACAAGCATATAATTTTACTCCTGAGGAAAAAAAAATGTTTATCATTATCCTAGAGATACTTTCCAATGATCATCAGTAAGCTTTGAAGTTGTAAACACATTGTTCTAATCAGTTGAAATGAACAGTACATTAGCAAGAACTGCTTGAGTGTTACTCAAATATAATGAATTTAATTGTGTAGAGTAATTGCATGTATGAAATGCTAAAGTAGAGTAATTGTATGTATTAAGAGTTTGAGTTTTCTGATGAAAATTGATACTTCTGGCAAAAAATTTTGTGACCAAATGTCTGAATTGCATTTATATTGAGTATATATAATATGCATGAATTTACTGTGTAACCCCTAGGGAACCCGGAAACTAGAAGGAAGACATTCTATCCAGATGGCTGATATGATAGCTAGAAATACCCAGTAAAAAGGGGATCCAGCCCTAATCAATCATGGCATCAATCTTGACCAGATCCATAAGCTTTATCTGAATGTCTTTATCTAAAGTTATTTTTTTCCCTTTATTCCCTGCTAGATCAACTGGTTGCCGGTTCATCTCCTCTGGAAGCCAGGAGGTGCCTGGACTCTGATGCGATGCCACCCAAGAAATATCCATGCTACCCTGGCTCCCTTGCTGTCTTCACATTCACCTGGTGCTACTTGGGTTATCTAGAGATATTGAACAGCCTCAGTGATCAGTTCAATTCACTCAATACCATTTTGAAGGGCATCATTTGAGAGAGGGGCATTAAAGCAAAAGTCTAGACAATCCTCTAGTACTTTTTTTAAAGCTATTATCTGCTTAATAAATCACATTCATCATCCTCAGCTAGGAATATTTACTGGGCACCAACCATAGCCTAGATCCTGCTTTAGTTGCAATGTACAATACAGAGAAAGAGAAAAGAATATCTGCCATTTATGGAGCTCTCTTTGAAGCAGATCCAGTGAACTTTCTATTACATCACGTTGTCAGATTCTGCTGAAAAATTTGTTATTTCTCTTGAGAATTTATATATCAAAAACACCAAGTTTCCACATTGTGAAGAGGAGCAAAAAAGCAAGATGGAAAATATTTTCATCTGAATTTAATCAAGAAATGATATTTGCAGGGCAATTTTCACAGGGCCTTATCTTTATAGCTATTTATGCAATGCAGAATTTGTTCAGTTGTTATATCTCTTTTATTGCTAAATCTAAAGATCAATATAACAGCAGATGTATATCAGGTCTAAGATTTGGAGAGTCTCAAAGAAAGTTTCAATGTATCTGAAGCAGAAAAAAAGTTTTCACTGCTGTCAGATTTGCCTGGATTTACATATAGGCAAAATGCAGTCTTTCAGTCAGGCGTGGTGGCACAGGCCTAAAATCCCAGGAGGAGGAGGAGGATTGTAAATTTGAGCCCAGCCCGAGCACCTGAGCAAAATAGCAACTTAGTGAGACCCTGACTCAAAGAATAAAACAAAACAAAACAAAACAAAACAAAATGGAAGGCTAGGGAGATTGCTCAGTGCAAAGGCCAGGGATTCAATCTCCACTACTGGGAAAAAGGTAATATTTCTATTTGTGATTTGTTTGTTTGTTTTTGATCTTTAACTATGAGAAATTGTTTCTAAGCATACATGTTTCTATGCATGTTTCTAAGCATAATACATTTGGAAACCAAATTGTTTTATCTAATCCTCCTACAAATTAAAATTAAAGACCACCAGATGAGCATGCAGTGTCTACTTGATTGTCTTGAATGACATATAACTCACCACCTTGGTAATAACTGGGCTATGTTCAGTTTAAAATGTTTCTGTTGTATGGTTTCTCCCATACAGAAGAGGTCTAACTCACCTTCATGATATATCACTTTATTTTTAATTAACTGCCACTTTTTTGAGTAGTTCCTACCTCAAGCTGAAAAATAATACCCGAGTAGACTCCTGGTCTTCTGTGGAAATAGAATATATTTACAAGACTAAAGCTTTTAGGTGCTACAAGATCAACATTTTCTTCTTCATAATAATTACTTTTGGGTTAAGACACTAGCTTGCCTAACTAGGAGGCTTACTATCCTACCACTTGTTAATGTCAACAAACATTACTTCTTATTGCATCATTTTTATATATACATCAAGAAAGATCATCGCTGCCCTCAATAAACTCACAGCATTAGTGGGAAAGTTTTCCATTCATCTATTCATCATATATATATATATATATATATATATATATATATATACATATATATATATATGTATATATATATATGTATATATATATGTCTTAGTTACTTTTCTCATTGCTGAGACAAAATACCCAACATCCAAAGTTAAAGGGGGAAAGGTTTGTAGAGGCTTCAGCCCAAATTGGCTGGTTCCAAGGCAGGTTGGCACATGGCAAAGGGGCAAGAGTTCATGGAGGCAGAAGACAGCAAAAGCAACAGGATAGAAGAGCTAAGAGGGAGACAAGCTTCTTTCTGCCTTTTTATCTTATCCAGACTCCTGGGATTAGGGTGGTGCCAATCCAATCAGTGGACTGATCCAGCAATCGCCCACCCTTATTCCCAGCACTCTTAATCCCAGCATTGCACTACTATTCAATCACACACACACTCTAGATTCAGCCACCTCCAAAAAACTCTTTGACCACATGAGGCTTTGGGGGAACATCTAGACACAAACTAACAACTTACTCTGATAGCATTGAAAGAATATGTCCTGTATGCAGAATATCTGGTTAGGCAATATTTTGAAGGAGACCAAAGGTACAGAGTAACAGAATAGTATCATTTTATTTTCACATACAACTTCAGAGTTTGCAGAAATTTTATATAATATGTAACAAAATAACAATACATAAATAGACCCTACTTAATGATTTAGAAATAGTGGTTACATCTTGTTAAATAAGTTATTAAAACCACCATCTCATTTGGTTCTTCTTGTAGGATTCAGCAAGAGACAGTATTATTGGCAGCACCCTAGAGATTAGATAACTAGAATTCTCAAAGAAATTAAATGACACTGTCAAGATGGTACCTGGGAGTTAATTCAGGCTTTTTGTTGCCAAGTTTTATTGTTTCTTTTACTTTTAAAAATATCTGTTATAATCTATTCAAACCCAATGAGATTTACCTCAGAAATATTTGTCTTCACTATTTTGTTAATCATAGGCCACCAAACCCAAGAATAGACAGGGAAAAAATAAATTAACATGTGTTATCTACATATACCAACTCCCTATGATGAATGCTATGATTATGAACTACAAACGTGTGCTAGCAAATTTTTTTAAAAAGAAGAAGAAAACAGACAAAGGAAGGAAAGGAGGGACAAAGAAAGAAGGAAAAAATAAAGAGAGAGAGATCTGATGGTGTTTTTGAAATTCTCTTTTATAAGCACATGTTCTTACTTATTAAGACAATGTTGAAATGTGTCCATACTGCATTATGTTCTAAGAGTCTAGTAAATGAGGTTCTGCAGTTAGATATGTCTGATAATGATAAAGATATGGCACAACAATGGCATCATGATATCTCAGATGTTTTCAATGATAGTTTCCCTAGTGGGATGGCTGTGTTTTTTAATAATATTTATCTTGTGCAATTGAAAGTGTCAGACATCGAGGGATTTTTTTTTCTCAGAAAAGCATAATATGCAAATATGTGTTGCCTAAAGCACACATACAGCTTAATTCCACAAAAATATTAAGCATCTGCTGCTGATAAGAACTCAACAGGTGGTGGAAAATTCCTGAATGTTCAATTCACTAGACATTTAAATATATGTACTTTTCAACTTGGAAACCTTAAGAGAAACTTGAATATTACAAAAGGATTTAATGTTTATTTGCCAGATTTATAATTTAATAGTATTATTTTGCTCCATCTTCTGGAAGCTAATTTAATAAAAATGCATACTTCATAAGAAATATCCGAGGATAAGTAAACATCAACAAATGCACTCTTGTTCATTACAGGAAAAATGTCTATTTTCTTAAAATCAAAATGGTAATTTTTGGGTTTTACTTAGAGTTTAAAATAGAAACAGGCTCGAGATAAAGAAGACAACTCAATAATGGAGTCATGGGAATTATCTGGAGAGGTATTCTAGTTGCTGCTGAAGAATACTCCTCAATCCAATTCTACAAACAGTAAATGAACAGCTGCTGTGTGCCGAGCACCATGTTTACAGTTGGGAATACAAGTCCTTGACTTCAATTCCTCATGAAGTACATAAAACAAATCCTACCATGAAAGTAGAATAAACTATTTTACTTACCCAGAAAGCACATAATCTGACTAGTTTAATTAACATTTCATTAAAGAGATGACACTTGGGCCAGATGAAAGAAAATAAAATGGGAAACACAATTCCAGATAAAGTAAATATCAGTAACAAAGGTTTAAAAGAAGAGGAACGTGTGGTGCACTTCAGACCAGTCTATGTTCTAAGGGGGATAGAGAAAGTTGGATGGCAAAAGGCGAGTCTGGAGATCCAGTTGAGGTTGTTATATAGGACTTTAAAGATATGACTTAGGATATACTCAGTTCCTCCAGAAAGTTTCAAATTATTTTACAAAAGGAAAAAAAAATGCATCTCATAGCCAAGAGTAAGTTTTACAAATAATATCCATGTTATATGAGCAACATACTAATGCAGTTGAAGAAGCATTTTCATTCTGTGGAAGTTAGAAAAGAATTAGGTTTTAAGAGCTATGGTGGGGATGGTGAAGAAGGATATGACTGGAAGCTACACAGCGAGATGCAAGATGGATGAGGCCACTTATAAATTGCAAAGTCATATGTAGAAGCATAACTATTTAGCAAATAAATCCTAGATGTATCTCAATTTAACAAAAAGCAAAAGAAAGAAAAATAGAAGCCACTGATTTTCTTCCAAATCCCAGGAAACATATAGGGGAACATTTTTAAAGTGCAAGATGCTACCCATTTCTGGAGTGTGATTTATCTTCCAAGCACAACAGTTTACTCATATGTGAAAAGGGTTAGTAATTACTTCTGCCTTTTAGGGTATAAAAGGGCAAAGAGGACAATATGTGCAAGAAAGTGTTGAGTGGCCCATCACTAATATTTTAATTAGTATTCATTTTCTATAGATCTCTTTCATACTTTTGTGTGTTTCTGAAACTGTACTGAATAAATTTGTATAATATTTTTCTTTTATTGTTAAGTAATCCCTATAACATTTATAGTTCATACCGTAGTTGGTTTATATTAGCATATATTTAAAAAAACAATGAAAAAAATTAATCTAGAATTTTTAGTTTCCATTAATGGTCTATGCATACCCCTTGATAGTAAACTGTAGGAAGTAAAGACATAATTTGGACCTTTTTTGTATCATCAGTGCTTCTAGTCTATCATAAAAGTTTCTTGTACTTAATACTTGTTTGTGAAAAGAAAAAGAGGAAAAGTAAGATTGTAAAGAAGAAAGAAACTCATAGTACATGTCAAAGTCTTAAAATTTATACCATTCTCATTTTGTATGGTAATACAAGAACAAAAAATGACCATAAGCTAAATTGTGCAAAGTAGTCTTAATAATAAAGGGAAGAAATCACAATTGTTCTGTTACTTGCAAAATTTTTGTCAAAATAAAACACCTCTTTTACTACCACTTATAAATAAAAAATAGAAACCTAATATTTATCTACTATGCTGTAATTTAAAACACTAATTTAAAACACTAGAAAAATTAAGAATTAGATTGTTTTACTTATTTGAAAAAGAAGTATCAAGACAGGACCCCCTTTTCAGAAGATGGAGTAGATATAATTTTTCCCACTTTTCTATTATGTGCAATGAAAATTCCCATCAACTATATTAAAAACAAACATAAAGAGACTCTGAAAGGTAGAGACAAGAGGCAGATTGGCTAAGGAAATTCTACTCAAAAACAAACCTGGTACTGAGCTCGTTGGGTTTTCATTTTACCTCAAATATTCCAGATTGGGAAATGGAGAAGCCAGCAACCTGGGGACATCAAAGAGCACAGACAAACAATCTGGAGGAAAAGCTTGTGCTCTCCATTCAGAGGATCAGGAAAGGGGCAACTTAGCATGACAGAAAGATTTTACACTAAAACCATAACATTCTAGCTAAACACCTCAGAGAAACTGTGAGCCTCATGACTCTAACATTATAAATCATGTAGGGACCACAGACTTCAAACTCTTGTGGAAAGCACTCCAACTCTCCTACTAGGGTTGAATAATCACAGAAGGACAGATAGGAAGCTGGGATCTTCATTCCATGCCACAGGAATAGACTCTCCTTTCCCTCCCTGCTAGGATGATGACAGAGGAGGGCTGATGGAGAGTCAGACATTTTACCTTCTCCCAGGGAAAATGAGAGGACTCAGCTCAGCTCACAGTGCGGTGGTAGCTGAGTCTCCACTGAGTTGACAAAACTGGATTTCACATGGCTTAACAAGGTAGTACCTTCCCTTCCCCTGTCAGAGTAGTGACAAATAAAATCAAGATAAGCCAAAAACGTGAAGATCCAGAGTTCCATGGTGCAATATTTCAAATGTCCAAGCAAATGTTTTATATCAAGCCAAAGGAAGATCTTAAGTTGAATGAAAAGGCAATCAGTGGATACTAATATCAAGATCACAGGGATTTTAGAATTATCTGACAAGAATTTTAGAGCAGGCATGATAACATTTCCATAAAAAACTACAAGCATGTCTGAAACAAATGAAAACATGGAAAAAATCTCACCAAAGAAATAAAAAATCTCAGTAATGCTATAGAATATTTAGAATCTCAAATGGGTACTTGAGACAGTTGAAACATAATAACCAAAATAAACAAAGAAATGAATAATGGACAATGAAGGGACAGAACAAAGTACTAGTGAAGATAGAGCAGAGATGCCCAATCTGGCTAGCACAGAAAAAATAAGCTGAAATTAAATTAATGAGCTTCAGTGAGCTGTGGGAGAATAATGAAAGATCTGACATTTAGGTGACTGGAGAATGCAAGTGTTAAAATATACTCAAAGAAATAATTAGTGTAACTTAACTTCCAAATCTGGTTTCAAAAAAATTGAGCAAATGTTAAGCCAAGAAATACATACCTAGATATGTCAGACTTCTTCACTCAGAAAAAACAGTCTTCAGGAAAAAAGAGGAATTTAAGGCAGCATCAGATGAGGGAAAACCAAGATCATTTCATCTCCAGAAGATCTACTTTAAAATACTAAAGGAAGTTCTCTAAGCAGAGAAGAAATGATGAGAGAACAGGCTTTAGACTGTCAGAAGGAACAAAGCTCACAATAATAAAAATGTGGATAAACAAGATAGACTTTCCTTCCTTCTAAATTATATATAACATTGTAAACAAAAGTCATAACACTGTCTTATGTGGTTCTAATATATGTGAAGGGAACATTTAAGGGCATTTTGTTTTATGCAGAGAAAGTAAAGGGAAATCATAACAGGTAGGTTGCAATTTCACTTAAAGGATTAAACCAGTACAATTTCATGTATATATAAAACAAGCAAGTTATGTATGTATTTAAAGCAAGTACTAAGAAAACTTCAGAAAGAGAGACACTCAAAAAAGCTCTATAGGTATGTTGTAATAAAATTGTAAAAAAAAACAGTAGCTCACAGGAAAATAGGAAAGAGTGAGACATGCAAAAAAACAGGAGGAACACTAAACAATAAATAAAAGGATAGACTTAGGTCCCAACATCTTAAAGAAAATAAGTGAATACTATGAACAACTCAAAGCACAAAAAATTAGCAACTTTGGAGGAATGGATGAATATCTGAAAAAAAAATACTACTGATACTCACAAAGCTCACACAGTTTTACATTTCATTACAATGAAAAAGATCATTGTAATGAAATAACAACTATTAATAAAATTGAATATTTAACTTGAAATGCTCCAATACAGAAACATTTGAAATGTTTTTATCAGAGAATTGTACACAACTCTTCTAGAAAATAAAGAGGATGAGCAAATCCAAATATTTTTAAATTTGGCTATTATTACACTGATATCAATACTAGATAAAGACAATTAAAAAAAAGACATTTAAAACCAAACAAACAAATGATAGCCATATAACCCTTACAAAGATAAAAGCAAACATTACTGACAAAATATTTGCAAATACAATTTAGTAACATAAAATAATTACATATCATGATGCAGTGGAGTTTATTAAAGGTATGCAAGACTGATTCAATAATAAAAACCTCAGTGTAATACACCACAGTAACAAGCTGAAGAACCATAAAATCATATCATTTATTAAAAAAGCATTTGACTAAATTCAACACTCATTCATGACTAAAATTCACAGAAATATAGCAAGAGGGAATCATGCTGTACTAGAGGAAGAACACACACCAACATCTACACTCAATGATGAAAGACTACATGGTTTTCCTTCAACTTCAAGAACAAAACTAGGAACTTGCTCTCATAAGTTTTATTCAGCATAGTGCTAAATGTTCTATCTAGTCCCAAAAGGCAAAAAAACAGACATAAAAGGCATACAGATAAGAAAGGGAGAAATACATTTATGTTAAGATGATAAGACTATCTATATGAAAATCCCACATAATCTGCAGAAAACCTGATCTAGAATGAATAAACAAGTGTACCAAGATTGTAGAACACAAGATAAACATACAGAAATATATTTCTATACACTAGAATGAACACAAGGGCCCATTAATTTGAAATATAATACCATTTACAAACAGGCCAAAAATGAAATACTTAGGCATGTATATAATAAAACATACACAGGTGTGCATGCTGAAACCACAAAATAGTGACAAATAAGTAGACACACATACTGTGTTCATGGATTAGAAAGCTCAACCTTGAAAAGTAGATGCAAACAAATTATATTATCAAATGTTGTTTGTGGGAATATAGAATGGTACAAATTGTTTGGAAAACAGTTTAGCAATTTATTAACAAACTAACCATACAACTATGATATGGCACAGCAATTGAACTCTTGGGCTTTTAACCCAGAAAACTGAAGACTTACACTCACAAAACAAACAAACAAAAAACCTCTGAACACAAGTATTTACAGCAGCCTCATTTATAAGAGCCTTAAAGTGGAAATGAGCCAGATGCTCTTCAGTGGAAAATGGTGAACTAAACTCTGGCACATTCCTGCCATATCATACTATTTATCAATGTAAAAGAAGAAATAATACATGCAGCAAACTGTAGGAATTTCCCAAGAATTATAAAGGAAGCAAATTCAAAAGGTAAAGAATGACTTAGTTACACATTTATAGCATTCTTGAGATGGCCAAATAAATAGAAATGAAAAACAGAATAGTGCATGGCAGGGTTAGTGAGAAGTGGGGCAGGAGGGAGAAGGTAAGTATGAGTTTGACAGAACAGCATGCGGAATCCTGGTGGTGAGAGAAATATTGTGTATCTCAACTGCATCAATATAAGTGTAATGGCTGTGCTATTAGATAACCAATTCTGAAAGATGTTACTCCTAGGAGAAACTGAGTAAATTACACAGAGCATAATTCTGGGCTGTCCTGTATAAAACATGTGAATCTACAATAATCTTAAATAATGCTTAATTAAAAATAATTTATCAAGACTAGCTTCAAAAAAAGACTAACTTCAATAGTTCTTGCCTCCCTCCTGGTGTATGATTTCTGAAATGGAGAAAATAAGGGAGCAGTTGTCACACTCTTTTCTAAATGTTTCATTTGTTTATTGTTTGTTTCGAGATGGGGGTCTCACTATGTTGCCCAGGCTGGTCTCAAACTCATAAGCTCAGAAAATCTTCCTGCTTCAGCTTCTCTGGTAGCAGGGACTACAAGTTTGTGCCATCATGCCTGGTTTAAAACAGCTTCCCACATTTTATTACTTGTATTTTCAATGTTATGAAATATCTATGAGAGTTATTTTAATTGTAAGTTGAGTTTTTTCCTTTGTGTGTTTTTTATTTTGCCATCATGACTTCATCTGAAATATCTTTTTTGTTCCAATCTCTTATCTCATTTATAGCAATAATTGTTATCTTTCCTAATTTCTCTGACTGTATATCCACAGCCTCTTGAATGGCAGTAGTGTTTTCATTCTTTCTGCCAGCTATTTCTTCTATATCTTCCTTTATCTCTCAAACAAATTTCACTTCAATCACGATGTGTTTTCCTATCTTTTTTGTATTTTCATCTTTTTTGTCAATTCCCTTTCTATTATCGATTCTTTCACAAAATGAGTTTATCACTGAGGAAAGAAAGCAACACACCTATACACTTTACTGTCTGTGCATGAAATGAGTAAAAGTTACACAGTGCGGTGGGTCACCAGTGGATGTCCAGAGATGCCACATGGTTGCTCACTCATTGTGATGTGGATCTTTCACTTGTTAGTGATTTGCAGAATGAAGAACTACCAGCAAATTATATACTTTATGCAAGTATTCACTATTACTATACCATTGTGTTAGTCAGCTTTTGGTCACTATAATGAAGTGCCAGAGATAATGATCTCATAAAGATAAAATGTTTATTATGGCTCAGTTTTGGAGGGTCCAGTCCATGATCAGTTTGCCTCCTTGTTTTGGTACCTGGTGAGGCATCACATTATTGTGGGAACATGTGGCAGATCAAAACCTTTCAATCTCATGGCCAGAAGTAAAAAATAAGAAGAATTGATTGAAAGCAACTATCCCATCCAAAGCCTTGTCTCTAATGACCTAAAGGCCTCCCCTGGGAACATGTTTCTTAAAGATTCCAGCACTTCTCAGTAGCACCACCACCATTCTGGACTGCAACCTGGTATTTTGAAGCCAATGCCTTTGTCCCTATTATAGGCCTCCCCCTCCCAGCCATCATTAATTATAGGACACATTAAGGGTCTGCTGGTATTCAGAGTAATGTGCACAGGTTCTAGAATGTCTGTGGATCTTGCTATCCTTTGAAGTCCTGGAACCAATGTCATGTGGTTACCAATGGACACCTGTACTTCAGATAGGAGAATTAGGTTGATTTATGTGGCATGTATAGTCTGAGTATACAACCATATTATTTTAATATTATTCATGTTAAAATATTAAATATTAAGAATATTAAAATATTCTTCTCACATGTGAAGAATTTGATGAATCCAAGGTCCTGAATATGTGAACACCGTTGCACATCTTTTATTCTGCTGAGTGTGGAGGAAAAGGAAAATAATTGTGCTGCACTTCAATCAATGAGAATAAACATATGTAAGTGAGGTAATATGCATAAGGAATTCAACATCATAGCCAGCACCTAGTGAACACTGGGTGAATGATAATTATTATTTATAACAGCATTTTTTTCTCTCTTTTTTTTTTTTTGAGGGATTCTTTTCACTTAGTTCACAAAACCTCTGAACATATTATGATTTCTCCCATACTATCTTCAAACATTTTGACTTATTTGAAATTACTTATATCGTACTTTAACTCTTTTCAATATTAAATAATATCCATGACATAAACATCCCATGTAAATGCTGCGGGCCAACGGACTCATGGCAGAAATGATGAAAGAAGGAATCATGGAGAAACTTTTAAGTAATTGATGCTTCTGCAGGAAGGGCATAAAAAGAGAACTTAACTAATATTTCAGATTTCTAGAACCTGGGATTACAGATTTGCGTAACCACACCAACTCCTTCTGCGGTATTCTGACAAATTTAAATGTACAAGATGATATCAAAAAGGGATATAGATTTTTGGAGGGTGAAGGTATCATAATATCATATATACCTCTCAAAATTTTCTTCACATCTATATATGTGTATATATATATATATATATATATATATATAATTTACTTTATATATATTCAGAAAATTTTACTTCATATATATATAAATTTACTATACATATATATATATATATATATATATATATATATATATATATCCACAAAAATTTACTTCTAATATGCCTTCCAAAGGCATTTGACAATGACATAGCACACAGAGCAACAGAGGATGCACTCTTAAGCTTTGCCTAAATAACTAGCAGTGCAACAAAAATACTTTGTTTTTATTTGTTGGCAAATAGAGTGATCTTGGAACATTTTGACTGATACCAAGAAATCACAATAACAAGGAAACCTGGAAACATCATCTATTAGTGCTCACCATGTGCCTCGAGTCTTCATTTCCTTAAATGCTAGAATTCTTGGAAAGTACACTAAGAATCAGGGAATCTGAACATTTTGCCTAAGATCATTCAGCAAGTGACTTCACATCAGGTTTATAGTTTTTGACTCCACCCTACCTTCAAGATTGGACTCAACCTATCTGCAGTACTAGTTTGTATAACCCATGACTCTCAGGCCAGATAAATGATGAGCACTGGTGTGACTACGTCTCAAATAAATTATTGTGTCATTTGACATGAACTCATTCTTTGTAATACTTACATCCATAAGTCATCAACCTTGGCTATAATAATACATTTAACAACTGACGACAAAGAAATATTCATTTTTTAGAAATGGACATGTACCTCTTATCTTTTGCCACTGTGAAATAATAGTCCTCATTTCAAAATCCCTATAATATTCTGTCCATATCCTTCCAGTGGCATTTTTGCTATATAGCTCCTGAATTATGATGATTAATGTTCAGATGTAATCTCTCCCTTTATAAAGTCCTTATGTTCCTTAACGTTTCTTAACACACAGTTTTAGAACCAAGCTCAGTCAATTGCCAATAGTTGTTGGGTGATCAAGAGATAATAAATTAACAAAAGTCATGTTCTTTGACTTTTTCCTAATTATACTTTAATTATGACTTATCAAAGAAATAAATTTGATAAAATTTCAGCCAAGGCATTAACTTCAACAATGAAAAATATTCTCAAGCTAATAGAAAAAAAGTCAATCAAAAATTATCCTAAAAGACTTTGTGTTCAAAGTAGTAACTTTTGAAACATATTTTGGGGCAAAAGATTCTAATTTATCAATAGTCTAAAGTTGTCTTTAACTCAGGACCACACAAATACTCCTCACCCAATTAAGTTCCCAAATAAAATTTAAATTGGGTTTAATTTTTTTAAATAATGAAATACTTTTTTTATTCTTTTCTATACAGGGCAGAGAAACAGGATGAAAAATATGTTAAAATTTGTCAAGAAAATGAAAGTGTTAATAGCTTACTATTAAGGATGACAGATTTAGAATGAGATTTTTTTTCTCATCTGAACCTCAGCAATCCTGGAAATATAGAAGCTCATGGGACATTTATGTCATGCTATGTCCCCCAACCTTTAACCAGCCTTGTTGTTTACATATCCAGTGGTGTATTTTTGGTATTGCTAAAGCAGAACCTATCAGAAAAGGGGTTAATACTAAATCATGTGAACTTTGGAAAAATCCACCTGAAAGACCCTAGAGAAATAAAACACGATTGATCCCAACTGGATAAGGCATTGGTATTACATTTTCTTATTATCTTGAATGCAGTCAGCATGTGTCACTAGGCAGTCATCATGTGACCATGGCAGTCTTGCTGTTTGCTGGTGTTGGATCTGAGGTTGTGTTAAGAAATTCTAGAAGTTGTTCTTTCTCATACTTTGCATAGAACTTAGTTACCCTGAAGGATCTATCTTTTAATAGAAACCACATTTTTGAGATGGTATCCACTTCAGTTACAGTGATTTGCTCAGTAGTTTCCCACTGACACAACCTATTTTTCTAATCAAAACTCCTGTCTTTATTAACCCAAACAATCAAATTTGATTTCATAAAGTGTTTTCCAACTGTTTTTCTCAGAGTACTCCTTCCAAGCAAGGTTCTCCAAAATTGTTCTTTGGTACTGGAAGCATAAGCATGCTGGGTAGTTAATTGTTGCAGTTGTGAGTCAAGTTCACTGAGTTTGAAACTCAGTTGTCATACTTTTAACCATTTGTCCTCCAGCCTATATTCAACCTCCCTATCCCTAAATATCCCTGCTGTAAAATGTGAATAGTAATAGTGTTTACTTCATAAAATTGTTGTAAAAATTAAATTAAATAATGCATGTACTAGACTTAAAGTGTTAGGCATAAATGATACACTCACAAAAGTTAGCTAAAATTGTTTTGCCCTAAAAATAAACTAAAGAAACATTACATATAATATTCCTTTTGGGATATGAGCATGGTAAAGGCTATGAAAAGTTCTTAATTAAATAAATCTGTTAATTCAGTATGTCACAAACTTAAATATAATATCATCTAGTGATCAACAAATTTTCAAGGGTATTCCAGAAAAATTGTCCTAGCAATTTTTACCAATAGTAAAACCAAGTTGAAATGATGGTTACTAGGCCAACATAATCAGTGGTAAAAGAAACAGGACCATTTTTCAAAAAGAAAGCCACTCTAATTTTTAGCAAATAATGATTTGATCTTTTGGAAGACTACCGTGTGAAAAACATAAATTCAAAGGCAAGCTGCAAAAACTGACACAGGCTAACCCATAAAATGAACACTGAAGCACACTTCAGGCACCAGTCATATGCCAATTCAGGGGTCATCTGTCACTGAACCTTTTAATGTGGAATGAACCATCAATTTATACCTTTACTCCTCCTTGATCAAGAATCCTGCATTCTGCAATAATACAAAGGAACACTCAGACTTCTGCCTGTTGCCTAAGAAATGCAGTTGGCCTGGAGAAAGAAGTGGTATCTTTAATTGAGTGCTTGATGTCCTATTATTTCCAAGACTCATGAAATTCTTCAGAGTGGGCATTATAATCTCTTTACACACAGTTAGGGTGCTGAAGCCTAAACAAAAAAATTGTGTTATGCAACTAAAAATCCAATAATAGCTGATTTTTATTTGGATACATGTCTATGAGATTTCAAAACTATTGCTCACTCTTCTATATTATACTGACTTTTGACAGGAGTAAACATTGCACCTTGGTAATATTTGAACCTTTGTAAAACTCTCTTTTTTCATAAAATATAGCCATAAAATCTTTAAAGAAAAGGAATTGTATGGTTTGGGGGACAGATTCTGAGAAACCAAATCCCTATGACTAGGTGTTCTATTCTTCAGCTTATCCTGAGTCAGGTAGTTAGAAACCCGGAAAATAGTGCTGTGGTAGCTTTGATATACTAACTGCAGCATTTTAAGGAACTTGTAGTTGGCCTAAAACATTGGACAATCAGAGTTTAGAAACTGAGAATTGGACCAAGGCAAAATATTATAGGAGGCTGTAGTTCTCCAATAAACCCGATTCTCTCTAGCAAGTTTCTTCCTTAAATTAGATGGCAGAGGCTAATATTTTTGCTGTTGTAGGAATTCAGTTTACATAAGGTAATGGTGAAATTGCATTAGGTTTATGGAATTCTGCTTTATTGACAATATTTTGAGAACTACAACTGTGCCTAAAGATAGTGAAGGACAGCTGTTCAGTGGAGAAAAACAACTTGTTGATTCTGCCATCATCAGAGACAGATTTAAATGAATTAAGTTGACAACAGTCAACTTTAAGGTTAAATTGTTTTTGTGCTAAGACAAACAGCAAGAAAAAAAGGAAGATAACTGTATTCCCTCAAATTTTAAATATCAGTAGACTTAAATCCCAAATATGACTGAAAGGAAAGAGGATATCCAGGCTACATGAACATAAAGGTTAAAGATCACTCAGGTGGTCATCAGTAGTATAGTACATATGAGGCAAGTATCAATATTCTCGTTTTCGTATTTGCTGCTAAGGGTTATCCATGGACTTGCTGAATAATTAGACTATAACACAAAATTGTATTGATTTACCATGATAATTGAGGTTGTAAAATAATAATTGTGAATGGTTATTAAGTAAAATCTGGGATCATTATAACCTTATAGTGGCCCAAGATATATAAATAATTTGAAGATGCAACATGAACTTAGCGATAAACTTAATGAAGAAAATAAAGAGAAACACCAAATTGGAGAAACAGTAACTTTCATCTTTATAGGTAAAACATTGCTGTGTTTAGTCAGAGGCTGATAACTCAGAAAAGTAAGTCAATATTGAAAGATTGGCTAACAATGACTCTGGACAACTACAATGGCTCTGT
Organism: Erethizon dorsatum; assembly: GCA_028451465.1. Taxonomy (NCBI): domain Eukaryota; kingdom Metazoa; phylum Chordata; class Mammalia; order Rodentia; family Erethizontidae; genus Erethizon; species Erethizon dorsatum. The sequence goes on along the minus strand of CM051825.1, from coordinate 59,418,966 downwards.
GAGCAATGGAAGCATTTATAGAACACCATGACATACCCTAGCTCTCCGTGCTACCCTTCACAAAATCAGCTTCATCGGAGGATATCTGCTGCACTCCTATGAGTAAGATGATCTCCAGCATCAAATAGGTTTGTATGCTTGCTGGTTCACATGCAAGAAGAAAGAATGTGTCACTTCTTGCAATCATCAAACAGGAGTCCTGAATGTCTTGTTGATCAGCTCACATGTGATCCATTTCCTGGGACCAAGGTAATAACTTACACTGAATAAGACTTGAGCTTCAGTTACCTAATCTGATGATGATGTAAAGAGCATATTATTATCTAGTTTCAATTAAGTTTCACTCTTGTGATGGTAAGTTGGTCCAACCTCATCAAAAACCTGGCTATGGGTTATCTGTTTCAGAAGATATATTCAGTAATATTAAAGATGAAGTTTCCATCATTCTTCAAAACTCAGGTGAATGCATTTGACAGAAACACAATGAAGGTAGTGCTGATATAGGATGTATTAGCCACCTAGATGTAGTTAACACCTAGTAGGTAGCTTAAACTCCATGACCTATGAATAGGAATGTTATTTCTCCTACCAAAGTTCAAATCATATATTCATACTTACTATATATCTATCCACCGACCTATGGTTGCACACATGAATATTTGTCTAGTATTCTAATTGTTTTTAACATGTAAATTTTAAAATTGATTATCTTAGTGTCCTTAAGGTGATTTTATGATTTATTAATAAATAATCTCATATCTTTTAAAAATAATATGGACAGCCTGCATCTGTGGGGATAATCCCATGAATCAAGGAGAATATACACAAATTAATTTATAAATATAACTTAGTATTACTAATTAACTTCCTATAGGAGATATTTAATAAAGATTTCCCCTATACCTCACATCAGTAGACACAGCATTGTTATTGTATCATAATTAGCTTTTCTCTACATATTTATATTTATGATATGAGAATTCAAGAACAGATTGAAAATTATTACTTTCTTGTTAATGTTTTTTATCATCCTCTCAGTGTTTTTGTTCCTGTGTCAAGTTGTGATAAGATTAGTTGATGAAAATGGAATTTTATGGAGGCTGCAGTGTAGGCAGATCTGATTTTAAGAGTAGAATTTTCATAATAGCTCGGTGTGTCTCTCTGGGAGGAACACACAAATGTAAAATTTTCCAATGAAAATGAAATCAGAGCTCACTAGCACCAACAATTATGGGTTAAGCCATCTTACTCTTTAGTCAAATGAAGAATGTGGAGAAACAAAAGAAAATACTGGCAAAGGGGGCAACATCCTTGGTAGAATTTATAGGGATCTACAAAGAATCTTAAAACAATATTATTAATTTTAAAATTAATTTTAAGCTCTGCTATATTTTATCAAACAATCTTCTTCTTAGCCATTAGTTTAATAGTTCACTATATCTTCCTTGATTCTTGTATTCTGTGTATATATTAAGGTTACACTATAGCTATTGGGTAAAATGTTATATAAAAACACAAAGTGCCCACATGAAACTTGGCTAATTTATGTAATCTTTCAAAGAATCAATTCTTTGATTCGTTGATTCTTTGTATTTTATCTTAGTCTCAATTTCATTAATTTATCCTCTGATCTTTATAATTTTCTCCCTTGTAAATGCTTTGAATTTAGCTTGCTCTTCTTTTTCTAGAAGCTTGAGGTTCAAAATTAGCATATTTATTTATCTTACTCTATTTATTTATTTATTTATTTTTTGTGGGTACCGGGGGGGTCGACCTCAGGACCTCACGTGCCAACAGGCACCCGTGCCACTGAGCGATATCACCAGCCCCTTTTTCATATGTGGGTTCCAGGAGTCGAACTCGGGCCCTCGCGCTTGCCGGGCAGGCGCTTAAGCCGCTGAGCCATCTCACTGGCCCCTTACTCTATTTTTTTGATGTGGGAATTCACTGCTATAAATTTTCTTTGTAGGGAATCTACTTCCATTGCATCCTATAAGTTCTGGTATGTCATACTGGCATTATTGTTTAAGTGTAGAAACTGTCTAATTTTTTCTTTAATTTAATCCATGACCCATTTGTCAGGAGGGCATTATTAAATTTCCATGTGTTTATGCAGTTTTTGTGGTTTCTTTTCCTACTGATTTCCAATTTCATTGCACTATGATCCAATAATAAGCATGGGATAATTTCAATTCCTTTGCATTTACTTAAGCATATTCTGTGAGCTAGTATGCAGTCTATTTTGAAGAAAGCACCATGTGCTGCTGAGAATGTTGTGTTATGTGCTGGAATATTCTATAGATATCTTCTAAGTCAATTTGTGCAAAGGTTTGGTTCAGTTCTGATATTTCTTTGTTGATTTTTTGTCTAGTTGATCTGTCTGTTTGGACAGTGAAGTATTGTGTTATTACAATCGTGTTGGTGCTTATTTGATTTTTCTTGTCTGTTAATGTCAGTTTTATATAGTTGGATGTGCTGATATCTGGTGCATACATATTTATGGTTGTTATTTCTTCGACTTGTGCTGTTCCCTTAACAAGGATTTAGTGACCTTCATCATCTCATTTGATTAGTCTTGGCATGAAATCCACTTTGCAAATAGAAAATCTACCCGTTTTTTTTCCTGGTTCCTATCACATTATTTTCCACAATTTGACTTTCAGTCTGTGTATTTCACTTTGAGTTAAATGCTTCTTGTATGCACCATAGTGTTGGATCTTGTTTCTTAATCCATTCTGCCAGTCTGTTGCTTTTGATTAGTGAGTTGAAACCATTTACATTGATACTTATAACTGATATGTATTGACTCTTGTTACTTTATTTTCCTGTTGTTGTTTCCCTTTCTTTCCCTTCTGTTTAATTGTTTGCCAAGTATGGTGGATTCATTCTATTGAGGTTCATGGAACTGTTGTATTCACCATCTCTTTTTAGAATATACTTCAGAAATTTTTGGAGTGTTGGTTTGGTGGTCATGAATTTCTTCAGGTGTTCTTTGTCATGGAAGTATCTTATTTCTCCATCAATTTTGAAAGATAGTTTTTGGGTTACACTGATCTGGTTTGGAGGTTTTCTTCTAGGGCTTCAAATACTTTATTCCAAGCTCTCCTTGACTTAAGAGTTTGGTTGAGAAGTCTGATGTGATTCTGATGAGCTTTCTTTCATAGGTGATTGTTTCTTTCCTCTAACAGCTTTTAATATTCTGTTCTTTTGTTGAATTTTTGGTATCTTCACTATCCTTTAGTATATATTTTTTTCACAGCTAATTGGAGTTCTGTATGTCTCACTTATCTGTATGTCAAATTCTTTTTCCATGCTTGGGAAGTTTTCTGCCATTATTTCTGTGAACAGGTGTTTTATGTCCTTTGCTCCATCTTGTGATGTTTCATTGATTCTGACCAAACTTATGTTATTCTTCTTTGCATCTTCTAGCAGCCATTAGATTTTTTTGTGGTTCTTTGCTGTTTTTAAGAAGTCTTTCTTTTGATGATCACTAACCATAAACCTGGCTTCTAGGTCTGATATTTATCCTCACATTTGTTGATTCTGTTTTATATACTTTCAATAGCATTTTTAATCTGGATATCTGTTTAAATTAGTTTCAAAGAATCCATTTCTTTCCTATATTGGGCATTCATGGTTACTATCATTTTCCTAAGTGCCTCTATTTTTTTGTTTGTATCTACTCTAACTGTGCTTCATTATGGTCATCATCTCTTTAGTTGAGAAATTATTTCTCTTTTTTTCTAGAGCCTAATTCATCTGCTTTGTTACTTCTGCTACTACCATTTCAGAAAGTTCAGGTAGGTAGCTTTTGATTTATTCCACTTCACTGCTCCCTGGATTTGTCTTGGTTTAGCTGGAGGTCTGGTGTTGCACCTTGCTTCTGTGTCTTCTCATTTTCTATTTTTTAAAGTTTGTTTTCAGTGTTGATGCTTGTAAATTGCATATGGAAGGTAGCTTTAGTACTAGTATTGAGACCTCCTTAGGAAATGGCTACTTTTCAGATACGTCTTCTAAGTGTAACTGGATTTTGGCTTTTGAATCACTCTCAAATTCTACCTCTTCATTTTTTTAGGAAAGGAAGTTGCTGTCTACTTGGCCTAGCACCTGGTTCTTTGGCACTGGGCTATAGTATTACTTATGACTCTCAGACAATCTCAGTATTGTCATACAAAGAAGAACAACTGATCACAACTAGGTCACCTTGGCTAAAGTAGTACAATCGGTAAGGGCAGTAGCATAAAGCACAGTCTAGAAAATGAAAAATTGTGGTAACTATTGATTTTCCACCTTTAAAAATAAGAGCAAGATTTATAGTTATTTAACAATTTAAAACAAACCAGAAAATTATATATGCTAATAAATATACCCTCAATAAAGCGATTTTATTCTCAGGGGAGAAAATTGAAAAGGAATAAGAGGAAAATATAGAAAAATAGAAGAAGAGAAAGAGATTAGAAACAAGGCTGCAGGACAAAGGAAGATTACTCATCTTCAGGAAACTGGTGAAGATGACAGGAGGGAAAGGAGGAAGAAACAAAAGCAAGAACAAAAATTTAAAACAATTTTGACACTCACAAAAAGCAATAACAATCAAGAAAAAAATCAAAGAAAGGAAAAAAGAAGAAAAGTCCACTTCAGGGCATGTCTTTGCTGTCACTGGTAGACAAAGGAGGCAGACAGAGCCCAGGTCCTATTTGGATGATCCCAGCAAGCTTCCAGTAGAATTAGGGTGGGTGGTGAATAATGCCAGCAAGCCTGCACTTTCAATTCCACATAAATTCAAGCTGACCCTGGTCTCTGATTGTGAGTCTGGGACCCAAGTTGTTCAGACCACAAGAATCTGGATGTCTCTCGCTGGCCTGAACTCAGCTCCTTGACCTTGGATGTCTCCCAGGGCTGAGCCTCACCCAGATACTGGGAGTCTTGAGATGAAGCCAACCCATGGCTGCTCTGAGTCCCAGGTTCAGCTGGCCTATTCCCAAAATGACATCTGGCCAGTCACTCTCTCCTGGGGACATTTGGACTGGAGACACTCACAAGCTGCTGCAACCCACAGCATTTACTGCTCCTTTCCAGTAATGTGTTTCTCTGTGGAGACCTCTAGAATCACTCGCAGTCACCATGCCTCTAGATTCAAGCTGCCTCTCCCATGCCATGGGCTGTGAGTCAGGGAAAAGCACCATTTTACACATCACTCTTCTGCAATGAGGTCCTTCACTTTGGTCCCCCTATGAGCTCCAATTCTTCCTTCAGATCTTCCTGGGTCGCAGAAATCCACCTGCCTCCTTCTACTCTTCCCCAAGTTGCTATAATCCAGCAAAAAAGGCAAGGCACGGAGTATCACGATCCCCAATATGAAGTCAAATTACAAAGCTACTGTGATAAAAACAGCGTGGTACTGGCCACAAAACAGATGCAAAGATCAATGGAACAGAATAGAAATGCAGAAACAATCACACTCAGCTACATTATCTCTGACAAAGGGCCCATTTATTAAAGATAGCCTTTTTAATAAATGGTGCTGAAATTGGCTTCCTACATGCAAAAGATGAAACTTAGACCCATATCTCTCACCTTACACTAAACTAAAATTGAAATGGATCAAAGATCTAAATATTAAAACAGAAACACTAAATCTTCTGGAAGATAAAATAAGTAAAACTCTTGAAGACATAAATGTAGGCAAAGACTTTATGAACAAATCCTTGATTGAACAGGAAACATTACAAAGAATCAACAATTGGGATCTCATCATACGAAAAAGCTTTTGCACAGCAAAATAAACCACCAACAGAGTTAAGAGACAACTCACAGAGTGGTAAAAAAAATTTTTGCCAGCTGTTCTTCAGACAAAGAACTAGTATCTAGAATATATAAATAACTCAAAAAACCAGACTTCCCAAATTTAAAGACCTAACCAAAAATGGGCTTCTGAAATGAATATGCACTTCTCAGATGAGAAGTACAAACAGAAAATAAGTAAATAAATAATCAACATCACTAGTCATTTGAGATATGCAAATTAAAACAACACTGAGGTTCCATCTCACTCCAGAGAGAATGGCTATTATCAAGAAATCAACCAATAACAAGTGCTAGTAAGGCTGTGAGGAAAAAGGCACTCTTCTGCCCTCTTGGTGGATGTACAGATTCATGCAATCACTTTGAAAAATAAGTGTGGAGAATCTTCAAAAAACTAAAGCTAGAGGCTCCATTTGACCAAGCTATTTCCCTTCTTGGTAATATCTTCTCCAAAGAGTTAAAAGCATCATACTGCAGCAATACAGGTGTACCCATATTTATAGCAGCACAATCTGTAATAGCTAAATCTTGGAAACAGCTTAAATGCCCATTAATGGATGAATGGATAAAGAACATGTGGATTATTTTATACAATGGAGTACTACTCTGCTATAGAGAATGGTAAACTTCATTTCTAGGTAAATGGCTGCACCTTAAGACCATATTCTTAGGAGAAATAAATTGGACACACATGTTAAAATATCACATTGTTTCTCTGGTGTGAGAAACTGAAAGGGTAAAGACTGACCAAAATGTATAATAGATATTGGAAAATAAGATGAAAATGTTCAAATGGGAAGGGGAACAAGGAAGGGGAAAAGGAAGGAAGAGAAAAGAAAAACAGAGAATAAAAGGGAAATATTGGAAAGAATGCTTTTATAAATAAGAAGGGGAAGAAGGGTTGAACGGAGGTAAGGATGTTGGGGAAAAAGAAGAATTAAGATATATTACGTACAGGCACAAATTCCCTATGTTGAATGTGATCATTATGTATATCTAAAATGTACCAATAAAATTAATTAAAAAGAAAAAGAAACTTGGGTACAATTCATAAACAATATCAGAAGCCAATTAACCGACTGTGATAAGTAGTGTTAAAGAAAACCTGAAAGCATTAAAAGTTAGAAAATGACCCTTAGAAAGAGTGAAATTTAATTTGACTAAATAATAAATAATAATAAATGAATAATATTTATTCATATTCAAAATTTGGATGAAATGCAATCTTTGAAAACAAAAATTGCATCTCCAAAGGCCCTTAAATTGGAAGAGATTTAGGAACAAATAAATTAAGGTCATGGCATCATTACGTCAAGGCAAGAGTTTTTCTCATTTTTTCATCTCGTGACATTCTTTCTCTGTTTTACTCCAGATTTAAAACCAGTATTCAGGTAATTTCTCTATTCTAAATAATTGATCTAGGCATTTGTTAAAAACAAATTCACTTTCAATATCTGGAATATTGAAAGTTTCAGTAGGTGGGGAAAAATAAATAGGTTATGGAATATATATATGATGGTTTTCAAATTTTATGGGTGACATCTTTTAACAATGTATATTATTTTGTCCACTATAAGACTCATAATCAAGGCAAACCTGGTAACAAAATTAAAACATGGAATATGCTGTCTATAATTTTCCACACAGGAAGTGGAGAAATTCAGAGAAATACCTGGGGAATACCATTAAACCAGAAATCAAGGACATTACCAAAACTACTGGGGTCATGCCAAAGAATTCAGTTCCTAACTTAAAAAAATTTCCCACAGATGGTGAATTTAAACATAAAGGAGAATAATTACACGATTGAAATCTATCAAGTATTTTACAATCTTTGAATTCAAAACAGTAAAAAAGAAAGAAGCCACTTCTTTTATTCCTTCTGGAGAAGAATGATAGCCAACTTAACATTTCAAGGACAGGGAAAAATGTGCTGACACAAAGTAAGAGGTGTGAAGCAAGCGTTTCACCTATCCCATCTTTATTAAATATATCTAGAGTGTCCAAATATTTAATTAAGACATCTTTCTCCTTATAGATTGCAATAAATTAGGCAGCAACACCTTTACTGGAAACAGGGTATTGCCACAAAGGTGATAATAATTATACCCAAGAATTAGTGAATGCTTTCTATGGATAGGGCACTGTGCCAAACATTTCACATATATCATCTCCCTCAAACTTCAGAAACTCCATCACAATGGTAAGGTGTTGTGTGTTTGTGTGTGTGACTATATGCAGTACAGGGGATTGAACCCAGCCGGGTCCTTCGCACTGATCTATATCTCTAATCCTTTTTAATATTTTTTTAAATTTTGAGATAGGGTCTCATTAAGTTGCTAAGTTTCTTGGATTGGGTTTGAACTTGCAATCCTCTTGCCTCAGCCTCCCAGGGTGCAGTATTATTCTTATTATGTAAAAAAAAGAGAAGAGGGCCGGTGAGATGGCTCAGCTGTGTAAGCGCCTGCCTTGCAAGCGCAAGGGCCCGAGTTCGACTCCCGGATCCCACATACAAAAAAGGGGCCAGTGATACCACTCAGCGGCTTGGGTGCCTGTTGGCATGTGAGGTCCTGAGGTCGACCCCCGGTACCCACAAAAAAAAAAAGAAAATTGTCATTTTAAAAATGTGTCTGGGGCCAGTGAGATAGCTCAGCGGCATAAGCGCCTGCCTGGCAAGTGTGAGGTCCTGAGTTCGACTCCTGGTACCCACATACGTAAAAAGGGCCTGTGATATCGCTGAGTGGCATGGGCACCTGCTGGCATGCGAGGTCCTGAGTTTGACCCCTGGCTCCCACAAAAAATAAATAAATAAATAAATAAATAAGTAAAAATAAAAATGTGTCTGAGATCATACTTCCACCAAACACATGACTTAAATCATTAAACCCAGGTCACCTAACTCAGTGGCCTGCCTTATTATCTCAATAGGTGTGTTAGAAATGCAGGGGCAGAGGAACACAGAAAAAACACAGGGCAAACCCAATGACTAACATTATAGAGTCATCACATGGTTATCTGCAGCCAACATCATCACATGCTTATCTATGGCTGACAATTATAAAATTATCACATGCTGTGTAGCATATGGTTAAAAAAAATGTACCCTACTCTATCCTTATGGAAATGTTACACATGCTTAAGAAATCACCCACTGACCTTGACCCCATCTGAGAAACAAAGCCAAAGACCCTGATTTGAATTCAAAACAGTAAATTTGGCCTAGCTCACACCAATCAACTAAACAGTTTGACCTTGTAAGTGGGGGCAGATTACATACTCACCAGGGAATCCCTGGCAGGATGCTCCCATCTTGCACCTAACTCTGCTGCTAAGATAACTCTTCTTCTGCATTTCCCACTCTTCAAATTAACTTTTGCTTCACACCACACCAGTCTTGACTCCCTTGATTTCTGCTAAGAGCCCCACTTCTTCATTCTTTGCTGGAGTGAGGGCAAGGACACAGAGGCAGAGGGTCATTATGGGGGACTCCTAGCATCCCTCCTCAGTGACTCCCTGCTGAATGCAACAAAAACAGGTAAAGGTTATAAAAGAATGAGGAACATCCAATCTACTCTTGGGGGATAAAAGAAGTTTTCAGGAAGAAGTGATGTCTAAACTGAAGCATGGTAGCTAAAAGATTTACTCCTAAAAGAGTGGAGTAATAACATAGGAAAAGCATTCCAGGCAAAATGAACACATTTAATTCAGGCCTCCAAGCCTGAGAAAGAATAATGTATCAGTCAGTACTGTGTAACAAATCACCCCAAATCTCAGGGGATACAGCAGTAATCATTCATCTCTCAGGTAAGCTTGGTGTTCATCTCATCAATTCCACCCAGTACTGATACCAACTAGGACTGGCCACATGTCTGAGGGTTAATTTAGTCCTTTGCTCCACATCTTTTCCCATCCTTCTGTCCCTCTCTTGGCAGTGGCAGAAAAGTTAGATGGCAAAGAGAAGGAAGCAAGTCCTCTTGAGAAGCAGAGTCAAAAGTAATATACCATTCCTTCTGCTTCCTTCTTTTGGCCAGTTACTCAGAAGAACAAATTAAATTGCAGAAAGGAGAGGGCCTGAGTAAAAGAAAGTATGAATAACCAGGGCTACCACCTATGGAAACCTGCCACACTTAGCTAGGACATGAAGATAGCTCAGAATTGCTTTCACTAGAGATCATGGGGAGTATAGAAAAAAAGTAACTGTAGAATTTAGCCCAAATTCTATTTTAGTAGTATTTATAGGCAACTCTAAGATAATAATAGAAATAATTACAATGTGGGTGCTATTTCCTTTTTGTAATTTCCAGAGACTTTCTCTTTCTAATCCTGTGAAGACTATCCTGATTGAATATTTCTCAGATTTCTAAATTCTCCAAAAACCAGTGTGGCATGAAGGTACCAATGCATTTGATTGTGAGCATCAATCAGCATCTCTGTCCACTCACTTTTATTAAGTGAAGTGTGCCCCCAAATTGATGGAAGGGAAAAAGCATTCTCCATTTCACTGTAGTGCATGGTATCCCCTAATATAAAAACAAACAAAGAAACACCGTCAGGCTTGTCACATATAATCAGCATTTCTGACCACTTTCTTTGGTTTGAAAAAGACAATATTCTGCCACTTGCCAGTGACTGCAGTTTTGGAAAGTGCTCTCTGATGTCTCAGTTACAGTTGTCATGAATAGCAGCAGCCAAAGTGTGATGAATTTGCTCTCTCTCTCACTGTCTCCAGCTGTCACTGAGAAAACCAGCTTCGAGGGAACAGTATCAGTTTAAAGCTTAGAATGCAAAAGATCCAGTCAAGTATTATTTTCTGATAGAAGATGGATTCATTCTGAGTTAGACCAAGGCTTTGAACTCTGGAAATTCTAAAGTTCTTTCTTTGTAAGATACATGGTCTTTTTTTTTTTTACCCTGATGATTTCTTTTTTTTTTTTGTGGGTGCAGGGGTCGACCTCAGGACCTCGCACACTAGCAGGTGCCCGTGCCACTGAGCAATATCACCAGCCCTTTTTTCCTATGTGGGTTCCGGGAGTCGAACTTGGGCCCTCGTGCTTGCCAGGCAGGCGTTTATGCCACTGAGCCATCTCACTGGCCCACCGTGATGATTTCAAAATATCCAGACATGAATGGAATTTCTTTTTTTAAAAATCACAACACTCACCTTAAATCCTGCCCTGTTTCTTCTACAGAGATAATTATATTCAGGTTGATTTTGTGACATTCTGTCATTATTAATGGTTGTAGACTGTAGGGAATAGATCTAGAGGAAGAAATTTTCCTTCCTACAAATTAGGTCATGTTACTGTTTATGAGAGTAGAATGAGTAGAGACATTAGAAGTGAGTTAAAAAATCTGGTTACATAATGAACTATCAAGATATGAATAGATAGAAGAAATACATACTACAAAGACAGAGAAGACAAAAGAAAAATATTGCATACTGTATGATTCCAAATACATAACTATGGAGAGAGTAAAGTGATCATTGGTTGTCAGGGGTTTAGGTAAGGGGGAGGGATGAACGGGCAGAACAAAGATGATTTTTAGGACAGTGAAACTACAGTGGTACCTTGCTTTATGAACTTGATTTGTTTTATGATTTTGGGGAAGATGGCTGCATCTTGTGTTTGTGCAGGGAAGATGGCCATGGTCATTTATCACCCAATGAGGAGTTTGCAAATGGAAGCAAAATTTTGTTGAGTGCTTTTGTTTATGAACTGAATTGTTTGCAAACAGAAGCTTTGGTGAACCAAGGTACCACTGTACAGTATTGTATGATACTACAATTGTAGATACATGTCATTTTAAATTTATCCGAACACATGGTAAATACAACATCAACTGTTAACCGCAATGTAAACCATGGATTTTGGGGAATAATGATACATCTAAGTGGGTTCATCCATTGTAAAAAATATACTATGCTGGGAGCAGGAATATTGGTAATGGGGGAAGGCTACCCACGTGTGGTGGCAAGGGGCATGTGGGAGATCTCTGTGCCTTCCTCTCAAGTATGCAGTAAAATTGTAACTGTTCTAAAAATACTTAAAATTGTTATTTGAACTATATGAAAATATAGGCAAACACACAAATAAGAGAAAATAAAACAGCTGGTCTCAGACATTCTCAGGTCAAGCAACATGATGTGTACATGAAATCTGAATAAAATTTAAATCTTCACCTTGTTAAACTTTCTAAAATTTATTCAGGTCTATTTTTGATAAGAACAAATAATTTGCAGAGAATATTTCAATTTGTCTAACTATACTTCTTTTCTTTATCATCTCTAAGCACGTCAGTATACTCTGCTTCTCCCAACCCCTTCCTTAAATTATGTCTTTTAAATCTCATTTGATATACACATTCCTCTCCCATCCCTTCTTTCCTTATGATTTATCTGTTAAAGAATTTAATTCATTTAACAAACATATTTTCTCAGTGGGGATTGTGTTGACTGTTCAGTCACGGTACAGATCAACATTTCCCTCTGCCTTCTACATTTCTTGCAAATCAGGCAGTGGATCAAGTGACTGGGTTAGAAGCAGTTTCAATTCCTTTGATTTGAAAAAATTGATTGTAGGTCATCATTTTGAAAACAACTGAGCATTGTCCAATAAAGTTCCACAAAGTTTCTATGTGACTCAGTAATTCTAGTACTACTTTTAGAGCTTAAGAGAATTAAAAACATGTCTACACAAATACTCATATAAAAATATTCATTTTTATCACTTTTAAGCTAATAGTGTTGGGTCTTCAGTTGTATGTGTCCAGTGACATTATTCACAATATCAAAAAAAAAAAAAAATAGAAACTATTGATGTATCCACAAATTCATGAATGGATAAACAAAATATGGCATACTTTTACAATGGAATATTATTCAACCACAAAGAGGAATAAGTGCTGACACATACTACAACATGAATAAATATCCTATTAAGTGAAGGAAAATCATAACCAAAAGGTACATAATTGTATAATTCCATTTAAATGAAATTTCCAAAATAAGCAACTAGAGACAAGACACAGATTATGGGTTACTAATGATTGAAGAGGAGGGAGGGAGAGTGACTGCTAAAGAATAGCAGGATTCTTATCAGGATTAAAAATACTGTGGAATAAGATGAAGATCACTGACAATTTTGTGAATTCACTAGATGCCACTAAAGTGTACACTCTTCAAAGGAACAGTGTTTGTTACATGGATTATATATCAACTATAAAAGATTATAAATGGAATATTGGGTCATAAACACGAGGTTTAATTGTCTCTTTCATGATATTAGTGTCTTTTCTGAAAACCAAGGTCTTATAATTAATTGGAGATTGCAAAGTGCATCAGTACTTTTATCAAAAGATAAAGATGAGCTTTGCTCATCTTCTATTTAGTTAACTATTGGTAAGTTCTCTACTCAAAGGATAGGTTAAATGTTTCAGTTTGTCAATTTCCAAGATAAGTGCTTGATCATACATCATCTCCTCAAAGAAGCCAGTTAATACATGTACATATACACACACAGTTATGAATCATGAACAGATTCTTAAAGTTCCTTTTAAAGTTCAAGTGATCTCATTTTGGTCAGCAGATACCTCTACAAGCAGGCTCCTGAACCCCTTTGAGCTGGTCATAGTAGATTCCTCAATCATATTTTGTATTTCCTGCATAAGACCTGGAATCAGCCATTTACTCAAAAATTCTTGATTTCATAGAGTGGAAAATGGCATTCTAAAAACACAATTTGGATGAATATGTACAGTGTCATTAGATTTAGTGGTTACACACACCCACGTGCACACATACATGCATACACTATACAAAGATATAAATGACTATAAAGTCACATAAGTATATGTGCAATTAGGACATGTGGCACAGATTAAAATATTAAACTTAAAATTCATTTTGAGTTTATATAATATTTCTATTTTAAACACAAGGCTAAAGTATTTTACCCTACCTCATACATTTTACATCTGTAGCTGCCTTCACTTGGTCGATGTAGGCAATGGTTTACTTGGACAAAGAAGATAGTAGAACTAGTATGTCTCATAATTAGTCACTTTTTTCATATTACACCCAGAACCACTTATGAAAATTATACCAATAATACTGTCACTAAATTTATAAGAAACATGAAAACATTTTGCATATGCATTCCCAAACTCCTGCTCTTTCGCTTGTGACATCTATATATGTTGTCTGAATCTCCAGCCACTTCAGTGATGACTTTTGAAAAACAGAAATCTAGAACAGTTCTTATTTATGTTATTCTTTCATATTTTTGTTTCTGGCATGTTTTGTCCCCTGTAAGAAAGTTGTTTTTCTTCCCGTTATATTGTTTCCTGATAATTTTGAATGACATGTGACTTCAAAATAACTTTGTGAAATGATTTTATAGAAATGTGTGGTCTTTCTCCTTCTGCAGAGGCATCTTTCAGAGTATCACACCACAGAGCTTGCACTTTTGTTGCATGTGTCCAGTGTTGAAAGCTCATGGCATCTCACTGGCTCTGCTCTCCCTGTCTTTGAGCTAGATCCTCTCTACTCTTTCCTGTCTTATCCTGTTCAGTATGGACTCCACTCTCTGTTTCTCTTCAGTCTGAGACACTGTATTGGAAGGAAAGCTGAGAAAAAAATTTTTAACTGCTACATAATAATTGTACATGTTTATTGGATAGTATGATATTTTGATACAAGAAAACTATGTGATTAGCATACCCATCACTTCAAACATTAATCATTTTTTGGACAGAAATATTCAAAATCCTGTTTTCTAGCTGCTTAGGAGTACACAGTAAGTTACTGTTAACTCTACTGTACCACAGAACCCTAAGCTTATATTCTATTTATCTAACTAGTTTTGAACTCATGAATCAACCTCTTCTTATCCTCTCCCACACCTTCCCTTCCTAACCTCTGGTAACCAAAAATCATCTCTTTACATTATGTTAAGTCTGGAAAGTTGTCAGGCTGCTCTGGCCCTTTGCTATTTCTATATTTTCTTTTTACTGGAGAGAAAAAAACTCCCCAGTGTCAGCTGTTGTGCACCACTGGTCCACCTGGCTGACTCTGTAATTTCTCTGTTCTCAGGTGCTAGAGTTCATCAGCCACTCCATCCTTTCCAGATGCCCCTCCCTACCATGTATCTCTATGGAATTGATGGTTGCCCTCATCCATGTGTCTTTTGGAAATTTTGAAAACTTTTTACTTGTTTTGTTTGTAAATGTTGTTAGGGTTCTTATTTCATTTTTGTTATTTATTAGGAGTATATTTTACATAAGGATTTAGAGTCTCAAAAGCAATGCTGCCTTCATCGGCATCTTCCCAGAGACATCATCATTGGTTTCAGCTTTGTTTGGAAAGGACTTTAAGATGTACATATGCAAAAGTGGGTACTCAAAATAATCGGGTAAACCAGATGTCTTCAAAGATCCACAGTAAAAATTCCACTGACCAAAACTTCATAAAAATAGTTGGAATTTTAAGCCATCTCTAGAAGCAAAATATTTATTAACCACCCTATTGATTAAACAAGTATAACAAATAACATGTAGAATGATCAAATCTGTGATAGCACAAACTTTAGTTGGTGTAGTGACATCACATTTGCTTCACAGTAAAAAGAAATAATAGAAACTTTAAGATTCATTTTTATTTTTCTCCAGATCTTAAGATTCATCTGAACAAGAGGATTTTTCCACACTGATAACTGTTGATCACCTCAGTTTCTTCCAGTGTTCCATCAGAGGTTGTTATTTGTTTGCATTTTTTGTTATGCATAGTATAGAATGTTCTTATTAAGTTCAATTTGACTCAGTTCTATAATCTAGAATTATTTGCACATTTTCAGCAAATATTATAGAAAGTAAAATGCTGATATAGAAGGAGCTGACTAGCTTCCTCAAATCTCAATTTATATTTTTGTAAAGTGAAGGTGCCAAAAAAGTAAAAATGGATAAAAATTTTGACTAAAAATTAAATAATAGATGTGAGACTTCTGTACTATTTCTATTAATAATGGAATTCCATGTAGCATTTTATGTTTATATGAAACTCTTTTTAAAAATTTGCTTTTTCTAAATTTTTTCCGCTGGTACATGGTGATTCAAAATGGGATATTTTGGGGCATGCACACAAATGCAACTTTGGTGGGCAGAGCCACTGGACCACTGGAGACACCCAAGCCAGGTGGCCACCAGGCATGTGGGCACACACACACATTTGGCAGGTTGAGTAATCAGTGAGATCAGCAACATGGAAGTGTCTAAAGCAACAGTTGGGAGGCCGCAGTGGGCTACAGAGAGCCCCACCAACAGAACACCAGTCCCAGCCCCCACATCCAGAGGCCAACACCAGCTCCATACCCAGCACATTTCCCATGGCCAAATTGGCTGGAGTACACAGCACATATCTGGGATCTGATTTGGACACTATCACAGAACTGTAAACACCAGATACATTTTACTACTTTTATTCCCCCTTATTTGTCAGATTGGCTATCCTCTTCCTGTCTGGTTGTATTTCATCTTGTTTTGTTTAGTATTTTGTGGTTATTTTGTTTTTTCTGGTTTTTTTCTTTTTTTTCTCTTTTTTCTTTTTTTTTTTTTACCTTTTCTTTTTCATTCTTTTCTTTCTTCCTTCTTTTTTCACGGCTGAGTTTTTTTTTTTTACCTTTTTTGTTGTTTTCTTACTGATCCTCTTTCTCTCTTTCCTGAACTACTTGAATTTAAACTTTCAAGTGAGGAAACATTGTCTCTTCCCTTTCTGATTACCCCTTCACATTCTATTTCTTTTTTTTTTTCTTGGTACTGGGAATCGAACTCATGACCTTGTGCTTGCCAGGCAGGTGATGTGCCACTAAGCTATATACTTGGCCCTCTATTTCATTCTATCCCTCCTGTGTCCTCCAGGTTCCCAAAACTTGGGTGATCATCCTTTGACCTCCAGTCTTAATTCTACTATATTTGACCTCATCCAACATGTTACCCTTTCCCCTTCCCATCTTAGTCCCCCAACCACCCACATCAGGGTAAAGTCACTCCACTAAGGGGAGAACCACTGCATAAGTGGACAGTATATGTTTGATTTTGTTATATAACTTTAGGGTTTGCTCCTGTGGTTGCAGGTTTATAGTTACTATAGTTTCTCAGTAGTTAAGATGTACTTAAAACTGTTGTTATTACTAACAGTACTACATTAGCCAGGATGTCATGCATATTATAATCAGTTTTTCTTCTTTGTATCATTACGCTATGATTGTATGGAGTAATAATCATCACCACACTCCAGTACCAAAGGACTGGTCGCTGAGCCAAATAGAAACTTTGCATACTTTACAAATTGGGGAGGTAGGTTCTTGGGATAGCTATAAAGAACCATCTATATATAGAGGACATCCCTGTAGAACAGACATCTCCTAGGGAAGCTCCAATACTAGTAATAAAGCTATCAGCCATAAGAAATCAGCAAGCATCAACATAGAAAACAAAACAAAAAAGAGAAAATAGAAAATGACAAGATGCAGAAGCAAAATGCAACCCCAGACCCCCATCCAACACAGGACAAGCCTGGAGCACAATAAGGTAGAATAAACTGGAAGTCAAACACTGGAACTTTCTGAAATGATAGCAACAGAAGTGAAAAAACAAGTGGAAAATGTTATAAAAATGATCTCTCAGGTACAAAAAGAAATGATGCTTAAAATAAAACATATTAGAATGGATACAGATAAAAAAATGAGCTTAGAAAAACAATGGAAACAAAAAATGCCCAACATAGGAAAGAAATGAAATCCATGAAACAGATCCAAACAGAAATCCAAGAGATTAATACTGCCATTGAAAGTGTATTCAACAGACTGAATGAAGGAGAGGATAGAATGTCAGACCTTGGAGACAGAATTTCAGCTAGTGATCATGAAAAGAAAGATATCTTAAATATAGCAAGAGACCATGAAAAATCAATCCAATAGGTACAAACTGAAGCAAAGAATAATAACATAAGGTTGACTGGGTTCAATGAGAAAGCTGGAGACAATGCAAATCCCATAAAAAAAACTCTTCACAGAAATAATGGCAAAAAACTCCCCAAGCATGGATAAATAACTTGACATACAAAAAAATGAAGCATACAGAACCTCAAACAGCCAAGACCAAAATAAAACTACATCAAGACATATAATAATCAAGATTCCAGAAATTCAGCACAGGAACAGAATATCCAAAGTTGTTAGAGAAAACAAACATATTACCTACAAAGGAAAGCCCATTAGAATCACAGCAGACTTCTCAACACAAACTCTCCAAGTCAATAAGAGCTTGTCGTGAAATATTTCAAGTCCTGAAAGAAAACAACTTCCAACCCAGATTGATGTACCCTGCAATGGGTACAAATTAATGGAGAAATAAGGTACTTCAATGACAAAGAACAACTGAAGAAATTCATGACCACCAAACCAACCCTATGAAGAGTACTAAAAGATAATCTAGACAGAGATAAAAATGACCACAATTCCAAGAACAACAACAGAAAGAAACTACCAGGCCAGGCAAGCAATTAAACAGAAGGGAAAAGCAGGAAACCAACACCAGGAAAATAACATGACAAAGATAAGCCAATAAATATCAGTTATAGCCATCAATGTAAATGGCCTCAATTCCCCACTCAAAAATAAATAAATAAATAAAATAGACCGGAAGAATGGATTATGAAACAAGATCCAACAATATGCTTTGTATAAGAAACTCATCTAACTCAAAATGAAATTCACAGACTGAATGTCAAAGGATGGAAAATAATACTCCATGTGACAGGAACCCAGAAAAAAGCAGGGGTAGCTATTGTGTTTGCAGACCGTGTGAACTCTAAACAAAGAATGATCAAAAGAGATAAAGAAGGCCACTACATACTTCTTAGGGGAAAGCTTCAAGAGGAAGAGATAACAATCATAAATATGTATGCACCAAAAAGGGGAGCACCCAAGTATATAAGACAAATATTAATAAACATGAAAAGTCAAATAAGCAATAAGACAATTGTAATGGAAGACATAAATACCCCATCCTCACAAAGAGATAGATCAACTAGGCAAAAAATCCACAAAGAAATATCAGAACTGAACCAAACATGTGAACAAATGGACTTAGTATATGTTTACATTGTTCCAACCAGCAACATCAGAACATACATTCTTGTCAGCTGCACACAGGACTTTCTATAAAATGGACCCTATACTAGCCCACATAACATTCTTAAGTAAATGCAAAAGAATTGAAATTATCCCATGCATATTATCTGACCATAGTGCAATGAAATTGGAAATTAATGGCAAAAGAAACTGCAAAATCTCCATATACACATAGAAACTAAATAACACACTCCTATACAACCAATGGGTTACAGATAAAGAAGAAATTAAACAATATCTACAATTAAACAAAAATGCAGATACAACATAGTGGAACATGTGGGACACAATGAAAGCAGTCCTAAGAGGGAAATTTATAGTGGTGAATTCTCACATTAGGAAAAAATAATGAGCAAAAATAAACAACCTAATGTTGCACCACAATCGTCTAGAAAAAGAAGAGCAACACAAACCCAAAGCTCATATGAGGATGGAAATTATAAAGATCAGAGCAGAAATTAATCAATGGTTGGGGGCCAGTGAGATGGCTCAGCGGCTTAAGTGCCTGCCCGGCAAGTGCGAGGGCCCGAGTTCGACTTCCGGAACCCACATACGAAAAAGGGGTCGCTGATATCACTCAGCAGCATGGGCGCCTGCTGGCATGCGAGGTCCTGAGGTCGACCCCCCGGTACCCACAAAAAAAAAAGAAATTAATCAATGTAGACTAAGAAAACAATACAAAGAGTTAATGAATCAGAGTTGGTTCTTTGAAAGAATAAATGAAATTGATAAACTCTTAGCCAACCTTATCAACAAAAGGAAAGAAAAGACTCAAATTCATGCAATGAGGAATGAAAAGGGTGAAATATTACAGATACTGTGGAAATTCAGAAGATCATCAATATCTACTTTGAAAATCTTTACACTCAGAAGATGGAAAACACAGAAGAAATGTACAAATTCCTACATATGTATGAATTACCAAAGCTGAATGAAGAAGATATAAAAATTCTGAATAGCCCAGTATCAGTTAATGAGATAGAAAATGTAATTAAAAACTTACCAACACAGAAAAGCCCAGATCCTAATGGATTCACTGCTGAATTCTATGACATTTAGAGAACTAATGCCAGTACTCCTCAAACTCCTTAATGAAATTGAAAGGGAAGCAATACTCCCTAACTCATTCCTGGAGGCAAATATTACCCTGTTACCAAAACAAGAGAAAGATCCAACCAAAAAAAGAGAACTTACAGGCCAACCTCCCTAATCAATATAGGTGCAAAAATCCTCAATAAGAGATTAGCAAACAGAATGCAACAAATCATCAAGAAGATTTTACACCATGACCAAGTGGGATTCATCCCAGAAGAGGCTGGGATAGGTTAACATATGCAAATCAAAAAAAAAAAAAAATCTAATACACCGTATCAACAAAGCCAAAAACAAAAATCACATGATCATCTAAGTAGATGCAGAAAAACTTTTGACAAAGTCCAAAGCTCATTCATGATAAAACCCTACAGAAAATTGGAATAGATGCTCTTTACCTCAATCTGATAAAGGCCATCTATGACAAACCAACAGCCAACATCATACTAAATGGACAAAAAACAAAACCTTTCATTCTAAAATCAGGAACAAGACAAGGATGTCCACTATTGCCACTCCTATTCAATAATTTTGGAAACATTAGCCAGAGCACTTAGACAAGAGAGAGAAATAAAAGGATAAGGATAGCAAAGTTAAATTATCATTATTCTCAGATTACATGATATTCTACATAGAAGACCCCAAAAACTCCACCAAAAACTTCTAGGCTTAATAACCAAATTCAGTAGCATAGCTGGATAGAATGTCAACACTCAAAAATCAATAGCATTCCTGTACACAAACAACACACTCACTGAGAGAGAAACTAGGGAAACCACATTTCACAATAGCATAAAAAAATGAAATATGAATCAACCTAACAATGTAAAGGATCTATCTATTGAAATTTACAGTACTCTGAAAAAGGAGATCAAAGAGGGTATCAGAAAATGGACAGATATCCCTTGCTCATGTATAGGAAGAACCAACAGTGTAAATGGCCATGCTCCCAAAACTGTTACACAGATTTAATGCAATCCTGATCAAAATACCATTAGCATACCCCACAGAAATAGAGAAAACATTGCTAAAATTCATCTGGAACAAGAAGAGACCTAGAATATCAAAAGCAATCCTGGGCAACAAAGGCAAAAGCAAAAGGCGTCACAATCCCTGACTTGAAATTATACTACAAAGCTACTGTGATAAAATCAGGATGGTACTGGCAGAAAACAGACCTGAGGGCCAGTAGAATAGATAAGAAGATGCAGACACAACTTCAAACACACTCAGCCACCTTATCTTTGACAAAGGGGCCAAACATGTGTACTGGAAGAAAGGTAGTCTCTTTAATAAATGGTATAAGAAAAATTGGCTCTCTACATGCTGAAGATTAAAACTAGATCCATGTAAATCTACCCATGTACTAAACTAAAGTGAAAATGGATCAAGGATCTAAATATTTAAACAGAAACACTAGATCTACTGGAAGAGAAAGTATGTAGAAATCTTGAAGTCATAGGGGTAGGCAGAGAGTTCACGAACAAAACCCAAACTACATGGGAAGTACATCAAAGAATCAAAAACTAGGATCTCATCTTACTGAAAAGTTTTTGCACATCAAAAGTAATCACCGACAGAGTGAAAAGGAAACCCACAGAAAGAATGGCTGTCACCAAAGAATCAACCAATAACAAATGCTGGATGGGCTGTGGGGAAAAAGGAATGCTTCTCCACCATTGGTTGGAGAGCAGACTGGTGTAACCACTGTGGAAATCAGTATGGAGATTCCTCAAAGAGCTAGAATTAGATGTCCCATTCAACCCAACTGTTCCCTTTCTGGGTATTTTCCCAGAAGAATTAAAAACATCATACCACAGCAATATATGTGCATCCATGTCTGTAGCAATACAATCTGTAATAGTTAAATCTGGGAAACAACCCTAATCCCCATCAACTGAGGAATGGATAAAAACAGGTATTTTGATACAATGGAGTACTGCTCAGCCATAAAGAAGGATAAACTTGAGACATTTATAGGTAAATGGATGCAACTTGAGACCATAGTCATAAGTTAAATAAATCAGACTCACATGTGTAAACATTTTATTGTCTCCCTATTGTAAAAAATTGAAAGAGTAAATAAAATCGAAAATGTACAATAGATATTTTGAAATGGGAAGAGATTTGTTCAAAATGAAAGAGAATCTGGGATGGGGGAAAGAAGAAAAGAAGGATGGGAGCAGAGAAAAATAATATATAAATATACAACATAGTTAAGATAATTATACTACTAATTTCTATTAATTCATTGAAAAGAAAGATTTGTGCTTATGTGTTTAATCCATTTTTCATGCCTACAGCTTGAAATTTGAGCAACTACTTTGAAAATAACAATATACAATGTATTAACCATTGTTACTCTCCTATTATCTTTTTTTGAAATTTTGTATCATCTTTTTTCTTGTTTTTTCTCTTTAAAAAACGGACATTTTTAAATTGTCATGTCCTCAAAATGTGCTTTTTCATTTCTGTGGAACCTCCTATAAAGCATCCAGAAAACATTAGCAATATCAAAGTTGTCACAGCAAGGGACATGAGAGCACTTCACATTTTGACAATGTCATTGTAAGAGGCCAACAGCCATGGTTGTAACGGCAATTTAAATAGGATTCTTTGACTATATTTTACTGTAAAATCCCAATCTGCCTGCTATTTTCCATTTTTTACTGGAGTGTAAGGCAGGTCAAAAGACTTTCTTTGTCTGATGCTGAGTCCTATTTCATTCCTCATATATTCACCTCCTGTTCGCCTTGTGTAATCAGTGATCCACACATATTTGCTTCTTTGTACATCACAGAAAAGAACTTTCCTCCAGACACTGTGCAAATACTGCCAAATTGTTCCCATGTAAGGACAAGTTCCATAAGAAGAATTACTGGGCAAGTTATCACACAGTACCAGGGCTGAAGAGTGTAAGAAAAATTCATTAAGTGGTAAGGATTTGAGCAGAAAAGATACAAGCCCTCTAGGCCTGGATGTATTTTTATAAGACAAATTAAACTGTATTTTTCTCCCATTGTAGCTTCATTGGAGCAAATTGTTTATTTTTTTAGGTAATGACTTAATTTTTTCAGTCATCATAACCAGCCCCCAGTACAGCATGCCTAAGTCCTAAAGTAAAAATCCAAGAAATGTAATACATTTTCTAAGTTACAAATTTTGGCAAATCAATACAATACTCTTTAATATAATAAAATAATATTTGTGCTGGAGTCATATATTATGTTAGTGATAGTTTTCATTCCAAAAATATCATTTAAGTACCAAATCAAAACACTGTGGTTTTCAGTGGAGCAAGCTATTTTACACAAATAAATGTCTTTTACAACTATACAGCTTCTCCTTGTAAAGTGAGTTCCCTCATGCACACTGGCCTAGTTTGCCTCAGCAAGGCACATGTGTGAACACGTGAGGTTCCCAGCTTTCTTCTGGGGTTGGTCCAAAGCCAGGTAAAGTTCCAATGTTAAAAAGCTTTAATATTCTATGTGAAGAAGACTCAGTGCCAACACCATTTTTTCCCAGTATTTAAAAAAAAGGTTACATTTTCACATAAATATTGGAATCCTCAGAATTAGTCATTTCAAGCTGCACTAACCCTAGATGACTCCTGTGATATAGAACACCCCTGTGTCTTTTTGTTTGGATGCAAATCACATGCCTCCTTCCAGCTTATTAAAAAAATTCTCCCTAAAATATACTGTTTTTTTTAAATAATATATATATTGTCCTGGGGAACCTGATATTGTATAACAACTTTATCATTTATCTGCTGCCACCACTATTGGTGTCCTTGCACTTTCTTTTGATGAAGCTACCAATTCTTTCATCTCAGCATTTAATTTATATATTACTCAATCCATTGCTTCATGGCCTTTACTAACATTAAAGGTGTCATTCTTGCCACCAGTCCTTCAAGGCAACTGGTGAGGCTGACACCTTTTGCAGTGATTTTGGCTTCCTGAGTCAAAAAAAGTTTTTTTCTGTGTCCTAAGAATGTAGTTTGTATATAAGCCTCTCATCTACTGAAACCATATTTGTAAATGAAATATTAGTAGACTTAAGACCCATTGTTTTCTCTACAGGATCAACTACAGAAAGTCCTTGCACATATATTTTGATTCTTGATGCATCCGTACTAGACGTTAAAGTGGAAGGGAGTCCCCAGTCTGTGCTAAGAAGTCTGTGGCTGTGGGGCTTTCCAGATGGATCTATGTGTCTATCCAGCACATCAACTCCAACCACACAGTTTCATAGGGTTTGGGTATTTCTGCATTGCATCTCTTGGAACAGTTTCCCCATGCGTGCTCAAAGATGTGATCTGAAATCCAGATCCTCATGATGCCTGCAGCCTTCTCAGTGTCTGGGCAGCACTAGCAGATAATGAGATCCTGGAGTGAATTGTTTTTTAAAAAATCTTTCTAGTTTGATTTTCATGACAACTAAAAATGATGGAAAGCAGAGCTGAAGGCATAGCTAAGTGGTACAGTGTTTGTCTGTGATGTGCAATGCTGTGGTTCTCAGTACTGTAAAAAAAACATAAAAACAAAAAAAAATCCAAACCATGAATGGGTTTACCTATCCATGCTGCACCCAGTAAAACTAAATTCCTCAAATGGAAATAATAGGAATATTTTGGCACTATTAGAGGCAGTGATATCACTGACTCTCTAGTGGCTGCTTCCTTTACTTTCTTGCCTTTAGGTAGATTCGGTTGAATTACTTACAATAAACAGAACTTTGAGTAAAAGTAATCTTGTTTTATGAACAGCATAATCAGTGCACTGAATTTTTCCCATCTGTTAAAAAAGATCTGTAAGAGAAAAAAAAAAGAAAGTTGGTCTGAATTTGTAAAAATAGTAAGTTCATCATTCAGTAAATTATTGCAAGTAATTAAATAATTTATCACTGGTCTGAACTTTGCAATCAGAGGAAGCAACCATTATCATGCTACTAAAATAGAAAGCGTGAGAGATCACAGTAAAAATGTCTTCAATTTTAACTGGTTTGATGACACCACATTACTTATCAAGATTTTTTGCAAGTTTTCCTACAAATCACTTAAGCTTCTTGATGGAAGAAAAAATCTTTACATAAAGTTATGAAATGAAATTTTGTAGAAGCATTGTTCCTTTATTGGAGTTTTTAATTTTGAAACTCAGCATATACATCAGTTGGAAATCAGAGATTCTTTTCTACTAAGTTCATTTAAGACACTGTGACAGCTCATCTACTGTCAAGGAGGATCAGCCCACAAATTCAACAAAATTGTGTACCACAAACAAATATTTTATACAACCAACAGACACCAACCTGCAAATTTTCATCTTGCACAACCTCTGTGGATTATGTTATTAATCTGTTTCTAATCGTTCTTTTTATTCATCAAGAGTGAAACATTATTATGCAGCTTTCCCTTGAAATGTCACTTTCTCATCTGGGTTAGACAAGCTTGGATAAAATCTCCCTCCAGGAATTTTTGTAATGTTCAGTTTCCCACAGAAAGTGCTTCTTCAGTAGATAAAAGCTGGTAGTTGTTAAACGTAGATTTAAAATGTCTAAATTGCTTTATTACTTGAAAATGTTTCTTAAATCCTTAAAGCAATTTAAATCAGGGATGAGGAAAAGTACTAGTCATTTGGAAATTTAACTATTTTGTGTCAGTCTTCTGAATAATAATTCCTTTATGAAACCCAAGAGAGGCCTTTTAAATGATCTCATACAAATACCCAAATTTTATCACAGACTAAAATCAAGCTCTTAAAGGTGAAGGTCTTACAGAAAGACAAGCTCAGAGTCCAATACCACATGTGCTTTTTAGACACTGCCAATATGCACCAATCTATTCACTGTGGTCTTAAGATTAGAAGAAAACAGTTCTGCAGTAAATAAATAAAGTTTGAATCTTAGCTTTCCCACTCAGCAGCTGTATGACTTAATCTGTTTTCCTGCTATTTTAAGTGTTATATTACAAAGAAATAAGAATTTGAAATTTTGAATTAGATTTTCCTTTGTCTAATACAAGAAAGTTGTATACAGTCATTTGTCCAAATATAATACCCCTCCTATACATTGTTTTAGAGCAAAGATTCTATTGTCTAATTTTGTTGCCATATATTTTCCCTTGAATATGCTTTTTTTTTGTGGGTACTGGGTGTCGACCTCAGGACCTCGTGTGCCAGCAGGCACCCATGACGCTGAGCGATATCACCGGCCCTTTTTTCGTATGTGGGATCCGGGAGTCGAACTCGGGCCCTCGCGCTTGCCAGGCAGGCGTGTACACCACTGAGCCATCTCACCGGCCCTGAATATGCTTTTTTTATACCAATAATAAGATCACATTTTAATATGTACCAAGTTGTTTGAGAATGTTTCATTGATGACCCCAAACAACCAAAACAAATATCCATTTTCTCAAGAAGTAAACAAAGCTATCCATGAAATTTCTGTTAGTTGACCACTAGGCCTGACATTAGAGGACTGATTATAATAGTGAGCTGAGTACATGAAATCTCACCTACAATCATGATTCTTTTTGCTGTCTAACAAGTTTAAAATTTCTTTAAGTGATTCAACTTTTAAAAACTTTCAATAACTTTAATTTTAATTGATTGCCTTACTAAATTTATAAATTTTATTTTCTATTTACAGTTAATGAAATTTTAAAATGTTAAATATTATATTTAAATTGATAAGAGCATTTTTAGTAATTATGATTTCAAATTATTTCAATGCGTAAATATAGAACTTTTTGGTTAGCACTGATTTTAAATTTGTCAATATTCACATTTTTAAAAATCCTCAATTTTGATCTTCTTATGAAAAATCCAAACTTCAGGCAACATCTTGTATAACAGCGTATGACTGGTTGCATGTGACTTCCATTCTTTTAGACAAAATATATTTGGCATATGTGGGTTTCATATCCAAAGGCCAAATCAATCACTAATTTAAAATATTTAAAAAGGAGAAAAGCATGTTTATATATTCATTATGTCATTATTCCCTAGATAATACAACTAATCAAGTACTTCCATAACATTTACATTGTATTAGGTATTGTAAGTAGTTTAGAGACAACTCAAAGCACACAGGAGGATGTGTATAGGTTTTAGGCAAATCTTTCATTTTCTACAAGGGACATGAATATCCTAGGACTTTGGTATTCATGGGGGAGTTCTAGACCCAATTTCCCAAAGATGCTAATTGGTTTATGATACCTTGCCTATGAGCAACTCACACATTGATGTTATTTGGATAGACAGTGCAATTTTTTTTAAATGGTAAAAATCTATAGAAATTGAATAATTAATGCTTTTAGCTCTATTACTATGCAACATTCAGAGGGAAGGGTAATATAAATATAAAACTACTGATAACAGATGTTCCTGGTGACAGTATAGGACAACTCTATGTAATCTCACCATTTTTTTCCACTATATCACAGGCTTCTTTCCTTTTGGAGTCTCATCTCTAGATGAACACTTTCAGTGTGTCCAAGTAAATGCAAACTACTTTTAAAAAGTAGCTTTGACGTGTTGGTGGATTAAAGAGATTTTTAAATTGCTACTTTGGCTGAAGCTTAAACCAGCTTTAAGTCATTACTAATACCTAGTTTTTTTTTACTTAATTAAAAAAACTGTTTTCAAGCCACCAAGTATAGTCAACTTCAGTGTGTGTGTGTGTGTGTGTTTATTGTGCACATGTGGGTATTTGATGTCTCAGAAACTAGGTTGAGGGTACAGGTTCTTACAAAACAAACAAACAAACAAAAAGCTGCTTTTTTCATATTACCCAGTGTGGTGGATTAACTAATGGTCAACTTATAACACCCAACTGAACTGAATCAGCATGGTTCTGGGTGTGGAAGACCCACCTTAGGATTGTTGCCAATAGCATAAAAGGAGAACTGTAGAGGAAAATGGTATCATGTTGATTCTCCTGGAGAAGCTTGTCATGATAGTTTTCCTGAACTCTGCTGTTCTCATCATCAGAGGACTGTCCTCCTCATTGTCACTGAAGACGGCTGCAGTTCTTTTCAGGGGAGCTCTTGTCCTTACCTTGAGCATTGCTTCCTGGCTCCAGTGCAGATCCCTCAGTGTGTTGGCAAAGATCCTTCAAAGTCTGCTGGCACAGACTTTTTAGCTTCCACCACTGACCTTTGGGCCTTCCCAGTGCAGATCCTTGATACAGACTTGCACGAAACATTGTCATGGGCTCTAGGTTCTCAACTGGATTTCTGCAGGACATTGCCATGGGTTCCAGGCCCTCAGCTGGATTCTTTGGGTCTCTAGTGCATGGAAAGATCTCTTTCATTCTGCTGCATTTGACTTTTTGGGTTAATGTTATAAAATAATCCTATAAATTATGTACCCTATATTAAATCTATTCCCTTGTAAACCCTGACTACAATACACAGATACCAAAACCAATTGATTAAAAAAAAAAACTAGTAAAGTGGGAAATTAACTGAGTTTTCAAGACTAAAATTTTTACTTCATTATAAATAACGTAATGCATATTCTTCATTGTTTTAATTGAATAAATAATAAAAAAAAAGATGTTCAGATGCTTGGATCTATTTTTGGCAAGTGTCTTCTTGTAAGTACATGTTATATAATTTACAACTCAATCATTTTTTTGCTTCCCCACTGATATCTGAGGTGCAGAGCTTCCAGGCATATTGATAATATGCCCACTTCTCATTCGGAGCTTTGCTTTCCTTGCTTTTTCTCCTGACATTATTATAGCAAAAGCTGGAGAGTTCCATGTATGTCATGTTTTAATGTCCTATGATACAAAAAAAAAAATCCATTCACCAGGTGAAATTTTGCTGGGGGATATGAGGAAGATCTTTCATGAACCCAGCAGCAAGCTTTGCTCTGAAGAAATAGCTATGCAGGCTTCCTGTGAAGTTAGCTACACAAAGCTCAGGGAGGTTTAGCATCCTGTCATACTCACTTAACAGAGAACTCCTGACATTCCCTTATACTGCTTGATTTTGGGTGAATCCTTAAATGTAGAAAAGGGAAAACATGTCAGCAATTTGACAGCTGTTAAACGTTAATATAATTAGGTACAACATTCTCCATCTTATAGAGATGAACACTGAGGTTTAGAGTATTTGGCCCATAGATATGTAGGCAATAAGTCTTGAGAAGATATATGAGTTGAAGTCTCTAGGATTTCAAAACAAACCAGATTATCAAATCATACTTCTCAAGTCATAAAAAAAATGCCATAGATGTGTTCAACTTGTTTTCCTCTAGAGTCTGAATTTGGTATCAAGTTTAAACTTAATAGTTTCTTTCTCCTATGTATGAAGACCTCATAACCCAACTAGTCAAAAATTTAACTCATTGGCCCTACTTTCAGATGAAGAATCAAATCATATGGCAAAATTTTTGATCACCTATCTAAAATATTCTCCTTTAAGGGGAAATAAATACTCAGGATGAGGTGATCTTGGGCCAGTTGGTGAAGCCACATTGGTACAAACCACTTCATGTATGAATTTACCTGGAAATTTGGATGGGAAGGGGAAGTGCGAATGCATCTTAATCTGGATCAGATTGAAAGAAGTGCTGTTGGAGGTTTCTTGGCAGCTCTGTTGCGACCATGATAGAAACCATCTTTAGAATGAAGCCAGAGCTGAAAACAGAAGAGTATCTTTAATGAATGACTGAACCACTGCTGGTGCCATACCTAGAACTTTCCTTTCCACTGAAACTCTTATTAATTAGATATAGCAATTAATTATTGGGCCAATTTTAATTGGGATATTTTGTTATATGCAGCCTAAAACATTCTAATTGATATATTCTTTAAAAGATTTAATTTTTAGGAAATGTAATCAGTGGTTATTTTAGCTAAGTCATTTGTCTAAAACTTATATGTTATGTGCATGTATCAATTCTCTAAAACAAATGTAAATGTTATGTACTGAAAACATAATAAATTTTTCAAAAAATTAATAGAGGAATTTTTCTATTTTATAACACTTCAAAGGTTATTCAGAATATACTATATTGATATAATGTAGCTGAACAAGGAAGGAAAAAAACAATTATCAAACGAAAAAGGTCTAAGATTCAGATTCCAAGGAAGGAAATGAAGAGCTCAAAATATGACAGAAATGGTAACAGAGTCAGTACATAAATAATACTGTAGGACTGTCTTCAAGGGAATCATCCACCTGAGGTCATACCTCCCAAGCAAAACATAAAACTGAAATGATTTAAGCTGCTGTAATACTTTCAAGGTTAGACAGGAGCTAAGGGCCTTTGCCAGATTCTGGCTTGAGTATTCACAAGCTGTTCATCAAGAATATATATACATATATATATATATATATATTTGATAAACATTATTTTCTGCATATGCACTTTTTTTTTAGCTTAAAGCAATTCCTTTTGAATAGTTCAGTACTAGAAAAATAAGAGACCTGGGGGAGATACAGCATGTTACAACACTTGCAAAGTTCTTAACACAACCTGACATATCAACTACTCCTGAGGTGAGAAAAGACAAATATCCTTATCCCTCCCTCAACCACCAGGTCACTCTTTCTCCATCTTTGGAACTGTGTTATTAAATAAAAATCAAATCTCTCAATAAGATTGTTCAAGGTATAGTCACATTTTAGTCTTCAGGGCCCTACATATTACCTGGAATAATAACAGGAGATCAGTAACACTAGACTACAAGCTCCAGGAGGATGACAAAGAAATGTATGTTACCCACTGTGGAATCTCAAAGACCAAATAGACATTTGTTGATCATAAGAAATATGCATTAAGTACCTAGATGCATTTACATCTGAATAGATTTTCGATAAATGTTTGTTACACATAGTAGTCATAGCAAAGTTGTCCACATTTGCAAACTTGTTTGATACCTTGGACTAAATATATTAAAAGTAGACTACCAGCTTTAAGAATCAACCTGCTTTATTAAATATATGAAGATATCAAACACAGTAGTACTTTGGAAATGTTTTTAACTTTAGCCATCCCAGTGAGTTAAAAGTATTTCTCAGTGTGGTTTTGATTTACACTTTCCTAATGAATAATTACATTGAGAATTTCTTCATGTGGATAGTGGCCACTAGTACTTTCTTTGAAGAGGTTGTATTCAATGTTTGGCCTATATTTTAACCATGCAGTTTGTCTTTTTATCACTGAATTTAGGAGATTATACACTGTTGATACAAGAGTTTTATCAGACATATTATTTACAAATATTTTCTCCTATTCTGTTGGTTTTCTTTCAATTTATTTACAGTGCCCTTTGAAGCACAAAATTTGTCAATTTTGATAAAGTTAAACTTATCTTTTCCTTTCTTACTTGAGCTTTTGGTGTCATAACTAAGAATATATTGCCTAAGCCAAAGTCACAAAGATTTATATTTCTAAATGTTGATAGTTTTATGTCATATATTTAAGTCTATAATTCATTTTCAGCTCACCTTTCTGTCAGATAGAGGTCCTACATATATGTCCAGCTGCCCCAGTACTGTCTAATGAAAAAACTATTTTCCCTATTAAATTGTCTTAGTAATCTTTCTGAAGATCAGTTAGCTGTAGATGCATGGGTTTTGCTGTATTCACTATTCTATTTCAATGATCTGTATGTTTATTATAGCATGTGCCACACTGTCTTGATTACAATGGCATTACAATAATTTAAAAATCAAGATTGACTCATTCAAAATTTGTTTTTCTTTCTCTAATTTGTTTAAGCTATTTTGCAACATCAGATTTCCACATTATTTTAGAATCAGTCAGATAATTTCCATATATAAACAACTGAAATTTTGCTGGAGATCAAATATAGATAAATTCAAGGGGGCTTCTTACTATAGAGATCATACTTTTAAAAATTTATTATTGCATGCTTCATTTTTTGATGTGATATAAATTTATTTTCTTAACTTCATTTTCAGAATATTCATTGTTCTTGTATAAAAATGAAGTTGATTTTTGTATATTCACTATGAATCTTCAAACCTTAAGTTATTATCTATAATATTTTTAATTAATTTCTAAAGATATTTTATTTGCAACACCATGTCATATACAAATAAAGATAGGCTTACTGCTTCTCTTCTAGTCTGGGTTGCATGTACTTTTTTTCTTTTTGTTCCCTAACTGTCCATACTAGATGCTTCTAATACTATGTTGTAAAGTAGAGGCAAGAATAGAAAATTATGTATTATTCCTGGTCTTTAGGGTAACACATTCAATCTTTCATTTTGTCATGTCAGTAGTGGAGTTTTCCCACATATTTATTATCAGAATGAGGAAATTTCTTTCTATTCTGAATTGTTTTTATTATGGAAGGATGTTGTCAAATATTTCTTTTATATCTTTAAGATAATAATATACTTTTCCACTTTTATTTTATTAATGTGGTATTTACATTGATTCCCCTATGTTCCATCATCCTTGCATTCCTGGAATAAATCTCACATAATAATGGTGTATAAGCCATCTTTTGGGGGTTGGGATTAGTTTGCTAATATTCGGTGAGAATTTTTGTGTCTATACTGGTAAAGAATATTTCTCTGCCTTTTCTTGTGTTTCTGTATCTGGATTTAATATCAGAGTAATACTAGCCCATGGGATGTGATGATTTTAGTTCTTTTTTAAAAAATTTATCTGTAAACCATTTGTCCTGGGCTTTTCTTTGTGGGAAATTTTATGATTACTAATTAAATATTTTGCTTAGAAAGGGCTATTCAGGTTTTCTATTGTTTTCCCATGTTGAAATAGCTTGAATCTTTCTAAAAATTTGTTCATTTAATCTAAGTCTACACTTACTGACATACAATTTTTCATCATATTCCCCTAGAATCTCTCTTATTTCTATAGAGTTAGTATTCTCTCTCTTTCTCTCTCTCTCTTCCACTCTCTCTTTCTCTCTTATTTTCTCTCTCTCCATTAAGTCTAGATAAAAATTTGTAAATTTTCTTGATCTTTTCCAAATACCAGATTTTGAATACTTATTTTTTCTATTGCTTTTCTATTGCTTACTTTATTTGTTTTCTTCCACCTACTTTGAGTTTAGGTTTTTCTTCTTTTTCTACATCTTTAAGGCATAAAGTTACAGTAGTGGTTTAAAATATTTTTGTTTTTCATATAGTGTGTTATACCTATAAGTTTTCCCCTAAGTACTGGCTTAATTGTATCTCTTAAATTTTGGCATCTTTGCATTTGTTTTCATATACCACAAGGTTCTTGTAATCCCTTGTGATTTTTCTTTGACCCATTGATTATTTAGTAGTATATTTAATTTCTCTGTATTTGTGAATTTCCCAATTTTTTTCTTTTGATTTCAAATTTCAATCTGTTGCTGAGAGAGAGCATACTTTTTATAATTTCAGCCCAA
Organism: Erethizon dorsatum; assembly: GCA_028451465.1. Lineage (NCBI taxonomy): Eukaryota > Metazoa > Chordata > Mammalia > Rodentia > Erethizontidae > Erethizon > Erethizon dorsatum. The sequence goes on along the minus strand of CM051825.1, from coordinate 59,385,493 downwards.
TTAAATTTATTGAGGCTGTTTTCTAGCCTAATACATAGTTATTACCTAAAATACCCATCAGAAGGCTATCTTAAAAGCTTGAAAGCTTGCCCCCAATGAGCTTTTGAAGTAACTGTGTCATGCAGAATTTAACTTTATCAGTGTATCACTGATCAGATCATAATTTGATGGCATTATTGAGAGGTGATGGAAACAGGAGGTGAGGTGTATTTGATCATGGCAGATGGTGATATTGGGAAGCATATCTTCCTTTCACAGACTCTTTTCTCTCTGCTTCCCAGCTGCCATGATGTGAGATTTGCTCCACAGACCCTTCTTCCATGAAGGTTTGTTTGACCCCAGCCCCACAGGAATGGAACCAGCTGACCATGAACTGAAACCTCTAAAACTGTCAACCAAAATAAATCTTTTGTCTTTTAAATTGCTTCTTTCAGATATTTGCCATAGGGATAGAAAGCTAGTACAGTAGTTTATCCTGGGAAAAGCTCCATGTGAACTTAAAAATATATGTGCTGCTTTGGAATATAGGTCCTTGAGATATCTATTTGGTCTATTTATTCTACCTCTGGTTCCAATATCTGTCCTAATTTCTTTTCTCATTGTTGAAAAAATACTTCACACCCACAAGTTAAAAGGGGAAAGCTTCATTTTAGCTTACAGTTTGTAGAGGTTTCAGTCCATATTCAGCTGGTTCCTAGGCAGGGTATCATGGCATAGGGAAATGGCAGAGGAGAAATAGTTTATGGTGGCATGGTAGGCACGAAGAGCAAGCTTTCCTTCTTCCTGTTTTTATTTCTTCCAGTTAACAAGCCTATTGATTGATGCCACACACACACAGTTCATTTTCCCTCTTCAATAAATCCATCATCCACACCCAGTACTATGCTAAACCGTTCAGTGGACTAATACAAAATTACATACCCATGATCCAGTCATTCCCAAAAGCCCTACTTATGAGTGCATGAGGCTCTGTAGGGACATCTAGATATAAGCTATAAAAGTGTTCAAGCCCTCTATTTCCTTGTTGATTTTCTATTCTATTGCACTATTGATTATTAAGGGAACAATATTGAAATTTCTAATGTTATTGTTGAATAGTCTATTCCTTCAATTCAATCAGTTTTTTTTCTTCAGGATGAAGGTATGTTGATAGATGTTATATAGTTTTAATAGTCTTTTAACTGTAAAATCCCCTTTTCATCTCTAACAACTATTTATTATAGTTTATCTAACAATAAAAAATTACTCAAGTTTTTCTTTAGTTATTGTTTGCAAGGTACATATTTTCTCATGTTTTACTTTCAACTTACTTGTGTTTTTTCAAACCTAAACTGTGATGCTTTTAGAGTCTATACATTTGTATTTTTAAAATACAAATTATTCTGCTAACTTTTACATTTTAGTTGGAATATATGTTTAATCAATTTTCATTTAACAACATAAGCATAGGCAGGATTTGCATCTAGCAATTTGTATTTGTTTTCTGTACTTTTAGTTTCTTTTTTCCATTACTATGCCCTTTTGTATTAAATAGAGACCTTTTTGTATTGAATAGGGATTCCTTTATCATTCTTTTTAATACAGTTCTCTGTTATGTTCTTAGTGTTGCACTGGAGATAAAAATTAAATTATAAAACCAGTGAAATAGTTCAGTGGCATAAGCGCCTGCTCAGCAAGTGAGAAGTCCTGAGTTCAACTCCTGGAAACCCCATAAAGGAAAAAATGGCTGGTGATATTGCTCAGCGGCACAAACACTTTCTGGCAAGCATGAGGTCCTGAGGTCGACTCCTAGTACCGACATAAAAAAAAAACTAACATAAAAAATTTTGTTTGATCAAACTGAATTTCAATAATATATAAAAAAATAGTCCATATATATCTTCTTTACCTCATCTTTATTTATAATGTTATTGTCGTACAAATTTCATCTCTATATACTATAATTTCATCAACACAAATTTTTAATGATTACTATGTGCAGTTGTATTATAATTCAAATAAAGGATAAAGGGAGTTAACAAATAACTATTTTATTTTATTTATTCATTTATTTTTATATACGGGTACCAGGCATCAAACTCAGGACCTCACACTTACCAGGCAGGCGCTTATGCCGCTCAGCTATATCACCAGCCCTAAACTATTTTAATATAGACTTTTATTTTAAATATTTAACCACCTTTATTGTTCTTTATTTCTTCATATGGACTCAATTCATTGCTTACTGTCTTTTCATTTCAGCATAAAGATCTTCTTAGTATTTCTCATAGGACATGACTTTTGGTTACAAATTCACTCAGTTTTTGTTTTGTCTTCAATTTGGAAATGTCTTGATTTCTCCTTCCCTTATATACATGAATTTTGGCCAAGGCCTCTCCTTCACCTCTTTAACTTTTGACTGTGATTCATCTTGTTATAGATTTCTTTGCCTTTATAATACTTGAACTTTGTTGAGTTTCTTGGATATACAGTTATGTTTTTCATAAACTGTGGGTAGCTTTTAGACACTGTGTACTTAAATATTATTTCTTCCCTTCCCTCTTCTCTGGACTTCTTATTATGCATATATTAGTACACATGGTAGTGTCTCACAGGTATCTGAGACTGTATATTATCACATTTGTTCTTTCTTTTCCTTAGTCTAAGTCTCAGTTGACCTATATTTAAATTCACTGATTTGTGTGCTTTTCAATTTTGCTGTAATACTTACAAGTGAATGTTTATATTTCAATTGTCATACTTTTGAACACTAGAATTTCTATTTTGGTATTCATTTTTGTAGCTTGGACCTATCTTTTCAGCTACTCCATCTTTAGTATAATATTGTTCTCATATTTTCCTTCAGTTCTTTGTAAATATTTTGAAAATAAATGATTTTCTATCTCTTTTTTAGTAAGTAGAACTGTGAATTTCCTCTGGTAAAGATTTCAACTGGGTCCTTTTTCCTTGTATATGACCCTTACGTTATTTGCTCTCATGTTTCATAATTTTTAAAAAACACTTAAAATAATATAATCTTAGAAATTTGGATATCAGATTCTCCATACCTCAAGTTCACTGTTGTTATTGTTTATTATTATTGCATAATTATTATTTGGTTAGTATCTTTTCTGAACTAATTCTGTAAAATCTGTATTCTCTGTTGTATGTTGTCATTGGGTTCTCTTTCTGGTTAGCTTAGTGATCAGCTCACAGCTGTGAAGATATCCTTAATTGTCCACCACATATAAATATTCCCATCTTTACCAAAGAACTCTATGTGCATCTTCGGGTATGTTTTCAATTCTTGCAAAATTTTTACAACTCTTCCTTATTCTTTTTCTTGCCCATAGCTTTGGGGCTTGCCAGAAGTAGAGTTTATGACCTTATAAGATCTTTAGGATATGCATGGCTGTCTTACTTTTCTCATTTCTGAGACAAAATATCTGGCACTTAAAAATTAAAGGATGAAATGTTTATTTCAGCTCAGTTTGTAGAGGTTTCAGTCCACAGTCAGCTGGCTCCAAGGCATGGTGACATGACAGAGGGCCACCACAGTAGAGAAAAATTTCATGGTGTTTCAGGGAAGGTAGAAGAAGGCTGTAAGCAGCAAGCACAGCAGTAGCTGGCTTCTCCTATTTATCCCTTCTAGGTTACCCACTTTTTGGGTGGTACCATCCACACACAGGGTGAACTTTTCCATTATTCATACCCAGAACTATGCTAAACCAATCAGTGGATTGATTTAGTAATCATCCACCCTTAATCCCAGCATCACATACCCTAGGTCCAGCCACCTCTCAAAACTCCCAGCTATGAGAGTTTTGAGGGGGACATACAGACACAAGCCATAACAATGGCCATAGGAATGTGCATAGGCCTACGTATCCATAACTCTCTACACTTACAAGGACATGGTAGAGTTATTCAAAGTCCTGTATGGACATCTTATTTCCCAAGTGGTTGTTTTTTTTTTTTTTTAAGTGTTTTTTTTGGGGGGGGGTTAATTTATTGTGTGCCACAACTGTTATTAATCACCCTTTAAGTATTTCTGGGGCAAAATGCTGCTTGTATTGGTCAAGATTTGAATCAAGTGAAATAAAGATAGATCTATGCTCAGACCCTTCCATGAAATCATTAGAGGGTTCATATAACAAATATCTCTGAATGCTTCATTCTGAAATAGTTTCAAGCCAGTTTTATCTCTTTCAGTGGCTTTTGGGATGATGGTTTTCATCATGATTGTGTTCTGTTTGTTTTTATGGCACTGCATAGCTGAAGGGATGAGGACAGGGCAAATTAAAATGCCACAAAGACATCTGTTTTTACTGAATTTATTTAAGAAAAAAATATTTTTCTTGGATTAATTCTCTTCAGATTGCTGCAAGCTTTTGGTTCATTTCCAGGGTTCTGAAAAGGTTGATTCTGACAACTTTTGCTGGGGTTACTCATTGCTTCTGTGGAAGAATTTCAAAATTTATTCATATGCCATTTTCTTGTGTTTGTAAGACAACAATGATTTTTGAAAAATGTCTCTGATCCATCAGTTCAGTGACGGTTATGAAAATTTGCTTTTATATAGTGACACACTCATATTTATCAAGCCTTGGGATGTTTTATGGTGTATTTTGTACCCTAACAGTTAATGTTGGGTCTGCTTTAATCTTTATTTCCAGAGTTCTTCTAACAATTTGTTTATGATAAAAATAAATAGAAAAGAACTTTAGCTTCAGAGAATTTATGTTTGTTAATCATGTATTTCAGAGTGCAATGGAGGAAAGAGGAAAAAGAAGTTCAAAGCTGTATTTTGAATAGTAAAACAACTTAAAAAAGAAAAAAAAAACAGCACTATAAAAAGTCTAACAAAAAAGCCCCTAGAATCACAAATCTGTAAAATATTATTTGGAGTATGAAGAAAAGTATACACTACATTCTGGGGAATATTAAAGGCTATGTTTTTGAGGTTTGTATGTGTGTGGCTATACACATGTCTATTTTCCTAATAATCAAAGTTTTAAAATCACTATGTCAAAAATAGTCCTTTCCAACATAATAAGAATGCAGTGCTTTTATTCACTTAACCCTTGGAAGATTCTGGTAAAAAGTTGTGTTGTTTTAGATGAGTAAACTGAAGGTCATTCTGTATAAGTAATTTGATTAAAGGTGTGCATCAAGTAACCAAAATTAATATGAAATACAAGTTGCTATAGCTTGTATCTAGATGTCCCCACAAAGCCTCATGCAGTCATAGGTGGGGCTTTCCAGAGGTGGTTGGATATAGAGTGTGTGATGCAGGATCAAGGGTGTGTGATTGCTAAATTAGTCCATTGATTGGTTCATCATAGTTCTGGGTGTGGATAATGGGAAAGTCCACCCTGGGTATGCGTGCTACCCACCCTAAGGGCATGTAGTCTGGATAAAATATAAAGGACAGAAAGAGGGCTGGTATAGCTGCTTACTGCTTTACTACTTCACTACTTGTTGCCTTGCTGCCTTCTGTGTTCTGCCTGCCATGAACTGTTTCTCCTCTGCCATACCACCTTGCCTTGGAGCCAGCCAGCTATGAACTGAAGTCTCTACAAATTGCCAACTACAAGAAACATTTCCTCCCTTAACTTTGGGTGTCAGGCATTTTGCTTCAGCAACAAGGAAAATAAGACACAAGTCTAACCCATTGTTCTCTCTGGAGATCGCAAGTGCTCAAGACCACGTTCTAAACACAAATGACAACTTTCTTTCTTGGACACACTGTACTTTATTGATTTGAAAACATAAAGCAGTGATCTTAGAACAAGGAACAAGACTATTTATATTACAGTTAGTAAGACAGATGTTAAACAAACAATTATGCAAATAATATTTGTAAATGTTATGTAGGAAAAATAAAACATAAAATGAAAAAGCAGAGGAGAGGTACCCAATATAGATTGTGGAGTTTGTGAATGATGAGTTGAAGAGCAATAGCAGGGAACACACACAGAGGACATTAATCTAAAAGAAGTTTCTGACAGAAAAGAAAAAACAGAAAAAAAAGTTAGAATAAATGAATTATGAAAAATGAGAGTGAGAGCTATATCAAAAAGAAGCTGAATAAACATATAGAAGAACAGAAATCATCCTGAGATTAACAACCCACAATAGGATAACTTTCCTAAGAAAATTCATAAAGGAGTTCAAACAAGAGAAGGACAAAATCAGATGTGAACTTTTAAGATATACTTTGAAGGGGATATTTCTGGATATTTTTTCAACATGTTGTGGTTCTATAATCATTTAAAAATAAAAGACATTTATTATTAGTGTAGTTTAAAGGAAGCACAAAAGAAAAGAAAATATTTAAGTTTTGAAAAGTGAATTGAATTAAATAAGGTTCAAAGAGGGGAACTAATTAAGAGGTCATTGCAATGGTCCAGGCCAAGAATAGTGGTTGTCTTGTTGACAATGCTGGAAGTAGAGGTGAAAAGAAGGGGCTATATTTGCCATATATGCTGGAAGTAGAACCTGTGTGAAGAGGATAATGGGATTGGACTATTAAAAAGTACTCCCACGTTTCTTATGTTGCAAATGATACCATTATCAGGAAAGATCAGAACTGCAAAAGAAATGTTACCACTGAAGGCCAAGTAAAAATTAGATTTTAGATGTATAACATTAAGTTACTATGATTTCATATGAACTAAAACATGTAAAAAAGCTGCAAAGTTTACCAGTGTAAATGGGAGTTCAAGATTTATAACTGTGGGGTGACTACAGGTGGAAACAATGTAGCTCAAAATAGATAAAAATATTTGGGATATTCTCATCAAAAAGAAATGACCAACATTTAAAATAATGTATATATTCATAGCCCCAATTTGATCAGTGCATTTTATTTGCATATTTATGTAGCAATGTATATAAATTTTATTTTGATTGACACTTAAAAATTATATGGTGCAATATCATATATATTCAGTATAAAGATTTCTCACCATGGCAAAAAGGAGAAACTTTAAAACAGCTTTTGACTTTGGCAAGTGTTCCTCAGAGTTTCTAAAATACTGAATTGCCAATATTCTTTTAGCTGCTAGAGTCTCTTCTGCTTGAGCAGGTCCAGAGATTAGAGATAGGGAATTTACTGTTTCTTGAGGAATCTTCGGACAGCTGAGACAATTATAAAACACTTCCCTATAACCAAATAAAATCTGAAATTCTGTGGCTTCCACCCACCATCCTAGTTTTAAATATTGAGGCCACACAAAAATGGCTTCACTTTGTAATATGACAGTACTTCAAGTATCTGCAGAAATTTCTTCTATCCCCCAAGACTTCATCTCTACAGGCAGGATCTCACTGGTAACTTATCATTCTTTATAGAACACAGTTATGAATCAAGTCAAGAATACTACATACCAATTTATAAAACAAATACCTGTAACAAGAGAGTGCTAACCTTATTAAAAGGTTGAATCTTGGTGTTTCAAAGTATTTATGTTGCAAAGATCATATTTATCTTCTAGTAGCTTGACCAAAATCAGGTAATAATAACTTTTACACTAATGATATTCCATTTAATTCAAAATATAAAACTGGCTTAAACTGCTAGGTTCATCCTGTGGTAGGGAAACAAATAGATGGCAATAAGCAAAACAACGACTGAGTATTTCATCAATGAACATAAGCACATTTTAATTAAAGCATAACTAAAACATTATTTATATATACATGTTATTAAATTACTTCTTTCCCTTTATGAATCAGCTTTGCTCAAATATTTCACTGACTTTTGTGGTTTGGTTTATTTTTTATTTCCTCCAAGCAATCCTGACCTCCAGCTTGACAGCACACACTTCAGATGGGGGCTAAAGGTGTAAATGCTAAAGTTGAGTTCACCATGGATATTAGTCAGTTATCTTATTGCTGAGTCAGATACCTGACACCCACAACTTAAAGGAGAAGAGTTTGCAATGTATATTAGTCAGCTTTCTCATTGCTGAGACAAAACACCTGACACTCACAACTTGAAGGAGGAAGTTGATTTTAGAAAATCATTGCAAGGTCAGCTGACTGCAAGGCAGAACTGTAATTACAGAAGGGCAAAGTGAAACACAGATGCTCAGTCCATGGTGGCCAGGAAATACAGCAGGGAACAGTGCCAAAAAGGAAGTGCCAAGGGACCAGACATAGAACCGAAGGCCACAGCTCTATGACCCACCTATACACACTTAGATGCATGCTCCACCAATTCCCTGGAAGATCACAATGCTAGTTAAATTAACACTCCACCTTACTTGCCACATATTAACTCTTGTCAAGTAGTTACCTCAACACATCTCCTTAAACCATACTTAATCTCCAAATAAAGACAATAGAAAGCTCATAATTCTGCCAAACATAGCTATCATGCATACAAACAGAAGTGCACTAATTCCTTCCCAAAGTCTCATCAGTCCCAGCATTACTAAAAATTCCAAAGTCTTGAGTCTCAAGACAAACTTTTAGCTGTGAACTTAGTTTAGCAAAAGAGTTACATAACCCCAGGATACAATGGCACAGGGTAAACACTGCCATTCTGCATTCCTTTGCCTTCAGAAACCACCCCAGAGGGCCTTGGATCTTACCTGGTTGGGTAACATACCTTCATTCCTTAAGATTCTGGCCCATTTTTCATCCTGCCTGGATTGGGTTATTGTAGTTTTTCATTGACTCTAATACAAGGGCTTGTTAATATTTGAAGATGCCCTAAAGGATCTCCTGCACTCCAAACATATTCTTTCTTATCTCCATTGTGGAGTAGTAGTCCAGTTTCCCCATGTTAGAGTGTATCAATCATCCCTGCCAACGCTGTAACTCCATTTGTAGCCTGTTAACTCAGTGTCAGGAGAAGCCCAAAATGACCAGGGGAAGTCTTAGCATCCAGTTCAATACAATGATTGTTCTACCTCTTGGTAGAAGATTTTCCTACTCCAAAACTAAGATTTCTAGGCCAGAAGAGCATAAAGCCATGGGAAATGGAAGTATAAATTTTGATAGTGAGTTACTATGAGTAATGGCAAGTGGTATTTGTTATGGTTTATATCTAGATGTTCCCCAAGAGTCTCATGCACTCAGAGGTGGAGGCTTGGGGAAGGTGACTGGATTATGGGGATGCTATGGCTAGATATGATGTTAGGAGGTGTGGCCTGGCTGAAAGTGGGTCACTGGAGGCATGATCTGGGAGGATGTCTCGCCCTTCCCGGTTCTTCCTTTGTTGTCTGCTTTCTGTGCAGTATGCGGTAAGCTTATTTCTTCTGTGCAGTCCCTTCCACCATGACACAGACTATGCAAGGACTGAAACTTATAAAACATGAGTCAAAATAAATCTTATTTAAGTTGTGGATGTTGAGTATTTTGTCCCGGTGACAAGGAAAGTGAGCAAGCCATTATTATTCTTATTTTGACCCTTTAGTTTCTATCCTCATGAATCCTGCCTATGTTAAAACCATTACTAGGGCCGGTGAGATGGCTCAGCGGCATAAGCGCCTGCCTTGCAAGCACGAGGGCCCGAGTTCGACTCCCGGATCCCACATACGAAAAAGGGGCCGGTGATATCGCTCAGCGGCACGGGTGCCTGTTGGCGCGCGAGGTCCTGAGGTTGACCCCCCGGTACCCACAAAAAAAAAATTACTATATATTAGATCTGATTCAGAGTTTATATAGCCTTCTGGAGACTCTTGCCCCAATCATGAAAGGTACTACCAGTTAACTGGCACAGTCACTGCATCTTCAGAAGGTAAGTCTCTGAACTGCATGAGTATGAGTCCATTGCATCACTTCTTTGGATGTGAAGAGCATTTTTTGGTCAAAAGAAATGTTTTGCACAAAGCCATAATTATGAATGAGGCATTCTGAATATCTACAGACAGTAGTTTTGATAGAAACATTACATGCAAGGAAACGAATCTATGCTCCATATAAGTATCTATTCCAGAAAGGACAATATACTCCCTCTTTTATGAACTTGTTATTTGACCCACCGATTCATAAAGCTGAAGGTACACAGTAACATTCCATCATCAAATGCAAGTGATATATATGTGACTGAGGCAAAGCTGGTCCTGAAGGCACAAGTGACTTACATGAAGAAGTGGCTCCAATGCCCATCATTCCTATTCTTGCTACACTGCCTTTTGTCCCTCAGTATGCACCTATGACATCATGGGGTGTACCCTACAATCATTTGACAGAGGAAGCAAAGACTAAGATCTGATTTACAGACAGTTCCATATATTATGCAGGTACCACCCAAAAGTATACAGCTGCAGCACTATAGCCCCTTTCTAGGACACTGAAGAAGGACAATGTCAAAGGAAATCTTCACATTGAGCAAAACGTCAGACAGTGAATATGGTTGTACATTTTGCTTAGAAGAAAAAAAATGACTAAATGTGCAACTATATACTGATTCATGAGCTAGGCAATTATCTGGCTAGATAGTCAAGAACTTAGAAGGAACATGACTGGAAAATTTGTGACAAAGACACTTGGAAAAGGGGTGACATCTCTATATGGGCGATGGATGTGAAGATAATTGTGTCGTATATTAATGTTCACTAAAAGGTGACTTCAGCAGAAATGCACTTTAATAATCAAGTAGACAGTATAACCTATTTGGTAAATAGCAATCAACTTCTTTCCTCACCCAGAAGTGTGTTTCACCAATCCCCTAGGTGGATCCCCATATCAACCAAGTTGACACTCCACCATGTCACAGCATGTATCTAATTTATTCTGACATTCTCTAGAATGTTTGCTGAAAAAAATCAAGTGAAAAAGTTCCTCTATGTTATTTTCAAGTGAGCAAATGTTTGTGATTATGTGCTATTTTTCAGGTCCTGCAACTGGTACAGGAAAAAAATCTATTTGTTGTCTGGCATACATTGTTGCATTTTTTCTCAAAACAGTCATTATTAACCCTATTTTACAAATGAGAGAAGTGGAGCTCAGGGATACAGAATTTAAAATATATTCAGCTGTTATGGTTGCTATACACAGTTCCAGAAACACAAATTCCAGGGTGTTATTCTGGCTAGTGGTTGAAAGCAACAGATTAGACATCTGAAGGTTTTATTTTTAATTAATTATCTATTAAATCTGTTTATCTGTTCAATCTTTGTCAATGTCTTAAAATCTCTGTGCTTAAATTTTCTTATATAGTAAACAATACTAATATCTATGTCCTCATTTACTGTGAGGATTGAATGAGATGTATGTAATGATCTTTCAGACATTAAACCCTATTTCATGGTAAACACTCAATAAATAGTAGTTAAAATAATTAAAAGTTTTGTCCCTTCTATTAAGAAGTGAATTGTATACATGTAAAAACATGGAAAAAGAACATTTCTTCTGTTTCCAGTGTCAGAAGCCATTGTCTCAGCCAAAAATTTTCCTCATTAATTCTAATCCACACACTTAACTTCCTCATGTTTTTACTTTAAAATGTTTATTGGTTCTACCATCTTGAGAAAATTCATATAAATTCACCCGAACTATTCATTTTCCTCAAAATACTATGTAACACATTGAACATAATATTTTTGTGAGGCATAACATGGTAAGTTGTCTTGAAATTGCTTCAGGTTCACTTCCTGAATTTTACAATAAAAGACTGAGAAGTCAAAATGGAAAATGAAAAGTATAATCTAACCTTTTTTAGCATTTCATCAAGTTCTCTTTTTAACTCAATCAAAAACGGAACTTGTAGCTGTTTTATGTCCATACACTCATTCAAACTAAGTGAAGGAGCAAGAATATTTAAAACGAGTACTTGTAGTCATTTAAAAAAAAGAGTTACTTTTTTTTTTACTTTCAAACAATGTGTTTTTACATTAGCTAAATATCATATATCTAAATCTGTTGAACTGTGGTTCTTTACACGTAAGCAGGCATTTCGGGCAGGTGTAGCCAGAGACTGCCACTGCAAACATGCCAGTCATCTCCCACTGAAATCATCAGGACACTTACATATATATCCATATTCTTATGAGATTTTTTCTGGTAACTCGAGAGGAAGATGGGAGTTTGAGGCTGGCATAGGTCAGGGAGGAGAAAAGAATTAAACAGATGACTGAGTTTAACCTCCAAGAAAGCCAGGTCTTGCCTCTGTTCATGGCTGTGTTCAGCACCAGGGACAGCACCTGTCTGCCACAGCAGATGCTCAAATTACTTGTTGAATGAAAGATCTCTGGACTGTTAGGTCACAAAGATAATGGTGTAGAGCAAAAGAGGGAGTTGAAGAGATGGATTAAACAGGAGTTTGGGTATCATAGGTAGAGCTACGGTCATGCCCAGATGGCAAATGTTACACAGTTGATATAAAGATCAATTCACCTCTGAATAGAACTCATCACTGTTCTTACAATCCATAGATTTGGAGTTTAGGGCACCATCTGGAGATGACACCCTCAGTAGAAAAGATGACCTTCTTGTAATGGTCATTAGAAGTGTTGAGTTTACTCTAAAATATTTGACAAAATAGAACAGGGAGTGGTGGGTGACTTAAAACACAGGTATAGAAAAACATAACATCCTTTGAGACAGTCATCCACCAAACTATTAGATAATATTAGGAAATGATCTTTGCAACCAAACATGTGCAGGTCAAGATGGGTAATGAATCATAGCTTAAAAATTGCAGTATGTAGAAAATAAGGACCAAGCTTGTAATCATAGCTAGAAGTTTCTGGGATTTGAGGGTCTCAAAATGTTTATTTTATTATTATTTTATTTTATACCACTGACCGTCTTTATTTCCTTTTTTTTTTTTTTTTTGTGGGTACCGGGGGGTCGACCTCAGGACCTCACGCGCCAACAGGCACCCGTGCCGCTGAGCGATATCACCGGCCCCTTTTCCGTATGTGGGATCCGGGAGTCGAATTCGGGCCCTTGCGCTTGCAAGGCAGGCGCTTACGCCGCTGAGCCATCTCACCGGCCCTTTATTTCCTTTTTGAGACTTCCTTATTGGTCTCATTTTCATAAACCCAGTGATATTAAAATCTGTGTTGTTTTTAAAATGTATTTATTTATTTATTTATTTAGTACATGTTTGCAGTACATAATGATCAGATACATCATAATACATACATCATTAATACATAACATGTATTAATGGGGGAGCAGGGAGGAAAGGAAGGGAAAAGAGATTTAAAGGGCAAAAAGAACTGAAGGAAAAAACTGGAAATAGAGCTTTTATAAATGGGGAAGGGAAGAAGGGTTGGAGGGAGGGGAGGGTAAGAGGTCACAATGTTTATTCTTATATTTCCAATGATTTGAGAAAGTAAACTTGTGCTTACTTTAAATTTTCACTTTGAGGTTTTTGGAATTTCTCAAAGATTCTAAAAGTTATAATTCTCTGTAAAGTTCAACTTTCCCCTTTGAAAATTTCATGCCAATTTAGGGCAGAATCTATGCCTTAGTTCTGTAATTCAAAAAAACACTGTTTCAGAAACAATAGCATTTCTTTCATGTCAAACACTTTAAAAACTTGATTAAAATGGGAAAAACCATCTTTGAACCTTCAACTATAATGTGGCTGATTCCAGAAGTATAATGTAACAAATGTTTCTCTTTTCATAGAAACTTTTCATGGCTCTCCACAGGAAAAACTACTTTCTAATGTTCTTTAATAACACAGCTATTAGAAGTGATAAAAGACACACATTAAGTGAGTATTCAGATAAATAGTTGCCACCAGAAACCACTGTTCATAGACCAGGACCTTCACTTCTCTATCCAAATGTGAAGTATATCACAGTGTCCACAGGTTTATTCCAATATTGCCAATCAAAGAGGATATTATTTCTCCATCACACCTTCACTAAGGGCTGGCCTTGTGACTTCCTGTGGCTAACATAATGAAGCAAAATAGCTTTGTGTGAGGTCTGAGCCAAAGACTCAAGTTTGCCTTCTTGGAACAGAGCCCACATGTGAATAAGCCTAGGTTAGCCTATTTGAGGAACAAGTGGAAGACGTGGCTTTCCAAGATGAGGCTAGAACATGTTAATGGGCCCATATGAAATCATCCAGTATTGGGTACATTATTTCAGAGCAAAAGAACTATTCAAATAACCCACAAAATTTTCAGAAATAATGGATATTGTTTTAAGCCACAGGGTTTCAGGTTTGTCATGATGCAAAAGCTGACTTCTTCCAAATGTATAAAGAAAGAGTAAAAGTAGATAGGTGAAAAAAAAAAAAGCTCATGACCTATGATTGGTGGCTGAATTCTGTTTCTCCTTCTCTCCCCTTTTCTCCCCTTATCTCCTTTCCTTTCCTCACCTCTGGGTCCTTAACAAAAACAAATAGGCAAAGAGAGAGAGAAAGGATAATGTTAACAGTCTTTCTCTTCCATTTCAGCACATATTTTACCCTCCCTTCCTGCGCAGTGACTCAACAGCTGTGTCCAGATGCTCAGTGGCTGCACTGACCCTGCACAATTATCTCTCTCAAGAAGCACTTTAACTCCAGCCCTAACTCACAATTTTATTTCTCATTATTTGTCTATATCCCTGACTAGATCAATGCTTTAGGAAGGATCTGCTAAACTAATCTTGGACAAGATGTTGATTGCTGATAAATCTTGGATCTTTATCTCATCAACTAGGCCTTAGCTGACTGTGTTGGAAAATCCACAGATTTATCATCAAATAGATTTTGAGTAATAATCTTACATCTCACCATCACCAGTTCAACCCTCAGCTGAATGGCCTTGAGAAAGAGGCTTAAATTCCATTAACTCTCAATTTTCTTATTCATTAAAACAGTGTTCTTATCTACATTTCAGAGTTAGTAAAAATTAAACTTATTAAAGTATATCAAGGTCCTGACATGTAATAGGGGATCACATAATATTATCAAATGGACTTCCAAATGATTATTCCAAGTTCTACTACTCTCAATGCTTCTGTTTTCTCTGGTTAGATAGCAGACCCTTCTGATTTACCACATCCTCTATCTGACTGCTGATAGAGAATGTGGTAAGTGTTGAATGCAGCATGAATGCCCAGTGCTGAATGCAATATTTAATGCTCAGGAAAATCTCAAAAAATCTTTCAACTGAAATTTTAATATGGTAGAATTTTCTTGAATATTCCGGGTAAGTTTTAAGCTTTATTATGTCCTGCTTTCTCCAGAGATGGGGATACAATATTAGCTAAAATATAGTTCAATAAAAGTCACCATAACCACTTTATCACTGTTCCAGCTAAAATATGAAGCTCATCTATGTCTGTATTTACAGAAACCACTTATTATCCCATTCATGTAGTAAGTATAATAGCTTTTAACTTGATTAACATGGACAGGACCAATAAACCATACTGCTTGAATGGTTTAACCATAAATTATTTGTGCCATAAATTAGCTTTATGACATTGAACATGTCCTGTACATATGTATTTCTACTTCTCTAACAGTAATAAAACAGGGTTAGGAATATTAATTAAGATAAATCAAATGAATATTAAGCATGCTGCCTGACACATAGTAGATAGTTAACATAAACTATCTCTTATAGCAATGATAGCAAATCTTTTAAAGACTGAGTGCCCAAACTGCAACCCAAAACCCACTTATTTATCACAAAGTGTCAAAACTGCGATTAAACCTGAATACTGAGGTTTTAGTTTAGAAAAACAACTGATATCTGATGCTCAACTGCTAGCGAAACTTGGCTTACATGCCGCCAGAGAGGGCTCTATGTGCCCACTGTGGCACAGGTGTCAGAGGTCTGCCACCACTGTCTTATAGAATAAGGACAAGATTTTAGGAAATACCTGACTAACTCCTTCAATGAAACCTCCTCAAATTTGTCTATACTTGGGGACAGGAAGAAGAATTTTACAAAACAAATAGGGAGGCACTTTTTCCTAGGTCACTGAAGTTAGAAGCAACTGTAAAACTCATAGAAATTGTTTATCATAGTATAAGACAGGCATGACAATGTTTTGCATTTGTGGAGTTTAACAAATCCATCTGTAGGATTATCCAGATCCTTTTCATAAAGAAATAATGTTGATAAATCTTTGGTAAATAAATAAAGGAAGAGGGATTAAAGGGAAGGGAGGGAAATGGAAAAAAAAAGAAGCAAGATATATCATATACAGGTACAATTTCCCTATGACGAATGTTATCATTATGTATATCTAAAATGTAGCAACAAAAAATAAAAATTATAAAAGAGTAAACAAAGAAAAAAAGAAATGATGCTGAATGAAATCTCGGCCATGAATATTTCAACATTGTAGGTTTGATCTATAATAAATGAAGCTTGAGATGCAATACATAGATGGCAACTTGTCAATTTATTAACATTTAATTTTAAGTTGTAGCATAGTAATCAATGTCTAAGTCCATACTCAAGAAAATTGGTGAAGTAAGTACTGACATATTTTCAATCCACAATCTTATTAATAAAGGCCCTCTACTTTCTATTAACTCATTTTATATGGCCAGTTCTAAATAACGAGTCATCATTAAAGGAAGAAATATGAACACTAACAACTTCTAAGATCAGTAAAGCCAATTTTAATGTATAGGAAGTCCTAAATGAGGAAAGAAACCATGTATTGACTTGCACAAAGGGAAGGCACATAATATCCATTGCTTGACTTTTGCAATGACCAAGTCACACATGAAAGAGTTAGCAGAGGCTTAATTCTAAATTACGCTCATTTCAGTTACTTCTTAATACTTCATTATTTAGGTAACTAATAATAAAGTACACTGCTTATAATTATATCCTAAGGGAGCAAATTTATTTTAAGAAAAATTATATAACAATAATATTAAGTGGTAACATTCACAATATATTCACAATGGGATTCATTTAAATCATGAGTAGGTTGTTCAATTATAGTATGATTTGAAATAACCAAATTGATCTGCACATATCGAAAATTATACTACCAAATAAAGTAAGATATCTGAAAGAAAGAAATGTCAAACAAGACCCTAGAAACACTAAGCTCTTTCAAGGATCAATTAGGATGTCTGTCATACTTGTAGGAATATGAAGTAGCGGCATGCACGTAATCTGCTGATTCCTTAAATGTTCTGGAAAGTTTGCTATATTTTGAGTATATACTTAATCTGTATGACATTTCATCTCTACATCCAATCATGTATTTTAGAACAAATAAATGGTTAGGATGACACTTGAGTTTCCATCCTTGTTATGGTTGGTGTACAAGCACAGAGAGAGGTTATCATTTCTCGGTTAGAGTGGGTCTAAGCAGAGTGCTCATAGGGCCATCCCACTTTACATCTCATCTGTAAATTGTCTGGAATTAGTTTTAGGACAAAGTATTATTATTCAGAGTTGCAGTGAAAGAGTTATGGATAGTGCTGATAGACTTCCACTTAATGCTTCAAGCTTCTGCCAGTATGTTTTTAGTGCTCATAAATATAGCAGTGTTTAGAGTTCTCACCTTAACATATAGTTAAATTCAAAAGACCAATAGCATAACTTGTCTTCCCTTTCTTCACTGAAACTTTTTCAGATGCAAAATACCTCACTTTCAAGTGCAACATGCAGGATGCTTGATGAGACATCACACAAAGTTTCATGTTATGGGTTAGGAAGTCAGCACTGCTGCTCTGCTGACCTCTTACTTATCAGTCAGGTGTGATTCAACCTTGCCATGGCTCGAGAGATACACACATCTATAAAATCACCAGTTGGCAGAGATGATGGGAAATAAGCTGATGGGAAATAATCTGTCATATATATATATATGTATAGGTCATAGATGCTCAGAAGTTCTGCTGCCAAGAATGAATTCTCCTGTCAATGTTCATTTTCACATGAACAGCGCCCCCAATTTTATTATTAAAGTAAAATTTTAAGGGTCATGGCTGGTGTGAATCTCTCAAAATAAATCAAAATATAGATTGCTGGCAAAATGCTTATGAAGACAAACACCATATATGCAACAAGGAACTGTAAGCCCAAAGACATAGCACTTCTACTATAAATAACAGTATTTTACTTAAATGAATTCCTAGTTCATAATTTTAATATATGAGGGGACAGAGCCCAGAATTCCAAACATACTAAAATAATTGAAAATTAATCCATACCAAATGCATAACGAAGGGCAGGATAATATATCAGTTGTTTGCAGTGCTTAAGCATCCTTAGAGATAAAACTGGACAGCTCCCGAAGCTCACTAAGGCTTTGGACCACTAACCCTGAAGGCTCCTGCACAACCATAAGGTGAGCTGAATGACAGGAGTCATATTTTAAGAAAAAGTGAAAAATAGAGCATTTCAAAATGTGAGAGCCTAGTACTGTGTCATAAAAGGAACTAAATGTTATCAACCAGGAGGAAAGAATAAAGGATCTGCATAACTAGAAAAAAATAAGCTTTAACCTGAAATCTAGCAAGCAACTTCAAAGTACAGCACAATGAAGTCTTCTTTCTCTTTATGTATTTGGTGAGCAACTATTTATTGAACACATACCATATCCCAGGCACTGTTTGAAGCCTAGAATATATAGAAGTGAACAAGGGCCAGTGAGATAGCTCAGTGGCATAAGCGCCTGCCTGGCAAGCATGAGGTCTTGAGTTTGACTCCCAGAACCCACATAAAGGAAAAAAGGGCCGGTGATATCACTCAGTGGCACAAGCGCTTGCTGGCAAATGTGAGGTCCTGAGGTCGACTCCCAGTACCCACATAAAAAAATAAATAAATAAATAGAAGTGAACAATGCATGTGGGCTCCACAATCTCACGGAGCTTATGTTTTAGTATGACAAGAAAATTTATAGGTGAAATAGGTGATTAAATAAACTTTATTCATACCTAGGTAAGGGCTATCAAGCACATAAAACAGCTGATCTAACACAGAGGGGTTGAGTTTGTGGAAAACTGCTTTGTACCAATATTGCTGAGGAAAGTCTTGCTGAGCAGGTGAATTGTGGGCTGACAGCTTAATGAGAAGGCAGAACCTGAACTGCAAGAATGGAGATGTGGGTGGGAAGCTTTTCAGGCAGGGGCCCTGTTAAATCAGCAATGCTGAGATGGTTGCGAGTAGGGCTATTCACACAAACTCACACTAATACGGTGGTCTGTAGGTAACTTTACAATTTTGAATGTTAGGGAAAATGACTAAAGAGGGAGGGAAATCTTTCTTTTCTTTCCATAGTAGGGTTTATGAACTCCCCAAAATACTTAAGCTCAATAGAATGTGAAGCCTGTGCCTTCTGGCTTTCACATGGCTGTATTAGCTTTTTGTCACTGTGACAAAATACCTGACATAAATCAGCTTTATGGAGGAAAGGTTTATTTTTGCTCACAGTTTCAGAAGTTTCAGTCCATGGTCTGCTGCTTTCATTGCTTTACGATTGTGCTGAGGGTGAACATTGTGGTGGAAGGGCACGGCAGAATAGCAAAACTGCTCACCTCATGGTGGCCAAGAAACAGACAGCACAGGGAGACCCAGAGAAGAATGGCTGGGGACTAGATATAGTCTCTAAGGTCATGGCCCCATGACCCACTCTCTTCAACTGAGTCCAACTTTCTCTTTCTGTCACATCGCAATAATGCATTAAACTATGATATCATCAATTGATTAGTCCACTGACCACATTAGAGTGAAAATCTAATCATAAAGGCCCCCCAGTGGGCCTTTTGGAGATAGCTTAGATACAGATTTTAACAACAAAAACCTGATATGTTCTCTACCGATACATTTTTTTCTATGTCCTCCTTCCTCTCAGAATTTTCTCCTCTAATACTTTCCTATTAACCTTGAGCTTGTGGAATTTGTGATTGTGGTGCTGAAGAAACTGCTGAAGGGGTCAGTTATAGAGCTGAAAAACACTTCCCCTTTGCTTTTGTCATGGCCTCAACCCAGCCTCATGCTATACAGCTCTCTCCAGGAACATCATCATGCTCACAGTTTCCCATATTGCTTTGGCAGCAGCATAGCCTTAATTACATCACTACATAAATGTTCTTTTAAAACTCATGAGGGGCTGCTCTGTCTGGGAGTAAAATCTGATTCTACATTACTAATAAGAATGGAATTTGTACTAGAATAAAGAATGTTAAGTAGAGAGAGACTGAAGTTTGACCTTTTCTAAATAATCATAGAACATATAAAACAAATGCTCCTGTCTGATATTGTTTTCCATCCCTGCAAGCATTAAAGCAACAGATGATGAACTTGTAGGTGATGTTACTTAAGAGTATTCTCCTGTAAGCAAATTTGTTTTGTTACAAAAGAGCCATTGGCTGCCTAAAAAAGAAAATATAGGGCCGGTGAGATGGCTCAGTGGCTTAAGCGCCTGCCTGGCAAGCGTGAGGGCCCGAGTTCAACTCCCGGAACCCACATACGAAAAAGGGGCCAGTGATATCGCTCAGCAGCACGGGCGCCTGCTGGCACGTGAGGTCCTGAGATCGACCCCCCGGTACCCACAAAAAAAAAAAAAAAAAAAAGAAAATATAGCTTCTGCAAGGTGCCTAGGTCAATATTACATAAAAAAGATTTTGTGTTTACTAATGATAAAGAAAATGACATTGATTTGTTTGAAGTTTTTTGTTTTTTTTTGTTTTTTTTTGTTTTTTTTTTTGTGGGTACCGGGGGGACGACCTCAGGACCTCGCGCACCAACAGGCACCCGTGCCGCTGAGCGATATCACCGGCCCCTTTTTCGTATGTGGGTTCCGGGAGTCGAACTCGGGCCTTCGCGCTTGCAAGGCAGGCGCTTAAGCCGCTGAGCCGTCTCACCGGCCCTGTTTGAAGTTTTTTTTAAATGCTTGCGTCATTGTATTCAAGTTTTGGTTATATCTTTTGGGTCTCATTGGTTCTCTTTGAAATGTGAGAATCATAAAACATGATAATGAATCCCAATGGTTCTGAGTCTATTAGATTCATTGCCTCCTTCCCATAATAAATTTCTTGTAAAACTTCTTCACTATTCCTGAAATGAGATTCATAGATAACATATCCTATCCTATATACAGAATTACAAAACAAATAAATAACAGTACTCAAAGTCATAACAGTATTCAAAGGGGTAAAATATCAATTTATCACAAAATAGTAGTCATCTGAATATGTGAATAAATGGGCACAACTACACTAAAGAAACAAGGAAGTACTCATACATATGTCATACATATAGAACTATGAAAATAACAACAAATGAAGACTGATCCCAGAGAATTGTATTTGTGATTTAAAATCCACATCAGCATTCATTTCGGAAAATTTCTGTGTATCTGAAATGAGGCAAAATTCCTTTCTGTTTATATGCCCAATGCACATGTATTCTGAGTTCAGATGGGTAAAGAAAGAGTAGTTCAGGTGATACTCAATAGTTACCCAAGATAAGGAACAATTCTTATTTGTCCCTGGCTGCTGCATTAACTGTAGAACATCTGGTACCCCTGGCATCCATCCATTAATTGCTTCTCCACTTTCATTATTGTGAAAGCCAGGGTAAAAGCATCCGTACATTTCCAAAACAGCATCTGTAGTGAAGCGGTAACTGCTTTGAAACACCTGACAGCACACAAGGACACTCACAGTATATTTACCTCCCTTCCCTTAATGTCTAGAGACTAACGCCAAGTTGTTTCTTCAATAGGATTGATTAACTGAGTCAAATTATTAAAAATTTGCTTTAAACTGAGCATCCATGGCAATACTCACTTCCTAAAGTGACCCTATAAGGCCTTTGAGTGAACTGGGCCAGATCTCATAACTATGAGTCAGATGGAGATGGGCCTCTCAGGTGAGGATTCAAGTTTGAAATGAGGGCTCAGATCCATTCCTGGAACACTAGAATTTGAGCCACTTTGCTATTCACTTACCTGCCTGTTCCAGTGAGGTGTTTGAGTGATTATCTGGAATTAAACACAAGCCATAATCTAACTTTATTTATGTTTAATTTGGTAATCCTGTTCCACACTAAACATAATCACAGTATGTCAGTTATTCCCAATGAAAATGTAGTTTATTTTTATAATTTGCTAACTTTAAAGTCACCAAATGCAAGTCTTCTCAATGAAAGCACCAACAGAAGATGTAATAGGCAAAGTTAATACCTGAGGAATTTTGGAAAATGAGGTATAGGAAATATATGTAACAAAAAGAGTCACTTTACATCTCATTCTGGAATTGATGATCTAACCACTCCTTGTTTCAACTCTTAACACATATATGCTGTTTCAAACAAGAAACTACTGCTATTGGAAAAATATTTTTTTTGCTGTAAATTTTGCCTGTTAGCAAACTGAGTTCTCCACATTTACACAGAAGGAATAAAACTTTAATGAATGCATGCCAAACTTCACTCAATTGTTCTCATTTTTCAGCACTTCTATCCACATTTCTTCTCATTCCACCCACTGAGAAAGAGGAAATATGCTCAGAAGTTGTTTTTGTAGCAATGGACAAAATGTTTTTCTCAAAGCAATATCACGATCTACAAGGGGATGGAGAAAGAGAGAGAGAGAGAAAGAAAGCAGGGAGAGAGAGAGCAGACAGACAGACACAGAGACACACACAAGAGAATTAGTGCCTGGAAAACAAAACAACCACTGGCGGAGGACCTGATGATGAAAAATCTTATAAAATGGTAACGTCTTACTGCATAAGAGCTTCTCACATAATTATGGTGATTTGCAGCTTACAAAGCTCTCTTACTAACATAATTTCATTCCATCATCACTACGTACCTGAGGAGTGTATATGATTGCTTCCAAATTACATATAAGCAACTTGAAGTTCAAAGACATTCTTATCTATCCTTAAATCACATATCCAGTAACAAGAAGACAATAAGATCAAATTTCCTGACTGTAGGTTTAGTGTTCTTTATCCTGTTATTTATTCATACAAATTGAGATTTGTAAATCATAATTTAAAAAACTGACAAGCTAAGCAGAAAGCCTCCAATAGAAGTAATATGTAGAGGAGCTCAACCAGTTTTCAGAACATTATTTCATAAATACATTTTTGAAGATTAATTTCTGCATGTCAGTAGTTGAAATAATAAATCTCAAACTATAAGATTAGAATTTGCTGAGGAAACTAGTTGAATTGATTTGGGGACAATAGTAAAGAATTAAAATTCTTCCTGTAAGGAAAGGCATCAGTAAGGTACCAAATGGCCTGTGATTTTGTAAGCTTTGACAGAATGTATATGAAGCTTATAGTAATAAAATTTTCACATACTAATCATTTCTTTTGATTTTTAAGACAGGTTCTCACTATGTAGTTCACGCTGGCCTTGAACTCACCATGTATCCCAGATGGGTCTCGAAATCCTGGCAGTTCTCCTACCTCAGCCTCCCAAGTGCTGGGATTGTAGGTGTGCACCACCATGCCTGAAATTAACCATTTTTAATATAACTCGTATTGAAAAATCCTACTGGATTTATTTAGTTTTCTGCTGTACATATAGAAGGGATTTCTTCCAAAGTGAAAAACTCTTCTTAATCATATATTGAATGTAATCCTGGGTCCAAAGGATGGATCAGTGTGCTTTGTATTGTAAGAAGACCTTGACCAATTTATTGGCTACATTGTATCCAAGATACCTAGAATCATTAGCATTCTGTTTTAGTCAGCCCTCATTATAGCAAATATCAAAGTTAATCAACTAATAACAAGAAAAGGTTTATTTGGTTCAAAGTTTTGGAAGTCCCAGTCTGTGGTTGGTGCACCCTATTTCTTTGGGCCTGTGATTAGACAACTATTATGAGTCAGTTCATGAAAAGAGTAAAACCATTCACTTCACAGCCAAGATGCAAAAGAGAAAAGACTAACAGACTGGATTCCCAGAATCAACTTCAAGGGTAAGAATCCAATGACCTAAAGACTTCTAACTAGGTTCCACCACCACAAAGTCTGTAAATTCTACCACCTCTCAGTAGTGCCACCCTAGGAATTAAGTCTTTAGCACATGGGACTTTGGAGGATTTTTTTAAGATTCAAACATAGCAGCTACTGTTGAGAAGAGCTTAAAGAATTTTCACCAAAGTATTTGTGCCTAAATCACAATTAGGAGAATCTCTAATGAAGACCTGTCATTAATTTGACATAAACTTCTCAAACGACATGGCTTTTTAGAATTGGTAGGTATGTTATTTCCATTGGACTCAACCTACATTATACATCCCAGATCATGGTATTAAATAATTCTCACTGTGCATTGGGAACTGTGCTAAGTATTTTCATCCATTTTCCCACTTTATTCTCACATATCCTTTGGGGTGGAATACTAGTAAGGGTATTGCCTTACTACTGCTGGCAGCTCTACCAAATAAATCCACGATTTTTAAGCTTCACACAATGAAGATTTATTTCTCAGTGAAAACTTAGGCAGATATTCCAAGCTCATGAGCAGCTTTCCTCCATGTGATGCCTCAGTTACCAAGACTCCTTTTACGGAGACAGTTCAAAATTCTCCACAGCAGAGATCAGCGATGTGTGACCTGTGTGTTTTATTTGGCTCCCACCTGGTGTTTAGAATGACCTATGAACTAAGAATATTTTAAAAATCTTAAAAGGTATTTAAAAATCAAAAGAAATATAATTGTGGTGACACATAAAAAAGTTTGCATGTAATACACATGAAATTTAAGATTAAGTGTCCATAAATAAATGATAGCCTTATTGGAAGACAGATTTGCTATTTGCTTGCATATTCTCCATGACCGAGTCTGCACTGTAGTGGGAAAATTAAGTTACCATAGAGGTTTTATGGCTTAGATGGACAATAATCACTACACTTGGCCCTCAACAGAAAAATTTGTCGACTGTGACTATAGAAATTCTTCCAAAACTGAGATTGAGGCACAGGAGAAGATGGAGAATGTACTCTAACCTGAAGGTTAGAGAGGTTCACAGTTTGTTGAAGGGCCTCTGACTCTGAATTGTAGATCTAGGATTCAAATAGACATCGTTCTGAAATCCACCTTTAACTCATTTTTTAAAAAATCTTAACCTTAATTCTTTACAATTAGACTCTTTAGTCTCGCCATTAGCATATTCATTCACAAATTTTCATAATGTATGCAACTTTGGGAAAGCACTGATATCAGGCAAATATGCTCCATCTCATTTAAATTTATTATGCATCCAAATCTAACAATAATAATATTTTTGAGAAGACAATGAGAAATATTTAGTATGAAACATAAGAATCCAGTGTAGTTCTGTGCATAAAGGACTGTGCCAGCCAGTTAATAAATCTTCAGAACAACAGCACTGTTTCCAATAATGTTTTCTATTTCAAAATGATTAATTTTAAAAGTGCTGAATATCCCTTGTGTATAATGTCTCAAGTCCTGTGGGATAAGGAAACCAATCTTCATGTTACCATGAAACAGAAATAAAATATTATAGGATTTTCTGATGACTCCGAGGAGCTGAATGACTCCTATGGGACTGCAAAGTTAATTAAAACGAGCACAGGATTTCTATAATCTATTTTGGCAAAATTATGCTCCCCTTTCCTTTTTCTCCTTCCCCCATTCAAAGACTTTAGAAATGGAGGTCAAACTTAGAAAAAAGAATTTGTTTTTTTCAGTTTACCTTTTGAATGGGGTGAGTTTAGCTCTTTACTAGGTACATATTTATCAAAATGTAATACTCGTTTGCTTGGAATTCCTTGGTGATAGCCAGCTAATACAACAAGGAATAAAATAATTAGAAAGAAATGATTGTGAAACATATGTAAGCACAATTGCTACAGGTATTCTCTACCTTATATTTAGACCAATAGAACAAGTTTTGATAAATCGCTCAAAGTGATAAAGTAATAGAGAAAATATCCTGATTTTGATGTACAAGATTCAGCACATAAATAGGAATTTTTCTTTAAAATGCTGTATTTAAAATTAGACCTTGGGCCGGTGAGGTGGCTCAGCAGCGTAAGTGCCTGCCTGGCAAGAGCGAGGTCCTGAGTTCAACTCCTGGAACCCATATACAAAAAAAGGGCCAGTGATATCGCTCAGCGGCACAGGCGCCTGCTGGAGCACGAGGTCCTGAGGTCGACCCCCGGTACCCACAAAAAATAAAAAATAAAACAAAATTAGACCTTAGCTGTCTTTCCAGCATTTAGAATTGTCTCCTCACACATATGCCATATCCCCAACAAATGAAATAAATAAAAGAAGGCTTTCATTTAGATGGGGTAATTTATTTTATGGCACAAAGTGACATCTGCTTATGTTCTATAGTACATATAATAAAATTTCTTCATTCTACTGACATAGAAAAGGGAGAATGGTTTGTTTTCAAAGAAGAGCCAAGGCTTTTTTGAGGTTTATAGGTAGTACTATACTGTTTCCTCCTGTACTGGATAGGTCCCAAATTCGTGAAAAGATGTTACCGTGCATATTTAGAAGTTGACATGTAATCTTATTTGTTACTTGTAGTAAGTTATTGCTTTTAAATGTGGGAGAGCTGAGGCTCTGAGAACTCAAATAATACTTCCAGGCAGACCATGCTTGATTTGTGGCAGGTACTGGATTTGAACATTCAACTCTCTGGCACAACACATCACCTTTGGTATGATTGCCGCTCAGTCTCTAGTCATGTTTCCCTCTACCTATCAGGTCTTCTGACAAGCCATACCTGGGTGTAGCCTGGTTTCTTCTGCATGTCAGTGGTAACAGTTAAATACCTTCTAAGCCTGTCATATCAGAGAGCTTACACTCAAACACTGTATCAGTTGAAACTTTTTGAGTCCCAAAGATTAAAAAAATGGGCCCGAAGTAGGTAAAATAACAAAGATAATTTATTGGCTTACATAATTAGCAAAAGGTTTGGTTTCTAGAAAATTTTAATTCATAATCTCCCCAACTACCTGGTTTTCTTTCTTCATCTTCTGCCATGCCCATTTTATTTTAAAGCTTGGTCTTTTCAATATCCCAAGAAAGAAATGAGAAACATCCAGAAAAAATGGTACCTCTTTCACACTGAGTAATAAGGAAGCTTGTGCATTAAGTAAGTTAAAGCATACTTACTAGTATCTTGAGATGAATTTTGAATGATCTTATATCACATGCCCAACTCTGAACTGAACATTGTCTCCGGGGGATGGAATATGTCTATTGGTGGGGTTTGGTTATGTGTTTCAGCCTTAGACTGTGGGAGAAGTCAATTATATGGGCCCAGAAATAAAACTCAGGGGCTGTTAAGATGAAAAAAGGGAGGTGAATGTTGAGGAAGTATATTAGAGAGAATAGGGTAGATTTTGTTGTGGTAGCAAAAGATCTCCCAATTTCAAAGCCTGAAGTAACATTTATCCAGTTCTTAATAATGTTTCATCATTGCTAGCTGGGAGTGCAGTTTTATGTCATCACTGATCTCAGTCCAAGACTTAGATTGACAGAATAGCCATTTACTAGAACATTGATAGGTAGGCTTGGTGAGGGAGAAAGAATGTCAGGAAGCATATACTCACTCCTAAAGATACTTCACATCAAGTGTGATCTCAGATCATTGACCAAATGAAGTCAAATGGCCCTATATACCTTCCAGGAAGATGGGGAACCATAATGCAACTGTTTTATTAAAAGGGAAGAATTAGACTATTTGTGAGGACCCTTCAAAAATATGCCAGCATATAACCATCATCCCACCTGTCCGGAGTAAGAGAAAATGTTCTGAGTTCATAAAGATGCAAAAAGAATTATAGACCTGAAAAACTGTAAACCTCTCTAGGAAAGATGCTGAGTCGCTGTTAGGGGCTCAATGAATTCTTGCCCTCTGCACTGATATTTCTATTGCATAATAATAGCACATAATGAGAACTATACCAGAGTATTAGTTAAAGTGATAAAACTATATATAGCTAAGACTGGGTCATAAAACTGCTTCATCTTCACATATATGACTTGATGATAAATTCTAGCACCTAAATTATTCTCCTTTAGAGCACACAAGCATTCCATTTATTGCAAAGCTATAGGAGAGATATTGTCAGAAGAGAATAGGATCTAAATCTGAATTTTAACTTGAAACCACCAGTGAAACTAAGGTTTAAGAAGCATATGTGGATGCTATCAGATTTTATTGTTGTAGATCTTTTGTTTTTCTGTTCTAACAACAAAAAAGAAAAGAAAAACAACAACAATACAAAATAAAAACACTCTTGTGAAACCTTGGACAATAAAATTTAAGCCATGTAATTCTGATTTAAAAATAAATCCTGAGAGATCTTTCAGAGGATAAGCAAAAATAAGCTAGAAATATAATGGACTGGTAGAAAATTTCTGAGATACTGCCCAAGAAACAAATCTGCAGCATTTGATGAACTAAACAAGAAAATTCATGACTCAATCAAGGTTTCCTTTAGAAAATAATTCCTACACAAAAACTTTATTTTAATGTCTATGTTCTTTCTAGTGAAGGGAAATAAGAATCTTAATGACTATGAGATAAGCCTGCACTTGAATGATGCCATACAATTTTATGAGGTGGAAAATAAAATGATCAGAGTGTCTTCCCATGAGTCCATGCCACATATAAGATCCTAGTTTGTTTATCTGCTCTAAGATTCTTCTTTAATGATATCTTCTTACTTAAAGCTTGTAAGAAACAATACTATCTCAATCTTAAGCACCTAAAAGTATGTATTTCTTCATTCACCAAATATATGTTGCATCCCAATCTTGTAGAAGCTGAACAATTAATAGAGAAGTGAACAATACAGATGAATGTTCACTATCCTAATCTCCTTTATTATGAAACAAATGTCCTAGGGATTTGACTTAGATTCGTGTCCCTAGGGTTAGGGCCTGCTGCAACAGTGGGCTAAAGTTGGTTCATGGTTGTGTTAATGACTCATATAGATTCCTAAATCACCACTCGATGTCATAGGAACTGTTAGAACCACACAAAACCTTGAAATAGAACAAAAACAAAAGAAATGCAAAAAAGCAAGCATAATAATGAAAGCTAATGGTTACATCAGACTGAATAGACACTGAACATATAACATTAACATAGCAACTCATTTAAGCCTTCCAAGAGTGCTAAGAGGGAGATGCTTTAATCATCTCTACTTTACAAGTGGAAAAAAAAAAGTGGCACAGAGATACAGCAACTATTTTACTTCTCCAAGATTACATTCATCCAGCTTTGTGCTTTTTAGCCACATGAAGCAACTAACCAAAGCAAAATGGAGCAGACACATTCCTTGCCTATTTTCTCAGTCTGAATGCTATTGAGCTTAGAGATATCACCTAAGGTATTAGAACACAAACTAGGTGCTTATTTAAGGAGCATTTGTACTTATTTGTACCTTTCCAGAAAGGAAGTCTTTCTGGAAGGATATTTGACTAATCTAGAAACACTGAAGATTAACAAAAGCTGAATCTATATTAGACCTGCTCCCAGCAACTGTGAGAATACAAATTTCCCTACAGAAACTTGATAAAGCATGAAGTTCAAAAGGAATTACTATAGAACACATGAATACACAGAGGAATGAACTATAAATGACTTTATGATTTAACTAATCTTTCTTTTTACATCAGTTAAATTATTAAGCAATTATTCCTGCTCTTTGTAGAAGTAGAAATTTTTCATTGAAGCAAAATAAATAACAGTTTTACAATCAAAAACCAATTCAGAATATTTAAGAAGGCATATTTGTTAAGCAACACTACTTGCTTCTCCTACCCTGCATGAGTGGGGTAATACTGCAATCGTACAGTGGTGATTTGTTGAAGAGATTCCATAAATCTAATGCTTCTAAGTGAATACCTATTCCTATTGAGTACCCTCCATCATTTTAATAACTTTTGTTTACTTCTTGTGTTCTGTGATCAAAACAAAAGAAAACAACAACAACAAACTCCCCAGATATCAGGAGAAAATTTTAGGCTTTTGCCTTATTTGAGCACATGAGTTTGGTCAAATGCTTCCATTAACTAATTATACAAGGTTACAGTCATGGAATTTTAAGTGGATAAAGAGTCTCAGTTTAGTCTGAATTTCAGACAAGCAATGAATAATCCCATAGCATAAGTATGAGCTAAGATCATATGTGTTTATGTTTGCCATAGTTGGGAACACTGCCCTGGGGCATAAGAAGTAGGGTCTGCCCTGAGAGAATACTGCAGTTCCAAACATGTGTTTCTCCTTGTAGTCTTCTACCAGCTGGTACTCTAGTACTTTAAGTGGCATTGCCTCGTAATCCTCAATCTCCTCATTTGCAAATAGAATTGGACTAATTTGAGTTTGAAGACCTATTCTTCTCTAAATTTTTGTACTTCAGTAGTCTACAAAAGTGCAGACTCCATGATGTCATTGATTATAAAATATCGTATGAGGCAGAAACATGGTAAACCTTTACTTATTCTCTGCCAGAAGAAAAAATGAAAAAAAAATCCCAACCAATTAGACAGAGGATGAGGACAGGATATAGCTGTCTTCTGGGGAGGTTCAAGAAGCTATGAGAGCGTTCCCTGGGGTGACCTCAACTCAGGCTCCTGTTGGCAGGAAGGAGGTGGTTATTCTCCTTTGGGGTTATTTGTTTCATCCTCAGGGTTCCAGAGTAAGAACTTCTTTCTTGTTGTTAAAAAAATGATCTTAATATATTTGTAAGAAGCTGAAATACACAGAAAGGAAAACAGAACTCTTTATATATTTTTTTTGGGGGGGATGAAGTAATCAATGTAACTGTTGTAGTTCATGTTATATGGGTTATTTCTTTTAAATGTGGGGTACTACACAGTAACAGTGTATAGCTCTACCACTGTCAGTTGTCTAAGTCAAGAAAATGAATTCACACCCCTGCTATCACTTTCCCTAAGAATTCTATATGACAGATCAACCCAATGCCTTCTTTCCTTCATTGTTAATAACTGTCCAGTATTTACCACTCTGGTTTCAGGTGAGTCAGAAGAACAATGAATTACATAGAATATTTACATACACAGAACACCAGCAAACCTGCCATTTCTGGATAATAAAAATACAATTGTTCAACTTCTGTGTGCTGTCTACACAATTGCTTTTAAAAGAATGATAGGGCCGGTAAGATGGCTCAGCAGCATAAGCACCTGCCTGGCAAGCATGAGGTCCTGAGTTTGACTCCCAGAACCCACATATGAAAAAAGGACCGGTGATGTCGCTCAGTGGCACGGGCGCCTGCTGGCGCGTGAGGTGCTAAAGTTGACCCCTGGTACTCACACACACACAAAAAAGATAAAATTCAAAGCATCTTCACAATCTGGCAAGGGAATGTGAAAAAAAATTAAAGCTAAAGGACTAATTTGGTAAACTCACCATGTAGCAAACAAGAGTCCCTGTGATTCCTTTTCTTTTTTTATAATTTGAGAAGTACACCACAAACGTTGATGTTTACTGAGTTAAATGGAATCTTCCTCTAGAAACTATGCTTTTTTTAGTTCAGTTGGATACGAATGTGAATCTCTTCAAGAAAAGTCTCCACCTACACTATAAATAAAACTATACAGAGAACATAGGAAGGGTTCCTTATCATGGCTTCTACAGAATGAAATGTTAAACTACAGACACTCTATTAGGTTTATACATTTAGAAGATGACAATTTATGTAATCTAATAAATTACCCTGTACATATTCTGTAAAATTTCAATCCTCTTCATACTTCTGAGACATACACACCAAAAACCTAACAAGAGAAAATCAGAAGATACAATTCACAAACATGATTTCTCAATCATGGTACATTTAATATTTTGGATCAAACAATTTTTTTCTAAGAGGGATTGACTTGGGATTATAAAATGCTAAGGGAGCCCCTCCCATTGTGGCTACTGGGATCCAGGGGAAAAGCAGAATGGGAAGGCTCAGAAACCGGACCCTCCTGTCACAGCTGCTGGGGTTCAGATGAACAGCATGGAAAGGCCCCGAGAATGGCCCCTCCTCCATTCCCCACTGCTGGGATCCAGGTGAATTGTGCAGGAAGATGCAGAGACCAGAGGAAATGTCAGTCACACAGTAGGGCCCCCAGCCATGGCACACAGGATGGATAGGCGGGACTAGCCATGTGAAACTGTCAAAAGCAACAGTAACAATAGGAACCAACAGGTGGTAAGTTAGATGAACCAGCATTGTGCTTGGGGACAAAGTCACACAGAATAGAAATAGGTGGGTGGGGCATCCACTTTTCTCTCTTTTTTTTGTCTTTTCTTCTTCTCCTCTTTTTCTTATTTTTTTGCTTTTTTCTTATCTTTTTTTTTTTCGCTTTTCTAAATGCCTGGGGAGAAATCCAGACACTGAAAGTTAATCCCATCCCCAAGATCCAGAGACCAATTTCAGATAATCCCATGCTTACTCCTTCATTATTTCTCTTCTGCCCTCTTCTCTAGTTTTCCAAAGTATGTGTAATCATCCTTTATCCTCCAACCTGGCCTCTACTTTCTTTTCAGTTATCTTTATTTTATCTACTATCTTTCTTCAATTCTCCCACCACAGTGTAAAACCACTCTACGAAGGGGAAACACTTTGCATAAAAGCTCACAATTTATGATCGGTTATGTAATAAAATTGTAGATTTTGCTCTTATGCTTAAAGGTACAAATTTAATAGTAACCACAGTTTCTCAGTTTCTAAATTGTGCTTGATGCTATTGTTATTGCTAATTATACTACTTTAGATAGGAGGTCATATCTGTTTTAGTCACTTGTTCACACTTCTGTAACAATACTGGGAAGTTCTGGGGTAATAACATCACCACAGCCCAGCACCAAAGGACTGGGAACTGAGCCAAATAGATACCAACATCTCACTCTTAATAAATGAGGAAGGTAAGATCTTGGGATAGACACAAACCAAGAATGTCCTACACACAGAAGACATCCCTGAAGAACAAACATTAGAGAGGCCTTGATATTAGTGATAAAGCTATCTATTACAAAAACTTACAAGGATCAACACAGAAAGCAAAATAAAAAATTTGAAATAGAAAATGACAAGACTCAGAAGCAAAATGCAACATCAGACCTTCAGCCCACCCAGAACAAGTCCAGGAGACAATGAGATAGAGGAAAAATGGAAGACACACACCTGGAATTTCTGAAATGATAGCAACTAAAGTAAAGAAAAAAATCCATGAGGCTATAGAGGAAATCAGATCAGAAATAATCTCTCAGGTAAAAAAAGAAATGTCAATATTTATAAAGGAATTACTCAGAAAATCTACAGTAAAGATAGATAAAAAATAGACAACGATAGGAGGAGGATGGAAACCATGAATGATCAATATAGGAAAGAAATAGAATGCATGAAACAGATTCAAACAGATATACAGTAAATTAAAAATCCCATTGAAAGCTAACAAAACCACTTAAATGAAACTGAAGGCAGACTCTCAGACCTTGAAGACAGGATCTCAGCTATTGATCATGAAAAGAGAAATCTCCTAAAAACAACAAAAGACCAGGAAATAACAATGCAACAGCTATAAGACAACACAAAGAAAAATAATATAAGAATAATTGGTGTAATTGAAAAAGCAGGAGTCAACAAAAATGGCATTAAAAAAAATCTATTTGCAGAAGTAATAGCAGAATATTCCCCAAGCATGGGAAAAGACTCTGACACACAGATGAGGCATATAGAACTCCAATTAGCCACAATGAAAAAAAAATCTACACCCAGACATATAATAATGAATATCCCAGAAATTCAGCACAAGAACAGAATATTAAAAGCTGTTAGAGAAAATAAACATATCAGCTGTAAAGGAAAGCCCATTAGAATCATGGCAGACTTCTCAACACAAAACCTCAAGTCAAGAAGAGCTTGGAGTGAAGTATTTCAAGTCCTGAAAGAAAACACCTTCCAACCCATATTGATGTACCCTGTAAAACTATCTTTCAAAATGAATGGAGAAATAAAATAAATCCATGACAAAGAACAACTGAAGAAATTCATGACCGCCATACCAACACTACAAAAGAGTACTGAAAGATACTCTAGACAGAGATATAAATGACCACAATTCCAAGAACAACAAGAAAAAGAAACCACCAAGCAGAATAAGCAATTAAACAGAGGGGGAAAGTGGGAACCTACAGCAGGAAAATAACATGACAAAGATAAGCCAATACGTATCAGTTATAACCATCAATGTAAATGGCCTCAATTCACCAATCAAAAGAAGCAGACTAGAAGAATGGATCAAGAAACAAGATCCAACAATATGCTGTATAAAAGAAAGACAATTAACTCAAAATAAATTGATAGACTGAAAGTGAAAGGATGGAAAACAATAATCCATGTTACAGGAACCCAGAAAAAAGCAGGGGTAGTTATTCTGTTTGCAGACAATGTGAACTTCAAACCAAGAATGTTCAAAAGAGATAAAGAAGGTGACTACATACCTGTTAGGGGAAAAATTCAAGCGGAAAAGATAACAATTATAAATATATATGCACCAAATATGGGAGCTCCCAATTATATAAGACAGATATTAATGGACATGAAAAATCAAATAAGCAATAACACAATTATAATGGGGGGCCTTAATACCCCACTGTGATGAATAGATTGATCAACTGGACAAAAAACCAGACAAAGAAATACCAGTTCTGAACCAATCCTGTGAACAAATGGACTTCTACCCAACAACATCAGAATACACATTCTTCTTGGCTGCACATGGGATGTTCTCTCTAATAGACCATATACTAGCCCACAGAACATGCTTAAGTAAATGCAAAGGATTTGAAATTACCCCATGCATATTATCTGACCATACTGCAAGGAAATTGGGAATTAATGGCAAAAGAAACTGCAAAAAACTCCATAAACACATGGAAACTAAATAACACTCTCCTGAACAACCAATGGGTTATAGATAAATCAAAGAATATATTAAACAATATCTACAATTAGATGAAAATGCAGACATAACTTACCAGAACCTTTGGGATGCAATGAAAGGGAAAAGAGGGAAATTCATAGCGGTGAATTCTCACAGCAGGAAAACAGAACAAGCACAAATAAACAACCTAATGTTGCACCTCAAGCTTCTAGAAAAAGAAGAGCAAGACGAGCCCAAAACCCATACAAGGTAGGAAATTATAAAGAACATTGTAGAAGTTAATGCAATGGAGACTAAGAAAACAATACAAAAATTAATGAATCAGAATTGGTTTTTTGAAAGAATAAATTAAATTGATAAACTCTTAGACAACCTTATAAAAAAAAGGAAAGAAAAGACTCATATTTGTGCAGGGAGGAATGAAAAGAGTGAAATCACTACAGATCCTGTGGAAATTCAGAAGATCATCAATACATACTTTGAAAATCTTTACTCTCATGGGATGGAAAACACAGAAGAAATGGACAGATTCCTATATATATATGAATTACCAGAGCTGAATCAAGAAGATATAAAAATTCTGAGTAACTCAATATCAATCAATTAAATTGACAATGTAATTAAAACTTACCAAAAAAAAAAAAAAAAAAAAGGTCCAGGACCTGATGGATTCACTGCTGAATTCTACAAGAAACTTTGAGAAGATTTAATACCAATACTCCTCAAACCCTTTAATTAAATTAAAAGGGAAGCAATATTTCCTAACTCATTCCTGGAGGCAAATATTACTCTGATACAAAAACCAGAGAAAGTCCCAAGCAAAAAAGAGAACTACAGGCCAATCTCCCTAATGAACATAGATGCAAAAATCCTCAATAAGATACTAGCAAACAGAATGCAGCAAATTATCAAGAAGATTACACACCATGATCAAGTGGGACTCATCGCAGGAATGCAGAGATGGTTCAACATACACGAATCAATAAATGTAATACATCATATCAACAGATCCAAAAACAAAAATCACATGATCATCTCAATAGATGCAGAAAAAGCTTTTGACAAAGTCCAATGCTCATTCATAATTAAAAAAAAACAACTCTAAAGAAAATCAGAATAGATGGTCTTTATCTCAATCTGATAATAGCCATCTATAACAGACCAACAGCCAACATCATACTAAATTGACAAAAACTGAAAGCTTTCACTCTAAAGTCAGGAACAAGACAAGGATGTCCATTATCACCACTCCTATTCAATATAGTTCTGGAAACACTAGCCAGAGCAATTAGACAAGATAGAGAAATAAAAGGAATAAGGATAGGAAAGGAAAAAGTTACATTATCATTATTCACATATGACATGATACACTAAATAGAAGACACCAAAAACTCCACCAAAAGACTTCTATATTTAATAACCAAATGCAGTAGTGTAGGTGGATGAAAGTCAACACTCAAAAATCAATAGCATTCCTTTACACAAACAACGATCCCACTGAGAGAGAAATTAGGGAAATCATGCCCTTCACAATAGCATCCAAAAAATGAAATACTTAGGAATCAATCTAGCAAAGATGTATCTATACATTGAAAATTATAGTACTCGGCAAAAGGAGATTGAAGAGTATATCAGATATTGGAAAGATATCCCTTGCATATGGATATGAAGAACCAACGTAGTGAAAATGGCCATACTCCCAAAACTGTTATACAGATTTAATGCCATCCTGATCAAAATACCATTAGTATACCTCACAGAAATAGAGAAAACATTGCTAAATTCATCTGGAACCAGAAGAGACCTAGAATAGCAAAGGAAATCCCAGGCAACTAAGGCAAGGCAGGAGGCATCACAATTATAATACAAAGCTACTGTGATAAAATCAGGATGGCACTGGCAAAAAAACCGATCTGAGGATCAGTGGAACAGATTAGAAGATGCAGACACAACTACAAACACACTCAGCCACTTTATCTTTGACAAAGGGGCCAAATATGTGCACTGGAAGAAAGATAGTCTTTTTTTTAATAAATGGTGCTGGAAAAACTGGCTCTCTACATGCTGAAGATTAAAACTAGACCCATGTCTATCACCATGTACTAAACTAAAGTGAAAATGGATTAAGGATCTAAATATTTAAACAGATATGATAAATCTACTAGAAGAGAAAGTAGGTAGAAATCTTGAAGACATAGGTGTAATAGAGAGTTCATGAACAAAACACAAACTGCACGGGTAATACTTCAAAGAATCAACAACTGGGATCTCATCTTACTAGAAAGCTTTTGCACAGCAAAAGAAATCACCAACAAAGTGAAAAGACAACCCACAGGTTGGGAAAAATTTTAGCCAATTGTCCCTCAGACAAAGGACTTCTATCTGGAACATATAAAGAATTGAAAAAAATCAGATCCCCCAAGTTCAAAGACCCAATCAAAAAATGGGCATCGGAGATGAATACACACTTCTCAGATGAAGAAATATAAATGGCAAATAAATATATGAAAAAATGTTGAACATCACTGGTCATTCAAGAAATGCAAATTAAAACAACACTGAGATTCCATCTCACCCCAGATAGAATGGCTGTCATCAAGAAATCAACCAATAACAAATGCTGGAGGGACTGTGGGGGAAAAGTAACACTTTTCTACTTTTGGTGGGAGTGTAGACTGGTACAACCACTGTGGAAATCAGTGTGGAGATTCCTAAAAAAGCTAGGATTGGAGGTCCCATTCG
Source organism: Erethizon dorsatum (assembly GCA_028451465.1). NCBI lineage: Eukaryota > Metazoa > Chordata > Mammalia > Rodentia > Erethizontidae > Erethizon > Erethizon dorsatum. The sequence goes on along the minus strand of CM051825.1, from coordinate 59,347,964 downwards.
ACCTAGCTACTCTCCTTCTGGGTATCTTCCCAGAAGAACTGAAAACATCATACCACAGCAATACGTGTGCACCCATGTTTATGCAGCACAATTTGTAATAGCTAAATCTTGGAAACAACCCAATACTCATCAACCAAGGAATGGATAGAAAAGAATTGGTATTTTTATATGATGAAGTACTACTCAGTCATTAAGAATGATATACTTGAGACTTTTATAGGTAAATGGATGCAACTTGAGGCCATACTCATAAGTGAAATAAAACAGACTCACATGTGTAAACATCATATTGTCTCCCTGGTGTGAGAAATTGAAAAAGCAAATGAGGTCTAAAATGTACAATAGATATTGTGAAATGGGAAGAAATTGTTCAAAAGGAAAAGGAACTAGAATGGGTGAAAGGGGAAAGGACATTAGGAAAAAGGGGAAAAAATGCAAGTCAGTTATACTATTTGTGTCTCTTAATTCACTAAAAAGGAAGGTTTGTGCTAATATTGATTGGAGAAATTTTTATGCCCGTATCTTTTACCCTGAGCAACTACTTTAAAGATAACAACATGTAATGTATTAACTATTGTTATTCTCCTACTATTTTGTTATGAAATTTTGTTTTACTTTTCTTTCATTAATAAAAAATTGCTATGCAAGCTGGGCATGGTGGCAGGTGCCTGTAATCCCATCACTCTGGAGGCTTAGGTAGGAGCATCACTGAGAGTTCGAGGCCTGCCTGGGATCAAGGCCAACCTGAACTACATTGGGAGACATCGTCTCAAAAACAAAACAAAACAAAGCAAGATGCTAAGCAGCATCCTTAACCTCCACACACTTGATGACACTAGTACCCACCCTCACTCATTGTAACAATCAAAAATTTCCAGATATGGTTAAATGTATCTGGGGAAAAGAAACAGCAAAACCAGCCCCAACTGAGAACCACTGTTCTAAAGCAGTGATCCTGCGTATGAACAAAGTTGCAATTAAATAGAAGCAAATAGTTCTGTTGCTCTACTAGCAGGAAGTTTATTATGTTTAACAACATTATACTATTTCAAAATACCTAGAAGATACTGAATATTCTCACTACAAAGAAATTCTGAATGTATTAGGTGATGTATGTGGTGATGGATACTGTAAATACCTTAATGTAATTATTAAAATGAATACATGTATTGTAGCATCACAATATACCCCATAAATATGGACACTTAGGTAACAGTTAAAATGTAAAAAATTGGTGATCCTGTGTCATGAATTTAATACATGAAAATGACTTAAGACTCTTGGTGGGGGGGATTTGTGCTCTAGTAAATTAAAGTCCACCAAATACATATGTAAAAAAAGTTACTTTTTCTTCTTTCTGTATTGTGTCATTGTCATAGTGATAAAGACACCTTCATAAAAATTGTACAGTTTATTCATGCACCAAAAACACTTAAAGCAAAAATGTGTTGAGAGATGAAAAATGTATATTTTTCTGTAGCTAGCTGAATGCGTTATTTAAATATTGCCTTCCTGACTGTTCACCTCAGTTTGATCTGCAGCTCTCAAAACCCCACAATTTTCTACATACAATAATTGCTCTTATTGGCCTCTATATTTCTTCAAGTTCCAGTCTCTGTCTACTCATAGCCTCCTCTACTCTTTCCAACCCACACTGATTTTCTAAATTTATCTCTGTCATCACTTTGACAGTGTCTTAGCTTCTTATCATGAGATTGTGAGCTCATAGAAAACAGGCCTAGAGTGTTTCTCCTTTTATATTCAACACATAGCATAGTTCAGGGCATAGCAGTATCCACTGTCTTTTAGGAATGAAGTAGATTAATCCTACAGAACTCACACATGGCAGAGCTACTTTCTCCTAACATGCCATTCATCTCTGACTCTTTCACATTAAGGGTAAATAGTCAGGAACACACTATTTAAATAAAGTATTTGGCTGGGGCCAGAAAAGTCACAGTTTTTATTTCTCAGCAGTTCCTCCTTTTAGTCAAAGTGAGGTATAGAGTTGATGCAAAAGGTGATGTAGTTCCATTTTCCCCCTGAAAAAATCTAGAAATTTAGTAATTCATCAGAAAATGGTAATGGCTTCTTCTATATTTACTGCCCTAACTTTGTTTTTACTAATGAGAAATAAAAAGGCAAAGAATTTTTGTTTAAAAGCTTCAGTGTTTTAGACTTTTTTGAAATTATGTAGATTGCCTATGGTAGAGAAGCAAGAAGCAAAATGAGATGCCAAAGAGAGTATATCAATCAAATAAAAATTAAGTTCCTTTGAGGGTACCAGGAAAATCACTGTGAAAAACTAAATAAGATACTTTTAAATGGAATTCTATATTCTTGTTAAGAAGCGCTCCAGTCTCAGTCATGGTCCTCTTTTCTCAGAAATAGGAGAACTATGCAGAGACCTCAGAGGACAACAAGGCCAGTCCTTTCCCTTACTCAGAGAGGAAACTGGCCACACAAATGTTCTAGTTTTAGAAGAAAATTAACACATGCTTTCCTATTTTTATGCCATATTAACATTATTTTGATATGAGAGAATGGATGATATAGTCTTCCTACAAATTCCCTGTAGTCGTGATGAGCCAATAAAATAATTTTATAAAGTCCAGTGGCAAAGAAAGCATGAATCTGAAACAGAGGAATGCTAAATGAAACCTTGTTTCTTCAGTTGCCAAAATTAATTCTGAATTTCACCAAGTCATGTAGACTTTATCCAAAGAAATGTGTCAGGAGTCACACAGACCGGGATAAAAAAAACTGCAGTAAAATGCCAAAGCTCTGTTTTGTTTCCTAAATGTATATGCTTTGCAATGGCAAGCAGTAAGAAAATGAAGACAACCCCCCAGTAAAAACTGTGTTGGGCCTAAGAACCATGATAAAATACTGTAATGCAGTAAGGGCTTTTTATGGCAGGGGTCAGAAAACTTTTTCTGTGGAGAACTGCATAGTAAATTGTTTCAGCTTTGCAGATGTACAGTATCTGTTAGAACTATTCAACTCGATAATAAGGAAGCAGCCTAAGATAGTATTGTCACAAATAGTAGTAGCTCTGTTCCAATAAAATTTCATTTGTAAAAATAGACTCTGCCAGATTTGATGTGAGGGTCACAGTTTCTTGTCCATTACTTTAGTGTGTCAGGCAACTACAAACTGTTTATTAACTGGGATAATGGGCAATATAGAGTCTATTATTCACTTCCTAATTTTTCAGTAGATACATGTTTGCATTTAATACCTCACAGTAATTAATTCAAAATGGAACCTCCAGTGACTCTGAAATTATTTAAGACAAGGTAAACTTGTAAAGAGCCTGTCAGTTAGTTATCTGATCTGCATCAACCCACTCATTTTAAGTCCATGAGAGAGCAGAAATGTAATTTTCCAGAACACATAACTCTACTGCTCTGCCTGCTTCTAATGAGAAAAAGTTAATTATTTTATTATCTTAACATAAACCTTCCCAAGTTAAATATTTCCAGGGTTATAAACTGTTTGCTTCTAAGCTTCATTAAAACTATAAAACCAGTCATTTCACTTTTGCAAATAACAGTCTTGGTCCCCTCACAGGCCAAGTGAAGACTTACCTTTTCTAGAGCCTTGTTCTTCTTACATAAAAAATACGGTCCTACCCACATTTTTCTCATTAAGAAGAAGGTTCAGCATCAGTACATCCTCTTGCCAGAGGGTCCAGAAATTGTGAAAGAAGCTGGATTACTCTCTATGGTAACCCCCTAAATCTACACCTAATCTCATAACATTATATTTATACCTATTATGTATTTGCCTGTTTAATATGTGGAATGTGTCTATTCATCTCATAAAAGGGTATTGCTGTAGCTATTTTTATTATTAACTCTTTCTCAAATCTCTCTTCCAAGTTAAATGATTTGACTGTTTTTACTCTTCTTACCAAATTTTGTGTTCTAGAATCTGACAAAATTTTGCCTGACAGCATCATTTGGGTAAGATTTTTCTCTCACTTTTTGAATCCCAAGGATTAAATTGGGGGACACATAGGCAGAAGTGAACCAAATAATCAAGCGTGGCTCCTACATTTTCTGAACTCTATGAACCTCTGAAGCTTACTGTAATCCTACTTCCTTTTCACTTTATTCTGTGGTCAAGACAAGCCACATCTCTCTTAAGCTACAGGAATAATTTAGTAACAAGTGACTGTAATTTGCCCATCAAAGTTCATTTCTTTCTACAGGGACAAATATCAAGCCAAGTTTTAATTTTCATTACGTTTCTTATAAGATGTAATTATGTCCCTAGCACTAAAATACCTCTCAGTTGTTCTCTCTTTCTTCATTCTCACTCTTGCTTTTAAAAATGGTCCCCTTTATCTTTCACAATATTCAGTGTTAACCCATGACCAAATATTGTCAGTATTTCCTATTTTTGCCTGATGTTTAAATTTTTCAGTCTTCATTTCCTAAAATCAATGAAGTTCTCTAAACAGTTCTCTTGGAATGTTGACGTAAAGTACAGAACAGTGATTGCTACCTGTAAAAGATTCCTTGTCGTAATAGTCAGGCTACCATTTAAAGACAGGATACATTCACACCTACTTGAATTCTTTCCTCTGGGACATTTCTTAATGGTAGGGCAATGGGGACCCAGTACTAATTCTCTTAAATTATTGTAAGAACAAATATTATAGCAATGTCATAGGTCCCCGAAGTCTCCCATATAAACTTATACTGAGTTTCTCCATGACTCATACAAATCCTCAGGTTTATTAGATACTCTCATGTAAGATTCTCACTGTTTGTAGAAGCAATGAAGGAAACTAGGAGACAGGGACTCATTTAGATGATTCAAATGATGAGTTTCCATAGCATAAGTGACATGTGACATGTCAACACAACCTGATAAGTGAGAGTAGGGAATAAAAGCATTTAAAGGAATATCATTTTCTTATAAAACTTTCCCAATATACTGCAGTTTTATTTCCAAGCCTTCAAACTTAGTTGTTTTCTAAGCATGTGTGTACAATGTCTTCATTATTGTATGTTTTACTGTTAGAAAATTCTTCAAACCCTTTAGGGGATGAGCACCAGGAAATGTTAATGTTAAACAGATTCTAGGTCAAAGGTTTACATATTTTTCTGAAAAAGAAAAAATGGAACTCTGGAAATTCAGCCTCAGTTTATCTCAAGGTAAATTTCCTATTGTCTTATCTAGGTGAGATGGCTGCAATGACGAGCTATAAAATTTTGTGCAGTGTGGAGTGTAAAATCTAAAAAGAACAGAAAAGTTTTTTTTTTAAGTTTAAAAAAGGAAGAAGAACTTGGTTTTCAGTTTTCTAAAATTCAAAGGGCTTATCAGAATTCGTAAGACAATGTGAGTTTCTAGTCAGCAAAGTTCACGTTCTTGAAGGCCCAGGGGTCCTCAGTTTTTGAAGTTGCTGCCTACAGCTCTTGACAAGCCCAGTCTCCACTTTAGCTGGAAAAAAGGAAAGCATGAGAAAAAGATAATTACTCTTCACATGCTCTGGAAATGGAAGAGACATTTGTTTAATCATTATGAATACATCCTACTAGATACAGGTGGTAAAATTTAACATTGTCCAAACAACCTCTAAAGGTGACCACCTGAGAGTCAGTTGGGAAGGCACCTTTGGAAGAAAATGAGGTGTAAATGGAAATAACATTCGACTCTTGGATGAGCTCCCTGGCTTGTGGATGAGGGAGATTTGGGCCACACAAAAGAGAGAGTAGAAAATAAAGTAACACTACATTTCTTGTGAGCAGTGAGTGTTCAGAAAATCCAGAGACTAAAACTGCTTCTTAGAAATGATCCTTAATAATCAAAATTTTGAAGCCAGATCTTCTTATGGGTTAATTCTACATTTAAGGGTATAATGCTGGTCTTTTGAGAAAAGATCAAATTAATTTCATCAAATTCTCAATTTAAAAATGTGATCAACTTGTATGTAGAATCATGGTGGTGGGGGGGATAAATCTTTACAGAGTAGCCTAGCATCTAGAATAGGCACTGGAAGAAGGGGGTGAGCATGAAGAAAGAAGCATTGAGATGGTTTATAAGACATGAGTCTTGTCTTATAATAGGAAGGTTATAATAAAGCAGAAGAAAAGCACATATTTATAAGGGACAATAAAGATCATAGAGTAGGGGATAAATGTTGACTTGCCACATGGCAAGTGTACTGCACTTATAGTCACTGTATTGCACACTTGAGTACGCAATTATCATGTGAGAACTATCTTACAGGTAGATAAAATATTTGCTAATAAAATGCCCTCCAGAGTTTAGCAAACAGATGTATTTTATAGGATATACTGTCAACTAAGTACTACAGAGCCTTTAAAATACAGATGGACTTTTGAAGAGCCATTATACTTAGTATGAATTCTGTCAAATGAATTCTGCTTAGCCATATAAGGCATGCTTGGGCTTTATAACGCTCTTTGGTACTTCCTAGCTCTTGAAAAGCTGGGGCACAATGCCTATGATCAGCAAGTTAGATGTAGTAAGTCCAAATACTAGTTCTATTACTCACCAGCTGTATATCTTTGAGTGAGTTATTTAGCCTTCCTAAGTCTCAGTTTCCTTGATTACAAATGCATTCTACTATTATCTACCCCATAAAGTTTGTGAAAATTAGCTAAGTGAAGCCTCAGGATGATGACTAGCACATACAACAATTAAAAATGTTGGATATTAATTTGATCTATTTTCTCTTCAGCTCTATTCCCAATACTTTGAAGAACGTTCAGCAAGAGGATAGAATTGATATTTGCTGACTGATCACATGAATATATTACTTGCTCCTGAAAATATTTCTTCTGTAAACATCCACCCACCAATTGTCATCTATAACAGATACTGTGTATGTAAAAGGCATGGAAGGGTTAACAGTTGTCTACATTGGCATGCTTTGTGTGAAGAATTGCTAGGCATTCACTCTGTGCTAAGAAAATAAGTATCAAAATACATGTGAAGAAATGCAGAATGCCTCACTATTGAATACAGCTTGATCTGGCTCCCCTGGAAATGTGTTCCCTTTCAAAGAATCCAAATTCCATTAACGTTAGGTCAGTTTCTCCCACTGTGCCTCTTGTATCTCTCCTGGACTTTGTAGAGATGAACCGAGAAAACATAGGGGGAAAAGAGTTATACGTGCCCTCATGAAGACTGTAGGACAACAGCGTGAGCCTAGACAGCCCAGCATCACTATTTTACTCACTTACAGGAAGTGGGTGTGTAGGAACTGAATGGGAAAAGGATAGATCATGAGTATGTGGGTGCAAAATATACTCAGATCCAGTGGTTATAATTAGTTATACAAAGACAATTCATTATCTTCATTAATTCTTTTTATTTTTATTATTTTTTTATGTGGGTACTGGGAATCAAACTCAGGACCTTGCACTTGCCAGCAGGAGCAATATCACCGGCCCTTTTTTTCCTTTATGTGGGTACTGGGAGTCGAATTCAGGACCTCACGCTTGCCAGGCAGGTGCTTATGCCGTTGAGCTATCTCACTGGATGTATTAATTCTTTTTAAATGCCTAAGAACCCTTCTAACATGCCAGACATCCTTGGTTTAGTGCCTGTTTTACATACACTGTCATATTTAATTTTCATACAAGACCTTGAAGATTTATGACTCCAGTTTTGCATGAGAAATAGATCCTTAGAAGTAAGTAGCCAACCCAACTGGTGAGTAACAGAGTCACACCAGCTTTGTCTGGCCCCAAAGTCCAGACACCTTAATCTTGTAACCAAGAGCCATGAAGAAATTGTGTGGTGCTAATTACCATTTGATGAATAAACTTCCAGAAGAGTTCACCATCTTTCTTGGTATATGAAATTGTATTTTCTTTTGCAGTACTGGGAACTAAAACCAGGACCTCATGCATGCTAGGCAAGTGATCTACCACTGAGCTACAGCCACAGTCCAGTATATGGAAATTTTATTTATGTTAATATTAGTAGTTAAAAGAATGTTGACCTATACTTAATCTCAATCAATCCTTAGTCTTTTAATCAAGTGTTTTCATTATTTACTCAGCAATACCTGTCGAAACTTATGTGACTTTTAAAAGAATTTGTCATTAAATGAATACACAAAAACTTTATTGCAGATATTTTCATTTAAATGAGCAGTTTACCTCTCAAAAATCTGTTTTTATGTGCATTAGTTAAATTTTTAAATTAAAATTCCTAGAATAAATTAGGTTTTCACTGCCATTCTCTTGTTGAAGGTTAGGACTATGCCTGGCTTGCTAATAGCACAGTTAATACTCAAATTGCTTTGCCCTTCCATCCCCACATCCAGTACTTTCTCTGCCTGAATCACAGCAACCTACTATCAATGATACTGTACTTGGAATCCATCCAGTCCATACCACCTTCTCCATCAGATATCCCCTATCAGCAGATGACCAAAAGGATCGCTGCTAGATTGGTGGTTCAGTGTAACTAAATATTCATCAGAAGTGTGCACATTAGCAGCCACACACAATAATTAAACCCAAGTTAATTTCTTCATTTAATACATGCCACAAATTAAATTAAATCTCAACAGAAAACAAGGTACACTGTAACTATTAATTTTCAAAATGAAAAACAATAGTTATTCTTGCCAATAGTTATTTAATTTGCACATATTATGCTGTGTTACAAGTTTTCATATATCAGTGATGACTCTGCTTTTTCAGACAGAGAATTAAGATATGAGTTCAGATAGCATGTTAGCAGAAATTTTCACAAGCCCAGTTCAGGAGCAAATTGTTAACATTGGAGGAAACCAGATTCATTAATGGTGCTGTTATTCACAATAGAATTCAATTATTACAAATGTGTGTTAAATTAGCAAATAGTTCATGAATAGCTGAAGACTAATTTCATGATATATGGAATGTGCTAACAAGTTGCATATGGAATACTTCAAAAAAGTCTATTGGTCTATGCAATTATTTTATGAATGTATTATGTTTTACTCTGATTGAAAAAATTATGTTTATAAAATGTATTATGTAACTTTTTTCAATAAATCTTTATCAGAGATGTTTTTGTGCCCAGAACTATGCCAGGCCCTGGAACTACAACAGTGCACAGTAGTAGGCACAGGTCCTGCCTCATAGATCTTTCTTTCAATGGTAGAGACAGAGAGCTACAAGAAGTAAATAACTAGTTAATGCCCAAGATGCATAATGCCCACTTCAGGGAACAAAAAAGGAGTTTGAGGAAATAATACGAAACTGTAATTTGCTAAATTGTGAAATTTTGGAGAAATCATTCAACCTCTATAACTTCAGTTTCCTTGTCTATGAAAACCGACATGAGGAACAGATGAAAAAATAATAAGTAGATCAGTTTCATTTACTGCATCCTTTCAATGTATAAAACGCTGTGTAAGAGCAAAATAAAGCACGGATAGAAGGAAACAAGGAGATAGATCTCCTGCAAGTGGGAAGGGGTTCAGGAGACCAAGGGTGAGGCCATAGGGGGAGGGGAAGGGGAAATAAGAAGAATTAAGGTATGCCATATATAGGTACCAAATGTCCACAATGAATGTAAACATTACATGTCATAAATATTACCTAAGAATAACAACAACAAAAAAGAATGTAAATGAGGAAAGGGGAAGTAGAGATGGAGGGAGGGAGGTGGGTGGGAAGAAGGGGATTAAAAAAGAAATAAGTGGGTGTTATGTACATGTACCTACTCCCCAAGATGAATATAAACTTAGGACAGCAACATGTAGTCATAAAATAAAAATAAAAATTTAAAAACATGTGCTGAATAGATTGTGCACATTTTCTCATATTTGTTTTCCTATAGCAATCCTGTAAGGATTAGTCTTATCAGTTTTACCATTTTTCAGGGATAGGGAGACCAGAGGTTATCACTCAGCTAGCACATATCAACAACAGATTTTTGGGCTGGTGAGTTAGCTCAGCGGCCTAAGTGCTTGCCTGGCAAGTGTGAGGTCCTGAGTTCGACTCCCGGTACCCACATACGAAAAAAGGGCCAGTGATATCGCTCAGCGGCATGGGCACCTGCTGGCGCACAAAGTCCTGAGGTCGACCCCCAGTGCCCACAAAAAAAAAAAAAAACAGGTTTTAACTTGGATTAAGAGGACTTTAGAAATGCTCTGCTTACCTATTACTTTTGCCATTTGAACATAGAATACAGATTAAACACTGGCATAATATTCCCTTTACATAATCAGCAACCAGGATACTCAATGGAAAATTGAAACCAGTCTTTTTACCTTTCCAAATATCAAGTGAAATTTAGTTTTCAATGGTGGCTCAGCAAATAAATAAATAAATAAGTAAATAAATAGCATAACAAAACTTTCAGTAACAAAAATTTTCCCTAGTGAGTTCAGTTCTATGGCTTTCACTCAAGCAAATGCTGTTTCTAGGAGAAACATGTGAACTCCAGGACAGAACTGTTTATTGAAAACTGATTAATATTGCCTTGGCTGTGAGTTAATGGGGAGTTGAGAGTTTCTATAAATAGAATATGAAAGACTTTCAACCTCTTACTATTTAATTACCAAGTTTTCAAAAGGCAACTGGGGAAAATCTGAGCGTAGGCTAGGAATAATAGTTGCTAAATAAATTAAGGAATTCTTTGTCACATGATGTCCTGCTGAATAATGTTTCTCAAGAAATGAATACTGACTGAATAAACCAATAAATGGATACAGAAAATCCTATAAATATGTAGTAGATTCCTTTGATCAGGTATTTCATTTGTTACAGCAAACTGCAAAGATCAAGGTCTTTTAAAATGCTTATATCCATCTTTGAGGTCTATATTCTGCCTTCCACGATCGCATAAGCTTCTCTTGCAAGTCTTCTGTAAGAACTGAATAGGAAACAGTGTACTTTACGATTTAAAGGACCCAAGGTGGTGCTAGAGCTGTCAGTAATGAAAGCAAATGTGTGAGCTGTTTTGGCCTATTAAAGGTAAGTTATTTCAGGTTCATTTGGAGTAAGTGCAGATGAAGAGAGGGCACAATATCTTTTACATTCTTATTGAATATGAATCACAAAAATAAGGATGTCTGAATTTCTCTGATAAGGCTCCAAATGCCTTTCAGCCACCAGTTTACAACTTTTTGTACTAGATGAAGAACTGACATTTTGTGTGTATGAATTTACCATTTTTAGTCTGATCTGAATGGTAGAAAAGTCCCCACACCCTTAGCAAGGTGCCTGGTATTAAGTAGACATTTAGTGTTGAAAGACTATTAATCCCAACTCCTACTCAAATAAATGATAAGAGAAATGAAGAAAGGGAGGGAAGAAGAAGGGGAGGGAGGGAAGACAGGAAGTAAGAGAAAGAAATGGAGAGAAGAGAAAGCAGGCAGAATGTGCATGAAAAAGTCAGTAGATTCAAACAAACTATTTTGGATGTTTTCCAGAAGAGAAAATACAAAAAGAAGCTAAACCAAAAAAGTAAATGCATTCAATAATAAAAGCTGCTGTTATTAAATTAAAGCTAATGAAACTATCACAGATCTAACAGGAAGAGAAAAATGATGATGGGGCTTAATCACTTTAGTATTCTGCACCATGGAAAATTTTGCCTAAATGTTCAGATATCGTAAATGGTCTCAGCTACAGTAAGAATCGAAGGAGAGAACAGACTGTGGAGAGAAGCACCAGACTGGAAAGTCATTACCAGTGAGGGTAGTTCTTTTAACCCCACAGCCTTCAGATTTAGGAAAATATGAAACGAGATACAAGGTTATTCCTACCACAAAACAAGCAAGAATTCCTTTGAAGGATATAATAACTGTAGTCTGGTCTGTAAGAAATGATGTCATTTTTACTAACTCAAAATCCTGTAAATTCTTGTTCTTTATTCATTGTAGACAATCTGCCGCTAACCTTTGAAGGAACTTTCCTTCTTTTGTCAGAGATTTTACACTTCACTTGGGTATATAAAATAAGTGCAACACAAATGATTAAATAAATGTGCTAGATGATACATTGTCAAATTCTAGTGTCTTTGTATTACTATTTGCCCAAATTTCCTTCTTTAGTGTGCTCCTCTCTCAGGGTGAATTACACATTCCCTGTCTGCTGAACTCAAAATGTTTCATTTTGGTGGGGAAAAAAAAAAAAAACACAGAAGTGACACATGTCTTTGCCAGACAGAAGCACCGGAACTATGCTGTGGTGACACTTTTTCCCCTGCTGAAACAGCAGTCAAATGTTTTGCAGGGAGGCTGCTCCATCAGCCTAGGATCTAGACTGAACGTGACATGAAGCAGTTCCTTGGCTGACCCAATAAAACATGTATTGTCCTTGGTATGATGGAGTGACATAGTCTTCCCTAAATGGCCTTGTACCCAGTAAGTGAAACAAATGTAAAAGTCAAATATATAAATGCATTCATGCCTCCCACAAATGGGCACTAAAGAAGACATGATATGTGCTGTCTTGTGTTTGGTTCTAGGGATACAACTGTGAACAAGACAAGGACTTTCACTGTAAGTACAAATAGACTAGAGTTCCAGAAACTCAGAAGTATAAACACGGGCCTAAGAATTCTGGAGGAAGAGTACATAGAGAGCTCCACCTTGAGCAGGACCTTATTAAATAAGCATATTTGAGAGAACATTCCCAGCAGACTTGATAAAATCATGCAAGCTGGGCCGGTGAGATGGCTCAGCGGCTTAAGCGCCTGCTCGGCAGGTGCGAGGGCCCGAGTTTGACTGCTGGAACCCACATACGAAAAAGGGGCCGGTGATATCGCTCAACAGCATGGGTGCCTGCTGGCCCGCAAGGTCCTGAGGTAGACCTCCCGGTACCCACAAAAAAAAAAAAAAAAAAATCATGCAAGCAGAGGCTTAACTAAACAGCAAAAAATGTATAGGAGAAAAGTAGGCAGGAAGTTTAGATACAATGAGGGATGGGACTGGAGAAAAAAAATCCTTATTAGTGCAGAAGAAATATCTGAAGGACATAAGAAATTAAAAGGTGTTTGAAAATACTGAAATTAGTATTTTTAGGTGCTGGCAGAGAAGAGTTCCTGGTAGGTAGACTGTAGAAAAGCAAGAAGGGAGGGACAAGACACTTTCTGTCCCTCAGATTGTATGCAGGCTACCCACCCTAGGGCAGGTGTAGCACTCGCACCCTTAATCCTAGCAAGAACTATGCCAAACTAATCAGCAGACAGATTTACTAATCACACACACTTAATCCTGGCTTCACACACTCCAGATTCAGCCACCTCTGAAAAAACCCTATGACTTCATGAGGCTTTGGGGGACCATCTCGACACAAACTATAACAGGCTGGTTCTGGTCCCTCCTTGAAGTTTTCAACAAATGGCCCACACTCCTGGCTTCCTGAAACTTCTAGGATCTCCACTGTACCTTTGGCTTTACACTCACAGCTTTACAAACTGCCCTCTTAGGGGAACACTGCCTGGCCTCCAAGGCCCCCTTCTGAAATCTTGGTGGAAACCATCATGAGCGCACAACCCTTACATTCTGCATGCACCTAAAACCTGCAACATGTGGATGATGTCAAGGTCTTCTGCCAGCTGAAGCAGTAACCAGGCTTCCTTCTCTCTTGGCTGTAGAGATTGAGTGCCTGAATTGCTGAGTGCTCTGAACCCAATCCTGAGATAAATATTCTCTAGTCTGCTGCCATTCTGGAACATGCTGCTCTGGGGCTCTCTGTTCAAGGCAAATTCTTTCACCTTTGCAAACTTGAGGCTTCAAAGGCTGGAATCCTGCTGTTTCTTGTGATGTCCTCAGGTCATCTTTTCCATTGTCCTATTTCTTCTCAGCAACCAATTCTCCTCTGCTTTATCTTTCCAGTCTGCAGCTTTACTGAAGCTTCCTTTCCAGCCAAATTCACAACATTTTAAATCAGTCTGTTGGGCTCATTCCTCTTGATTCTCAACATAAATCTGGCTAAAAGCCCCCCAACAGTAGCCACACTACCACCTCAACATTAGACTGTCTTGAAATTGCTTCTGCCAGATTAATTAGTCTGCCATCTTTAATCTTAGTCTAAAGCAGAGTCTCTGGACATAAGCAAAATGCAGACAAACTGCCAAGCCACATACATTGTCTGGAATCCAACAGCCAGTGGAGTCCTTCTTTCCAACAGAAACCTCCTGAGCCTGGTCTTTACCAGCAGCATTTCTACAACATTCTGGTCTTCTGAGTTCTTACCAGAATCTCCCATCAAGTACAGTGTAAGGTGTTCCAGGGCTTCTTTTTCAGCCAGGACCCCCAAACCTTTCCAAACTCTTCACACAAACTAGTCCCCAAGGCCCCTGAACCATAAGGTCAGGTATAGTCACTGCAACAACCCCACTCCTGTACCAAATTCTGTCTTAGTTACTTTTCTCATTGCAGAGACAAAATACCCAACACCCTTAAGTTAAGGGAGGAAAAGTTTATTTAGTTTAAAGTTTGTAGAGGTTTCAGTTCATAATTGGCTGGCTCCAAGGCAGGTTGGCATGGTAGAGGGGCTCTTCAGGGGAGAAACAGTTCATGGAAGGAAGAAGGCAGCAAGCAGCAAGCACCAAGCACCAAACTATAAGAAACAAGCCATGACTCTCTTTGTGTCCCTTATATCTTATCCAGGCTACCCACATACTCACACCCTTAATCCTAATACCACTTCCTTGATTCCAGCATCACACAACCTAGATCCAGCCACCTTCAAAAAGCCCAACCTGTGACTCTATGAAGCTTTAGCAGGATATCTAGATAGACACCATAACAATGCCTAAAATCTCTTTTTATAATTTACTTGCTTTTGTTTAATTTCAAGGATGCAAAGGAGCTCATTCTTTCAACTAACAATTGCCTAGACCTGCTATCTGAAAGGTCTAGGCATTAAAAACTTTTGAACAAAAATTAGATTCACAAAGGACACAAGAGTATCAATAGCACTTAATACTTTGAAGAGAACAAAGTTGAGAAAAACATACAAGTCAAGGCAACAGAAAATACTTTTAAAGGATCAGCAATCACATAACAACCCAAATGGTACACTTACTTGAATACTAAAGGTCAAAAAACATTGTCTGATTCAAAACTTACATCATTTTATACTCATGAGATAAAAAGTGACTTAATATTAAGTAGGTATATTTATAAATTAAAATGTAACCTCTTAATAAAAAATACTTGATGGTTCCTGAATTCCAGAATTATACCAGCAGAGATAAATAACTTATAAAGAGAAAATGTTAACTTGAGCTACGGTTTCAGAAGTTTTAGTCCTTGGTTAGTTGGCCCCATTGCAGTCAAACCTGTCATAAAGCAGAACAATGTGATGGAAGCACTTGGCAATAAAAATTGTACCTCATCTCACTGCACCCAGAGAGAGAGAGAGAAAGAAAGAGAGAGAGTGAAGGATCTTGGTCCCCAAATACCTTTTAGGACACAGCCCTAGTGACTTACCTCCTCCAACTAGAACCCACCTCCTGAAATGTCCACCACCTAACAAAGCACAATTGTCTAAGGATCAATCCTTCAACCCCTGAGCTTTTGGGGGAAAATTTATGATTCAAACCATAACACCAACATTAGGATGGCATGTACTATGTGATATTTGCCCCCTTGAGTATAAAAGTTATGTGATAAGCTTTCTATAAAACCTTTTTTAAAGGTATAGTCCATGATAGCATTCTCTTTAGAAGTGAATTAAAATGTGAAGAATAAAATATAGAGTATAAATTTTGGCTGCCTTCATATAAATGCAGTTCATTTTTAAAATTTGTGATCACATGCATTTGTATAATTTCATACATTTCTTTTTAATGTAATACAAGTAGATATTAATAAAGAAAATATTAAAAAGTACTCTTCTTACCTCAATAAAAAATAAAGCTTCATAGCAAAATAGAGAATAACAATAATTAATACACTGTGTACCATAATCTTAAAAGAACAGAAAAAATTTTACTCAGATTATAAGACATAGACATAAAAGATTCTCTCTTACAAAAAAAAATAAAAGATAAGAGCACAAAACATTCTTTTTGATAAATGAATAGAAAGCAGTAGTATAAATAAAACTAATTATACACAGTGGATTACTACTCCATCATAAAGAAAGATAAACTTGAGGCATACATAGACAAATGGATGCAACTTGGGACCACAATATTAAGTGAAGTAAGTCAGATATGCAAGCTTAAATATCACATGGTTTCTCTTATATGATAAACTCAGAATATATACATATATAAATAAAGCACAAAATAGAGTCATTTTTTGATCAATAGATGTAAGTCCTCAAGGAATGACTTCACTGAATCTCACAGGTTTTCATGAGAATTTGGGCTAATTATAAAATTTCTTTTAGGTTTATTCACTCTCTAAGAAAAATAAAAGTTTCTTACTAAGTATTCAGGCTGGAAAAGTTCATAATTAAAAGGTCTTATTTCTTTATCAATTTTCTATTTTAAAATTGAAGGGAAAAATTTTAGTGGCCTGATTGTTAATGTCTTCCCAGGAGCAAGCTAGGCTTTTGGAAAACTTGCAATATACATTCCATGAAGGGACATACTAAATATTGGAAGTATACGTTTTTTCTTCAACGAGAAGAGTTAACCATAATCATTTTCAGACTTTATCAATTTTTAGTCATTAAAAAGTGGGTTTCTATGAAAAATGTAAAAATATCTAATGACATGATGGTATAAAAAGTGGATTTAAAATGGTGTGAATGGACAGATTTAATATGTGCTTATACCTGGCACTAAACAAGGCTGGCAGTTCTTCAGATCTTGATTTACAAGGAGGTACAGAAGTCACAACTGTGAAAATGTGCTCCAGTTAATTCTTTGAAATTTTGTGTTTGTTCTTACTTTAACATCAGTTAGCAAATCAGTGTAAATTCCGTTCTTTCTACAGCAACATCTTCCTTATTCCGTCATATTCATATGAGCTTTTTTGAGTGGTAGAAAAAGTGTACATTGTATCCTTATGTCCTCACAAGAATATATCTCTTTACTATGTGGGTGTCAAAAATAGTTTCCAGGCTGGTGAGATGGCTCAGCAGCATAAGCACCTGCCTGGCAAGCGCGAGGGCCCGAGTTTGACTCCCGGGACCCACATACGGAAAAAGGGCCGGTGATATCGCTCAGCGGCACGGGCGCCTGCTGGCGCGCGAGGTCCTGAGGTCGACCCCCGGTACTCACGGAGAAGAAAAAAAAAAGTTTCCACATTATGAAAAATGCTTAAGCATATCAGAGAAAAGAGCCAAGTGATTAAAGAAATGATCAATAAGGTTTAGAGTCTGAAAGGCACAAGTCTTTCTACTTACAACCTTTAAGACCCTGGATGTGTCCGTGTCCAATCTTGGACTTGGCAGCATCCTTTATCAAACTAGATATTTACACTAGGACTGCCAAGTTGTGCCTAGAGGGCCAAACCCAAACCAACCCTTATTTTTGCAAATATATACTGGAACATAGATATACCCATCAAATTTGCTGAACTCAGAGATAGACTATGAATCTGTAATAGGCCATGCAGCTCTCAAACATCCATTTTTCTATTCAAGTCACTGAAAAGTTATTCTGGATAATCCCTCTACTTAAAAATGGAGTAGTTAAAAATATACAAAGAACAGTAGAGCTAAGATTATAACTGCCATTAACAGAAGTCTTCGGAGTCCAACAAACTTCCTTTCAAAAATATTAGTTCTTCCATTGGCCTCAGTGTCTCATTCCCCTCTCCTGTAAAGAAGGAAAACAAATACATAGTGTATCATGGGACATTGGAGAACTTGTTAAAAATAAATGTAGAAGATTTAACATTTTGTATGACACAGAATAAGTGTTCATTAAACAGTAGCTCTATTAATACTGCTACCATTGAGAGAGGAGCGGAATGGCAGAACTTTGAAATAGCAGCCTGAGAGGACAAGCAGGTAGCTGCAACTTTTGGCAATAAGGAGGTGAAAGTAAATCAGGCTGTCAATTCAGTGAGCAAGCTGCTGTAGTCCTTGAGAGAAGGCAGGGTGTTCAGGCAAACTGGCAAGCAAAGATGGTGGCAGATATCACCTAAAATTTATTCTAAATATCATTATACCTTCACTATAATGCATTTCCCTAATAAATTCTTCCCAGAGGGAGGACACAACACATTTTTAAACACGTTGTTGGGCTGTGTGCAAACTCATGCCCACATAGTAGCTAAACTCCTCTCCGTCCAGAGACTTTCCCCCTTTTGGGAAAAACAAAACAAAACTACAACAAAAAACTGAATAATTGATGACATTTATTTGGGACACTACAAATGTGATTGTATCCTTTTTTAGGGACTTCCTGTCTATAAAAAGCTGTCTTTTTGTCTGTGGAATAACCAACTTCTCTGTTTCTTTCCTGGCCTATATGACAACCATGTTTGTGTATTTATTTTGTTTATTTCCTTATTTCTTTTCTACAATAAATTTTTGTTTATTTCTTTTCTACCATAAACTTTTCAGTTGAAGTTTTTCTTAATTTTAAGTTCATGCTGTTGCTTCAGTTTTAAGTTTCATTACCACTGAAGAAAGAACCTTCGCTGGCCAGTGACACTGTGAGGGAGAGTCAGGGCGATGCCCTCTCATTTATATCTTCTTCTATGTACATGATTTTTAGTGGGAAAGAGGATGGAACAGCATTTTGCAAAGAAGAACATCAGTTATTCTCTGACCTCTGGGTAAGATATTGCCTGTGTCTAATCTACACAATTTGCTTTCTTAGTTTGCCATGGGGTTATAGCCAGGAAAATTATGATCATCTTTAAAGATGAAACACTCTATGCATTTTCCTGCTGCAATGACACCTACATTTGAGGAAAAGATAATGGACCTAAGCCTTCTTGAGGGTCCATAGCAAAGCTGCCAAGAAAAAACATGTAAGGGAAGATATTTACTGAAATCAATAATCCCAAGATTACATTAATGCAACATTATAGGTGATGATATAAAACCTGCTGGCCAAGGTGCACAAAGTTATTATGCCCAGAGCAGTCATAATTTGGTCCCAGGCATCAAGCTTCTATTTTATTTTACGGTGCTCTGTACATGAGGTATGGCAACTACCGCTGAGACTTTCAATTCCCTACTAACTTCCAATTCCCTGAATTCTGCATAATAAATCACATCAAACCACCACTCTCTCCACCTCCAAAAGGGTAACTATCCACTCCAAAAGGGTTACTATGGGAAAAAAGCAATATTTACTGTACATTGCTTTTCAGGCAGTGATTTCTACATTAAATGACTTGGAGCAATGTTCTGAAACTAGCAGTGATAAAATACATTTGGTTCCTTTTTTTTCTTATTTTCTTAACTCATTGTTAAGAATGCTCATTGTGCACTGATCCTTTAAAAAAAAAGACATGAATTACTAGTAAAAAATAAATAAAAAGAAAAATACATTCAAAATAAATACAACTCCAGGTTCCTAAAATCAGATTATGTAAGCATGAACAGGACCATCAAATTGCACTCATTTTTTCTTTCTGTATTTCCGTACTTATCTTGTTTCAAACCAGACTCCATCTTCAAGTAGTAATTCCTGCTAAGTCTACTGTTCTCATGACTAAGAACATACAAGAAAGAGTGGCTTGCAGGTTGACTCCCGTGGAAATCACTGAGGAACACTCCATGGCTCCTGCTGTGAATTTAGACATGTGGGAGTAAAAACCAGTAAGAGCTGAAATCTGGATCCATAAATGCTGGAGCAAACGACAGAGTCAAATAGCAGTTTGCAAACCCCCCATTGCAGTAGCTTCTGTGTCATTCTAAAAAAAGTGGCAATTTTTTAATTCAATTAGACATTTTGCTTAATCCATGATTGGTCCATGACAGTAGAAAGAGAAAGAAAGTGTTAAAGCTCTGGTTCAGTGAGATCAATTCAGGATTTCTGATGCTGTCAGGGAAGACAATCTTCTGTGTTTATTCAACGGGTATCAAGGGAAGGTTCTACAGGGTAGTCAAAGAAAAGGCACTCTTGTGTGTGATCCCAAGCAGAGAATCTGAGCCATGATTTCTTTCATTGAGATGGATGACTGTCCTATCTTACCTCATTTAATTCACTGGTGCATCCACACTGTCATTCAAAGAACTGGTTGAACTACATTTCCCCCCTTGAATTACTTACCTACCTGAATAGTAGGTTAATAGGTCATCCGTGCAGCTACAAATATTGCTCATGTGATTGGAAATGGAGAGAATCAGGAGCTCCATGCTGCATACAGATATGACACAGATGTCTTTCAATCACTTTCTCGGGTGTACACTACCAGTCCTTACTCTCAGTTTTATGCATGCAATAGCACTCCAGTGGAAAATGGAATCAGGAGGTCCTTAATTATTCACAAGACAATTCACAAAAGCACTTCTATATTACAGTCTGGGCATTCACACATAAAAAGTCAGTGATGTGCTTCCATTTCTTACAGTCTCCATTTACACATCATTTCCAGGCAGATCTTCCTAAATGCCATCTTTAATTGCATCAACATCTACCTCAGAGCTTGAGTTTTGAAATATCTACAAATTAAACAATACCATCAAATATCAGGATACAGTACAGTATAATGATTAAGAGTGAGACTGCCAGAGTTAAATTGTTGCTGTTAAATCTGTCTCTGTCCCCTTATCACCAGTGTACAGCTAAGCATGTTAATTTATTTCATTTCTCTGCTTTCACTTTCTCTATCCATACAGTGTGAGAAATTACAACATATTTACATTGTGTTATATATATTATCAGCAAGATACATGTGGTATATTATCTATACATGTAAAAAAAATATATATATAATGTACAATATATAAATGCTTATGTAATAACGAAATCATATAACTAAGATACACAGAAATGTATTAACAAATAACTATACTTAAATATAAATATACAGTATTTCATATACTTTCCTAGTTATACATAGTACCATGTGTTTTGTGTGCAAGTGTGTGTGTGTGTGTGTGTGTGTGTGTGTGTGTATGAATTAGTTCTTAGACTACTACATTGTTAGGAACACTGTGAACACTCAGAGAAAATTAGCTATTTTAAATTTATAACTTTAGCATCCAGAGTACGACCCATCCTTTCTTTTGTAGTTTTATCTGTCATCCCTTATTTATACATACATAACCTAAAGTCCAGCCAAATAGTCTAATTGCTGGCCATCTAGTTTTCCTCACTTTTCAGCCTTCATACCTTTGTTCTTGCTGCCTGGAATATTGAAATTCACATCTCCTAATCTGAAAATTCATTTGTCCTTCTTAGGCTAACTCAAACATTATTACTTTTCTAGGGTGGTTTTCCTGCTCTTTTTATCAGTTATAATCATTCTCCCAACTTAGAGCATCTATTAAAGAATGACAAATGTGGCAACATTGATTTATTGGTTGTAGCTTCATAGAGGCCCTGGCAAAAAGGAATCAGAAATCAGATCTGACTTAAAGAGCATCACAGCTGATTAGCCACATCTGTCATAGGCATTAAAAAGGAAGACAGTGCTCATTTCGCTATTTTGCCCATTTCCTTCTGTGTGTATCATCACCAAGACAGTTACTTGACTTATTCATCCATTGTTTTATGTTCACCTCTAAATTCTTTCGTATCTTTTTTACATTGCAAGAAAGAATAATCTCAATTTTATGCAAATCTGCAAACTTCGCAGTGCGCAATACAGTGTCTCAAATACTACATGTACTTATATTTTCTTGAATTATTTGGAGTTACCAATCTTCCACTTTTTATATAAATAAATTCACTATTATACTTTGTAACTGATTCATGTTATGTGACAAAGCTTTTACTGAGGAGACCGTGATGAGGTTCATGCTACCCCATGTTATCCTGCTCTTCTTGAGTTTGTGTCATCAAATACTGAAGGTCCAGATTCTGCCAGCCTCCTAAAACTTAAATTCACTCATCTTGTCTTTCCATACTATAACTGAAATTTGTGGTCTTTCTGTCTTATTTGTAAATTAATGATATTTCCTATCACTAATTTAATGCCAATCCTTAGAGATAATGAGTGACTGAACCAGAGTGTCATTTACACACACAAAGTAGCCAATCCAAAACATGTATTCCAAACCATTTCCTTTATCTGACTCTTAAATCCAGGAGATGATACTCCTCTGCCCTAATCAACCCAGAACCAAGTACAATTAGAGACAGCTCCTGTACCCCATCTGCTGGAATTACACAAACTAGGCAGTGCTAAAAAAGGTAAAAGCTTTAGTTTTCCTTAGGTGCATATTTTCAACCCCTTTCTTGAAAACCATAATTATCAATGAAATACCCATCGGAGTTTTGCTACTGACTATTTTAATAGTGTCCATTTCTGGGGCCGGTGAGATAGGTCAGCGGCATAAGCACCTGCCTGGCAAGTGCGAGGTTCTGAGTTCGACTCCCAGTACCCACATACGAAAAAAGGGCCGGTGATATCGCTCAGTGGCACAGGAGCCTGCTGGCGCGTGAGGTCCTGAGGTCGACCCCTGGTACCCACAAAACAAAAAAAAAAAAGTGTCCATTTCTAAGCCAACTTTTGTAGTATTATTAACTTTCTTTTCACACAATATTTTGACTTCCTTTAGTTCATAACTATATGTTTAAAAACATTTTTATATATTTCTGTGTAGCCAGGCTAGTTATTCCTACAACACATAAAAGTCTCTCCAGATATGTTTGTTGTTTCTTTGTTTTCATTTTTGGTGTTGGAGCTTAAAACCAAAGTCCCCATGCACACTTGGCACAAGTGCTCTACCACTGAGCAACATCCCCAGCCCCTCCCTTTTCTGAGGTGGGTTTCCCCATGTTGCCCATACTGATTTTCAACTCCTGGGTTTAGGCAATCCTTCCACCTCACTTTTCAGAGTAGCTCACTACAGACGTGCATTACCATACCCCGTTTCCATATGATTTTTCATTATGTCTAATATATTATTTCCAATTTCCCCTCCTAGAACTCTCTCCTGGGGCAATCTGCCTTTCTGTTCCAAATGAGACTGATTTTGCTCTGGACCTGCTTGTAGTCTTATCACTGTCAATGGAAACTTCCCTTGGGCACGCTCTGATTATAGAATGTCAGGTTTTCCTTTGTCTGTTTCTTCTCTCATTTAGGTAGAGCATGCATCCACAGATTTCTGAGAAAAGGGCCAGAAGTAAATATTATTTTTTTTCTTATCTTAAATGACCTTACCACACATAATCTTTTAAGTCAGTGTTTAATGTTCTACCTATTAAAGTTTTCTTTGTATCTTTTTTATACAATTGACTGAACGTAACTGTGATACTTAACCCTGTACATAACCTATTGCATAGTCTTTCTTCCTCCCTGTTTTCTTTTAATAAAAAGATCTCCTTGAAGGAGGGGTGGAGAAGGGGATGAGAAAAAGAATTAAGATGTGTTACGTACATATACAAACTCCCCATTGGTGAATGTAATCATTATGCATTCCGTGTATGTACTAATAATACAAAGAAATTTACAAAGGCTCTCTTTAATTTTTATATTTAGGTTTGAGAGATTCTCTTGTATTATTTCTTTGAAATTTCAACAATATGTGTTCCTCACCCTTTATCTAAAACACTATTAAATGTATATGACCTCCCTGAATAACCCTGTAGTCATCTCATCTCTTCTCTTCTATAGTCCAGTTGTATATTTATGACATTGTTTTCCAAACTTATTTTACTATTTTAAATGTCAATTATTAAAATTATCATTACCTAGCTTTCTTTTTAAAATATTCTTAGAAAGTCCTTTAGTTCACAGAAAGACAATCTAAAATGTAATTTTCTTTATTAGTTTATTCCTCTGGGTTTACATTTTTACTTTTTCTTTGTGTGTTATGGTTTTTTCTTTCATGTTGAAGGCTTATCACAATATTTGATTGTCTTTTGCTATCTAACTAATATTAAAAGGAAGGCACTAAAGCCACTTTAATCACCAGTAAATGACAACCGAACTATGAATGAGAGTATTTCACTGCAGTGATCAGAAATATAATTGCTTCTGTAGAAAGGAATTCTGGTTGTTTTGTTATTGTTTATACTATTTTTTTTTTCTGGACAGGGTCTCACTCTGTAATTCAGGCTGCCCTTGACACTGTAGCCCAGGCTGGCCTTGAACTCATGGTTATCCTCCTGCCTCAGTCTCCCTAGTGCTGGAATTACAGGCATGAACCACCATGCCTGTCTTGTTTTTGTTTATATTTCTACCTCTAGGGCAGTTGTTTATATCTTTACATCTGTTCACCCATTTAGGGATGTAGTATTAGGGAATTTTCAGCTGCTGGATATGTTTTTGGTTACTCTTATCGATTGGTGCCTCAGCCATTCCCTTCTCTTTGCCTGGTGTCTCTGAACTTCTCTAGAAGAGAAGATAAGAAGCGTAGAACATTAATCTTAAGGAATGAAACAATAGTTTTGGTGTTTAATTTTTCCTTATATTTATTTTCCTTACACAATTGGTGTTTCCAATTCCTGAGCATTACAAAAATCGTAAAAGATTAACTGGTCACTTTTATTTAGTTCTTCATCCTCTACATGTACTTAATCTACATTTTCTACTGAGTTTCATTCTCATCAGAGGCCATCCCTTTATCTTCACTACATCTTATAACATGTCTTGACAATTATTACCTGATATTGTATTGTACCTTCTCCCTTTCTCATTGATCTAGCTAGTTGATATTTATTTAATGCCTTCACTCTCACTTTATTAGAGTGTGAGCAGTAGCCAGAGGCCATAAGGGCATATGTTCTTGTATATTTTAACGTTGAGGAAATGAGCTATGACTATATTCAGACATGGGAAATCAGTGAAGTAAATGGAGAAAGGGCTATCCCAACACATAAGACCAAGAAAGTCCAAAAGCAATTTAAGGAGGACTATCATATAATATCCTTTAAGCAATTTGTTAAGCGTAGAGGCCAGATTCCTAGAGGTTTGGATTCAGAATATCTGGGTAGTTTCTAAAGATTTGTATTTTAACAAATTTCTGGGATTTTCTTATGTTTAGTCATTCATGTAGATAGGTTATCTTGTCATTTAAAAGCACAGAAAATTTCCACTGAGTTTATTCCTGCAGTTTACAAAGTAAGAATGCTTCTCACTGATTTGCTATTTTCCAGTAAGCCTTGTAAGGAAATGAACACTTATTTTAATTTATGTTATGTGGCTTTTATGTATCCCCCAAACACTACAAGTTCTCCACTATAGAGACAACTAAATGATTATTACAGGTATGTGCTTATTTGTCCAAAGTAATATGATAATTAGTGTTAAAGTTTGATTTTAATTCCAAAGTTAAAGCCATCACTTAACATAAAATATTCTTCCTTATGTTTACAATAATCGGTTAAAATCAACTATGTACTACATTTATCCAATGAAATTCTGTCAAATATCAAAAGAGAAATGTGACATGTCCCTTGCCTTAACTAAGTTTGGGAATTAAGTTGAGAAACAAAGCAAATATCCATAAAATATTCAAGAGACTCTGTATGATGTAACATTTCCCAACCTACATGCTAGCCTGTGTACTAAATGGGGGAAGGGAAGTAGATTCTCTGTCTAATTGTGAATGAGTTAAATAACTTTAAAAGCTATGCATTTGTTCTTTACAGAGCGCCTCAAAACCTTTAATGTAAATGTGTATCATGGACTTCCAAGTGGAAGATAGAAATTTCCTACAGTATATTTGATTTGATAACACTAATTCACATCTCAACAAAAATCCCATGGAAAAATAACTTGAAAAATACTAACACAGTATAGAAATATGTTGATTGCATGAAGAAAGTATGGAGCTAATCAGGCTGAAGAAATCCAGGCTGAAGAAGTTCATGGATGATTTGACATCTTACTGAGACCTTGAAGAAATGGGAGGTCTAAAGCTCTCTAATGGCACAGAGATAGCAGTAGGAGGATTAGGTGAGGTTGGCTTGCTTCAGATGGAGGGAACATAACCATAATGAGAGTTAATGAAAGTGCCAAATGGAACAAGATCAAGAAATTCTAGGGTAGGTGGGGGTTGGCATGCAAACTTAAATAACTAGAGAACAGTGAGGTTGATAGTCTCCTAAGCCAGCCCTAATTATGATACACTGATGTTGAAAAGACTGAAGATTATAATATAGTAAGATGACTGTCATCACTTACCAGGAAGCCATTCATATGATTTTTATGCTTTCAAAACATGTATCCTAAATTCACATCAGAGCTACATAAGTAAATAATATAGCAGATAGATTTTGTTGGTGATAGTGGCAATACTAAATCCAAGTACATAGGCACTCACTGGCGTACACCTTCATGTTTGATATTTACCAAAACCTCTTGAGAAATATAGGGCTATCATCTTCTTGACAATTCATAACTGAGGAAAGATACACATGTCAGAATATTTTTGTTTGAAATTGACGAGATCCAACTCAAATTAGATGGAGAGAATAGTTTGCTTTACTAGCTCAGAATGGTATTTGGTCAGGTGAAAGGATCAAATGAAATAATATGTTTGTTTCTTGTCATTTTCTCCTCCTGAAAGCCAGAGATTTTGACTGTTTCTGTTATGTGTCACTTGAAAGATGCTAATTAGTTACTGAAAAAGTGAACAAATACAAACATATTTCAAGTAAAATAACAATAACCATCTCTGTAGGCACCTACATTGACCATAAATAACAATAGGTATTTAATAAAAATATCATTAAAATAAACTCTAATAATTTTTGGATGACTATGATAACAAAATATATATGGGTTTATAAAAACACTAAATTAGAATTTTTCTATGTAAAACCAAGTAATGATGCATATTAAAAATCATGAAATTTATAAAATGCAATAAATACTCATAAATTTGACAATGATTGCTTATGATTTTTAAGTATCATTAATACAAAATTTTCCTCAGCAGAATTTATTATACGAGAAAGAAGATATTTTGAATTAAAGCCTGGACTTCCTTTATTTTTATTATTTTTTTGTGTGTGTGTGGGTACCGGGGGGGTCAACCTCAGGACCTCATGTGCCAGGAGGCGCCCGTGCCGCTGAGCGATATCACCGGCCCCTTTTTCGTATGTGGGTTCTGGGAGTCGAACTCGGGCCCTCGCGCTTGCCAGGCAGGCGCTTAAGCCGCTGAGCCATCTCACTGGCCCTGGACTTCCTTTATTTTAAGGGGAGATGAGAGACACTATATTTGAGGGAAAAAGAACAATTGGAGGAAATGAAGACAGAAAAGCTTAAGGTACTTAGAAGTACCGGTGACTACCTTGGTTTTAGAAGAGGCCAGATGAACTGGCAAAATAAATGTAGAAAATGGAAAGCAAGTCATCCTGGGGGGGGGGGTTGAATGTAAGGGTGACAAGGTTTTTCTTGCTTTCATAGTGACTAAAAGACTGTCAAGTAGGAAATTGCTATTTAGGAAAAATTATGTGGCAGCAGTGCATGCAAAGATTTACCATGACAAAAGTAGCATTTATCCAACTACAGTACAAACCAGAGCTTGAGAGGAATAATTAATGTTTGAGATGCAGAAATGTAAGTAGGGAGAGGGTAGGAATTATGAGGCTTTAAAAGAGATTGTGAGGGAATAGGTGGGGATGAGGGGCAAATGGCAGTTTATAAGAGGTCAAGTAAGAATCTCAGTCTTGGTTTCAGCCTAATAAGCTGCTCACTCAGACTGGACATTCAGTAGTTTCCTCTGTATAGCAATTTTTAAGCTTCATTTCTAATGATTCCAGAGCTCCAATCCTGACCACGTCAGTTGTCACATGACCCAAGCAGAGCCAGTCAGCGAGTTTCCCCAAAATTTATAGATGGTGTTCAAAGAATTTCTTCGCTCATGGAAAAGGCCTTCTGCAGTGGAAAAAATATCAGACAGAAAGAGAGTATGAATTGCATTAAATGCTCAGTTCCCGGCCTTAAAATACTTGGGCCCACTGCTCCTCTGTGATCTTGTGATTTGCTTTTATGTTATTTTTATGTATGTCAGCCAATAAATTTCCTTATGAAAGTTTAATTTTAATACCTGCTGTTACTAGTACCAGTTTCCTCAAATACTGCATGGCAGGAGTGTCCTACACATTCCCACAGTTGTTGCATAGCTCAAGTAGAAACCAGACACTAAACTATTTAATGCTCTACCAGTAAAATTCTCTACCTTGAGTAGATATTCATTTATTTAGCAACAATTACTTAAAGATTTGTAGATGCACATTGTGTTTCTTTCTTTCTTTTTTTTTTTGTGGGTACTGGGGGTTGAACTCAGGACCTCGCACGCCAGCAGGCGCCCGTGCTGCTGAGCGATATCACCGGCCCTTTTCTCGTATGTGGGTACCAGGAGTCGAACTCAGGACCTCACGCTTGCCAGGCAGGCCCTTATGCCACTGAGCTATCTCACCAGCCTCTGTGTTTCTTTCTTTAAGGCATTTATGCACCTGATATAAACGAGTTAGGCTGGTAATGATAGTGATTTATAGTGCCAGATTTATTTGCACAATGTTTTATAAGAACACACCTAAGACTTGGAACAGCTGGTATAAAAACTAAGGACTAGAGCACCTTGCTATCCAACCATCTTCAGATGCACAATCATTTTCCTTATTGTACATACTGACTACATCAGCTAAATAAGGCTTTAGAGTCTACAGATTCAGTGACTTAAAGATTAATGCAATTCTTATATTTATGAGAAAAAGTTTAAAGTAAGTTGGGAAAAGTCTATTAATAGTTTTTCCAACCTGTTCTTGGTATTTTGCAATTAGGGAGTCAGTTAGAGTCATGATTTAGCTATCTTAAAGTCAATCTACTTTTTCTTTCCATCATAATTCTACCCTAAGTTCCTTTACTGAGCAT
The DNA here is from genome assembly GCA_028451465.1 of Erethizon dorsatum. Taxonomy (NCBI): domain Eukaryota; kingdom Metazoa; phylum Chordata; class Mammalia; order Rodentia; family Erethizontidae; genus Erethizon; species Erethizon dorsatum. Next base: position 59,319,106 of record CM051825.1, on the reverse strand, counting down.
AAGAGATCAAATTACAGAAGACTGATTTTACAGTGGAAGTTAATTAATCTAACATTGTAAGAAAGATTTTATTTAGAAGTGCAGGGAAGTCATCTTTTACACTTGCACTATCTAAATTTAGAGGACACAACCTTTTCCATTTGGTGAGTTCATAAAAAATAGTAGTGGGAAAAATAAATATTTTACTCTTAATTATGGAGCTTGCTTTGAGATCTAAGATAAAAGTTTTGATCGAATAAGTATAAACTACTGTATAGTTAGAGTCCAAATCCAATAAAAGTATAATTTTTTCAATCAAACACTAAAGCTCTTCTCCTTTATTCATTTACATGCTTGCACAGGCAAGAAAATTATGAAGTATTATTTAAATTCCTAATATAGGCCAAATAATTGTGCTAAAAGGAACAAATCCAGCCTGATGGCAATTATCCATGTGAAAAATTAGTTTTCATAGGAAATGGCATTGAGCAATTTGGCTTCCAGTTGGTATATGGCACCAATTAATGTCTAACAATGTATCTAGAAAATGAAAGAAAATTTATTGAAAATAAGTAAAATGCAATGGTTTAGTAGAACAGAATAATGACATTGTGTCTTGCTCTTTAAAAAAAAGGTTACATCTTCCTTTTCCCCGTGCCTGTTTAAGGCTTAGTTGTATTTTCTTCTGGATCTATCTTACTTAGTTGCCTAAGCTGGTTTTCCAACTTTGGTCAATTAACAATTAGTAAGCACTCATCTGTGCTTCCCCCTGTGTAATGCTCTGCATTAGGCGCTGAGACTGCAGCAGATTTGGTCAATATTCATTCTTGCTGTGATGTTTCACAGTTTCAAATGTGATGTCTCCCATTTACAGAAGCTGTCTCTACCTGACACCCTAAAGTTTCAGTCTCAATGTTCCCATAGCAACTTATAGTTATTTTTATGTTTTGATGATGGTGGTGGTGGTGGTAGTGGTGGTGGTGGCTCATATGTATTTTTGAAAGTTTTATTATGTACCTGGTTTTTAGAAATAAGTTTACACATTATAACCTATTTAATCTTTGTAAATTTGTAAAGGATTATTTTCACAACCTTACTTTACAGAAAACTGTGACATTAGGAAGATTAAGTAATTTCCTCAAGGCCACACAGTCAAGAAGGGTGAGAGCCATACATCAAACACAAAGTGTGTCCTGAAAGTGTCAGTGCTCTTAGCCACAGCTCTATGATGCTTTCCTCTAGTTCCTCCCCTTAACCAGTCTCCACCTAACTGACTCAATGCATACGTTTAAAAAGAATACACAAGAATGTCAAAAAATTGTCGCTTCCATGAGAATATAAATTACCATGAGTTCTTTGGAAATGAAAAAAATTGATAAAAGTATGCTGTAAAATTACAATGAAACAGCTAAGTCTGATGTGAAACCCAAGAATCATACACAAAATACCAAATAACTACATGTTTATTTTAATCTGAAATCAAATATATCAAATATAAGCTATATCTTAAAATATAGATAAATATAAATGTGTGTTTATATAAAGATAAATATATGTTTATATAAATATATATACATTGTTGAAATATATATATATATATATTACCTTTTTTTGCCAAAAATAAGACCTAGCTGGAAAATAATCAGCCTTGAAAACTAGAGATCAAAAAAGCCAGCTCTAATCAGCCTATCCTTGCCTTAACTGCCATCACTATTCTCCTGCTCAGTGGCTACTCTATAAGGCAGGTGTGGTAGACTAACTAATGGCCAACTTGTAACACCCAGCTGAATGAATCAGTGCGGTTATGGGTGCAAAAGGCTCACCTGAGGATTGTTGCCAACAGCATAAAAAGAGAACTGGAGGGGAAGATGGTGTGCTGTTGATTCTCCTGGAGAAGCTTGTCATGCTGGATTTTCTGACATGAACTCAGCTGTTCTCACTGTCAGAGGAGCTCAGGTCTTCACTGTAGCTGAGGTTGGCTGCAGTTCTCTTCGAGGGAGCTCTGGTTCTTACCTTGAGAATCATTTCCTGGCTCCAGTGCAGATCCCTCAGCCTGCTGGCACAGTTCCTTCATCCCACTGGCACGAACTTTCTAGCTTCCACCACTGACTTTTGGGCCTTCCCAGTGCAGACTTGCATGGGACAATGCCACGAGCTCTAGGTCTTTAGCAGGACTCTTGCAGGACACTGCTGTGGGATCCAGGCCCTCAGCTGGATTCTTTGTGTCTCTAGTGCATGGACAGATCTTTCACTCCTCTGCATTTGACTTTTTGGGTGACTATCATAAAATAATCCTATAAAATATGTGCCCTGTATTAAATCTATTCCCTTGCAAACCTGACTCCAACGGCAGGTAAGGCAACAATAGGCTGATTTGGTCTGGCTTTTGATCTCTGGACTTCAAGACTGATTATTTTCCAGCTAAGTCTTGTTTTTGAGGAGGAAACATGGTAGGTATACATGCTTGGTTTTATGAATATATTCCTTAACCAAAATTTAATTCAATAACCAAATTCTTTTCCTGATAAAACTGGCTAACAATGTTCCCAACTTTCTCAAAACTATCTGCTTACTTGTGTCCTTGTCCTCTGGGACTCCAAGCTGCTCATTTTGTACCATGACCAGAAAGGTTCTTACAGGTATGTGATGCTGAGAAAGCAGTCTTGGGAAGGATAAATGCAAGGGTGGATGGGCTGGGTGTGGTATAATGGGGAAAGAGACTTCTAGTGCAGGTAGCTGAAGATGGTAAGGAAAATTTAGGCCAAATTGTGAAGTCTCTGTTGTTTCAGAAAGCTGGAGGATTATTCTGAAAGTAATTGAGAACTACTCAATAATTTGAAGAGAGAAATAACATGGTCATATATGGATTTTAAAAAGAAAGCTGTGCTGATGAGAGAGAAGAAAACAGGTAAGGAAGGCATAAGATGCAGCATCCTGGGGAACTGGTATCCATAAGATTATGTCTGGTGGACTCACAAGGAAAGGAAATGGAAATGATCATTAGTCCCAGCCACCTCTGCCATACTGCCTGGCAGTTGTTTTGAACCCATGCTTCCTAAAGGTGGAAGAACAAGCATAGTAGGAAAACCAGGCCAGGCCTGGTGCTGAGAATATGACCTCCTCTAAGGGCTGACTTCGGCTCAAGACTCCCTAATAGCCTTGTGAGCTATCCTTAGATGTGAGGCAGACTAGGACACTTCTATGCAACCTCCTGTCCTCTCTGTCACTCAGGGTCGGATTTCCACAATAATCTGATGACTATTACAGTCTAACCTGGCACTCTCTCCATTTTCATTCGTGGGGATAGCTCTCAAAAAAATCCTTGCACATTTCATAAGGATCTCATGTCTTCTTAGAAAGCAGCCTGGTTATATGTTACACCTAGCTAAAACAACCTCATGAGAACAAAAAATTAAATATTCAAGAATTCTGTCATCCAGTTGCCAAACATAATACTTATCAACTATTACTTGACTTTATAAAATTTGGTACAGTTCCATACCTTTTGTTGCAAATTACAGGATTTTGTTCTTTTTCTAAGCTGAATAATATTCCATTGTTAATATATATCACATTTTCTTTATCCATTCTTCTGTTGATGGGCACCTAGTTTATTTATGTATCTTGGCCATTGTGAACAATACTAATTACCATGATTTTATGAGTCCACACTGAATGCACATACTCAAATATCATACTGCACACCAGAAATACATACAATTATTACCTGTTAAATCTGTTAAAAAATAATTTGATATATACATTTACAATTAAATAAATTTTACTTAAAACAAAAGTATCAAATACTCAAAACTTATCACTTCTTATTTTACTATATATTTCTATTGTGCTCTTGTAATTATCTATTTTTAGTGGTACAGGTACTAAATAATTATACACATGGCCCTAACAGGGGAATTTATGTTGCAGAAATCAGACAAGATCCTGCACATTCAGGGTGGTATGGCCATAGACTATTTTGCAGAAATCAACAAATGCTACAAATGAGTATTTGGGTTTATTTTTACTTTAATCACCTCATTATTTCAGACACTCAGTTGTTAAACACTTTCAGCCCTTACCCACACTTACATAGAAGACATTATTTTAACTTAGGAATTTACAGAAAATATATTCAGAAGGAACCTATTGTAACATTAGGTAAGGTTGCAAGTTCTCTGAAAATAAGAGCACTGTTTAAATTATCTTTACAAAGTTTCAACAGAAAATGTAAGAGCAATAGGATACCTGATACTTAGCCTTAATAAAATTAGTAAGTTAAATGCTAATAATGAATGTAACAAAAAATGAATCAGACTCAATTTTAGTATTGATTGACACATGAAAACAGAAGCCCAGATTTGCTCATGCTTACACAGTTAAGTGATAATGCAGATAAAATGAATTTTTAAAAATGAAATGAAGCAAAAATAATCTGTAAAGCAAAAGAATGATATAAATTTAGAGTTTTCAAACCATTATCTTTTCCCAGTGTCTCTTATTTGCTCTTTTGTCTAAACTGATGTTACAATACAGTTTTTTTTCTGGAGGAAAAAAATCAATATTGCTTTTGGGCACATAATTTATTTCAGTTCTATTTTCATTCATCTTAACTTAGACATTTTATCTGTCATGTTAAGGAATAAACCAAAACCGTGTTGTCTGGAATGTCTGTTCAATGCTGCGGAACAAAAGTAATCCAAATGTTTCTAAATAAAAACGCTTGTTTTGGGATTCAAAATAAACTGTCCAGATTCAGAGATGTGTGACCAATGTTTTACATTTTATTTTCTTTAACAGAGAGATGAGTCACTGTCAGACAGATTCTCAGACTGGTTTGTAACACCTCCATAATGTTCCATGAAATTTCCAAAGTAAAATTCACTTCAATTCATCTCTATTTAAAAAAATGTAGCACTTTTAGGGCAAACATAACTGGAAAAATAAACACCTATTATATTTGAATGGGGAATTTGAGATAAAATGTAAGTAACCTAAATAACCTCCCTCAGTCTCACAATTAAGACTAGCAAAACATTTAATGGATACCTTCTAATTATATTTACCTGTCTCATGGCTTCTGCCCAGACCTCAAATTTCTCCCTGGCTAAATACAAATGTAAAGTATTAGTGGTCTCTAGGGTCACAATATTCCAAGACCAGCAGCATCACCTAACTATTTAAAACACAGATAGTTGACCCTAAACTCAGAATTGAATCAGAAGTCCTAAAGACAGAATACAGTAATATGTGGTAGAAAAGTCCTCCAGGTAATGCTAATGCATGATAAAGGATAAGAACCACTGCTTCGAACATTTAGAAATCTGATGGGATCTAAGAAATGAACTAAGAACTTGGAACTTTCCAAGAATGTGCTGTTACATAGGAAACAGACATATCTTGGATCTGTTTCCTATGTACTGTATATTACATAGAGAGATAGAGATAGAGATAATAAATTATATATTATATAGATATGCATCTATATAATATAGATAGATGTGTAAATATATATCTGCATCACATATCCAGAAAAAATAGTAAAAAAAAAGAAACACTGCTAAGTACTTGTTTCTAAATATTCAGTCGTTCAGTCGCTCTTAACTGGATAGTGCATACATATAGATGATCACATAGACTTTCCTTCTCATTGGACACCATATAAATGAGAGTTTTCTTACTGTTCACCTGTTCATTGTAAAATCTACAACTATGTACATTCCGTGAGTATTCTGTGCACTTATTTGGCCAGAGGACATTCTTTTCTGAGAACTGTGTGAAATCCTTGAGTACAGGAGATGCTGTAGACTACAGGTAGCACTCACACTTTTGCTTTCCTCTAGTTGACCTAACTTTAAAGATCCCCAAAATTTCCACCCATACCACCTTTCAGCCCACTCATCAACTGGGTCCCCACTACACATCGGTGCTTAACTAACCTTCATTCATTATCAAGCATTCCATTAAATTATGTCTCTTTTTCCCCACAAATGACTCCAAGTATGGCAAGATGTTTTGTAGGAAAATCTATTAAGCAATACTAACTTTGTGTTCTTGAGTGTACTAAAGGCATAATTGAGAGGTCAATTAAAGTTCTGAGTAATACAAGTGATCAACTATTTCCCTAGCACTTTGTTTTGTAATTACAGATTTCTGTAACCACTTCAAGGATATATTTAATATTAAGATTCTTTCATTAGGTACTGAGGAGTTCTTTCCTAGTCACTTTCCCCCCTTTCTTACTTTCTTCTCATCCAAAACATACATAGGGTCTCAGACGATCATGCTCTGGTCTCTGTCTCCCATCCAGTAACCTCTTTCTGAAATACGCCCCCTAAACTAAGAGAGCACTGCTCTGCTTTTCCTTCACTGCAAGTCATACCAGTGCACTTAAGTAATTATTTTCTTGCAGATCAATGTTTTCAAGTATTAGAAATAACTCCTTATTACCTAATATGTTTTCATAATTCCTCAAAAAATACATCACTCTTCTTTTAGTTGGGCTGATAGAGTCTTGGACAGGTATAGTTTTTAAATTCAACTTGTTAAGACTCATATTTCTTTGCAAATGGAGTGAAAAGTCCTTTCAAAACTAAGAAAGTTTTTTCTCCCTAACATCATGTCCCTTACTATTTAATCTCTTTCTGTCTTCTCTAATTCCCAACTATTTGGGCTTTTTTCAGGTTCTCAGACAGGTTTTCTACTTCTTACCTCAGGACACTTACTTGTTCTTGATCTACTCTCTACCTAAAGTCTTCTTCTTGCCCTCTTTACTTGTTAATTCTTATTCATTGTTTAATTCTGAGTCCAAATACCTTTCCCTAGAGATATTTCCATAAATTGTCTTTTCTTTACAGCTCCAAGACAAGGTGGTGAAAGCATTATCTTTTATTACTCTGCTTTTTCTACCCTACAAGCTATACTGTTATACTTAGGTAATTATTTAACAAATCATTCTTTTCCAGAAGGCAAGCTTTATGAAAGAAGAAACAATATTTAATATTTTACTTTATTTATACCCTCTGCAATCCAGCACATAATAGGGCCCAATGCACATTAGTTAAATGAATAGGTTGAGGGCAGTAGTAATTCTCAAATAAGTTCATATTGCAAATAGACAGTTTCTTTCTTGCAAGCTGATCCTAGTTCAGAGTGATATTTACAACACCACTGTTTTTGCATGTTGTCACTTCACATCTTTAATGACATGAGAAAATGATCATGAAAATTTGTAAGTAGAATTCATGAAGTACATTTTTATGTTGTGTGTGACCTGAAGTCTGTAAAAATATAAAGGCATGTCAGAACGGAGTTTTCGGTCCCCTTTCCCACCCATATATCCTCGTTAATCCTTGATGAGGAAGGAGACTTAGAAACAACAACACATTGAAATTGTTATAAAGAGCAATCTACAGTAAAAGCAGCAGTGATAATAATAATAGCTTGTGGCTCACAATGTACAAGGTGTTACAGGATCTATTTTACACATACTTATAATACACCTATGAGCTAAGTCCTATTTTAGTCTAGTTTCTTTATTTTATAGGTACTCCATTCTGAAAATTGTAGATATCCACTGTTATGCTCCTGGTTTAGGAGGGATAGTTCCAGAAGAAGTTGCTGTAGACATAACAGGAGATAGAGACCATGACATAATTGTGTGAGACCCTGAGTTTGTTTTGAAGGAGAAGAAGGTAAGAAGGGGTGAAGACTGACTAGGGAAAGACTCTTGAGTACCACCTGAAAAGCTTCTAGGAGGGAAGAAATACTTTTGTACCACATGTTAGGTACATATTTATACCATATTCTCAGAGAGGTGTCAGCTCCCAAGAGGGTGAGGATCATTCTTGCAATAGTTGTGCCAGCATTAACTCCTAGATTTTGCAAAAGAAAAGGAGACAGACATACACACACACACACTCTCACACACACTCACACATACGCACTCTCACAAGCACACGTGCACTAGAAGGAAGATGAGCTAACATGTACGTACTGCTTACATCTTGAAGGAAGTTTCTAAATGGCTGTTATTTTCCTTTTTGTATTATATTAATAATAATAATTTTTACAAGTTAAACTGAAAATTACTGGAATGAATATTTTGGTCAAGTTTTCTGTATGTCACTATTTACAAAATGTATATTTTATCTTTAAATGACACATAATTGTACATAGTTATGGCCTATGGTGGGATATTTCAACACATGTATACAATGTGTAGTGATCAGATATGGGTAATTAGTATATTCATCACTTTGGACATTGATTATTTCTTTCCGTTGGGAATATGCCACTATTTGACTTGTTAGTATAAATAATTTCCTGTTGTGATTGTTTGCTTTGTTTTTGTGTTCATTCCTTAGTTACAAGAGCCCTACAAATCTGAACATTCTACAGATATAGACTGAACATAAGCCAGTTGCCAAGGAATGGTGTTGAGTCATTAAATCCATGCTCAGTTTAAAGCGCAGTTTAGGTTATGCTTGAACAGCAGCAAAGGGGAGGAGGGTAAAGAAAATTCAAATTCATTTAAATAATGCTGTTGCACTTGAGGAAAAGGCAAAGTTTTTCAGCTGATTTTTTTTCATTTTTTCCCATGCATTCACTCATGCATTCCACAAATGTACGGAATGCCAGTGCAGCTAAGGACTTCAGGGTAAAACCAAGCGAAACTTCAGTGGACTTAGAGAATACATAATTTCTTAGACATCTGCTGTTCAGCCTACACTGTATCACTTCTTTCCTAACACAATCCAATGGTCTTTCAGAAAAATATCCCACCACCACAACAATTATCACCACTTGTACTTATCCCAAGTTCTTTGAGAAGTGCTGAGCCTTCTACAGAGACAAACACATGACCTAAGTCTCACCAATGATAAAAACATCCTGATTATACACACAAATAACAGAAACAATCGCTTCAGGGCAGCTATGTGGTCTAAACTAATGTACTCAGAGGGATTCCCACATCTGTTAGACAGAGTCATGAAAACTGCTATTAAAAACTAACCCCCAAATATGTAACGATTAAAAGAAACTAAAAGTTATTTCTCAAAAAAATCTCAAATAATTATCAGTGGTCCTTCCCAAAGTTGTGATGCAGGATCAGGCTCCACCCCTCATCTGAGTTGACTATTTTTAATCCTTGTTTCCCTTGTCATCATGTGTGCCTCACTTCTGCTCACAGGCTATGAACTAGAATGCTATCTTACTACCCATCAATGGAGAAAGAGAGATGTTAAGTGCAGCAGGTCTGTGGGCTCAGGAAGTGAAAGAATTAAATTTGGAAAACACTTAACCAGTCTCCAACATAGACATTTTTCTAGATTTCCTGGGAAAGGATGAACTTTTCTGGAAGAGGTACAGAGTTAGAAAGGATACATCCAAAGCCACTTACAGCTATTGTTGTCATGTCCACAGAAAAGAGTTAATATCAGGTCTGACACTGAATATTCTAGAAAGTCCTCTTGTAAGGTTGGCCCTCAGCGCTTGAAGAATACTGTACCTGGTAACTTAGATTTCAGAAGTCCCCACCACCTTAACTGGTTCACTGTATCTTAACTATTTGGATTAAACAATGCAGTTATTTATTTACTTTCCTCTGAATTTTGTCACATAGGAGGCAGAGGGTGCTTATGTGAAGCACCCAATCAAATCTAAGGCACCAGGTCTTTAATGAGTTTCCTTAGTAGACACGTTTAATCCAAATTGTTACAACTTGTTGCTGGGGGAAGTAAATGCATCCTAAGTGACTATACTCAGAGAGTGTTCTTAGCAATTCAGATCTGTTTCCTCAGGATTTTTGCCTGTGCTGATTCTGCTGTGTACCCTTTCACTATAATAAATCTAGCCATGAGGAAGATTATATGCTGAGTCCTGTAAGTCGCCCTAGTGAGTCATCAGATCAGGGGTAGCTTGGACATCCTTGTTATCCCACCACATGAGAAGAGTCTTCCTACCATGAAAGCTGTGCACTGGAAAAGAAGAGGAATAAAGAGGCTGGTTTCTGATCGAATATTTTTTGGTGACACAGATCAACTTGTAACTGAAGCTAAATTTAATCTCAGTTGTCTAAGCCAGTAAATATTCTTTTGTGCTCAAGTCAGCATGAGTTGGATTTTCTTTTATACATAATAATAAACAGGATTGACTTATACAAAAGTTATGTAGTACCGTCACTTAACATTTAAAATGTGATTATCTGCTTTACTTAGCAGATACAGACTTAAAGAAACTAGAGCTCCCTGTGTTAGGGTAGAGACGCCCGCCGTGTGAAGGAAGACTCCAAGAAGCGTTCTCTCATGCAAAAGGCAAGGGGTTTTATTGACCAAGCATGCGTGGGGCTCACTGAACACGCAGGAACAGAGAGCCACGAGGTTTGTCTGTGCAGGGCTTATATGTCTATAGAACAAAGGGAGGAGGGGTCTTTGCAAGCACGGTTACAGAAGCAGATGGCATTGGTTAGTTTAAACAGCTTTTTACATTCATTGGGAGAAAACAATCATACGGAAATTTAAGGCTGGGCGGTGGAGGATGTCTCCTATTTTGTAAATTCCTTAGTCATGGGGTTGTTCTTATCTCGTAAAGGCATGTTTTGTAAATTCCTTAGTCATGGGGTTGTTCTTATCTTGTAATCCAGATCCCTGGTCAGCCCTGTTGCATTCTTATCTAACTTAGACAACTTTAAACTGTAACAGCTTAATTCTCGGAACATTGGGAGGAGGAGGACAGCATGGATTGTATTTTCCCAGAAGGGAAAATTCCTCTTACACCTGGAGCAGAGGCCTGGGAAAAACCTTGAAAGACAAGTTCGGATTTGTGATAATGGAAAGATCAAGAACAGTTACAGAAAAATGAAGTCACTGAAATGTTGGAAGAATAGGAATTAAGAATAACCAAAATGAAATCATAGCAAAACAAGCATAAAGGAGATGATCCCAGGGATTTTGGTAATTTATACAGAGATTCTCTGAGGGTCCTACTTACTTTGAAATCAGGAAGTTATAGCTACCAGTTAATTGTTTAATTTTTTCAATGATAAAAATGTCAGATAATATCTAAACTACAGAAATGGTATTATTATTATTGAAGCAAAGTTATACAGAAAACAACAATATTTATGGAGAAAATAAGTGGTAGAAAAGAGAATTCAATGTAATATGGAAATAAAACATAATAAACCACTCTCACTAGTTCTGCCCAGTTCAGTGAAATCAAAGAATGGCAAATGGTTTTATCAGTGAAATAAACCACTGAAATAATCTAATCTAGTAATTCCCAAACTACTCTGGAAACACTAAAAGAACAGATTGCCGGGCCCTACCCTGAATTGATAACATGGGGTGAATGGTTGGAGGGAAAGGTAGGGCATCCTCCAGATGATTCAGATAGTCCATTTTGAGAACCTTCAAACTTATCTACTTCTGTAATCTCACCATATTAATCAGCTTGTCTTCACTGTGACCAAATTCCTGAGAAAATCAACTTAAAGGAGGAACGGTTTATCTGGGCTCAGAATTTCAGAGGTTTCATTCCATGCGTAGTTGGCTCCTTCGTTTGTGGGCCTGTGATAAGGCAGTACAGTAGGCAAGACATAGCAGAGAAAAGCTCCTCACCTCCTGGCAGATGGAGGCAGAGTCTGCAGCCCCATGACTATTCTTTACTATCACAACTATAAAACCAGTAAAAAATATTGTTTTCCTCAATTCTGAAAGCCAATTCAAGATCAAACTGGTCAGTGGCCTTTGATTTTGAGAAACAAAATGGGAAATTGTAGTCTCCGCACCTTACATAAACAAAAGCAAAATAGACAAATTGATGAGGGCATCTTTAAAGATTAGTTGTTCAGTTTTTCTTGACTATTAACTTTATTGAGTAGTCAGTCATCAGAAAATTAAAAACACATCTGAATTTTCTGAGAAATGCTATTTATCCTGAAAGGAAAAAAGCCTGATATCAAACCACTAAATTAAGACCTTACAAATAGCCCAGTAGTAAAAACAAAAGGCAGCAGGATTATGACTTTGTAACTGCCTTATTCTTATGAAATTAGAATTTAACATGGGAAAAGATGAGGTTTGCCTTAGCCAAGTCCACTGTTATTTAATTCACTCTGCCATTATCAATTATTTCATCAGAGGTTGTTCAGGTATTTCTTGTTACATTTAACTGCTGGAATTTTCAGTTCTATGTTTTGTTCCTTGATTTACAGCCTAATTTACTTTCCATAAAAACACATGTGCACATGCATTTACTGGCTGTGCTAAGAGCCTTGGAACCATTTGTCTGAGCATATTCCATCTCTATAATTCACAAAGTTCTCAGATAAAATAAGGGACACATCATGCCTCAGTTTTGTATTTACGAACAATACCTTAGACAACGCATACATCAGTCCAAAGCCATTCATATCTGATATATTTTTCTATTTCATTCTGATTTCAATGTGATTTCTGCCTTATCACTTACCATCTGCAAAATACAGCATATTATCATGTGCTCTGTTATAGTACTCTCTAATTGCTTCACATCTGTTATTTTTTTGCCCTAAGTAAATTTTAAACTCCCTGAGGACAAGAGGTATTTCTCTGGCTCCTTTTCTAGACTCAGCCAATGGCCAAGTACATTACACATATTAAAAACATTACTACTGGGGGCCGGTGAGATGGCTCAGTGGCTTAAGCGCCTGCCTGGCAAGCACGAGGGCCCGAGTTCGACTCCCGGAACCCACATACGAGAAAAGGGCCGGTGATATCGCTCAGTGGCACAGGCGCCTGCTGGCGCATGAGGTCCTGAGGTCAACCCCCCAGTACCCACACAAAAAAAAAATTACTACTGATTGAGTTCAAGGTTCTCATATTAATCTAATTATTCACTGATTGAACAAGAATTTTTCAGCCTTACTAAGAAGCAGATTCTATTCTAAGTCACTGGTTCTCAAATGTCACCTGGGAATTTTGTGAAAATAATGATACTGAGTAGTACTTCTGGGTGAGAGCTTCAGTTATTACATCTTCAACAAATAGTTTATGGGCCACACTTTGAATCCCAAGAAACTAGATCAGAGTTTGGTAAACATTTCCTGTAAAGAATCAGAGATAATATCTCAAGCTTATTAGTTAATGAATGAATCTGACTGTGTTCTAATAAAACTTTACTTAAAAAATTAGATATCTCCCTAGATACGGATGTTAGGCAGTAGTTTGCCCACCTTTGACCTACACGATGAGTCCACATAAGTCATGGGCTTCATGCAGTTCAAGTAGAAAAGGTCTATAAGTACTTACAGTTTCAAGCTTTAATACAAGAAAATGCAGATCATTTGGGCACCTGAAGATCTTAATCTTGTCAGATAATTAGTCATCTGCTTCTGATTAGCAGCTTGTCTCATGTAAATTAGCAGAATTGATTTCTCTTAGATTCTGCTAGACTAGTAAGACAGAAAATTGATAATTGTCCAATGTATCCAATCTATGATGCAGCTACTCAGCCCATGTTAGGTCAGTATACTTTGGTTTTGCTCGCCATTTTTTGTTTGTTTCTTTTTTGTTTTGCTTTGTTTCATTATATGAGTTAACACTTCTTTGACTCACCCATGACAGGAAACTCTCCTATATGGTTGAGAGGATTCTGCGTTTTCCTCTGCTCCAGGTACTATCCAAGACATTAGCTGAGAATCCAACTGGCTTGTTTTCCTTTATTTTGTTCCTTGCCTGTTGCCATTTTTTTTCCAGCCTATTTTTCCCCTTTCAATCACGGTTCTAAAAACCTGGTAAGTGAATATCAGTACCTATTCATATCTCTCTATTTCCTTATTATCACAGTTTCCTAAAAATAATCAAATATGAAGATGGCCAAATAATCTGAAGAAATAGTTTCACAAAGTAGACAATATTTTAATCATCAATGTCCCTTCATATACAGTATTGATGTTCTTTGCACTTACGTCTCTTCACAACAAATGACCATTAGAGATACAATACCTCTCAGGAGCAAAGAGGAAAGAGATAAAACCCATCAAATTAAGCATATCTGTATTCTAGGTTCTACCTTCTTTTTGATTTCCTAATAACCATGAATTATTTGCCTGTCAAGGAGTAGCTGATGTTAGTGTCTCCCCCAAGAACTTCGAACTGTCCCTACAAAGCAATGCTTTGTCCTAACATGTCTGATCACCAATTCTTATTTCCAGGGCCGGTGAGATGGCTCAGCGGCTTAAGCGCCTGCCCGGCAAGTGCGAGGGACCGAGTTTGACTCCAGGAACCCACATATGAAAAAGGGGCTGGTGATATCGCTCAGCGGCACGGGTGCCTGCTGGTGCGCAAGGTCCTGAGGTTGACCCCCCGGTACCCACCAAAAAAGAAAAAAAATTCTTATTTCCAGCTCTTTCCTTTTATCACTCTATCCATCTCATAATTGCTATCACATGGTTCTATTTTCTGTTTATTTTTGACAAGAGTTTTCCTTGAATTCCTCAAATATCACTAATGAGCATAAAAGTTGTCAAAAACAAATAAGCACACTAATGAAGGTAAAGGAATGGTGAAGTGATATTAGTATACATGGCAGGATGTGGTTTTGGTGCTCAGTGTTCAGGCTGAATAGGTAGGGATTTTTTGGTTTCAACTATCATCCTTTAGATAATTTAATGTAACCTGGTCCTCATTTAATTTTTTTAAAAATATTTTAAGTCATCCTAAGAATTACCCAAATTTCCTTCTGAGCCCCTGTGGCAAGAGTTCCTCACGTGTGGGTTAGAATGCCTTTGTGCCACTGAGGTACTAAACAGTGGAGGAGTTTCATGAGTAGCACATGTGCTCCCTCCTCCTCTGGCAGGTGGAAAGTGAATCTATGCAGGACCCTTGTCATGAGGGAGCAGGCTTCACATGGAGCCTGTAAGTCCTTAATTAGGCCAGTGTCTGTAAGGTTTGAATGTGTCTCCTAAAAATCATATCTTGGAAGCTTAATCCCCAACACAACAGTGTTGTTGAGTGAAGCCTAATGAGAGGTAAATAGGCCATGAGGGCAAAGTGAGTAGATTAATGCCATTATCGTGGGAGTGGGGTCACCATAAAAGTGGGAGTTCAGTGGCCTTTTCCTCTATTTCTAGTCCCCCTGCCTTCTACCATCCAATGACACAGCAAGATGACCCTAACTAGATGCTGACCTCTCAGTCCTACTTAGCCTCTAGAAATGTGAGCCAAAAAACTTATAAGTGACACAGTCTGTGGTATTATCTTATAACAGCAGAAAGCAGGCTATAATTTTTCTTTAAATCTTAATTTCACTAAAGCATATGCCGCAAATCTAGCTGTGCTGCCCTTGGATCTGAAGATCCTGCTCTGTAGGATCTGATTCTGACCCATGCCAACACTGTTCTGAAGATTCACCAGGGAACCCTGCTCTTAATACACCACCCTCGGGAGCGAGCTACACACGGATGCAAAGTTCAGACCTCTGCAGTCCATCAGTCCTAGGGTAACAGCTCAGCTCTGCCAAAAACCTCGTATGTGACTTTAACATTTTCTGCTCTCTTACCTGGCAAATGGAGATAATAAAGCATTTTTAGAGTGTTTTGTGAAGATTAATAGATTAAAACATATTTGTAAATTACATGTGAGTCACTGAAGTAAGCATCCGTTGAACGGGTGTATGTAGCATCTATTACAACTGTTTCTGTGAAGAAATATGAGATTTTATTATGGACAATCACCCACTCCTTACTCCTATTCCATTGATTTCAGACAGGTACCCACCTCTTCTTCCAAATGGGAAGAATGAAAAGCAGATATAAATTTATGATCTCATTCCATCATATTCATGACTACCTTCAGGGACCAGTACAACAACCAAAGTCAAAGAGCCCATTAGAGCAAACTCTGGACTTTTTAATTATAAGAAAGTCGTGTTTATCACTGGTTCCAATCAAATATGTGAAATTCAAGCCATTGCAGTCATTCAGAAACTCTGCCATCCTGTACTCAATAGTGTCTGAGATGGAATTGAGCCTTCATTATTGAATTTAAACCCTGGGCCCAGTGATCTCTGATGCCTGTCCTATTTGCAGATTTTCAGTTATGTGAGCGGACAAATCCTTTGTTTTATTTCTCTTTCTTGGAATTTCCAGGAATTATAGTTGATATAGTTTATATAGTTGGCAAATAGTATTCAATAAATGCTTTTACTATTGTAGCTATAAGATTCTACTGTGTCTTTCAGTTTTCCACCTCTAACTGGAAAAACCTCTGTGCAAACATCTAGAAGGAAACAGTATTCCTCAGTGTCGCAGTGGAAAATGTTCACTGCTAGTTTCTCAGCTACAGGTAGATATTTGTTTACTTAGGAAAGAAAAAGGGAAATAAAAATTATTTATTCATTAACTCCTAAAAGATGTTGTGGAAGGTGAATTTGTCTTTTGTCAGATTTTAATCAGATGACTCTACTTGCCAGAAATGCCAAAAGTGTGACTCATCCTTTTGCATTCTCTTAAATTAAAACAGTGCTTTTTAATTGCATTATTGACTTTTGCCTTTTTAAGTTTCTGAGTCTTCTCAGAGAATAAATAGGACCATCCACAGTTAGATTCCCACATAATACATGCACTGATATTCTTCATGTTGGAAGTGATATTGGAAATTCTTAGCATTTTGAAGAGAAACATGATGACAGACATCACCAATGGATCCATTTGTTAATTCTCTAGCTGATCTTTTGTGCTGATTCTCTTACCAAAGCTGGGTGTGCTCTGTAGTTCTTTTTAGTAAAAATCATATACATTAAAGAAATCCAATATAGGAAATTCTGTAAGTATGTGTTGTTTGGTGGGTGGTCAGGAGACTGTACTGGAAACAGATTGAGCTGGGGACGTTTGTTAAACTGAAACCACAAAAACATGAAATTATTCACTGTCCAGTTACCAGCTACTGTGCGAATATAATCTGCATGGTAGTCAGACGCTTTCAGATATTAAATGCATTCTGTTTCTCACACTTCGTATTAGGAAACACAAGTTTTCTTAGGTAATATCTTTCAGCAAAGACAGCAACTTTTGTCTCAGAAAGTTCCACTTACAATGAAATATAAACTGTCAGTTTCTGAGTTGAGACAGGCCTCATGAAACCTCGGTATAGAAGAAGGGCAGAAGGCAATATAATTTGTCTTTAAGTTTTCTGAAAGAAAAGAAATAAGTTGCCCTGTATTTCACCAAGCTTTCAGGGTAGTACCATGTGTGAAAAGAGATAGCAACACTCTACCAGCCATGACTGCCCGGGTGACAGAATCTTGTATTCACAATTGAGGAGCAATTCTTTATTCTCCACAGGGTGCAGTGTCAAAATAATGCCATTATGCAAAGAGACATAAGTTCTGCTCAGATATCTCCTCAGTACTATATACAAGTTTCTAGGAGACTCTAGTTTCTAATTAATCTAGAATTGCTCATTTCAAAATGACTGCATCAAAAGCTAATTATGAAAGGGTTGGATGACATTTCCTGGAAACTATAAACTGGAGCCTTAGATCATAGTTTGAATTATTCAAGTAATTTTGAATTTCAAAGTTAACACATCTTTCTCCAGCAGGTAGATGTGTGTGTGTGTGCATGTATGTGTGTGTATGTGAGACCAACCAATATGATATTCTAGTCAACTGCTAGGAATCAACAAAAAAGACAATTCAGTTAATGTGGTAAATTCAAGAGAATTTATATCTGGAAAAAATATTGTTTCTAAATAGTCTTTGATGATAGAGAAAAATGCAAATTGTCATTTGAATACACAAATATTGATAATTCTTGGTACTCTGATTAAATAGTAGATTATATAAAAACAATTCATGCTTCTACTGACTGTTTCTTAAAGTGAATAAAGCAGCTACTTTATTCTATAACCCCTGCCTTCTTGAACTCAGGAAAACAATGAATAATTAAAATAATCTTCTATTGGAAATTAGTAGTGAAGTTTCTACTTAATAGATAATCTACTTATAGCAAACCAGGAGGCAGTTTCATACATTAATTAGCACATCAGTAGATTTAAGTATAAGTTCTTTTTAAAAGTCTAATAGATGCCCAGTTAAGAGGAAAAGCTTAAATCACACAGGTCTAAATACCATAATTTTTAGGGAAAAAATAAAAGTAAGACACTAATTTTCTTTATGGTTGTAAAATGTGTTAAAGTGCCTTTAATTTAAAACACTGAAATAATTTCATTAAAGAAAAAATCAAATAGTGAACATTTAAAGTTATTTAGATATACAATTGAATATCCTTCTAAATAGAATTTAGATTTTTTGCATTTGCAGCAGGTCAGAATTAAATACAAATAATGATTTATATGATTTAGTCTTCTATATGATTTAGTCTTTGTACCATAGGCTACAAAATGTGTTACTTGAATATACTGCTAGTTCTGAAGTCTCAAAGATTTATTAACATTTTATGTTATTCACTGTGAACAGACCAATTATTTATATAGAACAAAGGACTTAAAGTGATTTGTGTTCAAATAACTGCTTTAAGAGTGTACTAAAGAAACGACATGATAACATGAACATTAATACTTCTTTAAGGAATGCTTCCTATAACATCCCAGAGCTTCCTTTCATTATATTTTAACTTCACACAATGAATCTGGCTTTAATTCTAAGTCATATTTCCCGTGTTTCTCAGAACTGTTATATTGGGCAACGTTCCTTTCTTTATTTTTAACTTACATTGTTACCTGATTCTGAAATAGGATCATTTGGATTGAAGCTTCTTTATGCAAATGGTGGTGATGTTTCGGTAGTCACTTGGTAGAAATGAGGGAAATAAATGGTCAAGTTTCTAAGGTGCTAAGCTTAGCTATGCTTAGCTTCTGCAGAAGCAGGGTATGGGAGAGTGACAAAGGGTATAGTTTAATTTGTAAGAAGTACAAAGATGGTCTCAGTTGAGGTAGAATCCATTCTCATTGTGCAAAGGTCAATATTTTCCAAGCCAATATTCCTCATAGCAGTCAGATCTCAATGTCTTCTCACTCATTTGAAAATGAACTTTCTACTTGGAACCAGCATAGTACTCAAGATTTGGCTTAGGCTCAAAGCACCCTGGCTTCAAATCTGTAAGAACTACATGTGGACACTTCATCAAGCTACTGAATGTCATAACCTCAAGTTTCATTATCTACAGAGTGGGAATATAAATGGTACTTTACTCAGAAGATTTTTATGAAGATTAAATGTGACAATGCATGTTAAGGTATTTAGCAACATGACTAGCATATATTTTAGTATCCAATAAATCTATATTTATTTCAGAGTGTGCATAATCAATGAATTTTTTAGATTTCACATTACATGTCCTGTACTATCACAATGCTGTATTTCTTTTACTCCAAATGAATGAGATATTAATGTGCTTAAAGGTTAACAATACAAATTAACTTGAATGGTATAGGGCAATGGTGGCAAACCTACGGCATATGTGCTACAGTGGGCTGTTTCTATCTTTGAAAGTTCTAAAGGGTTCACCATCATTGGTATAAGGTGTCAATACTGTTACCAAAATAGTCATAAAATTCATTAAAAAATACAAAAGAAAATGGATGTTAGATTTATCCCTATTTTATTAACTGGTAACTGTAGCTGTCCATTCCCATAGGAAAATGATAATTACCCACATTTCAACAGATATTCAAGCACATCTGACCCAGAGGGCAAAGATTCGGGCCAACATTGCAGCCCGAGTGCCGCCATTCTGCAAGACTTCACAGATGTGGAAGGGTGCAAAGAGACCAATAAACCAGTAGTCCCACCCAGATGAGGGAGCAGTGAATGAAGGAGGTTAGGGTTAGGAAGATAGTTTTAGGGACAAGCAGCCAGGACACAAACACACTCTGAGTTTTCTGTTAACCCTTGGCATATGGGTGGATGGGAGAGCATTAGCAGAAGCTTAAGGATTTATGATTCCTGATGCTGACTATCTCTGGTTGAACCAAGTGTAGATGCTGACTGAAACAGACACTGGATCAGGGGTGGACACTTTCTGGAAATTTCTTAATATAGCTGGCCATTATGAATCTTTTCTGGTGAGATGAATTAAAGAAATGCAGCAACAGGCACTGTGGATACGTATCAAATGCCTGTGCAGAGGAAAGCAACAAAAGCACTCCTGAAAAGGAAGAATGAAGAGTAGAAAGGAGATGGTATGCAGGGAATTGGAGAGAATTCAGGCCTTTGTTCCCAAGTCCCCTGTTTCTTCTTCCTGACTGTCAAGGGAACCAGTCATCTCTCATCTTGGTTTAGTGGAGCAGGCTTAATTCCTTGTAACATTGTTCATGACACTTTCCTTTTCCCCTGCTAATTCAGGAAGATGCCTACTTCTTTAAGGGATTGGTTTCTCAATCTCAGCCAGAATAAATTATGCTTTAGTTCCCACATAAAAAGCACAATGATTGTTTTCACAAAAGAGAATAACAATAGCATGCCTGTAATCCCAGCTCCTCAAGAGGCTGAGAAAGGAGAACAAGTTCAGGCCTGGCCTAGGCATTTTAGTGAGACCTTATCTGAAAATACATGTTTTTAAAGGGTTGAGGATGTATTTCAGTGATAGAGCACTTGTGTAATATGTGTGAGTCTCAGACTTTGAACTCCAGAACAACAAACAAAACAAAGAAGTACAAAGCTAAACAAAGGAGAGAGAGAGAGAGAGATTGGAAAAGAGAGAAGAAAGAAGTGTGAATACATGGGGGAGGGGTGGAGTTTGGTAACCACAGTAAAGAAAGTTGTAAAAAGTAATACAAAATACATTTAAATTGTTTCCCTTACTTTCCAACTTTAGGAAAAAATATACCACAAAAGAAAATTTATATAACCTACAAATATGCAGGTTTATTATAATATGCCTTTATATTTATTACAATTGCCCTTCACAATGACCCTAGAACCTACACCTTTTACACCCAATTTAAGGAGGACAGGAGAAGGCAAGTGACTAGTCCAAGGTCATTCATCAGACACATCATCTGTCTTGAATGTGATTACAAGGTATATGACTTTGAACCTCAGTAGTTCTTCCTTTTTTGTTGTTTTTTTCTCTCTTTCCCAAAATGTATTCTATATATATATATGACTTACATGAGATATTCTACAGTCCGTTAAATTTGGGAACTATTAAATATGCAGTCCCATTTTTAGAGATTTACGGTATAAATCCCTGTATTTTATGTACAGTCTGTAAAGAAATGCCCTCAACTTCATTTAATCGAAGTTATAACCAATGTATGAGGGATCATTTTAAAGCATTATTAAACTTGTCATGCCCAAAGAGCTATTCTTAAAGCCATTATTAAATCATCAGTTGATTAAAAATGAGAAAATGTTTAATACAATATTGCCCCTTTTCTCATGTATAGCTGATATTTCTTTTAACATAATATGTTCTAACTTAAAAAAAAACACTGAAAATACATTATAAAGAAAACTTTAAATCACCCACAATTCAATGGTTTTAAGACAAATATTATCAACATTTCATTGATCATACTCTCATATATCTCTATCCATATATACATGCAATTGTAAATAATTTTGCATGAATCTAATATCACAGTATGATTTATCATGACTTCTACCTTTGCTATCTTACTCTAGCTCCACCTGCACAGTACTTATCCATAGATAACTAATGTTAAATTTGGTGTATAGCTTTTCCTGATTATATAGATTACAGGGTTGGGCAGAGAGTTTTATTGGCATTTATTGTGTTCTGATAATGGGATCATAATTTATATAATACACTGGATCTTTATTTTTCAAATCTAACAATAAAAAGTAAAAATTCTCCAATTTACTAGTCTAAAAAGAAGAAGAAAAAAATTTGTTTATGTAATCTAATAATCCAGGATATAATACAGTGGCAGGCATGACAAGCTATAAAAACATCTATCTTTCCTTTGTAGAATGGTACTTTTCTTTGATCACTTCTCTTCTGGGGAGAGCAAAGTATAGTTATCACAGTCCCACAATTTCTCTACTGATTTAACATTCCCTAAACTTTCATTCTGATTTTTCTGATTGGACTGATTTAGATCACTTGCTTATCCCTCAACAAATCCCGATCATTGGAAATACATTATGTAAGAATTGTGTCCTTGGATCTGGGCTTTCAGCCTTACCAGAATTGATGGACTGAAATGAAAATGATTCATTGCCAGCAAAAATGAAGGAAAGTGTTATCCAATAGTAGAGTAAATGAACACTAGGTTGCCAAAACTAAGTCAAATACACATATCAAAAGATGAAAGCCAAAATTAGAAAATATAATGTTCTGCTAAGCACAAAGAATATATAGAATGGTTAAGCTTCTCACCCTTAGAGAGTATACTTTAGCATGGAATACTGAGACTAAATAAAATTACTTGACAAATTCTATATATGGATGCCTGGTGCAGTCATCATGTGACTGTAAGGAGTAGAAGTCATTTGCACGTGTTTCAAGTTAGAGGGCATTTTCTGGAAGAAAGCTGAAGAAATGTAACCAAATGGCAAGAAATATAGCAGGTACGATTTGGTCTCACACAGGAACTGGAGTTTCTCAAGAAGGTGACCCAAAATTTTGCAGTCACCTATCTTTACTTATGTTTTCATATCTGCACCATTCTTTTCTCTATTGGTCAACCTCTTCTTTATTCCTGGAAGATGTTTCTCTCTTTTTGAAAAAAATGAGATTTCTGTCCTCTGTCCTATCTTTTAATTTACCACTGGAACTTTACTTAGTTTCTGATACTTCTTCCTCCCCAAAATGTGCTTTTTCAGTGGGTTTGAATTACAAATATGGTGAATCTAACTCCATGTCCATATAATCTCCTGGTCAGATGTGACCAGGAAGGTCACATCTCATTACCTCCATGTCTGTTTTTTTAAATTTTAAATTTGTGACAAAGAGAATTGGAATGGGACACAGTAAGTCGAGTACAATATTCCCAGTACAACCAGTAGTAAGTAAGTAAATGGACACTGCAGTTGCCTGTGGAGGTGCAGCTGAAGGGGACAGGTAACATGGTAACTGAGAAGAGAAAGCTAGGGAAGAATGTTGTGGTCATGGGTGACCATTTCACATGGGCTATATGCAGATGTTAGAAAACCCATCTTTCTCAGACTCCATCCTGAGGCAGTGTGGTTAAGATTGCTGGCACTGAAGAAAAACTGCCTAAGTTTGAAGACTGGGAACATCACCTATTAACTATGTGACTTTGGGAAATTTTCTTAATTTCATCTCTAAAATAGGGATAAGAATAATACTTATCTCATGAGGTTGCTTTGAGTAATACAAATGCTAGTAAAGTTAAAACTCTTAGACTCATGCTGGGCACATGGTAAACACTAAATAAACATTAACTCTTCTCAAAATGGGAGTCCACAGGCTCTGTGACCCAAGTGACATTTTTAGACAAGAACTCAATTGATACATTGGGTGAAATGTACAGTGAGAGCTGTACAATTACATTATCCACTACCTCAGGTCTTAATAACAAGAAGAACAGGACCTGGAGACTGAATCTGTCATTTAGGACATAACTCTCCAGTCCCCACATTTATGAGCCCCTGGCTGACCAAACAGCTGCCACTTTTTGTACTAGGGAAATCTGCTCCAGACTGAAATGGATTTGTTCTTTTCAAAATTCCCCTACTAAGATGATGAGGCTTTTGTTTGATCAACTTTACATGGAGTGAGAACCTGCCCTCTTGAAAAGTGGTAGGTGAGTGAAACCCAACATAGCATATCCTCATTAAGGTGTTGAGCAGGAGGTAAGAAAGGCAATTATAGCAGCCTGGGGCCCCTGGGCAAATGGTGGCATCAGGGGCTGCCAACCACTTTGCCTCAGGGCACCAGATAATAACTTCGCAATCAGAACTTGGACAGCCAGCCAGGTTCAGCTTCTGCTTCACAGTACATGAACGTGAAAGGCAATTCCTTTCAGAAAAGCAAAAATGTCTTTTCTGAAAGCAGCAGGGAGATGGAGTGTTTAATAGGTATGTCCTCCTGGTAGGGGAGTGTTGAGGAAAATGGTCTCAGGTTACTCATTAAATGTTACCAAGACACTGAGGCAGAGATGGCACAGAAGGCCAAAGTAAAACTGAAACACTGAGCATATCTGGAACATGGGGTGGGTGGGTTTTACAAGAACAAATTCTACTAACTCACAAGAGATTCAGTGATCGGAGCACAGAACTGTTTTGAGATGAAACTACAAGGAAATAAAGAGGAGTTCAATAAATTCACAAATTAGAAAACTTGGGCTCCACTTTCACTGAGTCTATGGTCCTGCCTCCCAGAGGGTAAGGATAATAATTTTTACTACTGATATAGAACATGTCGTGGCTCATGTTCCAATGAATAACCTTCTTTTGAAAACCAACCAACTCAAAGAAACCAAATGATAATTTAAATAAAACATCAAACAGCACCCTACATAAAGTATCTATTCAATAGTTCTTTTGCTCTCTCTCTCTCTCCCCTCTGGAGTATGATTATTTATTTGTTTATATTTATTTGAAATATATTTAGTATAACAATATGTCAGCATATTCCAGGCAATCTTACCAGTAAGTCATTAAATCCTTATTACAAATATATAAGTTGTGATCAGTTAAAACCCCTATCAAAAAAAATAGGAAATTGAGCTATAGAGATATAAGAAACTAGTAAATAGTGAAGTCAGTATTTGAAGCCAAAAATGGATGTTTTAGTCACTAATAGTGGGCTCCTTAATGAAAATAGGGGTGGTGTATTTATCTCTACGTTATCCAAATATAGGGAGCTTCTAACAAAGAATAGGTATATTCTGCTAATGAACATCAGGAAGAGCCAGCAATACACCTTCCTAGATCCCTGGCACCTATCTTTATGCTAGCCACTATGGGGATGTGTATTCTCATTTAAGAACCTAGCAAAGGAAGAGATTTAGGGGAAAAGTAGCCCCTTGCCTTCCTGCTCCACCAATTCACATGGAGACTGGAGAGCAAGTACAATCATAGAAACCCACAGAAGCAAATATTCAGAAGCTCTTTATTCAATTATTCTTGTTCAATCCTTAGACTGCTCACAACTTTCTGTTTTAGTTCCTGCTTCTGCCACAGTAGAACAAAAAACCTCTTCGATTAGTGTGATGTATTTTCGTGAGTGGGTTGGTTGCAAAGAAATGATCCAATTTCAGCTGAATTTGGGGTTCGAATTCTGCTCTCAGTATTTAAATATCCTTCCATCTTTTGCATCTGCCTTTTTAAATTTTGGATGCATTAACTGCTTCCTCTGTCCAAAAGTAAAATGGCTTTATCAGCTCTGGGTTTTATATTTTCTCAGCCCTTGAGAGCATGAGAAAGATAGGTTTCTCAGAAATTTTAGCTGAAGTTTTTTTAAATGTGTAAGTTTGGATTAGATGATATATCACCTATGAACAATTCAAGATAGTCACTCTGAATAAGAGGACTCTGATGTCCTGAATGATTTAGACCGTGGCCAGGTGCTTTTCCTCTGGATAAAGACAAGTAGATAGTTGTCTCCACAAACAAATACTGCATAGCGTAGATTTAAGAAATATTCCTGCAGATGAGAGCTATCTTACATATAAACATTTAAAATCAATTTAAATAGATTTTGGAGGATTATAAAACAATCTTCTTTTTTCTCATCTCTCCCCTCCTTTAAAGCCTCAAGGTTTGTCTTAAGAACATTTACATTTGATTTTAAACTTGCCATTAACAGAAAATCTAATTGCCGCCAGCAGAATCTTGAGACACTTGAGTAAAAGGATGTAGTTTTATCATCTTAAGAGAATTATTAGCCAAAGCTTATTCTGTGAACTACTCAAAGCGTGTTCTCTCTTTCTCTCTTCCCAAAGCGCCAAAATGAATTAATCGCCTAGAGACAGATAACTACAACTCCCTCTTTATTATATTCAAAGCTAAGGCACTTGATGGATTTTCTCCTACCACGGAAGAGGAAGTCATGCAAGGAGACGTCCTTGGGATGTTACTTTGGGGATGGATAAGAAATTATTATTGTATATTAGAATAACTGAGCAGATATAAAAACATTTGAGCATAAAAGGTATTTATTCAACTGTTTAAGGATGAAAGCATGCTGACTCAACAACACTTAATATCCACCACATAGTCTAAAAAGAACGCTAACATTCATTTTGAAGTGTTTTGTGTGCCTCTCTTCTATCCCATTCTTTCTGTTAAAGTTTCCATTATTTTAATATTACCACGTGCTGCTATCCTTAAATAATATATTAATTTGTATTTGCAGGTTTAAAATTCACTTAATGAAACCTATGCAATTATATTGTATAATTTTTTTGCTTATTTTTTTTCTGGTCATACATTTGCACAGATTTATGCATAGCTGTAGTTCATTCATTTTTAGTAATGTAAAGTACTCAGTCACACGACTAGATCAGGATTTACTCAATTTATTCTTGATGGACACCTGTGCCATTTTCATTATTTAACATTCATCAACAATCTTACATATCAGCCCTGATAGAAGAGTACAATCATTTCTTTAGAGACTATCTCAGGGACTGTCTTCCTTGGTCATAGGTTTTGTCTATCTTCAACTTTACTAAATAATACCAAATTGTTTGCCAGATTGGTTGAAACAATATACATTCCTACATACTGTGTGTGTGTATTGATGAAATACTTTTGTATTTTATTTTATTTTATTTTTTATTTATTTTTTTTTTTTGGTGGGTACCGGGGGGTCGACCTCAGGACCTCGCGCGCCAGCAGGTGCCCATGCCGCTGAGCGATATCACCGGCCCCTTTTTCGTATGTGGGTTCCGGGAGTCCAACTCGGGCCCTCGCGCTTGCCGGGCAGGCGCTTAAGCCGCTGAGCCATCTCATCGGCCCCTGTATTTTAAATTTGTATTTTATAACAGTTTTATTTACCACAGAAGTGCCAGTATGAAAAACACATGCTGTCGACATGACTTATCATTGTTGATATGAACCTCGATCGCTTGCCTGAGGTAGTGTTTGCTAGGCTCACTCTCTGTGAAGTTTCTCTTCTGTTCTCCCTCTCCACACCATTCTCCTCGGAAGTCATCATAGTATAGAGTGTTACTGTAGCATAGTCCACACTTAAAAAGCATGGTAATATTCTCCATTTCATTGAAGGTGAAATATATACACATTATTTGGAATTTTGTTACATGGGAGATTCATCTAGTCTACTCTTTATGTATTTATTAAAACATTGACTTGTATCCATAGGGAGTCATGAATATTTATTTTTTTAATGATATTTTATTTTGCTGCTTAAATTGTTTCAGGTTTGTCCACTGGGAACTTTTGACAGATTGGTTGGGGACATTTGTTATCTCCTTAGGGTTTCAATATGCATTTTGGTCATCTCTACTCTGAGAACTGGCTTTGTTAATTTTCCTGTCGGCATGAATTTTTCTCATCAATTTCTTTTTCTTTTATTATAAAGGACACATTTCTTTTAATTTTAAATGTTGGAGGTTATAGGGATTCAGCTTGAAATAACAACATCTTAAATTATAACCACCATGAATGCACTTGAGTAACTCTGGTCAGTTTTCCCCATGTAGTTTCTCATCACACTATCAATAAACAAAACAATTTGAGTGTTATGTGGACCTTAAGGTCTGGACCCTGTGCTTTCAGCACCAGGACATCCTTGACATTAGCTTAAGATAAACCAATTATTTTGCAACTTGGACAAAGTCACTTTTATCCTGACCATTATATAAGTCTCTGCCTCAAATCATGGAGATCCACTGATCTCGATGATGCTTGTGACTCCACTTCTGTCATAAGTCCCCGGTACATTGAGTCCTGTATCTGCCTGCCTCTGTTCAGTCTCACAATACCTTGTGACTGGTTCTCATACACTGAGACCAGGATTTTCAGGAACAGACATACTGTCTACCAATTTTTGCCTCCTCTTGTGTTTATGGAGTCTATTGATATAATAAAGTTCTTAGTGTTACCATGAATAAATACAGATCTCTTTATGCTGTGAAGCACTGAGAGATTATCCAAAAAATTCTTCACTCTCAATATTCTCCAAGACATTCTTTCATAATTTACCTTTCACTTAAGTGAAATTTGTTTGCACACACAGTGTGAGGTCCTATTTCTATTTTTCCTATATAGATAATTTATGTTTTAGCATCATTTATTGAAGAGTAAATATTTTGGCAATGATCTAAAATATTTGGTTATGTTATAAATTGAGTCTTCACATTTGTATGAGTTCATGTCAGGGGTTTCTATTCTGTTCCCTGCTTCAATTGTCTGTTCCTATTGGAACATTACATGGCATCAATTAATAAAGTCTCATTTATTTTTTTAAAAAATTTATGTAGTAAAGCAAGTTCTCTAAATTTTTTTTTTCAGGAGTGACTTGGAAAGTTTTTTGTCATTTAGTTTATCATATAATTTCTATTATCTTTTTGTTAAGTTTTAAGAAAATCAAGCCAGACATAATAAAAAATAACAGATTTAATTAAATTAATGAATCACCTGGGAAAGAATTGATTTCAGTACAACATCCAGTCCTTTACAATATTCCAGTCCATGTACACAGCATACTTCTGTACTAATGTACTCTCTTCTGTTTTATATAATAATGTCCCCCCAAAGCCTTATGCACTCATAGGTGGGGCATTTAGGAAGTGATTAGATCATGGGGGTGAATGTTCAGTTTGTTGTATGAGTCATACTTACTACTGTGTTTCATGGAAAAAAAAGGAAGTAGAAGGAAAAACATGGAAACAAAGCTTTTGAAAAGAAGGGTTGAAGGGAGGAGTGGGGAATGGAAAAAAAGAAGAATCAAGACATATTATGTGTGTGGGCCGGTGAGATGGCTCAGTGGGGTAAGCACCTGCCTTGCAAGCGTGAGGGCCCGAGTTCGACTCCCGGAACCCACATACGAAAAAGGGGCCGGTGATATCACTCAGTGGCATGGGTGCCTGTTGGCGCGCGAGGTCCTGAGGTCGTCCCCCTGGTACCCACAAAAAAAAAAAAAAGACATATTATGTACAGGTACAAATTCGCTATGTTGAATGTGATCACTATATAATATCAAAAGTGTACCAATCAAATTAATTTACAAAAGAAAAAAGAAAAAAATTGAAAAGAAAAAAGAAAAGCAATTTCTTTGAAGAAAAGAAAATATTTTCATATAAAATATGCAACTTGGCCAATTCATTATCCCTGAGTAGGATTTCAACAGTAACACACTTAGAACAGTATCTGTAGGAAATACTTAATTAATGGATTTTCAAATTAATTTTAATAATATCTATGCATCCTCATTCACTCAATACTCATCTGGCATTACTAACCAGAATTAGTGTAAATATCTTATTCCCTCAAGGTTTTGCTCACTGCTTTTTTCTCTGATGCTCAAAGATACTATAATACAATATAAATACAAAAAAATCTACTTCTTCCACACATTAGTTATATGCTTCTGTGCTCTGCCTCTCACGCTGGCATTTTAATTATGAGGCGCAGATTTTGCAAAGTATAATGTGTGTAATCAGATAACTTTTTCTTTCTGCCCTATAATTATTAGGAGTTGCAGTTTTTAAGTAAAGGGAAGATAATAGAATTAGGACAGAAATCTAGATACTTGCTTCAAAAACCAGTCTTTATGCAATAGAGTTTGGATAATCAGGATTTTTGGGATCACCTGCTGGCTACCTTTGAAGTGACAGCATGTTAATCTTTACCTTGGGTGCCACCATTTTGATTCTCAATTTTGCTTTCAGTTACTATAGAATAAAATCTAATAATCTGATGAAATCCATTCAGAATCTCTAGATGAAGTTTTTCCTATTTACTGGATAATAGGCTTACACTGCATAAAATCTGATTCCCCAATTGTGCACAATAAATTATATGTAAGTTTACTGTGAAGAGGAACATACGTTAACATTATAAAACCTGGAACCTATACCACAAGAGTGTACAAACTAG
Organism: Erethizon dorsatum; assembly: GCA_028451465.1. Classification (NCBI taxonomy): domain Eukaryota; kingdom Metazoa; phylum Chordata; class Mammalia; order Rodentia; family Erethizontidae; genus Erethizon; species Erethizon dorsatum. The sequence continues at coordinate 59,289,124 of CM051825.1, read as the reverse complement.
GCACTACTTTAATTTCCTAGGAATATTGTATCAAATTATCACTCATTGGCTTAAAAAAGAAGGAAAGGAAAAATAATCTCCCACAGTTTTATAGGCCAAAAGTCTAAAATCTGGATATTAGGAAGCCTATGTTTCTTCTGAAGGCTTGAGGGGAGAATTCTCCCTTGACTCTGACAGCCTTTGGCAGCTCCAGACATTCTCTGTGGCTCCATCATTCTGATTTCTGTCTCCATCTTTTCTTGCCTTTCTCCTCTATATCTGTGTCTCCTCTTTCTCTCTCTAAAATTTTCCTGTTTCATTATCTTATAAGGACACATCTCTGGGTTTAGGGCCCTCCAGGAAATAAACTTCATCTCAAGTTCCTCAACTTACTTCTTCGAAGACTTCTTTTCCCAGTACGGTAAACATTAGTGATTAAGATGTAGGCATACCTTTTGGGGAACCACCAGTGAATCCACTAATACTTTAACATCTTGTTATACACTCAAAATGCCTGTCATATAAACTAATGCATTTCAACAAAATATTGTTCAGCAAAGCTTTGAAATGAAACCTTGTATTCAAGAACATATATATATACACTTAACTTAATTTACAATTTCCCTTAATGTTTTTGTTGTATATAGTACATCTATACCTCAAATTATCCACAAATATAATAAACTATTGCTATTAAAATTGCATAATTTACCACCAACAAAAATAAATTGAAATAATGATAGATTTATAGATAAACTTCTTATTAGAGAAAAATTCTTTAGTGCATCTCCTCTAGAAAGCTAGGATCACCCACCTCATCTCCAAAAATGTCTATATCCAAGGTTATTAGCCACAGAGCTGAAATTAGTACAGTTAGGAGACAGAGAACATATGTAAAAACCATGTATCAGATAGCTTGATTGAGCCTTCCCTACATAGTGGAAAGCATCATATGATTAAACACATATATACTAAATACTTCAATAACTCAGTGACAGCTGTTCTTGATACATTTTTAATGTTTGTATATAATCAGCAGTTTGAATTCAGGTTAATTTATTTTAGGTCTTTCTTATTCTCTTTTGCTATTTTCTGAGCTACCTCTGGGTTAATGGCTCTCTTGAAACCTAACACAATTACTTATATAGCTAATTAGAAAGCCACATACATCAGAACAATGACATGATATGAATTACATTTAATATGAGCAATAAAGACCCACTACTGCTGAGCTATGTGATCACAGATGACTGTACTTTTATTTGGTGGACAATGACACCTAGACTGGCACCACAGATTGACTCATCATCTTTGTTTTTCATGTCCTTTGTTTTTTGGTACTCCTGAGGTGCTTTAGAATATTGTTAGACAGATGCCATCAAACGGAAAGCTGAATTTATTTATGCTTTTGTATATGAAAAGGGGGGGGCCGGTGAAATGGCTCAGTGGCTTAAGTGCCTGCCCGGCAAGCGCGAGGGCCCAAGTTCGACTCCCGGAACCCACATACGAAAAAGGGGCCGGTGATATCGCTCAGCGGCACGGGCGCCTGCTGGCGCGCGAGGTCCTGAGGTCGACCCCTGGTACCCACAAAGAAAAAAAAAAAAAAAAAAGAAAATGGGGGTAAGATATGTTAGTGTAGTGAACACTGTGAGTCAAGCACAAAGATCTCCAAAAAGCTTGGGTAAATAAGACAACAGGTAGAAGCTGGTCCCCTAGGTGTTCCACTACAGGGTGTAAAGTGTGCATAGACGGAGGGATGTGTGGTGGGGAGTGGTGGCAAAGAAGAGGCTGAAAACATCCACAGTGAATATCTAGCCCATTTTTCGATTGGGCACAAAAAAAGCTTTAAATAAATGTGGTATTTGCAATGCCTTTTTTTTTTTTTTTTTTTTAGCTTTGCAAAGCTCAAAGGTGAAAGTGTATTTCAACCATTCGCAGTATGGAGAGATGGACTTTTACTTCATTTATTTTAAGTAAATTAAAAGGCAGATGTTTAAAGTAGAGAGAGGTACACATTTATTTTAACTATCTGAGATGACTTGTAGAGAAGGCTACAGTTAACTCCCTCAAATGGTGCTTTACATTGTCTCAGATGCAAAGAAGCACAATCTGCAGTAGTAAAATGAATTTATTCATTTAAAAGCTGTTTAGCAAGTGCCTATTTTATTTAACAAGAAAAAGCTATATTTACCTCCTCTTTCCTGTTCTACTCGTTCCTTATGAAATAGGAAACAATGGTCCAGTTAGAGGAATCATCCAGTAAATGGACCCATGAAAGTGGGAGGGATGCTCCGATAACATGTACAGTTCTTATTTTAGACTTGCCTCGACTTTTCAAAGTGTGTTTATAAATATCCAAAAGTGTCCAGATGAGCTATGAGATTGTCCCAAGATTTAGTGACACACACTAGATGGTACTTAAAAATGGACAGAGAAAAATGAAGGGGATGCATTTTGCATTCTGTGGAGTCCAGCTCACTCTTCCATTGCCAGCTTTACAAATGGAGATGAGTTCTCTGAAGGATATGAACAAAGTCCCATGAAACAATGACAACAATGACATCAGTTGGACTGGAGCTAAGAAGAAGGCTTTTCATCTAGATCCAAGCTGGAAAGAATGAGTAAAGTTACTAGTAAAAGAGGATAGGAGAGCTGGAAACTCTTGAAGGCATAGACATCGGCAAGGACTTTCTGAACAGAACTCCAAAGGCACAAGAAATAGCACCAAAAATCAGCAAATGGGATCATAGCAAATTAAGAAGCTTCTGTACAGCAAAGGAAACAGCAAACAGAATAAAGAGACGACATGCAGATTGAGAAAAAATTTGTCAGCTATTTCTCAGACAGAGGACTAATATCTAGAATATATGAAGAACTCAAAACAATTAGATGCCCCCATAACAATCAAAATGGGCAACTGAAATGAATAGAAAAATTTCAGAAGTACAAATGGCCCATAAATACATGAAAAATGTTCAACATCACTGGCTGTTGGAGAGATGCAAATTAAAACAACACTGAGATTCCATTTTACTCCAGAAAGAATGGTTATCATCGAGAAATCAAGTAATAACAAATGCTGGTTAGGCTGCAGGGAAAGAGGAGCACTTCTCCATTGCTAGTGGGAATGTAAACTGGTGCAATTACTATGGAAATCAGTGTGGAGATTCCCCAAAAAACTAAAACTACAAATTCAATTTGACCCAGCTCTTCCCTTCTATATATCTTTCTGAAAGTGCTACAGACATTATATTACAGTGATCCACGCATACCTATGTTTATAGCAGCACAATTCATAATAACTAAGTTTTCAAAGAGGCCTGTATGTCCATCAACAGATGAATGGGTAAAGAAAATGTGTTTATACATCATGTATTACTGTGCCATAAAGAAGGATAAATTTGAGTTATTTGTGAGAAAATAGATGTATCTTGAGACCACAATGTTAAGTGAAATAAATCAGATATACAAGCTTAAATACTGCATTGTTTCTCTTATATGGGAAACCCAAAATATAAATATAGAAAAATAAATGACAGATAATAAGAAGTATGAAAATTATTTTTCCCCCCTCAAATGGAAAGAGGATCAAGGAATGGAGGCAGAGGACAGGGAGGGCAGGGAAACAGGATGAAAAATAAAGAATTGGGATGTGTTATGTACATATACCAGCTCCCCAGAAAGAATGTAATCATCATGTAATGCAAACATGTACTTAGAAAAAATAAAAACTGAGAACAAAAAAGAGATAAGGAAATGCACATGATGGAATGAACATGTGCAAAAATTGGTAAAAATTGGAATCCCTCTGTAGTCAAAAACGGAAGGTGACAATAAGAGACAAAGTGGCGAGGGTTGAGGCAAGGGAGCAGGAGAGGCCACACCTACCTCTGCATTTAAGTGTTGAATATGAATATCGGTGTCTAGAGAGGCAGCACATTTGTATGTATGTTCTCTTCAGTGAGCAGTGGACAGGACAAATTGGAAGAACACCACCACTTATTCACTATGACTTGCCAAATACACATTCTCCTTCTTTGGTCTTTATGACAACTCATCGTATTTCTTTTAACTCACTTTGTTTACTTTAATCTTCTGGCATTACAGTTTTTGGTATCCTTGCCCAATCCCCTTCATTAGATTATGGGCTCCTGGCCTAGCACTGTCATAGTAAATATTTTCTGAGCTCAAAGAGAAAGCACTGCAAATACCAAGCTTATCTGTGGATTAGCAGAAGATCACCAGGTCCACTGGGCCCTGTCATTTAAAATACCTTCTAAAATGTGTGAAGTATATTTCTCATCATTGGAGTATTTTGCTTCTTCACATATCGGCATTTTTCAGTTATTATTCTTACATTTGTGGGGGGGTTGGTATTTTATGTCATTATTTCAAATATTCAATACTGCAGACTTCATTTATTCATTCATATTTATTTATGCATTTGTATATACCACATTTGGTGCTAGAAAGTAACGAATAATTTACAGGAATAAATTAATAGTTTTTCAATTAAATGGGCATGTTACTCAGACTTTCTCGATTTCAATATCCCAATAGTAGCAATATTCATACCTATTTCTATCAGATCTTATAAAATTTACATAAAATCAATGACATAAAGCAAAATATCTGAAATATATAACATCTAGATCAGTGTGCAAAATTGTTATTATTTCTGTGAATATAATAATTGTATTAGGGTTCTCCAGGGAGTTTTAGGGTTGGGAGATTTAAGAAATTAGCTGACATACAGGGACTACATCTAAAATCTGACAATCTGGAGATCAGGAAAGAACTGATGTTGCAAGTTGAAGTCTGAGAGCTGTTTGCTGAAGAATTCCTTCTTGCTTGGGAGAGAATCATTATTTTGTTCTATTTAGGCCTTACATGATTGAATGAGACCCACCTCATCATGGAGGGCAGTCTGTTCTACTCAAAGTCCACCAATTCAAATGTTAATATCATCATAAAACTCTCACAGAAATATCCACAGTAATGTTTGATCAAATATGTGGGCACTGTGGGTCCAGATAAGTTGACACACAAAATCAACCATTGTAAGTTTACCCCTTAACAACTTGGCACCCATATGTATTGCCTTAAATCGTACATATTCTCTCAAAGAGAGTAAACAGTATCAAGATCATACTCCTTCTGCATCATACAGCCATCCTTTATACAGCCAAAAGTACACTAATTGCTGAGAAGAGGATGCAAACCTTTAAATAATATTATTCTTCTCCTTAATATGACTTAAACACTATTGCATAAAATTAGCACTAAATTCTGTTAAAGTCATAATAAGTCTCATTTTGAACTGAAAAGGATAATAGGGGAAAGAAAATAAGGTCTTTGTTTAATGAACACACATATAATTTTAATAAAGATGTACTCATACAATTACAGTTATCTGTCACTGATCACACATGTGGTGGTAGCTGATATCTATAACTGCCTTCTTCTATACCCATTCCACATTAGTTTTGCACTCAGTTGGTCATGTTCTGCATCTGATGAAATAACCAAAATCACTGTTCCTGGAGGTTTTGGATTATTTGTTATCCCGCCTGGATGGGGTTGGTAATTTTCCATTGACCTTAATCAGGAGTCATACTAATATTTAAAAAACGGCCTAAAGGGTGGGGGTCCTCTAACCCAGACATACTTTTCCTTATCTCCACTGGGGAGCAGGAGTCTAATTGCTCCCTTGTAGTCAGGATTAATTATTCCAGCCATAACAGTAAGTCCCTTCTTTGCCAATGGACTCTGAGGCATGAAGAGCCCCAGCTGGCCTGACAGCACTCTTAAATTCCAGCTCAGCAGAATCATTGTTCTTTCTCCTGATGCAAGCTTCTTCTCTTTGGAACTAAGATTTCTAAATTAGCAAAGCATATGGTTATGAGGCCAATGATGGGGATGGTGGTGGTGTTGGTGATGGTGAAGTAATGTTTTATAGACAGTTATAGGATTTATCTTACGTGTTTGAATCTTGGTAATATAATACGTAGTCTATCAGTAGTAATAAGTGTGACACCTTAAGTATTTTGAATCTTCAAGGAAAACTGCTAACAACAATAATGACTACCATTTATTTTATTAAGTGTCCATTAAATGCATTATATTTGTCAATGCTTTTATACATTAATTTGACCCTGAGAGGCAGGCATTACTAGCCTATTTTATAGTTGAGAAAAGCAGTATTCAGATATCAATATGCTAAAGGCACATTTCTCATAAATGTCAGAGTTGGGATTGGAAATTATATGTAGCTCATTATCAAAAACTGAAAAAATTAATTCTTGTGATTCCTTTAAACCACTTCCAGGAACACCTATATGTTAAATTTGGAATAGTCTATTTCTTTTCCTATTGTAGTATAAACATATTCTAGCACTTTTCTCCCCCCCCACCCTTTTTTTTTTTTTTTGAGACAGGATCTTGCTATGTAGTTCAGACTGGCCTTGAACTTACTATGTAGCCCAGGATGGCCTCGAACTCACAGCAATCCTCCTGGTTCAGCCCACTGAGTGCTAGGATTATAGGTATGTGCCATGACACCTGACTTCTGGTACCTTTCATGGTGTGTTAATCAATTTTGTTTACTCATCTCTTTTTCCAACATGCTGTTTCCTTCTGAAAGATAAGAATGGGATTTGTGTACATATTTCCTTCTATTTAGCACAGGAGATGGAGAAAAAGTGAATAATATCCATGAAGTTATTCATACACATAGTCAAATGCCACATTGAAATGCAAATTTATTTATTCAGTTCTAACGATTTAGGAATTGTTGCAAAAGGTGGTATGATTAGAAGGTAGGTAATTAGACTCCTGGACTGAATTTCAGGGAACCTGAGGTCAAATACTGGATCTTACTCATAAATATTCATGATTCTAAATGAATTTTGTTTGTTTGTTTTTTGAGACACAGTCTCGCTATGTAGCTCAGACTGGCATTGAACTCACTATATAACCCAGGCTGGCCACAAGCTCATGGTGATCTGCCTGCCTCAGCCTCTCCCAAGTGCTGGGATTACAGGTCCACATCTGGCCTCTAAATAAATCTCTTAGCACTTCTGTTTCCTTATATCCGAACAAAAATCATAGGACTGGCTCATCTAAAAAATGCTGCTTGTTTGAACATTTTATGATACTGTAATTTAAATCAATTCTTCTCTACTCCCTGTGAATGCATAGCACTATATCTCCCAGCCCACCTTGCAGATATGTAGGAGCCACATGACTACCTCTAATGACAATGGGTTAAACTGACGTGTATGAAACCCTCCCATTCTCTTTCTCTGCTGCAACAGTCACAGAAGGCGCATGTTGAGATGGGAGAGCCATAAGATGCAAGTGGACTTTATCTTCCTGTGCCACTGATTGGAAGGGAGTTTCCCTGGAACAGATTTCCTTAGATTAAAAACAAAAGATAAAATTCAAGACTTGCCCCCCAAAGCCCAATAATCTCACTAATTTGAGAAGCATGGGTATGAAAAAGCAAATAAATACTTTTTTTTAAATCTGAGAACAAATGTTATGTTTGATCAATGGCACATGGAATTAGCTAAGTAAGATGTATGGAAATTCTACCAAGACTTTGAGGCAGTTTTGTTGCCAAAGAAACTGGACCCTGAAGAAGAAGAAAAGTCATGAGACTTAAAATGGTTCTTGGTCCATCAATAATTCTCATTACATGAGAAAGCTGTGTAGCCTTCTGCAAAGACTTTGTCCACTTTAAATACAACAGAAGAAAAAAAGCCTCAGAAAGGAGTGCGTGAAGGTACATAGGAAACAATGCTAACCCTGAAAGCTAAGTAGAGGGAAGCACATGGGAACTTTCGAAGATAGGAGACCTCCAGCAGCTAGACCCAAAGCCAATACCATGCCAGCTGCAAATACAATGTTATGTGTTCAGCCCAAGTTTTGGGGGAGAGTGTGTTACTCTAGTACCAGCTTAACCTGAATATTACAGATACATCTTCAATCTTTGTAAAAACATTGTAAGTTATTTCTTACCACTCACCAAGTGGTCATTGATTTTGTGCAACATAATATTGACAGCCAGTTCTCACTAACCAGAAGATTCCCAGACAAAAGATGAAGAAAGAGACTCTTAATAACATAGTGCAAACAGAGTCACTGTCAGTCTTCAAGAGTTAGCTCTAAAAATCTTTCCAAAACCCTAAAGCAGGAAACATGGGATCAAGTTTCAGGTTATTTAAAAGGAATTGTAAAAATACTTAGGTGAACTGTATTTAATTCTTTCTGATATCAAGGCATGTGAGTGTGTGTGTGTCCCAAGAAGTACTTATAATATAAGGTACTTCAATAAGCTAATTCCTACACTACCAGTAATAATGAAGAGTTTATGAGACCAACACTCAAGCTGTTAAAACACAGCTTGCCTTTTGGTGAGCATCCAGATTTGTCACTTAGCAGTGATTAAAAGCTTTGGATCTGCAGTGCTATAAGTGGCAATGCTTTGAAGGAGTCAAGCTGAAAGCCCATTGGAGACCAAGTCCAATAATACACAAGGTGCCCTGAGAACATATTTTACAACTCTGTTTCTGATCTCACAGCAAAAAGCACTGACATAATTGCTTTCTAATAAGAAAGACTCCTTTTTCATTTATCATAGGGATCAAATGCATTGTCTTTTGTCCTTAATAATTAGCTCATTATCTTGTCTGTCTTCTCTTCCAGATGACCCTTGAGAGGTTTGGGATATTTACAGATGCTCAATCAATGCTTAGGAGGCATACGTGAATCTGCATGGCCAATCTTAAAGGTTCACCTGAGTGAGTGGTTCAGACCAGATCTATATACTGTATTTCAATTATCTTCTTTCTTTGTTGTGTGTTTCAAGAATGGGAAACTTTCAGGCCATTCTTTTCAGTTGCCATGTATATTACAATGCAGTGCCATGCACAGAGGGAGAGTTGGCTTAGAATTTTCAGTTTTGAGGGTGTAGCTGCCACAGCAGCATCATAACTGCCATCTAGTGAGAAATTACTACTTGCCCAATAATTCCTCTTCTCTGAATATATATATATGTAATCAGGAAGCAGTTTGACATTTATTTATTATAGTAAATTGCCTTCATAGTTACCGGGCTAATTTTTCCAACTGGGAAACTGTGTCTCAGAGTATCAGCCAGAATAGACAAAGTAATACTGCAGTATCTATCAAAACCCCAATCTTAAATTTCAAAATTTTAAGTATATTTTTTCTTCATTACACTTATAACTGGGAAGGGGATTCAACTCAACAAACTCTCTCAAGAACTTGGGCTTACGGAGATTCCACTGAAACATGTATTTCTATGGAGATAACAGCCAGAAGTCTGGAGAAACACATGGTAGTTCTCAAAGCATGGTGGAGCATGCAAGTGACCCATGTAGCATCTACTTACACTTTACTGGGAAGAGCAAAGCAAAATGCCAAGCCACACTATAGGTGATCTTTCACTTGCTATGGTTCCATCTTAAAATTTTTCAGCTATATTATGGTGCAACAAAATATTATGGATTCAGCAGAGACTATACAGTACCCACATAACATTGTTTTTGGCTTTCAGTGTATAGTATTTAATAAATTATATGATATATTCAATACTTTTTTTAAAAAAATAGTCCTGGTATTAAATAATTTTGCCCAACTACAGGTTAATATGAGTTATGGTAGACTAGGTTAAGCTCTTATGGTCAGAAAACTAAGTGTATTATATACATTTTCAATGTACAATGTTTTCAATTTATTTTGGATTTATTGGGACATAACCCCATCAAAAGGCAAGGGACATCTGTAATGTGAAAAACAAAAATACAAGTTTCTCCAGAGTGCCATCATTCAACTGCCACTCCAAAGCTTTCTCCATCCCTGTACACTCCACTTTCTCTCTGTAAGACCCATATAAGTATATCGGTGACTTTCAGTATCATCTTGGAGACTGGAGTTCAGAAGCCAAATCAGGCCAGTGTATTTCATCCTCTGGCAACTTCTTTGTGAAGTTGTCTCCAACTGGCCATTTCTCTATTTAAGGCCACTGATTTCTTTCTCTCTGATTCCCCCTTTTCCAGGTTCTGATTACACTACCTGACCTCATCAATTTGCTTTTAGATTAGTAAAACACCTCTACTTTTTGGACCCTAAGTTTTTCCACCATTAAAACTACATTCCACCCTGCCTTTGTAAATTGCACTTTGCAAATAACACCCGTGTTTTTACTAATTTAGGTATACCATCTGTTTCTTTTGGGATTCTGAAAGGGTAACACATATTGTGAAGAATAATCATTACTTCTACACTCTCCTATGATAACAGACTGATTACAGAAGGGAAAAGAGATTACCAAAAAGATCTCACTGATCATTAATGATACTGTGAGGAACATTTCTATGCAAATACAGAATCTATTTGCCAAGTACTAAAACCATCGTTTCATACAGCAAGTTCTCCCAAACAGTAGAACTTGAAATTAAAAGAAGTATTTGTAAGGCCCTTTCTGGAAATATAAAATAATTGCTCTTTTCCCAAATATTCTTTACAGCTAATTTCCCCAAACTAATTCTTAAATATTGCAGTAATAGTAATCCAAGAAATGTGCTTTAGATATTAAATATATTAAACATTTGTTATATTAAAGGCATTTAACGAAAAATTACTTTATCATAGCTTGTCATACTATCTTTATTGATTTGCTATTGGCTATTGTTTATTAAAATGCTAGAGAGCAAATAATTCATTTTTAGTGCTCTCTTTTAGCTACCAGATTCTTATCTCCTAATAGTACAATTCAAGGTCAAGGGTGTTTACTGAGTTTAGACAGAAAAGCAATCAAAGTAGTTTGGGTTTTAAAACACACAGAGAAAGAGAAATTTGAAGTTTTTGCTTACCCTAAAGATTGCTGCTTTGATCACGATATGCTATCTGAAGAGTCTCTGGGTATTTGCTGAGGTGTCAAGGTTTAGAGTAGGAGGGTTTTTTTTTCCTCCTTTTTTTTCACTAGTTGCAGAGTGATAGTAATTATTGCCTTTTATTCCCAAGCAATTTTGCTGTCTGAGTGACTGCATTTTAAATTCTGTGATCTATCTCCAAGGTAATCTTAAAGTCAACAGACTGCTAAATTCACCACTTTCTGGGGCAGAGGAATCTGTTTAGTAATGTCAAAAGCCAGTTACTCACCTTCATTTAAGGTTATCCAGAAATAAGTTGCATAGAATTTCTGTGTATATGTGACCTCATGAATCCTGGTGGATTGAAGTTAAAAGGGTAGTAAATGGATGCTAGTAGTCTTTTGAAGAGACTATACTATGAACTTCCCAGAGCACAAATGAATAAAATTTTATTATAGCTATGTGGCAAATGCCAAACACTCCCATAAGTTGATGAAAAAAGGGACATATCCTATGGAAAGGTTATAGGTAGACAATTTTTGAAAGAAAAAGGGCATAAAGTCAAAATATATAATAAATGCTTAAGATCACTAATAGGGAAAAATACATTAAAAAATGAGATAGCATTTCTCTTGCCTATCAGAATAACAACAATTACATAAATAATATTCTAGTCCTGATGCAGACATGGGAAAATATGCATTATTTGTACAAAGTAAATGTCCCTCTTTTGAAATCCTGCAATGATTATGGAAAGAAAAAAACTAAAAACATGTTTTTGATCAGGTACTCCTACTCTATAAAAATGAAATCATGAATATGCACAAGTGTTTCTACAAGAATATGCACTCCTTTGTAATGATAGAAACAATGATCTTCAATAGGGTATAATAAATTGATTGATTATAATGTCTGCTATATTTCAAAGAATTCTTTAGATCCATCTGTATTTACTAATCTGGAAAAGGAGTAGTGACATGTTTTTATGCAAATAATAATTTGCAAATAAACATGTATATATAGAATTATTATATTTTTATAAAAACAATACCAAAAACTCTCTGTAACAGTGATAGCCAACCTCCAAGATGTCTCTCAGTGACACTTGCCTGCTGGTATCCACATCTCCAAAGCTGTATCAGTGTCATTTTCTGGAACCAACGAAATATAGCAGAAATAATGGCATATGACTTTCAAGATAGGTCATAGGTAACTTTCATGTGGGGAACAAGCTCAAGCAGCTCTCTGCACAGGGTTATGTGGTGAAGATCTGAAGCCTCTTGTTGAGAACCAGTGAGAGACTGAGGCCTAAGCCAATACCTTCATGAGTTAGCCTTCTTAGAAGTAAATTCTCCAGCCCTAGCTCCAGCCCTAGCTAGCCCTCACATGATTGCAACCCCAGGCAGCATTTTAACTGTGTCTTAATGAGAGCCTCTGCATCAGAACCACCCACCTAAGCTGCTCCTGGATTTCTGACTCTAAACTACGGTGTAATAAATATTTGGGTTTTTATTTTTTGTAGGTACTAAGATTCTGAGTAATTTGTTACATAGCCACAGTTAACTAATGTAATATGGAAAAACGTGTTGGAGGGCACACACGCTAATGGAAATTAATCATCGTTAATGTAATCATTGTTTAATTCATGGTTTTGAAATAAGTTTTAATTTCCATTTTTAAAATTTTGTGTTTCACAGTTATCATGCAGAAGTAGTTAAATGCTCCACATAGCATCCTAGTGATCCATTCATTTAACCAAAAAAAAAGAGACAACAGGAGTACAGTATGAGAAATGTATTCAGGGATTTCATCAGTGGGTAAAAATCCCAGAAGGTACTTATACAAACCTTCATAGTAATGGGCAACTGTTCAATGTGGCCTCTTCATGCAATCAAGGGATGTGGTAAAAATGAGATATTTGTGGCTGCTGCTCATACAACATGATATCCCAGATTAATGTAAACTTTAAAAAAAGTAAGTAGAAGTGCACTGTAAAACAATAGCAAAACATATAATAATATAATAACACGTCTTAGTTATTTTTCTCTCATTGTTGAGACAAAATACCCAACATCTAAAATTAAAGTGTGAAAGGTTTATTTAGCTCACAGTTTATACAGGTTTCAGTCCATAATTGGCTGGCTACAAGGCAGCGTGGCACAGCAGAGGGAGATCGCAGAGGAGAACTAGTTCATGGCAGGGAAAAGACACCAAGAGCAAGGAAACAAGGGGGAAGACAAGCCCCTTTCTGACCCCTATTGTGTCTGGGCTACTAGGATTAGGGTAGTGCCAAACCAATCATGGGCTGATTTAGTAATCAACCACCCTTAATCCTAGCACCCTTAATACTAGCATTGCACCATGAATCAATCACACACTCCAGATTCAGCCACCTCTGAAAAAACCCACTTATGACTGCACGAGGCTCTGGGGGGGACATCTAGGCACAGCCATAACAACACATAAAGTAGCACAAAATAATGATGTTTATTACCATTATTAAGTATTGTGTATTATATAAAAGTATATGTGCTATTTTTTATATGCACTGTAGGTGCATTTACACCAGCATTACACAAGTTTGGAAGAGATGCATTGTATCATGAGGTTATGACAGATAACGCAAGGCAGTAGAAAGTGTTCTACTTCATTATAACCTTAAGGGACTGCTAGCACATAGGTAGTCCATTGTTGATGCGAAGTCATTATCTGGTGCATGAAAGCAATGCAAACATTGAATGAGTAATTACGTTGAGTCAGGGACTGTTATACCATGCTATGTCCTCAATTAGATCACATTTTGATTTAGAAGGTAAAAACTTATATTTATCCTGTTTTATTTTAAATGATAATAAATGTTATAATAAGTATTCACATAGAATATAATTGGAGGTTAGTAAGAAAAGAGGATAATTCTGATGGCAAGACATTGTTGAGGACTTTACAGAGAAACTTAACTCTGAGATACAGCTTGAGGAACCAAGAGTTTTCTGGAAGTGAAAAGAGAACAAGGGACAGAACAAATTAGAAAATATTGTACATTTGAGATTCATTAAAGTTCTGCTAGTCTGTCAGTACACACATCTTCTTATGTTTTTTACACAGAAAACAAAAATTAAGAACCTGTATTAAACAGTGTGATAGGTCAGAGCTATTCATTGGTACATTAATTTACTATGAGTATCAGCATTAAAGGAGAAATTTTTCTGTATTACTCAGCTTCAAAATCCACTTTGGTGAATTTGATAGTCCAGAGTAGAATGGGAGCACATGGATCTTTGCTAAGACATCAAACCATATATAAAACATGGGCAATGTTTAAATAGTCAGCAAAGGTCTTATCGCACTGGATATTCCAGCACCTGTGATATGATTTTAACGTGTTCCCTCAAAAGTTCAGGTGTCGCCAGTGTGATAGTAGTAATAAGTAGGGTCTTCAAGACATGATTAGGCCAAGAGAGCTTCTTTGCTATGGATGGGTTTAGGGGCTCTTGTAAAAAGAGCTTGACAGGAGTCTAACCCACTGGACTCCCTCCACCTTCTGCCTTGGGAGGTCACAGTCTTCCTCCCTTCCAGTGGATGCTGTATTCAAGGCACCACCTTAGAAACAAGGGCCGAAACCTCACCAGATACAGCCTGCTGGCACCTTGTTCATGGCCTTCCCAGCTACCTCATCTGTAAGACACAAACTTCAAATGCTTAGTAAATTTCCCAGATGGCCTGAGACTAAGACACTTTCAGGGCAAGTGATACTACTTCATAATTGGTGCCAATTTAATTGTACTTGAAAAGGCAGGTTGTTTGAATTAGCTCTGTCTTTTGCTTTTCGTGGGCCTTCCTTGTTTTGAAGACATCAACAATTAGGACTACTCCTAAAGTTACAAATAGTAATTACAAATGGAAATTTTTTTAAATCTATTATGCATGCAGAGCAAACATTGGGCTCATGCTTTTAGAAAACAGGATCTTGCCCATAATACAGGATAAAATGACTTAAATAAATGAAAAACTGCCATTCTCCTTCTTTCTCCCAAATTTCACTCTGTGATAATTAAGATCTGAGGGATCCATCAGTGTACACTTTATTTTTTATGGCATCTCATTTGTGCACTTATTGGAATTGTGAGTTCTGTCTCTTTCATCTACCTTATGCCACTTGGGAAGGAATCATGAAGCAGCAATAAAATAGGAAAATTGACAGCCTTTCCTTCAATGTACTTATTACCATTATATCTCTTAAATTCTGGCCACTTAAGCTCAGGACTGTGCTGCAGGGCAAGGCTGATTTGGTGGACAAGTCATTTTCATAGCTGACTCCAACAATAAAAAATTTTACAATGTTTGACTCAGAAGACAGTTACATAAATCAGGAATTTATAGGTTATAAGTAACAGAAAAATCTAACTGCTCTAGCTCATACAGAATTGATTAGTAGGAAATCTATCCATTATAATAAACAAGCATCTCTGAGAATAGAATCAATTCAACCCATAGGAAAACAAGACTATAGACAGAAAGGATTTACCAGATTTGAGGAAAACCTTCCTCGAAGAGATACCAATCTTTAGATAAGTCCATAGAATTATGAGTTAACAAGCACTTTTAGATTTTTAAATGGTTTTAAAAACAAAACAAAAAAACTTTTCTCCTGTTTCATGACACAAGAAACAAATACATGAAATTCACATATCAGTGAATCATATTCCTAAGTAAATTCACACTGGAATGCAGCTACATCCATTCATTTATATATTACTATACTCTTTTTACGTACAGTGACGGAGTTGAGTAGTTGAGACAGAGAGAGCATCAGCTAGCAAAGCTGAAAATGAGCACTACCTGGCCCTGTACAGAAAAAGTGTACTGACACTAGGTCAAGTGCTGTTTTTCTCACACTTTAGTTATAGCAATTCCTGGGTTGTCTACAGACAATCTGAGTCCAACAATCTGGGTAACTCTGGCCCAGGAATCTTCAATACAAAGCTCTACAGGGGATTCTAGGTACATCTTCTAAAGCCCTCATATCAGAAAAAAAATCATGTGTTCCTACTGGTATATCCTAGAAAGAAGTATCTTAATATCATACATTTGAGTTTTTCAGCAGAGTTTATACCAGAAGGCAACTGAAGGGGAGACTGCAATTATGAATGCCAAATTAAAAGTCAAAGGTTATTTTTCATTTTAGTAAGAGCAACCCATCAAGAGAAGCAGAAAATCATTGGCTTCTTTCCTGTGTCATTCAGAGGAGTTTTTAGGGATGAGACACAGACAGGCTGTGGTTTTCAAAATCAATTTTGTATGCTTCTTAGGAGTCAGAGGTTAAATGGAGAGAAGAGACGACACACTAACCACGGGACAGACAGTGGAGGTGAAGACAAAGCAAGTCAACCAAGAGCCAGGATAAGGAATCTGAGCCCAGCTTACCCAGCAAATATGTCAAGGAGGAGTCCATCAAGTCAAAAGCCACCTGTAATGATAACTGACCCTGGGGAACTTAAAGAGCAGGTATCAATGGTAAGACGTAAACTAGAGGCTAAGAAACTAGAGCTCAATGGAACTTAGACATAAACATTCCATTCAGAGACACATAGTTTATTCACAGGCAATAGCAGAATTCTAACTTATATCTCTAATTGGGACATTTTCTCATTCAACAGACATTTTGGTATGATATGCCCATTCCTGAGTTACATAAAGATTACTGTGTAAAACAATATGGTAGGGCCAGAGAGATAGTTCAGCGGCATAAGCGCCTGCCTGGCAAGAGCGAGGTCCTGAGGTCGACTCCCAGTACCCACACAAAAAACAAACAAACAATATGGTCCATAGTGCTGTGATCATCTATCTACAAAGACAAATACTAAGTGAGATGTTCCAAACAATATTGCATTAGTTCTGAAAGTGTGGTCTCTGGACGAGCAGCATCAACTTAACCTGAGAAGTTTTTAGAAATGCAAACTATCAGATCAAAACTCAGGAGTCCAGAGAGTCTGAAAATGAGGCCCATTCATTTGTGCTTAATGAGTTCAGCAGGTGATTCTGATGCATGGGTCAATGTTCTGATCCTCAGTTGCCTCCTTTGTGAAAAGAGGTTAATAACATTTCACATGCCTACAGCTACATTCCACATTGTATTCAGAATGATGTACACGGTGACAGTCCCAAGATGCCTTTTAACCAAAACCAGAGAGAGGATGGCTAATGGTGCTGTACATTACTGTCCAAAGCTGCACGGAAAGAGAGACTGCACTCAATTTTCCTCTGATCCGAGGAACTACTCCCTACCTCAGGAACTTCAAAACAGCATTCACTGAACACATCACTTGAAGATCACAGTTACAGTGCAGAACAACTCTGATACATGCAGAGAGAACACAGAGAGACACAGGCCGTGGCTTTATAATGCCAGTGTTGTTCTAAAAATGTAGACTAAGAGCTCTTCTAGGATCATTCCTGAGCCCCAGCACACAAAGCAGATGCTCCAGTACATACTTTTTGAGAAAACAGCAGTGTCACACTTCTAAGTGACTTCTACTCCTACCAGACAAATAAGTGAGAAGGCATTGGAGACAGGGTCAGGATCCTCCATAAAGCCAACCTAGTACTGCATTCTCTGTAACAGTTGTAGAGTATAGTGGGTAGAATACAATGCATATAATTTTCCTCACAGATTGACTCATCTTAAAAATGTTTTTATCATAAAGACTTTAGGAGACACTGTTCATGCCTATGTAAAAACCCTCAGTCCACCCCTGAGGACTTCTGTGCACTGATCATTCCCTCCATCAAGTGTCAGCCTCTCTCTGACACTATAGGATTTCTGGGAGTTTATGCAGCTCTTGGGTAGAGAGTTGGGCAAAACCTGGTATTTAACATCTCAGGAAGAACTTTCAGTGCATGTTGAACAGAGGTTACTAGGTACATAGTATAGCTTTCCAATACTTCCATAGGGCAATTCCATAGCATACTCTATAAAGAAACTCAGGCCCTGTCTGGATTAAGCTCCAGTTGCTCACAGCATTAACCAGACATTAACACACCACCCTTGGATTAGCTCCCTTACCTCTACCTCAACTGTGCTTCCTATGATCATTTCCCAGGTTAAATCCCTGTGCCCAAGTCCCTATCTCAGGGTCAACTTTCAGGAGAACCCAACTTTACATGGCTAGAACCCAGTGGAGCTGTGGAACAAATACATCCAGCTCTATCCCACGGCCTACATTATTTTCTACTTGCTATATTCTACTGCCTCAGTACAGCACCTTCTTAAGTTTTCAAAGGCACTGATCCTTGTCTTACATAATCCAGGAGCTGAAAGATTCAGTACTAAGTAATTGAGTCCCCAAAACTTCATAAACTAGATCAGAAGTCATTGGGAGAATAGAACTAGTGCTTCATCACTAACATAGAATTTGCATTTCTTATTTATAAAACCACTGAGATATTTCAAACATAAGAACTCTTCAGTGTCATCAAACCAGACTACCTACAATACCCCTGTTTGATGTATGTCTCTTGGGACACAGGCACTGTAAGTGGATTTTAGCTTTTAAAAGATGCCCACTGTAACAAAGGAATGTTCAATATTTCTGCAACCTGAAACATTGTTGATTTTTTGTTATGCATTTCTTCATTTGAGAGACAACCATTTAAAAAGCCAAGTTGAATTACACATATTTTTAGGGAGGTGCACTTCAGTTCATCTAAATAGCTTTATTGTACAAACCTGTAAGGAAAATTACAGATTTTAGCAAGCATAATAATCCACAGGAAAATATGAGGAGGAAACACTGCTTTCAGCCTTTCTCAAAGAAAAGTAGAGAGACTAAAATACCTTCTGGGATGTCTTCCATCTCAATGATCCTGTGATAAAAAGAGTAGGTGGAAAAGTAACCCTCCATATCCATCCATTAGCTCTGTTTGAATCTCTATTTCTCAGAAATCTTTCTTCCAGAGATTTAATGAACATCATTAGTCCACAATAATGAATTTGGCTTAAACTTGGAAATGACATATAGAAAAATGTTAATGGCGATTCACTCCTTTAAATATTTACTGATTATCATCTATATCATCATCACCATCATTATTGAAATAGCTTACCATTTAATTTTACTCCATCACATTATTTTTCTACATTAAATTATGTCTGACACAGAGATCCCATTAACTAGAGTGGTAGAAATCAATTTAACTCTTGTTAGAAGGTGATACTTCCTCGTCTTAGGTTGTTTAAGTATCCAGGGAGACTATGCGATGCTTGTAAAATAGGTAGAGTGTGCTGTCTTTATTCAATCATGGTCAACATCAATATGTAAATTGTCTAGTAAAGTCCACTGGAGATAGCCTGGCCATCTATGTCTACAAATGGCCCCAGGGCTATTTATATAAAGCTGTCACACCCATATCTCTTGAAAGTTAGACTTCCAGTCTACCCAAGGCTGTGCACCTCCTCTGAAGTGGTGCTGTATGGGACTGGGGGTCTGATAATCACCCTGCCTAGCAGCCCTTCCTTAGTCTGCAGAGTATCTAGAACTCTTGCTTCATTTTTCTACTTCTTCTGTACTTAGGCCTCCTCCTTCAACAATTTTGCCTCTAGAAGAACATCTGTCCCTCCTCTGCTAGCTTCTAGAAACATCAATGCCAGCCCCTTCCTGTGGGTGTGAGCAGGTAGAAAAACTTAAAAACAATATCCTTTCCTTCCAATTTACCAAATCTATCTGCAATATCTAATGATAGCCAAGAATAATGCCTCATATTTATTGTTTATAAAAATTAGCTAGGCACTTCATTAATATTACTTCGTTTAATTTATTAATTACTAATGAAACAGCATTACCCATGCCATTTTATAAATTACAGTCTACATCTAGAGAAACCGAAGTCTTTTCCAGTGTTGAATTGCTAAGAAGATCCTGAGCTGGAATTTGATCAGAGACTGCCTAATTTATTTTGTCAATTCATCAAACTGGACCAATAATGAATGATAATATAATATCTTAATAATTAATAAGTAACAAGCACGTAATATACCCAAGTATTCTGCTAGACTCTAAAGATAAAACACACTCCCAAAGATAACACTGGGCGGGCTTTTCAGAAATAAGATCAGAAAATTCTAATTAAACATCTATGGGGTCATCCCGTAAACTCTCCTGTCTGGTGTAGAATATAGGAAAATATCAAAGACATATGCAAATAGCAACTTGGAGAGTTCACTGGGAGGCTGCCACCAAGAAAGGAGTACCAAAGAGGAAGGACGAAAAGATGGCATTCACAGACATTGCTATTCATTCAGTTTTTTTTATTTTTAAATTTTTCCCTCCAGTTATTAAAAGTTTAAAATTCCTAGTACCTTCTCTTTCTTTACACAAAATCCCACAACATCATTCTATTGTATTTAACATTAAATTTAAGTTCTATACAGTGTCCTCGCAGACCCTCCAGGCTCTAGTCCCCACCGTTCACTTTCAATCTGGCATCAACTTCAACCCTCAAAATCCAAATACAGCTGCCTTGCACTGATGTTCCTAAAGCAAAGCAAACTCTTTTCCTCTTTGCAACCTGGACATTTTTATTTTCTCAATATGGAATTTCATCTCATCTTTGTTTTCATGGCCACCTTCTTCTCATCAGTTATGTCTCAGTTCAAATTTTAGAGAAATTTCTCTTCATTACCCAGTCTATGATATTATTCCTTCCCCTCCTCATGCTTTCATTTGAGCAAGGTTAAGCACGATGTTCCAGGCTCAGGGGATAAAGCAGTGAACAAACTTGTCCAAATATTTGCTGTCATGTACTTATCTTCTAGTAGGAGTGCTAGAAAACAAACAGGGAGGGGGGAAGTTACTGAAGAATGTTACTTTCCTGGCCAACACACTGGCATTGTGTGAACTCCCTGCCTACCTGTGTGGAAGGTCTCAGAACCTTTTGAATAGTCTTCCCTATACAGCCCTGTTCCAAATTTCTGTAAATGTTTTTTTCCTTTTAATTCCCTCCCCATTAATCCCAGAGTACCCTATTTTCCTCTGTGATGTTTCTATAACCTGACTGCACCTTTATAGTACTTTATTCAAATCCCTACATTACCCAATTCAGGCATGCTAGACCCCTGAGTGGTAAAGAAGACTTCACTGGGAAAATGAAAATCAGTCAGAAACCTGCAGAAAGTGAGGGAGCAAGCCAGTGGGTTCTCCAGGGATAAATGGGAGAAACACTCTAGGAAGAGCAAGAGTAAATATGCATGAGCAAAAACACTGTAATGAGTTTGGTATTGCTGCATAACAAATTGCCCCAAACCTCCCTGCTTAAAACAATGCATCTATTATCTCCCAATTCCTATCAATACTAAGTCTTAACACAGCATAACTGGGTTCTCTGCTCAGGGTCTCATAGAGCTGAAATGAAGGTGTTGCTGGGCTGCTAAGTCACCTGGGGCTCAGGATCCTAATCTAAGTTTATTCAAACTGCAAATTCAGTTTTTCTGGTGAGCAGACTGAGGTCTCCATTTCCTTGATGGTTGTCAGTTAGTGGTTGCTCTCAGTTACTAGAAGCCACTTTTATTCGCTGCTATGTGGCCCATTCCGTCTTCAAGCCATGAACAGAGAATGCCTCAATTATCTCCCTGGTGAATCCAATCTCTGACTTTCTGTGTCTCTGATGAAAGGAAGGCCTCCGATTTAAAGGTTTGTGGAATCAGGCAAGTTCCATCTCCACCTCCACAAGTATCACCTCTTGATTTTAAGTCAACCGATGTTGAAATTGGTTACCCTTGAAAAATTCCATCACAGCAGAACCTTGATATTTGATTGATTACACAACTGGTGGCTGGTGTGTGTACATCAGTACCATCTTGGAATTCTGCTGACTACAGAAACTAGAGCGGAAGCACCACTGGCCTGCTTGAGGCAGCACTTCATGGCGGTGTGGGTAATGACCTGGGTATTGGGAAATCTGGTCACTAAGGTGGGGGAACAACAGCAGGTGGAGGAGGGCCTTGCAGAAAGGAACTGCAGCAACTGTGGCTTATATTCTCATGTAAGAGGCCACTGGATTGAGTGGCCTAATCTGATTCATGTGTTGAAAGTATTATTGTGGCTTCATAAAAATAGACTATAAGGAAGACAAAGGATGAAGTTGAGAAATCAGAGGTCACTGTGATAATACAGGTGAAAGATGATATTGGCTTGACCAGGATGGGATGATCAGGATATATTATGGAAGGAGAACTGCAGATTTTACTAACAGATAGTATGGGCTCTGAGAGAAGGGAGGAGGTGATGCTTCTTTTTTAGCACACTATCACTCTCTTTAAAAATCTAATTTATGTATTTATCACTCTCTTAAAATACTTTATGTGCTTATTTAATTATTATTTATTGGCTCTTACTACAAAACAAGCTCCACTACTCCAAGGACATTCTTGTCCACTGCTTCATCCCCAGAGCCCAACACAAAACATGCATTTATTAGGTACTGCTGAATGAATGAATGAATAAAAGAATGAATGAATGAATTTTCAAGCTGCATGCACTCACATTCTTTTCACTAGTTATTCCAATACAGAAGGAGTGGAAGGTAAATACATACTTTAAGGACTGAGGTTAATTTATACACCTCACTGGCTCAGATCCCAACCTAATCAAGTATCATGTTCCAACAGATTAGCTTCATCATGGAAAAATAACTGATTTTGCCAAATGTTTACTTGATATACATTTTAATTTCTTTGAAGTGCATTGGAAAACACTTCAGTTTCCAAAAAGTCCCAGTTTTTTCTTCTATCCTCTACTATGGAGAGTTTCAATTATGAGGTTTCTTTTGCTTTTTTATTTGTTTTCCTTTTTATCTGTGTTCTTTTTGTCTCCAACAGTCACAGTTTTCAGTGTTCAATTCTGTAGAGTCTCTTAAAGAGAGTTCTGCTCACCTACTAACCATAATGCATTGCTAGTTCTCCAGGTAATGTTCATTTGTTCAGTTCTTGAGCAATATGAGCTTGGTAGACACCTTATATTGTTGTCTACATGACAACCTGTCCAAAGGGCATTTAGAAAACCACTGAGACTAAAGGCATGATGACTGCAAAGAGGCCAGGGACTGACTTAAGCAGCAGAAAAAAGGAAGCATGATAAACTGTAGCAATAATTGTATATAAAATCAAGTTTAATGAAGCCTTTTAATTGCAACATATGTGAGTCATTAAATCGTGAAATGCTTGTTATAAGGAAATTCGTAGTAAATAAGTACAGTGGATACTTGAAAATGAAAATAAAATGTACACAAATTTTTGTTCATTTTTGTGGATTTTTATGTGATTTTTCTGATAAAAATAAGACGAACACTTCAAGGATAAAACATGTTTCCCAATCCAGATGTAAAATAATTAAAAAATTAGTAAACCTACACTACTTTTTATTTGTGGAAGTGTTCAATGATTTGTACAGTCTTTTGTATATCTGGTGTCTTAGTTACTTTTCTCATTGCTCAGACAAAATACCTGACACCCAAAGTTAAAGGGGGAAAGGTTTATTTAGTTCACACTTCGTACAGGTTTTTGTCATTAATTGGCTGGCTCCAAGGCAGGGTGGCACATGACAGAGGGGCAATAGTTCACGGCAGCAGAAGACAGCAAAAGCAACAAGAGCAAAAGAAAAAGGGAAAAACAAACCTTTTTCTGCCCCTTTTCTTTTATCCAGACTTCTGGGGTTGGGTGGTGCCAATCCAGTCAGTGGAATGATCCATCAATCACCTTAATCCAGGCTTAATCCCAGCATTGCACTACGAATCGGTCACAGACTCTAGATTCAGTTACTTCTGAAAAAGCCTACCCCCCCATGACTGCATAAGGCTTTGGGGGGACATCTAGACATGAACCATAATATCTGGTGACTGATGAAACATATTCTCTTCTTTAAGGTCTAGTTGACAATAATGTTGACCTATATGAATAAACAGGTAAGACAATTTTATGTGCTTAGTTGTTAGGCTATTTTCTTTTTTTTTTTTTTCTTTTTTCTTTTTTTTTTGTGGGTACCGGGGGTCGACCTCAGGACCTCGCGCGCCAGCAGGTGCCCGTGCCGCTGAGCGATATCACTGGCCCTTTTTTTCATACATGGGTTCTGGGAGTTGAACTCGGGCCCTCGCGCTTGCCAGGCAGGTGCTTATGCCACTGAGCCATCTCACTGGCCCTAGACTATTTTCTGGTTTAACTGACTGAACAGCATGCCGAAGTAATTCTGTCTTAAAAGCTACATGAGTTCCATCTCAGTGTGCTACACCCTATAGGTACTTGGGAAGCAATTAATTAATAAGTCTCCCATCTGAACAAAAGAGGCCTGAAGGCAGTATCAAGCCCTCTCACCCCTGCAGGCCAGGAAGCCTCTTCTTACTTTGTGTATGTGCACTTTGTGTTCTCTTCCACTTTCTCTTATTTCTCTAAGTTCCTCTTATTAGAACATTAAGTTATGATCATTGAGAGGGAGAGAGAAGATAGGGAGATGGAGAGAGGAAGAGGGAAAGAGCCTATGATGCAAGAAAAAAGGAGGCTAAAACTTCAAAATCCTTAGAGAATTTCAGAATATTTTCCACATTTTAAGGTCAAGTTAGTTCTTAACTAACTCAAAAATTAGAATCTGAAGGATGCACTTTGAGAAGGAATCACAAACAATACCTTTATCTTACATTTGGTTGTCTGGAAAAAGCAAAATGCATTTTTTTAATGTGCCTTTAAACCTCCAAAGCCAACTAAATATTGTTCAGGAAATGTGTTATTTGGAGACCTGTAGAGTTGTCAATTCCTTTCTAGAGAGTATCTTTAAATATCTCTCTGCATGATCCTTTCTGCATTGCAGAGGTCACATAGTAGGAACTGTGTAAAAAAACAAAACAAAACAAAACAAAACAAAAACTCTTTTTTAGGACTGACAAAAGTATAGAAATGCTTTGGTGCGTGTTCTTTAAAAATACTCAGTTGAATAAACACTAGTAATTGACTGGTGGGGCAGTCTCCTTAATTGCCCTTGATGCCTGGAACAAAAGGGGGAATCTCCTACCTCACATCTACCTTTCTTTATGCACCATTTTCAATACTACTCAATTTCTCTCCAAAATGTGTCTTTTCTCTTCACCAATGTCACTACTTTAAGACTGGGGTTCTCAATATCTGTCCAATGATGTTCCTAAAATTTACAAATTTTCTAAATACATATATCTAAGCAAGCATATTTTTAATATATTTGCTTCCTTAGGTACTATATTTTCCTGGTTTCTCTTCTCCAGTGATTCTACCCAGATATTCAACATCTCTCCTAAATGTTAATGTTCTTTGGCATTCTATTCCAGGCCTTTTTTATCTGACCCTATATATTTAGTTTGGGATATCTCTCCTATTATCAGTTTCTGTTATCTTCTGTACACTGGTAGTTTTTGGCTTCATTTTTTCCACTTTTTTATTTGTACATATTGATTATATAGATTAAAGGATTTTATTTTGGCAGATAGGTTCATGCACATAACATTCTTTAATCATTTCCCCCTCATCGCTTCCCTCTCCTTAGCCTCCCCATTAGTTTCACACGTTTTTTTATTGGGGAGGATTCAACATGTTTAATGAATTTTAATCATATTTATGTCTCCTCTTACTAGTCCTTATACTCCCTCTTCCTCCACCTTCTTCCCTTCAACAGTCCATTCCATATTGCTGAGTTTCAGTCCCATATATGGAACCTCTTATTTTGCTAAAGTGACTGTATACTGACAGTCTCTTTGGACATCACAATATCTTACAGGAGCTTCAAGTCCAACAGGACTCATGCTATACCAGTTATCTTATTTCTAGAGCCAAATGCATTCCCAAGAAGAGTTAAACTACTTTAGTGGTACCACATCAAATTTCTTTCCCAGTCCACAGATCTGTAACTTACCCTCACTCTTCCCTTTTTCCCATCCCCAAATCTAAAATTTCAAATAAACCCTCTGTCTATATCACACATACAGATTTCAAATCTACCAATTTTACCCCCTCTCTGGCAGCATCTTCATCTAAGTCGGTATCATTTCTGGCCAGAACTGTACCTATTGCCATTTCATAGGGCTTCTGAGTCCAGGCTTGCTCTATAAAGATTTATTCACTGCCCTTCAGCCACACAAGTCTACGTACAATCTTCACAATATTCCCATGATGCTTCATCTCCTCAGGGCTTCTGCTTTCCCTTGAACCCTGCCTATATTTCCAGGCTGATTTCCATGATTATCTCCTTTCAGGTTATCATTGTTCTCACACTAAATTTCTTTTAATATCTCAAAAGTATGTACCATTCTCTCCCTCACCTCTTTAAACCTGCTTTCCCAGTTAACCTGAGCACTCATACCAAATCTTTCTTCATCTGGCTGACTCCAGTATACAGGCTTCAGGCTAAAAAAGTACTCCTCAAACTCTTGCTTTCTTCTGTACTGTTGTTATTATTCAGTTTTCTGTCATCATCCCTAATCTGTAGGATAAAGGCTGTGTCTTTTTTTTTTTTTTTTTTTACTGTGTTAGCACCAGAGGCTGGCATGTTGCTGGAAATATTGTAGGAGCTTAATGAATGATTGTTAAATTAATTAATTTGTTTATATATTTGCCTTTCTTTTTCATGAAACTGTGGAACTATCAAGAAGAGTCACCTAATTCTCACCTTTGGTCCCCAGTACCACATACATAATGGATATTTGATACATATATATTAAGTGAATAGATACATGGATGGATGGATAAATGAACTGTCTGATCAGAAAAAAGTTACTTGGTGAAATGTTCCTAATGGTCCTTTAAAAAATTTTATACTAATCCACATAGTTTACTGAATTAATAAGAAAAAAAGTCTGAGGAAGAAGAAATGGCCATATACTCTATTAAGAGATAAACTGATAAAATATCCATGTTACCAATAAGTTACAAAGCATGTCACAAAATATAATAAAATACATCTATTGTGAAATGTATTTGTGGGTTATTCTCTAATTCTTTCAGAACACTTTGGTCTGATGCCAAGCTGTCCTTTTTTAGAGAAAATGGGACTTTGAAAATACAATTTTTTCTTGCATCTTTGGAAAAAAATTTTAAAAGGTACCCCCACTGATAGAAAAAGAAAAGGGCAGAAAAGAAAGTTTAATTTATAATTAGCAAAAGAGTTTAGTATTTTCCCCAAGGATCAAATCCAAATTCATGACATTGAACATAACATTTTCTTGATTATTTAAAAAATCAATTAAAACTGGTCCAGTTACATATTGCTCTAAACTTAGAGCTAAATGTGGGTTTAGAATGACATTTGCTTAAAATCAAAAATCTTGGGACTAGTTAGAACTAGTCTTTGTTCCCCTTGGCATCAGCTGGGGTCACTCAAAGTCCCTGAGCTTTAATTATCTGAAGATTTTTATAGTCTTATAGTCAATACTGATTACTTCTGGGATGTCGGCTAGGAATATGAGGGGACATTTACACATGGCTTCTCCAAGTTGTCTTGGCCTCCACAAGACACAGTGGCTAAAATCAAATGTTCCAAGAAATAAGTCTAGGAAACAGCCGTATTGTCTTTTATGACCTAGCTACAAACATCATGTGACACCACTTCTGCTTCATTCTATCCACTGAGACATGACAAAAGCCCATCTAGCTTCACAAGGAATGGAAAATGATTTCATCCCTTTATGAAGAAGTACCAAGGTTCAGAAACATGTGGGTTGTATTTCTGTGACCATTTGTGGAAAATATAGCTTTGAAAATACATTCACAAAGCCATTATATTATTTTGGTCACTGTAAATTTATAATTATACCTTTAATCAAAACTCCAAGTGATGTCAATGTTATGAATCCATAGACTACATGTGCAACTGTTAATACCCTCTGATGGCCCCAAAAGTGATGTTACAATCTAATCAAGCGAGTCATAGGCACATGCTTCTTCTCAGATTTTTCTGTGTCAAATATAAGGCAATCTGCATTTTGTTTCAAATAATTCACTTCCAATCAGGGAAAGTTTACACACTAGGACACTGGAAACATCTTGTAAGCAGAGCCTTTAGAATGAAGCAGACCAATAAATCCAAATAAACCTGGCTAGTAACTGATTTTTCAAGGATAGAATTCATAATAGAGATATCTCTTGCGGATTTGCACAATGATAAAATAAGTTCACCATAGATTTGTGAGTAATCAGTGTTAAGCACAGATTTACTTCTGCTTTTACTCCTGCCTGTCCTGGTAATAAAATGACATACACTGCCTTCTCTTCTCTAGCTTTCCTCTCCCAGGTAGATCTTAAAGGCAAAGAATACTGAGTAAAGACGAATCTCTTTTCTGCTCCCTAAAGGAAATAAAACACAGACATCTGCCAGGAAAGAGTAACATAGCCGTGGTCTGCCATGATGTAGTTTGGCAGGTGACTTCCACAGACGATAGACACATAAAACAGAAATGCAGAGGCCCAGAAACTAGCATGAAAAAAATGCAGAAAGACATAGGGAGAGTAAATCTTGAACGTGACAAGGAAAGACAGATCAGTATGTCCTTGCCACAATCTTCATTACTTTATTGGTTCAAGACAGATACCAGAAAGCTGAGATAGGCTTGAAGAAAAATTATATTTATCCCTAACCCTTTGGAAGGAATTGGTCATCTTACTGAAAGCTGTACCCTTTATATTAAAGTCAGTGTTACCAGAAGGGTCGACTGAAGAAGGCTATCTCTGCGACTTAAACCTAGTTCAAGTTTATTTACAGTTTCACACCACATACTTAAATCACACTTATTTTTCAGAACAATACCATTGATATATTGTCTATATTTTAAAAATAAAATAAAGGTTATTATTTTAACTATTTTTAACTTTTTTTATTAAAACATGTTTGCAGACATGCAGTTTACAATCATCTTAAGGATTGTGTACATGTACATACTACAGCTTGGTTTTTTTTTTTCAATCCCTATTCCTCCCCCTCTAATTCTCTTACCCCAATTTTCATTTTTGTTAATATTATCTTTGCTTATGTTATGGCACATAATATTTATATTCATGGAAGTTATTAGGTTCCTGCACATGGTAGATCATCATTCTACTTATTTCCCCTTCTCCTTCTCCTCACCCTTTGCTCTTGTTTTCTTTGTCACCTTCCCTATTGCAAGAGATATATCTCCTTGTCCTTTTCTATCGATTTTTATTCTCTTTGTACTTTGCCTAATGCAAATGAGAAATACCATATGGTATTTAAGCTTGTGTTTATTTCACTCAACATTATATTTTCCTGTAAATGTCTCAAATTTGTCATTCTTTATATCTAAGTAGTATTCCATTATATGTAGATACATTTTCTTTATCCAATTGTCTGTCAATAGGTATACAGGCTATTTCAAGGATTTAGCTATTATGAATTGTGCTTCTATAAACATCAGTATGCATGTACTGGTGTAGTAAGATGTCTTAAGCTCTTTGGGGAAGATACATAGAAGAGAGATAACTGAGTCAAGTGGAATCTCTAATTTTAGTTCCTTGAGAAATCTCCAAACTGCTTTCCATAATGGTTTTACCAGTTTATATTTCCGCCAACAATATAGGAGGCTTCCTTTTTCACCACAGCCATGCCAGCATTTGTTATTGTTTGATTTCTTAAAGATTGTCATACTTTAAGATGCCATACTTTAAGACAGGAAGTTGGACTCTTCGCATTATTTTAATTTGCATTTCTCTAAAGACCAGAGATGTTGAGCATTGCTTCATATATTTGTTGCCCATTTGTATTTATTCTACTGTGCAGTGTCTGTTCATTTCTTGGCTGGGTCTTTAATTTTAGGTGATTTAATTTTGGGGGCGGTTCTGTATATATTCTAGATATTAGTCCTGTGTTTGAAGAGTAGCTGGCAAAATATTTTTCTTATTCTGCATGTTGTCTCTTCACTGTACTGATTGATTCTTTTGCTCTACAGAAGTTTTTTTAGTCTGATATAATCCTATTTGTTGATTCTTGCTATTATTTCTTAGGCAATCGAGGCTCTGTTTAGAAAATCCTTTCCTACACCTATGTCTTCAAGTGATTTACCTATTTTATCTTTCAGTAGGTTTAATGTTTCTGTTTTAATGTTTAGAGCTTTAATTCATTTTGATTTTAATTTAGTATATGTTGACAGGTAAGGGTTAAGTTTCAGTCTTCTGCAAACAGATAATCAATTTTCCAAGCACCACTTGTTAAGTAGACTATCTTTCCTCCAATATATGCTTTTGGCCCCTTTGTCAAAGATCAAACAGCCTAATGTGTCTGTGAACATTTCTGTATCCTCTGTTTTGTTCCAGTGATCTACATATCTGTTTTTGTCCCAGTGCCATACCTTTATCACTATTGATTTGCAGTATATTTTGAAGTTAGGTATTGCAAGGCCTCCTAATTTGTTCTTGTTTCCTAAAATTGCTTTAGTTATTCTGGGTCTCTTCTGGTTCCATATGAATTTTAGCATGGACAAAATAGTGAATTATTTTATTAAAGAACCTACATAGAAAATAAAAGAACAAGAGAAGATTATCCAACAGCTACTAGATAAAAACAAAAAGACCAATCTAAGGCTAATTATTGGAGTCAGAGAAAAACTAGAAGATAACACAGAAAGAGAACAGGAATTTTGTCAGAATACCCGGGAGCCAGCCTGACTCTCTGCTTGCTATATTCACATCCAAGGAACAAATCACATTCTGTTGATGCGATTGCTGTCTACTGAAAGGACTAAATAGGAATTTTTGCAACACTCTGCCTTTTCATATTTACTTAATTGGAAAGTAATTTCAAAGGAGCCAAGGATAATTAATTGCTAAATGAGTACACTGTATAAAGCGAGAAAAATAGCTGCATGAAATCGATACCTGAAGGAGAAGGAAAAAGTAGCTGTATTACTCCACTCAGTGACTTTGGCAGTACTCATGGTAACCTCTTTTGGTGCATTGTGGACATGATGTAAAGGATAAGTGACGTGAGTTACTTCATTCTCCAGATTTGTGACATATCAGGCTGTACTGAAGTTATCATGAAATAATGTTCAAAAGCCCTACACTTAGCAAGGAGGCAGGAGAGTCAATGACTAATACCTTTTTGAGGATGGTTTATTTTTATCACCAAATAAGTTCAATTTCTCAAGGAGCAATTTTTAAATTAATGATACAATTATCTTTAAAAGTCATGGGATTTATTGATGCAGTGTCTGTCAACTCTGTAAGCAAAGCATATTCCCACAGCTACTTATATTTATGAGTGGGGCAAAACTTCTGATCCATCACTTATCCTCTAAATCTGAAGGGAGGACTACAGATTAGAAACAATAGTGACTCTTTCCTCCCCCATTTCCGTAACTCCACATAACAAGTCCATCAAAGAAATCCTTCAAAATACATCACACTCTGCTCGACTCCTTGGATATCTATCTTCACTCACCAAATCCCTACCTCAGTCCTTTCTCAATACCTCTACTCTTGCCAAAATTCACGTTCTATACATTTTGGTTAAAATATAAACTTCTTAGTATGACGTATAAGTCCATTGCATGTGCTGGATCTTGCTTTCCTTCTTTTCTCATTCTATTTGTACTTCTTAATTACTTTACCTTTCCCTTGATCTTCACAAGGTGGATTGTCTTCTCAGCTTACAGGAAAAGCCTTCCCTGATCTGGTCTCTATAGGAAGACAATGTGCAGTCATATGCTTTCCCACTTGGATTTACTAATTCATATTACCTATGCAATCTCTTTGTTTATGTATTTGTCTCTGAGTTTATTATCTTTCTCATTAGTTATCTGTTCACGTGAGCTTGAATCCAACTTCATTCAATACCTAGCTCCATATACCATGTTTAGTAAATTGTCATTAAGCAATTCAGTCATTGTTTCAAGCAAACTCAAGGTCTACTTCTTGAAGAAAACCATATCCTTAAGTAGATGACTGCCTTATCTACTCCCAGAACCTTAAAGCCAGACTGAATCCTGTGTCACCTCTTTTTTTTTTTTTCTCTTCCTAGCCCATTCCTCAGTCTTCCATCCATTATCACTCAGGGCTAAGGTAAAACCTATCATCATTCTTAGTGCAATTCCTCCTATACAGCTAATCAGATGCCTGTGCTGTGATGGTTAATTTTACATGTTAAACTGCCTAGGTGACAATGTCTTGCTATGTAATCAAACACAAGTTTAGAGGTTGCTATGTTAAGTTTTCTCCATGTCTTTTCATGGGATGACAGCTCTTTTATTTTTAACATGTGATCATATTTTTAATATGTGATCACTACTAATTTATCCATTCATTTATTGAAAAACACCTTGGTTGCTACAAAGTTTGGGAAATTATGAATCAAGCTACTATAAATATTTTTTGCAATACTTTTGTGGACCGTTTTAAACTCATTTGGGCGAATGCCAGTGGACTTGGATTCTGGGTTTATGGGTTTAGATTTATCAGAAACTGTCACCTTGTCTCCCAGTGTGGCTGTATCGTTCAGCGTTCCTATCAGCAGTGAAGGAGAGTATCTGTTGTTTCACATCCTCTTCAACGTTTGGCATGGTCAGGGTTTTGGATATTGTTTATTTTAATAAGTACACAGTGCTATAACATTATTGATTTAACTTGTAATTTTCCAATGACATACAGTAGGATGTCAATCAGTTTTCATGTGCTTATTTTCCTTCTCTATGTCAACTTTGATGAGGAATGTATATAAGTGTTTTTCCCATTTTCCAAACAGGTTATTTATTTTCTTTTTGTTGAGTTTTAAGAATTATATGTGTGGGCTGGTGAGATGGCTCAGCGGCATAAGCGCCTGCCTGGCAAGCACGAGGGCCCGAGTTCGACTCCTGGAACCCACATACGAAAAAAGGGGCCGGTGATATCACTCAGCGGCACGAGCACCTGCTGGCGCGTGAGGTCCTGAGGTCGACCCCTGGTACCCACAAAAAAAAAAAAAAGAATTATATGTGTTATTTTGGGTAGGAGACTTTTATCAGATTGTCTTTTAAAATATTTTCTCCCCATCTGTGGCTTGTCTTCTCCATCTCTTGAAGAAGGTATCATTTACTTGTAACTACAATTTAAACCAGTAGATTTTTGAGTGAAGGAGATCACTTTACATAATAGTGGGATGCATCCAGTTAGTTGAAAGTCTTCAGAACAAAGGCTGAATTCTACCAAAGAAGGAATTCTTCTCAAGACTGCAACACAGAAACTGAGTTTTCAGCGAGACCTCTGCAGAATTTGGATTTCAGATGGCCAACATCAAATCTTATCTGAATTATAGTAAGCTGATTTCCCTAGCGATGTCAAACTTGCCAGGCCCTCTATACAACAATATGTGTGCCTGCGTGCACGCGTGTGTGTATATAAAGAACCAAAACAGATAACGATCCTATTGGTTCTATTTCTCTGGAAAACTACATTACAGGCACAATACTTCTTTGAACTAGACTCAAAACATGAGGATGGCTAGGATGAAATTAATCTTGTGTGAGTGCTTTGTTAGTTTTAATGTGGTATGTAGATAAAGCATTAAGATTTTTCTGCCTGGATTGGAGGCAAATGTAGCTTAAATGAAAATCAAGATGAATCTGATATCTTTGTGACTCCTTTTTAATGTTTATTTCCCCGGTGTGCAAGGTCTTCCTTTGGTCCGCAGTTGCTGAGACTCCTGTGATGGATACAGTAGAAGCCTCATAAAAGAAGGGTAATTGAACTCAGACTTTCTTACCCATTAACTACAAAAATAAGAACAATATGCAACAAAAGGATAGCAGCTATGGATATGAAACTTACATTCGGCTACTGGGTGATTCATATACCCAAAGAAGAAAAGAGTACAGATAAAAGAAAAAAGAAAAATTGATTTGAAAATCTTGATGAGGATGATATTTCCTCACTAGTCTGCAAAGAAAACAAATATAATATTGAGGAAAACCACTTGATTCAAAGAGATTCTAGGAAATGACCAAAGTAATAAGACTCTTTCCATTATGTACTGGTTGCAAGTTATATTTTATGTCAAAGAGAAGAGCTTCATTTATGATAACAACATACAAGCATGGGTAAATTCTAAATTTTTAAATAAATTTTGTATATCAGATTTCTTAACACAGGACAAAATAGCACCATTTATGTTCCCCAAATAACTGATCAAGTTAGGGAAGTGAATAAAAAAGTTCTAAAAGCTTTGAAATACATTATCACTTACAAGGTTCTAACTTTCAAGAAGAAAGTAGATTATATGATACTTTTCCTTCATTTTGACTCAATTCATCCTCAAATATAATTACATAGTGAAGAATTTAAGAACTTTCAATCTGATGTCTATGGTGGGATGCTGTCTTCAGTCACAAAAT
This sequence comes from Erethizon dorsatum, assembly GCA_028451465.1. Classification (NCBI taxonomy): domain Eukaryota; kingdom Metazoa; phylum Chordata; class Mammalia; order Rodentia; family Erethizontidae; genus Erethizon; species Erethizon dorsatum. Next base: position 59,254,868 of record CM051825.1, on the reverse strand, counting down.
TTCAACCATCCTAGAATGGTTGGCTTTGGCTTGGTGGAAGATGACAGTTAGGTAAATGCACTCCTTTCTCAATGTATTCTAGAGTGTGATATTTAGCTCCAGAAGCAAATGGTAAGAAAAGAAGCAATAACACAGATTTTTCAGGAAAGATGGCAGATATTTTCTTGTCCTTACAAATTTAAGTTCAGGTTTTCTTCTACCTGAGCATTGTAAGATTGAAAAGGATATATAATAAAGTGGGGCACAATAGCACTGATGCGAACGGGGTTCACTGTAGCTTTGTAGTGTTACTTTAATTTGGGGCTTATTATGTCCCTGCTTTGCCCTTGTTACTGAGAATTGCTTTTGCTATTCTAGATCTCTTCTGGCTCCATATGAATTTTAGGATTGCTTTCTTCAGTTCTCTGAGGAATGGTGTTAGTATTTTCATTGGAACTGCCTTAAATCTGTATAACAATTTTGGAGGTATGGCCATTTTCACTATATTGCTTCTGCCTATCCAAGAAGAGTAGATACCTTTCTATTTTCCAATATCTTCTTTGATCTCCCTTTTCAGAGTACTGTGGTTTTCTATGTAAGGTCTTTCACTTCCTTCATTAGAGGTATCTTCCTAAAAGAGTTTTGAAAAGCATCATACAACAGTGAAATATGCATACTTATGTTTATATCAGCATAATTCATAATAGCTAAATATTGGAAACAGACCGTACACCCATCAACAGGAGAAGAGATAAAGAAAATATGGTATTTATATACAATAATTTTAAATGCAAAAGGAACAAAGTTTCCAAGCAGTAGACATAGAAAGGTAAACTTGGAGAACTGAAAAAAAACTCCCACAATATTCTGCCTATAAGAGACTTTAGTGTTATTTGGAGTTTTTATTTTTTAATAAAAATACATGTTTGTAATGTTTACATTCCTTGTTTCTCCCTCCATCTTTTGATCCCCTTCTCCTTTCAGAAAGATCTATGACTGTACTTCCTGTTATAATATCTTTTATTTTGGTTTTTATTTATATTTTGAGTTTCTCATATAAGAAACACCATGTGCTTTTTAAGCTTGTGTGTTATTCACTTAACATTATGATCTCAAGGTGCATTATATATTATTTTCCACAAATGACTCAAGTTTTAGCAGTGATTCCAAAAAAAAAAAAAAAAAAAAAAACCCAGAATGTTACTGGCATAAAAATGGACATGTGGATCAATGAAACAATATAAAAGATGTAGAACACTGTGGAGTACTACTGTGCTACAAGGAAGGATAAACTTGAGACAATTTTAGATAAATGGATGTATCTCAAGGCCATAATTTCATGTAAAATAAATAAGACACCCAAGTTTAAATATTACATTATTTCTTTTGTGTGAGAAATCTGAAGGGTAAATAAGAAGTAAAATGGAGAACAGATACTGGTAAGTAGGAAGAACTTGTTCAAATGGGAGGGGGAACAAGAGAAGGGGCAGAGAGAAAGGAAACAGGTTTTAACAAAGAGAATGGAAGGAAAAATGGTGACACAGCTTTTGTCATAGAGAAGGTGATGAAGGGTTGAAAGGAGGGGAGGGGAATGGGGAAAAAGGAAATTTAAGATACACTATGTACAAATTCTCCATGATGATCATTATGTATGGGAAACATTTACTAATAAAAAAATTTAAAAACAAGATGACTCAGCATAGATCTTGCAAGCCAGGAAGAAACAGAATGATAAATACAAAGGATTAAAAAGAAAGAAAATGAAAAACTGTGAACCAAATGCACAGTCCTTCTTCAGAAAACTCATTATCCACATTCAGGAATGAAGGAGAGACAAAGATACTCCCACACAAATGAAAACCAAGGCACTTCATCACAGTTAGACCTGACTAACAAGTTTTAGAGTTCTTAGAGTTGAAAGGATTCTATGTAACAACATAAAAACATACAAAATATAAATCTCATTGGTAAAGGAGAATATATTTTGAAATATACAATGTACAATTCCACAGTGGTGGTGCCTATTCACTCTTACTCCTAGTATAAAATTGCAAGGACAAAAGCATTAAAAATAATTGGTAAGTATAACAAATTGTTAATAGATACATAAAACTGAAACATATAAAATTGACTTCCAAAACATGAAATTTGAAGGAAATTTTTGAAGTGTATAACTATTGTTTGAGACTGAAGTTGCTATCAGCTTAAAATATACCACTGAAACTATGTTTTATATGAAGCCTTATGTTAACCACAAAGAAAAAAAAATCTAATAGATACACAAATGCTAAAGAGAAGGAAATCAAAATAAGCCAGTACAAAAAAGTCAACATATCACTAAGGAAAACAAGGAAGGAAGAAAGGAACTTTAATAGAGATAAGTAACAACAACACGGCAACAGTAGTCATTATCTATCAATAATTTTAATGCAAAATGAACAAAGCCTCCAAACAGTAGACATAGAAAGGTAAACTTAGAGAACTGAAAAAAAACTCCCACAATATTCTGCCTGTAAGAGACTTTAGTGTTTTTTGGAGTTTTTATTTTTTTAATAAAAATACATGTTTGTAATGTTTACATTCCTTGTTTCTCCCTCTGTCTTTTGATCCCCTTCCCCTTTCAGAAAGATCTATGGCCATACTTCCTATTATATATCTTTTATTTTGGTTTTTATTTATATTTTGAGCTTCTCATCTAAGAAACACCATGTGATATTTAGGCTTGTGTGTTATTTCACTTAACATTACAGTCTCAAGGTGCATGATATATTATTTTCCACAAATGACTCAAGTTTTAGCAGTGATTAAAAAAATGGTACTGGCATAAAAATGGACATATAGATCAGTGGAACAGAATAAAAGATGTAGAACACTTCAGGCACAATCTTCTGATCTTTGATAAAAGCGTCAAAAGCATGGAGAAAAAAATTATCTCTTTAACAAATGGTCCTGGGAAAACTCATTACTCACATGAAGAAGAATGAATCTAGAGCCATACCTTTTATCCTGTACTGAAATAAAATCAAAATGTAGCAAAGGAGGGAGGGAAAGGGGATGGAAAAGAGGAAAGAAAGCAAAATAAGGCAAAAAAAAAAAAAAAAAGAATCAGGGAAGGAGCCAAAGGGAAAGAGTTCATATAAACAATCTAGATTTATACCTCAAGGACACAGAAATGAAGAAAAAAGTAAACCCAAAGTTAGCTAAAGGAAGAAATAAAAATATTAGAGTATATATATATGAAGTAGAGACTAGAGAAGCAATAGAGGGCTCAATAAAGCTAAGAATTGGTTTTCAAAAATATAAATTAAGGAAAAAATTTCAGCCAGATGAGTCAAGCAAAAAATGAAAGAAGATACTAACAGAGAAGACATTACAACTAATACCACAGAAATACACAGGATTGTAAGAGATTACTGTGAATAATTATATGCCACCAAGGTGGGTACCATAAATAATGGAAAAATTTCTGTAATTACACAATTACCATGACTGAATTAGAAAGAATTAAAAATAGGAAGGGACATAATAAGGACTAAAAATTATTGAACGAGTAATCAAAAACTTTGCAACAAATAAGGGCCTGGGGGCCTCACTGGTTAATTCTACTAAATACTGACAGAAGTAACACCTGCCCTTCTTAAACTCAAAAAATTAAAGAGAATGGAACTCTTCCAAGGTCATTCTATGGGACCAGTATTTTCTCATTTAAACCTGATAGGGTCACTAAAGAAAAAGTACAGTCCAATATCCTAGGTTAATATAAATGTGAAAATTTTCAACAAATCCAAGGAAACAGAATTCAACAGTCTATTAAAAGGATTATACACATAATCAAGAGGAATTTACCTCTGAGATGCAAAAAAATAGTCGTCATTCACAAATCAATAAGTGTCATACATAACATTGAAAGAATGTGGGATACAAATCATCTCACCACCATAACGGGTGGAGAAAAGCCATTTATCAAAATTCAGCAAATTTATTTTAGCAGATTTACTTCATAATAAAACACTGAAAGGCCCAAGAATAGAGAGAAATTATTTCAATGTACTTGAAGTTACATATAAAAATTTATTAAAAAAAAAGAATTGAGATGAGTTACGTACACATACCAATTCCCTACAATGAATATAATCATTATGTACTGCAAACATGTACTAATAAAAATTTTAAAAATTTTTATAATGTTATTGCTATGATTTTGAACATGTGGTTTTCTTCCAGAATCTACAATTTTGGGTCAGGGTATAATCCAAGATGTGTCCCTGCTCATGCTAAGTGTGCCTGGAATTGTTTCTGCATCCTCTATTCTGTTCCACTGATCTGCAAGTCTGGGGTGTGTGTGTGTGTGTGTGTGTGTGTGTGAGTATCATGCTGTTTTCATCACTGTAGTTGTGTAGTATAACTTCAAGTACAGAGTCATGATGCCCCCGTTCTTGCCCTTGTTGCTTTAGAATTGCTTTTGCTATTCTAGGTTTCTTATGGTTCCATAAAAATTTTAGGATTTCTTTCTCTATTTCTATAAGGAATGCTATTTGGAAGCATAACTGTTCTGATTATATTGGTTGTGCCTACTGAGTAACAAGGGATATACTTACATGTCTGACATCCTCTTCAATCTCCTTTTTTCAGAGTGCTATAGTTTTTATTGTTAAGGTCTTTCACATCCTTGGTTAGGTTAATTCCTAAGTATTTTATTTTTCTTAATATTACTGTGAAAGGTATTATTTCCCTTATTTCTCTCAGTGATTTTGATATTGGTACACAAGGACACTAGGATTTTTGAGTGTTTACTTTGTGTCCTGCTACACTACTGAATTTGGTCATTAATTCTAGGAATTTCTTTATGGAGTTTTGGAGGTCTTCTGTGTAGAGGATTCTATCACCCTCAAATAATGATAATTTAACTTCTTCCTTTCATATCCATATCCCTTTTATTTCTTTTTCATATCTAATTGCTCTAGCTAATGTTTTGAGAGCTATACTGAATAGGAATCCTCATGGAAGAATTTAGAGGTGGATTTTAGTATGGTGTTGGCCTTTGATTTGTCATAGATGCCTTTTATCAGATAGAGATAAAGATCTTGTATTCCTGGGGGTTTTTTTTGAATTTTTATCATGAGTGGATGTTGGCTTTTTCTGCATCTATGAGATGATCATGTGATTTTTGTCTTTGTTTATGTTTATCTGATATTTTATATTTATTGATTTGTGTATATTGAACCATCCCGGCATCCCTGGAATAAATCCTATTTGGTAACGATGTGTGATCTATATGATGATATGCTGCATTCTATTTGCCAGTATCTTATTGAGGATTTTTGCATCTATGTTCATTAAAGAGATGGACCTGCTGTTCTCTTTTTTTGGTTGGGTATTTTTCTCATTTTGGAATCCGGAAACTGCTTGCTTCCAGGAATAACTGGGAGTACTGCTTCCATTTTGATTTCATCAAAGAGTTTGAGGAGTTTGGGCATTAGATCTTCTCTAAAGATCTTATAGAATTCACCAGTGAATCCACTGGGACCTAGGCTTAATATATAAATTAATTTCAAAATAAAAGTCAGGGGCCAGGGATACAGCTCAGTGGCAAAAGTGCCTGCCAGACAAGTGGAAGGTTCTGAGGTCAATTCCCGGTACCAAAAAATAAAAAAGTAAGTAAAAGTCAGATAATGGGAAAAAAGACAGAGAGAAAAAGATTATTCTAATGCAGCATGGACAATGTATCTAAAAGTATACCTTGATTTAGTAAAACTTTCTTATGTGTTTTATGGTTTTTGGCTTACTAGTCTGGTTTTTAATCTGCATGTATGATAATTAGCTTTATAAGGATTTACAAGATAAATTATGAATCTGATGCTGGAAAAAGGGGAGGGGTTGAAGGAAAAGTGGAAACAGCATTGAGATGTGTTATGTACATGTACGAATTCTCCACAATGAATGTAATTATTATGTATTACAAATTATTATGTACTGTACTAATAAAAATTTTAAATTTTAAAAAAAGTTATTGGTAACATCATACCCAATAGTGACTGCTGAAACTTTTTGTCTGAGATCAGAAACAGGACAAGGTTTAGTGGATAATATCCAACATACTACTGGCAGTCCTAGCCAGAAAAATTAGGCAATAGAAAAAGATAAAAGGTAACCAAATAAGAAATGAAGAAATTACTTGTCTTTGTTTGCGGGTGACATGAATTTTTACAGAGAAAACTTCAAAGAGTGAATCAAAGAGCTGTTAGGATTAATAAATGAACTCAGAAAAGTTCTAAGATATAAAATCAGCCCACAAATTTAGTTTCCTTTCTACATAGTAACAGTGAACTATCTGGAAAAGAAATCAAGAAATAAAAATGTACTTACAATAGCTACAAAAAAGTAATTGGAAATAAATTATCCAAGAATATGAAGAATCTGTATGCTGAAAAATACAAAACATTGATGAAAGAATGAATATTACACAAATGTAAAGATATTCTGTATTCATGGATTGGAAAAATTAATATTACTTAAATGTCTATACTACCCAAAATGAACCAATGGTTCAATACAATCCTTATCAAGATTCCAATGGCATTTTCCACAGAAATATTTAAAAGATTTCTAAAATTCATATGGAAACAAAAAATGTCATAAAGAGATAAAACAATTTTAAGAAGAACAATGGAGGCATCACATTATCTCATTTCATACTATATTACAATGGTATGGCAATGAAAACAGCATGGCTCTACTATACAAACATATACATAGGCTAATAGAACACAACAAATTAACATGTATATGTTCAGGTAATCTTTGACAAGATCATAAAAGAATACACAAAGGGAAAAGTGGTCTCTTCAATAAATGTTTCAAAAACTAGATGTCTTTATGCAAAAGATTCAAACTGGATCCTTACCTTAAGCCATACACAAAAATTACTGTCAAAAGAATATGTACCTTAAATTTGAGTCCTGAATTCATGAACCTCCTGGAAAAATATATAAAAGTAAACTCTTTCATGTTGGTCTTGGTGATGATGTTTTTGGATACAACACCAAAAGCACAAGGAACAAAAGCAAAAATAAATGAGACTATTTCCAACTGAAAACATTCGACATATAAAGGAAACAACTGACAAAATGAAAGGGCAACCAGGAAATAGGAGTAAAGATCTGTATAGTATATTTCCAAAGAATGATTAGTAACCAAAATATATAAGGAACTCACAATTTAAATGCAAGCAACACATACACTGATAAATAATCCAATTAAACATGAGCAAATAATACAAATAACAGTTTTTTAATGACATAAAAATGGCCAACAAACATAAAAAATGCTCAACATCACTAATCTTCAGAGAAATGTAAACCCAAACCATAATCAGATCTCACCACACATCTTTTATGTGGCTACTATCAAAAAGAGAAGAGATGGCAAATGTTGGTGAGGATGTGAAGAAAAGGAAACACACTAGTGACAGCAATGTGAACTGTTATATCCATTACGGAAAACAACATGGAAATTCCTCAAAAAATGAAACTTAAAATTACAATGTGATCAACCAATTCCACTTCTGGGAATATAACTATAAGAAATAAAAGTCAGTTTCCTCATGAAACATCTGCATTCCCACATTTGTTGCAGCGCTATTCATGATAGCCAAGAAATAAAAACAACTTAAGTGTATGTCGAAAGATGAACAGGTAGGGGGCCGGTGGGATGGCTCAGCGGCCTACACGCCTGCCTGGCAAGCGCGAGGGCCCGAGTTCGTCTCCCGGAACCCACATACGAAAAAAGGGCCGGTGATATCGCTCAGCGGCACGGGTGCCTGCTGGCGCGCGAGGTCCTGAGATCGACCCCCGGTACCCACAAAAAAAAAAAAAAAAAAAAAAGATGAACTGGTAAAGGCAATGTGGAATAAAATATACTGCTGTTTGTGACAACATGAGTGAATTCGGACATTATACTCAGTGAAAATAAAGCCTGACCCAGAAAGACAAATTGTGTATGGTTTAATTTTCTGTATAATTTTTTAAAATCTGTCAGAAGCACTGAATAGAATTGTGATTGCTAGAGATGGATTGAGTAGGAGATAGGAGGGCGTGTTGTTCAAAGGGTACAAATTTTCAGTTATAAGAGTAAATTTGGGTGATACAACATACAGGTAATCTAATGAGGAATGTGGTTAATAATACTATTTTGTCTACTTGAAATTTGCCAAGAGTAGACCTGCTGTGCTCTCACTATACACATTCACAAAAGTGGTTATATGTTGTGATGGATGTTAAAATTGATTGTGATGATGTCTTAAACATATACAATTTCTATTTATTGATTATCCCTCAATAAACCTGGAAAAGTGAAAATCAAGTAAAAAATTAAAAATCATTTTAACTATATTATGATTGTTATGATTTCAAGGAGTATTATAATGACTTTGCAGTTTGTTTCAGTGTATTAACTTCGCAGATGTTTCACCATATGATATATTTGTATCCTTTGGGTCTGTCATTAGTAAGTGAATTATGGAAAGATTCATATGTCTCAAAGAAATAGTGAATTTAGAGTCTAGAATTTTAATGAAGGGCATCTCAAGAATGCTATTGGGCACAAAAAACAGATTAAATTCCCAGTGAAAGCTAAATAGCTCTCCTAGACCAAAGTCTGGTGGGCTTCCCCAGAGCCTGTCTTTACAGAAAATGAAAAGTAGAATTAGACAGCATCCTCTGATAAAGGTTGCCAAAGAAGAGGGCACTGGTGCACAGTTCATATAAAAAGTAATGACAATATTTTCAAACGTTCTCTTGGAGGTAATTAATGACACTACAGAATAGCTGACAGGAGTATAGAATTAAATAGCACATAATTACAAACCATGTACATTATTTTGAGAATGAGAAAATCATAATTTTGTAAAAGTTGGGCATGAAGGTTTTCTAACATAACAAGGAATAAATTTATATAGAAAGCCTAGAGAAAATTTCTCCTTTGCTTTTATGCCCCCTCCACCACATTGCAAATCAAACCCAGGCCCTCTCAAATGCTAGGCAAGCACTCTACCACTGAGATATACCCCCAGACCATTTTTGTATTTTATTTTCTGACACAATCTCATTAAGATGCCCAGGTTGGCCTTAAACTTTGCAATCCTCCTGCCTCAGCTTCCTAAGTTAACATTTTGGCATATATGTATACATCACTATGCCAGCTAATTATGGTGATTTCAAAGTACAAGATGTACCCTTTTGAAGGGGATGCAGGGTCCTGGTTACTCACTGACGCGCACTTTCAGATAACTTAGTAACCCCTTTGTAGACATTTACTATGTAATGTGGAAGCACTGTCTCAGTTTGACACAGAGTGTCACTACTTCAGTGAATTCTTTTAGCACATTAACATTGAATGCAATATCTATCAGATAAAATGTAGATTATAATTCTGCTATAGGTTTTAACTCTATCTACAAAAAATACAGAATAGTATTCTAGATTGGATTGGATATTATTTTAAAATAAACCTCACACTCATTAATTGCTCTAACAGGGGGACTACAAATTTTGAGGCAAGAAAGGGATGTCTTATTCTGCTCACAAACTCTGGCCCATAGTAGGTAAGTAGCAAGTCAAGTATCAGAATATGCTACTGGGGCATATAGGGCAGACCGATTGTTCTATAAATATTTACTGACATCTTCTGTGAATCAAGCAATTAGAAGAACATTTCTCATAGATGGTAAATAGATTTTTTTAACTGAAGTGTCAACACTGGTTGGTTGACAGTGGTTTTCTGGTGAAAACTGGTAAAAATTGTCTCAGACTAAACCTAGTTTCCTTTGGAATGAATGTTAGGACACATTGACAGTATCTTTTGTCAAGGTATAGGGAAAATTAGAATTCCAGAACCATGAATTTGCCATTCTTGTTCTAGCTAGGGTATTCATTAACCTAAGGAGCAATGGAAAATACTGTGCCAAGTCCTTACCTGTAAAAGATTCTAATTTAACAGTTCCAGATGAATCCAAACATCAATATTTTTGCAAAGTCCCAGGTAACTGATGAGCAACATAAAGGAACAACCATGGTTAATGATCATACAGACTTCATAATGTCGCCAGTCTCCAGGGGTCAAGTTAGGTCCTTTATATGTGCTTCAGGAAGCTACCTTAATTCCTAGAGTTCTGGGAGATCACTGAAAAATAACACTTTATATGCACTTGTAAGAATTATTCAATTCTTGTAAATGTATATGTTATTTAAGACCATATGAAAATATATGCCAGTTAGCACACACTTTATTCCATGTGCTGTCGAGATTTTTAAACAAAATGTCTTGGTGGTGTCTCAAGTTTTTTGCATTTATTAACCTCACTTATTTAAAAAAAGTGAGTTATAATTCTAAGCAATGATTATTTCAAAACAGTGGTGACACCTGAGCATCTTTAAAGGAATCTATTATTAAGAGACTCATTTAGCATTTACTCAATCTACTATATTCTTCTGGGAATGCCATATTTCTAAAATAGCTTCCAGATTGTGTTAAGAAATTTTAAAGTGATTTTAAAATAGACTTTCTCATATCATTTGAAAATTATATACTAAAATGGAAAAGAGGGAAGTCGGTTCTAACTAAAAGATGTTTTTATTAGTCAATGAAACTGTGAAGCAGTTTCTCAATCTTTTAGTCAAATCGTAGTGCTTACTCTGGTGCAGATTCTGTCCCTCTGTCAGATCCTTCTCCCAATTGCAGGGTCTTGCAGAAGGTAATGGTGGAGGTAAAAAGATCCATCTCATTCTTGACATTAACTTTGTACAAACTCATTGAATATATTCTACCCTTGGAGTTGCTCATATCTTGTAATTGAGGTCAAACACACCAAGCATATTCTCTGTGTCCAATCCTGTGTTTTGTACTGGGGTTTAGAGAGGAATAAGACACAATTACTATCCCTGGGTAGTTTATAATCTTGCCCTGAAAATAGCCATAGAAAAAATAAATTAAAACAAAAAAACCACAATTCCTAGTTAGCATTTAGTCACTGATGTGTGATCTATATTCACTCAGATTTGTGCACAAGAATATAATTAGACCATTTGCATTTTTGAAGTTACAAATATTTAACAAATATTTGCGATGGAAATTAGTTGTACAATAGGGCATTTTTAAAAGGTGGTAAGGCCTCTCTAAATATAACTTACACTAAATGTACACATACCTACTGCCTCTTGACCAATAAAATGTATTCACAAGAGGAGAGGCTTCAGTGCTGGGCCTGTCATTTTGATAAATCATTGTATCATCACTGTCTTTCTTTCTCCATACACACAAAGACACACAAAGACACACACTCACAAAATTTTACTGATTCATATTTCATAGATAAGAAAACTGAACCTCATAGAAGTTGGATGATTTACTAAGATCATGTAGATGGGAGGGCTAGATCATGAACTAGGTCATTTCTGAAGACATGCATAGCATCTTACTACGTACTGACTCCACAGAGACGTTCATAAAAGATTAAGCATCTGTCATGCACACTACAGCAAGAGCAGCAGTCACATTTACACCATGTACTAATCACTGTACAATGCACATAAATAAAAGTCAACGTGTATGTTAATGATAAACTAAGCAGGAAAAGAAGTATTCATCTCAAATTTTATATGTATATATATATATATCTTGTCTGTTTATCTGAAGTGTTAATTTTGCCTAGATATTATTATATGTGTTAATAAGGAGAAACAGTTATTACCAGGATTGACTTACTGATAGGTTATAAGATAAACTTTTCTGCATGCTGAATTATTCATATTAAGTGCCCATTTATTCTCATCTCTGAATACCTACCATGTCAAACTGTATTAGTACCATGAATCTTTGATTAGATTTTTTTCTTCTTCTTGCACTAAAACTTCTACTATTTTTTGAACCACATGAAAAATGGGCTCTGGCCTCATAATTTTCTTACAGACCTGAATATAAAAGTAGTATAAGGGCCAGTGAGATGGCTCAGTGGCATAAGCACCTGCCTGGCAAGCGCGAGGTCCTGAGTTTGACTTCCGAAACCCACATATGAAAAAGGGGCTGCTGATATTGCTCAGTGGCACGGACGCCTACTGGTGCTTGAGGTCCTGAGTTCAACCCCTGGTACCCACAAAAAAAAAAAAAATAGTAGTATAGAACACATTTGAATAGATATGTATATTTGGATTTCATTTGTGTGGTTAGATATTTAACAAAGCAAGAAGAGTTTTCTCAATAATTTCCTAATAACAACAGAATAAGGACAGCTGTTACTTTAAAACAATACTGCTAATCATATATGGGTCTGAAAAGAGGTAGATGACATAAGAAGTATACAGGCTTCTAATGTTTCCATTCAGCTTAGATCATCCCACCTACATGCAACTTAGTACCGAGCTAATGTGAAAGGCTGTAGCTACCTCTCCTTAAGTCCACAGTAAACAGACAAGTTCTGAGCAGGAACTCAGAAAAAGAAAGAAAATAATCCTTAGATTGAGAAGTGCCAATAAGTAAATCAGGCAAAATCAAGCAATAGCAAATACCAGGGATGATGCTTTCAGATTTTCTTTCTCCTCTAGCAAGAAGAATCTCACAGTCCACAGGCAGAAAATAAGAGTAACTGATTTCATACACTTATCTGTGGCAAAAATTTGGGAAATATATGTGACATTTTTATCTCATTCTCATCCTGGGTAAGGGATCTTTTGTTTGTTTGTTTTTGTTTTTGTTTTTTGGAGACAGGGTCTCACTATGTAATCCAGGCTGGCTTTGAACTCATTGTGTAGCTCAGGCTGGCCTTAAACTCAACAAGATCCTCCTGCCTCAGCCTCCCAAGTGCTGGGATTACAGGCATGTGCCACCATGCCTAGCTAAGGGATTAATTTTGAAGCATTAATTTATTTAATGTTGTAATTTTCACAGAGCTGTATATATATTTAGCCCATTTCAAAAGCTTCCTTAGAAATTGTAGACATATTCTAATTCAAAACACAAGACACAAGGGCCGGTGAGATGGCTCAGCGGCTTAAGCGCCTGCCCGGCAAGCGCGAGGGCCCGAGTTCGACTCCCGGAACCCACATACGAAAAAGGGGCCGGTGATATCGCTCAGCAGCACGGGCGCCTGCTGGCGCGCGAGGTCCTGAGGTCGACCCCCCGGTACCCACAAAAAAAAAAAAAAAACACAAGACACAAATGGAATTCCTTTGTTATTTTTATAATCTCAGACACTAGAATGACCTGCAGAATAATCTATCTGGAATGAAAAATATTTATGTACAGTTTATTTTGTGTTTACAATGATATCTTTAAGATGATATTTTTTATTTTATTAACCATATTAAGGTAGTATCTTCACAAATCATAGAATTTGGGAAATAGCTGGTCAATAAATAAAGGAGAGTTGCAGTACAGAAAATTGACATTAAATTCAATAGCTTTTCTATATGCCAATAATGACCTAGCTAAGAAAGAAATCAGGAAAACAATTCCATTCACAATAGCTTAAAAAATTACCTAAAGATCAACCTAACAAAGGAGGTGAAAGAACGTTTCAGTGAAAATTACAAAACATTGAAGAAAGAAATTGAAGACAACAAAAGCTGGATAAACTCCCATGTTCATGGATCTGCAGAACTGGTATTGGTACAATAGCCATTTGACCTAAAGTGATCTACAGATTCAATGCAATCCCCATCAAGATTCCAATGATATTCTTCACAGAATTAGAAAGAACAATCCTAAAATTCATATGGAAACACAAAAGACCCAGAATAGTCAAAGTGATCCTAAAGAAAAGGAACAAACAAAAACAATACCTGGTTTCAAGTTGTACTACCAAGCCACAACAAAAACATTATGGCACTGGAACAAAAATGGACACATAGAAGACACAGAAATAAACCCACTCAACTACATTCATCTGATGCTTGACAAAGGAGCCAAAAGTTTATGCTGGAGAAAGGAAGCCTCTTTAAGAAATGGTGCTAATAAAGCTGAATGTCCATAAGCAGAAAATGGAAACTAGCTCGCTATCTGCCACCCCATACAACCAACTTAAAAAGCATCAAAGACTTAACTATAAGACTGGAAACTAAAATTGCTAGAAGAAAACTTAGAGGAAATACTTGAAGCCACAGTTATGGACAAAGATTTACTGAATAGGACTTCAATAGCCAGGAAATAATAGCCAGAATCAATACATGGGACTACATAAAAATTTAAAACGTTGCTTCACAGCAAGGGAAACAAATGATAGAGTGAAGAGAAAACCTACCCAATAGGAGAAAATCTTTGCCAGCTGCTATTCTGACAGAGGAGTATTAACTAGAATATATACAAACTGAAAAAAATTTAATATCAAAAAATCAAATAGCCCAATCAATAGAGTAAATGAATTACAATGAGACTTCTTGAAAGCAGTAAAAATGGCCAATAAATATATAAAAAAATGTTCAACATTTTATCAGTTAAGGAAATGCAAATCAAAACTACATTGAGATTCCACTGCATTCCAGTCAGGATGGCTATCTTCGAAAACACATAAAACAATAAATGGCGCTGAGGATGCCAGGGGGAGGTTGGGGAGTGTTACAAATTTCAGGACAGAATCAATGCAAATTGTTTAGGCCTGCCCACAAAAATGTGGGCCAATTATCAATCCTAAAGCTCTTCATAAGGTTTACTTTTCAAATTCTTATTCCCTGACACGACTCACAGACCCTCCAAGAGCTCCACCACCTCTTTCTCAGGCTTCAATTTTTTTTTTTTTTTTTTTTTTTTTGTGGGTATCGGAGGTCAAACTCAGGACCTCATGCTTGCGAGCAGGAATTGTGCCGCTGAGCGATATCACCAGCCCCTTTTTTGTATGTGGGCACCAGGATTCGAACTCAGGACTTCGCACTTGCCAAGCAGGTGCTTATGCCACTGAGCTATCTCACCAGCCCTCAGCCTTCAATTTATACAGCTCTCTCCCTTGGCCCAAATGCTCCAGCTCCAAAGGACTTTCTGTTCCTCAAGCACAGTAGGGCCTGCACTCCTGTAGTTCAGTCTACTGGGCTGGAGAAATGCTTTCTCCTTACCATTTTAATTCCTAGATTTTACTTAGATTCAAAATATGCTTAATCTCTGCCCATCTTTCCAAATCATGTAGTCAGAACTGAACTCTAGTTCTGCCATCTTGATACTCATCATTTTTCAATAAAAGGGGACTAAATTTTTATTTTTCACTGAGCTCCTCAAATTATGTTTCTGTTCCTACACATGCTGTATCACATCTTTGGGTATGATGTGTATGTATGTGTGTGTGGTCTTTGGATCATGTATGAAAATGCAGTTGCTTGTTTATTTCTGCCTCATTCTACTAAATTATAAACTCCTTAAAAGTAAATATGGACAAAGTATTCATTATATAGAACTCTAACAATTAATTAAGAGGTTTGCTTTATTTGGAATGCAATCTCACACCCACCACTTTAGGCTTAGAAACAAAGACTGCACAAAGTATTTGCCATTGGTAAGTACTGAAGGAAAATCTATGGCTTTCCCTGGATTAACTGTAAGTGATACCACATTTCAGATTGCAACAAAGAAATTTAATGAATGATTGAAATCAAGTTTAAAATCTCCTAAAAATCTCTCAAGTCCAAAGGAGCACCTAAGCAGTATATACGGTTAACAGTACCAGGACATCTGTGGAAATGAAAATATATATAATAAATTATTTGAGTAAAAATAGCCTGAGGCTTTCTGTAATCATACTAACACACTGATCCTATAGTGTACAGATGGGCTAGAACATTATCAGGTAAGAATAATCAAAAGTTGTTAGAGTTCCAAAATTAGAAAAAACAATGGCTTATTCATTAAAAAACCAATTCTTTGATTTATTAGTATAGGAGAAATATTAATTCTCAAAGTGAAAATGGAACATGAAACTTTCCTCCAAACTGTATATCATAACAACTATGTATAATGGGGTTGTTAAATATTCTTAGTCTACATAGTAATTATGTGATCTTATAATGTGCTTTAGGAAATACCATTATTAGAGCCAAAATATTTAATGACTATACACCTTTCTCCTACATTATGAAAAATAATGTTATATGTAGTTTTCAAAACACTACTTAGTTGTCCCTTTTATTGCAGACTTATTACTGGGTCTCCAATTTCAGACAAGGACAAATGCCTATGGCTAAATTATACACTGACTAATTTAAGTAGATCTGCCCTATGCAAGTAAGCATGCATGTACTTCATTAATTAACTTTAGAGTTCTTTTTTCCAACTCAGTTGATTGACATAATATGTACGAAATAAATGAAGACTATAAGCATCTGGCTATGGTAGGCCTACTTGCCGATCTGCTAATAAGACTGAACATGAGGCTCCCAATTCAGGAAGGAATCAATTCACAGAAAAGTCATAAAATATGAGGTACAGTCATCTCAGGAAAGTGGGTGACCTTCGGTAGAATCTAAGATGCTTGAGTCTACATGTCAACAGATCCTTGTGTGACGTTAAAGGCTGGACAACACTCTGCTAGTAGTGAGTTTCTGTTTATAGTGACATTTTCCCAAATTGCAGCTAAGTGCCTGCTATATTACATATCCTTAATAAATATTTTGGTAGTTAAATGGGAAGGACTTTAGGCCAACATTAGAACAGGATCTCAACAGACCAAATTAGATATTTTCAACGATTGCTATGCACCTGTCCTATTAGTTCTGTTTCTCTTTTAGGACAACACACACTCACACACACACACACACACACACACACACTCATACACACACTGGTAGTTTGAAAGTGAATTCTGCAAACACTACTGAAAAAACCAATGTAGAGTTGTTTCTTTTGAGATAAAGTTGGATTTTGAGACAAGTAGTATTGAGAGACACAGATCATATTTAATAATGGTAAAAAGGGTGAATTCATCAGGAAGATACAACAATCCTAAATATTTCTGTATTTAATAGTGTAGATTAAAATACAAGAAACAAAATTTGATAGAGCTAGAGATAGAAATAAACAAATAGTTAACATAAACATTTAAAATATTAATGAGGATATAAAAGATGCATGTATATAAAATTAGTAACCAAATTATATTAATTGATATTTTAGGACAATATGGTCAACAATTTCAGATTCCAATCAAGATCAAATGAATTTTTCACCAACATAAACAAGTGATGCTCCTAAAGCAAGTCTTAATAAATTTGAATAAATTGAAAACAAAGCATGATCTCTAACACAATAGATTCAACTAAAAACCATGATGCAAAAATATAAACTAATGTAGAGACAGTTCTAAAAATCTTGTAAATCAAATAAAAAGTCACAATGAAAATTTGAAAGCATTAAGATCTGAAAATATTAAAAATTGAACAGCAAAATTTATCAATAGTTCTGTTTGCTTTGGATATAGAAGCAACAGAGAAAATTGCTCCACTCTAAAAATAAGGAAAAAATTATTTATCAAATCATGAACTTTAGTGAGTCCACCCCTGAACTAAGGTTATAAGGCAAATATATAAACCAAATTCTATAGTGTCAAATCCACCTCATAAGAGACAAAACATACAAATTGATTTGTGTTTGGAAGAACATGAAAGCAGAAGGCAGACACCACAAAAATGGTGACAAGTCAAGATAGAGAATTTTAACACTAGCAGAGAACATTTTCTATTTCTAGATATATAATTACCAATAAATGCCTACAGATAAATCTAACAAGAGACATATAAAATTGTTTTCCTGAAAACCAAAAATATTGTTGAGAGCATTTAAAAATAGCTACACTAAATTCAGAGATAGGGAAGCAATATTTTTAAGGCAGATAAGTCCCTGGGTTCAGTATAATACCAACCAAAATTCTAGAAGTTTCTTTTTTTAAGAAATTGATAAGAGGATACTAAAACATACACAGGATCTAATATAACCAAAGTTATTTAAACACAAAGAAAAGAAGTAAAATAGATATATTTATGGGATTTGAGACTTATTTAAAGTTAAAGTAAACAAGACAATTTAGTAGTAGTGAAAGTACAGGTCAACAGAAAACAGAGAACCCATAAACAGGCAATTGATTTTTGGTAAATACACTAAAGCTACTCCATAGTGCAAGAAAATTTTCTTAACAAATTGTGCTGAATATAATTGTGATGACATATATAGGAAAAAATGAACATATATTTTTGCCTCTTACTGTTTAAGAATTAATTTAAAATAAATCAGAGAGTTAAATGTAAAACTGAAATTAGACAATTAGACAATTAGGCAACTGAAATTAGACAATTTCTGTAATGATACACAAGAGAACAATCTTTACAAACTTAGAGTTTGTAAGTTTTAAAAAAAATTATAGAACCTAAAAGCCAGAAACAATAAAATTGAGACAGTGAGCACCATCCAAATTTGAAATTTTGCCCTTTCAAAGGCACCATTTACAAAACAAAAGACCAGCCACAGATTGGGACAATATATTTAGATAGAAAGATGATAGATAGATAGATAGATAGATAGATAGATAGATAGATAGATAGATAGATAGATGATAGATAAATGATAGATGATAGCTAGCTAGATAGATGATACATAGATATGCATAAAAGATTAGATCAAGAATAGGTAAAACACTATTACAACTAAAAAATAAGATAAGTGGAGGTGGGTTAATATCTGAAAAGATATTTCATTAAAATGATAGAGACACAAAGACAGAGGAGCAGAATGAAACTACATTTTCAGTTACTATGGAAATAAAAAAACTAAAATTAAGTAATAGTACACATCCTTAGACTCTGTAAGATTAAAAGGGGTGACCACAGAAAGTATTAGTGAGGATGTAGAACAGCTGGAAGTCTCACATAAATTCCTAGTGGTAATATAAAATGGCACAATTATTTTAGGAAAGAACCCGCCTTTTTAAAAAAAAATTTGCGGGGCCGGTGAGATGGCTCAGTGGCGTAAGCGCCTGCCTTGCAAGCGCGAAGGCCGGAGTTCGACTCCCGGAACCCACATACGAAAAAGGGGCCGGTGATATCGCTCAGTGGCACGGGTGCCTGTTGGCACGCGAGGTCCTGAGGTCGTCCCCCCGGTACCCACAAAAAAAAAAAAAAAAAAAAAAATTTGCATGCAAGTTTATATCATAGAGAGTGGTCATTCTCCATCTAAGTACTCACTCAAATATAATAACATTAATTTTTCAAAACTTGCACACAAATATTCATTGTTAATAACTATACTTTTAAACAAATCTAATACTTGAATATATAAATAAATTTTGGTATTTTCATATAAAAACCACAACAAAATGCCTGAATTTTTATTCATGTTAATAACATGAATGAATTTCAAAATTATTTATGTATAATGGAAAAAGGCAGGTCAAAAACAAAAAAAATTATTTATTCTTTGACTCCATTTATTAAAATTTTAGAAAATGTCATGTCATAGTATGATCTAAATCATCTCTCAAATATCTGACATATTCAGAGGTGGGACTTTTGGAAGATGATTGGATCATTAGAATGCTAAACTCATCAGTATATTAATCCATATGAGTTCGTAGCTAAATGTGCTATTGGAGGTAGGACATGCTTGAAGGAAGTGGGTCACTGGGGGCATGACTTAGAAGGGCATATTATCCTGTCCTCACTTCCTTCCTCTAGCTTTGTTTCACAAATCTCATGAGTTGGAAGTTCCTCCACCATGTACTTCTTCCATGACATTTCTTCCTCTCAGGTAGCCAACTATGGACTGAAACCTCTGATACCATGAACCAAAATAAACCTCTCCTCCTTTAAGTTGCAAGTGTCAGGCATTTTCTTTCAGCAATAGGAAGGAATGCTGACTAACATATCTAAATAAATCAATGACATCAGATTAGTCATTTTCTAAGAGAAGTGTGTGGTGGGGAGAGGGAGTTTACGAAAGCTAAAGAAAACTTTTGAGAGTGATGGAAATATTTATAGTCTTGATTGTGAAAATGGTTTCAAGAGTCCATATTAGTAAACCCATTAGAGTTTTGCAAATATATATATATTTTAATAAATATGTAAAGTTTAACAAATATATGTATATTATAAATATAGGAAGTTAATTTTATGTTGCACTCCTCAAAAATACTATAATACTTTAAATATCATTTCAGAAATTTCAGGTGTGTATCTTCCATTTTCCTCTATCTCGTTGTCTCCTGGACTTGTTCTGGGTGGGCTAGAGGTCTGAGGTTGCATTTTGCTTCTGAGTCTTGTCATTCCTATTTCAAAATTATTTATTTATTTTTTCTGTGTTTATCCTTGTAAGTTTTTGTAGTAGATGCCATTATCACTAGCATCAAGGCCTCTCTAAGTAAAGTCTGTTCTTCAGGGATGTCTTCTGTGTGTAGGAGGTTCTTGGTTTGTGTCTGTCCCACGATCCTACTTTCCAATTTATTAAGAGTGAGATGTTGGTATCTGTTTGGCTCAGTCCCCAGTCCTTTGGTGCTGGGCTGTAGTAAGGTTATTACACCGGAGCTTCCTGGTATTGTTACAGAAGTGAGAACAACTGATTACAACAGATATGACATCCTAGCTAAAGTAGTATAATTAGCAATGACAATAGCATCAAAAACACTTTAAAAAATGACAAACTGTGGTAACTATTAATTTTGTACCTTTAACCATAGGAGCAAAATCTACAGTTATATAACAGAACTGATCATAATTGGGAGCTTATATGCAAAGTGTTTCCCCCTGGTAGAGTGATTTTACCCAGTGGTGGGGAAATTTAAGGATAGTGGATTTATAGCAGCACAATTTTTAATGCTAAATCTTGGAAACAACCCAAATTCCCATCAACTGAGGAATGTATAGAAAAGATGTCGTATTTTTATACAATGGAGTACTACTCAGCTATAAAGAAGGATAAACTTGAGAGTTTTATAGGTAAATGGATGCAACTTGAGACCATACTCAAAAGTGAAATAAATCAGATTCACATGTATAAACATCGTATTGCCTCCCTGGTGTGAGAAACTGAAAGAGTAAATAAGGTTTAAGTTGTACAATAGATACTATGAAATGGGAAGAACTTGTTCAAAAGGAAAAAGGAACTAGAATGGGTAAAAGGGGAAAAGATGGAATGGAACAGGGAAAAAATGCAAATCAGTTATACAATTAGTGTCTCTTAGTTCATTGAAAGAGAAGGTTTGTGCTAATATCGATTGTAGAAATTTTTATGCCCATATCTTGTGTTCTGAGCAGCTACTTTAAAGATAACACCATGCAGTGTATTAACTATTGTTATGCTACTTTTGTTATGAAATTTTGTTTTACCTTTTTTCATAAAATAAAAAATATTTTAAATATATGAATAATTCAACATATTTTCTTTAAAAATTTTCTGCAAATAGATATCTACAAAACACCACAAATAATATCCCATATAATAGTATACATCAATGGTTTACCCTTGAATCTCAGGAACGAGACAATTATATCCAAACTATTTCTATTCACACTATTCAGGAGCATTAAGCTACTGCAATAATGTAATGAAAATTAATAAAAAGCATAGAGACTGGAAGAAAGAATAAAACTCTATTTATAGATGACAAGATTCTGTAGTTAGAAAGCCCAAAGAGAAAATATAAATGAATAGAATTAATAAATGAATTTAACAAAGTCAAAGATTGCCAGAGTTATAATGTGATAATTACTTTTTCTATAAACCAAAACTAACATTCAGAAAATGAGATTTAAAAGAACAATACCATTATAATAATGTTAAACAAGGTCAAATTCTTGAAATAAATTTAACATACACTTTAAGTCAATTAATATGAAGTTCAAAAACAGGCAAAACTGGCTCCTGGAGATGAATGGCTTTGCTTTCTGGTATAACTGGGAAAATTACTGATTGGGAAGAGGCATGCAGAAATTTTCCAGGTAGTGGAAATATTTTTCCCATGAACCAGTTGGTTGTTTCCCATTATATACATAGGATAAAACTCTTCAAATCGCTTTTTAAATGTTGTATATTTTACTCTATATAAATGATGCCTCAATTTAAGAAAAGAAAGACCATTTAAAAGAAACTAAATGTCTTCTGATATTTCTTATCCTTCTTATAATACATGAGCAGAAAGAAAATATTTACAGTTCAGTATGCACTCTATTTGTGCATCCACTCAACGTGTGAAAGGCATGGCTTACTGTTGGAGGAGAAGGCTTTTGATTGCTTTTGTCAGACCAGTATGGACACCTTGCAAGGGCCAACATTCAACAAAGCAAGGGTGATGCCCAGAATGTAAAACATAGGGCAGATTTTACTCTCAGCTTCTTGCAAGTGCTAAGCCTAAATGTCAGTGCCTCCTAGAATTTTATCCCGTAACTGCCTCTTGACCCACCTTAGACTATTATATAGCCAAAGCAGACACAAATAGCTTTCTGGAAATTCTTGAGACTTTTGCCAATTCTAGGCAAGCACTTTGGACATCGAATTAGACATTTATTTATAAATCAGATCTGAGGCTCATTTCTATGTTCTGATTCATGATTTGAGTTTGACTTGAGAAGATTTTCGTTAACCCAGAAGATCCAATTTTTAAAAATCATGGACTAAATAAGAAGAGTGTTTTCCATTCAAGTATACACTTCCTTTAAAAAATAAGAAGAGTACATTTTTACTGAACATTTACTATATGCCCGATTCAGCAATATATCATTTGACAGTTACAACAACCTTATTACTATCAACATTACTTATTACTATCAACATTCCCTCACTATAAATCTGTATAATCACAGACAGGGCTATTGAGTGGCACAGCCAAGTTTCAAGCCCAGAAAGTAACAAAGCTTCCAGTACTTGGTAGGCTGAGGCAGGAGGATCATCAAGTTTGAGGCCAGCCTGGCCTTCATAGTGAGAACAAGGCCAGACTAAAATACATAATGAGATCCTGTCTCAAACAAATAAACAAGCAAACCAAAAAGAATTACAATATAATTTTGCAGAATTTGTTTTTTAATGTAAGATGTTTATATTTTACAGTAGTACCAGCTAATTCATACACTGGGCTGTGAGCAATATATCTAGAAAATTTTTAATTTAAATAGTATATACCAAAGGGCTGGGGGTGAAGCTCAAAGGTACAGCACATGTTTAGCCTACATGAGGACTGGGTCAAATTCCCAGCACTAAAAAAGAAAGGGAGGAGGGGAGGGGATAAGAAGAGGGAGAGAGAAAAAGAAAGAGAGAGATTGATTTCCAGTTGGTAGAGATAGCCAGTCAGAAATTAATGCAGGAGTTCAGCGCATTTATTAAAGGCCCAGTCATCAGTTTTTTGCCCTTTCTCTTCTACTTGCCTAGCATTCTGTGTCCTTGGCACCCACCACTGAGAACTTTTCATGGTCCAAGATGGGTCCTCAACCTCATGCTATCTGTTCTACTCTCTAGGCAGCAAGATGGAAGAAGGAAAATAGCAGTATTCTCTTTTTCTATTTTAAAGAACACTCCTAAAAGCACCATACTGCATATACTTTTGCTTCCATCCCTTTGAATAAAACTAACTTGCATGACCACATCAACACAAATGGAGTCTAGGAAATGCAGTATTTCAAGTGAACAAATTGTCATTAAGAAATGAGGGGAGGATAGACACTGGGAGAACTGAGAACCCTGGTCACGTCATTAGTCTCTGAGGCACACGGGCCAGGAACACATACTTTAAAAAAGAAATATTTACAGTGCTTTTAAAAGGCTTAAACTACTTTAGAAACAGATTCTGTCAATAATCCCCATGAAACTATGTATTTATTCATTTAAATAAAAAGTATTTAAATAAGAAGTGAAAGCATAGTGTCTGAAAAAAGGAAGAAACAAACCTGCATTTTTTTGTTCTCTCATTTTATGTTATCAGTTAGAGTTTTAGTTTTATTCAAAATCTGAACTTTATTATAAAATAGAATTTTTAACAATCTCTGAAAAATGTATCCTAATATTGAAGACTTGTCTCAGTGGGCCTGTGTTTCATGTGAAAACATCTCAAAATAAAAATAAATTTTAAAATGTGTCGGCCAACCATGAGTGAAGATAGACTCATATATTTTGTTCTACTATCTTTTGAACATGAATATGTAAAAATCAGTTTTAATGAAGTTATTGACAAATTTACACAAGTTAAATCTCAAAAACTGAGACTTACCTATAAGTGCAAGAGCCCAATATGAAGCATAAGTTTCCCCCTTTAAAAAATACTAACGTGATTAAAGGATATTAACTCTTTACTTCTTTTCTTTTCTTTTTGTTCTTTACTATTTGTTTCTCTTTTATGTTATTATTTTTTAATTTCAATCATGGAACATTTTCACTGTCTGCATTTCTTTTCTCATCATTATTGTTTCACTAAAATTTACTACTGAAAATAACTCTCATAGTGAAAAGAAGGAATTTTAAAAATTATCTGTTCTAGCCATCAAATATATTACTGCTACATAAAAAGTATGGTAGTCTTCATTTTTCTTAATGTAAATAAAAGGGCTATTCTTTTCCTTCCTAGGAAGAGTGGAGTGGTTATGAGTGAAAATGAGTTCTCAGTTTAATGCTCAATTTTAACTTTGGGTATATAATCTCTTAGAATCCACTTAATCTTGTTGATCCTTATTTATCATAATTAAATTGGTATAATACCACTTACTAAACAGGGTATTATATAATGCAAATGCTATGAGAATAAATGAAATCCTTAGGGGAACTTCAGAAAGAACAAAGTATTACCTTTCATTTCATCTACCTAATCATCCTCTGTTTCCCTATGAAGCTTACCCAGATGCTTAGGTTTAGAGATTTGAAATTTAGCAGAAAATTGAAGAATATATGTATAATATACAAAGCATACTGGTTCTCCAAGTCACTGCATTAGATGTTCCCATATTTAGTTCTGCCCACAACAATGGTAAAACAACATAACTCACCTGAGCACAGCAACATGGGACTTAGAACAGTAACAGTAGCAGTGACAATAAGGAAAGGAACCCAGAGATCCTGACATATGGAACATGTGGAAGAACTAGAGCTAAATAGAACCAGAACAAGGTCGAGCTCAACCGCTGCTTTGTCTTGTTTTGTTTCTCTTTGTTCTGTCCTGGGTCACATGTGGAGTGCGGTGGTCCTGGAATGACTGCTTTTGCTTGTTTCCCTCTTCCTGCCCGTTCTGTGATACCATGTGAGGAGACATTTCTGAAAGACTTTCTGTAGCCTGCTCTACTTATCCTTCTTTTTTTGTCAGTATCATCTGAAAATCCAAAATCCAAAATACTACAAAATCCAAAGCTTTCTGCAAACCAACTTTACCCTGCAAAGGGAAAATTTCACACCTGACCTCATGTGACAATTTACCATCAAAACAGATACACAATATTGTATAAAACTTCCTTTAGGCTCTGTGTACAAGGTGTCTGTGAAACATAAATGA
Organism: Erethizon dorsatum; assembly: GCA_028451465.1. Lineage (NCBI taxonomy): Eukaryota > Metazoa > Chordata > Mammalia > Rodentia > Erethizontidae > Erethizon > Erethizon dorsatum. The sequence goes on along the minus strand of CM051825.1, from coordinate 59,229,412 downwards.
ATTTAGGTAGACCTGGGCCCCGCTCCCAAGATATTTTGCTATACATATGCAAATATTCAATCCCCTACCAAAATACAGAAGGCATATTCAACCCATATCTAATGCTCTGTCCCTCAAAATCTTTTTGCTGAAAATCACTTAGAGTGGATTCTGTCAGTTGCTACTAAATATAGCACTAACAAATGCAAGCTTCAATAGTTGTTGTTCCTATTATTACTAGCATTAATTTACAAAGACAGATTTAGCCCTAAATGAGAAATTTTAAGCAATTAATTTAAAAAGGAATGAGCTACCTCTGGAGATTGTGAATTTACCCCCTCCAGAGTTTTCTGAACTCTGAAGGTATATAGTTATAAAAGAGATTCCTCATAAGACATTGACTTTTGCTGTGACCCCTGAAATTGTTTCCAGTGCTGAGATTTAGTAATTCTATTTTTAAAAGTTGCCACTAGTGAAACCCACAGGAGCTATGAGGGGTGTGAATCATTTTATTCAAAGAAACAAAAAAAGTGAAAATGAATTCTTTCTTCTCCTTGCACTTCCAACCCATTTTAACACTTGCTGATGGGGTATCGCAAGCTACAGTTAGCAGCTAGCATACTATCAGCTAGAGAAGCTGAAAAATTACTTTTTAACAGTAGCATACAGTTCTTATCTCCGTGAGGATTTGGGTTAGTTTTAACATTTTAAAATGTTTTAAGTTGATTAAAGACTAGCAAAAATGTTTTCTTATTACATCAACAAATTGCATAGGAGATATGAGTAAATGGATTTAACCCATTTTATAGAAAAATTAACACATGTAGGTACTTATAAACAGAAGAGAGCACAATCTTATAAGTAGTGTATTTTACTACATTTAAAATTATCAGAAAAAACTAACAGAATACAATCTTATATCAATGAAATTCCAATTAACAAGTATTTCCTCATTAACTGGAACCCCTTGTCAAAGCTCCATGTCAGAATAAAAACAATATCATGACAAAAATAGAGAAATATAGACATAGGTACAGATATAAGCAGAATCAGTACCCAATTAACAATGGTTCAATTTATGATTTTTCAATTTAATGGCAAAATGAAAGACATCCAATAGAAAAAAAAAAATACTTCAGATACTGGATGTTGCTGTTTTCTTGTGCTGGTGATATGTGATAGTTTTTCATGGTGCTGGGCAGAGCAGTGGACCACAGATCTTATTCACCCATGGGATTGTGAGGGTAAACCACCAATATGACAGTGTACTGTCTTCCTTAGCTATGATTATGGTAGATTGGGTGTATTAAATATAGTTTGGCTCACAATATTTTTGATTTATTACAGGTTTATTAGGATATAACTCCATCAAAGTCAGAAAGTATGGCTACATGCACATGTTATTTCCTAGTAATCAACTTAGGTTAATTCCTAAGTATTTAATTTTTTGGTGCTATCATGAATAGTATTTGTTTTCCTAATTTCTTTCTCAGCAGGGTCATTATTAGTGTATAGGAATGCTATTGATTTTTAGTGTTGTTTATGTATCCTGCTATGTTACTGAATTTGTTTATTACTTCTATGAATCTTTTGATAGATTTTCTGGGTCTTCTGTGTAGAGGATGATGTCAACTGCAGATAATTATAATTTTATTTCTTCCTTTCCTATACATATACCATTTATTTCTCTTGCTAATGTTTCAAGTACTATGTTGAGCATGAATGGTAATAGTGGACACCCTTGTCTTGTTCCTGATTTTAGAGCGAAAGCTTTCAGTGTTTCCCTATTTAGTATATTGTTGACAGTATGTTTGTCATAAAAGGCTCTTATCAGATTCAGATAAGTTTGTATACCTATTTTCTTGTGTTTTTACCATAAAAAGATGTTAGATTTTGTCAAAGACTTTTTCTGCATCTATTGAGATGATCATGTGAATTTTTTTCCTTGCTTCTGTTTATGTGATATATTAATTTATTGACTTGCATATTTTGTATCATCCTTGCATCCCTGGGATGAAACCTACTTGGTCATGATTATGTTCATTCTGATGATTCATTGCATTTTGTTTGCCAGTATCTTATTGAGAATTTCTGCATATATATATATATATATATATATATATACATATATATATATATTTTTTTTTTAATGTGGGTACCGGGGGTCAAACTCTCCTTGCGCTTGCCAGCAGGCGCTTGTGCCACTGAGCGATATCACTGGCCCTTTTTTCCTTTTTTTATACGGGTACCGGGAGTCGAACTCAGGACCTCGTGCTTGCCAGGCAGGCGCTTATGCCACTGAGCTATCTCACCGGCCCTGCACCTATATTTTAAAGACATTGATCTACAGTTCCATTTTTTGGTTGCATCTTTGTCTGTTTTTTTTTGTGTGTGTGTGGGTACCGGGGGTCGACCTCAGGACCTCGCGTGCCAGCAGGCACCCGTGCTGCTGAGCGATATCACCAGCCCTCTTTTTTTTTGTATGTGGGTACTGGGAGTCGAACTCAGGACCTCACGCTTGCCAGGCAGGCGCTTATGCTGCTGAGCTATCTCACCGGCCCCTTTGGTTTTGAAATCAAGGTAATGCCACCTTCTGAAATTACTTTGGGAGCATTAAAAATCTTGAGGAATGTTGGTTCCAGAATTTCCCTGAAGTTGTTATAGAACTCAGTAGTGAACCAGTCTGGACCTGGGCTTTTCTTAGTCAGTAGTGTTTTCTAGTTTGTTTGTTTTGTTTTGTTTTTTATTACTTCTTCAATTTTATTGCCTGCTATTGGATTGCTAGGGGCTTTTAAATTTTCTTGTTTAAGTGTTGGTAATTCAGATGTGTCTAGGTATCTGTTCATTTCTTCTGAATTCTCAAATTTATTAGCATACAGGTTTGCAATGTAGTTATTAATAATCTTTTTCATATTGGCTGTGTCCATAGTGATCTCACCTTTTTCATTTTTGATTGCATTGATATTCATCTTTCCACTTTTTTTTGTTAGATTGGCTAAGGATTTGTCTATTTTCTTTTTTTCAAAGAACCAACTCTTCAGTTTATTAAATCTTTGTATTTTTTGGTCTTAATTTCATTGATATCTGCTCTGATTTTTATAATTGCCTTCCTTATACTAGCTCTGATCTATTTCTAGAAGCATGAGGTGCATCCTTAGGTTATTTATTTGTGCTCACTGATTTTTTGTGATGTGGGCAGGTATGAACTTCCCTATTAGGTCTGCTTTCATTGTGTCCCATAAGTTCTGGTATGTTGCACTATCATTATCATTTAGTTCTAGAAACCATCATATTTCTTCCTTCATTTCTTCTGAAACTCATTCTTTAAGGATGTGTTGTTTAGTTCTCATGATTTTTTTTTTGTTGATTTTTTGTCTAGTTGATCTATTTGTGATAGTGGGGTAATGTGGTCTCCCATTATAATTGTGTTTATGGACAATCTTTTTTGTCCAGTAGTACTTATTTTATAAATTTGGGTGTGCCATTGTTCGCTGAATATATGTTAATAATTGATATCTCATCTGTTTGGATTGTTTCCATAATTTATATATAATAACATTCTTTGCCTCTTTTAATCAGTTTTGGCTTAAAGTCTCACACATTTTTTTTTCTTTATGTGGGTACCAGGAACTGAACTCAGGACCTCGCCCTTGCCAGGCAGGTGCTTATGCCACTGAGCTATGTCACCGGCCCTCACACATTATTAATTAATTTAATTCTTAAAGCAATCATATGTGAATAATCAAATCCCGATTTACAGAGAAACAAATAAAAGTCTAGAAAAATAATTTACCCACAGAAAGAAAACTCTCCAAGTAGGTATTATTTTATTTGTACTTTAAAATGAGGAAATTGCATCTGTAAAATTTTAAGTACTTTACTTATAAACTGTTATTTAAGCCTGATCTATCCAACTATAATATCACACAATATTACTACATATATATCATATGGACAATGACTCTGGACTTCCTGATCACATTCTCTCTTTTCCTATTTCCTCTAGTTAAGTAAATCATTCTAAAGTACATGTTTGAATGTAACCCTAATACCCTACATAACCCTGCATAATAACCTACATAACCTGTTCAACATATGCTCTTAAAGATTCGATATCGCAGCTCTTTTGCTCACTGTTTGGTCCAACCACAGGTATGGGAGATGGAGCCTGTGAATGCTGACATCGCCCAGCATAACCACCTGCCACAAATCACCAATTTTCACCGTCAATACTTTCTCCAGTAACAAAAGAGTTTGTTCATCCCACATACATTGAAAAATTGTGATTCAACACTTCTATAAACATCCTTAAGCAATAAATAAAGTTAATGGATAAATGCTTCACCTTCCCTCCCTTTGAAAAAGCAAATCTCAGGCAATTTTCTATTATTTCTGTGATAGATATGGAATGTACATGTGGACATTTAATTAATGGGAGCATTCTTGGATTGAGGACCCTAGCTGCTGCTCTCTGAGATCTATCTCCAAATTTATAATATGTTGACAGTTTCCATAGGCTACTCCTATGTTTTATGCTCCTACTCAATGAGTGAGTGCAGAGACAAGAGAATTCTATGATAGATTGCACTGATTCTACTATATCCCAAATGACTTACTAAAATCACCTTGTACTGTATGACAGTCTAGGATGCTTCTCCATCCTCATTTTATCCTACGGACATTTTCACTAAAAAATTTATTTCATGTTTAATGTAATCTCAGTGTCCTTGTCCTATACAACCTAGACTAATGCAGCTCCTCACTTCATCTCAAATGAGTTGAGCTAGAGTTGTCCAAAAAGCATTGAGATATAGTAAGCATCTCCATTATGCATCTCTTACTGGCTACTCTTCTTTTTTCTTGTTTTCTGTTTCCATGGGTAATAGCTCAAAGAATCCGGTTATAATACTCAGTGCTCTACTTGTGGGAAGAAGCAACCTAAAACCATCCAGTTTCCACAGTATAACATCACTATCTAAACATCTTAGTCAGACACTCAAGCTGGATACAATTTGTATTGACACTATTAGTGGTCTTTCTTTCTATTTTTATGCTATTCTAGTATCCAGCCAACATCTCATTTTCTCACTTTTCCCCACTGTCTTTGGCTTGTTTCTGTTATCATCTAGTACTATGTTACAATATCGTTGTTCATCAATATTCATTATCCCTCCATAAAACAAGATCATTCTCTCCACCCTTTGTACTATGTCAGGAGCATCTCATTTGCAATGGCTAATAATGTGTAACAGAAATAACAAGCACTACTTGTAGGTAGAAGCTTTAGGAGCTAGAACCTTTTTCATTATGGTCACTTTTCTATTTTTGTGAAGACCAACAGTGTTGGAAGGAGAATCTCTACCATTTTGAGACCCAAGAAGACAATGATGTGAAGCAAGCAGAGTCACACCTGGAACTCCATGTACATGAAACACAATTGGTAAAGATTTGCTGACACAGTCACTGAGATTGGGGGCCATTTGTCACCACAGCAAGCTGAGTTTGTCTTGAGAGATACAACATAGTCCATTTGGCTTAGAAAAACTTCACAGAATGGTCCACCTATCTCCCAAAAGATGTGGAAAATATACTTGCAGTTATTCCTAAGTCATTTGTAACTTCCTGTATCCCTTGAAAACTTTCTCTTTATTTGCATCCATCCTATTCACCTCTAGTACTGTATCCCTGCATAATGGCATTTAATTCTGTTTCAAATATTCATTCTAAAAACATCAGGTGCCCTATGTCTTTTACAATGGGTTTTCTTGGTCATACTGAATTTTGGTAGAAAGTTACTTTATCCTAGTTGCATTCAAGTCATAATGAAAGTCGTCAACATGGAAGCAAATACTTTGCTTTGGAAAGATACAGCACACCAAAAGTATTCTTCTATTTGTCATTTTGTGGAAGATGTGTAAGAGGAAAGGGTAATGCATTCAATGAAATAACTAGCAGCTTAGGCTCATTTATGAATATGCCAGCACATGAAATCATAAAAAATTTTCTGAAACCCATATCCATATCTCAATGTGTATGTCAACTGAGTCTCTACGTTATAACAGCAAACATAGAATTAAGCTGGAAAGCAAATATCTAGTATTTTTTTCATTGCTTCCAACTGATGAATGCAGTTTGTTACAACCTAATCCTAATCATTCATTATTTCTGGAATATCATTTTAGATTCCCACTTTGTTCTTTTTGTTTTTAAAAGTAAAGTACTATGAAAAGAAGACTATGTGATCTTAAAAAAAAAAAACAACAGTTTAACTACCAAAAGGAAACAGAAGTAATTTAAAATATGAATGTGTGTGATAATTCCTGTGGCTAGGGTATATGTGTTTTAACTATATTCTTAAGAGAAGTAAACTATATGAAATTGAATTTTATAGAATCAGAATCAATCAGTACTTATTGTAATAAATGTTCCCATATACTTTGATTAGTGTAGTTTCTTACAAAGCTTACACTAGCTCTTTTCCCTGCTGATTTCTGATCTCTTTCTATCAGAGTTGTGTCAACATTTCTGTACAGGCTTTGCAATTCACAATAAATACTGTGCTCACAAATAGTACCCATGTATCAGCTAGAAATATTGTAATAAAACAACTTCTGTGCTTAGGACAATTTTGAATTCATTATTCAATTTGTAGACTTACCATAGTCAATAATAAACTAATAATTTTCTCAGTATTTGCAAAACCCTCAAATAGATACTTTTAAAAGATAGAAAAATATCTTGAAAATATAATTGCCTAACTAGTAAAATATATGTGACAAATCAATAAAAATACATAAGAACATATGACATGTATGTAAAATATATATATACACATACTTATGTCTATAACTACAAATATGTACAAAATATGTCTATATGTAAGTATGCATGTCTAAACTCTCTACATGTTGAATATTTACTGTTTGAAGTAATAATCACTTGTTCAATCACTTCTTTGTAATGTTCACTGTTCTTCCTAGTATCTAACACAGTGCTTGGAAAAGAGTAGACACTCAAATATTTTTTAAATAAATTGGTGAATTGGAACTTAAAGTATAGAATCAAATTCTACATTTCTCTTAGCAGATTTTACTTCCAAGATTCACACAATTCTACCTGTATTATTAGCCAAAATATGGCTTGGATAACTGCAGGCTATTTCTATAAATTAATTCAACCTTCAAGGGAAAAGATGTACACTAGTAAGCATGTTTGCGATAATGTATTCTTTCTGTGCACTGTAGGGAATGTAAATTTTATTTCTATTTAAAAATGTTAGGGAAATGAATGGAATGATCAACTATCTACACATAATATTTTTGCTATGTCTTTTTCAGTTTTTATTTTTTATTAGCACATGTTTGTACTACATAATGACATTCCTTGTGAGGAGTGGTACAGGTGCCTAACAAATCTCAATTGTTTTTAACCAAATTTTCCTCCTCTCCACCCTCTCTCCATCACTTGATCCCCTTCCTAACTGAAAAAAAGATCTATGTCCCTGCTTTCTATTATAGTATCTATCTTTTATTTTGCTCTTTATTTATATTTTGGGTTTCTTATATAAAAGAAACGTGATGTATATGCTTATGTGTCTGACTTTTTAAACTTAGTATTATAGTCCCAAGGCACATCCATTTGCCTACAAGTGACTCAAAATTGTATTTCAAAAGCAATTTCAAATACTCTAAAATGTTGCAAACATCAGACAGAAGTGGTGCAATAAATATTTAACATTCAGAGATGCTATTTGAACAGGATATATTTTCACTGAAAGGTAAATTTAGGCATGTTTGGCATTTACTCAATCATAAATTTTATTTTTTTATTAATGAAAATCTCTAATGATCTGGGCTGCCCAGCAATAGAATGGACTTCTTCATGATTTAATAAAGAATATCACAGATGAAATCTATGTAGAAAATTACTGAAAGTATCATGGCAGACAGGAAGGGGCCACTGACAATTTAGAAAGTATTCTGTCAGAAACAAACACATGGCCTACATTCTAGAAATGAAAGTTTAAAAATTTACTCAGAATGAGAATCATCCAAGTTCCTTGGCCTAAGCACTGAAGAAAACTGGGTGAAGGTAAAGAATTCTTCCTTTTGTTGATCATGGAGTAGTTTATTACAGATCAAGTCTATTAAGAACTAGAAATTTTGTACAAAAGTTTTTGAATGTGTTTAATGTAAGAAAGACACAGCAAGGCAGCTAGTACTTTAAGATCTACCATCACAAAAATGGAGGTGCAGGATCAAGTCTATATTGATTTTCCCTCATGTCATTTACAATATGTAAGTGGCACAGAGCTGAGAGCCCAAGAACTAGAGTAGAAAGCAGTGGTAAAGTGGCTGGGCAGTAGGGCAAAGCTTTCTAGAAGCCCAAGGACTGCGAAAATGAAACTCAGAATTCAAGGTGAATAAAAAAGGGAGGAATCTGACTTGCATTTTGATTTCAAATTGCTACCCCAAACAGGATACATCCTAGATGTAGAGTGAACAATAATTAGATTAGTTATTACTAAGACTGTAACTTCATTTCAAGCAAACTCAGTCTCGAATGATGTTAGGTATTCTATCTCTCCTTTACCTGTCTACCTGCCTATTCTGCCTAGCAGAATAAATTATCTCTGGAAGATAATACAAGCCAAAGCTTCAGGAAATTGCAAGCCACATGCAAATGTGGTATTCAATCAGAAAGAAAGAACCAAAAAACAAAAGAATAAAAGACAATGGAGGCATTAGAACATCAACATCCTGACTTTAAAATAACTACAATTTATATGCTCAGTGAAACAAAATATATGATGGAGAGCCTCACCTGAAAGATAGAGTTTATAGGGAAGAATTGTGTGAAAATTTTAGAATATAAAAACATAATAATGGGTCATTTAAGAATGAAGTGGAAAATTATTTTTAAAAAACTTTCAGCACAGTACAAGGATCAAAAATAAAAAGAAAAATTACTCCAAATGAGTAAAATAAAGAATAGAAAGTAGAGAAATAATTGTAAAAACATTAAAGAAATGCTGAAAGTGTACAATATAAAGGTTGACAGAATAGAGAAAGAGAATGACAGAGAATCAATATTCAAAAATTTCCCCAAATTGTGAACATTATCAAGTTAAAGGTTTAAGACACTGGACAAACTTTACATAGGTTTTTTTTGTTTTTGTTTTTGTTTTTTAAATAGGCACAGTAGGCATTTTAACTCAAATTAATAAAAATGTTGTAGATGAAGAAAGGAGAAACATTTTCTGTAAAAGGCCAGACACAAAATATTTTAGATTTTGAGGGCCATACTAGTCCTACCATGCCTCTTCAGCTCTGTCATAGGCAGCCAGAGATAATACTTAAACAAATGGGTATGGCTGTGCTCCAATACAACTTTACAAAAATAGACAGTTGGCTAGATAGGATCTGTGGACTATCATTTGCCGTAGACAAAGATAAACTATAAAAGCAGCAAGACAAAAGAAAACATCACTTTTAGTGAAGCAACAATGAAACTGATTGTTAGCTTCTCAGCAGACATGATAAAAGCCCAAAGAGAACAAATACATTTTTAATTTGCTGAAAGAAAATAGTCAAATTTCAGATCCAATTTGATGGATTATAAAATACTCCTCAAAAATGAAGGCAAAATAAAGATGCTTGCAGCCAAACAAAAACCAATTATTTATCAACAGAAGAATCTCACCAAAAGAAATACTAAAAAGAATACTACAGCCAGAAATAAAATAGTAACAAGGAAAAATACAAACACAAAGAAATAACTAAAAAATATACTGTAAATACATAGATAGATCCCAATGGATTCTTAGAATAAGAAGAATATTGTCTTCTATAAGTGACTATATAGTACAAATGCAGGACAAATATAACATAGGCAACAGATGGATTGAAAAGAAGTCAAGAGTCCAAACATGTAAGAATTATATGGGACGTAGTAAGCTTATTATTATAGCTTATACTCTAGCAAACTAAAGACACGTGTCTTTAATGGGGATAACTATTGGACTAATAAAAAAGCAAATTTGTAGTGTCAAAGAAAGGAAAACAAATTTTAAATAGTTTGATTAGATAAATGAAAGCAAAACAGAAGAGAAGCAAAATAACACTAAAAAGAAAGTCAAATATAATAAAGAGGAAAATGATGGACCTAAAACTCACTTAATTTATATCGAGGCAAATGTAATTAGATGAAATCTTTCAGAGGAGTAAAAACCAAAGGCAATGATAGCCAATGAATTTACAGAAGTATTACCTTGAACATCAGAATAGAAAAGGAAAAGAGTAAAAGAATGGGGAAAATGTGTCATGTAAATACTAATCTAAATAGAATTGAAATATATATATTAAACTAACAAATTAGAGTCTAAGGCAGAACGTACTATCTAACACTGATCAAGAGAACAAAAGCAGATGAAAAGTGAAACTGCTATTTGTATGTACCATACAAATATAAGATGAAGTTATGTTGTATAAAAATAATAAACTATGAGTCAAAGAAATATCTCAGTAGAAAACAGAAAGTGAAATTTATTAAATTTATATTGAATAATAATGAAAGTAAAGCATGTTAACAGCTGTAGGATACTTGTAGAGTTATGCTTCTACTTATGATATTTATAACTTTAGAAATATGTCTTAAAATAATAAGACACAATTTATTTACAGACTACCTACCTGCAGAAAATAGATTAACCCCCCAAAAAAGAATAACAAAAATAGTAAAGGTAAGATGGAAAGCAATGAGAATGTACACGAATTTTAATATAGATTTTCCTTCATTTGTGGTAGGATCATTTTCTGAAAAACTCATAATTTAAAAATGCATTTAAGACACCTAACCTATTGAACAACATAGCTTAGCTTAGTCTACCTTAAATGTGTATGGAAGATGTTTAAATTCACTAGTCTACAGTTAAATAAAGCCTGTTTTATAATAAAAAATTCAATATCCGTATTACTTATTGAATAAATAATAACTGAAAAAGAAAATGCTTGTACATGTACCCCCATTAATATATGCAGCAGAAAGCATGATGAGCCTGAAGGATGTTAATTGCTGGATGAGGAGGATGCTTTGTTGACTGGGCCATTGATTTCTAATGGAGCCATAGCCTGTTGCCATTATCCAACATCCCAAAAGCCTTGAAAGAGATCAAATATCAAAATACAGATTCTTCTGAAGGTACAGCACTTTCATACCATCATAAATTTGAAAAATCCTAAGATGAACAATTTTAAGCCTGAAAAATGTGTATGAAATACCTCAATTGTCAAAAGTTGGTCCTTTCAAAAAATTTTTAAAAAACAGACTAATCAAAAATTTAAAAAGGGGCCGGTGAGATGGCTCAGCGGCATAAGTGCCTGCCTGGCAAGCGCGAGGGCCCGAGTTCAACTCCCGGATCCCACATACGAAAAAGGGGCCGGTGATATCGCTCAGCGGCACAGGCGCCTGCGGGCATGCGAGGTCCTGAGGTCGACCCCCCGGTACCCACAAAAAAAAAAAAAACTTAAAAAGAAAATACATAACTCATCAAAAACAAAAATAAAAAAGAGAAATCTCTGAGACAATATAGTTATTTTAAGGTGATAAGGATCTATTATTAATAAGTTTAAGCAAATATATTTGAAAATAGAGAAGACATTGAAACAAAAGATACTCTATAAAAACTAATACATTTTATGTGCACATATATATACATAAAATACACACTCATTGAAGAGATGATTCTTTTTTTTTTTTTTTGGCACCAGGAATCTAACTCACAACCTCATGCTTGCCAGGCAGGTGCTATACAACTGAGCAATATCCCCGGCAAAAAAAAAAAAAAAAAAAAAAAAAAAAAAAAACTAACACAGAATAAATAGAAAACGTGACTAGTTTTGTATTTTAAAGAAATTGAATCCATAAGAATTGTCCTAGAATAAAGGAGGTTACTAGTAACTTTTCTAAAACCTTAATAAAGAAAAATATCCTTCTAATACAAATTCAGACAAAATAATACAGAACTATTCTCAACTTAATTTATTAGGCTATAATAAATGTGACTCTACAAACTGACAAGGTCATTCTATGAAAGGAAAATTATGCATTAATTCTCTTAAAAATTTAGATATAAAAATTTTAAACAAAATATTATCAATTCATATATACATATATGTGGAAGAAACATTGCATTATGACCAAGTAAGTTTTATTTTGACATTTCAATGTTGATATAACATTAAAAAGTCAGAGAAAAGAGCTGGGGATATAGCTCAGCGGCACAGCATCTGCCTGGCAAGCATGAGGCCCTGCGTTTGAGTCCCAGTACCAAAAAAAAAAAAAAAAGGTCAGAGAAGGAGATTCAACATGGCTAAATAGAGGAGGAGCCATACTGGAACTACTCAGAGACTATCAACTAAAAACACAGATAGTTGGAAAAAAGGGAGGGGCATAGATCCTGATGCCAAAGTCAATCTGAAATAAGAGACTTGTACATCAAACAAAATATAAAGGTAGGACTTAATACAACAGTGATCCAGCCCACAAGGCTGCCAGTGGGATGCTGCCTGTGAGTAGAGCAGGACTGCCATTGTTGGAAGTTTCAAAAACACTAATGGACTGAAATTCTGCTTTCTTCTTCATTCTTTCCCTCTTGTCCTCTTCTCCAGTTTCCCAAAGCTTGGGTGATCATCCATTGTCCTCCAGCCTTGCTAGGACTATATTTCTCTTCATTTTTTTCTCTGCTTTTCTCCTATCTCTCTTAAATTCCCACCACCACCACACACAGGGTAAAATCATTCAACTAAGGGAAAATTCATTGCATATAAGTTCCTGGCTTACATTGGATTTTTTATATAATAGTAGGTCTTGCTTCTATGGTTAAACGTACCAAATTAATAGTTTCCACAGTTTGTCAATTTCTAGACTGTGCTTGATGTTAATGTTATTGCTAGTTGTACTACATTAGCCAGGGTGTCATACTGGTTGTAATTAATTATTCTCCCTTGTATGACAACACTGTGATTGTCCAGGGTCATAACAATCACCATAGTCCAGTACCAGAAGACTGGGTGCTGAGCCAAATAGATAGCAACTACTCATCACCAATAAATTAGGAAGGTAGGATCTTGGGATAAACACAGAGACCAAGAGCCAGCTACACCTATGAAACATCCCTGAGGAACAGATATTTCCTAGGGAAGCCTCGATACCAGTGATAAAGCTGTCTCCCATAAACAATATACAAGCATCAATGCAGAAAACAAATTAAAAATAAAAGAAAATGACAATATGCAGAAGCAGATTGCAACCCAGACCTCCAGCCCACCTAGAACAAGACCAGGGGACAATGAGATAGAGGAAGTCAGAAGTCACTCACCTGAATGCTCTGAAATAATAGCAGCATAAGTTAAAAAAAAAAAAAAACAGATTAATGAGGCTATAGAAAAAATCACTAGAAAGATTGAACAGCAATAAGAAAGTTTTACTCTTTGGATTTCAGTAGATGCAGAGCTAGGGATCTTGACATTTATACCTACCTGGCATTAATGAGGAGGTGTCCACTCCTATGTCTGATGAACTAATGTGAGGAAAAAAAAAAACCTAACAAAAATGGAAGGTTTAAATAAGACGCATCATTTCATAACATAATAGCCAAAATTCTCAAAATCCTTCCAAATTCTCTAAATGAACATGCAAAATTATCTAAAAGAAAATGGAAAATATAGATAATAATTTTGAGATGAAAGAGATTTAGAAGTATGTAGCAAAGATTGTAAAGCAATTATCACAGAAATGCTTCAAAAATGATTACCAACATACTTGAAGCTAATGAAAACAGAAAATTTCACAAAGGACAAAAATAATTATCAATAGGGAAATAGTAAGATACATAAAACAAAACACAAAATTTTAAACAAAAACATACATAACCAAAATAAAAAAAAAAACACAGATCATGCGTAGTCTCAATAATATAATGGAGGGAGCTGTGGGAACTGGTGAAAACCAAGTCGAAGGCTGGCTCTTCCTCCCGCCATTAACCTGGAGCTGCTGAGACTGGTGAGAAGCAAGTCCCAGTCCCAGACACTCTGTGTCTCCTGCCATTGACCCAGAGGTGCCGCAACTGGCAGGAAGTGAGTCTGAGACTGGCTCCATCTCCAGTCACTGATGGGACTCAGGGACCAGAGACTGCTGGGAAAGCCGGTGACACAGTAGGAGCCCCTCTAAAGTGCATAAGATGGACAGGTGGGACTAGTGGCACAGAAAAGTCTGAAGCAATAGCAACAATATGAGCTAGCAGGTGGTAAGGTAGGTGAATCAACTCAGGTCCTGAGTTCGACTCCCGGTACCCACATTAAAAAAAAAAAATTGAAAGGAAAAATTCCATTGAAAGTATATACAACAGATCAAATTATGGTGAAGATAGAACATCAGACCAAGAAGACAGGAATGTGACTAGTGACCAGGAAAAGAAACATCTCAAAAATAGCAAGAGACCACAAAAAATCAATCCAACAGCTACAAGATGAAGCAAAGAAGAACAACATAAGATTGATTAGAGTCAGTGAGAAAGCTGGAGACAGCACAAAAGCCATTAAAAACCTCTTCACAGAAATAATGGCTGAAAACTTCCCAAACATGGATAAAGATTCTGACAAACAAATTAACGACGCATATAGAACCCCAAATACTCATGACCAAAATAAATCTACATCAAGTCATATAATAATCAAGATTACAGAAATTCAGCAGAAGAACAAAATATTAAAAGCAGCTAGAGAAGAACACAACCAAAAAATAAAACTATAGGCCAATCTCCCTAATGAACATAAAAGCAAAAATCCTCAATAAGATACCGGCAAACAGAATGCAGCAAATCATCAAGAAGCTTAGTTATACACCATGACCAAGTATGATTCATCCCAGGGATGCAGGGATGGCTCAACATATGCAAATCAATACATGTAATACACCATATTAACAGAACCAACGACAAAAATCACACGATTATCTCAATAGACGCAGAAAAAGGTTTTTATGAAGTCCAACAGCCATTCATGATAAAAACTCTACAGAAAATTGAAATAAAGGGTCTTTATCTTAATCTTATAAAAGCTATGTATGACAAACCAACAGCTAACATCATACTAAATGGCCAGAAACTGAAAGCTTTCACTTTAAAATCAGGAACAAGACAAGGATGTCCCTTATCTCCATTCCTATTCAATATAGTTCTGGAAACATTAGCTAGAGCAATTAGATAAGAGAATGAAATAAAAGGAATAAGGATAGGAAATGAATAAGTTAAATTATCATTATTTGCAGATGACATCAAACTCTACATAGAAGACCCCAAAAGCTCCACCAAAAGACTTGTAGATTTAATAACGCAATTCAGCAGTATGGCTGGATACAAAGGCAACACTCAAAAATCAATAGCATTCCTGTACACAAGCAACAAACTCACAGAGAGAAAAAACAGGGAAACTACAACATTTATAATAGTGTCCAAAAAAATGAAATACTTAGTATCAATCTTACAGAATCAATCTTACAGAATTAAGATTGATTAGTAATCAATCTTACAGAATTAAGTAATCAATCTTACAGAAAAACTAAAAGGACTATACATTGAAAACTATAGTACTCTAAGAAAGGAGATCAAAGAAGATATCAGAAAATGGAAAGATATCCCTTGTTCATGGATAGCAAGAACCAACACAGTGAAAATGGCCCTACTCCCAAAACTGTTATACAGATTTAATTCAATGCCAAACTAAATACCATTAGTGTACCTCATAGATTAGTGAAAACATTCCTAAAATTAATTTGAAACCAGAAGAGACCTAGAATACCAAAAGCAATTCTGAGAAACAAACACAAGTCAAGGGCATCACAATCCCTGACCTGAAATTATACTACAAGGGTGCTGTGATAAAATCAACATGGTATTGACAAAAAAACAGACCTGAGGATCAGTTGAACAGAATAGAAGATATGGACACAACTCCAAACACAAAAACACACTCAGCCCCCTTATCTTTGACAAAGAAGCCAAACATGTTCACTGGAAGAAAGATAGTCTCTTTAATAAATGGTGTGGGAAAAACTGGCTGTCCACATGCTGAAGACTAAAACTAGACCCATGTCTATCACCATGCACTAAACTAAAGTCAAAATAGATTGAAGATCTAAATATTAAAACAAAAACACTAAATTTACTGGAAGAGAAAGCAAATAGAAATCTTGAAGACAGGTATAGGCAGAGACTTCATGAACAAAATCCAGACCACATGGGAAATGCTATAAGGAATCAACAAATGGGATCTCACATTATTAAAAAGTTTTGCACAACAAAAGAAATCACAAACAGAGTGAAAGAAAACCCACAGGGTGAGATAAAATTATAGCCAATTGTCCCTCAGACAAAGAACTTATATCTAGAACATATAAAGAGTTGAAAAAACTCAGGCCCCCAAAATTCAAAGACCCAATCCAAAAATGGGCATCCGAGAGGAATACACACTTCTGAGATGAAGAAATACAAATGGCAAATAAATACACGAAAAAATATTCAACATCACTGCTCATTTGAGAGATGCAAATTAAAGCAACACTAGGATTCAATCTCACCCCAGAAAGAATGGCCATCATCAAGAAATCAACCAATAACAAATGCTGGAGGGGCTGAGGGGAAAAAGGAACCCTTCTCCACTGTTGGTGGGAGTGTAGATTGGTGCAACTACTGTGGAAATCAGTGTGGAGATTCCTCAAAAAACTAGAATTAGAGGTCCCATTTGATCCAGCTATTCCCCTTCTGGGTATTTTCCCAGAAGAATTAAAAACATCATACCACAGCAATACATGTGCACCCATGTTTATAGCAGCACAATTTGTAATAGCTAATCTTGGAAAAACCCAAATGCCCATTAATCAAGGAATGAATAAAAGAAATGATGTGTTTTTTTTATACCATAGAATACTACTACAGCCACAAAGAAAGGTAAACTGGAGACTTTTATAGGTAAATGAATGCAACTTGTGACCATACTCATAAGTGAAATAAATCAGACTCACATGTGTAAATTTCATATTGTTTAACTAGTGTGAGAAACTGAACAAGTAACTAAGATCCAAAATGTATAATACATATTGGGAGTAGGGAAAAAGCTGTCCAAAAGAAAAGAAAAACTGTGATGGGAGAATGGGGAAAGGAAGGAAGGGCAAGGGAAAAAATACATATGTATACATATATACACAAGATAGTTAATATAGTTATACAGCTAATATCTCTTAGTTCATTGAAAAGAAAGGTTTGTGCTAATATTGTTTGGACAATATTTCATGCCTGTATCTTGTACTCTGAACAACTATTAGGAATATAACCATACACAATTTATTAATTATTGTTACTCTCATACTAGCCTGTTTTGAAACTGTTTTATTGTTATTTTTCATTTTTCTCTTTAAAATAAAAAATATATACAATGGAATAGGACAGACTTGAGATCTAACACATCAATAATTATATTAAATATAAATGGTCTAAATATCCCAAATAACCATAACAAGAGATTGGGAAAGTAGATTAAAAATATGACCTTACTATATGCTGTCTGTAAGAAACTAATTTCAAATACGATGTAAACATGTTGTAAGTAAAAGAATAGAAAAACATTAAGCAAACATGAAGCAAAAGAAAACAGGGGTTACTATATTAATATGTAATGTCTATTGCAGAGCACAGAAAGTAATAGATATAGAGCAGATTATATAATAATAAATAAGCAATCAAGTAAGAATATGTAACAATAAAAATCTGTAGCACTAAACAACAGAGATGCAAAATATGGGAAGAAAAAACTAAAAGCCTAAATTGAAATATCCACAATTATTTATGGAAACTTTAATACTCCACTCTCACCAACAAACAGAAAAACTAGACCAAAAATTAACAGAAATCTAAACAGCATCATCAACTAAGAAGATTTAATCAACAGTCATACAACACTCAACCAAACCACAGTAGAATACACCTACATATATCACTTGAACATATATCAAGTTAGAAGCACAGAACAAATCCTTTAAAGACAATGGAATTGAATTAAAATCCAAATGGAAGATAAGAGGAAAATCTCCAAACACTTGGAAACAAAGAGGTCTTTTAAATAACTGATAGGTAAAATAATGTGTCTCCGGAAAGTTTTTAAAATGCATTGAATGGAATGAACATAAAGTACAACATAATCAAATTTGTGCAATATAGTTAAAGCAGGCCTCAGAGGAAAATTCATAGTACTAATGTAGTAGGTTAGTTTTTATGAGTAGATAGAGCAGCCTAATTAGAGTGGGATAAAAGAGCTAATTCAAGCAGGTGGTTACTCAATCAGCTGGTTAATGAAGCAGCTGGTTAAGCTTAGAAATGCAGAAGACAACACACAAAAAAGGGATAAAAGGTTAGGATGGGAATAAAGACATAAGCACTGTTCCTTCCAGGAAGAAGACACATATCCAAAGTAAACTTAGTTAAAAGCTCTAACAGCTTCTCCGTACCTCTGGACCAGATTTCACTGGACTGTGAGAAACATTAGAAATGCAAGATAACCAATTTCTTTTGGAGTCTTTTGAACTCATTTTCTTTAAAACAATCCCCTTTCTGTGCTTTGCTTATTCATATTTAGAGCAGGACAAGTACCACAATTTGGATTTCCATTATATCTCCTAGTATCTCCTGGGAGTATTTCCTAGTGATAAGTATCTATGATGAGCTACTTCTTATCATTTTCAACAAAGCACTCTTAACTTCCTCCTTTTGGAGGACTTTCATCATCTTTGTGACACCACAAGCTAGATTTGTACAGAATTTAGTCATTCACTAGCAGCATATGTTGGAAAAGAAGAAATCTTCCAATGAATAGTCTGAAGGCATGATAAACATAAGAGCAGAAATCAATGAAAGTGAAAACAGGAAAGCAATAGAAAAAGTCTACTAAAGAAAGAGTTAATTCTTAAAAGACAGAATAGACACCAACAACCTCTGGCGGTATTGATAAGGGGAGGGGAGAACAAGAGGGAAAATACTACTATCAACATAGACTTACCACATATGAAAAGAAAAGAAGTGATTGAATAATATTATGAATGTTTAATTACAAAAAGTCACAGCAAAAGACACTTTGCCAATAATAATGTAATGATTTTTTTGAAGCGGAAATTGAACTCAGGACCTCTCGCTTGCCAGGCAGGCGCCATGCCACTGAGCTATACCACTGACCCATGTTGCCAATAATAATGAAGTAAATGACTTTGGTGTGAGGGGAGTGTATTGAACATTTTGAGGGGGATTAATGGCAATGTGTCTTTTACTCTAGTAAGTTTTTATTTCCTTCACCATATTTTGTGATCATCCCTTGTTGATCATCTTTATGGCCATTTCTGTCAAATAAAAACACTATGGTATGTCTTTATCCACCTTATTCACCTAATTTGGCATTGTCCCCAAGGTCAGAATAACCATGAAAGGTAAATATTTTGAATCAATTCAGGCATCCAGGCAACCAGGACAGTTTAAATAAGGGCACTCACAAAAGTGGACTTTCAGAACTGCTTCAGAAAGTGGTCAGAAAGATGAAATAAGTGTGCTCAAAGTGAGAAGGAATAGCTTCAGAGGGGATTAGTGGTAATGTGTCTTTTACTGTCATTTTTTTTTTAATTTCAACCTTCAGTGTATTTTTAGATCATATCTTACATAATAAATATTACAAAAATTCTATATATATAAATTTGACATCTTACACGAAGCAGGATCATTTCCAGGAAATTTATCACTTATAAATCACTCCACACAAAATAAATAATTTTAATACTCCTGAAGCTATTAAGAAAATTGAATTCTGAACATACCAGAACCAAAAACTCTCCAAAAGAAAACATCCAGTCCAGAATGTTTCAATGAAGAATTCCCCCAAATGTTCAAAAAGTACCAAAATTCCAAGCAATCTCTTCCAGAATATATAAGAAGGAATATTTTCCAATTCATTTTTTTGCAACCTGCATTACAATGATACTAAAACCAAACAAAGTCAAAAAGGAAACTACAGACTAATGTAATTTAGGAAGATAGATATCAAGTCCTTGATGAAATAAATAATAATAAATAGAATTTAACCATACATAAAGAATCGAACTAATGCGGGTGGTACTTGCTGTAGAAAGGCAATGCCGCAATATGTGAAAATTGGTCATTGTGATCCACCATGTTAAGAGGCTCAAGAGGACAAAAACCACAAGATTAAATCGATCAATACAAGAAAACCATTCAGCATCATGTAACAACTATTCATTATCAAAACTCTCAGAAAAATAGCAAGAGATGGATATTTCCTAAACTTAGTGAAGATCACCTCCATCTCAAAATTTTACCTATGTATCAGGAATGAGGCAGGAGATCTGCTATCAATACTCTTACTCGACTTCACGGTGGAGGTTCTAGTCTGCGAAACAAAGTAGAAAAACAAATGACCTAATTGGTTATGTAGAACTCTTAGTGAATCTACAAAATCTCCTAGAATGATGAGTGAGTTCAGTGAGGTGACAGGATATAAGATCAGCATGCAATAATATATCACATTTCTATAGAGTAGCAATAAACATGCAGAAGCTGAAATAAAACACAGTGCCAACTTTAATTGCTCCAAAGAAATGAAATTCTCATTTGTGTACTAAACAATGTACCATACCTGCATGCTGAAAATTAAATAACACTGATGAAGAAAAAAAATTAGAGAAAAAAATGAAGAAAATAAATGAACAAAATCTAGGTTCATGAATTAAAGATTCACATAGGAAGATGTCCATTCTCCCCAAATTAACATAAAGATTTAATACAATTCCTATCAAAATCCCAGCACATATCTTGTGACTATGCACAGTATTATTCTAGAATTTATACCGAAAGGCAAAGGAATTAGAAAAAATACTTCTGAAAATAAGAGTTATAAGGGAGGAGTTTGTCTATGTGACTTCATTATGTTGCAAAAATAACCAAAGCAGGGAGACAGACACATAGATTCATGAACAACAACAACAACAACAACAACAAAAACAGAAGAAGGCCTATGTATGTCCAACTGATGCTCTTTTCTGGTACTAGGAATTAAACCCAGGGATGCTCTGCCACTGTGCTAAATCCTCCACACTTTTTATTTTTTAAGATAAGGCTGCTTTAAGTTGCATAGAGAATCACTGTGTTACTCACAATAATGGACTTAGAGAAAAATCCAACTTTGGTGACACATTTAGGTATCTATTCCAATTTAAACTTCAAAAATACCAGTAATATATTAGTTCACATTCCTGATGGAAGTACAAACAACAGATGTAAAGTGAAAGTTCTACCTTAAGACACAAAATCTTAACAGCCAGATTGCATTTACCCCTCCAGAGAAAAACCATTGATATTAATTTAGAGCAAGGTTTCCTGATTGAAGCACTATTGACCCAGTCTTCGTTGCTGGGCTCTTATGAAGGCTGCTTAGAAGCATCTGTGACTTCCATTTCCTAGATGCCACTAATATTTCTCTTGCCCTTGCCTGTGGCAAGAAAAATGTTTTTGTCATTGCCATAGGTCTCTTGAGAGGCAAAATTAGTTCTGATTTTGGGACTGCCATCTAAGGCATATCATTTGAGACCTTTACCATAGATTTACATGTAGCACTTTAGCATATATATTGAAATATATATAGTTTTGTGTATATATTTTAAATGTGAATGATATCACAGTATACCTATTATTCTGCATCCTGATTTTGTTTTTCCTTAATAGTACATTTGTAAATCTTTCAACATCAGTGCTTTATTATTTTACTTGCTATTATTATTTCTCTAATAATATTATTATATATTTTAAACTCTGCTGTCTTTGAATATTTAAGTTGACTTGGCTATATTCAACCTGCTATGAAAAAAAATGTTTCACAATTTTGCTTCCAGTTGTGTCTAAAATCAATGCCTTTCCAGTCTGAGTAATCTTTTGCTTTCTATTTCTACCTGGCAGAATAAAAATGTGCAATACTAGTATTCAATATTCCCTCGGTATCACATATTATTTCCAAATTATTCTCCACCCCATCCTCTCCTTTCTGATGAAAAAGCCACAATGTCTAGGTGTAAACACTTGGGTTTCAGTTATGCAATACGCATCACAGTCTGATTTTCTTCCTTGGGCATTTTGAGGCTAAGCATTATTGCAGCTATAAATCACCCATTCTCAGACTTATTTCTCCTGAAAGGGTCTAAGAGCCTCTCAGATAGCTTGTCTTTGAGAAAACAATCTGAGCTGGAAACTGTGTGGAAGAGTGGAGAGAATAGAACGGCGGTCTGCTCTCATTTGTTCCAGAAAAGTTTCTTCCTATCCTAAGCCTCAGTTTCCTCATCAGTGTGATATGGATTTGAGTCTCACATTCCTCAGGGAGAAGCTCTAAGTTTTCCTAATTCCTTTTAGATCAAAAGACAGATGTTTTGCATAGTTTTCATTTGGCTGCCTGTGAATTACTATATCAAATATTTCTCAGGTACTCTGTATTGACAAAATAAAGTTAGGAGTTTGAGCAGTTTCCTGTGTAATTCAGACAAAAAGCCTGAAGATGAAAAATAAAACACAATATATGGTATCTTATATGAAATAGTCAACTCAGCTGCTTTTCTAAGACAGGAATGTTTGCACCATGTTTCAATGAGACAGGTTGTCTTTATAATTTTCTATGTCGCCTAGGCTGGGTTTGTACATGTAATCCTCCTCCCTCAGCTTCCCAGAGTCCTGAGATTATAGGTATGTACCACCATGCCTGGTGACAAGATGATCTTACTAAAAAGAAATAAAATTGGGAATTAAAGAACTAAAATAAAAAATTTAGGAAGCAAACTAAATCAGGACACTGAGGAGTGGTAGTTGAAGGAAGTAGGAGAATTCTAGCTTTCTAAAAAGTTTTAGAAGGAAGTTAAAACAGAATTGCATCATCATGTAAAACAATAATGATGCCACTCTCTTCATGTTTTTCATATTACTACATTATACTAAAAATATAAACAGAATGTGGCCAAATCCTAAAACAAAGACTATAAATATTGTCTTCTCTTTCTACAGCTGCGATGAGACAATTCTATGGAGTTAGACAAATAATGCAAAGTCTTTAGTTCTTTCTAAACAATAAAAGTCACTACATTTTCGTATCTTCTCAAGCATCATAAAGATCATAAAAATAGAATTTCAGTAGCCATTTGGCTCAAACATTCAGCTCAGCTTTTTTCTTAAACATTGGTAGCACATATCTATTTCAGAAGCTTAAAAGCACTACGGATCCTGTTGAAAGTAAAAAGAACTTATACCCACAAATTTCATGCTTGCACTTCAGAGCATCCATTGGCTCTGTGAAACTGACCCCCTGGCATCAGATGACAATTCCATGTAGGTTGCATTTTCCTGCAACCTAGTGAGATTTGATTTTCAAAGTAGTCCTTGCTATGCCTTCCCCATTACATAGAAGATGTTACCCTCAAGTACATTTACAGATATCTGAGGACCCATACTGTAATCAGAAGCATCACAGCCACATGTCAAGTATGACAGAGAGAACCAATAACTGGAAGACTTGTTGTTGATAAGAAAAAAAAAATGTCCTACACGAGAGCATCTATCAGCCAAATCATTATCTGAGGGCACATGAGAAGCCGTATAAATGATGCACAGAAACATACTAAGGTGATCAAGTACAGCCACTGAGCATTCTTTGTCTTAGATAACACACCATTTCAAGATAGGAAAATGAATCTGGCTCCAAGTCTTTGCCATTACAGAGCTGCTGTCTGCCACCAAACTTATGTATCTTTCCACTCCAGTTTCAAACTCCCGAGGTGACAGAGATTCTGGCGCTTGCCTCAGGAGATAAGTCTGTCGTCTAGCACTGCCAGCAAGATGTTGCTGAGAAGAAGCCTAAACGTTTCCATTATTTTCATCCCATTACTCCTAGTTATCCCCTACTGGGCCATCCTAAATACTGTAATTTCACTCTCATCTGTTTTTATTTCTTGCAAATATTCATAGGCTTTCATTATTTTCCCCTGTATTTATCCCTGAGCTCTTTTAATCTTTCTTCCTAAGTAAGCCTCTCCATCATATGTCTGGCTCTAAAGACATAGCAGAGAGTATAAGCGTGCCTTTCATTTTTCTTCATTGTATGGCAAAAAATATGACCCACTTATAAAACTTCCTCAGGAGATAAATCACCTAGAACCAGAGGAGCTTTAAGGATTTGACAATGCATTATTTGCTCTGCCAGTGATGTTTGAATTTGGGGACAGTTCACATACAATTGGGCCCACTGGATCATTTGACACAGCCCATGATGCTGACAGTATCACAAAGAATCCCTCGCTGGCTGGCTTTGTTGATGCTCACCACAGCAGTTCTATGATCCAAGCAAGCTGCAGTGAAGTCATGAATGATCAAGCGCATACCAGCAAGAAATTTGTGAGACGTATCACCGATGAGAATTGAAAGTTTAATGGGAAATGATGAGTTCAGCTTTAATTATTCAACTGTTTACCAGGTAGCCCTGACCAACAAAATAAAATGGAAATCTCCTAAGAAAATGATAAAGGGCATATTCACCATCTTCAACTATTTCTCAATATTCCTATTATTCTTCTGGATATTGCTCGATTTTTGCTTTTGTTTCTATTTTTGTTTTTAGTTTTTATTTTGTTGCATTTTGTTTCTCTAGTTTATTCATTTATTTTTTTCTTTTAGTCCCTGCAGCTATAGATATTCCCAAAGAAATATTTTTAAACCAGATGTTTGATTTCTTGTTATTTTCTCATTCATATGCCTATTCACTTTCATCAATTAGCTTTATATAAGTAACTCCCTAATCTCCATTTTCTTTCTGAGCTATAGATATATAAGTCCAGCTGCTTGCTAGAAATCACCCAGAATTCTGAGAGGTAACTTAAATCTAGGCTATTTTAAACTGAATTAAATTTCCTTCTCTATCATCCTTAATTTTGCTTAATGGATTCATTTTTCTATATCACATTTCAAAACTCAATATCATATTAAACTCTTATCTTCTCCTTTTCTGTTTTTTTCTTCTTTCTATAATAAAACAATTTACTGCTCAGTAATACTAATTTTCAAAGTAACATTCTTCCACACATTTTCCAAGGTCTACTAAGATTTTTCAGTACTACATGTGTTTGACAAATGTGAACTAAAAAGAATATTTAATTTCAAGATTTTTTCCAGTACTGGAGATTGAACCCAAGAGCATTCTACCACTGATATCTATCCCTACTTTTTTTCTTTATTTTTATATTTTATTTTGAGACAGAGTCTTGCTCATTTGCCTGGACTGCCCTCACTTGTGATCCTCTTACCTCAGTCTCCCCAGTAACTGAGATTATAACAATGTCGAGCTAAATTCAAGAAGTCTTAGAGTTTTAGTATCAAAATGTAGTTTGTGAAATACAATATGCAGTGTTTACCAGACTCGTGGACAACGAAACCACTTTTTAAGTGGTGCACATACTTTTTGGAACACAACATGATGCTACATCTATCTACCTAGAATATGTACTTCTAAAGCACAATTGAGGTAAAGTTTTTTCTAGAACTTTCATTCTGAAACAAAGTTTTCTAAGCTATAATGCCAACAGGCTTACTTGATATATTCTCTTTTTGTATATGTGTTTTACAGGCATACTGGATACTCATGCATCTCCATGAGTACTTGTGCACTTTCTTTTTCCACTTAATTTCAGTCTCCCTGAAGGTCTGAAAGGTATGCTCCATATTCTGAAGTTCATTAAATCTTCTCAAAATATGCTGAGGAATCATTTGATAAAATAAATAAATTCATGATTTACAAACATCCTAGATCAGAAGCTGAGGCAGGAGGATCACTGTGAGTTCAAGGACAGCCTGAACTAAATAGCAAGACCTTGCCTCAAAAATTAATTAATTAATAATAAAAGGCCCTAGAAACATAATAAAATGTCCTTAACTTAACAAAGTGTTTCTATTAAACACCAGTAATAACAAGCAACATCCTAAATGAGTGAATGTTGCTTTGAAGCATTTTCTTTAAATCAGAACTAAAAATGAATTCACACTATTCAGTTCAACATCACATCAGATGTTTAAGCTAGCAAAGTCAGGCAGGAAAAGAAAGCATTTAAGGAATAAAGATTAGGAAGGAGAAAATAAAATTTTCACTATTTGAAGATGATACAATAATCTTTATGGAAGCTCTAGGTGCACACCTGTAATCTCAGCATTCAGGAGGCTGAGACAGGAGGATTATGGTGAGTTTAAGGCCAGCCTGAAATACATAGTGAGAACCAGTCTCAAAAAAATAATAATAATAATCCTTATGGAAAACCCAGAAATAATCTCCAGCTTAATGCTGAGAGGTACTTCACAGAGAAACAAACACATATGCTAGTAAACACACAAGTAGGTGTCTGAATAGCGATAGGTGACACAAAGCAAAATCATGGTAAGGGATCATTTCATAAAAATTCTATGGGTAAAAAAATGAAAAAATGAAACACCAAATGTTGAAAAGAACATAAACACCAGGGAGATGAATTTTACCTTGATGATAAAAGTGTAAATTAGAACTATCACTTTGTAAAACAGCTTAGAACAATTTTACAAAATTGAACCTTCACATATCCTAAAATCAAGGAATACTTCTGTAGGGACATATCCAAGAGACACTGGTACATGCACACAGAAAATATGTACAAGAATATACAAAATTATCGTGTGGGTTACAGCAACCTAAATGTTCAATCAAATGAGAATATATAAAGTATAATATTTGGAATGGTATATAACAATCTATATTCTTAAAAACTATAGTTACATGCAATAATATGAGGAAATACTAACAACAATAGTGAATAAAAAGTTAAGTCCCAGAGAGGTTACATTAGCCTAACTCATTCTTTATAAATATGTTTTATCAGCATACAAAAGACAAAAGATGTGAATGCACTGGACAGTAGAGTAAGGGAAGGTACACTTAGAATGAACAGTCTGTTATAGTAGTTCTGCCTACCTTACTTAGGATAATACTTTAATGCTTTATATTCACTATAGAAAATTGTATGGAAGTTCCTCAAAAAGCAGAATTGGCATGTGGCCCAGCAATTCTACTTCTGGATATTTGCTCAAAAGATTTAAAATCAGTTTGTCAAGATGTGTGCACTCCTATGTACACTGAAGCACAATTCGTAATAGCTAAATTGTGGACTAACACAACTGTTCATTATGGATGAATGGATAACGATACTGTGGTGGGAGAAGAGCGTTACGCAGGCTGGAGGCAGCAGCGCTCAGGAGATACTCAGACACTCACTCACCTCTGGAAGTACTTGGAAATTGGGCGGTGGACCAAAACCCCACCACAGGAAGGCAAATTGAAGGAAAAGCCCATCAGATGAAATCCAGTAACAGGGGCATTCAGAATAAGAAACAGAATTGTTTCTCCATCTTGGCACTGCTTACAGTACAGGTCCTGCAAACAACTTCAAGTTCAAATCCCCTTGAGGAAAGAAACCAAAAGCAGTGATTGCCAGGCTGCTGATCGGCACCCAGCCTAGCAGCCACTACCCAGTGTCCACCCAGCGTATCTCCTACCACTGGGGGAGAGAGCCCAGCAAGTGCTATATTCACAAAACAAACCTCTTCAGATTAGGGCACTAAGGAAAGCACAGCCAGAGAATCACCCAGAGGCCACTGACTCAGTAAGGGCTGGTGAGTCCTAGGGACAGAAAGGAGCAAAGGGCATGTCCTGTTTTGGGACCTGGGACTAGGCATTGAGGGCTCCATGAGACAGTAAGAACTGCAGGTGTTTGCAGTGGTTGTGAATGAAAAGACACTAGAGCGGTACCGGAGTGGACTCCCTCCCGCCACCCCCAAATGCTGCTAAATTCCACGCAGAAGAGTTATTTTCTGCTGAGCCTTAAACACCAGTGAATTTGTGGGCTAGAAAGAGACTGTCTGTGAACCTGGACATCTGCATGCAGGACCACTGGGGGTGGAGCAAGCAATTCCGATCTACACCTGCGGAGTGTTCGTCCTGCCAGTCCTCCGAAAAGGCTAAAATCCCAGGTCAGACTGAAACTCAGTAAGCAGGGGTGTTGTTTTGACCGAGGAATAAAGAGGGCAGAGAAAAGCCAACAGGGGTGGGGATGCTGCTTCCTGCCTGACCACAGGGAACACTGAAGTTGTTTGCCAGAGAAAGGGTGGGCAGAACTGAGATATCACTGCAAACGGAGAGCACGGGACACTGAGAGAGGGGAACAGGGCAGAGCGAAGAGCAGCGCCTGTGGCGGAACCTCGAGCAGGAGCCTGCGGCTGCTCTCCATCAGTGGGAAGCGCGCTAGTGACCTGCCAGCACTCAGAACACAGCGGCTCCTGAGCAGAGCAACCTTTATTTTTTGCTTTGCATTTTCTTTCTTCTTTCTTTCTCTTGTTTGGTTTGTTGAGTGGTACTGCTTTGTGTGTGTCTGTGCATGGTTTAGCTATGTGCATAAATTTTCTACTCTTGCTTAACATTCCACATAGGTTAAGGTACATATGCCCACTTCAAAGGCTGTTTCTTGGTGTTTTTTAAGCTTGCTTGACTGTTTATTCAACAACTGGATACAGTCTTCCTGTTTCTTCTCTCACCTCCCATGTACAATCTTATCCTTTCCTTTGTTATTTTATCCCCCAGTACCTTCTCCTGTCTCAAATTCTCCACCTTTTATTTTAAAATTTTTATTTACTTTTCTTTTTTCTTCTCTTTTCTATCTATTCCTCTCTTTTATATATAAACTATTAAGGTTAATATAAATACTATGGTATCTTAATGTCACATATTAGGTTCCCCTTATCAAGGGTTGTTTCATAGGGTCTTTAAAATTAGAATTTCTGTTAGAACATTAATTGCACTCAATATCCCTGTACCATCTTTCACTACCCATTTTATGTCCCCCACCAATTTCTTTACTCATTTCCCCTCTGACCTCCTCACAAGTCTTCTCACCCTCCTCCCTTATTTTCACGCATATAAGCACTATTATAAAAAACTTAATTTTTCCTTTGCTTCTGTTTTATATGTGAGGGGCATACATTTATGAGCAACTCTATATGAGTGCTATCTATCCTTTATGTTTTTACAGCATCTTACATTTACCCGTCAGGTTCTCCTTCACCAAAAGTCATTGCTTAAATGTTCTAACATGTGGTTTCTGCTATAGTTTGTACACTGGATACAACTCCATGAAGACTGTCCTACATTCTCCTTATAAAACACTCTATCTCTCTTTTCCTTCTGTGCCATACATATCCTCTTGAATCTCCTTACCATCTCCCCTTCTTTCTGGATATGAATATATCATGAAAAACTAACTTATCTATTTGTTTTGTCTTATTTTATTTCTCTTTAGTCCCCTGTTTTTCCCATTTTTTCTTTTTTTAATTTTTAAATCTTTTTTCTTTTGTCTTTTCCAATACCCCAGCTCTTTCTCTATCATTACTAATCCTTTGTATTCCTGGGCTATTAAGAGTACAAAATTTGCTCAACAATCTCTGAATTAAATATTGATATATGATCGTTTACATGTTGGTATTGTCACTGCTTGATTTCCTCCTACAGTTCAATTCTAGGGAGCAATAATGTGCATTAATTAGGTTGAGTAGGTGTTTGTACACTGAATCACAGGAAGAAATACGCTTACTAAAGATATCTCTACTATAGTGACAAAGCTTCCTAGCCCAACTGATCTATAACATTTAGCACAAAAACAGGGGAATCATGAGAAAAAAAGGTAGTAATTTTCAGGCAATGAGCTCAGAACCTAAATAGCTAAAATGTTTGAATTATCAAAGAAGAAACAAGAAAATTCATGAAGAAATTACTAAGATGTTCAATGAGCTAAAGAAGACATAAATAAGCAGATAAAAGATTCAATTAATAAGATGTTCAATGAGTTTAAAGAAAACGCAAACAGCTGATTGAATTAAAGAAGATAAAGACAGCACAGAATATAAATGAATGTTTTAGAAGTAAAGAATTAGAAGTTATGAAAGGAATCAAGCAGAAATCCTGGAAATGAAATCATAATTGCAAGTCATGCCAGTGGAAATGAGAGAATACCAGGACTTGAGGGTAAAAGCAATAAAGTAGATCACTTATTCAAAGGTATTCTAAAAACAACAAAAAACCATGAGAGGTTGATTCAAAAGCTCTTGGGTGGTGCTAAGAGAATAAAACTAAGAACTATATGTGTACAGAAGAGCTGGAGAAGGAAACTAAAAAATTACTCACCAAAATCATTGCAGAAAGCTTTCCAAATCCAGAGATTCAAATTAATACCCAAATAAATGAGCAATGTAGAACCCCAAATAGATATGATCAGGAAGAAACTCTCTCTGTCACACCATAGTCGACATCCTAGACATTCAGAACAAAAACAGAATACTAAAAGTCACTGGAGACTAGAAGAAATGGATAAATTCCTAGACACTGGACAAAGATTCAACAAAAAAGAAAACCACAGGCCAATATCCTTAATGAACATAGATGCAAAAAAGCCTCAACAAAATACCTAAAAGCAGAATGCAATAAATTTTTAAAAAGTCCACACATCTTGACCAGCTTGACAGTATTTCAGGCATGCAAGGATTGTACAATGTGCAAAAATAAATAAGGCTAATAAACTACAAATAGAATTAAGGATAAAAATCATTTGGTCATCCCAATAGATTAAAATAAAAAGCCTTTAACAAAATTCAATATCACTTCATGATAAAAGCTCTGAGAATAATACATATAGAAGGACTTTGTCTCAAACAGATAAAAGCCATTTATGGCAAACCCACTGCCAATATCATGCTAAATGAGGAAAAACTGAAAGCATTCCATCTAAAATCAGCAAAAGACAAGAGCATCCACTCTCCAAACTTTACCCAGAGCAATCAGGTAGGAGAAAGAAATGAAAAAGAACACAAATAGGAATGGAAGAAGTCAAACTACCTTTATGAAAATGATAGGATCCTTTATGTAGAAGATGCAAAAATCTTCACCAGGAAAATCCTGGAGCTAATAAACAAACTCAGCAAATTTGGAGGGAAAAAAAATCACTGAACGAAAATCAATAGTCTTCCTGGATACCAATAATGAACTTACTGAAAAAGAAATCATGAAAACAATCCCATTCATGATAGCTTCAAAAAAATTAATACCTGGGAATCAACCTAATCAAGTAGTGAAAGACCACTATTATGAAAACTATAGTTCTCTGAGGAAAGAGAATGAAGATGTCACCAGAAAATGGAAAGGCATCACATGTTCCTGGATAGACAGAAGTAATGCTGTCACAATGACCATATCCACATTCAGCTATCTGGTCTTTGTCAAAGATAGAAACGAAGGAGAAATAGCCTCTTCAGCAAATAGTGCTGGGAAAACTGGCTATATACATGCAGAAGATCACTCACCATGTGTTAAAGTAAAATCAAAATAAATAAGAGATGCAAATATTGAGACAAAAACACTCCTGGAAGATAAAATAAGTAAAATTAAAGACATAAGCATAGGCAAAGACTTTTTCAACAGAACCCCAGATGCAAAAGAAACATCGACATTAAGAATCAACAAACAGGATTTTATCAAATTAAAGGCTTTTGCACAGTAAAGGAAAAAAAAAATAAAAAAATAAAAAAAGTTGACCTATATATACAATGGGGAAAAATTTTTTCCAGCTACACATTAGACAGATGACTAATATCTAGAATATATGAAGAACTCAAAAGAAAACAGACACCTCCAAAATCAAAAATAAGCAAATGAAATGAATAGACAATTGTCAGAAAAAGAAGTACAAATAGCCAGTAAATACATAAAAAATATTCAATATCACTGGGTATCAGAGAAATGAAAACTGAAATAACAATGATATTACAGTTTACTCCAGAAATCATCAAGAAATCAATTAACAAATGCTAGTGAGGCTGCAAGGAAAGAGGAACACTTCTATAGTGTTGGTAGAAATGTAAACTAGTACAACCACAATAGAAAACAGTAAGGAGATTCATCAAAAAAGTAAAAGTAGAAATTCCATTCAACCCAGTTATTGCTCTTCTACATATCTTCCCAGAAGAGTTAAAGGCATCATATTACAGCGATACTTGCATAGCCAAGCTTATAGCACCACAACGCATAGTAGCTAATCTTGGAAGTGGTCTACATGTCCACCCACTTGATGAATGAATAAAGAAAATGTATTTGCACACAATGGAGTGTATAAATTCTGCCATAAAGGAGGTTAAATTTGAATCATTTGTAGGAAAATGGATGCACCTTGAGACCATAATCTTAAATGAAGTAAATCAAACACACAAACTTGAATACTGCATGGTTTCCTACATGAGAAACCTAAAGCATAAGTCAATTAAAGAGCAAAATAGAAGAAAGACAATAGGAAACAGGGAGATAGATCTTTTGTAAAAGGGAAGGAAATGAAGAGATGAAGGAGGGAGTGGAGGAGAAAGGGATTAAAAAAGAATTAAGGTATTTATGTGCATGTCCCCACTCCCATGATGAATGTAATCATTATGTACCGCAAAGATATATTAATAAAAATTTAAAATTTTAAAAACTCAAATGGCCATATTACCAAAAGCAATACATAGATTTAAGGCAATTCCAATAAAGCATCAATAGTATTCTTTACAGGAATAGGAAAAAAACAAGTCTCATATTTATGTGGAGCCAGAAGAGATCCAGAATAGCCAGAGCAATCTAAAACAATAAGAGCAAAGAAGGAAATATAACAATTTTGGATTTTAAATTATACTACAGAGATATAATAATACAAACAGCATGGTACTGGCATAAAAATAGACATGTATACCAATGGAATAGAATAAAAGACACAGAAATAGTCACATGCTACTTTAGTCATGTAACCTTTGAAAAAGGGGATAAAGACAAACTTTGGATAAAAGATACCCTCTTCAACAAATGGTGCTAGAAAAACTGGTTATCCACTTGCAGAGACTGGATCTAGACTGATGCTTTTTACACTGATTTAAAATCAACTCAAAATGGATTAAAGATCTAGATATAAAAAAAGAAACACTGTATCTGCTAGAAGACAAAATAGGTAAAACTCTTGAAGACATGGGCATAAGCAAGGACTTCTTCAATAGAACACCAATTGACAAGATGTTGTACCAAGAATCAACAAATGGCATTATATCAAATTCTTATGCAAAGCAAAGGAAACAATGAAAAGAGTAAAAAGACAACCTACAGAATGGGAGATCTTTTTGACAGGAACTTGCATGATAAAGAACTAATATCTAGACTATCTAAGGAACGAAATATTTAGACCCCCAAAAATGAAAAACCCAATTAAAAAGGCAATTAAAATTAATAGACAGGCCAGTGAGATGGCTCAGCGGCGTAAGCACCTGCCTGGTAAGCGCGAAGGCCCGAGTTTGACTCCTGGAACCCACATACGATAAAAGGGCTGGTGATATCGCTCAGCGGCACGGGCGGCTGCTGGCACACAAGGTCCTGAGGCCGACCCCTGGTATCTACAAAAAAAAAAGAAAAAAGAAAAAGAATAGACACTTCTTAAAAGAACAAGTACATATGGCAGATAAATACATGAAAAATGTCAGGATCTCTGGTTATTAGGAGTAAATCAAAACAACACTGAGATTGCATCTTACTCCCTTAATGGTGGCTATCATTAAGGATTTAAAAACAACAAATGCTTATGAGGACTGGGGGGAAGTAATCTTTCTATATTGTTAATGTAAATGTAAACTGGTACAACCAATGTGGAAATAAATATAGAAGTTTCTCAGAAGTCTAAAAACAGAAATTCCACTGGACCTAGGTTTACCTCTTTTTGGTATCTTCCCCAAAGAATTAAAGATATCATGTTACAATTATCCACAGCATAACCATGATTTCAGCAGGGCAATTTATAATAGCTAAAACATCCCAGATAATCAATAACAGATGTGTGGATAAAGAAAATGAGGCACATATACACAGTGGAATATTGCTCAGTCATAAAGAAGGATAAATTTGAGTTGTCTGTAGGAAAATGAGTGGATCCTGAGATAATCATGTTAAGCAAAATAAATTAGACACCGAAGATTAAAATATTGCATGGTTTCTCTTATATGAGAAACTCAAAATGTAAATAATTTTAAAAGCAAAATAAAGGAGAGATGCTAGGAAATGGAAAGGTAGGCTTTGAGGGGATAGTAAAGGGAATTGGAGGAAGGAAGTGTATGAAGGTAAGTATTATGTATCACAAATATGTAATAATGAAAAATTAAAAAAATAAAACGGTATTTATGCACAGTGGAATACTATTCTGTCTTTAAAAAGAAGGAAATTTTGTCACATGTGACAACATAAATGAAATTGAAGAATATTATGTCAAGTGAAATGAACCAGAAAGAGAAAGCTAAATACTATGTATTTTTATTATGGGTGAAATCTAAAACAATCACATACATAAAAGTGGAGAGTGAAATGGTAATTCTACAGAATTAGGAGTATTTGAAGAAATGGGAAAATGGAACAAAATGTTACATGGAGGAAAATGTTTTGGGTTGTTTCAGTGACCTATTGTACAACAGAGAGATCTTTACATTTCAAAATTTCTACAAGAGTAGATTTCTAATGTTCTTAACACAAAAATGTGAACATTTGAATAATGGTTACATTAAGTTTTTGTGATTACACTACATTGTATTAATAAATCATAATATCACTTTGTATCCCATAAATACACACAATTACAAATTATCCATTTACAGTATAAGATAATATGAAATTGATATATTAAATAAGATCATGTGAAGTTTGTATACAATTGGCTTTCCTTAGACATTTTTTCTTATTTCTCTATTCCAGCAAATATTTCACATACTCAGAATTATGCAAAGGCTAACTAAATATATAAGAAGTAAATAACATTATCCTGACTTTAAGGAGCTCAAAGGCTTTCAAGGAAATAAATAAGATGCTTAAAATAACAACTACAATACAGTAAACAGCTCAGCAAACACTTGCCTTCAAATGTGATTCCTGATTTTTCCTTAGGGTTTCTATATACAATGACAATGACAAACTCAAGTGCCACCCATAACTTTTACATATTAAATACATTGTATTTCATCTGTGTCCCACATCTGTTAGATAATGGCGAAGGGACCATAAGAAGGGGAAAATTCTACTAATTGCTGGGGAGGTCCTATCAGAAAGCAATTTGCCTGGGATATGCTTCCTTCATACCCAATGTGGCAGGGCTGGGACCCTTGCAGGATAGTCTCTAGGGAGCTGTCACTGGCTGAAGTTCCAAAGAGGACACGCCATTTTCAAATTCTGAGAATGAATGTCCCAGAAGAGCTCAGATGAATTTAGGGCAGTCCAAGAAGCATAACTGCTTAACTGGGCCAATCTTCTTATAGGCAGAACAAAAATATAGGAACAGAAAACTGTCGTAATTTTTCATTTTTAATGACTCCCACTTAGTAATTACAATGAGCTAAGCACTATGCTCAGTGCTTTATATACAATATTTTACTTAGCCTCCAATACTATTATGCATTTTCTATTGCTTACTCTACTCTGTAAAACAAGAAAATTGAGGCTCAGAAAAGGGAAATGACTATGAAACCAGAGTCATGCACTCAGTATAGATTGAAGATGGGAGCCAAGGAAATTTCTGTGACCCCAGAAATACTGTGGCCATGTTTTCAAGATTTGCAGATTTAAAACTGTCTTCAAGTAGAGGTCACCAGGCACAAAGGTAACACACAAGCTAACAAAAACTGTCTGTCCCCATTAAATATTACCATATAACAAAGCACTGTTAACACTCAGGGACTTATGTTGTGCCTTTGTGCCAAATCCTGTGGGTTAAAAATTTAGGAAGGGCTCCACAGGGTAGTTTAGGCTCCATGTGGTGTCAGTGGGAGAAGATGGGGAAGGAGGATCCACTGCCAGCTCCCCACTCATACATGTGACACTCTGGTTGGCCTCTTTCTGTGTGACTACATTGCATCTCCACAGTAGCTCAAGGCTTTCTCAGCACATACAAGTCATACCAGATGGCTGGTATCTACAGTATAAATATGAAGATTCCAGGACAGCTAATGGCTATGTTCATAACCGATGCTGCGTCACTTTTACCAGACCTATCAGTCAAAGCTAAACAGAACAGACTGGAATCAGAGATGTGGAGAATCAAGCTTGGTTTTGTTTGTTTTTTTTTTTTTTTTGTGGGTACCGGGGGGTCGACCTCAGGACCTCACGCGCCAGCAGGCGCCCGTGCCACTAAGCGATATCACCGGCCCCTTTTTCGTATGTGGGTTCCGGGAGTCGAACTCGGGCCCTCGCGCTTGCCGGGCAGGCGCTTAAGCCGCTGAGCCATCTCACCGGCCCCAAGCTTGGTTTTTGATCAAAGAGTAGAAAAAAATTGCAGAACAGCAAGAGAAGTGAAAAACAAGGGGCTCACTTTGAACAGGACAACCTGGCCCGTAGTCTGACACTCTAGTAGTCAGTGCAGCAGGCCAGATGGGAAATGAGGACAGAAGAGGAAGATTATCACACTGAAGAAAAGTTTTCCTGACCATATATACCTCCCATCTGGGAGCTAAGACAATGCCCAGGTAAGCAAATATAAAGGGAAGAAATAGAAGGACAGATTAAAAAACAGAACATCTGTGTAAATGTTGTCTTAATCAAAATGGAGTCACTTTTGTCAACCCTAACAAAAAATAGAGCCAAAACATTATGAAGATTGAGCTCTGAGAGACAACTGCCTGATGGTAACTATGATGAGAGACTCTGCCAGAACCACAAACTTGAACAAAGGCCACTACAACATCAAACAAATAAATACACTTGCAAGAACATCTGCTCAAGAGCAGTCTGTTAAAGTTTAGACTGGTGCCACTCATATTGTAAATCCATGAAGCCCAGGATTATTGTTTCATTTTGGCTTTTAACTTTCCTTTGTCTCAGCCTCTGAATATGTTCACTGTTTACAATGGCATGAGTGTTTCCATTGCAGTGTTCTGCTATTCCCGAAAAAGCATTATCATTCTCCAGAGAATCTCTCTCTGTTATTTACTGCTGAGGATTAGAACCTGAGCTAGACTGAAGGCATTGGAATGCACTAGCTATAGTTATCCCTTGGTATCTTTCAGAGGATTGGTTCCAGGACCACCTCATAAACACCAAATCTGTGGATGTTCAAGTCTCTTATGTAAATTGGTACAGTATTTGTACATGAATTACACATCCTCTAACACTTTAACTCATCTCTAGATTACTTATAATACCTAATTCAATATAAATGCTTTGTAAATAGTTGTTTTCTGTAAGTATCTAGGGAATAATGGCAAGAAAAAGTGTGTACCTGTTCTGTACAGATCCATTTAAAAATATTTTTGATGCACAATTAGACGAACCCATGAATGCAGAAACTGTGCTGGTACTGGGGATACAAATATTATGAAACACAATTCTCAACTGCAAAAAGTTCAAAATCCAAAGGAAGATCTTTTCATCAGTATTTTCTACTGATACAGAGTGAAGGCAGACATTGTAAAGATAGAGAAAAAGAGGAAGCAGAAAATAATCAGAGTAAAGAAAATTTGTGTCTCAGAAACCCTAGAGTAGAGGATGAGTATGATAATTTCTTTATGAACTGGGATAATTTGCTAAACGTAAACCCCACCAGAATTAAATGTAGTTTAAACACTTCTGTATCACTAATTCTGGGCTGGGCAATACATGGCATTTAGAGCAACACTCATTCTTTCGATCCCTGGTAGATCACAGTATCATTTCCCACTGAGGCCACCTATGGCTTCAATATCTTTTTCAATATCATATACTCCAGGCAGCCACGACCAATCTATCAAGTTGCTTTACAAGAGGAAACTTACTTATCATCATGCCAGTGTGTGGAATTTCTCAAATAATGCCTTTGACTCCATTCTTCTGAGTTGACTACTGAACATACGTAAAGATAGGTCACCGTTCATTTAGTGTATTGGTCCTTACAGTAAAATCACCCGGGCTTTTTTTTTTTTTTTAAATCTTATTGCCTAACTTCACTGCAAACCAATTAAATACAAATCTCTAGAGAGCAACAGTATTTTTTTAAAGTTCCTTAGGAGACAACAGTAGTCAGCCAAGTTTGGGAATCATTGTGCCTAAACAAGGAATGCATCATTGAATTTCTGGGTACAAAGACACTAATTATATAGCATGCTCCAAAGGAGGGCATCTGCTGATTAAGATAGTATCAGTTATCCGGGTCTTATACCCAGTTGGTTTAAATGTCAACTGATCCTCAGGTATAGTATATTTCACATTGCATGCAAGTTTATATGCCGATAAAAGCACAGAATCAATTACCACATTGCAATCATTATTTTATTGTGTTTTTGATTCTGTTAATTTTCTATTTTATGTTAGGCAGACTAGAACAGCAAGGTTTTTAGCAATCTTATAATGATAAGAACAGGAGTAGAAGACATTTTTTTTCTCTGACTTACTTGAAATATTGACATTATTAGAAAAAGCCACCAAAACAAAAACACCAGAGATAAAAAAAAAATGCCCCCATTAGAAAATAATTTATCATATCAAAATTAATCGCTTTCAGCTAGCAACAATGCCACTCTTTGGTTGTCAAGTTAACTCAATTTCAATTTAACTGAGCCACTCTATCATCTGAATCAGAGTAACAGACAGAGAAGAATTAAGGTAATTCAGAGGCTGCATAGATGATGTGCCCTGGATAAGGATTGATCCTAGGGAATGTTTTTTCATTTTCATTTTTATGTCTCTCTCCCTCTTTCAAGAATCATCTTTCTTAATTGTGATGATGAACGTGTCATCCAATTTATCTTTTTCAATTTCTGTGATGCACATTTTCTTTGTTAAAAACTGTGAAAGGGAGTATTCAAGGCAACTATTATGGGGTCTGCTTCTACCCAAAAATGAGATCTTTCCCAAACCTTCTCAAGGAATCCAGGGCTATTTTAGCAAATACTATAAATAGGGCTCTGTTTCATTCTTTATGACATTAGAAAGCTTTCAATCAGTTTGCAAAAATGGTTCTAGATATCCTTTTATGTAAGGTGAGAGAAACAAGGGCGAAAGGATTTGCAGAAAGTTCTACTTCACATTAGCTGAGACACTAATTCAGCAGTCATTTCTTGAAAGCACAGATGTCAAAGCACCCTCCTGGGCCAGTGGGATGTAAAGATGAATAAGACATAGTCACTATACCCAAGACAATTATCTTACCAATTGATAAATCTGACAACAGTTACCCTGTGAAGGGCAAAGAAGACTGATGAGCTGTTGGAGAGCTTCTCTGTCCCAACTGCGCAGCTAGCTAGCAGCAAAGCTGGTTTGCAAGGCTACTTTCTGTGCCTTTGAATATAGTTGCACTTGAGCTTTATCTCCACAAGCAGGTAATGAGCACCTTGAGAACATTCTAGTATCTTCTGTAACTTCAGTATATTCTGGAGTCCTCATGTGGGTCAGTCTCTGTACAGAATTGCATTTGAGAATCTCTTAGTAGTCTAGGAGCAAACAATAAAAAGAAATCCTGCCTTAGTCCATTCAAGCTGCTATAACAAAATGCCACAGATAGGGTGGCTTATACGAAACAAGCTCTTATATCTTATAGTTTTGGAGACTGCAAAGTTCAAAATCAAGGCACTTGGTGACTCTGTAACTGGTGGAGACTCATTTATATGTGGTGCCTTAAAGGTAAGAAAGAGAGCTCTCTGGGTTCTCTTTTATAAGGACTGTTTAAGATCTCCTCCTTCGTGATTTAACCACTTTCCCAAGGTCCCACTTTCAAATACCATCACATATGAATACGGGGCTCAGAAATATTCAATTTGTAGCAAATTCCATTCTTTATTTGGGTCTTTCCAAGGTCATTAAAGGAAGCACGCCAAAACCCACAGTAATATTTCTTCAAGTCTGTCTTTATTGCCTCCCCAGGGGTCTCACAACTCACACTGTCCCAGAGCTAAAGACAGCTTATTTCCCCTTTCTGCCTTTCTCTCTCTCAAGTATTTTCCTCCATTTTTTACTATGTACATTGTTAGTTTCCTTCCTATTCCTTATCATTCTCTAATTTACTTTATGCTGCAAAGCAGAGAAACTTCCCTTTCTCTTTTGCCTCTCTAGTATTGTCTTTCTCATCCACCTAGTCTCTTGATTCTGCTTGATGAAAATTGTGCACACTGGGTAGGCAAACACAGGTAAGAACAGAAACAGAAGTCCTGAAACTCTCCCACTTTAAATCCTAGAAGCTCAGGGCAGTACTTCTCAAAATCTGGCCTGCAGATCACCTAGATGCAAGATCTTTGGTTTGAAGTAACTTCTCAGCCTGTTGATTCACAATCTTTAGGGGAGGTGTTTAGCAATCTGCACTTTAATAAGCACCTAAAAGGGTTTTTAAACAAATTGAAAATCGCTGTTATATATTATAAAGATGGAGAGAGATAATTGAGGGATGCAGTTTCTAGGGAAATTTGCATAAATAATAACTTTTGAGTAAAGTCTAGAAGAGTGAGTACGATAAATAAGTAGAAGATGTAAACAGTATAAAGTTATGCCAGGAAACTGCATGAACATAGAGGATTACAGTATAGGTGCAAGTGCAAGTAAATAGTGCAAGGAGTGAGGCAGTATGTGTGTGTATTTGCCTATGAGGTAGAGGTAGAAAGAGAAAGAGATTCTCTGCAATAGAGAGAAATCTTTATGGCTTTATTAATTGTCCACTCTTTGACATCAGGAATGTTTATCATCAATTCTCACACTTTAACTTGTAGAAAATTATTCTTCTTTGTGATATTTTTTCATTGCTTGATAATGCTCTCCAAACATTTTCTTACTTTCTACTATATAGAACGACTGAAGTTCTAGTTTAATAATCACAATCAGTATTGGTATTTGTCCGGAATCTGTGATAAGCTTCTGCAAGCATGTCAACCACTACATTGACACTAAATCACTCTCTGCTAATGTGAAGACTGTTTATGTGAACCCTCTTGAACATTATTGCTGAAACCAGCTCCAACAATATGAGATAATTTAAAATATACCTGGACAATGTATGGCCTTTTCAGTATTAATTGAAAGTTATGATAAAGTGTGTAAGAAGATGGCCTTTGTGTCATATCTTTGAGCCCCAGCAGTGAGACCTTAGATAAGGCTCTTAATGTCTCTAAGCCCTAGTCTCCTTATCAGTCAAATATAATGAAAATAACTAACACCATAATGTAACAATGATTAAATGAGGTATTTGATATAATGTACTTACCAGAATGTCTGACACATGATAAACATTCAATAAGTAGTAGTTTCCATTATTTATCCTACAGTCTAGGTCTAAATGTATGGATCAATATTAGTGTAACTAAGGTATTGGGATTTTAGGTATCATGTATTCAGAGGGGGTTCGTGTAGGGATGAACACAGTATCTAAAATCAGGCTATTTAACTTCATATCCCTCCAGACTTATCTAATATCATCTCAGTGACCTTAAGAAAGTCACTTATTCTCTCTTTCCCTCAGTTTCCTCCATTTTTTTTTCTTTTTTCTTTTTTTTAGAGATAGGGTCTCGCCATGTAGTTCAGGCTGGTCTTGAGCTCACTATGTAGCCCGGGCTGGCCTCAAACTTGTGGTGATACTCCTGCCTCAGCCTCCTAAGTGCTGGTATTGCAGGCATGTACCACTATGTCCAGCTTCTCCACTTCTAAGTAGGAAAAATAATAGTACTTTTACAAGGTTGTTGAAAACTTTAATTAGATAATCTATAAAATATATTTTTGAGAAATGCCTACATAATTGTTAGCTATGATTATTATCATCATATAAATAGAAGTCAAATGTTATACTCCCTATTTTGTATTTTGTTCTGATGAGGAAGGCATCCAAGTATAAATTTAATGCTTATAAAACATAACTTATACAAATACAGAATGAATACATGATAGAGATTTATTAATTTATTAATTATGGAACCAGTACAAATTAAGCTGTCCCAATGTGATGTGTTGATATTTATTAAAAATAAAATAAAGCTTTAAAAATAAACATACAATTTTAAAAATCAATGTTAGAATCAGATTGTTAAGAGAACTTGTTAATGTTATATAAAACAATAAATCATAACATGTGAAGTTTTTTTTCCTACCAAACAAAATCCTGTAAGGAAACATGCAACTTCATAGTGTCACGGTCTACTAAATCAGTAAGTGTCAGAGTCAAATACTGGTATATTTTCCTAAAGCATCAAATAATTCTTGACTTACTCTGTTAAATAGCGTACTCATAATTCTGTCTTATTTCTAAGTTTCAAAAAAATTTTTCTTAAATATAAGGCAGAGTTACTTTGCTAATTAGGCTAAAACACTGCAAAGTAGGAATATTTTCTTCTATATATTGAATATTCCTTGCAGCATTTGTGCAATAACATTTATTAAATATGTATTATAGGTTTCCAGAAAGCTGTTGCATAAGAGGATAAAGAAAAGGTCTATGTTCTTGAAAGATTCACAGAGAAGTGGAAAGCCTCAATAGATTCTTGGTGATTGATGAACCAGATGTGCACTATATTTATAAAAGTATTTAAGAATCTAAATTCTAATTGGATTGGAATACTGTCTGGCTATGTTGCCTTGGCAAACTTCTTCCCCCTTTACTTATCTCTACCACAAAAGGAAAATAATAACCACATCTTATAAATAGGTAATAATATTAAATAAGTTAATACTTAGAAAAGTGCCTAGCACACAGCAAGTACACAATAAGTGCTAAGTAACACTACTATTACTATAATAAAGTCTTACAAACTGTTTAACTGTGTTTCAAAGACAAAACTTGCCTGATCCTGAAATCTTAACAATAGATATATGCAATGCCTAACCAATGGGAGATACTTAAATACTTAATGAATGAAAGAATAAAGGAATGAATGAATATCGGATTTTTTTATCATACCTGCAAATAAAGTAGTCTACCTCCCCAAATGCTAAGTGAAAATCAAAATATCTCCATGGCCTTTCTAAAAACATATCTTCAAATAGGTCAGCACAGTTAATGTACCCATAGACTTAGCATCCTATGACTTGCAAAATATTATTGAAAA
Organism: Erethizon dorsatum; assembly: GCA_028451465.1. Taxonomy (NCBI): domain Eukaryota; kingdom Metazoa; phylum Chordata; class Mammalia; order Rodentia; family Erethizontidae; genus Erethizon; species Erethizon dorsatum. The sequence continues at coordinate 59,186,148 of CM051825.1, read as the reverse complement.
TTGAGTACCAAATTACTGAGCTGAGACTTCAGTATAAGAAATGGAGATACTAAGTAAAATTGTTTTCTAAATGTTGTTCACTTTTCAGTCCATTGCTTTCTTATAACCTTCTTATACGCCTTCCAATTATCAGCAGAAACCAGATTCCCTAAAACAATCCATTTGGCTTTTAAACTACAGAAGCTTGAGTCTGCAGAGCTCTTAATGGTGGTGCATGCTATTATAAATGCTTCCCAAAGAGTCAAAAAAAAAATCCTTTGTTTCCAAGTCTTCTTCTTCCCTCCTAAGTTTCTTAACACCCTACACTGTCAGCTGTAATACTAAGCCTGAAGGGTCCTGATGAAATGATCAATGCTTTTTTTTTTTTTTTTTTGTGGGTACTGGGGGGTCAACCTCAGGACCTCACGCGCCAACAGACACCCGTGCCACTGAGCGATATCACCGGCCCCTTTTTTGTATGTGGGATCCGGGAGTCGAACTCGGGCCCTCGCGCTTGCAAGGCAGGCGCTTATGCCGCTGAGCCATCTCACCGGCCCCAGGATCAATGCTTTTGAGTCAGAACACATTAGAATATGATTCTGCAGAAAACAGAATTCATATTTTTGCCATTTAGGATTTTCCCCATAACATCTACACAAAAGTGTCTGAATCCAGTTTTCTAATTAAATACTATAATGGAAAAATACTGTATTTATTTTCAAAGCTTCCACCTAGATGATATAATTTCTTAGAAACCTTACTATTGTGTTCTAACACTGATTTTGTGATAATTGATTATTTTTTGGTTGTTTCAGTAGGTGGTGAGTTAATAAGAAATCCTACTTTTTTGTGGCCCCAAATCTTAAAGTGATACACAGTATATATTAGGCATTTAATAGCTAAACACAATCTCCTTTTTGTTTATTCTCTAGCTCATACTATCTAATAGGAATCCACACTTGTGTCACAAATACAGGAAGGGCTTATCCACCTTCAGGTGGATCCTAGGGTGGTTTCCATGCCTAAGGATCTCTTTCTTTCCCTTGGGACTTATTTGAAATCTTCCTGTTTTTTTAATATTTATTCAAGCCCACAATACCTGACACAGTTCCAGCCTCCTGTGATCTCACTAAAAGTTCACATTTGTGCCCAACCATGTCCTGCCCTGAATTATTCTACACGTACTGATTGTGTGCTCATCGTGATACCATCATAATTTTCTGCTTTTTTGCATATTCCATGATGCTCAGCTGGATGCACAGACTGAGAATTTAAAGAATTTTTCAAATAGAGCTTGCTCACAGGTTATAAACCAAAGACTTCCAGCAGTTGCAATGGAAAGTGCCTTGTGTCCAATTGAAATCTCAAACATGTGTCTCCCTAGAATATTTGATCATGGCCATGAAGCCAGTTAAATTTATTCTTTCCACTTTCAAAGTCTTAAGAAACTAATAACTGATTCAAAACCATTAACTCATAGCTCAATGCTAGAATAAAACTAATAATATTACATTTTAAAATCTGTCCTTCCTCCTCCTCCCACATAGGGTTAGCTCTAGTTAAGGTACACTTAATTCAAAAGCTAGTCTGCTTCTTCCTCTTCTCTATTTTTTTCCAGACTTCTAATTTAGAAGAATATTGTTTAGCACTAGTTTAAAAGACATAAAATCACATTACTATGCTTTTCAGAGGAGGAGAAAATTGACTGATAGATCCCTTTGTCTCTTCTGGAAGCTTCCTTACCTCTAATTCATTTATAGAATAACAACACTTCTTTTCTTTCTACCCTGCCACTCTCTTTCTCTCTGTCTGCCCTCCACTCCTTCTGAAACTTGAGGGCCACAATTCTTAACTTCCTGAGGGCAAACCTAACTAATGAGAGTTTTTTGACCCTTAGAGGATGATAAAACAAATAAAAATTTAAAAATATAATAAAATAATGCTAAGGTTCATATAATAACTGTTGATGGATGTCTTCCTGCAGGTTTTTGAGACCCTGTAACTGATATGAAAGTCAGTACACATCAGAAACCACAGGAAAGCATATCACTTCATTCCATTAGCAATATATGAAAGCGCCAAGCCACAAGTTATAAAAATAGAAGACATCTTCCAGTAATATGTTTGTTTGGGCCACAGTTGGTATCACCTGTGGTATTCCTGAAATGGAATAAAAGATAAAATCACCATCACTTTACTAACTTCAAATAAAGTAGAAAAGAAGCTTTGTAGCATTTAAATACAAACTCATAAATGCATAGTCAGGTCTAGAAGAGAATAAACACTTCAAGGGCAAAATGCTGCTGCTACTCCTGTTGCTGCTGATACAAAAGTTGTGAAGATAGAAATACCTGATTTGATTTATACACAGCTTCTTTTCCTGACAGCAAAGGGCATGCACGTTTTGATATATCTCATTTAACCTTACCATCTCCACTTAGTAAAATTCCAAGATTACCAGAAGAAAAAGCCATAGTATAATAAAACACTGATCTGGAAGTGAATGTCATTGCTTAGAGACAAACAGAAAGACAAATAGGTGCTTGTAATAACCATGCAGTATAGGAGAAAGTAATAGTGGAAGGATGACAAAGATGTAGAAGGAAAGTGGAGGAGGAAGACATATAAGAGATGAAGTTGCCAGATGGATACACAGAGCAAGTACACAAGAGAAGAGAGAAAAGAATTGCTGTAGGCATGAATACAAGAAAATATTCAGAGAAGAGGGTAAGAAAGAGAATAAAGAATACATTGTGGGGAATTAATCAGTTAAATTGAAACAAATTTAGAGGGCTGACTTACTTCAGAATTTGCCAGGGTTCTACTTTCTAGTAGTCTTGATATCATCTCCTTTTTTGGGGAACAGTCATTAGTGGCCAGGTATTTTTATACTTGATTTTCCATTGTGTCCTGGAAGCCACTTTACAACTCCTCCCTATGTTCTGAAGGTTTCTGGGCTTGAGACTGGTTACAGATCCATATTTTTGAGCATGTCCTTAGAACAATACCCATTTCCTCCCCCCACCCAGTATGGAAGGATGAAAACTTCTAGTTTTGATTTCTTGGTCCAAGATTCTTCAGAGTCCAGCATGGTTTGCTTCAAAGGATTAATATCATGCAGATTAGAAGACAAAGTTTTTCTCAAGCTTTCCAAACCAATATTAGGGGGCTCTGTTCCTGAGTTAAGAAACAATAACTATAATAAAATAAGAATTCTTTCATAAGTATCTATTTCTGACTTCACTTCTGAGAAGGAAATTGCCTGAGACTCCATGGTTTGATGCATACCCTGTGGCTGATAAACTAAACTAACTTATTTTACTTTAAGACGTGTTCCCTGTTTCTTCCATGTTACACCTGGACACTAAAAAGTCATAGATACCGGGCCACAGAAATATAAACAAAAATATATGAGCTAGGCATGGTGGTGCATGCCTGTAATCCCAGCACTCTGGGACGCTAAGGCAGGAAGATCTCAAGTTCTAATCCAGCCTGGGCAACTTAGTGAAAGCATGTCACAATATAATACATTTTAAAAATGGCTCAGGATGCAGCCCAGTGCAAAGGTCCTGGGTTCAATTCCCAGTACACTCCCTTCCCCCAAAAAGGTAGATGAATGAATATGCCAGAAATGAGGATGAAGAAGTCAAAGACAGGAGAGAAGAAGAGGGAGAAAGAGAGGGATAAGAAGAACAAGAATCAGAAGCAAAATAAAGATAGTCTTTAGGGCTATGGAGAAAATTGAAGAGAAATTCAGATAAGAGTCATGATAACTGCGATCCAGGGCCAATTTCATAGGTGTACGACCCAGGTAAGTGCACAGGCCTGCACTTAGAAGATCTCATGCTTACTTTAAAGCTCATCTGCCACTGCCTTGAATTCTGAATTTCATAACAAAGGAACTGAAAAACTATGTAGATGGTCCTACTGGAATCATATTCCATTTCTCAAACTCTACCTCAATGGCTATATTACTTAATACTAGGTCCACCTGGTATTTTCACCTATGAAGTGGTAACAGTGACAGTAGCTAGCTCACCAAACTGCTAGAAAGATTCAGTGAGATAATGCGTGCAAAGGGCTTATTGATGTGCCTGACAAATATTAAATACACAACAAAGGTTGGTTTTGCTGTTATTACTACCAGTTAGATTGGATATGAGGCACAGGAGATGTCTTCAGTGTTCTCGCAGATCAGGCACATTTTATCTATCCTTAAATCAGCCTTATTCCTCAAGTTAGGAATCATGGCAACAGCATACAGAAACTATGACTCAGGCCATCAGCCCAATCTCTCCTGATCTGTGGGATCTTCCCTGAAGGCCATCAGGAACTCCCATCAATGAAATGTGTCCTAAGCCTTCCTCCCCAATTCCAGGTGGCACTGGTACCCACATTCTAAGCCAAGTAATCCCCCAAGTATCACTGTTATCCACACTTACATGTTTCTCTGCCAACTTTAAACAGTACGCTTGAATTTTGCACATGCTGCACCCTGATTTTGGATTGCAAGGAAAAATTCATTTTCCCAGAGTATTGATTTTGAAACTGATGTCTCTTTTTTCATTTGTCTTCATGGAAAGACACTTTGCACCACAGTGTCTAAAAGCAAACTTCAGACACCTCTGTTGTGACAAATCTTCATGTCCACCTTGTGTTCAACATCACTAAAGCCAAGGGGAAAGGAGGGGAGACCCTAGGGCTCAAATCTTTGATTCCTTTCCCAAGGCCTAGGAGTCATAAACTCCATTTTGGCCCATGTGGGCTGGAGCTCACTGGACTGTGGCCTAGCTGCAAGAAGCCCTGAAAGTACAGTAGCATCTTTAAGACTCTTGAAACATAATAAGAAAATTCAATTCTTTGAGAAAAGATTGGCCCAGCAGGTGACATGAAAGAATGCTGGGAATACTGAAAAGAGAAAAGAAGAGAAAATGCAAAACTAAAAAATGAAATGATAAAGGATGTTATTATGTCAGCTTTGCCCTAGCTTTCTATTGCAGCTCTTAGAAAAGAATACTAATGTAAGACAATGGAAATTTGAAAATCTTCAAATGTTCTATTTTTCTTTGTGGAATGGTTGCAAAAGAAAATTACTTTTGATTATATAGCTGTCAGAATCTACTTTCTTATTTGAGGGTTGGTATTTACACTGAATTCAAAGAAGTTTAGAGATATAAGGAATAAGCTTGAGTGTGCACACACACACGTACACACAAAGACTTTGAGAAATAATCCTTTAGGCCAATAGAGATTTTGGTCAGATGTAGGAAACACAAGAACATTCTGGGCTCCATACCAGGATCTGAGGCCAGGAGGCAATTAGAAGGGACAATGTATTACAGGTGTAAGTTCAAATTAGTGTTCTATGAGGGAACCAAGTCCTTCATTCTATCATTATGTGCTCTATAATAATTTATAGACAATGTGATTTGTTTTATTCCATAAAGTTATGGAGAAGGCTATTTCAAACTATTTAAGGTACAATTTAATGAATGTTAAAGGTTAAAGGACACAGAATATACAATAGTTTGCATTGCATATCACTATGATTTCAAAATCCTAACTCTGGAGATAGAAGAACTCAGAATGAATTAGAAAGCTTCCCAAAATTGCATTAATCTTTGGATCTATACATCAAGACTTGTTCATGGTCTACATACCTGGATACCCATACAAGATCTATTTCCTCATCTGAGAAAGGATAACACAAAATCAGTTTACAATTTAGCCTACAGTTAACTGTGATATACCAGGACAGGAGAACCATACAATAGATCCTTCTGTTTGTGTGTCTTTTGTGTTTGTAATTTCAGAATTATTTTTATCACCTAGTTTAATCAAATAATAAAGTGTGGGTAGAAAACATACATCAAAGGCAAAAAAAGGTACATTTTCTAATGTTCTTTATGCAGGAAATTCTCATGTTTCCTTTTTGGAACCCATCATCTTTGGTGTGGAACCATTTTGGGATCACAGACTCCTTTGACGTTCAAATACCTGATAGGTACCCCCTACCTGAAAAAATACATATTTTCAGGTAGAGGAATAAACTTTAAACTGTTTCTTTACCCCTTCAAGAAGAAAGAAGTGGTTTAGGGTTGATTCCATCCCTCCAGAGCAGCTCAGTCTGAAGATGGGAAATATGTAAAATAAAGCTAGACGTATTGTGAGTATGTGTATGTGTGTGTTTGTGTGTGTGTGTGCTGGCTTTGAATTTTTGACCTGCCTGCTTCAGTCTCCTGAGTAGCTAGGATTACAGGTATACACTACTGCTACTGGCAGTGATACTGTTTTATAAGAAGTAGTGTTAAGCTCATCTCAAAAACAAAAATATACACTCTTCCCAAGGACTCAATTGGGGCATGCATCACAATCACAGAATATAGGAGTTGTATTTGTAAGAAAATTAATATTTGTGGTATTAAGCTGTATTTTCTTTCAAATTGTGTCAGATGGAAAGTGCAGCTTCAGGGTACAGAGTGATCAAAAGGCTAGATCCAGCTCCAGCCTTCTCCTTGGGGAAGGCTGAAGGGTCTGTTCGGAAAACACAAGAAGAATCTCGGCATCTTCTAATTCTGTGCGGAGAGTGGTAAGTCCAAGAAAAGGATGTAATGATATTGAACCCAACTAGAAGGCTGCAATAGAAAGAGGTGAGAAGAACTTAGAGAAACTGAGAACTTCACAGGGAACTCCCTTCTAAGGCATCTTCCTTTATAGCTCGGTCCCCTTGTGATGGCTAATATTATGTGTCTATTTGCTATAGGGTACCCAAATATCAGCTCAACCATTACCGTAGTTGTTTCCATGAAGCCATTTTTGGATGTCATTAACATTTAAATTGATAAGGTAAAGTGAATTGTATTTCCTTAATGAAAGTGGGGATCTTTCAATCCTAAGTTAGAGGGATTCCTGCCTGCCTGCCTTGAGATGGGGCATTGGCCTTTCCCTGACTTTGAACTCAAGGGAAAACACTGACTTTTTTTGAGACCTGAGCCTGCCCACCTTTGGATTGGAACTTACAACATTATCTTAAGGTTACTTGTTGACTCATCCTATGGATCTTGGAACTTGCTTTCCTCCAGAATGATGCTAACCCGGTACTTACAATAAATCTCTGTGCACACACACACACACAAACATAATTATTTTCTCCTGTTTCTCTGGAAAGTTCTAAAAATAACACACAGTGGAACATTATTTAAACAAGGGGCTTACTTTTGAATGCTTTGACTTGGTATTGTTTGGGGCAAGTACTGGAACATTCCCTCAGAAGAAAAAAAAAAAACCTTAATCCTTTATTTCAAGTCAACATATTTTTCTACTAAAAAAAGAAAAGAAAAAAGAAAAAACAACTTGTTCTGTAAGAAAAAGAGTATCACATTGCTCTATAGTCATCTGTTGTGCACAAAACCAGCTCTTCGTGAAATACTATCTAGACACACATAGGCATCTACAGAAGTTATTTAATTGGAGAAACCATAACTATTTTTGTTGTTCTTGGCTGCCTCATTAACACAAAAAACTGGAAACCTCCTCTGTGTGCCAAAAATAATGGAGAGGGTAAAGAGGAGTGTAATGCAGTTTCTGTGTACATATTGGCACAAATTCCTTGACTTTTCCATGAACTTCAATTTGTGAACCTCCACCTTATATATTTTGATATGTGTATGTGTCATTGAACTTTTAGTTCTTTTCCAAATTAATACTGAAATCTTGTAATGATAGACTGGCCCTCCCAGAATTAAAAATGTAGTGTTTTCTTATTTTTATTTTCAAAATAGAAACCTTAAAAATTTTATCATAGTTTATCTCCTCACAAAGGTACATAACAAAATCCAAGAAGCCCCCAAAAGAGGAAGACTGAAAAGTGCAAGGTTCTCTTCAAACGCTAAGCCTATCGTTTGTCTAACTATGTGCCCTCCAGCTGTCATTTGACATGGCAAACTGCAGTCTAGCCTTTCAGATATCCTTGAATTGAATTAGCCACATTCAGAAAGGGTCAGCCTTTAAGTGGTATGGAAGCTTGCAACCCACACAGGAGCTGACTAAATTATCATCTCTCAACCTGCCTTAGTGCTAAAGATACAGAGTTCTGAGAAATCTGTGCCTCAAGGACACTTGGTCCTTGAACCTCTAGTGCAGAAAGAGGAAACACTGTATTTCGAGTCAGAAGGCATGGACTCCAGTCCCAAATCCCCTACAAACTAAAACAAGCAGATAAAACAGAATGGTAATTTGAGGGGAAAAATGTAGCATGTTCCTTTAATTAAAGGAAACCTTCCACCAACATTGAGTATACAAAGCAAGTAAAAGTAGCAGTGATCTGATGGATTGCCAGTAGCCTCCCCTTGAAGCATTAGTAAGCAGTTAATAACTCAAACATTTTGGTATAGGGAGGTTCCCAACCTATCTGAAAAACCTCTTTTATGCAAATATAGATTCCTTGTCTTCATTCCAAATCTACTGACTCAGAATCTCAAGGGGCAGAACCCAGAAAACTATTTCCAACGGGCAGAACCCAGAAAACTATTTCCAATGGGCTCTCTGGATGATTCTTAAGGTGCTCAACTGGCTGGTATGAATCAGCATTTGGAATTAATACAGCAGAATCTCTGTAATATTCTTCCATGTGACCAAAACAACAACTGAGAAATAAATAACACATGATTCCCTCTCTACACTATAAGACTATTTTTATTAGCTTCAAGTTGCCATATTGAAAACAGATGGCTGGTAAATTGCACCATCATTTTAGCTCGATTAGACATGGTCAAGTGATGACAGGTAAATAATGAAATTACTTGTAAGGATTTTTCCATCCTTCATCTTTTTATAAAAGCTTTTCCTTTCCACTCTCAAATATTTGTGGTTAATTCTTTCAAGTGATATTATCTCTTTTGAGGAATAAATGAGGGCTACAAAATTCCCTTCAAAATGTTTTCTGCAAACACAGGAGATATTTTGTAGCGGGTCTCCATTTGCAGATGAGATATGAACCCAGGCCTGGATACCAGGGTACTGAGAAGTCATTCCAAAACGACCCACAAACAAACAAACAAACAAAAAAACAAAAATTCCAGAGTGCTAACTTGCAAAAAGGAGGAAATAAAATTACTGTTATATAATACACATTCAATGAAATTTACCTATTATTATTCACACTTTTTATTGTCATAATATTAACAGAAATATACTCAGACATTTTCAGGCAAGCCGTTTAGCCAAAGAAGATGTGTGTGTGCCTATGTGTGTTTGTGTGTGTGTGTGTGTGTGTTAAATGTTCAACAATTATTAAAGATATTTCTTTTTTTTTTTTATGTGGGTTCCAGGAGTCGAACTCAGGACCTCGTGCTTGCCAGGCAGGTGCTTACGCCACTGAACCATCTCACCAGCCCCTTAAAGATATTTCTTAACCAGTAATCTTTTTAAAAAATTGGGGAAAAAAATGAAAGAACTCTAAAATAATGTTTTTTCTAACACTAGTGCACATCCAGGTCACCCGGATGGCTTGTTTAAAGACAATTGTTGGGTTCTACCTTAAGAGTCCCTGATTCTGTAGGCCTGGGGGAGAGTCCAGGAACTTGCATTTCTAACAAGTTCCCAGGGGATGCTGTTACTACCAAGCTGACCCCCAACTTGAGAATCACTGCACTAGAACATGCTTTTTACTCCATCATGCTTGGAGTTATTTGCTATGTAACTAAGGCCAAATACTATGTTCAGATTAGTACTGTCCTTAAAACTTTCAGTGTGGTGCAACAATCCTATTATGTGCTGAAACTGGTTAATCAAATGTATTTTCAAATGCTCTAGGCCTTTAGGCAGTGTTCTGCGAAGATCAGGTAATTTTCTGTTAAAAATTGACAACTATAATCTATCCTCCTTAATGCTGTAAGAGAAATTTATTGGCTCAGGTAATTGTGATGTTCAAGGCATGGGTGGATCCAGACCAAAACAATATCTCAATGTCCCTTTCTCTTCATTATTTAGTTCTGCTTGTTTGTCCTTTTCTTTGTGGGATAAACAATGCCTTCAGACATATAGCACTACGTCTTTAAGAGGCAATAGAGAAGGCATTTGACAAGTCATGAGTTACAAGGTAGAGTGACACAATGTCTCTTGTTATCCTCAAGTGAAATCACACATGATTAGCTATACTGGAAACATAACCACATTTCAGACCAACTACCATAAACACAGGAAACAAGTGCCCAGATTAACTAGCCCTTGGTTACACGATTGCTGTGATGGCTGGGGAAAAACAGAACTGTCTCCATTACTTTTCTCTCTTGCTGAGACAAAATACTTGATGCCCAAAATTAAGGAAGGAAAGTTTTATTTGGCTCACAGTTTGTAGAGGTTTCAGTTCATACTCAGCTGGCTCCAAGGCAGGGTGGCATGGCTGAGGGGCAACCATTCATGGTGGCAGAAGATACAAAAAGCAAGAAGGGCAAAATGGGAGAGGTGCAATCCTCTTTTCCTCCCTTATATAATATGCAGGCTACCAACCCTAGGGCAGGTATAAAACTCATACCACCAATCCCAGCACTAGACAATGAACCAGTCACAAACTCTGGATTCAACCACCTCGGAAAAGCCCAACCCCCATGACCGCATGAGGCACTGGGGGACATCTGGACACAAACCATGACAAGAACACTTTGATTTAGAGTTGTACCAGAAGCAGAAACAGCAATACCCAATTCTACGGTGGAAATACTACATAACAATGAGGATTATATGTTGAGAACAGAGGTTGAACAACTGAAATGGAGAGAAGAGAATGAAGACAGAAACTGAGAATAATAAAGGATGCGACTCTACTGCAGTGAATTCAAATCTATGTAAACAGAGCCCTGCCACAACAATCTACACTAGCAAACTTTTAATAGGAAGCCCATTCTTCCATTTGCTTGGTAAAACTATGTTTCTACCACCATTTGTGGGGGCACTATCAGGCACTGAACCCAGGTGTTCACACCTTTAGGCTACACCTTCAATCTATTTATTCATTTATTTATTAATAAATAGGGTCTTATACATTGCCCAGAGAGGCTTTCAACTAGGGAGTTTCCTGCCTTAGCCTTCCATGGAGCTTGGATTACAGTCATGTACCACCACACCTGGCACTTCACCACCACTCCTGCTGCCTAGAACTCTGTATTCTTTTTTTTTTTTGGTACTGGGAATCAAACTCAGAACCTCGCGCTTGCCAGGCAGGCGCTGTGCCACTGAGCTATTTCCTCAGCCCAAACGCTGTGTTCTCTTCCTGCTATTTCCAAACCAAATAACTCATAAGTCTCCATCACATAGTAGGCATTTACTATGGATTATTAAATCAATGAACAGAACAAAGAAGGAAGAAACAAACCAAATTGAACGTAGGTAACATAAGCTTCCTGAGCTTTCTTGTTGGCCTAAAAACAATTCAAAAGGAGAGAGAAAAATAAAATGAATATATTTGCTAATTACTTTTGAGGGTGGATTTGACAATTAAGTATAAACATACCTATGAAAATTGACAATAAAAACATAAATGTAAGGTACTATTATTAACAATGTTGTATAAGATTTTTTGTTTCTCTGCACAGTGGTAGCCTGGGAAACTATTAACACTGGAAAATACTAACCCAGCAATGTTGCCTAACTTTGCCGAAAGAGTTCAACTATTACTATTCTGGTCATCTATTTCTTCACTTATACCAGGGGTCCTCAACCTGGCAATATACACAAATTTCATAAGGACTGTTATAACACACTGCTACCTAGGCTCATCCTAGAGATTCTGATTAAATTGTGTAGGCAGGAAGCCAGGCATCCGTAGGTTTTAAATTTCCACAGGTGATTCTAATATGCAACTAGATTTGAAAAGGCCTCGGCACCTTATAGTCTTCTTAGTACCTTTGTCTCTTGGAAATAGGCTTCGCAGTTTGCTTCAGATGAGTTTCTTAGACCTCAGGTACAGAACATGAACTTTTCTTTTCCCTTAAATTAGCATTGTTGCCCTCAAAAATATGAATGGACACTTTTGTAATAGTCTCTCAAGCAGAAATTGTCTCCCAAATGTGTCTTTCTTGCAGGGCTATGAACAGAAAACAAAAAGTAAAACAACCATCAAGATAAATGACAATATATTCTAGAGAGGAAATGTTTATCTAGGAGGTTTGTAGTTTTTAAAATTTTATTCCTGCTTCTAAATATTTATAAATTAAGAGAAAGAGTCTTAGAGGATAATATAATTAAAATCCGAAAACTTGCATTCTGAGTTCTAATTACAGTTGTACTCTCAGTTTACCAAACATTCCTTGCAAAAGTTAAATGGAGTGAGGTAGGAAGAGACAAACAACTTTTGAATACACATTCAATTAATCAAAATATTAATTGCCTACTGTGTTCAAGGCAAAAGTGTAATTATTAGAGTTAGTGGGAGCCAGGGGAGGTAAACAAAAGTGAGATAACAAAGATAAATGCTCAAGTTTTATTTTCCCACTAAAGTTATAAGAGTAACTTTAGCACTATTGACATTTCGGGCAAAATACTTCATTGTGGGGAGGAGGTAGGAAGGGACGTCCTGTGACATTTGGATGTCAGTAACATCTCTGGTCTCTAGTCACAAGAAGCCAGTTGCACCCCTCTCCAATTTATAAAAAGAAAGTGCTCTCTAGAGCTTGCTAAATGTCCCTTGGGAGAACAAAATCACCCACAGATATGAAACACTGTTGTTGAATGACCACAAAATTGGTTTACCCCAGTTAGAAAATATTTTTACAAAAAGTATAACAACAATAACAATAATGATGAATAGTAATATTAATTTCTGTTATTTCATTACTATAACCAAGCACTGCACAAATATTAAGTGTACACAACTCCATTTAATTATCACAACTCAAACAAGTGAGGTAATTTATGCATGTCACATTGGTAATATATGACAGAGCTTACAACCAATTTCAAATCCATTTTCTGGTCTAGGCTAATTTTTTCTCTCTTTTTTTCCCTTTTCTTTTAGAGAAAGTTGTAGAGTTGAGAAACAGGATATGAAACAGGATATGTTAAGCCACAGAGGTAGACTAGACCAATGGAATTCAATGTGTTTTAATACTGAGGAATGAGGACTCTGATAATTCATACAAAATGTGGTATAAAAGTACTATGTGTTCTATTACCCGGGCAGGTGCTTCCATCCCAACACCCTGCGAGAATATCACATTAATGTACCAAATTCCTGGTGTGGCAGTGCTGGGCTTAGCATAGTACATGAAATGCACTCCTGTCTTCCAGAGGACTACCGCATAATAAACAAATCCCAAAAGGTCAGTCTTCCCTAGCTGGAATGTATACTCTAGGTTTTCTTTAGATCATATAACTATTTCACCCTAGCAGGAATGTATGCTTTCCAAAATTGGCCATTTTTAAATGGTAGGCAATACTGATTTCTGAGGGCACCAAGTATGGGTGGCCTTTGGAAATGTATTAGAATTTCATATAAAGTTTTATTTAACAAAAAATATTTCACTGAGAAACAATTTGGAAACAACTTACCTCTTATGCCACCAGCCATCTGCCACTTGAACATTCTGTTCGCTCCATCAATGAAACAAGGTTCCTCCTACCTCTGAGTTTTTGCATATGACATCATCCTTCCCAGAAGAATTTACTTCCCAGCTCCTTGCTCCCCAATCACTCACTCTCAGAAAGAACATTACATTATGCCTCCAAAGCCATCACACCACTATTCAAATACCACTTCCAAAGGGTAGCCTCCTGACTTCTCTAAGCCAAAACCCCCTTGCTATGAGCTTATAGTCTCTGTTGATTCATTCATTCTTCCATTCACTATGCATAACACACTTTTAAGCTCCTACTGTGTGTTAAGCACTGTTCTTGGCTTTGGGGATCATATGATATATGACATAAAAGGTCTCTACTCATAACAATTAAAAATATTTGAAATGTACTAGACTGACTCACCAGAAATCATTTTTTTAAGAGTAGTAACTAAAATAGGGTTATTGATAGAGCATCAATGTGTTTTATTATAGGCAAAGTCATAGAGCAAGCCTCTTAGTTGATTGGGACATAGAGAACTCAGTAATGAGAGGAACTGCAGTGAAAGCATACCAAGGGAAGAAATAACAAGTGGAAAGGCCCTGAAATAAGACCCATGGTATTGTGACTGAGACAGACAAAGAGCATGGGGCTTAGAGAGACAGAAAATAGAAATACGGAAGGTTGGAGAGAAGACTGAACCACATCAGTGGCAAGGAGTCATGATTTTATTCTGAGAATGATAGGAAATCAATGGAGGGTTTTTAGTAGTATGATCATAAATACTGCTAAGGTGATTGTATCAAGTGCAAGAGTCAGAAAAGAGAGATCAGTTAGGAAGTAATTTCATTAGTCAAAATAATGGCTCCATTAGGATGATAACTTTATTTTTGAAGAGAATCTCCAGGAGTAGGATGTATTTTGAATCAACTGAACATTCTGATGGATGCAAATCATGCAAAAAGGTGAACTGAAATATTCAAACTGAAATTTTAGCTTGAGTACGGTGGTGTTATTTTCTAAGATGGAGTAATCCAGGGAGGACATGGATAGAGGATATCAGGGCACAGAAATTAATTATTTTATATTCTACTTGCTATAGCTTATATACATGTTAAACATGTTAATCAAGTGACAATGTCAACTGAGCAGCTGAATCTCAGCTTGGAAAGCAGTCAAGGCTAGAGACAGAAATTTGAGATTAAATATAAAAGTTATAACTATGAAACCTGGTTCACTCACCAAGATAATAATGATAAATCAAAGACTGAGTCCCAGATCACTCCAATGTTAACAGTTAAAGAACCAGAACGTGAGCTAAGTGAGGTAGGAAAAAGAAAAAAGAGAAAATGTCCTAGAAGCAAAATGCTACCAAATATCAAGAGTGTGAAACATCAGCATTCATTATTACTAACACCTAAAAACCCAATCAGCTGTGTTTCAGATGAGAAAGTATCCTTTGACAATGGGTTGAATACATGAGTCTCAGAGAGAAAGTTTACTGAAGTACTATAAAAGTGGATAAGGGGATCCAACACTGACTTACTGGAGTTTATTTATTTGAAATAAATGCACAAGTGGTAAATGAGTAACCATTTATTTGGTGATCGGTCAGCCTGAGTAATGGACCCTGCATGCAGGAAGACCTCTGTGCATAGACTTTGTGTATATCACAAGGAGACAAAGCTAACACTTGCTGGTACATACAGATGCAAGCAGCAAAACAGTACATGGTAGTTGGTCCAAACTTTTCATGTCTGCTTAAACTCCTTAACTCCCACTACCAACAACCCCAGTGTTCATTATTGCACTTAACTATGAATGGTGACCTAGTGGCTCTTACTTGGGAATCAAAATAAATAAACAAATAGTCATACATTGTGTATGCATGTGATGGACACTCTGAATTAAAGATATATTGTTTTAGCTATATTTTTAACCTGTTTAGCATTCTAGCAATAAAACAACAGTAATGATAATATTCAATTTTTAAGCCTGTACTATATGAGGTTCTGTGTTGGAAAATTAATGAGCAATGAGCTCTTTCTAGCAAGTAGTACAGAAATAACTAACAACATTATCCCAATAATTTAATCAATTTGCATAGGTAGTGTAATTCATTCTAAAAGTGCATTTCCTTTTCCACAATAATTTTCTTTTGAACTTAATTACCCAAGCAACTCTCTCAGGACTCTACCTTGTTTTATCTTGGTAGACTTAGCCCCTCTCTTATGAATTTGAGATACTCAGATAAAAATTATAAAGTTTTTCTCTCTTCTTTGTCCAGAAGTTTAATAAACTCTGGAGACTGGCAAAGATAATTTATGAGACATTCTCATTTTTGCCTTTTTCCTTTCAGACTAGCTACTATTAATTTTAACTATCAAAATAAAGATTATGTTTAGAGATTTGAGTTTTAAAACCTAGGCCACTTCTACTTGCTACCATACTTGTATAATCATCTCAATCATATTAGTTTTAGTTTCAAATAATTAAAACCATTCCCCAAAACAACCAGATATAATATACTACTTAAAAATATATACTAATTTTTAAAAGAAATTCTGGTATAATATCTTTTTGAGATTAAATTAAGGGACTTGGAGGTATATCTAAGAGTCTCAAAAATTATTTACCAACTGGTCTTCAAGTTATTCACCCCATCCTTGGTAAGTAAAAACATATGAAAAAAGAAGATTCATACATTATCAGTTATGATTTCTACTTTGAAGATTATGTTCTCCCTTTTGTTTAGCGTACTTAAATTTTTCTGAACAGAAAAACGGATTCTCAAGGCCCATTTTCAAGCTTTCTTCTAGTTAGACAATTTATGAAGGGTATATAAAGAGTGATCAGAAAAAAACAATGAACATATAAATTAAGAAAATATTGTTACAGTAAAACACATTGCCAACAATGATGTGACAGTGGGTTGAAAGTGAGAGGGGAGTTTGGAGGGGGATTCATGGCAATGTGTCTTTTACTATATTGTTAAAAAATGCAAACATACATTGCATTTTATTACCCCTTATAGATCCAGCATTTACAGTAGCATCTATCCAATGACACATTATGGCACGTCTTCATCTGCCTTAGTCACTAGATCAAGTATCAAGTGACTTCTAGCTTTTACCCAAAGTCAAAATGACCATGAAAGGTAAGTATTAATTCAGGATTTCAAGGGAATCATGACAGCACAACTAAAGACTTTCAGGAAAGAGGACTTCCAGAGCTGCTTTGGAAAGTGGGAGGAACAATGGGATAAGCATGTTCAAAGGAAGGGGGAGCATTTTGAAGGGAATTAATGGCAATGTGTCTTTTATTGTGATAAATTTTTCAAAAATTTAAACATTGTGTTCTTCTGTAATACTGTGTATTATTAATCATATTTTTAAATTTGGAAAAATAAAAAATAATCATCTCCAACTTAACCTAAAGTGGAACCGAAATATTCAGGGTTGACTGTTTTTTTTTTGTTTTTTTGTTTTTTTTTTGTGGGTACCGGGGGGTCGACCTCAGGACCTCGCGCGCCAACAGGCACCCGTGCCTCTGAGCGATATCACCGGCCCCTTTTTCGTATGTGGGTTCCGGGAGTCGAACTCGGGCCCTCGCGCTTGCAAGGCAGGCGCTTACGCCGCTGAGCCATCTCACCGGCCCAGGGTTGACTGGTTTTAAGCCTGGCCGGGACGTGGGGCTGTTTCCCATCTCTGGATTTGTCTTTCTTCTATGAACTCTTCCATCTCAAGTGTGGTTTTTCCCATTCAATGACATTCCTACTAAATTACATAGTCTTAGTGGAAAGAAATTCCCTATTTCCTTAAAATTCTAGTAATTTTGGTATTTTCTTTGTTTTGATGGATGTGGTCACATCAATTGTGGACAGAAAGTTGGGACTTTCTGATGAGCCAAGGTACTATCATGTATCAGTCTACTAGAAAAAGTATATTGATAACAGATGAATGATGGCTTCCCCAGAGAAAGTGGGAATATTAATACAAGAATTATGAGAGTGAATCTGGGTAGATTTTAAAAAGAATATAGGTTTTTATACAGCACCAATAGAAAAAAATCACTTGTTTATATGTTTTTGTGGACAAATTTTCTTGCATATCTCAGACACAGTACGAGATCGTCGATCATTTTGTCATTCCTCCAGATCCACAAATCTGACTGCACACATTCAAACAACCATAGGTCAAAAATATTTGAAAAAATTGCATCTCCACTGCATATGTGCATACTTTTATCATGGTTCCCTAGATAGAATATAGCAACTACTAACAGCATTTTCATTGCATTGGATACTATAAGTAATCTAGAGGTGAGTTAAAACACACAGGAGGGAGTAGGCTATATGCAAATATTGTGCCATAAGGAATGAGAACGCCCACAGATTTAGTACCTTTGTGTTGGGGTCCTGGAACCAATCCCCTGTGAATACTGGAGGATGACTGTGTTGTTTTTGTTTCACTCAAGTGACTTCAACCATAAATACTTCTCTATATATGCCAAATACTATCTGATAAGAATTTCAATATCTGATTTGTTAAACGCAGCTCTACAAAAAAATAAATGAAGAAATAAATAAGAGCAGGCTGCATTTATTTACAAAACAAAATTCTTTCCTCACATTGTTTACTTCTGTTGTAATCTAAAAGATAAAGGTTTCATATTTCACAATTCAGAAATATCAATCCACACAATATCCTCAAGGACACCAAGACTTACTGGATGGAAGAGCTCACAATTACTGATCAGCCTGTTTGCTCATGATGAGTAAGATACACAGGGCTGAAGTTTCTGATTCTCATTGGGAGCATGTGTTTTACTTAGGTTTCCTGACATGTTTTCTGGATGAAAGATTTCTGCATTTCCCTATACAGAGGGGTCATGATGGTTAACTTTGATTATCAACCTGACTGGATTGAGAAATGCCCAAGAAATTAGTAAAGAACCATTCTTGGTGTGCCTGTGAGAGTATTTCAAAAGAAGATTGGCATGTGTGATATCAATCTGATGGAGGTGACCTTCTCTGAATGCAGTTGGTACCATCCAATAGGGCGGGGACCCAGATGGAACAAAAGCAGAAGAAGAAATCTCGCTAGCTCTGGGTCCTTTGCTCTCTCGCTTCCCACCTGCCATGAGGTGAGTAATTCTGCTCCAACACTCCTTCTGCCATGTGTCCTGCCTCACCACAGGCTTAAAGCAATGAAGCCAACCAACTGTGGACTGAAAACATGAGCCAAAATAACATTTTCCCTTAAACTGTTTTTATCAGATATTTTGTCATAGTGCTGAAAAGCTAACATGGGGGGGTAAAAAGGTGAAATAATTTAGGGAGATGAATTTGTAGGCTTGACAATTAGTGGAATTGATTATATTGAAAATTATGTGCAAGTGCAAATGAAAATCCAAATTGCATACAAGACTGAGTAGGAGGAAAAGGGCAGTGGGTGCTACATAAGAGGGTTTTAACCATGAGTTCATGAAAGTGACCAAGGCCTGAGTTCCTCTGCAAAATCTTATAAGGTACATATGCAACATTTCCATGATAGAAATTTCTCCAAGATACATCCTTCTCTTTCAGTGAAATCTGTTCACCTAACATCCTTTACTACATAAATGAATCAATACAATTAAAAGCAATTTCTTTAAAACAAGAAAAAGCACAAGACTTCCTGATGTTCAACACGGCCGCTCTATATTTTCATGTATTTCTATGGGCTTAATTATTGTAATAATGAATGGTATGTTTTGCATTTTACTTTTGCACCTAACATATTTACATATTTCAACTCAGTCTTTCTAATTAATATTTTACAACTTCCTTGGCTGTTTTAAATCCTGGCTACCATAGATAATATTTCAAATGATTTCTTTCTGCCTATGTACTTTTACTTTTCATATCATGTTTTAAATGTGTAGGAGTATGTCAGCTGGATCAGAGAGACCAGACACCATCAAGGTAGGATTCTAAAATAATATATTGTCTTCCCCAAGTATGTGGTAATACACTCTCTATATCATAGCACAGAAGGACAATGATTTCACCCATAGTTCGATACCACAGGGTTTTAAGGAAAGAATAAACTGTCAGTTGGGTTTAACCCTTTGAGAATATTCTTACTTCTAATATATATATATATATATATATTCTATATATATATTCTATATATATATATTCTATATATAGTAGCTATATATATAAGCTATATATATATAATCTATATATATAATTTATATATATAATAGCTATATATATAAGCTCTATATATAAGCTATATAAGCTATATATATATATTCTATATAGAATATATATATTCTATATATATATATATTCTTACTTCATATATATATGTATGTCCTTCTAACAAAATCAAAGGAATAGCAACTCTTACCTCATGAACAGTGAAGATCACAACCTCAAATGACCTCAGAGTCCTGGCAGAGAGTGTGAATTGATCAAGAAAGGTGTCAGAGAGCCTTAGGAAAAGATGGAAACAATGGTAAAATGAAGTACATATTCCATCCAAACTCTAAAGTGCCACCTCCACTCAGCTTCCTGGGATGTGCCCCAATTTAAAAAATATTGGCCATGAATTCAAAGTTAGTATGTATAAAACAGTTACACAGGAAGGGAGAGTGTAGAAGGGGGAAGGCAGCAAGAAAGGGAAGAAGGAAGGAAAAAAGAAGGAAAAGAATCATCAGTCAAAACCTCTGCTCACAAACTTTATAAAGTAGCATGTGCATTGATTAGTTTTATGGAAGTAAAGCAAATCACAAAGAGATGATGCCTTGTAAAAGTGATTACTGGGATCAATACTGATAAAAAAAAATACAAAATGAAAGTGCTAAGCAAATAACACCATGGAAAGGAAATGTCACTTGTAATGATGTGTAATATGCATGCATAAAAAACAGAATTAGATGCTGGGCTTTAGCAGATGAAATTATATAGCATGATAAACTAAGGCACAAAAGGAGTTGAACTACTCTATTCAAATTACAAAACTATAAAGCATTCAGCAGTCAAGTAGTGAAGAGTGAGAGAGAAGTGTTTACTTCTTTAATTTGTGTAACCTATTTTTCCTCATGACAAAATCCTAGAACAAATATTGCATTCAGGATTTACAGAATGACTGCTTTACATAAACTCACTTTCCAAGTGATTTCATTTCCTCCTTAAGATCAGCTACATGGAATAGTAAGAAGTCCTATTTAGTGTGTGTTTTTCTAGGTTCACCTTTACTATTAGAAAAAAGGAATTTTCTATATTTGCCTTAGATTTGACATGAGAAACTGTACTTGACAACAGTGAGGGAAAATTTTCTGTAAGTTAGGTTAAGACATTGACAAGAGTAAGAAAATTCAGCCCTCCAATAGCAAAACATTCACCCTCCCTTCTCAGTATCCCATAGTTTATTTTTATGGCAAAGTTTACCTGATACCTATGACCACCTGAAGTTATCCTCAAAGCCATCTGCTATCAAAAATGTGAGGGTGAGGTAAGAGAGTATTTGAAGAAATATTGGGTAGAAAGGTGATAAACGCCATAAAAGGAGGCATTTATTTACCAAGACAAGACCTGGTCGCATTTGTTGTTGGAAAATATTTCCAAGCTAAGAAAGTGGAAAGGACAATTAATAAGTTATGCAAATTGACTTTTACTAGGACAATGAAAATCTAGGGATCAAGAGTAAGATAACTCATCCACAAATTTAAGTCATTGCTTTTTTTTTTTTTTTGTGGGTACCGGGGGGGTCGACCTCAGGACCTCGCGCGCCAGCAGGCGCCCGTGCCGCTGAGCAATATCACCGGCCCCTTTTTCGTATGTGGGTTCCGGGAGTCGAACTCGGGCCCTCACGCTTGCCGGGCAGGCGCTTAAGCCGCTGAGCCATCTCACCGGCCCCATTGCTTCTTTTTTTAATATTTATTTATTTATTTATTTATTTATTTATTTATGTATTTATTTCTCTTTTGGTGCCAGCATTTCGGCAGTTTTAAGTACATGTACACTCAGCGAATTTACATGGTTATCATTGAGAACATGTGGATTTTAAATGAGTGTATCTCATTTAAAATATTGAAGAATATAAGCCACATTAGTCTTGAATCTGAAATAAACTTGTAGATGTATTGATACTTACGTGTGATTTTCTAACAATTATTTTGTATTTAAATTTCTCCATGACTAACGTTTTCTAAATAATGGTGATTTGATGAAATTCCTCAAGAGTGGACCATATCAGACATTCTTTAATTAGAAGTTCTAGTAAATAACCCTCCCTAATGACCTTTACTTTAATCAGACTGTCATTGTCCTCTTCTGCCACTGATTGCTTGATCTGAGAGTTTCTGACTCCATGACACATAGGCTACCTCACAATGTACCTCTCTCAAGTATCTCTTTTCTTTGTAGTTTAGTTCAAAAAACATGCTTCAAGATATGGAAGTCTGCCCCATCCCAGGGCCTGTGAATTCAGAAATAAACCATACAACAGAGAAAAATAATTTTGTCTTGAGATATTTGTCATCTTGTAGAGATGTGGAATTATCATGACTTTCATTAAGTAGGCACTTATTGTATAACAGATACTACAACAAAGGTTTAGTTGACATGTATTATTTCTATTATTATAGCAACTGAATGCCTTAAGGGCTATATTTATTCCCAATTTGAAGATAGAAAAATGAGGGAGAAGAGATACGAAGTTATTTTTCAATACTGTATACCTCTCGAAGGACAAATCCAGTACAAGATTTCAAGTCCGACTCCAAACTCTAGACTTAGCTCCTACTTAAAAATATAAATGATGGAGAAGAAAGAATTAATGATAATAACAATTATTGAGCAACTTTTATGGTCCAAGGCTCTTAACTTATAATATAAAGATTATTCTCATTCAATTAGAACATTCGGTGAGGTCAACCAAGTTGTTACCCTCAGTTGAGAGCTGATGAAATTTAAGGCATATAGAATTTATGCCTTATGAAAGGTCTTTCAATGTGGTCTCATTTGACAAAGGGGGTTTTTGTACTACAGCAGAACCAGTGTTTCAAATTTTTATCTGGCAGGTATCACATTAATTTTTGGCTTCTGAAAAATTAAATGAATGGAAGAAATTATATAGCCAAACACAATGTGTGGCTCTGCTTGCTTAAAATTAAGTGAGGGAATAGCAAAATAAAAGCAAAACTATTATAAAATTGTAACTACTCCCACTAACACCTTTACAAGCTCCTTGAGGGCTATCATAGTCATTAAGTTGTTAAGTCAGAGAGGTAGTCGTATTTCGTCTGATGTTCCCTTTAACATCACAAAAAAAATTATCTGAGATTGATTAATTTTGAGAGTCCCAGTTCTCAAATATTCTGAGGTAACATCTTAGGTGTTTCAGGACCTTGACATCCACTTGAATGTCTCACAAATGCTGTACTTAGTAAATATTGCTGCTTACAATTTTTGATGTTTAGGGATTAAGCAGTTAGCAATTGGTTTCCTTAGTGTAAATGGAACTGATATTCTCTCATAACTCCAGAGTCATTTTCTGTTTTTTGAAAAAAATGGTAAGAGAACATTGTTGCATTTGGTTCATCAAACACAATAATGGATGTAAAGTCCTTCTTACCACATTACTGTGAAACTTGAGAGTTATTGAACAATGGAGACATAATTTATTTTTTAAAATGATGGTTTAAAGAAGGGATAGGTAATTATTATTTGTTTAGTTGGAAAACATTGAGAGCCTGTTATATGCTAGCCATTTTACTGAATCTGCTGAGGAAAACAAAAATATATAAAGATATATGAATCATTCAGCCGATAAACAGTTGTAAGCTCCACTATACTGAAGATAAGCATTTTGTCTCGTCTACAATTTATTACCCATTTCAGCCTCCTTATTTGCAAAGATAATTAATGATCCTATTAGCAAATGTGTAAACAATGGATATTAAATACATAAACATATCCATTTAACTACTCCTTTCCTTTTGCCAATAAAATAAATCTCTTTTAATAAACTGCTATACACTGAATTTAGTTTATACATGAATTGTACTTATACATGAAAAAATGCTCTGAGTATGCTGTGGTAGAAATGACATAGGTTTCTGGAAATAAGAAACAGTAGAAAAATTAATCACACTCCTTCAGATCTAACTGCCTGTGGTCTTCACTGTAGCATTTATTAAAGAATTAAAAGTACATTCATTCTCAAAACTTTTGTTACAAACATGACAGCTTTACTATACCTTTAGAAATTGTTTCTGCAATTATATTACTTAATGCTTTGTTTTAATATAGCTTCTCTATGACATGTTTCCACTCATTCAGATGCTGACTATAAAAATAAAGCAAAATGTGGAGTTTAAACTACAATAAAAAATTAATACCCCATTTCTAAAAATGTAGAGGTGATAGTTTTATATTCCCATTGCTTTCTTTAAATAACTGTCTAATATTTTACTACAGAGTGACAAAGTAGGTAATGAATATAAATGCCTTATATTTGTAGAGCACTTGGAATTTTATTTTCAGTAGTATCACAGACGAGGTACCATGCACAAACCAACTAAAACTGGAGGATATTTTTTTCATTATTGAAGTTTAATATATACATATTAAAGCATATATAGTGCACTAATCCTGAGTAAAAGTTTTTATTTTTCTCTAACCACTACAGAAAGCAAGAGCAGGAATATTTCCAGAGCCTCATAAATGTCTTTCCCACTTGCTCTAGTCAACAGCCAACATCCCCTCCCCAGCTCAGAGTATTCATTAATGTAGCTTTTATTAATATAAAATACTTGTGCCTCTTTTGGGACATCATATAAGGGGAACTATGTGGTACACATTCTTTTGTTCCCAGCTTTTCCCTGCAAAATATAAGATTAATCTATCATCTATATTGCTGTGTTCATTGGCTGTTTTATATACTAAGTTCTTTTTATTAGAGTTGTTGTATTATAGTGAATGAATATAATATATTTTTTCATTGTTCTGATTGATACTTGAGTCTTCTCCAGTTTTGAGTGGGATGTGAATATTTTAAATAAATATATTAAAGGTATCAAAGGACCTGAAACTAAATTATAGTCATAAGACCAAAAGCTAAGTAAAAGCAGAAACTGAAACTGGCTTAAACTTGAGGATATGAGAAAAAACAATCCACAACTGAATAGATAATACTGAAAAGTCAGAACACAAAGAGGAGGTCTAAAAATAAATGAGAGAAGAAACACTTTCAAATGAATGACAAATTGTCAGCTTACATCTCAAGACCAATGGGGGAAGTCAAAAGATTAACATCGTCAGTGTAATTATAGTGATTAACTTTACTTAGAATCATATACTCATTAAAATATGTCTTTTAAATTAATGCATATTAGCCATAAAAAATAATGGGTTGCATTCTGACACATTTGTAAATGCATATAATGTGTTTTGATCATTTCTACTTCATCTGTGACAATTCTGTTTTGTTAGCATCATTGTTTTGGAAATACTTAGATTAGTAAAATATATTCATGGGTGTGTCCGTGTAGGTCATACAGGCGTGATATTGTGTACAGTGCATAGCCCCTAGTACGTTTCTCCTCAGCACTCTTCCCATGTTCTGTTTCTCAGCTACCATGAACTGATCAGTTTTCCCCCACCATGCCCTCCACAATGTCTCTGCCTTGGTCCTAGCCAATAACGGACTGAAATTATGAACAAATTGAACTTCTCCTTCTTTAATTTTGGGTTTTGCATATTGTGTCTTAGCAACAAGAAAGCCTGCTAATACAGAAAATTGTTACCAGAGTAGTGGGTTTTTGGCTGTGTCTATACCTGACCATGTTGTTTAGAAGACTTTGGAACTGGTTTATGCAAGGAGTTTGGAAAGGTTTGGAGTAGCATGCTAGAGAAGCTGTATAATGCTACAAGTAGAGCCTGATGGGTGATTCTGGTCAGAGCTCAGAGGACCAAAATACTGATAAGAATGTGGACAGTAAAGGCTAGGCTCAGGTGGTTTCATTTAGGAAGACAGACTGTTGGCAGTTGGACTAAAGAACACTTGTATTACACTCTGGTAGAAATTTCTCTACATTTTCCTCAGGTCCTGAGGCTTTTTGGGAGATGGAGATTAAGAGTGAGACTAATTAATCTGGCAGAGGAAATGTGCAGGCAGCCCAAAACTGAAGCTGCAGAATGAGTACCGCTGGTTGCTTTTAGCCAGATTTATAGTGAGAATCAGGAGCAAAAGGCAGAGCAGAAAATTCTGAAAAACTTATATTTTTTGCCCAGAACAAACCACATATAAAGTTTCAACCAATGGAGTTCAGAAAAATGTACTGTAGATAGAAAGAAAATGATTCAAGATGGAAGATATAAACTACAACAATAACAAGTAATATTTAAGGAAATCCAAACAAACATTGATTGTATACAAAAAGGGGGAAAAGCCTCTTTTCTTCCCTTATAGTGTATTCAGGCTATCTGCCCTAGGGCAAGTGTAGCACTCACACTCCAATCTCAGCACTAGACAATGAACTGATCACAAATTCTAGATTCAGTCGCCTCTGAAAAGCCCACCCTCCATGACAGCATGATACTTTGGGGGACATCCAGACACAGACCATAACATATGCCAATTCCCAAATCAATCACTACAGCAATGGGAGAATATAATTACTTAGCTAAAACTCTTGATAATCAGTTTCTCTGACAAAATTTCAGGAAACAGTTGCTAGAGTTACAAGTGCTGTCAACACAATAAGTGGGAAATATATTTCTCAAAGGGACCCAAAAGGGAGGGGGAGTATCCTTGTCCCCTAAAGATTAGAGACCACCACTGTAAATGTTCATATTCCAGCTGCATTACTGTAAGATTCAAATGGTACACAGTAATGTATGTAAGAGTTCCCCAAAGGAAAAATGAAGACATCTATATCTTCCTTTACTCATAGGTATAGAAATGGGTTTGTTAGTTAGATGTCTGATGGCAGAGTAATAAAAAAAGTATACTTTTAAAACTTGCTCTAAGGCTGTAAAGACATTTTAAGAAACCATCTATTATATGATAAAATAAGCTGGACTTAACTGAAATTTCATTCCAAACTCTACTATTCTATTCTTTATACAAAATCAATTTATTTAAAAGCCAGTGTGGGGCCGGTGAGATGGCTTAGCAGTGTAAGCACCTGCCTGGCAAGCGCAGGGGCCCAAGTTCGACTCCCAGGACCCACATATGAAAAAAGGGCCAGTGATATCACTCAGCGGCATGGGTGCCTGCTGGTGCGCGAGGTCCTAAGTTTGACCCCTGGTACCCACAGAAAATAAATAAATAAATAAATAAATAAATAAATAAATAAATAAATAATAAAAAGTAAAAGCCAATATGCTTCTTCAAAAATATGCAATAATTGGAAAAAATAGAAAAATACTTCAGGAAATGATAGACAGCAACAATGTGAGAAGTTCTGGAACTATGAACTAATGACTGGCACCACTGTGTCATTTTTGACAGTTATCTGTTTCATTTTCACTGAATCTTTAATCTTTCTCAAGTCTTTCAAAACTCTTGTCAATACTTCAACAGGGGCCAATACTTCACCAGGACCACGTCAAATAAGAGACAAAGATCATTAACAAAGGATCAATTTATGGCAATGAAAATTCATACAGCATACAGAGAAATGCCCTCATTACTTGACTATTTTTGTGGACATCTCATTGATTTTCATGGCACTACTTTTAAGCATCATCCATATCTTGTAAAAAATTTGAATTTCAGCATCTAAGTTCTATTTCGGTTAAGCAAACCAAACCTTGGGACAAGGTTTTTCCCTAGTTGACTTCCTCTCCATTATCGCCCTTCATAACCTGAGCTCCTTGAGCCATGTGATGTTATTCAATTTCTTGTATTTCTGTGCATCCATTAATATTTGAAGAAAAAATTTGTAAATCTTGTTAAAGAATCAACTGGGATCAGAAAACATATGCATTATTTTAATGAATAAATATTGAGTGTCTCTTCTGTACAATGAACTTTGCTAGATGCTTGTTGATTTTTCTTTTCATGTCTTACCAAACAGAATAATGTAAGTGGTATCATCCAGAAAATTTCACAAATTGAAATTTTCCTTATTATTTTATTCTCTTGAGCAAGTGTATTCATTGATTCATTTATTTGTTCATAAGCAACAAACATACAGAATATTCATTCTACTTATGCTGGATCTTGCAGAATACCTTAAACTTTATGGACCTTAATTTCCTTATCTCTAAAATGGGGATGATAGCAATAACACTATTTCATTGGGTTGCTGTCAATATTGAATAAGTTTATACATCTGAAACATTTAGAATCGGGTCTGGCACAACAAATTGGTTTTGTTGCCCATATATGTATGTATATATTGACTATGTATTGTTTTAGCCCAAGACCTCTACGAAGCATTACCTCTGGTACCACACTAAGGAGCCCATTAAAGTAATGATATTCTATTAGGAAACTATAAGTTGGGAACAGTAACAATAAGATTTTTAAAAAGAAAAGGAAAAAACATAGCAAAGAAAATGAAAATGATGTGTTTCTACAATGGGTACCACTTCACAGATCGATAGGAAACTAAGTAGATTGGTTTTCTTGCCATATACAACTTTTCCAGAAGAGTTACGAGAAGATTCACATATTGGGGTAATCCATGAGAGGAGGAAGGAGGGGAAACAGGTCTGCCCGGGTCTTTTCCACCTTTCTTTTCTCATTAAGTAGTCTTCATTGCTAACCTCCATTGCATGTTTCAAACCTGACTCTTCTGAGGCCTGGCAAGAAGCCAGATCCCACACACAGTGCTGCTGTGTTTTATCTTAATCGTTTTTCTTATATTCTACTTGCTGTCAAGCTATGGCATGGACACCAAAACTAACACCAATGTTGCCTTTAAATCAAATCTCTTCTTCATAGCTCTCATCATACATGGTGTAGTTGATCAAAGCATGGCTTTGGAATTAGACAAGGAATTCTGAGTGCTGGATCTGCTCATTGCTACCTGTGGAAGTTATTTAAGCTGTCTGGGTCTTGATCCCTTCATCTATAGTATGGAAATGTTAATATCTACCTCACAAAGCTGTTATAAAGGATGAGTGAGCAGTAAAGTAATTAGAGCTATGATTGGCACATAAATGTTCAATAAATGTTTACTACTCCCATAATCATCATTGCATACAAATTAGAAGCCTGGAGAAGCCCATTCAGACCATTGGCTGTGAATCTACTAGGATCGTACTAAAAAGGACCCATGATAGTCTACAGACACACTGGAAAAGTAAAACTGAGTAATGATCATGATGGATTAGATCAATCTAGAAAGCTTAAGTTAGTAATTGAGAACTCAAACTATATATGTCCCTCACTTGCCTGTACTATCCAGAAATTACCACATCCCTCCCTCACTTCAATTTCATTTATAAAAGCCATCATAAAGTCAAATTTCAGACTCTTATTTGACTCTTTGACAGTTGTACTCAGAAATGCATCATCAGAATTAAAATACATTGAGATTAGATGGTGTAATATACTGTTTTATTCTGTTGACTAGTCATACTAGAGCTTCAAGATCTGCAGCAGTACTCACTAAAACATATTTGTAACAACACTGCAGTGAGCAATGATACTGCCACAATGTTACTGATGAATACCTGAATATGAGATGTTTAAAATTTTAAATAATCACTTTCTGCAGATTGTGTCATATATTCTCTTCCTGCTTGAGGCTTTGATTTATATATTACTTTATATTAAAACAAGCACACTACACAATAGATATGTATCTTACACTGAGGCAAAACAAAAATTAACATTTTTGAACAATGCATAACTTAGCTTAGACAGACAAAGAAAAATCAAAATCTTCAATTTCTTTACCCTTCTTAGTTGTATTACAGATGTTTGTTTTGCTCCACTTCATTCCTTTGGCTTTTAAAGAATTTCAAATATTGAACCTAGTGAAATAAGAATTAAGGGAACACAATAAGACAAAGAAATTTATACTGATTTTCTTTAGATTCCAATTAGATATAACACCAAGAGTCTTAGCTCACACTTCATATGTTAACCTGTATTCCAAAAATTTGTCAGCATATATGGTGTAAGAAAACTGGACTAAAGCTTGGGCATAGTTTTACACAGTCATTCTTAAAGTTGGTAACTTCCAAATCACCAATTACGACAGTTTAAATGGCCAGATTCTTTTTTTTTTTTTTTTTTTTTTGTGGGTACCGGGGGGTCGACCTCAGGACCTCACGCACCAACAGGCACCCGTGCCGCTGAGCGATATCACCGGCCCCTTTTTCGTATGTGGGATCTGGGAGTCGAACTCGGGCCCTCGCGCTTGCAAGGCAGGCGCTTACGCCGCTGAGCCATCTCACCGGTAAATGGCCAGATTCTTATTCATGGCACCAATCTGCAGATTTTAATTCAGAGGTCTGGGGTAGAAAGTAGGTGTATTAATCAGTTTTCTCATTGCTGAGACACAATGCCTAACATCCACAGCCTAAAGGAGAGTCTAATTGATTCACGGTTTCAGTACATGTTAGGCTGGCTCCAAGGCAGAGACTGGCAGAGGGCTGGGCAGAGCAAAGCTGCTTAGTTTATGGCTGCTGTGAAGAGCAGGGGAAAATGCCAGAGCAGTAGGGGTGCGGAACCAGACATGGAAGGCTACATCTCCATCACCCACTTAGAAACACCTAGAAAGGTATTCTACCAATCCCCAGGATAAACATTAAAGTTAACCAAGCTGAAACTGCACCACCCCCACATCCCACCCGTTTTCATATTTGTACCTACATACATCTCCTTAAATCATATGTAATCCTCAGATAAAGAAAATAGCAAGATAATAATTCTACTTAAAATAATACAACTATCCTTCACACAATTGGAAATGCAATAGTAGTCCCTTCCCCAAAGTCTCAACAGTTCCAGTGTTCCTCAGAAGTCAAAGTCCAAGTCTCCTTTGAGACTCAAGGCAAACTTCTTAGCTGTGAGCTGCTGTAAAAATTTAAAAAGTTACATAGTCTCAATGTACAATGGCACAGGGTAAATACTACCTTTTCAAAAGGAAGGAATAGTGGGATAAAAAAGAACTGAACCAAAACTCAGTAGGGAAAACATTTAGCCCTGTAACTCCATATCCAGCATCCAAGGCACATGGTGGGAAAAAAACATGAGTTCTAAAGGGCTCAGCAGCCACACCCCTATGACCTTGCCAGTTGCAGCCCACATTCCCTTCTCTGTATGTCTCCACTCATGGCCTATTCCACAACAGACACTCCACAATCCTGGCATGCTAACTTTCTGGGATCTACATTGCACTTTTGGCTTCACTGCCATGGCTTCATGTACTCACCTCTCAGATGCTCCTTTCCTGTCCTTCAAGGCCTTCCTTTGAAATCTGGGTGAAAATGTCCCTGACCCCATAACTCTTATATTCCGCATGCCAGTAAAATCAGCATTACGTGGGTGACAACCTGCTGTCAGGGGCAGTAGCCAGGCCTACTTAGACAATGGTTAAATGGCCTCTGAAGGGCTTATGGCTGAGCAGGGTGAGATGAGTCCTGGGAACTAATTCCCTAGTAGGCCTTGCTTGAGCAGGAGTTCCAGGGACTCTCTTCTCAAATTACATTTTGGCAATTTTCCACTCTTGTGCCAGAGCAATAAGGCCAACCATGACCCACCCAGACACACCTCAAAGTTTGCTCCACCAATCTCTGGGGCAGATGCCAAAGTCATCAAATTGAATATTTACCTTAAATCTCACAGTAGTTTTCAACAAATGTCCTGGTTAATGATCCTGGTGTAGTTAATTTGTGAATAACAATTTAAGGAGAAGATTAAAGTATGTACAAGCCATTTATGGACCACAATCACAAGAAATGGAAAATTATTCTAAGTAACTCTGACATACTACCATAAAAGACCTCAAACTTGAATACTAAGACTGTTACAAGTTCAAGAATATTTGGATTTTAGGTCCTTACAAGTTGAAGTTTTCCTCAATTTCAATGAAAATCAGTATTGTCTCATCTGAAAGTAAGTGATTCATTTCTTAGTATTCCTTATTCTTGATGTGCTTGCTTTAAATGAAGCCAAATCTCTTCAACTAGTTTCTAAAATCTATGCATGTTTTCTACATCTTTGTCTGTCTGCTACTGGGAAAGAAGTGATCTCTGATCCATTTCAAAGACATTCTCATGCATACAACCAATGGCTTTTTAAAGAACTTCTAGTAAATTTAAAATACATTTCACTTTGAATTTTGCTTCTTTGATTCCTTGCCATTGTCTTACTGTTTGAATTTTCTGGAACCTTTCCACTCAGTTGTTTAATAATGTTCCAGGATAACCCCCCCTACAGCTTCAAAATAGCCCATTAAGAAAATCTACATTTGGATGAGATAAATACATATACAATAAGACAACATAAAGGTTATGAGCATATATGCTTCAGACAGAATGGCCAGAGAGCAAGTGTGGAAAATAGGTTTTCCCTTCAAGCTAATTCAAATTTATTAATATTGACTTCCCTAAAGAATTTTGTTACAACAGACTGAACCAGAATTTCCAAGGAATATTTCCACCTGAAGAACAGTAACTTAGCTGAAAACAAGATACTACTTTACTTTTAGTTATACTAATGCTAAAGATATCTCATCGAGATATCCAATGAAGCCGTACTGGGAATACGCAATTTAGCACAGGTTGCATGTAGATGTAGTCACTTCCTTCTATGGGTACCTCAAATATCTAAAAATATTAGTAATGGCTATATGGTCTTATGTACATAAATCTAAAGCAATGTCCAATAGGCAAGCATGTTTCAATACTTAACTTGTTATTCTAACACATGGATGGGAAAATATAAATATTTGGTTCTCTCTTCCTGTCTACAATACATGTGAATAGCCAAATCAATATTCTTTCCTCCTAAACAGAAACTACATTAAGTGTGGTAAAGAAAAATATTCTCGGGCCAGTGAGATGGCTCAGCGGCTTAAGCGCCTGCCCGGCAAGCGCGAGGGCCCGAGTTCGACTCCCGGAACCCACATATGAAAAAGGGGCCAGTGATATTGCTCAGCGGCATGGGTGCCTGCTGGCGTGTGAGGTCCTGAGGTCAACCCCCCGGTACCCACAAAAAAAAAAAAAAAAAGAAAAATATTCTCAAAACAGTGAAAAGTTGGAAAATGATAAAAAAAGAACCCAGGAAAATCTTATAACTAAACAGTATTTCAAGTGAATATATGACTCTCTCCTTACGCTTGCTGGGTTACTGCTTATTTGACTTGAGAAACTTGAGTTTGGGTTTCTCTGAAGAAGAAACACATCATAATGTAGGACAACTGTGATGAAACAGCACTAGGAATGTAGTTCTAGTTATGCAAGAAACAAACCAGTCATTGCCAAAGTAAATTGACTCTAAACAAATTATCTCTCTATACTTTATTTTCCTTAACTGTCATCAAATTCTAAGCACAATTCATGTAACATAGTAATTGTTCAATAAATGTTATCCTTTATGATAATCATTATTTCTTCTAACTGGATTCTGAACTGCCTTCTTTTAAAAGACAAGTATCAAGGTCGATGACATTTTTTATCTGGGTTTGAGGAGCTCCCTAAAAGAACAGAGGCCAGGACCAGATAAAGCAATTCAAAGGGAGGTTTCCAAAAGCAAAATCTAATTACAAAATTCAATTCCCAATTCTAATAGAATTTGTCCACCACTAATTAGCTTTTGACATCTGTGCCTCTCTTCTCAATTTAATGTGAATATTCTTTGTCAAATGATTCCACTAAAGTATCTTGTTAGTATTAAAATATAGTGAAATGATTAATTTCTAGGTGAGGATTTGAATAACATTAATCTTGTTCAAATCATTTCATATGAATGTGACTGTGATATGTGTTTAAAAAGACTGAACCCAACTGACTGATTTTGATCTGTCATGTCACGGAAGCTGTTTGAACAGACTATGGGATATGCTCTCTTGTTAGTCATATACCACAACTGCCTCTCAGTGTAGCAGTTGTAGTCGTACTACAGAGGGAGGGAGAATGTGGAAACAAGATTATCTTTCTGTTCTCATTCTCCTAATTCCATACATAAGGAGTCTTTTGAAGCCTAAATGATGAGATCATCTATATAGCTCTGGAATCAATCAGGGAAACTGTAGATAACAGGTTACATCTATTTATTAGTACTTATAATAGGCATAGAGGAGTGACACACATTCCTGTTACCAAGTTCCCCATAACTAGTAGGAAAAAGAAATTAAGGTTTTTAAAACTTACAAGTTAGGTATCTGCTATGTCATATTAAAAATTTGAATTAACCTCATAAGCAATCAAGTTAAAACAAAAAGTATTATCTTTTTCATGCTAAATCGGGGCAAATGAGAGTCAGAGAGAGTTACATAAATTTTAAAGAAATCATTTCTATAGCCCAGGAGAGAGATGGCAGTGACCTGAATTTAGAAAATGACAATGAAGTTTCATTATTCCCTCAATAACTTACTATGTGATTGATGTACAAGATTATTTTTATTAGTACAGTACATAATTGGGAAAAATAGTCTGAAAACTATTTTACAGTTTGAAAAATACAAAACTCAATTACTAAATTGTATGTAAACATAAGTGCAAACATGCAGATGCATCAGGAGCTTTGTTTTGTTATTCTTTATCAAAGACTTGAGGATAAAGGAACTATTATCCCTCCATTTTCACAAGCAGTAGAAATGCAAGATTTATGGGTACCCTGCAACTGTGGTAATTGCCTTATAAACTGTTTGAATATATATTCAAATATAATGTGAATCCCATTTACTGGGACAAAGGTGTTGAAATGCTCAATTACTTTGATTTAAAAAAAAAAAACCATCATTTTTGTTACTTTTTACTATATGTCAGGCACTGAGATAGAAATTTTACTTACTTTTTTATTATTTTTATTAGTACAGTACATGATTGCAGAACATAACGATTACATTCATCATGGGGAGTTGCTATATCTTATAACACATCTTAATTCTTCTTATGTTCCCTTCCTCTCCTCTCTCTCTCCTCCCTCTTTCTATTTCTTGCTTCCTTTCCCATTTGCAAGAGATCTATCTTCCTGTTTCTTATTATCTGTCTTTTATTTTACTCTTTATTTGTACTTTGGGTTTTAGATAGGATTAGAATCCCCATTTATACACAAGGCAGCTCAAGGAGTTTAAATAATTCTCCAAGCTCATAAAGGTGATAAGTAACAAAGCAAGGATTAAATTCATATATGTATTACTACAAAAATCATGATTCTCAAATTCTGCCCTTTTCCAAATCAGTTATTTTTACACTTAATCCAAAGACCAGGGATTGACTCTGAGAGTGGAGGAAGTACAAGAAGATAATACCATCCAGAAGGAAAAATAAAGCTCTTCCATAGTTGAGAACTTAGGCAAATAAAGTCAACTTCCTCTAGCATAACTATTTGCCATAAGTGAATGATGAACAGAAACCATAATTCACCAAATATTTTTATCATTCCTGTTTGACACCAGTCAAACAACATCTGCGGTATTTTTGTACAGTTTGGAGTAAAATAGTACAGAATATCTTTTGATAATTTAAGACACACCCAGAGACAGTTCTCACATTGACAGAGAGGTGTTCAAACCCAGTGATGGCGTGTGGAAAACACCTAGATAACCGAAGAACACTTAAATATAAAGACGGAGTAACTTTAGTGAGCGTGGGAAAGAAGGAAGATTATTTAAAGATTATGAGATTTTTTATTGTGATGTGTGGATACACAAAAGACAATATCAATATATTCTGTTCATATATGAAGGGCAAATCAAAGAGCCCTAGTTAAAAATTTCAAGGTAGAAAGTGTCAACTCAGAATAATGTTTCTGAATTTAAAACTTTGTCATCATGGAAGCCTATCTCTTAGGATCTTGTATATGCCATCATGTGAAGTTTTTAATGAGAAGTCAGTTGCTGAGCACAGTATACAGAAAGATCTTACCAATATATACTCAGGCTTGTCTCTTGATTTATAAAGTCATGTAAAATATCTACAAGATAGTTGGAAATTAATGAAATTGTCAAAGTCTAGTTTTTGTGTTTCTCATCAGAAGACATAGTGTCTGGCTTTGTAAATCTGGGCAAGATATTTAACTTCTGTGAGCTTCAATTTCATCAATTAAAATTTGTATAGAATATCTCATAGAATTACTGTGAGGAATGAAGAAGATCATCTCTGTAAGTGTTCAGCACATTTCTTGTCCTATTATAAATATTCAGCAATAAATTGTAATTTTTGTGTACTACACAGTATGCTAATAATTATATGTATGCTCATTTTTACACAGGGAGAAACTGAGCACTAAGAATGTAGATGAGAGAGGTGTGTTCCAAATCTAGAATTACTATATTCAAATATCCTTTGATAGGATACAAAATGGATAGCATTGACCTATTTTTTCTCTAAAAAGAAATATCACTGATGATTTCTTCATTCCACAGATAACTTACTGAATATACCATGTCCCACAATGTTTTAGGTATTGGAGGTTCTGAAAAAAAAGGAACAATTACTGTTCTCAAGTTGGTCCTCATTTATCTAGAGACAAAGCAATTAGAATTCAAAATGACAAGGAATGAGTTGTGGTAAAGCTAAGGTGTACTGGAGTCCCAGAGTACATGAGATGGGTCTCCATTTGGTGAGGATTGTGATGTAACTTCTAGCTTTGAGAGCCCATACTTCAGGTTAATACATGGGAGAAGATAAAACTCAGATTGCTGGTATGAATATGACTTGATTACCTGTTCATGGAATTCTTGTCCTGGAATATAAAACTTTAAATAAACAAAAACTTCACTATTTGCTTCAGGAAATCACTGTAATTCAATTATCCTAGCAAACAGTTTACCCATATAGACTAAGAGCCCTTTTCTTAGAATAACAAATTGACTATTTGGAAAACCTACTCATTATCAGACCAGACTTCACTTTATTGAAACTCATTCCAAAATTTCACCTTATAGCATTCTGCAAATCCAATTATTATGACACATCCGTGGCCCAGTCCCAATCATTGCTCTTTCTTGAAAGAGCTGCCTGGAACCTCCTGAGCCTAGATGTCAAAACCATAAGAGTAGGCTTCTCTGACCTCCCTTATCTCAGATACCCCTTAGATTCTATGAAGACAGTCTCATCTGTATTGCAAGAATTCCAATTAAACTAGCTTTGCTTTATCAACAGGGTTTTCCAATGGTGTTTTTAGGAACTGAAAATCAATGAAAATATGGACCAAATGTTAGTTTAGAAGAAAGTTCATACAGAAATAAAGTCTTATTCTTGGGGGACTGGACTGGATCTAAAGAGGATCACATTACCGAAGCTTGTAACACATAAGTTTCTTAGGATTATTTTGTTATCCTAGTAATAAAAAAGCCATCTCCCTGCTAGAACATATTTGTGTGCTTGTTATTTATGTGTTTTCAGTATACAAACTTCTTACTTAATGTGTTTGGAATCATCTCTGTATTGCAGTTAGGAATATAAATATGAACAATTAAAGGGAAGGCTTCTCTAATAATAATTGATGCCCATGGCAAGGCGCCAGGCTGCCTTTGAGTTTTGGAGGACTAGCAAGTATCCCTGAATTATATTTACTATTTTCAATAACATAGGAATTTGGGAATAACAAGAACCATAAAGGATCTATAAAGTTATGTAACAAAATTCTGCTGAGAATTTTCCTAATGTGGTTTGAAAAGTATAACCTACATGGAATTCTTCAGACTTTTCAACTGCCTTAGAAATGTTCCTTAATTTACAGTTGGGTTCATACAGTTTAACAGTGTTTACTAGGTACCACCAGTCAAAAATAGTGCAACACTTGGGGGAAAAGTACTATGGTCCTGGCTCCTTGATATAATCTGTACTTTACAAACTGGTGATCAATAATCAGGGACACATGTATGATTGGGTAGGCTGCTCCCTGCATGTGACCAGCCAAGTACTGGAGCAGATGGGAGTTGAAATCCAGACTACACCTGGGTCATAGTGTGAACACCCTGGAGAGAGATTCCATCTTCCCAGAGCAAGGGACTGATTTTTATAATTCAGACAAATTATCACATGTGCTAGTATAGCCCTGGGTGTGACAATGGTTACACTTACTTTGCTGCACTGATTACTATATGGATTTGTTTCCCCATGTATTTTGAGAGGCATGGAGGCTTGTAGTGGGTTATGCCCAATTAGATGATTATAAAATTCCTGAAGACAAAATTAGATCCACCTACAGAGTGTTTATTACTCAGTGAACACATACCTGTTTACTCCTTCATTGAAACACTGTTTATAAATGCAAGAGGCATGTGGGGTCCAGGGTTAAGCCCTGTGGCTCAGTCTCAGTTTTGATCTTCAAAAGCTTATCATCTAGTGAGAGGGATAAGGAAGACAATCTGCTGTGCCTTTGAGTAGAATATTGTGGAAGCCACAAAAGAGATAGAGGTAAATAGAACAGTCTGAAGAGATCATGCATGCATTGTGTGCTAATGGTCTCAAGTGAAATGTTGCATGACGATGAATTAATATTTCAGAGAATCCCTACATCCTTTCAGAATAGTCACCTTCGGATAGATGCTGCAGATCCTCTTCCTCACAGTGCCTCCCCGTGTGTTCAATAAGCCCCAGTTAGGAGTCAATTGTTGGAAAATAACCAGTCTCTGGTTTATATACCCAATAAGAAAAAGTTCCTAACAATACATATTATACAACATCTTGAATATTTGAAACAGAATAATCTTCAAATGTTTTGAAGGTGTTAGTATTATAGAGATAAGTACAAATTAATAACACAGTATCCATTACTACTAATATAAAATAATATCATTTTCTTTTATATGTGTCTTTATTACTTGGTGAGTGTGTGTGGAAAAAAAATATATATATATATTTCACATTTTGGATTTGTTTCCAAATTTGGTTCCTCAATTTATATAATTATCTACATGTGTTTTAATTATTCAACACCAAATTTTCTTACAAATGTTGTTTTTAGAAAACTAGCCTTCAACATCTGTGGAGAAATATGCATAATTGACAGTTAATAAAAAAATTCTGTTTATGCAACTCAAATAAACATTAATTACAGTTTGTTCAAAAGGTATGGGACTACTGAAGCCAAGGTTCTGATTTAAGTGGAGTGGTGTTTTAATTCTCTGTAAGAACTGTGTTATCCAGTGCTGTACTAATTTTCCTCCCTATACTCCAGGGATATATTGTAGAAGTGATTAATTTTAGCAACAGAGAGCTTTGTTTTATAGGACTATTTGGAAGAATATGTAGGTCCACAACAAATTGCTTTTATAGAACAATTGCAAGTATGGAGCATTCCATACATCTATAGAAGATGGCAGCAGAATTAAGAAACCAGGCCCAGTGGGGTAAAGGGTAATAAAGGATAGAGAGAAAGGGCCAAGAAAGAACATGGAGGGCTCCCAGAGAAGTAGGCAGGGCATAGATGGAAGAGCAGAAATCTATATTTTGAATTTTTAGGTCACAGAGGAAAAATATCGAGCTCTTTTCAGTTATCAGTTGAGTCAGGTGTCTTTCTAGCTGTTTATAGGAGATGACTGGAGAGCAGCCCTGCATAGGGCAGCATGTGAAACCATCACTACAGAAGAAAGACCATATTCATTTGGCATCAATGCCTGTTCCTTCTGTCTCTGTTCCGGCCTTATTCAAAGCAACCTGTTTCCCACCAGAAACTCAGATGATAACAGGGACAGCAAATAGGCCTTGAAAGAAGTCTCTGCCGCAGAATGCAGAACTTCCTTTTGACTATTACAAAGGCAGAAGTTTCTGTTGGAGTATACAAATGCAGAAACGGTAACAGAACCTGCGTTACACAGGAGTAAAGAAAGACAGACTTTCAAAATCAAGTGCTGATTGTTCTAATTAGCTCTAGTACAATGCACTCTGGTGGAAGGAAAAAAATCTTAACATTTAAACCTGCCAAAGGTGACAAAAAGAAGTCAATGAAAATGAGACTGGCATGTTAAATATTTAATATCTGTTGAATTGCTTTTGATCTCTCAATTGCAATGGCAAGTGGACTGTCATTCTCTTTTTAGTATTTTCCTTAAGTATTTTATTAACATCACTTTTTTCTAATATTAATGTATCAAATATTCATAATAAAAATAATAAAAATATTAGCAAGCATAATATAAAACACAAAGCATCTTGGAGGTACACAGCATTAAATTTTGTGTATTATTTTTCTTTCTAATTTCCATGAACATTTTTTCAGCACAACTGTTTTCTTAAATAAATACTTTTATATTCTGAATGTTTATCAGGTCACGTACATTAGCAGAATTTCCATATCTTTGTAAATACCATTTTAGTGTCTGGAAAATATCTCATCATATCATTTACCATAAGTTATCAAAAATTTTACTACTTTGGGGAACACAGATTATTTTCAAATTGTTGTGATTATGAATTGCATTGAAATAATTCTTCCTCATACATAAATTTATGAACTGATTTCTGAATAATTTCTAAGAATAAATTCCTAAAGTAGGACCACTGGTTCAGATTATGGTCATTTTAATCTTCTTAAATTAGGAGATGGGCTGTTAAAGGCAAACACTAATGTCTAGTATAAACTGAGTGAACTCAACTGTGCCGAGAATCCCTGTTATCAACAGAAGACATACTAGGTAGGCTCAAAGCACCATAAATATTAGCATTCTATGTATATTTAGAAAATAAGAGTTTTATCAGTCCATCAAGAAATTTCTAGGTATGAATAAATTAGTTAGTTGCTTTGGAAGAATTCTTCTTGTTTATTTATTTATTTACTTATTTATTTTTATGTGGGTACCAGGAGTCGACCTCAGGACCTTGCACTTGTCAGCAAGTGCTTGTGCCACTGAGAGATATCACCGGCCCTTTTTTTCCTTTATGTGGGTACCGGGAGTCAAACTCAGGACCTCACATTTGCCAGGCAGGAGCTTTAGCCACTGAGCTATTTCACCGGCCCTCTTGTTTATTTGTTTCCATATACCTAACCAAATTTGAAGTCTCCTCCAAGTCTGTAACAGTTATAACACAGCAGCTTGGTCTGTAAGCTCAGAAAGCTTTAGGATAGGGCATGGGCAATCTCCCACACAACTCATGTCAATAGACTGCCTACTCTGTCCCAAGCAGTTTCACATATACTATATTATTGTCGGAGAGTCCATCTTAGCTCTGCAGTTCCAAAGATCTGGGTCAAAACACAGCAAGAAAATATAGGTTTCATCAGGTGATCCTAACAAAAGATGCAGGCCCATGGTTTTCTGCCTGCCTGTCCTATCTCTTTCTCTGCTTAGATATCTTTTGTGCTGTAACGTGGGACTCAGGTAGTCTTCACTCATCCACATTTAACATAGAAATGGTATGCACATGTAGTGGTTCCCCCTATGGGGCTCCTCTTGATCAATGGAGCACTAGAGTCAATAAATAAATGTTTCTTCTCCTTAGTAGACACTTCTAAGAATCATCAGAAGGCCCTGGCAAGACTGAGCACCAGTTGCTCTGAAAAAAGGAGTTAGAGGTCATCCCAAAAAGCCAAATACGAAGTTTGTTGGCTTTCCCTTCTTTCCTGAGCATTTTACTTCCAGAAGATCATATTTCCAAGTAAACCATGTGTAAGAATTTGTCTCAACCCTCTACCTTCAATGGAGTGCAAATAAAGCAAACAATGTGGGTCTGAAAATAATAGAATGGTTTATCTCTTTGTGGGTCACTTTTCCATTTAGGCGGCCCTTCATACATGCTCTGACTCTATATCCATCTTTCTCATTCTCTTTTTCTCTCCCTCATCTTTGCTTTCTCTTTCTTGCATTTGTGTGCTATTTCCTGTCTTTCTATGCACACACACAGTTTAAATACACACATATATGTATACAATTTTTAAAAACTGTTAACAGATTTAAGATATAAAACCTGAACATAGGGTGTCTCCCCGTGAATTAGTTTAATTAAAGATTAGCATGTAATGTTATGATTAATTACTATTGTATTCCAAATTTTGATATTGTAAATATAAATTCTCAAAGAGTGGTCTTCAGACCCTCTGGATCACCAAGAACCTTCCAGAGAATCCATCATGTCAAAACTATTTTCCTTATAAATACTTGGGTGTTGCCTTTTTCACTGGTAGATGCTTGCAGTAATTGGTGTGAAAGTAACTGCAGTTAACACTGATAGTATCTAGCAAAGATCAAAACAGAATTAAACTGGACTATTATTCATTGTATTCTTCAACAGAACGCACTTGCAAATTTTTAAAATGCCAGTTTCATCTAAACAAGTTGTTAATTCTTGACCCTTGAGTACACATCTTTTTAACATTTACTTGCCACACTTAGAAGCACAATGACATTTATATGCAGGAATGTGGTGGTCGTTTCAAGAGAAAGTTCTTCCACAGTTTTTTTTTTTAATTGCCAGTTAGTGAAAATTGAAAAACATCATCACTGTCAGCTTGACAACTTCTCAATGCTTAAAGACATTTCTAATGAGTTTAGCTGTATATTAACAATTGTGATTCTCTGAAAGTAGATAATGAACTGTTTTAACATTTGAAAGATGTTTACATAGACTCTCTCCTTGAATAAATTTAGTCAGGTTCCTCTGAGCCCTCTTTTTCCACATGTCTTTAATCCTGACCCCAATTTTAGCAAGAATCCTAACTCAGTTTAGTAAGAATCCTCCCGTTTGAGAGCTGATCACCACAATATAGGGTGCATGCATCCTTAACCTGCTCTAAGAATTCTGTTATGTCAACTAGCAGATTCCATTTTTGGTGTCTCCTCTTAGTACTATTTTACATCCTCTGACTGTACCTGTTGGCATCAAATTCACACCTGCTTTTGCTATATTGAGAGTTGAGTGCAATCACTCAACCCTATTGAAAATCTTAAAAATGCATATACCGGAATGAATCAATATCCTTCAGAAGATCAGTGCATAATGTCACACAATCATATATGCATAAAAGGTCCATTCAAAATACAAGAGTCAAAGAAGATTAATGAAACAGATCCCAAAAATGTTACTAATAGAACTTTTAAATTCTTGCTGCAAATAGACTTTAAGAAACTACTCCTTGCACCAGGCATGGTAGCTCATACCTATAATCAGAACACCCTGGGAGTCTGAGGTAAATCACAAATTTGAGCCAAGCTGGGACAACTTAGTAAGACTCTGTGTCAAAATTAAAAAAGTAAAATAAAATAAAAAGGGGTAGGGTTGTAGCTTAGTGAGAAGGCCCTGAGCTCAATGGTAAGGAAATAAAGAAAGGAAGGAAGGGAGAAGAGAGGAAAGGAGGGAGGGAAGGAGGAAGAGAGAGACAGAGAGAGACACAGACAGAGACAGAGACAGAGACACAAGAGAGTATCACATGTCAAATTTTGTTACGGTATCAAAGAAGATTATCCAAAGTTATCTATCTCTAAAATATTGAAATACTCATTTCCCTTTGCCCAACTATGTATGTGAGGTCAGATTTTCCTCATATACTTCAACCAAATTAGCATATAGAAGCAAACTGAATGCAGAAACATGAAAATCCAGCTATTAGAGTCACAAAAATATAAAACAATGGCCCTCTTCTCACTTCTTCCTTTTGCTTTAGAATATTATGGTTTTATTTGGCATACAACTATGTTATTAATGTTAAAA
Organism: Erethizon dorsatum; assembly: GCA_028451465.1. Taxonomy (NCBI): domain Eukaryota; kingdom Metazoa; phylum Chordata; class Mammalia; order Rodentia; family Erethizontidae; genus Erethizon; species Erethizon dorsatum. The sequence goes on along the minus strand of CM051825.1, from coordinate 59,142,836 downwards.
TACACTGAGTTTACCTGAATTAAAAAATAATTTATCATATTTAATTTTTAATTGGTAAATATGAACTAAAACTCTACATGGAGTCCATAACAATTCCTAGGTCTAAAGAATTTTATGCTGAAAGTATTTTGACCATCTTATGTAAGTGTATCAGGGTTCAACCTTCCCTTATATTGATTAGAGAGGAGTTTAAAGTTGGAAAACTGACAAATGAGGTCATTGTTATTCTGTTGAAGTTAGCTACACTTGGCAAATATTTTTATGAATATTATGTTTCTGGAATCAAAGAAAAATATCAAGCTCTAAAGGAGGAGACAAGGGGGATAACACAAGGCAAGAAAAATAGACCTGGCTTTGGGAAATCTAATCACTAAATCAAATTGGATTCATTTCATCTCATTATACTACCCCAGAACATAAAAGTGTTGTTTTCCAAATGAAAGATAATGAAGTTAATTTGAATTTAAGTAATACTAAAATGAATTTATGATACCAAGTAAATATACTGATTACCAGAATTATGTTCAAGAGTCTGCTTTCATTATTAATAAAATGTATTATTAACATTTCTAGACCTTTTTAAGAAACCTTAAACAATAGCAAACTTAAATCATTTTCTTTTGCTGAAAACAGAAACTTACACTGTCTTTTACAAAAGTGGTGTACTACACAAACAAGTTTCTGTAATTTCATATGCATAATAATCCACCTAGACGTTTGAATCCTTAGAGAGAGAGCAAGAGAGAGAGAGAGAGATGATAGATAAATAGGTCTTTCTGAAACCTGATTCACAAAGACGTGAATAAAAATATAAAACGAAGCAAAAAGGAGATACAGCAAAACCTATACCCAGGATGATTAAAAGATTACTTTTGTTTGGAATCAAAGTTTCCTCAATATCTCATAGTGAAATATCTTCATGAAACTCACTCTCTCAACTACTGTAGTCCTATGATTCAATTTAGTGTTACAGCACCAGCTAGATGTATAGGTAGATTTGGTTCAGTTAAAGAGTCTACCTTTTCTAGAATATCATAAAATTTTTTCACAATTAGATATTATTTCCAAAAGCTTTAAGACATTGCAGTATCCAATATCGGCTAATGAAATTTTTATATCATTGTAAGTTATTTTTTAAAAGTTTTAAATATCTTTCTACATTCTTGATATGTCAGACTATAAAGAAAGGAGACATGTGGGTCAAACTGAAAGGGATATGATAAAGTATTTGACATTCAGAGGACTATTTACCGTGAGATTGAGGTATCACCAATTGTATTCATTCCAGCTCGATTTGGTCTATGTTTAGGGCAGAATATTTATGTTTGCCTACTTGAAGCAATGTTATCAAACATTTCTACACTTTACTTATAATAATAAAAACTCACAGCATCTGAAATGTCCCACACCATGAAATAATCAAAGTGTAATATAACTCTATGGTGCAATAGCATATAATCACTAAATTGATGTTTGCAAAATAGTGTTAATATTACAATAAAAACATACATAATAACGTTAAAGAGTAGGAAGTAAAAATACACTTATAAATTTCTAAAGCATGGAAAAACTATACAGAGGTTAAAGTCAAATGATATACACTAAAATGTTAATATTGATAAATCCTGAAAGAGATATAAAAAAACCAAGTCTCTTGAAGATGCCAACAAGCACATGAAGGAAAATTGGGTAGCTCACTGAATGTAAGGAAAAACAGACATAAAGCTTTTATCAAGAAACCGGGCAGGATAAATTATAGACAAATTTTTCAAAGATTGTCTTGAAGTACGTTTTTCCTAATGACGTTTTGTTTCTAAGATGCAATTTCTTTTAGGATGAATGTAAGTAAATTCATGTGGTCAAACCCTCACTTCTTAGTCAAAGAAGAAAAGATGGCTTGATTGACAACTCTGTTAAGAAAACATAGAATGAGGAGTTGGGACTGTCGCACAGTGATGAACTGTTTTCCTAGAGAGCTGAAACAAAACCCTGGGTTCCACCCCCAGTACCAAAAAGAAAAATTGGAATGGGGAAAGTGATTAATTAAATAAAGCACATTGTTTACTACTAAGGAGAAAAAGTTATTAGGCAGGTGAAAACTACATATCTGGCATTCTTATATATGATTACCCTAATAATGGTAGTTACTATTTTTTGAACATTTACTATGCAATCAATACTAACCTGATTGTTCCATATTACCTGGATGCTCTCATTTAAACGTCTCAACATTTAGGTTTTGTTATTAACCCCAATTTACATACATGAAAACTGATGCTCAGAATTGGGGCACAAAGCCGTCTTGAGTAACTAACTCCCTCTGCAGAGGCACACAAAATCCCCACACATTCTATAACTCCAAGACATAAGTGCTACAGTGCTACAGAGAGAAAATGGAAATCTGCCCTAACAATATAGGCCCAGGAAAATGGTGACTGAAATGGCAAAGCTAAAATCATAAGATTGGCAGAAAGACCTCCGTCTCCAGCTAGAGGTAGAATTAACTCTGGTCTGGAAAAATCTCAGCGGGGTAGACAACGTGAAACAGCAGTGGTATAAATATAACGGCATGCAGTGAGTTCAGCCACATGGGGCTCTGCAGTGGGAAAGGGTCTGAGTTTGGGGACAAGGACCAATGGAAAGCTGGGTACCCACAACCCCTAAACCCCCTCTCTAATCCAGTCAAAAGTCACCCTCCAAAAGCACAGTCTGAAAACTTAATGGGATCTGGCCTACACCCTGGACCTACCAACAGACTACATGAGGGACAGATTCAGGGGATAGACTGGATTTTCTGGTGCCCTCATTCCCAGATATGGAAGGGACTAAGTCAGTAGGTGGGAGCTAGCCCTTCCACTGGCAGATCTACCAAGGTACCCATCTGTAACCACAGAGGGGTAGAGCTCAGCCTTCTGCATCCTGTAAATGCTACTTTGCTACTTTGAAAGAGGCACAGGAGAATTCTGGACTAAAAGTTAAAAAGATTTTCATACCCTCTATGCCTTTTATCAGGCAGCATTCAAGAATTGACTACAGCATAAATACGAATATTACCGTAGGGAGAATATTGAACTTAGTTTGGTTTACTTGCTTTGTTGTTTATTACTGTATGTGTCAGAGGGACCTATGTACATTTGTATCTGTGTATGAGTGCTAGGTTATTCTATCGGTACTATAGGGTTTTACCAATTCTCATTATGTTTACCCACACTGAGGGTAGTTTCATAGGGTTTGCTAAATTTGTGTTTCTGTTAGTTCATTAATTGGATTCAGTCTCCCTATCCTCTCTCACATTTTTTTTTGTGGGTACCAGGGGTCGACCTTAGGACCTCGCACGCCAGCAGGTGCCCGTGCCGCTGAGCGATATCACCGGCCCCTTTTTCGTACGTGGGTTCCGGGAGTCAAACTCGGGCCCTCGCGCTTGCCAGGCAGGCGCTTAAGCCGCTGAGCCATCTCACTGGCCCTCTCACTTATTATTTATATTCCTTCTCCATCTCTTCTTTCACTCTTTCTCCCCTCAAACCCTCTCAAATCTCCCCTTTTTATGCTGTCTTCACTTGTATATAAATAGTACCACTAAAACCTCCATTTTTCTTTCTCTTTTAGTGTGTGTGTGTGTGTGTGTGTGTGTGTGTGTGTGTGTGTGTGTACAAGTGTTAGTTACTACTTTACTTCTATAATGTCTTACCTGTTTTGTCAGGTACTCTTCCACCAAAGGTTGTTCTTTGGTCTTTTAAACTCCCAGGACACCTCACACCAAAAATACCAGAAAGGTATCCTCAACAACTAACTTAAAGATAATAATACGTAATGCATTGACCATTGTTACCCTCATATTATGTTGATTTGAAAATTTGTTCTTTTTTTGATTTGTTTTGTTTTTTCTTCTCTTTAAAATAAGAAAAATTAAAAAAAAATACCAGAAACTTACAACATACAATATTAAAGGCTATTAGAAAGAAACCCATCAGAATAATAACGGATATCTCAACAGCAACCATAAAGCCCAAGAGGGCATGGGATGAAGTTTTTTTTTCCCATTGAAAGAAAATAATTGCCAGTCTACATTATTATATCTTACAAAGCTATTCTTCAAAATCAAGTGAAAAATAAAGTCTTTTATGATAAGAATAAACTAAAGACATTTATTACCCCAGTGCCAGCATTGCAGAAAATACTTAAGGGTGACCTAAACATAGATAATGAGGACAACAACAACTGCAAGACCAAAAAAATCTTCACTGGGATAGTAGTTAAGTAAATGAGAAACAGAAATGAAGCAAACACACACACACACAAACACACAAACACACCAAGAATTAGAACATACCTTTCAATAATAACAGGTAATATAAGTGGTCTTAACTCTCCAATTAAAAGATGCAAAGTGCCACATCATATCAAAAACAAGACTCATGTATACGTTGCCAGTAAGAGCCACACCTTGTCAGAAAATACATACACAAACTGAAAGTGAAAGAGTGGAAAATGATACTTCAGACAGCTAGAAACTAAAAGCAAGCAGTAATATATACATTTATATCCAACAAAGTTTACTTGAAACTAAAGCTGGTAAGAAGAAACAAAAAATGTCACACTATATTAGTAAAGGGAATGATTCATCAAAAAAAGGTAACAATTGTAAATATATATGCACCAAACATTGATACACCCCCTTTCATAAAATAAATATTGTTTGCCAAGAGAGGACTGATAGATACCAGCATATTCATAGTGGAGGACTTCAATACTTACTGTCACAAACAGACAGGCCACCTAGACAGAATATCAATAAAGAGACATTATAATTAAACTATAGTATAGATCAAATGGCTTTAACAGATCTTTAGAGTGTTTTATCCAACAACAACAGAATACATATTCTTTTCAGCAGCCAATGCCACTTTCTCAAAAACAGACCATATTTTAAGCAAATCTCAATAAATACAAACATCGAAGTAATCTCATGTATCCTATTAGATCACAATGAAATGATACTAGAAATAAACAGCTAAAGAAATCATAGAAACCATACAAATACATGGTGACTGAATAATTCATTCTTGAATGATCAGTGGGTCACAGAAGTAATCAGGAGAGAAAATTTTAAATTCCTGGAATCAAATGATGATGGAAACACAACATATCCAAATCTATCAAACACAATAAAAGCAGGTCTAAGAGGGAAGTGTAGAGCTATGAGAGCCTACATTAAAAAAAAAAGAAAAGTAATCCCAAATACATACCTTAATTATACACCACAAGGTCCTAGCAAGCAGATAAAGCAAACCCAAAACCTAGAAGGAAAGGAATAATAAAGATCAGAGTGGAAATAAATGAAATTGGAACTAAAACAACAATGTAGAGGACCAATGAATCAAAGATTCAGTTCTTTGAAAAGATAAAAATTGATAAGCCCTTATCCAAACATACCAAAAGAAAGAAAGAAAAGACCAGAATTAACAAAATAAGAGATAAAAAAGGTGAAAGTACAAAAATACCACTGAGACTCAGAGGATAATTATAATTTTTTTTCAAAACTTAAAGCTTCAATAAATTAGAGAATATTGAAGAAATTGATAAATTCCTAGATATAAATGACCCGCTATGATTGAGCCAAGAAAAAAATCTAAGTGGTTAACAAACAATGAGACAAACTAAAACTTTACCAACTACAAAATACGCCCAATTAAGAAAAGCAATAGTTAGCCAATTGTCCCTCAGACAAAGGACTTCTATCTAGAACATATAAAGAAAAATATCAGACCCCCCCAAATTCAAAGACCCAATCAAAAAATGGGCATCTGAGATGAATACACACTTCTCAGATGAAGAAATACAAATTGCATATAAATATATGAAAAAAATGTTCAACATCATTGATCATTTGAGAAGTGCAAATTAAAACAGTACTGAGATTCCATCTCACCCCAGAAAGAATGGCTATCATCAAGAAACCAACCAATAACAAATGCTGGCAGGGCTATGGGGAAAAAGGAACCCTTCTCCACTGTTGGTGAAAGTGTAGACTGGTGCAAACACCATGGAAATCAGTATGGAGATTCCTCAAAAAGCTAAGATTAAAGGTCCCATTTGAACCAGCTATTCCACTTCTGGTTATCTTCACAGAAGAATTAAAAACATCATACCACAGTGATCTATGTGTGTCCATTTTTATAGCAGCACAATTTGTAATATCTAAATCTTGGAAACAACCCAAATGTCCATCAACCAAGGAATGGATAAAAATGATGTGATATTTTTATACAATGGAGTACTACTCAGCCATAAAGAAGGATAAACTTGAGACTTTTATAGGTAAATGGATACAACTGGAGATCATACTCAAAAGTGAAATAAATCAGACTCACATGTGTAAACATCATACTGTCTTCCTGGTATGAGAAATTGAAAGAGTAAATAAGGCCTAAAATGTACAATAGATATTGTGAAATGTGAAGAAATTTTTTAAAAGGCAAAAGGAAATAGGATGAGGGAAAGAGGAAAAGAAGTAAGGGAAAAGGAAGAAAAAATGCAAGTCAGTTATACTATTAGTATCTCTTAGTTCATTGAAAAGGAAGATTCACGCTAATATTGATTGGAGAATTTTTTATGCCCATATCTTGTACTTTGAGTAACTACTTTGAAGATGACAGCATGCAATATATTAACTATTGTTATTTTCCTATCATTTTGTTATGAAATTATGTTTACCTTTCTTCCATAAAAAAGACTATATAAAAAAGCAATATTTCTGAAAAAGTAGTTCTGAATAGCAGTATTACTGAATGTTACCAGACTCGTATATACGTATCAATACCAATGTTCTTCAAACATTTCCATGTAATCAAAAGGTAAGGACTTCTTCCAATTTCAGTTCTATGAAGCCAATATTATTCTGATACCAAAAGCAGATAAGGACTTAAAACAATGAAAGAAGAAAGGAAAACAAAATTTTATGCCAATATCCTTGATGAACATGAATGCAGAAATCCTCAATAAGATTTCTGGAAAGATAATTCAACAACACATTTAAAACACCATACACCTTGACCAAGTTGGCTTCATTCGTGGGATGCAAGAATGGTTTAACATGCATAAATCAATAAATATGATACACCACATAAATAGAATCAGGGATAGAAAAATCACATGATCATCTCAATAGATGCAGAAAAAGTCTTCAACAAAACCCATCATCCCTTTTTAATAAAAACCCTGATGAAAATAGGTATAAAAGGGTCTTACCTCAAACATATGAAAGCTGTTTAGGGCAAAGTCAAAGCCAATATCATAGTGAATGAGGGAAAACTGAAAGCATTTCTTCTAAAACCAGGAGATAGACAAGAATGTCCACTGTCATCACTCCTGTTCAAAATAGTATTCGAAACATTAGCCAGACCCATCAGGTAAGATAAAGAAATCAAAGGTATTCAAATAGGAAAAAAGCAAATAAATTATTCCTATTTTCAGGCAATATGGTTCTTTACACAGAAAATCAGAAAAGAAAAACTCCACAAGAAGACATTTAAATCTGATAAACATATCCAGTATACTAGCAGACTGCAAAATCAACACACAAAAGTCAGTAGTATTCCTGTATATCAATAATAAACCCATAAAGACAAAAATCAGAAAAACAATTCCATTCACAATGGCTTAATAAAAAACCCACAAACCTAGAAATTAACCTAATTCTGGGGGTAGAAGACTCTATAATAAAAATTACAGAACACTGAAGAAAGAAATCAAAGTGGATATTAGAAAATGGAAAGATATGCCTCATTGTTGGACCAGAAGAACTAATATTGTGAAGAAGGCAATATTATAAAAAGTGACATATAGATATATTGCAATTCCTAAAATAATACCAAAAACATTCCACATGGAACTAGAAAACAAAATCTTAAAATTCACAGGGAATCAGAAAAGTCCCAGAACAGCCAAAGCAATCCTGAGCAAAAAGAGTAAAGCAGGATGCATCACAATCCTAGATATTAAGTTATACTATGAAGCTATAGTAATAAAAACAATATGGTATTTATATAAAAAAAGATATGCAGACAATTGTACAGAACAAAAGGTACAAAAACAGCCCCTGTGCACCTACAGCTATCAGACTTTTGACAAGCCAAAAAATTATATTGGGGAAAAAAATGACAGTCACTTTAACAAATGGTGCTGGAAAAACTGGATATCCATTTTTAGCTGAAAGAAACTACATCCCTGCTTCTCATCCTATTCTAAAATTGATGAAAAATGTATCAAAGATCTAGATATAAAAACAGAAACTTTGCAACTGTTGGAAGGTAACACAGGGGAAACATTTAAAGCCATAGACATGGAAACAGACTTACTGAATATAACTCCAATGCCATAGGAAATAATATCAAGACGAAACAAATGGGATTACATCGACTAAAAAGCTTCTATGCAGCAAAGAAAACAATTAACAAAGTGAAGAGACAACCTACAGAATAGAAGAAAGTGTTTACTTGCTACTTTTCTGATAGAAGATTAATATGTAGAATACATAAATAATTCAAAATATTTACCTGAAACAAAATAACTCAATTGGAAAATGGGCTAAAGAACTGAATAGACACTTCTCAAAAGTGGTAATACAAATGTCCAATAAATATGTAAAAAATGTTCAATATCTTTATGCACTAAAGAAACGCAAATGAAAATAACTTTGAGATTCTGTTTTACCCCAGTCAGAATGGCTATCATTAAAAATGCAAAAACAAACAAATAAATAAAAATGAATGTTGACAAAAATGCAAGGAAGAAGAAAACTTCCTAAATTGTTGGTGAGGATGTAAACTAGTGAAACTATTATGAAAATCAATGTGGAGACTCCTCAAAATGTAAAAGTAGAAATATTATTTGGCCTAGGTATACCTCTCCTGTGTATATTCCTAAAAGGATAAAAGACATCATACCGTAGGATACAAGCATCCTCAGGTTTATCATGGTGCAATTCACAATACTAACTCAGGAAAGAGCCTAGATCTTATCAATGGATGAATGAATAACAAAACTGTGGTGTATACACACAGTGGAATATTATTCAGCCTTACAGAAAAATGAAATTATGTCACATGCACAAAAATGGATGGACCTCAAGACCATCCTGCTAAGCAAAATAAGCCAGATACAGAAAGGTAAATATAGCATGTTTTCTCTTATATGAAACAACCTAAAATATAAATAAATGAATGAATAAAATAAAGGAAATATGATAGGAAGTTAGAAAGTAGACTCTTAAAGACGGATAGGGGAGTCACAGGAGAGAGAAATAGAAGGGCAGTGAAGAGACTGAAAATGATCAAACGTCACTATTCTGTATTACAAACATGAACTAATTAAAAAAATGATGCTCAAGAAAGTTAAATAAATTGCCTAATATTGCACAACAATTGGGGTAGATTTGAAATTTGATCTGTGGCATTTGGCTGACTAGCTGTAAGCCCGTGAATTTGACTGCCATAATACACTGTAGATAATGATATATTTTTACTATCACTACTATTTTCTTTTAGCACCACCAGAGTAAGGCAAATGATGGGCTAAGGATTGAGAATTAATGCCTATTTCTCTTAAGCAACAGTTCTAAAGTCTCTCATCCAGGAAAAATGGATTACTCTCTGAATGTAGTTAGAAATAATCAAACAAAAGTGTTTTAGAAATATCTGCTCTAGAATATTTTTTTTTCAGGTGGCAGAACCAGCTCAGGCTTTATTTTGGAAAAGACAATTGAACTGGTTTTTGGTGAAGGGCATGGGCAAGAAGCAGTACCCTGGGCAGTAGATTCTCCCCAAGGGTGGCAGGGCTGAGCCTCAGGTGGGCCTCCTATTCCCAGTGCTCCCATATACAGCTGTCTCCCCCACGGGCTCTGGGGCAGCCATGGGAGGGGTGCGAGCTGGGAGAAGTTGCTGTGGCCCATGCACTTATGCAGGACATCAGAGGGTCAGACACCAGCTTCCTGTCACAGGTCTGGATCTTCTTCACGATCATGGCAGACTTGGTGCAGGTGAAGCCAGGGCTTTTGAGGCCCCCGTAGGGTGAGCTTGCATAGCCACTGGTGGTTTTATCATGGATATTCATGTTCTGCATCCCAGCCTCCAGCCTGTTCTTGCCGCCCAGCAGCTTGTGGTAGGTGACAATCTCAATGTCCAACACCAGCTTAACATTCATTAGCTCCGGGTACTCAGGCAGCTGCTGTACCCTGTCCTGCTTGGCCCTCTGCAGGGCGGCCTCCTTGGCTGAGCCAGCTTGGCATTGCTGTCTTTAATGGCCAGTTCCCCATGCTGCTCAGCATCAGTGATGGCAGCCTCCAGGGATGCCCTCTGGTCTTTGAGGGCCTCAATCTCCACCTGTAGGCAGCTAGTGCTGTGGTTCATCTCAGAGATCTCAGACTTTGCATGGCAGAGGTCATCCCTGTGCTTCCTAGCCAGAATCTGTAGCTTCTCATACTTGATCTTGTACATACTCTCACCCTCGGCCAAGCTGTGGTCGGCAATCTCCTCATACCGGGCCTTGACCTCAGCAATGGTACCATCCATGTCCAGGGAGTGGCTGTTGTCCATGGCCAGCACCACGGATATGTGGAGACCTGAAACTTCAGCTCACTGATCTCCTCTTCATGTAGCTGCCTGAGGCAGTTGATCTCAGTCAGCCCTTCCAGGTGAGACATGAGCTCCACTTTGTCCATGTAAACTTCATCCACATCCTTCTCTCCTTCTTGATAAGGACAAATTCATTCTCCATCTCTGTATGCTTGTTAATCTCATCCTAGTACTTATTCTTGAAGTCCTCCACCAGCCTCTGCATGTTGCCAAGCTTCACCTCTAGCTTCAACTTCCCCTGGTCCAAGTGTGTCCAACTGCCACTGATGTAGCTTTCGAACATGTGGTCCATGTTGCTCTGGGATGTCTTCTGCTGCTTCAGGAGGCTCCACTTGGTCTCCAGCATTTTGGTCTGCTGCTCTAGGAACTGCACCTTGTCAACAAAGGAGGCGAACTTGTTGTTGAGGTTCTTGATCTGCCCCTTCTCCTGAATGCACATGGCCTGGATGTTGGGGCCCACCTCCTTGTTCAGGGGTTCAGCAAGCTCTGGTTCACCTGGATGGCTGTGATGCTCCCCACACCATCAGCCCTGCTATAACCACCCAGAAGTTGCCTTTGCTGCCCATTCAGGAGAAGCTGGAGGAGCTGATGCTGGAAATGGGCCTACTGGTGTACGAGAGGCTGCTGAAGGCTGGAGGTGGACACATTGTAGGACTTTTTGTTACCCTCATGAACATGGTGGAGGTTGGGGTGAAGGCAGGTGGGCTGAAAATGGAGAGTCGAGAAGGAGCCAGGCAACTTCTTCTGGACAGTCTGCTCTAGACTATTTAAATTTCAGTTTTAAATCTGTTCCAAGTACAATTCAATTTTTATTGAGACAAAAAGGTAGTCTTTATTGTATCATATTTCAATTTGTCATGATGAATAAACATTGAATGTTAGATATGAATGGGATACCTATTTGCCCTGGAAAGTTAAGATTCTTTGGCATTCTCAGAGCTCTAACTAGAATGAGAAATAATGTGCCTTTTTCAGTTCAACAACCTTAAGGAGTCTCATGCGCTGAACATTATTTCCTACTTTTAAGATTGATTTCTAAGTTTTCAAAACTAAATTCGTTTGTTCCATTTAGTAAATTACTGGAGATATCAGAATTCTCCCTAGTTCAAACACTGGAATTCACTTTGAATGTCTCCATCATTTACTGATGAATTCTCAAACATCAGCTTACATAAAAATCAACTTGTGAGCTTCCTTAAAATGCAGTTTGTCCCCCTAAGCCACTCAAATAAATAAAATGTCAATTGCTGCTCTGAGCCTTAGAGATCTAATACAATAGGTCATGGGCAGGGCACAGGTATGTGTTTTACTCTGAATTCTAAGTGATTCAGATGCTTTCTGAGCTATTTAATAAACAACACTGCAGAGTAATAGTTTCCAGCTGCAGACTGTTCTGAGTTACTCTGTCTTATAGAGTAGCAGCTTACCCTGCGTTACTCCATTTGGGGTACAAATGCTAAGCTGCACTAGATTGAATCTCCATCTTGTCTATTCAGGCAGAGAACCATGAACTGCATCTCACGGCACAATTATAAGGCAAAAATGGATAACTTTTTCATGCTTGAATGAATCTGACCACCACCATCCTAGACTGACCAGAGACCACTCTAACCCCTCCCCCCTGCACAGCTACACATAGTGACTCATCATCATCCTTGGGCTACAATTACCCCCCTGTTCTCAAGCCTTGTCCTTGGCAGGCAGCCACAACTATCTTTCACTGAACTCTCTCCCTCATGACCCTATAGCCTATACCAGAGGTACCAATCTGGTCTAAGAGCCAGAGGAGTCCCTCTCAGGTTTGTTCTGATATACACCTGTCCTGTTGAGCTTGTACCTTTGAATCTTTTCTTCATTTTTTCTTAACAATGCTAGTAAAAATTATCGCTCATTGAGTCAGGTGTGGTTGCACATGCCTGTAATTCCAGTGCTCTGGGAGGCTGAAGCAGGAGGATTGCAAGTTCCAGCCTAGCCCAGGGAATTTACCCAGATGCTATCTAAATATAGACAGACAGATAGACAGAAATGGACTGGGAATACAGCTCAGTGTGAAGATCCTGGGTTCAATCTCTAGTGCCACAATAAAAAACTACCTCCTGAAAATTTGGAGTGCAGCATGGCACACGAACACATGGCCTTATCATAGACCATCTGGTATACACACAAGAGAGGCACCAGATAATGAATTTCCATCTGCAGCCAGACTTTAGTTCAGCATGATTCCTCCCTGTCATCTGATGCTTCAAAGCTGTTTGGACCCTTTGCTCGATATCCTGTGATAGGTTCCTTAAGCCAGTATCTGACCACCTACACTGAACATTTGCTTTAGCTCTTTATATTGCCTTTTAAAATCTTATAGCATCTTTAGTCTTTTCCTGTAACCTAACTTAAATTATTGTTTGCTGTGTGATGTATGATTTGAATGTTAAGAGAGTTAAGTGTTAGATGTTAGCAATTAAGATTGCAATGGAACATAGAACTTGGAATTGCCATGGTCACAACACTTAATGAAATCAGCTATATGCAGTGAAGTAAAGCAATGAAAGTGATACAGTTTATGAATGTGCGGATATTCAATAAATTCTGACCCTTGGCAAGACACTAGCATGTTTGTCTATATTAATGGCATAGCCCTCTTTGACAGTTACTGAGATGTGTCATGCCTTAAAAATGTCCCTAGTGTGAGACTAATGTAAAGACCCCATAAATTGATCTCAGAGTACACTCTTGTCTCAGCAAGAAAGGATTGGGGACCTACATGGATGGTCTTGGACTTCTAACTTTTGTACATGGTTCATTGTATTCTCTATTAGTTAAGCTCAGCATTAAGTAAGATCACTGATTTATGAAAGCCTGTTTGATATTCAGATCCTTTGTGAAATCTTACATGCAAAGTCCTTCCTGATCCTTTCTTTTTTTTTTTTTTTTTTTGTGGGTACCGGGGCTCGACCTCAGGACCTCGCATGCCAGCAGGCGCCCGTGCCGCTGAGCGATATCACCGGCCCCTTTTTTCTTATGTGGGATCCGGGAGTCGAACTCGGGCCCTCACGCTTGCCAGGGAGGCGCTTATGCCGCTGAGCCATCTCACTGGCCCGTGATCCTTTATTTCTCAAAAAAATTGTCCTGCATATTTTTATTCTCAAGCCATACAAAACAACAACCTGGAGTTACACTGCCTCATCTGTACATGACTCCACTTGACCATATCTATTCTGTTGCCTTGGCATGAAATTTCTCCCTTCTCCACCAGCTGACTTCACAAGACTCACATGAAGTATCACTTCCTTGAGAAGTTTCCTGAAGAAAACATATTACTTCTCCTGTGTGTTCCGCGGGACACAGTCCTTGACTGACTTCCTTCATGGGCTCTCTGTAGTTTTTGTTTTTGTTTTTGTTTTTTTTAGAATATAGCTTTATATTTATGTAAATATTTAAAGCTGTTTTATTATCAAATACGTATGGACCTCTCCCCTCACCAGACTCTATTCCAGTCCAAAGTCCTATTCTCAACTCTTTGGCTTTGTCGTTATTTTAATTTCATGGATTTTTGTGTTCCATTAGAATGGTACATTCTATGGGCCCTCCCATTAAACGATAGATAGCTATATCTCACCTTTGCATCCCCAGGGTTCAGCACTCAGAAGGCACCCTGTAGAAGGGAGGGCTAGGGTAAAAGGGAGGACTTCTCATCAACTTGATCCAGGGATTGTGCAGCCCAGTACAGCTGATGGCAAGTACTTCATCCCAAGCAGCTCTCAAAGTTCCCGAGGTGGGGGGGGGTGCTGCGAGAGGATGGAGAAATAAAGATAAGAGACAAAAAGCTGAGGTCAGATGGAGCTCTCTTTCCTGATAGGAGGAAAGGAACTGCTCAACCAAAGCGGTGAGTTTATTTATACATTTAGCAAGTTGGTGTCATGTAACACCCCTTTGCCTAGCAACCCATTGCTTGGATTGCCTTGGGGCTAGGTGTTCTCTGGGCTGGAGCAACTTGTTTAAGTAGCCCACCTCAGCCGCTCTTTGTTACTCTGTTTTCCCACTGGCCTTGCCTGTGTCGCCCGTGTGATCAATTTCCAGCTTCAGCTGCTCCCCACAGCAAGGAGGCTAACTACCTCATGTCCCTAGTTAAGAGCCAGCTCTACTGATATACAGAACTAAATAGTCAAATGAACACAGTCTCTCAGAAAATTCAGCCAAGATTATAGGACATTACAGTCCAATGTCATGCCTGCTGTGTTAAGGCCACTAATGCTTTCCTGTGGAGACAACAGTATTAGTCAGTGTTAAACTGAGGTGGAATTTATGAACTGCAACCTTGATCCTGCATACTCTCTTGGGGAAAATAAGCCTCTCTGAATACATTCTTTTTCTGACTTGAAGCCAGTTGTTGGGAACTTATTCTTGGACTACAGAATGAGAGGAAATGCAGTAAGATACATTCAATTACACACAAGATGCCAGATCACATTGGAAATGCAAACTGCCAAGAAGGAAAATCCAGCCCCAGACTTTTGATATATCAGTGATATCATTTCTTTTAGCAATTGCAACGTTCCCCAAAAGATCTGTTTATAAAGCTTGACTGGCTTTGGAAGTCCTGCTCTGGAGTGATGATGCAGCAGTTTTAGCCAACAAGAATCCTCAGGGACTCCCAAGTTTACAGCTGTTATCACTATACTGCAGGGCCCGCGTTGGCAAAGGCTGTGTTCACCATCATATTCCCACACCTACACACAGTACCTGATGCACAAAAAGCACTCAGTACAGTTTTACTGAAATGTACTATAGATGAATGATGAGGTATAGGGAGAAGTGTTCATTAAATTATTTTCCCTAGGTTCCTGGGTTAGTAGAAAACTCTTGCTGAGTGAAGGGATACAAAGCAAGTATCTGATAGAGAAGTTTGACAATGTGTTGCAAATGTTTAGTCTTTAATTCATACTAGTGGAGAAGGAGTGATTAATCCACAGTGACAGGAGTAAGCGAAAGGGTGCTATCAGAATATGAAATGAATGAACCTCAAACTAGAGAAATCTAAACACATAGTTGTCAACTGGTAGACAGTTCTGAATATAATTAATAAACTCCAAGAAGAAACACACAAAGGATTATATTTTTCAATATCATTTAAAGTTTAGACAAATTTCATTTTTAGCTTTATGCATAAACAGACATTTTGTCGCACCTAACAGAGACTATCAAATGATGGACATTTATCCATCTCAGCACCTTTCCTTGACTAAACTGTGGGAAGAGGTTTGCAGCTGCAGACTAGACTGGCAAGCAGTCATGTCACACCCTTGAAAAAACATACTAGTATCTTTCCTCACAGGAAAAGCCAGAATGCAGCCAAGAAGCAGGATTAACTCTTGAGCTTTAGAGCATTAATTTAGCTGAGGCCAGACACTTAGAGAAGGTGTCATCATGAATCAATAGATACATACTCATCCCCCCATTCAGAATTTCAAGCTATTTAAAATACTGGGGTTCATTAGGCTTCTTCTAGCTTTCAATTCCTATAAATTTGAAAGCACACAATTCTTAGGAGGTCCCTTACAGAGTTCAAAGGAAAAAAAAAAAAAATCAAAGTTAATTCTTTTTTCCTTGCCAAACCCCACCCTTGTGCTGTCTTCATAGTGCTTATGTGGGAAGTTTGCTAATATCAGGCTTTGACAGCTGTCTTCCCCTGAACAGCCCTGCATTAGCCAGCAGCTGCAACCTAAATGACAAAAATTCAGAACAGCTGTCAGCCCATTCTCTTCTTATCACGTTCCCTTATAGCTCCTTGACATGAGCCCACCTTTTAATCCCACAAATTCTGCATTCCCCTGACTCCAGACCTGGGCTGCCAGTCCCATCCTTCAGGTCATCCTTAACCTGTCCAGTATCTCCTAGATTTACTGCACTCCCAATACAGCCACTTTCCCTATGCCCCTCTCCTCCCAACCCTGGCCCTAGACAGTCTTGGCTTCTCAGCCACCAGCAGCTGAATCTCCACTCTTTGTCTTTAGCATAATTCCCCTTGCTTGTTAACATCACTTAGGAACACTTGTATTCTATTTGACTTCTTAATCATCTGAAAAGTCATTTTGGACTCCTATTCTCCTCCTGTCTTCAGGGTGAGTAGGAAGATTATTCATTTTCTTGGTCTATTTCTGTTGCTGTAACAAAATACCCGAGATTGGGTAAGTTATAAAGAGAAGTTTATTTAGCTTATGATTCTGCATGCTGGGAGGCTGATGATTCGGTGGCCACAGCTGAGGAAGGTTTTCCACTATATCATAACATGGCAAAATACTAAAAGAAGAGCCAGACACATGATAAAAGACAAGACACAAGGAGCAGCCTACCTTTAAAACAACCTGTTCTCCCAATAACTAACCCAGATGCATGAAAATTTTCTGAACGACCTAACCTCTATTTAAGATGCCACATTTTATCACTGCCACAATGGCAATCAAATTTGATCACGACAACATCTACCTTCAAACAGCAGTGAAATAAAATACTGTGGAAATTCCAGTACATTCATAGTGAAATTCTAATTGAACTAGAATTCCATTAAATGAAAATTCCAACTCCAGAATTAAGTGCTCCTCCACAGTAATTCTGATCTGCTTTTCCACAGGATAAGTCCAATTATTTACATCTCTACGATGATTTTTCAGACTAACAAAGCCGACAGCATATAATGAATGCATAAAATACACAAGACACAACTTGTATGACAAAACAAAACAGGAAAATGAATGATGAAGATGGTACTTCATTTCCATAAGTTCATTAACATGGCAATAAAGGAGATAATTAACATGATGAGTTTAACATGCATGAAGTCTGAACACTGAAATCATTCAATATTAGTTGTTGTTACAAGTATTATTATTTTTCATTCACTATAACTGACATAATGTAGTACCACAAACAAACTGGCTTTAAGCAACAGAAATTCATTGCCTCACACTTCTCAAGGCTGTAAGTCTGAAAGCAATATGTCAGCTGGTTTGGTCCATTCTGAAGACCAAGGGAAAGATCTTGTCTAGGCTTTTCTCCTTGCCTCAGACATGGGCAACTTCTCCCTATGTCTCTTCACATCACCTTCTCTCCATTTGTGCCTCTACATCCAGATTTCCCCTTTTGATAAAAAAGCAATCATACTGGATTTGGGTCCCACCCTACTCTAGTGCTACTTCTTCTTCACTTGTCATTCCATCAGTGACCTTGATTCCATAAGGTCACTTTCTGAGGTACCAGAAATTAATTATAATGCTCAAATATCATTTGATAAAACACAGTTAACTGTTACCTGATTCATATAATCAATTAACACTTTGTTTCTTGTGCTTTCTCAGTACCAAACTCAGTTCTAGACTCTTCAATGTATAAAAATAAAAGATCAATATCGTCAAGTCTTAACAGCATGAAAAGGGATGAAAAAAAATATATTTAATGAAAACTTAAATATGAAGTCCTTTTGGTGAGGACTTGTCCACATAAATTATTGTCTGCCTTAGCCTGGACAGCTATTTTTCTTTTATCGATGGAAGCTGTCTTCTATGTGTTTAGGTTTCCATCTATGAAATGCTAGACGTGTGTTAAGGCCTGGCTGTAAATTATTGCCATTTTCACTGTTTTAGTTCGACAACTTGAGTGGAATAAATAGTTCAAATGGTCCCTTGGTTTTCTGTAGATGGAGGTAATAATTTCACGCACACTGAAGTTAATGGTGATACTGAGAAAAATTATCTTATTTTGTGACTGTTCTATTGGGATAGATGTGTAGTGTTTGAGCCTTAATAAAACTCACGTAATTTGTCTCTACTATCTGCCCCAGTGAAGACAATATCATAAACAGATGAGCTGTGAGTCAACACAAGACTCATAATCCTGCAGAACACTTGAGGCTGTGTTTCAGACGCTCAGGATAAGGATGTCTCCTGTACGTGAGAAAATTTTTCTGGTGATTAATGCCACGTCACTCAGAAAAATACATTCAGTTTACCTCTAAAAGTGAACAAAAAATTTTAGCAACCTATAAACTCCTTTGTCAAATACTTTGACTATCTCTTGGAAACCATGCCTCATGCTGGTGATTTTATCATTGCATATCCCTTTGGTTTTCAAATCATAGGAAAATGTCCTTGTTCTTTCAAAGAACAACTTGAGCATGGTCAGAATCAATTATATAAGTGCGTATAGTACCATTAAAAGAAAATCATTCTTAGTTACTGATCCTTGGGTGTTTGCCTATAGAACCACAAGATACAGATCAGCAGAATATACTTGTTTGATGATCTCAGCACAGGGGCTAGGGTGGGTCATTTTGCCCCAAAGGAATATTTGGGAACTTTTGGAGACACTTTTCAGTGTCACACTGGGATACTGCCATTGGCATTTCCCAATAGAAACCAGAGATACAACTAAATACAGTATCTTATAATGCACAAGAGGGTCCTCTATACAAAAGAATCATCCTACCTCAAATATCATTACTGTTGAGGTTGAAACTCCCTGACCTAGGTATTTATTTACATGACACTAGTGATGTTTTTCCCAAATTGTCAAATGTCACATCATGTGATTGAAATTCTGGACAGTTGGCTAACTCTAAAAGGTTGTCCCTGAAGATCGTGGATCTCATTCATAAAAGTTGGAAACATAAATCCTACTTCAAAAATTTTCAGTCATCATATAGCACAAAACATAGTAACTCATTTTGAGTACCATTACATTTTGAATAAATAACTGTCAGAGTTAAGTTAAAAATTATAAATGAATTTTTAAAAATGATGTAGAGAGAAGTCAAAGGTAATGTATCTCATGGTCATAATATGCTTTGTTGATGGAGGAGGTGGTATTTAGATATGTCATGCTATACCTGAACATAAGTATATCAACAGTCCCAAAAGTCAAGAACATGCTGGGAATGGCCAGTCTACAACATACACGGTAACACCGAGACAACTCTTCTGTTCTCCTGTTTTCATTCAGATACCTGTGAAGACCGGGAACTATCTTCAGAAATTCCTTGCTTTAGCAATTTATGTTGCCAAATTGCCAATATTTTTTAATATTAATTTTTCTTGAGGGCTTTCTGCATATGCCAGATTAGATAATGTGGTAAATGGATTTGAAAAGAATAAATCCAAAACTTATTTGCATTAATGATTTCCTATTTCCTAGGAATGTTTCCCTGGTTAATTGTTAGATAGCCATGGTAAGCAAGTTATCAATTAATTGCTGAAAAATGCAGTACATGTATTACTTTGGTCTTTAATTGGCTACAAGTTTTCTTTCTCATTAAGTACTAATTTAATTGTTTAAATAAACAATGCCATTAGAACATTAGTCAATTCTTTCGGAAAGAATATATAAAATTTTATTGAACAAATAAAGACAAACTAAATCCCATAAGAATGCTTCTGTATAGTTTTGAATTAAATTTGAGTTTCTTCATCTTCAAGTCAGAAATGATAAGAAACAATGGTGAGATGCTGAGGTAAGAACAATCTATTTTATGTTTTAGAAGGGGAAAAATTTGGCTAGAATCACTGCTGATGGGCAGAGGAGGTGACATTCTCTTCATCTGTCTCAGAAAAACCCAGATCTGGTGCATGAGAACCAGCCGTGAAAGACAGAAGTTATCATGAGACCAAAAAAAAAAAAAAAAAAAAAAAAAAGGAAGACAGAGCCAGGATTATACAAAGCGCAGTTCACTGGGACTTACAGACAGAAGCACTTACAGGCAGTAGCAGGACAGAAAAACACCATACCTCAAGGCAGGAAGAAGGGTTTATATGTTAAACTAGACAAAGGTGGGCCACAGCCAACCAGAATGAGTGTGTTTTCAAAAAAAAAAAATTAATATATCTGAAGTCTGCTAATAAATAGGCAGACATTAGTGGCCAGACATGATTATCTTAACAATTCTGTTGGTCATTTAGAATCTGGGATGCATTCAAAGGTTACATGATCGAAATAATATCTATAGTCATGTCCAGCTAGGTCATTTCTGCCCAGAACTCAGGAAAGCACTAGTTCCCTGAGGTGGACCCTGTGTTCTATACTAGGCTCACAATGCTTCATTTCCTTTTCCTGGACACACAGAAAGCTACATATCCACAGCATTCTTGTAGTTAGGTGGGGACCATGAAAATAAGTCTGGGCAAAGGAATGTGGCCAGCATGCTGCAAAACCACTTCTTCAAGACCTGTCCATAAAGACTCCTGTCCTTCTATGGTAATCTCTAAGACAAGTTTCAACAACAGACTAGACTCACAACATGGGAAATAGCTGGATCTCCCAGCAACCACTTACAGGAAAGCTACAAAAAAAAAAAAGTCACGTAAGTTTTATTCTGTGAAAAAATAAACCTTTCTTGTGTTAAGTTATTGAAATTCAGAGAGTTTATTTGTTACTGTGTGGTGACTAATACACAGCCCAAGAATGGATGTTTTGAGACCTGTGGATATGATTCTTAATTTTTTTTTTTTTATGTGGGTACTGGGGGTCGAACTCAGGACCTCGCGCTTGCCAGCAGGCACTTGTGTCACTGCGCGATATCACCCGCCCTTTTTTCCTTTTTATGTGGGTACCGGGAGTCAAACTCAGGACCTCACGCTTGCCAGGCAGGCGCTTATGCTGCTGAGCTATCTCACCGGCCCTGATTCTTGATTTTGATGCAGATGTTTAATTACTTACAATGAAGCCCAGAAAGTTATTTCTTGAGCTAAATATCAGCTAAGTGGGAACTAGACCAAAAGAAGAAAAATCAGACAAAGCTCTGTCCCACTGACAGACTGGTTTGTTATTATATATGGGTACCCTTTGGGGATTTCCCAGAAATATCTGCATGGGGGCACTCTGAGAAGAGTTCATTGCCAATAATCAGAGGAGTGGAGACTCAAGCCATCCTTTTTTGCATAAATATATAAAGGGGAATGCAATCCTTTTGATGTCACAGGCATATTTTATTGGGATTATACTAGTAAGTGTCCAGTTAAAAAAAAAAATCAAAAGCTGACCTCATCTCCCAAGTCCCAAAATGATAATTATGCTCACCCTCTTTGAAAGCTTTGCTTCAGTGTGTTTCATGGGCCTTGGGATCTCGATGGGGCCATCCAATGTAAGACAAATAAAAATGCTGATGTTTCTGGCAAGTTAAAGAGAATCTGTCCCGAAACCAGTCTTCCTCTGCCAAAAGGGAACCTACTTCCAACCTATGCTTTGAGAAAGGATACATATTTCCTATGCAAGTTGAACTCATATTTATTCAAATGGTAACCAACTGACACAACTCTAAGAGTAGTCCATATGCTCCAAGCAGAAAAAATGGTCTATGGGAGGGTATCACCATGCATGATAAAGGCCAAAACCCCCATTTTTCACATAAATCCAATTATTCAGGCTCTCAGTACATGCATGACCTATCAATCATTTCATTTGGGGGCTAGGAAAGCTTTAATCATTAACTACAGTTATCAGATTTAATGCTTCCTTATTTTTTTTTTTTTTTTTTTTTTTTTTTTTTTTTTTTTTTGGTACCGGGGGGTCGACCTCAGGACCTCGTGCACCAACAGGCACCCGTGCTGCTGAGCGATATCACCGGCCCCTTTTTCGTATGTGGGATCCGGGAGTCGAACTCGGGCCCTCGCGCTTGCAAGGCAGGCGCTTATGCCGCTGAGCCATCTCACCGGCCCTGCTTCCTTATTTTTAAAACAATAGTGGCAACATTGCTGTATATACCAACCAAATTGATTTGTGGGATTTAACAACAACAAAAAATCACAACCTCTTCATCTCACTCAGTATGACCTGATAAAAGCCTTATAACAAGTTCAATGGCTCACATTTGGTTCCAGCCCACTGGTTTGCCTACCTCTAAGACAGAGCATACTAAAAATTTTATTGTATAGTGTTAAGGGAAATAATCCCACCACTAGAAGATCCATCGATTTGAATTATTCATGAGCTTGTTATTTTAAAAGCTATGGGTAACTCTGCTTTGGGTAACTCTGGGACTCAGGTACTTCATTAACAACTTTGATAGGCCTTCTGCATCTCAGCTATGAGGAAAAAAGGTGTACTTAAATAGAGTTAATTGGTATTAATCCCAAAACAAGTATATAGTTCCTGGAAAAGAAAAGAATCATAATAAATTAAATTGAAAAATTATAATAAACTATTGTATAAGAAAATATTTTAGGGGTTCCATTTGCTTCAGTTTTGTTATATGTCCTTGGATAAATGTGAAATATTAAAATGTTTTAAAATTGGGCATTTAGGATATACAAAATAAAAGAAAAAGCATGAATGAGAAGTATTTTTCCATAAATTATATGATATTGAGAGTAAGGTTCCCTAAATCTTCATTTTCAGAAGGAGGCTAGAACCTAAGTGAAAGGCATTGATAAAGCAAGTTCATAATTATTTTTATATCTTCTGCTCTTCAGACATAGTTTCTTCTTGGAGGTGGTTTTTCAATGCATGTGTTTATATTGCTGACCATGGGTAATTTGCACTCTAAATTGATCTTTGTTACTGTGAAATTTTTCCATCAGCAATCATTTTGGTTTAGTTTCTTGGTCCTCAGAGCCAGTGCAATGAAGGAACCCTTGTTTGTTGTGCTAACAACTGGGGAGTCCTGACTAAGTGAATTCAACTGAGATCTGATTTTTCTCAATAAAAAGTACGTGTGATTTACATCTATGAAGTATGGAATGTAGAGCTCTCTTGCTATGGAGTAATATTGACCATTGTTCAATATTTTATCCTGATAGATAATTGTTTGTGCTGTTCTAAATAGTGGATTTTACAGGTTAAATTGTCCAAAACACAATGTCTATCTCTTAAGAAAGGCAGAAAACTTAAGTTCAGCTTTACCTTGGAAAGTACACAGGTGTGAATTTCACATTCACATGAAAGGATCTTTCCTATTTAAACACAGCACCAGAAGAGCATCCTCTGTGTCCTAGCCTGACATTTGTGCTCAATGAGTGACCTCAACCTAGTATATCTGACGATAGAAACACATTTAAGTATTTAATATTAGTAGGTATGAGAGGGCAGAAATGGATAGGGCAGAAGTGGAAATAAGAACGACATGAGTTCTCTTCAGGGAACAGAGGGAACACAAAAATGCTTACAGTTTTTCAATGGCCTTCTGAGAAAAAAATCTTTAGTTCCACAAATTCACATTATCATGTAAATTACCATATAGGTGAAATCAGAACAATGAAAACTTTTACTGAGCAATTTACATGCCAAGCACTATCTCCTACTTCTTTTAATCCTCATAACAACCTATGAAGCAGATATAATTATTATACCACATTTTGCTGACAAGGAAACCAAGTTAAAGCAAGAGATGCTCGTATGTCCTAAAAGGCCAGAGCCAGCTTTGAACCTAGATGGTCTGGCTCCAGAGACTCCATTGTAATAACTTTTAACATGATCTTCTCAATAGTCTTTGTTCTAGCATTCGTTCCCTCTCATGGATCCCTTCCACGTGAACCAGAGCTGGCCCTGCATAACCAGAGCTGTCCAGGACACCGCAGGGGAGGTGCAGAGTGATTTCCCAGGCTAGGTTGTGAAAGGCCTTGCAGGTTCCTTGTTCTCCAGGGGATCTAATCCACCATGGCCAACTCTCTTGAGACCTTCTCATAAGGGATGAGATGAAGAGTCAATAGGGAAAAGGCTAGAGACTACATGAAGAGAAAAAGACGTGTTCGAATTTTAATTCAATCTATCTGGGTAGAAACAAGTTGTTCCCTGTAAGCCTAGTCCAGATTTGTTAGCAAGCAAATTGCCTGCTCTTTGTATTAAGCCCCTAAGTTTTGAAGTGATTTATTACAGAGCAATAGGTAAATAGAACAGACAATGCAATGTGCAGGATTTTTTCCTCTCTCAGAATGCCTCTCCAACTTCCCAGTCCTCAAACTCCAAAAGTTGTCAATCTGTTTGTTCCATCCCAACTTACACACTCACAAATATACACACATGGCTGAACACAGATGAAAACTAAGCACTAAAACCTAACTTCAGTCATGAAGGATGTAAAACTAACAAAGGAAAAAAACAGTCTAGAGAGAAAATTTATCCATTCCCTTTTCCTACTTCTTAAAGGAAAAGTCTTCCAAATAATATGTTCGGTATTTTCCATTAACCAGTCAGAATTTCCTTTAGAAAAAAAAACTGTTGACTTCCGAGAAAAGAAATACCAGTTTCTATTAAAATATTTTTTAATTTAAACTTTTAATTATTTCATGTATTAAATCATTAAATAGGAAGCCGTTCAAGGGAGTAGCTACCATGCCCTGGGTTCTTATGTAAGAAAACTGAAACCTGACTCAGTCCCATTCTAGTCCAATCATAAATTGCCAACTAACTCCATTTCTTAACCATAACCAGCTGAAAACTACCAACTAACCTTTAATTAGGGGCTTTCCACTAAAATGATCCAAACAAGGCTACTGTCCATTTAATCAATGGAGTATTTTCTTTGCCTTCTCCCTGAGTTCACCTTACGAAAGTTGTGCCCTCACCCTAGTTGAGAGCTGCCCAATACATGAGTTGCTAAATGCTCAAAGTAATATTTTAGTATGCCTCAGTTTATCTTTCAACAGATATTAAAAATGTTAAAAATCAACTTGCTCATATGATTGGTGTAGATTTTTGTATCTAGATGTCCCCCCAAAGCCTCATGTGCCCTTTTGGGAGATGACTGGATGATGGGTGTGTGATACTGGGATTAAGGGTATGTGGTACCAGATTAGTCCACTAATTGTTTTATCATATTTCCTAGTGTGGATAATGGAAGGTCCAACCTGGCCATGGGTGGCACCACCCAAAAGGCTTGTCACCTGGTTGGGTCAAAGGGAAAAGGAGGTTGTTACTTGCTGCTTCACAGCCTCCTGCCTACCATGTCATGGACTGTTTCTCTTCTTCCATGCCCCTCTGCCACGCCATGCCTTGGAGTCAGCCAACTATGGACTAAAATCTCTACAAACTGAGCTGAAATATGCCTTTCCTCCTTTAACTTGTGATCGTCAGGTATTTTGTCTCAGCAAGGAGAAAAATAACTAAGACAATTGGTTACATATATAAAAGACGCTTTTCATTGGAATAGATTTCTAATATTATAAATTGTAACCTACTGGTGAAATGGAACAGAAATCATGTTAACGCCATAAATATACTGGTGTTATTTACAAAATGAGGCAAATTGAAATGAAATTCTAATCAGGACTTCTGAGAATCATTGTTCTGGAGGGAAAAGAAGGGTTTGCTCAAATAAACAGTGCCTCCTGAACTTGTTTCATACTGTAATTTGAATCGAGGGACTCCTGAGTATTTACTAGTTTGCACTTAATTCACTAGAAACTCACTGATGCCTTTGGCAATAGCTTTGGTGCTTTACTCTTTGTTGTGCTTGACAGAGAGCTGAGCTGTTTAGTCACAAAGCTTTTTTTTTCCTCCTGAATTTTATTGGCTCCCATTCTCCTGTGCTCATAGTGTGTGATGGGACTTGGCCTCCAGTATTTGCCTTAATAAATGATTCCTGTTTGAAGCTGGTTAGTCCCCTGACCCTGTTACTGATGCCTTCATACAACCTATCTTAAGGTCAAATTTTGGATCCAGAATTATTACAAGCAGAACACAGAAAAGAGACTCAGATTTACAAAACCCCCTGGGGACATGGAGGTTTCAAAGACCCACTTGTAAGTTTAAAGAATTTTAATTCCTACAAATATATTGAACTAGTAATGGTATTTTTTGCAATATACAATTTTACCACTGGACACCAAACAAAGAATTAATCAGCTTCTATCCCTGAAACTGAAACTGAGACTAACAAAACATTCATATGCTTGATTGGTAGGGATCAAAAGTCCTGGATTTTTCAGAATGATTTTATATATTTCCTCTTATGGATCCCATATCTACTAATATATTCTTATAAGTCACATTATGCATGCCAAGATTTATTTCAGAAAATATAGCCACATGCATATATATTAATTATAAAATAATTCCCATAAAAATTCAAAAAATACTTTAGTAAAAATATTTATAAATAAATATATTTATATAAATTATATAAACAAAGTATATAATCATAAAGTAATAAATATCTTTACTACAAACATATGTATATAGAAAAACTACCTGAATTTTACACATATGTGTTTCATGTTTTAATAAAAGTACACTACATATTTCTTTGACTTGGATAAAGGATGCTCCCCACAGCTCTGAACTATTACGAGATCTAAACATGCAGCCACACAGAACGAGCCTAAACAAGGCCAAAGCACCTTGTAAAACCTAATGAGAAGAAGATTGGTCGAGGGCTCACATCACCTCGTATGCCAGTAAACCCACAAAATGCTCTTGGGTGAGAGGACTAACTTCTTTGGAGATGCCCAAATCTTTTCTAGTGCATCATCATGTTTATAATCTCTTTCCTAAAGCAGAAGTCCTATCCTTCTTCTGGTTTACAGAGACAAATAAAAGGGATACAAATAGGGTAGTGCGGGATTTAAAACAAATTGTAGCTCCTGTGCAAGCTCCTGTGCAGAGGTATGTAGGCCTAGGAAAGGCCTGCAGCCACTTTTAAGATGTCAGAGAATGGCTTGTTTTAACCAGCAGTGTTTCCTCAGTACCTACTCCCCTCTACAACTCCAGGCTTGGGGGACTGATCAGAAAACAGGGCAAGTATAGTTAAGTGTACGATTTGGGCTCAGTAACAAAATTCAAAACAAAAAAGTTGGAAAATTAATACTTGTTGCTACAGAGTGCCTAGATAAGCATGAATATATATCTAACTCTGAACAAGCACAACCTTTCTAGTAAACGAAGAACATAAATTAATTCATAAAATGCTGGGTTTTTTTTCCTGTTTGTTCAAAGAGGAAGAGGAAACGATGAAGTATACAACAGTCTATGATCTCTACCTTGTTAGGTAAAAACAGTGCTTTTATGGTAAGACAATTAATTACATGATAGTTAAGTCAGTACATTATTAATAACATCCCCCAGGTAATAGAGAAGACAGAATATACAGGGCAGAATATAAAAGACAGAAAGAGAGCTGCTGTCATCACTTGCTGCTTTGCTGCTTGCTGCCTTGCTGCCTTCTGCCTGCTAGGAGCTGTTTCTCCTCTGCCATGCCACCATGAAAAGCCCCACCTATGACTACACGAGGCTTTAGGCAGACATCTAGACACAAGCCATAACATCTCTCCTAATGAGTAAGCTTGGAAGTGCATTAGTTCTAGTCAAGTCTTTAGAGACTGCAGCCCTGGCCAACAGCTGAATACATCCTCATAAGAGACTTTGAGCCAGAGTCACTTGGCTAAGCCACACCTAGTTTACTGACTGAGAATAAATGTCTGTTGTTTAAAGCATGTTTGGGCATGATAAATAAAATTTATGTACAATTATTTAATTGCTCCCAAAAAGGTCAAAGAGGACAGAAACTGATTTTTGTTATACTCGCCAGTTATATACCCAATGTCTATTATACTGCCTGGTATATAGTAGAAACTCCACAGGTATTTGTTTAATGAATGAAAGAATGAATGATTCAATTAACTCAAAGGACAAAGAAGTATAATGCTTTCTTTATCATATGTCCAAAACTGCACTGGATAGCATGGGTCATTCAGCATCAACCTCTGTTAACATAACCTCCACTACAACTACATTTCATTCACAAACACCCTAGGAAGAAAAATCAGGACTCATACATTTATTTGATAGATCATATACTTTGACAACTTGGAAAAAAAATGGATGATTTAAATGTAATGGAGGATGGAAAGAGGGACCTTGGCAAACAACGCAAAGCCATTGCTTGCTGGAAATTGAAGCTCCTGCTAGCCATCAGAGAGTTGAAGCAAATAAAAAGGATAAGGTGAAAGTAAAGCAGAAACTTATGTGAGAGAAAAATACTTCCTGTCCATCACTGTGACTGACAGATTTCTCATGAAAATAACTCAAATCCAACTGATGAATTTTATTACATTACTGCAGAGGTAACTTTTTAAATGACTTTCCATAATCAAGGATGATAGCTAAATGAACCAAGAAAAAATTGTCAAATTACATAATATCCAGAGAGCAAATGTTTTAGCATAAAACTTTACATTAATCCATTAGAAAGAGACCAAAATTATATAGCAAACATCAACATCTATTTTCTTTTGAAAAATGATGTTACGTGTTCAAGAATACATGAAAAAAGCATTTAAACAGGCGTCTAAATCAAACAAGCAATGGATCTCTCCTAGTCTCCCCCATTGGATAAACCAACTTCCTGAACATGTTTCAGACTAATGGAATGTGAATGTAAATAACATATGGATAAACAGAGAGAAGGGGTATAAGCTTGAGGTTGGGAACATGTAAACAAAATCCCTAAGAGATAATGAAAACAAGCTTGGGATGGCAAGCTTAAAGACATCAAAGAATCATCAAGCAATAGAATTAATGGGACTCATAGATACCACCTATATTCTTCCTGCTTAGAGATTGCTTTGAAATTCAGATTTTCATAAAATAAGTTCTTTGTTGTAGGGTAGCGCAAACATTGTCAGCCAGATATATTCGTTCCTCTCTGCCCTCAAGTTGCTATATTACTATTATATGTTAATAGGAAAAGTCAAAGTGGGACAATATTTGAAGCACAGAATGTTAAAGAGGAAGTCTTACATCTTATTTATTCTTATATTTACACTTTTAAAAGAAAAAATCTTGAGATACCAATAATCAATTCCCCTGTGTTATTTTTATGATCTCTATTCTGATTACTACCCTATATTTTTTGACTCTTTCTTCTTAAAAAAAAAAAAAAAAAAAAAAAAAGGTATAGATAGCATAGGGAATATGTTAAAAATCCAGGCTGAGGAATTTGGATATAGACCAGTAAGCAATTGGAAGCATTGAATGTACCAACTCTGGGACAGGGAGAGTATTCTTCAACAATATGTAAAGTGGGCTAGAGAAAGAAGAGTAGAGCAGTTAGGGTAGGGTGAGGGAAAGTCAGCAACAAAGAAATGGACTTAGGGCAACATAAAGAAAAACACTTATTTAAGAATGTTTGGTATGTCATAGAACTGAAGAGAAAGCCAAAGAAGCAAGCTTTGGAAAGATCATTAGTTATTCCAGGTAGTTCTGGAAGCTCAGGTACTTGATGGGTACTCTCTTCAAGGCCTGAGCAGTAGGTAGGAAGAATCAGGATCCATTATTTTCCTTCTTTGTGTCACTCTTCAGAGTTCAAACTCCCAAAAGAACTCAGTTTACATGTTTACTTCTTTGCCAGGAAAGGGAAAGCACCCTGACCAATAGTCCCTATAAGACTTCAATCATTTCCCACTTAATTTTGAAAAGCAGATTGGAAAAGGGGTTAAGAGTGTCAATAACAACAACAAAAAGTCTATCCATATTAAGACAAGCATGGTAGCTCTTGTCCTTATTTGGTTCCAAGGAGATAAGACATTACTGGAGGTGGAAACCAAGGCCAATATCTTTGTCCAGCATGTTTTCTCTTGTCTAAACTCAAAATCAAGTCTGATGCACACACTGATAGGAAGGATCATCCACAGTACAGGTAAAAGGAAAGCGCTTTTATTTGTTCCTAAATCTCCACTTCACATAAGTTGATTACATTTATATCATCAGTCAAGTAAATGAAATCTACACTTTCCTGTCTGCTACTGTCGGCTGGACAGGCTCCTATTTCCCACCTCTGCTACAAGGCTTTGTATTATCTCCCTCAGAGAGGACACACAGTTTCCACATATTGCACTTGTCAATGAAATGGCCATGATGAACAAATGATCATTTTTATTTTCTCTTTCTTCCTTATTTTCTCCAGGTCCTGGGATGTAACAGTGGTGAACATTGGGTCCTGTAAGGAAGGAGTTTTTCTAATAGATAAGTGACAAGGAACATGCCCAAAACACACTTTTACCCTCATTCGTGGAAGAGCCACCAACCATACAGGAAAGAAGAAACAGAAGTTTTCAAATACTGTCAACAACTTTTCAGCAATCTTAGACCTATAAATCCTGAGACCCAAAACACATTTCCTAACATATCACAGTGCCCTTTATAAATCCCTTTAGAAAATGATCTGAAATAATGGGGGCAGGGCTTAAACTTTGTCTCCCACTGTCTACCAAAACAGGCAATTTCACACTGATGTTACCTTAGTTGCTAAAAGTTGTTTTAAAAAAAGATAAACAAAGGGTGTGAAAACAGAATAAAGGTAAAAGAACAAAGTGTAGGTAAAGCTTTATTTTCCAGAGAAAGAGAGACACCCCGTGGATTTCAGCAAGAGCCCTGCAATGCTCATTTTACTTTAGTATTCTGTAAAGAGAAAATATTGTAGCTTAAGGAGCTAGTACCAAAATAAAGCACAGAAGTAGATTTGAAAAAACAAAAGTGACCAACACAGCTGGACCAAATTTTATAGCTTTGTGGTTCTAAGCAGAAATTCCTCAGGGACAGTTTACTCTTATTAAGCTGCAAAACTATAGAGAATATGAGAAAATCCTACAGGTTTATACAATTAGAAACTAAAAGACTAGAGTCAGAGTTGCGGTTTTTCAGGTGGAGATGTCCCAACAAGATCTTGAGAAGTCACAGAGACCAACCTGGAAGCAGAACCAAGGGAACAGATTCCACTAGGAAAGCAATTCTGATTCATCAGCTCCCTTGTATCCTGTTTTGGGGACTGCATGACAGGACCATTAGGGGATGTAGCAAAGTAAATATACTTCCAGTCATGTCCAGGTAACAGTTATTTTGATTTGATTTGAGCCAGCACTGTTAGACAATGGAAACTAGTTTGGATCTGATCTCATCTGACACATACAGATTCAAGAGTTGAAAGCAATTTAGACTGGAGCTCCCTCTAGTCGCGACTGGAAAATAACTGCAGAGGTAGGGAGGGCGGCCTGGAGCCTGGAGGGGGAATAGGGCAGGCAAAGAAGAGGAACAGATTGTCTCCAGTGCTGAGCACATTGAAAATGAGCCATGTTCTTCCAGTGGAACCTGTTTTTGTCATCTCATCTGCAGCTACCAAAGGCACTGACTGCTTTGTGATTTAAATAATGCCCCAAAGACCGGCAAAATAAAAGAGGCGCATATATGCTGTGAGCCTCTGCCACTGTCTTCCAAGACAATTCACAGCCTGTGATGCTATGCTAGGCTGCTCAGCATCTCCTTTCCCCCATGAGTGAGAGACTTGCTATCTAGGCCTAGAAAACCCTTGAAAATATGATGCAAAGCCAAATAACATGCTAACATGTGAGTACGAACATTCTTACACTTAGAGACAAACACAGTATCATAGACAGTAAGACTAGTAGTAAACTGTAAGACTAGTAGTAACAGACCAACACCTATTACCAATTAAAGAAAACAAAGGAGATCAGATGGCTCATGTTGCTAGGCCAAACTCAGACTGAATAAGAAATGAAAGAAAGAAAGAAAGAAAGAAAGAAAGAAAGAAAGAAAGAAAGAAAGAAAGAAAGAAAGAAAGGGCTGGTGATATAGCTCAGCGGCATAAGCACTTGCCTGGCAAGTGCAAGGTCCTGAGATTGGTTCCTGTACCCACAAAAAAAAAAAAAAAAAAAAGAAAGAAAGGCAGGCAGGCCAGCCTTTGTCATCAGTCTATTATGGTTTTCATTACAAAATGTGCCATACATTTCCGTGTTGAGACATTAAAAGCATTTTCTTGTTTTTTTGTTTGTTTGTTTTTGTTTTTTTGTGGGTACCGGGGGTCGAACTCAGGACCTGGCGTGCCAGCAGGAGATCATGCTGCTGAGCGATATCACCAGCCCTTTTTTCGTATGTGGGTTCCGGGAGTCAAACTCAGGACCTCATGCTTGCCAGGCAGGCACTTATGCCACTGAGCTATCTCACCAGCCCAGCATTTTCTAATTTAAATAAATCATATAAAATCTTTAGATGTCCTTTTGCTTCCTTGCTGTATCAGACTGGGAAGCCAGTGGGTGATGGTACAAGGAGAGAAAATAATGTCACTAAAATTCACTGAAATATGCCAGCATGGAGAATTTACCTTCTCAGGGGAACTCAAGCTTGGAAGGTTTTATCTACTGGCAAAGATGTCTGCTAAAGCAGAGTATCTCTATTTCTCTCTTCTGTCCTCCCATCTTCCACCAGTGCCTCCCACTAGAAGTAACGTGGCAAAGAAGCCTGGATGGTCCCATGTACAGGGGCCCAAATCAAAGTAGAAACATTGGCTTGATAGGGACACACAGCAAACTGCCAGGACAAACGTCATTTCTGAACTGAAACTGATGCTTCTAAAAAACCACTCAAGTTTGTAGAGAATAAATGTCCATAAGTTTGAGACTTTTTTTTTTTAATTTTTTATAAACTACATCTTGCAGAAGTATTTTGCTGACTGGTGAACCCTATTCCAAATGAATGATACATTCTAGTTTTAAATACATTAATCTTAAACACTATATGTAAAGTGTTTATATAATAACTAAAACATAATAAGTGCTCAAGAATAACTTTTGTACTTTTATTGTTGTGGGCTACAGTACTCATAGTAAAACCTTTC
This sequence comes from Erethizon dorsatum, assembly GCA_028451465.1. Classification (NCBI taxonomy): domain Eukaryota; kingdom Metazoa; phylum Chordata; class Mammalia; order Rodentia; family Erethizontidae; genus Erethizon; species Erethizon dorsatum. Next base: position 59,109,605 of record CM051825.1, on the reverse strand, counting down.
GATGAAAATGAACCAGCACCCTCTGGTATGCATTCAGCTAATGCACATTCAGGCATTAGCTCTAGAAGGTCATCCAGTACTGGCGTGGCATCTTATAATTAATCTGCACTTGTAGCTTCTGCAATACTGTGCAGCCCTTCCCAGCACAGGTCTTCATAGAGAAAGCACAGAGTGCCATTTGAGAAACCCACCCCGGAGTCAGGGACTTGGTACTCACTCTGGCTCAGTTTGACCTTAGGAAAACAATTTCTTGATGTCTCATTCTTTATCTTCAAAATAAACAAGGTAAAAAAAGACCAGTGAGGGCCGTTGAGATGGCTCAGCGGCGTACGCGCCTGCCTGGCAAGCGCGAGGGCCCGAGTTCAAATCCCGGAACCCACATATGAAAAAAGGGCCGGTGATATCGCTCAGTGGCACGGGTGCCTGCTGGTGTGTGAGGTCCTTAGGTCGACCCCCGGTACCCACACACACACAAAAAAAAAAAAAAGACCAGTGAATTTCAAGCTTCTGTGTTTAAGTAGATTCATGTTGTAACATAAAATAGAGACAGAAATCAACATAGTGACTGAAGGAGCCCGGAACTCTTTCATTCCACCATTCATTTCTCACACAAAATTCCTAAGGAATAAAGCAGGGAGAAAACCAGCATTGTATGACCTCAAAGATGCATTTGTAGTACAACTTCTTACAATATTATCCTCTCCAATCTCATGAGGGTATAGTAAAGTGAAAATGCTTAATTTTGCTCCCATGAAGCATAAAATTTAGCAGCAAACTTTTATAGACTACAGTACAAATGGTATAATAAGTTCATCGTCCCATAGTGTCTGCTACATAATTGCATTCATTCCCTTTGTGTATTTTAGTAATGAGAGTATAATTGTCAGTGCTTATAATACATATAATCTCATTACTGTCATTCCCATTAGTATGCTTTCACTTCAGTCTATATACAGTGTGTTCCATTTTCCTTCTCATTGATATACATAAACATTTCTCCTTTCCTGCATCTAGACATCAGTCTAATTCCTAACAGTTACCATAGTTAGTCATTGAAATAATGCTGCCTGCCTTGTTTTTAATACCTTTAATTTACCATTGTTGATACAGTGCCAAGAAGTCAGCACTGCATTTATGCCGAATTTCCATGACCACATCCGTGCCTTGCTACTAGGATGGCTGAGATATCAGTTGGAGCAGAAACTAATTTAGACATGCAAGAACTGCTTTCCTGAAAGCGGTTGTATGGAGAACTATAAAACTAGATTACCATAACTTTATATTTCTACATAAATTTTTATCTTCAAATTTAGGTATTTTAGTCATCATCTCTTGACCTTCTATACCGTACCTCAGGTTTGTCATCTATCAAAGGACAGATGTAGCCTGTTAGTCTCCTGGATACTTTCTCTTCTAATATAATAATTCTTAGTATCTGTAAAGCATTCAAATCAGCAAAACTTATTATAAACTGCCTTTTGATTATAATTTCAGAGTAATACACACACAATAATTTTAAAATCAAGTGCATTAATTGACCTATAAGAAGTACCAAAATTGTCTAACATATCCCTCTCCATTAACCTCCAGCCCCTCTAGATGCAAAGACTTTAGATTTAATTAGTTCCTACAAATTATATAGATCTTTGTGTTTCTATAGGAGTTGCTAGCTTAAGTTTAACCATTTTAGGTATCATATTTCAATCTTCTATTTGTAGATGAGGATGTAGCTCTCACTCATCATCTTTCTAGGTCTTCTTCCCCAAGCTCCAGTTACAGCAATATTACAATTTTCTCTAAATAAGGATTCTACTATGAGTATTAGTGTTTACAGTTCTTCCTTTATGACCTTAAAATCTTCCTTTCTGAGGCCCATTTAGTTACTTCTTTCCAGGCTACCTACTTTCTAATTTCCAAATATCATGGATCTATGCCTATTTTTAAAAATATCTAAAGCTTTTAGTGTGTTAGGCACAGGGAGTGAAATTAGACAAATATGTTCCATTTGCCATCTTAAAATAGAGATTCTATAATTTTCCTTGTTAATCTATATTATCATAAGGGTCACTCATTACTTACTACTGAACCTTCATTTTAAATGTCTCTGATTCATCTTTTCTTTCCAATACTCATGCTTTCTTCAGATTTCAAGTTTTCTTTTTATTGTTTAGAAAGTTAGAAAAACCTCCCTAGTGTTATGGGGACATAGAAAATATTTACCTCTCCCCAGGCTCAGAGAGCTACCCTTTACATTATTATGTCTCACACGAAAATAAGTGAAACAAGGTACTGCTCGCTATTTGTGGCAGGTAGGAAGTATGAGAGTCCTGGTTGTTACTCATATGGAATAAATCACATCAAGACCAAACGAGATCTTAGATTTACTCCTGGTAATCAATAAACTATGTGTCAATGAAAAGCAAAAGTTCTCTAAAGATGCCAATAAAATAACAACTCCTCAACTGAAGTCTGTGAGTCTCATTAAGAAAATGTTTCCTTGGAGTAAGCTTATAATGAAATAAGAATTTGAGAAAATCTTGGAAAGAAATATGGATGTGAATGACACCATATTTAAATGGCTGGAAGCAAATAGATGAGATATATAAAACATTTTAAGAAATTTATACTAATCAAATAAAATGTACCTGGACTAAATTAAACTTAAATTAAAACTAAATTAAACTTTCATCCCAGGGATGAAAACTAATGACTCTCCAACATCCCATGGGCAGGAAAAAGGATGAAAAGATCAGTAGTCTGCAACAAGGGCATTCTTCCCAATACTCACTTCTGCTTTTAGTTTGTAGGTAACAAAATGATCCATGGTTGGTTATGACATGGATACTACAATGTCACATCATCCAAAGATCCTGGACTTTGGACTCAGTTAGTGACTGAGTGTGATTTTTAGATCACTCCATAAGGAAGAGGTGAGTATGTCCTCTGAGTAATTAAATGGAACAAAGGGATATTTGGTGACAAGGTCAAGTGGTGCAATCTTCAAATTTGTTTGTCATTCTTTTTATTTAAATAACTACTCACTGAATATCCTTGTGCCACTCTGTTTTCCCAGTTGTCTTGTAATTAACTATAATTATGTGAATAGTTCTAATAGTAGAAGTAACCTGTTCCACTTCTGGGTTGAAATATTTAAGACTTGATATATGATCCTCTATCTTAGCAATTGTGGAAGAATGGGGATTGTATGAATACCTGAATCATTACATGGAGATAAGCTGCCCTAAAGAATTCATGGTTAATTACAACATAAATGTGAAGTGTTATGGTTTATATCTATATGTCCCCTCAAAGCCTCATGTACTCATAGGTGGGGCTTTGGGGAGGAGACTGGATCATAGGTGAGATACTTGATTAGTCCACTGATGGATGGGTTTATAGCTGGGTATGGTATTTGGAGGTGAAGCCTGGTGGGAATAGGTGTGTCACTGTGGGCATGGTCTGGAAGGGTCTATCTTCCTCCTCCTCCCTTGAACCCTCTTTTCTTCCTGCCATCCCATGAGCTCTTTCTTCTCTGCCATGCCCTTCAGCCATTCCTCCTTGCCTTGAAGCCAGCAGGCTATGGACTGAAACCTCTAAAAACTGTGAGCCAAAATAAACCTTACCTGCTTTAAGTCGTGGGTTTCAGGCATTTTGTCCCAGCAAGGAGAATGTAACTAATACAGCAATTTTTCAATAAACAGAAGCAAATATTCATGTATTAAACCATTGGAATTTGGGGACTACTTGTTAATAGAATATGACTTATTGTTCATGAGGCATATTTTAGCTTGATGAAGAATAGAACTCTATGATAGAGATACCAAAAAATAGCACAGTGGCATGGAAAGTAGTGAGTTTCCCAATACTGGAGATGTTTAACTCACGAAAGATGAAAATTTTCTTAGAAAATTTGTCACATGGGCCGGTGAGACGGCTCAGCGGCTTAAGCGCCTGCCTTGCAAGCGCGAAGGCCCGAGTTCGACTCCCGGAACCCACATACGAAAAAGGGGCCGGTGATATCGCTCAGTGGCACGGGCGCCTTCTGGCGCGCGAGGTCCTGAGGTCGTCCCCCCGGTACCCACAAAAAAAAAAAAAAAAAAAAAGAAAATTTGTCACATGAAGAATTGAACTGAAGAGATTTTAAGACATTTTGATGCTCAATTCTGCCACTAAAATACCCATTAAAAGCTCAGACTTTTCTAATATTTTGTCATGTGAATATGATTATCTTAATTCTATAATACAATATTAAATTCTATAGATAGGTATAAACTCCCCAGAGATTTCTCAGTTGTAGTGAGTGAGGAGTTAATGCAGAATTTCTGAAATAGGTATTTAAAGATGCAGAAAAATACTTGACGATAAAGAGCAGAGAAGATAGTGTGAAGCAGGGGACAGCTGAAGGAATGATTAAGGAAGTTAGACCACAACAGACAGATGGGAGAGAAAGGGTGGGGGCAGCAAAATGATATGATCTTAGAAGATGAGTTGATTACTTGCAGAAAGATATTAAGAAAAACGCAGGAGCTGCAAATTAATGAACAGGAAAACATCACTGTAGACCAGTGCTGGTGAACCCATGGCATGCGTGTTATTTGTTTTTCTTTTAAGACAAAAGATGTTAAGGTACGAGTTGTCTTATTTTTTGTAAACTAAAACTTCAGTATTGAAGTTTAATTGCAGTGTTGGCACTTCACAATAAATAAGTGGATTTCGGGTTGCAGTTTGGGCACTTGTCTTTGAAAGGTTTGCCATCCCTGTTGTAGACTGTTCAATGGAATAGCAACTAAGCCAATATTGTGCTTAAGAAAAAATAATCTGAGTTACTTGAAAATTCCTTGAAATAGAGGGAAAACAAGAAAAATAGTTTGACTTAGATGCAATGCTGTTGTTTGCTATTTGATGATGGAATATTTGATAAGCATTGAAAGTTGGAAATGCAGAATACTCAAAGTAGTAATTCTTGATATCATCCTCCTATGAGGTATGATCAAAATGTATGGTGAATGTCTAAATTTTTAAAAGTTTATTAAAGACATATTTTCATGAATCCCCCCAAAATCCTCCCCCTCACTTCAAACACATTTATCCCATCACTTCTGCCATCTCTAAAGCAGATCTGAAATTCATCTTTTGTATCTTTACAAGGTATGATTAAAAAACTACCAAGAATGCTGCTGCCAAGTGTCATCTAATGGAAAGGGAGGCTTGCAAAAGTGCTACATTGTGTCCTAACCACCTCATTCAACTGACCTGATACCATGTAAATTTTGGCTCTTCTCCAAAGTAAAAATGACCTTGAAAGGTCAGCATTTTGAATCAGTTCAGGACATCAAGGCAGCCACAAATGTGCAACTAAAGACACACACTAAAATGACTTCCAGAACTGCTTGAGAAAGTAACGAGAACAATGGGACAGGTGTATTTGAAGCGAAGGGGACTATTTTGAGGGGAATTAATGTCACTATGTCATTTACTGTAATAAATTTTTAAATTCAAATATTTATTGAATTTTCCAATCGCACTTTGTCTATCAACCTGAGCATTTACCACTTTTATTTACTAAAAATCTCTGCTAAATCCCTCCACTTTCTTCTAAATCCACAACCAGTATTGTGGTGCAGTTGAAAATAATTTCTATCCTAAGGTAACAAAATTATCTCCTAACAGGCCTTTCAGAAATTATCTTGGTAATTTATTTGTGTTCTTTAATATACTTTTGTCATAATTCTTCTCACTGGAACACAAGCTCCATAAAGAGAATATCTTGTCACCCTTTGTCAATATTACAGTCCCATCATCCAGAGCCAGTCCATGGAACACGGAAGGTGATCAATATTTATTCCTTGAACTATAGCCTCACTAAAATATTCTTCCGTCCCCATTTCACCTAATCCTTCTATTTTTCTATCTTCACGTCATCTCATTCTTAGCACTTACCATACTTGCTATTTTTATTTTTGTATAATTTTATTGAAAATAATATGGTTGACATAAAAATAGCAAAAAGAACTCCCATATATCTTTCAACCAGATAAGATAGCTCAATTGTTAGCCTCCATATTTGTTTATAATTTCTCTTTACTATTTTTCTTTCTACAAACCACTTGAGCATAAGTTGCATACATAAATATTTGTGTGCTTCCTAAAAAAAAAATTTGCACAATCTTAAAGGATTCAAATCATGAAATTATCATTAATATAACACCTTTATTTACAGACTTCTTTCATATTTCAGTGATTTTCTAGTATTTTCCTTGGTAGTAAAAAAGAAAATGTTCCAATTCAAAGTCAGAACCTAGGATTGCATATTAATCTCACCGTAAATTCTTTGTCTTCTTTGATCTAGAAGTTCCTCTGCTCATTTTGATAATTTTGAAAACTATTAAGCAATTTGTGATGGTTAATCTTATGTGTCAATTTGTCTGGGCCACAAGAAATCAACAGCTTGTTAAATATTATGTCTAGGTTGTCTAGATGTGTCTGTGAGGATGTTTCTGGAACAGCAGTATTTGAATTGGTGAAACTGAGGAAAGCAGAAGCCCCTCCCCCACTGTGGATGGGCATCACCCAATCTGTTGAGAGCATGAATAAAACAAAAGGAAGAAGAAGGTTAAATTTGCACTCCCTCTGCCAGACTGACTGTGCTATGGCATCAGTCTTCTGAACATGGTGCTGTGGTCCTCAGGCCTTCAGACTGGGAAGCAGAAAATACACTGTCAGTCTTTTATCTCAGACCTCCACCACCAGCTTTCCTGAGTCTCCGGGTTTCCTTCACAGTTCATGGGACTCCTCAGCCTGTGTAACTATAAGAACCATTTCCTTATTCAAGATTCGAGTGTGTGTGTGTGTGTGTGTGTGTGTGTGTACTGGCCATTGGTTCTGTTTCTATGGAGAATCCTGACTAAAATACAGTTATTTTACAAAAATATCCAAGGGTTTGTCATATAGAGGCGTAAGACTATAAGACTATGATACTTAGAGACAATAGGTAGAGCTCTTGAAGACACAGGTATAGGCAAAGATTTCATGAACAAAACCCTGACTGCATGGGAATACTACAAGAATAAACTGAAATCTCACCCTATTAAAAAGATTTTGCACAGCAGAAGAAATTACCAATAGAGTGAAAGACAACCCATGGAGTCGGAAAAAATTTAGCCAGATGTCCCTCAGATAAAAGACTAATATCTAGAACATATAATGAATTGAAAAAAAAATCAGACACCCCAAATTCAAACACCCAATTCAAAAATGGGCATCAGAGATGAATATACACTTTTCAGAGGAAGAAATATAAACAGCAAATAAATATATTAAAAATTGTTCGACGTCACTGGTCATTTGAGAAATGCAAATTAAAACAATGCTGAGATTCCATCTCACTCCAGAAAGAATGGCTATTATCAAGAAATCAACCAATAACAAATGCTGGAGGGGCTGTAGGGAAAAGGAAAACCTTCTCCACTGTTGGTGGGAGTGTAGACTAGTGCAACCACTGTGGAAATCAGTGTGGAGATTCCTCAAAAAACTAGGATTAAAGGTCCCACTCAAGCCATCTATTCCCCTTTTTGGTATCTTCCTGGAAGAATTAAAAACATCATAGCAGAGTAATATATGCACACCCATGTTTATAGTGGCACAGTTTGTAATAGCTTAATCTTGGAAACAACCCAAATGCCCATCAACTGAGGAGTGGATAAAAAATATGTGGCTTTTATACAGTGAAATACTACTAAGCCATAAAGAAGGATAAACTTGAGACTTTTATAGATAAATGGATGCACTTTTAGACCACACTCCAAAGTGAAATAAATCGGACATGTGTAAATATCACATTGTTTCTCTGGATTGAGATACCAAAAGCATAAATAAGACCCAAAGTGTATAAAAGGCATTGTGAAATAGGAAAAAATTGTTCCATAGAAAGGGGAACTAGGGAGGGTGGAGGGGAAAAGAAAAAAAGGGAAAAAAATGATAAAAGAGGATAAAATGGAAACAAATCTTTATAAATAAGGAGGGGAAGAGGGGTTGAAGGGAGGGGAGAGGATTAGGAAAAAAAGAGGAATCAGGATATGTCATGTACAGGTACAAATTCCCCATGATGAATGTGATCATTATGTATATCTAAATTACATCGATAAACTTAATAAGAATAAAAATGATTGTGATTCTTTATGGCAACTCAATTTATGCATTTTCAGCAGGAATATCAGAGAAGTAATGTTTTTCCTTCTCACTGTATTGTATCAAGAGACATATGATATTGGTTTGTCCAATTATTGACATTGATATTAACATTGGTTGTTTGGTTTAGGTGGTATAGTTGCAAATTTAAATTTGCAATGATTGTTCTAATTATATGTTCTACCTTACAGGATAAATTCTAGTAGCTGGAGACAATAGTGTCTCGACTCTAAAATAATGTGTCAGAACTCAGGGCAATATTTTCTCATAATACATTCTCATTTAATACTGAATAAATGAATTACAAAGGGAAAGGGAAATTTTGAAAGGTTTGGCAGGAGGTAAATATTCAATGTATGTAATAAAAGCAAGAAAAGTTATTTGCCCTACTGATGAGGAAACTTAAATTTACACAAAAATCTACACACAAATGTTTACATTTTTTGAGACAAGATCTTTTTATATTTCCCAGACCAGCCTTGAACTCCTAGGCTCAAGCAATCCTCCTGCCTCAACCTCCCAAATAGCTGAAACTATAGGCATGCACCACCATACCTGTCTCACACGAATGTTTATAGTAGCTTTATTTCACTGGGTAAGTAAATAAAGAATCTCTGGTGTATGTATTCAATGGAATATCATTAAGCTGTAATAAAGAATGAACTGCCAAATCACAAAAAAGGATGAATTTTCAATAAATATTATTAAATGATAAAAGGCAGTCTGAAAAGGCTATATGATTCCAATTATAGGACAGTCTAGAAAACTCAAAATTATACAGATATTACAAAGATCTTTAGTGGCTAGGGGTGTCTAAGAGAAGGAAAGGAGAGTTTGAACAAGTGAAGCATAATTTTTTAAAGGCAGTAGGGAAATTTTATTTTATTTGATACTGTAATTATGCATTCATGGCACCTGAACATTCATGACACATGACTATTATAATAGTCAAATTTTTAAAAAATTACATAGTAGATCAGGGAAATGCTGAGCAGAAAGTAAATTTGACAAAACCAATTAACATTATAAATGCAAATACAACTTTACTAAAGGAGGTGGGAAAAATGGTAGTGCATAAGTTACTTTGCAAATGACTAAATTGTGTAAGAATAAATGGGAATGGCACTGTCCAAAGGCAGTATAGTTGTTTCAGTTGTATCACACATGGATGTGTATAACAATCATGATGCTTCCATATATACACACTGGAAGTGAACAATTAAAAAAATGGGTGGAGGATGGCGACAACCAGGTTCCCCACTATTAGAATGACAGAGAAAAACAACAAAGGGAGGAGGTATGGAGTAGAGCTGAAGATACTAATATGAGGTCATGTTTAGCTGAAAATATATACGATGGTCACATACAAAAATATTTATAGATACCATATGTGTGGATACATTTGTGTGAATGTATATAGTGTATATAGAGTTACCATATATACATATTTTCATTAGTATATACACATAGTATATCTATAAATGCTTATATTTAAAAAAATGAAGGTGTTCTCAGGGCATGGTGGTCTGTGTATGTAATCCCAGCTACTCAGGAGACTGAGGCAAGAGGACTACAAGTTCAAGCCAGCCTGCCCCCAAAAATGAAATCTCAGGTTCATGGAACATAAAAAGAGAATCAAGTCAACTTCCTAACTTAAAGAGTTAGAAAGACAGGGGGGAAAATTTAAACACAAAGCAAGCAGATGGAAGGAAACGGTGAGGATTAGAACTGAGATAAAGAATGGAAAAACAAGAAAAGTAAACTAAACAAAAAGTTGGTTCATTGATAAGATTGACCAAAAATGACAAATATTTAGCTAGAATAGCTAAGAAAAAAGAAAAGAGTCAAATACTAAAATTACATATGAAAGAAGAGAGATAGCCATTGGTTGTAGATGAATATAAAGGAGAAAAAAGTAATATCATGATCAACTATTCATGAACAAATTGGATAATATCATACAGATGTAATGAACACATTTCTAGAAACACAACTTTTTCAAGGTTGAATAATGAAGATTTTAAAATCTAAATAGACAATAACTAGTAAAGAAATCGAATCAGGAAAAAAGAAAAAATAACACCTCCCAACAAAGAAAACCCCAGGACCAGATCACTCTACTGGTGATTTCTACCAGATATTTAAAGAAGAATTCATATCAGTCCTTCTCAAACTCTTCTAAAAATCTGAATAGGCGGGAACACTTCTGAACTTACTTTAGGAGGCAAGGATAACATTGATACCAAAGGCATAAAAAGACTCTACGAAGCTGTAGACCAGTAATTTTTTTATAAATATCAGTGCAAAAGTCCTCAATAAAATACTAGCACATAGAATTTAATAACATATTAAATGATTATAAACCATGATTTTGTGGGAATCTAAAGAGGTTTCAGCAAATGATAATTAATCAGTGCAATATACCACATGAGCAGATGATGCTCAGTGTAACGATTGATACATTGTGTCAACTTGAGAAGTTTAGGAATTTAACTAAGTGACTCAGCAGAGGGCCAGGGGCTTCACTTTGTAAACGTCCTCATCCTGTGCAAGAGGAGGGCACGGAGATGTTGCGAGTACTACCACCGTGGTGGAGGGGCTGCTTACAACATAAGGGAGGAAGAGAGGCTTGCTCTCCCTTTTTTTGCTCTCTTTGCATCCACGTCTTCTGCCACCTTGAACTGTTGCCCCTGTGCCATGCCACCCTGCCTTGGAGCCAGCTGATTATGGACTAAAACCTTCACTAACTATGAGCTAAATAAACCTTTCCTTCCTTCATTTTGGGAGTCAGGTATTTTGTCCCAGCAAAGAGAGAAAAGTAACCAAGACACTCACGGACAATATATATGTAGGAAAACCTAAGGATTCCATACATACACACAAAAACTTGTAAGAACCAATAAATTCAGCAAAGCTTCAGGATATAAAACAAATGCGCAAAATTCAATTTCAATATATTAACAACAATCCTGAAAGGAAATTGTACAAAGCAATTTTATTTACATTAGCATTGAAAAGAATGACATAGAATGATAACTATTTGAGGTGAAAAAGATACTAATTACCATGGTCTGATCATTGCACATTTTATGCAGGTATTGAAATAGCACAATGTACACCATAGATATGTATGAATACCATAGATGTGTAAAATGATATTTCAATTAAAATTGTTTAGTAAAATAAATACTAATAAAAATTTAAAAATAGAAAAAGGAATAAAATACAATTAAAAATGAACATAAAACATTGTACACTAAAACTATAAAATGTTGCTGAGAGAAATTAAAGCAGAAACAAAGGGAAAAGCATCCTGGTACTCACAGATCAGAAAATTCAATATAGTTAAGACACCATGATTAATCAAACATTCTATATATTCAATGAAATTCTCTCAAAATCACAATATTTTTTGCAGAAATAGAAAATCCACACTAAAATTCATGTCAGTGAACCCCAAATAGCTAAAACAGTTTTCCATGAAGAACAAAGTTGGAAGTCACACACTTTCGGATTTCAAATTTTACTACAAACTACAGTAATCAAAACATCGTTGTACTGGCATATAGACAGATATATAGGTCAATAAATAGAAACCCCAGAAATAAATAAGTGTGCTACAGCCTTTCAGTTTGGAAGGAATAATCTTCTAAACAAATGTTACTGAAAAAATTGGATACTCATATAAAAAAAAAAGAGAGAGAGTAAAGGAAAGAAAGGAAGGAAGGAAGGAAGGAAATTGTGGCCTTGCTTTGTATAAAAATTAACTTAAAATACATATACAAAAATTAACTAAAATAGGGCCAGGGATATAGCTCAGTGGCACAAGTGCCTTTCTGGCAAGCACAAGGTCCTGAGTTCGATTCCTGGTATCAAAAAAAAAAAAAGTTAACTATAACGGATCAAGAATACATATGTAAAAGCTAAAACAATAAAACCCCTCAAATAAAAAATGTAAGGAAAAATTTCATAATCTTGCATCAAGCAATGATTTCTTAGGTATTACCTCAAAGGCAAAAACAACAACAAAAAAGTAGACAAATTGAACTTCAGTAACATTAAAAACTTTTGTGTGTGAAAAGACACTATCAACAGAGTGAAAAGGCAACCCGTGGAATGGAAGAAAATATTTACGAACTATGTATCCATTAAGAGATTGAGGGCCAGTGATACAGCTCAGCGGCACAAGTGCCTGCCTGGCAAACACAAGGTCCTGTGTTCGACTCCTGGTACCCACATTAAAAAAAAAAAAAAAAAAAAGAGAGATTGCTATCCAGAATATATACAGAATTCCTACAACTCAAAAAAAACAATATAACTAATTTCTTTAAATGGGGACAAGGAATGGAAAAGAAATTACTATTACAAAGATAAAGGGGCCAGCCTTCGAGCTACAGTGATGCAAGATGGCAGCCACCACGGGCTTGGGAGTAAAAGTCTCTTGCAATTTCAGACTGTTGGAAGGACTTGAAGAAAGCCAGAAAGGAGTAGGAGATGGCACAGTTAGCTGAGGTCTAGAAGATGACGAAGACATGACACTTACAAGACGGACAGGGATGGTAACTGGGCCTCCAAGAACAATTTATGAAAACTGAATATACAGCCTTAGAATGTGGACCTAAGTACCCAGAAGCACCCCCCTTTGTAAGATTTGTAACAAAAATTAATATGAATGAAGTTAATAGTTCTAATGGAGTGGCGGACCCAAGAGTCATATTGGTGCTAGCAAAATGGCAGAATTCACATAGCATCAAAGTTGTTCTGCAAGAGCTTTGGCATCTAATGATGTCTCAAGAAAATACGAAACTTCCTCAGCTGCCTGAAGGACAGTGCTACAGCAATTAATAAAAAAAGTCCCACAGGCCCTTCCCCTCCATCCCCCACCCCCAAATCAATTTAAGCAGTCTTCATTTTCCACAGTAGTAAATTTTCTAGTTACATCTTGTGGACCACAAAGTACTGAAAATGAAGCTCCCATTCAAAGGCAGTTTATCTTAAGATACTGTAAATGATACTAATCTTTCATCAATTTGAAATCTATAAGTTGTGCTATAACAAATCATCCTGTCAAGTGTAACCACTGTCCACATAGTTGAACTGGGATCGAGAAAGTATATTAAATTGATTCCCATAGCGACAGGTGGGGCACATCTAACTTAACTGTGAAATTACATATTACACAATCACCTTGCTGCTAATTACACAGCCCAGGGCACTGCCTTCTCCCCTCCCTGCCCTGCCTCTACCCCCTGGAGCGCTGGCCTGGGGTGGCTGGTTGAGTAGATGTGAAGGTGTCAGGTTGCAGCCTGTGGGACTACTGCTGGGTTGGGCGGGGGGTGCTTTGCATGTACCCTGGTTTCTTTTTTAAGGCTTATGTGATGCCCCCTTCCAAGCCATCCATCTGTCCCTCTCTCCTCCACTCCCACTCTAGGCCAAAGCATAGATTGTAACCCTCAGTCTCCCTCTGAAACTGGCCTTCAGTGAGGAATTCAGGGCTTTCCCCCATTTTTCCCTCACCTTGATCGAGGGGTGCTGCTTTTTCTCTCCTCCTCCTCTCCCTTGTCATACTGTCACACCCCCCCCCCAATATTTCCACAACTCTTCCTTCCTTTGTCCAGAAACCATCAGGTAAAGTTGGAAAGATTCTGTGACCTCCCTCATTTAGCTTTGGAACCACATCCATCCATTCTCCACCAGCCTGGGAAATGAGAATCAGGTCCTGGGCTCTGCCACCTGCTGTCACCATCAGCAGATGTCTTAGCTCAGGTCTGATGAGATGAGAGCAGTCGCTAAGGTCATGCAGACCTGCCAACGCCCCACGTCCCTGGTGGGCAGACCCTGGTGGAGCAAGGCCACAGGAGGACACTTGTGAGCACACACAGTCCCTCTGCATTGTTCCCTCTTCCCTACCCACCTCGCTGTGAAACATTGAAGAAAGTTTACAGTGGCTTTTGTTTGGCCGCCCTTGCCTCCATTGGGTGTAGTGCGAAATCTGACAACTGGAACAAAAGAACCCAGGCGCATGGACTTTGGCTCTGGTGCTGCTGCTTCTCATGCGCAGCGGAGACTAAGGAGCAGCTGGATGTGTGGCGCATCCCCGGACTGGCGGGCCTGGCCTCCTGGAACCTGCTGAGTTTTCCCACTTTCTGTTCAGACCACTAAATGCTGAAATGTGGATGCATACAAAAATAAAGGCAATTCATGGTATTCCAAAAAAAAAAAAAAAAAAAAAAAGTGCCGGTGAGATGGCTCAGCGGCGTAAGCGCCTGCCAGGCAAGCGCGAGGGCCCGAGTTCGACTCCCGGAACCCACATACGAAAAAGGGGCCGGTGATATCGCTCAGCGGCACGGGTGCCTCCTGGCGCGCGAGGTCCTGAGGTCGACCCCCCGGCACCCACAAAAAATAAAAAAAAAGAAGATATAAAATGGCCTTTAAGTACAGAAAAGTGATAATCATCATTCATCACTAGAGAAATGTCAATCAAAATTATGGGCTGGGCATGTTTCTAAAGGTTCAGATAAAGAATTAAACAAAAATGACAATTATTTCTGCTTTCATGGAGCTTAACTCAATAGGAAATGACAAACAATAAACAACAATCATACATCTTTATATGAAATACATAGCAAATTAGTCATCAGTGCTAAGGAGAAAAAAATAGAAAGTGGAATAGCAAAGATAAGGTGAATGTGATAGATTCAGATAGGTGATCAGATCTTTCAACATTTTAATTCTCATTGAAAACGTAACTTTTGAGGTGACCATTAAATAAAACACTAACAGTAAAGAGGGAAGCAAATAAAAAATCCTCATACATATGAATATATGTACACACGTGTATACATACACATATATATGAGTCTGCAACAAAAATGTATACACACTTTAGGAAAGAAAAATAGTATGATTTTTTTCAACAGATAGTGTTACCCTCATATGGGGAACCATAGAGGATGTCATATATCACAGAAAACCTGCTACACGTCCTGCCCTTAGAGAAGAAATAGAAAATGCATGTGCTGTAATCTCAACAACAGAAGTTACCCAAGAAGCAGTTCATCATATTAATAAATGTCTATGCAATTATTGCTGCACATGCAGATGTCCACTATCACCACTCCTGTTCAATATAGTTCTGGAAACATTAGCCAGAGCAATTAGACAAAATAAATAAAAGGAATAAAGAGGAAAGGAAGAAGTTAAATTATCTTTATTTGCTGGTAACATGATACTCAACATAGCAGACTCCAAAAACTCTACCAAAAGACTTCCAGATTTAATAACTAAATTCAGTAGTGTAGCTGGATAAAAGTCAACACTCAAAAATCAGTAGCATTCCTGTGCATAAACAAACTCACTGAGAGACAAATTAGGGAAACCACAACCTTTACAATAGCATCCAAAAAATGAAATACATATAAATCAATCTAACAAAGGAAATAAAAATCTATACATTGAAAATTACAGCACTCTGAAAAAAGAGATCAAAGAGGATATCAGAAAATGGAAAGATATCCCTTGCTCATGGATAGGAAGAACCAACATTGTGAAAATGGCCATACTCCCCAAACTGTAATACAGATTTAATGCAATCCTGATCAAAATACCATTAGCAAACCTCACAGATCTAGAGAAAACATTCCTAAAATTCATTTGGAACCAGAAGAGACCTAGAATAGCAAAGGCAATCCTGGGTAACAAAGACAAGGCAGGAGGCATCACAATCCCTGACTTGAAATTATACTACAAAGCTACTGTGATAAAAACAGCATGGCACCAGCAAAGAAACAGACCTGAGGATCAGTAGAACACAGTAGAAGATGCAGACACAACTACAAACACACTCAGCCACCTTATCTTTGACAAAGGGGCCAAACATGTTCACTGGAAGAAAGATAGTCTCTATAATAAATGGTGCTGGAAAAACTGGCTTTCCACATGCCAAAGACTAAAACCAGACCCATGTCTATCACCGTGCACTAAAGTCAAAATGGATCAAAGATCTAAATATTAAAAAAGAAACACTAAATCTACTGGAAGACAAAGTAGATAGAAATCTTGAAGACATTGGGGTAGGCAAAGAGTTCATGAACAAAACCCAAACTGCACGGGAAGTACTCCAAAGAATCAATGGCTGGGATCTCATCTTATTAAAAAGTTTTTGCACATCAAAAGAAATCACCAACAGAGTGAAAAGAAAACCCACAGAGTGGGAAAAAAATTTAACCAACTGTCCCTCAGACAAAGGACTTCTATCCAGAACATATAAAGAACTGAAAAAAATCAGTATCCCCAAATTCAAAGACCAAATTCAAAATCTGTTGATTTGTACTGTGGTGTAGTTTCCTTATGCTGGCGAGGAGCACTGAGAGTTTGTGGACTGACAATGAGCACTCATCAAGTAGCAAGGACTTAAAGCACTGAAATCAAAGTAAGGTTCTGGGGATTTACACTGAATGAAATGGGAACAAACTGTAGGGTTTGAAAAGAGGAGAGACATGATGTAACTTACTTTTACAAGTCTCATTTTACTTCAAAACTCTGCATTTCCCAGGAGGCAAAAGAAAAGAAGTCGTGCCATCTCTTTCTGGATATCATGGTAACTGAAAACCCTTCCTCTGTCCTCAAGGGGCACAGGACTTTGAACCAGGTATTACATTTCACAGCTTAAGTTACTGGTGTAGACAAGTCTGTTTAAGAAACTAAAAAATAACAATTAGCTCAAGTCCTTACCATCCAAATGTCACTTGGATTGAATTCTCTTTCTTTCTCGGCTACGCTTTCCTTGCATCTCATTTCCATCTGCTCTGTTTTGAGCCTGCATCTGAAACCAACAGTGGGTGGATGTCTCTAGCTTTGAAACCAGCCAGCCCATCTAGAAAAGTGGAATTAATTTCTTATATGAAGTGTTTACAAAACCAAGGGAATCTACTTTTGATGGTGGTAATATATAAGCTTTATTGTAACAGGCTTTTATTGATCCCTTAATGAGACACTGTATAATATACAAAGGGCAAATCTCAAGGTTAGAAATGTCAAAACAGGGCCGGTGAGATAGCTCAGTGGCATAAGTGCCTGCCTGGCAAGTGCAAGGTCCTGAGTTCAACTCCCGGAACCCACATATGAAAAAAGGCCCAGTGATATCGCTCAGCGGCATGGGCGCCTGCTGGCGCATGAGGTCCTGAGGTTGGCCCCCGGTACCCACAAAAAAAAAAAAAAAAGAAAGAAAGAAATGTCAAAACAGCAGCCCACCAAAGGAGCTATGACATTTTAATGAACTATTTCAGGAAGCTTATTGCTCTGGTACTACGATGAACTAATTTTTATTTGAAGTTTTGTTCTTCAAGCTCCAGTAAAAGATACTTTACCCCTTTCGTATAGTTTATAGTCTTTTCTCGTGCCTGAAAAGACAACAAGTTTAGTGTGTCTTCATTTGTCACATCTCCATTTTTACTCTTATCCTCCAGCTGACCAGCAACAAGGCTTCCCATGGAACTATATTGTGGCTACTTACCAGTAAAGAAATGTTGAATTCATCTATTATCTTGGCTAAGAATGGCCAACAAGGGTCACAGAACCACTACCAACCCCCACCTCTCTTGGTCACTATCTGTCTAAAATAGCTATCCATAAAAATTGTTCTTTAGAGCAGTATAAAGAATGAAGCATCTTTAAATTTTTAGGGAAAAAGGAAATAATCAACTCCTGTCAGATGGCCCATAGTAGAAATAATAACACTTCTTTCCCCTCCCTCAATATTTCCATATCTTGATCCTGGAGCAGAAGAATAAAATTACATTAAATGGCAAAAGGGACTTTATATATGCAGTTAAAGTAAGCACAGTGGAGTTGCATTCTCTTCCTATTTTCCTTTGCTAGTTTAACAAATTATGTAATTGTGGGGGCAGAAATGGGAGGGTTGGAGAACAATTTCTATAGTTGCGGACTTGTGACACCACCCTGCCACTCAGTGTGCACATAGTGAGTCCCACATCCTCTGCAGCTCCCACAAAATAAGCATTATGCTGCCCTGAGTATGATGGAGGAGTGTGATACCAGAATTTAAGAAAACATATTTTCAGAAAAAAATGGCTCTCAAATATAAGCCAACTACATCGGTTGTCAGTCAGATAAAGAAAATATGATTCATACCAGTACTTGAGGAAAAGCTGGATTTCTTGACCTACATATTGCTCTTTTTTTTTTTTTTTTTTTTTCTTCTTTTTTCTAACAGGGCACCTTTCTAAAAAAAACTTTAATGGATAATTCTTGATTAAATTTTTCCTTCAAACCTAACCTCTAATAAAAGCGACTCCATTCTAAATATAAAAGATTGGGAAGACTAGTGTCAATTATCCACAGAAACATTCAATAGTGAATTTTATTTATTTTTTTATTTTATTTTATTTATTTTTTTATGTGGGTACAGGGAATCAAACTCAGGACCTTGCACTTGCCAAGCAAGCGCTTATGCCACTGAGCTATATCACTGGCCCTCAATAGTGAACTTTAGCTTAAGAAAAATTCTACTATTACTATTAGTCAGAGTTAAATAGACATCCATCTGACATATTCACAAGCTGCCAAGAATAAATCTTGATATAAGAATCTGTTTGTATCCACCCAGATCCAAGCTGACATCAAGGCTTTTGAGCTCCCAGGCCTCATATTTAACCGCTGTTCCCCAAGGCTGGCCAGAAGCAGCTCTGCACCACCTCTCACACTCAAGTTTGTGCTTCTGCTACTTCCACTCAGTGCAGCTTTCCTAACACCTAGCCACACAGTTGTCTAAAATAGCCCTGAAAGGTATGAGCTAACAAAGACTAAAATGACTGATGGGAATATTTCAAGGACTGAAAAGGCCGTAAAATGCAAAGGAGTGTTTCATTTTCAACAATGAAATCTTAGCCACATTGACAAATAGAAGATCTTTTAGAACACAGAAGCTTCTGAACACTCTACGGATCACATCACATCTCCATGATGCTTTATTTGGGAATATGAAATCACACTGAGCATGGAAATGATCTCAAAAACATTGAAAAGACATTCTGCTGCAATTTCTTTAATTTATTGCTTCAGAAACTTTGTCTGGAAAAGTTATGAATGACTCAGGTATACAGGAACTGAGAGTTTTATCTACAGGTCCTACCATTTCTATTCATTGATTTGTTCATTAATTCAATAAAAGTTTAGTAAGCACTAGTTCAGGCAATGAGGATTTAACCATGACAAAGTATGGTGTAGTGAGATTATGTTGCACTAGTAATCAGTCTTCTAATTCCCAATTTTAACATATCTTTTAATTACCCCTCTATTTATCCATTAAGTTGTTTATATATCTAACTAGATTCTTTTAAACATCCCCCTCCTAGGCATCAAAATTAAGATCCTCCCACCCAAATATTTATGCCTTTGATACTGGTTTAATTTTTATAGTCTAAGATGAACTGCCAAAGAAGAGTGCACATTAAGATATAAGCATCAAAAAATTATTATGGAGTAGATAACCACAGCTAAGCATCAATCAAGAACTCATGGTCATACAACAAGGCACATGACAATGTTTTCTTAAGTCTATACTCTGTTCAGTAACACAAGATAATCCTCCTCAAAGTGGACCATGGGAACATTCAAGCAACAAATGTCTCTAAAAAAGAAACACAGGTTCTGTCCTAAAGAAACACTAGTTCATACAAGATTTCCCAGATAGGGGGACATATGATTTAAATCTTCACAGAGGTTAGAATAGGACTAGCCAGAAAGTGATGTGGTTAAGAAATGTCTAGGAAGAAGAAAACATGAAAAAAAAAAAAGTTATGAGGTACAAAAGCTTTAAGTCAATTTTGAAATAATGAATGATGAGATTTGGCTCTATAAGTGATTGATCTATGTTATTTGAAAAAATGTGTAAAATTTTCTGAATTTGAGCAAAGAAGTCTTCTCTAAGTTGTAAGTGTTGGCAAGACAAAAGCCTGTGAATTGTGCCTCCTTTCCTTTGTTACCTGTCACTTTCATTCCACCTAATCCAAAGGTAATTTCTTCCACCTCTTATCTTCTAAAATGAAGAATAAATTTTTCTTTCTCAACATGGATGGCCTTGCCTTTACCACAAGGGTTAGCTAAAGCCATATGGATATCACATTAGATCTGATATCACATAAACTTGTAGATCTAATGAACACATTTTGCACTTAAATGCATATTATTTTAAATGTCTACAATAACTTTATATGTAGAATTCACAGTAAAAATCATTCTGACTTTTGTCAGAGAAGTAACATCAAAGGAATAGTTATTATTATTTCAGGGATAAGTTATTGAGAGGCCCTTCTAAATTATGAGAGTCTTGATAGATGTTAGCACCAAGACTGTATTTGGTTGCTTGACCTACAAAAGAGTCTTTGTAGTTTTTATAGATTTAGAAATACTCACTTTTGCTTTCTGTCATGAAAAATACATTTGTTTATTCAAGAATCAGTTGATAAACTGACATAGACTTATAGCATAATGATCATCAAGTCAAAATACTGATGCAAGGGGGCAGAGTGTGTAGCTCAGTGGTAGAACAATTGCCTGGCATGTGTGAGGCCTTAGGTTTGATCCCCAGCACTGGGGGAATAAAAATATGACATCAGAGCCTATTGATAGCTTTGAAAATATGTGCATCCAAGGTTGTAAGGTGTTTAGTCTGAAATGACTTCATTTGCCTTTTTTGAGCTTTCCTATATGAATAATTTTTATCACTCTAGCAGAAGCTGTTCTCTACAGCTGAAAGTCTACATAAGTGCCCAAAATTTATTATAAAAAGCAAGTTCTTTAGCAATAAATATCTCAAGTTTATCCTTCTTTATGACTGAGTAGTATTACATTATTAAAAAATACATCTTTTTAAACTATTCATCAGTTCATGGGCATTTGTGTTGTTTCCAAGATTTAGCTATTATAAATTATACTTTTATAAACATGGATGTGCATATAACGCTGTGGTATGATGCTTTTAATTCTTCTGGGAAGATACCAAGAAGGGAATAGCTGGGTCAAATAGGACTTCTAATCCTAGTGTCCTCCTTTTTTGAGAAATTGCCACACTGATTTCCATAGTGGTTGCACCAGGCTACACTCCCAC
Organism: Erethizon dorsatum; assembly: GCA_028451465.1. NCBI lineage: Eukaryota > Metazoa > Chordata > Mammalia > Rodentia > Erethizontidae > Erethizon > Erethizon dorsatum. The sequence goes on along the minus strand of CM051825.1, from coordinate 59,088,289 downwards.
CAACAGTGGAGAAGTATGCCCTTCTCCCCACAGCCCCAACAGCATTTGATATTGGTTGATTTTTTGACAATAGCCATTCTTTCTGGAGTGAGATGGAATCTCAGCATTGTTTTAATTTGCATCTCTCAAATGACCAGTGATGTTGAACATTTTTTCATATATTTATTTGCTGTTTGTATGTCTTCATCTGAAAAGTGTGTATTCATCTCAGATGCCCATTTTTGGATTGGGTCTTGAATTTAGGGATCTGATTTTTTTCATTTCTTTATATGTTCTAGATATTAGTCCTTTGTCTGAGGGACAGTTGGCTAAAACTCTTTCCCACTCTGTGGGTGGCCTTTTCACTCTTTTGGTGATTCTTCTGTTGTGCAAAAGCTTTTTAATAGGATGAGGTCCCAGTTATTGATTCTTTGTAGTTTTTCCCATTCAATCTGGGTTTTGTCCATGAAGTCTTTGCCTATCACACTCTGAAGTGGAATAAATTGGACACAGGTGTGTAAATATTGCATTGTCTCACTGGTGTGAGAAACTGAAAGAGTAAATAAGAAACAAATTGTACAAGAGATATGGTGAAATGGGAAGAAGTTGTTCAAAAGGAAAAGGGAACAAGACAAGGGGAGTGGGAATTGAAGGAAGGGAAAAGAAAAAATGAGAAAAGAAGGATAAAATGGAAACAAAGCCTTTGTAAATAAGGAAGGGAAGAGAGGTTGAAGGGAGGGGAGGGGAATTGGAGGGAGGATAAAAGACAAATCAAGGTATATCATGCACAGGTACAAATTCCCTATGATGAATGGGATCATTGTAGATACCTAAATTGTACCAATAAACTTGATTAAATTTTTAAAAAATCAAGCTCTTATTATCTATCTACAACTTGTCACCCTATATAATTTCATGATGTTAATCTTTTAGCTCCCTACTTTTCATATCTTATTAAAGGAATAGTAAGGCTTTATGAGGCAAAGACATAAGTTACTCAGGTTTCCATAAAACTGAGTACAAACAGTTTTCGTCATGAGGCTGAACACAGACATTTTAAGATTTGATGGTTTGTTTGTTCCATCTCATCAACCTAGGAAATAATTGGTTCTGAAAGAAGTCATAATATTTTATAAGACTGAGAACAGCTGTTTTAGTGCTCTCTTGCTTTGTTCAATTTCTCTAAGTAAGCCTGTCTCAAAAATTAAAGGGGAATCACCAACTCTAACTAACGAGGAAAAAGTTTCCTCCTAATCTTATATTTTCTCTCTGGCTGTGCTGACAAGCAGCCCACCCAAGCTCCTTCCAGGAGAGCCAGTGTCAGGGACGTGCAGCCTAGGAATTTGCACCGGGGCCTGACCTTACAAGAATCCCGCACTTAGTTTAATACAGTGTTCACTCAGTATCTGAAGGGGATTAGCTTCAGGACCCCTGAGGATATCAAAATCCATAGACACCTAAATCACATAAAATGGCAGAATGTTTGCATTTAACTTATGCACATCCTGCTGTATACATCAATTCATCTCTAGATTAGTTAGAATAACGAATGCAGTGTAAAATACTATGTAAATACTTGCTTAACTGTATTTTTGACTATAAGAAAAATGTCTGGACATGTTCAGTATAGATATATTTTTATCTTTTGTATTTTTGATCCCTGGTTAGTTGAATCCTTAGATGCAGAATGCACAAATACAGAGGACTGATTTTATGCTAATATCACTATTTCAAAATCATTAATAACTTTTGAATAAAGGTCTCTACATGTCTATTTTGTATTAAATGCCACAAATTATGTTGCTGATCCTGTTCAGGAGAATCTTACATCAGGATTCTTTTTTTTTTTTTTGTGGGTACCGGGGGGTCGACCTCAGGACCTCGGGCACCTGTACGCCCGTGCCGCTGAGCGATATCACCGGCCCCTTTTTCGTATGTGGGTTCCGGGAGTCAAACTCGGGCCCTCGTGCTTGCCGGGCAGGCACTTAAGCCGCTGAGCCATCCCACCGGCCCACATCAGGATTCTTTTGGCTGCAAATCAACTGAACCAAAACTAAAAATTAAACCACAGGGAAAACCTACCTCAAACAGTAAGAAATCAGCCTGGCATGGTGATACACACTTGCAATTCCAGCACTCTAAGAAGATGAAGCAGGAGGTTTTCAAGTTCAAACACAGCCTGGGCAATTTAGCAATTTAGCAAGGCTCCATTTCTAATTTTTTAAAAAAGGGCTGAGGATGCAGTGCATGGCAAAAGCCCTTAGTATAATCCCCAATAAAACCCCCAACCAAAAGTCACAAATTTAGTTATCCCCAAGTCTACCACAATTCAATGATATCACCAGTGAAGCACAAAAACAGTTATTATATCTTTTACATACATATGTGCCATTTTGGGGTGTTCCAAAAAGGATCTTACTTGAATACTTCTCTCCAAAGTGTGGATACAACACTATTTTGAACTCATGACCAGGCAACCTATAGTAAATCATTTAACAGACTTTTCTATGATGTTGAAGATGAAATGTAGAATAGACAGAACGGATACCAAACCCTTGAGTGCTATTACATGACCATTAGACATCTCAGGTATTTTCCTTTGTTCATGTAAAGTGGAGGAGACTCTATAGTCTCTCTAACCAGTTATTCCAGTCACTAATGAAGTTACCACACATCTTCTATTAAATTGAAAACCTTCTAATATAGTATAATTCTCAAAAATAATATTTGAAATGATTACTTAGTCTTCTCCATAATATGGATATATTTGGAGATACATCATGTACAGGTTAAAGTTATCACATGCAAACTCATAAAACATTTTATACTGATATATTTTTAAGTAATTTTTCAAAACATAAATGTAACACATGCCATTTTTAAGAGTAAGAGAAAGCCACTCAGCAATTTTTGCTCCACTTCTCATTACCTGCATGTTGAATGCCTTTCCAGCATTATCAGTGCACTCCATTTAGAAGACAAGGAATTGATAGTGTTCACTTCAAGATTTCTTACCCATAAAACACCATTTTTGACACCAAATCACAGCTGAATTCTATACTCTTCTTGCATATAATTTCTGTGCCTCCCTTTCCTATAATGTAAATTCACACTTGTGAGCACCCTTGGGTCCCATTTACCAAGATATTTTGGCACTTCTTTAAAAGATGAATTGTCCCTGACTTGGTAAATGTCAGTAGTTCTGAAAATAGCCATTAAGGCTGTGTGGGGAAAACCTTCTCAGTGTAAAGATTCAGCAGTGATAGGCTATAATGGATTATCTCGAGCTAGACTGGCTATCATTTCAGCAGAAATGCTCACCTGGGGCCCACACTGAAGCAATCTTGGAAGAGAGGAGAGAGACAGAGAGAGAGACAGAGACACAGAGACAGACAGAAAGACAGAGAGAACCTGTGAAAGGGGTATGCTGAAAGGAGGCCTTTCTTCTTAATCCTTGAGAACAAGTTAGTGAGGTGCAAACTAAGCCAACAGTTGGTCATTTTCATATTTCCCAATCTCCTGTTACATATAAATCAATGGGCTAAAAAATGCCCACTTGAGATGTTTGATTTATATGCAAAAAACACTAACTTAATATCAGACTTTTGGAATTTCATCACATACTGACTGTTTGGAAAGTTCAACAAATCATGAATAATAATTTGAAGATTCTCTTCACATTTATTCCTCTGTGATCTCTTGTATTTAAGTGTTTGCCAAAGCAAAATTTCTTATTCAGATATTTAGTAACTGGTGCCACAACAACAAAACAATCTTAATCACAGTTATTCAAACAAAGTCATTATAATTCTCCATGTATCAAAATGTAACAAATGTTCAAAGACAATTCATATTTTCCTTTTAGAAAATTCTAGAGAGTTCACTAAAGTTTGTTTCTGACCCAGGCTAATCAGACAGGCTTTCTAAAGAAATTCCTGACAAGACTGAACTCTAAATCCATCCTTGGAAAGCATTTAGGGCCAATTACTTTAGGTGTTGGTAAAAGAGTAAAAAAAAAAAATAAAGCTTATAGGACAAACAGTGTGCTTTACTAAAGTTTAACAAGCCACACAAAACTGAAATTTCTTAGTTTATGACTCTTGGTTGAATCACTTTTGCCTGTTATTCCCTGAGTCAAGAGGACCAATAAATCTATCTATCATGGACTAAATGATAAATGAGACATTACTAAAGATTAAAAATACATACATATTAATTCAAAGATAAGCTATTCTTTTTTGCAATACTAACCAGTGTGGCTTTTTGATCTTGTGTTGGATCTTACACTCAAGAGTCCTTTCCCTATTCAGCCAAATGAGGCTAGCTGTACTACTTTTGCTTCAAAAACAGGGAGGAAAACTAGAATGACAAAATATCTCCTCCTAGCTTTGCCTATAAGAGTTCAGGTCACACAGGGAATTGTCCTGGTTAAGACCATGGATTTGTGGCCAAGCACCATGAGTTCAGAGAAAGTCTTTCTACCTCTCACAGATAAATGATGATTCTACAGGTGGAGGAGGTACATAACACTGTGGAAAGGAGAGAGTGAAGCTGAAGCCAAAAGTGAGAGGTGCCTTCTAGGCTAAGCCTCAGGGACAAGAAGAATACTTCCATAAGGGCATATTTTCTTCACATGATAACAATACACATTTCTGTGTTTATGACAACGAAGATCTGGACATCAGCTCTCGAATTCATTTCAGAGAATATGTGATATCAGAGGCATTTTTTTCAAACCATCAAGCTAGATGGTGACTCTCTGGAAGTGAGGGCCAGGAAAAAAAAAGAAAATGGGAAAGTAAGTTAGACTCTAGGAGTCCCCAAGAAAGTCCCTGCACTTTGTCTCCAAACAGTAAGTTTAATTTATCTTGAGTAGAACAATCTAAAACAAGATAAACTCAGTAAATTTGGGTGTTTCCTTCTTTGGGCAGTTAAAATAATGGGTGACTTAATCAATGCATTAATTATTTTCAGTACTTCTTTTTGCTGCACATATTTGGGAAATACTACAGTAGAGAGGTTGAAATTATTTGTACCTTTTGGAATGGCAATGTCTATCTTGTGCCACTGGATGTTAGAAGAATTTAACTCTCTTTCCATTTGTACAGGGGGTTTCAGCTAATAGTTTGCCTTAAATCTCAGAGGAGACTTTGGAATTGGACTTTTCAGCAATGCTGAAACTATTGGGACTTTGGCAACTCTTAGAGATGGACTAAAAGCCTTTTGCATAAAGGGATGTGCATGAGTCCTTGGGGGGCCAGGGGTGAAATGTTATGGGTTGTGTTTAGATGTCCCCTTAAAGCCTCATGTAATCATAGGTGGGAAGAATCTAGAGAGTGCGAACCGGGAATTGATTCATGGTGCAATGCTAGGCTCAAGGGCACTAGGATTAAGGGTGTGAGTGCTAACCACCCTGAGTAGCCTGGTAAGAAAAAAGGGGCTGATAGATGCTGTTAAGGTTCCCCTTGTGTGTTTTGCTACCTTTTGCCCAACATGAACTGTTTCTCCTCTGTTATACCTGTCTGCAATAGCACCCTGCCTTGGACCTAGCTAATTATGGACTGAAACCTCTAGACACTGTGAGCTAAATAAAACTTTTTTCCTTGAACTTTGGGTGTTGGGTATTTTGTCTCAGCAATGAGAAAAGTAACTAAGAAACTAGGTTTTAACACAATGATATCTGATTCCATATTTAGTACCCTCAATAGCTATGCCATTCTTGCCTTCTCTCACACATAACCAGGTAAGCAGATTGTAATGAGGGAGAAATGGAAGAAGAGAAATTTCGCTTCACATTACCACTGGCTTGGCCTAGTGTACAACAGTAACAAAAAAAATGCAGCTATTAAATTTCTTCAAACATTTCCTGGACTGCAACAGTAAGAATATTTGCCTCATACATTTAAGCCTAAGTTTCCCAGAAGAGAAGCAGCTTCATTCAGGAAAGGATGAGCTCATTCTTTCATATAATAACAGAAAATTAGAGCCCAAGGGATGATATTGAGAATCTGATTCTATTATCTTAATTTATCGATGACAAAAGAGAGTCCCAGAGAGATCATGTGCCATTCTCACTATCAGAGCTCTGTCTTATGGGCATTCTCCTCTAACAAGCCAAGAAAGACTTTTCTGGGTTACACAGCCTATACCAGCTCCTGGGCCCTCAGTACAGAAGCGAAAGTGAGGAGATGGAATTTAGCTGCAGGCATCATTTTGGGCAGTACTTCTCTAGAGTGAAGGAACGTGTCACAGTTTTCTTTAGTGTTCCAATTCACTGCAAAACCAATATATCTGTTAAACACTAAATATGAATTACTATATGTCACAAAAAAGTCAAATTACTCTAAAATTGTTTAACTACTTCCTATTTCTGTGGTTTTCCTGACATTGGTCAGTAATAGTAGTTCACAGTTTGACCTAGGTTCTCTGAGCATATACACTTTAAGCAGCACAATATGGGGGTGTGGAGAAAGAGAGAAGGGATGCACAGGGGATATAAAGTGTTGGGTTAGGCTCAAAGTTGGTTTGTTGTTCCTTCTTTTCCTTCAAACTTAACCCCTCTCAACAAGACTTCTCTGTACCATTCCTTATCTCCCACCACCACAACTCATGTGGGTCCCAATGCCCTTAAGACTGCATGCCGGGAAGTGCTGTTTTAAAGTTCTCTACACCTGAACCTCCCCTTACAAATCTTCAACAAAATTTACCTTATATACCATCTTAGCTTGAATTTATTCTCTGATATAAAAGGACAAATGGCAATACTAGAGGTGCATGTAAATTTTGAAGTCTACAAAACAATGAGTTGTCACACCCTGTGGGGTGCACAGAATGACCCACTGTGGAATAAGGCAAGAAATATAGCCTCTGTTTATACTTTTTACTAATTCTTTTAAAATCTCTGCTTTTAAGGTATCATTTATACTCTATTTACTATATCTTTGTATTATATAAGCAAATAAACATAAGAGAGACAGCTCTTTTCAGAGCAGTATTCAAGGGAAAAAAAGTAAGAATCATTGGAATACATTGTTTAAAATGCAGATTCTGAGGTTCCTGTCTAGTCTCCAGTAGGATCCTGAGATGTGGAATTTAATTATCACCTACCCCCACCCATGTGAGTTTGATAGAATTGTCTTGAAACCATCTTGAACCATGTTTTGCACATTTAAAAGGCAGGACAGTTTGTTAAAGGAAATTGATAGCAATCTTTGTAAGATTTTAAGTGATGATAATACAAAAGCAAGAACTGACTGCTGATATTCTTTAACAGTGGCATTTTAAAGTAATTAATTTCTCCACTCAAAACAAGGAAACAGTCTCTAAAATTCATTGCTTGTTAAGATTCCAAAAGTAGAAATTAAGAGGGAGAAAGTTACTGATTCTGTAAAATGTAAACATCAAAGAGAACATGTTTTCCTTTTTGGATAAATCCAAATGAATGTCTTGTTGACCTGCAAGGTAACTTTTAAAACATGATACAAATAAAACATTTGAAGTGTATTTTGATAGACTTGGAGCACAGTTGATGAGCCATACTGGACATTACTAGTATTTGGAGAAGAGATTTATTTTCCAGAACAGACCATAAATCTGGAAGTGTCACCTTTGGCAATGAGAGCTAAGAAAATCAGGGTAACAGGATTAGTATGATATCCTGAGAATATGCTGTCTGGTTTTGATTCAAGTGGAGGTTAATGTAAGGGAGGTCTAGCAAATGTAACAGACAGTCTGGTCAAGAAGGAAGGTTTATACATAAACAACAGGGATACAGTCATTGACTGAGGTCTGGGACACAAGTAGACTCTTGTTTGAACTAATAGGGACTATGTAGCATCTCCTTGCTGAGTTTATATGATACGGGGCAGAGTATGATAGCAGGGACAGATGACAAAAAAAAAATGCTATGGAGAGAACCTAGATTACAAAAAAGGCAGACTCTCAGTAGTTTCATTTGGAAAATCTAATCATATAGGGCAAAAAGGTGTTTAACTTGAAGTGGCTGAACTAGTAACCCATGAAGATCCCCTTCAGAAAAGATGGATCCTATGTCCCCTGATGGCCTCAATTTACCAACAGGACTAAACACCAGTGCCTCATCAAACATGTCTGTGCAGTGTACATGCAGATAGAATACTGGAACAGTCCCTGTCTTAGCCCTCTTGGAACACTCACAGGAGGGAGTTTTATGTAATAAAGTAATTATACAACTGGAAGAAAAAATTTCAAATGTGCACGTCTTACGAATCATCCTCTCAGAGAGTATATTAAAAAAGTATGTGCATGTGTATTAGTCAGGGTTCTCAGGGGGCCTATTATAAGGAAATGGCTCACACATTATAGAAACTGAAAGTCCTGAGATCTGCATATGACAAGCTGAAGGCCCAGAGAGCCAATACATAGCAGTTTCCTTCTGCGTCCCAAAGCCTGAGGACCAAGAGAGGTAATGATGTGAGTTTCAGTCCAAAATCTAGCAAGCTCAGGACCTCAAAAAAGCTGATGTTTTAATCTAAATCTTAAGACCAAAAGAGATTGAGGTCCTAGTACACATAGGAGGTATTCCTTCTCACTCAGTGTGTTCTGTTTAGGCCTTCAAATGATTTAATGAGCACACCCATATTACCCAGAGCAATCTGTTTGACTCAACTTACTGATTCAAATATGAATCTCACCCTCATATACAATGTGTGACCAAATATCTGAGCACTTTGTGGTCCAGTTGACACATAAAATTAATCAGGACATGGTTGTACTCATAATAATTGATGGCTAAGCTAAGATGCAAATGTGAATAGGAGTGATGTAGGTAATGATGAGAATAGCAACCCTTACAGTGAAAGAACAGCATATAGGAAGTCTCTGTAGTAGAAAGCAAACTTATGGGGTTGAAACATGGAAGTTAAGGAGAAGTCCAGGGAATATGACAGCTACAGAAATGGGTATTTGAAACCTAAGAGAAATTAGAATGTTTGGGAATATTTTGAGCAAAGTAAATGACAAGAGAGATTTGAGATTGGAACGTGTCTCTCTGACATTTTTGCTGAATACGGCTTGGAGACAGGCACAGATGGATGACAGTGATCAGGTATCTCGTAGGGTAGTCCTGATGAGGGATGATGTCGGTTCAGACTTAACCGGTAGCACTGAACATAAAGATGTAAGATGGAATTAAACAAGAAGCAAAAATTGTCACTAAAAAGAAAGAATGTCAGGATGCAAAACCAAATTATTAAATGTTTGTCTCAATAACTCATTATTTTAGCTAAATATATCCTTTTGAATATAATCTGGACCTAATTACTATAATAAAGTAATTCATTAACTGATAGACAGTGGGACTAATACTTTACCTGGCTCAAGTAAAGAGCAAGCAGTTATGTTGTATAAATAGTCCATAGCAAATAAAAAAATATTTAGTTGGAAAAATTTTTAACCTTTTTGTTAAGTTAAAATTCTTCATAGAAATTTCTTCATAACCTTAGGATTCTGGATTGAACTAAAGAAATTCTTTTAAGCAATTTCTGATGCCTATATAGAGTATGGTACAGAGACAAGATGTAGAAAGGCGAAAGTTAATTATGATCACACATTGAAAAGGAAGGAGATGATGATCATCCAATGGGTGCCAGGGTAGAAATCTATACAGGCTATGGTCATTTCTGTTTTTCTTGAAGTTTTCCTATGGACTTTCTCCTTCATTAAAGAAAGTGGCAACTCATTTTCACCTGCCTTAGTGGTTTCTCTCCAGTCACTTATCCTGTTATGCATCCCGGTTGAATCTGCATCACTAGATCACTGATGGTGATGTTGAAATCTAAGACACGAACTCCTGAAACAAACACTCTTCATTAACTCTTTGCCTCAAGAACCCATCAAAGTAAATTAACAATTTATTGCTTGATCTAAACTCACACTTCCAAAATTCTCAGAAGATAGTCCTATCCATAAATGATATATACATTTTGAAAAAGAAACTATTTTTGTTCCTTTCTCATTCATTTATTTAACAAATTTTGTATGACAGGCATTGTGCCACACAAGGATGATATGGTGCTACCCATATGGAGCTAAAGTTAAATGATATTTAGACAACAACAAAATGAGGAATTTGGCCATTTATACAAATACCAAAGATCGATGAGAAGGAAAAACCTTGTGGGACTTTCTCTCATGGGCAAATGTGGTAGTTTATGATATGGTATAACTGTTTAACCTTTCACTTCAAAAATGAGGTACTGTTTTTAAGTCACAACCCAACGAAGCAAATTGATCAATTTCCTCAAGGCATCTTCTTGTTCAATTATTTACAAAAAATTTATTAAATGTCTATTAGATGTCAACTGTTGTATCACACACTAGTGTAGATTTTTGGCAAACGAATAATCGTAGGGGAAAAATACAAATTTTACATAAATTGCCCTATGAATAACTACAGTCAAGAGTCACTTAACAATAGGGATATGTCCTGAGAAATGCAGCCCTAATTTGGTGATTTTATCATTGTACAATTGCCATAGAGTATATTTCCACAAAACTAGATGGTATAGCCAGCTATACACCTAGGCCACATGGTGTGTGTATGTGTGTGTATAGCACAGCATATTGCTCCTAGGGCTATTATAAAGAAAAACATGTGAGATTAAATCAAAGCCAAGTAAAAATTATGCAGTTCACTGACACAGTAAACAGGGATGCATGAGGCTGGTGCTGGTGTAACATGGCAGACTGTTTTATAATAAACATTTTTTACTTATAAATAGGAGTACATTCCTTTAAGATGATAAAAAAGTATTGTATAATAAATACAAAAGATGGAAGTAAAGTCATTTATTACCATTGTCAAATATTATGTACCATATATAATTGTATATGCAGTACTTTCATACTAAGAGCATCACAGTAGGTTTGTTCAAATCAGCATGACCACAAACACAGGAGAAATGTGTTGCACTGTGCTATTATGATGACTACTCTATCATTAGGTGATAGGATTTTTCAGCTCCATTATAGTCTTGTGGGAACATCACATATAAATGGTCCACTGCTGACTGCAACATCATTATGTGTGGTGTGATTTTATATAACTACAATGGTGTTAAACACAATAAACAGTACAGTGCAATCTAATAGGAGATAGCATGGGGTCAAATGGGAAAAGCAGGTAAATATGAAATGCAGGAAGAAGGGGATACCCTAAGAAGAAAAAAATTGGGGATGATAGTGAAGGAGAAAGTCCAGAGATCTGAGGTATAGTCAGAAAGATGAGGAAAGTATGTGGTTAAGCTACAGAGAAAAGTGAGAACTAGAGTACAAACTCTGCAGAGAAGGCTAGAGATTCTGAGTTTTTATTAGGCAAGCAACCTTGTTACTGCAGATCAAGCAGTTTCAAAACACTATTTAGATATTTCTAGTTGTTCTTCAGTAAAAGTTCATTAAAATAAGGAAAAGGGAGTGTTTCCAAGCATTCTAATTTGACTAAATTAAAGTTATATTACTAAAGCAATTACATTTTGTAATTTGTTCATGGGAAAATAAATGAGAAATAAAAGAAAATGCTATTGGTCATTTTCTTTCTATTTTTCTGCACCATTGCTTCCTACAAATGCAGTGCTTGAGGTCAGTCAACTCAAAAGTTTGAATAGCTCTGTTTGTAGCAAACACTTCAAGCTCACATTTGTGCCTGTGAAAGACTCAAGCCAGAGTGTTCCTGAAAATGAATAAAATAAGGTTTATAAGGGATTTCCCTACACATTTCCCTAAGTGTGAAAAAAATATTGAAGTCAGATATGGTAATTTATACATGTAGTCCCAGCTACTTTGTAGACTGAGGTAGGAGAATCGCTAGAGTGCACAAGCTCAAGACTAGCCTGGCCAACACAGCAAGACCCCATCTCAAACAAAGCCAGCCATGGAAGACTAAAACTAGACCCATGCACTAAATTGAAGTCAAAACAGGTCAAACATCTACATATTAAAATGGAAACACTGAATCTACTGGAAGACAAAGTAAGGTAAAAATCTTGAAGACATTGGGGTAGGCAGAGAGTTCATAAACAAAACCCAAACTGCACGGGAAGTACTTCAAAGAATCAATGGCTGGGATCTCATCTTATTAAAAAGCTTTTTCACAGCAAAAGAAATCACCAACAGAATGAAAGGACAACCCACAGAGTGGGAAAATACTTTAGCCAGCCGTCCCTCAGACAAAGGACTTCTATCTACAACACATAAAGAATTAAAAAAAAAATCAGGCCCCCCAAATTCAAAGACCCAATCAAAAAATGGGCATCTGAGATGAATATACATTTATCGGATGAAGAAATACAAATGGCATATAAATATATGAAAAAATGTTCAACATCATTGATCATTTGAGAAATGCAAATTAAAACAACACTGAGATTCTACCTCACCCCAGAAAGAATGGCTGTCATCAAGAAATCAACCAATAACAAATGCTGGAGTGGCTGTGGGGAAAAAGGAACGCTTCTCCACTGTTGGTGGGAGTGTGGACTGGTGTAACCACTGTGGAAATCAGTGTGGAGATTCCTCAAAAAACTAGGATTAAAGGTTCCATTCGACCCAGCTATTCCCCTTCTGGGTATTTTCCCAGAACTAAAAACATACCACAGCGATATATGTGCACCCATGTTCATAGCAGAACAATTTATAATAGCTAAATCTTGGAAACAATCCAAATGCCCATCAACAGAGGAATGGATTGAAAAGATATGGTATTTTTATACAATGGAGTACTACTCAGCTATAAAGAAGGATAAACTTGAGGCTTTTATAGGTAAATGGATGCAACTTGAGACCATACTCATAAGTGAAATAAATCAGACTCTTATGTGTAAACATCATATTGTCTCCCTAATGTAAGAAGCTGAAAGAGTAAATAAGATCCAAAATGTACAATAGATATTGTGAAAGGGGAAGAAACTGCTCAAAAGGAAAGAACAACTGGGATGAGGGAAAGGAGAAAAGAAGGAAGGGAAAAACCCACACACACACATATATATATGATAGCTAAGATAATTACACTACTAGTTTCTGTTAGTTCATTAAAAAGAACGGTTTGTGCCAAAAAAAAAAAAAGAAAAGAAAAAGAAAAAAGAACAAAGCCAGGCATGATTGTGCACACCAGTAATCACAGCACTTGGAGAGGCTGAGGTAGATGGATCACAAGTTTGAGTCTGGTAATTTAGTGACTTAGTGAAACCCTGTCTCAAAAAAAAAAAAATTAAAAAGGGCCGGTGATTGTAGCTTAGTGAGAAGGTCCCGGGTTCAATCCCCAGTACAGAGGGAAAAAAAATCACAGGAAAAACAAAGTTGAGGAGCACTTTCCTTTTAATTTCCTTCCAATAAACAAAGTGGGAAGAATTCTATTCCCATACAATAATTGAAATCTTGTAGTGGAGAACAGATTTTTGAAGAATAAACATTGTGATCAATCAGGTGACATTTTTGCTCCCAATTTGATATGTATTTCTGTTCTTCCCAAAAACATTTTAAAAGTTTGACACTGTCAAGGTAAGGAATGAACTAGTTTTATTTACATTAATGGGACAGAATTTGCACTTATTGCTTAAAGGGAATATTTAAACATTTTAAGTTGGCCAAAGAAAGGAAATCGTTTTATTTTCCATTAAGCTTGTTTGTGGGAAAATAACAAATTCTTGGCCTCAAAACTGCTTTTCATTTCCACCAACAAACCTTACCCTTGCCAAATTATTTTACAATAATTACAGCTTTTCAAATGGTTTTTCAACAACACTCCATTTTCCTGTGAGTATTCATTCATATTACAATAGTTGAAAAACAATGTTAGTTTGGATGGGTCTAAATGCAAATAAATCAGTGGTATAGAGATGACATTAAATTTCTTTTATCCACTGAAAGAAGACTGCCATCTTCATAAAATTCCCACATGCACAATTTTCAAATCCATTGGATTAGGACCAGTATCTTCTAATAAATTGTCTGCCCTGTTTGCTCTTAAAATGTTCAAAACTAACTTCCAGCTGTACTACTCCACATAACACTTAGTTAAAACTGTCAATACCCCTTGACACTTACTCTTCCCAAACTTGTGGTCAGCTTCTGATGGCATGTGGCAGTGACTCTAAGCCTGAGGCCTTTTCTTAGCTGTAGAAAGATATTTAAATCTAACTTAGGGCAGAAAGAATACATGGGAAGTTTGTGACCACAGGAATGGCCAAGGTGAGATAATATCCACAAAGTCTTCCAAAGAACTCACAGAATAATCTGCTCATTTTCTTTGATAATCATCACTGGGATAAAATGCCTGACACATATAACGTAAAGGAGGAGAGAGGTTTTTTGGTCCATGGTTTCCATGGTCAGGTGGTTCCAATGCTCAAAGGATGTGATGGAGGAAAGTTGCTCACCTAATGGTGGACAGGAAGTGGAGAGAAGGGGCCAAGGAAAAGATCTATTCATCAAAGCCATCCCCCAGTGACTTACTTCCTCCAACTAAGATCCATTTCCTAGGGTTTTCATCACCTTTTAATAGTGCAATCAGCTGGGGACCAAACATTCCATGCATGAGCTTCTGGAGGATATTTTATGTCTAATATTAATTTTACATTAACATTAGCCCACTTTGAATTGACATCTTTCCTGTGTCTCTCACTTCCCCCATGATTAAATTGGTACCTGCTTTCATATCACTGTTTCAAGTCCTTTATTAGAGAAATCCACCTAAGGCAAATATATTTTCTAAATGAACTCCACCCTGTTATATTATCCCCCAAACAATGTTTAGTATTTATGCAGAAAATAATGACCTCTGAATTCTCACAAATCTTAATCTCAAAGAAATTAAGTGACAAAATCTTTTTTTGATGCCAATACTATATGCTAGATCCTGGGGATGAAATAATGAACAATATACTCAACCATTGCCTTTACTTAAGGATAATCTTGACTCCATAGTAATGAAACATCTATTTCCTCTCTGAGAATTTCAAAAGTGAGAAAAGTTCTGGCCTTTTACTTTCAAGAAACCCACCTTAAGTTTCCATCAAGCCCTTCCTTGAATGATCCTAGATCCTAGACTAATAATATCCTTGCTTGTTAATGCCCTTGTTTGGTATCACAAACTTTGATAAAAATCTAATAAAATTATTTCAGGAAAATTCAAATGAGTGGATGCACATAACATAGTGCATATAACTTCAGAAATCTCTCAGACTTCTGAAACTCTATGCAAGAATATTTTTAGAGGTGTTTGAACCCAGCTAAAAACCCACATCCTAGACTAGAGCAATGTGAAAGAAATACAATGAAAGACACATGTAATTTTAATTTTTTAGGGTCACTGTTATGGTTGGAATAAAAAACATTCCCCAAAAGCTTCATAGTGTTAAAAGCCTGATGAAGAAAGGAAAAAGGAAAGAAAAAGGACAAAAAAAGGATAAAACGGAAATAAAGCTTTGTAAATAGGGAGGGGAAGAGGGGTTGAAAAGAGGGGAGGGGATTGGGAAAAAAAGAAGAACCAAAATATATCATGTACAGATACAAATTCCCTATAATGAATATTACATATATATATTATGATATATATATCATATATATATATCATATATGTATCATAATATATATCATAATATATAAATTATATGTATTATGATATATATAATGTACCAATAAGCTTAATTAAAAAAAAAAACCTAATGATGGGCTTTTGGAGGAGTGAATGGATCACAAGGGCATTAACTTCATCAGTGGATTAACTGATGAGGTCATAATTTGATGGGTTTTTTGGGAGGTGATAGAAACAAGGGGATGGGGTGGGAGGAAGCAAATGGATCATTAAGATGAGAACTTGGAGACGATAATTTAAAAGCTAACAATAATATATTTCAAAAACAAAAAAGTTAAATTAAGCTTAATGCTATATTTTAATTCTCAATATATCAAAATGACTGTGATTTTAATATGTAATCAATTAAAATTACTAATAAGTTTTTGTACCTTATTCTTTCATTGTCTTCAAAATCCAGCATTATATTCAGTACCAGTATGATGGCTGACAACAATTAATTACATATTTCAAAGTAGATAGTACAGAGAATGTAGAATATTTCCAACACAATGAAATGATAAATGTTTGAGGTATGGAATATGACAATTACCTTGACCTAATCATTATGCATTGTATACATGCAATTGAAATATCACAATGTACTGATAAATCTGTGCATTATATGTCAATTAAGAATTCAAATACATTTAAAATTTTATTGACCATTCTAATTGCTACTCATTTACCAAAAAGAGTTTCTCCAATTTAAGGGTAAAAATTCTGAGAGATATAATAATTCTGAAATGTCATGTAGTTTGATATTATCTATAGAGACTGGTTTTATGAAGTTTAATTATAATGAAATTTGCTTAAATTAATGGAATAAATTTTATAAATAAGAAATAGAAGATTGTATCATGTACAAATTCCTTATAATGAATGTGATCATTATGTATACCAAAAATGTACCAATAAACTTAATTAATTAAAATAAAATAAAATGAGGCTGTAAAAAAATAAAGGAGACATCACATGTTCATGGATTGGATTAAAAAAAGAAGAAAGAAATAGAAGAATATTTTTCTGACCTTCCTATTTACCATTTACAATGCCCTTCTTCCTTTGGAGCATCATCTCACTGTAGAATGCTTTGCAACTTCCCACCCTATCTCAAGTCAAGAATTATTATACACTCTGTCTCTTTCCTGCTCTTGGTTGTCTGTCTTGTTAGCAAGAATTCAAAGAGGCACTCATGCTGTAATGTTGAGAGATGACAAGTTTTAGAGTAAGGACTGTAAACTAGCTCTGTTAAAATACCAACTCTGGTCATTTTCTTGTAGTTATCAGTGTTAAGAAAGATTCTGAGTCCATATTTGCACAAAGTGAGACTGAATGGCATGACAAATTAGCTATGTTTTTCTCCACATGTAAACAAGTGAGGGGACACCATGTGAGCTACATGTTCCCTGATCAGAAGAGTTTATCAAATGTTTGTTACATAGCCTAAAGAAATTTTCTCTAAAGAAATTTCAGTCGTGTGCACTTAGCAATTATTGATCTATGCTTTGATTTTCTGTCACATATATTTCAAGAAATGGAACAAGTTACAATATGAAAATATGGATATAGCTGTAGCTATTTCTCAAGGAGGGTAAGCTGATTTGTGATATAGACAAGAATGAAATTTGGGGGAAAACAAAGGAGCTAAGGAAATATCCCTGACTGAGATTTTATGCTAGGAAAAATCATCAGCAATACTGCAAACTATCTTCTGACCACTTCTCTGGGCAGTTATGATATGGGGCCCACACACCCACTCATTTTTTAAGTTGATTCTCATGTCAACTTTATAAAGCACTTTGGGGAGAAGAACTTGCCAACTGGCTAGATAAAGATTTTGTGTAAAGGGAAAATGACTGGTGCTCCCAATTATAAAAGTATTCATGACCTCTGGGGACATTCTTTCCATTAAACTCCACCAACACTTTTTTCCCAGTTTCTTCCAAAATGGGAGCTACTGACTAAATATGGGTAGTCATCATTTCTACCTTTGTAAGTGTTTGGAGTTAGAAACCCCACCAATGGCCTTTGTTCTCAAAAACATAATTAAGGACTTAATTATTTCTAATCATGGTAATTAAATCCATTCTTTTTTTTCTCTCCTAATATAAAAGGGTATATTTCTATACACCCTCCTTTCCTGCCTCCAACAGGCTGTCAATAAGGGAATTTTCTATTCTTCCTTATTTTTAGCTCTTTCCTTAGGTTGTGCCAATGAAAAGCATAGGTGGAAGTAAACACTTTCAGGTTAAAGAACTAGAAATACTTGATACCCACAGAGCTAACTATAGACTTTTTCAATATAATAAAGAAGCAAGCAGAGCCCAATGTCAGCTGGCTTCACCCAGTCCTTTACAATGAAAAAAAAATCAGTTAGAGCTCCATGGAATGAATAATAGGACAGCTGTCTACTGTCCATAATGCTTTTGGTAATGTAAGAGATGGTATACACATTTTTCATCATTCCTTACCATGGCAAATTCCCAATTCTAATGAATTAGGCCAGTATAGGATCTCTTTATTGCAGTATTTTTGTGCCAGGACTTTCCAAGATGGACACCACCCCCTTTTTCTTTGCTTGACACAACTCTACTAGCACTGGGCTACACATATAGTAGCAGAAAAAGATGTAAGGAAGCAAACTAAAGAATGAGAGGTTGACATTCAGCAAATAACTAGAACTGAATGAAGGCATCCCTATTGGGGCAAGGGAGAATAAGGAAAGAATTTCATAGGGCATTTTGTCTGACCCTTTGGTGTTTGGACTGATCACTCTTTGTTCATCTTCCTGCTTGCTTCTCTTTTGGTGTATGACCCATCATACAAGCTCCCATGAATTTATTACACAGGACAGCTGAACTATTTCTTCTTATAGACAAAGTGCTTGTCCTGCAGTGCCCCTACCAAACTAGTTGGTCAATTTATAGTTTTGCTTTCTTTAAACAAAAGAAGTTCTCTCCCTAAAATGAATTTTGACAGCTCTGATTAATCAACAACAACAACAACAATAATAACAACTCTGTTTATTTTTTCCCCTGGTCTGTTCCCCAGAAGCAGTGCCTAAAATGAAGATTCTGTGTCCAAGTGATTTGTTAAGGAAGGGCTCCACAGCAGGGCTATCATACACCACACAGAAGGTTAAGTTCGCAGGCAAAAGCAAGATGTCATGAAAAATTCCTCAGAGGAAACTGTTCATATTTCCACTTCCTTTGTGGAAAAGGAAAATGCCTGGTGTTCCATATTGTAAAAGTATTCACGATCCCCGGGGACATCCTTTCCACTAAACTCCACCAACAATTTTCTCTCCATTTCTTCCAAAATGGCAGATACTGATTGCATATGGGAGTTATTATTTCTACCTTTGTAAGCATTTGAAGATAGAAACCCCATCAATGGCTTTTTGTTCTCAAGAATAGATCCCACAAGGGAACTCTGGTACATGAGTCATTCCTCAGAGTGGTTGAGACCAATGAACACCCATGAGTCACTTGCTAAAGGTCATTCGATTATTGTGGGTTCTCTAGGGAAACAAAACCAAAAGAAGACAGATAAATAGACAGCTGGATGAATACACAGCTAGATAGAAAACTCATTATTATATTAATACATAGAAAAGGACATTTATTCTATGGATTTGCTCATGTAGTTATGGAGGCTGAGAAGTCCCACGATCTATAATTAATAAGATGGAGACCCAGGAGACCCAATGTTGTAGTTCCAAGTCTGAATCTGAATTGACATGTAATGTTCAAAGGTAACATTCATATTTTGATTAATACTTATTCCAGAAATTGTGCTTTAACAGAATAACCCGCTAAAATGGTGACATAACATAAAATAGAAGAAACTTTTTTGAGTACATGGAGTTTTTCCTAATGGTTTCTTTGAAATATTAGAACATTTTGCAATCATCCCTAAGCTCTTGATAGAGGTAGCAAAACTAGTAAAGGGTGCCATTTGTTATGGTTTGCTATACACCAAGGACAAACATGATGCTATGATAACTATAACTCATATATTCCTCACAATGACCTTATGAGACCAGCACTGCTATCCCCATTTTATAGACTAATGAAAACTGTGATTTAGAAGAACAAAATAGTTCAAGAAAGTGTAAGAGCTAAAAAATAACAGAGCTAGGATTGAAATTTTGTATTACATAAAATCAAAACCCTTATTCTTCTCCCCAATGCTTATCTCTCCCAACAGATAACTTGCATTACTATCAAATTCACACAACAAATCAGGACTAGACATCATAAGTAACAAAAGATGCAGAATTTGGCACTATGTTTATGGAAATCTTCATGGACAACTGAAATTATGCATATACAAATATATGTCTATGTTGTGTATTGCTCTCTTATTTGCTTGATCTGTTCTGTCTCTCTGTCTCTGTCTCTGTCTCTCTCAACACACACACATGCACAAATATTTAGCTACTCTTTACCCTCATAGAAATAGAAGACTAAACTTGTATAAAAAAGGGAGGTTCGAGGTAAGTTTTCTAAGAACAATCCTTAAGCCCTTAGTCCTCTAAACTAAGGAAAAACACAAGGAAAATAAGGAAGCAATATACAGTTACCATAGTTCATTAAAATCTGAATCAAAGAACTTGCAATATCCCTTAAAACTTACAGAAAACTGTGAATGTACTGGCCTTCTATAAATGTCCACCCACTATGTAATTTCTCAGAGTGTAAAATTTTAGAAAAATAAGTCCACAAATGCTATAAAGTGTAGAATGGAGATGGCATATTTGTTGTTCCTGAATAACTGACAACTGCAAAACAATATGTAGAAAGTGAAAAATTAATCCCAGAACCCTTTGAAATGACACCCCAATGATAAATGTTTAATAAGAATCACATCAGTGCTAAAGAAATTGATTATTACTGACTGGACTTTCACCTCAAACTGCCCTATTTTAATAAATGTTTAAAATATTTCAAAGGGAGCATTATAATATATTTTATTTTACACCCATTAATCCTTTTCATGAAAACCTTTCATTTTGATAAATGGCAAAAGGAGAGAATACAGAGTGTGATTCGGGATATTTTAATGATACCTCCAGCTGCAAAAAAGATGGGCTACAGTTACCAGTGCTGTGAGAATGGAGGCTGCCACTGGTTCATTAAAGATTCTTGCAGGGATTAAGAAACAGAGTAAATGTGAAATGAGACTTCATGGTTTGGGAGATCTGGAAACAACAGTTGTAACCAAAATTCTACATGGGCATAACATTCCAATTTCTTAAGGCTAATCAGGATACCTGTAATTAATATTTGCTTTCTGGAAGTAAAATATAATTTAATATCCAAAATACCAAGGGAGAATATATGGTCATGTTCTATGACTATGAAAACCACCCAGATATGGATGGGATGCCACTAGACCACTATAGGTAGTCTCACCCCATTTACAGCAGTTTAGTCACTCATCCTCATATCCAAGGATGTGAGACTTGACAGAAAAAAGGTAAAGACGCAAGTGGAAGCTACCCACCCTTGTGTAACATCATATACCATGATTTCTGCCACTTTCTATTAGCTAGGAAGTACAACCTAGGTTTAAGGAGAGGGGAACTGAATGGAGAGTAGCAAGTTCTAGAAGGAAATGTGTATTTAGAAATAATGCCGTGGCCATGTTTTAGAGAATATATTCCTCCACTGTCTCATTCAACACTCCAACAAATCTTTGTGATATATTCATTGCTGTAGGAAATCCTGCACTGGAGGGCCCATGGGTGAGTCTATAAAAGAATTTAATAGACAAGGAATGTAGGAAAGACTAGAGTTTGTTTAGATCAGGGTACACTGCACAGGGGACAGCTGGTGAATTACCAAGACAGGAATCAGTTGGGGTGAGAGATTTTGGTTTTTATGAGGGTTTGAGGATATGGACAAAGTGTCTAGGCAGCAAATATGATTGTCCAAAAAATGTCTTCTTCTTGGATCATTTAGAACTTTGTAGATCTTCCAGGAGCACCTATATTGAGTTTAAAGTTTTATGTTTACAGTGCCAGTTCCCACAGGGCTAGTCTCTTCTGGCTGGCAGAAGGGCTTTAGTTTTATTTAAGGAGATTAAGTCTTTCTATACGTTTTAGAGAAGACAGGTTGGGACTCTTTGGGAGAAGTGAATAGGCCTTACATCAAAGTTGATGCTGTCTTATGAGACTTCCTACTTAGAGCAAGATATCTTTAACTGGAGTCCTTTGTTAAGGGTTTTAAAGAAGTTTGGCTATAAAGGTTCTAATCCTTTTCTTTTGTCATTGGTTAACGACTACATTTCCTGACAAGCCAGCAAAATCAAATTCTGAGAAGAGTCAAGTGGTCATACCCATAACTGCTTCCAGTTGATGAGCTAAAAGGGATCATTGTTATAGACCCATTGAGTTTGCTGATTGTTAGGGGTGGGTGGCCTATATTTTTAGCCTGGTAACTGAGATCTAAATTGGGCAACAAGCTCTAAATAGCATTGTACAAATTGTCCATGCAACATTCAGGCATATATCATTGAAAACTGCTGTATTCTAGAAGAAATAAACTGGAGAAGATAGTTGCACTGGCATGGGCCAAAGACAAAGATAGTTATGACAATAAAAATAATCATCGGTAGCCATTTTTACCAAAGAAAACTTTGAGAACCAAGCCCAGATAATATTGAAAAATGCTGGAGTTGAGTTGGACATAGCTCTAGATAGCATAAATATATAAAGCTTGAAGTAGATAACAGAAAGTTAGTTTATGCCACAGAAAGTAATAATGTTTTACAGTTAGAATATTTATATTGGCATTTTTATCCTAGAGGCGTACCTATATATAAAAAGTCACAATTTTACACAAAAGATATGCCACTGGAAAGAGTCTTAGGAGGTCCCTAAAACAAAGATGGGGAACCTTGACTCACCCCACCCATAGGGCATGTTGTTCCCATAAAAAGAATTTCAGGAAGTATCAGTAAGAGGACTAGAGGGAATTATTAAGTAGAATTTAAAAATTACCTCTTAAGGAAATAGAGTGAGTCCCACTTACAGGCAAATAGGGATGGTCTAGATGCAAGTAAAAAAAAGGCCCATTTACAGGTAAAGGAATATCCCAAGTCTGTTTACAGGTAAAAGGAAATGGCCCAGATTCATTGTGTGTTTTGGGACCTTAGGAATTTTTTACTTCATTTGTATCTGTAACCTATAGTTTTTATTTAAAGTGCAATTTTTAAATTATGATTTTTCTTGTCTTATTTCTACCTATCTTATTTTTTCCTATCCTGCCTCAGGATACTCTGATATACAACAAAATACCAATGATGACATACTAGTACAGGTGAAGGACAAAATTAGTATAATAAGACCTACTTTAATTTAAATGAAGCTATATTTATATATGTCAAGGTCAGTTAAGCTTCCTCAGGTGTTACTTTTGGTGCCTTACGAGAAGTCTCTTAGTTCCTCCAGTTTTTTTGTTTTTTTTTAACCAGTTTGGTTATCTCCCAGGATGGGTGATGGTCTTGCTTGATCATATAACTGTTTTCGAGGCATGGAGACATTCACCACTTTGGTGACCCCCATTTTTGTACAATGTACATTGGCTGGCTCCTATCCTCTGGGATCCAACAATCCCTCTGCTCAGGAGGTTGGTTGACTCACCAGAGTTACAGGGCCCCTTTAGAGGGATCCTGTTGTGCCCTGGGTCCTGGATGATCTTGTAGGGAAAGGATCAAAATATTGGCCATCCTTTTAGCCCTTTTAACTTCCTTAACTTTGGTCACCAAGCCTCAGTTGCTAAACCCAGAAAGTTACTCTAGTGTTGAAGTCCCAGAAATAGGTCTTAATCCTAACTCTTATAACCCTATTATAATACTGCCTGGATATCAGGACATTTAAAAATATAAAGTAGGTAATGTCCTATACATACTGGTTAGGTTGCTTGTGAGAAGTCATATTCCTGTAGAATCTTAACATGTAACATTTATAAAGTTTAACAAGAAACAAATAGAATAAAAATAATAAAAGCAAAACAGCACTTTAGGATAACAATTATGATGACATTATACCAGGATAATTAGGTTACTTTTATTACCTCTATAACAATATATTAGGAGCTGAGCATATAGCTCAGTGGTAGAGTACTTGTCTAGCATCCATGAGGCCCTAAGTTCAAGTCCCAGTACTGCCAAAAAATAAAAAATACATATATTAATTTTTATTTTAGTGTAAAATGATTTATCAATAATAAGTTACTTTATCCAGTTACAACATATTAAATAACATGAATAAATCTTAATTTAAATTTGTATTCTTTTAAATAGAATGTCCCAGAGTTATTTTATAGGTGAATTATGTACAATCTTTAATTATTAGAGTGACATTGCCTGTAGTATATTTAGGTACATCTGACTAGCATAACACAATTAGGAAAACATAAACATGAGCCTGAAATGAAATGTATCATTACAAAAAATTTTAGTCTGGAAATCATCAATATGATAAGATGTAGCTTGTACATCTGAAGAACAGAAAAGCATTTAATATGCAAAGAAGGTAGCAATAATTCTCATTATAGATATATAGGAATCTGAAGGTAGTAATAATTCTCAATATAGCTATATAGGACTCTTTTATATGTATTAAAATTTAGCCAATGGCCAACACTATACTTGCCAAGTCCTGCAGTAGACAATAGGTAAATAAAATTCAGTGTGTACATCATAGAAGGTCACACAGGGTAAAAAGACAGCTTTGCAAAGAAATAATTTGCAATTGTAATATATAATATAAACTATACCAAAAAATATGAGGGACCTATAAATAAGTGCCATCAACATAGCTTTAAAATGTAACATTCACACTAGGTCTAGAACTTCAACCAATAGACCAACCTGGCCTGCTGCCTGCTCTTTATAAATAAAAGAGTTATTGGAACAGAGCCACGTTAATTCATTTACATGTTGTCTATGGCTGCTTTTGCCCTGCAGCAACAGAGTGAAGAAATTTCAACAGACTATCCTGCAAAACTGACTATATTTCCTACTTAGAACTTTACAGAAAAACTTTCCCAATCCCTGGTCTAAAGAAAGAGAGGTTTGCCAGGATATAGAGAAGGAGGGAAAGAGGGAAAATCATGTGCAAAATGAAAAGTTATACAAAGGCCTGAGGTAAGCTCAAATGGTATCTCCAGATCCGGTTAACTACATTAATTAAGAATTGTTCAAGTTTTTACTTCTTCAGGACAATATTCTGATATTTTATTTTTATGTTTGTGTGGAGAAGATTCAGGAACTCATAGAAACTCAGCAAAAAATGTTTAATTACATCTCCCAGAGATATAGGGATTAAAAGCAATGGTAACACATCTGCAAGATACTTGCCATTTTGAAACTAAGGCATCTTCTAAATAGCTAAAACATTTTGCTAATGTGAGCAAAAAACAAATCACATTTCTGCCTACTTCTATATTCCTCTGGTTGACTTTTTCTAAATAAATAAATAAAGGAGTAAAAATAGCATGATTTCTAGATACAGTTTGTGTAGGTTTAAGTCCCAACTCAACCACATATTATGGTATAATCTGCAATGACTGTTAAATTTCAATGTGTCTCAATTTCTTTCTCTCTGAAGTGAAGCAACAGTGGCATATTCTTTAGATATTACTCATTTAAGATGCTGCACCTGGCTTTTAAAAACCATGCAATAAATGTAGGCTCAATCTCACTCCATTCTATCCCTCTCTCCTTGTAGACCACACAAAATCTAGCAAAATAGATGTCTTTTCCTTCTTATTGGCAAGTTAACTAGGCCATCAGACTATCAACTCAATGAGTTTCTCCATTATCCCTTTATTAAAACAGCAGCCATCTCTCTACAAGCTTTGCCAGTTTACATGTTGTGCTGCCTACTCACACTTTTAATGATGGTAAAATTTCTGTTCTCTGAAGATGATAGGCCCCGCCTCCTTTCCAACCCCTTAGTAACTCTAATGGCTTCCACTCCAGCTGCACTATAACAAGAATAAGTGTTAAAGGAATACAGATTGTATGGACAGAAAACAAAGAACATTAAACTAAAGCTGTACTAACTCTAAAGGAACAGTGCCTCCATTTCACACACTCATAGCCCTCCTGCTATGCTCTTCCTGGCCTTCAGTATTCACCCACTCACCTGCAAAGCTCATCCTAGAGGCTTTGATGGCATTAGCCCTCCCTCACAGCAGCCTCCTCTGACCTCCCATGGCAAACTAGGTAATGGACCCTCTTACCTTTTCTCATGGAACCCACAACTTCTCTTTACTGCACTTAACAAAATGTACAGGTATGCATTTATTTATATATGTGCTTAATTAATGCCTGTCTTCTCAATATAGACTAGCCTATGGCCTAGGAATCTGACCCAAGGTCTCCTTTTGTAGAGGAGACAGCTAAGTATAGTAATATTTTGACTGGTTATATAAATATCTGCGTAATATCCTCAATTTTCCTTTTGGCTATAAAGTCAACATATTTCTTATTTGGCTCTTTGCAGAAAAAGTTTGCAGTTCCCTATATGGCTAGTTTTTGCTGTTGTTTTTTGGTGGGGAACCTTGGGGGGTACATTTTTTGGTTTTTAAATCATATCATATATATATCTGGTAACTTGCAATATTTGTGACAGAGTAAAAATAGATAAGCAATATATAGGGAATAAATAATTAAAAGTTAAAGTTTCAAAAGCTCATTATAACCAGAATATGTGTTGAAAGAATGTAGACTTTGTGAACAGAGAACAAAGAGTATTAAACTAAAGCTCTACTTACTCTAAAGGAACATCTCTTCAACATTAATGATGAAACACATATTACGCTTTGGGAAGAGAATTGTTCTGGCCCTGTTCTGATTTTTAAACTGTTGTTTCCTGCTGAAATACCATGCCCCTCTGCCCTAGTGCTGCTATTCATTCTTCAAGGACAACTTTAGTTCTATCCTCCTGAAGCCCTCTTTGCCTATTCTACCTCTCTCCAATCTTGCTTTGTCTGAATATCTTCAACAGACAAGATGTTTCTGCTTACTCTAAAGCTCTTCTTAAGCATTTGAGTGTGCTTCTAATCAAGTACTACATGATTAAGACCATACTCAGGCTGTTACAATCTTTTAAATCCATGGTTCTCAAGTGGAGTCCAAGGGCCAGAATCATTATCACCTGACACAGTGCCAGAGGTGGAAAATCTTAATACCCTTCCCAGCATTACTGAATTAGGAACTCAAGAGCAAGGAGGGAGCAGGAGGACAGCAATAGTAACCATGCTATACAAGCTCTCTAGATAAATCTGCTTGAAGGCATTGGCTTTTAGTCCTAGCTGCATATTACAAAATAAAAGTTATGCTTGCCCTCATGAAATAATGTGATTTAAGGGATTGTATGAGGCCCAAGTTTGGTTATTTTTGTTTGCTTGCTTGCATGCATGCATGCATGAATGAATACATCTATCCATCGATTCATCCATCCATCCACTCTCTTTCCCTTCTTATATCATTCATTTAAGAAGATAGAAATGCATCTTCACAATCCAGGTCACTGACCAACCTGCCACTAGAGAGTCAACAGTTCAACAACTATACACTGGAATAATGCTTTGTAATAGTTACATTACTAAATGTAATTAAGAAATACAGACCAGAAAATAATGTCCTTAAAAAAGAAATAAAAGAAAAAAAGTTTAAGATAACAACAGCAAAACCAAAAGAGACCTACTAAAGTGAGCCTTCAATTTTGCATTATCCACTGTACTTTGCAAACAAAAACTCACCTGATTAAACTTTGCCTAAAATTCTGTACATTCACATCTCACCAGGGAAAAGGAATACCATTCAGCTTAGATAAATAGTCACTTAAATAACTTGCAGAAAAACTGTATCATATTACTAATATACATCTTCCATTTTTGTGAACACATGTGTCTCTGCCACTTTTTCGAAGTTCCTAAAATATTGATTTTGTATGCATCTTCCTCACAGACAAAGAAATTTTTGCTTTTCAAACCATAACATTACCAGTAAAACTTCTTGGGAAACTAAAATAATAGCCAAGAAAGTCATCATTTAATAATCTATCATGATGAAAATACTGTAAAAAATACTCATCTGGCAAGAGTTTGAACTTGACAACTGTTCTCTATTTCCTAGGAGAAATTATATAGTATTCTTTAGTTCATCTGGGATATGAGGAGACAAGTACGAGTGAAGGCAAAATGCATGTTATCTTGTAAACAGTGAATTAACTTTGGCTTACTATAAACATTTTAATTAGAGTTTTCTCTGCCAAGTAACATACCCACTTAGGTATTTGAGGAATAATCAACCTTCAGACTAACACTCTTGCTTAGAAATGGACTAATAAAACTTATAATTGATAAACAGCTGGAATGATTTCCCAAAGGGTACAAGGGCCAAGTCTCCAAATGTTCTTCCAGAGCTCTTTGCCATCTGATGAGAAACACAAACTGACAATGTTGGTCTCTAGGAAAGTTGCACAAGTGGATTTCAGGGTTTGCCCCCTCTCCCTCCTTCACTCCAGCTGCCTCACATTGGCCCCCAGACATGTATGGTCAGTGTAGTCTCTGTGTCTTTGTTCATGTTGTTTCTTTCTCAAAGACATGATTACTTCCTTGTTCCTAGTGTTGATCTCTAAACAGGTGGCCCTCACCAGACAGCATTTCTCAACCAGCCTACACCAGTGCATTTCAAACTATCTATGATTATTACCAGGGTTTTTGTTTCTTTATAATTTTAATCTTGAATGTATCACAGATCAGCAATCTTATAAAATCCAATTAAAATTAACTACTAGTAAAGTCTGTGTAAAAAAGCATACAAAATACATATTCAATTTTTTAAATTATCCACAGACATCAATTACACTCTTTTAATGTTACAAAAGATTTTTCATACTTCTTTCAATTTCTGTGCAGACAAGTAATATGTATTTTGTGGGCCAACACTGGCATATCAACCATGCTTTTTAAAGGGGTCTGTTCTAGGTATTGCTGATCTATTTTCTATTACCTACAAATATTTTGGCAACTTTCTACATCCAGAAAAACAAAAAATAGGATGTGTATATATAGAGAAAAATTTCTTTTAAGAAATTGCGTATACAGCCATACCATCCTGAATTTGGCCTGATCTTGTCTGATCTCAGGAGAAACTGATGAACAAAATTATGGAGACTGCAAGTCCAAAATCTGCAGGTAGAGATTCAGGTAGAAAAGATGATGTTGCATCTCAAGTCTGAAGGCTGTAGGCTGCAAAACTTCCTTCCCAAGTATTATGATTTGTGTCTAGATGCCTGCCAAAGCCTCATGTGGTCACAGGTGGGGCGTTTTCAGAGGTGGCTGCATCGAGAGTGCATGATGCTGGGATTAAGGGTGTGTGATCACTACATCAGTCCACTGACTGGTTTGGTACCACCCTAATCCCAGTAGCCTAGATAGAGTATAAAAAAGGCAGAAAGAAGCTACTAAGGTTCCTTGCTTGCTTTGCTACCTTCTGCCTGCCATGAACTGTTTCTCCTCTGTGGTGCCTGTCTGCCATGCCACCCTGCCTTGGACCCAGGCAGTTATGGACTGAAATGTCTACCAACTGTGAGCTATATAAACCTTTCCTCCTTGGACTTTGGGTGTTGGATATTTTGTCTCAGCAACAAGAAAAGTAACTAATACAGAATTTGGTACTAGAAAAGTGGAGTCATTGCTCTGACTGTTCCTGGGCATGTGACTCAGGAGCCTTGGACACTTGTGGAAAGAGTTTGGAAAGGTTTGGAGATGCCAAAAACAGCCCTGGAATGCCTGAGGCTGTACTTTATGGGAGATTCTGATCAGAGATCAGAAGACCAGAATGCTGAAAGAAATGATCCCTGTAAAAAACAGACTGAGGAGGTTTCTGCTGGGAAAAAGAATTGCATTGGCTGTTGGACTTCAGAAAATGTGTGTTATATCTTGGCAGAAAGTTTGTCTGCATTTTGCTCATGTCCAGAGACTTTGC
The DNA here is from genome assembly GCA_028451465.1 of Erethizon dorsatum. Taxonomy (NCBI): domain Eukaryota; kingdom Metazoa; phylum Chordata; class Mammalia; order Rodentia; family Erethizontidae; genus Erethizon; species Erethizon dorsatum. Next base: position 59,058,687 of record CM051825.1, on the reverse strand, counting down.
CTGAGACTGATATTAAGGGCAGTGGACTAATTAATCTCACAGAAGAAATTTCAAAGCAGTATAATGTTGTGATGGTGTCATGGATAGTGTTTGGGGCCTTTAGTCAGATTTATGTTGACAGTCAAGAGAAAAGAGCCCAGCAGAATGACTCAAAACATTGTGAGTTTGGCCAGAAAGGAAGCTCGAGTAAAGTTGCAGCCTGCAAAGACGGAACAGAGGAGAAATTGGTAGCCAAAAAGACTAGCAAGGAAAAGCCACATATTTCAGAAGCAGACAACAGAAAAGATACCTGAGGAAATAAAAGAACCAGCAGGACTTCAGCCTTTGCAGCTTCAGAATAGCAAAGTGAAAGAATTTTCTTTGAGAAGAGAACCCCATAGCACCATGCTCCAGAATAGTGGTGGCCTAGAGAATTTGTCCCTTCGGACTGGGTTCAGAGTGCTCAGAGGTCCAGACACTTGATATCTACAGACAAAAGAGAAAGAAGCATAGCTACTGCTCCAGCAGGCAGCAGACCCTTGGCATCAACCACGTGGCACTGGTTTTAGGTAAATGCAGAATGCAAAAGTTGTGGCATATAGAAGGCTTCCACCTAGATTTCAGAAGAAAGCCTAGGAAGCCGGGCACTGTGCCCCTGAAACGGCAGTGCATGAAGCTGTGAGTGTGAAAGCAAAGGTGCATTGCAAACCCCAGAAACTTGCAGAAGCCTGGAATGTGGATTGTCTGAGAAAACTGCAAGGAGGGAGCAGAGCTGGCCCAAGAGAGAAGCCATGGGAGCTCCCACCACCAGAAGTGTCATGGAGAAAAACACCCAAGCCCCCTGGAGTTCACAACTTGCCATAGATTGCCAGGGATGCTACACATGAAACTACAGAACTTAATGTTTGCCCTGCTGGATTTTGGACTTGTTTTGGTCCCATTCCTTTGTTTCCCCCTATTTGTACCTTTTGGAATGGCAATGTCTATCTTGTGCCATTGAATGTTTGAAGTGTTTAACTTTCTTTTCTTATGTATAGGGGCTTACTGCTAAGCGTTTGCCTTAAATCTCAGAGGAGACTTAGGACTTGGACTCTTCAGCAATGCTGAAACTGTTAGCACTTTGGCAAGTCTTAGAGATAGACTAAATGCCTTTTGCATAGAGGGATGTGCGTGAGTCCTTGGGGGGCCAGGGACAGAATGTTATGGCTTGTGTCTAGATGTCCCCCCAAAGCCTCATGTAGTCATAGGTGGGGTTTTTTTCAGAGATGGCTAAATCTAGAGTGTGTAATACTTGAATTAAGAGTATGTAATTATCAAATCAGTCCACTGATTGGTTTGGCACTGCCCTAATCCCAGTATCCTAGATAGAATATAAAGAGGGGCAGAAAGAAGCTGATAAGGTCACTTGCTGGTTCCCTTGCTTGCTTTGCTACCTTTGTCCTGTTTCTCTCCTGCGATGTCTGTCTGACATGCTGCCATGCCTTGGAGCCAGCTGACTATGGACTATAATCTCCACAAACAGTGAGCCAAATAAACCTTTCCTCCCTTAACTTTGGGCATCAGGTATTTTGTCTTAACAACAAGAAAAGTAACTAACACACCATGGAAAGTTAGTTTTTGTTTTATTAAAACCTTAACTGGTTGGATGAAGCCCATCAACTTTCTAGTCATTGGGATGCAATACCCGACACCAACAAATTAAAAGGGGAGAGGATTTTTTGGCTCATATTTTCAGTCCATGGTAGGCCAGTGCCACAGCAAAAAGGCATGGTAGAAGAACCAGCAGAGGAAAGCTGCTCAGGTCAATGAGCAAAGAGTGAAGGGAGGAGCTAAGGAGCAAGATATACCCTTCCAAGTCATGTCCCCAGTAATCTGCCTCTTCCAAACAGGCCTTACCTCCTAACACCTGTTCCCAGAAAAGGAGGTACCTTATAAACATGTTAATACAATCAATCAATCAATTAATTAATTAAAGAAATAAAATACAAAATGTTTCATAGATACATATGGATTTTCAGGATGAAAATGGAATAAGGAAAACAAAAAGAATTGCTAGACAAAAATAAGATTTATATATCAAAATTCTAAGTAGGCTATTTGCTTCTTTCTCAGTAATAGTCTATCATTCATAAAAGTTACATATGAGTTCTAAAGGGAAACTAGCTATACACCTATACATACCTATGCTCCTATCCAATGGAGAGTAAGTCTCCCAAATCAACTTCATTCTCATCCCTTCCCTCTTTGCCAAAGTAGTATTAGGTCATAAATTCTTTCAAAATCCCTTGGCTTTGGTTTAATTATATTTGTAATTACCTTGTTGGCATTTGTTACAATTTTTTAAAATATGAATGTTGGTTAATTTTTTAGATTAAACACATAAATTTGAAAGGAACCTATAATAACATATCAACAAAATAAAACACATACTACAATTTAATAATATTAATAGCACACCAAAAATATCAGCTATTGTGCATGTATGTCAAAAGATGACAAGGATAATAAAGCTCAAATGTAATGTACAGTAATAACATACCCAGAAGAACAGTAAATGAGGCATCTTTAAATTGCATTCAGAATAAGGACCTGTTGTTGCAAATTATAATATAAAGAAAGCAGTGAATAGAACTAAATGCTCTAAAGGTTTGTAAATTAAAACAAAAATGACAACTTTAAGTATTGTTCATTATCATGGTTTAACAGAGAAAATTTGGAAAATCAGTCACAATTACCAAGCTAAGTTGCAGAAAAACATCAGCAGTGTAAAGCTCCAGAAATAAGTTACTACTGATGGGAAAAATATCCATCACAGCCAACAAGAATTTTTTTAAAGTTGAGATGGCAGGATTACAGATCATTTCGTCAGGTCTTTCTCTGTTCATATTTTCCTAAATTTGAAAAATCAATCTAAGGACTAAAGGTAAAAATTATCTATAAAGTTGTGAAAAGTTTCTCAATCAATACTACTACATGTAGACGTAAAACACTTCCTATTCACTTTAATTTCTTGATTTATTTATATAAAATTTTCTGAGACTCTGCTACTCCTAAACATTATCTTAGATCTTATAAAGACAAAAATGTCAGCAGTATCTTCTGTGTTCTTCCCTCTATGGCAGTAGATCACAGCCACTAACAATTATGGGAATTAACCTGTGATATTTCTCCCAAGTCACAGGCATAAATATAATCAACAACAGTCTCTACTAAATATGCACCTTACATATTTGGTAATTAAATGTTTATTTATGGAGTATCAAGTGTGTTCTGAGCATTATGAACATCTTGGATAAAGAAACGAGCTATATCAAAACAGTCTTTGTTTATGAATTTATTCACCATGACTCCAATGACTTGGGTAAGTGTTCCCCAGAGGCCCTTGTATTCTACATGTGGTTCCCAGCCTGTGGCACTATCGGAAAGCAGTGGAACCTTTAAGAAGGTGTACAGTGTACAGAAGTTAGGTCATTTTGTCCATGCCCTTGAACTGGATGTTGGGACACCTGTCTCTTCCTGCCTCTCTCTTTGCTTTCCAGTTGCCAAGAGGTGAGCAATTTCCTCTGCCACATGCTTCCATCATGATGTGCTGACTTGCCACAGACACTAAAGCAATGAAGCCAACTGACCACGGGTCTAAGGCTCTGAAACCATAAGCCAAAATAAACCATTCTTTCTTTTCTTTTCAGTCTTTATTTTTTTTTTTTTGTGGGTACCGGGGGGTCGACCTCAGGACCTCGGGCGCCAGTAGGCGCCCGTGCTGCTGAGCGATATCACTGGCCCCTTTTTCGTATGTGGGATCCAGGAGTCGAACTCGGGCCCTCGCGCTTGCCGGGCAGGCGCTTAAGCCGCTGAGCCATCTCACCGTCCCAGTCTTTTTTTTTTTTTGACATGGAGTCTCACTCTGTAGTTCAGGCTCATCTTGAACTCACTATGTACTCAGGCTCACCTTGAACTCAAACTGATGCTTCTGCCTCAGCCTCTCTAGTGCAAAATAAACATTACTGCCCTGTAAATTGTTTCTATCTCAGTTTGGCAGAATGATAGAAAGCTGACTAACACATAATGGAATACAAATGAAACACAAACATTTTTAAGGCTGCACCTATTTGTCAAAGCAATATCTTTGGAGCTCTGTTGAATGTTTCCCGATGATGCTAATTGAATTTAGTTCAATCCTTGTATGAAAAGAATATCAGGATTCCATTTGGTGGCAGGCAGAAAAAAGTCCAATGACTGGGGCTTATCAACTTAGAGTTTATTTTTCTATTATAAACAGAAATCAAGAGACAATTAGTTAGAAATATCTCAAGCCTATCCTTCTTTATGGCAGAGTAGTACTCCATTGTATAAAAAATACCACTTCTTCTTTATCCATTCATTGGTTGATGGGCATTTGGGCTGTTTCCAAGATTTAGCTATTACAAACTGTGCTGCTATAAACATGGTTGTGCATATATCATTGTTGTAGGATGCTTTTAATTCTTTCAGGAAGATACCCTAAATGGATGCACCTTCAGATCATACTCTTAAGTGAAATAAATCAGACACCCATGTTTAAATACCACATTATTTCTATGGTTTGAGAAAATGAAAGTGTAAAACAAAAGAGGTAATTAATTGAGAACTAATACAATAGATATGAAGGAGCTATCTTCTCTTTTCTATTTTGTAGACTCCCTTCTCCTTTCTATTTTGTTTTGCACTTGTTACCTATAGTAATGGTATTTGATAAGAGGGAATAATAGCTAACAATACTTTTGATTAACAAGGGTAGAAATAAGGTCTTGAGCTAGTGAACACTGATCTATAAGAAACAGAAAAGGAATGTATGAAAGCCTAGCATTAATAGTATAGGTTTTGCTATGTTTTCAATGTCTTAGCAAAACACATGTTGAAATTTTAATCCCACTGTGAAACACTAAAAAGAGGGAACAGGTAGGACTTTAAAAAGTGATTAGGCCTTGGTTTAATGGGGTAATGAGTTATTTTGATAGTGTCAATTATGAAAGGATGTTTGGCTCTGTCTTTTTTATGTATCTTTCTTGCAATGTGATGCCTTACACCACCTCAGGATTCTGCAGAGTCCCCACTTTAAGAGGGTCCTCATCAGATGCACCCTCTCATCCTTGAACTATATAGCCTCTAGAACTGTATGATATAAATTTTTCATATATAAAATACTCAGTCTCAAATATGTAGTTACATAAATAGAAAATGTACCAAAACAGCTAAAAAATGGAAAAACAAATGTACCCAGGATTGAGGAAAATGAAGATAAAAGTATAGGTGATTTAAGTTGTAGCGGAAGGAGACAAAAGATCATTAATGAGTTGTTCATGTATGGATTGGTAGCACAGGTACAGACAATCTGTCAGGGTGTGGGAATATAACCAGGCTGGAGATTTGGTTCAATGGTAGAGCACTTGCCTGCCATATTTTAAGGCCTTGCACCACAAACAACAACAAACAATAGTGACAACCTGACAGCCAATCAGGAGAATTCATGACAAATGTGAGAAAGCAGCAGTCATAGAATTAGTGGGTACTCACTAGATAATAGCAGAGGTTAAGTGTGTTGTCTACATCCCTGCCATTTATTTAAATAAATTTTTTTGTTTTATTAGTACATGTTTGCAATTCATGCAGTTTTCAATCATCTTGGGAAGTAGTTACATGTATATATTACAGCTTTTTTTTCTTTTTTTTTAAACCCTTCCCTTTCTTCCCTCCTTCCCCCCCTTCCTCACGTTCCCCACTCCCTTTTTCATGCTTGTTAATATTATTTGTCTTAGCTCATGTTATAGCATATAGTGTTTACATCAATAGGGGTTACTAGGTTCATGTACATGGCACATCATACTTCCTCTTATTTCCCATTCCCCTCCTATTCAACCCTCACTCTTGTTCCCTTGGACCACTTCCCTATTACAAGATATCCAGCTCCTAGCCCCTTTTTATTCATCCTTTATCATTTCCTTTGTTTGTACTTTGCCTCACTAAAGTGAGAGATACCATACAATATTTAAGATTTTGTGTCTGGTTTATTTCACTCAACATTATATTTTCCAGGTGCATACATTTTCCTACAAATGCCTCAAATATGTCATTCTTTATAGCCAAGTAATATTCCATTATATATAGATACCACATTTTCTTTATACAATTGTCTGCTGATGGGTATACAGGTTGCTTCCAGGAATCAGCTATTATGAATTGTGCGGCTATAAACATTGGTATGCATGTATTGCTGTGGTATGATGACTTAAGCTCTTTAGGGAAGATACATAGCAAGGGGATAGCTGGGTCATATGGAATTTTTAATTTTAGTTCTTTGAGAAATCTCCACAATAATTTCCATAATAATTGTACTAGCTTACATTCCCAGCAACAATGCAAGAGGGTTCTTTTTTCACCACAGCCATGCTACTATTTGTCATTGTTTGATTTCCTAGTAATTGTCATTCCTTCTGGAGTAAAATTGAATCAGTGTTATTTTAATTTACATTTTTCTAATGGCCAGAAATGTTGAACATTTTTTCACATATTTAACTCAGACTCAGAACCTCTTTCTGCCAGGTTACAGACATTCTTTCAGAGTATGATCCAGTCTGAGTTCTTGGGTTAGAAACTCTTGCTGTCCCTTTCCTTGGGTGTAATGGTGGATTTAGTGGACAAGTTCACTGGCACTAAATTGCCCACTAAGTCAGGATTATTTCTGTGCAATCAATTCAACTACAGCACTAACAGGCTATACCATTACAGTGGTATCTATCAGGGCTAATTGAGAAATAACATACCGTAAGACCATGTTTTGGGTTTCCCTTTAGCAGTGGTGCCAACGTGAGCTTCCAATCCTGTGTAACTAAGGCTGGAAATGGCCTGTGAAGGAAATGAGTCTGTGATCACCAGTCCCTGCCTCTCAGCAGCACTCCGCCAGTCTTCACTCCGACTGCAGCAGTCTCCTGTGACTGTCCTTCCCTCATCCGCTCTGGGAACTTAGCAACATGAAGCAGCTAATGGGCTGTTCTGGGACACAGGTTCAAACACCCAGCTCTTCCCTACAATGGTGTCCCCACCAGCTCCTACTCCACATGACTGTCTTCATGCACTTGTACCAAAGTCACTCACCAACTGTTGACTCTGCAGAGCCTCTCAGGAAGCAGTACCATGCATTCTTGCTGTTGTCTTCAATTGCATAAGATTATCATGGTCCTGGTGTACCTCTCTGGTTCTTTGTGAGGAGAAAAGTTGTTAGTTTCACTTTCTCTCCCAGCTGGCATCTAGCCAGCCACTTTTGGCAGTGCCACAGTCTCTCTCCTGCTTCATGGTCCACCTCTTCTGTATCACTTAACCTATTTTCTTCCCTTCTGTCAATTCCCTCATGGTTTCCATATACTCTCCTCTCACTTTGGTTCCTCTCCAAGCTCTTGTTTTCCAGACTTTAGACATTTTGTCCTGGAGAAGCTAAGTCGCTGTCACTCACTGCTCTGCCTTTTTTTCCTTCGGCCTCTTACATTACTGCCATTTATCCTCTCACTACAATCACTGCAGTCTTATCAGTCATAACAGAAAATCAGAGGTACAGTTAAATACGCTCTCACATAGTGTATACAAAAACAGTACCTGGGTTAAAGAAAATGAACAAAAAATAGTGCATTAAATTAATGATAGCAAACATTCATCAACTCTAGGTGGAAGGAACCATGGGTTGAGTGAACCAGAGAGGGGAGATATGGTTGTTGGAAAGCACCAAGCACAAACACATGATCTTTCTGAGAGGGACATAGCCAAGTGAAAGGCCCGACAGAAGTGAGCATGGCAACAGGGACTTATTTCACTCTCCTTCAGCATTTTGATATCCTACTGGTACTGCATATGGGCACAACCCAGTTAAAAAACAAACTATAAGAAGACAAGCCAGCCTCTTGGGCCACACAACAAAATGTAAAAGATAGAAAAATGTGCCTGGAGAAACAAACAGAAGATCTCTATCACAAGTCCTACTAGCTAGGCATTTTTTAATGTTCTTGTTTTACAGGTGTAGAAACTCAAAGAGGCTCCAAGGCATGTAGAGTTCATCTGAAGCAATTTATCACTCTAGAACCCCATCACTCAGCTATCAAACTATCTCATTCCTTGAGACAAACTCTAATGGCCAAACTGAATAGTATCATACAGTGCTTGTCTCTGTTCAATAATGTATAAGACAGAATAAATGAATGTCCTAGTTTTGTATTCTTAATCACAGGATTCAAGTCTGCATTGTGAAATTGCCCCCAAATCATCCTTCTACTTAAACTGCAGACAAGTGATTCTCAAAGTCATGTATCCATAAGCTCCTGTAGATGATTAGTTAGACGTACACATAATCAATCCTTACTTTTAAACCTACTTAACCAGAAAATCTGAAACTGAATCTCAACATTTTTATTTACCATACCTTCTGATGCATACTTACTTTCGTGAAGCACTGCAATAGATATATCTTTCATATAGAAGAAAATGTCTAAACTCTTGAGAATCACTTTACCCAACCTCTTTGGCGTTAGCAATTGTATCCAGTTGGGGCTCTTAACATATCATAGTGTGCTGCATCCTTTTGGAGATAAAGAAGACCACTCTATGAATCCACTCAAGCAAGTGAAACTATTGATGTCTTTGCTGCTACCTTATTTCTCAGTTCTCTGAAGCAGTCTAACTCATGAGAGAACTGGTAATAGTTGCTAAAGACAGAAAAAAGAAAGTGAGCCCTAGCCAGCTCTAATCCTCCTACCAACAAGCATGGTGGTTTCTTATTGTTCTGGAGCAGTTGTTCCCTACCCCGAGAAACACCTGGGATATGCCACACTCTACACACAAATATGAGCATCAGGAGTGGGATTTTAATTTTAATATTCTAGGCTACCATTTCACTATGACCATGTTGACAGACTCCTTTTTGTTAAATAGTCACTTAAAGGCTGTGCTTTTTCTACTGCTCACCATGATGTAAAATGCTTATTAAATTGTAGAGTGCATCAGATTCACCTCAGGAGCTTGTTAAAAAGCAAATCCTCAGGCCTTATCACCAAGAATAATTTTGTATGCTGGGGGTAGACCTCAGGGATCTGCAGATCTAACAAGTTCCCCAGGTGACTGTAGTGTTTCCATTTCAAACACCACAATGAATAATTCTGAGTGGTTAAAGGTACAGGCTCTGTAGACCTGGTTCCACATTCCAACTCCTCTTACCGTATTTGTCACCTTGGGTAAGTTATTCATCTCTCTGTACCTCTGATTCCTATTTTGTAATCTTGGGGTCATTCAAAGTACCTATATTATAGTCTTGTTGGTAAAACTTCAAGAAAATAATTCATTCAAAGCACTTTAGCACAGGGCCTCACACATAGTAATCACTCATTAAATACTAAGTCTTAGCCAGTATTATTTCCATGGTAATAGTAGTGACACCATTATCTAAATTACACTGATTGAAAAAGAATGAAGAAGACATATCTGGCCTCTTTCATCTGCTAATACCCTCCTGATGTGTCCAAATTTTCACCTAGGCTACCTAGTTGTATTAAATTTCTTAGAAAATAAAACATGAATTTGAAACAGTAGCCCACTAAGCAAATAAGGGAGATAATAGCATGGTTTATTAGGGGACTTCAGAGAAAGGAGACAATCAGTTCACATCTTAGCTCACTCCCAGGTCAAGGCAAGGGTAGGAGAAATGGAGGTAGAAAGAAAATAGGCACAGTTGAAACCTGCAGGGTGTTCATGGATCAGCAGAGAGTGATAATAGCAGCAAATATTCTTTATCACAGTATGAGTATAAAGTAAGTATAAAGGATTATTCTCAAACATCTTAGGTTTGAAAGAAATTCTCTGGAAAATAGGTGCTTTCAACAGTTTGAATAGCACCTCACACACCTCTGTTGCTTACCCCTTTTCAAGAAATAAAGTTTAGAACAAAAAGAAATTTTACTTCATAAGGGATGGTTTTGAGAAAAATGTGGATACATGGGATTATTTTTAAGACCTTGAGGCCCGGTGAGATGGCTCAGCAGCGTAAGTGCCTGCCTGGCAAGCGCGAGGGCCCGAGTTCGACTCCTGGAACCCACATACGAAAAAACGGGCTGGTGATATCGCTCAGCAGCATGGGCACCTGTTGGCGTGTGAGGTCCTGAGGTCGACACCCGGTACCCACAAAAAAAAAAAAAAAGAAGCCCTTGAATTTTTTAACTTTTTTTTATAATGCTGTTGATACAAAAGAAAAAAATGTTTGGCTTTCTTTCAGTGGACCAAAGTATAAATCTGCTAGCATACTTACTACTTCCTCCCCACAAAAGTTCAAAATTCTCTTTCTCTTACCTGACCTTTCATCAAATAATAGCCTTTGATATATAGCTAATGACATACCAGGATTATTAAATAGACAAACATAAGTAATTTCTACATCTCAGAAGGAAACCAATGCCATGTAAGTCTATAGCTATCACACATGTGACTCTGACTCTTCATTTCCTTATTTGTAACAAAAAGAAAACTTCCCCACCTGTACAAGAGTCCAGTTGTCTATGTTTGAGACAATTATTCCTGATCAGTTCCAGCAAATTTCATTTAGAAACTGTCTTAGTTACTTTTCTCATTGCTGGGATAAAATACCTGATACCCAAAGTTAAAGGAGGAAAGGTTTATTTTGTCTTGTAGTTTGTATAGGTTTTAGTCCAAAAACCAGCAGGCTCCAAGGCAGGGTGAAATAGCACAGGGACATAGCAACAGAAGAAAAGTCCATGGCAAGGCAGGTAGGAAGCAGCTTGTCTTCTTCCTGTCCCTTTATTTTCCATCTGTGCTATAAGCCTTTTGGGTGGGGCTTCTGTTTTCAGTAAATCCATTCAGCCACACCCAGAACCATGCTAATTCCAATCAGTGAACAAATTTAGTACCACATGCCCTTAATCCCAGTATCACACACCCTAGATCCAGCATCTCCAAAAAAGCCCCACTTATGAGCACATGAGGATTTGGGGGAGGACATCTAGATAAAAGCCATAATAGAAGAAAATAATTAACTATTCAAACTCTTCCCTCTTGTATCATCATGCCATCTGATGATCTACGCTGACAATGGGATACTATGTAGACAGGAGATAAACCTTTAAGGCTTATTCAACAATGTACCTTCCTTTAACAAGAAAGAGAGAAGGGATCATGACTGGTAATTGCAGATTTATCACAAGGGTGTCCAGATTTATCATAGGGAGCCATCAGCAACAAAAAAAATATGCAGTGAACAGGATGTAAAATAGGAGTACTTGGTTTCTCTAGAACTCAGCCTCTCCAAAGAATCTTTCACTCTTTTAAGATCTTTCTTACTGTATCATCATTTCACTTTTTATTTATCCTTTTCTAGCCCTCCCATCTGGAGTACAAGAAGTGTGAGTGCAGGGAGAATACAAAATAACTTATAGTAGCCACAGTTCTTTGAACACTGCTATGTATAAAAAACTAGTAAAGGGCCGGTGAGATGGCTCAGCGGCATAAGTACCTGCCTGGCAAGCGTGAGGGCCCGAGTTCGACTCCCAGAACCCACATACGAAAAAAGTGCCGGTGATATCGTTCAGCGGCATGGGCGCCTGCTGGCACGCGAGGTCCTGAGGTCGACCCCCGGTACCCAAAAAAAAAAAAAAAAAAAAACTAGTAAATAAGTTGAACTGTGTGAAATAGTTGATGTTCAATGATTTCTAATTTTTGGAAGCAGCAATTTCATATGGTTCAACCTAACATGAATTTTCCTCTCCTGAAAGACTCTTCTCCATGCTTCTTTGCCAGTTACCTCCCACTCTTCCTTCAAAAGCCAGTCTGATTTATCTCTAAGACAGCCTCCTCTGACCAGGTCAATTCCCTCATGATGGGCTTATATGGCACAAACTACTGTTCTGACTATACTTGTAGTTTTCTCATTTTATGTGTACTTATTTTAATAACGTCTCTTCCTCTGACAATATGATAGTCCATTAACCACAGCCTGTACTTTGTTGCTTTTCACTGTTTTTTTTTTAATACTATGTCAGGAATACAATAGATATCAGTAAATAATTGTTGAATGAATGAGTTCCATTAACCCACAAATACCTGATGTGATAGGAATATTTTTTGGCTCTGGAAGAAGAAAAGCTGATTCTTGTTCTAGTCTCCCACCCCCTGCCATATTTAGGTTGCCTACTGGAGGTGAGTGTCCCATTGAAGTTTAGATACACACAATGACTCACAGGGGTAATGTGATACTTTGATCCTTTATTTACATTTACTTAGCTTCTTTTAAGAGGTTCTGTCCCTATTTTAGGCACTGGGATTACTTTCCTTCCTTCCAGAGTTAAGTTTTTAACCTCAAATGGCTTTGAATATTAATAAATCTGGTTATTGACCTTTGCATCCATCCATAGGTCTGATAGGTTGTCACAATTCTTTTACTCAAATTTTGTCAGACATTTTGGTCTTGAGTTCTGCATTCTGGTTCTGCATCTCTCAGCTTTTATTTTTCCTTACCTGTATGCAATGCATTTGTTTTTTTCCCCCATGTCTAACTAAAATATTTTATATTTTTATTTTAATGTAATATATTTAGGTAATTAGTGAAATATAAAAAATATTGTTCTTTTTTCTATAATAAAAGAAAATTTTACAACAAAATAATTAGAGAATAACAATAGTAAATGCACTTTGTACCATAATCTTAAAAGAATGGCCCAGAGTACAAGTTAGACAAATGATGAGATACCAGAGCATCTTATCAGAACCTCTTTTCCAGAAGTAAAAGTAAGATGCCATATATATTTACCCTGTACTTTTAGTGGCATTACGAATGTGGGGAGAAAAAAAGGACAGATTGTATTCTTAGAATAGTTAGTAAATTTAGAGGGAATGAGCTTCCAAATCTGACCTGCCCTTCAGTTCTTAAACTTTCTGATATTAATATACTTATGTTATTAAATCGTTGGAAAGATTACATGAGAAAATGCCTTTCTAGCACAATACCTTATATAATAATAAACACAGATTAAATGGTATCTACCACTATTGTTAAAAAAGACTGTGACAATGTAAATTACACTTTTTCTCCCCAATATCAGAATTCAGTTGCTTTCTCTCCAAAGCCTTTATTTTATTGCCTCCATCATGGTATGTAGTTCAATGTAAATGAGTGGCCTTAGTCAATTATGAAGAAAGCAGCCATTAAAAACACTGATAACTGAAATTCCTACTGTTCACTAAAATCAAGTAAATGTTTTGTTTCTAATTGCCTTTCTGCATTTTTTCTTTTGACTGCGTGTTAATTCCCCATACTGAGTAAGCCTGAAGACTGAGGCTTTTGCCAATCATCATCACCATTACCAAGCACATCTTTTCTCCGGGGATCTCTGAATCTACACTGCTGTTGCCTCAGCCCCTCTGCAGACTAACTGATGCTGCTTTCTGAGCAGCCACCAAAATGAATTTTTGATATAAAAACTAGTTCAATTCATACGAGAATCACTGACTAATGTTAGCATTAGCACCATTAACTCTTAAACCATACAAGTTGCCCCTTAAGTGTCTATCAGGGAGTAATCCCACAAACCATACACTGTTTCTACAAATGAAGGGCTTACACCACCTTTATTTATAATTTAATACATTGTTTTTTCTGTATATTATGTGCAATGCTACAATTCATATTATATAAAATTCATTTAAGACAGGATTTCTATGTTAAAGTATCAGTCGTCTTTTCATTTTTTCTGCCCATTTTTTCCTTTTTCTATGTGAATAGTGTTTCCCCTTTAATTATTTGTTTAGTTTTAAAAGAGGTCATCTGACCAACAAGGCTTAAATATCAAAGTATATAAAAGATATGCAATGAAGAACTTCCCTCCTCATCCAGGTAATCGCTGATGCTCACTTCTTGTTCATAATTTCAAAGAATTTTATTCATATACTGGCCAATACAAACATACACACTTCCTCTTTTTTAATGTGAAGACCAGCATAGTATATCTGCAGTGCTGTAAACTTTGTTCTATTTAAATACATTTTAACATCTTTCTATGTGAAAGCATATTGAGCTTGTTCTTGTGCTTTTTACAATTGAATATTTTTCCATGATAGAAATACACCATTATTCAGTCAATATGCTATGACTTTAAATTCTATTCAACTGTTATTTCAGCTCATGTGCCAGTGTTTTTCTTAATTATGGGAGTTTATTGTATATTATAATGCCTCATGATGCTTTTTATTTTGAAATATAAACTTAATATCACTAGTTCTATTTAGAAAGAACAAAATTTACCTGTTGGCATTTTAATTGGAAGTCACTGAGAAAAGGCTGAGATCATTACCACTGTCTTTCCACTCAAGGGCAGGATAGCCCTTCAATGTGTTCATGCTTTTATGTTGTACATTGCTTGTTAATTCCTTAGTATTTTATCTTCTGTGTTGCAATTCAAAGTAGAAGTTTTTGGGCTTTGCTGGTGGTGGTGTTGTTCTTGTTTTCATAAAATATTTTCTATCTCATTTGTTGGAATATATGAAAATTAGGATTTTTATATATACTTTTTAATACAAATATTTTGCTGAATTACTGTTTTTAGAGTTGATGTCCTTATATTTTCCAGGAATACAACATTTTCATCAAGAAATAAAGGCATTTTTTCCCCTCCTAACACATTATTTGTATCTCTGACTTTGGTCTTGACCTACTTTTATTAGCTAGCACTTCTTATATAACATGAAATAGCACAGCAAAGATAGCACCTAACACTGATGCTTCTGAGGTCACTGGGGAAAACTTGCAGTGTTTAGCTAGTAGGCATCTTGCTACCTTATATTTTATCAACTGAAGGAAAAATCCATAATGGTTAACTAATGATATTTATTCTGAATGAAAGTTGGAATTCATTAAATCCTTTTCCAGTATATGTGAAGAAAATCACAACGTTTCTTTTTAGGTCATGATCAATGTGTTTGAGTATTTGAGAACATTTTAATAATGGCTTTACTTATGAATACTGAATACATAAGAGCAGGTGTTAGCATTGGAGTTAGTGGTATTCAGATTTGCGTTTCCTTTCTGTGTCACATTTTGGTAACAGTTTAAAAAATACTGAAATTTTAGGTCAATATTTTTTTCTGTGTTCTGACACATACTCTACATCATTATAATTTGCTCTAATAGTTTGGTAGATATAAATTTGTTCAGTATAGCTGGTGCCTCTACATCCATCTTTTGGCCCAACGTAAGTTACTTGCTATAAAGTCATACCTGTCACATTTAACCTAGTTAAAACTTCCTTTTCTTTTGTTGGTTTGTTTTAGAGTTTGTTGCTCATTCCTTTGGACTCAAAATCTGGCACACCCCATTGCTGCCGACAATGATAAAACCTAATGATCAACACCAGAATCATGTGAATAAGCGCTCTCTTCACAAGCATTTCCTTCAAACTAACCGATCCACAGCACCCAGGGCATAACCCAAAGGATCAGGCTTGTGACACTAACAAATACTTAATTGCACAGGTGCATTTGACTGTATGTACATCTCATTCCTTTCTCTCCCTCTGCTGGTTAAACACCTGCTGCTTCTGGACTCCCCGTTGCCCTCCCACTGGCACCCCTAACATCTCTGGGATAAGTAAGTAAAAAATCCTTCTGATTTATGTGTTTTGCTTTCAATTCCTAATTGTGTCTCACCTAACTGACACATTTGAACCTAAATCCCCACCCTAACCTGAACCATCCTAGAGTGGCTATCTTGGTTTATGACCACTCTCAAGAAAGAGCCTTGACACCAAATTCAAAAGAAATCATATCAGTAAATATTACAACAGTAGAACATTCCTATGAAATTACCTCATGCATTTTGTGGCTATCTCCTAGATGGTTTTTTCCTATGGAAATCATTCTTTTATTATATAATTCCTTGTAGACACTTAGTAAATGATTTTTTCTACCAAACTACCCATGTTAATTGTATCCAGTTATCTCTCTCTCTCTCTCTCTCTCACACAAACACACACACACACGATGCACATACATGCACACACACTCACATATACTTGGAAAATAAACTGCTAAGTAAATGGATGTTTTAGGTGACTCTTCATGGAGACCCACTCACATTGTTTCCCTGAACCATACTGGAGCCAGGCAGTATATTACCAGCAAAGCTGTTATCTAATACACCTGTCTCTACAATGAATACTGCAAAGAAAAATATTACTTTTTGCTTTTGAATGGTGCCTTTTACCTCTAAGAAATATATTTGTTGATAGTCTCTGGTTTCACTAGGAGAGAGCACTTTCTCCTCTCCTTTCTCTGTTTCTTCCCACATGATCACTGCATGAATTTGATTGTTTTTGAAAGTTTTCACCAATATTTTGGATCTGTTTCAAGATTGGATCAAACAAATGGAGTTGGTATCTTTTATATTTTTTTAAGTATTTTTGAATGGTCTCAACAAAAAGAAGAATGGATGCTAAGATACACAGCCATTTTTCTATCAAAAGCCCATTTCTTTTTATTCTTTCTCAGCATTTTTGTACTCTAAAATATTTGGGGTTATTTTTATGTGGAAATAATCAGAATTTTGTTTTAAGAAAAACCCCTAAAAATCTAAGAAAAAGATTAAAACCATGAGATATATGTTTTATTTTGAAATAGAATGATTTAGTGCTTCTCACCTTGCTCAAGTTTAGAATCCCCATTTACATAGAATAGTTCTCTGAGATTTCAAATGAACAGAAGACCCTAAGGAAACAGAAGTGGATAGTTCTTGTAATTATAAGAAAATTAAAGGCTATTTGATTTAATACAATCTTCAAGCCTTAATAATAATATTAACCTTCCCTCTATCCCCAAGAAAGGAAAACTATTACCTCCCTGACACTAATCAGTATCCTAAGATAAGAAAACAACTTTCCCCATTCACCATTCCCTAAACAGAGCTCTCAAATAGCAGAAAATCTGAAATCTACCTTTTCAGTTGTTATTTTCTGTTGGCCAGAGCCTTGGTGCTTAAGCTTTACCTTAAAATTCTCCATGATTCACACTTACTTCTCTTTCCAGCATCTTTTACAACTTGGGCATCTTTCAAGCATGGTATCCAGTTTCAAATACTACATATTTTCTCACTAGGATTTCCATTAGAGGGTCCCATAGTTTGGATCTTGAATGTCCACCAAAGACCCATATGTTAAAGGTTTGTTCCCGAGGATGGTGCTATTGTAAAGTAGTTGAGCCTTTAACTGGTCAGGCCTAGTGGGAGAATATTAGGTCATTGGATGCATGGCCTTGAATGGGATAGTGAACTCCAACCCCTTCATTTTTCTTTTTTGCCTTCTGGCCTTAAGGTGAGTAGCTTTGCTCTGCCCCCATGATATGCTGCCTCACAACAGGCCAAAAACAACAGGGCCAACTAATCATAGAATGAAATCTCCAAAACTGTAAGCCCAAATAAACTTTTTTCTGAAGCATTAAAAATGGTGGAGTAGAGACCAGCAGCAAAATATAGCCTCCCTGGGACCTGGAATCAAGGCACCTGGAAATCAATTTTGTGAAAAAAAAAATTTAGATCTCCAGAAATTGTGAAGGAGCTGACCAGAAAACTAGAAACTACAAAGAAGCTGGGGAAACAGAGCCCAATGCAGAGAAAAGAATGAAGCAGTCTGGAAAGGCTACCCCGTCTTCACTAACATGAATTAAGCCTAGAAACGGTCAGCAGCTCCAGGGAGTAACAATGGACTGGGCCAGCAGCACAAGGCACAAGAAAAGCCCATAGTAATTGTAAACTGCAAAAACTGTGTAGGGTTTTACTCTAAAAGTGACTCCATTCATATGGCAGGATAGATTTGATGGCAGGCTAGAGTTGGAGAAGAAATCCATTGCAATGACCATTATATTTGAGAGAGTTTAATCAAGAGCCATTTTGAGAAGTGGTTAATTGTTTAAGGCTGAGCCACAGATTAAATGTGGCTGAGCAAATATGCTTCAGGTTTTTTTTTTCCTGGTATCAGCTTACCACAGTGACTGGGTGGGAGATAGCCACAAGACACAGTGACACAGAGGTGTGGGCTAGACATAGACCCTCCTGAGAACTTTAAACTAAGTCTGCAAACACCACAGGATCCCTGCTCTCCATTGTTAGAGGCCAGCCCAGTTGTACATAGCTTTCAGAGAGAGCTGGGTCTAAATGTGCTGGTGCTAAGCCTCACAGTCTTCTTGAACTCTTCCTCCTGCTCTGCTACCTACATTCAACACAGAACTCAGCAATCTGTTTCCTTCCCCCATCTACCAACATGAACAAGGATACTCCTAGGCTTGAACAGTTGCCAGATCCTGTGGTGTATGGTGTATGGAATGGGGGCACAGTGTACAAACTCACAGGCTGGAAAGCTAGGAGAAGAAAGCTATGACATTAAAAGCACATAGAGGGACATGAAAAGTGGGAGCTACCAGAGTAACTACAGCTTTAGTGTGGACTGACCATTGACTGACCATGCCCATAGGGGAAGGTGGGACAAGATTGAGCATTCACACACAAAAGCAGGAGTGTGGAAACAAAAATGGCCTTAGAAGGCCTATATCTTGTAGATTCCAATAATGCAGACTTTCAAAAGAAATCAGTCATTTGAAAACTTGAAAGAATTTGTGTGACACACTCCTTTTTTGTTTTGTTTTGTTTTATTTTTCCTCCATTGGTTTTGGGAGGTTTGTGGAATATTTTCTTTTACTTTTTTCTTTTTCTCCTGTTCTTTCTCTTTTATTATTTTTCTGGTTTTTTTTCTTCTTTTGTCCTTCCAACTGCTTTTATCTAATTCTATTAATTTTCTTTTGCTCTGTAGAATCCTTAACTGATTTTCTCTACTCCTTCTCATCTTCCATTTCATTATTTTTCAAGTTTTCATTCATTTTTCCAATCCCTAAGCCATCCATTTTTACTAGTAAAAATATTAAGCTTTGTTAATCTTGAGATATTTAGTTAATTCTATGCTAATATTGTTAATTCTTTTCTATTTTTAATAGTGTTATAGTTGTTACATTTAGTACATACTCACTGTATGTCAATATTGTTTATCTTTGTGTTAATATAATTATGGATCTATTTTCTATGGTTAAGAGTGGTATGAGGATATCTTTATTGGGTCTTAAGTTATCTCAATATCCATTTGTCTTTGATTCTATTATTGTTGCTGATTTTGTTCCTATTGCAAGGGTGGCATAGTTGTTTCTATTAACAGGTTTTTCCAGTATGCCAGTATCTGGTTTATCTTTGTTTCTTCAATATTCCCATTTCCAGAAAACTGGGTGCCAGGCCAATTACACTGCACAACCCCTTCCCAATCCTAAACTAACAGAGGTGGTTTGATCTTGAAACAGAGGCAAAGGCCTATAGTTAGCTTCATCCAGAGACTAACTAAAGACAATTCCATAGTAGCAGCACATTCTTTGTTTAGAATTGACATGCAAACCTCAGCATGTACACACACATACAGAGAGAGAGAGAGAAACATGAGAATGCAAAGCAGCAAAAGCCTTCTAAAACTCCCAACTCCTCCTAAGCTAACCTATGAGGAATTGATGGGAAGAAAATCAATAGTCACACATCTGAATTACACAAAATAGTAAAGGAGGAGAAAAAATATCAGTAAGGTGCTAGGTGAGATCAAAGCTATAACTAAACAGAGAATAGACAATAAAAAATGACTATTAACTAAAAAAGCTAACAAAATGAGAACTGAGCTAAACAAAATGATACAAAGCAGTTTAGAAAAGAACTTGAATCCATAAAAAGGTACCAAAGACAAATCCAGGATATTAAAAACTCTATTGAAAGTACGGGCAACAGAAGTGAGCAATGTGAAGACAGTGTCAGAAGTAGAAGACAGGGCTGACGCAGTGACTGTATACTCAAAGATACCTTAAATACAGGAGAATAAGAACAGTGGACCCAGGAGCTGTTAGGTGATACAAAGAAGACTAACCTAGGATTAATTGGAATGACTGGAAAATCAAAAGATGTTACAAAGGATAAAACCTGTTTATGGAAGTAATAGTATAAAGCTTTCCAAATATGAGGGAAAATTTAACATACAGATAAACAAGGGCTATGGAACCTCAAATGGCAACGATCAAGAAAGACCCTCTCCAGAACATAAAAATCCCAGAAGTCCAAGAAAAGGGCAGAATTTTAAAAGCTATTAGAGAAAAGAAACAAATCATTTATAAATATAAACCCATTAGAATTATAGCAGACTTATTAACACAAATTTTAAAGGCCCAGAGAACTTGAAGTGTTTCAAGCTGTAAGAAACAGCTTCTAACCTAGACTGATATATCCTGCAAATCTTTCAAAGTTGGTGGACAAATAAAGACCATGACCATCAGCACCTTAAGAAATTCATGATAACCAAACCAACACTCAAAATTTACCAAGGGTACCCTAGAAGGAGATGATGAAGCCCACAATGCCAAAAACTTTTATAGAACGAATATACCAGGGAGTGTAAGCAGAAAGGCAGAAGGAAAAAGACAGGAATCAGCAACAGGAAAATATTGCAATGACTAGAATAAGTCAACACCTTTCACTAATAACTTTCAATTTAAAGGGTCTCAACTTTCTAATCAAAAGACACTGATTGAATCCATCTGGTTATTAAATATGGTTATTAAAAATAGAAGTCTTTTGGTGGAGTTTGGGGATCTTCTATATAAAATATCATGCTATTTGCAAATAATGATAATTTTACTTCTTCCTTTCCTATTTTATTCCTTTTATTTCTTTGTCTTGTCTAATTGCTCTGTCTAAAATTTCCAGAACTTTATTGAATAGGAATGGTGATAGTGGACATCCTTGTCTTGTTCCTAATTTTAGGGTGAAGAAAGCTTTGTAAATAAGGAGGGGAAGAGGGGTTGAAGGGAGGGAAGGGGAATGGGAAAAAAAAGAAGAAATCAAGATATATCATGTACCGGTACAAATTCCCTAGGATGAATGAGATTGTTATGTATATCTAAATGGTACCAACAAAATTAATAAAAGACACAGATTTTTTTTAAAGACACAGATTGGCAGAATAGATCAAAAAAGGAAACCCAACAGTATGCTGTATAAAAGAAACAACAAAAACAAATTCATTGACTAAAAACCAAAGGATGTAAAACAATATTCCATGCAACAGAACATACAAATAAGTAGGTGTAGCTATCTTATTTTCAGACAAAATGGACTTCAATCCAAAACTGATCAGAAGAGACAGAGAAGGTCCCTATATATTGAGGGGAAAAAATTTTTTATGTGGGTACTGGAAGTCGAACTCAGGACCTCACACTTACCAGCAGGCAGTTATGCCACTGAGCGATATCACCGGCCCCCTTTTTTTCTTTTTATGTGGGTACTGGGAGTCGGACTCAGGACCTCACGCTTGCCAAGCAGGTGTTTATGCTGCTGAGCTATCTCATGGGCCCATTTAGGGAAAATTTTAACAAGAAGAAATAACAATTATAAACATACATACATCAAACACTGGTGTACCCAACTTCACATAGCAAACAATACTGGACACAAAAATCAGATAAACATCAACAAAATTATAGTGGGAAACCTCAATATGACACTGTCACAAATAGATCAGTTAGGCAGGATATGAACAAAGGAATATTGGAGTTGATCCACACTATTCAATAATTGGACCTAATAGAAACCTACAGAGCTTTGCACCCAACAACAGAATACACATTCTTCTCAACAGCACAAGAAACTTTCTCCAAAATAGACCACCTTCCAAACCACAAAGCATGTTTCAGTAAATACAAAAGAACCAAAATTATCCCAGGCGTATGATCAGATCATAGTGTTGTGAAATTAGCACTAATGGCAAAAGCAACCACAAAGATTAATCATATATATGGAAATTAAATAACATGCTTTTGAGTAGTCACTGAGACAAGGAAGAAATAGGGGAAAAATTGGAAAGTTTCTAGAATCAAGAAAAACAAAAAAGCAAAAAGCAATAAAACATCCCAAAACCTAGGGACACAGTGAAAGTAGACCAAAGTTAGAAGGTTATAGCTGTGAATGCTCACATCAGAAAACAGAGTAAAGTCAAATAAATAACCTAGTGATGTACCTCAAAGTGCAAGAAAAGCAAGAGTCCAAATTAAAGCTAGGAAAAAGAAGAAATTATAAAGATCAAAGCAGAAATTAATGAGGTTGAGTCTTAAAATACAATACAAAAAATCAATGACTCAAAGAAGTTGACAAAAGAGTAAATGAAATTAACAAACCTTTAGCAAATCTTATTAGAAAAAAGTAAGAAAAACCTAAATCCTCACAATTAGAAATGAAAAAAGCAAAATCAAAATGGACACTGCTGAAACTCAGAAGATTTTACAGGACTATTTTAAAGCTTGTACTCCAATAAATTGGAGAGTCCAGAAAAATACAGATAGATTCATAGATACATATGAATTACCAAACTGAACCAAGAATATATAAAAAGCCTGAGTAACCCATTAACAGGCAATGAAATTGAAGCAATAGTAATAAATATGGCCGGTGAGATGGCTCAGCGGCGTAAGCACCTGCCTGGCAAGCGCGATGGCCTGAGTTCGACTCCCAGTACCTACATACGGAAAAAGGGCCAGTGATATCGCTCAGTGGCACGGGCACCTGCTGGCGTGCGAGGTCCTAAGATCAACCCACGGTACCCACCAAAAAAAAAGAAATAGTAATAAATAATAATAATAATATTAATAACCTACTAAGAAAAGTCCAAGATTCAGTGGATTCACCACTGTATTCTACTAGAATTTCAGGGATGATCTAATACCAATAGTGCTCAAGCTCTTTTATTAAAGTGAAAGGGAGGGCAGGTGAGATAGTTCAGCGGCATAAGCGCCTGCCCAGCAAGCGCAAGGTCCTGAGTTCGACTCCTGGAACCCACATAAGGGAAAAAAGGGACCGGTGATCTCTCTCAGCGGCACAAGCACTTGCTGGCAAGCGTAAGGTACTGAGGTCGACTCCTGGTATACATATAAAAATAAATAAATAAGTAAATTGAAAGGGAAGGAATACTCCCAAAATCATTCCTGGAAGCTATTATTATCCTGATTCCAAAATCAGATAAGGACCCACTGAAAAAGAGCTACAGGCCATCAATTGTTTTAAAGAAGGTAGATGCAAAACTTCTCAGCAAGAAACTGGTAAACAGAATGCAGTATAGCACCAAAAAGATCATACATCATGACCAAGTAGGCTTCATCCCAGGGATACAAGGATGCTCCAACATACACAAATCAATAAAATGTAATATATCACATAAAGAGAAATGAAGACAAAAATTACACATTCATCTCAATAGATGCAGGAAAAACCTTTGAAAAAATCCAACATCCATTCATGACTAAAAAACCCCAAAGATGGGCAGGTGAGATAGCTCAGTGGCATAAGCACCTGCCTGGCAAGCACAAGGTCCTGAGTTTGACTCCAGGTACCCATATAAAAAAAAACCCAAAGAGGATAAGTATACAAGAACCTTATCTCAATCTCATGAAAGCCATTTATAGCAAACTTATTGCCAATGTCATAATAAATGGGAGAAAACTGAAAGCCATCCCTCTAAAATTGGGCATAAGACAAGGATTTCCACAGAGACCACTCCTGTTCAATATAATGTTCTGAACATTATTAGCCAGAGCAATCAGGCAAAAGAAAGAAAATGGAGAGATTAATTAAAAGGAAGAGGTTAAATTATCATTTTTCACAGATCACATGATCCTCTACATAGAAGACCCCAACAATTCCTCCCAAAAACTCTTAGAATTAATAACCAAATTCAGCATTGCTTTATGATGAAGGCACATACCAAACAAATCAATAGCGTTCCTTTACACCAATAATGAACTCACTGAGAAAGTAATTAGAAAACCATTAGCATTCACAATAGCACCAAGAAAAATTAAACCCTTAGATATTAACCTAACCAAGGAAATGAAAGACCTCTACAATGAAAATTACACTGCACTGAAAAAGAATATCAAAGAGGACATCAGAAAATGAAAATATTTCCCTCTTCCTTGATAGGCAGAACCAATATTGTCAAATGGTCACATGTTTCAAACTGATGCACAGATTTGATGCAATCCCAATCAAAATATCAATAGCATTCCATACAAAACTAGAGAAAAAAATCCTAAATTCATATGGAATTAGAAGAGACCCAGAATAGGAAAAGCAATCCTGGGCAACAAGAGCAAAGCAAGAAGCATCACAATCCCAGATCTCAAATTATATTACAAAGTTATAGTGATAAAAGCAGCAGGTATTGGCACAAAAACAGACATGTGGATCAATAGAATAGGATACTGAAACAACCCCAGGCACATTCAGCTATCTGATCCTTGACAATGGACCCAAAAACATATGCTGGAGGAAAGATAGCCTCTTGAGCAAATAGTGTTCAGAAATATGGCTATCCACATGCACAAGATTAAATCTAGACCCATAACTCTCACCATGATCTAAACTAAAATCAAAATATATCGAAGATCTAAATATTAAAACAGAAATATATAATCTGCTGGAAAAACTATTGGAGACAGGCATGTAGCCAAGGACTTTCTGAATAAAACCTCAATTGCACAAAACATCAAAATTAATAAATGGGATTATGTCAAATTACAAATCAATCTGCTCAACAAAGGAAACAACCAACAGAGTGAAGAAGCAACCAACAAAATGGGAGAAAAATTTTGCCAGCTACACTTTGGGCTGAGGACTAATATCCAGAACATATAAACAACTCAAAAAAATTAGACCTCCAAAATAAAAAACCCAATCAAAAATGGGTAACTGAAATGAATAAACACTTCTCAGAAGTACAAAAGGTTAATAAATAAAGAAAAAAAATGTTCAACATATCTTGTCCATTAGAGAAATGCAAATGAAAGCAACACTGAGATTCCATCTTGCTCCAGAAAAAATGACTCCCATCAAGAAGTCAAATAATAACAAATGCTAAAGAGTATATGTGGGAAAAAGAACTCTTCTACATTGCTGGTGGAAACATGGACCAGTAAATTCACTAAGGAAATCAGTATGGAGATCCCTCAGAAAACTAAAAGTAAAAATTCTACTGGACCCAGCTCTTCACCTACTAAGTATCTTCCTGAAAAAGAAGACATCATATTAAAATACTGCTTATATATACATGTTTATAGCAGCATAACTCACAATAGCTAAATTTTAGAAGTGGTGCATATGTCCATCAAGAGATGAATGGATACAGGAAATATGTTATTTATGTATAATGGAGTACTACTCTGTCAAAAAGAATGATAAACTGGATTCATTTGTAAGAAAATGAGTGTATCTCTGAGACCATAATGTTAAGTGAAATAATCCAGATATACAAACTTAAATGTCACATGGATTCTTTTATATGAGAAACCCAAAATATAAATAAATTTAAGATCAAAATTAAAGACAGATCACAGAAAACATGGAGATAGATCTTTTACAAAAGGGAGGAGGGCCAAGAGAGGGAGGCAGGAAAGAGCTTGGGGGATGGGGATGAAATAGAATTAAGATGTGTTACACAATCCCTGACTTGAAATTATACTACAAAGTTACTGTGATAAAATCAGGATGGTACTGGCAGAAAGCAGACCTGAGGATCAGTGGAAAAATAAGAATATGAAGACACAACTACAAACACATTCAGCCACCTTATCTTTGACAAAGTGGCCAAGCATGTGTACTGGAAGAAAGATAGCCTCTTTAATAAATGGTGCTGGACAAACAGGCTCCCTACATGCCAAAGACTAAAACTAGACCCATGTCTATCACCATGCACTAAACTAAAGTCAAAATGCATCAAAGATCTAAATATTAAAACAGAAACACTAAATCTACTGGGAGACAAAGTAGGTAGAAATCTTGAAGGCATAGGGGTAGGCAGAGAGTTTATGAGCAAAAGCCAGAGTGCACAGGAAATACTTCAAAGAATCAACAACTGGGATCTCATCTTATTAAAAAGCTTTTGCACAGCAAAAGAAACCACCAACAGAGTGAAAAAATAACCCACAGAGTGGGAAAAAATTTTAGCCAATTGTCTCTCAGACAAAGGATTTCTATCTAGAACATACAAAGAGTTAAAAAAAAATCAGACACCCCAAATTTAAAGACCCAGTAAAAAAATGGGCATCTGAGATGCATACACACTTCTCAGATGAAGAAATACAAATGACAAATAAATATATGAAAAAATGTTCAATATCACTGGTCATTCAAGAGATGCAAATTAAAACAATACTGAGATTCCATCTCACTCCAGAAAGAATGGCTGTCATCAAGAAATCAACCAATAACAAATGCTGGAGGGGCTGTGGGGAAAAAGGAACTCTTCTCCACTGTTGGTGGTGGGTAGAGTGGTACAGGCACTGTGGAAATCAGTGTGGAGGTTCAATAAACTAGGATTAGAGATCCCATTTGACCCAGCTATTCCCTTTCTGGGTATTTTCCCAGAAGAAGTAAAAACAGCACACCACAGTGATAAATGTGCACCCATGTTTATAGCAGCACAACTTGTAATAGTGAAATCTTGGAAACAATCCAAATGCCCATCAACGGAGGAATGGATAAAAAAGATGTAGTATTTTTATACAATGGAGTACTACTCAGCTATAAAGAAGGATAAACTTGAGACTTTCATAGGTAAATGAATGCAACTCGAGACCATACTCATAAGTGAAATAAATCAGACTCACATGTGTAAACATTGTATTGTCTCTCTAGTGAGAAAATGAACGTGTAAGTCTAAAATGTGCAATAGATATTGTGAAATGGGAAGAAATTGTTCAAAAGGAAAAAAGAACTAAAATGAAAGGGGTGAAAGGGGAAAGGACAGTAGGGAAAATGGGAAAAATGCAAGTCAGTTATACCATTAGTGTCTCTTAGTTCATTAAAAAGGAAGATTTGTGCTAATATTAATTGGAGAAATTTTTATGCCCATATCTTGTACCCTGAGCAACTACTTTAAAGATAACAACATGTAATGTATTAACTATTGTTATTCTCTTAATATTTTGTTATGAAATGTGTTTTACTTTTTTCCATAAAATAAAATATATAAAAAATAAAAGAATAAAAACAAATGTGTTATGTGCATGTACTAACTCTTTACTAAGAATATAATCATTATGTACTACAAATACGTACTAGCAAAATAAAAATTTAAAAGAAAATAACAAAATAAACATTTTCCTTTATAATTCATTTATCTCAGTTATCTGTTACAGTGGCACAAAACTGACCAACAAAGAGGGAATTTCATAAAACTTTTAGAAATTTAGTTTTGCCACCAAGTTGCAAATACTTGTTATATACATACCTGGGCAAAGGGTGACTATAAGAAAACAACAGAAAAAAGACAACCAATTTTTCATTTCAATGTTTCCTATGTCATAGTTACTAAGGCAAGACAAATATGTGCCTAATATGTGAATTTGGATGTCTGTACATGTGTATAAAAATTAGATACAATAATTTTAAAATAAAAAGATATTAAGATTTGCATTTAAATACAGGAAACAAAGCCACTAGGAGGTTAAGTAACTTGCTAAGTGTCACTCCACAAGATGTGTTTGAATTTATAACTACTTATCTTACCTGAAATTTTGCTTAATTTTGTAATATCATGTGGTTAGCCTATGAATGGGAGGTTCCTCTCCTGTTCACTTTAGTTGAGTGAATTTGTGTTCATATCATACTGAGCAATAGAAAAGTCATAACATATTTTAAGCTAACAGAAGGGCAGTTAAACGATTTGCCAAGTAGTGCCTGATGAGAGTCAGGTTTCCAGATTTTCAATGGAAGGGTTTCTTTCCCCAGTTGTATGCTACCTTGAAGTTTTGTGAATCCAGTGAAAATCAATCATAACACCTGTAATGTTTTGTCAAGTTAAAGAGAAATAAAAGATGTCAATCTGAAATCTATGAGCCCCTTGGCTCTGTTACAACCTTGGGTTGCATTTCAAAAAGAAATATACTACGTAGTCCAAAGAATCCATCAAAAGATATATTCATCTTGATTGAGTATAACACTGCTTAATATCACCACAATGACTGTGTTATTTGTTTTTGGCTTAAATTATTAAGACAATTCTATTTACCACTTTCCTCTTTTTGTTTATGTTGACACCCAAGGAAAGAATTACCATGAATGTTCTATAATGGCATTTCCATAGATAATTCTAATCATGCAACAAAATTTAGCACTTCAACATATGAGCACTTAACTTCATTAAATGTAGCTTTTCAATTGTTAAGGGAAAAGTGGGGTTTCAAAACCTAAAAAGATTGAGTGAATAGAATACGGTTTTGATTGAATTACTAATGCAATTCAAGGCAAACTACATTAAACATTTAAAGTCTAAGTCACTCCAAGCAATCTCTAACACTTCCAAGAATGTGAGAGCATGCTCTCTATTAAGAATTCATCCTTAAATGAAAACAGAGGAATTCAACAAAATGAAAAACTGCATAATCACCCAATATACCATCATAATACTTTATATTTCTGATAAATAACTTGGAAAAATGAAGAAGTCTATGCGTTAGGAGTCTGCATCACTTGGTTCCCTGAGTTGGATACAATGAAGAAAATAATTTGTCCTTTGTCAATAAGCTTAATGTGCTGTGAATTTAAATCCCCAGTGGGGAATAACTCTGTTTTATTGTTGATTTTCAGTGTGAAGACTCCCTCTGAAGACTTTATACAATATGTCATTCAAGCAGAGGAAAAATGCACTCTGCAAATGTGCTACCTGTGTGTTATTTTATAAAGAATAGGTTTCAGCAAAAGGAAACTATACACATACTTGTCATGCTTTTGACCTTAGGAAACATTGATTGTGTAAACAAATTATCATGTAAACATGGAACTCCCTCAATAAAAATGGAAAATAATAATAATCAACCATAAGAGATAACAACTGCCTGCTCCAAAAAATTTGACATTTTATGTGTATTTCCCCAAATGAATCAAGCAATTTTAGAATTCAAATGGGACATAGTAGCTAAGGTGCTCCCTGCCAAATGTTCTATAAAGTGGAGGGTACTCAGACCACCTAAGATACAGAGCAGCATGCTGTAACAGAGCTTTATTTGACAAGAGTGGATCTATCCAACCATATCAAGAGTCCCAGATGCCTAATTCAGCAACAGAAAAAATGTTTTATGTCTTAATGCAAGTTACTCCAGCTATCTAAATGAAATTTGTCCGAAATATAATTTGGACACAGAAAACTCTACACTGAGATAAGCTATCTGATTCTTCTACCTAGGGTATCTATTGCACTCGGTAGGTCTGGTTTGTAGAGGTTCCCCAGACTCACCCTCATCAGGCTTCTTTCTCTCTCTCTCTCTCTCTCTTTCTCTCTCTCTCTCTCTCTTTCTCTCCCTCTTTCTCTCTCTCTCTCTCTGATGTAGAAATAGGAAGAGGAGTCAGAGAAGAACAGTGCAAAGCAAAAGTACTTCATTACAAGTGTTGCAGGAGGAAGCAGTACGAAGTCACTTTGGAGGACTGGGGGTACACAGACCTAGGTCATAACTTAGCATTGGCCAACAATCCTATTTTGTGGGTTAGGGGCCCTGTCTCCACTCTCTCCAGGGGTCACTACTTGATTAGATAATGGACTCATTGCTAGGGGCTAGGTGTGTCAGACTAATGGAGAATTTTGAGGGGAAAAGTAACCTAAAGAGGGCCTTAGGTGGGAAACTGCAGCCTCTCCGGAAAGGGTGTCAAAACCACAGACTGTCAGCTTCGGTTGACTTCTTAAAGGGGTCCAGCTCCCTAATCTAACCCTAAATAAGGGTCCTGGCTTTCCCTACAGTGTATACATGGGAAGAGGGGGTCTGTAATAATTAAAAGTCATCTCACCATAGAAATTACTAAACTTGATGTCCAAAGGCAAGAAACACTGAGATCTCAGATTCTAGGAAAATATAGAGGAATCAGAAACACCTGTTTAGCTATTATAATAAAAACACACTTTCAAATAATAATTCCCACATTTAAATCACAAAATAACCTGATAGAATACAGTAGAACCTTGGATTTCAAGTAACTGCTTCTGCTAGTGTTCTGCAAGATGAACAAACATTTCTAATCCATTTTAGCTTGATAAATGAGCAATGTCTTTTAATATGAGTAGTATATGATGCCAAACATCACATGATCACAACTGAGCCAAAGGTTCCTCTCTCTCTCTCTCTCTTTCTCTCCCTCCCTCAGTGGGATTATGGGTGATTTTCTCCCAACAGCAAGAGGTTATGGAGATCTTGTCTGCAGGCAAAGAATCCCTCACTTCAAATGAGATTAGGGAGATGTGTAAAATGTGGGAAACAGTATGAAACTATAGAAAATTACCACCAAAATAAGGCTGTGGCAGTGCAAGTGAGGAATCTGCTTAATGACAATGCAATGCCAGATTTCCATGAAATCCCCAAAAAGGAGACAAAAGCAAGTGTCATTTGATAGGTTGCTCTTTAAAGTTGCATGAAAAGAAAAGGATTCTATTGAACCTATAGATTGCAGTGATTCCATTAGTGATAGTGAAAGTCATCCTACACAATAACCCTATTCTCTCTCATCTCTCACACACCAGCCAGGAAGGTTTTCAAAAATAAGTGCAGGTTAATTTGTCTATTTTTCTTTATATTTTGTATTTTATTTATTATTTTGTATTATATTACAGTTTGTAATCATTTTATAAGGATATTTTTGGCTTGTAGAATGAATCATCTCAGCTTCCATTACTTCCTATGGGGAAATTCACTTTGATACACAAGTGCTTTGGATTACATGCATGTTTCTGGAATGAATTATGCTGACAAAGCAATGTTTTACTGTAATTTAAGTTTTAACTCCTTAAAATTGATCCCAAACATGCAGATGGTAACACAAGTACTGAGTATATTCTATCAAGCAAAATACATGAACATTCATTCATTTATTTATTTAAGCAGCAATCTTCTATGTATTTAATACTTGGAGGGTCGTGAATATGTTAAAACTTGCTGACATCCAAAAGATTACATTCCATCATCTTATCCTACATAAACAGGATAACTGCTGAGTTACTTCCAGACATGAAATGATAGATTTTCTTCATTATTTTAATAACTTTATTCGGTAAAAGTTATTACCAAACTGATTGCTGAAGACTTCTTCACCCCCAAATTTTGCCTAAACATACCCATTTTGAAGTAGTAACTGATTCCTAATATTTCTACTTCATTCAAAGCTAATTCATAGTGTACAAAACTAGCTGACAAAAACGTTACTCCAACACTCTTCTATAAACATTTAAAGCCAGAGGGTGATAAGTAAAATTAGGAAAAATGTAACTGTAAAATCTGTGAACTCAGCGCAGAAAGCCTTACGCTTTCTCTAAGTAAATGGGTGTTTTCTTTCTACCACATCATAGTGAAAAGTCTCAGCATTAGCCTGTTATAGCTTCTTGAAAACAGAAAACACACACACACACACCTACATGCACACGCACATACACATGCACACAGAGAGAGAGACAGAGACACAGAAAGACAGAAAGACAGAGAAAGACACAGAAAAAGAAATAGAACAGGAAAAGAGAGATGAACACAAGAAACACACAAAACTGACCAGATCCATGTCATTTATAGCTAAGAAGGAAGCGGATCTAGTTTCAGACCAAATAGCAGCAAAAATTGTGCTATCAAGTGTCCAACTGCAAATTACAAAGTAGCTTAACCATGTAGGCTTAAGCAAAAACATGAATGCATCTGTTCATTTAATAAAAATTTCAGGAATGTTTTTGATGGAGGCACAATCATTTTAAATCATAAATTGTGTAATCCAGTCTCATTTGCATTCATCATTTTGGATCAGCCTTCCAAAATGTTGTACTTGCTTTCAGAGAGGCTCCAATGCTGTGATTGTAAGGCCATGATAGCCTCTCCAAGCCTCACATCCTCTTTAATTCAAATCTAGTAGACAGTAAGAGTCACTTGGCCAAGATTCCCAAGAAAAAAGTTTTAGCATATCTTCTTTACTCTGATCAGTTCAGGATTCCCTATAGTAAGGAAAGTACAAGGCACTGATAAACTCAGACCTAGGTCATTTGCTCCTAATCATGCCTCAGTCCCATCTAAATCTCTTGACCAACTATGCAGGTGGAAGTGACTATTCATAGGGAAATCATGGAAGAGGATGGTGGCAAGCCAAAAAAAATTAATCCCACTAGAGATGGTGTTTATCTAGGGGTAGATGGGAAAATTAAATCACGATTCCTTTATAATTAGACTTATTAAAAGATAAGACAATACCTAGCAACATGAAGACAGAGGGTAGCCTGGATGCATAAAGAGAAAAAATTAAGACTATGATATTAGAAATCAAGTCTACCCCTTCCACAAATTGTGCTTTGTATAAATTATAAAAAGGTGGATAACAATGTGGGGAAGCAAAGAAAGAGAAAGGTGGATTCCCAGAAGCCAGGAAGGATCTGAAGGGAGAATTGGAGCCAACAGGGAAAGTGAAGAGACAGAACTCAATTCAGAAAAAGGAGGTAGCAAATTGTATTTTCTTTCTGACTCTTGGCTCATTGCATGAAAGGAAGGGCTCAAATCTACAGTGGCACAATGAGGGCAGGTGACTCCAGAGGACTCCATGGAGAAATGCACCAGTGGAATGGAGCAGTGGATACTGTGAGCAGCTGAACCCAGGACTCAGAGCAGCCTTGGGTTGGCTTCTTCTCAGGGTTCCCAGCAACTGGGTGAGACACAACCTCAGGAGAAATCCATGTCAGGAGCCAAGGCCAGGTTGGCAAGAGACACCCAGAGTGTTGTAGGCTGAACAACTCGGATCCTAACACCAAAACCAAAGGACAGGATCAGCCTGAATTTCTGTGGAGTTGAAAGTGCCAGAAGTGGCACCCACTTATTCTGACTGCAGGATTCTGGGATTATTCAGTATCCTGCCTTAATCCTACTGCAGGCATGCTGTGATCATCCAGCATGGACCTGGGCTCTGTCTCCCTCTCTGTCTACCAGTGACAGCTGAGACATACCCTGAAGTGAACATTACTACAAAAATGTAGACCTCAGAAGATAACCACAGGATTAAAATCACAGAGAAATCTCTTTTTTTCTTATTGTTTTTGTTTTCTTTTTTCTTGATTGCTTTGTATTTTCATGAGTGTAAACATTGTTTTTAGGGGTTTTTGTTTTGCTTTGTTTTGTTCTTGTTTTTTTTCTTCTTCTTTGTTTTCTTCCTGTCTTCTTCAAAAGTTTCCCAAAGCTTGGGTAGTATTTCTTTGTCCTTCAGTCTTGCTTCTAATCTCTTCCTCTTCTTTATTTCTCAATTTTCCTTTTATCCCTTTTAAATTTTCTCTCCTGAGGGTAAAATCACTCTATTGAGGGGATATTTACTGTATATTATTTTCTGATTTTTTTAGATTTTTTTAGATTTTTTTATATAACTATACATCTTGTACCTATGGCTTAAGGTAGCAAATTGACAGTTACACAGTTTATAATTTTCTAGACCATGCTTGATGCTAGTGGTGCTATTGATCATACTACTTTAGCCAAAATAAAATAGTTGTTGTAATCATTTTTTTTTCTTGTATACCAATACCGACATTGTCTGGGGGTCATAAACGCCAGATAGTCAATAACTTCTCACCCCTAACAAATCAAAGAGGCAGGACTTTGGGACAGACACATAAGCCAGCTATATCTAGAATATATCTCTGAAAAGTAGTTATTTCCTACGGAGGTCTTGATACTAGTAATAAAGCTACCTACAATTTATAAGCATCAATACAGAAAACAAATTAAAAGAAACAGAAAATAAGAAGACACAGAAGCAAGGTGCAACCCCAGACCTCCAACTCACCCAAGGCAAAACCAGGGGGCTTTGAGATGGAAGAAAGCAAAACCCACCCAGCTGAGCTTTCTGAAATGGCAGCAGCAGAAGTAAGAAAGCACATGATTGAGGCTCTAGAAAATAAAACAAATCAGAAATAATTACACAGGTAACTAAAAGATAATGATCGTAATGAAGGACAAGGTTAATGAATCTAGAGTAGATACAGATTAAAAAAAAAAAAATAGAGGAGCTTAGGAAAGTGTTGGAAAGCATGAATGCCCCAAATAAAAAAAACTGAATTCCACAGAAGAGATTCAAACAGATATCCAGGAGATTAAAAATTCTATTGAAACTATACACCAAAGAATCAATCAATGTGAAGACAGAATATTAGATCTAAAAGACAGATTTGTGGTTAGTGATTATCAAATGAGAGACTTTTAGAAAAGACTTCCTGGCTGGTGAGATAGCTCAGCGGCATAAGTGCCTGCCTGGCAAGCGTGAGGTCCTGAGTTCAATTTCCGGTATCCACATAAAGGAGAAAAGGGCTGGTGATATTACTCAGCAGCACAAGCGCTTGCTGGTACCTGCATAAAAAAAAAAAAAGAAAAGAAAGAAAGGAAAGAAAAGACTTCCAAAAAAAAGTCTTAAAGACTTAAAAAAATTAATCCAAGTCTGCTAGATGATGCAAAGAAAAATAACATAAGATTGATTGGGATCAATGAAAAAAATCAGAAGACAGCACAAGGGACACAAAAACCTGTTCACAAAAGTAATGGCAGAAAACTTACCAAGTATGGAAAAAAGAATGACACATAGATAAGTGAGGTATGCAGAACTCCAATTAGCCATGATCAGAAAAAAAAACCTATACCAAGGCATAAAGTAGTCAAGATTCCAGAAACTCAACACAAGAACAGAATAATAAAAGCTATTAGAGAAAAGAAACAAATTGCCTATAAAGAAAAGCCCATCAAAATCACAGCAGACTTCTCAACACAAACCTTTAAGTTAAGGAGAGCTTGGAGTGAAGTGTTTCAAACCCTGAAAGAAAACAACTTCAAACCCAGAGTGATGCACCCTGGAAAACTATTTTTCAAAATTCATGGAGAAATAAGATACTTGCATGATAAAGAACACATGAAGAAATTCATGACCACAAAACCATCACTCAAAAAAGTTCTAAAGGATATTGTAGAAAAAGACAATGAAAACAGCAATTCCATAAATCTCAATTGAATGAATCCACCAGGTAAAGCAACCACAGAAGGGAAAGAAAGGAACAAACAACAAGTAAAATAATATGGCAAAGACAAGTCAATACATATCAGTTATAACCATCAATATAAATGGTTTCCAATAACCAAACAAAAGAAACAGATTGGCAGACTGGATCAACAACCAAGATCCAAAAATATGCTGCATACAAGAAACATCTTTAAGTGAAAAAGAAATGCATAGACACAAAGTGGATTTCAAGCCACGACAGATCAGAAGAGACAAAGAATATATATGTTAAGGGAACAACCCAAGAAGAAAAGATAACAATCATAAATATATATGCACCATATATCAGCACACACAACTATACAAACAAACATTAATGGACATAAAAAAATCAAATAAGCACTCATACAATGTAATGGTATATCTATATAGTCCACTGTTACAAATACATAAATCAACTAGACAAAAAATCAACAAAAAATCAGAACTGCATCTCTGAACAAGTAGATTTAATAAATATCTACAGAGTGCTCCACACTCCCCCCCAAAATTCAGAATACATATTCTTCTTAATTGCACACATTTCTTCTTCCAAAATAGACCACATACTAGCTCATAGAACATGTTTAAGTAAATGTAAATGAACTGAAACTATACCACATATTTTGAGATCATAGTGCAATAAAATTGGAACTCAATGGCAAAAAAAAATCATGAAAACTGCATAAACACGTGGAAATTAAATAACTTCCTGAACAAACAATGGGTCAAAGATGAGATTAAAGAAGAAATTAGACACTTTCTACAATTGAAGGATAACACCAATATAACATACTAAAATTTATGGGATGCAATGAAAGCAGTTTGGTGAGGGAAATTTATAGTGGTGAATTTCAACATCAGAAAAACAGAGTGAGCGCAAATAAAGAACCTAATGTTGAACCTCAAGCTTTCAGAAAAAGCAGAGCAAGTTAAACCCAAAGCATGTACAAAAAAGGAAATTAGAAAGATCAGAGCAGAAATTAATCTAATTGAGACTAAGAAAACAATACAGAGAATCAATGAATCAAAGGGTTGGTTTTTGAAAGATTAAATAATATAGGCAAATCTTAGCTAACCTTATCAAAAAAGGAAAGAAAAGACTCAAATCCATGCAATTAAGAATAAAAAGGGTGAAATTACAACAGATCCTGCAGAAGTCCAGAAGATCACCAATACCTATTACAAGAACCTGTACTCTAATAAGATGGAAAACACAGAAGAAATGGACGGATTCCTTGAAACATAAGAATTACCCAAGCCAAGTCAAGAAGATATAAAAATTCTAAATAACATGATATCAGTCAGTGAAATTAAAGAAATGTTTATAAAAACCACCAACAAAGAAAAGCCCAGACCCTGATAGATTCACTGCTGAATTCTAGAAGAAATTTAGAGAAGATCTAATGCCACTACTCCTCAAACTCTTTAATGAAACTGAAAGGGAAGCAATACTCCCAAAGTCTTTCCTGGAACCAAACATTTTCCTGATATTAAACCAGAGAAAGATCCAACCATAAGAGAGAAATAAGGCCCAATGTTGGTAATGAACATAGATACAAAAATCCTCAATAAGATACTGGCAAACAGAATTCAGGAAATCATCAAGAAGAGGAGTATGCACCATGACCAAGTAGGACTCATCCCTAGGAATCAAGGATGGTTCAACATATGCAAATTAATAAATGCAATACACCAAATTAACAGAACCAAGGACAAAAACCACGTGATCATCTCATTAGATGTGGAAAAAGCATTTGACAAAATCTAACACAAATTCATGATAAAAGCCCACAGAAAATTGCAATAGAAGGTCTTTATTTCAATCTGATAAAAGATATCTATGACAAACCAACAGCCAACATAGTCAAAAACTGAAAACTTCTACTCAAAAATCAGGGACAAGACAAGGATGTCCTCTATCAACATTCCTATTCAATATAGTTCTGGGAACATTAGCCAAAGCAATTAGACAAGAGAAAGAAATAAAAGGAATAGGGATAGGAAAGGAAGAAGTTAAATTATTATTATTTGCAGATGACATGGTACTCTGCACAGAAGACACCAACAACTGCACCAAAAGACTTGTAGATTTAATAACGCAATTCAGTAGTGTAGCTGGATACAAAGTCAACACTCAAAAATCAGTAGCCTTTCTGTACACCAATAACAAACTCACTGAGAGGAAAACTAGGGAAACAATGTCTTTCACAACAGCATGGAAAAAAATGAAATACTGAGGAATCAATCTAATGAAGGAAGTAAAAGACATTGAAAACTATAGTACTTTGAAAAAGGAGACTGAAGAAGATATCAGAAAATAGAAAGATATCTGCTGCTCTTGAATAGGCAGAACCAATATAATGAAAATTATCATATTTTCAAAACTCTTATACAGATTTAATGGAATCCAGATCAAAATGCCAATAGCATTCCTCATAGAATCAGAGAAAATAATCTTAAAATTCATTTGGAAGCAGAAGAGATCTAGAATAGCAAAAGCAATTCTGGGCAACAATGGCAAGGCAAGGGGCCTGACAATCCCCTGCTTGAAATTATACCACAAAGCTACTATGATAAAAATAGCATGGTACTAGCAAAAAAAAAAAAAAGGCACACTAGACCTACAGATCAATTAAGCAGGACAGAACGTGCAGAAACAATTCCAAACACACTTAGCCAACTTATCTTTGACAAAGGGGCCAAACACCTTCACTGGAATAAATGGTGCTGGGAAAACTCTTTCCACATGCCAAAGATTGAGCCCAGACTCGTGTATCTCACCATGCACTAAACTAAAATTAAAATGGTTGAAAGATCAAATAATAAAACAGAAACAAAAAAAAGATAAAATATGTATAAGATAAAATAGGTAAAAATCTTGACGTCACAGGCGTAGGCAAAGACTTTATGAATAAAACCCAAATCTCACAGGAAATACTGCCAAGAATCAACAACTGGAATCACATCATACTAAAAAGCTTTTGCTCAGCAAAAGAAAACACCAACAAAGTGAAGATACAACACAAAGCATGAGAAAAAAATTTTAACAGGTATTCCTTAGACAAAAGACAAATATCTAGAATATTTAAAGAACTCAAGAAAATCAAGCCCCCCAAATGTAAAGATCCAATCCAAAAATGGGCGCCTGAAGTGAATAGAAACTTCTCAGATGAAGAAGTATGAACAGCAAATGAATATTTTTTTAAAATGTTCAACATTGCTGGTCATTTGGGAAATGCAAATTAAATGCTGAGATTTCATCTCACTCCAGAAAGAATTGCTATCATCAAGAAGTCAATCAATAGCAAAGGGTAGTGAGGCTGTGGGGAAAATCTATCCTTCTTTGTTGGTGGGAGTATAAGTTGGTACAACCAATATGGTAATCAGTAGAGAGATTCCTCAAAAAACTGAAATTAGTGGTTCCATTTGACCCAGCTATTCTTCTGATAGATATCATCCTGAGATATTTAAAAGCCTCATACCACAGTGATATATGCATACCCATGTCCATAGCAGCACAATTTATAATAGCTAAACCTTGAAAACAGCCCAGATGCCCATCAGTGGATGAATGAATAAAGAAAATTTTGCTTTTATATACAATGGAGTACTACTTAGCCATAAAAGATAACTGAGTCATTTATACTTAAATGAATGGACCTTGAGACCCTATTCTTAAGTGAAATAAATCAGATACACATGTTTGAATATCACATTGTTTCTCTTCTGTGAGAAACTGAAAGTATAAAATAAGGACCAAAAATGATGACAGATATAGGGACGTAGGAAGAAAATATTCAAATGGGAAGGGAATGAGGGAGGGGGAGGGGGAAAGGAAAGGAAAGGAAAAGAAAAAAAAGAGAATAGAAGGAAAAATGGAAATGAAGCAGGTTAAAGAGAGAAGAGGGGAATAGGGAGAAAAGAAGAATCAAGATATATTTTGTACAGGTACAAATTCCCTATGACGAATACGATCATTATGTATATCAAAAATGTACCAATAAATAATTTTTTTAAATGTGGCCACTCTAGGTGGACAAATTATGAAAAGCACCCAATGTGAGCAGAGAGATTACCAACATAAAAGGGGCACTTTATGCAGGGAACAAAGAGAAAATTAGATAGGGTTGCCCTTCCAGGAATCTCTCACCAAAAGCAAGTGGTTATTGAATTGGGAAGAAATTTTACTTTTCACATCCTTATGAAAGAAAGTTATTGAAAGAATGAAAACATTGCTTAACACCTGATGTTTGAGTCTTTGGGGCCTGCTAGACTGTGTTATGAGTGCATCATATTTCGGCAAAGCAGACACCATGCAAGGTAAGCTGCACCATGACCTTAAAGAGTACTAGGAAAGAAAAAATGGTTCCGAGTAGACTGGCTGTACTGACTGCAACATGCAACTCAATATCACAGATGTTAAAGTAGAAATGTCTTGCATCTTAGCACTGATAAAATATGGTTTAAAAAATAAAGCAAGAAATCAGCTATCACTGAAAATAAAGAACCTTTTAAATTAGACAGAGAAAAGTCCTAAATAAGTGTGTGATGTGATCGTGGTCTCCAAGAAACATTAAATAATTGATCAGGACTACCTAAAAAGAGATAGATGAGAGGTTCTCTGTGAAGGAAACGTGAATTCTTCAGATAAGAAGTATCTTAGCTTTCATCAGACTTATTCTCTTTCAAACAGTTTTCTCTGGTACTAAAAAGTTTGAGAATCACTCTTATAAATAGGGCAAATATATTATTTTTAAATCTAGGAATTTAAATTCCAGGAAAACAAGATGGGGAGCACAGAAAAGCAGAGAGGAGAAATTAGACTGTTTTTGCAACAATGGTGACAACACTGGCAATAACAATAATGGCTGGTATTTATTACATGCTTATTATATCCCTGTCCCTGTTCTATGTGTTTCACTGTGTGTTGTCTCATTTAACATGTCTAGGCTAAGGTAGAAATAACATTCCCAAATGGAAGCCAGGTTAATCCTTCTCTAAGTTAGAGTCTCAATATTTTTGTTTTGTATTCTAGAACTCTTTAAGGTCACTTTCTGCATTGGGGCCATTGTACATTCTGCCCTCTTTGGCTAAAATGCTTTCCCACCTTCACCTGCAGACTTAAATCTCAGCCCTTTCTCAAAGAAGCATTTCCATAGTACTTAAAGTTAAGCCTATCCTTTTTTGCTTTGTCATGGGTACATTTTCATTTCCTTTTATAGCACCTGCCCCAACCAAACACATACTCATATGTTCATCTGCTAACATAATAAACACTAGTATTTATTCACACATACAATGTGCCAGCACTACACCACATGCTTTGAGTGTAGTATCTCATTTTAACCTTATAATACAAAATGAGCTATTTTCCCATTTTATGTGAAAGAAATCAGAGGCATAAGAAGGTTATACAATTTGATGAAGATCATACAACTAATATGTAGAGGTGTTGGGATTTGAACAACTGTACTTAAAAATGTGTTTACTGTCTACCCATTAGATGTAGGTCTTACGGGGAAAGAGACGAAGTCTTATTTCTTCATCACATTCTAGTCCCCTAGCATAGAACCTGGTAGATGCTCATACTAGGCTCACCAAAAATTTTGTTGAGTATATACATGACTTAATAATAAATAGTCATACAAATTAATTACTAATAAAGGGAAATTTAGTAGGCACTAAAGAGTTCAGACACTCTTTTAAGGAAAGAGCTTGACATGAGAATGTATCAATCAGATTTTCCCCATAAATTAAATTAAAACTGTCACTGTTCATTTTTATAGAACACTTTGGTTTAAGTCACAGAACAACAATTTTCTTTGCCAGGGTAGAGACAGTAGACAAGATGAAATATGAAATGCTTGGAGTCTATAAACTGGATATGCCTACATATGAAAGGGCATCCCAGCCCAGTGGGATACTGCATACAGAACCTTGCTGAACTTGACGCATAGAGAAGGAAGTTGCAGTGTGGTCTTAAAATATTTATTTCACTGAATGCTGGACCACAAAAAGCCTCATGAACTTTCATTCAAATTTGCAATGGGACTCACTATGGTGCCTCTGTGCCAGTACGATGGTAGTAGAGTACAATGGAGTAATTACATCATTTCTTTAGGCTTCTGGGGACAAATTCTTAAGAGTACAAACACTTGGGTTTAGGAATAACACCCATCTTCCCCTGCCATCCTCTCCTTAATGGCTCTAAACTGAATTTGAGGATATATATATATATATATACATATATGTCATCATTCCATTTTAATCCACCCAGGATTCTTTAGAGGTCACAAGCAAAGTCTATTCTCTTCAACCTATTGCGTTGGTCAGGGATCAGCAAACTTTATCTCTAAAAGACTACACAGACATTTTAAGATTACAGGCCTTATGGTCTCTCTCATAACAATTCTATTCTCATAACTCTGCCATTTTGGTGTGAAAGCCACTGAAGACAATATGTAAACAAATAAAATTGCTGTGTTCCAACAAAACTGTATTTATAAAAATGCCTGGATTTGGCCTACAGTATGGCAGTTTGTAACCTCTCAGTGTAGACCTTAATTTGATGAACAAATATCATAGTTAAATTTTTATCTTCTTCTGGCTAATTTCCACCTCATCTTTGTAAACTTTTTATGCTGATCCATTCTATCTTATTCAGAAAGTCCTAGAAAAGAAGAACAGATAAAACAGAGTCGGTAAATGCAAGTAACAAAATCACATTTATATGAAAAACATAACCATTTCTGTAGCTTATTCCTTGGCTGTTATATAAAACAGTGTGTGTGTTGTTTTATGTAAAGACTGAGTCAAATTTTTCTCCATTACTTTGCATAAAATATGGAATGTTTATTGTTGAATTTCTTTCCTTGCTAAGTAGATTGAAGCACAAAGAAATAAAGTGGATTACTCTCAATACTGCTATGTCAAATCTGAATTCACAAAAGATAAATTATTTGTATGTCTTTGATTTATTGTTCTAAAATTTCTATTCTATGTATGATTAATAAAATTGAGAGGTTACTTTAGTTATGTGTTTAATTAATCATTTCCATAGGACTTTATTCTCTTTAAGAAGGAAATAGTCAAAGGATATAATTCTGGTTACCTACAGAAGTAGCCACTTCACGGTATTTCTGATTACTCCAAGATGATGTTAGTTGTTTAGAGAGGTTTTACACTGACATAGAGATGACCTGTCTTTCAAATACCTTTTTGGCATTTCAAAAAGATTATCATTCTGTCTCTTTTAAAGCATTCCTCTAACAGATTTTTCTAAAAAGATCCAGTATAAGACATTTTTTCAAATGCTTTACAGAATCCACCTTAAAGGTCATAGTTAATGTCAGCCATAACCACAAGGATCCATCAAATCTGGGGCACACGCATTCTAGGAATCCCAGGAGTACCAAGCAATAGTGGAGAAGTGAATTAACACCCACTGAACGACATTCTAATAGGCACTGTGCCCAGCTCCATAAACATATTCTCTTGCTGCAGCATTAAGGCAAATGAGGGTAACATGACAATTTCAGGTTGTGTCAGGTAAATAACTGATCTGAGGAGTATATACCAGCATATTTTTCCTCATATGTTTTTATAAAAATCTTTTCCTTCATGTCGAATAATGTCGGGAATTGGGAAGATTAAATGGTTTAATAATCAGCAATAGTCTTGACTTCCTAGTGAAAATGATTTCTCCAAGTTATCTGTCCAATGTTCCCCACCTTATATTTTGGGTCTTAGGATGTCTCCTTCCAATAAGAAACATAGATGAGCGCTGGGTGTGGTGGCACACTCCTTCAATCCCAGCTGCTCTAGAGGTTGGGCAAGAGGATCGCAAGGCCAGCCTGGCAACTTTGCAAAACCCTGTCTCAAAGGAAAAAAGACAAAAGGACTGTGTATGTAGCTCAGCTGTAGAGGACTTGACTAACATTCTCAAGGCCCTTGGTTCAATCAGCAGTGTCACACACATGCCACACACTCATACACACACACACACAACCACATATAAATATGGTGTATGTATTTGGATTCCTAAGCTAGCACACAAAAAACATGTTAGGATGATGGCAAATAAAGATTTATAGTCATAATATTAGATAACTGAGTGTAACAAATAATCTGTTTTGCTCCAAAAATTGTCAGATTTTTCCATTTCTCTTTACCTACCTGTCCCTAAGTAAGCACACTAACTTTTGTAGAGATTTGGGATTTGTAATGGATATTACATAGTTCATGCTATGTGACAGGCATAATGCATACAATGCCGTGAGGCAGAAATCACTATTTCCATTTTGGAGATAAGAAATAGAAGCTTAAAAACATATCATGATGTGAACAAGTAATAGTGATAGAGAGTGGCTAAGATTGAATTCACACCAGGGCTGTCCAAACTTAAAGCCTATGCTTCTATTTACCATGATATGTTCCTTTTCATTTTCTTTCTTTTTAATTATAGTAAGACCACTTAACAGGAGATCTACAGTCTTAAACTTTGAAGTGCAACGTACACTATTGTTAGCAATAGGCACAATGTTTTACAATCCTTTCCTCCTGCTCTTCAAAGTTAAACAGAATCTAACTGTAGGACTGAGAATCCCAGCTTTGCTAGTTACCCACTGAATGGCCTTGGGAAAATTACTTAAACTCTCATTGCTTCAGTTCCCTTACCTATAAAAATGTGATTGACTTAGGTTGAGTACCCCTAATGTAACCTCTAAAACAACAATCTATCTGAATGATGTGATGAATTGAGGTAGACTTTTTTCATTTGAGCAGTAAGTTGAAGTGTATTAGAATATAAGTGTATATATAGTTGTATATAGAGATATATAAAATTCAAATAAATAACATTTTCAGTATTAAAAATTTAAAAAGTCAATTAGATTCACTTATGTAGTTAATGGTACCTATGTGCCCATGTACAACAAAACTTGCAAATGGTTCATAAGAGTAATTCAAGTGTAAGAAACACCAGTAGAGGGCCGGTGAGATGGCTCAGTGGCGTAAGCGCCTGCCTTGCAAGCGCGAAGGCCGGAGTTCGACTCCCGGAACCCACATACGAAAAAGGGGCCGGTGATATCGCTCAGTGGCACGGGTGCCTGTTGGCATGCGAGGTCCTGAGGTCGTCCCCCCGGTACCCACAAAAAAAAAAAAAAAAAAAAAGAAACACCAGTAGAGTGAAAATTAAATGAGTTATAAAAAGAAGACCTAGGCTCTAAACTTGTAACAAAAATAGAAGACCATATTATGTAGCCAGTTATTTAACTTAGCAGTTTCAGTCTTCTTTTCAAAAAGATAAACATTTGATAGTTGAGTTTTAAATCTCTGTTAAATGCAAATGCCCTGCCTGTGTGGGACACACAAGACCCTATCACTAGGACATTTTAGTACAAAGGGGTTTATCAGATTTCTTGTGGCATCCAGC
This sequence comes from Erethizon dorsatum, assembly GCA_028451465.1. Classification (NCBI taxonomy): domain Eukaryota; kingdom Metazoa; phylum Chordata; class Mammalia; order Rodentia; family Erethizontidae; genus Erethizon; species Erethizon dorsatum. Next base: position 59,014,069 of record CM051825.1, on the reverse strand, counting down.
TGGGTCCTGGGGAACTCCCATAAAAACCAAATCATTTTGGATGTGGAAAACTGAAAACATGAAAACTTTAGGGCCAAGAAGGAAGTGGAAGGGAGCCAGATAATCTAAAATAAGATCAGTCTCAGGTAGAGATAAAAAGGCAAAGATCACATAAAAGATGAGAAGGAAATGAGTTACGTTTGAGTTACATTCTAAATTAATTTGTGCAAAAGCCACCAGAACTCTAGGTCATTCTGTATTCCTCTTAACAGCAAATGTGATCTTCTAAGCAAGCAACTTAGGTAAATATAAAAAGTGATTTTAAGAAGAAGAAAAGACATTTCCACAAGAATATAAATTAGTATTCATGAAATTTTATTATGGCCAATCTACATTAATAGCTTTTGAAAAATGGGAAGTGCTTTTGCATATTCCAGTTTTAGAAACTGACCTCTCAGCTTAAATTTCACTATGAACAGCTTGACAACTACCACGCCAGGTATCAGTTCTGACCAGTACACGAAAACTAGTTCTATCCTGCTTGAAGGAGGGCACCTGCTGGAGTTCCAATTGTGAAGTCACTGGGGCTTTAGACTACTAATGAAGCCAGAGTCCCCCAGAGGCCACCCCTAACTGTGCTCCCACCCTTTATTAGAATACCTCCTGTACTTGGGAGCCATCTAGCCAAGGTTATAACATCCCCATCAAAGCAAATAAATAGCCTCAGGAAGTAATAAAACACATCTTCACCAGCATCATTCACAATAACAAAGCCAAGAAAAACCTTGAATAAAATGAAAAGGAATCGTGTATCCTCAGTCGAAAAATCAGGTTCTATTGGGGATTTAAGTTTATTTAGCACCATCATCTAGTTACTCCAGAATAAGATTCAATCCATTAAATAATAAAGATTGGCCCTTGTTAGCTGGCAAATGCTTCAGATAAACAGTTGGAATGTTTTTAAAGATGCTTAAAATTAAACTTGTAGGCTCTGTGCTAATGACAGCCATTATGTTCACTTCTCACATGCAGATTCTCAAGAAAACGTTGTATACTCCACATAAGAAGGAAAAGGATTTCTATGATTTCCCCAAAGAAAAGCGGAGCAGGTGTTAATCTCTGCACAAATATCATACTGAGTTTGGAGAATTCCTATGATTTTCTGGATTTCTGTAGTCATCTCCCTAAATTCTGGGGACCAAGGAAAGGAAACCTAGGTCAGCCAATCATCAGGAAGATGTGTTCCTCATGAAACAGCGGCTGTATTTTAAACAATTGTGATTAGTCACGTATTCAACTAATTACAGCAATTAAGGACACATTGAACTTGTAAGTATTGCAGGCGTAGGCAACAACACATCGTCTTAATCACCTGTAGTAAACATCTTCATGCCGTCTTTACTACAAAAAACTAGGTCTTTACTCAACCTGTTTTCTCCCAAATACATAAGACAAACAGTGCTTCTATCCACTAAATGCAGGTGGGAATGATGTATTAAATACATGGGTACATGTTACTGCAAAGCAGATATCTATGGTTTAGGTAGATTTGAAGATGCATCCTTGTGTGTTCTTATGACTTTTGAGATAATATAGGATAATTTACAGGAAGACAAGTAATAAGACTCCTAGAATTAGAGAAAAAATGTAGTTGGAGCCAAAAGATAGCAAAGAGGCAGATAGTAAAGAACAATTAAAAAAAAAAAAACAGCAGAATGCATTAACAGTAATAGTTTCATGGTTCCTGTATATATTTGCTTGCCACATTTAATGTGTCCTATTCCATATGTTTCTGCTGACGTTTTTCAGAGAAAGTTTTATTACCTCCATCAGAGAAACAAATATGTATCATGGTAACTGGAATGCAACCTGAGTGAATGACAGAATAAGCCTTTAAATTGCTTCAACAACCCATTCGGCTAGCCTCTCACCATACCCATCTTCTGGGTTTTCTCTTGTGTGATTGTTAAGCTTGGTTGGCATGGTAACTCCCCAGATTAGTGGTGCACACTTCTGGGTGTGTCTGGGTGGCTCATGGAGATGTGACCTTGGTTACTATATCTGGCCCCTTGCTCCTTCAAGTCTGGCACTGGCTTTAATACCATTATGAACTATGCAGTTTGTTCTGTCACACACTCTTCCCTGATTTCTGCCTTCAAACCTGCCAATCATGGGCTGAATCCACAGAAACCATAAGCCAAATTAAAATTCTCCTTCTTTAAATTGCACCTCTTAGGTACTGGTCCCACCAAGTGGAAAATTAACTAATAAATTATGTTTTAGAACACATTAGATATGGCTTAAAAAGTTCTGCTTCTAATTTATCAATTAAATCCACCTTGTAAAACTCTGTGCCTTCAACATTGTTCCTTTACCAATGACATTGCTAGATAAAATATAGGATGCCAAATTAAAATTTAGAAAAACAACAGATATTTTGGTGTAGATATTATAGTCCATTTTCTGTGGCTATGACAATAGAAAGAGTACTTTATTAAAAAAATAGAGATTTATTTGTGGTCCCAGAGGCTGGGAAATTCAACACCATGGTGCCAGTATCTAATAAGTAATTTCCTCCTGGATCACAGCAAGGTAGAGGCAAAGCTCTTTCTTTGATAACACTTAATCCAATAATCAATGAATGAATTGATGAATTGATGAAGGCAGAACCTTCACAATCCAAGCACCTCACAAAAATCATGCCTCCTGACCATTGCTCCATTAGAGATCAATTTTCCAACACATGGATTTTAGGGTTGAGGGAACATTTCAAACCACAGCAATAAGTATGTCCCAAATATTGCATGGGAAACAGCACAGTAGTATATGTTCGTTTATTGTACATTTTTGTTTCATTTGGTTTGTTTTTTTCAAAATCTGCAAACCCTACTTAGAAAACAAGTTTATACTTAGTATTGTTGAGTGGTTTAGGCATAGTCAGAGTGGAAGTTCAAAAGTTTGTGTACCTAGTGCAAATATTAAGAATAGTTTTTCTAGCCAGGCGTGGTGGCACATGCCTGTAATCCCAACACTCGGGAGGCTGAGGCAGGAGGGTCTCTGTGAGTTCAAGGCCAGCCTGTACTACATAGAGAATTCAGGGCATGCCTGAACTACAGAGCTAGACCCTGTCACACACATACACACACACACACAAATAATTTTTCTGACTAGTAGAAAACCTTTTTTCTACTAGCCTCACATTCTCAATACTTCACTTTTGCTATGGGGTGTGTGTGTGTGTGTGTGTGTTGGGGGATTCTCTCACACCAAGGGGTTCTCTAATTTTCTGTTGTGAGTGAAACCAGCTTCAAAGAAAAGAGTCACAGTAGGCATGATCATGTAAAATAGATGAAAGGAGCCATTCTGAGAGGGATATTGTACACCTCTACCCATTATGAAGTCTAAAGTTCTGAACTGAGCCAAGTCTCCAAAAGCCATCTGAAAACTACAGGTCCAAGTACCATAAATGGTAGCCTAATTTCAGGGGAGTTTACCTGTACCAACCTTCTTTTGTAAGCAACTTGTGCAAGTTACCTAGAATTTCTTTTGTGTTCAATTTTCTTTCCCTTTAAAATCCCTGTAAAATCCGAATTTCTTTGGAACATGGTCTGATTTTTCTAACTAAATTTTCATTCTCAAACTGCAATTATTTAAAAAAAAAAACCTTGAAAAACTGCCCTCTTTGCCACTACTCCGTTTTTTACTGTCTTTCATCATGCAATACTGTGGACACCAACTGGGTGATGTACAGTTGAACTCATTTCTGGCACTAAGCAGAATTAGCACAGACTTCACACAGGAAGGCCTTAGTCCCATAAGACTACCTACCCACCCAGATGCCAATCACAAGTTCTAGGTTGTAGGTTGTTACCTATGCTTCTGTCAGGCTGGCTATAAACTGGAGGTTTCCACAATCTCCTTCTTGGTTTTTAACATTTGCTGAAGCTGTTCACACAACTCAGAAAAGGAATTTACTTACTATTATGTATGTATCATGAAAGGATATATACAGTGAAAGGATATGACTCAAGAACACCTAAATGGGGGCCGGTGAGATGGCTCAGCGGCATAAGCGCCTGCCTGGCAAGCGCGAGGGCCCGAGTTCGACTCCCGGATCCCACATACGAAAAAGGGGCCGGTGATATCGCTCAGCGGCACGGGCGCCTGCGGGCGCGCGAGGTCCTGAGGTCGACCCCCCGGTACCCACAAAAAAAAAAAAAAAAAAGAACACCTAAATGGAAGAGATACATAAGGCAAGGTGTTTGGAAAGGAGTACAGAGTTTCCATGTCTTCTCCAGGTGTTCCATCCTTCATGTTATCAACAACCAGAAGGTATCTGAACCCAGTTGTTTTGACTTTTTATGGTAGGGTAAGAAAGAAAAAGATGGCAAAGACTTGGTTCTAGAATTTTTTTTGTTTGCAATTTTGAGTTGATGAGATAGAGATATTTTGAATAGCAAATGAGACACATTTGTTATGGCTTTTGTCTGGATGTCCCCTCAAAGCTTCATGCAGTCATAGGTGGGACTTCTCAGAGGTGGCCAGATCTAGAGTGTGTGATTGATTCATGGTGCAATGCTGGGATTAAGGGTGTATGATTACTAAATTGGTCCACCGGTTGGTTTGGCTCCGCCCTGATCCCAGTACCCTAGAAAGAGTATAAAAGGGGAAGAAAGATGCTGTTAAGGTCCCTTATTGCTTTTGCTACCTTGTGGTCATCATGAACTGTTTCTCCTCTGTGATGTCTCTCTGCCATGTGCCACTCTGCCTTGAAGCCAGCCAACTATGGAGGAAGAATAGGAAGAAAAAAGAACCCAATTAATGTTTTCATGCTTCCTTATTCTGAGAACCAAAGTCTTCAAACGACAAAGCTTTTAGAATGAAATAGGAAATACAAAAATATTTTTAAATTTAATCTTTCTTTTAAAAATCAGAACAGATCACATACATATTTTAAAAAGTAAACTAACAGTTTTGAAAGTGTCATCAATAATAATGACTGTATTGATCTACTGTTTACTAGTCCCACCTGGGAACAGGAAGGTAAAATTCAGTGTTAGAGCTAGAATCTGCTGGGAAGATGCAAAAATAGTTATATGATTGATCACTTCTGATATATTAGAATATATGTAAAAATTATCTTTAATTAAAGCATGGTTATAAATATTTCATTAAGGTGGAAACAAATCACTCTTGTTAATGCCCATTATATTTCCTAATTTAACACTATTTCCAGTTCCTATTGAACTCTTGTAAGTCCAATGCTTCTACCAGGCACATTTTATACATTCAGTTCTCAGAAGTATAGGAAATAAGAGGAATAAAGAAATGAAAAAGACAGAAATGAGGCCAGGAGAGAAAAAAAAAGTCTACAAATGAACTCAAATGAGCCAGGGTTAGTTTCTGGGCAAAAAATGATCATTATAGTCCTGACAAAAAATAGAAACAAGGAAAAGTTTTTTCAGACATAAAGTTAAAAGTGAATTACAAATAGCTGAACAATATTACTAAATTCCGACTATCCTCAAAAGAAAGAACAGTTCTTTTATCCATAAATGCAGTGCCTGGAGATGATCAGAGAGGCATTATGTTTAGAAGAAATTTTAGCTATGAAGATAAACTATAGGAGATTTATGTTCAGTCCCTAATTTCTGGCCATCCTCTATGTGTCACTGTCTTTTCTGAGCTTTCTTTATATGGTTTGACATAGTTTAGAAAACAGAATCATTGTATGTACTTATCAAATTCCATCCACACTTGGTTTTAATGTCATTTCATGGGCAAAGAAAGATGAGCTTCACATTCCATTTAAAACAAACGGTGACCCTGCAAAGCCAATGCCTGATTGTGTACATGTAAGGATGTTGCTGTACTCCTGTTGAGAAACAGCAAGTTGTTTCCTTTTGGTGTCCATCTTGGGAGTAATTATCTCTCACCAGCCAGGCTTTCCATCAATGGCAATGTAAGGTTTATATCTAGATGCTCCCCAAAGCCCCATACACTTATAGGTATATAGCTTTGGTGAGGTGATTGGATCATGGGGGTATGACACCCATTTGTAGATTAGTTCACTGATGACTTCATAGTTAAATGTGATGTTGAGAGTTGGAGCCTGGTTGGAGGAGGTGGGTAACTAGGCCTCTCTCCTTTCTTCCCTGACACTATGACCCTCTGCCCTACCATGCTGCCTTTGAACCAGTCAACTATGGACTAAAAACATAAGCCAAAATAAATCTCTACTCCTTTAAATTGTGGGTGTTGTGTATTATGTCTCAACAACAAGGAAGTGACTAAGACAGGTGGGGACCATCCTGTGGGACTCTTCCTCTACTCCAGCATAGCTTTGCATCACTGTGCCCAGGAGCTCTCCATGTTGCCTCCTCACTCAAAATGTCCTTGTTTAGTACCTCCCTCCCACAAGACAGTGATCAAACAGGAAGAGAAACAGGGACTTTTGGTGGGTTATAGTATTGTTACTTATCCCAGTTTATGCTGGCATTCTACAATATCTTTAAAAATTCTGACAATTTTAGCTGCTGGGCCTGTGGTAAGGGGATAGTTGTGGAGTATCTGCCCACATTAAAAAAAAAAATAGATGAACGCCAAGTCTTTTAAGAGAGGGTTTCTGTTTAGTGATGTTTCCCAGAGGCTCAGGGAGGAAAAGAAATTCCCTTTAGAACAACAGCCCCTCATGAAATTAGCATGACTATATAATTGGTTGATTTTTACACCAGAATCTTTTCCAGAAAAATCAATGCCTTAAAGTGAGAAGCTTTGGCCACTTCTAAGAAAACTGATGCCATTCAGGTAGGAACAACTGTGTGAAATTGAACTCCTTCTCCATCTCAGCATTCTTCCTGCAAGAAGTTAGATACTGGGATCTCTCTCAGCAGTTATTCTTTCTGTCATTTCCTCTCTCCTTCCTTCCTTCACCTATCCACATATCCAAAAAACCTATGATATGCTGGCAGCCTGCCAGGTCCTGGAGACAGAACTGAAAAGATAAGTTTGCTGTCCTCATGAAGTTTATATTCCAATGGTGTGGTATACATAATTGCTATAGAATATGCACATATAAAGCAAATAAACAGGATAATATGATAGAAAAGGAACTGGAAAGAGGGGTGACCACTTTAAAAAAAGTGGTTGAGATGTTAGTTGAGACCTAAAAGAGAAAAAAAAGGCTGTGTAGAGAGCTGGAAAAAACTGTTTAAGAAGATGTAGTTTATTTAAAAGGTCTCAAAGTGGAAATGGATTTATACATTCAAGCAATGGAGAAAAGAACAGGATGACTTGAGGTACAGTAAGACAGAAAGTGATATACAGCAGGGTGGGAGAGTTTCACAGAAAATAGAACTTGAGGAAAACTATAGACATGGCAAAGGATATGGATATTATTTTAAGTGTGTAAAGTCTTCACAGGAAGATTTAAAGTAATAATAATAACAAGGTGGATTTTTACTTTTAAGAAGATCCCTCCAGCTCATCTGCAGAGAGAAACAGAGAGGGCAGGGAAGCAGCAGGTAGAACAGTATGGAAACAACCGTAGTCATTCAGATGGGAGAAGATGCAGGTCTGGGTCTGACCACTGCAAGTAGGAGTGGATTTCAACTACAATATGTAGGTACAAGCAAGAGGGTATGCAGACAAATGGATGCAGGGAATTAGGTAAATTACAGGGTCAAAAACTTTGGCTTGAATAAACAGAAAATAAGTAGAAATGGAATATTGAGGGACAAAACTGTGAAGCTAGTTTGGAATGTGTAATTCAGAGATATCTGAGAGCTGTCCAAGCATCAGTGAGAATCTGATAGTTGAATGGATCAGTCTGAAGTGCATGCTGGGCCCAGAGAGCCTCTGATGCAGTGACCAAAGTCTTTGCGAATCTCCCAGTGTGTCTTCAGCAAAATCACCCTGTGATGAATATTTACCCACTGTGAACCAAATGTTGAGGATAGAAGTGCTGAGAAGCCAAGGACATCATGGCCATTCCTATAAAGCATATACATATGACAATAATTGTGTAGAGTATGTAGAGTACAAAGTAAACACACACGCACACACATGCACGCACACACATGCACACACACACACATATACACACATGAGGTGGGGGAGTTGGGAGGCCACAAGGTCGTGATGTGAGGAAAAAGCACACATGAAATTCTGTGAACCTGAGTTTCATGCCCAGCCACTTGTTGGTTGTATAAATATGAACAGCTCTTTTAGGTTTCCCAACCCTTAGTGTATTTATTCTAAAATGGGCACCCTGTCATCATCTTCCAAGTGTTGATAAAACATGTGCCAGCATAAGACTAGCACCTACCATGGAGGAGGCAACCTAACAGGATTCTCAGAAAAAGTGGGATTTAGAATCTGGGATGGGCCTTGAAAAATTAAAGCTGAGAACAGAGAGGGCAGATGAAGGCAAGATACTCTAGAGCAGGAGAACGCTAAGGCCATTAGCAAGTATTGCCATGCTCCCCACAGAAAATCAAAGATTCCACCACATCTCCTGTTAAAGATTCCACCCCTAAACTTTTCCCCCATGGTACCTTTCTACTTGTGAAATTCAAAATGTGAATCTTTGTAAATGGGTCTCATTTTCATATGTATACCAGAGGTCACTATGGAGCTTGCAACCGACTAAGGTTCAATATATAGTTATATGTAGAATGAGAATATATGTGTGTGTGTGTTTAGAGAATAAGAAAAAAAGGGGAGAAGATATTAAACAGAGAATAGAGAATATAATACAATAGAGAGTATATATGTGGAGAAAGAAAAATATACATGAAGACATATATACAATATATGCACACATATAAGAAAGAATATAGAGAATATATCTAGTTACACATATAGAAAGAGTACATTTAGTTATATAGAAAGAATACATCAAGTTGGATATAAAACATATTTTAATATAAGTTTAACACATCACTATGTAAGTTCTTGATAAAACCTTATTGCAAATGTGAAGGGAAAAAAATCTTTGCATTTCTTGGGAGTCAGTGTGAACTCGTCCATTTCATCTTGGCATAATTGAAAGTTGCATGCACATCTTGTTCAGGATCATTCCTACACCATGTGGCTTTAATTCGCCAACCCCCTTTCATATGCATTTGCACAGATTTAAACTTCAAGGTAACTGATCCTAAGGAAGATGTCCCCATCTGGGTGTTCTACCCTGAGTGGCTCAGGAGTTGTGTCTTTTAGGCTATAAAGAAAGACATGTCACTACAATATACTCCAACTCTTTAAAAACAGTGTTCTGATAGGCACAATAACAAAAACGCTGTTTATCTGAAACCATTATATAGGAAATATACAGAAGATGTAATAAGGTTACAGCACAAAATGCAAAGTCAGCTTAAACAGCATTAAAATTACAAGTGTAGCTGAGAGAGCCAGGAGGAGGGGTATAGGGAAGACGGGTAGAAGCAAGAGTAAGTGATATAGAGAACTTCTTTTCTTAACTATTTGATGATTTAGTCAGTGAATATTATTTTTATAATATTTTTAAATTCAATATGATAGAAAAGCATATCCTTGGCAAAGTAACACTTACGTAGTCAGAGGCCATACTCTCTAACTCACCTAATCCTACCTCTACACTCTAGGAAGAAAGCATTTGTGTCTTTTACACATATGTGATATTATCACATCTATGATTCCACTGTTTAATACCACTGAGGCAATCTGTGCACACAGCAACTGAACACCTCTTAAAACACGATCCATAGACCACCTGCCACAGAATTACCTAGGACCTTCATTTATTAAAGAAAAAAATAACAATGTCTATTTAGACACCTGTGAGATCTTCCTATTTCTAATGGTGGAATCTGGAATCCATACCTTTATCAAACTCCCTCAAGTGATGTTTATAAAAACTACAGGGCTAAGAATCATAGCTCTAGCATTATATATCCTACAAAAGGTCCTCTCCTTGAGACCATTAACACTCAGTTTCTATTTCTAAGAACATGGATCTTCTACTGTTCTTTTACTAACTCATTTCACACACTACCCCACCATGAAACACTCACCAAGATTCTTTGATCCAAGACCACACGTGGTTAATTTTCTGTCCTTGTAATGTATTGCAAACATCATAGGACATCATTTTCAAGATTCACTACACTGTGATTTCTGGTTAACATGCCCTTCTCTGAGCTAAAATTTGAATTCCTTAAAGGTACAGAATTGAAATTTTGTAGCTTGTAACATAGAGGTAAACAGCATTTTGCTATAAGCTCTCCAGTTATTACTACTATATCAAACATGGCTGATATCACTCTCTTCCCACAGATAACAAAAGGGTTAAAGGCCTCTGCAGTATGCAGAACCCATCCAATGAAGCATCCTTCTTCAGCATGTGCTAAGCATTCATAAAACAATTTAGTGACACTGACCAGAAGCTGCATAATATAAAAACCAATCTTTGTAAGACTCATTCATTCCTTCCAATAAGCCATGGCTCATCTTCTCTAAACAGTTAATATGTATAGATATCCTTATTTAAAACTTAAAAGGGCCCTCTGTGAAAGCAAGAAATGGCCTTGTCAATTTACAACTTCAAGATACAACTTTAGATACAATACAGGTTTCCCTGTAAGATCCGTGGAAACCAGGAAACTCGGGGAAATAATTCCCGAGGTAATTAGATCTCCTTTAGGCCATTTTCCCATCTCCTCAAATCCTTATAAAAACCCCAGCCTCTTACCCTGATGGTGCTACTCCTCTCTTGGAAACTTGTCCACTGCCTCCTTGACAGTGCTTTCTAATCTGACTAAAGTCTTGTGTTTTCTTATTCTGACCTTGGTAAATTCTTACTACCTACCTTTAAATTCTTACTACCTACCTTACTGGCCTTGGCATTGCCATCTCCTAGGGCATCTTGGTGGCCCATACAAGGATCTCTACTTTGCCTTTCTTCACTCTGGTGCTTGCACATAGTTGACAGAGTGCTTCATGGGCCACTGAGTCACCAGACTTCCTGGTAGGACCCAAAGGTTTTCAGGTTGTGACCCTGACTGCCATTGTCCATCAGGATACAAGCTAAGGAGTCCCTTTTGGTCCACTGTGGAGAGCCTTATTTCTTGTTTGCAACTAATGAACCCTAGCCAGGGCCTGGTGGGAACTGAAGGCAACAGAAAAAAGAGGACAGTCTATTATTGTCTATAAGAATAAGAGACCACTTTTCTTCTTTCAAAGTTCTCCTTAACTCTTGATGCACAGCACAACTGGCAGTGAAAGTTTGTCCAAGGCAAATCTGTGTATAATGAGAGAGCCCATAATTATTTCACTGTTGCCTCCTGATTTTTCACTGCTGCTGGTATTTGGCTTTGTCCTTTCCTGATTCAGAAGGCCTAAAAGTGACCAGGTTTACATGTTTCCAGAAAGTAAGTTTCCCCCTTCCCTTTGTGACCATTCAGTGTTGTAGTTTTGGTTCACCGTTTTTAATCGCTGATCCAGTCCATTCCTACCAGTTGAAAACAGTGGTCATAAGACACATTTGATCTCAGGATGAAGACATGTTTCACTTTTTTAGGTTAAAGATCATCTTTTTCAGGGGATTCCCATGGGAAAAGAAGGTCAATACCCTTAAGGGCCACCTTCTGGGTGGATATTACATCACCATAGGACTTAAGTGTGAGCCTTATGTCCTAAACACTTTCTGTCTCACACTTGGGCTGTATTCTTAATAACTGATTTAAATTTAATTCTTGGGCTTTCATTTTCCTATGCACTACTGCCTGGCCTCAATATAAATTCCCAGATCAAGAACTTTGCTATCTTAATAGAATGCTAAATTATAAAAACATATTACAATTGGACTCCATATAAACTTGGCCTAAGAACACCTCCATCTAAACCTCTTTGTTGCTCAAATGTGACTAAAAGTGGCTATGACACTGATTGTAAATTATGAGTTACTTCTTCTCCAATGTCAGTTCAGCCAACATCCAAAACAGCATTCTGATGCCCAGGGACAAGGAATATGACCATTGATCAGTGATGCCTTCAAAAAAACTCTCATAAAGTGAAGAAGGGATGTAAGGTAACATGAGAGCTGTTAAAATCTTATTACTGTCATTTGTGTCAACTCTACCAAAAGATAAAGTCAAGGGATTGTAATTAAGGGTTCACATGCATAAGTGTCTGATAGTAACTATCTCAAAGACTCTGTCAAAATCATAAATTTGTCCTAACTTAATTTAAGTATAATATAACAGGTCTGTGCTGCCCTTCTTTAACATGTTTATGTGTTTTGCCTTCACCAGTTTACAGTCAATCAAAGTACGGATGATGATTCAACATGTATCCCAATCCTTCCCACTTGACATTTTATGCTGTATCATAGTAGGCTGTCCAAAGGTTTTATTCCAGATCAGACTTTACTGATGCCTGAAGCTCAACAAACTCATTTGGGGACCTTCTCTGAACACATCCAACCTAAAGCAGCTGTGAAGTTTTTTGTCTAGATGTCTCCCCAAAGCCTTATGCAGTCAGCGGGTTTTTTCTTCAGAGGTGGCTCAATCTAGAGTGTGTGATTGATTGGTAGTGCAATGCTGGTATTAAGAGTGCTGGGTTTAAAGGTGGGTGATTGCTGGATCAGTCCACTGATTGGATTGGCACTGCCCTAATCCCAGTAGACTGGATACAATATAAGGGACAGAAAGAGGCTTGTCTCATCCTCTCTCTCTTGTTACTTTTGTTCTCTTATACCTCCATGAACAGTTGCCCTTCTGCCATGCCACCCTGTCTTGGAGCCAGCCGAGTATGATCTGAAACCTCTACAAACTGTGAGCTAAATAAATCTTTTCCCCTTTAAATTTGAGTGTCAGGTATTTTTGTCTCAGCAAAGAGAAAAGTAACTAAGATAGCAGCTATAGAAACTAAGACTATTGTCCAAGTGTCTGATACTTGACTTAGTCTGTTGGGAGAAAATGTGAAGTGCAAAGTAATAAGGAAAAGGCTATTTTGGCCTCCATTCAGCCCTATATCAAAGTCTCTGTTTCAAAATGAAACTTAAAGAAAAACAGCATAACAGGAACCATGTGTCCTGCCCCCAGCTGATGTCATCACAACAGGCAGCCCAACTGAGCTGCCCCAAGCACTGACCAAGGAGGGACCAGGACCACATGCCCCTCTGGCAGCCAACACTGCCCTGCTTCTGGAGTCTCCACAGCACAGAGCAACACAGATGACAGCTGACAGACTGATCTGATCAAAAAAGAGACCAACACCCAGGAGGAGAGTTTTGCTTCAGGACTGAAGGGTTGAGCTATCACAGGAACCAGGTGAGAGAAAGCTTTGGGAGATAGGTTTGGAGAGGATGTTTGGGAGGCCAGGTTTGGAGGGTGTAATTATCAGAGGGTGTGGTCTGGATGAAGGCATTTGGTCTAGTAGTATGTTGAGCTCTGGCACTACTGCCTATATCTAGCTAAACTTAGTGAAGTATTCCAATTTTTTACTTACTTACCCTGAATCCACTTTCGGGACTTTGAATGATATTTCTATGAACTTTTGGTTCATTTCCTCTTTTGATTCATCTAGTTTCATCTGTTGTATAACTTTTTCATAGAGTTCTGCTACCTGGTATTTGCTTTGCCTACATCTAGCTAATAAAAGATATGAACATTATAACAGAAACATTGAACCCACAGGAAGATAAAATAGGTAAAACACTTGAAGTCATAACTGTAGGAAAGAATTTCTTACACAGAATTGCAGTTGCACAAGGAATAACAGCAAATGGGATTACATAAAATTAAAAAGCTTCTGCATAACAAAGTTATCATTTAGTAGAGTTAAGAGACAACCTTCAGAATGAGAAAAAAATTTGCCAGCTACTCCTCAGACAGCAGACTAAAATCTAGAATACATAAAAAAATTTAGACAGCCACTGTGGAAATCAGTGTGGAGATTCCTCAAAAAACTAGGGTTGGAGGTCCCATTTGACCCAGCTATTCCCCTACTGGGTATCTTCCCAGAAGAATTAAAAACATCATACCAGAGTTGCAAGAGGAGGAAAAAGATGGTGGATGAGTAAGAAGCAGGCAGCGAAACTCTCTCTAAAAGTTGCCATTGGAACACGGGAATATAGTGACCGGGAAAGTGCAGGAGGGGGGGAGATGCCTCCCCGGAACCCAGAAAAGTTCTGAAGCGCAATCTGGGACCCCCAGCACCAGTGAAGGGTGATTTCCAACAAAGAAGAAGGAGCAGACCACGCGTGCGCACCTTCTACCATCCCAGGAATCGCAGTGCGACAGAAGCTCAATTCTGCGGACACACAGTGACAGCTGGCGCCCAGGGAGCCCCCCACGGAGGATCCCGAGACAGCGGCGGGGTGGGAGGGCGGCGGAGAACTGCTCTGGCCGGCGGTGAGTGTCTTTCAGCCACAGCTGTCCCGCGGCGGGGAGCGCCTGGCCGGGCGCCATTGTGGGGGGTGCGGTGCAAATCAGAGCAGCATGAAAGAACAACAGCACTGGGAACTCGCGCTCCGGACAGGGCAGTGCCATGCCTCTCAGGCCCACGAAAGTGTGCTGAGGGCAGCAGGCGAATGAGACTGGTCCATCGGCCACACCTGTCCCATGCCAGAGAGCGACTGGCCGGGCGCCATTGTGGGGGGTGTGGCGAAAATCAGAGCGGTGGGAAAACAGTGCAGGGAACTCGTGCTCCGGACAGCACTCCGTGCCTCTCAGGCCCAGGGATAGTGAAAGGGTGCTGAGAGCGGCAGGCAAGCTAGACTGGTCTCTGCCTGAAAGTACACACTTCTGCTCACCGCCCACCAGAGGGCCGCTCCTGGCTTACTGGGACCAACCTGCACAGAACAGGACTCTGTCACCACACGGTGCCTGCCTACAGCAGAGTCAACACCTGGAACTGATGCTTTTTATTTTTTTATTTTTATTTTTATTTTTTTCCTCTCTCATTTGTTTTTTGTTCTGGTGAAGGGTTTTTTTATTTGTTTTTGTTTTTTGTTTTTGGTTTGTTTGTTTGTTTTGTGGGGTTTTATTTTTGTTTTGTCTGTTTTGTTTTTGTCTTCGTTTTTGTTTCTGTATGTGTATTTGCTCTTTCCTTCATTATTATGTCTGGTTTTTTATATGAGTGTAAACAGCGCCTCTAACTTCTTTGTGACTGTGGTTGTGATCTGTTCTTCCTTTTATCCCTTCCTTCTCTTTTTCCCACCAGTCCTCTGCACCAGTGTCCCAATGTTAGTGGGATCCCTCTTGGTCTTCTAACCTTACATCTAATTCCTTCCTATTCTCCCAATACTCTATTTCCTCCTTAACTCATTTTAAATTTAAACTCCTGAGGGAAAAATTGACATACATAGGACTTGTATACTGCATATAATTTTTCTGGTGTGTTTTAGATTTTGTTATATAACCGCAACTCTACTCTATACAGCTAAAAGTGGTAAATAACTGGTTAGCTCAGTCTGTCATTTTCTAGGCTGTGTTTGATGCTTTAGTTACCATTATAGCCAAATGTGAAATAATTGTTCTAAACATCTTTCCTTCCTGATATTTCATGATTGAGATTGACTAAAGGACACAGAAAATACAGTGGCACAGTACCAAAGAATCAAGGACTGGGCCAAACAGGTAGCAACTTCGCATATCCAACGAATTGAAGAGGTAGGATCTGGCAGAAAGCTCAAAACCCAAAAGCAAGCTCCACTTGGAAGATACTGCAGAGAAGTAGTCATCTTCTAAAGATCTTAAACACTAGCAATAAAGTAACCTACCATAGGTAATTTGCAAACATCACCCCAGGAATTAAAGAAAGAAAAAATGAGACGACACTTAAACAAGATGCAACCCTACACATCCAATTCACCAAAGGCAAACCTAGGGGGCAACGAGGTGGGACAATCTGAAGCCACCCACCTCGCCTATCTGAAGTGGTAACAACAAAGCAACTGAATGAGGCTCTGGAAAAAATTAAAACAGAAATATTCTCACAGATAACTGCAGAGATAATGTCCACAATGAAGACCATGCTTAAGGACACTATAGCTGATACAGACAAAAAAATAGATGAGCTTAAGAAAACTATAGAAACCATGAATGCTCAGCATAGGAAAGAAATGGAATCCATAAGGCAGATGCAAGCGGATATCCAAGAGAACAAAAATTCCATTGAAAGTATTTGTAGCAGATTAAGCCAATGCGAGGACAGGATCTCAGAAATAGAAGACAGGCTTGCAATTAGTGATCATGAAAAGGAAGAATTCTGAAAAACAGCAAGGGACCATGAAAAATCAATTCAGCAGCTGCTAGATGACTCAAAGATAAACAACTTAAGAATAATTGGAATAAATGAAAAAGCAGGAGATAGCATCAATGACATTAAAACCTTGTTCAAAGACATAATCAGGGAGAACTTTGCTGGAAGAGAAAAAGAATTTGACCCCCCTATAAATGAAGCCTTTAGAACACCAACTAGACATGATCAAAAAAAACTTCAGCCAGACATATTATAGTCAAGATCCCAGAAATTCAACAGAAGGGCAGAATCTTAAAAGCTGTTAGGGAGAAAAGACAAATCACCTATAAAGAAAAACCCATCAGAATCACAGCTGACTTTTCAGCACAAACCCTCAATTCAAGAAGAGCTTGGAATGATGTATTTCAAGCTCTAAAGGAAAATAATTTTCAACCCCGATTGATGTACCCCGCAAAACTATCTTTCAAAATTGATGGAGAAATAAAATACTTTCATGACAAAGAACATATGAGAAACTTTATGACCAGCAAACCAGCACTCCAAAATGTTCTGAAGGACATTCTAGAAAGAGATAGGAACCCCAACAGAAGGAATCCACCAGGCAGGGCAGATAATTAAATAGCAGGAAAGGGGAAAAACAAAGAGTGAGAACCAACAACAGGAAAATATCATGACAAGTATAAGTCAATACATATCAGTTTTAACCATCAATGTTAACGGTCTCAACTCACCAATCAAAAGGCACAGACCGGCAAAATGGATCAAGAAGCAAGATCCAACAATATGCTGTATACAAGAAACACATTTAATTCAGAAAGAAATTCATAGACTGAAAGTCAAAGGATGGAAAACAATAGTCCATGCCACAGGAACCCAGAAAAAAGTAGGGGTAGCTATTCTTTTCGCAGACAAAGTGAACTTCAAGCCAAGAAGGATTCAGAGAGATAAAGATGGTCATTACATCCTTGTAAAGGGAACAATCCAAGAGGAAGAGATAACAATCATAAATATATATGTGTCAAATACCAGTGCACCCAGCTATATAAAACAAGTACTAAAGGACATGAAAAATCAAATAAGCACTAATACAATTATATTGGGAGATCTCAATACTCCACTGTCACAAAAAGACAGATCAACTAGACAGAAAATCAATAAAGAAATAGTAGAACTGAACCAAACTTTGGAACAAATGGACTTAGTAGATGTCTACAGAGTGTTCCACCCCACAACATCAGAATACACATTCTTCTCAGCTGCACATGGGATGTTCTCCAAAATAGACCATATATTAGCTCATAAAACCTGCTTAAGTAAATGCAAAGGAATTGAAATTATCCCATGCATATTATCAGACCATAGCGCAATGAAATTGGAAATCAATGGCAAAAGATCTCACAAAAACTCCCTAAACACATGGAAATTAAACAGCACCCTCCTGAACAACCAATGGGTCACAGATGAAATTAAAGAAGAAATTAGACACTTTCTACAACTGAATGATAATGACAGTACAACATACCAGAACTTATGGGATACAATGAAAGCAGTCCTAAGAGGGAAATTTATATCATTAAATACTTATATTAGGAAAATAGAGCAAGCACAAATAAACAACTTAAGGGTGAACCTCGAGCTTCTAGAAAAAGAAGAGCAGGTTAAGCCAAAAGCCCGTACAAGGGAGGAAATTATAAAGATCAGAGCAGAAATTAATGTATTGGAGACTAAAAAAAACAATACAAAGAATCAATGAAGCAAAAAGTTGGTTCTTTGAAAGAATAAGATTGACAAACCCTTATCCAACCTTATTAAAAAAAGAAAAGAAAAGACTCAAATCCATGCAATTGAAAATGAAAAGGGTGATATCACGACGGACCCTGCAGAAATCCAGAAGATCATCTATACCTATTTTGAAAATTTATATTCTACTAAGATGGAAAATGCAGAAGAAATGGACAGATTCCTAGATTCGTATGAATTACCAAAGCTGAATCAAGAAGAATTAAAAATCCTAAATAAACCAATATCAACCAATGAAATTGAAGATGTAATTAGAAACTTCCCAACAAAGAAAAGTCCAGGCCCTGATGGATTCACTGCCGAATTCTACAAGAAATTTAGAGAAGACATAACGCCACTACTTCTCAAACTTTTCAATGAAATTGAAAGGGAAGCAGTACTCCCAAATTCATTCCTGGAAGCAAGCATTACCCTGATACCAAAACCAGAGAAGGACCCAATTAAGAAAGAGAACTACAGGCCAATCTCCCTAATGAACATAGATGCAAAAATCCTTAATAAGATACTGGCAAACAGAGTCCAACAAATCATCAAGAAGATTATACACCATGACCAAGTTAGATTCATCCCTGGGATGCAGGGATGGTTCAACATACATAAATCAATAAATGTAATACACCATACTAACAGAACCAAAGACAAAAATCACATGATCATCTCAATAGATGCAGAAAAAGCTTTTGACAAAGTCCAGCACCTTTTCATGATAAAAAACTTACAGAAAATTGGAATAGAGGGTCTTTATCTCAATCTGATAAAAGCTATCTATGACAAACCAACAGCCAATATTATACTAAATGGCCAAAAACTGAAAGCCTTCCCTCTAAAATCAGGAACAAGACAAGGATGTCCACTGTCCCCACTCTTATTCAACATAGTTCTGGAAACTTTAGCCAGAGCAATTAGACAAGAGAAAGAAATAAAAGGAATAATGATTGGAAAGGAAGAAGTTAAATTATCATTATTTGCAGATGACATGATACTCTACACAGAAGACCCCTAAAAGTCCACTAAAAAACTGCTAGATTTAATAAGCAAATTCAGTAGTGTAGCTGGATACAAAGTCAATACTCAAAAGTCAATAGCCTTCCTGTACACAAATAACAAACTTGCTGAAAGAGAAATTAGGGAAACAATACCTTTCACAATAACATCCAAAAAAAATGAAATACCTAGGAATCAACCTCACAAAGGATGTAAAAGAAATCTACACTGAAAACTACAGTACTCTGAAAAAGGAGATTGAAGAGGATATCAGAAAATGGAAAGATATCCCTTGCTCCTGGATAGGAAGAACCAATATAGTAAAAATGGCCATACTTCCAAAATTATTATACAGATTTAATGCAATTCCAATCAAAATTCCAACAGCATATCTCACAGAATTAGGGAAAACAATCCTAAAATTCATTTGGAATCAGAATAGCAAAGGCAATTCTGGGCAACAAAGGCAAGGCAGGGGGCAACACAATCCCTGACTTGAAATTATAATATAAAGCTACTGTGATAAAACAGTGTGGTACTGGCAAAAAAACAGACCTGAAGATCAATGGAACAGATTAGAAGATGCTGAAACAACCCCAGACATACTAAGCCACCTTATCTTTGACAAAGGTGCCAAACACATTCGCTGGAAGAAAGATAGCCTCTTTAATAAATGGTGCTGGAAAAACTGGCTCTATACATGCCAAAGATTAAAACTAGACCCATATCTTTCACCATGCACTAAACTAAATTCAAAATGGATCAGAGATCTAAATATTAAAACAGAAACATTAAATCTGCTGGAAGGTAGGATAGGTAAAAACCTTGAAGCCATTGGTGTAGGCAAAGACTTTATGAATAAAAACTCAACTGCACAGGAACTATCCCAAAGAATCAATAACTGGGATCTCATCTTATTAAAAAGCTTTTGCACAGCAAGAGAAACCACCAACTGAGTGAAGAGACAACCCACAATGTGGGAAAAAATGTTTGCCAGCTGTTCCTCCGACAAAGGATTACTATCAAGAACATATAAAGAACTCAAAAACATCAGACCTCCCAAATTTAAAGACTCACTCCAGAAATGGGCATCTGAGATGAATACACATTTCTCAGATGAAGAAATACTAATGGCAAATAAATATACAAAAAAATGTGCAACATCACTAGTCATTCGAGAGATGCAAATTAAAACAACACTGAAATACCATCTCACCCCAGAAAGAATGGCTACTATAAAGAAATCAACTAATAACAAATGCTGGAGGGGCTGTGGGGAAAAAGGAACCCTTCTTCACTGTTGGTGGGAGTGTCGACTGGTACAGCCACTGTGGAAGTCAGTGTGGAGATTCCTCAAAAAACTAGGGTTGGAGGTCCCATTTGACCCAACTATTCCCCTTCTGGGCATCTTCCCAGAAGAATTAAAAACATCGTACCACAGCGATATATGTGCACCCATGTTTATAGCAGCACAATTTGTAATAGCCAGATCTTGGAAACAACCCAAATGCCCATCAACTGAGGAATGGATAAGAAAGATGTGGTATTTTTATACAATGGAGTACTATTCAGCCATAAAGAAGGATAAACTGGAGACTTTTATAGGTAAATGGATGCAACATGAGAAAATACTCATAAGTGAAATAAACCGGACGCACATGTGTAAGCATCGTATTGTCTCTCTAATATGAGAAACTGGAAGAGTAAATAAGATCCAAAATGTACAATAGACATGGTGAATCAAAAAGAAACTGATCAGAAGGAAAGAGAGACTGGAATAGGGGAATAGGGAAAAGAAAGAAGGGAAAGGGAAAAAAATTGTATATATATATAAGATGGTTTAGATAGATACACTACCAATTTTACTTAGTTTATTGAAGAGTAAGGTTTGTGCCAATAATGTTTGGACAATTGAATGCTAATATCTGGTATCCTGAATAACTAACTTAAAGATAATAATATGTAATGCATTAACCATTGTTACCCTCCTATTATGTTGTTTTGAAAATTTATTTTTTTTATTTGTTTTGTTTTTTCTTCTCTTTAAAATTAAAAAAAATTCCTTTCATGAAAATTAAAAAAAATAATTTTAAAATAGACTACCTGAAATAAAAGACCCAATCACGAAATGGGCAAGGGCCGGTGAGATGGCTCAGCGGCTTAAGCGCCTGCCCTGCAAGCGCGAGGGCCCGAGTTTGACTCCCGGAACCCACATACGAAAAAGGGGCTGGTGATATCGCTCAGCGGCATGGGCGCCTGCTGGCACGCAAGGTCCTGAGGTCGACCCCCCGGTACCCACAAAAAAAAAAAAAGAAATGGGCAAGTACAATGAATAGACACTTCTCAGAGGAAGAAGTACAAATGGTCAATAAATACATGAAAAAATGTTCAACGTCTAACTGCCATTATAGAAATACAAATTAAAACAATGCTGTTTCCATCTTACACCAGAAAGAATGGCAACCATGAAGAAATAAAAAAAATAGCAAATGGTGGCATGGCTATGGTGAAAAAGGACCCATCTTACCAGTACGCTGTTGGTGAGAATGTATACTATTACAACCACCATAAAAATCAATATGGAGATTTCTCAAAGAAATAAAACTACAAATCCCATAGGACCCAGCAATCTTTCTTCTAGACATGTTTCCCAAAGAGCTAAATACATCATACTGCAGTGAAACATGCATACCAATGTTTATTGAAGCACAATTCATAACAGCTAAATCTTGAAGCAGACTTATACCAATCAACAGATGATTTGATAAAGAAAATGTGGTATCTATATATAATGGAATACTCCTTGGTTATAAGGGACAAATTCGAGACATTTGTAGGAAAATGGATGCACTTGGAAAATGTAAAGTTGAGTGAAATAAATTAGACACACAAGCTTAAATACTGTATAGTATCTTTTACTTGAATAAGGTGACATACAAAAAGCACAATAAAGAAAGAATACGAGGAAACAATGGGATAGATCTCTTGCAGATGGGACGGCATACTGGAGACTGAAGGTGAAATGAGAAGTGAAGGGGAAGGGGAAATAAGTAGAATAAAGATATACCATGTTCAGGAACCTAATAACTTCAGTGAATTTAAACATTTTATGTCAGAAACGTGAGATAAGATTAATGACATCTACAAAAACAAAAAGGAGGAAGGAGATTTAGAGGAGAAAGGAAGGAGTCAGGCAGGAAAGAAGAGACTTAAAAAAGAACTAAGCTGTATTATGTATATGTATCCATATCACAAGATGATTGTAAACTTCATGTACTGCAAATGTGTACTTTAAAACATAGCATTAACATTCCTTCCTGTAACCAACACGGCTATTACATTGGCCCATAACCGTGCCACTTGTCTTATTGTACAAATGGCATGCACTTTCAGCCCATAAAGAAAGCATGGTTCTATCCTCTCTAGCATTTCCGCCTATATTCTTTGGTCCAAGCTAGTCTCTGTTTCTATCCCACACTTTTCCCTTTAAAAGGGTCCATGCGCAGACCTCTCTTTGTCTTGTTCACTGCCCCTAGGGATGTATTCTCCCCTCCAATAAACACTTTGTTTTCTATTCTGACTTGGTAAATTCTTTTACTTCCTTTGTTACCAGCCTCTGCAACACAGCCTCACAAAGCAGAAACAGCACAAGCAATTCCCTACAGCAAATGTTCACCAAACATAATTTAATAACTGCCTAAAATTTACTGTGTATTCCTCATAATCTGTTTTATGGTGTCACTACTGGATAGTCAAGTACAATGACATTCTCTAACTGAAAAATACTGTATGTATAAACCATCATTTGAATCTGCACATTTACTTAGAACAAACCCCTAGAATGTGTAAACTTTTAAAAGCTGATTAATGTGGCCAGGCATGGTGATAATCTCAGCTACTTGTGAAGCTGAGACAGGAGAATCATGAGATTGAGACTAGCCTGAGCAATTTAGTGAGGCCCTATCTCAAAATTTAAAAATTATAAGGGTTGGGGAAGTAGCTTACTGGTAGAGCACTTCTGAGTTCAATCGTTAGTACTAAAAAAAAAGGCTATTAATATGTATAGCTAAATAGTTATCCTGAAAGGTTCCAGAACATTTTATATGAACAAAACATTTATAGAGAAGCTAAAATGGGTCATAGTGAAATATAAGACTCAGAAAATCAGACTTTGAAAAGTGACTCTGACACGTACTAAGCTTATTAGTCAGGATTTTCCAAGGAAACAATACTTAAAGGTGCATCCTTGCCTGCACACCGGAGGATCTTGCTTATTCATGCATGGATTTAAATAACTAGCTAAAGAGAGGAGAGGAGGAAAAGGGAGATTATGGTTCAGATTTTAAGGAATTGGATGATGCAATAGTGGAGATAGTGGAGATTTTGTGAGTCCTAAATCTGGTGGGGTGATCTGGCAACCTGGACAATCAGGGAGGAATTGCAGTTCCAGTTGAAAGGCAATTGGCTGGCAGAACTCCTTGGTCAGTGGAAGGCAATCTTTGTTCTGTTGATGCCTTCAATCTATTGGCTGAAGCATATAATCCACATTAAGGAGCGTAATCTGCTTTACTCAAAGTTCATTGATCTAGGGCTGGTGAGATAGCTCAGCAGCATAAGCACCTGCCTTTCAAGCGCGAGGTCCTGAGGTCCACCCCTGGTACCCACATTAAAAAAAAAAATGTTTATTGATCTAAATGTTAATCTCTTAAAATAAACCTGCATGGAAACCTCTAAATTAATGTTTGACCAAATAGTCGGGCACAAGTGAGTTCTCCATATAAGAGAAACTATGTGATACTGAAGCTTGTGTGTCAGTGTTACTTCACTTAGCATTATGATCTCAAAGTACATCCATCTTCCTACAAACAACTCGTTTATCCTTTTTACGGCAAAATAGTACTCCACTGTGTATATATGCACTTTTTTTAATCCATTCATCTGTTAATGGACAAATAGGCTGTTTCTAATATTTAGTTGTTATTAATTGCACTGCTATAAACATGGGTATACAGATAACACTGTCACATGATGTCTTTAACTCTTTTGGGAAGATACCTAGTAAGGGAATACCTTGGTCAAATAGAATTTCTACTATTAGTTTTTTGAGAAATGTGTGCTTCCATTTTGATTTTATTAAAGAGCTTGAAGAGTACTGGAATTAAATCTTCTCTAAAGTTTTTGTAGAATTTGGCAGTGAATCTATCAGGACCTGGGCTTTTCTTAGTTTGTATTTTTATCATTATTATTATTACTTCTTCAATTTCACTGATGGATATTGGCTTATTCAGGATTTTCACATCTTCTTGGTTCAGCTTTAGTAGTTCACATGTATCTAGGAATTTATCTATTTCCCCTGAATTTTCCATTTTATTAGAGTACACGTTCTCAAAATAGTTACTGATAATCTTCTGGATTTCATGAAGATCTATTGTGATTTCACTTTTTAAATCTCTAATTGCATGGATTTGGGTCTTTTCTTTCCTTATTTTGATAAGATTAGCTAAGGGTTTGTGTTTTATATTTAATCTTTGAAAGAACCAACTCTTCAATTCATTGATTCTTTGTATTTTTGTCACAATTTCATTAATTTCTGCCCCAATTTTTATAATTTCCTTCCTCATATTAATTTTGAGTTCAAATTGTTCTTGTTTTCCTAGGGCTTTGAGGTATATTGTTGGGTTATTTATTTGAGCTCATTCTATTTTTCTGATGTGGAAGTTCAGTGCTATGAACCCTCCCCTTAGGGCTGCTTGCATTGCATCCCATAGATTCCAATATGCTTTACTGGCATTATTGTTTGTAGAAACTTTCCAATTTCTTTTCTAATTTCTCCTCTGACCTATTGATTATTCAAGAGAATATTGTTTAATTGTTGCATGTGTTTGCATGGTTTATGTGGTTTCTTTGGCCACTGATTTCTAGTTTCATTGCACTATAATCTGATAATATGTATCAAAAGAATTTTGATTCTTTTGTATTTACTTAAGCATGCTTTACTGGCTAGTATATTGTCTATTTTAGAGAAAGTCCCATGTGCTGCTGAAATGAATGTGTATTTTGTTCTTGTTGGATGAAACACTCTGCAGGTATCTATTAAGTCCATTGGTTCAAAGGTTTGGTTCAGCTCTGATATTTCTTTGTTGATTTTTTTGTCTACTTGATTTGTCCATTTTTGACAGTGGGGTACTGATTTTCCCCATTACAACCATATTAGTGTTTATCTGATTGTTCTTGTCCACTCGTGTTTGTTTTATGAAGTTGGGTGCACCAGTATTTGCTGCATATATAACTGTTAACTTTTCCTGTTGAATTGTTCCCTTAACTAATATGTAGAGACCTTCTTTGTCTCTTCTGATCAGTCTTAGCTTGAAATTCACTTTGAAATTAAGATAGTAACTCCTGCTTTTTCTGGGTTCCCATTGCATGGAATATTGTTTTCCATCCTTTGATTTTTAATCTGTGGGTATCTTTTGAATTAAATATGTTTTTTTGTATGCTGCATATTGTTGGGTTTTATTTTTCTTGATCTAGTCAGCCAATCTGTGTCTTTTGATTGGGGAATTGAGGCTGTTCATACTGACTGTTCATAGTGAGAGGTATTAACTTATTCCTGTCATTGAATTATTTTCCTGTTGCTAATTTTCTCATTTTCCCTCTTTTTTTTATTAGCTACTCATCCCACTATGTGTATTCATTATTTTTGGATTATTGATATTGTTGGTTCATTGTCTCCTTCTAGGATACCCTTGAGAATTTTTTGTTATGTTGGATTGGTGGTCATGAATTTTAGGAGGTGCTTCTTGTCATGGAAAAACTTTATTTCTCTATCAATTTTAAGGGAAAGTTTTGCAGGATACATAAGTTGGCATTAGAAGATGTTATATTTTAGGGCTTGAAACACTTCACTCCAGTCCCTCCTGAACTTGAAGGTTTGTGTAGAGAAATCTGCTGTAATTCTAATATGTAACTGTAATTACATATAATTAACTTTGTATGTAATTTGTTGCCTATCTATAACAACATTTAAGATTTTGTCCCTGTGATGGACTTCTGAAATTTTGAGTACAACATGGAGTGGAGAGTTTCTCTTTTGTCCATGGCTATTTGGTGTTCTATATGCCTCACTTACCTGTATGTGTATTTATTTCCCTATATTTGGGAAGTTTTCTGTCATTTTTTCTGTGAACAGGACTTTTTGTTGTTTTCTGATTTTTCACTTATTCCAGTTATTTTTAGATTAGTCTTCTTTGTATCATCTAGCAGTTGTTGGATCAATTTTTCATTTTCTCTTGCTGTTTTTAAAGTGTCTTTCAGTAATTGGTTTTTAAAGGTATCACTGTCTTCTAATTCTGAAATTCTGTCCTCACATTGGTCTGTCCTGCTGCCCATACTTTCAACATGATTTTTTTTTATGTGGGTACCGGGAACCAAACTCAGGACTTTGTGCTTGCCAGGCAGGCGCTTATGCCACTGAGCTATATCACCGGCCCTCAACACAATTTTTAATCTCCTATATTTCTGATTGAAACCTTTTCATGCACTCTTGTTCTTTGGCGAACTGGTCATTCATGTTTTGTTTTGTATTGTTTTGTTTAGCTTATCTAGCTTTCTATTAGTGTCTTCTGAGAGTTCTTCCATCTTTTCATTTATTACTTCCATTATATGTTTAGTTATATCTCCTCAAATCCCACTGAGTATCTCCATGAGCTGTTTTCTAACTTACTCTTATATGTTTGTGAGTAATTCAGTAATTGTGTGGCTTATACTATTCTGCCTCTTGGTAACCCTTTCATTGCTTCAGGAAAGTTGGGGATTTCAGGAGGCATGTTTTTACCTTTTCTTCCCATGTTGCTATTGTTTTTGTTTGTTTACTTGTTTTATTTTGTGTTGAGAATTGTGGATGCCTATAGTCTTAAGCCTCTGTTTTACAGTGTTGTAGTATGGGGGTGGCTATCAATACCCCTTTGCCACACCCCAAATTTGACCACCTTGTTTATTTTGGGAATGGAGGATGCAGTGTAGTTAGTCCAGCAACAAAGTGCTCTGGGAATGCATTCTAGGATTGTTAATGTCACAAAGGCAATCTGAGTGTTGGCTTACAGGGAAACAGTGACAATATGTGATCTTGTTAATACAAAGTAAAACAGCTATAGTAGTTTTGACCAGAACAAATCAGATATTAACACACTATAAGAACCAGTTATGCATCACCCTTATTTTTAGAGAGGAAACTGTCAGGTAATATGGACTAAATGTAACAGCTATATCTCTTCTAATGATAGAAAAGAATTCAACAGCAATTTTACAGAGTTGACTATCAAAGGATTAACAAAACTCTATGGTTATACTATTAAAGATTTAGAGTTTGTAAATGGGTGATGCAAAAAGAAAATTTTGAAACCTTAAACTCTATAACATGAGGAGAGAGAAGTGGTGCAAAGAATCTTATTGGGAAGTAGAAAGATGTCTATAGAATTGGATAAGGGTAGGACAAAAAACTGGCAAGAATAGAACATAAAAGAAAACAAAGGGCAAAAAGAAAGAAATTATTCATACAGTAAAAATAAGAAAGAAATAATAAGGGGAGAAAATTTAAAAGTGAGAAGAGGAAAAATAGAGAAATAAAAGAAGAAAAAAGATTAGAAACAAGGCTGAAGAACAAAGGAAGATTAACACTCAAGGATCTGTTGGAGAAGACAGGAGGGAAGGAAAGAAGAAAAAAACTAGAACAAAACTAAACTGAAAACAATGTTCACACACACACACACACAAAGCAATTAAAAAAAATTCCAAATTAACAAAAATAAAAGAAAACCAAAAGCAAAGAAAAAAAAAGAGAGTAATTTCTCTGTGATTTCAATCCTGTAGTTATCATCTGCAGTCTGTAGCTTTTTAGTGGTGTCCTATTTAATGCATCACTCTGCTTTCACTGGTAGACAGAGGAGGCAGTCAGAGCCCAGGCCCCTGCTGGGTAATTACCAGCAAGCTGAAAGTAGGGTTAGGGTGGGTACCCATTCTATGGGGTACCCATAGAAATTTAGGCTGAACCTGGCCTGTGGTTGTGAAGGTAATGCCTGGGTCTTTTAGCTTATAACACTCTGGTTATCTCTTGTCAACTCAGGCTGACCATGGCTCCCTGACCATGCACACCTCTCATGGTTGTTCCTCACCCAGTCACTGTGGGAGTTTAAAACTGAGAGCCCTGAGATAAAGCCAATGTATGGTAGCTCCAAGTCCCAGATTCAGTTAGCCCCTCTCTAGAATAGGGTCCAATTAAGCATTCTCTCCAGGGGATATGACAGATGCTTGGATTGGAGTCACCCACCAGCTGTTTCAGCACAGCATCTATGCCCCATTCCACTGGGGTGTTTCTCCCTGAAACCCTGTGGTGTCACCCACTTTCACTGTGTCTCTGTACATTCAATCTTCCTTTCTCATGAGCCATGAGCCATGAGCTAGGGAGAAAGCATAGATTGCCCCTTACTCTTTCTGCGTTATGGTCTGTCTCTTCAATTTCTCTGTAGGTCCCAATATCCCCATCAAATCCTTCCTGGGGCTCAGGGATCCACCACCCTCCCTTTTTCCTTCCCCAAGTTTTATTTTCCAGTATGTGGGTTCCAAATCTTGGAAAGGCTGATTTGTTGCTGCTTACCACTCCTCCATCTTCCCAGAAGTCCCCAGTTCATCCATGTAGTAGCATGTGCATTTCATTTTTTTTCTTGCCAAATAATATTTTGCTGGGAGAGTGTACCACCTTTTGTTTATTCATTAATCAGTTTATAGATGTGATTTATTTAAATATCTGAGCCATTAAGAATAATGCTTCTATTGCACTACTGTTCAAGTTTTGGTGTGGACATACATTTTATTTCCTTGGATATATACCTAGGAGTAAAATGGCTGGGCCATATGGCAACCCTGTGGTTAAGATTTGGAGGAACTGCCCAACTATTTTCCAGAGCGGCTGCATCATTTTAAAATGTTACCAGTAATGTGAAAGTGTTCTGATTATTTTAATTATTTTAACAATGTAATTTTGTGTAATATGTACACACAAATGTACAAATATTGGCTAGATAACATTGTATATTTTTATCATAAGCATAGTGTTTTAAAGTATAACATGGAATGATCAAATCTAGCTAATTAGCAAATGGACCATCTCACACATCATTTTTGTGAGGAGAGGACATAGCATCAACTCAATTTTTAAGAATATAATGTATTGGGCTCAGCGGCATAAGCACCTGCTTGGCAAGCGCAGGGGCCCGAGTTTGACTCCCAGAACCCACATACAAAAAAAGGTCCAGTGATATCACTCAGCGGCACAGATGCCTGCTGGCACACGAGGTCCTGAGGTCGACCCCTGGTATCTACAAAAAAATTTAAAAAAAGAATATAATGTATCATCATTAACTATTGTTACCCTGTTCCACAATAGATCTCTTGAAATGTAATCCTCTTATCTGACTGTAATTATGTATCAATTCACCAACAACACACATCTCTCTTCTGGCTCCTAACTAACTCCATCTCTGGTAATGCAATGGCAAACAGAAACACTGAAACAACACCCAGGATTTGGAGGCAGATTTATTTTACACTGATAGGCACTGATAGGGATCATTCCCAAAATATCAGGCCCTGATCTCTAGTAGTCTAGGGCTTATATGAGATAAGCAAGCAGGAAGTACAGAGGCAGAATGACTTGTCAATTGGGCATTGGTTTATATGATGTGCATCATAGTAACCAGCTATGCATCACAGTGACCAGCCATTTCTAAGAGACAGAAGCAACCAGAACTGGAACAGGAACTATTACCCGGGCAACTAAGAAACTGAAGTATACTGGCTGGGGGGGCATTTTCTGTAACATTAATCACCATTGTTGTAGTCAGGGTTTACAAGGGAAAAGATTTAACATAGGACACATAATTTATAGAATTTTATAATATTCACCCAAAGAGTCAAATGCAGAAGAGTTCAGGAAATCTGTCCACACACTAGAGACCCAAAGAATCTAGGTGAGGGCCTGGATCCCACAGCAATGTCTTGCATGAGTCCAGCTGAAGACGTAGAGCCCATGGCAATGTCCTCCATGAGTCCAACTGGAGGCCTAGAGCCCATGACAATGTCTCATGCAGTATGTATCAAGGATCTGCACTGGGAGGGCCCAAAGTTCAGTGGTGGAAGCTAGAAAGTCAGCACCAGGGGGATGAAGGATGTGTACCAGCAGGCTGAAGGATCTGCACTGGAGCCAGGAAGCAACACTCAAGGTACGGACCAGAGCTACCCTGAAGAGAACTGCAGCCATCCTCAGCGATGGCAAGGACCCAAGCTCCTCTGACAGTGAGAACTGCTGAGTTCATATCAGGAACGTCAGCATGACAGGCTTCTCCAGGAAGATCAACTGTGCCACATCTTCTCCTCTAGTTCTCTTTTTTATGTTTTTGGCAACAGCCTTCAGATGGGTCTTCCACACCCAGGACCATGCTGACTCAGTTCAGCTGGGTGTTACAAGTTGAACGTTAATTAATCCATCACAACCATTATACTCTGGACTTCAATGAGATCAATATTTTTAAATTCCACATATAAGTGAAATCATTCAGTATTGGTCTTTCTGTGATTGGCTACTTTTACTTAATTAAATGTCCTCCAGTTTCATCCATGCTGTTATAAAAGGTAAGATTTCATTTTTTTTCTATGAAAAAATGTTATTCTGTTTTTTTGTAACTTACTTTCTTTACATATTAATCCACTGGTGAATAAATAATCTGACTTAAAATTGGGCAAAGATATGAATAAATATATCTCGAAAGAAGGCAGAAAAATTGGCCAACAGATATACTAAAATGTTTATCATCACTTAATCACCAGGGAAATGCAAATCAAAATTACCATGAGATATCATATCAAACTAATCATATATTATCAAAAAGATAAAAAACAAAAGTGTTGACAAGTATGTAGAGATAAAGGTACTCCTATATATTGGTGGCTGGAATGTAAGCTAATAGAATCATTGTGGAAAACAGTATCCAACAATGTCACTACTGGGTATACATCCAAAGGAAATAAAACCAATATGTCAAAGACATATCTGCACTCCCATGTTTACTACAGCACTATTCACAATAGCCAAGATGTAGAATCAATTTAGTGTTCAACAATAGATCAATGCATAGAGAAATGTGATATTTTAATGATATATTTTTCAATTATGATCTTAGTGGTCTTCTAAGGCTTTTAAAATTCATCTTGGGCTGGTGAGATGGCTCAGCGGCTTAAGTGCCTGCCTTGCAAGTGCGAGGGCCCGAGTTTGACTCCCGGAACCCACATACGAAAAAGGGGCCGGTGATATCGCTCAGTGGCACGGGTGCCTGCTGGTGCACGAGGTCCTGAGGTCGACCCCCAGTACCCACAAAAAAAAAAATTCATCTTAAATTGTACACTAACTTAATTTTGGGAGATATAAACACTTTACTAATAAGTAGCTTTATCTCTCCTCCCCCATTTGTGCTACTATTATGTTTAACATGTATATATGTCAAGTGCCACAATATATTGGCTTAATTACATTGTGTAATTTTGTTTTAATGACTGTAATATTAACATTATTTATGCTAACATTATTATTTGCCACTTTTTGTTCTCTTTGCTTCTTCTTGTGTATTTAGTTACCATCTAACATCATTTCCTTATCCTAAAACAGCTCAGTTTCAGTAGTGAAATGGTTTCACGGGGGAGAGGTTTCTCTCTGCTGCTCACACCACCATGCCAGAAGTCAATCTGACTAAATTCTACAAGGAAAAAATTAGTCGTGGATTCCTTCAAGTCCACAGCACCCTGAAAGAATCATAATGCATGATTTCAGGCTGTCCAGATGAGGAATGAATATGCTTACTGGGAAAGTCACATTTCTGACAGACTTTATATTGTTGGCATATGCTCTTACTCCTAAACTCGGTGCACCAGCAAAAAGAAAGGAGGGCCCTGAAATGTTAAGAATCAATCTAGAGGACTCTCCTGGATTGGAAATGAAACACCAAATACTTAATAGGATTGAGCCACTCTGATTACAAGCACATACTAGAGGCTGCAGAGGATAAAGTAAACAAACAGTTTCACTTAAACATCTCAGAATCTGAGTACTATAATTCTTAAAAGCCTAATAAATCTACTTTGAAATTTCACGATTGAAAAATCCATGTAAAAATAAACCTATTATGGAATCCCTTCCAGGCAACAATAAAAGGCCCATCAAGAAAAAGGTAAAAATCTTCTAGAAAAAAAAGTAAGCAAGTAACTTAAATGTCAGGGAGAAAATGAAAAGTTGGGTCATTTTGAACCTTGTAATTTATTTAACATCAAATCTTCAAATCAATTGTATACTTTACCTCAAGTTAGAGAAGTTATCACAGCATAGGAGGAAAATATTGGAAAAACTTCACTCTCCAAGTACTGTAATTTAGCTCACAGAATACTTAACTAATGGCTGACTAACAGCAAGGAATAGTACAAAGAATTAGAGTAATAAAGGTCTGGCAGTCCAAAAATGCAGGAAAATGTTTCAGCAGGTACTGCTGAGAAAGCAGCCTTAGGATACACGAGGGCTGAGAAAGAATTGGCATAAATGTTTGGTTTGGAAGCACTTGTACAGGGGGCCTAGAAACATTACCGTTCCTTTGGAATCAGCTATAGAGACATAAAACATCACCATTTAGGGCAAGAAACCAGAAGGTGCTAGGCATGGAGGTGCACACCTGTAATCTCAGCATCTAGGGAGGCTGAGAGAAGACAATCTCAAGTCCAAGACCAGACTGGGAAGCTTAATCCTGTTTCAAAAATTGAAAAGTTAAAAGAATTAAAAGTGCTACAGATGTACCTCAGCACTTCCTGGGTTCAATCCCCAGCATCACACACACACACGCACACGTCAGAAGGATAAGATCTAGGGCCGGTGAGATGGCTCAGTGGCTTAAGCGCCTGCCCAGCAAGCGCGAGGGCCCGAGTTCGACTCCCAGAACCCACATACGAAAAAGGGGCCAGTGATAGCGCTCAGCGGCACGGGCACCTGCTGGCGCACGAGGTCCTGAGGTCGACCCCCGGTACCCAAAAAAAAAAAAAAAAAAAAGAAGGATAAGATCTAGTCCTTGTTGCCACCACAGGAAGAACCCTCCACAAAATACAGAATATCTGGAAACAAAAATCCCTCTAGTTTAACATGAGCCATCACCATGATGGTAGGAGTTTAGGATCTGAGATCAGAGCTCTTTTTCCTGTTTCTCATCCTCTCAGTCTGTGCTCTCTCCAGTTGTGATGATCAAGAATTCAGCCCAATCGTTTTTGTTTAGACTAGATCTTGATATGTAGCCCAGGCTGGCCTCAAACTAGCAATCCTCCTGTCTCAGCCTCTTGAGTGCTGGGATTGCTGGTATGCACCAATACATCTAGCCAGCCACAGACTTTTTTGAGGGTGTAAAGCCAACGGAGTTATTCAAAGGGGTAAACATTTTTTTTTAATCTGCCTATCTCTCCATCTTCATCCTGATTATCCATCAGACAGACACCAACTCTGCAAGTCCCAGGGTGATACCTCCAGTGAGTTTTTGGTCTCCAGAGCTGGGCTGGCTCCTGTGTATGGAGGAACATTTTCCTATTTTTCTACCAAGTGAATCACTCCCATTTTCAAAGCTCATCTTAGGGAGCTTATCCTTTTAGAGGTGATCCATGTTTATATCAAGTTAGAGATACCTACTGGCAGACTTGCCCAGCACCTAAGGGCTTCCTTCTGGCACAGTTTACTGTTTAGTTTCCTCCTTTCTAGTCCAATGTTCTCAAATTTTAACATTCCTCAGGATCAACTGGAGGGCTTATTAAACTATAGATTGCCATCCCCAACTCCAGAATATCTAAGTAAGTAGGTCTGAGTCAACATGATCTGTGCCAAGACCAAACTGGCAAAGCTTCAGCAACCCATTTCTAACAAGTTCCAAGCAATGCTTATGTAGCTAGTTCAGGAGCACACTTCAGAACCACAGCTCTATACTGCAAGCACCACAATCTGTATGCATTTCCATGTTACCAGTACATATCCAAAGGTCTAGCACTTATTATCTTCCCTAGTGCTCACTGAATGAAGGTTACATCAACAGAATCAATCAGTTCACATACCAAAGAAATTGAAATAACAAATACAGTTCCTCAAAAGTGACAGCCATCCAGTGTAACTATTTCATGGATGAGGACGATATATAGCCCTTTTCTAATTAGCAAATTATCAATTTATTTTTAATGGTTGCCACCGGCAAACATGAATAGACATGCTATACAACAATAAAGTGAGCCAAGAAACAAAATTGAAAAGTTCAAGATTATCTAGGCTTCTGATAAAGGTATGTGTTCATTTCCTTCACGAGGAATACAAGATGCAATAATTAACCTGGAATTAACTTGTCTTGATATGTACCAGCTTGGCCAATCTTTAGCTCGCCTGATCGATTCCTTAGTTTTGCTCATTTTTATTTACCAATCCTGTGGGCCTCCCCTGGTCCCCTCTTACTCCCTGAGTTTGAGGGCTGGAACCTGGGTGTTTTAGGTTGTCTAACAACAAGTGACAGTGTTTTGTGTTGTTTTGTTTTCTTTTCTTTTCACATCTATTTTTTTTTGTAATAACAGGATATTTAACACCACTGATAACATGTTTTAAAAAGTTATAAATGAGATAGCATTATTCTACTCAGAATCATATAATGGCTTCATTTCTTACCCCAAGTAAAGCTAACATTATTAGACTAGCTCCCAAAACTCCATGTGCATCATCGTGAGGTAAGCCATTTTCCATTCTGATTTCACACCCTTCAATGCTCTTCCTTAATCCCCCCACCCAAGCCACAAGGGCTTCCTCGCTCATCTACCAAAGGCACTTTTAAATTTTGTACTTTGCTCTGCTCAGCGCTCTTCCCATAGTTTCACGCAGTTCCCTCCCTCATCACCTTTGGGTTTTTATTCAAGTGTCATATTCTCAGTAAGGCCTTCCCAGAACTCATTTAAACTGTATAAATCTCCTTCAACTGCCCTCATTTGCTTTAGTCTTCTCCATAGCACCTCATTCACAACTGTATATTAAATATTTTACTTATTACTTTGTCTATTATCTGGCTTCCCCATTAATGTAAAATATGTAAGGGCAGCATTTCATCTCTTTGTCCTCTGGCATATCCTCTGCTGCATTCAAGTACTGATCTGCTGTTTAGCTGCAGGGGACAGGATCCACTAATAGCTTCCAGCTCTGCCTTGCACAGAGTCATACTTACCCAGTGGCAGACCAACCCCAGGGTCTGCCAGTTGGTCCTTGGCGCAGGTCATATTGACCGATAATAGTTACTAACAAAGACCCTCAACCTTAAGATGAACCTGTGTCACCATTTGATTTCTTCTTCTTCCCAAACCTGCTTCTTCTTTCTTCCTTTCACAGATACTTATCTCTAATAAACATACTATACTCAACTCTTGTCTCAATATCTCCTTTCAGAAATCCCCAACCTATAACAGCACTTAATAAATACTTGCTAAATGATTGAATAAAGGAACTCCCTTGGATCACCAGTGGCCCCACCATTATTCCAGCATTGGGTTTCTAGCATAATGCCCAAAAACAGGGGCAAGAGTACCTCAAAGGAAGTGATAGTTAAATTAATATTGAAAGCTGAGGAAGTTTCAGATGGATGAACAGGGAAGGGGATTTCTGCTTGAGCATCCAGGCCTATTACTACACAAGGAAGCCTGAAAGAAGACCTCAGTGATGAGGGGAAGTGTGATGAAGAGGAGAGAAGTCATTTTTTTCTCTATATTATTATAGTCTTTGATGGCCCAATTGAAAATCTCTGAATGTCTATTAAAACCAGAGCCCTAGTTATTAGCAACAAGAATGCTGATTCCAGGGTAGGGTTGCAGTAGTGGTAGAGGATTCACCTACCATATGTGAAGCCCTAGGTTCAATTTCCAGCACCAAAACAAAATGGCCCCCCATCCCTCTGGGAAAAGAAAGACCCTGTGGCACGCAGAATGATAACCCTCCCCATCCCAAAATATTGCCATCTTAATCCCTGGAACTTGTGACTATGTGAACTTACACAGCAGATTAGTTAACTATGATTAACATGATTAAGTTAACAATATTGAGATAGGGATAATATTCTATAATATACTGTAGAGTATACAGGTGAACACTGTAACCATGGGATCCTTATAAAAGGGATGAGGGTCAGAGAGAGATTGAAAAATGCTATTTTGCTGGCTTTCAAGATGGAAAAAGGAGTCTTAAACCTCCAGAAGCTAGAAAAGAGGAGAAATGGATTTTTCTGAAGGTTCTCCAGAAGAAATTTAGTCCTAATGGCTCTTTAGTTTTATTCTAGGCAAACCCATTTTAGACTTCTAACCACCATAACTTTAAGGTAATAAATGTGTATTGTTTTGAGTCATTGTCTTTGTGGTAATTTCTTTTTTTTTTTTTTGTGGGTACCGGGGGGTCGACCTCAGGACCTCGCGCGCCAACAGGCATCCGTGCCACTGAGCGATATCACCGGCCCCTTTTTCGTATGTGGGATCCGGGAGTCGAACTTGGGCCCTCGCGCTTGCAAGGCAGGCGCTTATGCCACTGAGCCATCTCACCGGCCCTGTGGTAATTTCTTACAGCAGCAACAGGAAACTAATACAGATCTTCCCCTACAAGGAGTCCTCTCTCCCATCTTTTCCTGCTGTACTTCTTCTTATCTTCAAGTCTTGATATAAACACGAATTCCTCCAAAGAGCCTCACCCAAGGCCAAGTCCTAAAAATATTAGATGCTCTGAAGTCCATCCATTGTATTCTTTTCTTCCCCAATCATTGCACATATATTTTACAAGCTACTGTTTAATAGTTGGTGTCTGACCTCGTTTCTCTGTCCCCAAGATAGAATTTCCATGAGGTCAATCACTTGGATTTTGTCCATTACTTGATACATACTACAAAGTCATAATAAAAACATAAATATTAATTATGTAATTAGAGAGAAGTACAAATACTTCTGTACTTACTTGTTAGAAAAATTAATACATTAAGTTATACAACAAATGGGTCTTAGAGCTTCCAATTGTTCTCTAAAAGAAAAATGCCCCTTTTGTGTTTCTTTGTTTCAACAAATTTATTTATTTTTTTATGGACCTGGCAATTGAACTCAGAGCCTCTTTCAGGCTGGCTGAGCACTCTAGTGCTGAACTACATTGCCAGCCATTTCTTAAAGTTTTATTTTGAGGAAGGTTCTCACTACATTGCTATGTTGTCCAGGCTGGCCTTGAATTTGCGATTCCCCAACCTGAGCATCCGGAGTAGTTGGAATTATAGGCGTTCACCACTATGCCTGCCCAGCTTGTTTCAGCTATTTTTTTTAAAAAATGTTAAATCCTGAAAAGTGACTCTGGGCTTTACCCCAGGCCAAATTGTACCATTTATTGAAAGCTTTAAGTCGTGTCAGCTGATAATGAGACCTTCATGAACTTTTCTTATTTTTGAAAGCAGTGAGAAACAAGCCCTTTTTAACTTTCTGTTTCACCAAAGTTAAGACCTTAAGGAAACAGTCTTACAACCCATTCAGTGGTTGCTCTGTGATCCAGAGGGACAAGGTACACAATTCATATAAACTATTCTGTGACTATAGAAGGAGGAAAACTCATGTACCAGGAAACAAAGATTCTGCTCTGATACCTGCATAAGCCCCAGTGCATGTGTTGATCAGTGTCTTGTGGTCTTAGGTCTATGGAGGTAGGTTTTGGAAGTCTAGCCTTCAAAAAGGACAGGCCAAGATGTTTGGTGAATACATGTCAACAGTGATAGCAACAATGACAGTAACAGCAATCACTTAAGAGACCAAATCCTATGTGCCAGGCACTGTGTACTGCCATGCATTATGTTAATTACTTCTCACTATAGCCCTAAGAAGGATATGTGATTCTTATGCCCATTGTATAGCTGTGGAAACTGAGCTCGGTGAAGATAGAACTTTAAACCCAGGCACTTTTGACTCCAAATCTTATGTTTTTACCCATTTTGATGCCTCTTTCCCCAACCAGAATTTTCTCATCATAAACTGGATTTGTTCATTAGCTAATTAGTGCTTGAGTATGAACACTGACTTCATCTTACACGGTAACTACCCTAAGATGAATTGAGCTTTATTATGTCTTTAGCTGCATGTATGTAAAGATGACTTATTTTAGGCTCTGAGTTCAAAACAAGAAAAGTAAGATGTACAAAGAATAATAGAAGTAGTGAACCATGGTTGAAACAGATTTCAGTAACTTATTTCGGTGAGGATTTATCCTGACAAGACTGCAGCAGAAGAATATCCCTAGTATGAGTATTAATTGTGGTATGTAAATTTGACTGGACTAAGAAACACCTAGCAGGTTACTAAAGCACAATTCTGAGTATGTCTGTAGGGTGTTTCCAGAGATGATTGGCATGTAGGCCAGAAAATTGAGGGGAAAGACCCACCCCAATTGGTGGGTGGCACCATTCACTAGGCTTGTAGACTGTTGGTGGGAGTGTAGACTGGTGCAACCATTGTAGAAATCAGTGTGGAGGGCCGGTGAGATGGCTCAGTGGCATACGAACCTGCCTGGCAAGCACGAGGGCCCGAGTTCTACTCCCGGATCCCACATACAAAAAAGGGCCAGTGATATGGCTCAGTGGCACAGGCGCCTGCTGGTGCATGAGGTCCTGAGGTGGACCCCCGGTACCCACACAAAAAAAAGAAATCAGTGTGGAGATTCCTCAAAAAACTAGGACTAGGGCCGGTGAGATGGCTCAGCGGCTTAAGCGCCTGCCTGGCAAGCGCGAGGGCCCGAGTTCGACTCCCGGAACCCACATACGAAAAAGGGGCCGGTGATATCGCTCAGTGGCACGGGCGCCTGCTGGCGCGCGAGGTCCTGAGGTCGACCCCCCGGTACCCACAAAAAAAAAAAAAAACTAGGACTAGAGGTTCCATTCAACCCAGCTATTCCCCTGCCTGGTATCTTCCCAAAAGAATTAAAAGCATCATTCCACAGTGATATATGCACACCAATGTTTACAGCATCATAGTTTGTAATAGCTAAATTTTGGAAACAATACAAATGCCCATCAAATGATGAGTGGATAAAGAAGATGTGTTTTTTTAATACAATGGAGTACCACGCAGCCATAAAGTAGAATAAACTAAAGTCATTTATAGATAAATGGATGACCTTGAGACCATACTTTTAAGTGAAATAAGTCAGACACACATGTATAAATGATTCATTGTCTCTCTGGTGTGAGAAACTGAAAGTGTAAATAAGAACCAAAATGTATAGATATTGTGAAATAGGAAGAATTTGTTCAAAAGAAAAGGAAGAAAAAAGAAAAAATAGGAAAAAAGGATAAAATGGAAACAAAACTTTGAAAATAAGGAGGGGAAGAAGGGTTGAAAGGAGAGGAGTGGCCCGGTGAGATGGCTCAGCAGCGTAAGCACCTGCCTTGCAAGCGCGAGGGCCCAAGTTCGACTCCCGGAACCCACATACGAAAAAGGGGCTGGTGATATCGCTCAGCAGCACAGGTGCCTGCTGGCGCACGAGGTCCTGAGGTCGACCCCCCGGTACCCACAAAAAAAAAAAAAGAAAGGAGAGGAGTGGAATGGGAAGAAAGGGGAACTAAGATATGTCTTGTACAGGTACAAGTTCCTATGATGAATGCAATCATTACGTGTATCTAAGTTGTATCAAAAAACTTAATTTTTTTAAAAAGCTGGTAATGCTGAAAAAATAAAATACAGAAATAGAAGGGAAAGGAGAAAGTTGGTATGAATTTAAAGAGCTCCACTCTGCTTGACTGCATACACCTTTTGCTATATTGCCTGCAGACATCAGTCTCCAGTTGTCTTCAGCCTCTCAATACAGAACCATACCAGCCACTCTCTAGGGACCCTCCATGCCTTCACTCTTAAGCTGGTGCTGTGTCTTTGATTCCTCTTGCACCACAGCCTGCAGGTTCTTGGACTGGGCAACTACTGGATCTTCTGGCTCTCTAGCATGCAGATGAACACTGTGGACTCTTCCACATTTGATCCTGAAAGTCTACCTAATAAATCATAGATGATAGAGAGATAGATAGATAGATAGATTGATTGATAGATAGATAGATAGATGATAGATATGTAGGTACATGATAGATAGATGATAGATATGTAGATAGATGATAGATAGATGATAGATAGATGATAGATAGATAGATAGATAGATAGATAGATAGATAGATGATAGATATGTAGGTAGGTGATAGATGATAGATAGAAAGATAGATAGATGATAGATAGATAGATAGATAGATAGATAGATAGATAGATAGATGATAGATATTGTTCCAGAGAAGCAATACACCCCATCTAAATGGTTTTGGTTGCTCTGGATTCGGTTACTGTGGCAATGTATATGAAAACTACCAGATTTAGAGTCAGAATATCTGGATTTAAATTCTCCCTCTTTAGTACATATTGTGCAAATCTTGGAAGATGAAAAAAATCTACCTCAGTGTTCCAAAACAAATTAAAAGTATCACTGTATAAAAGATTATAACAATAAAAGTGACTAAATCTGACTTCACATTGAATCTAAAAAATGGCATATTCCAAAGGGAAATAGTTCTCATAGTCTTTTGTTGCAAAATATCAGTGTTATCAGCTGAAGTATTTTTCTGAATGACATTAGAAAGTGCTTAAGAACATGGATAAGTAACGTTTTTGCTTTAGAGCAATGACACCAAGATAGCCCCTTAAGGCTGATTATCAAATAGCCTTTGGTACTTTCAAATATAACATCACCATTTAATACCTATTTGTCTAGATTTAATTTTTAATTAGTAATTGGTATTTTTAAATGTCCTATCTTGTACCATTGTTGATATAAGTGTACCTAAGAATAAGCATGTCCTTAGAAAATGTTTAAGCTCATTTTAAGAATAAAATTTAACATTGGTAGCTAATTAATCCCTTTACATCCCTGTCATAAATTTCCTTGTCCAACATAGCATGTAATATCTCACTTATAAATAGCTAGTCACATTGACATAGTGTTTCTTTGCAAGTCACTTTTATCCCTCATTAAGTAGAAAAAAAAACCTTTTCAATTAAT
The DNA here is from genome assembly GCA_028451465.1 of Erethizon dorsatum. Classification (NCBI taxonomy): domain Eukaryota; kingdom Metazoa; phylum Chordata; class Mammalia; order Rodentia; family Erethizontidae; genus Erethizon; species Erethizon dorsatum. The sequence continues at coordinate 58,972,872 of CM051825.1, read as the reverse complement.
AAAATTGTGTAAGGCACCCAATATATTCAAGATTCCTATATACTGACTGGCAGAAGAGCAGTAGTAATATTCACAAGTAGCTTATTGGAATTAGGAAACTCTGTGTAGTAAAATTCCAATTAAACAGACCAAGTGGACAACTATATGTGAAGTTGCTTGCTAAAAATATGCAGTAAAGTGTCCCTGGTACTACATGGAGACATGTCATCTAGAATACTCAGAGAATACATGTCTACAAAGAAGCTGAAAGTCCTCATTCATACCCCACCACATTCTAGCAGCTTCCCCCTCAAAAATAGTAGTATTTGCTAGACAGTCAGACATCAGAAATGAAGAACAGATGTCAATCTTCAATGATATTTCTAAGAATTCTACATGTGATCCAGTCATTTCCAAAGAACTAGATTAATCAAGTGAAATGACAGGGGACTAGTAAATAGAGGTCCAAATGGGCAAAATGCAGACCTAGTAAGTCCTCAGGCACATTTTAGGGTATATTGCAAGTTTAGGAGACTGTAAGACACAAGTGGTTAATTAACGTTTATTATTTTTTTTAATTTTGTGTAAACATTTTGCTATATTTCTAAACTTAGGCTATGAGAACCTGAGAGGTCAAGCATGTGGATAAAGAGCACAATGTAATATTTAATGGATATGTCACCAAAGCATTGAGTTTTCCATGTGTAAGATATTAAAATTTATGAAGATTAAGATTACATCAATAAAGATTTCTGTGACTTGCTTTAGCAGTATCCAGACTACTTCCAAATGCCTTTTAACAAGAATAAGTAACATATGGCTTTTCAACACTTCCAATTTCCAGGGGATTATATTACTCTTTTTTTTGTGTGTGTGGGTACCAGGGGTCGACCTCAGGACCTCACACACCAGCAGGTGCCTGTACCACTGAGTGATATCATTGGCCCTTTTTCCGTATGTGGGTTCCAGGAGTCAAACTTGGGCCCTCACGTTTGCCAGGCAGGCACTTATGCCGCTGAGCCATCTCACCGGCCCTATATTACTCTTAAGACACTAATTTATTCTGCTTTCTCTGGTTGGATTCAATGTGATATAATCTTATTCCTCCAGGAAGACAATTCATTAAGTTAAAATTAAAAGTCATTTTATGTTAAGACATTGTTAGACTTCTCAGATAAACAGGCTCATGAAATGGACAATAAACCTGTGTACCATGTGTTCCAAAATATGGTTACCTTAAATATGCTAAGACATGACAGAATATAAAGTAGTCAGTGAGGAAGGTGATGCCTATAGACATAGCTCTAAGGTTTCATAACTGTGCAGCCCACTGACCTCAGTAAACAAGAGCCACTTGGATTCTGCTCCAGGAATGTGTTTCCTTCTCTTATTCTCCATGGTTGAAAACTCATGTGCATAATAAAAATAATAACAATTGTGAACAAAAATTACCTGAAATTGCAGACTTCACAGAGGAACAGAAGATAAAGAGTATCAATAGCAGGAAAAAGAGAAACAAGGCCTTTTAATAACAGCTGAGAATTGAATTCCCTAAGAAATTATCCAGTTAAGTCAAGATTTGTGCTTCAGTGTTATCATCACCAACTACTGTTCCCTTGGTGACTTTAGGGATTTTCTGAGGTACAGGTTGAGTGCTCTGATTGCCCCCAAAATAAATGTCTGCTCTTATCCCTGACAGATACACAATAGTCTTATTTGGAAAACGTTTCTCAAAAGAAGCAAGCACTCACCTCAGAGAGTATCCCTTGGGCACCCAGCATGTGTCCATATTAAATGTTTATCTGTTTAAGTAAATGGTTTACAAGATCCATATAAAGACTGTAAATAGTGAGATAGGACTAACCTTGTACCAAAACTCATACATATTCATTAAGATACTTCTTGCAAAAATGAAGGCTGCCACTGAGACACAGGTGTATGGAGCAGATGAACTGAATGAGTAATTTGCATCACATGTAAGAATTGTTATAGATGGCAAAGGTCAAAAATCATTAAGGTGTGCCATCTAATAAGATATAATTGCCTTTTCACTATACAGTGTGAGTTCCTTTAAAATACAGACTCCCAAGTGACACGACTGGAGCAAATCAATCACTCAATCTCTCAATCTCTCTCTCTCTTTCTCTCTCTTTCCCTCTCTCTCTCTCACTCTCTCTCTCTCTCTCAATATCTTTACACTATTTAATCAGAGTACTATTTTTTTTATAAGAAACAACAAGGGCATATAAAGGAGAAGAAAGTCACCAAGTCTCTCCTCTGTCAATAAACTTGCAGCCAAGTCTTATCACCCCAATTTTGTCAACTGACCTCATAGCCCAGCAGCAGCTTGATCTATAAGTGCATGAAGGTTTGTGTATCATCCACAGCTTCATAACTGAAAGGTGAAATTCTCACTGAGCACAGCTCCAATGACAATCCTCACCTTTATCAAAACCCAACCACATATTAAACCCCAGGGACCCTTTGACATCCTGGTAAGCTGCCACAGTGTTAATGAGCTCACTTAGAGACAGCTTAATATAAATCTATATGAAAACTCAGTAAAGCTCAATAAATACTAACATAAAAAATAAATATAATCTGAAGCTATTGACAAGGAACTGTTCATTCAGAACCTTGAAGGCCATACAAAGGGTTTTGGTTTTTTATCCTCAATTGTTGAGAAACTATTTAAGAGTTTAAAGTAGGAGGTACCAAGGTTCACTTTGCCTATTTCATATATGATTTCATCTCAATGGCCAGACTCTATTAGCGAGTACAGTGTCTTACATGTGTAATGTCCCCCTTCCTTCTGAAGCTCATATCAAAGAAACAGTGATATACTTTTTTCCTGAGGACCTTCCCACCTTGACTGGAATTTCCATGAGGGCAATAAATCAAGCCCAAACACTTTTTCTTGACATCGTCCAGGACTACCTGAATAAATAAAACTTGATTAATGAATCAACGAGTCATTTAGATACAAAATCTTCAAAAGGGGGCTGGAAAATAGCTCAATGATAGTGTGTGACCATAGCATACATGAAGTCCTGGATGCAATTTCCAACACCAAAATAAAATAAAATTATAAAGGAGGAAGAAGAGACTGAGCTGTTTTCTCATATTGGAAAAAGACCCACTGTGTGATACATACAAGTTCCTAATGTCCTAATATGTAGTATGATCAAGGCATGGGGTGAATGTTTAAAGTTTTTTAAAATGTGTCACAGTAAAAGATGTATTGCCTTAACCTCCCTCAAAATAGTGCTCCTCGCTTCCGACACACTTACGTCATCATTCTTGCCACTTTCTAAAGCAGTTTTGGAAGTCCTCCTTCATGAGTGTATTCAGTTGTGCTATCACAGCTGACTTAATGTCCTGAATGAATTGAAAATGACTTTGAAAAAAGCCAGCAGTCACACAATAGGAGGTCCAGTGAATGAAGTAAATAAAAACACACCACAGTATTTTTATTTGGCAGAAAGCATTGTAAATATTTGGAATTGATTCGGGACATGGTGACAGCCATGAAAAGACACTCATGAGACAGGACTTCTGAACTATTTCAAAAAAGTGGCAAGAGTGATAAGATAAGTGTGCTGGGAATAATGGGGAATACTTTGAGGGTAATTAATGGCAATCTCTCTTATACTGTAATAACGCTTTACTCAAACATTCACATCTTTCGATCATGTCTCATGAAAGAAGAATTCTGAGATGTTCTGAATTAAGTTACAGGCCAGAAAATGGAAGAAGGAAGAAGATAAGAGAAATTTGTTTTAACTGACTGCTTCAAGCTAAATAAACAAAGAAAAAAATACTCCACTTTCCTTTCCTGTATGCTGAAAATTGGCCATCGAGGGAACATCACTTTTTGCTTTTAGAATCAACCAACCAAGCAGCATCAATAACTTCACTCTATACATTACTCTCCTACTCCAGGACTTTGCCAACACTGCATTGTCCTGGCCTTTTATCTACAGCCAATGTAGGTTCAGTGTAAATGATTTATATTTTCTTATCTTCAAATTTTTACTATAAATTTGTTGGCTCCTCAGATCCAGTGAACATTTTTCCACCTGCTATATTGTCATGCTGCTGGTAACCTAGGGAATTTGTCTCAATACTAGTCTTTTTGTTTTTGGTTACCATCTTTAACAGCTTAACAAATCCTTATTTCAGTTTGGTCTCAAGTGTTCTAACCAACAGTCTCTTCCCTATGACATGATTTTCCTGTTTTGCAATAATAAGTCAGTACTGCACCATGTCTCTGTAGGAACTTCTATTTTAAAGGGAAGCCACCCTGTAGTTTTATCTCTTCTCTTGGAATGAACTATTTTTTCTTTTTAATTTTATTTATTTATTTATTTATTTATTTATTTATTTATTTATTTATTTATTTTTGCATCTTCCTTAACCTGATACAAATACTGACAAAGATTCTCCCCTAGACCAAACTCCAGACAGGATTTGTTAAGCCTGACTAGAGCCCATATTTGGGCATGCCCCCTAGAAGCTCAATTTTAGCAAGAATCCTGCTAAGTCAATTTGGCAAGAACTCCCACCCTAAATATTTGATCCTCCTCCTTATCTAATTGCCCTCCTCATCTTCACCATCCCCAAGATGATATTTAATCGCCCTTACTTGCTTTCTCCAAGAATCATTTTAGATCAATTTAGCCATAAACTCCCTTACATCTGACATCTCATCTTAGCAATTTTCTAGTCACTGACTCTAATCTTGCTCCTTGGCTAGAACTTCAAACTTTTCTTGTTGTATTTGGAGCTGAGCCCAACCTCTCCCCGCTACTGCCAAACATCCTTGTACTGGTCCCTATACCTCCCATCATAGTTCCCTTGAATAAAATGTTTTGCTGTGGTTTAATTACTACTATAAATAATGCTTTCCTTTAGAAACACACAAGAGAAGTTGCAAAATCTTCAAAGAGTGAAGTCAGTTCTCTTCTAAGGCAAAAAGTTTGTAATTTCTGATAAAAAAAAAGTACATGTACCAGACAGGTACAGGCAGGAAATTTAGATATATTATCATATTAGAACATGTGTAGAATAAATTGCATGTGTAATCTTCAAGCTAGATATCCTGGGCTCATGATACATTCAGCCAGAAGTCTTATGTTATTCTCACTATTCAATGAAAGTTTTACATAGTAAGCAGTCAGTAAATATTTCTTGGCAATAAAAAATCTTGGAGCTGCAAAGCCTTTTAACAGTCACTGATAATCTACATTCATATATTTTCTTCATGGGAAGAAAAGAAAAGTGACACTTTTCAGAAGGTTTTCCACCATGATTTAAAGTGCAAACAGCAGGGTTTCTAATAGACTATGAGGTAACTAAAAATTTCAGCTATCAAAAACATCCCACTTAATGTAAAACTTCTTGTTTATCTGTATTTTATCTATCAATGAAAAACCTTATTTTCCTACCTGATACACATATGTCTTTAGGAATACATATTTAAAAACATGATTTGACATTAAAAATAAAGTATATAAAGAGAAAGATAAACCAAGCCCTAAAAGAAAACAACCTCCAACACATATTGTTGTACCCTGCAAAATTATCTTGCAAATTTAACGGAAAATAACATACTTCCATGATAAAGAGCACCTGAAGAAATTCACGACATCCAAACCAGCACTCCAAAAAGTTCTGAAGGATATTCTAGAAAGAGATAATAAAGGCAACAATTCCAAGAATCCTAATAGAACGAACTCGGAAGGCAAGGCAAGCAATTAAATAAAAGGGGAAAAAAGGAAACCAACAACAGGAAATTAATATAACAACAAGTATAACTCAATACCTATCAATTATAACCATCAATGCAAATAATCTCAATACACAAATTAAAAAAAAAAAAGAAAAAACAAAAAGTAACAGATTGTCAGAATGGATCAAGAAATAAGATCCAACAATATGCTGCATAGAATAAACACATTTAACACCCCCCCAAATAATTCATTGACTGAAAGTCAAAGGATGGAAAAAAATAATTTATGTGACAGTAACCTGGAAAAAGGCAGGGGTAGCTCTTCTATTTGCTGACAAAGTGAAGTTCAAGCCACGACTGATCAAAAGAGACAAAGAAGATCACTACAAACTTGTTAAGGGAAAACTCCAAAAGGAACAGATAACAATCATAAATATATATGCACCAAATACTGGTACAACCAACTATATAAATATTAAAGGACATGAAAAATCAAATAACCACTAACACAATTATAATGGGGCACTTCAAAACCCCACTGTCACAAATAGACAGATCAACTAGACAAAAAGTCAGCAAAGAAATGTCACAACTGAATGAAACCTGTGAATAAATGGACTTAGTAGATGTCTACAGTGTGTTCCATGCCACAACATCAGAGTACACATTCTTCTCAGCTGCTCATGTACATTCTCCAAAATAGAGCAGCTCATAGAACATGCTTAAGTAAATGCAAAAGAATTGAAATCATCCCATGTATATTATCAGACCATAGTGCAATGAAACTTGAAATCAATGGCAAAAGAAACAAAAAAAATCTACATAAACACATGGAAATTGAATAACATCCTCCTAAACAATCAGTGGGTTCACATGAAATTAAAGAAGAAATTAGGTTCTAAAATTGAATTATACTGACATTACAACATACCAAAACTTACAGGAAGCAATGAAAACAATCCTGTGAGGAAAGCATATAATGGCTAATTTCCACATCAGAAAAACAGAGCAAGCTAAAATAAATAGCCTAATGTTGAACCTGAAGCTTCTAGAAATAGAACAAGCTAAACCCAAAGCCAATAAGAGAGGTCAGGGACAGGTTGCAATTGAGACTAGGAAAATAATACACAAAATCAATGAATTGAAGAGTTGGTTCTTTGAAAGATTAAATAAAATAGTCAAACCCTTAACCAACCTCATCAAAACAAGGAAAGTACAAAATCCATGCAATTAGGAATGGATGGGGGAAATCACAATAGATACTGCACAAATCCATATGATTATCGGTACCTACTTGGAAACCCTGTATTCTAATAAGGTGGAAAATTCAGAAGAAATAGATAAATTCCTAGATACTATAAAAGCTAAATCAAGAAGATATAAAAATCTAAACAATCCAGTATCAGTCAATGAAATTGAAGAATTAAAAACTATCAACAAAGAAAAGTCCAGGCCCACATGGATTCACTGCTAAATTCTACAAGATATTTAGAGAAGATCTAATGCCACTACTCTTCAAACTCTTTAACGAAAGTGAAAGGGAAGCAATACTCCAAAAATCATTCCTGGGATCAAATATTTTCCTGATAATGAAAGCAAAGAAAGAATCAAATAAAAAGAGGACTATAGGCCAATTTCTTTTATGAACATAGATGCAATAATCTTCAATGAGATACTGTCGAAAAGATCATACATCATGACCAAGTAGGATTCATTCCAGGGATGCAGGGATGGTTCAACATATACAAAACAATGCATGTAATACACCACAAGGACGAAAACCACATGATTCCCTCAATAAATGCAGAAGCACAAAGTCCAACACCCATTCATAATAAAAACACTACATAAAATTGAGATAGAAGGTCCTATATCTGATAAAAGCTGTCTGTGACAAATCAACAGCCAAGCTCATACTAAATGGTCAAAAACTGAAAACTTTCACTTTGAAATCAGAAACAAGACAAGGATGCCCACTATCACACTTCTCTTCAATATAATTCTGGAAACATTAGCCAGAGTAACTAGAAAAGGGGAAAAAAATAAAAAGAATAAGGATAGAAATGGAAGAAGTTAAATTATCATTATTTGTGGATGACATAGAAGACCCCCAAAACTCCACCAAAACACTCCTAGATTTAATAATAAAATTCAGTAACATAGCAGGATACAAAGTTAACACTCAAAAATCAATGGTCTTCCTGTATATAAATAACAAACTCACTGAGAAAAATTAGGTAAATAATACATTTCACAACAGCATGAAGAAAAACAAAATACTTAGGAATCAATTTAATGAAGGAAGTAAAAGATTTTTACACTGAAAACTAGGGTACTCTAAAAAGGAGATCAAAGGGGATAAAATGGAAAGATATCCCTTGTTCTTGGATAGGCAGAACCAATATAGAGATAATGTCCACACTTCCATAACTGCTGTACAGATTTTATAAAATCCAATCAAAATACCAATACTATTCCTCACAGAAGTAGAGAAAACATTCCTAAAATTCATTTGGAACCAGAAGAGACCTAGAATAGCAAAAGCAAATCTGGGAAACAAAGGCAAGGGCAGGAGGCATCACAATCCCCGACTTGAAATCATACTATAAAGCTACCATGATAAAGACATCATGATACTGGCAAAAAGGAGATCCAAGAGTCAATGGAACAGAACAGAAGATACAGAAGCAACTCCAAATACACCCAGCCACCTTATTGTTGACAAAGGTGCCAAACACCTTCACTGGAAAAAAGAAAAACCTGGCTTTCCACATGGCAAAATTTAAACCTAGACTCATATCTTTCACCATGCACTAAACTACAATCAAAATGGAAGAAAGATCTAAATATTAAAACAGAAACACTTAATCTGCTGGAAGATAAAATAGGTAAAAGACATAAGTGTAAACAAAGACCTTGTGAACTGTGGGAGACCACCACGCTGTGCTGCTCTCTCTTGAGAAACAAAACCCTTGCAGTGACCTGTCCCTGACCTCTCTTTCAATCCTATTTACTGAGATGTGCGAAGCTGGCTATATTGAAACAAATGTTCCTTAATTGGCTAAAAGAATGTTATCCAGTCCCACCAAAGCACTAGTGGTCTTATTAATAGCAAAGCAGCAACATGCAGGCGAGAATAGCCTCCGTGTTGACAGCTGGAATGGGGGCTGGAGCAGGAGCCTGTGAGATTCCAGGGCTAAGACATGAGATAACATCACAGCTGAGGCCATGGGACTCAAAAAGAATTATCCTTCCTGACAGTAAAGGTGCCAACCTTGCATACATCAAAACTATCTGTGCATTGCTAATTGGAGGCCTGTGTGCCTGATAACAGCTACAAAGTTTCTTTTCCCTACACACTCTGTGGCAACCCCTCACGCACCTCCCTGATTGATACCAATAAAAGCCATGAGCTTTTGAAGAAAAGGCCTTTTGTTCCACAGAGAATATTGGGTCATCCCAGAGCTCTTCAACTGCAGAATATTCTCTTTGTCTTTTTTTTTTTTTTTTTTTTTTTTTTTTTTTTTTTTTGTGGGTACCAGGGGTCGACCTCAGGACCTCACGCGCCAGCAGGCGTCCATGCAGCTGAGCGATATCACCGGCCCTTTTTTCATATGTGGGTACCAGGAGTCATACTCGGGCCCTCGCGCTTGCCAGGCAGTTACTTACGCCGCTGAGCCATCTCACCAGCCCTCTTTGTCTTTCTTTTGTGTCCATGTGCCATATTGCGGTGTGGGTTAGACTGATTCCCTCAGCAGGTGTTTCGATAGTGGACAAAACCCCGATTGCACAGGGAATAAAAATTTCTACCAGCTATTCCTCACACAAAGGACTAATATCTATTATATATAAAGAACTTGAAAAAATAAGACCCCCCCCAAATCTAAAGGCCCAATCCAAAAATGGGCATCTGAAATAAATAAACACTTCTAAGATAAAGAAGTACAAACAGCAAATAAATATATGAAAAAATGTTCAACATCACTGGTCATTCAAGAAATGTAAATTAGGACAACACTGATATTCCATCTTACTCCAGAAAGAATGGCTATTGCCAAGAAATCAACCAATTACAAATGGTGGAGAGGATGTGGGGTAAAAGGAAACCTTCTGCACTGCTGGTAGGAGTGCAACCAATATGGAAAACAGTATAGAGATTCCTCACAAAAACTGAAACTAATGGTTCCATTTGATCCAGCTATTCCCATAATAGGTCTCTTCCTGAAAGAGTTAAAAGCATCATACCACAGTAATATATGCACACCCACGTTTACAGCAGCACAATTTGTAATAGCTAAATCTTGGAAACAGCCCAGATGCCCATCAACAGATGAATGGCTAAAGAAAATGTAGTTTTTAAGTATAATGGAGTACTACTCAGCTATAAAGAAGGATAAGTTTGAGACATTTTTAGGTAAATAAATGGACCTTGGGACCATACTTTTCAGTGAAATAAATAGAACACATATGCTTAAATATCACAGTTTCTCTTGTGTGGTAAACCAAATGAGTAAATAAGAGCCAAAATGGGTGATAGATATTGGGAAATAGAAAAAAAATGTTCAAATTGGAAGGAAAATAAGGGAGAGGGGAGGGGGAAGGGAAGGAAGGAAAAAAGAATAGAAGGAAAAAATGGAAACAAAATGTTTGTAAATGGGGAATGGAGGGGGGCTTGTGAAGAGGAGAAATGGGGAGGGATCAGGACAAACTGTGTACAGTACAGATTCTCTGTGATGAGTATGTGATAATTATGTATGTCAAGAGACTGCTGATAAAATTAATTTTAAAAAATAAATAAAAATTAAAAACTGAAAAAAGAATAAAGTAAAACAGAACCAGCTTTATTGACATATAGTTCACATAAAATATAATCAATCTCTTTATTTATTTTTTTACTTATTTATTTAGTTATTTATTTGTTGTGCTGGGGGTTGAACCCAGGGCCTTGAGCATGTAAGGCAATGCCCCATAATTGAGCTACTTCCCTGGCCCTAGTTTATCCATTTAAAGTGAAAAAAAATCAATACTTTCTGCATATTCACAGTATGCAACTGCCATCACAACCCATCTTAGAACATTTTCATCAACCTCAAAGGCAAACCTAGATCCCTTTTCCTCTCTTCTTTTAACCTCTGATAACTATTCATCCTCTGTCTATTAATTTGCCTATTCTGGAATTTCATACAAATAAAGTCATATACTATGTGGTCCCTTCTGAGAGACTTCTTTCATTAGCATAATATGCACAAGGTTTTTGCATATTTTAGTATGTATCCACACTTCATTCCCTTTTGCTGCCAAACAATATCACCATTATATAGATGTACCACATTTCATTTGTCTATTCATTGGATGATGGACATTTGAGTTTCTTCTTTTGGACTATTATGAATAATGTGTCTAACAATGTGTGTGTACAAGTATATTTGTGGACATATATTTTAATTTCTCTTGGATAAATAACTAGGAGTAGAAGGGCAGCATCACAAGGTAACTATGTTAATCAGTTTCAGGAACTGCCAAAATGCTTTCCAAAATGGCCATAGTATTCTAAATTCCCACCAGCAGTATCCAAAAGCTCAGATTTCCACCAGAGAGGTTTAAAATTCATGGATTCGTATCCACATCCAATACCTGAAAACTTATTCAAATAGAGTTTTAAATAGATATCGAATGTTTTAAAAAATAATCTGTGCAAAAAATTTCTTGGAATTTTGGACATTGTATTTCTCCACCAAACCCTGTGTTTGGCTTTCTTCTTCCAGAGAAGATCTATTAAATTACAGAAAGAGGTATTTGGCTAAAAGACAAGCTAGAAAAAGAGGTGTCAAACAGATTTCTCTTTTTCAGAGAAGTATTTTTATGCTAAATCAGGCCCAAAACCACGTTAACCTGATTCTCTGGAATGTAGTTCTTTTATTTGCTGACTATGTAGTTTAGCAATTACAATTTTGAGACCCCATGCTTAGTATTTATATTATACCTGCAATGTTATTTCCTATTATCCACTTTTATTTAAATACACTCATACACTCACATGAGCACAGACATATGGCAAGGATTATTTTTCACCTGTTTTCCCTCTATTTTTTGTCTTAAGGTTTTGGTATTGTGACATATTTGTTCAGTTATCAGATGTTTTATAAACACATTGCTTATATTAGTTGCCTGAAATAGAACACAAATCCATTCCTATCTAAAATTTTCTTTCATTTGACATAGAAAAGATGTTTTGATTGTGTATGGAAAGCTTTTTCTTTAGTAAACTAAAATGATATTCTTCCTTCTAACATCTAGGATAGCAAAGTAGAGAATTCATATATCTGTGTGAATTTTTTTTCTCTTGGATCATAACCTATTCTTTGTGTTCAGGGAGAAGATTCTAAGGTTCCTTTTTTATTCTCCAAACTAAAAAAATTTCTACCAGGTATATGTCTTTTCTTGTTAATACTGCCTAGAAATCTGAGAGTGTTGCAAACTCTGATTCAAGTCTTCTTTAACTCGAGATTTTCTTCTAATGTTTATTTAATATTCACCTCCTATCGTTTCCTTCCTCTTTCTCTGAAAGAGGGTGCATTCACTTGTAAAACCTCCTGGGTCTAACTTTCAAGTGTCTTAACTTTTCTCTTATAATTCCATGTGTTCTTAATGTCACTCTTATGTTCTGCGCTGTCTCTTTCCCTTAATTATCAAGGGCACTAATTTAAGTCTCTATAGTATCCACACACTTTCTTTTTTTTTTTTTGGTGGGTACCGGGGATCGAACTCAGGACCTCACACACCAGCAGACACCCGTGCCGCTGAGAAACATCACTGGCCCTTTTTTTTTTCCTTTGTGTGGGCTCTGGGAGTCGAACTCAAGACCTCACGCTTGCCAGGCAGGCGCTTATGCCATTGAGCTATCTCACAGGCCCCTCCATACACTTTTGATCGATGTATTTACTTGAAAGTCATGCTAGTAGTGTTCGTGTATATGAGTTTGCCTGATATTCTGGAATCTACATAAGCTCTCTATCATTTGCACATTCAAATAGTTATCTTTATCTTACAGCAGTTCTAATTTATGAGAAGCTATTTTTTCTTTAAAATTTTACTTATTTTTCCTTTTTCTGGTTGCAAAGTCCCACCGGCTGTTTTCTCTTCCCTTGCTTAATCATTGATGCTCAGAAATAACTCAACCCATGGTCAGACAATCTGTCAGCTCACTGCCAGTCCCAATCAAATACAGCAGGAGCAAAACTCTCTCCTCTCTGTTTTCTGTTAATAAAAAATATTCTTTCTTTTTTTTGTGTGTGTGTGGGTACCAGGGGGTCGACCTCGCACGCCAGCAGGCGCCCGTGCCGCTGAGCGATATCACCGGCCCCTTTTTCGTATGTGGGTTCCGGGAGTTGAACTCGGGCCCTCGCGCTTGCTGGGCAGGCGCTTAAGCCGCTGAGCCATCTCACTGGCCCAATAAAAAATATTAATTGCCCTACTTCATCAATAAAACTATTGTAGAGTCCACCTATACGGTGATCCTGCACCTTTTCATGAATAAGAATTTCAGAGAGGCTCTGATTATCACCCTAGGAATGCTCGCCCTTTGTTTGGTGTTGGTGATGGGGAGAGTTGTCTCCGGAATTCAGCTTTCTGAATTCTCAGGTCTCAATTATTTTCCCCAGTGCTCTTGCAGTTAATTCCCAAAAGATGTAGTAAGAACTATATCTATTCTCAAAGTTGGCACCTGCAGCCTATCTTGCTCTTTTCAGTATCTTCTACCTGAGACCTGGTAAATTCTTGACTCAGGATAGGTAAAAAGAGGATAATCAATAACAACAGAAATGGGTAACATTTCTGGAACTATTAATATAAAACATAATATTTAACTGAAGGAACTTTCTTTCCTTCAATATTTATTTAGTCTTCATTAATTAGTTCAAATGCATATAATGGAAATTTCAAGGCAAGTGCAATTTCTGTACAAATAAGATATGGCAGAGATGGAAGAAATTATAAAGGGACAAGAAAATATTTTAGTTGCTCATTTATAATATCTAAAAATAACTTAATATTTCATTAACAAATGTAATCCAATATAGGGATTCTGAGGCTTGAGAGTATATGGTAATGAATGTCTTAGAGTCAAAGCTTTGTTATCAAACAAACCTGAAATTGAATTTCTAGTATAAATTAAGTAATTCTCATTCAAAATGCTTGAAACCCAAAGTGTTTCATGTTTATGATTTTTTTTTTCAGATTTCAGAATATTGCATAGATTTTTCAAGCCTCAGTGCTAAAAATCTTCAGATTCTGGAGCATTTCATATTTAAATTTTTTGGATTAGAAGTGCTTAAACTATATTGACTTTATTTTTCTACATCTCAAATTACTAATTTGTGAATTTAGGAATGGAGAACTAGAACTCCTTCTACAAAGTGTCCTTACAACCTCTAAATGAGGAAAACATCCAGGGTCTGGCTCATGATATGTAGGTGCTCAATAAATATATCCTCCCATTCTGCGTTCTTTCAATTTTTTAAAATAAAGTCTCATATGGAGAAGGTGTTTGATTTGTTCTAATAAGAGTTCCTTCTATACCAGCATGTAAGCTCACTGGAAATGGAGACTTTTGTCTAGCTCATTTGTCACTATTTTCCCAGATACCAGGTCCTAACACATAGTAAGCACTCAGTAAATACATACGGAATGTTAAGAGTAGTATCATTGGCAAACTGTCTTATTTACAAAGATAATTATCATTTACTGTCTCATTATTATTACCTCTATTTTTGCAATGGAAAAACCAAGCCTCAGTGAGGCAAAATGACTTCCCAAAAGGTCAGATAGCAAAATGATGCCCTTCTGATTCCAAATTTGTGCTCCTTGGTCTCACTACCACCCACTATTCTTTAATGACTTCCACCATGTCTGAATAATCTCCACTACAATTTCTATCACCCTTTAAAATAACCCATTCCAGGGGAAAAGAAAGAAGGGAAAGGGAAAAAAAATTGTATATGTATATAAGATGGTTAAGATAGATACACTACCAGTTTTACTTAGTTCATTGAAGAGTAAGGTTTGAGCCAATAATGTTTGGACAATTGAATGCTAATGTCTGGTATCCTGAATAACTAACTTAAAGATAATAATACATAATGCACTGACCATTGTTACCCTCATATTATGTTGTTTTGAAAATTTGTTCTTTTTTTGATTTGTTTTGTTTTTCTTCTCTTTAAAATAAAAAAAAATAGACAAAGCAAACAAAAATAAAATAAAATAAAATAAAATAACCCATTCCATTGGGTCAGGTAGGGTCTTGAAGCTAAATGGTGCAGAATGTCCTTCATGATCAGTTTAATAGCTCAACATTCTCATTCCCTTTAGCAGTACAAAAATGGCCTAAGGCTGCTGAGGAACACGAATGCTTCAAGAAAGTGAATTAAACTCTCCATATCCCACAAGAGGCCAGTGCAGACACAGTGAGCTCAGACACAAAAAGTTTACAGGACAAGTTGCTCCAGGATAAATTTATGCATAGGCCTGAAGGAAACTTTGGAAATCCTTTGTGAAATGACACAAATGTCTTTATTTTACCAAGAAGTATACTGAGTTCCACCCGCCCAAGGCCATAGGACTAGTGGAAGAACTAAAATCAGCAAGCATAGGATTCTAACCATCATCATTAGAGTCATGATGCAGAGGAAGTCAACAGGCTGTTGATGACTCTGACGTTGATAGCTCCATAGTTCTACAACTGAATGCTTTCTATGGGCTGAGTCCAAAACCCTCAGATCTCATTAAATCGTCTGTTAGCTTCATTAATTCTATTAGCTTCTTCTTAAAGCAAGTTTAGGGTGAAAAACACCTGTCAAGATTTACATAGAAGGTGAGTACTGAAATCACAATACTTTCCTATCCTGTGTTAAACAATTCTGAAAGCAAGCAAAAGTAATTGCATTCTTGACTTCAGGAAATTTTCCTTTTGGAAGATAAGGCAATGAATCAACTAAAAGAGTCTGCTATCTAAAACAAACAGGTTGGGCCAGTGAGATAGCTCAGCAGCATAAGCGCCTGCCTGGCAAGTGCAAGGTCCTGAGGTCGACCCCCGGTACCTACATAAAAAATAAATAAATAAAATAAAATAAAACAAACAAGTTGCTTTTTAAAAGAATCTTACATAACAATGAAGATATAAAATCCTCCCTCTTCCAACTAGTTCCCTCCCTTTACAAAGCCACCTAAAAATCACCTACACCACTGGCAAAATACATTATTATTCTGCTACCACTCCCTTCTTATATAGTCATGGCATAGTCAGGGACCACCATAGGGATAGAGGAGGGGCAGAATTCTGGGTCCTTAATCTGTTACTCATCAAAAGCTTGATTTTAGTTTTTCCTCAAGCAGTCAGAGACTTAAACGTGTTTTTTTCCTAAAAACCATGACTTCACTTGAGCCCGCAAAAGGCCCAACCGATACCTAAAAGTAAAACAAAACTTGACCTTCATTTTGTGAAACTCTAGGTCAAAGTCTTCTCAGTTCTGCATACAGAAATGTTAGTCATTTAGAGAGTGACTATTAGCCCTAAATCTGTCTATCTCATTGCCCTTCAAAAGACTGAGGACACCAGGATAAGATGTTTACAGGGACATTCAGCTATGCCCAGAAATCTCTAGCCATTATCCTAACCCTGCAATCAGTTGTATTCCAGGAAAAGCGAAGTCCTACATAACTAAAGCCAACACAGTCAGAGACAATTATTTCCAGGGAATGGAGCCACCCCTCAAGCTCTGAGGATTCCTGAGCCATGAAAGCAGGACTGAGACAAGGATCAAAGAGATCTTGCCCCATTTCAGCTAATCCTCAAAAATCGGCTTTCTGCTTGTGTGTGTATGCAGGAGGTGGGGGGAGTCTGATCCTTTCTATCAGATATGCACTTCTCCAGCTACTACCCAAGCTGGAGTTTTCTATTAAAGCTTTCAATTAAAGCTTTTCACCTGAAAAACTGTGCTTGAATTTTAATTTCCTTTTCTAGTAAACCAGGAACCCATGCTATCTGGTGACACCTCTAAGACACCATGAAGACTCTTTCAAAGTGATGTTCTTTTTATTGTAGTAGGTCTGATAAACCTGGCTTTGTTTCATCAATAGACTACTGGTGTAGTTTTGAAGGAACAGGCATAACCATATGGCATAACTGGAGTTCAAACTTAGATCTACTATGGTACAGTCAGTTTTACTAATTATTATAATGCTATCACTGTTATGATTTGTGTCTGGATGTCCCCACCCCAAGCCTCATAGGGTCATGGGGGTGGGCTTTTTGGAGGCAGCTGAATCTAGTTTGTGATTTGTTCATTGTCTATTGCTGGGATTAGTGATGTGAGTGCTACTCCTGCCCTAGGGCGGGTAACCTGCATACAATATAAGAGAGGAAAAGAGGCTTGCTTTGCTCTTTTGCTCTTGTTGCTTTTGCTGTCTCCCACTGCCATGATGTCCCTCTGCCACACCACCCTGCCTTGGAGCCAGCTGATTATGGACTGAAACTTCCACAAATTGTGAGTTAAATAAACCTTTCCTTCCTTAACTTTGGGTATTGGGTATTTTGTCTCAGCAATGAAAGAAAAATAATTAAGATAATAACTCTCTTCAATCACACTGTACTTAATAATTCAACTCAAATATCACCTCTTTTAGAAATTTTCCTTAATTTTTCAAGTCATCTTCAAAAGCTCCTGCCTTCTATCACCAACAAATTCTCCCTTAATCATTACAGCATATTCTTCAATTTATACACACAAATACACAAATAGTGAATAGAGTTTATATATCACGAGAGTAGGAACCACATCCTCATTCCCTCAACAAGGATCTACGGGGAATTTACTACATGCTAGGTTCTATGTTAGGCATTTACTTCATATGATACTTTCATCATCTTAGCAATAGAAGACATTTAACAATGCTATAATTAAATAAATAGATAGATAGATTAGAAAATAATCCTACTTTACTGGAACAAGTTGAAGACATTCAATATTGGTCTAGTTTACCTTATATAGTCAAAATTTTTGGCAGAGCTTTATGGAAAATAAAATTCAAAATGAAACAAGTTTTTTTATTTTTTAGATGGGGGTCTTCCTGTGTTGCCAGGCTCTGACTCCTGGGCTCGGGTGATACTCCTTCTTCAACCTCCTGAGTGCTAGGACTATAGGTTTGTGCCACCATGCTCAGCTTTAAACATTACCTTTTTCTCATAATGTAGAAGTTACCTCTAATAGTTCTGCACAGGGGCATAATACAAGAAAATTAAGACCACTTTCCATTTCTTCCTTTCAGGAAAATGTCACAGCCCCCAAATTTGGGAGAGATTCTTGTCAGCATCTTGATTACACTACTAAACATTGCTCCATGGTCATCTTGAAATACACTGCTTCTTTCTTCATTCAGTGTGACCTGGAAAGCTCATTAATACCATTTCAGCCTTAACCCAAGTCTCTGTTCTGGCCCCTCATAAAAAAAAAAACACAGGAAAAGGACATTGTAGAATTGGAGAAAGGTGTGAAAGTTATTTTTCTTTCTCTCTCTGTTTTCTCTTAATGACTATAAATTTGATTGTTCTAGAGAAATAGTCAGGGCTAGTGTCAGAATGGTGAAGTAGAACATTCTCAAGATGAAAAGAACATTGGCCTATGGTCCTACAATTATTTCCATTTTGCTTCCCACCTTCATTGTCATAAAGAAGAGTCTACAGAGAACTTCTCAAGATGGAGACTTTCAACGAATGTTGTCTTCATCCTCAATCTCACTAAACACAGTAGGTAGTCCTACTGAGAATACTACAGAAAAAGGATAAGCAGAAACTGAAAGAGTAAATAAGATCCAAAATGTACAATAGACATGGTGAATCAAAAAGAAACTGGTCAAAAGGAAAGAGAGACTGGAATAGGGAAAAGAAAGAAGGGAAAGGGAAAAAAAATTGTATATATATATATATACATAAGATGGTTAAGATAGATACACTACCATTTTTACTTAGTTCATTGAAGAGTAAGGTTTGTGCCAATAATGTTTGGACAATTGAATGCTAATGTCTGGTGTCCTGAATAACTAACTTAAAGATAGTAATACGTAATGTATTAACCATTGTTACCCTCCTATTATGTTGGTTTGAAAATTTGTTCTTCTTTTGATTTGTTTTGTTTTTTCTTCTCTTTAAAATAAAAAAAAAAAAGAAAAAGAAAAAGGATAAGCAATGCCAGTTACCTTTACCCTAAACCAATATTTACACATTTGAAGTAGACATGTGGAAGTAGCTCAGCACTTCACCACCTCCTCTTTTGAGATCAAGTACAAAGGATGGGAGTAGCCACCAGCTCCCTTTCTTAGAAGGTCAGGTTTATAAAGCTAAGAAGAATATTCATATTGGGAATGAGCAACTAATAGAGACACAGGAGAGTAAAGAATTAATGACAGAGAGACAGAGACAGAGACAGAGATGGACAGAGAGACAGAGAGAGAGAGCAAGAGAGACAGAGATAGAAACAGATACAGAGACAGAGACACAGAGAGAGATAGCAAGAGTTTAAAGATGTTATCCAGTGAACTAAGTAACCAAGCTGAATTTCTGCCCACCCCAATCATTTTATCTTTGAAAACAAGATGCCTGAAAGCCAGAGGTCCTTCTTCAAGTAGGCTAGCCAAAATCAATTTATCTAAGTTGCTGCTAAAGTGGCCACCAAACAACTTCTAACTTCATTACAATCTAATTTCCATATCAAATGACACAATACCAGCTGCCATGACAAGAAGTATCAGATTATAAAATGAGTGAAAAGGGGTGGTGCCTGAGTTCAACGATGTCTCTGCTCATAGCAAGAAAAGGCAAGAATATTCCTCCTCTTTTTCAGTCCACACTTTCTCATCATTTCACTTACCCTACATCAATGACTCCTCCACCACTACCATGCTAAGAAGCTGATTCGAGAGCTGGTTTTCTGCTTCTCCTTTCTCTATTGAATAAACTTGTATTACTGGCACTCAATATTTCTCCAGGTTTTGGCTTTCACGACACCAAATAGAAAAAGATCCCACTTCAGAGTCTCCCCTCTTTTACAGGCAAGCATCAAATTATTGGTAACAAAGACACACGCTAACTCCAGCTTCTGCTTGGGCTGCAGTCTCCAGAATAAACATTGCTCTCTCCAGCACAAGAATTTTCATACATAGGACAATAGGAAAACTTACAACTTTCTTCAATAACTCAGAGGATTGTGGTCACAAGATAACTGACTACCCCAAAATATAAGGAAAAACAAGTACCTACATGCAGAGATAGGCCAAGGAACCATCCCTTGCTTACCAAGGGCAGACATTTTTAGAAATAGTTAATGTATGGATTTAAGCATGACTATCACTATTTTGAGTTGTAACTGCCATAATTGCCACTGAGTAACCCTGGTTGGTTTTCCCCTACATAATTTCCCAGAATTACATAAATATACAATACCATCAGAGTAGTATGTGAGTCTTTACAACCAGAAGTTGGTGCCAGAGATGTGCCCAAATTTGATATTAGCTTAAAATAATCCAGGCACATTTCAGTGTGGATGAAGTCACTTTTGTCCTGACCAATTATATATGCTCTTACTTATCACCCAAATTGCAAAATCCACTTGGACTTGCTCCTATCCAGGACCATACTTCTGTCAGTAACTTCCCCAATAAATTGCACTTTTTATAGTAGAATCTTTTTGCGTCTTACTTTGGCCTCATAGCACTTTGGGGCCAGTTCTTATACAATGGAAGGGGATGACATTAGAAAGATTAGAAGAACTCACCTAAAATGTTTAAAATTGACAAAAGCTGAATGTGGGCTACTGAGAGAATACAGAATCCCCAGAATAGCATATATGAGTAGAATTTGTAGCCACTTCTAGGATTTTCTCCCAGAAAAAATAGTTGGTGAGAAAACTGAGAAAGCATGACTTAAGTTTCAGCCCAGAGAGGGAAATAGCAGCCACAAAAGAATAAAATAGACAGAAAGCCTCAATGCTTTGGCAGAACATTCTCCTCAAGACAGTAAAAGTTTTCAAGTGCTGAGGGATGAGCAAAAAACACTATTACCAAGGCCACATTGTGACTTTGCTAGTGTCAGTATAAATGTAGCTAGTTATATTATTCAATATTTACTATTATTATATTCACTTTTTCTGATGTAAAATACTGTAAAGTTAAAACATTTAAGGTAGTCCTAAACTGTGATATGCCATAGACATCATGCTCAGTGAACAGAAAAAGTCATTTGGGGAAAGACAAACCTACAGCCGAGAATGTAACAGGAACACCCAGAAGGCCACACAGGTGACCCAGGGACAGGTGCCACCTGAGACAGGGCCTCCATCAGAAACACAAAACTCCCCAACCTTTTAATGACACCAGGTTATCAGACTAGCTATTGACATCAGCATTCAGACAAGAGCATGGAAAAGATCCTCACTCAAGGAAAAAGCAAACTGAAGGGTGGAGAACAGATCAGTAGTGGCTAAGGTTTAGGAGAAGGCATTGACCCCAAGCAGCGGCTTTTGGAGGTGATGGAACTTTTCTATTATCTTGATGTTGGCAGTGAATACAGGTCACTATGCAATTATCAGAACTCAAAAATCCTGCATGGAGTGAATTTTTCAATTTGTCAGTAAATTAATAGAGAGATTAAATACACAAACAATGGCAAGATCATATATAAATACAGAATTCTGTTCTGCAACTGGTAGGAACTTATCCACAAAATGTAATTCTTATCTACAGTAAACACCCAGGCAGCCAACCTGGTTAAAAGCCAGACTGCCATCTCTAGTGACAACCCAGTAAGCTGGACAATAACTTCTGTAATAATCAATCCAAAATGGCCAGTACTTGATTAACTCCTGATAGCTTCCCTAAGGTTTGTTCCAATTTCCAACCAGCACCAACCAGAGAAAGTCAAATACATACCCTTACCCAACCAAATGTGGTACCCTGCTTGGAGTTAGCTCACTTCAACTTCCCTTCTGCACGCAGTCTGCAACCAGAGCACACCGGAAGCTTTCCCCTTCCCTCCCCTCTAGAGCTTTCTTCTTCCTCTATCCACCTTGGTGTCTCTGACAAACACAGCTGATGGTGGCTGAATCCCTTGCTTCTCTCAGTTGTTTTGTTTTTGCTTATTTATTTCCATAAAATTTGAATAGTAGTAGCTAGAAATACATTCATTTCCTCATTTACTGAAATAATTCTGCATCCTGGCCCCTGCAACATTTACCCAGCATGCTGCCATTTCCACATGGCCTGACTATTGTCAAGGAAAAATGTTAAAAGGAAATTACACAAAGGGAGGTAGCTCAGCAGCACAGCACCTGCCTGACAAGCGCGAGACCCTGGGTTCGATTCCCAATACCAAAAAAAAAGAGAAAAAAAAAAAAAACACACGAAGACCCCTCTGCCAGTAAAAACTTTAAATAGGCATTATTCATTTAAGTATTCTTTGTGGCTGAAACAAATGAATGGGGAGCATATAAAACTTAAGTATTTTAAATACATTCTTATTGTATTGATAGTTCAAATGCCCCTGTGTTACAAATCATTTAGTGCTTGGATAGAGATAAAGTGAAATTATTAATGTGCCTTTGTCATAAATAAGTAACCTCATCATGGGAAAAAGAGGGGAAGCCAGTTTAAAAGACACTCCCTCTAATAGTAATTGACATTTATCTATTCTGTCTTTCTAACTATTAAAATCTACTCATAACACTTATTACCATCACTAGTGGAAAGAATATTTAATTCATCATAATTCCAGATGATTTATATAGCGATTGTGAAGGGGGCAGTTCTTCTCTTTTACCATTCATAAAATGGTAAGATTCCAATAAATCATTCTGCAAAGATTAGCATTCAAGTGCCATCTCCTTATGTTTTAGCCTGGAGGAAAATGTCCTTGAGGCAATGATTATAAATCAAATCCCCACTGATGTGATTGGAAATCCATGTGCTATTCATCAGCAGATTTCAGATTGGAGTAAATATTCTGTTCTCTGCTAAGTTCATTCAGGAAAACTGCCCTCTACTTATTCATGGGAAACATAAGCTCCTCCACCCTTTATTGGCATCAAGATATAAAGGGACTCATCTTACTGATTATAACACTTTTTTCTAGCTCTTGCCCTCACCTGCTCATGTGCTACCTCCAGTCAGCTGTAATGATTCACCCTGAGTGGTCTGAGGGCCTCATAGGCAAGCTCAGCTACTGTCACTGTAAGTCTTGTGGTATCCCCTCCTCCACTCCAGCCCAGTCCTTTGGCCATGAAGACATTAGAGAGAATCTCATCGCTATTACTGTTGGTAGGATTTACCATGGGATACTAATGTCCATACCAAGAATGATTTATCCAGCCAGAGCTGCCTAGGCCACAAATCCTCAAGGTAATAGAAGGCTTTCTCCATACAAGGGCTCCTCTACCCCATTCTGATTCACATTATGTGCTGTGTTTTGCACGTGCTCCCGCCAGAACTCATGTGTTAAAATTTAGTGCCCAGTGTCAGAGATGAGAAGGTCATCAGGGCTTCTCCCAACATGAATGGGATTAATGCCTTTCTGAAAGAGGCTTCACGTAACACTGGGCCCTTTCCCCCCTCCCATCTCTTCCACCATGTGAGGACGCAGCATTCCTCCTCTCTGAAGGATATAGCAAAAAGGCACCATCTTAAGAGACTGGGCTCCTTGCCACACATCAAGCCTGCTATTGCCTTGATCATAGACTTCCAGCCTCTAGAACTGTGATGAGTAAATTTCTATTCTTTATAAATTACACAAAGTCTGTGCCATATTGTTGTAACAGCAAAAAGCAACCAGGATAACATGTCATCTGCTAAAGAAAAAAAAATACTCCAACACTTGTTAAAATGGTAAGGAAGACTTTATTCAAGACTATTACAATAGATGTCAAGACTAGCACAAAGGGAGAAAGAGATGCAAGCTGAACTTAAATACAGAAAGAACAAGGGGGGATTTATAGTCAAAGAACAGAATGAGGTCAGAAACATCACTAGAATGAGACATAAAGAGTACAGAGATGTTTGCTGAACTGATTTACAATATTCTTGTTGAAGGTAGAACAGGGTGATCAAATATCAAGGGCAGGGAATGCTGACTAAACTAATTTAGCAAAAATCTTACCACAAATGGAGTAGGCAGGCCAAAGACAGGGCCCACAAATGAGGCCTAGTCAAAAACAGGGCTCAAAAGAGCTGTTTAAACTTTGGTCTGGCAGAAAGTTTTTGTCATAGCTGAGCAGCTGTTTGTTTCCCAATATTTACTAAATACCTTGTAAAAATATCCTTTTTGATTCTCTTTAAAAATTCAAGCCCAGGACAAATGAGACAATATGCTTTTCATACAAATTCTTCTTCAAACCAACCCCTCAACAAACTTCTTCCTAGCTCTTTCAACTAAAACCAAAAAGGAATACTAAATTACTTTTCAAAGGCTGTCCAACAGTTCAGTTACCATATATAAATTTCTTTGGGGGCACAAGAGACAAGATATACACACACACAACCTTTAGTTTTTAAAACCAACTGCAATTTCATCCTCCCTAGTAACACCTAAATATTCCCACCTCTCTTTCTATGTTATTCAAGGCTTTATTTGGAATGTTAATGAGCATAAGATGCTTAATACAACTGGTGATAAAACAATATATGTTTTTCTCTGAAACTGTATATAGTAAAATACAACTAGCCTGACTCACTGTTTTTCAATCTAGTTATGTAAATGCTGATGCCCATGTCCTGATATTTTATAGAGTATTCACATGAATCATCTGATATGAGCCTTTCCACAAATGTATAAAGTAAGAGACAGTAGGGGCTATTTCAAACATATCTGAGGAAACTGAGTATTTAAAGAGGTGAAATAATTTTCTGGAGGCCACACACAAAAAAAATCTGAATCTAAACTAGACATCATCAGTCTGGCAGAGTATCTCTTTCCAACTATTATAACTCATGAAACCTCTCTTGACAAAGTAGCTGGGAGGTATGAAAACACCCCCCATTTTCATTTCTTTCCTTCTTGCTTCATTTTTAATGGGTTATTTAGATTTCCCATGCTAAGAAAAAGGGATGGCATCAGTGTTCATGAAAGACAGTTAATTCTCAGCGTTTCTAGATGAAGCAGCAATGAAGACACTCTTTCAACAGCTTCTTGAGCAGAACTTTGATAAATTGCCAATATTTCCTTATAAATGTAAAATGATTACTATTGAGCATCACAACTCTTAAAAATCATTTATTCAGTAAAAATAATTTCTCAGAAGTCTTTATTGTGACCACAGTTGTATGATTTTATGCATTATTTTAAAAAATGTAGACATTTTCTTATCTTGATCTACACCTGGAGTCCTGGTACAAATAAATTAATTGCATATGGAACAAATTGAGTACATCCTATAGATGTTTTCGACATTCTTTGGCAATGACCCTGTGACACATCAAATGTAATGAATCAAATGCTAAATGTCATCATTTTATGATCCTTGATTTACATACTGAGCTTTGGTATCGTAGAAAATAACTTCCCTTTTCTAGTCTTCCATTTTCTCTTCAGTTCATAAAGAGCTTTAGATTGGGCCTCAAATGTCCCATGATCAAAGCTGATAACACAAGATTTACAAATTAAATACATTCATGTTATGGAATTTTTTTTGTTTTGTTTTTTGTTTTGTTTTTTGTGGGTACTGGTGGTCGACCTCAGGACCTTGCGCGCCAGCAGGCGCCCGTGCTGCTGAGCAATATCACCGGCCCTTTTTTGGTATGTGGGTTCCGGGAGTCAAACTCAGGCCCTCGAGCTTGCCAGGCAGGCGCTTACGCCACTGAGCCATCTCATCGGCCCCTGGAGTTTTTTTTAAAGTATCATTTTACATAAAATCATCCATGATGAGATTTTCCTGTGCAACTGGATATTACAAATGTTACCCAGGTAATTTAAAGAAAACTGTTATCTTCTTAAATTCATATAGCAGTATATGTCTCCTATGAAAATGTTTGGTGCCCAAGAATGATGTATTCCTTAAATAATGTTTTTCTTTGTCATATCTGATTTTATGATAAATAAAAAAGTTTTTAAAAAATTGGGCTGGTGAAATGGCTCAGCGGCTTAAGCGCCTGCCCGGCAAGCGCGAGGGCCCGAGTTCGACTCCCGGAACCCACATACGAAAAAGGGGCCAGTGATATTGCTCAGTGGCACGGGCGCCTGCTGGCGCGCGAGGACCTGAGGTCTACCCCCCGTACCCACAAAAAAAAAAAAAAAAAAAAAAATTAACTATGGTCATTACTACAGTGTCCACTAGGTGGCAGAAGAGGTGACTCAGCAATAAGGAAAAATTGGCTAGCGTTCTAGCTCTAGAACTCAAGACTACTTTGAAATGTGATCCCATAATTTTATAGAAGAGCAAATTGAGATCCAAAGTCATTAACTTCCTCTTTGTTTTTTCCTGAATTTGTGACACCAGGCGACATACTTAAACTCCACAGTTTGTCATCTGCACAACAGAGCTTACTCTATCTACCTAGTTGTGCGTATATAACGAGATGGCATGCTATACAGAAGACAATTAATGTGGCACCTGGCACGTGGTGCATGATTAATAAAATTTATCTATCATCATTTTTACTTACGTAGTTAATGGTAGTACCAAAAACAGAAAATCTACTTTCCGAAATATCAAACTTACAAGGATGTTCAAATTATAAGCAACCTGGGAGAACTCTTACCATCTTACACGTTGTCACTTTCTATAGGTACGCTGTACTCTGTCTTAATGAAGGTTCTCCC
Source organism: Erethizon dorsatum (assembly GCA_028451465.1). Lineage (NCBI taxonomy): Eukaryota > Metazoa > Chordata > Mammalia > Rodentia > Erethizontidae > Erethizon > Erethizon dorsatum. The sequence goes on along the minus strand of CM051825.1, from coordinate 58,946,308 downwards.
TTTCTTACTGAAGCTACTCCCTTTCTTTCCTTCTTCATCTTCCTAGAACTCAGTCCTACTTTATGACAGGACTACTTTTGCAATTTTTAATTCACATTTCTTTACCAAAACCTATAGATAATCTACTTTGGATTTACTGTCTTTTTTTTTTTTTCAATGGAACTTGCCAGGTTTCAAAGGAGATGAAATAAAGTGGCCTTGGGGATGCAACTAAGAGCTGTGGGACTTGACGTTTGACGTGAGTTTACTGTCTACCAGACACTGCATGATGAGCTCTCTCTGTATTAACACATTTGATCCTTACAACAAATCTGAAGTAGATGCTATTGTTTCTCCCTTTTACAGATGAGAAAACTGAGGCACAGATTTTACATAGAAATTTAATATATTCTATGTAACAGAATATTCCGGTAATGTTGGAATAATTCTTGCCTTTAATAAAAATAAGTAAAAATTGATCATCCTGCCAAAAATCAGACTTTCTAAAAAAATTTCCCTTCCTTCACTTAGGAAGTTGGTGCCACTTGAAATTACCTAGTAAGCCACCATCCAAAAGAATATGAACTACTTTCACAGACATTCTACCTCTTTTCTTAGCGGGATTACTTATAATATTATAAATTAAAATTTTATATCATGATATATTTATAGAGTGTCACCTTGGTTCATGAATTTAATTCTTTCCATGATTCTGGTCACAAACTGAATTGGACAAGAACCAAATCAAGTTTCCCCACCAGGTCAGCCTTGAGCCTAACCATTGCATTTGATTCAGTTCTCGTCCAATTTGGTTTGTGACCAGAATCGTGGAAGGAATTAAGTTCACGAACTAAGGTTACCACCATCTTTTATTTATAATTTATTAAAATTGTAGATATTTATAATACTTAATAAGAACAATCACTCTTCACTAGCTGATGTGTTTTCCTATTGTTTATTCATGGCAAAAAAAATGAAAATAAATTCCCTTTTCATAAACCCTGGTTTTCTAGCCAACGCTTAATCAGCGTTAGGTTTTTCTACATATATAATTGCATCTTCACATAGGGCTCATATCAAACTAACAACTTCTCTTCTTCCTACTCAGCCTGACATTGGTTATTTTTTCTTGCCTTCTCAAACAGATTTAAACTCATTGAAAATAAGGATAAAATATTATACCACTGTTTCTCCTGGTCTTCCTAATACTCAAAAGCTTCCCAATTTTGATGAGACAAATATTAGGAACCTAAATCAACTAGAGATCTTGTCTTGGCTTCATAGTAAAGAACTATTAACTTTCAACCCCCTCTTGCTAACTGCTGCTGGGGGAAACTTGCAACAAATTGATGTAATTAACAAGCATAGCAATCCTTCCTTCAATAGTAAAATAAAAGTACATATTTTGTTCAGTTAGAACAAACATTGAATAACCATTACTACGTAGTATAAATAATCCTACATGCTGGTAACACAAAGGTAAGACATCATTCCTGCCCTTGCATTCATATAAACAAAGTTTTTTAAAATATAAAATTTAAATGCTTTATGTGAGTTAAAGGATGGAGTTCAATAACCCCACTACCCCTTTATTCCTTTTCATCTTTAGCCTTTGTAGTGAAGTGGTCTTTCAGTATAATAAGACATCAATGTTATACTATGCAGGGCCCTATCAATGAGTCTTGGGGATCAAAGTGGAACCCTTGCAGGGGAGCAATACCATGAAAAGAGTTTTATAGACTTGAACACACAAAAGGGGCATGATGAAGTTACATACCATGTGAAGTAAAAATTAAGGAGCAATGGAGATCAAAGGAGAGGGCTTCCAGGTACCTATAGAAAATGAACTTCGCAATAACTGAAAAATAACTTAGGAAAGGGTAAAGAAAAGTGCATATGCTGGATGTATAGTGGTGACCATATGCAAATAGAGTTGGTTCTATTTTTTTTTGGTGTGTACCGGGGGTCGAACTCAGGACCTCATGCTTGCCAGGCAGGTGCTTATGCCACTGAGCTATCTCACCGGCCCTAGAGTAGGTGCTTAAAGTTGACTGAATAAGCCTGCACATCTGTCAGCCACTGTGAAGCATTATGGCTCATAAATGTTTATGTGCCATGGACAAAATATAGAAGTGGCCCCTTATCTGCAATTTTATTTTCTACAGTTTCAGTTACAATTGCAAATACAATTGCAAATTTTAAATTATACATCATTCTGAGTGGCGTAATGAAATTTCATGCCATCCCACTTCCTTGTGTCCAAGATGTGAACCATCTTTCCAGAATATCCACAGTTATCCACTACCCACCTGTCAGTCACTTAGTAACCATCTTGGATATCAGGCTGTCATTTTACTGCAGTGTCTGTATTCAAGGGACCCTTTTTTGACTTAATAATAATGAAAAGGAGGCAACAAGGCATAAAACATGAGTGGGTAAGTCAACTCTGGTACTATGTAGCAATGCTACAAGGCATACAGGAAAATCATAGTATATAGGTTTTATTCTCTTATGGTTTCAATGTGGTTTGCCCCACAAGGGTTCATGTGTTGGGTACTTAGCCCTCGGTGTGATAATGTTAGGAAGTGGGATCTTTAAGAGGTGAAACCTTTAAAAGGTAAGGTCTAGTTGGAGGTCCTTGGGCCAACTAGGGTCATGTTCTCAAAAGGGATTAAGATATTTCTCATGGGACCCAAGTTAGTTCTCTCAAGAGCATTGTTACAAGCCTGGCCTCACCCAGTCTCTTTCTGGCTTCTTGTTCTGAGATGTGCTGCTTCCCCAAAAGTGCTCCCACCATGATGTGATTACATCTGCCACTAAACCCTAACCAGAGGCCAAAATTGAGCTCGCTGATCTGGATTTGGAACCTTCCAAAAATGAGTTAACAAAACTTGTTTTCCTTGTAAGTAGTCTGCTTCAGGTATTTCATTATAGTAATGAAAAATGAATTAATACAAGTTCCAGCTGTAATTTCAGTCATCCAGTAGGAGTCTTAGGATATATCACCTACAGATAAAGGGGGAATACTGTAATACTGAAAGAGGAGTTGGTATGTGGCTCCATGGACCAGAAGGTGAGTGTTTACTCATCTAGGTACAGAATGGGATGGAATTCAGTGCAGGTTAATACATATTGTCACTGACATGAGACCTGTCAGTACAATACTGAAAACTAAACCGGCATAAGAGATGGTTTTGAACCTCATCACTAGTATCCTTAGTTATCCCATATTGCCACTGTCATTTCACAAACATAAAGACCACTGAAGTCTTTTTTGTAAGAGTTGTATTGGTCAGGTTTTCATCAATGTGACAAATATCTGAGATAAACAAAAGAGAAAAGGAGGTTTTGGTCAATGATTGGCTGTCTCCAAAGCAGAAATACATTGGTGGAAAAGTATGATAGAGGAAAGGTGTTCAATTTGCAGTGTTTGGGAAGCAGAAAATGGGAAAAGCACCTAAAAGGAAGTTGCCAGGGATGAGAAATAGTACCCTGGGTCATGCCTCCATGACCCACCCAGACATACCCAGAAGTATGCTTACTAATCTCCTAGGCATCTTTCAAGTTGATCAAGTTGACACTGAGATTAACACTGCATTTTTGAACTCTCTGGCACAGCCACAAACAATAATCATGCATACAAATATTTAATGGTCCTTCCTATGTGAAAATTTCTCAGCTACTTTAGAATATTAAATTCCATTTCTCTTCTTTTTACTATCACAATACTACATGCAAAGCTATGTTAATTTTATCTCTCAACATGTACCTTCTACAGTATGTCATAAATCTACTTTTTTAAATAAACACTTGAGTATATTTTAATAAGTTTTGTTCCCAAGGTTCAACTCCATAGGATTAAATATAAAAGAAACAGATTACAAGATATATCCAAGCATAATGGCAAAATTCAGAGCTTTTTATTGTAAAAGGAAATTATTTTTTTAATGAAACCACTATTAGCATCATTGTTCAACAGAACACCACCCAAAATAACATAAGGAACTACATGTGGCAAGTGATTTTAAGAGACAGAAGGCACTGGAACATTAAAATTTCAAATCACTTATTCAATTTCCCAAGCACAATCCTTCATGCTCTTAAAACAAAAGGACAGTATCTTACAGTTTCTATTTAAATCCGTGTCTCTTCCCTCTTCAATGTCCAGCACGATGCTGAATCCATAAGAAGATACCAACAAACATGGCAATATAGACAACTCTGGCAGATCTTTCCATTGAATGGTGGGCTGAGGGTGTCTTAACCATGATAACTTAAGGAAGAACAATTATTCATGATAAGATACTGTGAAGCCCATACATACACAAACAATTGCTAATTTCAGGAAACTAGATGTTTAGACAATCTGTATGTGATTATTCAAACCGTTGCCACCACCAAATATCTTTATTTGATATACAGATTGAAACTTTATTGCATATGGTCATGTCACTATAGAGCTTATTTAAAAGGAGTGTCACGATGATGTCTATGACATAAATTGTTTGTGCCTTCTCATTTTTGGAATAAATCCAATGTACATGGCATTAACCTGGTACTTTATCATACAGGCTAAATTTCGCCACAAACTAGGAAGCCCATGTGGAAACCTCCAGAGAATAGGTAAAAAGAAAGCAATGTGTTAATCTGTATGTCTCTCCCTTGTATTAGAGTGGTTACAGAAAATTAACTTTCCATTCTACCAAGCTGCCATAACCATCCCCCCAGGGAGAATCAGGAAGTAAGTCCTGGACCGTGAACAATGATATATCATTCAAGTCCCAAAGTGCAGGAAAACCAGTCAGGATCCAACAATAACAAAAACACAGCACTAAAAACATAAGGCTGAGGAATCCAAGAAAGTATACAATGTTTATGTATCAACATAAATACTAGTAAAAAAAGCATCACAAACATTAAACTTATGATACTGTATGTATATAGCAATATATTATATATTTTATATACGTTAAGATACATAAATGTTTTTACACAGACAAGATGCAGCACTCAAAAGTACTGTTCAAGTACTTTTGTAAATTTAATACAAGTACACATGCAAATTTAATATATTGTTTTCTTCAAAACAAGAAGAAAAATATTTATATTTAAAAATGGTGAAAAACTTAATGCCAATCTAGAAAAAATAAGATTGGATTCTTACCTTACCGTAGTATTTTTTAAAGACCTGATAAAAAAAAAAAACTGGATAAAAAAATTAAACAAAAGAAGGAACCATAAATGTACTAGAACAATTCATGGGGAAATTTCTTTTATAAGGCCAGAATGGAAAACTGTCCTAAATATTATAGAGTCTAGAGGGGTGCAAGAAAAGATAAAAGATTTTACTTCAACTGCACAAAAATTTAAATTTTGTCATACCTACAAACGAATCTAAACTACATAAAAGATGACAGAAAAAAATTACGACTCAATCACAGACAGAAGACAAGTTTATTTGACGAACTAAGAATTTCTACAACTCACAAGGCAAAACCAATGATAGAATTGAAACAAGGGTAAACAATATGAGCAGCTGGTGTGAGAAAAATACAGATGTTAAACACATGAAATAATTCTTAACCCTTCTTTTAGTGTAATAAAACAATAATGAAATTAACTTGTTACAGTGCTAAAACAGAAAATTCGTTAAACTTCAAGTTGGCAACGTTATGGAAGAGCGATTTTTATATGTGGCTCTTGGGAAATCAACTTGGTTTAACCTTCATGGACAGAAATTTAGTTATATCTGTATCTATCAAAATGTAAAACACGCTCACTCATTATGGAATTTCATGTTTAGAAAGGGGCAATACTCACATATTTGCATATTCATGAGGTCCTATGTACAAGATATTCTGTGTAAACACAGAAGTGTTTACAATGGCAAAACCCTGTAAACAACCATAAGGGTCATCAGTGTAAACTAGCTAAATGGTTTATATCCATACAATTGAATAACTGGCTGCTGTTCAAAAGAGAAGAACCTTTGTAGCTTTTGCAACAGGAAATTCTTTGAAATACATAAACTACTTTTCAAGGACTGGGAAAGACATTGTATTATAGTTTATATCTAGATGTTCCCCCAAAGCCTCATGCAGTCATTGGTGGGGCATTGGGAGGTGATCAGGGACATAATACTCACCAGTGGATTAGTCCACTAATGAGTTTATAGCTAAGTGAGTTTATAGCTAAGTGTAATGTTGGCAGGTGAAGCCTGGTGGGAAGAGGAGGGTCACTGGGGATCTGGCCTGGAAAGATGTGTCTCCTTCCCTCCTCCCTTGCTCTCTCTCTGCTTCCTGCCTACCAAACCATGAGTTATTTCCTCTGTGCCACACCTCCCTGCCATGCCTTGTTGCCTTGGAGTCAGCCGACTATGGACTGAAACCTCTACAAATTGTGAGCCAAAATAAACCTTTCACCCTTTAACTTGTGGGTATCGGGTATTGTGTCTCAGTGACAAGAAAGTAACTAAGACATACTGTTTATTGTTTATACAGTAGTTTTTTTAAAGCTTATATTCTTGAATATATTCAGAATGTTTTCCAAATACAAATGTAAAATAAAGTGTCAAAATTGTTATTTCTAGGAAAGAGAAAAAAGAAGTTCACAGTCAAGGCATAGATAGGGATTATGGAAATTTTGGGGGTTTTCTAAATTTTCTACACTGTGTATACTTTATAAAAAATACAGATACATATTAAGATAAATGAATTTTTTTGCACAGATAAGATACAGTACCAGAAGCACTGTACAAGTACTTTTGCAAATTTAATACAAGTACATATGTAAATTTAACATGTATTAAGATTAATATTTCAAAACAAGAAATATAAAAAAAGTAAAAAATTTTTATGGGGCACAATTAAAGTACGGGAATGGAGAAAAACATACTATCCTAGCACTAATCAAAAGAAAGCTGTCCTGAGCTGCAGTATAGCTCAGTGGTAGAACACAAACCCAGCACAAAAAAAAAAAGAAAAAGAAAAGGACTACTATATTAATTTCAGAGAACATAATTCTGACCAAGGAAAGAGTGGTAAAAAAGCATTGTTTTTTTAAGATGATATACTAATTTTTAAAAATTTTTATTAGTACAAGTTTGTAGTACGTGGTATTTATATTCATCCTAGGTGCTGGGTACATGTCCTTAACATATCTGGATTCATTTTATTCCCCTCCCCATTTTTCACCCTCCCTCCATTTGTGGATCCCCTCCCTCCATCTCTAGATTCCCTCCCATTATCTTTTTTATTTTTTTTTAGTTCATGTTTGTGATACACAATGATTACATTCATTGTGGGTAGTTGGTGCATGAAGATACACTAATTTTTAATCTGCATGTAACAGAATATTAAAATATATGAAACAAAACCTGAACAAATTACAACATGAGTTAGATGAATCTGCTATTTCAGTTGGAGATATCAAGGCTCCACTTGTAGTAATTGATAGATCAAGAAGACAGAAAATCAGTAAGAATAGAAATGACTTAAATACCACAGTCATTCAACTTGATCTGACTTTTATAAAATACTGCATCCAATAACAGCAGAATGCACATTCTTCCCTACCTCACACAAAATATTCACCAAGAAAGTCCACATTCTGGGACATAATACTCAACAAAGTTAAAAACAATAGAAACTCTACAAAATATGTTATCAGTCTACAATGGAATTAAATTAGATATCAATGACAGAAGGGAAGAGATAATTGCCAACAATTTGTAGATTAAGTAACATTTATAAATAACACATTAATAAAAAAACCTCAAGATAAATTTTTAAATATTTTAACTAAATAAAAATGAAACACAAATTGCTAAAATATACAGAGGACAGCAGAAGCAATGCTGAGGGAAATATATAGCAAATCCATATATTAGGAAATAATAAACAATAAAATCAATAATCTCACATTCCATCATAGGAAACTAGAAAGAAAGTAAAATAATTAGAAAATAACAGAAAAATATTAATGAAACCAAAAACTTATTCTTTAAAAAATGATTAATAAACTTTATTAAACCTCAATTAACAAAGCCAAGCTAATCAAGAAAAAGAGACGATTAAAATTATCAATGCGAGAAATACAGAGAAGCTATCATTATTGATCTTGTGGACATTAAAGTGATAAAAAAAGATATATTATGAAAGATCCACAAATATGATAACTTCAATAAAATGGGCCAATTACATAAATGTTTCAAGTTTCACTCACAAAGAGAAATAGATAATCTGAATAGACTTATGCCTGTAAAAGAAACAATCAAAACTTAATAAACTTCAAAAAAGAGAAGGGGGCCGGTGATATAGCTCAGCAGCATAAGCGCCTGCCTGGCAAGCGTGAGGCCATGAGTTTGACTCCCGGTACCCGCATATAAAAACAAAAAAGAAGAAAAAGAAGGAAGCAAGGAAGGAAGAAAGGAAAGAAAGAAGAAAGGCAGGAAGGGGGGGAGGAAGGATCATGACCAAGTAGATTCATTGATGAATTTCATCAAATATTAAGGAAGAAGTCATGCCAATTATTCACAATCTCTTCAAAAAATAGATGATGTTATACTTCCTAAATCATCCTGAGAATAACATTATAGGAATCCAATTAAACACATTACAAGAAGGGAAAACTACAGATCATAATTTCTGATGCTACAGTCTACAACAGCAAAATTTGATAAATAAGATTATAATAATCCCTTGATATCTGTAGAAGATTGTTTCCAGGACCCAATGCTGATACCAAAATGTTCAGATATTCAAATTCCTAAAATGGCATATTAATTTGCATATAATCTATGGACATCCTCCATACACTGTATCTCTAGATACTTACAATACCTAATGCAATGTAAATACTTATGTAAATGGTTTTTACACTGTATGGCTTAGAAATAATAACAAAGGAAAAATTCTGAGTGTGTCAAGTATATACACAATTTTTTATGAATACTTTCACTGTTGATTGAATCCATGAATACAACAAAAGTACCAGTTACGATAGGCCAACTGTATATCAAACCGAAAAGCTTTTACACACCAAAGGAACCAAAAGAATGAAGAAACAATGTACGGAATAGGAGAAAAAATATTTGTAAGGTATACATCTGATAAAGTATTAATGTCCAAAATATATAAGGAAATCAAATACATGAAAACAAGTAACTTGGATAAAAAAATGGGCTGACGCCCTAAAGAAACATTTCCCAAAAGAAAACGTACAAATGGTTAAAGGTCTATAAAAATATCTATAATTAATCATCAGGAAAATGGAAACTAAAACCCACAATGATATATCATTTCAAACCAGTTAGAAAGATTATTATCAAAAAGATGAAAGATAATGAGTTTTGGCAAGGATATAGGGAACGGGGAAACCCTGCACATAGGAATGTAACATAAATTAGTACAACCATTACAAAACAAGTTTAGTGGTTTCTCCAACATAAAAAAAAAAAACGGACTACCATATGATGTATATATATATTCAGTATGTCAAAAAGACATCTGCAGTCCCATGTTCACTGCAGGACAATTCACAAGAGCCAAGATAGGGAATCAACCTAAATGTCCATCAATGGGTGAAAAAAAAAGTGTTCTATATACACACACAAAAATGGAGCCCTATTAAGCCTTTAAGAAGAAAGAAATCATGTCATTTGTGACATCATGGATAAACATAGAGGACATTCTGTTAAGTGAAATAAGCCGGTCTCAGAGAAGCGAATACTTCATTTTTGCATTTACATGTAGAATCTGAAAGAGTTGAACTCATCAAAGCAGAGTAGAATGCTGCTATTTGGGGGTTAAGGGAGGAGAGAGTAGAAGAGTTGGTCAAAGTATGTAAATTTTCAGGTAGATAAGAAGACTAAGTTCAAGAAATCTATACTACAATGTGGTGACTGTTGTTAATAATAATAATATATTCTATAATTGAAAGTTGCTGAAAGAATAGATTTTAAATCTTCTCGACAAATATGTGAAATAATGCATATGGTTAATAACTTGATTTAGTCATTCCAGAATGTGTATTTCAAAACATCATACCATGCTTGATAATTATTTTGGTTTTTCAGTTAAAATCAGTCAATTAATTTTAAAACTTTCATGAATAATACATTCAAAAATAATCAACAAAATATCAGGAAATCAGTTCTGACAATGTATAATGATCAAATGGGATTTATGTGAGGAATGCAACACTGCCTCAACATTCAAGAATCAATGAGTGGGCCGGTGAGATGGCTCAGCGGCGTAAGCACCTGCCTTGCAAGCGCGAGGGCCCAAGTTCGACTCCCGGATCCCACATACGAAAAAGGGGCCGGTGATATCGCTCAGCGGCACGGGCGCCTGTTGGCGCGCGAGGTCCTGAGGTCGACCCCTCGGTACCCACAAAAAAAAAAAAGAATCAATGAGTATAACCTACCACATCAACAGGCTAAAGAATAAAACTGACATGATTATGCGGATTGGTGCAAAAAAAAATCATCTGATGAAATATAACATAGATTCACTATGAAAACTCTCAGAAAATTATGGAGAGGAATTCCTTTAATTTGAAAAAGAAAATTATAGAACCCCAACAGCAGAGGTTAATGGTATGAAACAACACTTTTTATTATTTCCTAAAATAAGAAATTAGATGGTTTACTTTATTTGGGCTATTACAACAGAATACCATAGACTGGATATCTTATAATCAACAGAAATTTGTTCCTCTGAATTCCAAAGACTGAGAAGTCCAAAATCAAGGTTCTGGAGTGCTCAGTGACTGGTGAGGACCTCTTTCCTGTTTCATGGGCAGCCATTTCCCCACTGTATCCTCACAAGGTAGAAGTGTTGAAGTTTACTGAGAGCTGTTTTACAAAGGTACTACTTCCATTCATAAGGCGTCCACTCTCATGGTTTAAGTACCTTCTAAAGACCCCACCTCCAACTGTCACATTGGAGATCAGGCTTCAATATAAATTTGGAGGAGATACATTCAGTCCATAACATGTCAAAAATATCATCTCTAACAACTACTAATCAACATTATACTAGAAGCCCTACACAGTACAATAAGATATGTAAGGACAAATCAACAAGAAAGGAAAAAAATAAAAGCATCTTTTTTCATAAATTATATTAATGTGTGTAGAAAATATCAGGGTCAACCAAAAAATCTAACATAAGCAAGAATAGCAAAATTGCAACATACATTAATATACAAACATCAATTGCTGTCTTTTATACTAGCAAAGAACAATTTGAATTTCAAATGGAAAAGTTTGCCGGTTTTTTTTTGTTGTTGTTTTGTTTTGTTTTGTTTTGTTTTGTTCTGTTCTGTTTTGTTTTTGAGACAGGGTCTCCCTATGTAGTGCAGGCTGATCTTGAACTCTCTTATGTAGCCCAGGCTGGCCTCAAACTCACAGTGATCCCCCTGCTTCTGCCTCCCAAGTGCTGGGATTGCAGGCGAGTGCCACCATGACCGGTTGGTGGGTTTTTATACAGCTAAACATACTCATGCCATATGGTCTAGCAAACTGATCTGAAATTTATATGCACACAAAAATTATATGTCAATATTTTATCAGTTTTATTCATAAGTAAACAGATGAGGACTGACAAAGAATCCAACTTACTAGTTGGTTAGAAGTATCCAAATAATTGGTGTTCCTAAACAATACATACTACACAAATACGTAAAATAATAAAAATCCCCCTGAAAAAGAGAAAGGTGAACCTGACTCCTAAAAATCAAAGAATATGCTTATTACACGAAACTGTAACACAGAATTTTCAACATGGAACTCTCCCTTGGTTTAATGTAGTATACTCTAAGCATAAAGAAAACATTATTTAGTTATTAAAGAAGAAAAGTAAATAATAAACTGGGAGGAAAAGGAAAACTAGTTTCATAAGCAATGTAGAAAATCATGAATTTTGGTTTTATAACAGAACATTAATATCCTACACCTGGAAAATGTAAGAATAAACCTAACAAAGATCAGGAGATGGGAGAGAGATTAAAGAGTTCCCTTATTGTTTTTGCATAATATCTCAAAGATAACTTTGTCATAAGTTCTAGCCACTTAATGTTTTCACAAGTTCTTGGAAAGATTTTTAAGAATATATCTGCATACTGAGGTCTATCTCTGAATATGAATGTGTACAAAACCTTTTTCCATTGCTTTTCACTTAAAAAGCATATGCTTCCAGAATATGTATAAGAAGTTAGACAAAATTTCAAGGAAAATAAGTTAATATTTTGAGTATATTTTTAAAAGAACAACTTTATTTAATAAAGTTGTTTCATTACTTTAGAACAGGAATTGACAAATGTAAAAAGGGCTGAAGATAAATAATTTAGGCTTCACAATCACATCTACTCAATTTTGCTATTAGAGTGCAAAAGCTGCCATACACATAAAGTAAATTAATGGTTATGGTAATGGTGTTAGAGTAAAACTTTATTTACAAAAACAGGCAGCAGGCCAGATATGACCATTACATGGTAATTTATGCACACTTGCTCCAGAGTTCTAATTTTTTTTGCATAACAAATTTTTTCAAATTTTGCTAAAACACTATAATCTCTTGTCTATGTTCTGCAGTAAAATGTTTACTGTTAAAATACGTGTTTACTCAAAACTCAGACAAGTGAGGAATATTTTGAAAACAATAAGTATTATTGATATTCTCATAATCTAATATAGAGGGTGTTTAAAATTAACATATTTCTTTTTCTATGTATTGTTTTTCAGATGACACAGCATTAACAAGTGTACATCATGATTTTGGCACTTAACATTAAACCATAAAGACTTTTATACAAATAAAACTTGGGTAAACATTATTTTTAATTGTTATATAAAATGTTATCATATAGTTGTCTCAAGATTTACTTACTTATCCCTTTTACTTGAGTATCTGAATAACTTACTCTATCCTCTATATAATGTTGAAGCAATCATCTTTGTACTGAAATCACTTTTCACATGTCTGACAATTATTTGGACAGACTCACATAAGGGAAGTGACAGAATATGAATATTTTTGAGGCTTGCAACATACTTTTCTAAGTTCCTTCAAATTCCCATCTATAGTGATGTACCCTTGAAATAAAGTTATATATGCTCATCTCACAATGAGAAACCACTCTCCCCTATAAAGACAGCAATCTGAATTACAAATGAATCTCTAAAATACTCCATTCAATACAAGCTGTGTATCACTTGGTTAAAAGAAAGTAAGCGTAACTATTTGTCTCTGGTAAGACATAAGATACTTATTTGCCTCAGGGTTAGGGCTACAGAAGTAAGCATCACAGCAAAATCTGAGAGCAGTGTAATTAATCATCATAGACATTTCTCTTGTCAGTGAACATAAATCAGGAGGCAAGCACCTTCCCTCCCTGAGTGATATGAAACCAGCATAAACATGGAGAGAGAAATCTGATGCTTGTCAGTGGCTGATACGTATTTTTCACTTCTGCCACAAATGAGTAGTAGAATGTTACACATGAATACCTTCTACTCTGTGATTTATTTTCTCTACCAAGCATTACAGAGATACAGAAAAAGTACAGGAAAACCTTGCTCCCTGAATCTTGGCATAAAAATGCCAAAAGATAACATAATCTATCTATCAGAATAAATCTTCCAGAAAAATATCAGGCTTAAAATTATCATGGTACAGGTGGCCAATGCAATTGCTTAGAAACATAATACATTTAATACATGTATGTGGAGAAAGACTATGTTTTTCCACTTTTTAAGCAGTTGAGAAGACTGAAAACAGCACAGAAGTAGAATCTCATATACTCAGATCAGAATCCCATCTCTGCTGGTAATTATGTGTGATTTGGGGAAATCTACTTCTCTGAGGCTGTTTCCTTCACTGCAACACGGAAAAAAATAACACTGACCTCAGAGTAAGGAAGATGACATACACAAAGTGACTATGTACCCTGGGTCCTGGAAAATAAATGATTTCCAATAATTGTTAAATGAATCAGAAACTCTTCCTATATCCAAATGATGAAAAACTTGTATTATATCCCTCTTCATAATTTAGTATCTCTTTTAATAATAGCAAAGACAAACTTTACCTTTATATTTCACTGGCTTAAGGCTTATTCCAAATCACTACAGTACTAATTATGATGCTTCAATAACTATTTAATTCCACTGAACACAGAAAAAAGATAAATAATTTTAAATCCTCATAAGCAAATTCATGCTCCAGAAAAAAAATCCTGTTCAAAGTGAATTTTTTTTTTTTTTTGTGGGTACCGGGCATCAACCTCAGGACCTCGCATGCCAGCAGGCTCCTGTGCTGCTGAGTGATATCACCGGCCCTTTTTTCGTATGTGGGTACTGGGAGTTGAACTCAGTACCTTGGGCTTGCCAGGCAGGCGCTTATGCCACTGAGCTATCTCACCGGCCCCCAAAGTGAATTTTTATATGAGCTGCCAAACCTCACATTTTTAACCTTGTGTTTGTATAAAATCCAGACACCATTTTATTGTACACATTTTACAGTCACTATTACTGTTTCTTTCATTTTTATTAAATAAAAGATTAAAATCCCCATAAAATGCATATTAAGAATGTCTCAGGCCCGGTGAGATGGCTCAGCGGCGTAAGTGACTGCCTGGCAAGCGCGAGGGCCCGAGTTCGACTCCCGGATCCCACATACGAAAAAGGGGCCGGTGATATCGCTCAGCGGCACGGGCACCTGCTGGCGTGCGAGGTCCTGAGGTCGACCCCCGGTACCCACAAAAAAAAAAAAAGAATATCCCAGAATTTGTAGAAATAATATTGTATGGGACATTTGTTGAATTCATCAGAGTTGGATATGATGTACATATATTATGGAATTCTTAAAAATGGGTATTGTTGACTGGAATGCAGTGCTTTAGTTGGAAAAATTTCCTTTTGAACCCTTTAAAAGTAAATCGTACAATATCATCCTGATGGATAAGCAAGATGATAGAAAATCTGTTAAAGTCTATTATATATGTTCACTATTGGGTTTTATGAACTGAAACCACAGGTGACTGCAAATATTGGAGCAGTGGATAGTTCCAACCTCTTTACAAACCCTAGTGTTAATTATTGCAAAGCAAGAGTAATATCCATGTGAATTCACTGTGGCTCCTAATTATAATTCTGGGAGTGTCCAGGGAACAAGTTCTCCTGAAGGTAGACCCTCAGCCAAAGATTTGAATGTCATGATCTGTTAAGAACATGCTTCCAGAAAAAAAAATTAAAAGACTGGCAAATGGAGAACAGGAAAGTGCAAAGATGCCAGGAAGGATCTCACTTCAGGTAATGAAGTGAGATGACATACACAAAGCGACTATGTACTATGTACTATGTACTATGTATATCTATACTTACTTCGATCCTTCTGGGAGCTCTCAGGTGTTAACTTCCACCTCAGAGTCTGTCTCTCTGGTATCAGTACAGATGGCTTTTGCACTAACACACTAGAAAGTCACTGGGCCATAAATGGCTTGCAAGAGAAGGGAGGCAAAGGAGAAGGGATCTTCGACTCTCCTTAAGGGGCAGGGAGAATCCAAAATACGAGAGTCTCCTCTAAAAACGGTGAAAGGATCTTGTTTGAGCAGTAAAATGTTTAGAGGCTGGGGGGGGGTGCAGATAGGATCCAGATGGGCACCACAGGGTCTTATATAGTATTTAATTAAATACAGTATAGTTTGTAATCAAATCAATGTGGAATAAATGCCCACAAGTATTCATATTTCATTCATCTCATTTTTAGATCTGAAAACAAAAGTTTACAAATAGAAAATGGTTTAGGTTGTAAAAAAATGGCTTGCCCAATAGTAGCAAAATGTCTCTTCATTACATGAACTTATTTCCCATAGTGTTCTACTATTAAGTTCACCTACTCATTCATTCCATTTCATATATATCTATCACTTATTATCAGGGGTTCTGGTAATAATGAAACTGAAAAAAGGGATTAACCTGCTTTTCATCGATGTGCACTCAAGTTGATCCAAATTTCACATAAATGAAAGGAAATATCTACCAGGAGTACATGAACAGCTAGTGTAGAAGCCATCCACTTGACAATATACAATTCAAGTATGTTTCCTGCTAGTAATGAACCCATAGCTTTGGATGGCATCTTAATCTTTACAGGTGCAGCTTCATTCATGAAAGAGTAGATCAGCAGAAATTTTAAAAGTTCAAGAATGGGATCTGGGGCTGGTGAGATGGCTCAGCGGCGTAAGCGCCTGCCTGGCAAGCGCGAGGGCCCGAGTTCGACTCCCGGAACCCACATACGAAAAAGGGGCCGGTGATATCACTCAGCGGCACGGGTGCCTGCTGGCGCACGAGGTCCTGAGGTCGACCCCCTGGTACCCACAAAAAAAAAAAAAAAAAAAAGAATGGGATCTGATTATATAGCTGTGATAAAGCATATATGGTAGGCTTTGCGTTCAGTCTCTAGTAACAAAAGGAAGAATGGACCGTTCTGAATATGAATTATCATAAACATGCACATGAAGACTCTTTCTTAGCACTCTCCCTCAAATAATAGCCAGCTGAAGCTAAATTTATCATTTATTTAATGGAGCTTGGTTGAATTGGAGAGGAAACTCACCTAGCCACTCTGAAAAACTTAACTTAGCAAGTGACTCCCATCTTTTTATTTTCTGTAGTTTACAATTGAGCACTAGCATATACTGCTTCCATATATAATTTTGTCATATTCCTGAATAGCACAAATGGTCATGGTGAGTGGAGATTTTTACTGTCTCACAAACATCAAGAATATGGACCAAAACTGACTATCTATCGCACATCTATCGCTTCACCCAACCAACATTTTAGGACCTCTTTGAATCCCTACTTTAAATAGTGCTTACTATTGATTTACTAATTCTTAACTTTATTAATGTTTAATCATTTTCCATATTACCCATATTATCCCTTATTTCATACATTTTCATTAACATACATTTTTTACCTACCTCCTCTACTTCTAATCAATCTTGTGTAGTAATTCTAGTATTTTAACAAACCCAGAACTTCCAACACAAGAATAAGCTTACATTCTCTGTAAAGTCAGGATCAAAAAGTACTGCTTTAGATGATTTGCAAATATCCTTTTTACTTTAAAACAAAATTTTAACTTCTCAGTGTTATATAAGAACAGAAGATGAAGTGAGTTGGAACGGACCTGCAATACTTCCTTTACAGACTTAAACCAACAACTTTAGCACTGAACATAACAAGAATAGCAGGAAACCACAGGGATCAGGTTAAGTCATAATACTGAGCCATCCTTTGTAAATGTGTTTATAACACATTCCTGTTATGCGTATATTTCAGTGGAATACAGACTTTTAATGAAATAGAGGAAAACATTTCATAAAAAGTTAGGAAGCCAATATCTAAAGTATGCAATTTTCTAAATTTCCCTAATTGAAGTTATCGTTGAGTTCAGAGAGGAATGACTTCAAGAGCTCCCTAATTGGTCCCCAGGCATGCCAAGATTTCACCAGATAATTAAATGCTCCCATTAACCCATGCTCCTTTGAAGTCTCCAGAGAACGCTGCTAGTTTCCAGGTTAGTGAAGATGCCAAACCTTCCAAATCTCGGTGTTTCTAATTTGTGAGTTGATGCAGGGAAGGGGAAAGGTTTACATACAATTACTTGTTCTAAATGATCAGTTTTTCTTCTGGGTGAATGGGTAGGTGAGGCAATCAATAATTCTTGACTCCCAAAGATATTCAGGAAAATGTAGAGGGGCAATGGGGACATTAACATCTATACAATTATACAGGATGCAAATATTTATAGTACGTAATTCCATTTCTCTGCTCATATAAGTAATATATATCCATTTGCTGAAGAAGCTACTAGGGTTTGAATATGTTCCATCCAAAATTCAGGTGCTGAAACTTAACAAACAACTGTGATAGTATTAAAAATTAGGAGATTAGTTTGGGAGATGAATAGCCCATGAGGGCCCCTGAATGAGACTAAGGCTTAAATAAGAGTCTCTACATAGCTTTTCTCTCTTACTTGCTCTTCTACCTTCCATCATATAAGGACATTGTATTCCTCTCCTCTGGAGGAGGCAGGAGCAAGGTACCATCTTAGAAGCAGAGAGAACCCCTCATCAACCAGCACCCTGGTCTTACACTTCCCAGCCTCCAGAACTGTGAGGAATAAATTTCTGCTTTTTGTAAATAACCCAATCCTGTAGATTTTTTTTATGACAACACAAAGACAAGTACTGAGAAGTTTGGTAACATATGATATCCTGCTCAGAGTTAATGACTTAATTGAGCAATGTGGTGCTTGTCTCTGTGAACTCATGTGAATTTGTATGAACAGACATTTCTACCTGAACAGTTACCTATTCACTACCCCCAATCCATCTCCCACATGCCAGGCCCAAGATCTCATTAACAAGACAGAGGTATCTAGATAGGGTAAACTCAGAACTAAAATGAGTTAGAAACATGTAATGAAAAAGAAGCCTACTGATTATTTTTACATTTCTACAATTATTAGAACATTTTCACTGTTACCCACAATGTCTATGTATTTAGAAGAAGACAAGAAAAAAGAAATGAGGGATAAGCAAGAGAGAAGGTAAAAAAGACAGAAGGAGGGAAGATTATGCAGACTTCATAAAATTAGTAGAAATAGTTCTTTCACCTACATTTTTTGAAA
Organism: Erethizon dorsatum; assembly: GCA_028451465.1. Taxonomy (NCBI): domain Eukaryota; kingdom Metazoa; phylum Chordata; class Mammalia; order Rodentia; family Erethizontidae; genus Erethizon; species Erethizon dorsatum. The sequence continues at coordinate 58,927,625 of CM051825.1, read as the reverse complement.
GTATGCAAAGAATGAGCATTATTTTTTCCTTAAATGTTTGATGGAATTAAACTGAAGGAAGCTGAACATGGTGTTTTCTTTGTGGGAAGTTTCCTTTCTTTCTTTCTTTTCTTTCTTTCTTTCTTTCTTTCTTTCTTTCTTTCTTTCTTTCTTTCTTTCTTTCCTCTCTTTCTTTCTTTCCATATTTTTCTGGTGTGTGTAGTACTAAGAATTGAACTCAGAGCTTTCACACTGTGCTACATCTCCATCATTTTTTATTTTTTATCTCAAGACATGGTCTCACCAAGTCACTAATTTTCTTGTGATGTTGGGGTCTTATTCAAGAAATCTTTCCCTGTGTGTATGGTTTCATGTATTTCCCCTATTTTTACTTCCAGCAGTTTTAATATTTCCTCTCTTGATGGTATTTAATCCATTTTGATTTTATATTAGTACAATTTGAGAGAAAAAGGATCTTGTTTCAATCTCCTCCACATGGATATCCAGTTTTCAAAGCTCCATTTGTTAAACATGCTGTCTTTTCTCCAATACATGTTCCTGGGCCCCTTATTAAAAATTAGATGGTTGCAAGTGCATGGATTTGTTTCTGTGTCTTCTGTTTTATTTCATTGGTCTACATGTCTGTTTTCTTACCATTATCTATGTCTTCAAGAATTCTAGCTAGTCTCTATTCCATCAGATTTAGTGTTTCTGTTTTAATATTTAGACATTTGAACCATTTTGATTTTAGTTTAGTGCATGGTGATAGACATGGGTCTAGTTTTAGTCTTTGAAAGCAAGTTTTTCCAGCACCATTTATTAAAGAAGCTATCTTTCTTCCAGTGAAGGTGTTTGGCCCCTTTCTTGAAGATAAGCTGGCTGAGATTGTTTGGAGTTGTTTCTGTATCTTCTAATCTGCTCTGTTGGTCCTCAAGTCTGTATGTTTGCCAGTATGATGCTCTTTTATCACAGTAGCTTTATAGTATAATTTCAAGTCAGGGATTGCAATGCACCAGGCCTTGCCTTTGTTGCCCAGAATTGCCTTTGATATTCTAGGTCTCTTCTGGTTCCCAATGAAATTTAGGACTGTTTTCTCTGATTCTGTAAGGTATGCTATTGGTATTTCAATTGGAATTGCATTAAATCTATATAATAATGTTGAGAGTATGGCGATTTTCACTATGTTGGTTCTTCCTACCCAAGAACAAGGGATATCTTTATATTTTCTGATATCCTTTTGATCTCCTGTTTCAGGGTACTGTAATTTTCAATGTAAAGATCTTTTACTTCCTTTTTTAGATTGATTCCTCAGAATATCATTTTTCTGATGCTATTGTGAAATATGTGGTTTTCCTATTTTCTCTCCCAGTGAGTTTGTTATTTGTGTACAGGAAAGCTACTGATGTTTGAATGTTGACTTTGTATGCAGATATGTGTCAGAATTTGGTTATTAAATCTAGAAGTTTTTTGGTGGAGATTTTGGGGTCTTCTATGTAGAGTATCATGTCATCTGCAAATAATGATAATTTAACTTCTTCCTTTCCTATCTTTATTCCTTTTCATTCTTTTTCTTGTCCAATTGCTCTGGTTAATGTTTCCAGAAATATATTAAATAGAAGTGGTGATAGTGAGCATCCTTGTCTTGTTCCCAATTTTAGAGTGAAAGCTTTCAGTTTTTGACCATTTAGTATGTTGTTAGCTGTTGTTTTGTCTTAGATGGCTTTTATCAGATTGAGATAAATCTATCCGAATTTTCTGTATTTTTTTTTATCATGAACGGGTGTTGTACTTTGTCAAATGCTTTCTCAGCATCTATTGAGATTATCACGTGAATTTTGACTTTGGCTCCGTGATATGGTGTATTACATTTATTGATACGCATATGTAGAACTATTCTTACCTCTCTGGGATGAAGCCTACTTGGTCATGGTGTATAATCTTCTGGATGATTTGCTGCATTCTGTTTGCCAGTATCTTATTGAGGAATTTTGCGTTTATGTTCATTAGGGAGGTTGTTCTGTAGTTCTCTTTTTGGGTTGGATCCTTCTCTGGTTTTGGTGTCTGGGTAAAACTTGCTTCCGGGGCCAGTGAGATGGCTCAGCGGCATAAGCGCCTGCCTTGCAAGCGCGAGGGCCCGAGTTCGACTCCCGGAACCCACATATGAAAAAGGGGCCGGTGATATCGCTCAGCGGCACGGGCGCCTGCTGGCTCTCGAGGTCCTGAGGTCGACCCTGGTACCCAAAAAAAAAAAAAAAAAAAAAAACTTGCTTCCGGGAATGACTTTGGGAGTATTGCTTCACTTTTGACTTCATTAAAGTGTTTGAGGAGTAGTTTCATTAGATCTTCTCTAATTTTATTAGTTTTGTCTTTCTCTTTCTCTTCAGTCTCTCTCTGTCTCTGTCTCTGTCTGTCTGTCTCTCTCTATCTCTCTCCCTCCCATCCTCCTTCTCTCCCTCTTGTCCATTCTCTCCATCTCTCTCCCACTCCACCTCCCATGGCCTTTGCACTGAGTTACATTCCCAGCCATATTTTGTGTATTTATTTTTTTATGGAAAAAAGGTAAAACAAAATTTCATAACAAAATAATAGGAGAATAACAATAGTTAATACATTACATGTTGTTATGTTTAAAGTAGTTGCTCAGGGTACAAGATATGGACACAAAAATTTATCCAACCGATATTAGCACCAACCTTCCTTTTTAATGAATTAACAGACACTAATAGTATAACTGACTTTCATTTTTTCCCTTTTCACTACTATCCTTTCCCCTTTCACCCATTCTAGTTCCTTTTTCCTTTTGAATAATTTCTTCCCATTACACAATGTCTACTGTACAATTTAGAACTTACTTACTTTTTCAGTTTCTCACACCAGGAAGATGATAGGATGTTTACACATGTGAGTCTCATTTCTTTCACTTATAAGTATGCTCTCAAGTTGCATCCATTTACCTATAAAAATCTTCAGTTTACCTTTCTTTATGGCTGAGTAGTACTCCATTGTATAAGAATACAACATCTTTTTTATCCATTCCTCAGTTGATGGGCATTTAGGTTGTTTCCAAGATTTCACTATTACAAGTTTTGCTGCCATAAACATGGGTGCACATATTTCACTGTGGTATGACGTTTTTAATTCTTTTAGGAACTTACCCAGAAGGGGAATAGGTGGATGGAATGGGACCTCTAATCCTAGTTTTTAAAGGAATCTCCACACTGATTTCCACAGTGGTTGCACCAGTCCACACTCCCATCAACAGTGAAGAAGAGTTCCTTTCTCCCCACAGCACCTCCAGTATTGGTTATTGGTTGATTTCTTGATGACAGCCATTCTTTCTGGGGTGAGATGGAATCTCAGTGTTGTTTTAATTTGCATCTCTTGAATGACCAATGATGTTGAACGTTTTTTCATGTAATTATTTGTCATTTGTATTTCTTCATCTGAGAAGTGTGTATTCATCTCAGATGCCCATTTTTGGACTGGGTCTTTGAATTGGGGGGGGTCTGATTTTTTTCAATTCTTGGTATGTCCTAGATAGAAATCCTTTGTATGAGGGGCAATTGGCTAAAACTTTTTCCCACTCTGTGGGTTATCTTTTCACTCTGTTGGTGATTTCTTTTGCTATGCAAAAGATGAAACACCAGTTGTTAATTCTTTGAAGTATTTCCTATGCAGTCTGGCTTTTGTTCATGAACTCTTTCCCTACACCTATGTCTTCAAGATTTCTACCTACTTTCTCTTCCAGTAGATTTAGTGCTTCTGTATTAATATTTAGATCTTTGATGAATTTTGACTTTTGTTTAGTGCATGGTCTGTCACATGGGTCTAGTTTTAGTCTTCGGCATGTACAGAGCCAGTTTTTCCAGCACCATTTATTAAAGAGGCTATCTTTCTTTTAGTGAACATGTTTGGCCCCTTTTTCAAAGATAATGTGGCTGAGTGCATTTGTAGTTGTGTCTGCATCCTATAATCTGTTCCACTGATCCTCAAGCCTGTTTTTTTGCCAGTACCATGCTGATTTTATCACATTAGCTTTGTAGTATAATTTCAAGTCAGGGATTGTGATGCCTCCTGCCTTGCCTTTGTTGCCTTTGATTGCCTTTGCTATTGTAGGTCTCTTCTGCTTCAAGATGAATATGAGGAAAGTTTTATCTATTTCTGTGAGGTACATTCATGGTATTTTGATTGGGAGAGCAATAAAACTGTATAACAATTTTGGGAGTATAGCCATTTTCACTATGTTGTTCTTCCTATCCATGAGCAAGGGGTATCTTTCCATTTTATGATATCCTCTTTGATATCCTTTTTCAGAGTACTGTAATTTTCAATATATAGATGCCTTACTTCCTTTTTTAGATTGATTCCTAAGTATTTCATTTTTTGGATGCTATTGTGAAGGGTGTGGTTTCCCTAATTTCTCTCTCAGTGTGTTTGTTGTTTTTGTACATGAATGCTATTGATTTTTGAGTGTTGACTTTTATCCAGCTATGCTACTGAATTTGCATATTAAATCTAGAAGTCTTTTGGTGGAGTTTTTGGGATCTTCTATCTAACATATCATGTCATCTGCAAATAATGATATTTTAACTTCTTCCTTTCCTATCCTTATTCCTGTTATTTCTCTCTCTTGTCTAATTGCTCTGGCTAGTTTTTCCAGAACTATATTGAATAGGTGTGGTCATAATGGAAATCCTTGTCTTGTTCCTGATTTTAGAGTGAAAGTTTTCAGTTTTTGTCCATTTAGTATGATGTTGTCTCCTGGTTTGTCATAGATGGCTTTTATCAGATTGAGATAAAGACCATGTATTCTGATTTTCTGTACGGTTTTTATCATGAATGAGTATTGGACCTTGTCAAAAGCTTTTTCTGCATCTATTGAGGTGATCGTGTGATTTTTGTCTTTGGCTCTGTTGATATGGTGTATTATATTTACTGATTTGTGTAAATTGAACCATCCCTGAATTCCTGGGATGATTCCCACTTGGTCATGGTATATAGTCTTTTTGATAATTTGCTGCGTTTTATTCACTAGTATTTTATTGAGGATTTTTGCATTTATGTTCATTAGGGAGATTGGCCTGTGGTTCTCTTTTTGGTTGGGTCTTTCTCTGGTTTTGGTATCAGGGTAATACTTGCCTCAAGTAATGAGTTAGGGAGTATTGCTTCCCTTTCAATTTCATTAAAAATTTTCAGGAGTATTGGCATTAAATCTTCTCTAAATTTCTTGTAGAATTCAGCAGTGAATCCGTCGGGACCTGGACTTTACTTTGTTGGTATGTTTTTAATTACATTTTCAACCTCATTAACTGACATAGGGTTATTCAGAATTTTATATCTTCTTGATTCATCTTTGGTAATTCATATGCATCTAGAAATCTGTCCATTTCTTGTGTGTTTTCCATCCTATGAGAGTAAAGATTTTTGAAGTAGGTATTGATGATCTTCTGAATTTCCACAGGATTTTTGGTGATTTCACCCTTTTCATTCCTCATTGCATGAATTTGAGTCTTTTCTTTCCTTTTTTTTTTTATAAGATTGGCTAAGGGTTTATCAATTTTATTTATTCTTTCAAAGAACTAACTCTTTGATTCATTCATTCTTTGTGTTGTTTTCTTAGTCTCCATTGCATTAATTTCTACTCTGATCTTTAAATTTCTTCCCTTCTATGGGCTTTGGGCTTGACTTGCTCTTCTTTTTCTAGAAGCTTGCGGTGCAACATTAGGTTGTTTGTCTGTGCTCATTCTGTTTTCCTAATGTGAAAACTCACTGCTATAAATTTCCCTCTAGGACTGCTCTCATTGTGTCCCACAGGTTCTGGTATGATGTATCTGCATTTTCATTTAATTGTAGACATTTTTTAATTTATCTCTGTCTAGAATATCTTTCAGTACCCTTTGTAGTGTTGGTTTGGTGGTCATGAATTTCTTCAGTTGTTCTTTGTCATGGAAGTATCTTCTTTCTCCATTAATTTTGAAAGATAATTTTGCAAGGTACATCAATCTGGGTTGGAAGTTGTTTTCTTTCAGGATTTGAAACGCTTCACTCCAAGCTCTTCTTGAGGGTTTCTGTTGAGAAATCTGCCATGATTTTGGTGGGCTTTCTTTTATAGGTGATCTGTCTTTTCTCTAACAGCTTTTAATATTCTGTTCTTGTGCCAGATTTCTGAGATCTTGATTATTGTATGTCTGGATGTAGATTTATTTTACTTATGGCTAATTAGAGTACTATATGCTTCACTTATCTGTATGTCAGATTATTTTCCCATGGTTAGAAAATTTTCTGCTATTTCTTCTCCAAATAGTATTTTTAATGTCATTTGTGCTGACTCCTGCATTTTCATTGACACCAATTATTCTTATATTATTTTTCTTCGTGTCGTCTTGTAGCTATTGAATTGTTATTTCCTGCTCTTTTGTTATTTTCAAGAGATCTTTCTTTTCATGATCTCTAGCTGAGATCCTGTCTTCAAAGTCTGAAAGTCTGTCTTCAGTTTCATTCAAGTGGTTTTGCCAGCTTTCAATAGAATCTTTAATTTCCTGCATATCTGTTTGAATCCTTTTCATGCATTCTATTTCTTTCCCACGTTGGTCTTTCATGGTTTCCATCCTCTTCCTATCATCATCTATTTTTTATCTATCTCTAGATTTGCTGAACAATTCCTTTATAAATGTTGACTTTTTTTGACTGAGAGACTAATTAATTAATTCTGATCTGATTTCCTCTATAGCCTCATGGATTTGTTTCTTCACTTCCATTGCTATCATTTCAGAAAGGTCAGGTGTGTGTCTTCCATTTTCCTCTATCTCATTTTCTCCTGGACTTGTTCTGGGTGGGCTGGATATCTGAGGTTGCATTTTGCTTCTGCGTCTTGTCATTTTCTATTTCAAATGTTTTTATTTTGTTTTCTGTGTTGATCCTTGTAAGTTTTTGTAGTAGGTAGCTTTATGACTAGTATCAAGGCCTCTCTAGGCAAGGTTTGTTCTTCAGGATGTCTTCCACGTATAGGATGTTATTGGTTTGTGTCTGTCCCAAGATCCTACCTTTCTATTTAATTAAGAGTGAGATATTGGCATCTGTTTGGCTCTGTCCCCAGTCCTTTAGTGCTGGGGAGTGGTGAAGTTATTACCCCAGAACTTCCTAGTATTGTTACAGAAGTGAGAACAACTGATTAAACAGATATGACATCCTAGCTAAAGTAGAATAGTCAGCACTGATAACAGCCTCAAGCACAGTTTAGAAACTGACAAACTGTGGTGACTACTAATTTTGTACCTTTAACCATAGAGCAAAATCTACATTTATATAACAGAACTGATCATGAATTGGGAGTTTGTATGCAAAGTGTTTCCCCTTGGTAGAGGGGTTTTACCCTGTGGTGGGGAAATTTAAGAAGGATAGTTGATAGAACAGAGATAACTGCAAAGAAATAAAGTAGAAGTCAGGCTGGAGGATGAAGGATGATCATGCATGCTTTGGAAAACTAAAGAGGGCAGAAGAGAAAGAATGAAAGAGTAAGCAAGGGATTATTGAAGTTGACCAGAAAAACTAGAGAGACTATTCACTCATATGAAAATATGATTGTCTAGAGAGGTAAACTGAGGAAAGAGGGAGAAAAGATGAATAGACTAGAACAAAAATATAGGAAAAAGACAAAGCAAAAGGAAAAGGGACAGGAACTGAACCACAAACCAGCAAAAACAAAAAAGAAGAAAAATAAAATAAAATAGAAAAACAAAATTCCTCTGGTGTCTACCAAGAGTTCAAAACTACTGGATAACACTTCCAAGCCTGCAGTAGAGTTTGTGCAGGATTTGAGGCTGATCTTGGCCTCAAATGTGGGAGCCTCTGGCCAGTCTTCAGCCAGTGCTTTCTGTATGTCCCTTAGTGACCTCCCACTCCTAACCCTGTTTCTCTTGGTGGTGTCTCTCTCCCAGTTGCTGTGCTGTTTTCAGACAGAGACATGGGGCTGTTCCCAGTCCTGTGCACCTTTGGCTCATCCTGGTCCTTGCTCAGCCTTCTGTGTTCCTCTTTCATTGGCAAGTATCTGTCCTCTCAGGTCATTTGTTGCAGGGTGGGGTGGGATGCTGTGGGATGCTGTGATATGGTCTGGTCCTCTACTCCTGCTGTTGCAGTGTAAGTCTGTTCAATCCCAATTCTTGTTCCACTCCTGAGGTGGGGTGCTAACTTCCCATTTGTTGCTTTACAAGTTCCACTGCTACTGTCACCCACCTCTGCTGTAGTCTATAACTTCCTCAGTTGAGATGGGGGATACTGTGGGGTACCTTTCTGCTCCTTCCTCCAGCACCATAGGGACAGCCCAGGGCTGCACAGTCCCAAGGTGCAGGGCTGTTTAATTCCCCACACTGCCCTAACCATGGGTCATGGGGGAGGGGTTAGCTACACCATTTACTAACACCCCTGTAGTCTTTAATCTTGTTCCTGGCAGTTACAGTTAGTGCTCTGGCACACAGAAGGAATTGGAAGAAAAAGAAAAAGAAAAAAAAAAAGAGGGGAAAAAAGAAAAAAAAAGAAAGAAAAAATTTTTTGAAAAAAGGAAAATTTCTTTTTCCAAGCAAACTGGCTGATTGTCAGAGAGGGAGCCATTCATGTCAGCAGAATTTACTGCTGGACTGTAACATCTTCTGTTTGGAGGAAGACAGAAGAGGCAGGAGACCTTATATCCCAAATCCATCTTGTATGGCTTGATTTCGCCACATTATTTTAGTATATCCCTTTTTTGCTTTCTTCTTTTAAGATTACAATTATGGTGGGCAGTTGTCTGGATCCAGCGACCCACTGGCAGCCAAGTGGGCTGGCTGGCCATTTTAGTAAGTCCTTTATCTATGTTTGACTTGATCTATTAGTCTCTTATGCCAGATTGATTTTAGTTTCAGGGTGTACATCCCTCCCCTTTCTTCCAATTCCCTGTGTTTTAGTTGAATTTCTCTCAGCAGCTCTGAATGAGGCTCCTTCTCTATTTGGCCATGTTGTGTGTCCTATTTCTTTATTTTTAAAACAGGATCTTGCTAAGTTGTATGTTACCCAAGCAGGGCTTGAACATCCTCCTGCCCCAGCCTCCCATAGTGCTCTGCTAGGGTTATGGAGGTGTGCCACCATGTCTGCTTTCTCTTTCTTTTGGAAAGTTTGGCTAATAGTTTATCAATCTTCTTTATATTTTCAAATAACTAATTCTTTAATTAATCCTTTGTATTTCTTTTTAGTTTCAATTTCATTAACTTGTGCTGTAATCTTTATTATCATTTCTTTCCTGTTACTTGTTTTGGGTGTGGTTTGTTTTTTTCTAGTGGTCCGAGATGCATCACTCAGCTATTTATTTGGGAATCACTCACACTTTCTCATGTAGATACTCATAGCTATAAATTTCTCTCTTAGAACTCCTTTCATAGTTTCCCACAGATTCTTATATGCTGTGTTTCCATTATTGCTTGCTTTTAAGGACTTCTTAATGTTTCCTCTGATTTCTTCAGTGACCCAGTATTCTTTCAAAATCTATGTGTTTGTGTAGTTGCTGTGGTTTCTTTGGCTACTGAGGTCCGCATTTATTCCATTGTAATCTGATTGGTTACATAAGATCATTTCAATTTTTTGTTAAGACTTGATTTACAGCCTATAATATGAGGTATTTTGGAAAAATTCTTGAGAGGTGTTGTAAAGAATGTGTACCCGAGTGTTGGATGGAACGCTATATAGATGTCTGTTAAATCAATTTGATTTATATATTGTAGCTTAAATCTGGTGTTTCTTTGTTGACTTTTTTGTCTGGTGGACCTATTTGTAAGAGTTTTTAATGAAGTCTTCTACTATGATTGTATTGGTGTCCATCTATCCTTTTACATTAATAGCAGTTTTTCATTAAATTATCACTACTTGGTTAACTGTCCACTTTACCAATAAGTAGTGGCCACCTTTATCTCTTCTGACCAATTTTAATTTGAAGTCCCCTTTGTCAGATATAAATATAAATATTCCTGCTTGCTTTTATCTCTAGCTGCTTGAAATACCATTTTTCATCCTGTCAGTTTGAGGCTGTGTATGTCTTTGATGATGAGGTGTGCTTCTTGCAGGTAACATATGGTTGAGACTTGTTTTTAATCCAAACTGCCAGTCTGTCTTTTAATTGGAAAATTAAGACCATTTACATTGTGTTAATAAAGTAAAAATGGCATTAATGAATAGATAGATGATAGATAGATAGATAGATAGATAGATAGATAGATAAAGGGAGGAGTGATATGAGAGGTTATAGGAGAAGGAAAGAAAGAAAAGGAATGGAAATATAAATGAAAATTGAGAGAAGTGATAGGGAAGTTGAATCCAATTAATGAACTAACAGAAACAAAAATTTAGCAAACCCGATAAAATAACACTTGATGTGAGAAAATATGCTGACACTCATATACACACGTGCATGCACACACGTACACTCACACACACAACCAAGTCTAATATTCCTCATTGTGGGGGTATTTACAATGGAAACCTTTTTGTGGAGTCTAATGTTCTCCTACCCAGCATCTGTCCAAGTAGGACAAACTATTTAAGGTTGCCTAGAGGCTGAGTCCCACCCCTTATGGTAATTTATGAGAACTAGAACAAGGTTGTCAGTGGTGGGGACTGAATCACACTTAATATTTGAATTGTTTCCATATCTGGGAATGAAAGCCCAGGAAAAATTTGAGCTTTCTGCCAAGACTATCACTCACATAGAGAGTGAAAATGTTCAGATCATGGGCCAAAGTTCTGGAAATCAACAGACCATGTTCTTGGGACATGGCTAGCCATTGTCTATGCTCCTGTGTTTATTTTTAATGCCTCTAAGTAGAGCAGGGGGAGTACAGGCTCTGCAATGAGATGAAAAGCTGTAAGCCCTCAGCCTTCCTCTGGTCTCTACATTTGAACTCCCAGCCTCAGATCCATTCCCATCACACATGGCTGAACTCTTTTCTTATCACAATACTGAAACTGCCATTGTTTGGGGAAGAGAGTGTTTATTTCTTTGTTTTGAGGCCTTTCTGTCTGCCTAGCTGAATATGCTTGCTGCTGGCTGGGTTTCATACCATCTAGTTATGCCAAGACTTGCTAACTGCTGTTGAAAGGGAAAACCTTACTAGGAAAAATTGTTCTTTATAAAACTTTGTTCTCTTTGAAGCTGCCTAGCTCTGTAACTGTTGCATGGCTCTGTAATTTCTTTCTTGACCCCTGTAACCATGAAAGCATAACCAAACCTGATTGTACTAAGCTTTGTGGTCATTAATCTAGTCTTGTAACTGATGGTCATTAATCTAGCCCTGTAACGGTTTATCTCACCCTGCTAGCTAATCAGAACTGCTAGGCTGTCCTGTCCTGCCTTTGTAACCTCTGCTTATGCCTCATATAAAAATGCTGGCTCACAGACACTCACTGCCTGGCTTTTTGTTGGAAGTAATTCCAGCCAGGACCCCTGGAGTAAAATAAAGCTGTTCACTGCCTCCTGAGTTCCTTGGGTGTCATTCTTTCCTGGACTCAGTTTTGCCACAACACTGCACCTTTTCCTCCTTTAGTTTCTGTGCGTTACAGTCACCATTTTTCTGCATCCCAGATGACTCCTCAGGATGGTGCCCACTGTCTCCCTGGAAAGAAATGACTGTTACACAATAAATGTGGGATGCTTCATTCTCTCTCACCATCTATATAGGCATAGGAAATTACTTAAGTTTGCTCCCCATGCTGCTTCTGTCTATATCTGTCTCCTGTGCAATTTATCGAGGCAGTCAGAGGGAGTTTCTAAGATAGTTCCCAGTCCCAACATTGTCTAAGTCCACAGTGAAATGTTGGGAATTACCACCACCATACCTAATCACTTGGTTGAACTCAGGTCATCTTTCTGCTCAGGATGTACATCTGCCAAGTAGCAAAGTCAGCATTCATAAGAGAATGCTGAAATTTTCCCTTACTGCTCCACCAAAGGGAAGAATCCCCTCTCACATTGAGCTGCCATGTGTTCTGTGCTAGCGTGTGTTGTGTTACTTATTTTTTTGAATACCAATCTTTCTGTGTTTGCCTGGTTACTTTTTCAGTCAAGTTCTGATCCAATCATTTCCTCTGATCCCCCTGTCTCTTCTTAGAGCTGCATACCTGTTTCTTTGGATGAACATCCTGAAGTACCTCCAAGACTGCCCTCAAATCTCCTTAATTGGGCTATTCAATTTATTCTTGGGTTGGCTTTATAGGGGTGAAATATGTTTTTCAAAGACTTTTTTTCCATTTCATCTAAATTGTTAAATTTATGAACACACATAAATTGGTTAGTCATGACTAATTGACTGGTCATGATGTATATTATCCTTTTATTTTCTATGGAATTTGTGGTGATATTCTCATGTTCATTCCTGACATGGGTAATTGATATTCTCTTTCTGTATCTTGATCACTCTGGCTATAGATTTGTTTGTTTTCAGTTTATTGATATTAAACAAGCTTTTAATTTTATTTACTTTCCCTATTAGTCTTTCTTCCATGCTAATGACTTTTTTTTTATCTTCACTATTTTCTTCCCTTTATTTTGGGTTTAATTGGTCATCTTTTCTCTAGATAGTAAGAAAATTAAAATTATTACTTTATTTGCTATGAACATATTTCTATGCAGTGATTTGGATACATTCTATAAATTATGGTATTTTGCGATTTCATATTCATTATTTCAATTTGTTTGAAGTTTTCTTTTGTGCTTCTTCTTTGACCCATAGGTTACTTAGAAGTGTGTGTGTAATTTCTACACGTTTGGTCATACTCCAGGTACACTGGGTAATTTTCTAATTGTAATTTCTAATTTATTTTTTAAGGAGAAAATGCATCTAACAGGTTGAGAGTTATGTTTCTCCTATTCCACTCTCATGTGTGAGTCACAGTCCCATGTTTTCTACAGCGCAATATTTAAAAACTATTATTTTGTGCACTTTATCTAGATTTTTTGTTTGTTAATGGCAGGAGATCAGGTTCCATCTCAGATACTCCTTTATACACAGAAGCAGAAGCCTCCATACAGCCTTGAGACAAGGCTGTCTGCCACCATTTATTTTACTGGTGACAGAGTAAGTGTGCTGGAACTGTGCTGTGTGCTTTGTTGTGATATATGACTTTAATAAATATTTTTTTTCCTCACCAAACATTAAGTTTGTGAAGATCGAAAGGATAGAAACTGAATGATTTTTACCTAGGTCTTTCTAAATTTTAAATATTCTTTCTACCTCAAAAAAGCAATGTTTTGTTTGTAAGGCCTTCTGAATGAGTCTACTGATAGTTTCTCCCATTCATTTCTTCTGTGTGTGTGTGTGTGTGTGTGTGTGTGTGTGTGTGGTTTTCAAGGTATGTCTGGGTCTTGTTCCTTGCTCCTTGCTTTAAGAAGCTCTAGATATTAATATATATCTAGATATATCTAGATATATTATAGATATATATCATAGATATCTAGATATATTAATATATATCCAATTTCATATATAGGTTGGCTGAGATCTACAGATGTTTTGTGATTTTTCCCAAGATCCTACAAGTAGTAAACAACAAGAAGGAAAGCAGGATTACCTCTTGCATCTCTGAATGCCTATAGTAACATTTATTTCATTATAACCCACCAAAAAGCAGAGGCTATTTAACTGCTTGGACTCCCCCATACACATTCTACTGTTTTTATAAAGGAAGCAACCCTTAAAATAGCAAATCCTTAATTTAAATTAACATGTTTCAATCTACTGTTCTAGCTCACCCTGTCAAATCTGATCTCCAGAAAATGAAATGTGGTTTAAATGCACCGACATTCTATCAACTATGTCCTTAAGGAACAGATTCCAAGGTCTGCTGTGTTTGAAATGACTGTCATGAGTTGGCTTGTAAAAAGTAATTAGTTCTATAATTTCATACATGTCAAAATCTGCTACACACTGTTTCCTAATTGCTGTTTTTTGTGTGCACACAGGTGTAAAATCAATTTAGTTGCTTGAGCAGCTCTCCAGCACTACCTATAAGCCACAAAATAGTAAAATGCAGTGATTGTTCCTAACCTGGATCTCAAGCTTTTCTGAGCCATTTTGCCTTATCTAAAAAATTACTTCAAGGTTCCAAAGTCACCTGGGCCTCAATTTCCTCAAATGTGGAGTGGTAGTTAGAGAAAACTCACCTAAGTAACTCTAAGACTCCTTTCCTTTTCTAAAATTCTAGAGTTTTATTTTTAAGTAGGTTCAGCTGGCATTGTTATCAACTAGAACTCCTATTCATTGCCATTTTTTTTTTGTGGGTACCGGTGGTCGACCTCAGGACCTCGCGCGCCAGCAGGTGCCCATGCCACTGAGTGATATCACTGGCCCTTTTTTCATATGTGGGTTCCAGGAGTCAAACTTGGGCCCTCACGCTTGCCAGGCAGGCACTTACGCCACTGAGCCATCTCACCGGCCCTCATTGCCATTTCTTATCAGTTACAATGATAACCAAGTGAAAATGTTAATAGATCATCTAAATAATATGGTACAATATTTTCTGCACAACTGAAATATTTATCAGCTTCTAATTATTTGAGAATCACTGAAAGGCCATTAAAATTTTAGCAATAGATAGGACATAAATACAATTTTTCCTAGTGGTTATCAAAATAGAGCTTGTTTCAGAATCCCTTGTAGGGTTTGTTAGAGTACCAGCCCCAGAGTTTTCTGAGTCAGAAGGTGGGGAGGGGTGTTTTAAATTTTGAACAGATTTCTAGGTGACATGATATAGCCAGTACCAGGATCAACTGAAAACCACCGCCATAACCTAACTCTCTGTTTTTCTCTCTTCCAATATTCCATGGAAGAAGAAATGAAGTGTGGGGAAATAAGATCACATAATGAGCCTATTCCAGATCCAGGTCCTGGATATTAGGTCTTGGCACTGTTTTGGAAGTTCTCCCCATATTGTCCCAGTTGTTCTCTGACATTTAGAAAAAAGAACAATGACTAACCACAAATATGTGGTCAATGTGATTTTCAGAACTTCAGTGTTAAAGAAGTGCCTTTTGTGGACAAAGCAAATTGAACAATGAGGGGATTTATAAGAGACAAAATGAAAACCTCAGAAAAATTACATGATTAACTGCCCTTGAGTATGTTCAGTATAAGTTGAGATCAGCATGTTTTACCTACATCTATGTTTTTGTTATTTGTAAACCCTTGGACCTCTCAAAGTGATAATATTCATTCAATTGCCAGAAATATTAGTTAAAATAATCAAGGCCATGTTATATAACATAATTCTAAAATTAAAGGAAACTTTTACACATAACAAAACCATTAAGAACAACATTGTTTTAGTTACTTTTCTCTCACTGCTGAGACAAAATAACAAGGGAGGAAAGGTTTATTCAGCTCATGGCTTGTAAAGGTTTTAATCCATAATTGGCTGGCTCCAGGGCAGGGTGGCTTTGCAGATAACAGTTCATGGTAGGCAGAAGACAGCAAAATCAACAACAGTGACCTTAACGGCATCTTTCTGCCCCTTTTATACTCTATCTAGTGTGCTAGGATTAGGGTGGTGCCAAACTAATCAGTGAACTGATCACACACCTTTAATCCCATCATCACATAATCTAGATTCAGCCACCTCTGAAAAAGCCCTATGACTGCATGAGGCTTTTGAGGGATATCTAGACGTAAACCATAACAACCATCTACCTTGAAAACAGTGTTAGATATGAATACCTCTTCAAATGGGAAACTCAAATATTACAATTCTAAAACCTATAAATTTGGTATGAGTAGGAAGACAAAAGATATGCATTCTCAAGTATGTAGTTTTGTTGGTGCATGATGCAAAACAAGGAAGTTCAATGGAACTCTTGTTTATTCCATTTTATTTGATAAATATATCCTCTCCAGAATAATTTCTTAGATAGAATGTTTATGGAAGGGAGTAAAGAGAAAGGGAAAAGGAAAGAAGACGAGGCTTCTTCTCAGACCATCAGAGCCTGAAAAGCCTCTCAGAACACGGTGAGGTGGGGAAAGTCCTAAGAAAGAGAGAGGCTCTTAGCCCGTCCAAATGACAGGCCATTAATTGGGACATTTCATGGTCACTTGTGCTATAAATCACAAGTTATGAAAATACTGGAACTTTGTAACTACACGTTAGATGCCCCAGACCAAATTAATAGGGTTCTAGCAAGTGAGCTAATTAAATCAACATCAATGCCCTCTAATCTACTCTGAAGTCTATTTATGATTTTTTTTAAGAGAGAGAGAAATAGGACAGTGTTGAGATACCTGACTTAGCAGTCCTTATAGAGAATATCAACCATTATCCATACTACATGATTTTTTAACTTTCTTCTATTAGAACATTTCTCTTTATAGCTTAATTGCTTGCCTATAACAGTGACTCTCAATTCTAGCTACCCATCAGAAGAGTTACCTGGGAAAGTTAAACAAATAATAATAATTGCTCAGGACCCAACCCAGTGCGGTTAAATGAAGATCTCTGTAACTGTGGCCTTCTCGGTTGCTTCTGACACGCAGCCCGGCTTGAGAAAGACTGATCTACAGCCTCCTCCATAAAAGTTGACAGCATCTAGTTCTATTTCCCCTCCCCATGCAGTATTAAGATATATTTTCCATAGAGGACCTCAGTGATCATTTCTATTCAGAAAGGAGCAGTTGTAGATGGATTAAAAACATAGACTACCTGGACTGGAATCTTCTGGTGTACCATTCATCAGCTGATTGAACTTGATCAAGTCTCTACCTTCTTGGACTTCACTTTCCTCCTCTGTAAAAGGAGAATATTACTTTCACTTATGCCAAAAAAAAATTAAAATAAATCCCTTAGAATAATGCTTTTTATATACTAAGCATTATCATTTGTTTCAAGCTTTCTCCAGGAGAAAGGACAGTATGCTCCTTCGGTGTCATTTGCAGGGCCTGGTTCTGCCAAAGTACCAACTGTGTGATCCTGCAAAAGTTATTTAATATTCCTAGATAGCCACAAAATGGGGATAATAAAAGTGCCTATCCTGTATGGTTGTTGGAGAGATTAAGTGAAACAATTTATGTCATGGGTTTAGTATAGCTCCTGGTTCGGCTGTCAGCTCTTTTCATAATTATAACAGCTAACATATGAAGAAGGAATACATTCATTTTACAACTCAGTAAAATCTCTGGATGACTTTTTCCATCTCAGGTGAGAAGGCTCCCTGTGATTATAGAGGTCACTGGTTATTTCTCTAGCAGAGTGAAAAAAGAACACAATGCACAAAGGAATTGGTCGAGCTTGAAACTGCAGACCTCAGTCATCCCTGGGAGAAAATGGATTATCGTCATTAATGTCTGCCATCTCCAGCGCAGATGCAAAGCCAGAGGCATCTTAATTATAAGCAGCTTCACAAATTAATCTCCATAATTCTAATACTTCAGAAATTAACCTCTTGTCCTGAGAAGGTCAAATTAAATGTCAGTTCCAGATGGAACCTGGAGGGGCATTCAGATTCAAGATCAAAACGCAGTTGGCCGCACAGCTGTGCATTCTTCCTCCAAATTGCCATCGATCTTTCCAAAAGCATAGCTCTAAAGACATTCAAAAAATAAACAACAGATCTGAGGTAGAATTCTTTTTTTCTCTCAGTTTTACGAAGAATACATCTGAAAACTCAACAAAAGGTGAATGTATATGTGGCCCAAAGTCTCATTTTAAATGGGGAGAGGACAGGGGATAAAAGAACATATTTGTTGGCTTTCACAGATCAGTGTAACAAAGGAAGAGGTAGCTGATCTTTGTTGATTATTTAGGGTTTCCAGATCATCATTTTCCAAAGTCTGTCATTGTGGGCACAAATACATTAAACCTCTGATTAGCAGGAAAATCCTAAGGAACTAAAAGAAAAACAAACAAACAAAAAGTACAGCTGAAACACATATATATACATGTTCCTGCTTACAAGTTAGTTAATACATCCCAGTCAAGTCTTTCAAAGTGGCTATTAAGTTAGGTACATTTAATAATAGATACAAGAGTGTCATTGCTTTAATAGCGAATGTTTGGGGCCGGTGAGATGGCTCAGCAGCGTAAGCGCCTGCCTGGCAAGCGCGAGGGCCCGAGTTCGACTCCTGGATCCCACCTATGAAAAAGGGGCCGGTGATATCGCTCAGCGGCATGGGTGCCTGTTGGCACGCGAGGTCCTGAGGTCGACCCCCCGGTACCCACAAAAAAAAAAAAAAAAAATAGCGAATGTTTGTTTTGAGGTGAACTTTTGAAGAATAGATAAATTTTAGGTACCATTATTCCGCTATCAGGAATAAAATGTAAATTGTGTTAATGACCATAAAGTGGTAGATAGAGCCTGTTAAAAATAAAATTATTTAAAAAATAAATAAATAAAGTAAAATAAAATTATTTCTGGAGTTAACATAAAAAAATCTTGTGAAGTAAAAATAAACCAAAGATGGATTTAGAACACTATGATATACCCATCTTTTCAAAAAGCTGGGCTTTGAGCTGGTGAGATGGCTCAGCGGCATAAGCGCCTGCCCGGCAAGCACGAGGTCCTGAGGTCAACTCCTGGTACCCACATTAAAAAAAAAAAAAAAAAAAAACCTGGGCTTTTATAAACAAGTTCTACAAGAATCCCTATTATTTTCCTATTATTAGTAATTAGATACTCCATTAAATGGCAAAACAAAAATAAATGGATTGGTTCTCTTAAGATATTTAGGCAAAATCTATTGCACCATATGAGTTTGGATTTTTTTTTTTTCTGGAAAATCAGTTAGCAGTCTCTGGTAGCACCTCCTGTTTCTAAGGCAGAATGACAGACTTCTTATTCTCCTTCCCCCAGAAAAGTAAATACTGAATACAGAGAAGGGCAGGGAGAACTGCATTATGTAATTGTCTGCCAAGTGGCTACAATATTATATAGGAATTTCAAGTAATTTGTACAAAAACTTTTCTTTTTTTTTTTTGTGGGTACTTGGGGGTCGACCTCAGGACCTCGCGTGCCAACAGGCACCCGTGCCGCTGAGCAATATCACCGGCCCCTTTTTCGTATGTGGGTTCTGGGAGTCGAACTCGGGGCCCTCGTGCTTGCAAGGCTGGTGCTTATGCCGCTGAGCCATCTCACCGGCCCCCAAAATTTTTCTTAATGGGTTTTAACATCCACTTTTTACAACAGCAGAAACTAAGGCTCAGAAAAGTTAAACCATTTGGTCACCAAGAAAACAGAGTTGAATTCATGTTTTCTGAATCATTTCTTTCCCTGCATGGAAGGAAATACAGTAACACAGGACTTAAAGTATCACTTAGTGTTCTAATGCCAGGCCTCTGATTGATGTAATCCTATGGGATCCTCTGGTCAGAAATGACATTTACCAACTGCAAGCAAGTATTCAAGAGTACACAGGTAGATTTTGTAGGAAGACAGAGTAACAGAATGGATTAGCAATGTTTGCAAGGACAGAAGTGTTTTGAGTTGAATTGTGTTTTCCTAAAAATATGTATTGGAATTCTAACCCCCCACGAATATCTCAGAATGTGACTTTATTCTAGACAGGATGTTTACAGAGATAATGAAGTTAAAATGAGGTCAGGGGAATGAGCCCTAATCCAATATTTCTGGTGTCCTTATACAAAGAAACAGAAACACACAGGGAGAAGGCTAGGAAAAACTGAAGTTGTGTCTTATAGCTTTTTGTTGTGTAAAATATAACTGAAATGGCCAATTTATAAAGAAAAGAGGTTATTAGTCTTTATCTAGAGCAGCAGTGGTTAACCTATGGCACACTTGCCACCACAGGCTGTTTGTTATCATTGAAACGTCTAAGAGGTTCACCATCACTGGTCTGGAAGTTCAAGATCGTGGCACTTGCATCTTGTAGTGAAGGCCTCATCAAGGGTGGCATCAAATGGTGGAAGCTGGTGGAAGAGGCCAAAACACCAAGGATAACTTTGTGTTGTGACAAACTCTTGTACTAACTAATCCATCCTGAGACTCAATTTAATCCATGAAGACATAACAAAGTTTTGAGAGATATAAAATGGTCTCTTGAGAAAGACATAAATTCATTCACGAGGGCAGAACTCCAATGACCTATTTTCTAAAGGGCCAACTATCTTCAACATAATTATATTGGGAATTAAATTTCACCATAAGTTTTGGTGGAGATGAACTATATCCAAATCATTCATCACAGCAAGCTGTGATGAGACAAGGTTAATACCAGAAGCTAGTAAAGAAGCCTAGAATAAATCCTTCTATAGTTTTTTCACAGGGAAGATGGCCCTATCAATATTGCCTCCAGAGCTGTCAGACAATAATCAGGTATGATTAAAGCCACCCAGCTTATGGTACTTTTTACATCAGCTTTAGGAAATAAATACAAGTTGTAAGAATATGGTGCCATCAGGTCCATCTATTTACAATCATGTATTAAGATGTGAGCTACCTCATTCAGCTCTGAATTCTTAGCCCAGTGCCTGATATAATATGTCTAATTTTCTTAAAGTGTCAGAAAATCTGGGGACAGTAAAATGGGATGTTTTCTCATTGTCAATATTATATTTCAAGATCAGATACATAGTGATCTTATGTGTATTCTTTGGAAGAAAAGAGAAAACTTAACGCTTATACAAAGGGAAGAGGTAGCTATATGGAAGATCCCAGCGAATTGAAGAATCAATGGATATACTGAATGAGGAAACTCTTTTACAGATTTTCTAGGGAGTGTAGAGGAAAATTAAAGAGAAGAAGGAAATTATTATTAACACTGATAAGATGTTTTTTGGTTGACACGAAGGCTAACAACATGTTTAGAGTGCCAAAGGCACAAATGTAATTTACTTTGTGATTAAATGACATTGGATGAAGTTGTCCTACTCATTTTATAGAGTCTCATAGTGTTAATGTATTTTTCAGTTCCACACTATTTGCATGAAATATTCTCAGATAAATATAATATTTCAACAGTATATTCATGTACCATAGCTAATAAAAATTATAAAATGAGCATACTGTGGAACTTAACTATCATGGGGCAGCCGCTTAGTTAAAAAAGCTAAGAAATGTAGCTAATGAGAGATTACCTCATAGCTTTCCACAACCAAGCTGACATGTCTCAGTGGTAATTTTCACATCTATTGCTACTCCTTCCTATCCACCTGGAGGTCTCAAAAACAATTTACACTGGTGGCTTTATGGAAATGGAGAATTTTCAGATGTGACAAGAGTAGAGCTCTTGTGAAGGCAAACTTACTTAAATCAGAAAATAATTATCATTATTATTAGCATCTGCTGCCCATTTACTCTGTGCTATGTGGAGTGCTTTGCTTGCATTATCTTATTAAAACAGCATGAAGAGCCATGCAACACTTATAACAGTTCTAGAAAGAGGGGCTATTATTATTGCTATTTTATAAAGAAGCTAGAATTCAATGAGGTCAAGAAATTTGCCTGAGTTCTTTCAGCTAAGTGACAAAAACAATATTTGAAACTGTATTATCTGACTCCCACATATCCTATCTGTGATGCCTATGTCTAATTTATACTATCTCACTTCTTGTGGCTTAGTTCCCAACTTTCTTTAACATGATGATTATTTGGGATGTAAAGGAAAAACTAGAAGCCATCATGTCTAGTTCCAAAAGTCATTTCCTCTCTATTTATTTAACAAATTTGTACAGAGAGAGCAATATGAGCTGACATTCTATTGTCATTAAAAATGCAAATAATAGACGTATTACCTGCTAAATACATCTACAGCCACCATACTATCCAGATTTTAAAGAACAGATGTAGTTTAAGGACTTAAGGCATTGTGTTTATTTAGACCATTTATTTCTACTTGAGATGCAAAAAAAGAAGTTTCCTCAGAAACAAGTGGGTTCAAAGAGTAAGTAATTAGTCACACTAAGGCAAACCAGACTTCCAATTTCTAGATAAAACTTAAAAGTCTTGAGAAAAAGAAAAACACACCATGTGATTAACCCTAAAATCTATTTTATTTTTATTTATTTAGTTAGTTTTTGAGTCAGGGTCTCACAATATATTCCAAGCTCACCTCAAATTCAGTGTCTTCCTGCCTTAGCCTCCAGAGTTCTGGGATTACAAGTGTTCTGGGACTACAAGTGTGCACCATTACCTCTGGCTAAAAAAGCCTGTTTTAAATTATGATAGACATAGTTATGAAAATTATTATAATGCAATGCCAAAACCCAAATAAGCCATTAAAACAAGGGCAAATACGATTCAGCTCTACAAGGTGAACCTTAAAAACTAATATGACAATTGTTACATGAAGAGGAGTCACCATTTACAAAGCAGCTAGTATGTGCCAGACACATTACATAAGATCTTATTTAGTCATTGAGCCCTTTCTGTCGATGAGAAAATGGATGCTCTAAGAGGCAAAAATAAACTGATCAACACAGCTATTAAGTGGCAGAGCTGATATATACATGTAGTTTAGATTCTAAAAGGGGTTGCCTTTCCATCAAATTGATTTCAGAGCAGCACACATCTTAATTGTAATCCAAAGAATGAAGCTCACACTGGCAGGCTTGTTCTCAGAGAGGAAATGGGACAAAACAAAGACTTCATTCTCCAAAAAGGGGAGATTCCTTTCTATTAAGTTGAGCTAACCTTTGTAAAATACTCTACAGTTTGCAAGAACTTTTCCTAATTTGATGCAATAATCATCAGAGTAATAGATAATATGTTAGCATGTTAGTGATAGCATTCCACTAAGTATAGAAAAAATCAGAAATTGTAATATTCCTTCCCCAAAGTTAGTATGAAGAAGTTCAGAATTTCTCTATAATTTTACTTTTTATTTTCTGGTATCTAGGTTTGTCTTTGAGGCATTGAGACAGATACATTTAAAACTTAAGAGTTCAGTAGGAGTGTAGTACACATTCT
This sequence comes from Erethizon dorsatum, assembly GCA_028451465.1. Classification (NCBI taxonomy): domain Eukaryota; kingdom Metazoa; phylum Chordata; class Mammalia; order Rodentia; family Erethizontidae; genus Erethizon; species Erethizon dorsatum. The sequence goes on along the minus strand of CM051825.1, from coordinate 58,904,725 downwards.
CTTAAGTCCACCTAGGTGTCTTAGCTTTCTTCCTGCTGTACAAATTTTCCTAGGTTTTGTCCCATTTTCTTTCTTTCCATTAGCCCTAAAAAATTCAAATTCATGAATGTAAAAGAACTGGACTGTTTAAGAATAAAATGATGGGCCGGTGAGACGGCTCAGCGGCTTAAGCGCCTGCCTTGCAAGCGCGAAGGCCCGAGTTCGACTCCCGGATCCCACATACGAAAAAGGGGCCGGTGATATCGCTCAGCGGCACGGGTGCCTGTTGGCGCGCGAGGTCCTGAGGTCGTCCCCCCGGTACCCACAAAAAAAAAAAAAAAAGAATAAAATGGTATCTATTTTTCCTTCCTCACCACATTGTGACTTGTATATTTTATGGTGATTACATTAAATTCATAGCATGATGGAGGCAGCATGCAAATAAACTTGGCACTTATTTTTAATAAGTGCTAATACATTTATGCTATTCTTGCCAGACTCCCCGTCTATAAACATTTGAGTTCCCAGATTATATCCATGAAAATTAATGATCTGTCACTAGGCTTGCCTCCATCCTAATGAAGTACTTACTCAGAGTGACTGAAGTCAGGTGCGAGGAACTTGCTTCTCCTTGCTTTTCCTATGGATGATAAAGCCCTTTCCTCATTCTTTGCACAGATTTAATTAGGTTAAAGCAAAAAAAAAGAAATTACTACCACACAATGATTTTGCATTTTCAATAAGTAAAAATGGTTTTTCTTAATGTTTGAAAGCATTTCTGCACAGAAATCATAACAAACAGAAGACTTATCAAATATTCAAGTATATTTGTAATTTCTTTGCTTTGTAAAAAGCCAAATGTGTGATTCATAAAATGAATGTCTTTATTGAGCAATTCAAGATTCATAAGGTTAAGTGCCATGAAAAAAAAAATTAAAAGAGGAAGGTTTGACGGAGAGAAACTAAAGGCAGAAGGGAGAAGCTCCTATTAATGGGAGTCTTTAGGGAAGGCCACCTAAGGAGATGACAATCAAGTTGAAATCTGCATCCCATAAAGAATCAGCAAGAAAGAGGTACAGAGAACAGTGCAGGCAGAAGAAACACCCTGTACAAACATCCAGAAGCAGAAAAGGTGCATCACATTAGGCAGGGTTTCTCAACTTTGACACTAGCAACATTTGGGGCTATATTCTGTAATTCTTTGTCACTGGGCATTGCCCTGTGCATTGTAACATGCTTAAACCTGCAGAGCATAAGACTTTTTGTCATAAAGGGCCATAAACATGGGTGTGTTAAACCCACATTTACTCTTTAAAACATTTCTATTGATGAATTATTAATTTTAATTCTATGAGTTATATTAAACAGTGAGAGCTCAACAGGAAAAAATCACAAAAATAAAGTATTGCATTTTTAATATTTATTGAGCAATTATAAAAAAAGCATAAAAATTTTCAACATCAACTGGTTTTTGGTGTACAAAGTCTAAAAAAGAAAAACAAATAAATTCCTACATGAACTACAATGAAAATACCAATAGCACTCTACAAAAAAATCACCTTTATTTCAATTATCACTCATAAGGCAGTCTTCACACATGACAATAGCATGTTTCATACACTCGTATCTCTTATGCTGACAGCACATATGATTTATTTTCCTGGCCTTTTTATAGGACATACTTGACATCACGCTGGTCTTGTTGTTTTGTCAGGAGGTTCTTATTATATTATCCAATGTGTAGTTAACAGGAACATAAAATATCAATAAAATATAGTATTAAATTCTTAATATGTGCTGAGCATTTAGAATAGAGATCAACATTTTCACATCAGCTGTGTACTTGCTTACAAAACCCAAGAGATAATATCAGAAATAAATAAAACCCTATGTGAGCTACAGTGTAAACACAAACAAAAGTCTATCACAGAAATAACCTTTGCTTCAACTGTCACACCCAGAGAAGTCTTCACGCATGACAGCTGCATGTTCCATGCATGCATCTCACACTGACAGCACATGTGCTTAGCTTCTTTCTTATGTGGCAGGCCATTCTTGTCACCTCTCTTCCATTTCATCAGGAGCTTCCTACTATGTGCACTTAGCAGGGAAATAAGATATCAATAGAATAAAATATCAACTGTGCAATGAGTGCTTAGAATAGATATCATCATTTTCACATCAGCTGTTTACTTGCTTATGAAACCTAAGAGATAACATCAGAAATAAAAACCTATGTGAGGCGCGCACGCACCTTCTAATATCCCGGGAGTTGCAGCGCCGGCGGAGGCTCAATTCTACGGACACACGGTGGCAGCTGGCGCCCAGGGAGCCCCCACGGAGGATCCTGAGACAGCGGCGGGGCAGGGGAGCGGCGGAGAACGGCGCTGACCGGCGGTGAGTGTCTCTCAGCCACAGCTGCCCCGCGCCAGAGAGCGACCGGCCGGGCGCCATTGTGGGGGGTGTGGCGAAACTCAGAGCGGCTCGGAAACTGCTCTGGGAACTTGTGCTCCGGACAGGGCAGCACAGGGCCTCTCAATTGAGCCCACGAAAGTGTGCTGAGGTCAGCAGGTGAACGAGACTGGACTCTCAGCCACACCTGTCCCACGCCAGAGAGCGACCGGCCGGGCGCCATTGTGGGGGGTGTGGCGAAAAACCAGAGCGGCGGGAACCAGTGCAGGGAATCCGCGCTCGGACAGCGCGCTGAGCCTCTCAGGCCCAGGGATCGTGAAAGGGCGCTGAGAGCGGAGGCGAGCTAGACTGGTCTCTACCTGAAAGTACGCGCCTCTGCTCACCGCCCGCCAGAGGGCGCTCCTGGCTTACTGGGACGGACCTGAACAGAACAGGTACCTGCCTACAACAAAGTCAACACCTGGAACTGATTCTTTTTTATTTTTTTTTTCTCTTATTTTTATTTTTTTTTATTATTTTTTTTTTCTTCTCACTGATTTGTATTTTGTTCTGGCGAAGGGTTTTTTTTGTTTTTGTTTTGTTTAGTTTTGTTTTTTGGTGGGGTTTTATTTTTGATCTGTCTGTTTTATTGCTTTTATCTTCGTTATTGTTTCTGTATGTGTATTTGCTCTTTCCTTCATTGTTCTCTCTGGTTTTTTATATGAGTGTAAACAGCGCCTCTAACTTCTTTGTGATTGTGGTCGTGATCTGTTCTTCCTTTTATCCCTTTCTTCTCTTTTTACCACCTGTTCTCTGCACTAGTGTCCCAATTTTAGTGGGATCCCTCTTGGTCCTCTAACCTTACATCTAATTCCTTCCTCTTCTCCCAATACTCTATTTCCTCCTTAACTCATTTTAAATTTAAACTCCTCAGGGAAAAATTGACATACATAGGACTTGTATACTGCATATAATTTTTCTGGTGTGTTTTAGATTTTGTTATATAACCGCAACTCTATACAGCTAAAAGTGGTAAATAACTGGTTAGCTCAGTCTGTCATTTTCTAGGCTGTGTTTGATTCTTTAGTTAACATTATAGCCAAATGTGAAATAATTGTTCTAAACATCTTTCCTTCCTGATATTTCATGATTGAGATTGACTAGGGGACACAGAAAATACAGTGGCACAGTACCAAAGAATCAAGGACTGGGCCAAACAGGTAGCAACTTCGCATACCCAACGAATTGAAGAGGTAGGATCTGGCAGAAAGCTCAAAACACAAAAGCAAGCTCCACTTGGAAGATACTGCAGAGAAGTAGTCATCTTCTAAAGATCTTAAACACTAGCAATAAAGTAACCTACTATAGGTAATTTGCAAACATCACCCCAGGAATTAAAGAAAGAAAAAAATGAGACGACACTTAAACAAGATGCAACCCCACACATCCAATTCAACAAAGGCAAACCTAGGGAGCAACGAGGTGGGACAATCCGAAAGCCACCCACCTGGCCTATCTGAAGTGGTAACAACAAAGCAACTGAATGAGGTTCTGGAAAAAATTAAAACAGAAATAATCTCACAGATAACTGCAGAGATAATGTCTACAACGAAGACCATGCTTAAGGACACTATAGCTGATACAGACAAAAAAATAGATGAACTTAAGAAAACTATAGAAACCATGAATGCTCAGCATAGGAAAGAAATGGAATCCATAAGGCAGATTCAAGCAGATATCCAAGAGATAAAAAACTCCATTGAAAGTATTTGTAGCAGAATAAGCCAATGCGAGGACAGGATCTCAGATATAGAAGATAGGCTTGCAATTAGTGATCATGAAATGGAAAAATTCTTAAAAATAGCAAGGGACCATGAAAAATCAATTCAGCAGCTGCTAGATGACTCAAAGATAAACAACTTAAGAATAATTGGAATAAATGAAAAAGCAGGAGATAACATCAACAACATTAAAACCTTGTTCAAAGACATAATCAGGGAGAACTTTCCTGGAAGAGAAAAGGAATTTGACACCTCTGTAAGTGAAGCTTTCAGAACACCAACTAGACATGATCAAAAAAAAACTTCAGCCAGACATATTATAGTCAAGATCCCAGAAATTCAACAGAAGGGCAGAATCTTAAAAGCTGTTAGGGAGAAGAGACAAATCACCTATGAAGGAAAACCCATCAGAATCACAGCTGACTTTTCAGCACAAACCCTCAATTCAAGAAGAGCTTGGAATGATGTATTGCAAGCTCTAAAGGAAAATAATTTTCAGCCCAGATTGATGTACCCTGCAAAACTATCTTTCAAAATTGATGGAGAAATAAAATACTTTCATGACAAAGAACATCTGAAAAAATTTATGACCACCAAACCAGCACTCCAAAACGTTCTGAAGGACATTCTAGAAAGAGATAGGAACCCCAACAGAAGGAATCCACCAGGCAGGGCAAATAATTAAATAGCCGGAAAGCGGAAAAACAAAGAGTGGGAACCAACAACAGGAAAATATCATGACAAGTCAATACATATCAGTTTTAACCATCAATGTTAACGGTCTCAATTCACCAATCAAAAGGCACAGACTGGCGAAATGGATCAAGAAGCAAGATCCAACAATATGCTGTATACAAGAAACACATTTAATTCAGAAAGAAATTCATAGACTGAAAGTCAAAGGATGGAAAACAATACTCCATGCCACAGGAACCCAGAAAAAAGCAGGGGTAGCTATTCTTTTTGCAGACAAAGTGAACTTCAAGCCAAGAAGGATTCAGAGAGATAAAGACGGTCATTACATCCTGGTAAAGGGAACAATCCAAGAGGAAGAGATAATGATCATAAATATATATGCATCAAATACCAATGCACCCAGCTATATAAAACAAGTACTAAAGGACATGAAAAATCAAATAAGCACTAATACAATTATATTGGGAGATCTCAATACTCCACTGTCACAAAAAGATAGATCAACTGGACAGAAAATCAATAATGAAATAGTAGAACTGAACCAAACTTTTGAACAAATGGACTTAGTAGATGTCTACAGAGTGTTCCACCCCACAACTTCAGAATACACATTCTTCTCAGCTGCACATGGGACGTTCTCCAAAATAGACCACATACTAGCTCATAAAACCTGCTTAAGTAAATGCAAAGGAATTGAAATTATCCCATGCATATTATCAGACCATAGTGCAATGAAATTGGAAATCAATGGCAAAAGATCCCACAAAAACTCCCTAAACACATGGAAATTAAACAGCATCCTCCTGAACAACCAATGGGTCACAGATGAAATTAAAGAAGAAATTAGTCACTTTCTACAACTGAATGATAATGACAGTACAACATACCGGAACTTATGGGATACAATGAAAGCAGTCCTAAGAGGGAAATTTATAGCATTAAATACTTATATTAGGAAAATAGAGCAAGCGCAAATAAACAACTTAAGGGTGAACCTCGAGCTTCTAGAAAAAGAAGAGCAGGTTAAGCCAAAAGCCCGTACAAGGGAGGAAATTATAAAGATCAGAGCAGAAATTAACGTATTGGAGAATAAAAAAACAATACAAAGAATCAATGAAGCAAAAAGTTGGTTCTTTGAAAGAATAAATAAGATTGACAAACCCTTATCCAACCTTATTAAAAAAAGAAAAGAAAAGACTCAAATCCATGCAATTGAAAATGAAAAGGGTGATATCACGACGGACCCTGCAGAAATCCAGAAGATCATCTATACCTATTTTGAAAATTTATATTCTACTAAGATGGAAAATGCAGAAGAAATGGACAGATTCCTAGATTCGTATGAATTACCAAAGCTAAATCAAGAAGATTTAAAAATCCTAAATAAACCAATATCAACCAATGAAATTGAAGATGTAATTAAAAACCTCCCAGCAAAGAAAAGCCCAGGCCCTGATGGATTCACTGCCGAATTCTACAAGAAATTTAGAGAAGACCTAACGCCCCTACTTCTCAAACTTTTTAATGAAATTGAAAGGGAAGCAATACTCCCAAATTCATTCCTGGAAGCAAGCATTACCCTGATACCAAAACCAGAGAAGGACCCAACTAAGAAAGAGAACTACAGGCCAATCTCCCTAATGAACATAGATGCAAAAATCCTTAATAAGATACTGGCAAACAGAATCCAACAAATCATCAAGAAGATTATACACCATGACCAAGTTGGATTCATCCCAGGGATGCAGGGATGGTTCAACATACGTAAATCAATAAATGTAATACAGCATATTAACAGAACCAAAGACAAAAATCACATGATCATCTCAATAGATGCAGAAAAAGCTTTTGACAAAGTCCAGCACCTTTTCATGATAAAAACCCTACAGAAAATTGGAATAGAGGGTCTTTATCTCAATCTGGTAAAAGCTATCTATGACAAACCAACAGCCAATATCATACTAAATGGCCAAAAACTGAAAGCCTTCCCTCTAAAATCAGGAACAAGACAAGGATGTCCACTGTCCCCACTCTTATTCAACATAGTTCTGGAAACTTTAGCCAGAGCGATTAGACAAGAGAAAGAAATAAAAGGAATAATGATCGGAAAGGAAGAAGTTAAATTATCATTATTTGCAGATGACATGATACTCTACACAGAAGAACCCAAAAACTCCACTAAAAAACTGCTAGATTTGATAAGCAAATTCAGTAGTGTAGCTGGATACAAAGTCAATACTCAAAAGTCAATAGCCTTCCTGTACACAAATAACAAACTTACTGAAAGAGAAATTAGGGAAACAATACCTTTCACAATAACATCCAAAAAAATGAAATACCTAGGAATCAACCTCACGAAGGATGTAAAAGACCTCTATACTGAAAACTACAGTACTCTGAAAAAGGAGATTGAAGAGGATATCAGAAAATGGAAAGATATCCCTTGCTCCTGGATAGGAAGAACCAATATAGTGAAAATGGCCATACTTCCAAAATTGCTATACAGATTTAATGCAATTCCAATCAAAATTCCAACAGCATATCTCACAGAATTAGAGAAAACAATCCTAAAATTCATTTGGAATCAGAAGAGACCTAGAATAGCAAAGGCAATTCTGGGCAACAAAGGCAAGGCAGGGGGCATCACTATCCCCGACTTGAAATTATACTATAAAGCTACTGTGATAAAAACAGTGTGGTACTGGCAAAAAAACAGACCTGAAGATCAATGGAACAGATTAGAAGATGCTGAAACAACCCCAGACATACTAAGCCACCTTATCTTTGACAAAGGTGCCAAACACATTCGCTGGAAGAAAGATAGCCTCTTTAATAAATGGTGCTGGAAAAACTGGCTCTACACATGCCGAAGATTAAAACTAGATCCATATCTTTCACCATGCACTAAACTAAATTCAAAATGGATCAGAGATCTAAATATTAAAACAGAAACATTAAATCTGCTGGAAGGTAGGATAGGTAAAACCCTTGGAGACATTGGTGTAGGCAAAGACTTTATGAATAAAAACTCAACCGCATGGGAACTATCCCAAAGAATCAATAACTGGGATCTCATCTTATTAAAAAGCTTTTGCACAGCAAGAGAAACCACCAACAGAATGAAGAGGCAACCCACAATGTGGGAAAAAATGTTTGCCAGCTGTTCCTCAGACAAAGGATTACTATCGAGAACATATAAAGAACTCAAAAAAATCAGACCTCCCAAATTTAAAGACCCACTCCAAAAATGGGCATCTGAGATGAATACACATTTCTCAGATGAAGAAATACTAATGGCAAATAAATATACAAAAAAATGTGCAACATCACTAGTCATTCGAGAGATGCAAATTAAAACAACACTGAGATACCATCTCACCCCAGAAAGAATGGCTACTATAAAGAAATCAACTAATAACAAATGCTGGAGGGGCTGTGGGGAAAAAGGAACCCTTCTCCACTGTTGGTGGGAGTGTCGACTGGTACAGCCACTGTGGAAGTCAGTGTGGAGATTCCTCAAAAAGCTAGGGTTGGAGGTCCCATTTGACCCAGCTATTCCCCTTCTGGGCATCTTCCCAGAAGAATTAAAAACATCATACCACAGCGATATATGTGCACCCATGTTTATAGCAGCACAATTTGTAATAGCCAGATCTTGGAAACAACCCAAATGCCCATCAACTGAGGAATGGATAAGAAAGATGTGGTATTTTTATACAATGGAGTACTATTCAGCCATTAAGAAGGATAAACTGAAGACTTTTATAGGTAAATGGATGCAACTCGAGAAAATACTCATAAGTGAAATAAACCAGAAGCACATGTGTAAGCATTGTATTGTCTCTCTAGTATGAGAAACTGAAAGAGTAAATAAGATCCAAAATGTACAATAGACATGGTGAATCAAAAAGAAACTGGTCAAAAGGAAAGAGAGACTGGAATAGGGAAAAGAAAGAAGGGAAAGGGAAAAATAATTGTATATATATATATAAGATGGTTAAGATAGATACACTACGATTTTTACTTAGTTCATTGAAGAGTAAGGTTTGTGCCAATAATGTTTGGATAATTAAATGCTAATGTCTGGTGTCCTGAATAACTAACTTAAAGATAGTAATACGCAATGTATTAACCATTCTTACCCTCCTATTATGTTGTTTTGAAAATTTGTTCTTCTTTTGATTTGTTTTGTTTTTTCTTCTCTTTAAAATAAAATTTAAAAAAAAAAAAAAACCTATGTGAACTACAATGAAAATACCAATAGAACTCTACAGCAAACATAATGTTTGCTTCAACTGTCACACCCAAGGCAGCCTTCACACATGAAAATTTTATGTTCCATACACAAGTAGCACTTACATTGATAGCACATGTTTGTTTCCTGTCCCTTTTTGTATGGCACAGTTGACATCCTTTTGGCTTTCTATTGTCGTATCTGGTTTTTCATGTGCCATTGTACTGAATTAGGCTAGTTCTATCAGAAAAATCAAAAGAAAACTTTTTAAAAACAAATCCTAGAGTGCGTGGGTGTATTATACCCTTTGTAATGCTCAGGTAAACATATGCAAAACCTGTTTGACAGAGCATTATGTGGGTGAAAATTCTGGTTTGAACTTTTGTACATGTGCAAAAACCTTGCCTTTCATCATACCAATTGGGTAAAAACAAAGATTGTTTCCTTTATCCCTCAGTTAAAGGTGCTGAGATGCACAGCTGGCTACTATTGTGCTGAAGTAAAAATTTATAGTAGAAAAGTAAGGGATGTGTTTGTGGAACCCAGTGTTATGCTCTCCAGGTTGGCATCCTTGGCCTTTCCCAATAAATGCTAATAGCATCCACCATTTTGGATACACTGAAATGTATCCAAGCATTGGCAAATATCCTCTCACTGAGAAAAGACAGAGGATGTAGCAGTAAAGGAAAAGACTAATGATGCAGGCCACATGGCTGAAAGACACTGAGCAAGGAGAAGAACCGAATCTACAGCAATAAATAAAATTGAGCTAAAGATAATTCTTCCTTGTTAGTGCTACTGCAATCCTCATGACCTCAAAGATCCTTGTTCTTGCTTATACTGCACGGTTCCATGTCAAATTCACACGGAGAAACTTCTAGTCTGACAAAAAAGGGAACATAACTGTCTCAAAGAACTAGGGAACACCTGGGGTCATTAGTGCCCTACTGCTTGTGTTTCCATCTCAGCCTCTTTATCTGTCCATTGTACCCCCTGCACTGAGGCTTGTAACTGCTTAAGAGAGTCTATCTTCAGGGCTCTGTCTTTCTATTTCTTTCAGCCAATAACTGTTTTGGTTATGTTGAAGAAGGAAAACATCTCAGAAACCAAGAGAGGTGACTGTGTTTCAAGATTTTAGAGAGAATAGTGTCACAAAACTCAAGATGGTATAAGGTACCATCTCAGGGTTAAGAAAGAAGTCGCCTCTCTCCCTGTCGGCCCCGCGCTGACAGGGGGGGCCTGGCTGCGCCGCCGGATTCTGACACCTTATGACATGTCATTATCCAGAGCAATAATGAACATTGGCCTGTTTTGGATAAGTTGATGACCTTCAGAAATGATCCAGTAATACCTGCAACAGAGAACCAGAATATACTCCATTTGGAGTGAACAGCTGAGGTTGTTACTGAATTTTCAAGATGACAGATCCAATGATGGACTTTTTTGATGATGCTAATCTTTTTGGTGAGACCTTGGAAGGTTTGTCAGATGATGCATTTGTACAACCAGGACCTGTTTCACTAGTTGATGAATTGAACCTGGGTGCAGAGTTTGAACCTTTGCACATAGACTCACTGAATCATGTTCAAGGTACTCCAACACATCAGAAGATGACTGATTTTGAACAGTTAAATCAATTTGATTCAATGAAGTTTCACCAAGTTAATCAATCTTTTGGTAGCCCAGCTGAACACATGTTGTCTCCACACTCTCAGTTTAATTGTTCTCCAATTCACCACCCCCAAAACCAACCCAATGGTTTGTTTCCAGATGTAGCAGATGGCAGCCCAATGTGGGGCCATCAGACAGCTACTAACATTTCTAGTCAAAATGGATCTCCTTTTCATCAAGGACATTCGCACTCTATGCATCAAAGTAAAAGCTTTGTTGCACACCATGACTTTGCCTTATTTCAGGCCAATGAACAACAAACACAGTGTACTTCACTACGCTCCCAACAAAACCGGAATAATCTTAACCTAGGCCAAAATTCTCTATGCCAGTCTAAAAATTTTATGGATGTTAATGTTTCTGGTCCACATAGAGTCAATGTTAACCATCCACCACAAATTACTAATGCGTCTACTTCACAACAGTCTCTTTCGATGCAATTTTCTCAAACATCAAATCCTTCAGTACACTTTCTAAAGTGTAGCAGTCATCAAGAAGGAAATTTTAATGGACCTTCTCCAAATATGACTTCTTGTTCTGTCAGTAATTCACAGCAGTTTTCTTCACATTATTCCTTTTCCAGTAATCATATATCACCAAACAGTCTCCTTCAGTCCTCTGCCGTATTACACCCAATCGTACAAATCAGACTTTATCTGATTTTACTGGAAGTAATTCCTTTTCACCTCATAGGGGAATCAAGCAAGAATCCACTCAGCATATCCTGAACCCCAGTACATCATTGAATTCAAATAATTTCCAAATGTTGCATTCGTCACATCCTCAGGGTAATTATAGCAATTCAAAATTATCTCCTGTGCACATGAACTTCCCAGATCCTGTTGACTCAGGAACTCAAATGGGCCACTTCAGTGATCATGTAGAAACTAATGGTTTTTCATCTTTGGAAGAGAATTTACTTCATCAAGTGGAATCACAAACTGAGCCATTCACAGGACTTGACCCAGAGGACCTCCTTCAGGAGGGGCTCCTTCCCCAATTTGATGAGTCAACATTTGGACAAGATAATTCAAATCATGTTTTAGATCATGATCTTGATCGACACTTTACTTCACATCTTGTAGCACGGCCTTCTGATATGGCTCAAACTCAGTTGCAGTGTCAGGCTCGGAACTGGCATTCATCGTTTTCTAATCATCAGCATTTACATGAGAGAAATCGACTATGTTTACAGCGACAGCCTCCATCTTCCAAGAAGAGTGATGGTTCTGGGACATACACTAAGTTGCAGAATACCCAGGTGAGAGTCATGTCTGAGAAGAAGCAGAGAAAAAAGGTGGAAACAGAAAGCAAGCAAGAAAAGGCTAATCGTATAATATCAGAGGCTATAGCAAAAGCAAAGGAGAGTGGGGAGCGCAATATTCCTCGAGTAATGAGCCCTGAAAACTTTCCTAGTGCTTCAGTTGAAGGAAAAGAGGAAAAGAAAGGTCGAAGGATAAAATCAAAGCCAAAGGACAAAGACAGCAAAAAAACAAAAACATGTTCTAAGTTAAAAGAGAAGACAAAAATTGGCAAACTCATTATAACATTGGGTAAGAAACAAAAAAGAAAGAATGATTCTTCAGATGAAATATCTGATGCAGAGCAGATGCCACAGCATGCATTCAAAGATCAAGATTCTCAAAAAAGAAGATCAAATCGACAAATTAAAAGAAAAAAATATGCAGAAGATGGAGAAGGGAAACAATCTGAAGAAGAGGTTAAAGGCTCAATGAAAATAAAAAAGAATTCAGCTCCTTTACCTGGTGAACAGCCTTTACAATTATTTGTGGAGAATCCAAGTGAAGAAGATGCTGCAATTGTAGACAAAATACTATCTTCTAGAATTGTAAAAAAGGAAATAACACCTGGAGTGATGATTGATACAGAAGAATTTTTTGTAAAATACAAGAATTACTCCTATCTTCATTGTGAGTGGGCCACAGAGCAGCAGCTTTTGAAAGATAAAAGGATCCAGCAGAAAATCAAACGGTTCAAATTGAGACAAGCACAAAGAGCACATTTTTTTGCAGATATGGAAGAAGAACCATTTAACCCAGACTACGTCGAAGTAGACAGAGTATTAGAAGTCTCTTTTTGTGAAGATAAGGACACTGGGGAGCCTGTTATTTACTACTTAGTAAAGTGGTGCTCATTGCCATATGAAGATAGTACATGGGAACTAAAAGAAGATGTAGATCTTGCAAAAATAGAAGAATTTGAACAACTGCAAGCTTCAAGGCCTGACACAAGACATTTGGACCATCCTCCCTCTAATATTTGGAAGAAAATTGATCAATCCAGGGACTATAAAAATGGCAATCAACTCAGGGAATATCAACTGGAAGGACTCAACTGGCTCTTATTCAATTGGTACAACAGACGAAACTGCATTTTAGCAGATGAAATGGGTCTGGGCAAAACCATTCAATCAATTACATTCCTCTACGAAATCCTTCTGACTGGTATAAGAGGACCTTTCCTGATAATTGCACCGCTTTCTACCATTGCAAACTGGGAGAGAGAATTTCGTATGTGGACTGATATTAACGTTGTGGTTTATCATGGGAGCCTGATTAGCAGACAGATGATACAGCAATATGAGATGTACTTCAGGGATTCACAGGGACACATCATTCGAGGAGCTTACAGATTCCAAGCTATCATCACCACTTTTGAAATGATTCTTGGAGGCTGTGGAGAGCTTAATGCAATTGAATGGCGATGTGTGATTATTGATGAAGCACATAGGTTAAAAAATAAAAATTGTAAGCTTCTAGAAGGTCTGAAACTCATGAATCTGGAACACAAGGTGCTTTTGACTGGCACTCCTCTCCAAAATACAGTTGAAGAACTCTTCAGTCTTCTGCACTTTCTTGAACCCTTAAGGTTTCCTTCCGAGTCCACATTTATGCAAGAATTTGGAGATCTTAAAACAGAGGAGCAGGTGCAGAAACTTCAGGCTATCCTGAAACCAATGATGTTGAGAAGATTAAAAGAAGACGTAGAAAAGAAATTGGCACCGAAGGAAGAAACTATCATTGAAGTAGAACTTACTAACATTCAAAAGAAATACTACAGGGCTATTTTGGAGAAGAATTTTTCATTTTTATCCAAAGGCGCAGGACAAACTAATGTCCCTAACTTAGTCAATACTATGATGGAGCTCAGGAAATGCTGTAATCATCCATATCTTATCAAAGGTGCTGAGGAGAAAATACTTGGAGAATTTAGAGATACATATAGTCCTACTGCTTCTGATTTTCATCTTCAAGCAATGATCCAGTCTGCTGGAAAATTGGTCCTTATTGATAAATTGCTTCCCAAAATGAAAGCAGGGGGTCACAAAGTACTCATCTTCTCTCAGATGGTTCGCTGCCTTGACATCTTGGAAGACTATCTCATACACAAAAGATATTTGTATGAACGAATCGATGGGAGAGTCAGAGGGAATCTTCGACAAGCTGCTATAGATCGATTTAGTAAACCTGATTCAGATCGATTTGTTTTTCTCCTGTGTACACGAGCTGGTGGGTTGGGCATCAACTTAACTGCAGCTGATACATGTATAATTTTTGATTCTGATTGGAATCCTCAAAATGACCTTCAGGCCCAGGCTCGTTGCCACAGAATTGGTCAAAACAAAGCAGTTAAAGTCTACAGATTAGTAACTCGTAACTCATATGAGAGAGAGATGTTCGACCGAGCCAGTCTGAAACTGGGCCTGGATAAAGCTGTGTTACAGAGCATGAGTGGAAGAGAAAGTGCTGTTGGTGGTATTCAACAACTTTCTAAAAAGGAAATAGAAGATCTGCTTCGAAGAGGTGCTTATGGTGCAATTATGGAGGAAGAAGATGAAGGCTCTAAATTCTGTGAAGAAGATATCGATCAGATTTTACTACGTCGTACAAAAACTATTACAATTGAATCAGAAGGACGTGGATCAACATTTGCCAAGGCAAGTTTTGTGGCATCTGGAAACCGGACAGATATTTCCTTAGATGATCCTAACTTCTGGCAAAAATGGGCTAAAAAGGCAGAAATAGATATAGACGCCATCAGTGGCAGAAACAGCTTGGTTATTGACACTCCAAGAATTAGGAAGCAAACAAGACCCTTTAGTGCCACAAAAGATGAATTGGCTGAATTATCTGAAGCCGAAAGTGAAGGAGATGAAAAACCCAAACTTCGGAGACCCTGTGACCGTACGAGTGGCTATGGAAGAACTGAATGCTTCAGAGTAGAGAAAAACCTGCTAGTTTATGGGTGGGGTCGATGGAGAGAGATTCTATCTCATGGACGTTTTAAAAGACAGCTAAATGAGCATGATGTAGAAATAATTTGCCGAGCTCTCTTAGCATATTGCCTTGTTCACTACCGAGGAGATGAGAAAATTAAAGGTTTCATATGGGATCTCATCACTCCAACTGAAGATGGGCAGACACGAGAGCTACAAAATCATCTAGGCCTATCAGCTCCTGTACCCAGGGGTCGGAAAGGGAAGAAAGTGAAGACTCAAACAAGCTCATTTGATATACAAAAAGCAGAATGGCTTCGAAAATATAACCCTGAGCAGCTACTTCAAGATGAAGGCTATAAAAAACATATTAAACACCACTGTAACAAGGTTTTGCTTCGTGTAAGAATGTTGTATTATCTAAAGCAAGAAGTTATTGGAAATGAGTGTCAGAAAGTATTTGATGGAGTTGATGCAAGTGACATTGATGTTTGGGTACCAGAACCAGACCATTCTGAAGTTCCTGCTGAGTGGTGGGACTTTGATGCTGATAAGTCACTTCTTATTGGAGTTTTTAAACATGGTTACGAAAAATATAACACTATTCGAGCAGACCCAGCATTGTGCTTCTTGGAAAGAGTGGGAAAACCCGATGACAAAGCAGTTGCTGCTGAGCAGAGAGCAAATGATTATATGGATGGGGATGTGGAAGATCCAGAATACAAACCTGCCCCGGCCATCTTTAAAGATGATATAGAGGATGATGTTTCCTCTCCAGGAGATCTTGTTATAGCAGATGGAGATGGTCAGCTGATGGAGGGTGATAAAATTTATTGGCCTACTCAGTCAGCTTTAACCACACGATTAAGGCGTCTCATTACTGCCTATCAGCGTACTAATAAAAACAGACAAATCCAGCAGATACAACCAACTTTTTCTGTGCCTGCCAGTGTAATGCAGCCTCTTTATGAAGAAGCCACTCTTAATCCTAAAATGGCAGCCAAGATAGAAAGACAACAGAGATGGACAAGAAGAGAAGAAGCTGACTTTTATAGAGTCGTATCTACATTTGGAGGCGTTTTTGACCCTGACAGAGGCCAATTTGATTGGACAAAATTTAGAGCTATGGCTAGGCTACATAAGAAAACTGATGATAGTTTGGAGAAATATTTATACGCATTTATGTCCATGTGTCGGAGAGTTTGTCGTCTTCCTTCCAAAGAAGAATTGGTGGATCCAAATATTTTTATTCAACCAATCACAGAAGAACGTGCTTCTAGGACTTTGTATCGCATAGAACTTCTAAGGAAAGTACGGGAGCAGGCCCTTCGACATCCACAATTATTTGAACGTTTGAAGCTTTGCCATCCAAATCCAGATTTACCAGTTTGGTGGGAATGTGGTCCTCATGATAGGGATTTGCTCATTGGCGCTGCTAAACATGGGGTGAGCCGAACAGACTACCACATTCTTCGTGATCCTGAACTCTCATTTATGGCAGCTCAAAGGAACTATAGTCAAAATAAAATGGCTCATTCACGAACTTCTACCCCACTTTTACAGCAATATCAAGTAGCACTTTCTACATCTCCTCTTACCTCTTTACCTAGGCTCCTAGACGTGAAAGGTATTATTCTAGAGGATATGAAAGTTAAAAGTGAAAATCTTAAAGAAGAGCCTCAGTCTTCTGAAGAAGAATCTATGTCTTCTGTGGAAACCAGGACACTAATAAAGTCTGAGCCTGTAAGTCCAAAGAATGGTGTTTTATCACAGGCTACTGGAGACCAGAAATCTGGTGGAAAAGTTGAAACAGACAGACGCATGGTTGCAGCCAGAACAAAACCCCTAACTCCAAACCCAGCTTCTAAGAAACAGAGAGTCCACAAAAGAGGATCAGAATCTAGTTCTGATTCTGACTCTGATTCTGAGAGATCATCCTGTTCTTCCAGATCATCTTCTTCTTCGTCTTCCTCCTCATCTTGTTCTCACTCTCAATCAGGGTCTAGTTCTTCATCTTCATCTTGTTCTTCAGCATCATCTTCATCCTCCTCCTCCTCCTCTTCCTCCTCCTCCTCTTCATCTTCATCAGAAGAAAGTGACAGTGAAGAAGAGGAAGCCCAAAAGCGAGCAGAAGGTACCCCTCACGTGAAAGCCTATGATGAAGAAAGCGTTGGCATCACTGAGCACCACCCAGGATGAGACCCAGGACAGTTTTCAAATAAACAATGGGACACCAGAGTCTGCTTATCTTTTACAAGGTGGATATATGCTGGCAGCCTCATATTGGCCAAAGGATCGGGTGATGATCAACCGGTTGGACAGTATTTGTCAAACAGTTCTGAAAGGGAAGTGGCCTTCAGCTAGAAGAAATTATGATGCTAATACAGTGGCTTCTTTCTATACCACAAAACTACTGGACAGCCCTGGAGCATCTACAGAATACAGTGAGCCCAGTGTTCCCACTCCCCCAGGTGCTGGTGTCAAAGAAGAACATGATCAGTCAACACAGATGTCAAAGGTGAAGAAGCATGTACGAGAAAAGGAGTTTACAGTGAAAATCAAAGACGAAGGTGGTTTGAAGTTGACATTTCAGAAGCAAGGGCTTGCCCAGAAAAGACCGTTTGATAGTGAAGATGGTGCTCTGGGACAGCAGCAGTACCTCACTCGACTTCGAGAGCTACAAAGTGCATCGGAGACAAGCCTTGCCAATTTTCCAAAATCTTTGCCAATGTCAGGTACTTCCATTCAATCAACCCCTGGTGCCAATGGAGTCATATTAGACAACCAGCCCATAGTCAAAAAAAGGCGGGGAAGGAGGAAGAATGTAGAGGGTGTAGATATCCTCTTTTTTAATAGAAATAAACCACCTAATCATGTTACTTTAGGCTTAACCACCTCACAGATTTCCACAGGAATAAGTCCAGCACTATCCTATTCTCAACCTCAAGGAATTCCTGATACAGAAAGTCCAGTTCCAGTTATTAATCTTAAAGATGGGACAAGACTTGCAGGAGATGATGCACCGAAGAGAAAGGATTTGGAAAAATGGCTTAAGGAGCACCCGGGTTACGTGGAAGATTTAGGAGCTTTTATTCCTGTAGGTTATACCTTACAATTTTTGGTATATTTTGTTTCTGTGATTCATCAAGCCCATAAATGATGAAGCATAAGTTCTTATGGTGCTCTGTCTAACTTAATTAAGGAAAACTAGCAGAAAAATATAATTACCATCCTTCCCATGAAACCGCTTCAATTTCCACTTAGCATTCTGCATTCGACGTGTATTTAATAATAAAATTCATTTCAAGAGAGATGGGATAGTACATGCATATAACCCCACCACTTGGGAGGCTGAAGCAGGAGGAGCACAAGTTTGAGGCCTGCCTGGACTGTATAACAAGACTCTGTCTCAACAAAACAAAAAAATTCATTCCTAATACTGAATGCTATGTTGGAGCCAATGAAATTTGTGAAGGCCTAAAACTTCTAACCCTTTCTGTCAGGGTGTTTATTTTAAAATAATAATGATTATCCGGATAACACTACTGAAAATAAACTATATGCCTGCTACTATAAAAAAAAAAAAAAAAAAAAAAAGAAAGAATTAAGTCATGAACAAGTAAGAATTCCAGAAATTAATTTATATATATATATATATAGTATGCATTTCGTTTCTGTATATTGCATATCTGTTTAGTAATCATATAAGTTTGTGGAAAAAATGAATTGTAAAAGCATGCCTCTAAATAAGCCATTAAGAATCCTAGACAAGGGCCGGTGAGATGGCTCAGTGGTGTAAGCACCTGCCTAGCAAGCGTGAGGGCCTGAGTTCTACTCCCGGAACCCACATATGAAAAAAGGGCCAGTGATATCGCTCAGCAGCACGGGCACCTGCTGGCGCGTGAGGTCCTGAGGTCGACCCCCGGTACCCACAAAAAAAAAAATCATAGACAAATTGGTGGAAAAGAGGTAAAGAAGCATGTTGTATTAAAGCAACCATGGATTATCCACTAAAATTTAACTGTGATCCTGGATAAATTAATAATATATAATTACAGAATTCAAAATCAGAGCAGGTATAAGTTCATCTTTCCCTAAACCTAAATGATGGTCCATATACCTAGATGATGGTCCATAAAGCCTGTTACCAAAGGGTACATTTTCAATCTTTTCTTAGAGGTTTCACTTAAATGAATACATCTCTTTAAAGAGAGTCTATAAATGATTCTGTATGGCTATATTTACTTACTTTCTTCTATGTTATAATACCCCAAAATCAAAATGCTATAAGAGATTGTATAAAGGAGGCTAATGCAATTTATTCATCCTAAGGAGAAGAAAGATGGCTGTCTTATTATTATGTCTAATGTAATACTTACATTGATTATATCCCATAAATTTCTAAGCATTCTTCTCTTGGAATGCATTATACATAATAAAAATCCCATAATGTAGGTACTATTACTACCTCCACTTTAAAGAAAAAGAAACATAGATACAGAGAGATCAACTGACTTGGACAAGGTCGCACAGCTACTAAGTAATGTAGCCGAGATGTGAAACCAGGCAGAATCTATGAGATGACTGCTTTTCAGACTGGTTCTCAATATAATTCAAGAGGAGGCAATATGATAATTGTTTGCTTTTATGTATTCATTTGGATAGAAATAACACATAACTCTTCTAAAATTCAAGGTCTTAACACAGAGAAAATAGGATTTAGGGTACACAACTGGACAAAAAAACTCTAAGATATGACACCAGATTATTTCCATATACACAGAACCCAATCTTTAAAAATTTAAGACAAAAAAAATAATTTAATAATCACCAACAGCAGATTTCTAATCAGAATTGGTAGTAGAGAAAGAGTTAAATTTACAGAAGACTGTTTGTTCATTTTTTGCAACACTATGATTCCACCTAATGAAATCTGACACCAAATCCAAGAGCCTCCTGTCTGTACCGAGTCTCTGATCACTTCACTGTCACAATTTGGAGCCATACTTGTATCTTTTTACTTTCCTCACTTCTCTGAAATGCAATAAAGCAATCTATAGTTAACTACTTGTATAATACAATTTCTAGTTTGAAAGGCATCAAATATAAAAATACATAATTCCATCACTCACACAAACATATTTCCTAATAAAACAAATCATTACAGGCTTATTAGGCACAGCGCTGATGTCATAGTCATTGTTAAAAGAAAGAATATTATTTGGATAGAATCAGAGTCAGAATAGCATACAAAATGGAAAGATGGCAAGGCTATATATATGTTACATTTATCAAGAGTTAATTTAAAATAATTAGGAGCTTTCATGAGCTCCCTAATCTTAAATCCATTTTAATACTTACAGATTATAACAAAATAAAAATCTGTTTTGGTCTTCTCCCCAGCACCTAGCTGGACCAATTTTTTTGTAATTGTTGAACATATATAAATAAAGACTTTTTAATAATATAATAATGCTTTGACCAGAAAAGGAATGGCTGAAGATTACTAGATATAATAAGGGAAAAATTAGGTAAGCAGAGAACTGAGAAAATCTATGACCTGTACATAAACTAAGATGGATCAGGCAGGTCTCCAAACCCCAGGACTAATGTAAGAACTGCTCCACTATTCAATCAACAAATATTCATCAAGTCATTACTTTGTTCCAAGAACGTGCTCCACATTTCCATATCTCACTTAATCTTTACAATAATCAGGTTAAACAAACTCACCAGGCTTTTTGTTTTAAAACAGATAAGAGACCTACATCTCAGAAAAATAAAATTTATTTCTCCAAGCTACAAGTTTTAGAAAAGTCACAGCAGAAAATCACACACAGGTCTTCATGTAGAAACTCAACAAATGGTATCCTTGGGGATGCTCACGATAATAATGTATGACTATCTCAGTATCCCTGCACAGCACAGACATCTCAGTAACTGTTGATTCAATGAGCCTAATAAATCAATTAAAATACAAATGAATTCATATTAGGCACATGACAGAGTCCTGGTAGACATGTGGAATAGGGATGCAACACTAGCATTTCTAATCTAAGCCCATATAAGTTATGGAGCCAGGCAAAGCTGCCTGCCAGCCACAAAGCCAGCATGTGGTCCCTCTTAGTTGAGTCATGCTGATCTTAAAATCTCAAGGAGATACCCACTATCTCAAGGTCTCACTCTCTCTTACCATGTCTAATCTCCCTATTGTCTGCTGTCACGGCTTACAAACCTCTCTGACATTCAGTTTTCCACAGGTTCATATTTGAATGTAAGACCATGTAGTTGACATCTCTGCTGGCAGACTGTACACTGCCCTCCTGGAGGCAGGAAATGTGTTGGATTTGGGGCATTTTGTGTCCTTATTGCTTAAATAGATGAAGTGAGCACATTATAAACACTTGGCATCCAGCAAGCAGAAAACCATTTCTAACTCATCAATGCTCTTTAAAAGCAGTCTTGGCTGCACAGAACAGAACACTGATGTGTCCCTGTGTTTCAGAGGACACAACAAGCTCTTGAATCAGTATAGCATGCCAGCTCCATCTCATTCTCCTTCCACTTTGAGCCTAATTTCCTAGATAAGCAGTTATTATGGTGGCATGAAAGGCAAGCTGGGTGTCCTATGTTTTCTAGGACATATCATAACAAATGTAATAAAAATATTAGCTTCCATGTGTTTATCATCTGCTACTGATTTAGAGCAGTTTTTAGGAGCACCTCAGCCAGCCTGAGAGAACCATGGAGGAGATTGACCATTTATGCTATCATCAGAACACAGTGGGCAGGTGCATGTAAATTTCAGCCCCTTCCCAGCTGGAAGTAAAATGGATCTGATCAAGGTATTGGAATGAAAGTTGTTCTATAGTAAAGCTGCTCACAACAGCCCCAAATGGAAGAAATTGTTGTATTGTCGATTCTATCGCCAGCTTGCTACCATTAAACAAAGCTGGTTGAAACTCCCAGATACTACTTTCAATTTCTATTTTAACACAAGAAGCCTACTTTCCCCAAGAACATGATATTAAATTCCCAAATGTGAGCTATTCTGTTTTTTCATACCAGGTGTTCTTTCTGATTCTCAGGTGTCCTCTTTAGCCGAGCATCAAGGAATACTGTATATAAAAGTAAAAATGAGCTGCAGGGAAAGCTTAATGCAATGATGTCATTTGTCCCAGAACTTTGTATTTTCATGAATTTCATGTCTCATTTCTACACTTGATAAAACTTTGACACATCCTGAATCCTTGGCCAAACATAAGCCCTGTTTCTCACTTCCTAGAAACCTGCTATACAGTATTTTGTGGCCACTGTAACAACTGCCACATTGCCCTGATGGTTTTCTTACTTATACCCACTCTTCTGTGAGCTCCTGGGAAGCTGCTTGAAGGTTCTTATGCATTCTTTTCTAGGCTCTGGGTGCTCCACAACTGCACAGAAGCAGATCTGGCTTTGGATCTCAGATTTAATTCTGGCTGTGCCATTTATTCAGATGTCCACAAATTCTTTCTGTGAAGGGCAAGACCATAAATACTTTCAGCTTCATGAGTTGTAAGGCTTTTGTCACAACTACTGAACTCTGCTATTGTACAGAAGTACCCAAGGACTACACATGAATGAATCATTATAAATTTGAACTTCAAATAATTTTCATGTGTTATAAAATGATACTTTTTTCCAGTTTCTTTTCTAAACCATTTAAAAATGTTAAAAATAGGGAACCATTCTTAGTTCTTGAGCCATACAAACCAGGTGATAGACCACATCTGGCCCCTGAGCTATAGTTCACTGACTCCAACACCTATTAACTGTGAGTTTTGATGTAGAATTATGCCTCCTTGTAACTAAGTTTTTTTTCTGTAAATTGAAAACACCCTTCTGATACAGATTTGGAAAAATTTTATCAATTGATTAATTACAAGCATTTAGAACCTAACCTGGTACAAGATATGCACTCAATCAGTGTTGTTGTTATACTTTTAATAAGTGATACTTAAAAAATATTTTAGGTCACAGCATGCTATTTCTTCTTATTCAGTCAATCAAATACTGAATGGTTGATTAACATTGGGTTCTTTTCACCATTCCTTTTATAGCACACTATCCTTAGCAGTATGTTGAATCATTTTTATTGGTCCTCCTGCTTTCATTTCCCCTTTCTAATCATTCTGTCCACATTGACCATTAGAAAGATCAATCCAAAAACCAGTTAAATCCATGTTATTCCTTTATCAGAATCTCCCTTCACTCTTTACCCAAAATGAGCTCTGTAGATTGTTAATTCCAAGAAATACAAAAATGGATTTGTTTTCTTTTTTGAAATAGTTCCATGGTTAAGTAAGAGTAGACAAAAATTGGATAAAATAATACTAAATAGGTCATTTTTTCTTGTAATACTTATAAGAGATTTTAAATAGCTAATCACATTATGAATCTTGAAGAAGACAAAGGAAGTAATTCCCCAAATATAAGTGATCATGTTATCTTGTTCTCAGTGTTTGTCTCAGAGCACTCCTATTGTAATGGGCATGCTTTGAAAAATTGTACTTCATCCAGATGGCTTGGCATGGTTTGTACTGTTCTCCATGGTCAACTTTAGACCAGCACACCATCCATGCCTAACTGGTTAAAATTGGTCATATGGCTATTTTTTCCTTGGTATCTTGCTATGTAATTGCTCCATCTTCTCTCTGAATCCTTTTCCCTTTCTTGACCTATCTTCTTTATTTTCTTTTAATAAGTACTCCTATGCATACTGGGCAAGGACAAGTTCCCGTAGAGACTTATTCATGCCTTGGTCATATACTTAATATATCGCTGTTAAAAAAATATATATGAATATATATGTATAATTTTTCTGTCAAAACAATGGCTGTGAGAGAACAGAACTATATTCTATTTATTTTAAAAACAAAAAGCTTTAAAATAAATAGTCTTTCTTTCCAAATGTGATTTTTATTTTTCATGATCATCCTATGATGGAAACGGCATATGTAGCTTTACCTCTATTTTACGATTAAGGACAACCAGACTCAACAAGTCATATAAGTAATCCTCAAGTCAAAAACTAAATAAGTCAAAAATTAAAAATTGAACCAGCTGATTCAACGGCTTCAGAGTCCTAGCTAGGGTTTTTTTCCATCACATCCCATAACCTCGCTTATGAAGTATTGCCTTCCTAAGGCTACAGTCATAACTCACCTATAACCAGTGCCCTTGACACAGGTATGGATTAAAGAGTAGGATCCAAAGGATGCCAGTATGTTTAATGAGCTGAGCCAGGTGGACTCAGATACTTTCAGCTGGCTCATGCATCCAACTGAGGGACAGAAATCTACTGCTTAAGCCACATCACAAATTTCCACAGGAGCTCACAGGGAAATCCTGCCAATTATGGGCTCAAGTCCACTTTTTCTTTCCTTAGTGGACGTCTTATATATTCCCTTTTTACTCTTTTCCACAGACTCCAGCATTGAATCTTCCTTTCTGCCTTTCTTTTCCTGGACTGCCACCTTCAACTCAACCACAAGATACAGTATTTTCAGCCCCTCCTCTTACTGCCTCCTCCAAAAGCAGACAGTCTTAGACAATGGGGACAGAAACAGTGAGCAACAAAAATGAACCATGAACAAGTGACTTTGATGAAGGTTTCATTTGGATTAGAAAAATAATTACCTCAGCTCTTCACTTAGCCTCCAGCATCTGGGATAAATGCTTCAGGATGAAATATTGTGTGACTTCCTGTCATTCTGAAATAAGCGCTTATATGGCCTTCTTTCTTCTTCTCCATATTTATGAATAGGACCATTATGACAATCTTTGCTCTCCTAGCCTGTTCCAAAAGGCTTTTCTCCCTGTTTTCACAGTTAATAAACAAGATTCTTATTGTTCCAGATATTTATACCTACTAATACTGAAAGAGAGAGGAGACAAATCTCAAGGGCTTTCACTCCGGCAATGATTTTGGATTAAGATCAGCTACCTAGAAAGAAGACATACGTAGATGGAATTCTAAAGAGAGTTCAAGAACAAGACTATTTACAGAGGTAAGGACAGGGCTATGGAAATCAAAAGGGAATGATGAATTACCTCAGTATTAGCAATGGCAGGAAGCCAGAATATTATAACCATCTCCCTAGGTTGTAGGGACAAGAAAAGGAATGTTACTGGTTCTCAAGAAGGATGCCCATGCAGGACTCAGCTGGACAAACTGCACTCCCTGCTGAGCTGAACCTCAGATACAAAAGTTGATAAAGAGGAAATATACCAGCTCTTCTCCTTCTATCCTCCAGGCTCCTACTGGTAACTCCCATTGCTCAAACCCACATGAAAGTCAGAGATTAAAGAAGTGCAAATGATGTAGTGCATAGGAGTCAGAGTCCTGAGTCACAGGACAAGGAAAAGAGGAGCAAACCACACGCTGTGGTGCAGAGAAAGGAAGAAAAAACAAAGACCAAACAATGTAAGCCACAAGTTACAATGATTCACACAAAAAGCTACAAAAACATCTTTGTTTCTATCCCAAAGTGGTTTTACTGTAATGCTTTTAAAGATACCTGTTTACCATTTCTGCTGTTTCCACTCAGGTCATTTTGCAATTACAGCATTTTCACTATTATAACAGACATCTATGTTGTTGTTGTTGTTACTGTTCTCCTCCCAGAGTAATGTTGTTTTTTCAGTTCATAGCACCTCAGTTTTCCTTTAAGGAAGAACTCCCTCAGCTGATCCTCCAACTCCAGGATGGGAAGTAGGAATGTGACTGACCCTGGCTTAGCCAATCAGCAGTTTTCACAATCTGGGTTGTGGTGATGAGGTCAACAATGGGCCTATGATTTAATTGACCCAAGGAAACTATTGCATTGAATCTTAGTACCTCATTGTGGTGATAGGACCTTTTGGCAATTAAATCATGAGAGCCGAGACTTGGGTTAATGCTGGATTATGGCGGTAGGGAAGTAGCTTAAAGCCCCCTTTGCCCTCTCTCTTTCACCATGTGAAATCACAGCATTTGTTCCCTATGTTGGGTGCAGTGACAAGATGCCATCTCAGAAGACTCATCCGTCCTTCACCAGACATCACACTTTCCAGTGCTTTGATCCAGGACTTCCCAGCCTCCAGAACTATGAGAGATAAGTTTCTGTTCTTTATAAATTATCCATTTTCAGGCATTTTATTATAGCAGCACAAACTAAGACAGAAATCTTGTTCAAAGACCTTTGCTAAAAACATTGGGAGGGCCGGTGAGATAGCTCAGCAGCACAAGCGCCTGCCTGGCAAGTACGAGGTCCTGAGTTCAACTACCGGTACCCACATACGAAAAAAGGGCCGGTGATATGGCTCAGCAGCATGGGCGCCTGCTAGCGCACGAGGTCCTGAGTTTGACACCCGGTACCCACAAAAAAAATGTTAGGAAACAAAAAGCATTCTTAAATTTTTTGTCATACAGCAAAATGTAAATCTGGAATTTCCAAAAGCCATTTTTCATCTTATGGAGAAGGGTACACTGAGATGTAAACCAGCTCAGAGGAAGGAAAAGCTGAATATGGAGATGGAGAAAAGGAAGAGAGAAAGAGATACATAGAGAAACACATAGAAAGACAATGACCAAATCCAAAGACTAAAGGAACTGTTTGTGCCTCTGAATTTAGCTGGATATGAACTAGTATTCTTCAATTTCCCTGAATGGAATTCACTAAATTCTTCATTCAGGCTTAAGGCTGTCTGAATTGAACCTTTATTACATAAAACTAAAACTTCTAGATTAATACAGGTAGTGTATAACAAGGGCCCTTACACTAGAATATGATAGCACAGTAAAATTCTGGAATAAAGACTATCTTCAAAACTGTGTAAAACTTAGCCAACCATATGCAGATTTAAGGGAAATTTAAGATATCTATTGCTGATTACATAGAATGTTGGACAACAAGGTCTCCTGTGTCACAGCCAGACAGGAGGTCTCTGTGTTCTCTTAAATTACCACAGAGTTTCAAAGGACCTGACCAGTGTTTTAGCCATTGCTCTCTAAAGATGCAAACCCAAGGGGATATACAGGTTAAGCATACCCAAACCCAAAACCCCAAATCTAAAATACTCCAAAATCTGAGACTTCTGGATAGCTGACATAATGCTACAAGTGGAAAATTTCATACCTTATCTCATAGGATAAGTCACAGTCAAAATGCAGGCACACTAAAACTATTGTAAAAAATCACTTTCAGGTTATATGTATAAGGTGTATGTGAAACATAAATTAATTTTGTTTTCAGACTTAGATATCAGCTCCAAGATATCTTATTATGTATGTGAAAATATTCAAAAATCTGAAAAAGTCCCAAATACATCCGGTTCCAAGCATTTCAAATAAGCGATACTCAACCTGAAAGGCAAAATATATAAGAGAGAATTGATTAGGGGAGTTGGCTAGGTGATTATGGACAACAAGAAGTCCCATAGTATATTGGGGACTATGAAAAACAGCTAGAGAAATTGCAAAGCAAGTAATATGGCTTAGTCCAAGTTCAAAAGCCTCAGAAACAGAGAAGCCAAAGATATAACTGAGTCAGAGACCACTGGTGTAAGTCCTGGAATCCAAGGGCTGGAGAAACTGGTTCTGATGTCTAAGGACAGGAGAAGAAGGAAAACAGAGACAAGAACTTGTCCTTTTTCTGTCACTCTGTTCCATCTGGGCTTCTAGCTGAATGAACAGTGCCTGTCCACATTGAGGGAAGATCTTCCCCACTCAGTACCTGAACTCACAAACCACTCTCCACTGGAAACATCTCACAGACACAGCTGGGGCTGCTCAATCATTCTAGTCAAATGCCAAACCAGAGGGGTTTCCCTTTCAGTAGAAGGATAGGTTTGACACTTACACTGAAAATAATTAAGGCTATATAGCTATCTGAGCATGCCGTAATCCAGTCAAGTTCACACCCAAAATCAACCACCACTCCAACAAAAACCATGACAAAATTTCCAGTCTTAGTAAACTGTCCTGGACATCATCCTTTGTATATCCTTTTGGTGTCCCTTAGAGCACCTAAAGATGGGACACAAACTGATACCTATTGTCAGTTGTCAACCTCCTTTGGCCATGCAGCTTTCCTTTCTTCAGCATTAAAAAAAAAAAAGTTATAAAAAACATCTGGGGTGGGGGTTATAGCTCAGTGGCACAAGCGCCTGCCTGGCAAGCACAAGGTCCTGAGTTCCACTCCCAGTATCAAAAAAAAAAAAAAAAAAAAAAAAAAGTCTGAGTTAGAGGTTCCTGGCCTTGGGAACACTGTTTCCAGCTAAGTGAGCCTCTAAAAATCTCAATGTAGGCACTGTTTCTGCCAGAACAGTGACCACATTTGAGCTTGGGGAAGCATTCTTCCACCTCTGAAAAGGAAGTCAGATTTCAAGATGTGTGGAATGAACACAGTTGATTGTAAGTATACAAAGAAATTCATGTATGAAGAAATCACCTCTACTCTTACACTGTCAGCTAGTGAGGTACAATTCCTATTGTAATGAGAAAACTGTATTTAACGTGTTAGCTCCACAGGTCAGTAAGGTAAAAATTCTATATGGTCAAATAAGTATGTAAAATGTTTAGTTGGCCAGGCATGGTGGCATGCACCTGTAATCTTAGCACATGGGAGCCTGAGGCAGGAGAATTCTCATGAGTTCAAGAGCAGGCTAGGCTATATAGTCAGTTCAAGGCCAGCCTGAACTACCTGTCTCAAAAAACAAACAAAAAATACAGTTAAACAAAGATAGCAGATGTATGTAATGCAGTACTTATTGAGATCTCTAATACAATGATGTGCAAGGCTGACCATAAAAGGGAATACAGATCTTATCTTGGATTGCTATAACAAAATCCCACAAACTAGATGGTTTACAAACAAGAGAAATTTACTTCTCACAATACTAAGGCCGAGTGGTCCAAGGACAAGGCACCTACAGACTACAAGTCTCAAAAAGATCTGCTTTTTGGTTTATAGCTGGCACCTTCTCACTTTGTCTTCACATGGAAGAACATGGAAGGGGTGTCTCTTGAGCCTCTTTTATAAGGGCTTTAATCCTAATCATCTTCCAAAGGTCCCACCATCACCTTGGGGGTTAGTATTTCCAGAAATTAATTTTTGAATGTTGCAAGTGGACACAAATGCCACACTCAAGGTCCATAGACCCTCTGAGTTAGGCCACCCTGGGGCTCAGAAGAAGCAAGGGAGTGGGCATATCTGCCAAAGATCCTAACAGTCAAGCAATTTCCCACATGCAATGGTTTATACAGCACTTACCACATTCGCAGCAAGACAAAGGGGAGCTCACCCATGCGATAAGCCGAAAGCGAGTGAGGGGTGCCGACAATGTAGGATCTTTCTTCCATCCGGCCAACACACCATGAGAACACGGGGCCCAACAGGCAGCACTGTAACTCAGTGGGGCTATCCGGAGACCTGTCCACGCAGGGAACCACACGGGGCTTTCCAGAGGGGCAGAGTGGGGGTCAGGGACAGTTGCGGAGCTCCAGTGGCAGCTTTTCAAAGAGCAGTACTTGGGGAAAAGTCCACAAGCATGGAGTAAGAAGACTGAGTGTAAGAGCAGCAAGAGGGTCTGTTTTTTATGCCGTGGGGAGTTTGGTACAAACATGTACTAATCTTACAGTGGTGTACAAACACGTTAATCCTATAGTGCTAAAAACATGTTTTTCTTTATGGTAAAAATGTATTTTTTAGAAAACATATTTTCCTTAAGTTTCTCAAGAGGGCTTCACTAGATAAGTTTGGCATGTAGGATGTATGGTTATCACATGGGTGACAGGCTAGTTTAGATCCAGAAAATAAGTTTGAAATCAGACAGAAGCATAAGATGGCTTCTGTCCTGCTCACATCAGAAGGACACAAACATTCCAACCATAAAAACATCATATACAGTACTTTAAAACTCCATAAACCATGGTTTGTTTTTCTTTATTTGCTTGCTTGTTTGAAATGGACAAAGCACGTCTTGGGCCAAGCATTGAACAAGAGACATTGTATGAACTATATGGGATCATTCTCCAAACATCCATGTGTGTATGAGTAGATAAAAATGGAGAGCCATAGTAGTCTCATTCACATGATAGCTACTCTGTCTTAATACCAGCAGGTTCATTCCAGCCCATGCAAACTTCACTTCCCTCCCCTTGGTTGCACTCCCAGGAAGACAACCACCAGTGTTGATCATGCAGGTGACAGTTCATGTCTGTCCAGGAAACAGGTATCATCATCCAAGTCCTCCGTGACCACAGCAGTCCAGGTTGCCTGATCTTTCACTTAGAGAGAATCATAAAATCTGATCTTTCATAGGGATATCATCAGCCTCAAATGCCCATAATCAAGCTCCCTGAATAACAGCAAAGCAGATGGAAGCATCTCTTCTTTCAGGTAGATTTTTATTGCTATTATGGTATAATTCGGCCTCATTCCATATCATTATATTTGATAACTGTCATAAATCTAAAATCACTGCTATTTGATGTCAGCATAAAAGTCATTCCCTAAACTGAATCATGCCAAGCCGAGTAAACAAACTTGTCAGCTTCCCTTTCTGCACACACATAACTGACCTGGTCATTCTTGCCCAAAACATCAACTGAGGACTCCAGAAGGTGTTCAGCTGGTCTCGCAGCCCAAAAGAAACACAATCTATCCTCTTTGTTCCTTTCTAAGAGAAGACTACAGCAGAGCACAATTTTCTTTAACCTATATTCAAATCTGATGTTCTGAAGTTCAGAAGAAAATTAAAATATTTATAGGATGTCTGACCAGAATCTTGAGAGGAATTTGTTTTGATCCTTCAGTTCATTTTTTTTTCAAAATCACTGAATAGCTGAGTTGGTTCAAGTCCAGTATTATAAAGCTTACAGTGCAAGACTCAACATTCAAGCCCTCTGTGGCCCTGTTAGCAAAATCCTGGAGAAAAACTTTATTCTTCAGTGTGGAAAATATCCCTTCCCTCCCTAACCCAACTGAAAATGGAACCCCATTGTAACAAGAATAACTCATGTCCATTAGGGAAACATTTAATAAATGTTTTCATATAGTCAAAACTAATGTCTTTTATTTCTTAATGCAAACTATATATATGAAGTTATTACGCACACATTAAAAGGCCAACAAATGTCCATTTCCTTCTTGTGAATTTTTTCTTCTTATGTGAGGATGTGAGGCTGAAATAAGTGAAAACAAGGGTATCCCATCAGAGCCCCAAACTGTGCTTAACCAAACTTCTACTTCATTTTGCCTTACAAAAACTTCAAACAAGTTGTCATGAGGATTTTTTGTCCCTTTTTTCAAAATGTACAAACTAGAACTCCAAAGACAAGAGCAAAAAATACAGGCTGTGGTGTAAGATCTGGATTTAAATCCTAGTTTTATCACCTGCTAGCTGGGTGAATGGGGCAAGCCATAAATCTCCTGGGTGTCAACTTCTTCCTCTCTAAAATGGGCATAATATTTGAAACTCCTGGGGCCAGTGAGATAGCTCAGCGACATAAGCACCTGCCTGGCAAGTGCAAGGTCGTGAGTTCGACTCCCAGTACCCGCATCCGAAAATAGGGCCGGTGATATCACTCAGCAGCACGGGCGCCTGCTGGCGCATGAGGTCCTGAGGTCGACCCTCGGTACCCACAAAAAAAAAAGAAAGAAAGAAATAAAGAAACTCCTTCAATGAATTACAGTTAAACTAAGTGATAGTGAAACTAACAGGAGGCAACCACAATGCTTGGGGCAGTTCTTGACACAGGTAAGTATACAATAAATCAGAAAGAAAGATATATATTTTTCCAAATGGAGCCAGACTCTCTTGAGTCCAAACTCTGGTCCTGCTATTTTCTTGCTGTGTTATATCAGGCAAATAATTTAAATATCTGTGCCTCAGTTTCCTCATCTATAAAAATAAGAAAATGCTTATCATGTTGTGTTGTTGAGGAGAATAATTAATTTATGCAGAAGGTTTAGAATAGTGCCCACAGCCAGGAGTGGTAGTGTACATCTGTAATCCTAGCACTCAGGAGGCTGAGGCAGGAGAATCACTGCAAGCTAGAGGCTAGCCTGGGCTACAAAGTGAGTCCAAGGCCAGCCTGAACTGCATGGTGAAACCTTGTCTCAAAAAGACAAAAAAAAAAAAAAAAAAAGTAGTGCCCAGAACCTAACAAATGCTGTTTAAGTGCTACATGGTACTCTCCAACCTTGTTGGCCTTAGCTGTTACCTCTGGCAAGGAATTCAGTCAGCTGTTCTAGTGTGCATTGGTGGTTTAGTGGTAAGCATAGCTGCCTTTCAAATTTGGTATCCTAAATACCCTGTTTTTGTGATGACTTAAGGACACATTAAGCAATCAACATAAATAAACATATTTAATGGGTAAATCATATCTTTGAGTCACTAAAAGTGGAAAGACCTTGAGAATCTGAAAATCTTTGTTCCAGTCTATGCAACCGATTCTCTTCACGGCAGGCTAATTCATCTGGAAAAGGATAATTATGTGTAACGGGCACTGAGGCTGTCACCCAGATCCCTTCCCCATGTTCATGTCCCCATCCCCCATCCTCTGAAAATTGATTGCTGTCAGTGCACAACTACAACACTAACTGCAAACTTCCTCTGACTGCAGAAAACTGCCTCACCCAGTATCATACCTCCTCCCAAATGCTGGCTTTCCTGAGTTTTCAAAAGACCCCACCCCTTATTTCACTTTGTAATAATGCTGAATGGACATCCCAGGGCCTGAATTTCCCTTAAAATAAGTTTAATGGACCTCAGTTGCAACTGTATTTCAGAACAGTTACTTCTTCCCAATCCTGTCTTCTCAATTTCTGACAGGAGCATCACTGGAAAGCATTCTGCAATAAATTTTCTGTTTTCAACTCACCATCTCAGAATAGTTTTCAGAGAATCTGATCTAAAACAGTATGGTAAGTGCTACTCTATCAGACCTAAGACCAAACGAATATTTTTGTTGAACACCTACATGTACAAAATGTGTTGGTGGTGCTGGAGAAACATCAAACAGGATAAATATCAAATATTGATGCAGTGCTCAAAGAATTTAGATTTTAGAGATGAAATAATTCATTACATAACAAATGCATCCAAAAAATGTTGCAAAGGAGAAATAAGCTAGTTATGAGGGCACATAGCACAACACGAAGTTGTGAGAGGTATGGAGGGAAAGAAGAGTGATACTCAATAAAGCTCAGCTGAAGAAAATATTGTTTCAATTGACTTCTGGAAGATAATATCTACATAGAGCAATAATCTCTTACCCCAAAAAGGAAAGTTCACTAGTTCTTGACCAATAAAACCACAGGTCTAAAATGACATACACAGAAAGAACTGTCACTGTTACTTGCCTAAAAGTCTCTATTATCATATAAACTATTTAATATCTACAATGCATTGAGTAATAACCGTAGCACTCCAGCTGGGTTTTCATACTTAAATTCAGGTTGATTTATAATACTGTGTTTCAAGTTAGATGGTGACATAGAACATGCAAATTCTGTAACACACAACTTTGTCTCATTTAACAATTACTGGGCAGTGCCCTCTACCTGACATTTCCCTTCATGTTTGATCACAGTGCTCTGAGCATCTCTGCATCCTTCATTTACTTCTCTCCTACACAACAGAAGTTGCGGTGCTATACTGGGGCAGGTAAGGTTCCCTGATTACCTTATAATTCAGGTAAGGACTGAATTATAAGTCTACTTGCATGTAGAAATTGGGCAGATTCTTCACTACCTGAGCTTAGCAAAAATAAAGTAATATTTGGGGTTCCGTTTACCTTATTTCTTTGTCTTATATCTTAACTTAGAGGCTTCATATCCCTACAGTTTAAATACTAAAATCTTTAATAGATTCTAAAATAAGTTCTGACAAGGTTGTGACACTGGAATTCAATCTAGGCTGTCCACATTTCTGACAAAATTAAACATGACAATACAAGACTTCAGAAATCTCTGGACATTTACTTTTCATAAATATGGAGCTGGACTCCAGTTTAGTATTAATTACTCTGATATACATCTCTTTATGGAATAAATACGTCACTGCATACCTGGAATAATGGGCAATGTATAGGAGGTTGTCAAGTGAAAAGAATTGAAATGACTCTTCAATAGTGGGATATTTTAAATCTGGAAAGGCCCAAGGAGATGAATGGGCTTTCTGGTTACATGGGCACATTCTTCTAGAGTGATTTCCCCCTCCACACAATACAGAATTGCGTTAGTCATAGCTTATGTGGTCCACTACATTCATAATTAAAAATATTTCTCTTTTCTCCCAGTCATATCATATATAAGGTAAATTCCGAAACAAAAACTCATCCTTAGCCTATGAGAGAATTTTGTCAGTAATAGAAAGGGGTTTGTAGCTGGAAAAAGTATTTTTCAAGGTCTCAAGAAAAATGATCTACGTAACCTGGGACACTTATGGGTTAAGGAGTGTTTTTGTAAATCTCAACCTCTCTTGAAGTCAGAGATTTTCAGTGGCCAAGAATGTGTATGGAAAACATAAAGCTGAGTTAGTATTTGTTAAAATTTTTCCCTTCCTCATTATCCTATGGCAACAATGGTCTGATGAGTAGCTTGTGTTTTCTCAGATGGTTTTCTCCATCAACTTCAAAACATCACAGCTCTGGTTCTTAGAGAATATATGATTCCCACACATTCAAATCTATCTTCTAAATGGCTCTCAAACCCATGCACCCCTCTCAGTCATATCACAGAGCCACCAAGATCGCTGTCCTTTTGATCTTGTGCAAAGACCTGCGAACTAGTCTCCTTGCATCTCCTCTTGCTCCCTCTCAGCTCAGTCCCTACACAGATCAGAGCAATCACATTTAGTGAAAGACTATAAATTGTGAAAGAGAGCAAAGCAGCCCCTGATGGTGCAGAGCTGGCCTGGCACTTGCAGCTCAATACTAGCAAGGTCTGGTGTTCTCCTGTGGACCATAAACAATCTCACAGAACATCAACATCAGATGAGGCTGCTCTGAGGTGATGGATCAAGACAAAAACAGACAACTTCCTAATCATGTTTGAACACAGACAAAAGATGAGCATTGTCGAGCCGCAAAAATGTCAAACACTCTCCCTAGGCCAGATAATGATGATGGTTTCTATTTTTTTAACCAATTGCTACTCTAGCTTCACCTCATTCCTCATTTATTTATAAATATAAGATTTATTATGAATCCCAATCATAGATTTGCCCCACATCACAGCATATATACAAAATAAAGCTACCAGGCCTTCAAATCACATAGTACAAACCCAAACCCCATAAATCCTAACATCATTTTAGGGAGATGACATAGGCTTCTCCTTGGGCTTTCTCTTTTGCTACAATGACCACTAAACCAAATTTATTGACCAAGTCCCTTGTGGTCTTTGGATATAAAGCCTGGGCCTGAGTTCAAATCTCAACACTACCACTTACTCCAAGCCAAGTTATTTAACTTCTTTGGACCTCAGTTTGTAAAATGGAGATAATGTCATCATATCTACCTCCTCTGATTTTCTCTTTTAAATTCATGTACATAATGTTCATAGAACACACTATTTAAAACACATCTGATCAAACCATTCCTACTTAAATGGATAGTCAAAGTCATCACCATGCCTAAAAAGGTCTTTGTTATTTGGCTGCTACCTACTTCTTCAGTCTCATGGTACCAAGCTGATGGGTGGTTCTGGTCAGAGCTCTAAAGACGAAACTATTGATAGGCATGAAGATGGTAAAAGCCAGACTCAGGAGGTTTCACTTGGGAAAAAACACTCTATTGGCATTTGGACTATATGCTACTGTGGCAGGAAATTTGTTTACATTTCTCCCAAAACCTGAGACTTTGCAGGAGATTGGGTTTATGGGTGGTGGATTAATTAATCTGGCAGAAAAAGTTTCAAAGCTGCCCAACATTCAGGCTGTCACATGGGTACTACTGGCTGCTTTTAGCCAGACTGATAGTGAGAACTGGGGAAAAAAGGCAGAACAGAAAAATTTGAAAAACTTAAATTCTAGCCCAGAAGGAACCATGTGTAAAACTGGGGCCAAAGGAGGTTTCACTGCTAAAGAAATTAGTACCATTAAAATGAAAGCAAGAGCAGTTATTTGTACAGGGATGATGAGAAAGACATCAAAGGTGCAAGTATCAATCTCCTTTGAGAAGAGAGTCCCTGAGAGCCCCTGCTTGGAAAGGCCAAGGGCTGGAACCACCCATGCCCTTTGGAACTCATACTTTACCACCATTGCCCCAGATCCTGGACATACAGCAACAAGATTTAATGTTTACCCTGCTGGTTTTCTATTTTGCTTTGGCCCAATGCTTTTCCATCCCCATATTCCTCTCTTCGGAATGAGAATGTTTACCCTGTGCCATTGTACCTTCAGATTATATCATTTCTTTTTTATTTTTACAGAGGTTCACAACTAAGGGTTTGCCTTAAATCTCAGAAGAGATTTGGACTTTTAAAAGTAATGGAACTGTTGAGACTTTGGGTAAAGTATTATTGTCTTTCAGTTGTATGGGGGTAGTTGTGTTATGTTAAGTGGAATTCTGAACTTTCCATTCTTATTTCAAGATTATGTATGGTTTAAGGAGACTTGTTGGGTGTGAAGTTGACATGGGGTAATGACTGTTAATCCTGATATGTCAACTTTATTGGATAAAAAATTGGATTAGTGAAGCATGCTTCTGGGTGTATCTGGGTAGGTCATGGAGCTGTAGCCTTGGGTACTGTATACTGTCCTTCATCTGTTCCCCTCTGGTACCGTTTTAACATTCGTCCTGGCTACCATGAACTAAGAAGCTTTTTATTCCCACACCATTCCATCATGACGCTCATGCTTTGAAGCCAGACAAATGTGGACTGACTCTTCCCAAAACACCAGCTAAACTAAATCTATCCTCCTATAAGTTGTGAATTTTAGGCATTGTGTCCAGCAATGGGAAAGCTAATGCTAGAAGGCACATATGAGATATTCAATAAATGTATATTTGAATTAATGAATATTTTCCCTGCTTCTGATTATGCATCCGCCTAAATGCCCAAATGCTGACTAGGTTCCCCAAAGTCATGCTGCACCAACACCATGCACTAATTGCCCGATATAAAGAACCACCAGCTAATTGCTGCCCTCCTCAACCATGTTCAGCCTGACTTGTGATTTTTCCTTCCAAAGTTTATAGCTGGATAAATATTTCCCCAGTCACATGAAACCATCTTCTCTCTGACCCCAGACTGTGGTCCCATTTATCCTTCTATGCTTGATCCTGAAATTAGTATGTCTTTAAGATCTAAAACATTGTGATACACACACATCATATTACCAACGCGTTTAGCTCCTATGCATGTACCAAACACAACTTTGTATTTTTATTCATCGAAGACATACATCAAAATGAATACAGTAGCCCCATTACTAGTAGCTCAAACTGAAAACAATTGAAATGTCTGTCAACAGTAGAATGCATGACTAACTGTAGTATATTCACACAATGGAATCTTATATACAGCAATGAGAATTAAGTCTAGCTATCTGCAACAAAATTTATGGATCACACAAAAATGAAGAGCAAAAGAAGCTAGACACCAAATAGTATGGTACATACTATATGAATTCATTTACATTAACTTTAAAAAACAGGTAAAACTAATCCATAGCATTAGAACTCACTACAGTAGGAGGTAATGACTGGAAGGAGGTATGAGGAGACTCTGGGATGCTGGCAACGTTGTTTCTTGATCTGAGGCTTGTCAACCCTGTGCCTCTGAAAATTATTTGATAATTCAATTTATATTCACTGATAACTTGTAAATTTTTTCTATATGTCGATTAGTTAAGTTTTCACTTACAGAGTTAAAACATCTAAATCATTGTGTTGGATACACTGCTGAAAAAAAATACTGTAAGAAATGCATGCTCTGGTTTTTAGGATGTTAGAAAAGAGTTCATTAAGACATAAACATCTGTGAAAAATCTGCATTATAGATTGTGAATGAGAATGACAAGAGGTTAGAGTGGCATGCTGGAGCTGGCTTATCTAAGTGAAGTGTACACACCTCTTCCCAACTCCACATTCAGTGATATCAAGCTGGTAGCGTAATATCAGTCACGATAGGAACACTTACACCAGAGAAATGCAAAAAGTTCCACTTTCTGTGCTGTAAGTCTTGACTTTCTTTCCTTCTTCCTTCCCCATCATATTGTTAAATATTTACCAGTACATCACTATCTAGAGAAAATTAAAATGTTACTATAATTAACATGAGAATTCCATGTCAGTCTTAGCCCATCACAGTCTAGTAATAAAGAAAAAACACCTTGATTTAAAAAGTTCTAGAACCAGTCTTCCCATAGGAAAGAAAACCCAAAGGGCCTACAGACTCTATATAGCTCTGGGATGCGTTATCCTACTGCCCTCCAGTGGCAAATAAACTCTTGCATCATTTTCTGGAGATGGAGCTCAAGCCAAGAAATTCTAGGCACTGCACATAGACATTGATTTCGTTCACAATACCTGTAGATAAATATCATTAATTCTATAAATTCTGGAGGAATAGAATAGATAGGCTATCTTAATACAAAAATCAATATTTCTTTCTCCAATATGCAAGTTAGAAACAAGATAACATTCAGAGAATAAAGAAGTCAATAAATCATGCTGTGCAAACTGTATTCAGCAATCTAGTCTAGGCCACTGTAAAATTTACAAATTTACAAGAAAGCTGTGGAATTTCAGAAATCCTACCACCTTGTAAATAATGTATCTGTTCTGTGAAAACCATACAGTGAATAATACATCAGATGCAGGAGATCTGACATCCAGAACAAAGAATGGGACTGGGAAGAGTTTCAAGGTCTCTGAATTGTGTGCTACAAGCAATGCAAGATTACTAACACTAAAAACACCTAAGTACATAGTATATTTTTTAAAGGGAAAGATAATAGAGGAGACAGTTTTAGCTTCTTAGCATTGAAGCAGGAACAATCTCTGTTTTAAAATTATACATGAAGGAATGCAGAGGAAGGCGTTGTTGGAATATATGTAATCCCTGAGACATAAGCATATTAAGGTAGCTATGAACATTAATTTCTTCATCTTCCCGGTGTCCAGAGGAGTTAGGGAAAGCAATCTACCTGGCATATGCTACTGAAGTAGAAGGAAGTGAAAGAATTCTCCAAACCTTTTGAACCAGTTCTTAAGATGTTCCAAGGCATTTAAGCCCTAGGGCCCAACTCAAATGCCAATCTGGTGTTCCTTGCAACGTTGAAGGTACACTAAATTTTAGAAGCCAGTGTGTCTCTTTGTTTGTTTGTCAATCTGTCTCTCTGTTTTCACTGACAAGAAAATAAACCAGGATGAGTAAAAAGAATAATGTTTCTATGGTTTCTCTAACCAACTATAGGGAAGAAAACATTCCCAGCCTACATTTGGAAATGCATGACTGAATAAGTGTGAAGAATTACAGTAGAGCCTATCTAGGCTGCCCAGAAACCCTCGTTTGAAATCTTCTGCTTCCATATTCAGTTCCTGGCCACAGAAGTAGCATGAGACCCAGGTCTGACTGGTAACAGTACCTAATTACTCTGGATAAAGTGATTGACCATGGTTTGGAGCTTGTCACCAATGCAGTCAACTAAGCCCTTTTTTCCTTGGCCCAATAAACAGATAATTAAATAAGAGAATTTTTGGTTTAGTTTGGTTTTGGGAGCTTACTAAACTGAGGCATGTAAATCTGAAACTGTTTATGACAGGGGAGAGACATTTTGTCTAGAAGCCTACAGAGAGGAAAAAATGAAAGAAATGGAGATTCAATACCAATATTTGAGCCCTGGATCCACCCGTGCCAAGGAGCTAAAATGATCCCTGAACTTCTCATTTGTTACCCGAGTTGTGTCGTGTGTGTGTGTTCATTCTTAAAAATCAGTTGCAATGGAAAAACCTAGCAAACACACTGAGTGGAACAGAATTCTTATTAGAGATTTAAATAGGTCTATTTTAGTTGAGCATTTTGGCACACTCAGCATTCTGGAGCTAAGGCAGGAAGATTCCCACCAGTTTGAGGTCAGCTGGGCTACATAGCAAGTTCAATGCCAGCCTGAACTACATAGAAAGACTACGTAAATGAATGAACAAATGAATGAATAAATGAACAAATGAATGAATAAAGAAATAAATAAATATTTTATCTTGATACTGGTTTATTGGCCATGGGCCTAGGAAAAAAACGAATTATCAAGTGGTTAATTGTGATAAGCTATGAAAAATCCCAAGTAAACTTATGAAGGAAAAACCAAAGCCTATTTTCTATCATTTTTAAAAGAGAAGTGAATCACTTTTAGATTTACCAGCCTCAGCTTTACATAGGATACTGAATCCTCTAGACAAGCAACATCATTCTTTGTTTTTTTTTTTTTTAGTGAGTACCGGGGGTCGACCTCAGGACCTCGCACGCCACCAGGTGCCCATGTCGCTGAGCGGTATCACTGGCCCTTTTCTCGTATGTGGGTACTGGGAGTCGAACTCAGACCTCGCACTTGCCGGGCAGGCGCTTATGCCACTGAGCCATCTCACTGGCCCGAAAATGTTTTACTTATACTGTAGTAATTCAATTGATCTTTAAAATTCCCCCACATGGTAGGTTCCATTATTATCCTGATCCTAACAGACTAGGAAACTGAGGCATATATCAGCAAATCAAAACTGCAATGATATACCAAATGATCCCAGAAAGAATGGCTAATGTCAAAAAAAAAAAAAAAGAAAAGAAATAAAATAAAATAAAATAAAAATTCTGGCAAGGATGTGGAGAAAAAGGAAGTCTCATAAGCTGTTGGTGGGAATGTTAATTAGTACAGCCATTAAGGATAACGTAAAGATTCCTCACAAAACTAAAAATAGAAATGTCCTATGATACCATTATCCCTCCTCTGAATATATTTCCAAAGGAAATGAAATCAGCATATCAAAGTGATATCTGCACAGCCACTTTTATTGTATATCCATTCATAGTAGCTAAGGTATGGAATCAGCCTGGGTACTCATCAACAGATGAATACATAAAGAAACCATAGTATACATAAACAATGGAGTATTATTCAGACATAGACAAGAACAAAATCCTGCCATTTTCCACAATATAGATAGAACCAGAGCACATTATGTTAAGTAAAATAAGCCACACAGAAACAAGACATGTAACACATTTCTTTTTCACATGTGGAAGGTAAACAAAGTCAACCAGAAAATACAATAGTGGTTATTAGATATTGGGAAGTGGAATGGGAGTGGGAAAATGGTGGTTGGATTTGATATGTATGAATGAAACTATCACACTGAACCCCATTAATATGTTCATTTAATACATGTTAATCAAGAAAATAAGGAAGAGAAGAAAGGAGGGAAGAAACTGAGGTACAGAGAACTTAAATAGCTTGCCCACATTCACACAGTTACTGAGCAATAGACCCAGGATTTACAAAAGTGTTGCAGCTATAAAGTCCATATCTTTACTAAGCTATATTACATTCCAAAAAGCACAGGAAATCGCAGTATTGAAATATCTAGGGTATATAGACTGTGGTCTTCTCAAAATGACTTTCAACACCCTTTTGAGAAAATACATGAACGGTAACTTCCCCTACCCAAAAGATGGCCTTTATAGATCCTAAATATTCTTCTCCAATTTGACAAGCTGTTAGAAGTTGATTAAAATAACTCTGCATATGGCCTTGGAAATCATTAGTCTCTGAATGCAAAGACAGTAATAACATAAATCAGATGAATAGAATCATACTACCATTAACTGGTAATCACATGGCCAGTGATGTTGTCTGCAGATTTGTAAGTGTTCCAATACAGATTCAGGTCATCTTAAGTAATAGCTCCATGCTTTTATGCCAACCAAGATTAATAAGAATAGAAATATCAAAATGGCAGCACCAAACTCCAGCTAAAGTCACCAGACCTGGGGGTGGGGTGGGGTTATGAGGTCTCATTGCCTTCAAGTTTCAAATCTTTGACTCTTGGTATGAT
Source organism: Erethizon dorsatum (assembly GCA_028451465.1). Classification (NCBI taxonomy): domain Eukaryota; kingdom Metazoa; phylum Chordata; class Mammalia; order Rodentia; family Erethizontidae; genus Erethizon; species Erethizon dorsatum. Next base: position 58,862,654 of record CM051825.1, on the reverse strand, counting down.
TAGCCCAGAATTGTATTTGAGCTTGTGCTGACTTGAATATTAAATTGAAATAAGATTTTCCTACAGCCATAATTGATACTTTCTCACCCCACTCCAAGCTGCACAGATTTTGCTAGGAGAACTGAGAATGCTCAATGTTTGTGATTAAATCCCACAGATTTAACAAATATTTTGAAAATATGTGTCTGCCATAGAACTCTTTGCTGTTTGTAGATTCACACTCTAGTGTGACACCATGGATTTTCTGAAATGCAAGGGAAAATAGATGAAAAGGCATTGGAAATATTAATGAGTAGAGTGCTGGGATTTCTCAAACTTGGTTTTGGAATACAAGCAAAAATATTTCCAATTTTATTCTGGGCTTCAATACTCTGTATCTCCAGGCCTCCTAATAGCATCATGAATGACTTTTAAAATGAGCAGAGCACTAGCCTTTCAGGTGGATAATGTTGCCAAGGTAACTCCCAGCCTTACCACCCTGGTATCTCTATCTTTGGTAGGACAGACAATTCTGCATGCATGCTTCCTTTATCCATAACAAAACAGCTGGAAAACCGCCCTCAAAATTTTTATAGTTGTAAAGTCTTTCCAATTAAATAAATAACATCCTGCTAGGCATTTTCCCAGAATCCCAGAGAGTCAGTTGCTTCTATTGAGCATCCGCAGAGTTGAAAAGAGAAGAAAAGAGGCATAAACAGGAAGGATGGGCAAATTCTATCCTTCACTGACTGTGACTGGAAACTGCCAAGCTTGTGTCCTAGCTGGTGTTTTAATTTGTCTACTCAGTCTTATGAAATTAAAAGCAATCTTTCTAGAACAATAAAAACAACAGGAAAGTCTCTCATTTTTTTCTCTCCACATATAAGAAAAGAATTTTATTATGGAAAAATTGTTTATCTTGTACTCTTTTCCCAAAGGCCTGCAAATAGATGGGAGACACCAGTGGACAGTAATGATTTTTTGGACATCCAGATACACTTCCATCTTTCAGATCAATTATCTGCCTCACCCTTTCTGAATGATGGAAATCTATTCCAGTCACTTTCTAGCACAGTTTCTACTCTTTGTGCTTAATTTGGGAGACCTGTGGAAGAGTTAAACACAAAAAGAGAATACTAAGAGCATCTAAATGTAAACCCCAGCTCTGGCACTTCCTAGCTGTGGACTCAAGACATCCATCCTCACTTACCCTCACTTGTCTCCTATGTAAAATGAGCATAGCTACAGTACTTTCATACTGAAAGTGCATAGGAGACCATGTAAATATGTGTGATCACTTAGACATGAGTATTTTCAAATATATCTATTATTTATTTTACTTTCAAATTTGGAGATAAGTCCTTTGAAAGGATGTTAAAGGAAAAAAAAAAAAAGAATTCAAGGTCAAGTGAATGAGGAAAGGATCAAATATTTTAATAAATAATTTTAAATCATTCTCTTTAATTCTGTTTACAACTCTAAGAGTTAAGGTCTATTATCTCTATTTTGCAAGTGGAGAAACTGAGTTTGTAGGCTAAATACCTGCCCCAAAGAAATATAACTAAAGAGTAGAGACTCTGGCTTTGAACCTAGGTGTATCTCATGGCAATGCTACGTATTCTTTTCCAAGACAAAGAAGAACCAAGTGCATTTAAAACAATAACAACAAGATTATGGCATCAGGGAGACAGGTCAGTAGATGGATCCCTTAGAAAACTTTTAGTGGCAAATAACAGTAGAACCACCATTGATAGAAACTGTCAGTTTCTGTGAATGACAATTAGTGGTGGGATTTGCTTCAGGTATATCAAGATGTGGAGGATCAGATGATGTCACTAAGACCATTTGTCTATCTCCTGATTTTCCTTAGAAGTGATTTCATTCTTAAGTAAAATTTCCTCTTGCTACATGAAGATTGCTTATACAACTACAGTCCTTCTAGTCCTTCACCTTTGAAGACAAAGGGTAAAGCAAGTATATCACCCTGAAGTCCCTGCAAATGTTTTACTGGGATTCAGTTCAAGCTATTATAACAGAAATAGCAAAGACTTGGTGGCTTAAGAAACAGAAATTTATTTTTCACAGTTCTAGAGGCCAGCAATTCTAATATCAAGGTGATGGCACATTCCACATCAGGTGAGGAAATACTCTGTGGTTTGCAGGTAACTTCTCTTTGTTGTGTCCTCATAGGAAGGAGAGGAGAAGGAAGGAAAGGAAATTGCTTCTATGTCTCTTTTTCTATTTATTGATTGATTGACCAAGGCAGTGGTGGTGAACCTATGGCACACATGCCACAGCAGCTGTTTGTATCACTAAAAGCTCTAAAATGTTTGCCATCTCTGGTAAGGTATTGCGGATTGAATCTTGGCCTCACACATGCTATGCATATATTCTATGACTAAGCTGCATCCCTGGCCCCTTTTCTTTTTTTATAAGGAAGGACACAAATCTCATTCAATAGGGTTCTGCTTTCATGACCTGATTACTTCTTTAAGGCTTCACATTTCCAAATATTAATACAGTAAGGATAAGATTTCCAACATATTAATTCAAGAGGGAGCAGAATCCAGACCATAGTACTCAGATGACAAAGCTTAGAAGTTTTAATAAGGCATTTAATACATTACAAATAAATAGTCCATGGTTGTATGTTATAATTAAGAGCCACAAAATTATAAGACATTTATTTGAAAGAATTGAAGCTATGCTTTACATATTTGAGTTACATTCTGTTTTGAGCCACAAAACCCCCTGAAATTCATCAATGAAAAACAACCCATATTTTTAGTATCATGTCTTTAGACCATATTACTTTCATCACTAGGACTAGTAACCATAATCAAAAGAGAAAAAAACTCAGTCTATCTGCTTTAGCCCATGCAGGAGGGAAAAATGCAAATTAGAGCTAATGTGTGAAATCCCATACATTTTAAAATTCTAATGGAAAGGACACTCATGACAACTGACATCTATAGGTCTCTTCTGGCCATCTATACCTTTCAATTTCTAGAGTTTGATCTAGAAATTTTCACCCTTGCCATCTCCTCTACCCCTCCTTTATGTAAAAGTCTACTACCTCATATTTTGAGAATTATTTGTTTAGCGAAAATTGCTTGGATGCAGAGAATAAAACATTTGCAGTAGCTACTTCCTACCACCCAAATCTTTCTCTAATACTTTTATTCCCTATAGTAATCTTCCACAGAAGACTACAGGAGAACAAATTGAAGATTAAGTTCCCAACTCTCACCGCAGGGCCCATATCAACAGCCAGCTCAGCCAACTGTACCATCGGAGGGCCAACACACCTGCCTTCCCCCACCGACATAGAAGACATAGCTTACTGCATATTGTTGCTTTAGCAGCAGTGTCCTCGTTTGGACACACCTGGTCTATCAGGTGCTTAAGACTGACCCTTAGTAATCTGTGCCTGTACAGTATTAGCACTTTAGACAGATGGAATGTTTTAATCTTCTTCGTAAGACAGTGTATGCACATAAGCAGGATGAGTGATCAAGATAAACATCTCTGATGTGCGGTCCATAGCACTGCCCAGGTGGAATAACCTAAATCATTTTGAAAGCCTCAAATTTCCTTTTTTATTGAAAGTTAACTATTCTTCTGAGGGAAAAAAAATATACAAACCATTTTTAGATCATTCCCAAGGTTTTGTGGACCCTGGCTTGCAAATCTAGAGAACCTAACTCTAGGTGAAAAACTTCCATTCTACCCCAGGAGCCAGTCCCCCAGCAGGCTAAGGACAACTGAGGGTAACAGCTACTGCCAAAGAATGTCTCAACTGGGACAATTTGCTCCCAGGCAATGTCTGGAAACAATTTTGATTATCAGAACTAAAATGGTGCTACCGGCATCTAGTGGAAGAAGCCAGGGATGCTGATAATCATCCTACAGTACATAGGACAAAATTATCTGGTCCAAAATATAAACAGTGCAGAGGTTGAGAAACTCAGTCAAAAGCACATGAAAAAAGAAAGAGACAGAAAGACAAATGAGTACCAACTGTTTGTAAAAAGACCATGCTAGAACTTTACCTCTGCTATGATGTAAGTACTGTAGAAGTATGTGTACTCCAGGCCTGGGTGGGATTTTGCAAATCTTTCTCTTGTTATAGTCATTGCTGCAGGATGTTGTCTAGTTTACCATCAAAATCACTAACCATCCATTTATTCTACTATTTAATATGGCTTTAACTAAATTTCCAAGTGAGTAATTATTACTAAAGAAAAGATTTTCACTTCCTGTAGGTCATAATAAAAGTCATTCATACATTAAATTCCTGTGTCACAGAATCTGTTTCTGAATTCTCCATATTGTCCTTTCAGTCTGTCTGACCCAGCCTGTCACATTGGTTGAATCCATGGTTGCATGAGTGTCCTTTGGGAAACCTGGTGGGACAAGTCATTTTTACCCACTAGCACAACACTTGACACCCCTTGCCCTGTCATTGCCACTCAGAACTGTCTTGGTATTCCTTGCCTTTACTCATTCAAAGAACTTCAGAACCAGCTGAATTCCAAAAAGTATCCAATCTCACTGGAATTACATTGAATTTATGGTGAGAAGAACCAAGATCTTTGCAGGAATATGTATAGCACTGGTTCGACTCATGGAATGTTCTTACTGATTTTTTTCTGTTGATTCTCTTAGATTTTACTGGTAGACAGCTGTATTGTCTATAAATAATGGAATTATAATTCTTCCTAATCCCCTCATCTGCCTGTGTGAGTGGTACCAGGACACTGCTAAATAACAGCGCACTCCTGGCTAGTTTCTGATTCTCATAGGGTTGCCTGTGATGTCTGACTTTTAAAATGCCATTAATTCGGTCCTGACAGAAATCTTTATTTACATAAATTAGGATGTTTCTTTCTAGTCTTACTAAGAGTTTTAATAAGGAATGGATTATAAATTTTACCAAATATCTTTTCTGCATCTGTAGAGAGTACTATAAACTCTTCTCTATTGATCAAAGCTGAAATAAAGGCTCATGAGCAGCCGTATTACCTCCTAATTCAGCCTCCATATCCCTCATCCCCACACCAGGAAGTGAACACTTCTGCCCGAGGACAAGACGGAGATGAAGACTGAAGGCCTGCCTTCCAGGCATAGCACTGGAAGCCTTCACAAACTCCCTAGGCACACAGGGTTTTGCAGGCCTCATTTTCTCCTAGGAAAGGAAATTTGCTAGGAACAAACTCCAAGGATAGGAAGGAGCTTTTAGGGACAGTGATACATGGATTAAAGGAGACAAAGAGAAGTCAGATAAGGAGGACGACCCACACACCCCTGCCACCCCCTCACAAGCCAACACACGTCTTCCAGAGTCCTTGAAGCTAGCATCAGGACTCAGCACCTGGAGTCCTGCCCATCTCATGATGGAGGAAATAAGTGATCAAGTGGAAGTGCTTAGCAGAATGCGTGGGCCATAGAAGAGTCCATAAATACAAGCTATAATATTAGTAAAGGATGCTAAGCAATCAGAGCAAATGTTATTTCCTAGTATATGATTTGTAATCAAATGATGGGTGAGAATCTGTGAACCCTTAAATTAGCAAAACAAGGAATATTATCTTCGGAAAAAAAGAAGGACCATTCATTTCTAGACACTATTGTGTTAACGGTAAATTTAGAAACCCTAAAATGTATTATTTCTAGGAGAGTATATAAATCATTTTACTTATTATATCTCAGTCTCTGTTTCCATGGCCTAGATTATAATTCATATACATTAGGAGAGGCAGCCTTGAGAAGTGCTTAGGAGCATGGACTCAGGACCAAAAGCTATACAAAATCACAGCTCTGCTACTGGCTGTCTGTACGGCCTTCAGTGCAATCTTCGTCCTCTCTGTGCTTCAGTCTCTTCATCTTCAAAACTGGGATAAAAATAGAACCTAACTCACAGTGTTGTAAGTAATAAATAAATACTATATGTAAAGAACTTAGGTAATAATTGGAGACATTGTCTATCTTTATTTTTACTATGAGCATCATTACTATCTCAAGTATGAGATAGTAATACATGAGATTTAGAGGACATTGAATAAAATAAGATTTGTTTATTAGCTATTTTCCATCCAAAGGGTAAAGTATTCACTTTTAAATACATGCAAGTATTTTTAACCTAAATTTGAATCAAACATATGTGTAGTAATCATCCTCCTTTATGTTTGTAGAAACCTGCTTATATGTCAATATTATTTTAGAAGTACAGCTCCTTCTGTTCACTCTAAATTGGGGGAGAGGGAAATTAAAAGCCTCCATTAAAATACCAAAGTGGCAAAACAACATAATGGTATTTATTCAGAAAGGTTTGAAGAAATAAAAGTGATTCTTAATCTTGTCTTAACAGATTTAGTATTTCAGTCTTCAAATGCTTTTAATGATTCCTTGCTGCCCACATCAGAAAATTTACACACTTTGGTCAAGCACTCCACCATCTGGCCCACCTGCTATACAACTGTATTGCCTACTTATTCCCTGTCCTAAACTGAGTTTTTAAATGTATCACTTACTTTTCATCAGCTATTACATTTCATCTAAATGCCCAATGCACCCACATCACCACCTTGCTAAATTTGATCAAACTTCTGTTCTGCTAAAGTTTGGGATGTGGAATATCTTACCAAAGGCTTGTTTGCAGAATAAAGAATAAGTTCTGCACATTATAACAGTCTGGGAACTACAGAACCATTTGCACTGTTGGAAAGTGCTGGAAACTTCAAGAGGTAGGGGCTAATGGGAAGTCTTCAGCTCAGCGGGGACATCAGAAAAGATTGTGGAATCTGGTTTCCTTTTCCCCTCTTTCTCTTTCTCATCCCAGCCATGAGGTTAATGTCTTTGATCTATCGTGTGCTTCTGCCATGATGTTCTGTCCACATCCACACCAGAGTCCTAAAAGCAATGTGTCTACCGAATCATGGACTGAAAATGCTAGAACTATAAGCCAAAATAAACCTTTTATTTGTGTACATTGATTTATCTCAACTATTTGGTACAGTAATAGAAAGCTAACACACAATTATGCCATGAAAACCTCTCAAAATATTCCTCCCTCTTCCCAAACCAAACACCATCTTTCCTTCCTCTAACTTTCCACAATCTTTGATTTACACTTTGCAGGCATTTCTACCCTATTGCTCCTAACAATGCTGTATGTACTGTGCAGGGTATTGGAGATAGACATTTCCATTTGAACTGGAAAAATGATTCCTGTAGTTCCTACACTGTTATAATGCACAGAACTTAGAAGGATAAAAAATCAATTCTGAATTTGTATCTAGGGCTGGTGAGTCAAAGCAATTCCCTCTGGTTTAATCAATGGCTGAAATACACTGCTCATTTTAGAAACTAAGTGTAAACGTCCTGGCCTCTTGAAATCATAAATAGTCTAAGTAAAATTCTGCAGGCAGCTTTAGGTTCGTGGAATCAAAGACTCAGCAGGCTTAGAAAATCATTAAGTGTTTTCAATTATTTACATTAACTGTCATTATTTGTAGAACTGGGATCATTTTTTACCTTCAAGCAAGGTAAAATATAAGCACCTGGACTATATCCTGTCACCATTTATTTCTATTTTCGCTGGGCCTTCCCAAGTCTGCAACATTACCCATTCTGTCTTTCATTTCTCCCATTACTCAGCTTAAATATGAGTTGCTCTGAAAGATCATGGTAATTCACATAAAATATAGTCCTGTTACTTTTCTTTTCTTTAAAGAGAGCATGATAATTGCAAACTGCAACAAACGGAGCTGAAAATAACTCCCCAGGCAGTTGTGCATTAGGAATTAGATTAAAATGAGCCCAATTTATTTTTAAATGACCTGGTAATTTGTAGGAAAGATTTAAGCTACTTAAATTTTCATCAGTGGAAAAGTAGGAGGCTCATGAAAATCAACCGTTGGTCACTTGGTGGGAGAATAGACCTTTTTTTCAAAAGCCAGAGAGGTGATATTGATTCAGTATTGTTTAAACATTTACATTCAAACAACAGCAAGAGGGAAGAAAGTCCTAATTCAACATGAGTTTAATCTGCCTTAAAAGTCTGGAAAAGAAAGCAAGTTCAATGTCAATTCACAATTACATATGACAAAAATCTGTACGTAGACTTAATTTTCTGATTAGGGTTTGAAATCAAAACCTCCAGAATTTATTTCAGGTATTTTCCTTGTATTTATAGCACTAAGGTTTCAATTTTCAGTAGAGGGAGTAAGGTCAGTCACATTTCTCCTGCACTCACTGAAACAAAGAAGCTTGCCTGGGGCGTTGAGGCAGGAGCCTCACCATCTCTGCAGCGTCATGCTAATTCCCATGGCCTCCCACTACTGATTACATGAGAATATTTATAGGAAATTCACATTGAGGTTTCTTTCATTTAAAAATATTTTTTATATTATTCACCTCCTGATGTTTAAACAAGCTATAGTGTTAATGTTGTATATGCACTTAAGGGAACTGGCTGAATTTGGTGAACTCCCATACGAAAGTTATTAAAAGATATTAATCAAAATATTTTGCCATCCTCTCCCACCTACTAACACTGGGACTAAGACTATAAGACTAAGACTGCTAAGACTAAACACAAGGCCAAGACTACAGATTATCAACAAAGATTAGTGATGTCACTCATGTACCCTTGCTACCACTAGATCAATATTACCTAAGCGACTACATTTGCAATCTTATTGGTCGATCATAATTTTGACCCATGTTGTACAAGCCTCATGATTTTGCTCTATAAAACTTCCTTTGAGAGGTGGGCTCATTGGCAACACATTCAGGACCCCCTCCTGTCTCTCAGGAGCTATTCCTATTCTCCATTCCCCATTCCTATGCTTCAATAAATTTTCCTATTCTTAAAAAAAGAAAAGTTTGCTAGCCCCTTGGTAAGTGTATTACACTTACAAATATATGTAAATATAAATATATAAAACAAATAAATGTATATATAAATGTATACATATATATTAATTACAAGTGTAAAAGTCTTTCAAAAGAGCCATCTACTAGCATCATTCTTTGTATTCAATGTAGTATTATAATATTTAAATCTTCTTCCTCTTGTTTAACATCAACCATTTCACTGGGGCTTAAATCACTGTTGTAAGTATAGCAATAGAAAGATGTACATATCCAAATACATACATACATATAGATATAGATATATATTTATTCATATAAATATATGCATATTTCATATGGCCAAAACAAATGTTTGCTTAGATGCTGATACATCACTCGAGTGTTTGAATCATCCATTTTAGGGATAAAAAGGTTAATATAAATAATTATTTCTAAAGAAAGGAAATAAACTACCATAACATTTTAATCTATCCTGAAATTAAAGGCATTAATATGTAAACAATTCAGTTCTCAAAACAAGCTAGGCTTAACTGAGGAATTTCAAAATTTCAAATAATGTTCAAAAATCACTGGGCTAGATGCACTCTTTTGCTTGTTTTTCATTCCAGAAACGCTCTTTCCTCTATCCTGCTCTCTGTTCTCCAACCTGCTCTCTGTCCAGGAAAGACAGAAATACTTGTATTGCATCAATGAAATCCAACACTGCCTGGCTTTCCATTGTGTTTGACCAGTGGGAGTAATAGCTAGAGACCAGAGAAAAGGAGACATCTTCCCCTGGCTCATTCTCTGTGCATCCATTGATGTGTTGTGGCCTGCCCCTCAGGGCCTGAGTGTCCCACCATTCCCAGATATTAATGCTGGTATACCACCTCTCCAGGGATCAGGCTGCCATGGCACAATAAAATTTTCAGGGCCTAAGCCACTACAGTGTCCTTTCATTTCCAGGGATATGGGGCTGCTGAGCCCTAATCCCTGGTTCCTAAGCAACTGCTTGCTGCTCCCTGTGCCCCAGGCCTAAACCACCAGAGTATGCCCCAAGTCTTGAACCCCATCTCTATAGGTGATCTGTATAAGATCATGGCTCAGCAAGTATATCTGCATCTCATGGGTGAGTATATACCTCAATAGATCACACCTGGAAATCCCTGCCTCCCCTCATTCTACCCCTGCAGGCATTGTGACAGCTTCCTTCTTTGGCCACATGTTCTTCCCAGTATCCCTTGTGGTCCCTTCCCAAACTTTTCCAATTGGTCTGTCTATTAGTAAACACTCATCAAACTCTCCATGTCAAAATGCGCCATGTTTCCTCCTATGATCTGAGTGGCACAGGTACTATTCCTGCCTTCTTAGCTTTTAAAATCTGCTCAAAGAAAAGAGGAAAATTTCTATGCAATTCTAACAGCTGCCATGAGCTAAACATGAAGGCATACATGCAAAGAGGAGGCAAGAGTCCCTTTTAGTTACTCAGATCTAGAAATACTACGTGAAGTCCACATAGCATTTGAAATAGACCTTTGAGGACTCTTAAGTAAGACTGGTGCAGACAGGGTAATCACCACAAGAAGGGAAAACTAAGCCCAAATCTGAAAAACAAAAAAGTGCAGGCAGTTTTCAAAGATTAGCATATGTGTTCAAGAGAAGGATAGGAAACTTGGGAAAAACAAAGCCTAGAAAGTGAATCTGAGGCCATGCTTTAGAGGACTTTGGAATTCAGGTCCAAACTATATTCTGTGGAAAATGAATACCTTCTAACAACCTTAAGTAAAAGAGAGATAGGAGTAAAGTATTACAGTTTTGTGTGTGTGTGGTGTGGGCATGTGTTGTGTGTGTGTGTGAATTTAATGAGATTTATCTATTAAACTATAATCTTCATCAGACCAGGGGTCATTATCAATTTTGTTCCATAATACTCAGCATAAATTAGGCATTAAAATAGTTTTATATATGAATGAATACTTAAACAATGAAAGAATTGTAGATAAGAAACTCAGTTGTGAAAAGTAGGAAAACAAAGTGGAGAATGGGTATTGAACTAGGATGCAGTCATCGGAAAGGCAAAAGAAAAAAGACAATAAAACACCTGTAATCTCAGCACTCTGGAAGACTGAGGCAGGAAGATTGCAAGTTCAAGCCCAGGCTGGGCAGCTTGCTGACTAAGTGAGACCCTGTCTAAAAGTTAAACAGTTAAAAAAAAAAAAAAACAAGGCTCGGAATAGAGCTCAGTGCAAAAGCCCTACATTCAATCCTCAGTTCAAAAAAAAAAAAAAAGAAAAAGGCAATTCAAGATCAATGGGAGACAAGTGTGGTGGGACGTGTCTGTCATTCCAGCCACCTCAGAGACTGAGGTAGGAGGATCACAAGTTCAAGGCCATTTGGGCAACTCAGTGAGATCCTGTCTCAAAATTCAAAACATTAAAAGGGCTGGGAATGTAGCTTAGTGGTAGAGTGTTCGCCCAGCATGTGTAAGGGCCTGAGTTCAAACCCCAGTATAGAGAGGAAAACCCACTGATCAAAATTCAGCACATGAATTTCAGGTGTGGCTGGTGACTCATCGTCAGATAAGAAGCTTTCAAGTATAATGAAAGCTCCCCTATGAGAAACTTCAAAACATGTAACAATAAGACATCCTACACCACGAAGAACAAACTGTGAAATAAAATATACATGTTGTGAAGGCAAAAAATAGATAACCATGAATTACCTTATATCAATTGTCTTTTAGGTTATGGAATTTGACAGAAAAAGAAAAAATCAAGGAGGGATGAATATATTTGGGGAGGCTAAAACTGGAGCTTAAAAGATAAAGCTATGTGGATGCCAGAGACACAAGTGAACTCTGTTGTGTGCCACCCCTAGGGTTGTGAGTCATAGCTTGTACCTGTCCTAAATTGCTGCCACATCCCAGCCCTGGGAACCAATAAACCAAAGTGCTACACTGTTCTAGCAGCTAGAGCTACCACTATTCTGTGCCCTGCTTCTTAGGTCCTGAGTCACCTTGACATTCCCAGAGTCTTAACACTGTTGTACTCTGCCACCCAGAGATCAAACTTCCACGGCACCCTACTATTCCCCCCCAGCCACCCTAGTAACTGTTCGTCTCCAAGGCCATGTTGCTGCTGTGCTCTAATACCTTGAGCCCAAGCTACTACTGCTCCCTATATCTCAGAACTAAACCAGAGTATACCCCAAGTCTTGAACCCTGGCTTTATGGGTGATCTATGCATGTTTATGGCTCAGAAAGTGCATCTGCACACCAATACCTAGGTTCTGCAGTAGTTCTCTGAGGCCCTGAGCATCTACACCCCGGAACCCAACCCTGATGCACCTGGCTGCAGGTTATGCCAAACTTGGGAACAAGAGGGATTCCCTCAGCTGGGACTTTTATCCCCTGGAAAGAAGAGAAGAGGTGGACCCCAGCAGCCCCCACCATCAAGGAACTCAACCGTCTTTGTTAATGCTGCCATTGCTGGAAATACCCATAAACTTGGCTTCCAAGGACCCCACAGTTTTCACTGCAGCCTACCTCAGCTGACAGAGCTTCACAGAAACTACATCACTGTGTAGACACCTATAAGAAACACACTGCACTGAAGCAGAACCTTCACACCAACTCAGAGCCTTCCCACACTGAGGCCAGACCAAAAAACCTGGAAGAAATGAGCGCTACACCACATGTGCAGATGTAGATTCAACATCATAAGAAACACAGAGAATATAGGAAACATTACCAAAAAAACACAAAATAGCTAAATCAATATTTAAACGTTAATATCTGGTTATACTGCCTCCAAAAATGCACTTTATCCTTAAAAACATGTATAGGCTGAAAATGAATGAATACAGAAGGATATTCTATGGAAATTATAACATAGTTGAGCAATGATGGCATACTTATATCAGAAAAAATAGACTTCATATAAAAAGCACTCTAAGAAGAAATTGACAAGGTCACTATATTAAGAAGTCAATTTATAAAAAAATAACATTAGTAAATACATATGCACCCAACATCAGAGTACTTAAATATACAAAGCCAATATAAACACAACTGAAATGGAAAATGAATAACAATAGTGTTGGACTTTACCACTCCATTTTCAAGAATGGACATACCATCCAGATAGAAAATCAATATGGAAAAATTGAATTTGAACAATTCTATCAATCAAATGGACCTAACAGACAAGTACAGAACATACCATTGAACAACAGCATCACATACATTCTTCTCAAGGCCACAGAGAACATTCTTCAGGATAAATTATATGTTGCATGACATAACATGTTTTAACATATATAAGAAGAATAAAATCGTACCGTTATATTTTCCAAACAAAAGAGTATAAAACTAGAAATAAATAATTGGAAGAAACTCACAAGCAGAAGAAAATTAAACACACTCCAAAACAAATAATGGATTACAGGAGAAATTAGAATGTGAATTTAAAAAGAAATCTTGAGATATATATGGAAACACAATATATCAGAATATATTGATACAGCAAAAGCAAGTCTAAGAGGGATGTTTTTACCAATAAATCCCTACCTTAAAAAATAAAGATACCAAATAAGCAATCTAACTTCAAGAAACTAAAAAATTAAGAACAAATTAAGCTCCAAAATATAAAAAAGGAAATAATAAAAAGCAGAAATGAATGAAATAGAGAATACAAAAACAATGGAAAATATCATCTAAACTAAGAGTTTTCTGAAAATATGTTACTATTTGTTTTGAAAAAGCAGAGCTATTTATAGAACATCAAAGTATTTCACAGCCAGGTATGCCCCCAAACTATATTTTACTGTATACTTCAACAAGCCAGAGTGATTTTCTAAGTTCTCACCAAAAGGAAATGATAAATGTTTGAGGAGACAGTTCAGTTTAACCTGATTTAAACATTGCATAAAATATAAACGTATCAAAACACGACATGGCAACCAATTAATACATACAATTTTCATATTTCTCTCAGTTAAAAAAGAAATTTAGTGAGAACAATAGTTTTTAAGAAAAGACTAAAGTTTGGGAAGCAGGAAAAACTGGAGTGATACAAATACCTACAATAATTTTCTTTCAAAAGGAGAACTCCATTCATGACAAGTAACTATCTGTTTTGGTGATCCTGCAGATTCAGACTTAGCATGGAGGAAAAGGTTACCTTAAAGGTAGAATTCTGAGACCCAGGTCACCAGGAATTCTAGATACAGTCAAATCCCTAAAACTTCCACAAAGTACAAGCAAAACACTCGAAATTCTTTGTATCACTATAGTTTTCCTCATCGTTTCAGGTTCTACACTTTGATTTCTGTACAACCTTGGAAAAGTTTTTTAAACCCTCAATAGCTGAATGCCTTCATATGAAGAAAGCTCAAGGGTATTACTGGATGGTTTACATCTTCTTGAAAAGATCTGATATATGGTGAGTAAAAAAATCAATGTCGTATGCCTCTTTTAATGGTAAATTTCAAGCAAAGGGTAATATAGTTTTGTATAGATACATATTATCTTTGAAGTTACTTTGCCTGCACGTAAGACTAGTACCAGATACTGCCATGGTATCAGTCAGGGGTCTTGGTCACAAATAATTAAACAAAACAAGAGAGTTTATTATAAGGATTATAGGAGACTCAAGAAGAAACTGGAGGGCCGGTGAGATGGCTCAGCGGCTTAAGCGCCTGCCCGGCAAGCGCGAGGGCCCGAGTTCGACTCCCGGATCCCACATACGAAAAAGGGGCCGGTGATATCGCTCAGCGGCACGGGCGCCTCCTGGCGCTCGAGGTCCTGAGGTCGACCCCCCGGTACCCACAAAAAAAAAAAAAAAAAAAAAAAAAAAAAAGAAGAAACTGGAGCCACAGTCTAGAAAGCATTTAAATATTCTCATCCTGTTTCTGGTTCTTTTCTCTTTTTTCACTCTTTCTTCTCATTCTCCAGTCCCTGGAGTCATTCTACAGGTAAAACAGTCAGAGAAACTGAATTTCGAATTTGTTTCAAATGCTGGTTTGCAGGGAAGGACTCTGATGGCCAAGTTTGAGTCAAAGGCCCATTGGGTTGAATTAACTACTTTTGATAGTGCAGAATTGTACACCAAAGGGCTGCTGGACAATACCTGCTGTGGGTTTTTAAAAGGTCTGTCAAAGAGGGTGGAGAATGTTGTCATGAATTAGGCAGATTCTCAAAACATTCATTCAACACAGGTGTCTTATTGCTTAAGAATTCCTGCTGCTTTTGCCACAGTCATGTTACTATAAATAATTGTTTTTAAAGTGAGAACTAGTATGTAGCAAGTTGATATCAAACCAGGTGCAATTCCTTTCAGTGAGTAATGTCTTACAAGAAAATGTACTCAAAGGAAATGTCATTGTAAAAAACAACCAACCAACCAAAGGGTAGGTGTTTCTCTAATATTTGGTTTGGTTTTTGTTTGTTTATTTTGTTTTGTTTTTCGTGATACTGGCAATTGAACTGAGGGTCTTTACACTGATATATATCCACACCCCTTTTTATTTTGAGGCAAGAATTTCACTAAGTTGCCCACATGGGACTTGACTTGTAACCCTCCTACTTCAGCCTGCTGGAGTGCTGGGCTTACAGGTGTGCACTGCCACACCTGGCTCTCCAATATTTTCTTTTTTTGTGAAAAGCAAAGCTTAACAATAGCCAACCATAGAGAATAATTAAGTAAATTATGATATCAATTTTCAATGAACTATTCTGCAGTCATTAAAAATGACCATGAAAGAGACAAGAAAAATGTTTTTGAGAAAAACCAGAATTTTGTGTCTTGCTTTCATTTTCAACTAAAAGCAACCACCCATATAAGCTAACTCACTTTCAAAAAATAAAATGCCTTGTAAATTTTTAAAATAAGTTTTTAAATGTACACTCATAATTAAATCACCAAAGATTAATAGGAAACAATAGGCATTGTTTTGTTGATAGGATGGAATTAAGGATGATTTTTCCATTTTTATTTCAGAACTTGCTTTATTAATTAAGTAAAAATAATAACAGTTTCTTTCATAAAGTACCTCCTTTATGACACACATTATACTGTGTGTTTTACATAGCTTAGCTAACTTAATCCTCAGAGCAATTCTCTAAGTTTGGTGTTAGAATTGCCACTTACAGATAATAATTTAAAGTATTGACAAGTCAAGAAAATTGCCCAGGGTGTTAAATTTAAAGCCATACAACCATACTATTACGATGTGCCCTTACCTGGGTGATTCCATAAGTGGTCTCTGTTTTCAAAAGAATGCATTAATTCTGTGTGTATGTGTGTGCACATATGCATGCATACATATGTGTGTTTACAAATGTAAGTGAAATTTTTGAAGTCAAATGAAAAAGAAATAACAGATCCTTTTTCTATTGACAGCCAACTGAAACTTTGGCAAAAATGGAACAAAGTACAGCTATCCTCACATTCCCTGGAGAAGAGTCAAATTTTCAAGCATCCAAAATAACTTAGTTAACAACATCTAAAAACTCCAAAACCATTCAATGTTCATATTCCATAACTCCCATCCTTAATAGTTCTTTAAAAAATAAATCTCCTTCCATAAACTAATCTCCACTAACTAATTAAGTTGATACCAAAAGAAGAACTAATACTATAATTTGTATTTGCTGAGATATTAATGTATCTTTTCCTATTATGATTTTTCCTCTAGGCAAAATCAAGTAAGTACAACATATTGTAAAGTCATTTTGCAGATCAAATCACTCCAAGATATGATACAATTAGTCTTATGACAGTGAGCATTTAATTAAATTATGGAAAAACAATTAAATGACAAAAGAATGAAAACATCAAAAATTAAAACACCATTGACATTAATATGTCAAAAAGAGAGAATGTCATGGATACAAATACTGAAATATTTGATTGGGTTCTCATAAGGAATAAAAATTTGCTTACTGCAAGCATTCTAGCTATGGCAGAATTAGAAAATCTTTTTAAGTTACAGGAATGTAGCTATGTATTCTCCACAGTTTCTGTGAGACATTTACAAGATAAATTTGAGGAAAAAAATAACTGTAATTTTAACCTAGGAAGATTTTCTTGGTACACTTTTTTATAACCCACCCCCCAAATGTATTGTGCTCTGGAAATCACACACATGTGAAAAATAGGCTCAGTGTTCTCATCCATGGTTTCAGCACAATAACATTGCAGCTTCTCACCCTGGATGAATGAACGTCTGCAAGTGACAATTTTACCAAGCATCAACTAAAGCGAGTGTCTGCTAGCTACTGTTGTTGAAGAGCACTAATAAACTACATGTTTAAGTCTGCCTAATAACAGACTTAACAGGAATCATAAAATGACACAATATTGAAGTGGAACAGACCAGGAAAACAGAAAAAATTAGCATCTTCTTTTGTTTAAAAATCACAGATCTGAGACTTTCCTCTCCAACAGATATCTTGACAGATTCAACATTGACATGATGGTTTCTATTTTGATTTTCCTATTTACCCAAGTAATTCCTTTAGAATATCTCTAACATTTTTTCTTCTTAGCTATTATTGGTAGGTCCATTGAGAGGAACCCAACCACATATTTTTCCCATAAAAGAAATTCAGGGTATTTCAGAAGGATAAGTAGTAGATCAAGAGAAAAAGAAACACTATTATAGAGCAAGTGTATAAGGGAACAGTAATAGTGAAATAATAGTAAAAAATATTAATAAAGGTAGCAGTAATA
The DNA here is from genome assembly GCA_028451465.1 of Erethizon dorsatum. Taxonomy (NCBI): domain Eukaryota; kingdom Metazoa; phylum Chordata; class Mammalia; order Rodentia; family Erethizontidae; genus Erethizon; species Erethizon dorsatum. The sequence continues at coordinate 58,845,084 of CM051825.1, read as the reverse complement.
GTAGTAGTAAGATGCCCACTATCTTTAAGTAACTTTTCCCAGTGACTATAGGATTGGATAATTGAAAATAAACATGGACTAAATAAAACAGTGTGTATACAAGAGACAAAGCACCCCCTACTCACCCAAAAGTAACCTGAATTACAAAGTAAAAGATGGGCTAAAGTATACCAAAAAAAAATGGAAATTATAAAATAATGTTTCTGGTTTTAATATCAAAAAGGTGGAATGTAATCCAAAAATAGTAACTGCAGTATATCTGGATAATTCACAGTTAAAAGAGGAGAATTCATAATAAAATTATAACAATTATAAATATCTGAACTACAAACCGGTAGCAGTATTCTTAAACTAGATATTGTGTGATATAAGAATAAACAGACAGGGACCGGTGAGAGAGCTCAGCAGCATAAGCGCCTGCCTGGCAAGTGCGAGGTCCTGAGTTCGGCTTCTGGTACCCACATAAAAAAAAAAAAAAAAGAATAAACAGACAAAATACACATTAGAAATAGAATTTAATTAAACTCTATCAATGGCACATTGAGTGTTCAAAAATATATAAGAATATAAAATATATTGACAGAATAATTAATAAAGAAGACATATTTGATAAATAATGCTAAATTCCAAAAATAGAAAATATGACTTCTTTTTAAATACTAGTACAATAAACATTAAACCTAACTACACTGAACCATAAGAGATGTTACATTAAATTCTGAAAGGTAAAAGAAAAAACAATAATCTTTTTCACACTACAGTAAAATTAAAAACTAATAACATCAGAAATTTAATAAATTGCTTTAAACTCCTAATAAATCTATGAAAACAGGATGTAGCTCAGTGGGAAGGGCATGGATAGTTCGATCCCTAATACAAAAAAAAAAAAAATCCCATTTACAATAGCAACAAGAAGAGAATATGCCTGGAAATAAACTGACAAGAAATATATCAGACTTACATGAAGAAAACTCTAAGTGTCTAGAAAGTTGATGATGCAGTGTTGAAACGGGCATTCTCACAAACTGGTGGTGGAATTATAAAGTGATGTCACACCTCAGAAAGGCAATACAACAATACAAATTCAAACTGCGAGTGAACATACCTTCTGAGACACCAATGCCACTTCCAGAAACTCATATGAAAGGTGTACTTGTGCATGCGTGAAATTACCCAAGATAAAGCCGATTCATTGCATCCTGCTTGCAAAAATTGAGGATTAAGAACAATCTCTCCAGTTTTAGGAGAACCATTAATTTAGGGTGAATATATGGAGCTATACAAGTATGATGGAGCTTTCTACAAATTAGTAGGAAAGATCTACAGAATATTTTTTAGATCAAAAAGAAACTACAGGGGCCAGTGAGATGGCTCAGCGGCGTAAGCGACTGCCTGGCAAGCGCGAGGGCCTGAGTTCGACTCCCGGAACCCACATACGAAAAAAGGGCCAGTGATATCGCTCAGCGGCACGGGCACCTGCCGGCGTTCGAGGTCCTGAGGTCGACCCCCAGTACCCACACAAAAAAAAAAAAAAAAGAAAACTACACAAATATTTGTATAGTACTTGTCTGGTAGGAAAAAGAAACAAAAATATATTTTAATCCATGGCATCATGCATGCTAGGCAAGTGCTCTACTACTAAGGTACACCAAGAAAAAAACATTAAATACTTAAATACAACAAAGAAATGATTATCAGTGTTGGACATATAGATATATAAAGCAGCTAAAAGACAAGGTTAAATGGGAGTCTATGCCCTGCAGCTCCGCAGGTTATTTTTTAATCATGTCAATAGAATACTTCAAAACTCAATTTAAAAAAGAACTACTACAGTGACTTTTTAAAAAATGCTATAGTTTCAATGTCTCTCCCAAAACTCATACTGAAATTTAATTCTCAGTGTGACAATGTTGAAAAATGGGAATTTCAGGAGGTGGTTAAGTCATGAATGAATTAATACAATTATTGCAGGAGTAGGTTAATTATTGAAGGAATGGTTTTACATAATGTGAGCTCACTGCCATGAGTATCCTCTATCCCTGCCCCTCTGTGCTTCTTTCCCTCTAGCATGTTCTATCACCATATGATGCCCTCCACCATGTTATGATGCAGTAGGAAGAGTGCTATGGTTTGGATATGGTTTCAGTGTGACCCTAAAGGTTTATATCCTGTAAGTTTATTCCCCAGCATGGTGGTGGTGAGGCAGTAGAACATCTATGAGGTGAAGCCTAAGGGAAACTGATCAGGTCATGGAGGCACTGCCATTAGAGGGAATAAAGGCTGGTCTCCTGGAACATGGGTTTGTAAAAAGCAAGCCCACCCTTCTGCATGCACTGGTTCATTTTCCTCTCTGCTATGTTATGACTCAGACAGGAGAACCTCACTGGATGCTAGTACCATGCTGTTTTGACTTTCTGGTGACCGGAATTGTGAACAAAATAAACTTCTTTACTTTGTAAAGTAGCCAGGTTCCAGCATTTTTTTTTTTTTTTTTTTGGTTTTTTGAGACAGAGTCTCACTGTGCAGTTCAGGCTGGCCTTTAACTCACTTTTAGCTCAGTCTGGCCATGAACTTGTTGTGATCCTCTGCCTCAGCCTCCCGAGTCCTGGGGTTACAGGCATGGATAACCACACCTGGTGTAAGTTCCAGTATTTTTGTTACAGCAACAGAAAGCAAACTTCGAGAAAGGTGCTCACAAGAGGCAGACCTTCAATTTTGGAGTTCCTTGCCTGCAGAACTATGAGAATTAAATTCTTCTTTACAAATTACCCACTCTGTGGTATTCTATTATAGTAGCAGAAAATTGGCAACACAAAATCACACAACCTTTATATTGGCCAAGATAAGCAAAGTTATACTGTAGTACCTAAACCTAAATTTCAAAGGCTTCTCATAATAAAAGTTAATTCCTTCCTCACCGTCCATTTCCATCATGCTTCAATGGGCGGCAGAGTCTCTTATGCATGGTTCTTCATCAATCCCTATGTGCAGGGAAAAGTGCCCCACAGGATCTCACACTGACCATTTTAAATCCTGCAGTCTGGAAACGACATATATCTCTTCTGTGCACAATTCATTAACTAGAACCAGTCACTTGGCCACACGCCAAGCACAAAGAAGACTACAGAAGAGTAGAATCATGTTTTGGTGAGATGCAGTAATAACTTTCATAACCGTTTCTGAGAACAATGTATAATGCATTTTTAAAATAGTATTTAAATATTAAAAAGGTCATTTTAAAAGTTCACACATTTTGACCTAGTAATCACACTTCTAGAAATAAGTAAGTAAATATCTAATGTGATTATATATAAATGAGTAAATATGTTTCAACCATGAATATAAGACAAACCAGATTCAGTAAATTTTTTCTTTTCCTTTTGGAAGGCAGCTAAATGCCTACCAATCACCATAACCCCTTAAAAAAAAAGTTATAAATAGCTATAACCAAGAAAGCAAGCAAACCCAAATGTAAATACAGTGCTTTACTTTTAATGACTGGGAAATTGATCAACCCTTTTATGCATTTCAACTGCAAGATTCATTTCTGAAAGCCCTCTGAAATGAAGTAATATAAGATGCTTATATTAATGGTTTTATCTCAGGCCCTGGGGTAAATGTTTTACCATAATTTTAATACAGGTTCATTTCAAGTTCAGGAGCAACAAATGTCCTCTTTTAATCAGGTTTTCACTAACAATGGAAAGTAGAATGTTATAGCATATGGAAAGATATTTAAGACCAAAACAGACTAATTTCACTGTAATTATAGGACTAAACACATGCACACACACACACACATGTGCATGTGCACATGCACATAGTCTTTTAAAAACAAGGTTAATTTGGCTAACTGAAAGCAAAGTAGTACTTCCCATAAGTTTTAAAGGAAATATAATGGAATTCTAGTAGCTTAGATTCAGACACTCCTGTATTTGAATTCTAGTTTTGCTCTGTAATAACTGTAACAGCTTGGACAAACGTTTAATATCTCTATGTTTCTGTGTCCTTGACTATAAAATAGGATAGTTCTTACACATATCTCATAATGTGTTGTGGAGATTAAATGAGAAAATATTTATGTAGCATTTATTGATCTGAGCAATGATTAGCACTGAATAAATATCAGGGCTCTCTAGAAAAACAGAAGCAACAGGACATGTTCCCGTGTGTGTGTGTGTGTGTGTGTGTGTGTGTGTGTGTGTCAAGGGAAAGAGGGAAGAAAGGGAGAGAAAGCATTGGGAAGAGGGAGAAGATGAGAGAGACAGAGACAGATAATAATTGTTAGAAATTGTCTCATGCAATGATAGCTTCCGGAAGGTCCAAAACCTATAGGGTAGACCAGAAGGCTAGAGAGCAGGGAAAAGCTGAAGAGCTAATGTTGCGGTTTGAATCCAAAGATTGGCAAAATTCCCTCTTCTTTGAGGGAGATTATTCTTTTTCTCAAGGCTTTCCTACTGGCTGGATGAAACTTACCCACATTATGGAGGGAAATCTTTACTTATTTCAACTTTACTAATTTAAATGATAATCTCATGCAAAAAAAAAATCTTCACAGCAATATCCAAATATGTTTGGCTGTACATCGAGGGACCATGGTCTAGCCACACAGTGTACAAACTGAACCACCATATCTGATATCATTGTTATTATCTGGGTTGGGCTTTGTTCCTTACTAACTCCATGCATACACATCATCTTATTTAAAATCTTAATCTTAACAACACTCAGGAGCCACCACCTCCTCACTACTCCGTGGCTACTTGGGGACCTGGACCTCTTTGACTCCAGGTCACCCTGATGATTCTGGGCCAGAGGCAGCAGCAGAGGCACAGGGAGCATAACAGCATCCTGGGAACTGAGTGCTGACCTGGCCAGTTTCTACACTGTCACCTAACCCCAGAGACATCTGAAGGGATACGTGGTATATAAGGTCACTGCCCAGGATGTTACATGAAGAAATTCAGAGGATGTCCAAAAAATAATCATATTTTGGAAGGGATACAGTGATTTGAAGAAACTGCATGAAGAGCTATGGCAAATTTGCACTTATTCTGACATTCAGAATTGTTTCCTCCATTAGCTAAAGGAATAGTTTGATGAAACTGTTATTGAAGACAGAAGACAATGTGCCAAAGACCTGCTACAGTTCTCTGCCAATTATCCTACTATTTGCAATAATAAACAGCCTGAAGATTTTTTCAAGGGTGGAATAATTAATGATGGTTTTGAAATAATTGATCCTGCTGAAAGCTTGCTTAGATTCCCTCACTGATACCTTTCCTGAGTGTAGTACAGTTTTTCCAGTGACAGTGATCTAATATCTCTTACTGTTGATGTGTATTCTCTTGCCAGGTTAGATGATGGAATGCCTTCCAATTCCAGTCAAAATTCTCCTTTTAGAACTTTTGGTCTAGATCTTTCTTTGGATTCTTCAAGGGCTATTGCTAGGGGCTATCGCTTCTACAGCGAACAGAACAAAACAGAACAGGAAGTTGTAGCCTCTTTCTGGCAGTTTAAAACCAAAACATGGGAAGAGAGATTATTTGGAGAAAACAGGAGAATTTACAGAGCTAGCTTTAAAAAAGGAAGAGGAAGACAACTATGAAGCTGCTTCTGACTTTTACAGGAAGGGAAATGACTTATTCCTAGAAGGAGAGTCCAGCCCCACCTGCCGAGAAGCTATGAAGAGTACAGTAGAATAACTCATGCTGGTAGAAAACATCTCTAGCTTTTACGAAGACAACAGCTAGATGATGGATCTCACATTTTACTTGGAATGCACACAAGGACAGAAGAGACATTCATCTAAAAGGCTGGAGGAAAAGCAGTGAATCCAGCAGGAACAGAAAGACCATCATCCTCTGCTGCATGACTGACATGGTGTATTTACAAGAGTATCATCGCCGAAGAGTCAGTGTTGCTCATGTTACAGCAGGCCAAAGGTAGCAAACTCTGGCTGTATATGAGTGTATTTCTAAACAAAAGTCCTGAAGAAAGTTTTGACATCCAGGAAGTGAAAAAAAAAAAATCCATACTTAACTAAGGTTCACCTGCAGCAGCCTGTTTGGACTCCTCAGGACAGTAGCAGCTTTGAGTCCAGAGGAAACAGTTGGTGAAGCACGCTCAAAGTTCTGCCTTTGAAGACCAGTCTTACTCCAAGTTCTCCAGAGTATATCATTCAGGAAGATGATGGCGAAGACAGCTTTCCAAAATGGCCTAATTCTGGTTCAAATGTTTTAAAAATGCACTATTAGTTACTTAACATTACACAATGAATACGGCAAAGGGAAAGATATGAATGCCAAAGCCATCCAGAGCTTCCCAGCACAGCTTGCTGCTGACAGCAAGCTGACAGCCCCAGCACCCAGCTGAGAGCTCATGAGCCAAAGTTCTCCCCCAGAGATGAGGACTGAGAAGCAGTTCCTTTCCTAAGAACATTCAATTTCCACAGGAGATCAAAAAATAGCTTCAAGGAATTCTATAGGACGTAAAGTAAGGATAGCACATGTGAATTTCAGGAGCTTGATTTTGGAGAAAAAAACAAAACTGCATAGTCTAAAATCAGAACCTTTGAAGCCATTCTTCGGTCTTCCAGATGGAGAAAGTGCTTACAAGAGTTTAAAGCTCAGGACATAATTAGCAGGGACTCAGATGATTCAGTCCCAGTTACTTTGTTTAAAGATGTTGCTTTTGATGATGTCAATGGTACTGATGAAAGAAGGCCTGGTCTTGTAAGTCTACCTGGTGAATTAGAACCACCAAAAGAAGCTGGAGCAATGGGCCTATTTGCACAGACAAATGTAGGCACAGTAGAAAGTAAACCGCTGGAGGGCGCTGATATCTTATGACTTAGGCATTGTTATGGTTTGTGTCTAGATGTCCCCCCAAAGCCTCATGTGGTCACAGAGGTGACACTTTGGAGGCAGCTGAATCTAGAGTTTGTGATTCATTCATGATCCAATGCTGGGGTTAAAGGTGTGAGTGCTACACCTGCCTTAGAGTGGGTAGCCTGCATACAATATAAGGGACAGAAAAAGTTTGCTCTCTCTCCCTTGTTGCTTTTGCTGTCTTCCACTGCCATGAACTGTTGTCCCTCTGCCATGTGCCACCCTGCCTTGGAGCCAGCTGATTATGGACTGAAATCTCTACAAACTGTGAGCTAAATAAACCATTCCTCCTTTAAGTTTGGGTGTTGGGTATGTTGTCTCAGCAACAAGAAAAGTAACTAAGATAGAATTAGTATTGAATAATACCAAGAAGAAGGCTCAGAGGACCTTAAAGGTCCCTTTAGGCCAGATCCTATAGTATAATCCTGACACATTATGCCCAGGAATCTCTGCAGGTGTTATTTATAGCAGCTGTTAATCATAGAAGTTTTAGGAGGCGTGTCCTTGTTACATAGCTCAGATCCTAAGTTTCAGGGACTCATAGTGATTGAGTCCACATTAACTGCAGACAACATGAAAGAAAGCTTATTCCATATTTCTAATCCACTCTCAGATACTCATGAATATAATGGAAACACAGACACTTTAAAAAACAGAAATATTCCTGTTTACGAATCAAAGTTATGAATTAGCTACAGAGGAACCTACTTCTTTATTCCAAAGAGGTTTTGAGATCAAGGAAGAAATTGGATTAGCCTTGGGAGGAGACAGGGAAGTCCATCAGACTTTGGAGGACCTTGATAAAAAATTAGCACTAAACTTCAGGTTTTACATCCCAGAAGGCTGCATTCAAAGGCAGACAGCTGAAATCGTGTTATTCCTTAATGTTTTACATAGAAAGGGAATTATGTGCTGCAATTTGAACACAAACAACATCTCACTGTATGATAAAGGACACATTCAGTTAATGTATTTTAACAGGCGGAGTGAGGTTAAAGATTCCTGTGACAGTCCCTGCACAGAGAGAAAGAATGTACTTACTGTGCCCCCGGAGACTGGAGAACCACAGAAGAAACTGAAGCCTGTGGCTGGCAGAGCCTGGGTGCGTCCTCTTTGAACCTCTTCCTGGTAAATCTTTGGTTGAGTGCCATCAGTAGGAACAAATACTCATACTACTTTGAACATTGCAGAATGTGTCTCAGAAAAGGCTCGCTCACTCATTTAACAGCTCTTGCAGTTCAACCCTCTAGAACATCTGGATGCTAGAGTCACAGCTATTGAAGATATCAAATCTTACCCATTTTTTACCCCCCATGGCTTGGGCAGATCTGATGAGATGAACACCACCCAGGGACACTTTCACACATTCAGATGTCTCTGTAGCAGCAGCTCAGCACGCGGTCATTACAGAGCACCGAAGTGTTTGGATCAAGATCTTTAGAGGAAGCAGGAGGAGGAACTTAAAGAGCTTTAATTTACAGTTACTGTCTGGAAAAAGATATTTGCTAATTTTATGAAATGAATGAATGAATTGGCAAAAACAGAGAGCTTCAAAATAGTCATAATACCATCAGCCTAAAAAGTTTGAGTTATCGAATAATACTCAAAGTATGTTTATATGTAACATATTTTGAATGAATGTTTATATGAAAAAGAAACATGAAATGTCTTAGACTTTTATCCAAATCAAAGAAAAACCTTGATAATCCATATGCCTTAGAATTGGGAAGACAAATCCATTCACCTACTTTATCTTCCTGAAGGCTGGAGGTATTTGCATAAAATAATTTCAAAACTTAAAAACTAAGCTCCATCTGGGCTATTAAATAAGAAGTTGAAACCTAATAAGGAGGCTTCAGAAATTATCAGAGACCAAACAGGGAGCTGTTTTCAAACAATTAGACCCCAGACAATGTGAGAAAAACGCATGCGAGCTTTAAGCTTCACTAAAGAAGTACTGATGCATATTACAGAGGCTTCTGTAGTCTGCAAGGTTCTCAGTGATCAAGGGAATTCAATACTTCACTGGGAAATTTAGACCAGAGTAGTGGTTCTTAGCCTTAGCCTGCTTCAGCTTACTTGACATTCAAGTTCTAATAGAGATACTGGCTCCATCTAAAAAGTTCCTCCTGATTAAGGAAGTCGGACTGGGAATCTGCATTTCTAACAAATACCAAGATGACACTGAAACAACATATTGGTTTGAGGATCACACTTTGAGAAGAATTAAATGGAATATAAAGCAGGAACTCTCCAATGCACAATGAGGTGGGGGGTTGAACTACCCTTTTGCTTCTTCTGCCCTTTACAGCACACCTTCCACAATCCACTATAGTCAAATCTTGCTTAACTGGTTTATACCTTTGTGTAAAGAGGGCAAGTAGGTAAAACAAAGCCTGTATCAAAGGCTGCTTCCTGTAGCCACTTCCTGTGAAACAAAGCCTTCCGTGTCCTCAAGAACCCACCAGAGAACAACCCAAAAGAATGATTCTAGCATTCTTTAAAAAAAAAAAACAACTTATAGTAATATGTATTAAGTCTTACATAGCAACATACAATGAAAAGCACTAGAAATTCAATGCCAGACATTCTAAAAACTGTATGATACATACCATTAACTTGCAATAAAGTTTATAACATTTACTTCTAAGTTTCATCACAAAAACAGATTTACTGGACTTTAGCCCTAAGCTGTAAAGATTTATTTTAAAGATAAAAAACCAAGATTCACCCTTAAATAAAATTCACCTTGTTTGTTTAAAATAACAAAAGCAGTTGCCATTTATTGAACACTTTCCATGTGCTTAGTGTAAAATGCTATATACCTTAACTTCACATGTATTAACTACAGACCTGTAGGTATTTAGAATCAATCTTTGAATACTCATGTATTCTACATATGCAATCCTCTTGTTAAAATTCATATGTGATTCTAAATTAAACCCCCATGGCACTTACACAGTCATTTGTAGTCATGCGAACAGTGATGAAAAATTTGCATCACCCGACACATGCCTTCATAGCCTACACCAAACCAGGCAACATTCAAAGCAGAATGTTGCCTTTCTGTTTTACCCATCACATATAAATATCCTGTTTTTCACATTCTTCTGATCTTTGTGAGTGATTTTGCTGTTTAAGATGGTGTAACCTTAGCATTGAAATAGTTGTGGTATTCTCAAGCACAAGAAGGGGATGTGCTGTACCTTATGTAAAATACACGAGTGTTAGATAAGATTTCTTCAGGCATGAGTTACAGTGCAGATAGACATAAGTCCAGTGTTAATGAATTAACAATATATATTGGGAGGTGATTTTTGAAGAAAACATAAAGGGCCGGGAATATAGCTCAGCGGCACAGCGCCTGCCTGGCAAGCGTGAGGTCATGAGTTCAATTCCTGGTACCAAAAAAAAAAAAAAAAAACATAAAACAAGAGTATATATTGACTCCAAGGAGAAATATAAGGAGTTCAGTGTTTGCAAGTTCAGAGTTTCTAGTGACTTCATAGATTATGGTAACTACAAATAATGAAATCAAATGTACTTATGACAAAAATTAAGATATAATTTTTGTTTCTATTTTACAAAGAGATGGAATCTCAAAGAGGTCAGTCTACATGGCAGAAAGAAAAAGTAGCAGAGTTTGTATTCTAACCATTTCTGAAACCCATGTCCAGCCATGCTACTTTGCCATGCAGTAGCATAGAGGCATTTCACATCCAACTGGTATGAACTCTGGGTTCTAATCCAGGCTCACCCCTAATTTAACAATGGGGAGTTATCACTCTTCCTGTACCAGTGTTTCTTTGGTCATGAAATGGAAATATTCACAATGCATAAATAAGTTAACATGTATAATATATTTTAAACAGAGCTTTACTTGGTTTCAATACTAATAGAACTAAGATCACCTTGCCCTTGGACCTGAGGAAAACATCCAGGTAGGTAAGGAAATATCTTAAAGAGGTCAGCCAACAAATCAGCCAATGAATCAGGCTCTGCAGATTTATCCTGCAGATATTGTGTCCCCACACACATGGAGAATGGAAAGTTATAGTTCTTTACACATAGCGATGTAGCATCTTTCATGCTATCGCATGGCAGGAAGCACTCCTTGTGTGTAGATTAACAAGCTCATTTTCTCCATAATACGCAGGCTTGAAATAATTCCATTCATCAATTCTTTTAAATCTGTATCTTTGAAATGTAACTGAGAAAAACATCATTGTCTTAGTCCTTTCCTTGGTGCAGAATAAGGTTTTATTTTTGCTTTTTTTAAATTTTATGGGAAAAAATAGAACAAAAGTTCAAAGCAAAATAAGAGTTAATACATTGCATATTGTCATCTTCAAAGTAGTTACTCAGAGTACAATATAAGGGCATAGAAAACTATCCAAATGATATTAGCACAAACCTTTCTTCTCAGTGAACTGAGAAACTAGTAGTATAACTATCTTGTTTTTTTTTTTTTCTTTTTCCTTCCTTCCTTTCCTCTTTCCCCTACCCTAGTTCCTCTTTCCTTTTGAACAATTTCTTCCCATTTCACAATATCTATTGTAGATTTTGGACCTTTTCTACTCTTTCACTTTCTCACATCAGGTAGACAATATGATGTTTACACATGTGAGTCTGATTTATTTCATTTATGAGTATGGTCTCATATTGCATCCATTTACCTGTAAATGTCTCAGGTTTATCCTTTTTTATGGCAGAGTAGCACTGCATTGTTTAAAAAGGCCACATCTTTTTTATCCATTCCTTGGTTGATGGGCATTTGGGTTGATTCCAAGATTCACCTATTACAAACTGTGCTGCTATAAACATGGGTGCACATATATCACTGTGGTATGATGTTTTTAATTCTTCCAGAAAGGGAATAGCTGGGTTGAATGAAATCTCTAAGCCTAGTTTTTTAAGGAATCTCCACACAGTTTTCCACAGTGGTTGTACCAGTCTGCACTCCCACTAATGGTGGAGAAGTGTTCCTTTTTCTCCACAGCCCCTCCAGCATTTGTTATTAGTTGATTTCTTTATGATGGCCATTCTTTCTTGAGTGAGATGGAATCTCAGTGTTGTTTTAATATGCATTTCTCAAATGACCATGATGCCGAACATTTTTCCATACAAAGCTATGGTAATAAAATCAGCATGGTACTGGCAAAAAAAAAAAAAAAAAAAACAGACCCGAGGATGAGTGGAATAGATTAGAAGATGCAGACACAACTACAAACACACTCAGCCACCTTATCTTTGACAAAGGGGTCAAACACATTCACTGAAAGAAAGATAGCCTCTTTAATAAGTGGTGCTGGAAAAACTGGCTTTCCACATGTCGAAGACTAAAACTAGACCCATGTCTATCACCATGAGCTAAACTAAAATCGAAATAGATCAAAGATGCAAAATATTAAAAAAAAATGCTAAATCTACTGGAAGAGAAAATAGGTAGAAATCTTGAAGACATAGTATAAGCAAAGACTTTATGAGCAAAATCCAGATTGCACGGGAAATACTACAAAGAATCAGCAACTGGGATCTCATCTTATTAAAAAGCTTTTGCACAACAAAAGAAATCACCAACAAAGTGAAAAGACAACCCACAGAATGGGAAAAAATTTTAGCCAGTTGTCCCTCAGACAAAGGACTTATATCTAGAACATATAAAAAATTGAAAAAAATCCGACCCCCCAAATTCAAAGACCTAATCCAAAAATGGGCATCTGAGATGAATACGCACTTCTCAGATGAAGAAATACAAACAGAGTAAGATTTATGTTCATCTTCCAGAAAAAAAAAGTTAAAATATAATGATTATCATATTACTTGATTCTAAATAATACCAAAATTGATTCACTTAAAAACAGAAGTTTGGGGCTGGTGAGATAGCTCAGCAGCATAAGCGCCTGTCCAGCAAGTGCAAGGTCCTCAGTTTGTCTCCTGAAACCCACATAAAGGAAAAAATGGGCCGGTGATATTGCTCAGTGGCACAAGCACTTGCTAGCAAGCACCAGGTCCTGAGGTCGACTCCCGGTACCCATGTTAAAAAAAAAATAGCAGAGGTCTGGATTTTTCTCCCTGCATTCCAAAATACACTAATATTGTCTTCAATTTTACATGTCGTTTAACAGAATTGATTAAATGACATTCTTAAATCACTTAGCACAATGCCTAGACAGGACTACACCAAGGTATAGGTGCATCCAGTAAGGTTAATAAATTATCACCCCTTAAATCGTGGTCATTAAATATCTGTTTAGCATTAATCTAGAAAAAATGCTAAATGATATATCTAGAAAAGGGCAGTACCCATCCTGGCTATGCAATCCTTTTACAACTCCGTCCTCAGACTCACTCTAGAGCTGATTTTATCAGTTTTGTTTTATTTTGTTTTGCTTTGTGTTTGCAATACTGAAAATAGAATCTAGGGCCTTTGCACTGAGTTACATCCCCAGCCCTTTTTTATTTTTTATTTTGAGAAAAAGTCTTCCTAAATTGCTAAGTTGTATATGCTTGGTTTGAATTCGCAATCCTCCTGTCTCAGCCTCCCAAAGTGCTGAAATTACAGCCTTATACCACCATGTCTTACTACACACTATTGACATTTGCAGATAGATTATTGTTTTGGGGGTGGGTAGCAGGGGTGTCTAGTCTACTACAGAACATACAGCAAAATTCCTGGCCTCTACCCACTAGAGGTCAGTACCACCCCTTACCATTTGGAACATCAAAAATGTTTCCAGTCATGACCAAAATGTTCTCTGAGGGGCAAAATCATCCCCCAGTTGAAAATCTCAACTTAGCTGATCAGCACCAATGTGACCATGCTGTACTCCACGGTCTTCAACTCTACTGAAAATTCTGCATCCGCTGTACCAAGTCTGTAATATTTCAGAACATAGCCCTGTGAAAGAGCAAGCTGAACAAGTCTCTGGCACTACCACCTCCCATAATGGCAAGTGAGGTATAAGATAGGATATGTACATGTACAGGATCCAAGAGATCCAGCCAATGTGACACTCACTGAGGGAAGCATCTCATAAACAGCTCTCTCCATTTCTCCTCACAGGTTTCTCTTCATGTCCTTCGTAGGCTGGCATCTGGGCACAGCACATGTGGCCCACTCCTTAAAGTTGCTACAATTGCCACATAGAAAATTCACTACAAGACCGATCTCACGTTTATTATTAATATGACTATAGCTATGTAATTGAGGAACTTGGTCAAATAAGTTAGCAATATTAGAATTTCAATAAAGTGTGTTCCAATGTCCATGTGCTTAGTGTGGTATACAGCTTTGGAATCAGGGTTTCTCAATGAGTTCCAACCTCAGACACTCAGATTATTCATGGCAAACATGTCAATAGCAAGGTTATTTAAACTGAAAAAAAGTCTAAACTTTTTGAAAATTTAGTCTTCTAGTCTACAAAGTGAGAATAAGAATCACTTTTGTTATATCTAGAAATACTGTAATTCACATAAGAATTCAATACATATATGTTATTAATTACTATGTCACAGAGAAAATGTGACCATTGTGACATGAAAAAATGTATACCAAATACTCCAAAAAGAACAAAGCTGAGCACAAAAAAAATATATATGTTGATACATGCAAATACATAACAATAGGTCTAGACATAAAAATATTATGACATTTTTATAGAAATTTCAACTTATATAAAGACACATATCCAGGCATATATGCATACAAATAATGTGCACGAATATATATGTACTGTACACACTTTTAAAGGATTAGACGGGTATAAGAGAAAATGTTAATGATGGTTATCTTGCCATAATGTCTTTCTATTTTACAAACTTTCTGAATTAGAGGAGATGCTACATTATAATTAAAAACATAATGAAAAATATGTTGATTATTAATATATATTTGTACCCCGGTAACAAAGCCTTGTAATCTGTGAAATCACTTATTCTGAAATCGGATAACCCAGGTAACACTGAAGCCATAGACACTCCCATTTTAACACAAGTGGGAACAAGTCTCACATCATTATTATGCTGCTTACTTCCTCAGCCTCCTCAAAGCGTTATCAGAAACAATGCAATCTTACCAGGGGAAAAAAATCATTTAACTGAACTGGCAATACACTGAAATGTTCCATCCTGGGGTTGTGCTATGTTTGATTTAGCCTGGCTCTTGAAAGAACTTGTTCTGCTGGCAGGAACTGTTCCTAGATCATTATCAGAAAGCAGTTCACTCCTCATCTCCTTGCAGAAGTAGATCTGAAATCCCAACACATTCTCGTCTGTTCATTTTTTTTCTGGTTTAAAATAACCTCTGAATTTGATGAAAACTATGGTGCATGTTTTTGGCATCGGTCTCTTCCCTACTGCAATCAGTTCGCTTTCCTAGAGTACTGCATGAGTTCTATGACATCCTCCCTCACCTTAAATGGTCTCCTTTACCTGACAGATCAGGTCTCCTCCTGCCCCAAGGGCTTCTGCAGTCAGGCTCAGGCCTACCTTTCCAGTCTCCTCTCCTACTGCACCCATATCAGTACCCTATGTGGATGCCTTACTACTCCCTCATTGTTCTCTGTCATCTTTCAACTCCCTTGCCCAGTTTATTCGTGATCCCTTGACCTGAGATATTTTTCCTCTTCCACGTGTCAGCCCATCAAAATCCTAGTACATTTTCAAAGCTCATCTCCATTGCTGCCTTCTCAGTGAAGCATTTGACAATCCCAAAAAAGACTTTCTTTCCCCTCCTCTGAATCTCCAGTATGTTATACTGCTTTATTTTTTAAAATATTCACTTTTCTACCTATAGAGTGGAGAGTAACAAAGCACCAGAAAGTTGAACTTTTCACCACTCACAGTGCCTGCTATTTAGTCAGTTTTTGTTTAACCAAACTCAACACAGAAAGTAAATAGAATAAACTAGCATTTGTATAGGACACTAATACACAGGGTACGTGACCATACATTAGCTCATGTAATCCTTGCAATCCTATGTAACAAGATGAATTATAATACCTATCTTAGAGAGAAACAGACCAAGGTCAACTTGCTGGGGTAACCTTAATATTAGCCAATATATTTCTCTCAAATAGATCTGCTAATATTTTATTCCAAAATATTTCCTTATTTATGGCACCCTTGCCCCCCAAGCTCAATTAACCTGCTTCTTGGAAAGGCTGACCCTGGCCAGCTGAAGCAACAGCTTCCCCTCACTAATGAGTCCCCAGAAGGAAGGCTGCAGAATACTTGTGTTGCCTGCTGAAGCCAAGTTGGCAGAGAAGCCAGCATCCCCAAAGCTCACAGCTATTAGCATGGCTGTGAAGTTTGCTGGCCTGACCTGTCTTGTAATTCACACTACCTACCCTGTCACTTTCAAGTCCTTTCACATCATCCAGGAGGGACGTAGATGGAATTTGTCATGGAGACTGACTGCTGAGAACAGGGCCAGAAGACAGCAGCTCTGAGCCAGTAGGTATTCTTTGGAAGACAGTTATTCCCTGCAGCTCCAGATATATCCTGATGTTCTTCTGATCTAGAAACTTTCCAAACTGAAGTCATCCCTTTTTGATACAGCGTACAGCAGTCATTCATTCAAATATCTGTTTATACATGATATGCACAACAGGGAAATTCCTGGGCTTGGAAATTTGGTGAGAAAGTGTACACACACATCCTGAACTCATAGAATAGTCATATTATATTTTTTCCAGAAATACCATTCCCTTTCACATGAATATTTCTCCTGTATCTTACAGCATCCAAGCTGCTATAAGTATCTCTCAGACTGAGTGACATACAAAACAGAAATTTATTTCTCACAGTTCTGGAGGCTGGTAGTCCAAAATCAAGGTGCTGGCAGCTTCAGTATCTGGTAAGGGCCTGCTTTATGGTTCAGACAGTGTCTTCTCTGTATCTTCTCACATGGTAGAACAAGCTTTTGGGGGTCTATTTTATTGACGTGTGTGTGTACTTGTGTGTGTGTGTGTGTGTGTGTGATTGTTTCCAAAAGCCCTTGTGAATACCAAAGTGCTTAAGTCTCTTTTGAGGCATAGTAATTGCATATAACTTACACACATCTTACTTTACACTTTCAAATCATCTCTACATTTTTATACCAAATATAATGTAAAAGCTGTGAAAATTGTTGGTATACTATATTGGGTAGAGAATAATGGCAAGAAAAATGTTGGTATATGTAACTAAAGATACAATTTTTTTCTAATATTTCCTACTCATGGTTGGTTGAATATGTGGATACACAATCTATGGATACGAAGAGCTGACTGTGTGTGTGTGTGTGTGTGTGTGTGTGTCTGTGTGACACTCCTTGCCCCTCTGCTATAAGTCTACACACTCAGAAAGCTCCAAATAATTTACAATCGTAATGAAAGATGCTAAAAGGAACTGGTCTTAAAGCTAAAGGCTTTTGTCAGAGAGGAGATAAACTCTCCAAAAGACTTATCTTCCCCATAACTATTCCTTCACTTTACTGCAAAGGGAACTCTTAAGGTGAAAGGCCAGTTTCATTTCACCTCTTCAGTCCTCATCTCTAAACCTTGAGGGAGAAGAGAGTTAGTAATAGAAGTCTCGTTGATATACAGCTTGTCTGCGTGTTAATGGGCTGATGCCACATGCCATTTCACATAGACTTCTCAATAGCCCTTAGATAGCAGAACCCAGTTACTCTCAGACTGAACTAAATTTAACGTTGTGCCCCCAGGACAAGTCTATATGAGGTCAATAATTCACAGTGGACCTCAGAAATCTGTTGCTAGAATTAGCTATCTGTGGGAGAATGGGAGTTGTTTACCATGGAGCCAATGACTTGCCTAAGGCCTGTGTTGATCCCTGACACCAAGTGGCACTACAGTTCCTAGCTGAGATTAATTTAAACTAAGGATTATTAATTCACTAAAATCATCTTGATTCATTGCTAGGTTATTTATCCAGCATAAATATTGCCTGATGTAATTCTGTCATCACAAATTCTAACCAATCTAGGCACAGTCCTAGCCAATCTTTCCATTTTCTAAATTAGTCACTAATGAAGCAGGACAATAAATATATTGCCAAATTCCCCCCAAAAAAGAATTTACTATTATCACTTCTTGGATATACTTTCCCTCTTCCAAATGATTACTGAAGAATGGGTAATTTACTCTTCACACAAATAGACATGTTTCTATAATTTTGTTATTAAAACTAAGTATACCATAGCTTCTTTTAAATAGCACTAGGTAATATATCCAAATATTCTGTTCAAACATACTAATTAAAAAACACTTATGTAGGGGGCTGGTGAGATAGCTCAGCGGCATAAGCACCTGCCTGGCAAGCACGAGGTCCTGAGTTCAACTGCTGGTACCCACATACGAAAAAAGGGCCGGTGATATTGCTCAGCAGCACGGGTGCCTGCTAGCACGCGAGGTCCTGAGGTCGACCCCCAGTACCCATAAAAAATAAAAATAAAATAAAAATAAAAATAAAAAAATAAAAAAACACTTATGTAGAGGATCCATAAATAATAAGAAGGAAACAGGGAATTTGGGACTTTACAACTGTCATTTGCATTATAAAAAGAAAGTAACAAAATAGCAGTCAATTTATCTTAACTCTGATTAATTAACCTCGCTGTATTAAGAACAAGTCCCTAGGTCGAAGAAGGAAACAAAATAAATAATTAAGATTCTTTCAATTTGAAAAAAATCCTACGTTTTCACAGGTGTGTCAATTTATTTTGTCACACACTCAAAAAAATTGGTGAGGGGCTGGTGAGATATCTCAGCAGCATAAGCGCCTGCCTGGCAAGCGCGATGTCCTGAGGTCGACTCCTGGTACCCACATACGAAAAAAGGGCCGGTGATGTCGCTCAGCGGCACGGGCGCCTGCTGGCGCACGAGGTCCTGAGTTCGACCCCTGCTACCCACAAAAAAAGAAAAAGGAAATTTAAAAAATTGGTGAATACACAGTGAACAAGTATTTATAGAGAGGAAACTTACAAGTTCAAAAATTATTGCTTTGTTAAAAAAAAAAGTCTTAGTCCCTGTCATACTTTTCTCTCATTGCTGAGACAAAATACCCAACACCCAAAATTAAAGAGGAAAAGTTTTATTTAGCTCACAGTCTGTGGAGGTTTCAGTCCATAATCAGCTTGCTCCAAGGCATGTTGGCATGGTGAGGGGCAACAGTTCAAGGTGGCAGAAGACAGCAAAACAACAAGAGCAAAAGTTGGGGAGAACAAGCCTCTTTTCCTCCTTTATATTGTATGCAGGCTATCTGCTCACACCATCTTGGTGCCGTCCTCTTCCAAAAGCTCAGGATGTTTACAAAGTGAGGACCCTGGTCACCTGCTGAGTCACTCAGTTAAGCTTCTAAACTTCTCAGTTCTCAAGTTGACACAGTGTCTCAACCATTACAGTTCCAAACCAGAAGCCAAGTTAGTCTTAAAATGAGACTCTTGAGGATTCTAGGTAGCCAAATAGAAATGCCCACCACACATGTCCTCTTTCATAAAGAAGAAACAAATCAAAAGGTAGATAGCCGCATTGTGAGGTAAGTAAACTGTGGGAAAGAATGGAACTGTGGGAGATCAAGGAACTCAAGAGAGTACCTTGGATGACTTGGAAACCTAAGGCAATAGCATAAACAGAGGAACAAAGTACCTCAACAATGGCCACCCTGCCACCACAGCTTTGGAAAAAGGAACCCCTTTTTCTGGGAAAGAGTGAATTGGAGAATTCCACCCAACTCCATCAGGACAGACTCAAAATCCTAGCTTCTAAGAAGTTTCACAGTCTAGTCACCATGGGCTTTCTTCTCAGTTAGAGGAACAACTTGTTGTCTCTCCAGTAGACTTCTGCTTTGGAGAAGAATCTGATATCACCTATCACCAACTCCCAGGGCCCAGGCTATTTT
This sequence comes from Erethizon dorsatum, assembly GCA_028451465.1. Taxonomy (NCBI): domain Eukaryota; kingdom Metazoa; phylum Chordata; class Mammalia; order Rodentia; family Erethizontidae; genus Erethizon; species Erethizon dorsatum. Next base: position 58,825,291 of record CM051825.1, on the reverse strand, counting down.
AGCAGGTGTCTTATCAAGAAAGAAGCTATTACCTGAGTTATACTGCTCTAGGGGTCAGAAAACCCTGCATGCTCCCATCTGATAAACACTTCACCACACTGGCAGAGGGAGTACAGCTTCACGAACTCAACCCAGCAGAGCAACTGTGAGCACACACCCAAACCCACTCAGTGCCTTGCACTGCAGGAGACAAATGTTTCAGCACAGATCAAAACAGAGTGTGCTGCCCTAAAAATTAAGAAACCAGGGTGCTTGTCCTCTGGGAACATGGGCATGGCCAACTGCATGGGGATTTGAACCTATGCCAGGACTGAGAAAGGAACCAAGAAGTTCCCATTGCCTGCCTCTATTCTGCATCTACACATGCACTGCTGTCAGGGCTGGAAACCAGAAACATAATTTCTGCTGCTGCTGTCCCCACCCTTGTGCTGCATAAAAGCACATGCTTATTTCAGAGCTGTGACCTAGAACTACAGTTCCCACTGCCACCACCACACACCCATGCTGCATATGGGCACATGGAGGACTAGAAGCAAGCACAACAAAGGGAGCACTGCAGCCTACACCACACTTTTGCCACAAATACCCCTCAAAATATTCTAAATACCTTCACTCACTTAGAAAACTTATCCCCTCATTCTTGGCAATATGTCTATTATTGTAATTTTTAAATTTAATCTTTCACTTTCAAGGAGTTTTGATCACTCTTGTAAAAAAGAACTGAATCTTAGCAACACAAGAAACCACCATTAAGTCACAAAGATGAACAACAGGAGAAAAAGAGAACAATATATTAAAAACAAACAAAAAATTTTAGCAAAATAACAGGCTAAGTCCTTACATATCTGTAATAACATTGAATGTAGCAGACTAAATCCCCCAACTAAAAGATATAAACTAACCCTGGAAGTATAGTTCTGGTAGAATGTCTGCTTAACAATCACTGACCCATATCTTTGATCTCAAAACCAAAAAATGAAAAATACAGATTGGCCGAATGGATACAAAAACAAGACCCAATGATACACTGCCTACAAGAAACTCGTTTCACCAGTAAAGACACACATAGTGACTGTGAAAGGAAGAAAAAAGTTATCCACATGAATGAGCACCAAAACCAAGAAAAGTAGTCTTTGAGACAAAATCTAAAAGAAGAAATAAAAGTCACCATATAATGATCAAGAAATCAATTCAACAAGAATATATGACAATCCTACTTCGAAATGTATTGCAAGCTATAGTAATCCAAGGAGTACAGCATTTGCATAAAAACAGATATACCAATAGAGCAAAATAGAGATCCTAGAAGTAAACTTATGCATCTACAGCCAACTGATCTTCAAAAAAGGTGCTGCAACGTTTTTTCAATAAACAGTGCTGGTAAATTAAGTACCCAAAAGCAGATGAACAAAATAAGACCTCTATGTCTCATATGTCAAAAATCAAATCAAAATCAATTAAAGACTTAAATGTGAGACATGAAACTCCTAAAAGAAAACATAACGGAAATGCTTTAGCACATTGGAATAGGCACAAATTTTCTTGAAAGACCCCAAAAGCACAATAAATAAAATCAAAGCTAAGATAATTGGATTTCATCAAGCTAAAATACTCCTGAATAGAAAAAAAAATGTAAACTATGTATTTGAAAAGAGGCTAAAACCAAAAATACATTATGAACTCAGAAAATTCAATAGCAAAAGAAAAAATATTTTTTTGAGACAGGGTCTTGCTATGTAGTTCAGGCTGGCCTTGAACTCACAGCAATTCTCCTGCCTCAGCCTCTTGCATGCTGGTATTACAGGCATTCACCACTATGCTTGGCTCAAATAACCCAATTTTAAAATGGGAAATAGACTTAAATCTACATTTTGCAAAAAAGACATACAATTGTCCAAAAAGTATATTTTAAAATTCTGAACTTCACTAATTATCAGCAAATGCAAATCAATTGAGACCATAATGTTAAGGGAAATAAATCAGACACATGAACTTAAATATCACAGTTTCTTTTATATGCTAAACACAAAGTACAAGTAAATTAAAGAGCAAAATAAAAGATAAATAATAGAAAACAGCAAAATGGTTCTTTTGCAAATGGGAAGAGGACCAAGAAATAGAGGGACGAGTGAGGGAGAGGAGGGGAAGTAAAAAGACTTAAGATATGTGAATGTACCAACTCTCCCTGATGAATGTAATTGTTATATACTGCAAACATGTACTCATAAAAATAATCTTTTTAAAAAGTCATTCTTCTTTGTTCTTCATGGGTGGGTTTAAAATATAAATTTAATTTTATGAATTAAAATTAGTGTTCTATTTTTCAAAAGAACATAATGAGATATCATCTCTTGTAGTAAGAATGGGTATCATAGAAAAAGACAAAGGATAACAAGTTCTGGCAAGGGCATGAAGAAAAGTAAAAACACTGTACAGTGTTGGAAAGTATGAGATTTGTCAACAAATTAAAAATAAAACTATCATAGGATCCAGCAATCCTACTACTGGGTATATATCCAAAGAAAATAAAGTCAGCATGTTAAAAAGACATCTGCACTACCATGTTTACTGGTGCACTATTCACCAGTGCTAAGAAACAGAATGAATCTAAATGTCTAGCAACTGATAAATGGATAAAGAAAATGTGGTACCTATACATCATGGACTATTACTTAGTAAAAAGAAGACTGAATCATGTCATTGGTCATGTCATGGATAGAAGTGGAGATCATATGTTAAATGAAATAAGCCATGGACAGAAAGACAAATACCACATAATCTCATTCATACATGGAATCAAAAATAAAAAAGTTGATCTCATAGAAGTCGAGAGTAAATCGGTGTTTATCAGAGTAGGCAGGTGGGAGGGATGGGAAATAGTTACAGTTACATAGTTACATAATTACAAAGTTACAGTTCTGAGTAAGATCTGGTTTGGTATACATCTATCAAAACATAACATGGTACCCCATAAATACGTACAATTTTTAACTTTTATGTATTAGTTAAAACATGAGAGACTCAATCTGGCTGTTGAGGATCAGCTCACTGACTTGTTTTGTTTTTAATATGTACACTTTCAAGCAGTCTTATCCTCTTCAATTCTCCACTGATGCCACCATTCACTTACTACTTATTGACACACATGCATTCATAATCTCTGCTATTTCTCTAGTACTTGAAGGTATTTGAGACATTGTAATCCGCCTTAGAAATTAACCAGGAAAGATTATGTCCTTGTTGTCAACTCAATCATACTGTCAGTTTCTTAAGATTCTAGGAAGGAGGGTGGGGAAGAAACACATATCTGAAAAGGAGAACCTAGATAAATGGTAGATCTTCCAACACTGGCACAGATGATAAATTAACTGCTTCTTTAACCACCTCTGCTTGTCTCCTCCTTCAGCTCAAACTGTGAGCTGCTGATTTGTGGATCCTTCTAACATTTAGTTATATCCTCCTATGACACTAATGACTAACCTTCAGGACCCTGAGTTTAAAAGGACATAACCTCCCTGATGGCGTGACAAATTAAATCCCTGGAAAGACTGAATTTTGGTCTGGAGTTCTCTCCTCATGTGATTTTCTACATTCATGTTATGAACACACACTCCTCATGGTAAACTAAACCCTATCACACAAGGATATAAACATTCAAAAAGGGTAGATATTCAACAAATACTTAAAGTGCACTTACCAACAGCTAGACATCAGCCTGGGAATGAAAATACGGCAAAATTAAAAAGGCCTCCACTATAAAAGAATTTACTTGAAGAAATATATAACCTTAGGATAGTTTCAGAATGTGGTTATCTTGAGTATAATAACATGAATAAAAGAAAAGAGAATGTACCCAAAGGCTCTCTAAGGTAGAGTCAGTTAGATCACAATATGAGCAATTAGAGGAACTCATCCATTCAAATATTTGGTAGAAAAATGCAGGCCAGGGATACAGCTCAGTTCACAGAAAAAAAAAAAAAATGCATGTAAGGGCCCAGTGGTAGGAATTAGTTTTGAATTTCTAAGAGCAGGAAGAATGCTATTGTGATTGGACCTTTTGAGCAAGTGGGAGTAAGAAAAAGCATGAGTTCAGAGCAAAAGGCAGGGGCAGATCCTGTAAGGTCTAGCAGGACAGAGTGAAGAGTTTGGATTCTGCCCCAAATGTAAAACAAGCAAAAAGCTTGCACCTGACTTACTTCAAATCCTATCTCTGAACCATCACATGCTGTAGCTTAAGTCTTCTCTTCTACAAAGCAAATATCTCTACTTTGTCCAAAGTTTCAAACAAAGAACTCCCGAGCTCTTCATTCTCCCCTCCACAGGAGGCTCTTTAGTTTGGCATTTTCCCTTAAAATGTGTTACGTATGAATAGACATAGTCCTCCATATGTGGCCCAACCTTCACAGGCTTCTCTGAGATTATTCTTTTTTTCATTGCACAGGCTTACATTTCTTAATACTCATTTTATGAATACAATAATATGTGTTTCCAGTTGTGTATAAAATATCATATAGGAAATTTCGAGGAAGACAGTGTGAAGTTGTGGATCAGCCAGTGAGCACTGAAACAAGGAATTCTGTGTTTCAGTCCCAGTTATGACATTTATACCCAAAGCTGTAGCTTTGGATAAGTCACTTAACCTATCTGAATCTCCTTGTTCCTTCTGTGTAAGAGGAGTGAAAATATTCTGTCAATTTACTGTGAGGATGAAATTCAACAGTCTAAGTACAAAATCTGATGGTTCCAACAACCTTCAAAATGGTAAATCTTAGCAATTATCATTTTTATGAAGAAAAAGAAAACCTAAATTTGACAGCATGGGACAAGACACAGAGAAGCCCAAGCCTCTATATGATGATTATATAAAAATAAGATTACCTAACTCCAATGATCAGATCACAAACCTAGACCGACCAATCACAAACTATATACTGTAACATAGGCTCTCACACTACTCATCCTCATGATTTGCCAGCTGTGAAATGTTGAACAAATTATTAGATCTGTCTAAAATTAATTTGCTTCGTGGTAAGTGGAAATGTCAGAATCCCCTACTCACTGAGCAGTGTGTGAAGGACACGAAGTCATGTATAACACACACTGATCACATTGGCTGGCACATAGTGAAGTCTTTTGGATAGAGATCAGAAAAGCTATCCTTTATTCAATCAGCATGTATTTGTTAAACACCTACGGTGCATCAGGCATGGTTTGAGTAGCCCATGTATAGCAGTGAATACATTCCCTGCACTCACATTGTTGATATTCTGGTGGAAGAAGATTGACAATGAACAAATAAACAGGTCATGCTAAGTGCTATGAAGAAAACTAAAACATGGTAAAGGCATGGAAAGTACAGGGAGCTAATTGATAAAAGGTGATTACAAAAGAGATCTCTGATTACTAAGAAGAAGGATATGAAAGCAAGAGTATTTTACCCAGTTGTTTTTTTTTGTGTGTGTGTGGGTACCGGGGGTCGACCTCAGGACCTTGCGCGCCAGCAGGCGCCCGTGCCGCTGAGCGATATCACCGGCCCCTTTTTCGTATGTGGGTTCTGGGAGTCGAACTCGGGCCCTCGCGCTTGCCAGGCAGGCGCTTAAGCCGCTGAGCCATCTCACTGGCCCCTACCCAGTTTTATTTTTAAGTCAAGACTGGAGAAATAAATTACTCTATTCCTGCACCTTGGTTCTGCTAATTCTTATTTTTTAAAGATAAGTTCATTTCAGTACAGCTTGTTAACAGTCAAGTGATAATTTCCATTTGGCAACACTCTGATGAATAAAACATTGCCAGGAAGGGCAAGTAGAACATGATCCACTGGAAGTTAATACACAGCACATCAGAAGCAAAAGGCTCCAACCCTGAGCTGCCACTGTGATGAGAAACAAAGATTGTCATGTGTCCCCGTGTAGTTAGGAAAAAAAATGTTTCCACAAGTAAATAATATACCCCTGATCTACTTGTTCATTTCAGAAGTAAACATGCCTTTTGTCAAATCAGCCAAAAATAAACAGATAAAAAAATGAACTCTGCTGAAACATCCCAAATTAGAAGTCATCTCATATTGAGGTCTTTCATGCCTCTGGCATTAGAAAGATGGGAAAGTGGAGCTAATCTCATTTTTTTCTTAAGCTATATATTCAGGTTATAAGAGTCTTCTGAGTTACCTATAACACTAGCATTCAAATCAATCCAGCAAGCATTTATTCTCCCTCTACAAGCTAAGTATTTTTTATCTAAAATGCATAGAACCAGAAACGTTTCAATTTTTATTTATTTTTTTCAGATTTTTAATACTTACATATACATAGTGAGATATATTAGAGATTAAAGTCAAATCTAAACAAGAAATTCATTTATATCTCATACACAAGTTATACACATGGCCTTAAGGTAATCTTACACAGTATTTTTTATATAAGATGGCATTTTGACTGCTATTCATCGCAGGAGGTCAGGAATGGAATTTTCTATTTACCATTAGGTTGATGCTCAAAAACGTTTCAGATTTCAAAGCATTTCAGATGTCACATTAGGAATGTTCAATCTGTATAGCCAAGGATATAAAGATAGAATATGATCCATATCCTAAATAAATTCACAGTTAAGTAGAGAAGACAGCTATATAGAAAAATACATGTAATAAAGAAGGATAGGTAAAATAACGAAGTATGTTTAAGGTGTAGGAAGAAAAGAACAGACAAGGGCATAGGGCACTTCCTAGAAGTGACAAGCAAGTTGGCTTTGAAAAATGCTAGATAGGTAAAGTGAGTAAGAAAATCATGTCAGATAAAGGCAATGGCAAAACAAAACAAAAAAAAAGATATTATAAAAACAAAGTATGGGGCATTAAGAACGACCTGTAAGTAAAGTTCCAGATGTCAGAGGCGTAAAGCAGAAGGACACTAATGTCAGGAGAAGCTCAAAGTGTAGGTGACCATCAAATAAAGAATTTGGTTGCATTTCTCATTTTCATACATGGGAAGAGAGAATTAACTGGGTACGAATTTGAAAACAGTCATTTAAAAAATTCTACAATCTAATTTTATTCCTCATACTCATTCCGATATTCATTTCCAATTTTAATAACTTACTGGTTGTGACCTGAGATCTGTCCTTATCCTCTCCCCTCTAGAGTAATACCTTAATGTATGAAATTGAATTTATGACTAGTGAAGGGTAACAGATTAATAGCACTATAAATTAATCTATTCATCCATATACTAAGAGTAGAAAACCTAAAAAGAGGCAGTTTAATCTAACACCATCTATTATTATGGCTTAAAACTCAAGCCCAGGGAAATGAGATAAAAATTTATAACCCAAGACCAAAGAGCAGGGGGCATGCAATGGGTCCAATGCTTGGTTTCCAGAACCCTTTCAGAATGACACCTGCAATTTCCTTCCTCTTAAAAAAAAGCATATTATTTTTATATTAAATCAAATATCAGTGTTTCATCATTTCATTGATATATAAAGGAGACATATTAAAATATTATTTATTCTAAACTATAGTGAACAAATAATAAGATAGGGCAATAGTAACAAAGGACCATGAAATTTGTTGATCGTTTCTTTTGCATACTTTGGAAAGAAAGGAAAAGTGATTACTAAGTAATCTGTCATTGGCCATAGTAATATCAGGGTCATCAAATACACAGCCATATGCTACCATCTTCTAGCTACCTCAGAGAACAAACATTGATAATCCATTGGCTTTCTTTCCAACACAATCCTCAGGCAGTTGCTCCACGTTGTCTTTTGGAGTCTGGCAACCACAATGCACTACCTCAGGCCAACAGATTCCCACATTTTTTCTGACCAAACCAAATTCTCTCCAGACAAATAAGCTTCCATCCTCTCTTAAAGCTGTCTTCCTAAAACTCAAAGTTAACTATATCATGTACCCATGTTTAAAGCTTCCATTGGTTGCTCTGTATGTAGAAAAATAAATACATATTTATTAGCCCAGCCTAACAAGCCTTTCTTCATTTGGAAACATGTCAAATGTCTTTTTCTGGCCTCAGCCCAGTTCCTTTCTCTGCTACAAATCCTAATTCAGTTACCTAAACCTTTCTCCAGACACTCAAAGCCTTTGAACAATACCTTCACCCTGCACATGCTGCTCCATTGCTCTCCCTCTTTAGGTGGTAAATGATTATTTATCTTGCCAAGTGCAGGTCAACTGTCACCACCAAGCACGCCCTTCTTTTAGTGGACATTTGCCAGCATCTATTTCCTCTTGTTCAGGACACATCCCTTCCTTATTCTCAGCACGTGAAACTCAGGGTAAGTCACATAAAAGGTCGTATGACCTGGGCCTGGCTAATAAGACTGACATTGCCCTGGACACAAAGATTGGCTCAAAGATGGACATGTGGCCACTAGACCAGTAAACCTTCTCCTTGTACAGTCTTTCAAACCACTAAGAAAGAAGCACAAATACACTGATAAAAAGTAATACTGTAGCCATCATAAACTATTTTTGCCAACACCAGGAACAGCTTGCTGAGGAATTAAGCCTTAACCTAGGAAGATGTATCCGTTCAGAGAAAATAAGAGGCATGTTTCTAAAGCACAGTATTGAGTCCCTGGATTCCTTTTTGTTCCCCTTACGTTGACATTGAGTTTTTATTATTGGCAAGAAAAGAACTCATCTGATATATTCACCTAGTGACCCCCCAAAAAATTAATCACTGTTTCCTTCGCAGTTTCATAAATCTTTGTTAAAATACTCTAATATCAATTATCACGTCCTTTGGTAATTTGTTCACCCTGCTGTGTCTGCTCCTGCAATGTGAGCAGTGGTTGAATCGTATTTATCTTTGGCACATTGCCTGCCCCAGAGTCAGTAGAGAGGTCTACGGAATGAATGAGGTAAAGAATAAAACGTCATCCTACACTTCCAGCTCCACTGCCTTCTTCAAGTCCATAACACTCCAGAGCAAATGGGCCTGGCACTTTTCCACTCTCTCCAATTTTCTCTTATAATTTCCAGTAAATTAAAATTGGTAATATTTTCATTCTAGCTTGTAAGTCTTTCAGAACATGAACTACATATTTCTGTGGAATTAAGCATTATATTAGAACCTCCATGGGACTAATGTGCTGTATTAGTCAGCTTTCTCATTACTGGGACACAGTAATGAACATATAAAACTTAAATAAGGAGAGGTTTAATTGGCTCACAATTTCAGAGGATTCAGTCTAGGGTTGGCTGACTCCAAGGCAGAAACATCATGGCAAAAGGCTGGAAGAAGATCATGGAAACAGGGCCAGGGAGGAAGAGGCCAGGGACCATATATAGAACCTAAGGTCATGCCTCACTATCCACCCAGATATATGCTTTACTAATCTCCTGTGTGTTTCTTAATCCAGGCAGGTTGACATATCACAATTAATGGTCACATGTGCTATGAAATATAATATTAAAATTGTATTTTATGGATAGTAAATGTAAATAAATCTAATGTATTTAAGTATGAATTATGAAAAATAAAACTCAACCTAACTTTTCTGGTTGGTACAGTGATAGATATATTTAAAATCTAGAAAGATAAATACCAAAATCTTTAAAGAATTATCTCAAAGTGATAAAATATCAGGTGACTTTGAAATTTTTTCTTATGTATTCCTTTTCTGGGTTTTTAAAATCTTATTTATATGAAGTATGAGTATATATTATAATAGCAAAATAAAAGTTCATTTTAAAAATAAAAGGATAAATCCCATACTGTCTCTCCTTTGGCCCAATTTAAGGAAGGATGGATAAACATATCTTTAAATGATACAGCTACTTATCTTTAAAACTTTAGTCTCATACACTAGCCCTTCCTTAAACCCTGATATTCTGGTAGAATTACAATGATTGCTGCTATTTCCTAGTTTACTTGGCTTTTCAGATGCAACCCCCTCATTTCTGCTTCAGGAAAATATTCTATCTAGTGACCTAAGCAATAATGCCACTAACCAAATCTCTGCATTTAGAAAAATTAAATGTACACCATAATACAGCCATATGGTAGTCAAAATTAATCATATCTTCAATTAAAATTTCATGCAGTCACTCATGGCCCGTGTCTTGATGTTTCAACTAAAAATAAATACAAAAAAGTCCATCTCTACCTCAGTTAACATTACATTCCAAGTATCACCAACTTCTTACCCATGAAACTGAATATGAAATGGCAACCACTGAAAAGTGTGTGAATAAAATGTACCAGCTCCCATGCATTACTCATTGCAAAATAATACTGCAAGGAAGATTGGAGCAGTTAGCAAAACGGTCAATTCACGTTTATTGAGCACCACTACGAATCCAGCAATGGTGTGCTTGTAAATGATGCACAACTAATTCTGCTTGAAGTGGAGCCTTGTTTATAGCATTTGCCAATTTCCATGATAAATTTGTCCACTATGGCCAATTCAAGTTATCAGTGTGATGCTGCTGAAAATGGAGTTGGAAGGAGGTTCTTGATGCATGTCACTATATAGACAGGGTATGTGTAAATAACTTCAAGAGCATGGATAACAGAACATAGAAAAATTAAGGAGTGGGGAGTTTTGAGTATTATCATCTTTGATTTTAATACCAGTTAATTATGGTTTTATGTAATTTTATTTTTAGTAATATCTATTTAACAACCTACTCACAAAATCCCTTCCAATTTGGCACTCACAAGTCCTTATGAGCCAGCTCAGCACGCCACCGGTGTTAGGCCTTAGGGTAAGGTCTGGGGATTCATGAATAAAATGGTCTCTGTCCACAGGAAGCCTTCAATTCCAGAGCAGAGAGAGAAATGTAAAGAAATTACAACAAAGGGAAAGCGCTAAGTGGACTTCTGTACAAAACACAGAGTGCAAAGGAGCCTGAAGAGAGAGTCAGGGAGAAATTCAGGAAATGTTTTGTAGAAGATATATGATTTGCACTAAAACTATTATCCACATGAGAAAGGCTGTTTTTGTTTTGTTTTGTTTTTAGGTTTACTGGGACATAACTGATATACAAAACATGCACACACTTTATGTACACATCTTCGTGAGTTTAGAGATATGCATGCATCCATAATATCATTAACAAAATCAAGACACTAAATATATCCTTCACTTCTGAAAATTTCTTTATGTTGTCTGTGTGTGTTTCATCTTTGTTTATTTGGATAAGAACATTTAACATAAGATCTACCTTCTTTATATACATTAAAATGTACAATATCACATTGCTAACTATAGATACAAATCCAAGTTACACAACAGATCTCTAGATGTTTTTATCTTGCAGAGAGAAATTTATACTCATTGAAGAACAATTCCTTCTTTCCCTAGCCTCTGGAAACTATCATTTTATTCGTGCCTTCCATGAGCTTAATCATTTCAGATATTTCATGTATGAGGAATCAAGTAGTATTTGTCCATCTGTGACTGGCTTATTTGACTTAGCATAATTTCTTCTAAATCTATTCATGCTGCCACAAAAGCAAGGATTTCATTCTTTCTTAAGTCTAAATAACATAATAGTCCACTCTATGTATATACTGTATTTTATTTATCTACTCATCTGTTCATGAACATTAGTTTGTTTCCATTTCTTGGCTGTTGTGTATAATGGTATCTTGAACACAGGGTGCATATTAATCTTGAAAATCCTGGTTTTAATTCTTTCAGATACATACTAGAAGTGGAATTTCTTGATTATACAGTTGTTCTCTTTTGGAACTCTAAATACACAGTTCTTAAATAGATTATTATATCAAATTCAATAATCATTTCAGTACTATGTGCTCTTCAACATTCCACTGGAGACAGAGAAGTTTGCTTGTAATAAACAAGAGATTTTTAAAAATGAAGAAAATACCACACCCACTTTGGAATGGCTCATAAAAGCCACACCAATAGTTAAGTAAAAGGCCATCTGTAATATACCAAATCTTCATTTCCCAAAACTTCAAATATTTCATAACTCATATATTTATATATTCACACAGGAAATTCTAACACCCACACTGATGGAATTAGAAGGTGGGACCTCTGGTAAGTGATTAACTCTTAAGTGTGGAGTCCTCATAAATGGACTTATACAAGTGACACCCAAGATCTAGCTAGGTCATTTTACCACGTGGAAATAGAGCTAGAAGTCACCATCTATGAAACAGAAAGGTCCTCAGCAGACACCACTATAATATGTCTTGATCTTGGATTTTCCAACCTCCAGAACTATGAGAAGTAAGTTTCTGTTGTTTGTAAGCCACCAAGTCTGCTGTATGTTGCTACAGCAGCCCAACTGGTCTAAGACAATCAACAACTAGAACATAAACATATTGAAGGGGTCTGTTGTGTATGATACACTTCAGGGATGAAGGAACAATTTCCCTAGATGCTGAAATGTCGCTAAAAGATACTACTCACCTGTCCGTTTGCTTTGGAAACAGCCTTCACTGGAGAAAACACCATGTCTGTGGTTGCACCCCATATCCAAGAAGGCCCACATCCATGAAATGGATGCTGAGGGGCTACAAAGTTACTGGAGTTTGTCTCAAGTCAGGACAACTCTAGAGAGAGGTCTCCATGAAACTGGCTCGAAATTTGTTGAAAAATAAATCTTTTTGCCCAATTCTACTTTATTCTCCCCCCTTCTACCAGTATTGATCCAGAGAGCACTCCCTATACATGGATCCTCCATGCTTATTTCTGTCTGAGATTCTTTCTAGGAAATCCAACTTGTAACAAAAAGTAACATAAAAAGACTCAATTCCTTCAATTAACACTCAGTAAATATTTATTGACCTCTGACCATGAACCAGGCTCTGTAAAGGGCACTAAAGTTTGAAAGATAAAGAAAATAAAATAAGACGCCTGTGGTGGATTAACAGCTGGTGGTTAACTTGTAACACACAGCTGAACTGAATCAGCATGGTGCTGGGTGTGGAGGGCCCACCTGAGGACTGTTGCCGACAGCATAAAAGGAGAACTGGAGGGGAAGAGGGTGTGCTCTTGATTCTCCTGGAGAAGCTTGCAGTGCTGGCTTTCCTAGAATGAACTTGACCATTCTCGACATCAGTGGAATTTGGGACCTCGTTGTCCCTGGGGATGGCTACGGTTCTCTTTGGGGGAGCTCTGTTCCTCACCTTGAGTGTTGCTTCCTGGCTCCAATGCAGATCCTTCAGCCTGCTGGCACAGACTTTCTAGCAACCTCCCCTGACCTTCAGGGCTTCCCAGTACAGATCCTTTTTTTTTTTTCTTTTTATATGCGGGTATTGGGAGTTGAACTCAGGACCTTGCGCTTGCCAGGCAGGTGCTTATGCTGCTGAACTGTATCACCGGCCCCCAGAACAGATCTTTGATACAGACTTGCGTGAGACATTGTCATGAGATCTCGGTCTCCAGTTGGACTCATGGAGGACATTGTCACAGGCTCTAGGTCTTCAGCTGGACTCATGCAGGACATTGCCGTGGGATCCAGGCCCTCATCTGGATTCTTTGGGTCTCTAGTGTGTGGACAGATCTTCCACACTCTTTTGCATTTGACTTTTTGGGTGAATATTGTAAAATAATACTATAAATTATGTGTCCTGTATTATATTTTTCCCTTGCAAACCCTTACTACAACGATACCCAGCCCTCGTCTTACAAAGTTCAATGAAGAAATAAATATAAATCAAATATTCATACTAATGAATGTACAGAACATGATTAGAAAAATAATTGCTTCAAAGGAAAATAACACAGTTCCAAGAGAGTCTGTATAAACAACCAAATGGTGCTAGATACTCAGCTATGGAAAAGAGTGTCAAGAACTGACAAAGCTTTTGTATTCTTCCCTACTTAAAGTTAACAAGTTAACAAGTAGATTTACATATACTGATAAAATACATCTTAAGTCAGAGACAAAGGATAGTTTTTTACTCACAGGAACAGGGACAGTTGGAGTATTAGCATATTTGCACCATTTCCCTAAACAGCAATACCAACAGGGAGGTGTGAAGATGGTCAGGTGGCACTTGTATATGTAGTGAGATGCGCTAAAGGAGAGGAATACTGGGCTTGGGGAACTAAAATCTTATGGTGGGCAATAAGGACACCTGCTTTTACTCCAGAGGAAGAAACTGTCATCTAAAGCTTTTCATCATACTAACATTCTTAACCAATTAGTCTGGAAGAGTAATTTACAAGGCATGGGCATACAAAAACAAGCAGAAAAACGCGAGGTCCACAGAATGTGCTATTTAATCCGGGATAAATAAATACACTCTGTCAACATGAAGTCTAGTCACTTTAACTTTAGTTTGAACCTTCCTTCCAACTGCCATAAAAGAAAATGGTTGATAATTATTTTTTTTTTGCTTTGCAATTTAACAGCCTAAGCAATAAACCCAACCACTTGAATTATCTTTCTTATCAAACAAAGCAGATTCTGGTGTGTTGTAATGTACAATGGCAACCACCAGATTCAGAGAAAATCAATATGCAAATCAATGCATTCAACTCCAGGTCCCGTCTGTCAAGTCTTTCATGTAAACTGGCTTAATTAGGAGCTCAGTGAAATGCAAGAGAAGGCCTAACTCAATATCCCATGCCAAAGCTATATCAATAATACATAATCTTCCCGAAGATGGTGCAAAGAATCAATATTAAAAAGCTGCTTTACCTCAGAAAATGAAAAGCTGAACTCGGAGGCAAGTTGGTAACTCAACCTACCAAACATTCACAAATAGGAAACAAAAACTAGATGAAATTTTTATTTCTATTTATTAAAAAACCCTGCCTCTCCTCCAAACAAATCACATAGTTGTAGGGGCTACAATAGTGATTACCAGCTGGGAGGGCAGAAGAAAAATGGTAAGAAGAGGTAAGTTTAAGAATACAAAATTACAGTCAGGAGAACCAAGTTCTAATATTCTATAGCACAGAAGGTGACTATTGTTAATGATAATTTATTGTATATGTCAAAGTAGCTAGAAGAGAGGATTTTGAATGTGTCCAACACAAAAAATGATAAATGTTTGACTTGATGGATGTGCTAATTATCCTATTTTTATCATTATAAATTTTACACATGTATCAAAATATCACATTTGGGGGCCGGTGATATAGCTCAGCGGCATAAGCGCCTGCCTGGCAAGCGTGAGGTCCTGAGTTCGACTCCCGGTACCCACATATTAAAAAAAAAAACACACACTATATCTCCTAAATATATACAATTATTATATATCAATTAAATTACAGTATTTCAGAGTTCAGCTAAATGTTAAATGCTGACACCAAAAGAAAACCATCACATTTCTCAACATGTGTTGTACACTAGGACCACGTGGGTAAATACACAAACAATCCCCATGTATCCCATGATCAAGCCAAAAAAGACAAATGGTTCTTAAATTTGAAAATGCATGGGAATCAAATGGAAGGTTTGCTAAAGCACAGAGAACCACACCTTGATAACTACTGCCTCAGAATCAGAATCTATGGGGCTGGAGCCCCAACAACAGTATTTTTTAAACTTCCTATGTGATTCTACTGTGAAATGAAGGAAAGCATCACCGTTCCATGGACAAAATCAACCTGGCCCATGTCCAAGCAGACTTCTCCATCATGTAATGTGTGCAACAAAGGTGATAATAAATACTTCTTAAGTGGATGGATCAAATTACCAAAAAGAAAAAGTTAAGGTAATTTCCATTGCTAGGAGGGATCAGTACTGACCACTTACATTGTAAGTGGTACATATGTTGACGTGCAGTTTGATACTGAATATGAAGAGATTTAAAGATATTCCTTCCTACCCTTCACTCAATATGCATACCTCTAGGCTTCATTCCATAGAAAATGTAAAATACTATTAAATTTTCACTTACAGGGGGCCGGTGAGATAGCTCAGCGGCATAAGTGCCTGACTGGCAAGCGCGAGGTCCTGAGTTCAACTCCCATGAACCCACATACAAAAAAAAGGCCGATGATATCGCTCAGCGGCATGGGCGCCTGCTGGCACGCAAGGTCCTGGGTTTGACCCAGGACCCACAAAAAAAATTTTTTTTCACTTACAAAGATGTACCTTTCATATAAGTAAAAATTTTATTTACTTATTTATTTTCATATAAGTAAAAATTTTAAAACAACCTCAAAGTACAAAAGTAATACAGTAGTGAAATAAATTATGATATATCCATACACTAGAACTTTCAGTGACAAGGGAAAGACAGCATATCATAAAACAAAAGGATCAGGAAATAAAATTTTACATACCAACTATATAAGCATACATATGTGCACAGAACAGAGACTAGAAGGAAATTTTCTATAGTGTTTATGTTAGTTTTCTGTATCTGTGGTGATGTGAATAAATTACAATTTAAAAAGCCATTTTAAAAAGAAAAAAGAGGCCGGTGAGATGGCTCAGCGGCTTAAGTGCCTGCATGGCAAGCATGAGGGCCCGAGTTCGACTCCTGGAACCCACATATGGGAAAAAAAAAAAGGGGGCTGGTGATATCGCTCAGGGGCATGGGCGCCTGCTGTCACGCAAGGTCCTGAGATCGATCAATCCCCGGTACCCACAAATAAAAAGGAAATAGATTTATAATTTTACCTTGGCTCATTTGTGACAAATAATCAGAACTAAAGAAAAAGCTAATTTGTAAAATTTGCCCTTTCCTTTTCATAGTCAACAATATTTCTATATATTTAATGTTTCTTAATTCTGAGCTTACAGAAATAAGCACTTGACCCAATAGCAAAGTACTTCCAATTTTAATATACCAATGATATATTAAGCACTTTTCAAATTTGTTGATTTTCTAAAATAGATTTTTTTCTACAGAAGGCTTAAACAATACAGTGATGTATAAAATGGAAGCACAAGGAATCTGTTCAGACTTGGAGGTAGCACCCAGAATATCAAACCCACCAATCTCTTCCTGTCCTTGCAAGTTCCCAAGGACCTCTGAACACTTGGAAAGGAAGTCAGAATCAACCATACTAGAAGCTCTCCAACTGAAAACTTTCTACTTTTATATTATTTCTCAAAAGCTCACACTAGGGTTTTCTCTAAGATGCTGGAGAAGAATAATTGTAAATCATTCCTTCTGAATGACAGATTTTGAGCTTATGCACAATAGTTCACATTTTCCTCCTGAGTATGTGATCACAAGCTTCTTAAAATCTATCCAGTCTATCATTAAAGGTTCATGGCACCTACGGAATGGATGATATACTGGCAAAAATATTAAGCCATAGTCAATAAAGGATTCCTTTGCTTTTAAAAAATATATTATTGTTTTACACCATGACTTGTGACCACAGCATACTAATGGAGATGCAATCTATGTTAGCTGGATTTTTCTTCATATAGATGGCTGGTTTAAAGCTAATTTACAAATGGTTCTTTGTGTTTATTAGTGCATATTGATTATAGAGTAATTGGCTTCCTTGTGTTATTTTCATACATGTATACAACATACATAAGACCCTACTTGAATATTCTCATTACCCTCCCTCGAGGATAAAAGTATCACCTAGGACCCCACTGTTTATGAAAGGGGGCACCTGGGGACAAATGCATGGGATTCTGTGAGAAAGAATTGCTCTACCTCTCCTCCACCTCAGTGAGAACAGCTCTATTCCTACATATTGGCATTTCATGTAGTATTTGATCTGCAGAAAGGGCACCACGGATAAAAATTTTCTATTCAAAAACAACCACCTTAAGAGATGACCATCTCTGTGTATTATTGCTCACAAGGATTACCATATGGAGGAAAGGAAAGGAAATGCAATGACCTGAAAAATGATCCCTGCAAACATTTTATAAAATACTGTAGTCATGCTCATTTCCTTTGTAGCCTTTCAAAATGTAAATACTTATCTATAAACTTTTATAAAATGTGAAGCATACTATATAACTTTTATTCTATGCTAGTTTCAGTTAATGTCATAGACAGATTTTCATACCATGAAATATAAATCTAGATTATTTTTAATCTACACAACTTCACTGGATGGATTTATCATAAAGATGTCTGCTCTAAAAATAATTTTCTAAACCAGTAAGCATGTAGGCAAAATATTTTGCTGGGTCAGGAAGAAAAAGCCCATTCGAATACCTAAAAGCATGGTACAAAGTTATTTACCAGTTCTGACTTCACATAAAGCTACCTCTGACTACCGGCCAAGTAAATGTGAAGCCTTTTGCAGTCATCATTATGAACAGCTATTTCTGATCAACAATCAGTCTCATAGCAATTTGATATCCTCAATAAATGGCAAAATTATTCATTGTTTGCTTAGGCACAGCTTGTTTGAGCTATTCCTGTCAAATCTTATGCTTTGTAACACTGAATTAGCTGTTGGGGGGAAATGACCCTAAATGCACTTATCTAATGTGATCCCTCATCACTTGGCTCCATAAGAATCTTCAAATCTCTCTTCTATCAAGTTTTTAAATGTTGGTGCATCTACCTGAAAGATAACCTTGATACAGTGAGGGTAATAGAACAGGACCAATCTGTATGAAGAACCACTTCAGCGCTGGAACATTTTCTGAGCAATGGTTTTTAAAATTCCATCAAAGTGACAATGATTCAAGGCTATCCAAACAGCTAAAGAAGAGCCCTTGATTAGGACCTTTATAAGGACAATGTTTCTGGCAAGATTTCTCGGGATATAAGATGCAAACTCTTCCAAAGGTATCGGTTTCACAGATGATAATTTTTGTGTGTTTTAAGTAAAAAGTTATGCTACAAGAACAAGAAGGACTATGCTTCTCTACCTCTCCCAGCCACCAGTAGTCATGTCAAATTCATTTATCCATCCATCAAACAAATTATGCCATTCCATGTCCTAAAACTTTCCAGTGGCACACCAATGGCATGCAGAAAAAGCAAGAATGAGAGCAATAAGACAAAAGGATGCTTTCAGTTTCAGAAACAGAAAAAAATGCCTAGCATAACTGACATAGAGAAAAAGAGTGATTGGCCACAAGTGAGAATGGAGAATTTTGTAGGACCCATATCATAAAGACTTACAGAATATGGTATGGATGTTGCTTTTACTCCAAGTGAACTGAAAAGCTCATTGTGTAGCTTTAATCGGATGAGGGACAAAATCTCACATACATTTTAAAAGTGCAACTTGAGCTTCTTTATAGAGAATGGCTGTGTTTTAGTCACATTTGACTCACCTAAAAGGACTACAGAACCAAAGAACCAGAAGTTCATTCAGGGCCGCCACACTGGCTTTGTGATTCTCCTCAATCACTCTCATCACTCTGAGAAGCTGTGTTGTAAGTACCATTGGCTCTCGAATGCAATGAGTTGCAAAGTGTGACTGATTTTTGGAATACCCAAAGATATAACACCAAGAACATAATGACAGCAGACTTCACCCATGCCTGCATCTGAAAAATACTTACAGAGAGCCTACTATGAGCCAATTACCATTATTATTAAATGATAACACCTACTTACACATATAGATATTTCTATTTTAATAAGTGAAAATATATTATTAAAGTAATATCCCTATTTTATAGATTTCATTGAAGTAATATTACATGGTATAGATAATATAAGAACAGTGTTTCTACTGACATTCTGGCTCAATGTGCTATTTCAGAGAAATTCTGTATTACTCCCACCTTTGTCAGCAACAGTGCTTTTTTTTTCATGCTCATCTCATTCTCACAAACTCCAGAAATAAGATTATACCAGGATAGGTTGTATGAAAAACTGAAAAGAGTCTGCTTGGAAAAGAGTGTCACTTCCAACTGGAAGGTGGTAACTTGGCCACTGATGGTGAGGGACTTTAAAGAAAAAGAAAAATTCAAACTTCCATACAGACTCTTAGATCTGAACTCTTTGTAGAGGAGAGTGGCAGTTCAGTAGCTCTGGACAATGGTCCCATTCTCTTGCCTTCTCATTCCTTCCTCTTTCCGGATAGTACACACTGAAGGATAGCAAACTTTGCTTAAATGAATGCACCAATATTCATCTGTCTTAATCTCAGCTCAGCATATTTTTTTAAGCATGATGATCACCCCAGCTGCCCACCTCTTTCTGTTTCTACAGAGAGCTTTTCAGTTCCATCTATAACAGCATATTTCTAGGTTTGAGGAAGGACAGGATTCCAGGGAATTACCCCAATTAATACTTATCCTATCACACTAAAATCAAAATCAAGTACAACAATAAAGGCAGAAATTCCTCTGTACCAATATAATTTATCTCCATTTTTATGTTACAAGGAATCTTGTAAAGAAAAGTAGTTGTCACTTGCTATCTTTGCCACCACTGGCACCATCAGCCTATATAGTACTCTCCATTGAAGAAAAGTTTTCAGACTTCACCTTTCAGGTACCTACTTACCACTTTAAAATCAAAGCTACTCTCAGCTCAAATGCAGGTCTACCAGCTACCCAGGCACCTGATCAGGGAGAGAGGCAAGGTGTACCGGAATGCCAAATGTGTATAAATAACACTGTTTGGCACCTTTCTTCTCACTGGAAACTTGTTATTTATTACAAGTGTGTTTTTCAGACACAGTGGAGAATGACAGGGAAGGTTCCTGCTTTCCAGAAAGAAGCTTAGATTTGGCGGGGGGATGGGGATAGTGGGGGTGGAGATAACTAAACAGAAAGACCAAGAACAAAACATGACATGGAAAGAATTTTTTAAAAGCAGAAACCTCTGAATGAACTTGAGTATTTTTGTACAAAAAATAAAACCAGATAATAGATTCCATAAGAGTAGAGGTGAAGGATTGTAGATGATAACACAGAAAAATCAGTGTCGTCCAGCCCTCCATACCCACTGGTTCTTCATCTACAGATTCAATAGGTCATGACTCAAAAATATTTTAGGAAAATGTATCTTTAATGAACATATATAGGGCCAGTGAGATAGCTCAGTGGCATAAGCGCCTGCCTGGCAAGCGCGAGGTCCTGAGTTCAACTGCCAGTACCTACATACGAAAAAAAGGGCCGGTGATATCGCTCAGCAGCACAGGTGCCTGCTGGTGCGCGAGCTCCTGAGTTCGACCCCCAGTACCCACAAAAAAAAAAAAAGAACATATATAGACTTTTTTCTTGTCAATATTGCCTAAACAATACATTAGAGCAACTATGTGCATAGCACTTACATTGTATCAGGTAGTTTAGAGATGATTTAGAACTATATATAGGATTGCATAGATTCTATGCAAATACTATAACATACCATATAAAGGACTTGAGCATCCTTAGATTTTGATATCCACAGGGTGTCCTGAAACCAGTCCCCCACAGATAGCAAAGAATGACTGTATTCATTTCCTAGGAATGCTGTAATAAACTATCATAAACAGTCATTTAAACAACAATAATGTATACTATCACAGTTCTGGAGTCCAGAGAACTAAAAGTACTAATGATAGGATCATGCTGCCTATACAGCCTCCAGCGCAGCCTCCCTTCCTTGACTCTTGCAACATTTTGTTGCACCCATCCTTTAGCTCGGAGGTTCAGTGGAAGTGTAAGTCCAATCTCTGGCTGTCTTCACATGGCCATCTTCTCTCTGGGTGTCTCTATGCCAAAATTTCTCTTGTCTGGTATGGACTTTCATATAAAGTCACAGTAGGGCTCAAAGGCACACTTTTGGGGGTTCACAATTTGATGCATAACAAGTAGTTAGAAAAGAACTCTCTAAAAAGGCAATATTTGAGTCAAATTCCACAGTAATAGGTAGCAGAGGATCCAGAAGTGATTTAAAGGAATAGCTTTCTAGGCAAAGAAAACAGCAAGTGCACCAGGCCTCCACCTGGAGGCAGTCGCTGAGACAAGTTCTGAAGAATGAGACATATTTTATGAAGCAGTCATTGGAAAGAAGAAAACAAAGCTGAGAGGAAAACAATCATGAACACAGGGACACCTGCATTCTGAGATCCCTGTGGCAATTATGTGTAATGGTTAAGAAGCGGAATTTCACATCTACAACAATGAGGGAATGGCACAGGGAATCAAAACGTGTCTAGTCTGAAGACATCTAAATTGATGTTTATGAAGACAGTACAGAAAAAAAGGATTGTGATGCCCCCTGCCTTGCCTTTGTTGCCCAGAATTGCCTTTGCTATTCTAGGTCTCTTCTGATTCCAAATGAATTTTAGGATTGTTTTCTCTAATTCTGTGAGATATGCTGTTGGAATTTTGATTGGAATTGCATTAAATCTGTATAACAATTTTGGAAGTATGGCCATTTTCACTATATTGGTTCTTCCTATCCAGGAGCAAGGGATATCTTTCCATTTTCTGATATCCTCTTCAATCTCCTTTTTCAGAGTACTGTAGTTTTCAGTATAGAGGTCTTTTACATCCTTCGTGAGGTTGATTCCTAGGTATTTCATTTTTTTGGAAGTTATTGTGAAAGGTATTGTTTCCCTAATTTCTCTTTCAGTAAGTTTGTTATTTGTGTACAGGAAGGCTATTGACTTTTGAGTATTGACTTTGTATCCAGCTACACTACTGAATTTGCTTATTAAATCTAGCAGTTTTTTAGTGGAGTTTTTGGGGTCTTCTGTGTAGAGTATCATGTCATCTGCAAATAATGATAATTTAACTTCTTCCTTTCCAATCATTATTCCTTTTATTTATACTATAAAGCTACTGTGATAAAAACAGTGTGGTACTGGCAAAAAAACAGACCTGAAGATCAATGGAACAGCTTAGAAGATGCTGAAACAACCCCAGACATACTAAGCCACCTTATCTTTGACAAAGGTGCCAAACACATTCGCTGGAAGAAAGATAGCCTCTTTAATAAATGGTGCTGGAAAAACTGGCTCTACACATGCCGAAGATTAAAACTAGACCCATATCTTTCACCATGCACTAAACTAAATTCAAAATGGATCAGAGATCTAAATATTAAAACAGAAACATTAAATCTGCTGGAAGGTAGGATAGGTAAAACCCTTGGAGACATTGGTGTAGGCAAAGACTTTATGAATAAAAACTCAACCGCACGGGAACTATCCCAAAGAATCAATAACTGGGATCTCATCTTATTAAAAAGCTTTTGCACAGCAAGAGAAACCACCAACAGAGTGAAGAGACAACCCACAATGTGGGAAAAAATGTTTGCCAGCTGTTCCTCAGACAAAGGATTACTGTCGAGAACATATAAAGAACTCAAAAAAATCAGACCTCCCAAATTTAAAGACCCACTCCAAAAATGGGCATCTGAGATGAATACACATTTCTCAGATGAAGAAATACTAATGGCAAATAAATATACAAAAAAATGTGCAACATCACTAGTCATTCGAGAGATGCAAATTAAAACAACACTGAGATACCATCTCACCCCAGAAAGAATGGCTACTATTAAGAAATCAACTAATAACAAATGCTGGAGGGGCTGTGGGGAAAAAGGAACCCTTCTTCACTGTTGGTGGGAGTGTCGACTGGTACAGCCACTGTGGAAGTCAGTGTGGAGATTCCTCAGAAAACTAGGGTTGGAGGTCCCATTTGACCCAGCTATTCCCCTTCTGGGCATCTTCCCAGAAGAATTAAAAACATCGTACCACAGCGACATATGTGCACCCATGTTTATAGCAGCACAATTTGTAATAGCCAGATCTTGGAAACAACCCAAATGCCCATCAACTGAGGAATGGATAAGAAAGATGTGGTATTTTTATACAATGGAGTACTATTCAGCCATAAAGAAGGATAAACTGGAGACTTTTATAGGTAAATGGATGCAACTCGAGAAAATACTCATAACTGAAATAAACCAGAAGCACATGTGTAAGCATCGTATTATCTCTCTAGTATGAGAAACTGAAAGAGTAAATAAGATCCAAAATGTACAATAGACATGGTGAATCAAAAAGAAACTGGTCAAAAGGAAAGAGAGACTGGAATAGGGAAAAGAAAGAAGGGAAAGGGAAAAAAATTGTATATATATATATATAAAAGATGGTTAAGATAGATACACTACCATTTTTACTTAGTTCATTGAAGAGTAAGGTTTGTGCCAATAATGTTTGGACAATTGAATGCTAATGTCTGGTGTCCTGAATAACTAACTTAAAGATAGTAATACGTAATGTATTAACCATTGTTACCCTCCTATTATGTTGGTTTGAAAATTTGTTCTTCTTTTGATTTGTTTTGTTTTTTCTTCTCTTTAAAATAAAAAAAAAAGAAAAAAAGGAAAACTATAATATGGTAAATTAAAAAGTGGAATATATTTTCAAAATTATGTAAAAAAATGTACATTTTAAACTATGCAAATACACTACATCTATTGTATTGTTAGACTATTAGAACTGCCATTATACTACATCATTCTGGTTGTTAAAATGGTGAGATTATGTGTGTTTTTTTTTTAACTCTTCTCTAATTTCTGGATGTTTGGGTTAATACCAATTTTAAAATAAAAATAATTTCTGTACAAAAAATGACATTTCATAAAATTATGAAACACTGTAATATAACAAGTATGTATGTACTGTGAGACCTACATAATCCCCCATGTCCTTCTATAGCTGCTTCAAATTTATATTCCAGAAAAGGTACCATTGGTACCATTGAAACCTCCTTTTGAAAGGCAGTATTTTCAAGTCAAGTATGTAAGGCAAAGAAAAATTTCATATAATATTCTTAAGACAATGTAGCTTTGTGAAATGAATTCAGTTGTCATCACATTTGTGAAACAGAGAGAGGATGTTTCTACTGCAGGAGAATTCATCCTTGACAAGAAAAGCTACTGGTTTCTGGAATAACACTGGTATTTACTCTATGATGCAAAGCATTATAGACTATTCCATTTCCCACATTTTAAAAAGTGTTGCATGCCGACAAAATGATTAGTCTGTGTGTATGCTCTTAGAAGAAAACGTTGTGACTGATAGACATGGAGTTAGGGTGAAAAGACACTGTGGTTCACAATCATAAGTGTTACCCAGTGGTGTGGCAAACTGAGCATAAGCTTTTATGGCAGGAGAAATTTTCTTTACACATTGATAAAAAAGCCATGGTACATAAATGTCATTTTTAAAGCTTTTGCTTTTCTAAATTTGACCACCAAAAATTTTGGTGGAAAAGTAAATCAGTCTCACCTGGTAATTCCATAAAATTTCTCTATGAAGGGATTTTAAGTGTCAATTCAACAGCATGGTTAGTTCTCAATCAATCATAAAGTGAGAAAGGTTAAATGAGACCCCTTCATGAATCACCCAATTTTTCTAAACAATATTCAACCAACAATTTATGTAATTTTTTACATTTCAAAACTACTTCTCTAAAATCAATGAATCCAAATAGTCACATTTCGAAAACAAACTGAAGAGAAATATTCTATATACTTTTTTTAGTGTTCCAGGACCATTAGTATTTAATATTTTAGATCAACTATTAGTTAATTGAATGACCTTTCTATTTAAGCCTCATGATATTTCATGAGACAATCAGATACAATCTTGCCTACTTAGAGGTTGGGAAATTCAAATGAAACATAGGATATGAAATGTATTTGCAAAGTATTATGAGAACTGGTTTTTACTGCCCTCTAAATATGATAATAAGTGTCTGGCAGTGGAGAACACTGTCCAGCACCTTTTCCAAACCTTTAAAATTTATTATATGGTATCATGGTATACTAACAATGATAATGGCATTCTCAAAGTTTTCTTCCAGAAAGTAAAGATCTTACCATTTCTTTGATACCACTACAGGATCAACTATTAAACAGTAAGAATTCAAAATTTATTCTTCACTTAACAATATTCAAAGTTTCTTAATCATTTGACCTTCTGGACACAAAAATTATAGATGAAGACTTTCTATATTCTATTTTTAATAGAGTTCCCTTCAGGCTCTTTACCAAGGGGTTACAAATGGGGACAAACCAGTGGTTTTTATTTCCAGAGACAAACTGTGAAAGTGAAACCAAGGAATGACTTCTTTAAACTGAATGTTTTTCCACCAACCTGATGTATGATTTAAAATTGCAGAAGATACAAATTCAATTGAGTTATTTTTCCAAGTAGTCACCTTGCATAGCTACCCATTTGACTATTTCTGCTTCGTGTAGTTTTTGTATTTTTCCTTCTGGAATCAGAATCATTTTAAAATCTATGAAACATTAGACTCTTCACTTTTTCATCAAGTCAAATCATTCCTCATATTCAACAATTTGGTCACCAGTGACTTGTATCTATTTCCAATCATTTAATTCACTTGTAAAGGTCAACAATTTTCCATCCTTGTTGGTGTTTGAAATAATGTGGTGCAGGTTCAAGATATATTAGCTTAAGGGAAATTGCAAACATATATTGCTCAACATCAGCATCTTTAGAAAAAGTGATTACCTGTTGACAAAAATGAAGGAAGCTCTATGTGTGTTTATTAATTATTGATCACAGTAGCCATTCTAACACCATGTTTTTGCAAATAACTAATAAGAAAATGCTCACAACATAATGGCACAGAGGAAACATACAGAATAAACTCTGTATATTTGTTCTTTCAGAGAATCATTATTTATTGAAGCCCATTATTTATTATTTATATGCCAGGTACTATTTTAGATGTTGGATACTCAGTAGGAAACAAGTTTATAGTAATGTACCAGAAAAAGAGGTTGATAAAATAGCAACTTAGGGAGAACCTGGCCCTAAATGAAAACTAGAAAGGGCTGAAGATATAGCTCAGTGCAAAGACCTGGGTTCAATCACCAGTACAGAAAAAAGAAATAAAAAATTTAGTTGTTATTCATGGAAAGCCCCATGCTGTATGTCTCACAGTCTTCAATATTGGCTTGTATACAGTATATCAAGGCTACCTCCATTTTTTTTTTGTGGACCCACCTTCTGCTAACCCTTCAAGTCTCTTCCATTCATATGTCAAATGAAGACAGACAATGGAGAAAATAAGCCTGTTTCCTAATCTCTTCAGGAGGATACTCCCTGCACTCACACTCCATTGGGCAGAATCAAACTTAGACTCTACCTGATGCAAAGCATGCTAGGAAATGTAGTCCTGGCTAGCAAACTACCTACCAGATAGAAGACCATAACTCTTTTTGGAGGTCAGATGATAGGTTGGCCAAACATCCTAAACAGATGATATGGTAATTACAGTGGAGAGACTACAAATAATCCCATTTAGGAGAGAGAAGAGAAGAACAGCCATCAAAATGAAGCCTGGGAAAATTAAGATTCATAACTCATGTGAGATGAATGCTACTGGGGAAAAAGAATGGTTTGGCCACTTCAAAAAGTAACACTGAAAGAAGGTGAGAAAAAGATTCAGAAGTGAAACTGTTTGGAAAGTGCGGAGAGCTGAGATTATAACAGTTTTAATGAGAAGTATGGCAAAGGAAAACAATTCTATTTAAAATAATACCCTGTTTTCAAAAACTGCATATCACTTTACGAACTGAGAAGTGGCACACATTTAATTGCTGTTTCGTCAGAAGCACTAATTTCCTTGATTATGCTGTGAAAACAAAACTACTAAAGATAATCTTTTTTAAAAGCCCTCAAAGAAAAATTAATATTCATACACAGCTGTCCATATGAAACCACAGGAGGTTGAATTCAATCATTAACATGGCCAGAAAAGTTCTAGCAAGTGGCCTTATGTTGAGATTTTTTTAATATATGCCTTTCCCTCTTAAATAACCTGTTGGGCATGAATGTGAGAGGAAAATAGTGGGATAACTTGGCAAATCAAGTTCTCATATGTAAAGAAGTACATCATTCTGGGAAAACCAAGCATCTGGACTTGGGTTTCTCCAGTTAAACACAGAGGATTTAAACTATTTTAAACATTGAAATTAGTACAAGGAGTGTGTAAGGTTTTGTGACTCACAAATCTATCTTTTAGAAATGAAAAGCAAATTTTCCATCATCTCATTCCTCATTTCTCAGATGAACAAATGGAGCTTAGAGCCAAAATGACAAAAACAGTGGAAAAACCAGGTTTGGAACTTACGTTTGTTGAATAGGGACTGCCCATTAATACACATTAGCCTTCTCCTTAGACATCTCTAGCGAAAGCACACCATGCATAGCAACATCAACTACTCCTACAATATGGGGATCCAGCTTCCTGCAAATGGTTTGTTAGTACAACAAGATATCAGACAAGGACAAGAATATAGAAGAGGGAATTAAGAGACGACTTCTGCCAGAGAAAGCACAGGGCTTTGGGGGAACACACAGGTACACAGATGGTAAGTGTTAGT
The DNA here is from genome assembly GCA_028451465.1 of Erethizon dorsatum. Taxonomy (NCBI): domain Eukaryota; kingdom Metazoa; phylum Chordata; class Mammalia; order Rodentia; family Erethizontidae; genus Erethizon; species Erethizon dorsatum. The sequence continues at coordinate 58,797,077 of CM051825.1, read as the reverse complement.
CTGATGCCTTACTGATTACTATCTGATCTCTTCTCCTTGTCCCTACACAGGCTCTGTTGTAAGGGTTGGTATTCACCTCAATATTATTCTTTGAAAAAAGTACCCTGTTATTTTTAATTTGTGGTGTCATTGAATTCATCCACCCACTCCACAAAGCTTTTCTGAGTTAGAAGCCAATCATTAAGTTATAAGAAATTAAAGGATGAATACCTATATATTTTGCTTTTGAGAGGTTCCCAGTGGGTTGGAGGAGAGAGATGCAGAAAAATGTCACCACAATATCATCACAGTCATAGCTGTGATTTCCTTACATGTCCTTGAGAGGAAGCACACTCCTTGACAAAGTTGCTCAACAGAAAGGCAATATTGAATATCTGGAACTACATGGGAAACCCAGTTACCTTGCATGAATTTCAGGTTCCAAGATAAAAACATGCATAATATGATGTAGAACTATCTGCATGAAGGGTTGTCTCCATCCAGTAGCACTAACATCATCTTGCAGCTTGTGAGAGGTGCAGAATCTCCAGCCTTCTTTCAGACCTAGTGAACAGCTATCTACCTATCTATCTACACATATTTGTGTGTGTGTGTGTGTGGGTACCGGGGTTCGACCTCAGGACCTCGCACACCAGCAGGCGCCCATGCCGCTGAGCGATATCACTGGCCCTTTTATTTCGTATGTGGGTACCGGGAGTCGAACTCAGGATCTTGCGCTTGCCAAGCAGGCGCTTATGCCGCTGAGCTATCTCACCAGCCCCAGCAATCTATATTTTGTCAAGATTCCCAGGTAATGGTGTGTGTCAATTTTAACAGAGAGACCCAAGGCTGGAAACTAAAGCTATCTGTGATGTTTACAAATATAATCACAAACCATAACTTCACCTGTCTGAAACTCATTGTCTTCACCTATCAATTGAGGATAATTATTCCTGTCTCAAAAGTGTGGAACGTAAATGAGATGTCAGAATTGTAAGTGTCATCTACCTGATGACAGTTTTGAAACAATTAATCAGTGATAATATTCCCAGCCCTATGCTCCTGGGGTAGAAATCTAGGTGCTCTAAAATTTCAACACTAGCCACTGGGGTAGAAGTTCTATTGCAGTTGCCACCATTTTACAAACAGGGAATGGTAAAAGTCAAAGCACAATTTTGTGGAAGGACTGACATTTGAAACTGGAATGCTTGAGCACTACTGTAGTTCCTTTCTACTATTTATCTTCTTTAAAATGCATACCAATTTCTTTTTGAAGTCTGCTTTGCCATTTAGAGAAAGTGTGACTACAGGGAAGTCAGCTTACCTATCTGAACCTTAGTATCCCTCATGTGCACCTAGGGATAATTACATCTATGTTCGAGAGGTTTGAGTTAGTGTACAGAACCACTTCATGTAATTCCCAGCATGTAAGAGGCCTTCACCAAAGGGAGAGGAGGAAAAGAGTTTCATTATTTCTGTACTTTCCTGCCACATAATCATTATTTGTATCTTAGCATATTCCCTCCCAGTATTTTCTCCCATACCATACAAATGATTACTCCAATTGTAATCATAGTTTACAAGGAATATTATAAGTTGGGTTATTCATGTTGTTATACAATCTCCATAGTCTTCATTTTAATGGATTCATTATACTGTAAATCACTGAGTGCATTAAACTCTGAATGAAAACACCGTTACCCAATTCTTAGGCTGCTTCCCGTTTTTTTGCTATTAGAAAGTCTATTGTAACGAACTTCTTTATGTACTTGCTTTAGTCACAATTTAAATTAGTTCCTTAGGCTAAATTCCGAAAAGTCATCATTTGAGTTTTTTAAACATAAAGAACTTTCGGGCCGGTGAGATGGCTCAGCGGCGTAAGCGCCTGCCTTGCAAGCGCGAGGGCCCGAGTTCGACTCCCGGAACCCACATACGAAAAAGGGGCCGGTGATATCGCTCAGCGGCACGGGTGCCTGTTGGCGCGCGAGGTCCTGAGGTCGACCCCCCGGTACCCACAAAAATAAATAAATAAATAAAAAAACATAAAGAACTTTCTAAAATTATACTTCACTGTAATAAATACTCAAGTCACCACAGACTCATATACATACATGTGTTTATCAAATTCAGAATTATTTCACTATATGTTCAAAAATAAAACATAAATGTCTTGGAGACAATGACAGAATATATTCAAATTACAGATATTTTAAAGGTATGGTTAAACACACAGTAAAAACAAGACCTATAAAGAATCTGATAAGCTAGAGTTCAAGGCAAGAATGAGGCAGACAAATGTGATATAGTTCAGAGAAGGCACAGTGTCTGAGGACTGGATTTAGAGAGAAAGATCAAAAGTTAATCCATATGTATATCTTAGTTCAGTTACAGGCTAAGAAAGAAACTCAAACAACCTTGAGAAATTGACAGAACATCAGAATGGCAAAGGGACATTTATCATATTCTCCAATGTATCGATTTATTTAATGAGTTTTAGAAAGATCCTGAGACAAAATTTCTTCTATTTTCCCACTCTCATTCCATTAACAATGGGTATTTGGCAAAGTAAGAAAGGAGAAAAGAAGAGTCATGTTCTCACTCACAAATGAATCATATTTACTTTTTGTACTCCAACCCTCTAATCCCCCAACAAACTATCATAATCCATGAAGCAGGTGAGAAAAAAATGTAAAGTATTTCACTGCAAAATTTTGTAATCTAATGAATACTGAATTGCTGCTTTTTCCTCTTCTTTATGACTCTCTTCATGACTCTCTTCTTTATGACTCTATGACTCTTATTTCCTCTTCTCTATGACTCTTTATGACTTTATGATTCGATTTCCTCTCTGGTGTAAAAAACTTGACTCACCTCATCCCCAGAGGGGGAAGGAAACACGAACACACTTGCCTTATGGCATGAGGCTTTTATGCAACACATGAAAAGCATATCAATATACCTATCATTATTCTTTCAGCCTTATATGCCATAGTTATATAATGCTTCATTACACTAGTCAGTAATGTCTGTTAAAAAATAAGATTCAAGAGTGCTAGTCTGGAAACAACCCCAGACATACTAAGCCACCTTATCTTTGACAAAGGTGCCAGGCACATTCGCTGGAGGAGGGATAGCCTCTTTGATAGATGGTGCTGGAGGGACTGGCTCTGCACATGCCGAAGATTGGAGCTAGATCCATGTCTTTCACCATGCACTAAACTAAATTCAAGATGGATCAGAGATCTAAATATTGGAACAGAAACATTAAATCTGCTGGAAGGTAGGATAGGTGGAACCCTTGGAGACATTGGTGTGGGCGAAGACTTTGTGAATAGAAACTCAACCGCACGGGAACTGTCCCAAAGAATCAATAACTGGGATCTCGTCTTGTTGGGAAGCTTTTGCGCAGCGGGGGAGGCCGCCAGCAGAGTGAGGAGACAACCCACAATGTGGGAAAGGGTGTTTGCCAGCTGTTCCTCGGACAGGGGATTACTGTCGAGAACATATAAGGAACTCAGAGGGATCGGACCTCCCAAATTTGGAGACCCACCCCGAAAATGGGCGTCTGGGATGAATGCACATTTCTCAGATGGGGAAATACTAATGGCAAATAAATATACAAAAAAATGTGCAACATCACTGGTCATTCGAGAGATGCAAATTGGGGCAACACTGAGATGCCATCTCACCCCAGAAAGAATGGCTACTATTAAGAAATCGGCTAATAACGAATGCTGGAGGGGCTGTGGGGAAGGGGGGGCCCTTCTTCACTGTTGGTGGGAGTGTCGACTGGTACAGCCACTGTGGAGGTCGGTGTGGAGATTCCTCGGAAAACTGGGGTTGGGGGTCCCATTTGACCCAGCTGTTCCCCTTCTGGGCATCTTCCCAGAAGAGTTGAAGGCATCGTACCGCGGCGATGTGTGTGCGCCCATGTTTATAGCAGCACAGTTTGTGGTAGCCAGATCTTGGAGGCAGCCCAGATGCCCATCGGCTGAGGAGTGGATAGGAAAGATGTGGTGTTTTTATACAATGGAGTGCTGTTCAGCCATGGAGAGGGATGAACTGGAGACTTTTGTGGGTGGATGGATGCAACTCGAGAAAATACTCATGGGTGAAATAAACCAGAAGCACATGTGTGGGCATCGTGTTGTCTCTCTGGTGTGGGGGACTGGGGGAGTGAATGGGATCCGAAATGTACAATAGACATGGTGAATCAAAAAGAAACTGGTCAAAAGGAAAGAGAGACTGGAATGGGGAAAAGAAAGAAGGGAAAGGGAAAAAAATTGTATATATATATATATATATATATATATATATATAGGATGGTTAAGATAGATGCACTACCATTTTTACTTGGTTCATTGAGGAGTAAGGTTTGTGCCAATAATGTTTGGACAATTGAATGCTAATGTCTGGTGTCCTGAATAACTAACTTAAAGATAGTAATACGTAATGTATTGACCATTGTTACCCTCCTATTATGTTTGTTTGAAAATTTGTTCTTCTTTTGATTTGTTTTGTTTTTTCTTCTCTTTAAAATAAAAAAAAAAAAAAAAAAAGAGTGCTAGTCTGACCTGTGTGGTTCAGATAAAGATTATAAAACAGCAATCCAACACATTCCCCCACAGAAAATATCATACAGGACCAATATTAAATAACATAATAAAAAAGAAAAATAGTTCAAGGGAGCAACTGTGAAAAAATCCAAAGATACAAATGTATTTGAAAAGAGTCTTACTCAAATCAACAGATAGTACTACAGTACTATTTATGAAGTGGTTAAAGAAAATGAGAAAAGTATGATTCAGTACCTAAGGCCATAATATCAACCTTTCTGTAATCCCAGCAGCACTTTCCCAAACAAAATATTATTTAGAAGCATAATATATAAAGCAAGTTAGAGAAGCAGGGTGGCAGACAAAGTGCAAGTTTTGAAATCTTATCACTACTGACCCTGAGTTAACTCCTTAGAACCAAAACATTGTGGATGACACTGTCCTAACAGATGCTAGAGAAAGGTGGCTACCAATGTGATGCAGGAGAGAAAAGACACTCCAGTAGTGCCATAACAGGCATTCTCTCACTACTGCCCAGAATACCACTGAGTTCTATGAACATGGGGCATCCTACCAACTGCCTCCCCTTCATTCTCCATGTGGGAACCCTCCTACACCCAACAAACAGCTGCTGAGGGCTATGAACCCTAGGAACCACAAAGTTTACAGACTGGATAGCAGCACTTGGTCAGAGTCTGGTGCAGGTGAATTGAAGAACAGCAATATAACCAGAGAGGGTTGCAAGGTGTGATAACCCTAAGCAGCATAGCAAGAGCAGACATAAGAAGCTGTAGGGATTGTTGCAGAAGGAAAAAGACAAGGATTAAGAAGTCCCATTCAGAAATTAGCAGAAGGCCAGGTACCTCAATAGCTAAATGCGCTCCCCCACTTTCAACACAGTTGAAGGTATCCAATCATAAAACAGAGGCAAAACAAACTCTGGCTGGCCACACCCACAGAAACACAACTGAAAACAAGCAGTTTTCAGAGAGAAGAAAGCAGATTCAGTGGTCAGTCCAGACCCCAAGGCCTCTTCACTCACTGGCAAGAGAACAATCAACAAAAGCACCACTAAATGCATCCAGCCTCCTGCACTCAATCCACAGAGGACTAGAACACAGCCCCCAACAATATGTGAATGTATGGAGAAGACAACACTATTGAAATGCTGACTGCAATATGGGTAGGACTGAAAGGACTATATGCTTTTGTGTTTTTGTATATGTGTGTTTCAGGGGTTTTTTTTTTTCTTTTCTCTCTCTTTTCTCTCTGCTTTCTTTTCTTTTTCGCTTTCCATCTACATTATTGCTTTAGTTTAACTAGTATCTTTCAGGGGCATGTTCAGTTATCCCTCACCAAAAATTGTGTATAGAAGATTCAAACACAAGTTTTATCAGCATGTTAATTCATTCTGATCATTTCGCAAATTCTCTGAATATACATTTATGTTCCCCTCCTTCTCCCTTTTTCTAGCCTCTCCAAATGAGCTCTCAAATCCCTCTCCACCAGCTCTCCACTCTATATATAAAAATAAGATCAACAAAGTTTTATCTCTTTTCTTTCATTTATTTGCTATTATCTTTTTCTAGATTCCTTCTTTCCAAACTATTCTCTTCCTTTTCTTCTTCGTTTTCCTTCCCTAATCATATATCCCAGCCTACTTGTCATCAGTATTATATCACATTCTTTCTAGGTTATTGAAAAAAGGGTGAAATCTTAAGCCAAGTTGTAAATTACATGACCAACATATGAGGGGATGTGTGGATGCTTATATAACCAATAGTGGTACTCTATATCCAACACAGGAACTGAGACTGATCCCATTAGGTTGAGCAGGCTGAAGAAACATACAAATACCAAAACATAGCCAAAGCCCTGGTAACACATCACGGAAAACATACGCTAACTAAAGATTTTTTCTTTAGTGGCAGAGCTTTTCTATCTTAACCGAGACAACACTCGACACAAAAACAATAGAAACCTTAGAAAATAACACCACCAGATACCTCCAAAATTTCTTAATTCTTCAAAACCTGATCTGGCAGACATTGAAGCACAGGCAAAAGACTCAAAAACCAGAAAGATAAAATGTTTTATGAGATTAAAGAAGAAACAAATAAATACCTAAGTAGTTCAGTGAGCTCAGAGAGGATGTCAAAAAATACATGAGTGATTTAATGTGCAAAGTATTTAATGAGCTCAAAGAAGACACAAATAAAAGCTTAATGAATTAAACAAGATAATATAATAATGACCATTTCAGTAAAGAGTTAGAGATAATCAAAACTAATCAAGCAGCAATCCAGGATATAGAAAATGCTATTGAAAGTATAGGCAGCAGAAATGACCAATGTGAAATGAAAGTGTCAGAATCAGAAGATGAGGTTGATGTAGTGGATAAAGTACTCAGTAAAACCTAAAACAAGACTCCATGAAACAGAATCCAAAAGTTGGTAGATGACTCAAAAATGCCAACCTAAGAAATATAGGGTTATAGATTATAAGATGATACAAAGGTATAAAAAGTTTTTATACCAAAATCATAGCAGAAAATATTCCAAATCCAGAGAAAGAATACAACTTCCAATTAAACAAGGCATACAGCAGCCTATAGAACAAATACCAGAAAAGAACTTCTCCACAACATAACATAGGCAAAATCCCAGATTCCAGCACAAAGAAAGAATACTAAAAACTGTTAGGGAAAAACACCAAGTAACTCATAAAGGCAAGACCTATCAGAATAACAGCAGGTTGCTCAATGCAAATCTTAAGGTCAGGAGAGCTTGAAGCACAATTTTTCAAACCCTAAAGAAAACTTTAAATACAGATTAATATATCCAGAAAAATAATCTTTCAAAATTGAGGGATTAATAAAATGTTCCATGAAAAGGGCACATAAAGACATTCATGAACACCAAACCAGCATTGAAGAAAACACTCAAGGGATCCTAGACAGAGAGAATAAGGCGAACATTGTCAAAGAGCCCAAAGGAAAGAATATGTCTAACTGGGGAAGTAATTTTAAAAAGAGAAAAATAAATAAATCAGCAATGGAAAAATAATGCAATGACAGAATTCAGTAAATATCTTTCAGTAATAAGTCTCAATGTAAATGGCCTTAACTTTTCAATCAAAAGACACAGACAGGCTGATTGGATCAAAAGTCAAAATACAACTACATGTTGCATACAAGACTCATGCTTCATCCACATAAAAAAAAAAAAAACACTTAAAGTGAGAGGATGGAAAAAAGGTACCCCATGCAACGGGAGCCTGAAAGCAATTAGAAGTAACTATTCTATTTTCAGACAATATGGACTTCAAGCCAAAACTGATCAGGCCAAAACTGATCAGAAAAGAAAAAGGATTTCACACTTCTAAAGGGGAAAGGTCAACAAGAAGAGATAACAATTGTAAATAAATATGCTCCAAATTCCAGTGCCCCCAATTTCATAAAATAAATGCTAACAAACATAAAAGTTCAAATAAACATCAATGGAATCATAAAGGGAGACTTCAATACCTCACTTTCACAAATAAACAGGTTACCCAGACAAAATATCAACAAATAAATATCAGAGTTGAACCACACTATCAAATAAATGGATTATTACATATCTACAGAGAGTTTCATACAATAACAACAGAATGCACATTTTTTTCTCAGCAGCATACAGTATATCTCCAAAACAGACCACATCTTTTTTTTTTTTTTTTTTTTTTTTTTGTGGGTACCGGGGGGTCGACCTCAGGACCTCGCGCGCCAACAGGCACCCGTGCCGCTGAGCGATATCACCGGCCCCTTTTTCGTATGTGGGATCCGGGAGTCGAACTCGGGCCCTCGCGCTTGCAAGGCAGGCGCTTACACCACTGAGCCATCTCACCGGCCCCAGACCACATCTTAAGACATAAATCATGCTTAAGTAAATACAAAAGAATGGAAATAATCTCCTGCATATTATTGGATCATAGATGAATGCAACTAGAAATTAACAGCAACAGAAACTGAACAAATGTGGAGATTAAATAATACACATTTTTTTCTCAGCAGCATACAGTATATCTCCAAAACAGACCACATCTTAAGACATAAATCATGCTTAAGTAAATACAAAAGAATGGAAATAATCTCCTGCATATTATTGGATCATAGATGAATGCAACTAGAAATTAACAGCAACAGAAACTGAACAAATGTGGAGATTAAATAATACACTTTTGAATGATGAATGGATTACAGAAGAAATCAGTGAAGAAATTTAAAAGTTTCTACAATCAAATAACGGCACCACGACATACCAAAACTTATAAGACACAATGAAAAGAGTTCTAAAAGGGAAGTTTATAATTATGAATGACTACATTTTTAAAAAAAATTGAGCAACTCCAAATAAATATCCTAAAAATGCACCTCCTAGAAAAACATGAGCAATCCAACCCAAAACTTGAGGAAGAAAAGAAATTATAAAGGGCAGGGCAAAAACGAATAAAATTGACACTAAAAATATATAAAGGATCAATTAATAAGAGAGTTGGTTCTTTGAAAGGATAGAGAATATAGATAAAATCTCAGAAAACTTCCCCAAAAAGTCAAAGAAAACAGTATCAATGCAACTAGAAATGAAAAAGACTAATGTCACAAAAGACACCACTGACATCAAGAAGAGTATAAGAAAATGCTTCCAAAAATTACACTACAAAAACTAGAGAATCTAGAAAAAATGGATAAATTCATAAATACATATGAATTACCAAGACTGAGCCAAGATGATATAAAAACACTGAGCAGACCAATAACAGACAATGAAATAGAGGCAGTAATAAGAACCCTACCAACTAATAAATGCTCAGCCCCCACTGAATTTACCTGCTGAATTTTACCAGAACATCAAGAAAGAGCTAATGCCAATATTCCTCAAGTTCTTCTAGGACACTGAAAGGCAAGAAACACAACCAAATTCATTCACTGAAGGTAGCATTATCCTGACACCATGTCTGGAAAAGGACTCAACAAGAAAAAAATACTACAAAACAATTACCTTAATAAAAATAGATGCAAAAATCCTCAAAAAGATACTTGCAAAATGAATACAAATCACTAAAATGATCTTAAAATATGACCAAGTTGGCTTTGTCCCAGGGATGCAAAGATGGTTCAACATACATAAGTCAATGAATGTAATACAACAATAAATAGAAGTGAAGTTAAAAATTACTTGGTCATCACAAAAAATGCATAAAAATCCTTTGACAAAATACAGCATTCATTCATGATAAAAAAAAATACCCTGACAAAAACAGGTATAGAAGAGCCTCACCTTAAACTGATGAAAGCCATTTATGACAAACCCACTGCAAACATACTAAATGGAAAAAACTGAAAGTATTCCCACTAAAACCTGAAACAAGAGTGTCCACTCTTGCACACTCTATTCATTACAGTACTTGAAAATTTAGGAAAAGCAATCAGGCAAGAGTAAAAAATAAAAGGGATTTGAATAGGAAAGGAAGAAGTCAAACTATCTATCTTTGAAGATGACATAGAAGATCCAAAAAACTCTACAAGAAGACTCCTACAATAAACAATTTCAGGGCTGGTGAGATAGCTCAACGGCATAAGCACCTGCCTGGCAAGCGCGAGGTCCTGAGTTTGACTCCCAGTTCCCACATATGAAAAAAAGGGCCGGTGATATCGCTCAGTGGCACGGGCACCTGCTGGCACTCAAGGTCCTGAGTTCGACTCCCAGTACCCACAAAAAAAAAAAAAAAAAACAAACAAAAAAAAAAACAATTTCAGCAAAGTGGCCGGATACAAAATAAAGACACAAAATCAAAAGCATTCCTCTACCACACCAACAATGAACCCACTGAAAAAGAAATCAGGAAAACAATCTCATTCACAATAGCTTCCAAAAAATTAAATACATAGGGATTAACTTAACCAAGTAGTTAAAGACATTTATAGCAAAAAACTATAATGCTCTGAAAAAAGAAATTGAAGAAGACATGAGAAAAATGGAAAAACATCCCCTGTGCCTGGATTGACAAAACCAATACTGTCAAAATGGTCATAATACCAAAATTATATAGAGATTTAATGGAATTCCAATCAAAATATAATCAACATTTTTTCACAGATCTAGCAAAAACAATTCGATAATTTATATGGAAGTGTGGTAGGACCCCTCCAGACTTGTCAGCGTGATATCAGCACTGTAGTGATATCAGCCTCTGTGTACGCATATGTAGTTCCAATGTAACTCTGTAATGTAAATCATAACCAACCAGACTGTAGAATGTTAATGTATGACCATATAAGGGAAATAAAGACACGAAAACTGTATAAAAGGGTGCAACCATGCCATGTTCAGCACTTGGCCTTTGGATACGAATCTGTTGAGTCAGTGCAGGCACAAATAAAGCTGCTTCATGGGAAAAAGGCCTCGGTGTTGTATCTCTCTATACAAAAGTCTTGCAGCATTTCTGGGGACTCATGGCCAGGATTCGGAGATGGTGTATTTCCACCTCCTTTATCAGTGGAGTCTGAACCTTGGAATGCTGGGAGACATGACCTTGCCTGGCACCAGTGGACCATTTGATCTGTAGGGGAGATTGGCCCCTCCTGACATGCTGGGGCAACAGCTCCAGATGCACAGTGGAACCTGGAGGCCCAGGAACCAGTTCAGGGAGTGCCATCTGCCAGATTTTGTAAGACCCGGGTTTGATGTAGTAGTCCTGCCCTTAAAGAGGCAGACAGGGAGACTGATGACCTCCTAGAGTTGCCTAAGTAAGAAAAAGAAACCACAACTCTCAGGAACTGAGCAGTGGATTGGAGTACTAGAGTTGCCTGAATGAGTTTCATTGAAACTGAAACCAGAACTCTCAGGAACTTGGGGGCAGCCTGGAGTACTGGAGTTGCCCAAGTAGTTCTACAGGAATGAAACCTCAGCCCCAAGATGCTGGGTGCTGGGTGGCAGGTTGCATTCATTGTGTGTTTGCATGTGAAAGAGATAGACAGTGGACAACAGAAAGGTTCTGACCTGACCACAGGGCTGAAGAGAGTGTTGAGTCCCAGGCCTCAGTTCCATGGTGATCCTCATATGGCTAAGGGTGATGATAGGCCCCCAGGAGCTCTGCCAGTGCTAAGACATGTCTGAAATTTCTCCACAAGGAGAGCGGCCGGAGATGGATGAAGCGAGTTTGCAACCCTTCCAATTAAAACCCTTCCCCTTCCCTCCTCCCTCTCTTGTGCATGAAAATTGTCTGTGAGGGGTGGTGGAAAGCAGAGTAAACTGGCTCCCCTAGAGTGTATGTTAAAGAATTTTAAGAAGGCATATTCAGGTGACTATGGTGTTAAGCTGACCCCCAGAAAGCTCCAGACCTTCTGTAAAATTGATTGGCCATAATTGGGATGCAATGGCCAGCTGAGGACTCACTTGATGAGATAATTAGCCAAGTGCTTAGGGTTGTTGTGGGGGACCCCAGCCATCCTGACCAATTTCCTTACATTGACTGTTGGCAAGATATCTCCCTGTGCACTGGAGATTGAGCCTTGGGCCTTTGGGACAAACAGAATGAGAAATAAATGTGCTTCCCAGTTAGGACAGGTTAAGTAATCAAGGGGTTCAAGGAAGGAAATATCCCCTGATAGTCCTCTCAGACTGATGTTAAGGACTTGGGGCAACATCCTGATGGGTTTCTGCCCATATGAAAGCTGTTTAGTCATCATGACAGCATCCCAACATGGCGGAGAACCTGAACAACAGCATATCACCCACTTCCTCCTTCTTCCCCAGCCCAAAACAGACTTCCTTTCCCCTTTTCACGCGTGTGCCAAAAAAACCACCAATCCCCTTCCCTTACATCACCTCGCTCACCCCTTCAAACTCCTCCCCCAGCTAAACTCAATAAATGCTTTGTCCCACAGCCTCCTCCTCAGAGGGTCTCTTGCACCCTACTGCAACCCACCCAGGCTGGCAATAAAGGCTTCCCTCAATCTCTTTCTTTTGTCTTTATTCGTGCCAAACCTAACACATCCAACTGAAGAAAAACAAAAAGAAAGCTAACATGATAAAGTATTATTGTTTCATTTGGCCAGAAACCCCCATCCTCACCTCATCCATCTTCGGGCCAAAGTTCAGATCAGAGAACTGGGCATGTCAATTGTTGATTGAATTTGTTAATGATAAAAGAGATCTGTCTCAGGAAGAAATACATTATGCCCTGTGTTGTTGACAGTGACCTGTTGTCCTATTTCTCTAAAAACTTTACTTAACAAGAAAAGAGAGGATTCACCTCCAGTTCCCTCCTCCACATGGGATCCTCTGGAATCCCTACCCCAAGGCTATAACCCCCAACACCCCAGGAGGACGGCTCCACATCAACTGGATCTGGTGCAGGCCAAGGAAGGCCCAACTCCTGGTGCCATGGCTGCAGCTGCATGAAGGGAAAAAGACTGCCCTTTTCCTCTGGTCAAGAGAAAATTGGAAAGGCGCAACTGCCTCCATCCCAGTAAAAACAGAGTCAATCATAAAATGTTCTTGCTGTGGTGTGAACGCCAACCCAGAGTCACAATAAGAGTCCATTATTGCATATCTTGGCTAATTGATAAATTTACTTTTGGCTTCCAATTTAAGTTGGTATTTTTTATCCAATTAATATGCTGAAAACATTTCTTATTGATTGCAAATTCTTAAACTACAGTTACGGGGTTAACTTGCTTTTTTCTCTGCTTTCTGCAGGTGTTAAAATAAGAGTACTAATTCAAGGTTACTTGGAAGTCTGTTGATTGCCAGTCAAATTTAAAAATGTAGCTAACAATCTGAGACCAAAGGAAAAGAAGAGAAATATAACCAAAATTATAGAAAAATAATTTTAAATCAAAATCTAGGCTAAATATAAAAAAGGGACAATTCAAATGCCTTTTAACTTTTTTCTCTTGGTTACTAAAAAAGTAGGGAGCTGGAGAGTAGAAGAACCTAGTGCTTCCCACCACGTGGTAGGGGGAGGGAAGGCGCATGGCCTTTGCTTTCCTTATGTGATCTATAGTTAAAGTAAAAGTTGATTTTTTTTCTCCAAAAGTAAATTATAAAATAAAAAGACAAAACCTCAATCCCCCCTCCTATTTTTTCTGGTTATAAGTCCCTAGTAAGAGTTTTTCCTCAACTATCTCCTTACTGGAGTGAGTTTATCACAAGAAATGTCTATGTTAATTGGTCACCCCAAAAAGTTCTGACTAGTCAAATTATAATGAACCTACAACAGATTATTATAGCTATAGCTCTGCTTGGCCAATATTTCTAAGAGTGCATTTTAATCCAAAAGTAATTATTGCTCTCAGTCCCATATTGAACTTGAGTTGGAAGAGGTGAGCCCGGTCTCAAAATGCAAGTAAAACCACTACCTGGTTGCCCCCAGACTGACACCGGCAATGGCTGCCACTGCCAGGGCGAGGAGGACCATAATCCAAAGGAACCAGAAAGTTGACAAAGCTGTTCATTGGTAGTCTGAGCTTGGAAACTACAGATGATAGTTTAAGAGAACATTTTGAGAAATGGGGCACACTTACAGATTGTGTGGTAATGAGAGATCCACAAACAAAATACTCCAGGGGTTTTGGTTTTGTGACTTACTCTTCTCTTGAAGAGAGGGGTGCAGCAACGTGTGCATGACCACACAAAATTGATGGGCATGTAGTGGAACCAAAAAGAGCTATTTCTAGAGAGGATTCAGTAAAGCCTGGTGCCCATCTAACAGTGAAGAAAAATTTTGTTTGTAGTATTAAAGAAAATACAGAAGAATATAATTGAGATACCACTTTGAAAAGTATTGAAACCATAGAAGTTATGGAAGATAGGCAGAGTGGGATTTGCTTTTGTAACTTTTGATGATCATGATACAGTTAATAAAATTGCTGTTCAGAAATACCGCTCTATTAATGGAAATAATTATGAAGTGGAAAAGATCCTTTCTAAACAAAAGATGAACTCTGCTGGATCAAGGAGATCATGGATCCAAAGAGATCATGGATCCAAAGTTACCAGGTGGATCTGGTAACTTTACGGGTCATGGAGGAAACTTTGGAGGTGGTGGAGGGAATTTTGACCATGGTGGAAACTTTGGTGGAAGAGGCTATGGTGGAGGAAGTGGCAGCAGAGGTTGTTATGGAGAAGGTGATGGTAAATATAATGGATTTGGGTGTATGGTGGAAAGTATGGCAGTAGTCCTGGGAACAGTAGTAGATGAGGCTATGATGGTGGGGGACCAAGATATAGAAACCAAGGTGGAGGATATGGTGGTTACAATGAAGGAGAAAATTTTGGTGGTGGTAACTATGGTGGTAGTGGGAACTATAATGATTCTGGAAATTACAGTGGACAACAGCAATCAAATTATGGACCCATGAAGGGGGCAGTTTTGGTGGAAGACATTCTGATAGTCCCATGGTGGTGGTTATAGATCTAGTGGTGGAAGTGGTGGATAGGGTAGCAGAAGGTTTTGAAAAAACAGCAGAAAAGGGCTACAGATCTTAGCAGGAGAGAGTGGGGGGTTGTCAGGAAAGCTGCATGTTACTTTGAGACAGTCATCCCAAATGCATTAGAGGAACGTAAAAATCTGCCACAGAAGGAATGATGATTCATAGTCAGAAAAGTTACTGCAGCTTAAACAGGAAACTCTTCTGGTTCAGGACTGTCACAGCCAGAGTTTGCAAAAAGTGCAGCTATTGATTAATGCAATGTAGCATCAATTAGATGTATATTCCTGGGGTCTTTTATCTGTTGTAACTTTTTCTTTTTCTTTTGCTTTTCATTACATCAGGTCTATTGCCCTGTAAATTGTGGTAATAGTACCATGAATAAAAAATTAAGGAACTTTGACTTTTCAAAAATAAAACTAAAAGTAATTGTTTGTGTGTCTGTGTCATTTTGTTCATTGGTTTAAGGCACCTAAAGCAATTTCATTTTTCTTTTTATTTTTCTCTGGCTTTTTTGGCCTCCCACATAAAAACCAGTTATCTAGGGTTTTAGAAACAGCTAAATCCACTTAAAAGGTTACAGGATGATGGTTGAGACTTCGAAGTCACATGGGACTTACAAATAGAAGCCTTAGAATCTGAGAATAAAAGGCTATACATGATTTAAACTGTGTATGTTTCTATATGTGAAACCTAAATTATATGTTCTACTTTGGTTGCATTATAGATAAGTAGACACTCATGATATTAGCTCAAATGCTTGTGGTTCACATAGCTTAACAGTAGACTAATTTAAATAAGTTGATAAGAATAAAGGTATTTTAAAGGTTGCTGACATTTCCATCTGGATTGTTAGATAACCTAGATAACCAAGATAATTCCAAAATTAATTTCAAAAATGTAATGCCTGTAATTGTCTGTGTGCAATAACTTAAGAGATTTTCCTTGCTCAAAGATAATATATAAAATAGTTTAAAATGTCAACTGTTATGATGAGTCACCTAAAGCAATTGTTAAGGTAACTAAGTGGATACTCCCTTGAACTTGGTGGACCACTGGACAAAAGTCCTCTCTGTGGTTGAAAAAGCAGCTGCCTACACCAAAATCTGCCCAGTTTCTCCACTGATGGGTGGCTTGTACAGTTTCCCCAGAATCGTATGGTGGCACACCCCAACAGTTACTAAATAAATTATTATGATATATTTATGCTGGTTGAAAGTGAAAGGTTGAGCTTTCTGTGCCTAAAACAATGAGGTTTTCTGATTCAGATGCTTTTGGTTAAATTTACATCTATTGGCTTTGATTAAATAAACATTTTGTTATTGTAGAAAAGAGATACACTTGCATTGGGCACTAAATCTGTATGTGGTCATTAACACTGTTTCCTAAACTTATAAGAGTTCTAAAGATGTCTTTTAATTTTTTTTTTTTTACCAGGAATCAAACTCAGGACCTTGTGCTTGTGCTTGCCAGGCAAGCGCTTATGCCGCTGAGCTATATCACCAGCCTGTCTTTTAATTCTTGTCAACACAGAATTTTTAAAAATTCTGTATAAACCTGTAAAAATATCTAAATTTTGCCATAGTAAAAACTAAGTAAATATATGTAAAGATTCTATATAGTTGTGATACAAATTATTGCTAACCACATGGTATATTAAATAACTTCATGCTTTCCCCAGGTGTATAGGTCTTTTTAAGATGCAGGACTGAAGAAAGACACTTTACCATACTGCTGACCCCAAACTACAGAAGTTCATGATGAGGGACTTTTTCAGGTTTATGTCGATGTGACTGTTATATAATTCTGTTAAAATAGTTTGATGTGCCTACATTTTATACAGCTGTGACCATGTCTTTATAATGATTAGAGATTAGGCATTAATAACCTTAATAACCAGTAATGTATATCTATAAAACAAGCAAACACATTCTACTTAAATATCACTCTGGTAACAAAAAGTGGTTAAAAGAGAAGACATTAGGTAAAAGTTTCTGTAAGTCATCTAATATTTTGTAATTGGAGGAAGATACCCAACAAAAATGTCATTTTATACCAAGATAAAAATTTAAATGTTTGAGAAATAATAATGAAAACCTAATTGTTCCAGTAAAATGATGTCATCGTGATTGTTGTAATAATGTGTTATGCTATCCTTGATATCAAATTGTCTCTATAAAATTTATAAATGTTATTTGTTAATATTCACTAGGGATTCAACTTCTAAGACAACTATGATTGGTAAGAAAAACTGTTCCTTGGTCATACTATATATTTCAAGGTGCTTGATATCTAGATAAGTTCATAAGATTAAACCTACTGCTCTCACTGCAGTACTGTTTTAACTGACCTCCTGGGTATTCAACAAATGAGGTTTAGGGACTAAAGCTAAAGGGGTAACTGTGCTAAGAGGACAGTCAATATTTTGGCCCTGCCCTCCAAGGTCAACAAGGACCCAGGATAAGAGGAGATCTATCCTACAAGACCCTACAATTTTGGTAAGTCAATCAATGTCGTGAGCAAGGAGATTGTTAGACCCCAAAGAACAGGAATAAACAGAGATACAGTGTACTAAAAATCAAGGTCACTAAAGAGGGAAATATCTTCTATGCTTCCATAGGAAGCTAAATGGTCAAGCAAGAACATGACCCATCCTGGTGATTAACACTGACAGAAGATCTGAGGGGCTCAACACATGGTCCCACAAATAACCCTTGGGAAGCTTTAACTGACCTTGATATTTGGCAAAAAAAAAAAAAAAAAGGTTAATTTTGATTAATACTGGCCTCACTTTAACTTGATCTTAAACACCCAGCAGAAAAGTGTAACCAAAGATGTAAAAGTTACAGTAATGTAGACTAGAAATAAATAGGGAGCTCCAATCACTAACCTCTGCTGG
Organism: Erethizon dorsatum; assembly: GCA_028451465.1. Lineage (NCBI taxonomy): Eukaryota > Metazoa > Chordata > Mammalia > Rodentia > Erethizontidae > Erethizon > Erethizon dorsatum. Next base: position 58,779,166 of record CM051825.1, on the reverse strand, counting down.
CAGTTTCCAGCCATACTGTGAGATAGGTCTGAGAGCCAGGTGGGTCAAAAAGCCAACTGGTTACAACTGTCCTTGCATTCTAGTGCTCATGCTTTGGTCATATATGCTTTAAAGTTCATTTGTTTTTTTTCTAGACACTGCCCTTACCAAACCATCTCCCCCACCTTAACTGACTGACGTGCTGCAGATGAAGAAACACAACAGGAGAATAAACTTCTGCTCACAAGAGTTTGAAGAAAAAAGTATGAAGATGTGAGAGGGGGAATTGTGAGAAACTGCACCTGTGTCTTTTCTATCAAAGGATATAAACAGGAGTGCATCCATCTTAAATTTTAACCCCATGGTGCCCTCCTCCACCCCAGGCACCAGGGTTGCAGTTGTTATTGTTATTAGGAATGTTTGCAGCTTGGACTCCAGGGACACCCTGTGCCAAGGACATTCAGTTCCTGTGCCTCAACCCCCTTTGGCAACCCCGCCCAGCAACTCTTCAGGCTTTCCCCTTCTGAAATTCTCTATAGGTGAACCCCTCCTCTTATTAAGGGCATAAAGGGGATTTAAAGGAGCTTGGGAACTCATTGTGAGACAACAGATGCAGGCATCAGGCTCAGCCTTAGCCACCTTACACCAATGGGTTAAGGAATGATTGCCCATGAGTTTGACCACAGATGCTCACTCTTTCAAGCCAGAGGATACTGTGTGGGTAAAAGAATGGGATGTCCAACCCCTGAAACCCCTCTTGAGGGGCCCATTCACTGTTATCCTATCCACACCCACTGCAGTAATGGTAGATAGAATAGTCTTCAGGATTCACTACAGCAGAGTAAACCCGACATTTTGAGACTGGGAGTACGTCCTCAATTTGTCGGTGCCATATGAGCTGACAATGCGAAAGAAGCAGACCACAACCTCAGGAACATCATTAAAAGATGATGGTCCTGCTGTAATCACTCCAGCGGCTGACTAGGCTATGCACAGCAGAAGCCTGAGGATGCTGCCAACTGGTGACACAGACAGATGGCATCCTTTTGTGACTACCTGTAATGTACTACTACCCCTTGCTTTTAACTGTATTTGGGTCTCTAGCCCTGCTGTTTTCCATAGTCCTAGCAGAGACTCTAGCCCAGACCCACGTCTCTTCTTGTATGTGGGGAACCCAATGGGGGGACCAATGGCCATAGGAAGCTAGAGAGTTAGATCCCCATGAACCTTAAAGGGCACACCACCTCTACCTCAGAAGTCCAGCTTCTCAAGACCTCAATAATTAGAAGAAACTGTCTTGCCTGGTGGGGAGGATGGTTCAACATCTCTGTAGGGAATCTAACATGTCTGGGTCAAAGGTCCTACAACTCAACCATATGGAAGACCCAATGCTGGGGGGTGGCCCTGACTACTTTGAACCAAACCCTCACACTTTGTTCAACTTTTCTTATCTAAGGAGGGCTTGGGATGATGTCAACACAGACATAAAATGGTGGGTCCCAGACAGACTGAATTGGATATGCAAAAGAACCAAATATGCTGTACTTCCCCCAAACCGGTCAGGGTCTTGTGTATTAGGGACAATCCACCCATCTTTCCTTTTACTCCCACTTTCCAGGGGAGAACATCTGGGGGTCCAAGCGTATGGGGACAGGGAGAGCCATAGAAAATGACATACTCTGCAAATTGGCAACTGGAAAGACAACTAATGGCCCCCTGAACACACAATTCAGTATTATGGCAGAGGATGGGTCCTGGGGCTACCATAGTCCCATTTATACACTAAACTGCATAATTAGATTACAAGAAGTTGTGGAAATTATAACTAATGAAACTACCAAAGCTTTTAACTTGTTAGCCAAACAACAGACCAAAATGCACACAGATAATCTATCAAAACACTTGGCCTTCAAATATCTGCTTGCTTGCAAGGAAGGGGTTTGAGCAACTGTGGCCTACAAATAGATGATGAAGGAAAGGTCATAGAGGAGATTACAGATCAAAGGAGGAAAACTGCTCATGTTCCAATCCAGACCTGGAAAGATTGAGAACCCATGGAACTGTATGGGGCATATTTTTCAACTCTCAGGGGATTCAAAACCCTCATAAGTATTATACTCCTGATTTTGGGAACTTTGTTTGACCCTGCCTTGCCTGCCTCCCTTGGAGACATTCTGTCTCCAGCCTCTTTGAGACAACGGTTGAAAGAAAAACACCCGCATATGTGATGATATTATGGAAATATAAACCTTTGAACCAGGATGATGCTCTGTGACGCAAAATACAATGGGGTCCTAGCATCAAAGGGAGGAATGTAGTAGGGCCCCTCCCAACACTTTGGGGAGGGAACTTTTACAATGTAGTAATATCAGCCTCTGTGTACACATGTGTAGTTCTGATGTAACCCTCTAACATAAATCATACCCAAGCAGAATGTAGAATGTTAATACTTACCCAACGAGAATATAAAATGTTACTGTATGCTCATATAAGGGAGACAAAGACATAAAAATGGTGTAAAAGTTACAACTACACCATGTTTGGCACTCAGTTTCTAAATATGAATCCTCTGAGTCAGTGTTGGCATGAATAAAGTTGCTTCCTGGGGAAAAGGCCTTAGTGCCCCATCTCTCTACACAAAATTCCTGCAGCAGAACTAGAAAAGACTCAGAATAGCCAAAGCAATCCTGAGCCACAAGAACAAAACAGGAGGAATTACAATCCTAAGCTTCAAGTTATACCACAAAGCTACAGTAGTAAAAACAATGTTACTGGCACAAAAGCAAATGTGTTGACAAGTGAAATAGAATAGAGAGTGCAGAAACAACCCGAGGCATCTTGAGCCATCTGTTATCTGAAAGTGGGCCACTAACATATGCTAGAGGAAAGACATCCTCTTTAACAAATAGTGCTGGAAAAATTGGTTACCCATATGCAGAAGAATGAATCTAGACCCATATTTCTCACCCCGTACTAAAATAAAATAAAAATGGATCAAAAACCTAGATATAAAAACAGATACACTGAGTCTACAGAAAGAAAAAAAAAACAGTAAAACTCTTAAAGACATAGGCATAGATAAGGGCTTCCTTAACAGAATTCCAACTGCACATGACATACTACTAAGAATCAACAAATGATGGGCCGGTGAGACGACTCAGTGGCGTAAGCACCTGCCTGGCAAGTGCGAGGGCCCGAGTTTGACTCCCAGAACCCACATACGTAAAAAGGGCCAATGATATTGCTCAGCGGCACGGGTGCCTGCTGGCACGTGAGGTCCTGAGGTCGACTCCCAGTACCCACAAAAAAAAAAAAAATTGATTGGGTGTAGTGGCACACACCTGTAATCCCAGCAAGGAAAGGCTGAGACAGGAGGATTTCTGTGAGTTCAAGACAAGCCTGGGCTGCATAATTAGTTCAAGGCCAGCCTGAAATACAGAGCAAGACCCTGTCTCAAAAAGGAAATCAACAAATGGCATTATACGAAATTAAAAAGCTTCTGCACAGCAAACGATATAACCAATAGAGGGAAAAAATAACCTATAGAATGGGAAAAATAATTGCCAGATATCCCTCAGACAGAGGACTGATATCCAGAAAATATGAAGAACTCAAAAAAATTAGAACCACTAAATGAAGAGAGTCAATCAAAAAAATGGGCTATATAAATGAATAGACACTCCTCAGAAGTACAAAAGCCAATAAATTCATGAAAAAATGGCACCTTTGGCCATTAAAGAAATAAAATTCAAAATAACACTGAAATTCCACCTACTCCAATAAGAATTGTTATTATGAAGGACTCAAAAAATGCTGGTGAGGTTGTGGGGGGGAAAAGAATGCTTCTACATTGTTGGTCAGAATGTAAACTAATACAATCACTATGGAAATCATTACGACAATTCATCAAAAAGATAAAAATAGAAATTTTATTTGAGCAAGCTATACATTTCCTGGTATCATCCCAAAAGGGTTAAAGTCATCACACTACAGTGACACAGGATACCCATGTTTATAGCAGCACAACTCACAATAGCTAAATCATGGAAGTGACCTATATGCCCATCAACAGATGAATGGAATATATAATATATTATGTATATTATATTATATATTATATATATTTTCTACAAATAAAAATATAAATATATGGATATGTATTTTCATTTGTAGGAAAGTCAATGGATCTTAAGATCCTAATACTGAGTAAATCAGACACGGAAGGTAAAATAGTGTATGGTTTCTTTAATATGAGAGACCCAAAATATAAATAATTTGAAGAACAAAATAAAAGAAAAATTTTAGGAAATGGTCAGGTAAACTGTAGAAAAGGGAAGGGGATCTGGGAAAGGAGGGAGAAGGGAGGGTGGAGAGAAAAAGGGGAGTAAAAATTATTGAAATGCAATATGGATGTACCAATTCTCCATGATGAATATAATTACTCTGCATCACAACATATACTAATAATTTTTTATTAGTAGTAGTACATGTTTGCAGTATATAATGATTATATTCATCTTGAGGAGTTGGTACTTGTACATAACACATCTTAATAGAAAGTGGTTTGCTTTCTTGTTTCTTGTGGTACTGAGGATTGAGCCGAGGGCCTTTGTGCTGAGCTGCATCTTGGCCCATATTTTATTTTGACACAGATACTCACTAAGTTGTCTAGGTTGGTCTTTTTTAAGGTAAATAATATTTTCTTGCATGTGCACACATACACACATTACATATTCTTGGTCCATTCATTCATCAATAGGAAGTAAATGAAGAGAAGACAGGGCAAGTTTGCATCATCTTATGTATTCTTTTGGCCCAGCACTCAAGGTCCAACATGCCAGAATGCCCTCAATGACAGAAATTTTGTCTTTCTCCTCCTTTTTGAACACCACTTTATCACTGAGTCTTGCAAAAATTTGATGCTTCAAGAACCCCTGAAATAAACATAATGCTTCTTCCAAAGCTTGGATATATAACTGTATAGGTGACCCTTTAGTTAGCACATGGGTGGATGAATTACAGATGGATAGCTCAAAGATCCTCTCTAATTAGGTCCCATCTTTGACATGCCTGAATTGAAAGGTCAAAGGTTGGGTGGAAGTAGCAAATGAAACAGGAGAAACAAACAATGCTGGCTTTGATTCCCATATCCAAACAGCAATAACCTCTCCAGACATAATTTTCATTCTCATTCTGATCTCAGTGTCCATTTTGAATTCAAATACAAAACTGCATATATTCGTGAATGAGTTAGGGAGTTCATTATGTGACTTGAATCACTCTGCTTTTAATGGACTACCGGTTCTAACCCCTTTTCTTTATAGGTGAGTTCTGACATTCTGATGAAAGACAAGAATACATATCTAACAAGAATATCTTGCAAGAATACATATCTAGCAGCTCCCTGAAGCCATCCCAAACATTTGCAATCAATATAAACATAAGCCTTCTCTCCTCTGATTCAGAAAAGAAAACATAGATACTGTGAAGTATCAAAGGGAAATAACAATGGACATCATACGTCTTTTTGGCATAGCATACCTGCATGTAGTCAGGCAGCAATTCTGAAGTACTTATGCTTTTGGGTATTCTTATCAATAGTTCCCAAGGTTTTGTTTTTCTTGACTTCTAAAAAAGAGGAAGAAGCACATACACACACACAGACAAATACTGTGACAAATACACACAGACAAATACAGATATATATATTATATATATATATATAATGTAACCAGAGGCTACTTTAGCGCAGACATTCAGGGTGATATTAGATTATGTAACCAGAGATGTAATTTAAATGGCCAGGGAACCCCTCCATTGGAAATAGACCTTTAGGTCAGGCCCAAAGGATAAACAGGTACATGCTGGGCATAAAAAAGAACAGTATTACAGGTAAAAGTTACAGGGCAAAAGTTAAGAAACTGAAAGGAACCTGAAATATCAAGAAGGCTAGAGCACAGATAGGGTCAAAAAGAGTTAAGAAATTAGGAATCAGGAGGGTTCATTATTTATTAACTAATAAAGAATTGATTAAGCTACTGTACTGCATAAATCCCTGTATTATATCTTATTACGGAGTAAGAGAATTATGAAAGAAAAATAATTCAGTCTAACTTTGGGCTTTCTTCCTGAAAATGACCATTCCTGACTTGGTATCATGAGCTAATCATTAAGTATTGTTAAATTTTCCAAATGGCATTGATAGCCTGGCATACAAGAACTGCAACTCTGTGCAGTCACAATTTTTACAATAGCAAGATTTCACAGAAATAAAATGACCCCTTTGAGGCACATTCCCTAAATATATGGTATTATTACTAATTTCATATTGTCTCTTCTTACCCTCATAGTTAGGCTTCAGGTGGTAAGAATAAGGTCATTTGTTTGCATTTTCTCATATTTCTTTCATTGAAACAGGATATTTAATCTGAAAAGGCATTGTTATGCCTGGGAGGCAGAAAATAGACCCAGTGAGGTCAAATAATTTCCTCAAGACCCTATTAGTAAGGGCAAAATCAAGATTAGAGGCATGTATTCTCTCAGATCCACATCTTTTCTGTTTAAAGATGGGTCTCAAGATATGATCCATACAACACTTTGCTAAAATGCATATTCCAGGATCTTGTCTAGAGCTATAATCTTAAAATCTCAGAGCTCTTAAAAAATTTTTAGCGTATCCTTCAGTTTTTTTTTTTTTTTGTGGGTACCGGGGGGACGACCTCAGGACCTCGCACACCAACAGGCACCCGTGCCGCTGAGCGATATCACCGGCCCCTTTTTCGTATGTGGGTTCCGGGAGTCGAACTCGGGCCTTCGCGCTTGCAAGGCAGGCGCTTAAGCCGCTGAGCCGTCTCACCGGCCCATCCTTCAGTTTTTATGGCACTGATCAATACCAAAATCCTTCAGAAGAGTCCATTTTAAATAACTGTTATAATGTATTAAAATAAATGTCACTGATGAAAATCTATACCAGAATATTCAAACCAGCATAGTATATGATAATGAAAATCTAGAAATTACCCAAATTCCCATTGAGAATTGAAAAGAAAAATAGTATTATACATGATAGAATACCATACATGATAGGATACCATTAAAGCTATGATAATGAAAAATCTACAAGAACATATAAATTGGTAAATCTCACAAACATAACACTGTAAAAGTTAGTCACAAAATAGTACATACTATATGATTCCAGGTTTATAGTAAAAACACACAATTAATCCACAGTACTAGAAGTCAGGATGGTGGACATCCTTGTGATTGTGGGGCAAGTGGGGCCAATGGAGTGGTTAGAAAAAATACCAGATGGGTTCTGGGTGAGAGGATTGTGTACTGTTTCTTGATCTAAGTGCTGTTTTCAGGGGGGTGTTCAGTTTATTAAAATTCATTTAACAGTATTCATTTAACAGCTATGTAAACTTCTCTGTATCTATATTTGAATAAAAATAAGTTTTAAAAGATAACAAATACCACTCCTGAGTTTTAGAACAAAAAAAACTAGAGGTCAGTCTCTACTGGGCTACCCGTGCCCCTTACAAGCCAACTCCATGTACATGAGTGTTACTCCCCCTACATGCATCTGGCACCTCTCACCTTCTAGTCCTGACTTGGTCACCTCTGTTATTTTCTGGACAAGTCTCACAGAGCAGATTCATTATACTTTATTGTATTGATTGGTTTTGTTGGGTATAAAAGCAATATCTGCTCATTTCCCTCCCCACCAAATTAGAAAATACAGCCAAGCATAAAAGGAGAAACTCTATTCTACCAGCTCTCTCTCCTCAACCACTATATACGGTGTTAGTTTATTTCCTTTTTCCTGTGTACACTTCCAACAAAGTTAAGATGGTCTTACTGGTCATTTCATATCCTGACTTGTTTTCCTGGATATGATATTTTGAGCATTTCCTGAATTATCCCACAGGATTAGATTTAGAGGGTTTATTATGCATCAATTCTTCAGTAAGAGTCTATTGAACTCCCCTAGTGTTTAAGACCACGCACTGTGTACTGTTATGGTGTTAAAGACATATGAAATCTAGCTATGTGAACTATGTATATTTTATAGGCAAATAATAAATGTAAATTCCTTTAGAGAAGAAAGTCATGAACATGGAAACAACAACTAATCCTAGGAAACAGATAATTGGACATTCACTAGGGTAGGAGGGATTATGAGAAGAGATAACTCACAATGGTTGAAACTCTGTTGTGGTAGGTGTGGACCTTGGGCCAAGAGCACAATGGTCAAATGAAAACCTGTTAGAAATGCAGAATCTTAGGCCATGCCTCACACCTACTGAATCAGGATCTCCATTTTAACAATATCCTTGAGTGGTCTGTATGACAATTGCAGTCAGAGAAGCATTGGCCTAGACAGATTCTTGGTGATGGGTAAAAATCAGATACTTAGAGAATATTGAAGTGAAAAGCATTCCATGGTTTGGAGAGAGAACAGAAAAATAGTTTTGTAATCCAATATACTAAAATGTTTAGCAGGTTCTTTATTTACAGCAATGGGTCATTTGAAGGGACAATGAGAAAGAAAACTATGTTTACAAATACAGGTCGTATTGTGTTAGATTTTAGACAAAGAAATTTTCTCCTTATCTCTCCTGTATTGTAATGTGTGTTTATAAATTTTTCACAAATTCTTATTTCCAATACAGCTATAATTCTATAAAATTATTAACCTTAAGTGTGAGCAGCTTAGTATCTTGAACAGAAAACTTGGGAAGCTGATTGAAAATGCAGCTTCCTGACTCCATCCCCAACCTACTGACTCAGATTATCTAATGACAAATCTTGAAATTGAAAGTTTGGGAACCATGGTTGTTACACAGTGTCTAAGGACATAATTTATGTAAAAGCCACACTAAAATAAATTAAAACTTTCTTTAGGATTCTATTTCCCAATGTAAAATGGGGCCTAAGAATTCAATCTGTATTCATCCTTTTTTGTTTGTTTGTTTGTTTTCAAAGGAAATTTTATTGCACAATCATAAGTATTTTAAATGCTTAATCCATTTTTTAATATAAATATAAATTGTTAAGATAGAAAATAGCACTGCTCTAACGAATTGTCATGTAAGTATCTAATAAGGTTTTGTGTTTTGCTAATTTAATAAGGTCACATTTTTACTTGAAGTAGTGGTTTAGGAATCCCTCGTCTCCCCTGAAAACAAGTCAAACTGAAGAGGGACACCATATTCTTTCACAGGCTTCATGTAGCCCTTAGGAAATGGTGCAGATGTGAAGGAGTTTACAACATTGCCTTAGATACCCAAACCCATGATCTACAGCCCAAGAGGGAAGTTGCTAGTTGTAGGAAATAGAGTCCCCACCTTTATTCTGTATCCACAAGTCTCACGTATTGTTCATTTTTGGATGCTAGGGATTGAACCAAGGGTCTTGGGCATGCTAAGCAAGACCTCTACCACCGAGGCACATCTCTACCCCCATTCTATTCCCAAAATAACTCTTTTTGTGGGATGGGGTTCTTGAGACAGTGTCGCACTATGAGATTCAGGCTGGTCTCAACCTCACCCTGATCCTTCTGCTTCAGCCTCCCAAGTGCTGGGACTACAGGTGTGCCCCACACTATCCCTGGCTTATTCTCAGGCTAAATTTCCCAGTCTGGACTCAAACTTGTGATCTTCCTGCCTCAGCCTCCCAGAATGCTGGGACCACAGGTGTGCACCACCACACCTACCAAGGAGCCTAAGGTTTCAAAAAAGCTTCTGTCAGTGTGGCTCTAACTCTCCTGAGCAGGGAGGCCCAGAGAACCAAGGTGAAAGTCTGGAACCAGGGCTTGCCCACCTTAAGGTCCTGGGCGCCCCTGTCCCTCACCCTCCATTCTCTGAGCACTTCAGGTCCCTTTGCCTCTAAGACTTTGCCCTTGGATGGCCAAGAACACCGTACCTGCCATCTGCCCCATCCCGCCTTGGACTGATCATTTTCGGCACGGCTCAGACTCCAGGGTGCGCACGCACCCTCCTCTGTGATCTTAGCGCACCCTTCCGAGAAGGTTGCTCAGGTCAGCACCATTCATCACCTTCTGGCTTCACTCGCGCCCACCTTTGCACATCGTCCACTCCTGACGTCCTAACATTCGCTGCTAGTCTGTGGAGGGGGCCAGGTGCACTTGTGAGGCACAGACTTTACTGCTTCACTGCGAACCCGGGGTGTGCAACTTGTTCTGGAGCAAGCCGCCTGTGCCCTCAGGCATGCAGCAGGCACCCGCCACTGCGGTGGCCGGGGTCTCCAGCTTCACTCTCAGTAGGTCCACACGCAGCTCCTGCTGCAGTCTCGGGTAGTAGTTCTCCTCCAGCAGCGCCTGGCTCTTGGCCCGCTGCCCCCCGCGGCCTCTGGGCTGGGCTGGTCAGAGGAGCCGGTAGGCGAGGATGGCTGCACGTTGCCGGCTGGCCCTTGGCTGCCGAGCAGCAGCCACAGAACACAAGGCCACATCGCCGACGTGCGTGCGTGGCGGGCCATAGTGTAGGTCCAGCTTGGCCTGGCGTGTGCGATGGTCCAGCAGGTAGAAGGTGACCATGATGTTGAAGGGACGTTGCAAAAAGTGGTCCTTCCAGAGCCTCCGCGCCCGCGCCCACAGGCCATCAGCGGAGCTGGAGCCAGGCACTTGCAGGCCTTCGGGGCGCAGAGACCAGGGGTTCTGAAGGATAAGGGTGAGCCAAGGCCACTGAAGCAGAGAAAATGCGGGTGAGCACCTCTTCAGCACAGGCCAAGGTACACGGCTGCCACTCTGGGCTGACCAGATGCTGCCCAGCGTACACAATGGTCACCCCACCCCCGCCCCAGCCACCACCCCTAGTCTCACCAAAACTACCTTTTCCAAGGTCCCCTCTTCCTGCCCTCCCCTCAGTACAGGTAGAATCCAGGGGTGAGTGCCGCTGAGTGCACATTTTTTTGGGGGGTGAGGGTTGTTTTGTGTTTTTTGTTTCTCAGACAGGGTCTCACGAAGATTTCCAGGTGGGATTCGAACTGGTGATCCTCCTGCCTCAACTTCCCTTACTTACAGGGGTGTGCCACCATATCCTAGCTTGAAAGATTACCATTTTTCAGATTAGGCCTTGGATACAGATATGTAGATGAAGAATTAGGCCATTGTGGAAAGATTCTGGCCAAAGGAGTGATTGAAGTAAATATGATAAGGAAGGGATCTTGGAACAACAGTTCCCAGGCTTCTGGAATGCATGGTTAAAGTACAGAGCAGATCTGCAGGACAACAATCAGCAGAATTTAAAGCAAGTTTTTCTCAGAGATGTTTGCTTCAGCCATTGTGTCCCTTCTGCCCTGATCAGATTGCTTAAACTAGGTCAACATGTGTCACACCTAGCAAACCATCCTGTTCTTTTCCTGTCCCCTGACCAAAATTCCTACACAAATGTTGCAAATATTTTTCTTCTACATCTTTGTTCTCATGTCCTTGACTTACAAATAAATAACTGCAGAGGTCTCAGCTTGCAGCTGTGTTCCTGAGACTTTGGATCAGCCACTCTGGACCTCTCAGTGATTGAACTAAGTCTCATCTCCAACTAATCTTTTCATCCTTTACACTGCCACAGTCACACACTGTAACAGGCCTTGTGCTCTGCGCTGCTGCTGGCAGAGGTCATGGGTGGAGGAAGGAGGAACAGTAGCAAGGACAAGTAGGGAGAAGATGCTGTTGTGACTTGAGGATGGTCCAGTATAAACAAATGCAGCAGCTGTTTCTCCTTAGTGCAATGGCTAGAAGATATGCTTGAGGACAGGAAGAGAAAATTAACATCAGTCTCCAGGAAAGGGAGAAAATGAGTCAGCTTTTGTTTGAAGTTAGCTGTCTTTAAGTACCTGATGCAGGTAATTAAGGAGAATTGTTTCTGTGGAAAACTATGGCTCTTAATCCCCTCCCCTGGAGAGTTAGGTGCCTCTTAGAAATCCTATCAGAAAAGTAGGGCCCTAAGAGTAGAATCCCAGCTCAGACTCAACATCCACCCTTCCCAAACAACTGGCAGCGGGGGTGGGGTGGGAGGTGGTTAAGTAGGTACCTGTACTTATGAGACAGGAAGGTAGGGCATGGCTGGGAACGGATGTGAGACAAGATCCTGGAACACATATGCAGAACAGTTCCCAAAGCCCTGCATGTGGACTTCTCGTGAGAACTCAAGCAGGTTTTTGATAGGATGGCCTAGACCTGTTGTCAGCCTGAAGGAGGAGAGGGTGATACAAAAAGTACAGTCCATATTGAAATTTTGCCACCGTGTCCTCTTTTGCATGGTGGCCCACCTCCAGACTGTAGATTGTACTTCTTCTCCTGCTTTTACTTGCCCCAAACTCATTGCTCAGAGCCTGTTTCTTTTCCTGCCTTTAATAAAACTTTGATAGTGCTTGCACTTGTCTTGACCAATTCTTTGCTCAGGTGCTGACCACTGAGCTGTGAAACAAACACTGAGGAGCAGGGCCTGGTGGCACATACCTGTAAACCCAGCACTTGAAAAGCCAAGGTAAGAGTATCACCATGAGTCTGAGGCCAGCCTGGGCTACACAATGAGTTCGAGGACAGCCTCAACTACAGAGCAAGACACTGCCTCGTGTCCCCACTGCCAAATGAGTAACCAAGCAATCAACGAGCATTTGTAGAATGAGTGAACAAAAGGATAAATGGTAAAATGACTAACCAGATAACTTCAGAATAGCTCTTAAATGAAATGTATACATTATAACTACATTCTCATGCAAAAAGTAATGAATAATGAAATTAACTATAAAACTCACAATTGGTTGCAAGTAGCTTCTCTTAGAAAACCTGACTTGGATTTGATCAATATGCAACCAATAGAAACTTCTTACGAGATTAAATCTTTTCATTATGGGTGGGAAAATACTGTTTTGGTTACAGTAAACTGTAATTGGTGTCAGAGTTTGGGGGATGTTGGGAATCTCTTAGCAAAACACAATATGCCTCAGAATGAGACTGTGAACACTAGATTTGAAATTTCAGCTAGGTACAGGACTCTCAGAATTTATCAACAGGCCATTTACATTTTTGTTCAAGAAAAAAAAAAGAAGTGTGGATGTTATCTGGAATTTTCTCTAATAATCATCTCACAAAATAACAAGGGTAGAGGAGGTGAAAGTATAAGGAATTTGGAATGTGTTAAAGAAATGCATAAGATGACTGAGTATTTCTTCACATTAGCAGTGATAAATTGTACAGAACAAGAGGGAATTCAAGTCACTCTACTGAAACAGAATACTTTAAGTGTTGATAACAGACAACAAGCAGCCTCAGCACCCCATTTAAGCAAACTGCAGCATGGGGACATATAGACAGGAAGTCTCTTTACAAGTCTATGCTAGTCAGAATGTTTACCACTGTAAAGACAAAAACATACAACTCAAACTACTTAAGCAAAACTAAAATGAAGCCCAAAACCAACTCATATTACTGAAAATTGCACCTTTTTTTCTAGATTTATGGAAATTATGATTTAGGTTTCACAAAATGTTATGAAACACGCTATCCCCAACCTGCCACCCTGCTCTTGCCCAGCTTGGCTTCCCTTCCAGGATCCATGGAGTGTAAGGGTGGCTTTCAGCAGCTCCAGACCACTGTCTTCCAAGGTTCAATTCCAGCAAAAAATAGAGCATTTCCTCCCACTAACTCCTCAATTCATTTTAATTCAATTTGTCCATGCTAAAATAATTATTGAAGCTACAGAAACATGAAGTCACCCTGATTGGCTGGGCTTGGGTCATGTGCCCACACTTGAACCAATCAGGACAGTTATAACGTTCACACTCTGAAAGGTCAGGCTCATATGTTCAACCTCTGGCATCATGGGCAGAGCCTCTCCTAAGAAAAGAGAACTGAAAACATGGGTTAAAAGAGATCCCCAAAGAACACTTTGGGTTCTAGACCAGAGAAGGAAGAAATGGTCCCTAGGGAAGCAAAGACAAGAAATAGGTTGGTGACAACTTTTACAGGCAAATTTGACACCAATAATTACCTCAGTGTATTATATTTAACATTAACAAATGAAGGATGAATCAAAAAGTAAAAGCAGTCGCCCTTAGTGGGAACTGCAGTGCATCATTCCCTGTTGCTTAAAAACCATGAAAGGACTCTGATAAGCCTAAACTCCACAGTTGAGCTTATGAGGAATTTGAGGACATAACCTTGGTATCTCCCATCACTCTCCTCGTTCCTGCTCTTCAGTCTGTTATCTCCAGGCCTATGTATATGCTATTTTCTCTGTCCATCACACACCTACCATTTATTCTGTCTCCTTCAAACCGCCCCCATGAACCTCTCTTGGTGTAACTCTTACACATCATTCCAGTGCCCCCCTCACAGAAGCCTAGGCCTGTGTCAGCATCTGGTATCTGCAATAGCTCTGATCCCAATTTATAGAAAATGTTTAATTGTGTCTTTCCACAACTGTACATAAGTTCATTAAAGACAGAAAGGTGCCTTCCTCCTCCCCTACCCAACCCCACCCACCTTTTTTCCTTTTGAGGAAAAGAAAGCTCTAGGGAAAAATATTAGGTGCTTAGACAATATTTGTAGGATGGATGGATGCATGCCTAGATTAAAAATGATGGGCCGAAGATATAGCTCAGTGGCACAGCACCTGCCTGGCAAGCACAAGGTCCTAAGTGATTCCCAGTGCCAAAAAAAAAAAAAAAAAAAGAAAGGTGAAGCGTTCAGGAGGCTAAAGGGGGAGGATCACTGTGAGTTTGAGGCCAGTGTGGGCTACGTAGTGAGTTCAAAGCCAGTCTAAACTACATAGCAAGACCCTGTCTCAGAAAACAAACAAAAAAAATGAAAGATGAAAAATTATTATGAAAGCATGCATCAAAATATTTTAGCCCTATTAACTTACTCATATAGATGTATACAATAACATTTATATACAAATTATATATATTTTATATAATGTGCAATGTTTTGAAGGTTTACTCTGTATGTATCATAGTTCAAAGCTGTAAAGATACATCAGTGAAATCAGATTAAAATATGATGGAAATAGATAGTAAACATTATAAATAAGGTAACTAACATGTTAGAATATAGTAAGTTACATAGAAGAATACTGAACAAGGGCCGGTGAGATGGCTCAGCGGCGTAAGCGCCTGCCTTGCAAGCGCGAGGGCCCGAGTTCGACTCCCGGAACCCACATACGAAAAAGGGGCCGGTGATATCGCTCAGTGGCACGGGTGCCTGTTGGCGCGCGAGGTCCTGAGGTCGTCCCCCTGGTACCCACCAAAAAAAAAAAAAAAAAAAAAAAAGAATACTGAACAAGAGAAGGGACTCAGGAATGCTGAGCTAGTGGAATATATAAGAAGGTGGTTACAGTAGGTGGCATGAGAAGGTAGCATTTGAGCAAAACTTCAAGGGAGGGGGCAGAAGCCATATAAATATCTAGGAAAAAGGTGACCTAGGCAAAGGAGCAGCCAGTGGTTTGGCCCTGAAAAGAGAGCACAACTACATTAATACATATTTGCTGAAATGACCCAAAGTTCCATCATCTTGTTACTAAAGAAACAAAAACTACTTTTGACTAATTACCAAAAGATCATTTTATTCATGTTTAATTTTTTAATACAGAAATATCACAGATTTGCTGGAACTTTGTACCATAGTACAGTATAACTCCAGAGATTTTCCAATCAGCTTAAAACTTAAAATAGGAGAACTAAAAAGCAAGAACATTTTCAGCTACGGTGTGTATTGAGTTTACAATGTTCATTTGCATTAATTTATTCATCTGAGAATTTAATGAAAATGCCTTAATTACTTGGAAAGGCAAATTCCTATTAAAATTCAGGAAAGTTGTATAATAGCTATGATGACTTTCTCTCTATTATTGCTTTAATAACTGCAAACTTCAACAATTATATTACTATTAATGTCTATTTTGTTCATTTTTAGTTGAAAAAAATCTAAGCAGCTAGTTTTGAATACTCTTTATCCTTGGTAATGATAAGCTTTTTATTTGCCTTCTTCCCATCTGATTTGCTTCAATAGAATGATAAAGAAAAGAGTATAACAAATTCATTTTTTTGAGCCATACTTCCAAGACTGATAGATAATATACTAATAAGGACACATTCAGGTTCACACTAAAACCTTTCTTAAGACTTGGTTGCAGAATAAGTCTTTTTCATTATTCTAAACTCCCCAAAATAGTTTCAGTGATCCTGAGCAAAAACATCTCTTACAAAGACTGAAATAATGTGACAATGACAACAATAGTACTAATAGTGAATTTTTTTCATTTTTCTTTTATTGTTCTAGGGGTTGAACCAGAGCCTTCACACTGAGCAACATCTGTAGCTCTTTATTATTTTGACTTGTTAAGCCAAAATTGCTGAGCTCAAATTTGTAACCCTCCTTCCTCAGCCTCCCAAAGTGCTGGGATTTCAGACATGTACTACTGCACCCTCGGATAGCTCAGTTTTGCTCTGCACCATAATGACTGAAACATTTTACCTCATCCTCACACATTCCTAGTGAAGTACTCACTGTTATCATTTTCACTATCCAGATGAATAAATCTGAGAAGAACTCCCCTAAGTGGTGAAAACCACTGTATTATATGATCTCTCTTAGTCATACAGATCGGATCTCAGGAGATACATGCTCAAAGCAGGACTGATCAGAGTCTCCTCCTAGGAAAGATGAGTTCATTGCTGCCTGTAGTTGGCTAGAACCTCCTATAACCTGGAGACAGAAAAGCCCTCTGCTGTTAAAACAGAACAAAGGAGAGATGGAAAAGTACTGTTTGAAGAGAAGACAGAGAAAACTCCTTTGCTTACTTGATATTAGCCTTTCCAAACCTGTCTCCAGGCCCACCTGAGGCTGAACCACCATCCCTGTGCTCAGGATGAATATAGCTAATATCATACTCCCAGTCGTGGCTTCAGCTTTCTGAAGAGAATTTCTATTACTTCCATTTAAATACATTCATTAGTGTTGACTAGAATTCACCTGAGAATTTAATGAGAATATCTTAATCAGAAACCTTAAACTGCCCCATTAATCAACAGTGCAAGTAGCTGGTAGGAACTACCAGAGGTCATGTGTGGAAGACTGCCGTGTCACCTTCCCCCAGATCCAAATGAAACTGTGCTTACTTGTGAGCAGTGCAGGCCATATACAGGTGACTTCCCTAACTTGGTTTTCAGTTTGAACAGTGAGTCTGGCCAAGGCTGTGTAGTGTCTTCATGGAGGCAAGCAGGTGCTGTGTTCAGCTAACACTGCCCCTCACCAACGGCCACAGTTGAGCCCAGAGCAGGGAGCCGGGAGACTGTGGAGCCAAGATATGAGATGACTTCCCTGCCGAGGCCTGTGTGACTCCAGACAAAATTCCTTCCCAGAATTGACTATGAAACAGGTTACTGGTTAACCACAACCTGAATCTGGCTATTCTTTTCCTTTTGCAAGAATGGTTTGCTCCCTCTTTTTTGAGCCTTGCCTGCCTGGCCACTTATCTAGCACATCCAGCCGTAATCCCCTCACCATTTTCCTCAGTGTGAATGTGATCAATAAATACCAAGGCTCTGGCTGCCTTGTGGCTTTTGTTCCCATGAACAACTTGCCATCCCAGATCCCCATTGCTTCACCATTATGTCTCTTGCTCTTTCTTTTCACTGTGCACCATAATACCTTGTAGGAGATTAGGGTCTACCTGCAGGAATCCCCAGTAGTCATGCCTATTTGTTCATAGTATCTCTTATATACAAATTATTATCTTAGCAATACCTCTAAACTTTTTTTAAATCATCATAAGCAACAATATTAAGTAATAATAAGACCTTGAAATCTTATACTCGACATTCTACTGTTTACATCTTTTCTCAAGTCTAACTTAGAAACCTTCCACTGTCATAAACATACACATGTAAACACACACAATCATTTTTGAAGACTTGCCAGCCATACACAACTACTCTACACTAGTTTTGTTTTGTTTTGTTTTGTTTTGTTTTGTTTTTTTGTGGGTACCGGGGGTCGAACTCAGGACCTCGTGTTTGCCAGGCAGGCGCTTACACCACTGAGCCATCTCACCAGCCCTACACTAGTTTTAATCTCATTGCACGGTATAGTTTCCTATGGTATCAAACCATAATAAAATAATTGCTTATAATTCATTTTTTATCTGCCTTCACTTCTACACTGTAAATTTTAGGTGAGCAGACTATGTCTGGAGCAATAGCTTAGCATAGAATGGATTCTCAGGAAATTCTTAATCAGTTAATTAATCCTCTCTCTCTCCTTATCCCCATTTTTCAGGAGTTCAGAGAAGTTCAGGAACTTGCCAGTGTTCTCATAGCTGGTACGTGCAAAGCAATGCTGAAACTCAGCTCTGCCTAACTCCATAGTTCATGTTCCTTCCACTATGCTTTTACTGTCCCTCCAAAAATACCCATATGTCTTCTTTAATTACCTGAAATTCCGCTTTTCAATGGCAGTAACATTTCAACAGCCATTTAAGGATGTTGAACTTAACACAATATTTTCAGCAATAAAAAAAGCACTATAAAATATTAACATTTTCTCGCCTCCAAAATAAAATTACATTATGCTACTGCCTAAAGTTATAGGGCTCGAAATAGCTATGCTAAAAACCACCCTTATTGCACAAATTTTCATGAAATGTCTCCTTAAATCCCTTTTAATGCAGGACAGTTAAGTAGATATTAAAACTAGTCTCTAAATATACCTCAAAGCAAGACTACCAAGGTAGAAATGAACAGGGATGCTTTCCTTCAAATCCTCTCCCTCTCTCCTTTTAACAACTGTGATTTTAGGTCAGATTTGGAGCCTGATATGGCAGACAGAGAAACTGGCAGCAATGACAAGGACTAGGAATGAATTAATGGTCAGAATAAAAGAGGTGCAGAGCAGAAATTCAAAATAAATAAAACATCCCAAAAGATCTTACCCAGTATGCAAAAGTTCAAAAACTGGCAACCTACAAAATGGACATCCATATGATTTGGACTGGTACATTGTGCTTTAAAAATAAAACATATAACCAAGATTTACACATAACTGATTTGACATTAAAATCTGGATTTCTTACTTCCCTTGAGAAATCCTGCGTCACTTTTGAAGAAATGCATGCTTTCTGATTTTCCCCATTGCCTGCCACCTACAGCCTCTTCTCTCCAGACATCACTCATTTATAAAGTCAGCTGTATATGTGTAATTTTATGTTGGCATCCTCCTATCTAATATCACAAGTCTCTTTCTATATTTTCAACATTCTAGTCAGACTAGCTTCCTTCCAACTCAATGAACTCAGTGAGGTTCTTCAAATCTGTTGTCAATATTTTTTAAGAAAACAGAAGCCAGAAAAGTGTTTAATACAGTACAGGGAAGTTGAAACAAAGTTTTGAAGGACTGGGGAGCAAAGGTCAGAGAAACTGCTGCCAGTATTTAAGAGTACAGGAATTAGAAGAAACCACTGCTCCTGGTATCAGTTGTCTTCAGTAAGGTCTGGGTTATTCTCAGAACAAGCAGGATCTCTCTTCTGTAGTCTCCCCACACCTATCTACTGTCCAAGTAACTTGCAGAGAACAATGCCTTCTTCTCTTCTGTGTTTCAGACCTCACATAGCATCTCTTATTATTGAAATCTAAATAAGAATCTTGCTGACCACAGGGTCTGGCAAATGAAGTTTCTAGGTTGTCAGTCTTTGTTTTTCAGGGCCTAGAAATAGTAAGACTCCAGTAGCAATGGGCAGTGTGCCTCTCAGTGCAGCACATCAAGGAATTTAAAATGTTAGTGTCTTCTTATAAGTGATGTGTACCTTAATTACTTGGTCAAGTTGTTATCCATTTGATTTCTCCACTGTAAAATTTTTATGCTTTGTAGTTCCTAAATATCATGGGAGTTTCTTGAAGCTATAAAAATTCTGTTCTCCAACTATTGCCTACTAATTTTAGTATCCATCAGTCAATCTTGTCAGCAATAAATATATTTGGAATATTTGTCCAATAGTATCCATTTGCTTCTTTTCTTCCACATAATTGGAATTCTGTGAAGGAAAGGAGTCCCTTCTTCATTTGTGCATTTGATCATTTATTTGTAAGCGTACAGACTCATACATATTTCTTATTCTATAGATTATAATTAAATATTGTCATTATTTATTTCCTGTCCAAATTGTTTTAATTTTGGCCATTGAGAGCTCCTTCAGGTTATTTCTATTTCTTTCAATAAGCTTTGTCCATTTCTGAGCATTTCTTTACTTTCTGTCATCACAAAATCGTTCAGGCTTATCTTGTATTTTTTCTACCACAGTATTGGAGGAAACCATTTCTCCACAGAGCTCTAACTCTTTTACCAAAGAACAGTGTTCAGAATCCAAGGTTTAGAACTGGGTAATTCATATATGTAAACAAACCCACATATTAACAACTTAATCTACATTCCTGTATCAGCCTGTAAATACAGAAAAAAAGCACGCATTTATACTGATACTTCAGATTTTAATCCTAGTGTACATCTAAAATAGAATTGCCAATACACCAATGAGAAACATATCTACTAACACATTTACATCACACTATGTATAATTTTTAACATTATAATATCCAGTAAAGATAATGTTTTCTGAATTTACCCATGTTAATTCTTCTTTTTTTTTTTTTTTTTTTTTTGTGGGTACCGGGAGTCGAACTCAGGACCTCGCATTTGCTAGGCAGGCACTTATGCCACTGAGCCATTTCACCGGCCCAATTCTTCTTGTCCCTACCCCAAGTGATATTCATTTGTAAAGATATGCTCATTTTTTAGTGTTGTATCCCATGTTGATTTCCCCATACATCTGTTGGTTCTTTTGACTTTTATAGGGCAAGTCAATGGAATATGAAATATTACCATAGTTGTAAGAGCAAAAGCTATATAAAAAGCTACACTCAGAAAATCATCTCCTCCTCATCTTTGCTACATCATTTTATTCTTCCATCCTTCCCATACCTTTTAGTCCTTTGCCTCTTTTTTTAAAAGTTGTTTACATATTAGTGATATCCATCTATGGTGTATGCTCTGGATATTTTCTTCAAATTTTCAATTGGCTTCTTATTCCATGCTGGTTTTGTGATGTAAGAAATAATTTAGTCAAATTTATCAATCTTATTATCTTTTGATACTAAATAACAATTAGAAAGTGTTTTCATACATTAAAATTTTAGAAAAATTCACTCATTATTCTTTACTATTTGGTTTTTACACTTCACTTCCTAACTTATTTGCTGTTCATTTTTATGGATGGTATAAAATATTAATCTAATTTTATGTTTTCCACAGAGCTACCAAGTTGTTTCAGCACCATTTATTAAAATATTTATCTTAATGCTGTTGATTTAAGATGCTACCATTGCATAAGTTTTTATATGTATTTGGATCCAACACTGGAGTTTCTGTTCTCTAACATGTACCAGTAACCCACCATGTTATCAAGAAATATGAATACATTTTCATGCAAAATAGAAGTGCTCAGTCTCCTCTTATAGTTTTTATTTTTCAATGTTTTCCTTCCCATTTCTGCACATTTGCTTATACATAAAAACTTTAGTAACAACTTGTCTAACTCCATAAAAGACCCTTTGTCATTCTTATTGGGATTTCACTGGATCACACTTTAAGAGAATCTGAGAAACTGTGGATGTGATCCATCAAACTCAATCTCTAAAAGAAAAATAGCTAAAATGGCACACAACACTTAAAAATAAATTCTGACAATAGAATTGAAAATTATCTACTCAGATAATACTTCAGATTTTAATCCTAGGGTACATCTAAAATTGCCAACAAATACACCAATAAGAAACATATCTACTAACACATTTACATCACACTATGTATAATTTTTAACATTATGATATCCAGCAAAGATAATGGGGAAGGGGGAAAATAAGGAGGAAGAACATAAAAAGATAAAATAGTTTTTAGGGGATTCATCCTGGATGTTAATTTCTTCATAATGCACCTTCAATATCACTGAAACTTACTGATTCTTTTTGCTTAGCATTAACTTTTAAATCAATCTTGCCTTTTTGTAACTGCAGTCATTGCCATAATTCAACTGCTCAGGTTTTTTTTTTTTCCTTGTACACTAGCAGCAAAGTCCTAAGCAGTGTCCAGTCATCAGAAAGCAATCATGGCAATAAACCCTGCAATAATTCCCTGTTGCTTTCAGGAAAATTTGTGAATTGTTTAATGCAGCATTCAAGATCCCACATAACCTGTCCTAGCTGAATTTTCTGGGTTTATTTTTTTCCTTCTGCCTTTATCCCCTTTCAGTTATGTTGCATTACTCATCACTGTTGAGCAAGCTCTTCATTCTTTTATCTTAAATGCCCCTAACATTCTCCAGTTATGGTTCGGATCAAAATTGCCCCCTTCATATTTTCAGAAGTGGGGATTTTCAAAGGTTATTGGATCATGGGGACACTAATCTCATTCGTCCACAGAAGAGTTCATGTTGAATGTGCTACTAGGAGGAATGGTCTGGTTGGAGACAGTGGGTCACTAATGAGAGACCTGTAAGAGTGTATCCTTATCTCTGGTCCTTTGCTCTTTCTTGGGCTCTCCCTGCTTTCTGCTTGTGGCTACCATGAGTGAACAGCTTTCCCCACCATGCCCTTTCACCCTGATGTTTCTACCTTGGAGCTAGCTGAACATGCACTGAAACCTCTGAAATTGTCTCAAAATAAACTTTTTAAATTGCATGTGTCAGATATTTTGCCCAACCAATGAAAAAAAAGTTTGACATAAATCTAGTGTTGAAATTTCCTACTTATCCTTGGGGACTCAACTCAAATGGCAGACTTTCTGGGACATGACTTTGTCTTCCTTATGTGTGCTGTACTTATTTTTACTGTAGCACCAATCACCAAAGTTGATGACTTCCTACAGGACAGGTGCCTACAAAATTTGAAAACAGGGCTCCTGTCATATAGTCCCTGCAGCTTTGACAAATTGACAAAAAGAGCTTTTGCACAAGACAAACACATAACATTAACTTGATTCACGGGAATCTCAAGAAACAAAAGTAGAGCTCGGGCATTAAACCTAGGCATTAAACATTTTAAAGATGATAATGTAGAAATTGTATATGTATGCAGCAAGAGCAGCAAGACAAGGCTATGCTCATGCTTGAAATCTTAGTTGAAATGAGAATAACAATCTAGGAGTATACCATGTTGATTCCTATATTGCTTGCATCTCGTTTATGATAGAGAACTTGGTCAATGATCTTTATTTAGTATTTGAACAAATAAAAAATCATCCTTTTCAAGACTCTGGACAACCACCTACTGGAAGACTGTCATAACAAATATATTATGTCTTATATGTATAACATGATATATTAATATACAGTGTACATGATTATGACATACTGTATAATTATATATTATTATTTTAATTATCTTATAATCATGTTAAATATGATAATGTTATATATTATATGTATATGCCTATTAGTGTACATAAATATAATAATTAATAGGACTACGTTGTGAATGAAACTCCCTAGAGTTATGTAGAGAACAACCTGCATTAATATACATGTCGGATATAACAGAAAATTCTCATCTATCCAATCAGGATAAGATAAGGGGAACTAGAAACCTGAAATATCTGAGGAGGTATGTTAGCTTTCCATCGCTATAACAATATCTAAAATAAATCAACTTATAAAGAAAAAATGGTTTATTTTGGCTTACAGTTTCAATGGTTTCAGTCCATGATCAACTAGCTATGTTGCTTTATGTCTGTAGCAAGGGAGGACATCACAGTAGGGGGCACGTGGTGGATCAAGCCACTCAATTCATTGCCAGGAAGAAAAAAGAGAGAGAGGCAGGAAAAGACAAAAATCACACAATCCCCTTCAAAGCCATGCCCCCAGTGACCTAAAACCTCCCACTAGGCCCAGCTTCTTAAAGGTCCCACCATCTCCAAATAGTGCCACAGGCTGGGAACCAAGCCTTTAACACAGAAGCCTTTGGGGATAATCCAAAACCAAACTGTAATAGGAGGTCTTACATGGCAAGAAAATGAAGCTTAAAAAACACACTGAGACTTGTACAACATTCATTAATTGTGATACAGATGCAACATTAGGAATCTGAGTATTCATGGGGGAAGAGATCTTCCAGGAAGAAGAATGGAGAGGGAAAATTTAAAGAAAGACTACTGCCTAGATGTTGGTTATCAGAAAAATTCCATGTTTTGAAAGCATTTAAACACAGAAGTGCCCCTCTCTAGGACATGGCTCCTTTAAAATGATATCCAGCTTAACTTAACCTCTCTGCTTTTTTGATGCAGTCCCCACACCACCATGCTTCCTTTTATTTGTGCACTCAACATTTATTTATTGAGAGGCCAGAGAAATTATTTACACAGATCTGGGTCTCAGCCAAATATTGTATAATATATCAAAATATAGTTTTCCCTAAAATGAAAGAAGATGGACTCATCAAGAATAGAGCTAGTCTTTTTAAAAAGTGAATTCTCTTATGCACTGGTATGGAAATATCTGCAAGATAAGTCATCAAGTGAAAAAACAATGAGTTTAAACCAGTGTATATAATGTCACCAATTGTCTGAGAGACAGTTGTCACCAATTGTTTGAGAGACAAGTTATCTGCTTGTAGATTCATAAAAATATTTCCAGGACATAAAACAATGCACAACCTTTAGGAAAATTAAGAAAATGTAAAAGAAGGACAAGGAAAGAAAAAAATATTTTTGCTATATGATGCTTTACAATTTTTATTTTTAAAAGTCATATGACTATTACTCATTCAAAATAAGTATAAATGTACATACACATGCACACATACACATGAGGCAGATTCACAATTCATTTAGAAAACTTATCAAAAAACACTTGAAGTCTAGATGCACAATTGCCAGAGAAAAGATTCTAATGATAACCTCCCCTACCAACAAGTTCTCACCAAATACTTACATATATACATATATGCATGCACACACACAAACACACACACACACTCATGCACACACACAAATACAGACACATAGCTGAGGTTAGCTTAACCAGCTAAGAAACCTATACCAGGTTTGTACCTCCCTTTATGGCCTAATAGCCAAATCCCAGGGAAATACAGCAGCCAAATCCCAGGGAGATACAGTAATATCGTGGTTCACAAACTCTTATATTCATAAACAATTTGGCTCACAAACAGAAGAGTTTGGCAAAATTTTGTTTCCATTCGAGAACTCCACAGTGGGTGAGGAATCATGCCCATCTCCCCCGCAAGAACACGAACACAGCCATCTTCCCCAGAATCATGGAACAGATTAAGTTCATGAAACAAGGCACCACTGTATTCACTTTGTGTATTAGTTAGCTGTCCCATTTCTGGACACAATACCTGATACCCCAGTTTAAAGAAGAAGTTTAATTTAGCTCACTGTTTAAGGGATTCAGTCCATGGCTGGCTGGCTTCAAAGTAAAAACATAATGGTGGCAGGGTATGGCAGAGGAAAGCTGCTCACCTCATGGCAGCCAGGAAGTAGAGAGAAGGGAGGAACCAGAGATAAGACTGTATCTTTCCCTGGTATGCCCCCAATAACCTACTCCTCCAGCCAGGCCCCATCTCCTAACAACACTTAAATTCCTCAAGGGATTAATCCATTGATATAGCATCCCCATTATCTAATCACCTACCAAAAACCCCACCTCTGAACACATGAGACTTTTGGGGGGTGGGACATTCTAGATCTACACCATAACAGTTTCAATGTAAAATGAGAAAGTGATATGACCAAAAGGATTAATGCTAAGGATTAATTCAACTCTAAAAGAAATTACATAAACAAATTAATAATTATAAGAGTCACAAAATCCATAAAACATTGAACCTACTCACATAAGCTAGGAGCTGAGAGAATAACTAAGAAACTGGTTTTCAGAGTTAGTATTAGTGAATATTTTCCTTAAGTTGACAGTTTTATAAATTTGTGACAATTACGAAAATGCAACTCACCAAACCTCATTACAGGTGGGTAGAAAAACAGCATTATTAACCATATGGTAGCTTGATATTAAATAGAAGAAACTTTCATAAGTTTCACCTACTTTGCTTCCTATTTCCATCTTGCTATAACTGGCTGCAGAAAATCTACACTTTATTCTTTTTATTCCCAGTTAATCATATTCAAATATATCTATTAAGTACACATGCTTCTAAATTTTAGGATCATTAACTGTCCTAGTGAACAATTGTTAAGTGTTAGCTGTTATAGGTTAAGATATACCTCAGGAGTTACGTATTAAAGCAAAAGTATATACTTACACCCACTCTGAGATGTAAAACCTAGGAATTGTACAGTTTACAGTATACAGCATGAGATGCTGAGAAATCCACCATGAACTAATTGTAATTTTAAAAAGATTAAAGTTGCATAGGCAAGCAAGGCCTCTCTAATCCTGTCCCTTTGTTTTGTGCATTATCATAATAAGGAAGGGACCAACTATGGGAGAGAAAGTTCTCTTAGAAAATCCGTGTAGATGCTTCTTTTTCTGATCAGGTATGGACCCTCAGAACATTCTTTCTTTGATTTCCAGGTGATGTGGGCTGTCATGAAGTGAACGAAGGTCTTCTGAGATTTGACCTCACTAAAGGTCTCTGTAAGAATTTAAAGAAACTCGCAATCTGCCAAAATTTGTGAATGCTATAGTAATGATCTAAAGATGAAGACAAATCTGATGCCATAAGCATCTTCCTAGAGATCTCAGTGACATCATAAGCTATTAAAAAAATTACTTGCTATTGAAAATAATTTTACTTTAAATCCACAGGATTTTACTGTGACACTGAAGAATCATCTCTTGATCTACTTTTAGTTATTTCAGTTTTGATATCCCAAGAATTATTACACACATGTATACTTTGTCCCGAAGTTTTGTTTTTTAATTTTTAAATTTTATTTCTTCATTTAGATGTAGACTGCTCCCAACATTTTTGTTTCTGAAATACAGAGAAAAATGATCCCAGCCACATAATATCTGACAGGTCAGCTAACTGAGAGATGTACATTCTCCTTAAGGATTTCTTCACACAACCCAAAATATTTTTATCAGCTTAGTGTACACACACACACACACAATCGAATCAGGGAAAGAGAAAACTGAAGGAAATCATTTATTCCTATTATGCTTTATGATGTTATAATTACATTTACCTGAATATATTTGACAAAGAGTCAAATACAAGTCCTACTCCCAATGTACACAAATCCAAACCACATGACCTCTCATAAGGCATAAGAGTATATTTAACAATCCAATTTATCTAACATTATAGCATCTATTTTAAAAAGAACAGGGTGCTACTTCCCTCTTGGGGGACAAACATCACTAAATTACTGAGATCTCTTTATTTCAGTGGCTCTTAATTGGTGGGGCCTGGTAGTAAGGTTGACAGATGCCTAAATATATCTCAATTAGGACATAATGTGATGTGCTCTCTTATTTGTACTTCACATGAAATAAACCCAAAACCATTTCCATATAATCCTGTTCAAAGACCATTCACATGAAAGTTGGGATTCCCAACATATTTTCCATTTTACACAAAACAAACATGATGAAAACCCCAATGATGAAAGCTCAAAGTATACATGGACTTGACTTGGAAATAAAGAACTGGTTCCTCTCTCATGTTTAACATCTCAGGAAGTGACATCAATTTACCCAGTTGTCCAAATTAGAGAAAAAACAAGTATCTTGGTATCCTTTATTCCTTCAACTCTCATATCCAATCCTCCAGCTAAACTTTAGCTGTCTGTTCAAAATATATCCCAAATCAGACCTTTTCTTCTTACCTCATCTGTTACCATCATGATGTGAGCTACCATCACTCTTTAACAGAACGGCTACAATAGTGCCTTACTGGCCTCAGGCTCCCACTCTTTTTCCTTTATGATTTTACACAGTATTCAAAGCAACCTTTTAAAATATGAGTCAGCCATGTTGTAGGGTCAGCTTTCCCTTTACTGGGATAAAATACACATCATCCACAGTTTAAAGGAGAAAAGGTTTATTTTGCTGATTGTTTCAGAGGACTCAATATATGGTCAGCAGGTTCCAAGGCAGAAGCCTTATGGCAAAAAGGAATAGAAGAGCAAAGCTGCTCAGTTTATGGTGAGGAGGAAGGAGACCAGGGTAACAGCTCTAGAGAAAAGGGCCAGGGATATAGCACCCAAAGTCACACTTCTATAATTCACACAGACTCAGGGAGTGTGCTTTACTAACCCCCTGGGAACTCTCAAGTCAATCAAGTTGACAATCCAGCCAACTTCACCCTGAAAGACTCTTCTTCCTTCTAGTGTTCCTCCCTGTGTCCCTGTAAAACTCTGTATACATCTCTAATTAAGTTTGTCAAGATATAATTAGTCTTTTGTGTCTATTTGCTTCTACAAGGCTCTGGGATCCTTACAGGAGCACAGGGACTTTGGGCACACAGCACAGAGTAGATACTCAATAAAAGTTTGTTTGAATTGAATAATAGTTCAAGCAGAAAAACAAATCAAATCAAAATTATAGTATTTTAAACAATAAGGTAGAACATATTTATAATTTTGAAATATAACTTATAAATGTGTTCATTAAAGTGTTCATAAAATATTGCCTAAAATAAATATATAGCTATACACAGAAAAGATTGGACAGATAATATACAACCAGATATAAAGAACAAACTTTGTCTTTTGGTTTATCCATATTTTCTCATTTTACTACCATGAAAGCATATTAACTACATAATTTAAAAGTTAATAAGATCTTTAATAACAATATAATTTTCATTATTCAAAAGTCAGAGTCAGGCCAGTTATAACTAGCAGATTTCCATGCTAGATGAGGAGGCCAGTGAGCAATCAGAAAGGCAGGATCTACACATGAAATGGCTTTGAAATTGAGGCGGTTCCTGCCTCTGACAGGAACTCTCAGCCACAAATCCATTCTACAAGGGCAGGAACGAGGAACCTGGTTCTCAGAATGTGATCATCTAGGCTATGTGGGGACTAGTATATTTATTAGGTTAAGGTCTTTGTAAGAGAAACAGAATGGAGGGACCAGGGAGACTGAAGATGAAAGCATGGACCCTTACTGCTTGCTGCTGCTGGTTTCCTGGCCTTGTTCTCATCCTTCTCTTAAACTGCCCCAGTTTCACAAACTAAATTCTTGATTGACTGCAGAGTGTCCAAAGAACAGAGTGGAAGCCAAAATAACCCTTAATAATCTATTTCTCTGTCTCTTAAAATACCAGATTTTCAAATTTCAAAGATCTATAGTGATCCTCTTCTTCAAGCATCTCATTTTACAGGTAAGACTATCAAACATCAAAGAGAAACATTTTAAATAACAAGTAGTTTCTTGTTTTCAATGAATGTGCTAACTAGGTTACTTTGGGGGAAGCTTCCAGAAGCACTATTTGAGAGGGACTCTGATGCCATAATCGGGCTCAACTAAAGAGAAATTAGGGATTAGTGATGTCTGCCAAGGGCAATGGATCTGACAGACATGGCCCACATTTCATCCTCTTCTTTAGCCCTTAGCAGCAGCAGGATAATCCAATACACACATGGCAGGAAGGATTCAGAATCAAAGGAAAATTTTCTAACTTTGTAATACATATAAAGAAACTGACACTTTGAAAAATAAAATGATTTGCTCCATGAAACTGAAACGTTAGGTGATGGAATACAGATTCTAATTCAGTTCTGTCTGCCCCAAAATCTTTGCTCTTGACACTATGCTGTAAGGGTCACCCTTGATAATTGTCCCTTTTCTATTGTCACTCCACTGTTACCCCCCACATTCAACTCCAAATGTTTTTACCCTAAAATAGCCTTGATACTCATTTACTTCTGATTTCAATCACTAGCACCATTTGCCTCATACTCAATGTTCCAAATCAATTTCTCTTTGGGACTTAAAGTTTGTCATTTTTTAACCTTTCCCATTCAACCTCTTTTACGTGTCATTTGGCTCCAGCCCTTCCTTTCAACCTGCTTGATTTATTCATATGTGGAAGAATGACTCACAAGTTGTGCAAAGACAAACCCAGCTGCGTGCCAGAGATAATTATTTCAGAGTAATTAAAATGAGCTATGGGCTGCCAAATTAAACACCAAAACATGAGTCTGCATTTTCTCTCTTATCTACTTAGTCCATTCTCTGTCAAAAGAAACTGCTTGCTAGGATAGGGGTTCCCATCCCTAATGCATTAATCACCACTCCTCAGCAGCCTTATTAAAGGATCATCTCTGCACAAGAGTCTTCTGACAGCACAAGAGAAAAACTATGGCTGGAAATCAGAGGGCTCCAAGGTGATCACTTTTGTCACTTGCTGTTGGTGAGCACCTCCCAAAATCTGTGCTAAACACCTAAAACCAGATAGAGTGTCATAGGATAACAGGAGCAATGGGGGGAGAAGGAAACAGCAAACAGGGAGGGCGGGGCAAAGCTGAGCCTCAGTGCAGCTGCCCTCTCTTTCCTAACTACTGCTCTTGCACTCTTTATCCCAGTTCAGCCTTAGTGTCCCTTTCTATCTGAATGAGGCATTAACAACAGCCACTGAACTCTCTTAAATTGTGTTACTGTCTTGACAGAGAATGTTCAACCTGCAAGGGATTCCAAATCAGGGGTTCTGAAACTGGGGTCTCTGGCCCCCAAAATAACAATGATTGACTTTTATGTGACCCCCCCATTCGAATGGTTTGTAAAATGTGAATACAGGATACTAACAGGGGACACAAATTTTATCTAACTTTCTGTAGCATATGATGCTTTTGGTTCAAGAAGGTCACCTCCCAATTTCCTCAGAGCGAAGATAGCTTCTACACAATGTCTTCCCTAACTGCTCATAGTGAAATCAAACTGCTCCCACTTTATCTGGTACACACCTCAGAAGCATATCTAGGTGTGTGAAAAACAGACTTCACATATTCCAGAGGAAGTGATTTTAAAACATAAGTTGATGATGACAATGACTAATGCTAATATTTACTGAGTATTTTCTATGTGCCTATTATGGTTTGTGTCTAGATGTCCCCCCAAAGCCTCATGCAGTCATGGAGGCGGGCTTCTGGAGTTATGACTGATTCATGTCTAATGCTGGGATTATGGGCGTGTGTGCTACACCCACCCTGGGGTGGGTAGCTTGCATATACTATAAGGGAGGGAAAGAGGTTGCTCTCTCTCGTGCTCTTGCACACACTCCTCCCTTTTGCTCTTGCTGTTTTTGCTGAGTTCTGCCACCATGAACTGTTGTCCTCTGCCATGTGCCACTCTGCCTTGGAGCCAGCCGAGTATGGATTGAAACCTCCACAAACTGTGAGCCAGATAAACCTTTCCTTTCTTAATTTTGGACATCAGGTATTTTGTCTCAGCAATGAGAGAAAAGTAACCGAGACAGAATTTGGTACCAGAGAAGTGGGGTCGTTGCTGTGACTATACCATGTGGTTCAAGAGCATTTGGGAATGGCTTGTGGGAAGAGTTTGGAAAGGTTCAGAGATGTCACCTGAAAGAGTAGAGCTGGAACACGTTAGGTTGTTCTGTATGGGAGATCCTGGTCAGAGCTCAGAAGACCAGAAGCCTGATAGAAACCCTGCTGGTAAAAACCGGGCTTGGGAGGCTTCTGCTGGGAAGAAAGATTGCATTGGCTGCTGGACTCCAGAACATGTGTGTTATGGCTTGGCAAAAAGTTTGTCTGCATTTTGCTTATGTCCACAGACCTTGCCTGAGACTAAGATTAACGGCAGCAGACTAACTAAACTAGCAGAAATAATTTCAAGGCAGTTGAATGTTGAGGTGGTGGCATGGCTACTGTTGGGGGCTTTTAGCCAGATTTATGTCAAGAATCAAGAGCAAAGAGTCCAGCAGAATGATTTAAAATGCTGTGAGTTTGGCCAGAAAGGAAGCTCCAGTAAAGCTGTGGACTGCAAAGATAGAGCTGAGGAGATCTCAATTGCTGAGAAGGAACAGGAGAATATAAAAGACAGCCTGAGAGCATCACAAGAAGCAGCAAGTCTCCACACTTTCCAGCCTCAAAACTGCAAAAGTGAAAGACCCTGATTTGAGGAGAAAGCCACACAGCACCATGTTCCAGAATGGCAGCAGCCACACTATGTCCCAGAATGGTGGCGGCTGCACCGGGTTCCAAAATGGTGGCAGCATAGAGAATTTGTTCCTCAGAATCAGGTTCAGTGTGCTCAGCAATCCAGGCACCTGACCCCTACAGCTAAGAGAGAAAGCCTGGCTACTGCTCCAGCTGGCAGCAGACCTTGGTATCATCCACATGGCACTAGTTTTAGGTGCATCCAGAATGCAAGAGTTCTGAGGTTAAGAAGGCTTCCACCCAGATTTCAGAAGAAGTCCTGGGAGGCCAGGCAGTGTCCCCCAGAGAGGGCAGTGTATGAAGCTGTGAGTGTGAAGCCAAAGATGCAGTGGAGACCCCAGAAGTTTGGAGAAGCCAGAAATGTGGATTGTCTGAGGAAACCAGCAAGGAGGAAGCAGAGCAGGCCTAAGAGAGAAGCCATGGGTGCTACAACCACCGAAAGTTCCATAGGGGTGGAGCCATGCAAACCCTTTGGAGCTCACAATTTGCCACAGATTGCTTCGGATGTTCCACATGGAACTACAGGACTTCATGTTTGCCCTGCTGGATTTTGGACTTGCTTTGGTCCCATTCCTTTGTATTCCCGTTTGTACATTTTGGAATGGTAGTGTCTATCTTGTGCCATTGAATGTTGGAAGTGTTTAAGTTTCTTTTCATTTGCAGAGTGGCTCACAGCTAAGAGTTTGCCTTAGATATTGGAGGAGACTTGGGACTTGGACTTTTCAGCAGTGCTTAAACTGTTAGGACTTTGGCAACTCTTAGAGACGGACCAAAATGCCTTTTGCATAAAGGAATGTGCATGAGTCTTTGGGGGTCCAGGGGCGGAATGTTGTGGTTTGTGTCTAGATGTCCCCCCAAAGCCTCATGCAGTCATGGAGGTGGGCTTCTGGAGTTTATGACTGATTTATGGTCTAATGCTGGGATTATGGGCGTAAGTGCTACACCCACCCTGGGGCAGGTAGCCTGCATGTAATATAAGGGAGGGAAAGAGGTTGCTCTCTCTCGTGCTCTTGCACATGCTCCTCCCTTTTGCTCTTGCTGTTTTTGCTGCATTCCACCACCATGAACTGTTGCCCTCTGCCATGTGCCACTCTGCCTTGGAGCCAGCTGATTATGGATTGAAACCTCCACAAACTGTGAGCCAAATAAACCTTTCATTCCTTAATTTGGGGTGTTGGGTATTTTGTCCCAGCAATGACAGAAAAGTAACCAAGACAGTGCCGGTATTCTAAACTTTGATGTATATTATCTTATTTTATTCCCAAGACTATCCCTTG
Source organism: Erethizon dorsatum (assembly GCA_028451465.1). Lineage (NCBI taxonomy): Eukaryota > Metazoa > Chordata > Mammalia > Rodentia > Erethizontidae > Erethizon > Erethizon dorsatum. Next base: position 58,745,731 of record CM051825.1, on the reverse strand, counting down.
AGATGGGAACAGTTACCCTATTTTCTTCTATGAGAAAACCAGAGCACTGAAAAATTAACTAACATAACCATCTCCCACAAGCTAGGAAGTAATAGAAGCAGATCTGAACTCAGTCTGACTTCACAGCTGCAAGAACATTAGAGGAAGCCATGTAAAATCTGTGGTTCAGGCTCTAAAACAGAAGAGATGATATACAAAATGACTAGAACTTTTCAGTATTTTTGTTCCCCCATTATAAATAGCACAGGCCATAGTAAATAATCAACAAACATCAGTTAGATAAGTGAATACACTAAATGTTTTAGTGGATTAAAGTGAGTATAAAAGTGCCCAGCTTGGCTCCTACTATCTTGTAGGTATTTAGTTAGTGGTGATATACTTCCCATTTAAAAATGTTATTTTTAACCCTTTTCCCCAAGTACTCTATAATGTCTCAGAAAACAGCACTAGATACAAAACTACTGAGCTGAACTGAATGAATATTAGAAAGTGGAAAATTGTAAAATTAAAATGAGAAAATAGGAAAGTGGTGAGGAGAGAAAGAAGAAAGATAAAAACAAAGGAGAAAGAGGAATGGAGAAGCAAGACATCTATTGCTAGAGATACACCCGGCACATCCAGTCAGTCAGTTGCTTCTAATATATGTCTACAATTTGATTTGAAAGTACCCAACATAGTTTGCATCTATAACTAGATTTTCCTATGTGTGCCCAGATATGAAGGGGAAAATGCTCACCTGAATTGGAAAGGCATTGAAGGAGAATGTATTCATCTTGCCCTTCCTCTGCAAGCTACCTGCCTCCCCCTAACACACACACTCCTTGCCTTTTCCATAAGTTTCCTTCTCCATAGAATTTTGTCCTGCACTCCTTTATCCTTTAACACTACAGTGCCACCTACTGACTCTTTCTGGATGCATAGGATGAGGTAGGCCTAGGCTGGGACTTGAGGGAGATTTTAACATCACTAGCATGCCAGAGGGGACCATTCATCAGTCTTGTGACACCCCTAGCTAAGGTGAAATTGCCACTCAGCATTTCAAATTGCAGACACTCTCCTCTCCCCTACCTGATGTCATGCTCTTCCTCTTCCCTACAGCATTTTCTCACAAGAATAAATGGGTAATTCAAGGAGAAGAAAAGTCTCCCAGGAAATTATACATGGTGCCAGGACAGCCATGGATTTTTTTTATACTTTGACTCGGATGATTTGTGGCTAAAAGGAAAAAATGTTCAATACAGCTAATGACTCCTGGAAGTTACCCTGAAGGCTGAGGTGCCCCCTCCTTTTAGGATCACACAGAAAACTGTCAGCTGTTAAAAGACTGCACTTGGCTTCAAGCCCTAAAATTGTGCCAATCATTACAAAACAGTTATCTGAATGCATGGTGCTTGCTGAGGGGAAAAGTAAATCTCTCTTCAGTTACCCATGCCAGATCCAATCTCTTCTCAGGGAGCTGCCCACAATTACCTTCAAAGCACACATTTACCGCTGTGTCAGCCTGGACCTCCACTCCAGCCATGGAAATAGCAATTATGTCTGATATTTTCTCATTCCTCTCAGCTTAGGCCTGCCTTCTCCATTCTACTGCACAAGCTAAGGCTGAGAATCTGTGATCTGTATTTCCTGGGCACCCTGGTTAACTGCTGTCTGGGTAGAGTGTACAGTGAGAGAGACTGGGAGAAGAGGAAAGTGACTCTCCTATTCTCGGTTCTTCTTGGCTTGCTCCAGCAGCGTCAGAAAGCTCCTATGTCTATTGGCATTAAGGGCACTCACCCCACAATGACCCTAATCTAGGGCCCCCAAGTGGGCTAAGTCCCATAGCGTGGGGATAAACAGTATAGCAAGCACCCCCTTATACAGCACCCAGACTCCTGTAACATCAATTTCTTTGTCCTTAGCATAGTGACTACATTGCGCAGTCCCTCCTCCTGTGTTGTTTCATCATCTACCCTTCATCTCTTTCAGCCTTCCAATAGTATGTAGACAACACCCTGGATCGTGTCCCCTCAGCTTGAGATTTCTGGATGTTTTTTTTTTCTTTAGTGGGTCCCGGGGGTCGACCTCAGGACCTCACATGCCAGCAGGCACCTGTGCCCACTGAGCGATATCACTGGCCCTTTTTTCGTATGTGGGTTCCAGGAGTCGAACTCAGGCCCTCGCACTTGCCAAGCAGGTGCTTATGCCGCTGAGCCATCTCACCAGCCCTTCTGGATGGTTTTGCTTTCTTTACTTTATATAATAGATGCTATACAGTGAAAGCCATGGATATGAAGAGGTGAAATTCTTTTTAAGAGAACAAGATCTGCTTACGAGTTCTACCCCCACCCCCTTTTTCAGGGCAGCATCTACAGTAGTTAAAAGCAGGCAGCGGAGAGTCAGATAAGATTTTAAATCTCAGCTCTGCTGCTGACTAATTGTAGAGTCCTAGGCAAGTTACAGCAACAGTCCGTCCTTGGTTTGCTCATCTATAATATGGGAATAATCATAATACTTAACTGACAGAGCTGTATAGAGATCAAATGGTGTATCGTACACGAGGTGTTTATAAAGTCTGGCACACAGCTTTCAGTAATAGGTAGCCATTATAGATTTGATGATTATTTTATCACCATAACCATTATTTCTAAATAAGGAAGTACTGTGGTTTCAGTGTACTCTCCTAAAGTTCTTGTGTTGGAAACTTAATCCCCAGTAGATGTTTCTGCAGAAATGAGTGCGTTGTTGAGAGAATGAGCTGATTATAAAAGCAACCTCAGCCCTAGCTTAGTATCCCTCTAATGTTCTCTCCCTCTTTCCACCTGCCACCATAGAGACATAGGAAGAAAGTTTTTGCAGATTGAGGCCCCTTAACCTTGGACTGCCCAGCCTCCAGAACTGTAAGAAATCAATCTCTGTTCCTTATAAATTATCTACTCTGAGTTATTCTGTTACAGCAGCAGAAAATTGACTAGGGAAGACTTTGGGAAGGAAAAATCCAGATTCTTGGTTTATTTTGAAAGCTGATACTCTAAATATTCTATCAATCCTTTAGGAGACAAAAAAGAAGTGAAACTCTAAAAGAGACAAGTCTCAGCTAACAGAATTATAATGGGAATTATAATTATAATAGCCTGATTAACAATAATAGTTGTAAGTACAGTAATCACCACCCAATGTATGCTAAATGCTCCACTAAATTCTTTGATTCATTTAATTTGGACAACCAACACAGGTAGTAAGTATTGCTTTCTCCACTAAACAGACAGGGAAACCAAGGATCAAGAAGCTGAAGAAAAATAATCTTGCCTCAAAGTGGTCAGCTAATCCTTGACCCCAGTCTAGCCATTCTAGAACCCATTCTCTCAACCATTAAGCTACCTAGTACAAGGATCAATAATGTCACAACTTAAAAGAATGATGACATTGGAAACTGAGGCAATGTTTGGAAGCACTGTTCCAGAAACAAAAACAGCAAACAGGAGGCATAATGAGTTCATTTCTTTCTTGTCTATCTGAGGACAATAGGTATCATATGAGGTCAAGCAGCAGTGATGCCTTGGCAAACATCAACTAGCTTGAGTATTATAGACTTAAAAGGCTTCCACATGACACTAAAAGTGCTCTCAGACTCTTGAACTTTAATGAATTCTAATATTAAGAAAGTCTAATGGGAAGGGAAGCTTCTAGATACTCTCCCTACTAAGCATTCAATAGCCAATTCTACACAACCACCAATAGCTAACCCAGGAATAAAAGCAGATGCTAGGTCTTCTGCACAAATAAAATTGCAGCATGTAAAAGCACATTGCAACAGACCCACAGGAATCACTGGACTTAGTGTATGCATATTAGAAATATGCTTTTGGTCTACAACTATAGAAAATCATTCATCATTGTTGTTAATAAAATAAGCACTTCCCATATCATAATTGACTCTGCCAATCCTCAGTTCATGGAGGTTTATCAGTAGTTTCATAATGAGAATGGAAAGTTGGAGAGGTCAGTAGAACAACAGAGAAGCTGGGAAAGTGTCCCACAATACTTAGGCAGTGCCAGAAATCCTGGCTCAGCAAAATGGTGAACTGTAGGGAGGAATCATGAGACAGTCTATAAACCTCTTTGTTTTCTACATGTATTTGCAGAAAGAGATGGTTTTAGTAAACATTCCACACAAAAATCACTGTAAAAGAAAATTCCTACATAGAATCCCCTCTTACCCACCCACAACCTAATGGAAGGGACTTCAAGGCTGTAGAGGACATCAAGAGTACTTAAAAGAGCAAAAGATGACTCCTGACCAAAATGACTGTAAAGGATTCCTACATTACAGCAATAAATATTACTAATACTAATTAATATGCCATGTATCCCAAACAGATAAGCTCTCAACCTTAGCTCTTCTCCTCAGGTGCCTTTCTGAAAGTAGTGAAAAGAAAAAAAAAAAGAAAACAGCAGGTGGGTTAAAAAAAAACTCCTTCTGGAGCTTCCCCAGGTCATCAGTGAAGATCACAGGTTGGCAACAAAACAAATGAGCTCTTTCTAATGATAGAGACAGATGCTTTCAATTAAATAACTTGCCACTTTGAAAGCATGCTGAGAAGGTACATGCCTCACTTGACCTCTCAGCCACTTCCCTTTATTAATAATGGAATATGATTTGACTGGTCTCCTACCAAGGATCAAAATAAATGCTGACTTGGTTTTGTACCATTTCAAAGATAGCAACATCTCAATAGCAGGCTCCAAATATTTAAAAGAAAAAAAAAAGGAATACTCAAATTAATTGTCAACAAAAATCCATGAATAAGAGAGAAAATATCATTCACGTGACATTTTATCAGTCCATCTAAGCACTAGACTAATATTTCCAAGTATGTAATACACTTAGCAATGATGGTATGTTAGTCCGCTTTTGGTTGCTGTGAGAAAATACTTGACATAAATAACTTAAAGGATTAAATGTTTATTTGGGTCATGGTTTCAGAGGTTTCAGTGTATGGGCAGCCAATTCCATAGCTGTGGGCTTCAGGTATGGCCAAACGTCATGGTGGAAAGGTATGGTAAAGCAAAGCAGACCCCCCCTGCTGTTTTTTTTGTTCCATTCCCTACTTTCAGAAAGGTACCTGAGTAGAAGAGTTAAGGTTGAGAGTTTATCTGTCTAGGATACATGACATATTAACTACTGTTAAAAATGTGAACTGCTGTAACATAGGAGTCCTTTACACTTCTCTTGGCAGCTGGGAAGAAGGGGATTTGGGGGACAGCACAACAGGAAGAAACTAAGAACCAGTTATGTCCCTAAGTTCAAGGACACATTCCCCTAATTCACTCCCTACAACGAGACCCTACCTTCTCTTTCCATCACCTCCCCAATAAGCCATCAAGTTATGGTCTCACTAATGGATTCATCCAATGGCAAAGGTAGAGCCCTCAAGATCTGATAACTTCCCAAAAGCCCATGAGCAGCCAAGCCTTCCACACAATGAGGCTTTGGGGGGAGGACATATTAAATCCCAACCTAAACAGATGGTACCAAGGGTGGTATAAAATATAAGATTTTTTCCACTTTAGTCAGTTAAATATTTTGATGTTAGGTGCTGTAATAAATGAACTTGAAAATGTGTATACCTTGTATACAACAGTAGTTCACAACTGTGTTACAGAACAGTTGGGAGAGGACATTCCTGATCTGGAACCTGTTTTCATCCACCTGGTTGGTAAGGAAACCAGGCATTTCCTTCCATAGCTCTTCTATGGGCTTGGGATTAACTTCCAGCTGGCAAAGGAATAAAATTATGCACAACATAGACACATTTGCTACAATTCTGGTCCCCAAAGTGATACTTATCTTTTATTCGCACTTCAATAATAATATGTAGCCTTCACACCACATCTAGATAGAAGATGAAAATGTAAATCCCTTGAAAAATTCTGAACTATAGAAAGAGAGATACAAATACTAGCAGTTGGTTGGCTGCCTCTACCACACTCATTGGTGCTGGGTTTCTACTTCTATAAATGTAAATAAGATGACTTTTAAATTTATAAAATATAAGAAAAGATCCCATTTAAAGATATATATAAACAACAGCACAGATTTTATGTGATGACAATTTTAAGAGTAAATGATGTCTAAAATCTCAAGACTAGACAGCTATGCAAAACTGTTGCAAACATGAACAACCTTCTTTTATTCACAGAATTGGCAGATTTTAACTTCAAGTTTTCTACTGTCCTTATAAAAACTTTTAATGAAAGAGTTAATTGAGTTAATTGAGAATAAAAGTTCAGATCAAATACTGGAGGAACACTTAGCCACTGGGGTCTTTCAACAACAGGTAGTATCTCTCTAAAAGTGTTTCCCTGGCCATGCAGGATGGTGGAAATCAAACATTGGCAGAGATTATATTCAATGATGTGAAGTTCAGACTCAAGGGCACACATAAGGATGTTTAAAAAAACAGCCACTGTAATGTAAGAACATTTACATATCTTGTAAAGACATTATTGATTTCTTTTTTATCAACTAAATTTGTCTTTGTCATCTTTAACTAATTTGTTAATATTCTCTTACTCTTCCTCTCAAAACTCACAATTTGAAGGCTGTTTTTTGGTTTTTGTTTTTGTTTTTTGTTTGTTTCTTTGTTTTGGTTCTCCCTTCAATGTCTTGAACAGAAAATGTACTTCCCAGACAACTGTATTTACTGAGTTTATTTGTCAGCTCTGGCTACAATGCAGCTGTGTTATAAATATGTTACATTCAACAGCTCACAGAAATAAGCATTTATTTCTGACTCCTAATTCTCCAAGTAGGTTGTGATTCTACAGAGCTTGCCTAGGATAAGCGGGTGTTGGCTTCAGGCTTCAGAAGATTCTCTTGGGCTGGATATATAGCTCAGTGCCTATATTAGCACCTGCCTGGCAAGATCAAGGTCCTGAGTTTGATTCCTAGTACAAAAAAAAAAGAAGATACTCTGATCATTTGAACATGACAGTTTATTTTCATTCATCCAGCTACCTAGAATACATTATTCTAATGTTTGCATTAGGCCACACGAACAACATGACAACATTTAAACCTTTGTTTGCTGTCACATGTGGTCTTGTCATTCTTACCAAAACAAGTCATATGGCTAAGCTCAGTGTTAATCAATTTGGGAAATATATTCTTCCCTCTCTCAGGAGGCAAAAAAAATTAATACAGCAAAAAGTGCAAAAATATCATTCTCCCTGACTCCCAACTCATGGCATGAGAGAGAAGGCTCAAATCTACAGAGACACAGTGAGGGTGAGTGACAGCAGAGGCCTCCAGGGAGAAACACACCACGGAACTGAGCAATGCTTGCTGTAAACTACAACTGGCAAATGACTCTAGTTCAAGTCTCACCTAGATAGGATGCATAGCCTGATGCCATTTTAAGGATGGGACAACAGAACTGGGACCCAGAGCAGCCATGGATTGCCTTCATCTCAGGGCTCTCAGTGACTGGGTGAGGCACAAACACATGAGATTTCCAAGGTCAGGGAGCTGAGCTTAGGCAAATAACAGACATGCAGGGTATTGTAGTGGAACAACTCAAGCTCTAAATTCACAAGTAGAGGCCAGGATCAGCCTGAACGTCTGTGGAGTTGAATGAACCAGAATTGGCACCCTGCCCTATTCTTTCTGTAGGTTTGCTAGGATTATGCATCACTTCACCCTAATCCTACTTCAGGCTTGCTGGGATCATCCACTATAAATCAGGGCTCTGTCTACCTCCTTTGTCTACCAGTGACAGCAGAGACGCTACCACAAAATTGGACACTACCACAAAATTGTAGACCCAAGAAGATAACCACAGGCTTGAAATCACAAAGAAATCATTTTTCTTTGCTTTCTTTTCTTTTCTCTAGACAGTTTTGTTTTGTTTTCTCATGAGTGTGAACTTTTTAAAGGGCTTTTTGTTTTGTTTTGTTTTCCTTAGATCTTGTTCTTGTTTCTTCCTTCTTTCTTTCCCTCCTATCTTCATCACTTTCCCAAAGCTTGGGTAATCTTTATTTGTCTTTCAGCCATGCTTTGAATATCTTTCTCTTCTGTTATTTCTATATTTTTTCCTCTTACCATTTTTAAATTTTCTCCCCTGAGGGCAAAATTGCTCTATTGTAGAAATATTTACTGTATATAATTTTCTGATTTATTTTAGATTTTTTTATGTAAATACAAATCTTATGCCTATGGTTAAAGGTGGCAAAGTAATCGTCACCATAGTTTGTCATTTTCTAGACTGTGTTTGATGCTATTGTTATTACTAATTGTACTACTTTAGCCAAGTACTATGTAGCCAAGGTGACATAGTTTCTGTGATCAGATGTTCTTCCTTGTACGTTAATATTGAGATTGCATGGGGTCATAAAAAATGCCATAGTCCAGTACCAAAAAACAAGGTGCTAGGCCAAATAGGCAGCAATTTTTTTATCCCTAATAAATTCAAGAGGCAGGATCTTGGGACAGACTCATAATCCAAAGCCAGTTATACATAGAACACATCTCTCAAAAGTAGTCATTTCCTAAGATCTCCATGCTAGTAATAAAGCTATCTACCCTAAGTAGTATACAAGCATCAACACAATGAAACAAATTGAAAAAAGGGAAAATTAGACGGCAGAGACGCAAGATACAGCTACAGATGTCTAGCTCACCCAAGTCAAATTCAGGGAGAACTGAGGTGGAAGAAATCAAAAGACATTTAGCTGAACTTTCTGGAATGGTAGCAGCATAAGTAACAATGCAAATGAATGAGAATCTAGAAAAAAATTAGAAAGGTTTTCACAGATAACTAAAGAGATTATGACCATAATGAAGGACATGATAAATGAATCTAGAGTAGATAAAGAAAAAAAAAAAAAAGAAGACCTTAGGAAAGTGATGAAAATCATGAATAGCAAACATAGGAAAGAAATGGATTCCATGAACTAGATCAAAAAATAACCAGAAGATTAAAGATTCTATTGAAAATATACCAGCAGAATCCACAAATGAGAGAACAGAATATCAGATCTAGAAGAAAGGTTTGCAGTTAGCAATTATGAAATGAATGACTTCTCAAAAATAGAAAGGGACCATGAAAAGTCAATCCAAAAGATGTGAGATGATGCAAAGATGAATAACATAAGATTAATTGGAACTGATGAAAAAATCAGAAGATGTGACAAACATTAAAAAACCTGTTCACAGAAGTAATGGCAGAAACTTCCCAAGCATGAAAAAAGAATTTGACATACAGATTAGTAAGGCATAAAGAACTCCAATTAGCAATGATCAGAAAAAAAAACTACACTAAGGCATATAAAATAGGCAAGATTCCAGAAATTCAACACAAGAACAGAATGTTAAAAACTGTTAAAGAAACAAATCACACATAAAGGAAGGACCATCAGAATCACATCAAACTTCTCTACACAAGCCAGTAAGTCAAAGAGAACATGTAGACAAGTATTTCAAGCTCTAAAAGATAACAACCTCTGACCCAGATTGATGTACCCCACAAAATTATCTTTCAAAATTGAGGGAAAAATAAGATACTTCCATAAGAAACAATACCTGAAGAAATTCATGACCACCAAATCAGCACCCCAAAAAGTTCAAAAGGCTACCCTAAAAAAGACAATGAAGATGGGAATTTCATGAATTCCAACAGAATGAATTGACCAGGGAATGCAAGGAATTAAACAGGGGAAAGACAGGGAACCGACAACAGGAAAGTAATATGACAAAGATAAGTCAATTCATATCAGTTAAAACCTTCCAAGTAAATGGTCTCAATTCACCAATCAAAAAATGCATTAGCAGAATGGATCAAGAAACAAGATCCAACAATATGCTCCACATAAGAAACATATATAATTCTAAAAGAAATTCATAGACTGAAAGTCAAAGGATCTATAACAATACTTCATGCAACCGGAACCCAGAAAAAGTCAAGAGCAGCTATTCTGCTTGCAGACAAACTGGATTTCAAGCCAAGACTGATGAGAAGATACAAAAAAGATCACTAAATACTTGTTAAGGGAGCAATCAAAAAGGGATAGATAATAATTTTAAGTATATATTCTCCAAATACCAGCACACCCAACTATATATAACAAATATTAACAGACATGAAAAATCAAATACCGCACTGTCACAAATAGATCAACAAGACAAAAAAAAAATCAATGAAGAAACATCAGAACTGAACCAAACTTTAAACAAATGGACTTAGTAGATATCTACAGAGTGTTCCACCTCAAAAGATGAGAATAAAACTTGTTCTCAGTTGCATATGGGACTTTCTAAAAATAGACCACATACTAGCTCATAGAACATGCTTAAGTAAATGCAAAGGGATTGAAATTATCCCATGCATATTATCAGACTGTAGTGCAATGAAATTGGAAATCAATGGCAAAAGAAGATCACAGATGAAATTAAAGAACAAATTACTTTCTAAAATTAAACAATAATGCTAATATGACATACCAGAACTTATAGGATGCAATAAAAGCAGTTCTATGAGGGAAACTTATCAAGGTGAATTCCCACATCATAAAAACAAAGCAAGCTCAAATAAAAAGCCTAATGTTGAAACTCAAGCTTCCAGAAAAAGAATAGCAAGTTGAACCAAAACACATATGAGGGAGAAAATTGAAAAGACCAGAGCATAAATTAATGCAATGGAGACTAAGAATATAATACAAAGAATGGATGAATTGAAGAGTTGGTTCTTTCAGTGTTGAATAAAATTAACAAACCCTGACCCAAGGGTATCAAGTAAAAAAGAAAAGACTCAAGTCCTTGTAATTAGGAATGAAAAGGGTAAAATCACAACAGATCTTGCAGAAATCCAGATCATCAATACTTATTTGGAGAACCTGTAGTCTAATAAGATGGAAAAACACAGAAAAATGGACAGATTCCTAGATACATATCAATTACCAAAGACAAATGAGAAGATATAAAAATTCTATTTAACCCAACATCGGTCAATGAAAATTGGAGAAGTAACTTAAAAACTACCAAAAAGAAACACTCATGTCTTGGAAGGTTTATTGCAGAATTCTATAAGAAATTCAGAGAAGATTTAATGAAGCTATTCCTCAAACTCTTTAATGAATTCAAAAAGGAAGCAATACTTCCAAACTCAATCCTGGAGCAAGCATTACCTTGATACAAAAATGAGAGAAGGATTCAACCAAAGAAGAGAACTATAGGCAATCTCCTTACTAAAAACTGATGCAAAAAGTTCTCAATAAGATACTGGCAAACAGAATGCAGCAAATCATCCAGAAGATTATACACTATCACCAAGTAGAATTCATCACAGGGATACAGAGATGGTTCAACATACACAAATCAATAAATGTAATACAACACATTAATAAAAACAAGGACAAAAACCACATGATTGAAAAAAAAGATGGCAGATGAGTAAGAAGGAGGCAGCGAAACTCTCTCTAAAAGTTACCGTTGGAACACGGGAATATAGGACTGGGAAAGCGCGGTGGGGGGAGATGCCTCCCCGGAAACCAGAAAAGTTCTGAAGCGCAATCTGGGACCCCCGGCACCAGTGAAGGGTACTTTCCAACAAAGAAGAAGGAGCAGACCACGCGCACGCACCTTTTACCATCCCAGGAATCGCAGCGCGACAGAAGCTCAATTCTACGGACACACGGTGACAGCTGGCACCCAGGGAGCCACCACGGAGGATCCTGAGACAGCGGAGAGGCGGGGGAGCGGCGGAGAACTGCGCTGGCTGGCAGTGAGTGTCTCTCAGCCACAGCTGCCCCGCGCCAGAGAGCGACCGGCCGGGCGCCATTGTGGGGGGTGCGGCGAAACTCAGAGCGGCACGAAAGAAAAACAGTGCTGGACACTCGCGCTCTGGACAGGGCAGAGCGGGGCCTCTCAGGCCCACGAAAGTGTGCTGAGGTCAGCAGGCGAACGAGACTGGTCTCTCAGCCACACCTGTCCCGCACCAGAGAGCGACTGGCCCGGCGCCATTGTGGGGGGCGTGGTGAAAATCAGAGCGGCGGGAAACCAGTGCAGGGAACCCGCACTCCGGACAGCGTGCCGCGCCTCTCAGGCCCAGGAATAGTGAAAGGGCACTGAGAGTGGCAGGCGAGCTACACTGGTCTCTGCCTGAAAGTACGGGCCTCTGCTCACCGCCCGCCAGAGGGCCGCTCCTGGCTTACTGGGACTGACCTGCATGCAACAGGACTCTGTCACCACACGGTGCCTGCCTACAGCAGAGTCAACACATGGAACTGATTATTTTTATTTTTTTTATTTTTTTTTTTTCTCACTCATTAGTTTTTTGTTCTGGCGAAGGGTTTTTTTTTTGGGGGGGGTGGGGTTTTATTTTTGTTTTGTCTGTTTTATTGTTTTTATCTTCGTTTTTGTTTCTGTATGTGTATTTGCTCTTTCCTTCATTATTCTCTCTGGTTTTTTATATGAGTGTAAACAGCACCTCTAACTTCTTTGTGATTGTGGTTGTGATCTGTTCTTCCTTTTATCCCTTCCTTCTCTTTTTACCACCAGTCCTCTGCACCAGTGTCCCAATTTTAGTGGGATCCCTCTTGGTCCTCTAACCTTACATCTAATTCCTTCCTATTCTCCCAACACTCTATTTCCTTCTTAACTCATTTTAAATTTAAACTCCTCAGGGAAAAATTGACATACATAGGACTTGTATACTGCATATAATTTTTCTGGTGTGTTTTAGATTTTGTTATATAACCGCAACTCTATACAGCTAAAAGTGGTAAATAACTGGTTAGCTCAGTCTGTCATTTTCTAGGCTGTGTTTGATGCTTTAGTTACCATTATAGCCAAATGTGAAATAATTGTTCTAAACATCTTTCCTTCCTGATATTTCGTGATTGAGATTGACTAAGGGACACAGAAAATACAGTGGCACAGTACCAAAGAATCAAGGACTGGGCCAAACAGGTAGCAACTTCGCATACCCAATGAATTGAAGAGGTAGGATCTGGCAGAAAGCTCAAAACATAAAAGCAAGCTCCACTTGGAAGAAACTGCAGAGAAGTAGTCATCTTCTAAAGATCTTAAACACTAGCAATAAAGTAACCTACCATAGGTAATTTGCAAACATCACCCCAGGAATTAAAGAAAGAAAAAATGAGACAACACTTAAACAAGATGCAACCCCACACATCCAATTCACCAAAGGCAAACCTAGGGAGCAACGAGGTGGGACAATCTGAAAGCCACCCACCTGTCCTATCTGAAGTGGTAACAACAAAGCAACTGAATGAGGCTCTGGAAAAAATTAAAACAGAAATAATCTCACAGATAAATGCAGAGATAATGTCCACAATGAAGACCATGCTTAAGGACACTATAGCTGATACAGACAAAAAAATAGATGAGCTTAAGAAAACTATAGAAACCATCAATGCTCAGCATAGGAAAGAAATGGAATCCATAAGGCAGATTCAAGCAGATATCCAAGAGAACAAAAATTCCATTGAAAGTATTTGTAGCAGATTAAGCCAATGCGAGGACAGGATCTCAGATATAGAAGACAGGCTTGCAATTAGTGATCATGAAAAGGAAGAATTCTTAAAAACAGCAAGGGACCATGAAAAATCAATTCAGCAGCTGCTAGATGACTCAAAGATAAACAACTTAAGAATAATTGGAATAAATGAAAAAGCAGGAGATAGCATCAATGACATTAAAACCTTGTTCAAAGACATAATCAGGGAGAACTTTCCTGGAAGAGAAAAGGAATTTGATGCCCTTATAAGTGAAGCTTTTAGAACACCAACTAGACATGATCAAAAAAAAAAACTTCAGCCAGACATATTATAGTCAAGATCCCAGAAATTCAACAGAAGGGCAGAATCTTAAAAGCTGTTAGGGAGAAGAGACAAATCACCTATAAAGGAAAACCCATCAGAATCACAGCTGACTTTTCAGCACAAACCCTCAATTCAAGAAGAGCTTGGAATGATGTATTTCAAGCTCTAAAGGAAAATAATTTTCAACCCAGATTGATGTACCCCGCAAAACTATCTTTCAAAATTGATGGAGAAATAAAATACTTTCATGACAAAGAACATCTGAGAAAATTTATGACCACCAAACCAGCACTCCAAAATGTTCTGAAGGACATTCTAGAAAGAGATAGGAACCCCAACAGAAGGAATCCACCAGGCAGGGCAGATAATTAAATAGCAGGAAAGGGGAAAAACAAAGAGTGGGAACCAACAACAGGAAAATATCATGACAAGTATAAGTCAATACATATCAGTTTTAACCATCAATGTTAACGGTCTCAATTCACCAATCAAAAGGCACAGACTGGCGAAATGGATCAAGAAGCAAGATCCAACAATATGCTGTATACAAGAAACACATTTAATTCAGAAAGAAATTCATAGACTGAAAGTCAAAGGATGGAAAACAATACTCCATGCAACAGGAACCCAGAAAAAAGCAGGGGTAGCTATTCTTTTTGCAGACAAAGTGAACCTCAAGCCAAGAAGGATTCAGAGAGATAAAGATGGTCATTACATCCTTGTAAAGGGAACAATCCAAGAGGAAGAGATAACGATCATAAATATATATGGGTCAAATACCAATGCACCCAGCTATATAAAACAAGTACTAAAGGACATGAAAAATCAAATCAGCACTAATACAATTATATTGGGAGATCTCAATACTCCACTGTCACAAAAAGACAGATCAACTAGACAGAAAATCAATAATGAAATAGTAGAACTGAACCAAACTTTTGAACAAATGGACTTAGTAGATGTCTACAGAGTGTTCCATCCCACCACATCAGAATACATATTTTTCTCAGCTGCACATGGGATGTTCTCCAAAATAGGCCACATACTAGCTCATAAAACCTGCTTAAGTAAATGCAAAGGAATTGAAATTATCCCATGCATATTATCAGACCATAGTGCAATGAAATTGGAAATCAATGGCAAAAGATCTCACAAAAACTCCCTAAACACATGGAAATTAAACAGCACCCTCCTGAGCAACCAATGGGTCACAGATGAAATTAAAGAAGAAATTAGACACTTTCTACAACTGAATGATAAGGACAGTACAACATACCGGAACTTATGGGATACAATGAAAGCAGTCCTAAGAGGGAAATTTATAGCATTAAATACTTATATCAGGAAAATAGAGCAAGCGCAAATAAACAACTTAAGGGTGAACCTCGAGCTTCTAGAAAAAGAAGAGCAGGTTAAGCCAAAAGCCCATACAAGGGAGGAAATTATAAAGATCAGAGCAGAAATTAACATATTGGAGACTAAAAAAACAATACAAAGAATCAATGAAGCAAAAAGTTGGTTCTTTGAAAGAATAAATAAGATTGACAAACCCTTATCCAACCTTATTTAAAAAAGAAAGGAAAAGACTCAAATCCATGCAATTGAAAATGAAAAGGGTGATATCACGACGGACCCTGCAGAAATCCAGAAGATCATCTATACCTATTTTGAAAATTTATATTCTACTAAGATGGAAAATGCAGAAGAAATGGACAGATTCCTAGATTTGTATGAATTACCAAAGCTGAATCAAAAAGATTTAAAAATCCTAAATAAACCAATATCAACCAATGAAATTGAAGATGTAATTACAAACCTCCCAGCAAAGAAAAGCCCAGGCCCTGATGGATTCACTGCCGAATTCTACAAGAAATTTAGAGAAGACCTAACGCCCCTACTTCTCAAACTTTTCAATGAAATTGAAAGGGAAGCAATACTCCCAAATTCATTCCTGGAAGCAAGCATTACCCTGATACCAAAACCAGAGAAGGACCCAATTAAGAAAGAGAACTACAGGCCAATCTCCCTAATGAACATAGATGCAAAAATCCTTAATAAGATACTGGCAAACAGAGTCCAACAAATCATCAAGAAGATTATACACCATGACCAAGTTGGATTCATCCCAGGGATGCAGGGATGGTTCAACATACGTAAATCAAGTAAATGTAATACACCATATTAACAGAACCAAAGACAAAAATCACATGATCATCTCAATAGATGCAGAAAAAGCTTTTGACAAAGTCCAGCACCTTTTCATGATAAAAACCCTACAGAAAATTGGAATAGAGGGTCTTTATCTCAACCTGGTAAAAGCTATCTATGACAAACCAACAGCCAATATTATACTAAATGGCCAAAAACTGAAAGCCTTCCCTCTAAAATCAGGAACAAGACAAGGATGTCCACTGTCCCCACTCTTATTCAACATAGTTCTGGAAACTTTAGCCAGAGCAATTAGACAAGAGAAAGAAATAAAGGGAATAATGATTGGAAAGGAAGAAGTTAAATTATCATTATTTGCAGATGACATGATACTCTACACAGAAGACCCCAAAAACTCCACTAAAAAACTGCTAGATTTAATAAGCAAATTCAGTAGTGTAGCTGGATACAAAGTCAATACTCAAAAGTCAATAGCCTTCCTGTACACAAATAACAAACTTACTGAAAGAGAAATTAGGGAAACAATACCTTTCACAATAACATCCAAAAAAATGAAATACCTAGGAATCAACCTCACAAAGGATGTAAAAGACCTATACACTGAAAACTACAGTACTCTGAAAAAGGAGATTGAAGAGGATATCAGAAAATGGAAAGATATCCCTTGCTCCTGGATAGGAAGAACCAATATAGTGAAAATGGCCATACTTCCAAAATTGTTATACAGATTTAATGCAATTCCAATCAAAATTCCAACAGCATATCTCACAGAATTAGAGAAAACAATCCTAAAATTTATTTGGAATCAGAAGAAACCTAGAATAGCAAAGGCAATTCTGGGCAACAAAGGCAAGGCAGGGGGCATCACAATCCCCGACTTGAAATTATACTATAAAGCTACTGTGATAAAAACAGTGTGGTACTGGCAAAAAAACAGACCTGAAGATCAATGGAACAGATTAGAAGATGCTGAAACAACCCCAGACATACTAAGCCACCTTATCTTTGACAAAGGTGCCAAACACATTCACTGGAAGAAAGATAGCCTCTTTAATAAATGGTGCTGGAAAAACTGGCTCTACACATGCCGAAGATTAAAACTAGATCCATATCTTTCACCATGCACTAAACTAAATTCAAAATGGATCAGAGATCTAAATATTAAAACAGAAACATTAAATCTGCTGGAAGGTAGGATAGGTAAAACCCTTGGAGATATTGGTGTAGGCAAAGACTTTATGAATAAAAACTCAACCACACGGGAACTATCCCAAAGAATCAATAACTGGGATCTCATCTTATTAAAAAGCTTTTGCACAGCAAGAGAAACCACCAACAGAGTGAAGAGACAACCCACAATGTGGGAAAAAATGTTTGCCAGCTGTTCTCAGACAAAGGATTACTATCGAGAACATATAAAGAACTCAAAAAAATCAGACCTCCCAAATTTAAAGACCCACTCCAAAAATGGGCATCTGAGATGAATACACATTTCTCAGATGAAGAAATACTAATGGTAAATAAATATACAAAAAAATGTGCAACATCACTAGTCATTCGAGAGATGCAAATTAAAACAACACTGAGATACCATCTCACCCCAGAAAGAATGGTTATTATTAAGAAATCAACTAATAACAAATGCTGGAGGGGCTGTGGGGAAAAAGGAACCCTTCTTCACTGTTGGTGGGAGTGTCGACTGGTACAGCCACTGTGGAAGTCAGTGTGGAGATTCCTCAGAAAACTAGGGTTGGAGGTCCCATTTGACCCAGCTATTCCCCTTCTGGGCATCTTCCCAGAAGAATTAAAAACATCGTACCACAGCGATTTATGTGCACCCATGTTTATAGCAGCACAATTTGTAATAGCCAGATCTTGGAAACAACCCAAATGCCCATCAACTGAGGAATGGATAAGAAAGATGTGGTATTTTTATACAATGGAGTACTATTCAGCCATAAAGAAGGATAAACTAGAGACTTTTATAGGTAAATGGATGCAACTCGAGAAAATACTCATAAGTGAAATAAACCAGAAGCACATGTGTAAGCATCGTATTGTCTCTCTAGTATGAGAAACTGAAAGAGTAAATAAGATCCAAAATGTACAATAGACATGGTGAATCAAAAAGAAACTGGTCAAAAGGAAAGAGAGACTGGAATAGGGAAAAGAAAGAAGGGAACGGGAAAAAAATTGTATATATATATATATATAAGATGGTTAAGATAGATACACTACCAATTTTATTTAGTTCATTGAAGAGTAAGGTTTGTGCCAATAATGTTTGGACAATTGAATGCTAATGTCTGGTATCCTGAATAACTAACTTAAAGATAGTAATATGTAATGTATTAACCATTGTTACCCTCCTATTATGTTGTTTTGAAAATTTGTTCTTCTTTTGATTTGTTTTGTTTTTTCTTCTCTTTAAAAAAAAAACACATGATTGTCTCAATAGATGCAAAAAAAGAGCATTTCACAAAGTATAACACCCAATCATGAAAAATGTCCTACAGAAAATTAGAATAGATGGTCTTTATTTCAGTCTGGTAGAAGCCATCCATGACAAACCAAAACACACTTAGTCCACCTCCAAGAGTTGCTAAAGTCCTAACAGTTTCAGCATTGCTAAAAATTCCAAGTCCCAACTCTCCTCTGAGATATAAGGTGAACTTTCAGCTGTGACCCTCTGTACAAATGAAAAGAAAGTTAAAAATTCCAACATTCAATGGCACGATATAAACATTTCCATTCCAAAAGTTACAAATGGGGAGATACAAAGGAATGGGACCAAAGCAAGTTCAAACTCCAGCAGAGCAAACATTAAGTCCTGTAGTTCCATGCAGAACATCTGAAGCAATCTGTGCAAGTTGTGAGCTCCAAAAGGCTTGTGTGACTCCACCCTATGGCACTTCCAGTGTTTGTAGCTCCCATGGCTTTTCTCTTAGGCCCACTCTGCTCAATCCTTGCAACTTTCTTTAGATGATCCACATTCCTGGCTTTTCCAAACTTTTGGGTTCTCCACTGCACCTTTGGCTTTGCACTCACAGCTTCACACATTGCCCTCTCATGGGCATACTGTCTGGCCTCCCAGGCCTTCTGAAATTGGGGTGGAAGCTTTCTTAATCCCAAAACTCTTGCATTCTGCATGTGCCTAAAACCAGCACCATGTGCATGCTGCCAAGGTCTGCTGCTAGCTGGAGTAGTAACCAGGCTTCCTTCTCTCTTAGCTGTAGGGTTTAGTGCCTGGATCACTGAGCACTCTGAATCCAATTCTGAGGAATAAATTCTCTAGGCCACTGCCATCCTGGCACATGGTGTGGCTGCTGCCATTCTGGGACATTGTTGGTCACCATCATTCTGGAACATGGTGCTCTGCAGCTTTCTCCTCAAAGCAAAGTTTTTAACTTTTGCATTTTTTGAGACTGCAAAAGGTGGAGACTTGCTGCTTCTTGTGATGCCCTCAGGCCATCTTTTATATTCTCCTGTTCCTTTTCAGCAATCCAGATCTCCTCTGCTCTATCTTTGCAGTCCACAGCTTTATGGAGCTTTCCTTCTGGCCAAACTCATATTTTAAATCATTCTGCTGGGCTATTTGTTCTTGATTCTCAACATAAATCTGGCTAAAAGACCCCAACAGCAGCCATGCCACCACCTCAACATTCGACTACCTTGAAATTTCTTCTGCCAGGTTAATTACTCAGCCACCCTTAGTCTTAGTCTCAGGTAAAATATCTGGACATGAGCAAAATGCAAACATTTTTCCAAGCCATAACATACATGGTCTGGAGTCCAAGAGCCAATGCAGTCCTTCTTCCTAGCAGAAACCTATCAGGCCTGGACTTTCCAGGTTTTCTGGTCTTCTAAGCTCTGATCAGAATCTCCCATACAGAACAGTCTAAGGCATTCCAGTGCTACTCTTTCAGGTGATGTCTCTGAACCTCTCCAAACTCTTCCCACAAGCCATTCCCAAAGGCTCTTGAAGCACATGGTCAGGTATAGTCACATAAATTACCCCACTTCTCTGGTACCAAATTCTGCATAGTTACTTTTCTCTCATTGCTGAGACAAAATACCCCAACACCCAAAATTAAAGAGGGAAAAGTTTATTTAGCTCACAGTTGGTAGACATTTCAGTCCATAATCGGCTGGCTCCAAGGCAGAGTGGCATGGAAGAGGAACAACAGTTCATGGTGGTGGAAGACAGCAAAAGCAACAAGAGCAAAAAGGGAGGAGTGCAAGAGAAGACTCTTTCTATCTCTTATATTTTATGTAGGCTACACACCCTAGGGTGAGTGTAGCACTCACACTCATAATCCCAGCACTAGACAATGAATCAATCACAAACTCTAGATTCAACCACCTCCAAAAAGCACCACCCCATGACTGCATGAGGCTTTGGGGAGACATCCAGACACAAACCATAACACACCTCTTGTTCAAACAATGGGCTAATATCTAGCATATATAAAGAAATAAAAAATCAGAGTCTTCAAATTTAAAGACCCAATCCAAAAATGGGCATCTGAAATGTAGAAACATGTCTCAGATGAAGAAGTATAAATAGCAAATAAATATATGAAAAAATGTTCAATGACACTTGTCATTCAATAAAGGCAAATTAAAACAACACTGAGATTTCATCTCACTCCATAAAGAATGGCCATCATTAAGAAATCAACAAATAAAAAATTCTGGTGAGGCTGTGGGGAAAAAACAGCTCTTCTCCACTGTTGGTGGGAGTATAAATAGGTACAACCAATATGGAAATCAGTATGGACATTCCTCAAAAAATTAAAACCAGGGTTCCATTTCACCCAACTATTCCCCTTCTTGATGTCTTCCTGAAATATACCACAGTGATATATGCACACCTGTATTTGCAGCAGCGCAATTTGTAATAGATAAATCTTGGAAACAGTCCAGATGCTATCAATGGATGAATGGGTAAAGAACATGTGGGTTTTTTATACAATGGAGTATTACTCAGCCATGAAGAAGAATAAACTTGAGATATTTTTAGGTAAATCAATACACCTTGAGACCATACTCTTAAGTGAAACAAATCAGGCACACATGTTTAAATGTCACATTGTTTCTCTTGTGTGAGAAACCAAATGGGTAAATAAGGGCCAGAATGGATGATAGACATTGGGAAATAGGAAGGGAGAGAGGGAAGAGAAGGAAGGGAAGAGGGAAACAAATAATATGAGGGAAAAAATAGAAATAAACCTCTTCTAAATAAGAAGAGCAAGAAGGGCTGAAGGGAAGTGACGGGAATTGGAAAAAAAATGATATATTGTGTACAGGTACAAATTCTCTATGATGAATGTGATCATTATGTATATCAAAAGCGTACAAATAAAATTAATTTTTAAAAAATCTGCTAACCTGTGACTTCACTGAAAAATA
Source organism: Erethizon dorsatum (assembly GCA_028451465.1). Taxonomy (NCBI): domain Eukaryota; kingdom Metazoa; phylum Chordata; class Mammalia; order Rodentia; family Erethizontidae; genus Erethizon; species Erethizon dorsatum. Next base: position 58,724,329 of record CM051825.1, on the reverse strand, counting down.
ACCTGGATAGATTTAATTTTTCACCAATTGTTTCCATTTGCATTTGATAAATCAGTTAATAGAACATCTTGAAGTTATAGGTAATAGTAAAGTTCATTTATCTCAGCCCACATACATTTTGCTGGTAAGATCAAGTCACACAGCTATATGTGGAAAGAAAACTGGAAAATGTGATGTCTGAGTTACTTTCTCATGGCTAAGACACAGTACCCAACACCTGCAAATTAAAAAAGGAGAGTCTTATTTGGCTTACTACTTGTAGAAGTTTCAGTTCATAATCAGATAGTTCCAAGCCTGGGCAGCATGGCAGAAGAGAAACAGCTCATGATACAGAGAGCTGGAAGCAGGCAGAGGAATCAAGGGAGTTAGGAGGGACATATACCCTTCCTGGCAACACCCCTAATGACCCACCTGATTCAATCAGGCTTCAATTTCCAAACCACATTTAGCTATTAATGCATCAAAGGAGTAACCCACTGATAAGTATCATGCCTCCATAATCACCTCCAAAAGCCCCACCTATAAGTCAATGAGGCTTTAGAGTCACATCTAGATATAAACTATAATATGTGATGTCCTGGAGCCCCACGGGGATGCAAATTCTGAATGTGTGTCTGGGTTCATCAGAAAAACTTTCCACAATGTTTTAGTGATGTCTGTGTTGTGAGGCACAATAGTAGCATATGAATACAAGACTTAATTTAAAGTAAAAATCATGTAAATAAAGCACAGGCAGTTTGTGACTATGGCTATAATCTTTAGAAGAACTAAAATTTGGAAAACTCCATTTAGAAACTCTAAAAATACTACCCCTAACACTTCCAGAAGCAATAAATTTCATACATATGAAATTCTCAGACCCCACTTTCTCAGTTGTTCATTCTCAGGAAATTAATCCAAAGATATCATACCTGAAAGAGATGCTTTATGCTACAGATATAATTTGCAACTAAGCAGGGAATTCAAAACTCACACTGCACTATTAAAACCATAGATTCAAAATTAAAATAGACAAATGTCCCACAAATGAGGGCATGTGTGGAAAATTAAGTTCAGTTTGGATGCAACATTTTAAAATAGTTCAAATGACATATTAAGTAGAGACCCAGACAAACCCAGAATTGTACTATAATAAATCATTACTTTTAACTGTGCTTTCTATGCTTATTTGTACTTGCCTATAATATTTACATAAATATAATCTTAATATAGTCACAATATTATTTTCAGTTTATTCATTTGAAATGATTTTTTACTTATGTTACAACAGATCTTCATATTTTAATTTTCCAAAACGGCATAATAACCATTAAGTTATTGATTAGTATACCATAATACCACCTCCATATGGTAAATATTTGAATCAGTTCTCATTGGTTCATACTATTTACACTCTTTTGATTAAATATAGTCGTGTTTATACTGAAATAGAGATCTAGTTTTCTTCTAGCCTACTAATTTAATATTCTCCAAAAAGAAATTTGCCTTGCCTACAACATGCCTATGTGCCCTTTTCTTTATAGTTTCAACTCAAAGTAAACTGTTAGATCTATTGTATTGGCATCCAGGTGTATCATCATAATCACAGCATTCCTTTTTAGAGAACCAAAAATCAATTGTGAAATAAAATCTATAGTGAAATCATGTGTATGCGTGTGTGTGAAAGGTATATACTTATCTGAACTTCTAATTAAGCTTTCTTGGTCATATACAAATCCAGCCACTCTCCTCCTGTCACCTGTCCAAAGATTTCAGTGTCCTTGCTATAGTCTATAAGATCCTGTGTTTTCTGGCCTCCAGCTACTTCTGTGTCCTCATTTTCTATCCCCGTATCCTTATCTTTGCTATTTTAGTCACATCAACCTCCTTGTCACTGCTTCAGAATATTGTGCTTATAGTTTCTCCACCTAGAATGCTTTTCTCTAAGATATTAGTACACCATTCCTCGTTTAATAACCGAGTTCCATTCCTGCAACTAGGTCATTGAATTGGTCACTAAATGAGGAACTGTATATAGTATGTACATGACAATATTCAAGACCAAGAAATAGTCAAGGGAAACTCCAATTTGATGACTTTGCTTTTAATGGTGTAAGTCTTATATGTAATACTGTAATATCAACAGGACATAACAGAACATAAATGTATAAAAGAACATAAAACTGCAGTACTGTACTGTATAGTACAATCATCAAAAGTTAAAGTACTATATAAACAAAGTGTAATGTACAGAAAAAAAGACATTGAGGCTCTATAAACAAGATATACAAACTTCAGGAAAAAAAAGGATGAGTTATAAGTCCAAGCAGCAGGTCATATGTCTGAACTGTCATTAAACAAGTAGGTTGTTAAATAAGAAATATCTGTGTATCTATTTCTCTCACTTCATTCACAGCAAATGTCACTCAGTCATAGAGATCTTCCATGAAGTCACTTTTGGAAATCACATGCCACCATCCCTCTCATTCTCAAACCTCTGCCATACTCTTTATTTTTAAATAGTAACACTGTCCGGCATTTTATTATATTTACATAGTGCTGGCTTACTGTAAGTCTTCTCCAATTAGGAAGTAAATCCATAAGCACAAACATCTTATTTTGTTTACTGATACATCCACAATAACATATAGTAGTCCATAATTTTTTTTTTGTGGGTACCGGGGGATCGACCTCAGGACCTCACGCGCCAGCAGGCGCCCATGCCGCTGAGTGATATCACCAGCCCCTTTTTCGTATGTGGGTTCCAGGAGTCAAACTCAGGCCCTCGTGCTTGCTGGGCAGGTGCTTAAGCCACTGAGCCATCTCACCGGCCCCAGTCCATAATTATTATTGGATGAGTGAATAAAGGTGCTAATCTATAAAACTATGCTTGTGACCAAGGAAGGAAGTGTTCTGGCTAAAATTTATGATGTGCTTTTCCTGATGAAAGACCAGGATTAATACTACAATAAAAACATGAGATCGTAGAAAGCCTTGGCCTCCAATAGAAAAGCAAGGTACAATTTTCAGAAGTGAAGGGAAGGAATGTAGGCAGTCAACAAACAGATCTCATTTATTCCAAACCCAATCCCACATTAAAACCCACAGGTAGATGGTAAAGAGGTTAGAGCTAGATGGAACAGATTTTAAAGCTATTATGTTATACTAGCAAAGACCCACAGCCCGAAAGCTACTGTAAACCTCATGCCTATTTCATAGGCTAACACAAACCAACTCCCCAAAAAATACACTAATACAAAATTTATCACAATCACTAAAAAACTTGCAAGATGCCCCATTACTCTGAATTAATGAACATCAATGAGTGACACAGCATTAGAAAAGTGAAAAGCATTTTCTGCAAAAGCAGGCATCAATAGAAAGGCATTAAATCAAACCACAGTACCATGCAAAAGCAAAGGAGAAGTGGAAAGGATAATTTCTCAAAAAAGTAACTTTTTGACTGTGAAAATGGATTGATAGTACTATCCATTCTTTATAGCAAAGTTCCCAACAATGAATTTTCTTGTCATCATGATCTAATACTGGTTACCTGCTATTACTCTCATTCATCATGTTCCACATCTGCACAGCAGTATAAACAATATCAGGGATTTCTTCCATCATATTTCATAGCACTTCTTGGAGGAGGTGGATTTTGTATTCAAGTGCAAACCAAAGTGTTCCAAATATATCTAGGCTCATAAAATCTATAAATGGCCTGCACAGATGCCCAGCAGTGCTATAAAATGTAACTCTGGTTTGCTAGAAGACTACTTTGCTTAAGAAAATTTACTTATCTTACAATCAAATTTAAATTAAGCTGCTCACTGAAGCCCTCCATCCACACAAAATCACATTCCTTCTACTCACTATCTACACTATTCCTCTATCCTCCAAGACAATTCATCTCTGGACCCCCTTTCCCACTATAAATTATAGCTGCCTGCTACTGAGTGCCTAATATTTCCTGCTAAACTATACACAATTTCTAAAACTGTCACAAAAGTACCTCCAGGTGGGCTTTATTGTCCCAATTTTCAGGACAAACTAAGGCTTGGTGATATTGAGATGCTCACCCAATGTCTTACAATTATTACTTCATGATATCAAGCATTCAACTCTAACCTTATTCAAAAATGCATATGATTTCAACTCTATCATAATCCCTCCTCTGTCAGTTACAAAGGCCTGTATAACTTCTTTCAGATATTTCTGGAATTGGACATTCTGCCTGCTCCACTTGGGCTCCAATTATCTTAGTACATTTCCTGCTTCTTTTTAGCAGAATAACATACACTGAGTAACTTAAAACATTAAAGGTTGATGTGGCTTATGGTTCTGAAGTCTGGGATTCCAAGAACACTAGGCCAGCATCTTGCCAGGGCCTTTGTGATGTATCATAACACTATGAGAGAGAAAATGAGTATTAGAGAGATGCAGAGGAAAAAGAGGGCTGAACTCTCATGACAAGAAACTCACTCCCATGATGATAGCATTAACCTATTCATAATGGAAGAACCCTCATTATTTAATCACCTCTTAGTAGCTATACCACTTGAGTAGTCACAATGGCAGGTCAACTTCAACATAAGTTTTCAAGGAGATAGTCAAAATACTCCCCCTAGATTCAAACACACTTCTCCCATCATTCTTACCACATTTTAAAGCAGTTCTGCAAGTCCTTCTTCATGATGGTCTTCATGAAGTATGATCAAAAACAGTGAATGCTGCTGTCAGGTTCACTCCAATGGAAATACAGGCTTGTAAAAACATTATGGTGTACCCTCACCTACTTCAATAGATTCTGACACTGTGGAACCTCTAACTCTTTCCCAAAGTCAAAATAACCATGAAAGGTAAACATTTTGAGTTCACTCAGGACACCAAAGTATCCAAAATACAACTAAAGAGATGAAAAAGAACTTCCAGGATAACTTCAGAAAGTTAAGGCAAGACCAATGGAATTAGTTGGATGAGACTATTCAAAGTATGGGAGAGTATTTATGGGTGGTGGGGGACTGATGGCAATGTATCTTACTGTAATACTTTTAAAAATTTAAAACTCAACTTGATGGATTTCCAGGAAGATGGCAGAGTGGTGAGCAGCAGCAAATCAGCCTCTCTGAGATTTAGAGTCCTGACACTAGAATATAGCAATGTGGAGAAGAGAAGAAGGAGAAAAGTGGGTTCCTCAAGACCCAGTAAGGATCTGAATTTAGAATTACAGCCCACAGAGAGAACAAAGAGAGGAACCTCAATGAAAAAGAAGGAGTTGGCAAACAGCACTTTCTCCTTGAATCCCAGCTCATGGTGTGAGAGAGGTGGCTTGAACCCACTGAGGCACAGAGACTATAGGTAACTCCAGAGGCCTCCATGGAGAAATGCACCAGTAGATCACAATAGTGGATGCTGTGAGCTACCATGTCTGTTGAGTGAATCTGGTTCAGATGTCCACAGGACAGGGCAATTAGCTGGATACCATTTTAGAAAGGGGTCAGTTGAACCTAGGACTCAGAGCAGGTGAAGTTGGCTCCATCTCAGGGCTCTCAGTGACAGGGCAAGGTGCACTATGGGAGACATCCAGGGTCAGGGAGCCAAGTTCAAACCAGCAAAAGGCACTCATAGTGTTGTGGGCTGAACAACTTGGGTCCCAGGCTCAAAACCAGAATCAGCCTGAACTTCAGTGGACTTGAAAGGGCAGACTTGCTGTGATTATCCACCAACCACAATAATTCTACTGCAGGCTTGCTGGGACCAACCAACACAGATCTGGGCTCTGTCTGCCACCTTTATCTAGCAGTAACAGCACAGACATGCCCTGAAGGGGACTATTTTTTTCTTACTTTCTTTGTTTTTTTCTTAATTGTTTCTTCTTGTTTTTATATGAGTGTCAAAATTGTTTCTTCTTTTTTCTTTGCTGATTTGTTCTATCTTGTTTTGGTTCCTTCCTCATTTGCTTCCCTTCTGTCTTTTTAAATTTGTTTCCCAAAGATTTTGTAATCATCCTTTGTCCTTCAGCCTTGATTCTAATCTCTTTCTATTCTTCTATATCTCTATTTTTTTCCTCCTACTTCCTTTAAATTTTCTCCCTTGAGGGAAATATCATTCTGTTGAGGGGATATTTACTGTACATAACTTTCTGGTTTGTTTTAAATTTTGTTATGTAACTACAAATCTTGTTCATGTGGTTAAATGTGGCAAATTAATAGTTACCAGAGTTTCCCATGTTCTAGGCTATGCTTGATGCTATTGTTATTAATCACTGTACTACTTTAGCCAAAGTGAAATAGCTGTTTGCCCTTCTGTGCCAAGTTTAGGACTGCCTGAGGCTTATAAACAACACCATAGGCTATTGTCCAAGAACCAGGAGGTAGCCCAAATAGGCAGCAACTTCTTATTCTGCCCCAATAAATTCAAGAGGTAGGATCTTACAACAGACTAAAAGGTCAATCCCAGCTACACCTGGAAGAAATCTCTCAGGAGAACTCATTTTCTAAGGAGCTATCAATACTACCAATAAAGACATCTACCAAAAGCAGTTTACAAGCATTAATGCAAAAACTAAATTAAAAAAAAAAAAGGGGGGACATGGAAGCAAGATGCAAACCCAGACTTTCAGCTTGCCCAAGGCAAACACAAGGGACAGTGAGGTGAAGTGATTCAAAAACTACCCAGCTGCACTCTATGAAATGGTAACAGAGAAAGTAAAAATGCAGATGAATGAGACTCCAGAAAAAATTAAATTACAAATAATTTCTCAGACAACTAATGAGATGATGACCATAGTGAAGGACATGGTTAGTGAATACACAATAGAAACAGATTTTGAAAAAAAAGAAGAGCTTAAGAAAATGATGAAAACTATGAATGCCCAGCAAAGGAAAGAAATGGAATCCAGTAAAAAGATTGAAACAGATATCCAGGAGACTAAAATTCCAGTGAAAGTATATGCAGCAGAATAAACCAACAGTTTGAAGGGCAGAATATCAAACATAGAATACAGGTTTGTTAGCAATCATGAAAAGAAAGATTTCTTTATGGTAAGGGACCATGAAAAATCAACTCAAAATCTGCTAGATATTATCTAGCAAAGAAAATAACATAAGATTCACTGGAGTCAATTAAAAAGCAAGAGACAGCACAAATGACATAAAAAAAAAAACCTGTCAGAGAAGTGATGGCAGAAAATTTCCCAAGCATAGAAGAAGAATTATATATACAGATAAGTGAGGCATATAGAACTCCAATTAGCCATGATCCAAAAAAAAAATCTACACTGAGGCATATAATAGTCAAGATGCCAGAAATTCAACACAAGAACAGAGTATTAAAAGTTGTTAGAGAAAATAAACAAACTACCTATAAAGGAAAACCCATCGGAATCACAGCAGTCTTCACAACAGGAACCATTAAGTCAAGGGAAGCATGGAGAGAAGTATTTTAAGCCCTCACAGAAAACCAACCCAGATTGATGTACCCTACAAAACTATCTTTCAAATTCAATGGGGAAATAAGATAATTCCATGACAAAGAACAACTGAAGAAATTCATGACAAAAAAAGCACTCCAAAATGTTATGAAGAATATTATAGAAAGAGGTAACAAGACTACAATTTTATGAACTTCCATAAAATGAATTCACCAGGAAGAGAAAGCAATTAAACAGAGGGGAAAGACAGGGAACCAACAACAGGAAAATTATACTACAAGAATAAGTTAATACATATCAGTAATAACCATTAGTATAAAGGTATCAATTGACCAAATAAAAAAACATTACTGGCAGAATGGATCAAGAAACGAGATCCAACAATATGCTTCATATAAGAAACACATTTAACTCAAAAAGAAATTTATAGACTGAAAGTCAAAGAATGGAAAATAATACTCCATGTAGCAGGAACCTGCAAAAAGCAGAGGTAGCTATTCTACTTGAAGACAAAGTGGATTTCAAGCCAAGACTAATCAAGAGAGATGAAGAAGGTCACTACATAATTATTAAGGGAACATTCCAATAGGAAGGGATAATAATATATATATATATATATATGCGCCAAATGCCAGCACAAACAACTATATAAAACAAATACTAACAGACATGAAAAATCAAGTAAGCACTAATACAATTGTAATCGTGGACTCAATACCCCACTGTCATAAATAGGCAGATCATGTAGACAAAAAATCAATGAAGAAAATCAGAAATGAACAAAACATTTAAAGAAATGAACAAGTAGAAGTCTACAGAGTGCTCCACTGCACAACAACAGAATACACATACTTCTCAGCTGCATGGAGGACATTCTCAAAAGTATGCCACATACTAGCACATAAAACATGCTTAAGTAAATGCAAAGGAATTGAAATTATACCATACATATTATCAGACAATAGTGTGATGTAATTGGAAATCAATGACAAAAGAAACCACAAAACAGCATAAAAGGGCCAGTAAGATGGCTCAGTGGTGTACGTACCTGCCTGGCTAGTGCAAGGGCCCAAGTTCAACTCCTGGAACCCACATATGAAAAAAAGTGCCAGTGATATCACTCAGCGGCATGGGCGCCTGCTGGTGTACGAGGTCCTGAGGTCAACCCCAGTACCCACACACACACACACAAAAAAAGCATAAACCCAAAGAAATTATATAATACCCTGGGTCATAGAATATATTGAAGAAAATTTAGACAGTTTTTACAATCAAACAATAATGTCAATGCAACATACCAGAACTTATGAGATGCAATGAAAGCAGTTCTATGAGGAAAATTTATAATGATTAATTCCCATATCATAAAAAGAGAGCAAGCTCAAATAAAAAACCTAATGATGAACACAAGTTTTTTAAAAAAAGAAGAGCAGGTCAATCCCAAAACTCATGGGATAGAGGAAATTGTACAGAGCAGAGCAGAAATTAATGCAATTGAGACTAAGAAAACAATATAAAGAATCAATGAATTGAAGAGTGGGTACTTCAAAAGATTAAATAAAATTAACGAATTCTGACACAAGTGTAGCAAAAAAATGGAAAAGACTTAAATCCATGCAATAACAAATGAAAAGGTTAAAACCACAACAGATCCTGCAGAAATCCAGAAGATCATCAATACCTACTTGAGAACCTATATTTTAATAAGATTGGGAAAATGAGAAATGCACAAATTCCTATATACATATGAATTACAAAAGATGAATCAAAAAGATATAAAAATTCTAAAAAATCCAGTATCAGTCAGTAAAATTGAAGATGTAATTAACAAATTAACAACAAAGAAAAGTCCAGGTCCTGATGGATACACTGCTGAATTCTACAAGACATTTAGAGATGATCTAATGAAACTACTCCTCAAACTCTTTAACAAAATTGAAATGGAAGCAATACACCAAACATTCCTGGAGCAAGCATTACCTTGATATGAAAACCAGAGAAGGACTCAACCAAAAAAGAACTATAGACCATTCTCCCTAATGAACATAGATGCAAAAGTTTTTCTTACTGGCAATCAGAGTGCAGGATATCATCAAGAAGATTACACACCATCACCAAGTAGAATTCATCACAGGGATACAGAGATGGTTCAACATACACAAATCAATAAATGTAATACATCACATTAATAAAAACAAGGGCAAAAACCACATGATTGTCTCAATAGATGCAAAAAAGCATTTCACAAAGTATAACACCCATTCATGAAAAATACCCTACAGAAAATTAGATTAGACGGTCTTTATGTCAATCTGACAGATGCCATCTATGACAAACCAACAGCCAACATAATACTAAATGCTGAAAAACTGAAAGCTTTCATGCTAAAATAAGGGACAAGACAATGATTCCCACTATCACCACTTCTATTCAATATAGTTCTGGAAACACTAGCCAGAGCAATTAGATAAGAGAGAGAAACAAAAGGAATAAAAATAGGACAGGAGAAGATGAATTATCATTATTTGTAGATAAGATGATATTCTATGTAGAAGACACAAAAAAATTCACCAAAAGATTTCTAGATTTGATAACCATTTTCAGTAGTATAGCTGGATAAAAAGCCAACACTCAAAAATCAATAGCATTCCTGTACACAAATAACAAACTCAGTGAGAGAGAAATTAAGGAAACCACACCTTTCATGATAGCATCCAAAAAATGAAGTACTTAAAAATCAATGTAATGAAGAAAGTAAAAGGTCTTTATATTGAAAACTGTTGTACTCTCAAAAAGGAGATTGAAAAGGATTGAAAAAGGATAACAGAAACTGGAAAGATATCCCTTGTTCTTGGGTAGGAAGAACGAATATCATGAAATTGGTCATACTTCCAGAACTGTTATACAGATTTAATGCAATCCCAATCAAAATACCAATAGCATCCCTCACAGAATTAGAGAAAAAATCCTAAAATTTGTTTGGAACCAGAGGAAACCTAGCAAGAGCAATTCTGGGCAACAAAGGCAAGGCAAGGGACATCACAATACCTGACTTGAAATTATACTACAAAGTTACTGTGATAAAAACAGCATGGTATTGGCAAAATAAATAAATAAATAAACAGACCTGAAGATCAGTGGAACAGATTAGAAGATGCAGAAACAACTCCAAACACACTTAGCCACATTATCTTTGACAAAGAGGCCAAACCCCTTCACTAGAAAAAAGATAGCCTCTTTAATAAATGGTGCTGTAAACATTGGTTTTCCACATGCCACATATCACCCATATCTGACCCTATACACCAAACTAAAATCAAACTGTATCAAAGATCTAAATATTAAAACAGAAAGACTAAATCAGTTGGAAGATAAAATAGGGAAAACTCTTGAAGATATAGGTGTAGGAAAAGACTTTATGGACAAAACCTGATTGCACAGAAAATATTACAAAGACTCAACAACTGGGATCTCATCTTACTAAAAAGCTTTTTGCACAGCAAGAGAAACTACCAACAGAGTGAAGAGACAACCTATAACATGGGAAAAAATGTTTGCCAGCTGTTCTTCAGACAAAGGATTACTATTGAGAACATATAAAGAACTCAAAAAAATCAGAACTCCCACACTGAAAGACCCAATCCAAAAATGGACATCTGAGATGAATACACACTTCTCAGATGAAGAAATACAAACAGCAAATAAATATACAAAAAAAGTTCAACATCACTGGTCATTTGAGAGATGCAAATTAAAACAACACTGAGATTCCATCTCACCCCAGAAAGAATGGCTATTATCAGTAAATCAACCAGTAACAAATGCTGGATGGGCTGTGGGGAAAAAGGAACACTTCTCCACTGTTGGTGGGAGTGTCAACTAGTGCAACCACTGTGGAAAGCAGTGTGGAGATTCCTCAAAAAACTAGGACTAGAGGTCCCATTTGACCCAACTATTCCCCTTCTGGGTATCTTCCCAGAAGAATTAAAAACATCATACCACAGTGATATGTTTGCACCTATATTTATAGCAGCACAATTTGTAATAGCAAAATCTTGAAAACAACCTAAATGCCCATCACCCAAGGAATGGATAAAAAAAGATGTGGTATTTTTATACAATGGAGAACTACTCAGCCATAAAGAAGGATAAACTTGAGACTTTTATAGGTAAATGGATGCAACTGGAGACCATACTCATAAGTGAAATAAACCAGATGCACATGTGTAAATATTATATTGTCTCCCTAGTGTGAGAAACTGAAAGAGTAAATAAGATCCAAAATTTATAATAGATATTTTAAAATGAGAAGAAACTTCAAAAGGAAAGAGAAACTGGGATGTGAGAATGGAGAAAAGGAAGAGAAATGCAAAAAAAAATATATATATATATATATAAAAGATAGTTAAGATACATACACTACTAATTTCTCTTAGTTTGTGGAAAAGAAAGGTGTGTGTTAATATTGTTTGGACAATTGAATGCTGATATCTTGTGCTCTGAGTAACTAATTAAAAGATAACAATATGTAATGTATTAATCATTGTTACCCTACTATTATGTTGTTTTGAAATTTTGTTCTATTTTTTCTATTTAAAATAAAAATTGAAAAAGAAAAAAAAATCAAAGGTGAAAATGATTTTTATGTTTGGAAAAGTTGTACCTGTACATATTTACTTTGCAGGAAGAATATCTCTGAAATGGCATTATATTAGAAAAACATAAAGAATTAAGAGTACCAAGAGATTTTAAAGATAGTAAAAATCAGGATGCCCATACATCCATAGGCCAACATCACAGATAGACATAAGGGGAAAAGGGAAATTGATAGAAAAATCCAACACCTAAGCAGCTACAACACGAATGAACCCTGAAAATGTTATGTCAATGTGAAAGAAGCCAATCGCAGAAGGCCATGGGTTTTATGGTTTCATTTATATACAAGAAAGTATCCGAAATAGGAAAATCTATAGAGACAGAAAGATTAGTGGTTGTCAGGGGGTGGGGGATATGGAGTAGGAAGTGATAGCTTACAGGAATATCATTTCATGCTGAGATCAAAAAAGTTTGGAAATTATATAGTGGTGATGATTGTAAAATTGTGTATATACTAAAACTAGTGACTTGCAACTATTTAAATTAGTGTAGGAATTACATATCAATAAAACTATTAACAGCAAAAATAATAGGACAATCACTAATCTTTCTCTGATAGGTTCAACAAAACTTTGTATGAAGTTTTGCACAGTACACTGTGCAAAATGTATAAAATGTTATTTTTGTATATGTGCACTTAATCTCTTTCCCAAATTTTTTGTTAAAAATGAAGTTGTTGACATTTATTTCTCCAAAATAGTGACATATAATACAGGCCTATAGCCAAGAAATTTTGTGCTCTGTGAAGGACAAGTCAACATTTATTTTTAATTCTATGTTTGCGTTATTAAACATGGAAATAAGGATTTCAAGATTTCCTTAGAGCTCAGTCTTAAAGGTGCCATTTCACAGTTGTTAATGTTGAAATCACACTGATAATTCAACAGTAGCAAATGGTTAGCATAAATTTTACAAATAAACTTATGTGTGAAGATTTTGAAGGACTTCATGCATTTCATGAAAAGATACATTTCTTGCTTATAAAAAGAATTATTAACATTACTCTTGAAAATGTGTATTATCATTAAGCAAGAAATTAAGACCATTCACTCAATCAATAAGCTACTACTTGGAAAAATATGATGAAACAAATGATATTAGAAAAACACTGTTTTGAGCTGTCAGATATCATGATAATTAATTATTTTAGAATCCTGTTTGTGGCTTATCATCAAACGTCAAAAAGTCAATTCTAAAGTTTTTCTGAAACAACCAGATTTAAGCAGTATTTATTCAATATACAAAAGTATAAGTATTTGAATGTCTTGAATCTATATTATGTGTAAAATTTTACTGCAAAGTTTCCTTAAGTGATAACCCATATTTATCGATGTATGACATATTTCATTTTACAAATTTTTACTATATGTACAAATTTTCTTTTTTTTTTTTTTTGTGGGTACCAGGGGGTCGACCTCAGGACCTTGCGCGCCAACAGGCACCCGTGCCGCTGAGCGATATCACCGGCCCCTTTTTCGTATGTGGGATCCGGGAGTCGAACTCGGGCCCTCGCGCTTGCAAGGCAGGTGCTTATGCCGCTGAGCCATCTCACCGGCCCCTATATGTACAAATTTTCAAACCAATTTCAGACTCTATCCCATTTAATGTGACTATGGATATATTTTACTACTCTAGTTGCTTCTAGGCATAATGAGATCAGCAAATTATTTCCTTCCTAACATATAAATATTCCAAAATTCTAAAATATATCTGATCCTAAGAGTTTTGGATAAAGAACTGTGGACATTTATTTAATATGCAACTTGCCCTTAGAAGTTTTTACCTATTAACCCTTCTATTAAATGAATTCCCTTAATAGATTTTATAATGTTGAACCATTCTTAAATTCTTAGAATAAAAGGTACTCTTACATCAAGTATTTTTATAATGCTTTAGTGTATTTCATTTGTAGATGTTTAATTTAATGTTGCATCTTTATTCACTAAAAACTTATCTTTGGTTTGATTATAGTGTAAACATTATCAGGTTCGTATGATAAACTAATGATATCTTTGTATCATTTAAGTTAAAATAGAAGTCAGACATAAGCCTATTTGGTTCTTATACATTTTTCTTTTAAAAAAAATTTTTTTGAGGTAGGGTCTTTCTATGTAGTTCAGGTATGCCTTGAACTCACACTGTAGCCCAGGCTAGCCTTGAACTCATGGCAATCCTCCTGCCTCAGCCTCCTGAGTCCTAGGATTACAGGCATGTGCCACCACATGTGGGTCTTTTTAAAACAATTTAGTCTGCATAAGGTAAACATTAGTGTTCAGTTAGCCTGCATAAACATACCATATTAATGGGGTTCAATGTGATACTTCCATATACACAAAGAACACTGATAAAATCCATCCTTTCTTTGTCCACCCCCTCCCAACAACCCTTCCAAACATCAGTAGCAACTATTCTACTCTCAAGTAAGCTTTTTTTACCTTCCATATATGAAAGAGGATATGCAGTACTTGTTTGTGTGTGGGGGTGTGTGTCATGTTTGACATATTTCCCTTAACATTATGTCTTGTTCTTTACATTTTGCTGCAAATGACAGAATTTCATTCTTTTTGGCTAAAGAATACTCTGTTGTATACCTATAACATTCTTTTTATCTGTTTATCTGTGGATGAGCACCTAGGCTGATTCCACATTTTTACTATTATGAAGATTGCCACAATAAACATGAGTGTACAGGTATCTTTGGTCACTGATTTCCTTTCCTTTGTATATAAACCCAGAAGTGGAATAGCTGAATCATATGACACATCTCTTTTTAGTTTTCTGGTGAACCCCATACTAATCTCTACCAACAGTATATGAAAGTTTCTTTTCCCCACATCATCACTAACATTTGTGATTGTTTGTGTTTGTTTCTTGGAAATTTCATTGCTTTTGTTAGTTTTTTTGTTTTTGACTTTCCTCTGTACTCCTCCAAAGAAGAGACCTCCCTCTCCTCCAGAAGTAGAGCCAGCACATTTTTGTTTCTCTTTGTACTATTGCCCCATGTCTCTGAATCTTCCAATGTTCTAGTCTCTTTCTTGCTGATTTCCATTATTCTGGTAGTCACTCCCTTAAAAGGTGGCTATATAATGTTAATTTGGTTTTTATTTTGCTGAGGAAGAAGTGAGTGCTGGGTGCCTCTATTTTACCATTACGGATTCACCCACACAAATCTTCTTCTTTTTTCTTTTTTTGTGGATACCAGGCGTCGACCTCAGGACCTCGCATGCCAGTAGGCGCCCATGCCGCTGAGTGATATCACCGGCCCTTTTTTCGTATGTGGGTTCCGGGAGGGGAACTCGGGCCCTCACGCTTGCCAGGCAGGCACTTACGCTGCTGAGCCATCTCACCGGCCCAAAATCTTTTTCAATGGTAATTATTTTTTCTTTTTTGTAGTACTGTGGGATGAATCCAGGGCCTCATACACACTAGGCAAGTGAACTACCACTGAGATATATCTCAAAGACCTTTCTTATTTTACGATAGGATCGCACAAGTGGCACAGACTAGCACTGAAACTGTGAGCCTCCTGCTTCAACCTTCAAGGATCTTGGACTGCAGGTGGTTATCACTGTGGTCAGCTTCACTGCAAATTCTTTTTCATTATTTCATCAATCTCTTCTATGGACACTTATCTAGTCATGTTTTTGACACTTATCTAGTCATGAGTGACATTTGTTGTTTTTTTTTTTTTGCAAAATTTCATCCCTCTCCTCTACCTTTACAATGATATATTCTTACAATTATTTTAATATTTTCTCTGAGCATGTTTATAGTTTCTTATGAATTATCTTTAATTTTTTGCTTTTCATTTTAGCTTATAAAGAGTTTAGTGTTTCATTGCTTTATGAAAAACTAGCATCTGGCTCTACTTTTTCCTACTTATTGGTTTTTTTTTTGTCTACTTCATTAATTTTAACTGTTAACTTTATCATTTCTTCCTCGCTATCTTTCTTTACAATCATGTATAAGATAAATAGTAAGTCACTTTTTGGTCCTTATAACAAAGGCATTTAAAGCTCTAAAATTTTCTGTAATTAGAGATTTCATTGTATATCTTATATTTGTGCATTAGTGTAGATATTTATTATCATTTTCTTTATAACTGTTAATTTATTTTTATTTTCTATTTAACCCAAATTGTATCTAAGAAGGTGTTCACTGATGCCTTATGA
Organism: Erethizon dorsatum; assembly: GCA_028451465.1. Lineage (NCBI taxonomy): Eukaryota > Metazoa > Chordata > Mammalia > Rodentia > Erethizontidae > Erethizon > Erethizon dorsatum. Next base: position 58,708,090 of record CM051825.1, on the reverse strand, counting down.
GTTAAGATTTTGGCCACACTTTTTATTTTGTCTAAAAGTATTATTAACCTAAGCTTAGAGGCTTTTTTTTACATTTGTGGGAAATACCTGTTTTAAAATGTGGTGGTTTTGGTAGTGAAATACATGACAGATTTTGTGGGCATTTCATTTATTTTATACAGGCTAAAAGTCTATTGGTTGGTGCCACCTACACCTAATGGGGGGGTCTTCCTATTATCCACACCAGAACCATGCTACACCAATCAGTGGACTAATCCAGTTATCACATGCCCATTACCCAGTATTACACATTGATGATCCAGTCACCTCCTAAAGCCTTAACCCAGAACATATGAGGCTTTGGGGATATGTCTAGATAAAAGCCATAACACTATCTTTAAGTGGTTAGTGCTTTAAATGACAAGTTCTGTCAAATATGGTAATATTGTTTTCTTTTTTGTTGTTTTAATTTGCCTCTCAACTCTTTGACTATATGATTATTTTCAAACATATTACTTCATATTTGTGTGTGTGTGTGCATGTTTAACTCAATCTACTAATGGGCAGTATCTGTTCTTTTAAAGAGTACATTTAGTTCATTATCAACTTATATAAAAACCAAAATGTAATTCTAGTCTTTCCCTGTAACTTTATGTTGTAAATCATTCTACTTCGTTGTGGTCAATTCATCTCTATTTATTTTCTCTGGTTTGATCAAGTAATGATTCCTTCCATTTTTTCACTTAATGCTAACTGGCAAGTTCAACTGTATATTTCCATTCAATTAATGATTTCTTCCCTTTTCTAACCTAAATATATCTCAAAATCATGGTAAAACTCCAGATAGAGGAAATACTGATCATATATCTCAGTCTATTTTTAGGTTAGTTAAGTTTGGTTATTGTGGGGGCTGGTGAGATAGTTCAGCAGCATAAGTGCCTGCCTGGCAAGCGCGAGGTCCTGAGTTTGACTCCCAGAACCCACATACAAAAAAGGGGCTGGGGATATTGCTCAGTGGCACGGGTGCCTGCTGGCCTGTGAGGTCCTGAGGTCAACCCCCTGGTACCTGCAAAAAAAAAGTTTGGTTATTGCTATCAAAACACAATTAATATTGACCATATTCTCAAAACCAGCAGTAAAAGTAAGGAGAATGTTCCTCGTATTTTCTTAGATCTTCCTTTTCTCTTGATGATTTAATATAAAACTTGAAAATGTTACCAGAATTTGATATATTATAAATTTTCCCCTCTATGAAATGGCTAATAATACCTAATATACCTTGTGCCAAGCTTATGAGAATTAAGTGACACCATGGCTATAAAAGCTTGTTAATAAAGACAAAACTGTAAGTACAATAAAAACTGAGTTCTACTTATCCCAAGGCATATTCCTCAGAACACTAGCCTCACAAGACAGTTGGGAGGTAAAATGGTTTCTGAAAATATTTTTAGAAAATGCCATCTTTCATTCTCTTAGAGATTCCAAATGTATATAAAAATAGTAAAAGTTTTGGGAAGTTCTAAAGTTTAAAAGAAAATCTTATGATTAGAACTTAGCACAAGGTACAGACAGATTTCAGTTTGATTCTTAGCTTGTCAATTCATTGGCTATGAATTTTGATCAGGTTACTTAAAATCCATGAGCCTCTATTTTTACACCTACCAAATTAAAATGAGATAATTCCTCTCTCATAAAATTGTTGAGGAAATTTAAAGAAAGAATACATGTAAAACAACTTTACCATAATGCCTTACACATAGTAAGTACTCAATAAATGGTAACAGTTATTAATTATGTCTTATGAATTCCAGTAATATTAAATCTGCCTGCCTCTGTATACTCTTTTGGCCATGGAATCTCTTTATTATATATTAACATAGTTCTTCTCAGCACATTGTTAGGAAAGCACTGTCTTAGGTAACTAAATATGTAATATGTTTGTGTCCTTTCCATTTCTCCCTTCTTAATCTTATAAAGCTTAACCCTCATTAGTCTTAAACTAACAATGAGATGTCCCCAGAGAGGAATTCTTCCATTGCCTCAGAAAATGAAAGAACTCTTCCTGGAAATGAAAATAATTTCCAACAACATAGGAAAATATGTAATGAAATCATCTGAGTGCTTACAAGAACAAAATTACAGAAGTTCAAAGAAGGAGTAATCACAGGAGACAGAAACGTCAAAAGACAATGTTTGAGGGAATATGAGGCTCTGGAGGCATACCAGGACTTAGGAAATTTAGAAAGATATGATTATAAAGGGGGACAATCAAATTTTACAACTGTATTCAAGCCCTTTCAACATTTTTGCCCTAAGACAGAAGAGAACTTACAATTTTCCCCTGCACAAGATACTTCACTTGGCTGATTGTGACCTACATCCATTACACTTTCTTAAACCAGCAGGTGTCATATCTCATGTGGTCTTACTGCTTGGATTCCCAAAAGAAAATCCACTGGGACACATAACCTGGTGGACTTTTTCCTGAAATAGCCTTCTTTTCCTAAACCTGTCTGCTTTCCTGCCCTCATAAGCCAAGGGAAAAGAGCAAAATATAGAATCTTGTGAACAACATACATCTTTAGCCCTTTTCTCAAACTTCTATGAGACAAGTGAGGCCAAATTTTTTTTGGGGGGGATACCAGGTGTCAAACTCAGGACCTCGTGCTTGCCAGCAGGCACTTATGCTGCTGAGCGATATCAGCGGCCCTTTTTTCATATGTAGGTACCGGGAGTTAAAATCAGGACCTCGTGCTTACCAGGCAGGTGCTGATGCCACTGAGCCATCTCACCAGCCCGAGGCCAAAATATTTCAGCTCACTTGCTAATTCCTGATCAATTAGTGGCTTCTGAAAGCAATGTGTTTAGAAGGGTAGTAAGATCCCATTTGAGCTCAGTGAGGAAGGGTACAGTGATCAAATTAGGGATATCTGCCAAGAATGCAGAAGGGAGGGGCAACAGTAAGAGTGTCAGACAGCTCTCAGTACACTTTAGGACCATGCTCATTGTCCTTTCCTCTGAGCTCTACTGTGAACCCCCAAAGATGTTGGCAATATGAAGCATAGAAGCTCCAGTGGGGAGAAGAGGAAAGAGGTACTCTTCCTCCTCTTCCGTGGTACCTATACTAATCCTTCTTCTTGGTGTTTAGCCATGCCCTCTTAAGAGTCCAACACAAACAAGGGATAGAAAAGAAGAGTGCCAAGAATAGCCCATTCATCTGGCCTTTTCCTTTGACTGCCTTTGGATAAGACTCTTACCCCTGCTTGAAAATAAACATGGGCTCCTTGTATCAGGAACAATGAATGTTTTATCTCTGCTATGATTTTTATGCCCCCTCCAAAACTCTTATATTGGCATTTAATATAAGACAATTATATTAATTGTCTCCTGACAGTAAGAAAATTAAGATGTGGGGTCAGGTGGGACCTTTAAAAGGTCATTAGGCTATGATATTTTTTTATGTGGGTACCAGGAGTCGAACTCAGGCCCTTGTGCTTGCCAGCAGGCCCTTATGCCCCTGAGCAGTATCACCGGCCCTTTTTTCCTTTATGTGGATACCAGGAGTCGAACTCAGGACCTTGTGCTTGCCAGGCAGGCATTTATGCCGCTGAGGCTATGAGATTTTTACAAATGTAATTTATGGATAATTCCTTTCATGGATGAATAAGTTTCCTTGGAAATAGGTGAGTTATTATAAAAGTGGACCTATTATTTAAAAGCAAGTTTGGGCCTGTCTTGTCCTCTTTTTCTTACATGTTCACTTGCTCTGCTGCCTTTCTGCCATGGGATGATGCAACAAGAAGGCCTCACCACATGCCAGTGCCATCCCCTTGAACTTCTCACTCTGCAGAACTTTAAACCAAATAAAGTCTATTAGATACAAATTGCTTAGTCTCATTATAAATTTCTGTTCATTACAAATGACCTATAAATTTCTGTTAGGAGCACCAGAATGAGCTAAAACAATTTCTGAGACCTAAACTTGTACCTTGCTCACAGAAGGTCATGACAGTAAAGCAATGATTCAGTGCTTAACCTCACCAAAAGTCACTGTCAACTAACACTGAAACCTTCAGATTCCTAGTACTTTTCCCCATTTTTATCTTAAAAGAAGATCTTCTGGAAGACCTTCCAATGATCTCCTCAAGAAAAAGGGGTCAAGATTTCTCTTAAAACTTTATATTCTATTTCTCTTCTTCACATACTATATGAGGTTTATCTCTTTTTAGGTGGTCCACACCTAGGTAGGATTGTGTTTTGTTTCTTTCCTAGTTTAACCTCAATTATGACACATGATAGTAGCTCAATAAATGTTAATAAAGAAATTGATTTTAGATCAACTGATTAAGTATTCAAAACCATGAATAAGGATAGTTCTTCTAGTAGTACATTTCCTTAGCATAGTTTTAAAACTGAGAAATCTTTAGTGTCTTAAATTTATAGGATTCAACAAATTTTATATAGATTGACAGGTGGGAAAATAAAATAAACTGAAAAAGGATACAGAGCCTATTTAAGTTAATTTTCTATCATTGCTGAAACAAAATATCTGACACCCAAAGTTAAAGGGGGAAATGTTTATTTACCTCACAGTTTGTAGAGCTTTGAGTCCATAATTGGGTGATTCCAAGGTAGAGGGCTTGGCAGAGGGGCATCCCAGAGGAGAAACAGTTCATGGTGGGAAAAGACAGAAAAACAACAAGGGCAAAAGGGGGAGACAAGCCTCTTTCTGTCTTTCATATTGTATCCAGTCTACCAGGATAAGGGTGGTGCCAATCCAACCAGTGGACTGATTCACCAATCACCCACCCTTAATCCCAGCACCCTTAATCACAACATTGCACACTCTAGATACAGCCACCTCTGGAAAGGTCCTATGTGCAGGAATACAGGAGAACTATCCACACACTAGAGAACCAAAGAATCCAGCTGAAGGCCTGGATCTCACAGCAATGTCCTGCACGAGTCCAGTTGAAGACCTAGAGCCCATGGCAATGTCCTCCACAAGTCCAACTGAAGGCCTAGTGCCCACCACAATGTCTCATGCAAGTCTATATCAAGGATCTGCACTGGGAAGGCCCAAAGGTCAGTGGTGGAAGCTAGAAAGTCTGCACCAGTGGTTTGAAGGATCTGTGCTAGCAGGCTGAAGGATCTGCACTGGAGCCAAAGCGACACTCAAGGTAAGGACCAGAGCTCCCCTGCAAAGAACTGCAGCTATCCTCATCAACCCAAGTTCCTGCAATAATGAGAACAGCTCAGTTCATATCAGGAAAACCAGTGCAACAAGCTTCTCCAGGAGAATCAACAGCACACCGTCTTCCCCTCCACTTCTCCTTTTTATGCTGTTGGCAACAATCCTTAGGTGAGTAACCAACACTCAACACCACACTGATTCAGTTCATCTGGGTGTTACAAGTTGACCATTAGTTAATCCACCAGAGTAGTCTTACTAAGTTATGACATAATTCTCCTGATACTCAGAATTATGAAAGGTTTAGTAATAAAGCCTAAAGTAAAACTGATATATATATATATGTGTGTGTGTGTGTGTGTGTGTGTGTGTGTGTGTGTGTGTGTGTGTGTGTATTTTTTTACAAATTATTAAATTATCCTATAAACCTACTGGCTTTTCAAAAACAGTCTAAAATAATCATAAACTCTTAAGAGATTTTTGGTCTCAGTTTATTTTTAAACTTTGAATATATAACAGATACTTACAAAATGATATATGTCAGTTATAAAAGAACTTGTAGATGATTTGGGATGGAGTATGAGGGGGAAACAACCAAATGAACAGAACTTACTTTAAATGGAAAGTCATTTAGAGAAGATTATCTTTAATACTAGAAACACGTGTATCTGCCAAAGTTATAAAAATGTGAACATGCTGCAAATATCTATCTTGTATTTACTGTTTTGGGATATCTGCAAAATCTTTTTCTAATTAGTTTTCTGTTCAATATAATTACAACATACAATCAATTCAATTAACATACTATGGAATTTTAAGATAAACTTAATGTACTGGGATATTTAAAGTGATTCTTTTACCCATCCTAAAATTTCACCTTTCAGATGAGATTGTTGTTTCCCATGCCAAGCACAAATTTAAAATTCAAAGCAATTGAAGTTATTGCATACATGAAAAACACTTCTAGGACCCTTATAAAATTTTCTGTAAATGCATTCTGAAATATGCCAAGCCTGACTTGGATGTAGACTTAAATTTTTACAGATATCTATAGAATAAGAATGATTGTTGGGCTGGTGAGATAGCTCAGCGGCATAAGCACCTGCCTGGCAAGCGCAAGGTCCTGAGTTAGACTTCTGGCACCCACATAAAGGAAAAAAATGGGCCAGTGATATCGCTCAGCGGCACAAGCGCTTGCTGGCAAGCAAGAGATCTTGAGGTCGACTCTCAGTACCCACATAAAAAAAAGAATGATTATTGAAAAATCCATCTCTACCCTCCCATCACAAAAGAAATAAGTCAAAAAATATGACCCAAGGAGGTTAAGAAACTGTCAAGTTCCACTTAAAAGACAGACCCTGAAAAGTCTCCAAATTTTTATATTAGTCAAAACCTTTCTGCTACAGCACACTACCTTATACCTACCAGACCCAAAAAATGTTCTAGGCAATCAAAGAATAAATTTTCCTTGAACTTTTATTTACTGTATTTATTTATGACAATGAATTACAACAAAACAAATACCAGCATGGCACAAATTTAGATCAGATTTTGTTCACTAGTGTATCTCCTAAGACTTAGAATAATAGCTGGCATATGTCAGATACTCAATTAATTGAATGCTTTTATTTATTGAGGGCTCAGTATATATCAAACCTAGGAATGAGCACTTTATATATATTACCTCATGTAATCCTCAAAACACACTGTATGGACTGAATTGTGCCCTCCCAAGCAAATAATACAGTATATTAAAACCCTAAACCAGTGATGGTGAACCTTTTAAATCTTTCAATGGTAACAAACAGCCAGCTGCAACATGCATGACACAGGTTCACCGCCACTGCTTTAAACCCAATTGTGACCATATTGGATGATAAGGCCTTTAAGAGGATACTTAAGGGCCGGTGAGATGGCTCAGTGGCTTAAGCGCCTGCCCAGCAAGCGCGAGGGCCCGAGTTCGACTCCCGGATCCCACATACGAAAAAGGGGCCGGTGATATCGCTCAGCGGCACGGGCACCTGCTGGCGCGCGAGGTCCTGAGGTCGACCCCCCGGTACCCACAAAAAAAAAAAAAAAGAGGATACTTAAAATTAAAGGAGGCCATAAAGGTGAGGCTCTAATCCATAGGACTGGTAACCTCAGAAGTACACAAAGAGACACAGTGGATGTATAAGCATAAAGAAAAATCCATGTATTAAAACACAGCAAGAAGGTGCCCATCTGCAACCAAGAAGAGAGGTCTCACCAGAAACTAACCATGTAAGCACACTGACCTCAAATCTCTAAACCAGAACTTGAAAAAATGAACTTCTACCGGGTCACAAAGTCTGTAATATTCTTTGTCAGCAGTCTTAACTGACTAAGACACACACTATCATAATATTATTTTCATGCCATTTTTCAGATGTAAAAAAACAGAGATTAAGTAATTTCATAGTTGCTACCACTGCTGATCTCTGGATTAATACAAGGCTGGTGTTTAGATAATGGGCAGTGAAAGAATGGTGAACAAATTTTTAAAAGATTTCTATGCTTAGTAAACTAAACTTACAGGTGTCAAGGGGTTATGGCTTGTGTATAGATGTCCTCCCAAAGCATCATGCACTCATATGAGGGGCTTTTCAGAGGTGGCTTGATTTAGGGTGTGTGAATGTTGATTAAGGAGGTGATACTGGGATTAAGGATTTGGATAATGGAAGCCCTACAACGGGTGTGGGTGGCACCAATCAGTAGACTTGTAACCTGAATGGAATATAAAAGGAAAGGCATGTTAGGTGTTTGCTGCTTGCTGCTGCTGCTTGCTGCCTTCAGCCTACCACACCCTGGCTGTTTCTCCTCTTTAGTGACCCTCTGCCATGCCACAATCCATTGGAGCCAGCTGACTATGGATTGACCCTCTACAAACTCTTACATAAAATAAACCTTCCCTCCTTTAAATATGTATGTCAAGTACTTTGTCTCAGCAATGAGAAAAATACTTAAGACACAAGGAAGCACAAAAAAGATGGCAGTGTTGGCTTTGATAACAGTGTCCACAGCATGGCATCTTGATAGGAATAACTTTGACAATTCAGAAAGTATTGTACCCTAAAATTCATTTGGAAACAGAAGATACCTAGAATAGCAAAATCAATTCTGTACAATAAAGGTATGGCAGGGGAATCACAATCCCTGACTTGAAATTATGCTACAAAGCTACTGTAGTAAAAACAGATGATACTGGCAAAGAAAACAGACCAGAATGGAACAGATTAGAAGTTGTAGAAATGACTCCAAACACCTTTAGCCACCTTATCTTTGACAAAGGGGCCAAACATGTTCACTGGAAGAAAGATAGTCTCTTTAATAAATGGTGCTGGAAAAACTGGCTTTCCACATGGCACAGACTAAAACTGGACCCATGTCTCTCACCATGAACTAAAATAAAATAAAAAAAAGAATTGAAGATCTAAATATTAAAACAGAAAGACTAAATTTGCTGAGAGAATAGGTAGAACTCCTAAAGACCAGGTGTAGGCAATGATTTCATGAACAAAATGCTAATCAAATGGGAAATATTACAGAGAATCAACAACTGGGATCTCATCTTATTAAAAAGCATTTGCATAGCAAAATAAATCAACAGAGTGAAGAGACAACCTATGGAGTGGGGAAATTTTTAACCAATTGTTCCTCAAAGGACAAATATCTAGAACATGTAATGAATTCAAAAAAATCAGACCCCCTCTAAGTTTAAAGATCCAATTTAAAAACTGAGATAAATAAAATAAATAATGAGATTAAAATCTGAGATGAATACAAACTTCTCAGAAGACGAAGTACAAAGAGCAAATAAATATATGAAAAAATCTTCAACTTCACTGGTCATTTCAAATAGGCAAATTAAAACAATGCTGAGATTCTATCTCACCCCAGAAAGAAAGGTTATTATCAAGAAATCAACCAGGAGAGCAAGAAAACAACAAAAAGTGGGAAGCAGCATGAGAATATGACACTGTTTCCTGAGGGGCCCCAGAGAGCCAGCATTTGGTAAGTGAGATGAACCATCACTGTGTTCTGGCACACAGACATTCAGAACAGAAGCAGGAAAGCAGGGATACCATATTATTTCAAAGAGCTTTTAGCAGAATAGTCCCAGGTTGCTTCATTGCATCCCAGAGTGGAATGAGGGAAGAGCCATCCCATCAAAGTATACTGCCAGCAGTTGGGAAGCACACTGGGGGGAATTCTGAAAGGTAGGAGCTGGGACCATCCAGATTCCACTCCGGTGGTTGCCAAAAGCCAGTCATAGCCCTAAATAAAAAGGACTGGAAGAGTCAGCCAGGTCTGCAACCAGCAGAATGGCCTTGGCCCAGTGACATAAGCAGGCAAGCACCTTTGGTCTGCAACAGGACAAGGGCACTCCACCCACCCTATCACCAATGTGTAAGAGGAGTTAGTGGTGTAGAACAGAGGAAGGTATGCAAGGTCTGGAAGGAACCAACATTACATGGGTCTGGTAGCAAACCCAGGCTTTCCCTACTCGAGGGTGCCACAGCAACTGAGGGAGAATAGTAGAGAAAATCACAGTAAGGAGAAGTGGACATCCAGAAAGTTGGCACCTGAAAGCCAGTCCTAGCCCCCACATCCAAAGGCCAAGATCAGCCCCATACCCAGCACAAATCCTACTGCAAACTTGGCAGGATTACACAGCACGTTTCTGGGATCCAACTTGGACACTACCACAAAACTGTGGACACCAGAGGAATTTTCTTTTTCTTTTTCTTTGTTTGATTTGTTTACTTTTTTCTGTCAGTAGGAGTTGTGGGTTTTTTTTTAATATTTAGGTTTCTTACCTGTATTTTTGTTTTCTTTGATTTGTCTTCCTTCTCTTCTCAACTATCTCTTTTGATTTTATAATATTTTCATGTGAGTGAAGAGTGTCTCTTCTCTACCTGGTTCACTTAAATATTCTTTTGCTTTTTCTTTCATTCTTTCTCTCCTGCACTCTTCTCAAATTTCCCAAAACTTTGGTGATCATCATTTGCCCTCCAGCCTTGCTTCTATTATATTTCTTCTCAACATAACAAAATATTGGATTTTGTTATACAATGATAGAGCTTGCTCCTATGGTTAAGGATAACAAGTCAACAGTTACTACACTTTGTCTGTTGGTAGGCTGTACTTGTTGCTGTTCTTATTGCTAATTGTACTGCTTTACCCAGGATGTCATACCTGTTATAATCAGTTTTTCTCATTCACATGATAACACTATTATTGTCAGGGCTCATAACTAATACCGTAGCTCAGTACCAAAGAACAGGGTGCTGAGCCAAATAGCAATTTATCATCCTTAATAAATTGGGAAGGTAGGTTCTTGGGATACACACAAAGACCAAGAATCACCTATACTTAAAGGCATCTCTGAAGAATAGACATTTTCTAGGGAAGCACCAATACTAGGGATAAAGCTGTCTACCATAAAAAAAGTACAAGCATCAACACAGAAAACAAAATTAAAACAATAGAAAATGAAAAGATTCAGAAGCAAAATACAACACCAGACTTCTGGCCCACCCAAGACAGGTCCAGAGTACAACAAGATGCAGGAAATAAGAAGCCACACACTGGAACTTTCTGAAATTATAGCAGCAGAAGTGAAGAAACAAATGGAAGAGGCTATACAATAAATAACCTCTCAGATAAAAAAGAAATGAAGATCAAAATGAAAGACATGCTCAATGAATCTAGAATAGACACAGATAAAAAAAAAATAGAGGAGCTTAGGCAAACAGTGGATTCCAGGAATGCCCAACATAGGAAAGAAATATAAATGAAACAGTTCCAAACAGATACCCAGAAAATTAAAACTTCCCTTGAAATTATATGCAACAGATTGAATAAAGGTGAGAATAGACTATCAGATCTAGAAGACAGGATTGCAATTAGCAAGCACAAAATCAAAGATATCTTAGAAATAGCAAGAGACCATGAAAAATCAATCCAACAGCTGCAACATGAAGCAAAGAACAACAGCAGGTTAGTCAGAGTCAATGAGAAAGCTGGAGATAGAGTAAATGCCATGAAAAACCTCTTCACAGAAAAAATGACAGAAAATTTTCCAAACATGAAAAAGAATTTGACATACAAATAAGTGAAGCATATAGAACTCCAAATACCCATAGCCAAAATAAATCTACACCAAGGCATATACAGATTCCAAAAATTCAGCAAAAGAACAGGTTATTAAAAGTGGCTAGAGACCAGAAACAAATCACCTATAAAGGAAAACCCATTAGAATGACAGCAGACTTCTCAACACAAACAGTCAAGTCACGGAGAGTGTAGGGTGAAGTATTTTAAGCCCTAAAAGAAAAGAACTCCCAACTCAGATTGATATATATCTTTCAAATTCAAGGGACAAATAAGATATTTCTATGACCAAGAAAAACTGAAGAAATTCATGACCACCAAAAAACCTCTCCAAAATGCTATGAAGGATATTGTAGAAAGTGATAATGAAGACCACAATTCCAAGAAAAAAGACACCATGCATGGAAAGCAATTAAACACAGGGGAAAGACAGGGAACCAACAACAGGAAAATAATATGACAAGGATAAGTCAATTTATATCAGTTATAACCATCAATGTAAATGGTCTAAATTCACCAATCAAAAGAAACAGACTGGCAGAATGGATCAAGAACAAGATGCAACAATATGCTGCATACAAAAAACACACTTAACTCAAAAAAATTAATAGGCTGAAAGTCAAAGGATGAAAAACAATACTCCATGCTACAGAAACCCAGAAAAAAAGCAGGGGTAGTTATTCTATTTGCAGACAATGTAAACTTCAACCCAAGATGCATCAAAAGAGATGAAGAAGGTCATTATATACTTATTAAGAGAAAACTCCAAGAAGACCAGATAACAAATAAATACATGCACACCAAATACCAGTGCACCCAACTACATAAAACAGATATTAATGGAAATGAAACATCAAATAAGAACTAACAAAATTGTAATGGTTGACTTTAATACCCCACTGTCACAAATACACAGATCAACTAGACAAAAAAATCAACAAAGAAAGATCAGAACTAAACCAAACGTTGAACAAATGGACTTAGTAGATAGCTACAGAGTGTCCCACTGCATGACATCAGAATACACATTTGGCTCACCTGCATATAAGACATTCTCCAAAATAGACCACATACTAGCCCACAGAACATGTGTAAGTAAATGGAAAGCAATTGAAATTGTCCCATGCATATTGTCTGACCATAATGCAATGCCAATAAAAATCAAAGGCAAAAGAAACCACAGAATCCACATAAACACATGGAAATTAAATAGCACTCTCCTAAACAAGAAATGGGCTACAGAGGAAATTAAAGAAGAAATTAAATATTATCTACAATTAAATGATAATGCCAATACAACATAAAGGAATTTATGGGATGAAATGAAAGCAGTCCTTCAAGGGAAATTTATAGCAGTGAATTCTTACATCAGGCAAACAGAATGAGCTCTAATAAACAATCTAATGTTGAACCTAAAACTTCTAGAAAAACAAGAACAAATCAATCCCAAAGCTCATGTGAGGGAGGAAATCATAAAGATGAGAACAGAAATTAATGCAATTAAGACTAAGAAAAGTATACAATCAATCAAGGAAACAAAGAGGTGGCTCTTTGAAAGATTAAATAAAATTAATAAACCCTTAAACAACCTTATCAAAGAGATGGAAGAAAAGACTCAAATTCATGAAATTAGAAAATAAAGGGTGAAATAACAATTGGTGCTGTGGAAATCCAGAAGATCATCAATACCTACTTCTAGGAACTGTACTCATGTAAGATGGAAAGCACAGAAGAAATAGATTCTTATATACTATGAATTACCAAAGTTGAATCAAGAAGATATAAAAATTTTGAATAACCCAATATCAGTCAATGAAATTGAAAATGTAATTAAAAACTAACCAACAAGGAAAACCCCAGGTCCTAATGGATTTGCTTCTGAATTCTACAAAATTTTAGAGAAAATCTAATGCCACTACTGCTGAATCTCTTTAGTGAAATTGAAAGGGAAGCAGTACTCCAAAAATCATTCCTGGGAGTAACTATTACCCTGATACCAAAACCAAAGAAGGACCCAAACAAAAAAGAAAACTACAGGCCAATCTTCCTAATGAACATAGATGCAAAAATCCTCAATAAGATACGGCAAACAAAATGCACCAAATCATAATGAAGATTGTACACAGTGACCAAGTAGGATTATTCCCAGGAAAAAAGGAGTGGTTCAACCTACAAAAATCAAATTTAATATACAGTATCAAAATGGACAATGACAAAATTCATATGATCACCTCAATTGATGGAGAAAAGCATTTAACAAGGCAAAACATCCTTTCATAATAAAAACCTACAGAAAATTGTAATAGGGCTGGTGAGATGGCTCAGTGGCTTAAGCGCCTGCCCAGCAAGTGCGAGGGCCTGAGTTCGACTCCCGGAACCCACATACAAAAAAGGGGCCAGTGATATCGCTCAGCGGCATGGGTGCCTGCTGGCACTCGAGGTCCTGAGGTCGACCCCCCGGTACCCACAAAAAAAAAAAATAAGAAAATTGTAATAGATGGTCTTTACCTCAATCTGATAAAAGCCATCTATGAAAAACCAAGAACCAACAACATACTAAATGGCAAAAAAATGAAAGCTTTCTCTTTAAAATCAGGAACAAGACAAGGATATCCACTATCACCACTACTACCAAAAATAGTTATGGAAACATTAGGTGGAACAATTAGAAAAGAAAAATAAATAAATAAAAGGAATAAGGATAGGAAAGGAAAAAGTTAAATTATCATTATTTGCTGATGACATGATACTCTATATAGAAGACCCCCAAAAAAATACACCAAAAGACTTCTAGATTTAATAATCAAATTCAGTAGTGTTCCTGTTGTACAAATTCAACAATCAAAAATAAGTATCATTCCTGTACATTAACAGCAAAGACACTGAGAGAAATTAGGGAAATCACAAACCTTTCATAATAGAGTCTAATAAAATGAAATACTTAGGAATCAATCTAACAAAGGAAGTAAAAGATCTACACATTGAAAGTTACAGTACTCTGAAAGAAGGAGATCAAATAGCATATCAGAAAATGGAAATATATCCCTTGCTCATGGATAGGAAGTACCAACATACAGAAAATAGCCATACTCCCAAAATTGCTGTACAGATTTAATGCAATCCCAATCAAATTACCATTGCATACCTCACAGAATTACAGAAAACGTTCTTAAAATTCACTTGGAACCAGAAGAGATATAAAACAGCAAAAACAATTCTGGGCTACAAAAGTAAGACAGGGCTATCAAAATCCCTGACTTGAAATTGTACTCCAAAGCAACTGTGATAAAACCATCATGGTACTGGCAAAAATAAATAAATAAATAAATAAATAAATAAATAAATAAATAAATAAATAAATAAATAAACCCAACACTCAATGGAGCAGTTTAGAAGACATAGAAACAACTCTAAACACAATCAACCACTTGATTTTTGACAAAAGGTCCAAACACATTCACTGGAAGAAAAATAGCCTCTTTGATACATGGTGCTGGAAAAACTGGCTTTCCACAAGCTGAAGACTAAAACTAGACCCATGTCTCTCACCATGCATTAAACTAAAATCAAAAGGGATTAATAATCTAAATATAAAACAGAAACACTTAATCTACTGGAAGAGAGAATAGGTAGTACACTTGAAGACATACATTTAGGCAAAGATTTCATAAAAAAAAAAAAAACCCTACTTGCATGGGAAATACTATAAAGAATCAAAATCGGGGATCGTACTGGGATTTCACTGATAGAGTGACAAGATAATCCACAAAGTGGGAAAAAATTTTAGCCAGTTGTCCCTCAGACAAAGTACCAACATGTAGAATATATAAAGAATGGAAAAAAATCAAACCCTCCCAAAATTTAAAGATCAAATCCAAAATTGAACACCTTAAATGAATAAACACTTGTCAGATGAAGACATACAAATGACAAATAAATATGTGAGGCACACACAAGCCCAGGCAGGATCCATGACCAACAGGCCCCAATGGGGGTGTACACACTAGTACAGGCAGGATCACTGACCCAGCAGGCCCCAGCATGGGTGCACATGCCATCTCAGCAGAGACCAATGACTCACTAGGCCCTAGCATGGGTACACACACTGACTCAGAAGAGACCAGTGACCTAGCAGGCTCCCAGCAGTTGCACACGTGCCAGGCAGGTGGGACCAGCATAGGTGAAATGTCCAAAGCAGCTGTGAGAATTTGAGCCAGCAGTTGGTAAATTAGGTGTACCAGTGTTGTGCTTTGGAGCACAGGTACATGGAATAGAAGCAGGCAGGTGGTGCCAGCATTTTATATCAAAGAGCTCAGGGAGAACTCCTGCAACAGAAGGCCAGTCCTAGCCCCCACATCCAGAGGCTAAGATCAGACAAATACCCAGCACAAATCCATCTTCAAAATTGACTGGACTACGCAACACATTTCTGGGATACAATTGGACCTACTACAGAACTGTAGACACCAGAGGAATTTTACTAGTTTTCCTTTTCTCTGTTTGTTTGATTGGTTTTCCTTTTTCTGTGTGGTTGGGCTTTTTTTGTTTTGTTTTGTTTTGTTTTGCTTTTTGTAGTTATTCTTTTGTTGTTTCTTTTCTGTTTTTTCTTTTTCTTACATGATTTATATTCTTACATTCCTTTTTGTTTTATTCTACTCATCCCCTTTCTCTCTTTCACCAACTAAATCATTTGATTTTATGATACTCTTATGTGAGTAAACATTGTCTCATCTCTTTCTGGTTCACTTCAATACTCCTTTGCTTTCTCTTCCATGTTTTTCCTCCTGTGTCCTGCAGTTTCCCAAAACTTAGGTGATCATCCTTTGCCCTCCAGATTTACTCCTATTATATTTGACCTCATTCATCCCTCTATTTTGTCCCCTATCCCTCTGAAAACCCCACACACACAAAAGAGTAAAATCACTCCACTAAGGGAAAATCATTGCATACAATTCCTGATATATGTTGGATTTTGTTATATAATTGTATAATTTGCTTCTATGATTAAAGGTATCAGGTTAATATATACCACAGTATGTCAGTAGCCAGGCTGTACTTGTTGCTGTTGTTCTTGCTAACTGTAGGATTTTAGGCAGGATGTCATACCTGTTGTAATCAGTTTATCTTCATTGTATGACAAGACTGTGATCGTATGGTGTAATAACCATCACCATAGTCCAGTACCAAAGGACTGAGTGCTGAGCCAAATAGATAGCAACTTCTCATTCTTAATATATTGGGAAGGTAAACTCTTGGGTTAGACACAAATACCAAGAACCACCTACATCTAGAAGACATCTTGAGGAACAGACATTTCCTAGAGAAGCCACAATACTAGGGATAAAGCTATCTACCATAAGAAATCTGCACGGGGCCAGTGAGATGGCTCAGCAGCATAAGTGCCTGCTTGGCAAGCATGAGGGCCCGAGTTTGACTCCCGCTACCCACATACAAAAAAAGGGCCGGTGATATCGCTCAGCAGCACGGGTGCCTGCTGACTCGTGAGGTCCTGAGGTTGACCCCCCGGTACCCACAAAAAAAAAAGAAAGAAATCTGCAAGCATCAACACCAAAAACAAAATAAAATAGAAAATAAAAAATGACAAGATGCAGAAGCAAAATGCAATCCCAGACCCCTAGCCCACCCAGGACAAGTCCAGAGCACAATGAGATAGAGGAAATCAGAAGCCAACCATAAGAACTTCCTGAAATGGTAGCAACAGAAGTAAAAACACAAATGGAAGAGGCTATAGAAAAAAATAATCTCTAAAGTGCAAAAGGAAATGATGATCAAAATGAAAGACAATAAAGCATGCACAGATAAAAAAAAAAGAGGATCTCAGGAAAACATGAAAATCATGAATGCCCAATGTAGGAAAGAAATGGAATCCATGAAACAGTTCCAAACAGAAATCCAGGAGATTAAAAACTCCATTGAAAGTATACACAACGGATTGAAAGAAGTCAAGGATAGAATATCACATCTAGAAGACAGGATTGTGGCTAGTGGCCATGAAAGTAATATGTTAAAAATAGCAAGAGACCATGAAAAATCAATCCAACAGCTACAAGACAAAGCAAAGAAGAACAATACAAGATTGACTGGTGTCAGTGAGAAAGACACAGACAGCCCAAAAGCCATAAAAAAACTCTTCACAGAAATAATGGCAAACAACTTCCGAAACATGGATAAAGAAATTGATATATACATAAGTGAAGCATATAGGACTCCAAATACACATGACCAAAATAAATCTGCACCAAGCCATATAATAATCAAGATTCCAGAAATTCAGCACAAAAAAACAGAATATTAAAAGTAGCTAGAGAAAAGAAACAAATTGCCTATAAATGAAAGCCCATCAGAATCACAGCAGACTTCTCAACACAAACCCTTAAATAAAGAAGAGCTTGTATTCATGTATTTTAAGCCCTAAAAGAAAACAACCTACATCACAGATTGAGGTACCCTGTAAAACTATATTTCAAGATCAATAGAGAAATGATATATTTACATGATAAAGAACTGAAGAAATTCATAACCACAAAACCAGCTCTTCAGAATGCTCTCAAGGACATACTAAAAAGAAAAAATAAAGACCACAGGCACAAGAACACTAATAGAAAGAAGACATCAGGTAAGACAAGCAATTAAACAGAGGGAGAGAGGGAAACAATAACAGGAAAATAACATGAAAAAGATAAGCCAATCCATGTCAGTTATAACCATCAATGTAAATGGTCTCAACTCACCAATCAGAAGAAACAGACTGTCAGAATGGATCAATAAGCAAGATGCAAAAATGTGCTGCATTCAAGAAACATATGTAACTCAAAAAGAACTTCAAAGACTAAAAGTAAAAGAATGGAAAACAATACACCATGCTACAGGAACACAGAAAGAAGCAGGGGTAGCTATTCTATTTTCAGACAATGTAAACTTCAACCCAGGACTCATCAAAAAAGACAAAGAAGGTCACTATATATTTGTTAAGAGAAAACTCCAAAGAAGAAATAACAATCATAAATATATATGCACAAAACACTAGTGTACCCAATTACATAAAACAAATGTTATTACCAGACTTAAAAATTCAAATAAGCATTAACACAATTGTAATAGGTAAACACAATACCCCACTATTACAAATAGACACATCAACTAGACAAAAAGTCAACAAGGAAATATCAGACCTAAACCAAACCTTGAACAAATGGACTTAGGAGATGTCTACAGAGAGTTCCACCCCACATTAGAATACACATTCTTCTCAGCTATACATGGGCCTTTCTCCAGAATAGACCACATATTAGCCCAAAAAACATACCTTAAGTAAATGGAGAGGAATTGAAATCATCCCATGAATATTATCTGACCATAGTGCAATGAAATTGGAGATCAATGGCTACAGAAACCACAAGAACTATATAAACACATGGAAATTAAACAACACCCTCTTGAAAACCCAATGTGTCACAGAATAAATTAAAGAAGAAATTAAACAGCATCTACAATTAAACAATAATGTCAGTACAACATACCAGAACTCATGGGACAAATGAAAGCAGTCCTATGAGGGAAATTTATAGCAATGAATTCTCACACGAGGAAAACAGAATGAGCTCAAATAAACAAGCTAATATTGAACCTCAATCTTCTAGAAAAAGAACAACAAATCAAACCCAAAACTCATATGAGAGAGAAAATTATAAAGATAAGAGCAGAAATTAATGCAATTGAGACTAAGAAAATGATACAAAGAATCAAGGAAACAAAGAATTTGTTCTTTGAAGGATTAAATAAAATTAATAAACCCTTAGACAACCTTATCAAAAAGACAAAAGAAAAGACTCAAATTCAAGCAACTAGAAATGAAAACAGTGAAATCACAATGGATCCAGTGGAATTCCAGAAGAACATCAATACCTACTTCAAGAACCTGCACTCTATTAAGATGGAAAACACCAACGAAATAGAATTCTAGACACATATGAATTGCCAAAACTGAACCAAGAAGATATGAAAATTCTAAATAAACTGATATCAGTCAATGAAATTGACAATATAATTAAAAACTTGCAACAAAGGAAAGCCCAGGTCCTGATGGATTCACTGTTGAATTCTAGAAGAAATTTAGAGAAGAACTAGTGCCACAAATGCAGAAACTCTAATGAAATTGTAAGGGAAGCAATACTTCAAAAATCCTCCCTGGAAGCAAGTATAACCCTGATACCAAAACCACAGAAGGATCCAAACAAAAAAGAAAACTACAGGCCAATCTTCCTAAAGAAAATAGAAGCAAAAATCCTCAGTAAGTTACCAGTAAACAGAATGCAGCAAATCATCAGGAGGATTATACACAATGACAGAGTAGGGTTCATCCCAGGGATGCAGGGATGGTTCAACATATGCAAATCAATAAATGAATTACACCACATTGACAGAGCCAAAGTCAACAATCACATGATCATCTCAATAGATGCAGAGAAATCATTTGACAAGTTCCAACACTCATTCATGATTAAAAAAAAAACTCTACAAAAAATTGGAATAGATGGTCTTTACCTTATTGGATGAAAGCCACCTATGACAAACCAACAACTAACTTCATACTAACTGATGAAAAACTGAAAGCTTTGGCGGCTGCTGGGATTCAGGTGAAAAGCACCACGGGAAGGCCCAGACACCAGGCCCTCCCATCACAGTTGCTGGTATACAGATGAACAGCACTGTGGGAAGGCCCAGAGACTGGCCCCTCACATTACAGCTGCCAGCGTCCAGGTGAACAGCACCTCAGAAGACCCAGAGACTGCCCCCTCCCATCACAGCTGCCAGGATCCAGGTGAAAATCACCACAGGAAGACACAGAGACCAGCAGCTGCTGGGATCCAGATGAAAAGCACCACAAGTAGGCCCAGAGACTGACCCCTCCCATCGCTGCTGCTGGGGTCCAGGTGAACTGTGAGGGAAGATGCAGAGACCGGTGGCTATGTCAGCCACACAGTAGGACCCCCAGATGGACAGGCAGGACTAATGGCCTGAAACTTTCAGAAGCAACAGTAACAACAGTAACAGCAACAGACACAAAGCAAGAATCTCCTACACACAGAAGACATCCCTGAAGAACAAACATTACCTAGAGAGGCCTTGATACTAGTGATTAAGCTACCTACTACAAAAACATACAAGGAACAACCCAGAAAAAAAATAAAAACTTTTGAAATAGAAAATGACAAGACACAGAAGCAAAATGCAACCTCAGATCTCCAGCCCACCCAGAACAAGCCCAGGAGACAATTAGATAGAAGAAAATGGAAGACACACATCTGACCTTTCTGAAATGATAGCAACTGAAGAAAAGAAACAAATCCATGAGGCTATAGAGAAAATAATCACTAAATAATCACAGAAATAATCACTCAGGTAAAAAAAAAAAAAAAAGAAATGTCAACATTTATAAAGGAATTGCTCAACAAATCCAGAGTAGTAATAGATTAAAAAAAGACAATGATAGGAACAGGATGGAAACCATGAATGATCAATATAGGAAAGAAATAGAATACATGAAATGGATTCAAACAGATATCAAGAAAATTAGAAATTCCATTACAAGCTTGCAAAACTACTTGAATGAAACTGAAGGCAGACTTTCAGACCTTGAAGACAAGATATTGGCTAGTGACCATGAAAGGAAAGATCTCTTGAAAATAACAAAAGATCAAGAAATAAAAATTCAATGGCTGCAAGATGATGCAAAGAAAAATAATATAAGTATAATTGGTGACAATGAAAAAGCAGGGGTCAACACAAATGACATAAAAAAAAAAACTATTTGCAGAAGTACTAGCAAAAAATTTCCCAAGCATGGGAACAGAATCTGACATACAGGGAAGTGAGGCATATAGAACTCTAATTAGCCATAACCAAAATAAATCCACAGCCAGACATAAGATAATCAAGATCCCAGACATTCAGCACAAGAACAGAATATTAAAATCTGTGAGAGAAAAGAAACAGATCATGTATAAAGCAAAGCCCATCAGAATCGCAGCAGACATCTCAACACAAACCCTCAAGTCAAGAAGAGCTTGAAGTGAAGTATTTCAAGTCCTGAAAGAAAACAACTTCCAACCAAGATTGATGTACCCTGCAAAACTATCTTTCAAAATTAATGGGGAAATAAGATACTTCCATATCAATGAACAACTAAAGAAATTCATGACCACCAAACCAACACTACAAAGGGTACAGAAAGATATTCTAGACAGAGATAAAACTGACCACAATTTCAAGAACAACAACAGAAAAGAAACCACCAAGAATGGCAAGCAATTAAACATAGGGGAAAAGAAGGGAACTGTGGAGGACCACCAGGATGGCTCTCCTTGAAAGAAGAGCAATTATATCCAATTTGGCTAAACCTGGCCCTGTTTCCATGTACTGCTATGTACAGAGCTGGCTAGGACTTTTCCTTATCTCTTCAAATGGCTTTAAGCAATGCAAATTTGTCCAGCTGAGGTGCTGATGTGTAGTCTTTGAAGCAAGACAACGGGTTAGTTTTTCTCCACCCCCATAGCTCCCAAAACACATGTGTGAGCTGGGTAGGATGGAAAGCCATGCTCCGTGCTGTTGGCTGGGATCAAGCCTTGAGTAAGAGGCTATGACTTCCCAGGGCATAGAAGATTACACATCAGAGCTGAAGCACCAACCCCAAAACATTAGATACTACCTTGAATTGTGTTTCACAGATTACTCCTTCTGCATGTCCTTCCCTCTGCATATTGCAAAGGTGATTTCAGGCCACCTACCTAGCCTAGCTCATGGTACTCATGTACTTCCCACCATTCTCACAGTCATTCATCCCCAAGCCACTCCCTTCATGGAGAATTAATAAAACCTGGGTTCAGCCCTGGGTCATGGCCTTTGTTCCAGTAACCACCATCCTGGCTGGACTTAGGACCACCTTGGCTCTCCACAACTATAAATATGCCTTACTGTCTTTATTCTCATCATGGGTTGCACTGGAACTGGAATATTGGAATTAACTTGCTAGAATTCCAATAACTTTTCCATGATATTACACATATAAACTTCCTGGACCATGACAAGGACTGGGGAGAGCTAACTATAGGCAACCAACAGCAGGAAAATAGCATAACAAAGATAAGCCAATACCTATCAGTTATAACCATCAATGTAAATGGCCTCAATTCACCAATCAAAAGAAACAGATTGGCAGAATGGATCAAGAAACAAAATCCAACAATATGCTGTATACAAGAAACACATTTAATTAAAAAAGAAATTCATGGAGTGAAAGTCAAAGGATGAAAAAAAAATATTCCATGCAACAGGAACCCACAATAAACAGGGGTAGTTATTTTGCTTGCAGACAATGTGAACTTCAAACCAAGAATGTTCAAAAGAAGTAAAGAAGATCACTACATACTTGTTATGGGAAAACTTTGAGAGAAGGAGATAAGAATTATAAATATGTATGTACCAAATATGGGAGCACCCAACTATATAAGACAAATATTAATGGACATGAAAAATCTAATGAGCAATAAAATAATTGTAATGGGGGAACTTATTACCCTACTGTCACAAATAGATAGATAAAGCAGACAAAATATCAGCAAAGAAATATCAGAACTGAGCCAGTGGACTTAAAAGACATTTACAGAGTGTTCCACCCAATAACATAAGAATACACATTCTTCTCAGCTGCACATGGGACATTCTCTAAAATAGACTACATATTAGCCAATAGAACATGCTTAAGTAAATGCAAAGGAATTGAAATTATCCTATGCATATTATCTGACCATAGTGCAATAAAATTGGTGATCAATGGCTAAAGAAACCACAAAAACTCCATAAACACATGGAAATTAATTAACATCCTCCTGTTGTACCTCAAGCTTCTAGAAAAAGAAGAGCAACTCGAGCACAAAGCCCACAGAAGGGAAGAAATTATAAAGATCAGAGCAGAAATTAATGCAATAGAGACTAAGAAAACAATACAAATAATTAATGAATTGAAGAGTTGAAAGAATAAATAAAATTCTTTGAAAGAATAAATAAAATTGATAAACCCTTAGCCAACCTTATCAAAAAAAGGAAAGCAAAGACTCAAATTCCTGCAATGAGGAATGAAAAGGGTGACATCACTACAAATCTTGTGGAAATTCAGATCATCAATACCTACTTTGAAAATCTTTACTCTCATAAGATGGAAAACACAGAAGAAATGGACAGATTTCTAGGTGCATATGAATTACCAAAGCTGAATCAAGAAGAATTGTGAATAACCCAATATCAGTTAATGACATTGAAAATATAATTAAAAACTTATCAACAAGATTAGCCCAGGTCCTGATGCATTCACTGCTGAATTCTACAAGAAATTTAGAGATGATTTAATACAAATACTCCTCAAACTGTACAATGAAATAGAAAGGGATGCAGTACTCCCTGACTCATTCCTGGAGGCAAGTATTACCCTGATACCAAAACCAGAGAAAGACCCAACCAAAAAACAGAACTACAGGCTAATCTCCCTAATGAATGTAGATGCAAAAATTCTCAGTAAGATACTAGCAAACAGAATGCAGCAAATTATCAAGAAGATTATACACCATTATCAAGTAGGATTCATCCCAGGAATTCAGGGATGGTTCAACATATGCAAATCAATGAATGTAATACACCATATCAACAGAGCCAAATACAAAAATCACATGATCATCTCAATAGTTGCAGAAAAACCCTTTGACAATGTCCAACACTCATTCACGATAAAAACTCTACAGTAAATTGGAACAGATGGTCTTTATCTCAATCTGATAAAAGCCATAGATGACAAACCAACAGCCAACATCATACTAAATGGACAAAAACTGAAAGCTTTCAATCTAAAATAAGGAACAAGACAAGGATATCCACTATCAGCACTCCTATTCAATATACTTTTGGAAACACTAGCCAGAGCAATTAGACAAGAGAGAGAAATAAAAGGAATAAGGATATGAAATAAGAAGTTAAATTATCATTATTTGCTGATGACATGACACTCTATATAGAAGACCCCCAAAAAATACACCAAAAGACTTCTAGATTTAATAATCAAATTCAGTAGTGTAGCTGGGTACAAATTCAACACTCAAAAATCAGTAGCATTCCTGTACACTAACAACAAAGGCACTGAGAGAAATTAGGGAAATCACAAACCTTTCACAATAGAGTCTAATAAAATGAAGTACTAGACGGAAAAAAGATGGTGGATGAGTAAGAAGCATGCAGCGAAACTCTCTAAAAGTTGCCATTGGACCATGGGAATATAGTGACCAGGAGAGCGCAGGAGGGGAGAAGATGCCTCCCCGGGACCCAGAAAAGTTCTGAAGTGCAGCTTGGGACCCCCGGCACCAGTGAAGGGTACTTTTCAACAAAGAAGGAGCAGACCCCACATGCGCACCTTCTACCATCCCAGGAATTGCCACGCCACAGAAGCTCAAAGCTGCGGACACACGGTGGTAGCTAGCACCCAGGGAGCCCCCATGGAGGATTGTGAGACAGCGGTAGGGCAGGGGGGCGGTGGAGAACTGCACTGGCCAGTGGTGAGTGTCTCTCAGCCACAGCTGTCCCACTCCAGAGAGCAACTGGCCGGGCGCCATTGTGGGGGGTGTGGCGAAAATCAGAGCGGCGCAAAAGAAAAAGAGCACTGGGAACTCGCGCTCTGAACAGGGCAGCGCGGCTCCTCTCAGGCCCACGAAAGTGCACTGAGGATGGCAGGTGAAGGAGACTGGTCTCTCAGCCACACCTGTCCCACGCCAGAGAGCAACTGGCCCGGCACCATTGTGGGGGGGCGTGGCAAAAATCAGAGTGGCACGAAAACAGCGCTGAGAACTCACACTCCGGGAAGGGTAGAGCAGTGTGCTGACAGCAGCAGGTGAAGGAGACTGGTCTCTGCCTGAAAGTCCACCTTTCTGCTCACCGCCCCGCCAAAGGGCCGGTCTTGGCTCGCTGGGACGGACCTGCATGGAACAGGACTTTGTCATCACACGGTGCCTGCCTACAGCAGAGTCAACACCTGGAACTGATTCTTTTTATTTTTTTTATTTTTATTTTTATTTTTTTTCTCTCTCATTAGTTTTTTGTTCTGGTGAAGGGGTTTTTTATTTTTTTTGTGGGGTTTTATTTTTGTTTTGTCTGTTTGCTTTGTTGTTTTTGTCTACGTTTTTGTTTCTGTTTGTCTATTTGCTCTTTCCTTCATTATTCTTTCTGGTTTTTATATGAGTGTAAACAGCACCTCTAACCTCTTTGTGATTGTGGTTGTGATCTGTTCTTCCTTCTATCCTTTCCTTCTCTTTTTTCCACCAGTCCTCTGCACCAGTGTCCCAATGTTAGTGGGATCCCTCTTGGTCCTCTAACCTTACATCTAATTCCTTCTTCTTCTCACAATACTCTATTTCCTCCTTAACTCATTTTAAATTTAAAATCCTGAGGGGAAAAATTGACACACTAAGGACTTGTATACTGCATATAATTTTTCTGGTGTGTTTTACATTTTGTTATATAACCGCAACTCTACTTTATACGGCTAAAAGTGGTAAATAACTGTTTAGCTCAGTCTGTCATTTTCTAGGCTGTGTTTGATGCTTCAGTTACCATTATAGGTTACCATTATAGCCAAATGTAAAATAATTGTTCTAAACTGCTTTCCTTCCTGGTATTTCATGATTGATATTGACTAAGGGACACAAAAAATACAGTGGCACAGTACCAAAGAATCAAGGACTGGGCCAAACAGGTAGCAACTTCTCACATCCAACAAATTGAAGAGGTAGGATCTGGCAGAAAGCTCAAAACCCAAAAGCAAGCTCCACTTGGAAGATACTGCAGAGAAGTAGTCATCTTCTAAGGATCTTGAACACTAGCAATAAAGTAACCTATCATAGGTAATTTACAAACATCACCCCAGGAATTAAAGAAAGAAAAAATGAGACGACACTTAAACAAGATGCAACCCCACACATCCAATTCACCAAAGGCAAACCTAGGGGGCAATGAGGTGGGACAATCCGAAAGCCACCCACCTGGCCTATCTGAAGGGGTAACAACAAAGCAACTGAATGAGGCTCTGGAAAAAATTAAAACAAATAATTTCACAGATAACTGCAGAGATAATGTCCACAAGAAGACCATGCTTAAGGACACTATAGCTGATACAGACAAAAAAAATAGATGAGCTTAAGAAACCTATACAAACCATGAATGCTCAGTATAGGAAAGAAATGGAATCCATAAGGCAGATACAAGCAGATATCCAAGAGAACAAAAATTCCATTGAAAGTATTTGTAGCAGATTAAGCCAATGTGAGGATAGGATCTCAGATATAGAAGACAGGCTTGCAATTAGTGATCATGAAAAGAAAGAATTCTTAAAAACAGCAAGGGACTATGAAAAATCAATTCAGCAGCTGCTAGATGACTCAAAGAAAAACAACTTAAGAATAATTGGAATAAATGAAAAAGCAGGAGATAGCATCAATGACATTAAAACCTTGTTCAAAGACATTATCACAGAGAACTTCCCTGGAAGAGAAAAAGAATTTGACCCCAATATAAAGGAAGCTTTCAGAACACCAACTAGACATGACCAAAAAAAAACTTCAACCAGACATATCATAGTCAAGATCCCAGAAATTCAAAAGAAGGGCAGAATCTTAAAAGCTGTTAGGGAGAAGAGACAAATCACCTATAAAGGAAAACCCATCAGAATCACAGCTGACTTTTCAGCACAAACCCTCAATTCAAGAAGAGCTTGGAATGACATATAGAAAGAAAATAATTTTCAACCCAGATTGATGTACCCCACAAAACTATCTTTCAAAATTGATGGAGAAATAAAATACTTCCATGACAAAGAACATCAGAGAAAATTTAGGACCACCAAACCAGCACTCCAAAATGTTCTGAAGTACATTCTAGAAAGAGATAGGAACCCCAACAGAAGGGATCCACCAGGCAGGGCAGATAATTAAATAGTGGGAAAGGGGAAAAACAAACAAAGTGTGGGAACCAATAATAGGAAAATATCATGACAAGTATAAGTCAATACATATCAGTTTTAACCATCAATGTTAATGGTCTCAATTCACCAATCAAAAGGCACAGACTGGCAAAATGGATCAAGAAGCAAGATCCAACAATATGTTGTATGCAAGAAACACATTTAATTCAGGAAGAAATTCATAGACTGAAAGTCAAAGGATGGAAAACAATACTCCATGCAACAGGAACCCAGAAAAAAGCAGGGGTAGCTATTCTTTTTGCAGACAAAGTGAATTTCAAGCCAAGAAGGATTCAGAGAGATAAAGACGGTCATTACATCCTTGAAAAGGGAACAATCCAAGAGGAAGAGATAACGATCATAAATATATATGCATCAAATACCAATGCACCCAGCTACATAAAACAAGTACTAAAGGACACGAAAAATCAAATAAGCACTTATACAATTATATTGGGAGATCTCAATACTCCACTGTCACAAAAAGACAGATCAACTGGACAGAAAATCAATAATGAAATAATAGAACTGAACCAAACTTTTGAACAACGGGACTTACTAGATGTCTACACAGTGTTCCACCCCACAACATCAGAATACACATTCTTCTCAGCTGCACATGGGACATTCTCAAAAATAGACAACATACTAGCTCATAAAACCTGCTTAAGTAAATGCAAAGGAATTGAAGTTATCCCATGCATATTATCAGACCATAGTGCAATGAAATTGGAAATCAATGGCAAAAGATCTCACAAAGACTCCCTAAACACATGGAAATTAAACAGCACCCTCCTGAGCAACCAATGGGTCACAGATGAAATTAAAGAAGAAATTAGACACTTTCTACAACTGAATGATAAGGACAGTACAACATACCGGAACTTATGGGATACAATGAAAGCAGTCCTAAGAGGGAAATTTATAGCATTAAATACTTATATTAAGAAAATAGAGGGCCGGTGAGATGGCTCAGCGGCGCAAGCGCCTGCCTTGCAAGCGCGAGGGCCCGAGTTCGACTCCCGGAACCCACATACGAAAAAGGGGCCGGTGATATCGCTCAGTGGCACGGGTGCCTGTTGGCGCACGAGGTCCTGAGGTCGTCCCCCTGGTACCCACAAAAAAAAAAAAAAAAAAAAAGAAAATAGAGCAAGTGCAAATAAACAACTTAATGGTGAACCTCAAACTTCTAGAAAAAGAAGAGCAGGTTAAGCCAAAAGCCCGTACAAGGGAGGAAATTATAAAGATCAGAGCAGAAATTAATGTATGGGAGACTAAAAAAGCAATACAAAGAACCAATGAAGCAAAAAGTTGGTTCTTTGAAAGAATAAATAAGATTGACAAACCCTTATCCAACCTTATTTAAAAAAGAAAGGAAAAGACTCAAATCCATGCAATTGAAAATGAAAAGGGTGATATCACGACGGACCCTGCAGAAATCCAGAAGATCATCTATACCTATTTTAAAAATCTATATTCTACTAAGATGGAAAATGCAGAAGAAATGGACAGATTCATAGATTCATATGAATTACCAAAGCTGAATCAAGAAGATTTAAAAATCCTAAATAAACCAATATCAACCAATGAAATTGAAGATGTAATTAAAAACCTCCCAACAAAGAAAAGCCCAGGCCCTGATGGATTCACTGCCAAATTCTATAAGAAATTTAGAGAAGACCTATTGCCACTACTTCTCAAACTTTTTAATGAAATTGAAAGGGAAGCAATACTCCCAAATTCATTCCTGGAAGCAAGCATTACCCTGATACCAAAACCAGAGAAGGACCCAACTAAGAAAGAGAACTACAGGCCAATCTCCCTAATGAACATAGATGCAAAAATCCTTAATAAGATACTGGCAAACAGAATCCAACAAATCATCAAAAAGATTATACACCATGACCAAGTTGGATTCATCCCTGGGATGCAGGGATGGTTCAACATATGTAAATCAATAAATGTAATACACCATATTAACAGAACCAAAGAAAAAATCACATGATCATCTCAATAGATGCAGAAAAAGCTTTTGACAAAGTCCAGCACCTTTTCTTGATAAAAACCCTACAGGAAATTGGAATAGAGGGTCTTTATCTCAACCTGGTAAAAGCTATCTATGACAAACCAACAGCCAATATTATACTAAATGGCCAAAAACTGAAAGCCTTCCCTCTAAAATCAGGAACAAGACAAGAATGTCCACTGTCCCCACTCTTATTCAACATAGTTCTGGAAACTTTAGCCAGAGCAATTAGACAAGAGAAAGAAATAAAGGGAATAATGATTGGAAAGGAAGAAGTTAAATTATCATTATTTGCAGATGACATGATACTCTACACAGAAGACCCCAAAAACTCCACTAAAAAACTGCTAGATTTAATAAGCAAATTCAGTAGTGTAGCTGGATACAAAGTCAATACTCAAAAGTCAATAGCTTTCCTGTACACAAATAACAAACTTACTGAAAGAGAAATTAGGGAAACAATACCTTTCACAATAACATCCAAAAAAATGAAATACCTAGGAATCAACCTCACAAAGGATGTAAAAGACCTATACACTGAAAACTACAGTACTCTGAAAAAGGAGATTGAAGAGGATATCAGAAAATGGAAAGATATCCCTTGCTCCTGGATAGGAAGAACCAATATAGTGAAAATGGCCATACTTCCAAAATTGTTATACAGATTTAATGCAATTCCAATCAAAATTCCAACAGCATATCTCACAGAATTAGAGAAAACAATCCTAAAATTTATTTGGAATCGGAAGAAACCTAGAATAGCAAAGGCAATTCTGGGCAACAAAGGCAAGGCAGGGGGCATCACAATCCCCGACTTGAAATTATACTATAAAGCTACTGTGATAAAAACAGTGTGGTACTGGCAAAAAAAACAGACCTGAAGATCAATGGAACAGATTAGAAGATGCTGAAACAACCCCAGACATACTAAGCCACCTTATCTTTGACAAAGGTGCCAAACACATTCGCTGGAAGAAAGATAGCCTCTTTAATAAATGGTGCTGGAAAAACTGGCTCTGCACATGCCGAAGATTAAAACTAGACCCATATCTTTCACCATGCACTAAACCAAATTCAAAATCTATCAGAGATCTAAATGTTAAAACAGAAACATTAAATCTGCTGGAAGGTAGGATAGGTAAAACCCTTGAAGACATTGGTGTTGGCAAAGACTTTATGAATAAAAACTCAACTGCATGGGAACTATCCCAAAGAATCAGTAACTGGGATCTCATCTTATTAAAAAGCTTTTGCACAGCAAGAGAAACCACCAACAGAGTGAAGAGACAACCCACAATGTGGGAAAATATGTTTGCCAGCTGTTCCTCAGAAAAAGGATTACTATTGAGAACATATAAAGAACTCAAAAAAATCAGACCTCCCAAATTTAAAGACCCACTCCAAAAATGGGCATCTGAGATGAATACACATTTCTCAGATGAAGAAATACTAATGGCAAATAAATATACAAAAAAATGTGCAACATCACTAGTCATTCGAGAGATGCAAATTAAAACAACACTGAAATACCATCTCACCCCAGAAAGAATGGTTATTATTAAGAAATCAACTAATAACAAATGCTGGAGGGGCTGTGGGGAGAAAGGAACCCTTCTTCACTGTTGGTGGGAGTGTCGACTGGTACAGCCACTGTGGAAATCAGTGTGGAGTTTCCTCAAAAAACTAGGATTGGAGGTCCCATTTGACCCAGGTATTCCCCTTCTGGGCATCTTCCCAGAAGAATTAAAAAGCATCATACCACAGGGATATATGTGCCCCCATGTTTATAGCAGCACAATTTGTAATAGCCAGATCTTGGAAACAACCCAAATGCCCATCAACTGAGGAATGGATAAAAAAGATGTGGTATTTTTATACAATGGAGTACTATTCAGACATAAAGAAAAATAAACTGGAGAATTTTATAGGTAAATGGATGCAACTCGAGAAAATACTCATAAGTGAAATAAACTGGACGCACATGTGTAAGCATCGTATTGTCTCTCTAGTATGAAAAACTGAAAGAGTAAATAAGATCCAAAATATACAATAGACACGGTGAATCAAAAAGAAACTGGTCAATAGGAAAGAGAGACTGGAATAGGGAAAAGAAAGAAGGGAAAGGGAAGAAAATTGTATGTATATATAAGATGGTTAAGATAGATACACTACCAATTTTACTTAGTTCATTGAAGAGTAAGGTTTGAGCCAATAATGTTTGGACAATTGAATGCTAATGTCTGGTATCCTGAATAACTAACTTAAAGATAATAATACATAATGCATTTACCATTGTTACCCTCATATTATGTTGTTTTGAAAATTTGTTCTTTTTTTGATTTGTTTTGTTTTTTCTTCTCTTTAAAATAAAAAAAAATAAAATGAAGTACTTAGGAATCAATCTAACAAAGGAAGTAAAAGATCTACACATTGAAAATTACAGTACTCTGAAAAAGGAGATCAAAGAGGATATCAGAAAATGGAAATATGTCCCTTGCTTATGGATAGGAAGTACCCACATAGTGAAAATGACCATACTCCCAAAATTGTGATATAGATTTAATGCAATCCCAATCAAAATACCATTAGCATACCTCACAAAACTAGAGAAAACAATCCTAAAATTCACTTGGAACCAGAAGAGACCTAGAATAGCAAAAGCAATTCTGGGCAACAAAGGCAAGGCAGGAGGCATCATAATCCCTTACTTGAAATTATATTGTGATTAAATCAGCATGGTACTGGCCAAAAAATAAAAACCTGAGGATCAATGAAACAGGTTAGAAGATGCAGAAACAACACCAAATACACTCAGCCACCTTGTCTTTGACAAAGGTGCCAAACACGCTTACTGGAAGAAAGATAGCTTCTTTAATAAATGGTGCTGGAAAAACTGGCTTTCCACATGCCAAAGACTAAAACTACACCTAAGTGTATAACCATGCACTAAACTAAAATTGGAATGGTTCAAACATCTAAATATTAAAACAGAAACAGTAAATCTGGTAGAAGAGAGAGCAGGCAGAACCCTTGAATAGAAAGTTGTAGGCAAAGATTTCACAAACAAAACCCCGATCACAAGAGAAATAATACAAAAAATCAATAACTGGTATCTCACTCACCCTATTAAAAAGCTTTTACACAGCAAAATAAATCACCAGCAGAGCGAAAAGACAACCCACAGAGTGGGAAACAATTTTAGCCAGCTGTCCCTCAGAAAAATGACTTATATCTAGAACTTATAAAGAATTTTTAAAAATCAGACTTCCCCAAATTTAAAGACCCAATACAAAAATGGGCATCTGAAATGAATACGCCCTCTCAGATGAAGAAATACAAATGGCAAA
The DNA here is from genome assembly GCA_028451465.1 of Erethizon dorsatum. Classification (NCBI taxonomy): domain Eukaryota; kingdom Metazoa; phylum Chordata; class Mammalia; order Rodentia; family Erethizontidae; genus Erethizon; species Erethizon dorsatum. Next base: position 58,675,337 of record CM051825.1, on the reverse strand, counting down.
TAAATGCATAAAAAATGCTCAACATCATTGATCATTCAAGAGACACAAATTAAAACAACACTGAGATTTCATCTCACTCCAGAAGAATGGCTATCATCAAGAAATCAACCTATAACAAATGCTGGAGGGGCTGTGAGGAAAAAGCAACACTTCTCCACTGTTGGTGGGAGTGTACACTGGTAAAACTACTGTGGAAATAAGTATACAGATTCCTAAAATATACTAGGAATAGAGGTCCCATGTGACCCAGCTATTCTCCTTCTGTGTGTCTTATCAAAATAATTAAAAACATCATACCACAGCGATATATGTGCTTTCATGTTTATAGCAGCACAGTTTGTAACAGCTAAATCTTGGAAATGACCCAAATGTCCATCAACCAATAAATGGATAAAAAAAGATGTAGTTTTTTCATACAATGGAATACTACTCAGCCACAAAGATGTATAAACTTGAGACATTTCCATGTAAATGTATGCACCTTAAGACCATACTCTTAAGTGAATTAAACCAGACACACATATGTAAATATTGCATTGTCTCACTGGTGTGAGAAACTGAAAGAGTTAATAAGGACCAAAATGTAAAACAGATATTGTGAAATGGTAAGAAATTGTTCAAAAGGAAATAGGAACTAGGGAGGGGAGGGGGAGAAGAAAGGAAGGGAAAAGAAAAAAGATTAAAAAGGATAAAATGTAAATAAATCTTTGTAAATAATGAGGGGAAGAGAGGTTGCAGGGAGAGGAGAGAATTGGGATAAATAGGAATTAACATATATCATATATAGGTACAAATTCCCTATGATGAATATGATCATTATGTGTATCTAAGTTATATCAAGAAACTTAATAAAAAAGGAAATATAAAAGATTAGTTTTTTAATATATAATCACCTATGTTTCTCCTTTGTTGATGAAAAGAGCTTTTCTCAGCAGGCTGTGTTATCTATTTTAGATATTGCCTGACCTTATTTTTAAAATGTAAATCAGGTTTTTAATCTTCTTTATGTAAATTTGATAGCCTGTACCAGCAATAATTCTGCTTTGTTACAGCTCCCTCTTTAGAACAGTCTCAGTTTTATGTTTAATTATCCTAATTGTCCTAATGTGAATAAACCTGGAGAACAACAATGGGAAAACAAAGCAAAAATATATCAACCAATAACAAATGCTGGTGGGCTGTGGGGGAAAATGAACACTTCTCCATTGTTGGTGGGAGTGTACACTGGTACAATCACTGTATAAATCAGTTTATAGCCTCAAAAATCTAAGACTAGAGGTCCCATTTGACCCAGGTATCTCCCTTCTGGGGATCTTCCCAAAAGAATTAAAAACATCATACCACAGCAATATATACACACCCTTGCTTATAGCAGCACACTTTGTAACAACTTATTCTTGGAAACAACCCAAATGCCCATCAGCTGATGAATGGATAAAAAAGATGTGTTTTTTTAATACAATCGAGTACTACTCAGCCATAAAAAAGGATAAACTTGGGACATTTATAGCTTAATGGATGGATCTTGAGACCATACTCATAAGTGAAATAAATCATACACACTTGTAAATATCACATTGCCTCTCTGGTGTGAGAAACTGAAAGTGTAAATAAGAACCAAAATGTACAATAGAAATTGTGAAATATGAAGAAATTGTTCAAAAGGGAAAGGGAACTAGGGAGGGGGAAGAGGTAAAGGAAAAGAAAATTGAGAAAAGAAGGATAAAAGGGAAACAATGCTTTGTAAATAAGGAGGGGAAGAGGAGTTGAAGGGAGGGGAGGATTTGGAAAAAAAGAGGAATCAAGATATATCATATACAGGTACAAATTCCCTACAATGAATGTGATCATTATGTATATCTAAATTGTACCAATAAACTTTTTAAAAAATTTTTAAAGAAAGAAAATATCATACATACCTAGTACTACTTATAACAACATACTGTCTTTGGGGGTCTACCTTATTGATTAGTGTTATGGATTGATGATGGATAGCATCCTCTAAAATTGCATATGCTAACAGTATGGTTTCCAGGGTGGTACTATTAGGGGGCACTGTGGACCTTTAGAAGTTAGGACTTTGTGGGGGTCCCTAGGTCATTAAGTATATGCCTTTGAAGGGGATTGTGTGACTTCAGTTTTGTCCATTCTGTTACTCTCTTTTCTTTGCTCAAACATGTGCTTCCACCATTGCCATCTAGAACTCTCAACAGAGAGCTCCAAAACAATAAGGCTGCCCAATCTTGGATATGAACACCCTAGAACCATGAAATAAATTAATATTTTCTCCTTATAAGTTAAGTGTCTCAGATATTTTGCTGTGGTAATGTGAAGCTGGCTAATGCAACCAGCAACCAAGAAATAATTTAATTTTTCCACTGAATCTACCAGCTTTCAACCTCCCCCCGATATTGTTTAGGGTCAAGTAAGGCACTTTGTCCTTTGAAGTTCTCAAGCACAGAACAATAAAAATGTTTAAAATTCTTTTTATTTTATTTTATATTGTACATGTTTGCAGCATATGCATTTTATAATCATCTTGGGGAGTTGGTACGTGTACATAATACAGCTTGTTTCATTTTTTCTAAGCCCCTTCCCTATCCCTCCTCTTCTCCTTCTCTAATTCCTTTTCCACTTTTTTATTCTTTTTGATATTATTAATCTTAGTTCATGTTTATAACATATAATTTCCACATTCATTGAAGTTATTAGGACCTTGTTTATGGCATATCTCCACTCTACCTATTTCCCCATCCCCTCCCCTTCACTCCCTGCACTCAGCCCCCTGGATTTCTTCCCATCTGCAAGACAGCCATCCCCTTGACTCCTTCCATCTGTTCTTTATTTGTCTCTTAGTTTGTACTTTGCCTTACTCAGACGAGAGATACCATACAGCATTCAAGTTTGTGTATCTAATTTATTTCACTCAATGTTATATTTTCCAGGTGCATCCGTTTTCCTACAAAAGTCTCAAATTTGTGTATTTTTATAGCCCAGTAGCACACCATTTTATATAGATGCACATTTTCTTTATCCAATCTTCTGTTGATGGGTATACAGGGAGTGTCCAAGATTTAGCTATTATGAATTGTGCTGCTATAAACATTGGTATGCATATATCACTGTAGTGTAATGTCTTAACTTCTTTAGGGAAGATACCTAAAAGGGGGATAGCTGGGTCATATGGAATATCTAGTTTCAGTTCTTTGAAAACACTCCATACTGATTACCATAATGGATGTGCTAGTGTACATTCCCAGCAACAATGCAGATAAAATTCTTTATGTTGAAAACCATATGTATAATAGCTCCTCTATATGCATGGGGGATACTTGTACAGACAATCCTAAAATATCTGAAACTGCAGAAAGTGTCTACCCCATACATATTTATTTTGTATATATACAAATATACAAATGATAAAGTTTAATTTATCAATTAGGCATAAGAGATTAACAATAATAACTAAAAATTAAATATAACCATTGTAGCAATATATTGTAATAAGTTGCTTAAACTTATGTTTATTTCTGAAATTTTCCATTGAATACACTTTCAGAATGGGTTTCCCTGAAAACAGGACCTAACCAGAAAATAATCAGGCTAGAAAAGTAGAAATCAACAGTGCCAGCCCTAATCACCTAGCCTTACTTGCCATTTACACAGTAGCCACTGAGCAAGAGAATAGTGAGAGATAATCTTCTGCATAACACTGGCTGTCACCATGGTAAGGTTAGGTCTTATTTTCAGAGAAACACAGGCTGACTCCCAGTAACTAAAATCCAGAAAGCAAAACTACAGACGAAGGGAGACTATTGTATTCATGTTAGTCCATAATAAATATAAGAAGAAAAAACAGGATCCATGCAAATTTCTAAAAAATGGCTTACTAATAAAACCTCTAGTCTTGGCAAAGAACCAATGGGAAATTGCCATAACACATTGAGTAGGGTATATATTCTAATCCTGATTTGGGGACTAACTTCCACTGTGAGTGGGAGCCTGAATAAATCTCCTATGTCTGGGACAAGCTGAAGGATGTGGACTAACCAGAGATAGCTTCAAAAGAAAGAGAACAAATGATTTTCCATGAGCACAATTTACTTTCACCACCAAATTAATGCTTGATAAGTCAAAACAATAATCTAGTTACACTACAATGTAACCTTTAAAGTTGGTGATAATCTAAATCTGGATGACAGGACAACAGTTCTTTTCTCGGCAAGATTCTTGAAGCTTCTCAAGGGTAGGTAGCTGGCATGCCCACTATCTGCACCCTGGGCATTGGCCTTGTTATGACTGTGCAACATAGCAACAGAAAAAAATCCATGTCTGAAACACACACTCTGAAGAGCTGGGGGAAGGAGTTGCTGGAGGAAGCAATAAAAATAGAGAAGTTAGTCTTGCAGAGTATGAACTCATAGCGTAAAATATCCAGCAAGATTGTCTTGTGGAATTAGGGGAAATCATTGTTAAAGAGTTCCTAAAAAATACTGCCTTAGTACCCTAGCACATGAAAACCAGATGGGAGAGCAAAACATCATCCAGCACACCTCACAAAATAAACATTCTGATGAGGCCCTCCAGCCACCCACTTCAAGAAAGGTCCAGCGGCCCTCAGAACTAATGTTATGAGTTGGTAAAACATTTTGGTTAAAAGCTGATGTTTAAAGGAAATGCAAGATCACTATCTTAATAGCTAAGGAATTATATTCCAGCTCCCCCTAATAGCAGTAAGATTCTCCATTTTTATTTGAAATTAAGGAAATAAATATCTCTGCAGTTTAACATTATCCCAGATCCTGTATCATACTGCAATATAATTGATGTCCTTGATTTAACAATATTGTGCTCAGAGAAGAGAGAACTGCATTTTTTTAATATACTTTTGTAGTCCATTTAGAAGCAGAGAATCAAACTAAAGAACCTCTTAGAGAGAAACCTGAGAAGGTACAGGACTTATAACCATGACTATACTGTCTTACCAAGCTGCAAACTCTCCAAATGAGACCTGCAAATTAGAACTAAGGCTCCAACTACAAATAGATTGCAACTTCTAACTCCCAAGAGACTAAGACTAACATCGTATGATTATTGTTATAGAGGTATATTGTCCTGAATTAATACTAGCATATTTCCCCAATATAGCAATATATCAATCACAAGAGATTAAATATCATGTAATTTCTCTTATATGAAAAAGTATAAATAATTTAAAGAGCAAAATAAAAGGTGGATTATAGCAAACAGGGAGATAGAACTTTTGAGATGGGAGAAGGACATAAGAATATAGGGAGAGGGAGGGAGGGAAGAGGAGGGAGAGAAGAAGAGGAAGTAAAAAGGATTAAGATGCAATATGTACATGTACCAACTCCCCATGATGAATGAATTATGTATCACAAACATATGCTAATAAAAATAAATTATAAAAACTAAACTAACTCACTAAAAAGAACTTGAAATATTATGCTTTTAATAAATTTTATTAATATATTGTTTTTTGGTTTTGGGGGTTTTTTTGTGGGTACCAGGTGTCGAACTCAGGACCTCGCACTTGCCAGGCAGGCGCTTATGCCACTGAGCTAGCTCACCAGCCAATATATTGTTAAAGAAACCATTAAAATGTTGTATTAGTTCACTGTGCCTCTCTCTTTTGAACTATCTGTATCCAATGAGAAGTCAGGTGGGTTTTTTGTCAAGGGTAGGTATCAGCGGATTATTTGAGAATACAAGGTCAAATTTAGAAAAGCTATGTTGAAATCTGTTCAATAGAACTTTCTGCAATAATAGAAATATTCTACATTATCTGATATGGCAGCCACATGTGGCTACTAACCACTTAAAATGTGACAGATCACTGAGAATCTGATTTTTAAATATTCAATTTTAATTAATATAGCTTTATATAGATAGTGGTTACCATATTGACCAGCATAACTCTATGTCCTTCACTTACTAGCTATGGAATTTGGACATGAAACTTTTCTGGGCCTTAGTTTCTTCACCCCAAAATGGGAATAAAAATATTCCCTCGAAGAGTTTTTGAGGAGACATCCTCTGAGATGAGGAATGAGATCAGAGGGAGGCAAAGAATAGGAGAGGGTAGTAACAGGATAGAAAAAGATCAAGCTATGTTACACACATGTACCAATTTACCAAATGTACTTCACCATTTTGTATTAACAACATGTACTAATAATTGAAAAAATCTAGAAGATTCAAAAATAAATAAATAAATAAATGCCACTTTTTAAAACAAAAAAAAAAAGAGCGGTTGAGGGGGTGAAATAAAGTAGACCATGCAATTCCTGTAGTGGGAACTCAAATTGTTCTGCAAAGCCTTTTTACTTATACCCTTTCTCAGGCTAACCATGCTCACATTATCAAAAGACTGCCTTCACTCATTTTATCCCCTCTAGTGAGTTCCATTTCCAGTCCTCCCAGCAAATACAACCAATAAATGTTTCTCAGATATAATTCTTACCATATTACCCCTCTGTTCAAAATCGTATAGATCACTATAGCTTTTAATGGAATATATAGTCTGGCTATTGAGGCTTTTTACAACCTAATGTTTAATACTATCTTTCACTGCTCCCCAGAAACAACCAGATGGAACAATTAGCCCTTCCTCAGACCAAAGATGCATAGTTTTACTCTGTTATTACTGCTGACAATATATCCATCACATTCATCCTTCGAGATCTATCCTGACACTTCAGTAACTATGCTGCCTACGACGAGAAGGAAATGCTTTGATTTTATTTTTCTTTCTGCAATACTGGGGACTGAATCCAGAGCTTTCACACTAAGCTATGTCTCCAGTCCTTTTTATTTTGAGACAGCATCTCCCTAAGTTGTATAGGCTTCTTATTTAGCAATCACAGATGCTTTATTGTTGCATTATATTTTCTTGTGACTATCATACTTGTCCCATATGAACAAAAGCTTCTAGAAGCTGAGGAGTTAAGCTTTCGTGTCACACAAAAGTGCCCAGCATGACACACACATAAATTAGGGTCTCACTACATAATCTGAAAAAGAAATAATGTTCAACATGAACACACACAGTATTCAAATTGAAAATTAGGATCTCTGCTATTCATACAAAGACATCTAAAACTGCTTTCTAAAAGTAACTCTTTTCAATAAATATGTGAAAAGAAAAACAGGATAAATATTTGTGAATTACTAAACAAACCCAACAATTCCCTGTGCCTACTATTAGAGACATATTCCAAAATATTCTTCAAGTTGCTTTTCAACCTCTTGCAGCATATTCACGAGCTAACATCCTCCCATGAACTCCACCTTCCCTTGACTCTGCCCCTCTTGACTCCACCCTCTTGACTCCCCACACCAGACTCCTTAACCTCAACTCCTCTTCGCCCTCATAATTACCCCGATTTCAGAGAACATTTTCAAACCAGTCTCCAGTCATCTGATCTCCTACACTTTAAAGCCACCATAATACCCCATCATCAAATGTTTTATCCTTGTCCAAATGAGATGCTCCCTCTACATTTCCCTTAACTAAGAAAAAGAGAAAAGAGAAGGATCAAGGTAATCAGAGAGAAAATGTCTTGACAGTTCATGACACTGGAGCTTTAGCAGTGGCTTCTGGAACAGAAGAAAGCTCTTTAATCTCAGAGAGAGCCCTCAGCAAAACAGCATGCCATCAACATTAAACAAAATAAGCCAGACTCAGAAAGTTAAATATCACATTTCCTCTTATATGAGAAACCAAATAAATAATTAATTAAAATAAAGGAGAGATGATGGCAAACTAGGAGAAAGAATTGTGGAGACAGGAAAAGAGAAGAGGAAAAAGGAGGGTGGAATAATACTATTGAAAATGATCAAGATATGTTAAATTTATACATAAACTTCCCAAAAGAAACCTCACCATTCTGTATTACTACTATGTGCTAATTTTTTTTAAAAAATCACGCCAGATAGCTTTCTGATTTGTTCTCTATTTTCAGATATTCTTTGATGCAATTATCCTCAAACTTTGGAGTGTATTAGACTCATTAGAGGTGCTTGATTAAATGTTGATCTCACTCCCTAAGAATGAGTCAGTGCATCTTGGGCCACCCAGAAACCTGCATTTTAATGAGTACTCCATTCATTCCTTCACAAGATCAAGACCACATGACAAACACTACAACTGCTTCCCTCTCCTTTCTAACTCAGCCTTCTGTACAAGAATAAGCACCACAATAAAAAGACTAACATTTCCTGGGAAAAAAATCAGAATTTTCTCATGAGGGTAATTAGGTGGAGAAGCTGAGGCAGAATAAAATAATCAAGCACACAAGGCAAAGACAAAATCCTCACAGTAATGAGAGGTCCACATAAATGGCAAATTATGAATCTCAACAGAAAGGTTAAGAAATACAGTACAAGCAGAAGGAAAAAAGAATAGCTATTATAAAATCAATAGTTGTGTAGAATGACACAGTTAACTGCAAAGTGCCAGGTCTTAGGAAAGAAACAGACATTTTTAACATGAAGTATTTAAGCTGAGAAGATGGAGTAATATGTTCCTAGACTCATCTAGCAGGTCATTTCCTGAGCTCAAAGAAATAGAAGAAAGTAATTTCAGACCACAAAATAGCCTGAGTTCTACTATAGGAAGTTGAAGGACAAATATTTGCAACAAACTAAAGGCATCAGTAGGTGAGAGGGAAGATCATAACGATTATAGCTAGAATGGCCACACATCCTGGTACAGGCCCAGATGATTCCCATTTATACCTGTTGTCCTGCATAATTATTAATAGTGTTCTTTCTCTTCAAAGAATGAAGTTTAAAAGCAATTGATATAATCACCCCAATAATAGCTAACATTGAGCTAAATCACTGTGGTGGTTAAATGATTGTCAACTTGAGTGGGAATGCCCAGCTGAACTGAGTCAGCATGGTTCTGGGCATGGAAGACCCACTTTAAGCAGGGTTGTTGTTGGAACTGTATAAAAGGAGAACGGGAGGGAAGGATTTCAGCTGATCTTCCTTGGAGGCGCTTTGGCTGTTCTCTTCAGAGGTGCTCCAGTCATCACTTTCACAAAGGATAGCTGTTGTTTTCTTTGGAGGAGCTCCAGCCCTCACTGTGAGCACTGCCTTCTGGCTTTCACCACAGATTCTTCAGCTTCCTGCCCCGGCTTTCTGACCTGCCGGCGCAGACTGTCCAGCCTCCAGCCCCAGACCTTGGGCTTTCCGCCACAGACCCATCAGTCTTCTATTGAAGATTGCTCAGCCTCCTGATGCTGACTCATATGGAATATTGCCCTGGGCTCCAGGCCTTCAGTTGAAGCTGGATTCTTCAGATCTCTAGCACATGGACAGATCTCTTGTACTTTTCTACGTTTGACTCTGTGGGCGGATATTGTCCGCTAATCTTGTAAATTTCTGTGTCCTGCACTAAATCTGATTTAGAGCATGTGCAGTCTTTTGAGAAGCTTTGCTGGAGGCCTGCAAGCTCTTTTAAGCACTAATACAATGCCTTACTTATGTCCATTATATCTTAAACACTATAGGGTACCAGCATTAATACTATATTATCCTCATCACTAATCTGAAGAATACTGAAACTTTTTGGAAGCTAATTTACTTGCCTTATACAAGACTCAGTAAATGATGAGAGACCTCTTAACCCAAAACAAGTAAACTGCAGCCCACAAATGAAATCCAGACTACCAGAAACTTCTGGAAAAAGAGTTCACAGGTTTAAAAGTGAAAATAATGGAAGACAGTAATCCTGGTCACCTTTACATCATCTATGGCTGTTTTCACATGCAAAGGCAAAGTTGTGTATGGAAAACCGAGATCTTCTACTATATCACAAAGTTGAAACTACTTGCTATATGGCCCTTGACAGAAAAGCTTTCTTGATCCTGACTTTTCCTTGGAAGGTAACACACACAAATTTTGTTCTTCCATCAGGGATGGCCCAAGATCAAAGAAAACATAACAAGATAGAATAAATTTTCCAATTTAGACATTTCAGACATTTTTTGCAGGGAAAGACTGTTTGCTTTTCCTTTAAACCCTAAAGTTTCTACATGTTGATTTATCAATGACTGCAAGACATAAAGTATTTCTTACGTTATGGAAAAATAGCACTTTGAACGCAGGGCAGGAAATATGAGGATGACCCTGGAGCATCTCATAGTACAAGAAAGTAAAAAAACTATTCCAAAAACCCCACGATGATGAGAGTACCTCAAAGGAACACAGAAACCAACTAAAAGGACTTCCCTGGACAAAGCTGAAACAATTTGAGCAACAAAACAAAACACTGGATTATAACCCAAAGTATAAAATAAGCATCCATGATACTATAGTGATATATTTTATTTTTTTTTTTGTGGGTACCGGGGGGACGACCTCAGGACCTCGCGCGCCAACAGGCACCCGTGCCGCTGAGCGATATCACCGGCCCCTTTTTCGTATGTGGGATCCGGGAGTCGAACTCGGGCCCTCGCGCTTGCAAGGCAGGCGCTTATGCCGCTGAGCCATCTCACCGGCCCTACTATAGTGATATAAATAAATGAGGGAAATGAAAACTCTTGTTCAGAAGAATTTCAAATAACATACGTAGCCACTCTGCCCTAAAGGAGGAATGTAACTCCCCACTCCTTAAGTGTAGGCCACGTGTAGTGACTACCTCCCAAGGGTTAAAGTAGGAAAGGTAGAGGCAGAGGAAAGTAGTTTTACAATACAGAAACCTGATGAACATCACTTCAATCAATTAGTTAAGATTAATAGAAATACTGATAAGTCCTGTTGATAGTATAAAGACTTATGATGTGATGAAAATGGTGCTTTACCTCTGTGATCTTGCTCCTCAAAACCCATAACCCTGTTCTAATTATGAAAACAACTGGCAAATTCCAATTCTGGGGCATCTTCCAATATACCTAACCAGCATCCACAATAGTCAAAGTCATCAAAAAAAAAAAAAAAAAGAAAGTCTAAGAAACTGTCACACTTAAGAGAAACCTAAAGGCACATGATGACTAAATGTAATAACATATCCTAGATGGGATCCTGAAACAGAAAGACATTAGGCTAAATCTAAGGATACTTGAATAATATATAGACATTAGTTAATAATACTTATCAGCATTTATCTATTAATTGTGACAAATGTACCATAATAATATAAGGTTAAAACAGAGAAAACTGGTGTAGGATACAGGAAAACTTCCTGTACTACCTTTGTAACTTGTCTATAAATCTAAAACTAAGTTTATTTTTCAAAAATATAAGAGAAGAAATAATAGCACCTACTTGCCACATTTAAACTCACAAAAAAGTCTAATTTAGAAAATATTTTAATGTATTAACCATTGTTACCCTCCTATTATGTTTGTTTGAAAATTTGTTCTTCTTTTGATTTGTTTTGTTTTTTCTTCTCTTTAAAATAAAAAAAAAAATGGACAAAAAAAAAAAAAAAGAAAAAAAGAAAATATTTCCTTTCTCTATGCACTTTACGTACTATAATTCTAATTTTGTGTGGAAGGTACAAAACACAGATTTTTATATTATTCCTATCTAAATAATTCAGCCTGTGATTAGTGCCAAAACAGAATAAATTAAAATTGATGTAGATTACCAAGTTACACTGAGCAAAATTCTATAAGACACAATTGGGAAAGAGAAAATGCCATGTAATAAAATCCTAGAAGATATAATTCAACCATCAATAGCATCAACAGCCTAGAGAGGAAAAGATACGTTAGTCCCTTTTCTGTCACTCTAACCAATAGCTGTTATAATCAACTTATAATGATAGAAGGTTTATTTTGGACCACAATTTAGAGGGTCTATTCCAAGATCAACTGGTCTTGTTGCTTTTCGTTCTGTGGTGAGCCAGTACATTGGCAGGGAATGTGTGGTAGAGAAAACCTATTCATTTTATTGCTGGGATGTTAAAGAAAGGAAGAAAAAGAGATTAACATTCATGTTAAAAGTACCAGAGGAAAATATAGAAAATGAGTTATATGTGAATATCCAACTGAATTCTTTGTTTTTATTAACAAACTTCCTTATATGGAGACTAATTTCTCCCAGGTCTGGTCTGCTTTTTTAGGATGTGTTATTGCAAGTATATACTAATTCACTTAGCCGTCTAAACCAGGATCTTATGACTATCTATCTCTCAAGTACCACTAGATCCAACCTAGAAAAGTTCATGATTTATAGATGGGATCAGTAAGTTACAATGAAAAGAATATACAACCAAGGTTCAAAATAACTAATTCTGACCTTCCGTTAGCCCTTAAATACCTGTATTTATCAGCACACTTTAACTGAATACCTTTAATAGACACTTCAAAAATCAGAGTGAAGTTATAGTCAAATCACTTATACAATCTAAACCACATCTATAAATGTATATGATTGAATATAGAATAAACATATGCAATCAACATCCTGCATAGCAAAAATCCAATAAAATAACACAAAAGTTATTAGAAAACAAAGTAAATCTGCAGCATGCTTCTGTTGTTTGAATGTCTCTAAGTTCTGGGTGGGCCATAAATTCTAGGACTTGCTAAATAAATATACAGAGCATAAAAGACCAAATCTCCATTCATCCAAACCCAGAGAAAATGATGGATGACAATGTGATTATATACAGGATGACCGATAAAAATGTATATGTGGTTCAGAAGTCTAAATCCAGAGGTGACTGATATAAGAAGATGTTTATGGAAGACAATTAAATAAGAAAGGAATCAGGGAAGAAAATAGAAACTCTGATATTTTACTCTGTATATTTAGGAATTTCTTAAATACTTTGCAACCAAGAATTAGTTTTGAATATAAATGACACTGAAATAAACATATTAAAAGAACTGAAGTACAAGCCACCACAAATCTAACTCTAGAATCCTAAGAAAATAGAAGCAAAGTTTCTAGTATCTAATTCTAGAGCCATGACTTGAGGTTTTCTTGACTCAATATCTAGAAAAGAGGCAGTGACAGAATGGTCATACTCAGGAAGGTTATAAAATACCACATTCTAAAAATACAATATATAGTATCTCAACTCCCTGGATTTAGCACATATCTCTGTTGTATCTTCTTTATAATTAAGCACCCCAGACTTGCCTTTCTGGTGCTGATTTTCATTCATGTTGATCAGGGTCACAGGAGTTTTTCAGGAAGAGATCTGATGCAGGGTGTTATACAGTTTGAATCTTTTTTTGTTTTGTTTTGTTTTTTATAGAGTCTCACTATGTAGTTCATGCTGGCCTTGAACTCACTACGTAGCCCAGGCTGGCCTCGAACTCACAATGATCCTCCTGCCTCAGCCTCCTGAGTGCTGGGATTACAGGCATGAACCACCACACCCAGCCCAGTTTGAATCTTGAATGTCCCCCAAAGCCCCATGCACTAAAGGCTTGCTCTCCAGTGTGGCACTATTGAGAGGTCTTGGAAACTTTAGGAGATGGAACCTAGTGGGAGGCCTTCGGGTCACTAGGGGTGACCTTACAGGGAATTGTGAAACTCTAGTCTCTTCTTCCTATCTCTTTTTGCTTCCTGGCTGTGAAGTGAGTAGTTTTGCTCCACAATACACTCTTGCCATGTGCGGCCTCACCACAGGTCCAAAAACAATAGGCCCAAGCAATCACAGACTGAAACCTCTGAAACTTGGAGCCAAAATGAAGCTTTCTCTTTACAAATGAATTATTTAAGATATTTGTTATAGTAACAGAAAATTGACTAACGTGCAGAGAAAAGTATGAGTACACATCTTGGTCTTCGTCCCACTTTAGAGCACTGCTTTCCAAAGGCTGGCCACTCTCAGCTCAGGCAAGCTTTGCTTCTATTCACTGCTTTCCCTGATTCCATGTCATTTCATTGTGTGGCATCCAGATAGCACAGCAAGGTGACTTCAGGGGGAAATTCTGGTATGTGATTAGGGAAATCAAAACTACAGAAAAGGCAGGTGGCAGAGTAAGTACTCCAAAGTATGGATTTATTCATTGAATACCAAAAGTTCACTTTTCTTAACCTAAATTCACCAGTACAGCATATATCTCTTGACCACTAGTGAACTGTTTCAAATTCACACCCTAAAATAGACTAAGCATAAACTTCCTTCTAGATTTCTTTAGCTATCTATTAAAGAGTTAAAAAAAAATCATGACTTAAGGCTGGGTACAGGGAAAGAATGAGGTTGAGGCCCTGATATCCAAGATACAGGACAGTGGAAGTTGAAAATTCAGGGAAGAGGGATTTCCAGCCCTGAATAGGCAAAAATTCTCTCTTTACCAGCTTGCAGCAAGTCAGAGCACCCAGAGCTCCAAAACAAAATCTTGACCTGATAATGATGTACTCTCAAATCAGTGTGGGTAACACAGAGATGAGATTTTTTATTAATCTTTTGGGACTGAGAAGCTCCCTTTTCCGGTAAGATATAGGAACAGATTTTTACCCTGCATTAAAGTGACCATGTAGGCCTGCTACTCCATAAAATAAGGTCTAGACACTCACTTTCTCTAAATATGTCCAAAAACTAAACCTATAGATCTTGCTTTCTCACATAGAACCTACCAGAAACTTTTTGAGTCTCCATGTATGTGTGCATGCATGTATGTACAGATGTGTGCATGTGTGCACACGTATTTGTATGTGCATATATGTGAGGAAGATAGTGACTCTGTGTGTGCATATAAATTAGTGATTGTTGGTTCTCTATTTTATTCCTTGCCCTTAGTAGGTCTATCCTTCTTAAAAACAGGTAAGAAGAGGTAAGAACAGCCTTCTGAGGCTGTCTTTAATGTTTCTAACCTCATCAAGGCACCAGACAACAAGCTTTCATTTGCTTTTCACCCCGTGTTTCCTTAATAGCAATGACACCAATAAGTAGAACAGAATCACACAGACACCCACATGATTTACCACTTTGAATGGAGTCAGCAAGTCAGGAAAGTAATCAGCAGGATCCTGAGCATTAAAACAACAGTATCAACACAACCTTTTGTTTATAACTCAAATGATTTCCCTGAATAGGTTATTCTTGGCTTTGTGTTACAGACTCCAGGCTTTTGCCAGAGGTAGAGAAAGCTTGGTTCCACTCTTAATTATGATTCCTCAATTCGAAGTCATCTTTCTTATTATAATGTCATTACTATACCTTGGGACTTCTGCTAATAAGGCAACTAACATCAGCGAGAACCCAGAGCAGCCTTGACAAAAGCCTTTAACTCTATTCGGTCATATCCCTATTATGTCTTTGTCTGTTCCTTTCTCGACTCTTGCAGTTGGTTCTACTCTGTGACTTTTTCTTCTTTTCATGTCCCTGCATCTCTAATCTGCATGGCTGACCAATACATTGGCTCTTGAATTCACTAATTTTAGTTCTGTTTTTATTTCTACCATCTCACTTTGATTTCTTCTCTTGCACACAAATGATCCCCACTCTAAGCAATATTTTGCATTAAATCAAAATAAGTACTTTAGTACATTATTATAATATCTTCATGTATTCAGCACTTCCTTTGTGTTTGACAGAATGCTGATTTAAATGCCTTCCTTATAGCATTTAATTTTCATAACAGTCATATATGAGGACAGTCCCATTATAGCCTCTTTACCATAAAAGAATACTAAATTTCAGAAATGTCGCCCTCCAGACTAGGGTGCGAAGAAAAAAGAACACTGGTATACTCCTGGTGGGAATGTAAATTGGTAGATCCATTATGGAAAGCAATAGGGCGATTCCTCAAGCAATTAAAAATGGAACCACAATATAATCCAGCAATCCCACTTCTGAATACAATATCAAAAGAATTTAAAGCAAGATCAAATGGATTTTTCTCAAATTTGAAGGGGATCAAGAGGGAAGGGAGGGGAGAGGAAGGGAAATAAAAAGGGGATTTGGATGTGTTAGGTACATATACCAAATCCACACAAGGAATGTAAATATTATGTACTGCAAATATGTACTAATAAAAACATGAAAGAAACAAAATCACTATCTCAAAAAGATAGCTGGATTCCCGTGTTTACCACTTCACCACAGCAATTATTCACAATAGCAAAGTTAGGAATTAGGTTGAAAACAAGCCAAATGTCCACTGATGTATGAACAGGTTAAAAAAAAAAAAATATATATATATATATATAAAATACAGGAATATTATTGATCCCTAAAAGAACAAGAAATCCTGCCATCTGAAACCATATGAATAAACCTGGAGGACATTTTGCTAAATGAGATAAGCCAGGAACAGAAACTCCATGATCTAATTCATATGTAGCATCTGAAAACATCAAACTCTTACTAGTAGAGAGTAGAATGGTGGTTGCCTTGGATTGGGGTGGGGAGTGGAAACATAGTCAAGAAATACAAAGTTTCAGTTAGGGAAGATAAATTCTAGAGATCTCATGTACAGCACAGTGCCCATAATTAACAATACTGTATCGTGTACTTAAAATTTGCTAAAAGGGATAATCTTATGTTGTGTTCTTACCACACACATACACACGCACACAAAATTAGAAAGCAGAAACAATCTTTGGGAGGCAATGGACACATTAATGGCCTTAAGAGTGGTGATGGTCTCACAGGTGTATACGTATCTCCAAACTCATGGAGTTATGCATATTAGATTTTACAGTATTCCATATGTCCACAACCAAACTCAACAAAGTGCTTTTGCAGGAGGGGAGGAGGGAGGAAGGGAGGGAGGTTGAACTCTGTCCTTTCTCTAGGTCCTCTTTTTTGTTCACTGGAGAAAATGACCTTAAGAGCCTAGTGCAAATAAATACTTCAGGTGCTTTCTGAGAGAAGAAATCAGAATAGAAGTAAGAAGCAGTTAGTTCCTTTGAGGGAGTGTGAGAGCTCTGAAATAGAAAAGGTTACCCAAAGATGGGGCAAGACAAAAGTTTCCTCCATTATGTCGGCCTAGATCAGTCCTGCTTTCTAATGGGAAATGACTCAGGCAGGATGTATAAGAAGTTTAATTTATTAAAATAAAACTGATCATAATCATATCCATGGAGACCTACCTTGCTCCACTGTAAAAAACCCAAAAAATAAAGCTTAAAAAGGTGTAGAAAATGCTACATATGACTAAATGTATTAGAGAAATGGATCTTAAGAGCCATCCTAGATTTTCAGGATCAAACAACCTGCTTTTCTCCTAATTGAAATTATACATTCTTTTTTATTCAGTAATAATTTGAATTGCCAAAGTCTTTAATCATGAGATTATTTACCTTTCAGAACTGATAAGCTAATGCTTATATGAAAAATTCCACCCATAAGAGCTCATTCAGTCCAAAACTTTTACTAAATAATTTTATAAATTTAAAAGGAGGGAAAAAATATTCACAAAATTTTTTTTCTATTTTGCTTCTTTAAATCAGTTTATTTCTTAAAGTATTTCAATATGGCTCTAAGTGCCATATTTCACAAAATTAATTCTGAATGTACTGCTAAAAAATATTAAATATCCAAAGGCTTAGAAAACCAAATGTGTTCTTTCCTGTTCTAAAACTAAATCAATTAATATCAGAGATATCACTATTATTTGAACTAAAGTCTTTGACACTAAAAAGTAAAATCAGACATCAATAAATTGTGTAGGTAAAGGTAATTCAATCTTTAACAAGTAAATAATTTAAATTCCTTCCTAAATAGACATAATACTTTGGACAAGTCATTACACCTTAATGACAGTCACTATCCTACTCTAAAATAAGTCATGATGTACCTACCATACTTCAGAGAGGCAGTATTAGTTATACTTTTTTAAATATCCAATAATAGCATCTGAAATGCCCCAAATTTATAGTGTGGTAAGCTGCTACACATTCTACAATTATGTAGTATGATCAAATATACTTTCAGCCAACCCCAACAAGTGTTTCTAGAAGTTAATGTATGCCCTAAATCTATAACAGAATCTATTATTCTTTTTGATATAATTGTCTTACTTTATTAAAGTCTTGACTGCCAAAAAACAGGGTTGAAAACTGTAAAAAGAGGCCAAAATGCTTTTAAAAATAATTCACAAAAGACAGATAATAACTAGCTTTTATGAAGTGATTGTTATGTTCTGAGCTCTTTGCACATTAAGTCCTTTTTTCCTCACAATGACTGGATAAGTACTATTGCCTACAAATTAAAAATAAGGAAACTGAGGTACAAATGTTCACACAATGTGTAAGTCAACTTTCCAACACTATTACAAAATACTTGATGTAAATAAATTTTAAAAACCTAGGGCCTTCACAATGGGCTTCATCCACAACCCCCCCTTTTTTTTGTGGGTACTGGGGTCGACCTCAGGACCTCGCGTGCCAGCAGGCATCCATGCCACTGAGCGATATCACCAGCCCTTTTTTCATATGTGGGTTCCGGGAGTTGAATTTGGGCCCTTGCGCTTGCCAGGCAGGCACTTATGCCACTGAGCCATCTCACTGGCCCCATTTTTTTTTGAAACAGGGTTTCACTTAGTTGCTAAGTTGCCCAGTCTGGACTTAAACTTGTGATCCTCCTGTCTAAGGCTCCCAGAGTGCTGGGACTACAGTCATGTACCACCATACCCAGCCAGGAGGAAATATTTACTTTGGCTCAATTTCAGAGTTATCAATCCGGGGTTGGTTGGCTCCTCCTTTCATTTAGGCCAATGTCAAAGCAGAAACATCATGGTGGAAGGGCATGGCAGAGAAAGGATGTTTACCTCATGTCAACCAGAAAGCAGAAAGAGAGAGATGAAGAGGCCTAGAGACAAGATGTACCCATCCAGGGCATTCCCCCAGTGACCGACTTCCCCTAACTGGGCCCAACCTCTTAACAGCCCATTCAGCTATGAACTCTCTGATGGATTAATCCATTGTTGTGATTAGTACTTCATGACCCAATCATCTTCCAAAAGCTAACTGTGAACACATGAGCCTTTTAGGAAACATTTTTTATCTGAACCACAGCAGCTAAAAATGGATATAGGCAAGTTATTAAAAGATAAGATGGTATAATCAAGCATTACCTATATTTATAATGAAGGAAGACAACCATTTTTGTCCCTTAGTTTCTCTCTTAATGCAGATCTGGACTCTGCAGAACTGTGGGCTCATAATTATCTTCTTGTTCAGAATAATATATTTGTCACTCACATATGTAAGGAAGGAATCAGTGCAAACCTTGCTATTTCTATGAGGAGGAGCCTAATGGATAGAAGCTCCTTTCTTAAATGGAAAATGCTCCTTGGAAAGCTCTAGGCTAGTTGTCTATATATTAATGGGAACTATACTTAATAAATCTAAACTACTGAGAGAATTAGTTTTATTTGAGTCACTGAGAAAGGAAGTAGCAAAGGCTTGTCTCAAGAGGAAATGGAGGGTGAGTTTGTAGGTGTGTGTGTGTGTGTGTGTCACGGAAAGATCTGAAATAATCACAGTCAGTAGGAAGGCTTTGAATTAGAGTATTAGGGTGACAGTAAGAAGAGACACAGGGGGGCCGGTGAGATGGCTCAGCGGCTTAAGCGCCTGCCCGGCAAGCGCGAGGGCCCGAGTTCGACTCCCGGATCCCACATACGAAAAAGGGGCCGGTGATATCGCTCAGCGGCACGGGCGCCTGTTGGTGCACGAGGTCCTGAGGTCGACACCCCGGTACCCACAAAAAAAAAAAAAAAAGAGACACAGGGGGCCGGTGAGATGGCTCAGTGGCGTAAGCGCCTGCCTTGCAAGCACGAGGGCCCGAGTTCGACTCCCGGATCCCGCATACGGAAAAGGGGCCGGTGATATCGCTCAGCGGCACGGGCGCCTGTTGGCGCGCGAGGTCTTGAGGTCGAACCCCGGTACCCACAAAAAAAAAAAAAAAAAAAGAAGAGACACAGGACAAAAAGAAAAAAGATGACCCAATACTTCTGGCACTAACTGGAAAGAGTTGGAGTCCAAGTACCCTTTTAACCCTCTTGCATCTTAATCTCATAATCATCAGGGTCATAATTGATTTGGTGCCCTAAGAAGCCATCCTGACCTCAGTATCTTCAACAATTTCCCCAACACCAAAGACTTCTCTGAATTGGGAGTATAACCCCCTTATTAGAAGCTAGGCAAGCAGTGCTAATAATGCTAGTGCCTGGGACTGTATTTCAAATAAAATGAGAAAAAAATTTAAAGACTGTTAAAGGAGAGAAAAAAGTGTCCTCAGAATTCAGGGTCAAAAATTAATAGGTACAGAGGCTTCTCAAGATGGCGGATGAGTAAGAAGCAGGTAAAGAAACTCTCTCTAAAAGTTACCATTGGAACACGAGAATATAGCGACCCGGAAAGCGCAGGGGGGGGGAGATGCCTCCCCGAAACCCAGAGAAGTTCTGAAGCGCAATCTAGGACCCCCGGCACCAGTGACGGGTGACCTCCAACAAAGAAGACGGAAAG
This sequence comes from Erethizon dorsatum, assembly GCA_028451465.1. NCBI lineage: Eukaryota > Metazoa > Chordata > Mammalia > Rodentia > Erethizontidae > Erethizon > Erethizon dorsatum. The sequence continues at coordinate 58,654,928 of CM051825.1, read as the reverse complement.
AAGGAGCAGATCGCGCGCGCGCACCTTCTAATATCCCGGGAGTTGGAGCGCTGGCGGAGGCTCAATTCTATGGACACACGGTGGCAGCTGGTGCCCAGGGAGCCCCCACGGAGGATCCTGAGACAGCGGCGGGGCAGGGGAGCGGCGGAGAATGGCGCTGACCAGCGGTGAGTGTCTCTCAGCCACAGCTGCCCCGCGCCAGAGAGCGACCGGCCGGGCGCCATTGTGGGGGGTGTGGCGAAACTCAGAGCGGCTCGGAAACGGCTCTGGGAACTTGTGCTCCGGACAGGACAGCACGGGGCCTCTCAATTGAGCTCACGAAAGTGTGCTGAGGTCAGCAGGTGAACGAGACTGGACTCTCAGCCACACCTGTCCCGCGCCACAGAGCGACTGGCCGGGCGCCATTGTGGGGGGTGTGGCAAAACTCAGAGCAGCTCGGAAACTGCTCTGGGAACTTGTGCTCCGGACAGGGCAGCACAGGGCCTCTCAATTGAGCCCACGAAAGTGTGCTGAGGTCAACAGGCGAACGAGACTGGACTCACAGCCACACCTGTCCCGCGCCAGAGAGCGACTGGCCCGGCGCCATTGTGGGGGGCATGGCGAAAAACCAGAGCGGCGGGAACCAGTGCAGGGAATCCGCACTCAGACAGCGCGCTGAGACTCTCAGGCCCAGGGATCGTGAAAGGGCGCTGAGAGCGGAGGCGAGCTAGACTGGTCTCTACCTGAAAGTACGCGCCTCTGCTCACCGCCCGCCAGAGGGCGCTCCTGGCTTACTGGGACTGACCTGCACAGAACAGGTACCTGCCTACAACAGAGTCAACACCTGGAACTGATTCTTTTTATTTTATTTTATTATTTTTTTTTTCTTATTTTTATTTTTTTTATTATTTTTTTTCTTCTCACTGATTTGTTTTTTGTTCTGGCGAAGGGTTTTTTTGTTTTTGTTTTGTTTAGTTTTGTTTTTTGGTGGGGTTTTATTTTTGATCTGTCTGTTTTATTGCTTTTATCTTCGTTATTGTTTCTGTATGTGTATTTGCTCTTTCCTTCATTATTCTCTCTGGTTTTTTATATGAGTGTAAACAGCGCCTCTAACTTCTTTGTGATTGTGGTCGTGATCTGTTCTTCCTTTTATCCCTTCCTTCTCTTTTTACCACCTGTTCTCTGCACTAGTGTCCCAATTTTAGTGGGATCCCTCTTGGTCCTCTAACCTTACATCTAATTCCTTCCTCTTCTCCCAATACTCTATTTCCTCCTTAACTCATTTTAAATTTAAACTCCTCAGGGAAAAATTGACATACATAGGACTTGTATACTGCATATAATTTTTCTGGTGTGTTTTAGATTTTGTTATATAACCGCAACTCTATACAGCTAAAAGTGGTAAATAACTGGTTAGCTCAGTCTGTCATTTTCTAGGCTGTGTTTCATGCTTTAGTTAACATTATAGCCAAATGTGAAATAATTGTTCTAAACATCTTTCCTTCCTGATATTTCATGATTGAGATTGACTAAGGGACACAGAAAATACAGTGGCACAGTACCAAAGAATCAAGGACTGGGCCAAACAGGTAGCAACTTCGCATACCCAATGAATTGAAGAGGTAGGATCTGGCAGAAAGCTTAAAACATAAAAGCAAGCTCCACTTGGAAGATACTGCAGAGAAGTAGTCATCTTCTAAAGATCTTAAACACTAGCAATAAAGTAACCTACTATAGGTAATTTGCAAACATCACCCCAGGAATTAAAGAAAGAAAAAATGAGACGACACTTAAACAAGATGCAACCCCACACATCCAATTCACCAAAGGCAAACCTAGGGAGCAACGAGGTGGGACAATCCGAAAGCCACCCACCTGTCCTATCTGAAGTGGTAACAACAAAGCAACTGAATGAGGTTCTGGAAAAAATTAAAACAGAAATAATCTCACAGATAACTGCAGAGATAATGTCTACAACGAAGACCATGCTTAAGGACACTATAGCTGATACAGACAAAAAAATAGATGAACTTAAGAAAACTATAGAAACCATGAATGCTCAGCATAGGAAAGAAATGGAATCCATAAGGCAGATTCAAGCAGATATCCAAGAGATAAAAAATTCCATTGAAAGTATTTGTAGCAGAATAAGCCAATGCGAGGACAGGATCTCAGATATAGAAGATAGGCTTGCAATTAGTGATCATGAAATGGAAAAATTCTTAAAAATAGCAAGGGACCATGAAAAATCAATTCAGCAGCTGCTAGATGACTCAAAGATAAACAACTTAAGAATAATTGGAATAAATGAAAAAGCAGGAGATAACATCAACGACATTAAAACCTTGTTCAAAGACATAATCAGGGAGAACTTTCCTGGAAGAGAAAAGGAATTTGACACCTCTATAAGTGAAGCTTTCAGAACACCAACTAGACATGATCAAAAAAAAACTTCAGCCAGACATATTATAGTCAAGATCCCAGAAATTCAACAGAAGGGCAGAATCTTAAAAGCTGTTAGGGAGAAGAGACAAATCACCTATGAAGGAAAACCCATCAGAATCACAGCTGACTTTTCAGCACAAACCCTCAATTCAAGAAGAGCTTGGAATGATGTATTGCAAGCTCTAAAGGAAAATAATTTTCAGCCCAGATTGATGTACCCTGCAAAACTATCTTTCAAAATTGATGGAGAAATAAAATACTTTCATGACAAAGAACATCTGAGAAAATTTATGACCACCAAACCAGCACTCCAAAACGTTCTGAAGGACATTCTAGAAAGAGATAGGAACCCCAACAGAAGGAATCCACCAGGCAGGGCAAATAATTAAATAGCCGGAAAGCGGAAAAACAAAGAGTGGGAACCAACAACAGGAAAATATCATGACAAGTCAATACATATCAGTTTTAACCATCAATGTTAACGGTCTCAATTCACCAATCAAAAGGCACAGACTGGCGAAATGGATCAAGAAGCAAGATCCAACAATATGCTGTATACAAGAAACACATTTAATTCAGAAAGAAATTCATAGACTGAAAGTCAAAGGATGGAAAACAATACTCCATGCCACAGGAACCCAGAAAAAAGCAGGGGTAGCTATTCTTTTTGCAGACAAAGTGAACTTCAAGCCAAGAAGGATTCAGAGAGATAAAGACGGTCATTACATCCTGGTAAAGGGAACAATCCAAGAGGAAGACATAACGATCATAAATATATATGCGTCAAATACCAATGCACCCAGCTATATAAAACAAGTACTAAAGGACATGAAAAATCAAATAAGCACTAATACAATTATATTGGGAGATCTCAATACTCCACTGTCACAAAAAGATAGATCAACTGGACAGAAAATCAATAATGAAATAGTAGAACTGAACCAAACTTTTGAACAAATGGACTTAGTAGATGTCTACAGAGTGTTCCACCCCACAACATCAGAATACACATTCTTCTCAGCTGCACATGGGACGTTCTCCAAAATAGACCACATACTAGCTCATAAAACCTGCTTAAGTAAATGCAAAGGAATTGAAATTATCCCATGCATATTATCAGACCATAGTGCAATGAAATTGGAAATCAATGGCAAAAGATGCCACAAAAACTCCCTAAACACATGGAAATTAAACAGCATCCTCCTGAACAACCAATGGGTCACAGATGAAATTAAAGAAGAAATTAGTCACTTTCTACAACTGAATGATAATGACAGTACAACATACCGGAACTTATGGGATACAATGAAAGCAGTCCTAAGAGGGAAATTTATAGCATTAAATACTTATATCAGGAAAATAGAGCAAGCGCAAATAAACAACTTAAGGGTGAACCTTGAGCTTCTAGAAAAAGAAGAGCAGATTAAGCCAAAAGCCCGTACAAGGGAGGAAATTATAAAGATCAGAGCAGAAATTAACGTATTGGAGAATAAAAAAACAATACAAAGAATCAATGAAGCAAAAAGTTGGTTCTTTGAAAGAATAAATAAGATTGACAAACCCTTATCCAACCTTATTAAAAAAAGAAAAGAAAAGACTCAAATCCATGCAATTGAAAATGAAAAGGGTGATATCACGACGGACCCTGCAGAAATCCAGAAGATCATCTATACCTATTTTAAAAATCTATATTCTACTAAGATGGAAAATGCAGAAGAAATGGACAGATTCCTAGATTCGTATGAATTACCAAAGCTAAATCAAGAAGATTTAAAAATCCTAAATAAACCAATATCAACCAATGAAATTGAAGATGTAATTAAAAACCTCCCAACAAAGAAAAGTCCAGGCCCTGATGGATTCACTGCCGAATTCTACAAGAAATTTAGAGAAGACCTAACGCCCCTACTTCTCAAACTTTTTAATGAAATTGAAAGGGAAGCAATACTCCCAAATTCATTCCTGGAAGCAAGCATTACCCTGATACCAAAACCAGAGAAGGACCCAACTAAGAAAGAGAACTACAGGCCAATCTCCCTAATGAACATAGATGCAAAAATCCTTAATAAGATACTGGCAAACAGAATCCAACAAATCATCAAGAAGATTATACACCATGACCAAGTTGGATTCATCCCAGGGATGCAGGGATGGTTCAACATACGTAAATCAATAAATGTAATACAGCATATTAACAGAACCAAAGACAAAAATCACATGATCATCTCAATAGATGCAGAAAAAGCGTTTGACAAAGTCCAGCACCTTTTCATGATAAAAACCCTACAGAAAATTGGAATAGAGGGTCTTTATCTCAATCTGGTAAAAGCTATCTATGACAAACCAACAGCCAATATTATACTAAATGGCCAAAAACTGAAAGCCTTCCCTCTAAAATCAGGAACAAGACAAGGATGTCCACTGTCCCCACTCTTATTCAACATAGTTCTGGAAACTTTAGCCAGAGCGATTAGACAAGAGAAAGAAATAAAAGGAATAATGATTGGAAAGGAAGAAGTTAAATTATCATTATTTGCAGATGACATGATACTCTACACAGAAGACCCCAAAAACTCCACTAAAAAACTGCTAGATTTGATAAGCAAATTCAGTAGTGTAGCTGGATACAAAGTCAATACTCAAAAGTCAATAGCCTTCCTGTACACAAATAACAAACTTACTGAAAGAGAAATTAGGGAAACAATACCTTTCACAATAACATCCAAAAAAATGAAATACCTAGGAATCAACCTCACGAAGGAGGTAAAAGACCTCTATACTGAAAACTACAGTACTCTGAAAAAGGAGATTGAAGAGGATATCAGAAAATGGAAAGATATCCCTTGCTCCTGGATAGGAAGAACCAATATAGTGAAAATGGCCATACTTCCAAAATTGTTATACAGATTTAATGCAATTCCAATCAAAATTCCAACAGCATATCTCACAGAATTAGAGAAAACAATCCTAAAATTCATTTGGAATCAGAAGAGACCTAGAATAGCAAAGGCAATTCTGGGCAACAAAGGCAAGGCAGGGGGCATCACAATCCCCGACTTGAAATTATACTATAAAGCTACTGTGATAAAAACAGTGTGGTACTGGCAAAAAAACAGACCTGAAGATCAATGGAACAGATTAGAAGATGCTGAAACAACCCCAGACATACTAAGCCACCTTATCTTTGACAAAGGTGCCAAACACATTCGCTGGAAGAAAGATAGCCTCTTTAATAAATGGTGCTGGAAAAACTGGCTCTACACATGCCGAAGATTAAAACTAGACCCATATCTTTCACCATGCACTAAACTAAATTCAAAATGGATCAGAGATCTAAATATTAAAACAGAAACATTAAATCTGCTGGAAGGTAGGATAGGTAAAACCCTTGGAGACATTGGTGTAGGCAAAGACTTTATGAATAAAAACTCAACCGCATGGGAACTATCCCAAAGAATCAATAACTGGGATCTCATCTTATTAAAAAGCTTTTGCACAGCAAGAGAAACCACCAACAGAGTGAAGAGACAACCCACAATGTGGGAAAAAATGTTTGCCAGCTGTTCCTCAGACAAAGGATTACTATCAAGAACATATAAAGAACTCAAAAAAATCAGACCTCCCAAATTTAAAGACCCACTCCAAAAATGGGCATCTGAGATGAATACACATTTCTCAGATGAAGAAATACTAATGGCAAATAAATATACAAAAAAATGTGCAACATCACTAGTCATTCGAGAGATGCAAATTAAAACAACACTGAGATACCATCTCACCCCAGAAAGAATGGCTACTATAAAGAAATCAACTAATAACAAATGCTGGAGGGGCTGTGGGGAAAAAGGAACCCTTCTCCACTGTTGGTGGGAGTGTCGACTGGTACAGCCACTGTGGAAGTCAGTGTGGAGATTCCTCAAAAAGCTAGGGTTGGAGGTCCCATTTGACCCAGCTATTCCCCTTCTGGGCATCTTCCCAGAAGAATTAAAAACATCATACCACGGCGATATATGTGCACCCATGTTTATAGCAGCACAATTTGTAATAGCCAGATCTTGGAAACAACCCAAATGCCCATCAACTGAGGAATGGATAAGAAAGATGTGGTATTTTTATACAATGGAGTACTATTCAGCCATAAAGAAGGATAAACTGGAGACTTTTATAGGTAAATGGATGCAACTCGAGAAAATACTCATAAGTGAAATAAACCAGAAGCACATGTGTAAGCATCGTATTGTCTCTCTAGTATGAGAAACTAAAAGAGTAAATAAGATCCAAAATGTACAATAGACATGGTGAATCAAAAAGAAACTGGTCAAAAGGAAAGAGAGACTGGAATAGGGAAAAGAAAGAAGGGAAGGGGAAAAAAATTGTATATATATATATAAGATGGTTAAGATAGATACACTACGATTTTTACTTAGTTCATTGAAGAGTAAGGTTTGTGCCAATAATGTTTGGATAATTAAATGCTAATGTCTGGTGTCCTGAATAACTAACTTAAAGATAGTAACACGCAATGTATTAACCATTGTTACCCTCCTATTATGTTGTTTTGAAAATTTGTTCTTCTTTTGATTTGTTTTGTTTTTTCTTCTCTTTAAAATAAAATTAAAAAAAAATTAATAGGTACATATTTGAAAGAACCGTTATAGAACAGAATATTCCTTGGGAACAAGAAATATGTTGTTAAATGTACATGAGGCCAACTATATTTGAACTGAATCTACAGAAATTCAGGTTAATGTGGGAGGCAAAGAATTATCTCTCTAACACAAGCAATGTAAGTTTGACCAGAAAAATCATTTTCCAGAAATTACATTTGGGGTTTCCTTCAGAGAGGCAAATAGATATAAAAATATCCAAATTTATTATTCGTCCCTAGTCACATTTAGTCCATGTGTGCTGTTATAAAATAAAAATATCAAACACTGGGTCATTTGTAAAGAAAATTCATTTCTCACAGTTCTTGATGCTTGGAAGTCTAAAATCAAGGGCATCAGTATTCGGTGTTTGGGAAAGAGGGCCTGGTCTCTGTCTCTTTCCAAGATGGGATATTGTTGTGACGTCCTCCATAGAGCAGAACGCTGTATCCTCACATGAAAGAAAGAATGAAAGGACAAAATATCACTTCCTTCAACCATGAGACCTTTTATAGGGATCCTTGCTAATCCCATTCTTTAGGGCAGTGCTCCCATGTCTTGGTCACCTCCCAAAGACCACACTTCTTAATACCACTGCACTGAGGATTAAGTGGCAACATGAATTTTGGAGGGAACACCACCATTCATATCACTCTACACACCCTGAATCCTTTTGAGTTCTCTAAATATCAGACCACTCCACCTTAGTCACAACTGCTGCCATTTTACACTGCCCAGATATATGAAAAGAAACACAAGTCTAATGCTAAACCAATATGACTTTCCCCCATTAAAATTTTGGAGATTTCAGTACAAACAAGCTGAATTTTTCCTTGAAGAATGTTAAAAGGGCAGAAATACTGCAAGTGTGGATCTATCTTTAACTGGTTTACTGATATGGAGGCAGCAGGGAGGGCTTGCCTAACTAATTCCTCTTCATCTCCCAGGTCCTAGCTCAGAAGTCAGTCTTTCCAAGTCCCCTTCTCTGATGCATGAGTCAATGGCTACTCATAGCCTAACACAGCAGCCTGAGCTCCTAACTCTTCCTGCAGTACCCAATTCATCCAGCTTACCTATCTACATTGCAAATATTTGTCTTCTAATCTGTCTCCCCAGCAACCTCCAAATTAGGTAAGACAGAGGCTATATCTAACCTGATCCTCACTGCATCTTGAGTACCTAACACAGTGCTTGGCACATAGTGCTTAAGAGATGTTTGTAGAATGGCAAAGGATAGAGAAACGTGGAAAAACCTAAAATGCAATTGGCATGATGTAGTCCCATGACTAGCCCACTTAGCAATTTTATTACCCTGAACTGAACCCCCTAACCTATGAAGACTGCCCCAGGCAAAGTGGTTCTATCCAAATCAGCTAACAATAATTATAAAGTTTGATATCAAACTTCAAATAATGATAAAATCAGGTAATGTGGAAAATAAGTTCAAGAACAAAATTGCTATTGCCACAGTGGTTGGCTTGGAGCATGATTAGGATAACAAACAACACAGTGGTAACTATGGTTTACTCAGGTTAACAGGTATTTATTTCCTTTATGCTACCTCAAAAGTATGTCTCATAAATCTACCTGTCTACAAACTTCCTGAGTACACAGCACTTAGCCCCCTGATGCTTTTTTATGTTCCCAAGGTATATCAGCTTATTGTGTAACCTAGAAGAAGAATCATTCATGCATTCTCTATAATTATTTATTTGCATTCATACAATGTTAGAGGTCCCATACTATGAAAAGAGGATTTAACTATTTAAAGCAAAAAGTCTTGAACTGATGAAAAATTGGTTTGAGCCAGGCGTGGTGGTGTGCTCCTGTAATCCCAGCACTCAGGAGGCTGAGTGAGGCAGGAGGATTGCTGTGAGCTTGAGGCCAGCCTGGGCTACAATAGTGAGACACTGTCTCCAAAAAAAAAAAAAAAAATTGGTTTGAATACTGTTTCCAGCACTAGCTGTCTCAGTGTCTCTAAGGCCATTATTGAACCTCTCTGCACCTCAGTTTTTCTGTCCATAAAATGGGACAAATAACCCTTGCCTCATAGACAAGGCCACAGTATATTTTAGGGCACAGCATACAGCCCTCTCATAGAAGTAAGGGAAATAACAAATGAAATGCAAAGTGCAAGTGCTTGGCTCAAAGTTACAGCTGTTAATTCCTAGCTATTATTATTGTGCCAAAATGAATCAGGTATGGGGCCAGTGAGATGGGTCAGCAGCATAAGCGCCTGCCTGGCAAGCGCGAGGTCCTGAATTCGACTCCCAGTACCCACATACAAAAAAAGTGCCGGTGATATCGCTCAGCAGCAAGGGCACCTGCTAGCACATGAGGTTCTGAGGTCGACCCCCGGTACCCACAAAAAATAAATATATGAATCAGGTATGGACCCTTTCCTCATGGAGCTTACAGTAGAGAATGGAAAACAATACAAGAGTAGGAAAAAAGGAAAGCACTTACGTCAACTGTCAGTGCAGATAAGGAACAACTGAACCTGGTAAGAACGTGACCATTTCCAAGAAGGATACTACCTGGTAAATTCTCATTTGTTGTGAGAACTATTTCTGAGATATGTCATATTAAATAAGGTGACAGTTCAGGGGCTGCCAAAACCAAAGGTCAAAATCTCAGAGGGAAGAATTAATTATTGTGAATGTCAACATTCAGCACAAACTTTATAATGCAGATGCAGGACTTCTCTGTGTTACATTTTGATGTCTATAAAACAGCTAACAATGCAGCAGAAGTCACCCAAATACAGTTTGGTTAAAACTTCATTCATTCTTATTCAGGACCTATCATGTGTCTTATTTGTAAAACCCTCTATAGATCAAGATTAGTCCTCTCCCAATGAAATTCTTCTCCCTGAGAGAAGGAAAAGGGACAAAGAAGTCAGGATGGTCAGCTTAGAAATGAAGCCACCTAATCCATCTTGGGAACATTCTCAACTCCCTGGCGAAAAGAGTTCTGACTAATGACAGCAGGACACTGCATACTCAAAGAGGAAGCTTAGATTTAAACTATAGCTCATGGAATTTGGCTTCTTAGGCCTTTTATGTATGGATTTACAACTAATTTCAGCAGAAGATGGAAAGGCATGGCTCTATTTTCATGATCCTCAGCATGTAACTTTTTATGTGTTACTGAAATGTAAGTAACATTTTTATTGCATGATAAAAATATTCTGCACAGCAACTGTTCTTAATAATATACTTAGGGATAGCCATTTCATTACCTGATGATTACCAGATCATTGGAGCAAATAATATGTCTTTGTGGGATAAATTTATGGCAGTAATTTAAGAGAAAAGAATAGGAACACTTTCTTAAAGTTATCAGAATTAGCTATCAAATTAAATGAATACAAATGTACATTTTAAAAGTAAACAGTGGCACCATGAAATCTATAGCTAGTTCTGGATCATGGAACCAGAAAGGAAATGGATGGAAGATCCCACCCTCTCCTTTTACAGGTCAGGACAATGAGGAACAAAGTCAAATTGTCCTCCTGGGCTAACAGAGCTAACGGGAGCAATCAGGACTACCAGGGGTCTCTCATTTCTTATTTCAAAGTTCTTTTAATCATGGCATCCTCTAACTAGAACACAGATTTGATTCTTAAAATCTTAATTAACTGAAATATTTGGAAAATGCAGAACCAATAAATTGGATCTTCTAGTTAAATGGATTTGGAGTGAAAACTAATCTTATCTCATTCACAATTTTACAATCAATAGAAAGGCAAGATTTCAATGCCAAGTCCCACTCTGGTTCTGATCAGCCACCTTGGCCTAAAGCACATTTCCTCCACTCCACCTGGCCAAGTGTTTGTCCACTTTCACCATAAGCTCACTCTTCAGATGAGATTTTCTTACCTCCATACTAAGGGAGTTTCTCCCAGCTGTGTTATTAGCTCTGCTCCTATGACTAAACCTTGGCAGATTTTTAATCAGCCATTTAATATTTGTTATTCCCCACTAGACCATTAGTTCTTAAACTAAACCATGTATAGGAATCACACTGTAGATGGTGATACATGCTAGGAAAAAAATAAACAGGATACGTGATGAACAACAGTGGAGGTGGGAGAAGCACTTTTGGAAAGGTGACTAGAGAAGGTCTCTCTCGGGAGCATTTATGCTGAGATGTGACTGAACAGAGAAAAGTTATGTGAGACAGGGAATTTTCAAGTACAAAAGTGCAGAAGGAAGACCAACCTGACTGGGGCTTGGACAGCAAGAAAGAGTCTGAAGTGAGAAAAGCTAAGAAGGTGTAGGAAGTCTGAGGATACAAGTTGCTGTTGGTCCTGGCAAAAAGTTTGAATATTATCCAAAATGTGAAAAGAAGATATTGGAAATATGATTTGGTTTTGTGTTGTTTTAATAACTTTGGCTGTTGTATGGAAAAGGAGATATGGGCAAAAGTCAGAATGAAGAGATTTGTTAGAGTGTTTTATGGCAGTCTGATGAAACATGGTGATGACATTGACTAGAGAGGTTAGGTTGTCACCATGTAGCATGGGTCCATCCTTTAGTCATAATGGAAATTAAAACTAAAGCAGCAGTATAAATTTATGGCAAAAGCTTTGTTTGGAAAGTAAGAGAAAATAAAGAGAAGCACAGCTCCGACAAAGATCAAGCAAGTCTCTTAACAAACGAAAGAGAAAATAGAAAAAAGTCTTCAGCTTGAGAAATAAAGAGGTACGGTCCAAAGAGGAAGATCAGGCTGGGCTATTCACAAAAGGATTGAGACCAGTTTTATGAAGTCCTGCTTGATTATTATCTCAGTCCTGGTTGTGCAGCTCTGGAGAATTATGGCTTAATAGGTGATTTGGTTCCCATAAAATGATTGTTTTTTGGTGGCAGTCTCAGTCGTGTGAAGCTCTGCTTTTCCTGAGACTACAGGTTTCAAGCAATGGCTGGAAACTTCTAGACATCACTCTGGGGAGGGAGGGAGTCTGAATGTTGTAAAAGCTGGTAATTGTACGTCCCTATAAATCCTGAGAATTACTTTAGCTACTCTTATTGCAGTGTCCTCAGTCTTGAAGGTGGATGAGATAGGCTAGATAAATTTAAAGCTAGTAAAACTTGTTTTGCCAACATTCCCTAAATAATTAACATACTTATATCCAAAGCTTTAAAGTAATAAAGAATAAAAAATGAAGGTCAAGCTTTGTTCTACTTTTAATTACTTATTATAACCTATCTGTAGGCCCAACTGAAGAGCCATGATTTTTAACACACCTGTTAAGTCCCTGATTGCCTCCAAAGAAAACACGAATTGTGCTTTTGATGAGTAACAGATTGAGGGTCTAAGAGTTTGTTTGTCCTTTGTCCCTGTAATGGTTTCCATTTTATGACTATGTCAAGAGTGGAAAAATCTGCCATCAAATGGACAAATCTGATACATTCAGAAAATAAACCCAAATCACTTGAATTTGATGTAATCAATGAAATAAAAAGGAAAACTCATTTCAGGCATAGAGTCTAGCACGTTAGTTTGAAAAACAGAAAATTAGGTTGAGACACAATAAAAAGACAACTTGGGAAGAAAAAAAGAGATTTATAGAACACATTCAAGTTGAGATAATCATGTACAATATTTGATATAAAAATCTGGACCCAAGAGGAAAATCTGGGTCAAAGACATGCATGAGAATCATCAGCATGCAGTCCTGGGTCCAGGTGAGAATGCCTAGAGAGACCACACAAGACCTGAAAAGCAGTGAGGTCCAAACATAAAGGAGTCTCCTCACTGAAAAGAGAGGAAGCAAGTCCAAAGGAATAAAGCAGAATGACTCAAAGAAGGTAGCATCAGAGAGGCCAAGACAGAGGGATTCCTGAAGGAGGCAGAGCAAAGATGCTGAGAAGTCATTAAGAGGAAGACAGAAGAGCACCTTTTAGACTTGATATTAAGGTTGTTACAAGACAGGATCAAATTCATCAACTTGATGAGACAAGAAATTCAACTGGAGAGGGTTGAGAGAAGAATGGAATGTAAGAACAGGAGATAGCAAGTATGGAAAACATTCACATTTTTGCAGTAAAAGAAAGAGGAATAAGGTGGCAGCTGCAGATGAACGTGGCATCAAATGAGGGCTGAATATTTTTAAAAAGAGAAACAGAGCTCATTATGATACGACTGCCAACAGGACAGCAGAGAGGGAGGAAGTGATGCAGAAGAGGAAGAGAACTGTAGGAGCAAAGACTGAAAGGGCTACAAAGTGGGCACTAAAGCGTTTAGGGAGAGGCTGGCCTTTGATAGTGGCAGGACGTTCCTCCCAGGTCACACAGTAAGACAAACTGGGAGGATACTGGTGCAGGTAGGTGTAAAGGGTAGGTAATGGGACAAAAGGGCTCTGACTGCCTGTAAGTAGTCTTGGTTTTAGTGCTCTGAAATGTGATAACTATCTTTGATAGGATCACAAACCATGAAAACAGCATTATTTTATTCCATCTATAAAAAACTTTAAGCTGGGCATGGTGGCACACACCTGTAATCCCACCACTGACAGAGGCTGAGATAGGGGGACCACAAATTCAAGTCCTACCTGGACAATTTAGCAAGACCTCATCTCAAAATGCAAAATAAAAAATGACTAGGGATATAACTCAGTGGTAGAGCATCCCTGAGTTCAATCCCTAGTATCACAAAAAGAAAAAGAAAGAAAGAAAGAAAGAAAGAAAGAAAGAAAGAAAGAAAGAAAGAAAGAAAGAAAGAAAGACCTTTGTGATCAAATAACCCAAAGCCTTTCTTTTGCCAAAAGTGTCTGAAGAGTTCAGTGACTGGCTCATGGCCCAAAGCTTCTTAGTAACAACAATGAGATCAGAAAACAGTTTATCAGGATCTTGATCTGTATAAAACAACAAAGGTTTCTGCTCTCTATCTTGTGCTTACTTTCATAGAAGGAAAATTTTCTCACCCCATTATCAAAAAGATAGCTTACCAACTTATACTACTTGGGTCTAAAGTCACAGGGAATTAACTTTTGTCCATAAACACAACCAACAATGCAGCTATGATGTAATAGATGAAAACACAAAAGTAGCTAATCTGTGGAAGGTCTAAGGATCCATGCTAGCATTCCAAGAAAAGGTAATTTGGTGTTTGTGGAGCAGTTTGGATTAAATATTGCCACTGCTTTTCTATATACTTCTTAATAACAATGGTGAAAATGACTTGCAGGAGAAAATGGGCTGGAAAACATAAATCAATATGAAAAAGGGCAAAGTCTGTCACCAGAAAAATGATGTTGATTCTTGTTTTAATTTAGAACCCTTTCTCCTCATTAACAAAGGAGAACCACCTAGCACACTACCTGAAGCCAAAGTGAGAAGTTTGACACCTTTGGATCCACCATTTCTGGCATGGTATCTGGCACAGAAAAAAAGTTCAAAAATTTTGCCATTATTCCACATTTTTTAAAAGCCAATCTCAATGTTTTACATATATACTGTACAGTTTCATTTATATAACATTGTAAAGTGACAAAATTATGAAGGCAGAGAACAGATTAGAGGCAGTCAGGGATCCAAGGGCAACTATGAAAGTGTAGCCTCAGGAAATTCTTGGAGCTTCACAATAAAATTTTTTTACAATAATTTTTTTAAAATGAGCATTACAAAGAGTGCATAATGCCCACATTTATTTTTTAGGAGTATTTCTATTGATGAATTTTTTATTTTAACTTTATGAGTTTCATTATATTATACAATGTACACTTAATGGGAAAATAAAATATCGATAAAATGAAATACTGAAATTTTAATATATACTGTTTAGAATAAACATCAACATTTTCAACATCAATGTTTACTTGCTTATAAAATCTAAAATATAACAACAGAAATAAATTCTAAACTACAATGAAAATACAAATAAACTTTACCACAGAAATAATCTTTACTTCAATTATCTCACCTAAGGCAGTCTTCACACATGAAAACAGCATGTTGCATACACGAGTATCGCACTGACAGCATGTATGTTTCAGTTTCCTGTCTTTTTTGGCAGGACATACTTGACATCTTGCTTGTCTTCCTGTTTTCTTAGGAGGTTCTTGGGATGTTTCACCTGTCCCTTCACCGGTCTTCTCCAGAACTCTTTTGTAGAGTTCTTTGGGCAAATACACATTGTTCTTCCTCTGTTGTAATTGATCATTTATCAATTCCGGTAACAATCCTTTAAAAAAATTTCTCTGTGATACTTCATACTTGTTATTTTGTTTGTAAACTATGAAACTATTTATGCCTGACATGTTTAGGATCCAGTAAAACACAACCATTGGCCAACAATTTGTATTTTGAGTGACATCATAGTTGCTGCATAGTTCATCAACGACATCTACTCCGCCTTTCATTTTGTTGTAAAATGTAAACATTTCTGGCTTCATTTGTGCTGAGGATTCACTATCAATTTTTTGTTTGTTGGTTGGTTGGTTGGTGGGGAGGGTTGTGACAGGGTTTATATGGCACAGGCTGACCTTGAACTCACAGGATCCTCCTCCCCCAGCCTCCCTAGTGCTGAGGTTTTTATCAAGAGCAAATTTTAATGGCCTAGTTTTATCATGTTGGCAAGCAACTAGGCTTTATTTTTCAGAATTAATACTCACTTCTTGAAGTGATCATGTATCAGTCAATAGTCCCTAAACACTTTTTGAATAAATAATTTTTTCACATAACTTATAACAATATATTGGCAGGTACAAAGTAACTATTTTTTTTGATAGATAATGTTGTTAACATAGGCAGTCAGTCAAAAACAGGATACAAAACATGAATAAATCCCATTATGGGATCTTCCAGCTATCAGATTTTCTACATAATAAATTGATGCAAATGTGTTAATAAGAAGGTGAATGACTTAAAATTTCATCATGATAAAAAAATCACTGATATGTTCAATGACATAATACCTCATCCCTCAAGAATTATTTTTATCTTTAATACTTTGAGTTCTTATGAGTATTACTTTTAATTAATTTTGTTGGTACTCTTTAGATACACATAATGATCACATTCATCATAGGGAATCTGTACCTGTACATAGTATATCTTGATTCTTCTTTTTTCCCCGTTCTCCTCCCCTCCTTGCAACCCCTCTTCCCCCTGCTTATTTACAAAACCTTTGATTCCATTTTTTTCCTTCTCTTCTCCTTTTTTTTTTCTTTTCTCTTTCTTCCTTCCTTCCTCCCTCCCCTGGGGTTAAACTTGTGCACCATCATGCCTAGCTTCACTACGAATCTTTTTTTCTGTTTCTTTGAGATGGGTTTTCACTATGCAGTTCAGGATGTCCTTGAACTCACTTTGTAGCCCAGGCTGGCTTTGAACTTGCAGAGATCTTCCTGCCTTAGCCTCCCAAGTGCTGGGATAACAGGGGTGCACCACCAGGCCTGGCCTTTCACTATTGATTTTAACATCACGGTGTAATGTTGACTGTATCAATACTACTTTGGTTTTCCTCCCCATATACAAGGCCAATATTATGTCTTTCTTAAATCCAAAGATTGTACTATACATTTCTCTATTATGAACTTGCAACATTTTTTCAGGAATCTCTGCTTTGTTCTTGCAAATAGTTCCTGTACTGGTCAATTGATGTTCTTTTAGCAAATGTACATCAATGGGTAACTAATGAACAAATTGTTGAATGTGACAGCTTGGTCATTTTTTGAAATTGGTGCAAAAAGTTTTTGACAAATCAGTTTTTTTTCTTTTTATCTATTTATTTATTTACCTGTTTATTTTAAAGAGAAAAAACAATAAAAACAATAGTACAAAATTTCAAAACAAGATTGTAGGAGAGTAACAATGGTTAGTACATTGCATATTGTTATCTTCAAAGTAGTTGTTCATATTACAAGATATGGGCATGAAAAAATTGATCAAATAATATAGGCACAAACCTTTCTTTTCAATGAACTAATAGCAATTAGTAGTATGACTATCTTAACTATCTTGTGTGTACATTTATTTTTTTTCTTTTCTCTTCCTTCTTTTCTCCTTTCCCCCATCCCAGTTTCTCTTTCCTTTTGAACAGTATCTTCCCATTTTACAATATCTAATGTACATTTTAGATCTTATTTACTCTTTCAGCTTCTTACACTAGGGAGACAATATGATGTTTACAAATATGAGTCAGACAGTTTATTACTACATGAATAAAGACCTACTGGCTGAGTAACAGGATAAATTTCTAAATTCAAAGTGTAAAATGTCTTCACATCAGCCAAAGCATATATTTTTATATGATATTTGGAAGGTTTATTTGGCATATATTGCCAAAAGCTACAACAACCACGACATGATGCAAGTTGTTCATCAATTGTCCTGTATTCAGACAGTGTATAAATTGCTTGACAGTTCAAAACAGAGCTTTTAATAAATGAACAAACAGCAGCCAAATTGTTGGATTTTTTTCTTTCTAGGCAAGTCTTTTTGTCATCAAAAAATAGGCAATATTTTAAGGTAAACAAATCTCTTGAGTGTCATCATTGCTCTAAAAATCTAAGTGCCACATCTCTCACTTCTCCATAAATCCTTTAGATTCTGATGATTAGAATGATAAAGTCCTGTTATGAAGGCTTTTAGTTCAGATAATGAGGTGTCATGATAAATACATTTTTTTAATTTTATTGGTACATATAGAATGTTTTTATTTGTATTTCATTATTAATGTATTTCACAACACCTCATAGCTATCATCCATTACAAACAATTTCCAACCTTGAATCACAGTATTAGCATTCCATCCAGTAAGTTTCACCCCTGGCAAGAACCTAGTAACATTTTCTGACCTAATTCCAATGTTGGATCATTCAAGTATTGTTATGGCCTGTGTGTAGACGTCCCCCCAAAGCTGCATGTAGTCATGGGGCTTTTTCAGAGGTGGCTGAATCTAGAGTGTGTGATTGATTGGCAGTGCAATGCTGGGATTAAGGGTGCTGGAATTAACAGTGGGTGATTGCTGGATCAGTCCACTGATTGGATTGGCACCACCCTAATTTCAGTAGACTGGGTACAATATAAGGGACAGAAAGAGGCTTGGCTCTCTGTCTCTATTGCTTTAGCTGTCTTCTGCTGACATGAAATGTTGCCCTTCTGCCATGTGCCACCCTGCCTTGGATTCAGCCAATTATGGACTGAAACTTCCACAAACTGTGAGCTAAATAAATCTTTCCTCCTTTAACTTTGGGTGTTGGGTATTTTGTCTCAGCAACAAGAGAAAAGTAACTAAGACAAGTATGTATAACCATTTTGAATCATTTGACTAGTCAAATATTTATTTACTGTTTTATTCCTCACCTGAATCAAGGTCTTCATTCTGTACTTCTCTATCTATCATATCTTGCTCCATCTCACTGTTGCAACTTGGGCTTACATGAATCAAGTCATCATCCATAGCTGAGTCACCAGATAACTCACTTTCAACTTCCTCCCAAGTTGTAAAAGTGAGCATTCATGCAGCATTGTACTGAATTGGGCTAATTCTACCAAAAAAAGAAAATATTTAATAAAACAAATTATTAATGCACAAAAATGCAGCATGGTGCCTATTGTGGATTGACATACATGCACACACCTTGCTGTTCATCATACCAAGTGGGTGAACACAGATTGCCTCCTGTATTCCCCCAGAGCAGCTACTGAGAGGCACAGCCCACTACCATTATGCTAAATAAATATTTTCATTAGAAAAATATGGTAGGGGTATCTGACCCTGAGTGAGGAACCGAGGTGAGGGAAGAGTACTGTGTCTTGATTGTGGTTGTGGTTACAAGAACCTATACATATGATGACACTGCCTAAAACTTCTTCTAAGTATGCACTCCTATACAAAAAAGAGTACATGAAAAAACTCAGCAAAGCTGAATAAATTTCATAGATTGTATCAATGCCACTTTCTTGGTTTGAAATTGTACTAGCTATGTAAGGTGTTACAATTGGGGATAACCAGAAGCAGCCCAAATCCCTGAGACCTGGAAGGTCTCATACCTTGGAGGAAGGCAAGAATTTGTAGATGGAGGAGAGCTCTCCCCTGTTTTGCCCAAGGAGAACATATATCTCCATATCCATCCATACTTCACTTGTTCCCCAAATATCTGAGAGGAAACAGACCTAATGCAGCAGACAAGGACAGACAGACTATACAGCCTCCTTGCCTCTGGTGGAATGGACAAGAAGCTGAAGACTAGGTTCCCTGATTGCCTATAACTCACAAACAGACCGGATCTTTTATAATACAAGAGGTAGTGGAAGTGTTAAAAGAACACTGTGAACTTATAAATTGAGCGTAGTTTATCTGAAATGTTTGAAACCAGAAAATATTTCATACTTTAGAATTTTTCAGATTTTGGAATATTTGAATGTACATAGTATTATATCTTAGGGCTAGGGCCCAAGTCGAAACATGAAATTCATTTATATTTCATATACACCTTGTACACACTGCCTGAAGGTAATTTTATACAATATTTTTAGTGTGCCTGTGTTTTGACTAAGATCCATCACATGAGGTCAAATGTGGAATTTTCCATTTGTAATGTCATGTTGTTGCTTAAAAAGCTCTGGATTTTAAAGAATTTTAGGTTTCCAATGTTTGGATTAGGGATACTCAACCTGTATTTGAAACATGATTTCTGAACAAAAGTAGCCATCCCTAGCAGAATCAAAGCCACCTGAGATGCTAATTTGTTATCATAATTCTGCTTTGTAGTTGCTCTTATAATCACAAAATTTTATTTTACACTAATTTTATTGGAGAGGCACAATTTTTATTCCTCATTTGCCTGTCTTGATACTTCATGAAAGTTGTAAACTTAATAGACATTGCTACATACTTGCATACTTTACTTCATTTATGTTAATGAACTCATAACCATAGAAACTTATTATTAACAACCTTACTGAGTTACATTGTTTGTATTTCCAGAAGCCACTCTAACTCCACAACACATAGTTCAAAACATGCCCCAGTTTGAGGATTATAGAGACTAAAAGATGTAAGTCTTCAAATTCTAGCTACCAGCTTAGTTGTCATTGACCTTGTCCATGAATGACTGGCCCTCAGTCATTTTATTTTAAAATAAAATGCACTTATCCATTCATTCATTTTTTTAAATCTAAAAAAAGAAAATGTTATCTGATGCTCTTATCCTAGTTTTGGCCAAAAAGTAAAAGGTCAGTAGATTCTTACTAACCAAAGAACTATTTCCTCAATGATCTATTCTCCTTCCAAGAATAGTTCTACTGACACATTCTTGCCCCATCCATTTCCTTCATTTGTTTATTCTTTAAAAATTAAAAACAAAAATTAAAAATCTTGACTTTTTCTGAATAGGTAGAAAATACTCATGTGCCATAAGAGGTTGAAAGAAAATGTTGGACTTTAAGGAAAAATAATAAGAAATTCAACTCTGAAGAGAAAAAGATGTTACAGTGGAGGAAACCAGATGAAGTATATGTAGGTTCTCACTGTACTATTTACAATTTCTTGTCATTCTATAATGATTTAATGATGAAGTGTTTTAAAGAATAATAACTGAGTTTAATTATCTGTATATGTTGACTGAATTCTTTTATTATATTCATAAAATTCTGTGATAATTTTTGATCCTACCAATTAAACAGTTGTAAAAACTGGGTCTCAAGTATTCCATAATATCCAGTGGAAAAATCTCTACAGCCAAAGTAATTTGACTCTATTTCCACAACCACTTAGAAGCTACTTAAATTTGGGCAAGAGATTTTTTCTCTATGCCTCAGTTTCCTAACATTCAGTTCAAGGCACAGTATCTACAATGTTGTAATTAAATTCAAAATTTTTAAGAGGTTATTGAGATCAAAAGTTACCCAGCATAGGGCCGGTGAGATGGCTCAGCAGCTTAAGCGCCTGCCTTGCAAGCGCGAGGGCCCGAGTTCGACTCCCGGATCCCACATACGAAAAAAGGGCCGGTGATATCGCTCAGTGGCACGGGTGCCTGTTGGCGCGAGGTCCTGAGGTCGACCCCTGGTACCCACAAAAAAAAAAAAAAAAAGTTACCCAGCATAAAAGTATCAGAGGTGAAATTCCTTTGGAGATATGTCTGATTCCCAAATTTTGCCAATAACTACCACACAATAATGACTCATATTTGAATGTCAAAAAAAAAGACATGCATGAAGACAACTACCAACATTTCCACTCCTCTCTCCTATACTCATATGCTTCACAAATCATACCTCTTCATTAGTTTCCTCAGGTGGTTGTTTCAGTGTACCACAGAATGGGCAGTGGAAGACATCAGAAATTTACTATACGTCATTTCTGGTGACTCTAAATTTAAAATCAAAGCATCAGGAGGTCATTTTCCCCCTGAAACCTATGCAAGAGAATCTTTCCTTGACTTCCTAGCTACTGGTGATGGCCACCAATCCTTGGCTTGGAGCTGCATTACTTCAATTCTGCTTCTGTCACCCTCACTTGGCCATTTTCCCATTGTGTGTCTCTCTTCCTATTCATACAACACCAGATATTTTGGATTAAGGGTCTGCCTTGTTCCAGTATGACCTTATCCTAACTTCAATCTTCATTATATCTACAAAGACTCTATTTCCAAACTAATCCCCTGTAATGGTCAACTTGACCTGAATCAGCGTGGTGCTGGGTGTGGAAAGCCCATCTGAGGATTGATGCTAACAGCATAAAGAGAGAACTGGAGGGGAAGATGGTGCACTGTTGATTCTCCTGGAGAAGCTTGTTATGCTGGCTTTCCTGATATGAACTTGGCTGTTATCAGAGAAGCTTGGGTCCTCACTGTCACTGAGGATGGCTATGGTTCTCTTTGGAGGAGCTCTGGTTCTTACTTTGAGCATTGCTTCCTGGCTCAGTACAGATCCCTCAGCCTGCTGGCACAGATCCTTCATCTTTCTGGTGCAGACTTTCTAGCTTCCACCACTGACCTTTGGACCCTCCCAGTGCAAATCCTTGATACAGACTTGCATGAGAGATTTTTGAGGGCTCACGTCTAGTTGGACTTGTGGACGACATTGCCATGGGCTCTAGGTCTTCAGCTGGACTAGTGCAGGACATTGCTGTGGGATCCAGGCCCTCAGTTGTATTCTCTGGGACTCTAGCACATGGACAGACCTCCTGTAGTCTTTTGTATTTGACTCTTTGGGTGAATATTATAAAATAATCCTATAAATTATGTGTCTTATATTAAATCTTTTCCCTTGTAAACCCTGACTACAACAGCCCCATTCACAGGCACCAGGATTTAAGATTTTAACATACACTATCTTTTGGGCTAACTCAATTCAACCCTTAAGAGCCTCTCAGGTGATTTCCAAAGCCATCTCAGAGCCCACTTGCTCTCTTTTCCACTTAAAATAAAAACCGCATGCATTTCCCTGTCTCCACCCAAGACAAGATTTTTGTAAACCACAGTTTCTTAAAATAAGGAAGCATTAATGGAAAGTTTGAGGCCCAGATGGCCATTTCTTTTCAACAGCAAGTTCAGCTTTCTAGTGCAAAGCCCATAAGCATAAGAAGCATCATGCCCTGTTGTCATTTCAAGCTACTTAAGTGATCATTTATGGCAAGGCATAAAAATTATCACTGTTTGAAACAGACACCAAGCTGGTATTCCAAGTAATGATACCTCTGGGCCAAGTCATTACTTTCAGGAGCCTAATGATCAGGATGAGCACATGGCTATTTCTTAAATCCTTTCTCTTTCATAGACAGTGTCTGGGAAAAAAAGGTTGATACTGTCTTCTCTGCCAATTGCAGTCAGCTTAATGATGTTTCTCACTTGTCTTCTAGCCTGACCAATTGATGGAAATCAGGTGCAGATCAGGGATGATGTGTACACATACTGTGTTCCTGGCTACCATGGTCAAAGATGCAGGTGCCAGAATCTTGGTTCCACCACATTCAGGGCACATCTTTCTAATCTTTCTGAATTTCTGGTTCTTACTCTGTCCCATGGACATGATAATAGCGGCTTACTATGATTTATTTTTTTGTAGATAAAATGGCATAATACATATAGTGGTGACCAATGTTAATATTGTATTCAAGGTCAAAGACATCTAAAGGGAAAAATGGCATGTGGTCTCACAGAGCTGGATTCTTTTTCCTTTCCATGACATGCAGACAAGCCATCCCCAACTCATTTTTACTCTGCAGTTCAGAAGTTACAGATTAACTTGTTACCTCAAAATGGACAGTAGCTGATGCTCCAGAGAGAAAAAAACATAACTAGTATTCCTTTGACCTGCTACAATTTACCAAGCATTTGCATCTCTTCAAAGGGCCACAATAACCTGAGAGGTAGGCACAGTTGTTACTTCTTTTGTGCAAAGTGGGAGTTAAGCACATATGGGAGGCAGTGTAGTATAATGGTTGTAAGCCCAAGCTCTGCTATCATATTGTTTGGATTAAAATCCCAGCTCTATTTCTTTCTTATTAAAACTCTTAATGATTGACTTCCACGTCAATAAAATTAGAATAATCCTACTACCAACTCCATCCCATAAAATAAGAATCATAACAATTTCATAAATTGGTTATAAGAACATGTTAAATAAGTTAAAAGCATGTTATGTGAACATTACTTGCCTCTTAGTAACTGTTACATAAATGATTATTAAATAAGCAAATATGTGGTAACCATTCAATAAATACTAGTATTAGTATCTATCTCTCACTGGTAGTCTCAATGGTCAGAAAACTAGAGCCATAGTGGAAACATGGCTCTCTATTGGTTCAAATAAAGTTTTATTGGAATGCAGCCATTCCATTAATTTATATATCACTAAGTCTAGTTTTGTGCTACACTGACAGAGTTAGGTGAGTACAGCATGTAATGAGTAGCCCATAGAGCCTAAAATACTATCTGACCCTTTAAGAAAAAATTTGCCAACACCTACTCGTTCTCCTTGGCCAGATAGGAGCTACTTCAGACCAAGAACTTGCCCCCTCTGACACAGCTAAAGGTAGCAATCATAAGACAGATGCAAGCTACACCCACAAGAGCACAACTGAAAATAAGAAAGCATTGCCTGCAAAATGAATGAGAAGCAGGCTCAGTGATCTCTCCAGGCCTGCAACACCCTTCACTCACTAGCAGGTGAGAACAAATTGTAGGAAGTGAACCAGCTTAATCACCACTAGACATCTCCAAACTTCTGGGCTCAACCACAGAACACCCCTACCCCATACCTACTAAGAGTCAAAGTTACTCTATTTGTGAACACAGGGGAAAGATCACACTGGTGGAATTCTGACTTCTGTATGCATAGGGCTGAAAGCATTCTTCACTTTTGTGTGTTTCTCTGTGTACAGTGGTCTTATTTCTCACATATATAAAGTATTTGTATAGTGAAAAATTAGCACTTTAGTTTAACAAAAATTTTTATCAGCATGTCAGGATAACTATCACCAAAATTGTGTATACAGGATTCAAACGCAATCTTCTCTCTGCATACACATTGGCTCTGACCTTCTTACAGCTCTCATTAATCTCCAATTTTCCTTACCTGCCTCTTCTTCCTTTCATTTGCTGCTGTAAATAACCTCTCAAACCCACTTGCCAAGTGCCTGACTCTCCAGATATAAAAATAATACCAAAAGAGTCCTGTGTCTTTTCTTTCTTTCATGTACTGTTCTCTCGCTCTTTTTTTTGTTTTACCCTTTCCTGTTTTCTAAGTTATTCTCTTCTTTTCTTCTTCCTTTTTCCTCCTCCCATTTTCTGTGTCCTAGCCTACTCACTGATACCATATCAGTCTTTCTGGGTTATTTTTTAAAAGATAAAATTGTTTTTAAAAGTTTTATCGCTGGAAGAAAGATAGCCTCTTTAATAAATGGTGCTGGAAAAACTGGCTCTACACATGCCAAAGATTAAAACTAGACCCATATCATTCACCATGCACTAAACTAAATTCAAAATGGATCAGAGACCTAAATATTAAAACAGAAACATTAAATCTGCTGGAAGGTAGGATAGGTAAAACCCTTGGAGACATTGGTGTAGGCAAAGACTTTATGAATAAAAACTCAACCGCACGGGAACTATCCCAAAGAATCAATAACTGGGATCTCATCTTACTAAAAAGCTTTTGCACAGCAAGAGAAACCACCAACAGAGTGAAAAGACAACGCACAACGTGGGAAAAAATGTTTGCCAGCTGTTCCTCAGACAAAGGATTACTATCGAGAACATATAAAGAACTCAAAAAAATCAGACCTCCCAAATTTAAAGACCCACTCCAAAAATGGGCATCTGAGATGAATATACATTTCTCAGATGAAGAAATACAAATGGCAAATAAATATACAAAAAAATGTGCAACATCACTAGTCATTCGAGAGATGCAAATTAAAACAACACTGAAATACCATCTCACCCCAGAAAGAATGGCAACTATAAAGAAATCAACTAATAACAAATGCTGGAGGGGCTGTGGGGAAAAAGGAACCCTTCTTCACTGTTGGTGGGAGTGTCGACTGGTAGAGCCACTGTGGAAGTCAGTGTGGAGATTCCTCAAAAAACTAGGGTTGGAGGTCCCATTTGACCCAGCTATTCCCCTTCTGGGCATCTTCCCAGAAGAATTAAAAACATCGTACCACAGTGACATATGTGCACCCATGTTTATAGCAGCACAATTTGTAATAGCCAGATCTTGGAAACAACCCAAATGCCCATCAACTGAGGAATGGATAAAAAAGATGTGGTATTTTTATACAATGGAGTACTATTCAGTCATAAAGAAGGATAAACTGGAGACTTTTATAGGTAAATGGATGCAACTCAAGAAAATATTCATAAGTGAAATAAACCAGACGCACATGTGTGAGCATCGTATTGTCTCTCTAGTATGAGAAACTGAAAGAGTAAATAAGATCCAAAATGTACAATAGACACGGTGAATCAAAAAGAAACTGGTCAATAGGAAAGAGAGACTGGAATAGGGAAAAGAAAGAAGGGAAAGGGAAAAAATTGTATGTATATATAAGATGGTTAAGATAGATACACTACCAATTTTACTTAGTTCATTGAAGAGTAAGGTTTGAGCCAATAATGTTTGGACAATTGAATGCTAATGTCTGGTATCCTGAATAACTAACTTAAAGATAATAATACGTAATGCATTGACCATTGTTACCCTCATATTATGTTGTTTTGAAAATTTGTTCTTTTTTTGATTTGTTTTGTTTTTTCTTCTCTTTAAAATAAAAAAAAGTTTTAGGTTACATGATTGATATAAAGTTGGCTCTATAGATGCTAATATAAATGACAGTGGTTCTCTTCTTGCAACACAGTGACTGAGACTGATCCTATTACACTGAGCAGGCTAAAAAGGCATATAAACACAAAATCATAACCAAAGCCAAGATTATATCATGGGAAATGTACAATAACTAAATAAACCCCCATAAGAGTGACAGTTTTTATATCCTGACTCTTTACCTTCAGCATAAAAACAATAAAACAAGAAAAAAAGCAATAAGATACCTCCAAAATGTTTAACTCTTCAGAAGCTGATCTCACAGGCATTGAATGGAGAAGTCAAAGGCAAACAGCTCAGCAATTAAATTGTTGATATGTTTCAAGAGATCAAAGAAACAAATCCATAAGATATTCAGTGAGCTCAAAGAGGATGTGAACAACCTGATAAAGGATTAAATTAATATAATATCCCAGGAGTTTAAAAAAGACACAAGAAAGATTGAATTTAAAAAGATAATACAAGATAAGAATGACCATTTTAATAAAAAAATTAGAGATTGGGAAAAGAAATCAAGCAGAAATTCAGAATATAAAAATTCTGTGGAAAGTATGGACAGTAGAAACTATAAATGTGAGAAGAAGAGAGTGTCAAAACTAGAAGACAAGGTTCATGTAGTAGATCATGTACTCAGTGACAACCTAAAAAAAAAAAAAAAGCAAGACACCATGGAAACTGGATCCAACAGATGTTAGATGACACAAAAGACCAACCTAAAAATTATTGGGGTTAAGAAAGACTGGATGGGACCTCAAGATGGCAGATGAGTAAGAAGCAGGCAGCGAAACTCTCTCTAAAAGTTACCATTGGAACACGGGAATATAGCGACCCGGAAAGCGCAGGAGGGGGGGAGATGCCTCCCCGAAACCCAGAGAAGTTCTGAAGCGCAATCTGGGACCCCCGGCACCAGTGACGGGTGACTTCCAACAAAGAAGAAGGAAAGAAGGAGCAGACCGCACGCGCGCACCTTCCACTATCCCGGGAGTTGCAGCACCGTGGAAGCTCAATTCTACGGACACACGGTGGCAGCTGGCGCCCAGGGAGCCCCCACGGAGGATCCTGAGACAGCGGCGGGGCAGGGGAGCAGCGGAGAACGGCGCTGACCGGCGGTGAGTGTCTCTCAGCCACAGCTGCCCCGCGCCAGAGAGCGACCGGCCGGGCGCCATTGTGGGGGGTGCGGCGAAACTCAGAGCGGCTCGGAAACTGCTCTGGGAACTTGTGCTCCGGACAGGGCAGCACGGGGCCTCTCAGGCCCACGAAAGTGTGCTGAGGTCAGCAGGTGAACGAGACTGGACTCTCAGCCACACCTGTCCCGCGCCAGAGAGCGACTGGCCAGGCGCCATTGTGGGGGGCGTGGCGAAAAACCAGAGCGGCGGGAACCAGTGCAGGGAACCCGCGCTCCGGACAGCGCGCTGAGCCTCTCAGGCCCAGGGATCGTGAAAAGGCGCTGAGAGTGGAGGCGAGCTAGACTGGTCTCTGCCTGAAAGTAAGCGCATCTGCTCACCGCCCGCCAGAGGGCGCTCCTGGCTTACTGGAACGGACCTGCACAGAACAGGACTCTGTCACCACAGGGTAACTGCCTACAGCAGAGTCAACACCTGGAACTGATTCTTTATATTTTTTTTTATTTTTATTTTTATTTTTATTTTTTATTATTTTTTTTTTCTCACTGATTTGTTTTTTGTTCTGGTGAAGGGTTTTTTTTTGTTTTTGTTTTGTTTTGTTTTGTTTTTTGGTGGGGTTATATTTTTGATCTGTCTGTTTTATTGTTTTTATCTTCGTTTTTGTTTCTGTATGTGTATTTGCTCTTTCCTTCATTATTATCTCTGGTTTTTTATATGAGTGTAAATAGAGCCTCTAACTTCTTTGTGATTGTGGTTGTGATCTGTTCTTCCTTTTATCCCTTCCTTCTCTTTCTACCACCTGTCCTCTGCACTAGTGTCCCAATTTTAGTGGGATCCCTCTTGGTCCTCTAACCTTACATCTAATTCCTTCCTCTTCTCCCAATACTCTATTTCCTCCTTAACTCATTTTAAATTTAAACTCCACAGGGGAAAAATTGCCATACACAGGATTTGTATACTGCATATAATTTTTCTGGTGTGTTTTAGATTTTGTTATATAACCGCAACTCTATACAGCTAAAAGTGGTAAATAACTGGTTAGCTCAGTCTGTCATTTTCTAGACTGTGTTTGATGCTTTAGTTAACATTATAGCCAAATGTGAAATAATTGTTCTAAACGTCTTTCCTTCCTGATATTTCATGATTGAGATTGACTAAGGGACACAGAAAATACAGTGGCACAGTACCAAAGAATCAAGGACTGGGCCAAACAGGTAGCAACTTCGCATACCCAACGAATTGAAGAGGTAGGATCTGGCAGAAAGCTCAAAACCTAAAAGCAAGCTCCACTTGGAAGATACTGCAGAGAAGTAGTCATCTTCTAAAGATCTTAAACACTAGCAATAAAGTAACCTACTATAGGTAATTTGCAAACATCACCCCAGGAATTAAAGAAAGAAAAAATGAGACGACACTTAAACAAGATGCAACCCCACACATCCAATTCACCAAAGGCAAACCTAGGGAGCAACGAGGTGGGACAATCCGAAAGCCACCCACCTGGCCTATCTGAAGTGGTAACAACAAAGCAACTGAATGAGGTTCTGGAAAAAATTAAAACAGAAATAATCTCACAGATAACTGCAGAGATAATGTCTACAATGAAGACCATGCTTAAGGACACTATAGCTGATACAGACAAAAAAATAGATGAACTTAAGAAAACTGTAGAAACCATGAATGCTCAGCATAGGAAAGAAATGGAATCCATAAGGCAGATTCAAGCAGATACCCAAGAGATAAAAAATTCCATTGAAAGTATTTGTAGCAGAATAAGCCAATGCGAGGACAG
Organism: Erethizon dorsatum; assembly: GCA_028451465.1. Classification (NCBI taxonomy): domain Eukaryota; kingdom Metazoa; phylum Chordata; class Mammalia; order Rodentia; family Erethizontidae; genus Erethizon; species Erethizon dorsatum. The sequence continues at coordinate 58,625,665 of CM051825.1, read as the reverse complement.
GATCTCAGATATAGAAGACAGGCTTGCAATTAGTGATCATGAAATGGAAAAATTCTTAAAAATAGCAAGGGACCATGAAAAATCAATTCAGCAGCTGCTAGATGACTCAAAGATAAACAACTTAAGAATAATTGGAATAAATGAAAAAGCAGGAGATAGCATCAACGACATTAAAACCTTGTTCAAAGACATAATCAGGGAGAACTTTCCTGGAAGAGAAAAGGAATTTGACACCCCTATAAGTGAAGCTTTTAGAACACCAACTAGACATGATCAAAAAAAAAACTTCAGCCAGACATATTATAGTCAAGATCCCAGAAATTCAACAGAAGGGCAGAATCTTAAAAGCTGTTAGGGAGAAGAGACAAATCACCTATGAAGGAAAACCCATCAGAATCACAGCTGACTTTTCAGCACAAACCCTCAATTCAAGAAGAGCTTGGAATGATGTATTGCAAGCTCTAAAGGAAAATAATTTTCAGCCCAGATTGATGTACCCTGCAAAACTATCTTTCAAAATTGATGGAGAAATAAAATACTTTCATGACAAAGAACATCTGAGAAAATTTATGACCACCAAACCAGCACTCCAAAACGTTCTGAAGGACATTCTAGAAAGAGATAGGAACCCCAACAGAAGGAATCCACCAGGCAGGGCAAATAATTAAATAGCCGGAAAGCAGAAAAACAAAGAGTGGGAACCAACAACAGGAAAATATCATGACAAGTCAATACATATCAGTTTTAACCATCAATGTTAACGGTCTCAATTCACCAATCAAAAGGCACAGACTGGCGAAATGGATCAAGAAGCAAGATCCAACAATATGCTGTATACAAGAAACACATTTAATTCAGAAAGAAATTCATAGACTGAAAGTCAAAGGATGGAAAACAATACTCCATGCCACAGGAACCCAGAAAAAAGCAGGGGTAGCTATTCTTTTTGCAGACAAAGTGAACTTCAAGCCAAGAAGGATTCAGAGAGATAAAGACGGTCATTACATCCTTGTAAAGGGAACAATCCAAGAGGAAGAGATAACGATCATAAATATATATGCGTCAAATACCAATGCACCCAGCTATATAAAACAAGTACTAAAGGACATGAAAAATCAAATAAGCACTAATACAATTATATTGGGAGATCTCAATACTCCACTGTCACAAAAAGATAGATCAACTGGACAGAAAATCAATAATGAAATAGTAGAACTGAACCAAACTTTTGAACAAATGGACTTAGTAGATGTCTACAGAGTGTTCCATCCCACAACATCAGAATACACATTTTTCTCAGCTGCACATGGGACGTTCTCCAAAATAGACCACATACTAGCTCATAAAACCTGCTTAAGTAAATGCAAAGGAATTGAAATTATCCCATGCATATTATCAGACCATAGTGCAATGAAATTGGAAATCAATGGCAAAAGATCCCACAAAAACTCCCTAAACACATGGAAATTAAACAGCATCCTCCTGAACAACCAATGGGTCACAGATGAAATTAAAGAAGAAATTAGTCACTTTCTACAACTGAATGATAATGACAGTACAACATACCGGAACTTATGGGATACAATGAAAGCAGTCCTAAGAGGGAAATTTATAGCATTAAATACTTATATCAGGAAAATAGAGCAAGCGCAAATAAACAACTTAAGGGTGAACCTCGAGCTTCTAGAAAAAGAAGAGCAGGTTAAGCCAAAAGCCTGTACAAGGGAGGAAATTATAAAGATCAGAGCAGAAATTAACGTATTGGAGAATAAAAAAACAATACAAAGAATCAATGAAGCAAAAAGTTGGTTCTTTGAAAGAATAAATAAGATTGACAAACCCTTATCCAACCTTATTATAAAAGAAAAGAAAAGACTCAAATCCATGCAATTGAAAATGAAAAGGGTGATATCACGATGGACCCTGCAGAAATCCAGAAGATCATCTATACCTATTTTGAAAATTTATATTCTACTAAGATGGAAAATGCAGAAGAAATGGACAGATTCCTAGATTCGTATGAATTACCAAAGCTAAATCAAGAAGATTTAAAAATCCTAAATAAACTAATATCAACCAATGAAATTGAAGATGTAATTAAAAACCTCCCAACAAAGAAAAGTCCAGGCCCTGATGGATTCACTGCCGAATTCTACAAGAAATTTAGAGAAGACCTAACGCCCCTACTTCTCAAACTTTTCAATGAAATTGAAAGGGAAGCAATACTCCCAAATTCATTCCTGGAAGCAAGCATTACCCTGATACCAAAACCAGAGAAGGACCCAACTAAGAAAGAGAACTACAGGCCAATCTCCCTAATGAACATAGATGCAAAAATCCTTAATAAGATACTGGCAAACAGAATCCAACAAATCATCAAGAAGATTATACACCATGACCAAGTTGGATTCATCCCAGGGATGCAGGGATGGTTCAACATACGTAAATCAATAAATGTAATACAGCATATTAACAGAACCAAAGACAAAAATCACATGATCATCTCAATAGATGCAGAAAAAGCTTTTGACAAAGTGCAGCACCTTTTCATGATAAAAACCCTACAGAAAATTGGAATAGAGGGTCTTTATCTCAATCTGGTAAAAGCTATCTATGACAAACCAACAGCCAATATTATACTAAATGGCCAAAAACTGAAAGCCTTCCCTCTAAAATCAGGAACAAGACAAGGATGTCCACTGTCCCCACTCTTATTCAACATAGTTCTGGAAACTTTAGCCAGAGCGATTAGACAAGAGAAAGAAATAAAAGGAATAATGATTGGAAAGGAAGAAGTTAAATTATCATTATTTGCAGATGACATGATACTCTACACAGAAGATCCCAAAAACTCCACTAAAAAACTGCTAGATTTAATAAGCAAATTCAGTAGTGTAGCTGGATACAAAGTCAATACTCAAAAGTCAATAGCCTTCCTGTACACAAATAACAAACTTACTGAAAGAGAAATTAGGGAAACAATACCTTTCACAATAACATCCAAAAAAATGAAATACCTAGGAATCAACCTCACAAAGGATGTAAAAGACCTCTATACTGAAAACTACAGTACTCTGAAAAAGGAGATTGAAGAGGATATCAGAAAATGGAAAGATATCCCTTGCTCCTGGATAGGAAGAACCAATATAGTGAAAATGGCCATACTTCCAAAATTGTTATACAGATTTAATGCAATTCCAATCAAAATTCCAACAGCATATCTCACAGAATTAGAGAAAACAATCCTAAAATTCATTTGGAATCAGAAGAGACCTAGAATAGCAAAGGCAATTCTGGGCAACAAAGGCAAGGCAGGGGGCATCACAATCCCCGACTTGAAATTATACTATAAAGCTACTGTGATAAAAACAGTGTGGTACTGGCAAAAAAACAGACCTGAAGATCAATGGAACAGATTAGAAGATGCTAAAACAACCCCAGACATACTAAGCCACCTTATCTTTGACAAAGGTGCCAAACACATTCGCTGGAAGAAAGATAGCCTCTTTAATAAATGGTGCTGGAAAAACTGGCTCTACACATGCCAAAGATTAAAACTAGATCCATATCTTTCACCATGCACTAAACTAAATTCAAAATGGATCAGAGATCTAAATATTAAAACAGAAACATTAAATCTGCTGGAAAGTAGGATAGGTAAAACCCTTGGAGACATTGGTGTAGGCAAAGACTTTATGAATAAAAACTCAACCGCACGGGAACTATCCCAAAGAATCAATAACTGGGATCTCATCTTATTAAAAAGCTTTTGCACAGCAAGAGAAACCACCAACAGAGTGAAGAGACAACCCACAATGTGGGAAAAAATGTTTGCCAGCTGTTCCTCAGACAAAGGACTACTATCGAGAACATATAAAGAACTCAAAAAAATCAGACCTCCCAAATTTAAAGACCCACTCCAAAAATGGGCATCTGAGATGAATACACATTTCTCAGATGAAGAAATACTAATGGCAAACAAATATACAAAAAAATGTGCAACATCACTAGTCATTCGAGAGATGCAAATTAAAACAACACTGAGATACCATCTCACCCCAGAAAGAATGGCTACTATTAAGAAATCAACTAATAACAAATGCTGGAGGGGCTGTGGGGAAAAAGGAACCCTTCTTCACTGTTGGTGGGAGTGTCGACTGGTACAGCCACTGTGGAAGTCAGTGTGGAGATTCCTCAGAAAACTAGGGTTGGAGGTCCCATTTGACCCAGCTATTCCCCTTCTGGGCATCTTCCCAGAAGAATTAAAAACATCGTACCACAGCGATATATGTGCACCCATGTTTATAGCAGCACAATTTGTAATAGCCAGATCTTGGAAACAACCCAAATGCCCATCAACTGAGGAATGGATAAGAAAGATGTGGTATTTTTATACAATGGAGTACTATTCAGCCATAAAGAAGGATAAACTGGAGACTTTTATAGGTAAATGGATGCAACTCGAGAAAATACTCATAAGTGAAATAAACCAGAAGCACATGTGTAAGCATCGTATTATCTCTCTAGTATGAGAAACTGAAAGAGTAAATAATATCCAAAATGTACAATAGATATGGTGAATCAAAAAGAAACTGGTCAAAAGGAAAGAGAGACTGGAATAGGGAAAAGAAAGAAGGGAAAGGGAAAAAAATTGTATATATATATATATATAAGATGGTTAAGATAGATACACTACCATTTTTACTTAGTTCATTGAAGAGTAAGGTTTGTGCCAATAATGTTTGGACAATTGAATGCTAATGTCTGGTGTCCTGAATAACTAACTTAAAGATAGTAATACGTAATGTATTAACCATTGTTACCCTCCTATTATGTTGTTTTGAAAATTTGTTCTTCTTTTGATTTGTTTTGTTTTTTTCTTCTCTTTAAAATGAAAAAAAAAAAAAAGAAAGACTGGATGGTGACATAAAAGGCACAAAAAAATTTATTCACCAAAATCATAGTGGAAATTTTTCCAAAATTAGGGAAAGAATCCAACTTGGAAATAAGGCATACAGAACACCAAATAGCCACAGCCACAAAATAACTTCAGGACACATCCTAGTCAAAATGTCATATTTTAGCACAAAGGAGAATACTAAATGCTGTTAAAAAGATATCAATAACTTATAAAGCCAAGCCTATCAGAATAACAACAGCAGATTTTTCAACACAATATTTAAAGGCCAGGAGAGCATGGAACAAAGATTTTTAACCTCTAAAAGAAAACAACTTTCAACCCAGACCAATATATCCTTCAAAATTATTTTTCAAAATTGATAAAGAAATAAAGATATTTCACATAAAGGGCACCTAAAGAAATTAATGAACACAAAACCAGTATTGTTGAAAGGACTCAAAGAAATCTTAGATAGAAACAGTGAGGCAAACATCACCAAAGAACCCCCAAAAAGAATATATACAACTAGGAGAGTAGTTTTTTAAAAAGGGAAACAAATAAAGGAATCAGCAATGGGAAAATAATGCAACAAGAGGACTCAGTAAATATCATGAGTAATAATTCTCAATGTATGGTCTTAACTTTCCAATCATAAGACAGACTGGCAGACTGGATCAAAAAACAAAACTTAACTTCTGGGAAGATGGCAGAGTGATGAGCAGCAGAGAAAGAGCTTCTCCAAGATATGGTGTCCAAACACTGGAATATAGCAACGTGAGGAAGAGGAAGAAAGTGTGTCCCCAAGACCCAGGAAGGATCTGAAGTGAGAATTGAAGCCCACTGGGATAATGAAGACAGAGACTTCAACAAAGAAGAAGGAGGTGACAGGTGGCACTTTCTCCCTGAGCATGGACTCATTGCGTGGGAGGGGTGGCTCTAACCTGCAGATGCACAGTGACTACTGGCAACCCCAGATGCCTCCATAGAGAAACACACCAGTGGAATGGAGCAGTGGATGCAGCAGACTGCACTGGCTGGTGAGTTATTCAGGTCCAGACCATCCCAGGAGAGGGCAATTGGCCAGTAGCCATCTTGGAGAGGGCCAACTGAGCTCAGAACTCAGAATGGCTGCAGGCTGGGAAAAGGAGCTGAGTTCAAACCAGGAGTGAGACGAATTCAAGCAGGAAGTGCACAGCCAGTTGCAGGCTGAACAAATCTGGTTCCAGCCTCACAGCCAGAAACCAGCCTGAGCTTCAGTGGAACTAAAGGTGCAGGCTTTCTGGGACTATCCATTACCCCACCATAAAACTATAGCTGGCTTGCTGAGATTAATCAACTTGGACCTGGACTCCATCTGCCCACATTTTCTAGTAGTGACAACAGAAACAAAGTTAACACTCAAAAATCAATAGCATTCCTATACACAACAAACTCACTCAGAGAGTAATTAGGAAAACCATACCTTTCACAAGAGCATCCAATAAATGAAATACCTAGGAATCAATCTAATGAAGGAAGTAAAAGTCCTCTATATTGAAAAGTACAGTATTCTGAAAAAAGAGATCAAAGAGGATATCAGAAAATGGAAAGATATCCCTCGTTCTTAAGTAGGAAAAATCAATATAGGAAAAAGGCCACACTTCCAAAATTGTTGTACAGATTTAATGCAATCCCAATGAAAATTCCAACAGCATACCTGACAGAATTAGAAAAAACAATCCTAAAATTCATTTGGAACCAGAAGATACCTAGTATAGCAAAAACAATTCTGGGCAACAAAGGCAAGGCAGGGGGCATAACCCTGACTTGAAATTATACTGCAAAGCTACTGTGATAAAAACAGCATGGAACTGGCAAAAAAAAATAAACCCAAGGATCAATAGAACAAATTAGAAGATGCAGAAATTACTACAGACATACAGAGCCGCCTTATTTTTGACAGAGAAGCCAAACACCTTCACTGGAAGAAAGACAGCCTCTTCAATAAATGGTGCTGGAAAAACTGGCTTTCCACATGCTGAAGATTAAAACTAGACCCATATCTTTCACCATGCACTAAACTAAAATTGACATAGATCAAAGATTTAAATTTTAAAACAGAGACACTAAATCTGCTGGAAGACAGACTAGGTAGAAATCTTGAAGTCTTAGGTGTAGGCAAAGACTTTATGAACAAAGCCCCAGTTGCACAGGAACTATCACAAAGAATCAATGACTGGAATCTCATCTTATTAAAAAGCTTCTACACAGGAAAAGAAACTACCAACAGAGTGAAGCAACAATTCACAGTGTGGGAAAAAATGTTTGCCAGCTGTTCCTCAGACAAAGGACTAATATCTAGAATATATAAAGAACTCAAAAAAATCAGACCTCCTAAATTTAAAGACCCAATCCAAGAATGGGCATCTGAAATGAATAGATGCTTCACATATGAAGAAGTAGAAACAGCAAATAAATATACAAGAAAATGTTTAACATCACTGGTCCTTTCAGGGATGCAAATTACAACAATGCTGAGATTTCATTTCACTCCAGAAATAATGGCTACTATTAAGAAATAAACCAATAACAAATGCTGATGGGGTTGTGGGCAAAAAGGACCTCCTTTCCATGGTTGGTGGGAGTGTAAACTGGAGAAACCACTGTAGAAATCAGTGTGGAGGTTCCTCAAAAAACCAAAACTTGGGCCGGTGAGATGGCTCAGCGGCTTAAGCGCCTGCCCGGCAAGCGCGAGGGCCCGAGTTCGACTCCCGGATCCCACATACGAAAAAGGGGCCGGTGATATCGCTCAGCGGCACGGGCGCCTGCTGGTGCGTGAGGTCCTGAGGTCGACCCCCCGGTACCCACAAAAAAAAAAAAAAAACCAAAACTAGAAGTTCCATTTGACCCAGCTATTCCTCTTCTTGGTACCTTCCTGAAAGAATTAAAAGCATCATGCCAAAGTGATATATGCATACTTATATTTGTAGTGGCACAGTTTGTAATAGTTAAATTTTGGAAACATCCAAAATGCCCATCACCTGATGAATGGATAAAGAAGATGTGATTTTTTTATACAATGGAGTACTACTCTGCCATAAAGAAGATTAAACCTGAAACATTTCTAGATAAATGGATGCACGTTGAGACCATACTCTTAAGTGAAATAAACCGTACACACTTGTGTAAATACTGCATTCTTTCTCTGGTGTGAGAAACCGGAAGCGTAATTAAGGACCAAAATGTATAATAAATATTGTGCAATAGAAGAAAATGTTCAAATGTAAGGGGGACTAGGGAGGTGGGAGGGGGGAAAGGAAAGAAGGGAAAAAATAAATGAGAAAAGAAGGATAGAATGGAAACAAAGCTTTTGTAAATATGGAGCTATTTACAGGGGAACAGGAAAAAAAGAGAATCAAGGTATATCATGTGCAGGTACAAATTCCCTATAATGAATGTGACCATTATGTATATATAAAATGTACCAATAAACTTAATTTTAAAAAACCAAATATATATTACCTACAACAGACACACTTCCACAAAGAAATATATATACTGAAAATGAAAGGATAGAAAACAATACTGCTCACAACAGCCTGAAAACAAACAAGAGTATCTATCCTCTTGTCACACAAAGTAGACTTCAACCCAAAACTTATCAGAAGAGGCAAAGAAGGTCACTATGTACTAGAGGAAATAATTCAACAGGAAGAAAGAACAACTATAAATATATATGTTCCAAATGCCAGTGCACACAATTTGATAAAGTAAATACTAGTGGACATAAAGGTCAGATAATCTTGGTGGGGAACTTCATTGCCCCACTCTCAAAAATAGGACAACTAGACAGAAATATCAACAGAGTTGAACCACACTATCAAACAAATAGACTTAAACATCTGCCGAATGGTTCATGTAACAACAATGGAATACATATTTTTAGTTAATGATACACAGAACTTTCTCCAAAATAGACCTCCAGTTAAACCATAATGCATGCTTAAATAAACCCAAAAAATTTTTGGGTAATCTCCTGTGTACTATTGAATTACAGCACAATGAAACTAGAAGTAAACAGAAAGAAAAAAACCCACAGAAACTAAATAGACACATGGAAAATACATAGTACCTTCTTGTGTAATGAATGGGTCACAGAAAAAATCAAGAAGAAATTTAAAACTTCAAAAAATAAAATGACAATGGCAGCACAGCATACCAGAACATACACACACAATGAAAGCAGTTCTAAGAGGGAAGATTATAGCTGTGAATGCACACATTAAAAAAACAAATATGGTGATCCTAAATAAGGAATTTAATAATGCACCTCAATGTTCTAGAAGAACAAGATCAATATATATCCAAAACTTGTAGGAAGAAAGAAATTATAAAGATCAGATTGGAAATTAATGAAATTGAGACAAAAAAAGACAAAGGATCAATTAATCAAAGAGTTGGTGCTAAAACCCTGATTTCACAGGAAGTATTACAAAGAATAAACAAATGGGATCACATCAAATTACAAAGCTTCTTCACAGCAAAAGCAACCACCAACAGAGTGAAGAAACAATTTACAGAATGGGAAAACTTTTTCCAGCTACACCTCAGAAAGAGGACTAATATCTAATTCTTTTTTTTTTTTTTTTTTTTTTTTTTTTTTGTCGGTACCAGGGGTCGACCTCAGGACCTTGCACGCCAGGAGGCGCCTGTGCCACTGAGCGATATCACCGGCCCTTTTTTCGTATGTTGGTTCTGGGAGTCGAACTCAGGACCTAGCGCTTGCCAGGCAGGTGCTTATGCCGCTGAGCCATCTCACCAGCCCAGGACTAAAAAACTCAAAGATATTAGAACCTCCAAATTTAAAGACCCAATAAAAAATGGGCATCTGAAATGAATAGATACTTCTCAAATGAAGAAGTACAAATTCCCAATAAATACATGAAAAAATGCTCAACATCACTTGCCATTTGAGAAATTAAAATAAAAACAACACTGAGATTCCATTTCACACAAGAAAGAATGGCTATCATCAAGAAATCAACCAATAGTAAATGCAAACCAAAAAAAAAAAAAAAAAAAAAACACCTTCTCCATTTTTGGTGGGGGTGTAAATTGGACAACCACTATGGAAAGCAGTATGGAGTTTCCTCGAAAAACTAAAAATACCAGTTCCATTTGACCCAGCTATTCCCCTTCTATGTATCTTCCTGAAAGAGTTACAGTAAACATAACATAGTAATATGTGTATACCCATGTTTATAGCAGCACAGTCTCTAATAGCTAAATCTTGGAAACAGCCCATATACCCATCAACAGATGAACGTATAAAAATATATAGTATTTATATATGATGGAGTACTACTCTGTCATAAGGAATGATAAACTTGAGACACTCTTAAGTAAATGGATGCACCTCAAGACCATAATCTTCTGTGAAATAAATCAAACACACAAGTTTAAATGTCACTTTGTTTCTCTTGTGTGAGAAACCCAAAATATAATTAAGGAACAAAATGAAAGATAGATTTTAAGAAGTAGGAAAAACTTTTTCAAATGGGAAGGAGACTAAGAGATGGGGGAGGAGCAAGGGAAGGAAAAGAAAAGGGATTTAAAGAAACAGGAATTGAAGAACAAATGGAAATAGAACTTTTGTAATATGGAGGGGAAAGAAGGCTTGAGGGAGGGGAAGAGAAGCAAAAGAAGAAATAAGATGTGTTATGTACATGTACAAAGCCCTGAGGATTAATGTAATCATTATATATTGTAAATGTGTACTAATAAAAATAAATAAAATTTATAGAAATCTGTTTTTTAAAAGGATAAAAAAAGATTGATAAAATTTTAGCCAAATTTACAAAAAAGACTCATACTAATGCAATGAGAAATGAAAAACATTTTCAGAGGCTTATAAGAAACTACTTCAAAAATTTATATTCCAATATATTGGAGAATCTAGAAGAAATGGATTAATTCCTAGACACAAATGAATTACCAAAGCTAAAACAAGAAAATATAGCAAATGGAATTATGTCAAATTAAAAAGATTCTGTGCAGCAATGGAGGCAACCTACAGAATGGAAGAAAAAATTGCCAGCCACTCTTCAAAGGATGAAAGTGTAGAATATATAAAGAACTCAAAAAATTAAACACCCAAATAATAAAAGATTCAATCAAAAAAATGAGCAATTGAAATGAATAGACACTTCTCAAAAGAAGAAGTACAAATGGCCAATGAGTAAATTTTAAAAATGTTCAGCATCTTTGGTCATTAGAGATATAAAAATCAAAATAACATTTGGATTCCATCTTACTCCAGAAAGAACAGCTATTACCTAGAACTCAAAAAAACAACAAATGCTGTTGAGATTGTAGGGAAAAGCGAACACTTCTACATTGTTGGTGGGAATATAAACCAGTAAAACTACTACATAAATCAGTATGATTTCTTAAAAAACTAAAAATAGAAACTCCAGTTGACCCAGCCATTCCTCTTCGGACTATCTTCCCAAAAGAGATAAAGTCATCATAGAACAGTGATATGTCCCTATCTATATTTATCACAGCACTACTCACAATGGCTAAATTATGGGAACGGCCTATATGCCCATCAATAAATGAATGTATAAAGAAAATATGATATGTATACACGATGGAGTACTACTCAGTCATACAAGAGGAAGGGAATGAATCCATTACCCTTTGCTACAAAATCCTCAGGACCTACCTGGGGAGAGACTAAGCAGCTTACTGCACACGCTGAACAGAAGCTACAAAAAACTAGTATCCCTTCTACATAAGAAAATCTCTCCTCAGCAACGGCAGCACAAGTCACTAACTCTAAGATGACAAAGATAGAAGCATTTTATTTAAATTCTGCTTCTGTTTAACTGTACAACAAAAGAAAGTAACAGTAAATTGGGCATGTATACTTATACCTCCTGTTTTTTGTATAGTCACCTGAGGAGACCCTGAGCCTCCCCTTTCTTCCAATAATACCTCTTATACTGCTGGAGTCCTAGGTTCCTTTGTGGCTGGCAGACACCTTCCAGAACCCAATGTTCCCATATATTTTCATCCATGTGTGCCTACAGATGTCCTAGATTTGGGTGGAATTCATATTGGTCCACCAATCTATCCATTATTCAGCTTGCTTATAATCTAACAGAAAATTGGGGACCCCATAATATGATGGTAAAGAGAGTCTAATTGAAAGTGGAATTACAGTTTACCTTTTAATTACAACAGCAGCCCTCCCTTATGGAATCTGGGGCTTGCTGGATATTTATTATATTTTTTTTCTGACACCTACTTATATCCCCTTAAAAAAAGCTTTGTGGCATTTAGCTTTTCTTTTCTTTCTGCATGGGACTGTCAGAATTGGCCGCTATTAACATATAGATAGGCTCACACAGATTGCTAATGATTTCTCTGATCATGTCGTGATCTGTACTTTCCTCCCAAATATTTTGGTCCTTACTAAGGAAGAACCTATTTTTCACTGTTTACAATTCATCCACTCCTCAGTACTGACCTTTTAAGTCTCTCAATATATCCTGCATCCAAACTCCACATAGCTCACTCCATGGGTGACTAATAACAGTATTTCCCAATTAAATATCACTCATATTATGGTGCTTAGAATAAGTGCTAAAGCCTGGCTCCCCACCAATCTTACACACAATTCAATGGTAGACTCTTCTCTTGCACAAATTACCTCAGCACTTGAACGTTTCAGAAAAGAGTGGTTTTGAAGCATTCTTATTTCTGCCACTATAGCAGCGACAGCACTGGCACTGTAGCCACTGCAGCCATCACCCTGACTCATTCTATCCAACCTCCGCAGACCATGAATGGGTATTGTCAAAATGTTATTTCCAATCTTTTAATTCAAACCAATATTGATAAGGAAATTTTACAAAGACTGGACACTCTCAAAGCCATGGTAGGATGGCTCTGTGAATATCAACAAACTCTATGGACACACAGTCAGTTTAGTTATCACACTGGGTATCACTCAGTGTGCATTACTCCTATTTCTTTCAATCATTCTGAAGCTTGGAAGGAGGTCCAACACCTTCTTCATCATGCTTTTCATACAAATCTGGATGGAGAAATTACTAGTCTCCAGGGCTGGCTTCAGGCCCAGCTTCATACTGCCTATTGGCTGAATCCCAGAAGTTGGTTTTTGGTCCTCAATCTGTAGGTCTTGATTGCTATTGGAATAATTTTCTTTTTTGCTCTTTATTGCAGTCCTAAGAGCCCTCTGTACACTATTTCAACAGACACTGCCTCTGAAGCCCTGATGACTTTTCCCCACCAAGACCAATATCCATCTTCCCTTCCTCCTAGCCCTCTTTCCAATACCTATGTACAAACAAAAAAGGGGGATATGTGGGGTCACTGACTAGAGGTATATATGAGATGGATATGCAGAAATAAGGGACTTCTGGGGCCAGAAGCCCAAAACCTCCCAGAATGCATGGTTAAAGATTAAAAGATAGACTACAGGGCCACAAGTCCACATGGGATCAAAACACATTGACTTAAGGAAAGTATGCTCTGGCCATTGTCCTCCCCATACTCTGATTTATTACTTATATTGACCCTAAGGTCAGTCATGTAGCAGACCACCCTGTCTTTACCCTCTCCTTACCCTGTCCCCTATGTAAATTCTACACAGATGTTCTTTATGCTTGCTTCCTGGTTCTATCAATAAAAAGTCATGGAGGCTTCAGTTTGGGGCTGTTTTTTCCTGAGACCCTCACACTGAGGTGTCTCTGATAAGGCAGCCCCTCTGGGCTCTATTGGAGGTTAAACTGGACATGAACTCTGAGTAATCTCTCATCCTTCGCACTGCACCACTGTTGTGAAACACAACACATGCTCAGGTCCTAAACTCCTTCATACGGTACCTACAGATCACTTTAGGGCTGTCTTAGGGGAGATGAAGAAATGCTTCCGGACCAAAGACTGGAGCTCAGGTGCTGGCCGGAGAGGAGCTGCTGGGTCACTGTCTCCATGCCCACGTTGTTCAGGGTGCTGCTGTTCTGGGAAAACAGGGCCCTGTACTCATGCTCACTCTCGGTGGCCAAGCACTTCCTAGGGGGCCAACAGCCACAGCCACGGCCCCACTGTCCACCCGCTTATCACCACTGTCCATAGGTCTCATGTCCTCCTGCTCACTTTGGAAGTCCCTTCTTCACAAATTATGGCTAAAAATCACCACCTTTCTCCTCTATTTTGAAATTTATCTCGTCAGAAACAAAATCACTGTCCTCTTTGGGACAAGTTTAACTATAACTATCCTGACTGCTTTGTCATGTTAACATCTCAGGTTAATAAAAAAAAAATTGGTCCTTATGCACATCGGCACCCCAGTGCAGATCACTTTTATGTTTCATATCTATTCCATCTTCCAGGTTGTCTCTGTGAACGTGGCCAGCATATGGATCCCAGGCAGGAGTCATCTTAGGCCCCAAAGCACTGCGGCTGGGAGTACTACTGGTAGATGCATCCCTCACAGTGTGGACAAGCCCATATGCGGTGCAGACTTACTTCTGGTTTTAAGAATGGGATCCCAGCCACCTGGTCATCACACACTCAATCCTTCTGCATTTCTGCCTTCATGCATCCAGAGCTCCACTTCCCAGTTCTCCTCCTACCACAAACTCTAGGCCCACCAGGGATCTGCAGCACCAATTCAGCAGGACATGGTCAGAGGGCTCCATGGGGTACCCATTCATTAGCAGCTTTGTCTGCCCCCTACTGCCTGCAACATCCCTGTATGCTGCAGCCCTCCCAGGGCCCCATGCAGCACAGAGGCTGAGTGGTCTGATTTCTTTGAGCCCAGATTTCCAGCATAATGTGATCTTCAACATAGCTGAAACATCCTGAGGAGATGCTATCGCTTAGAAGCAGCATGTACATAATCAACAGCACTTACCTTCTATGTTCTGCATTCTTTCTCAACAAGTGTCCCTCTCTGTAATGCAGTGCCTAATCCTGTGTATTTTCCCCACAGAGAAGTAATTATATCTGGCACCTACAGTATTGTCAGGGGTGGCTCACTCTCATTAAAATGACTTCATTGCCGCAGATTATTCACTACAATCATTTATGAAATCTTTGTACATTAAAAAGGCAAACTGGAGATTGCAGTACCTTCCTTTCCTATTTGTAAGTAAATCTAAGAAGCTCTGTTGACATATAGGAGTCTAGGAGTTGAGTTACAGTTTTTTTTTTTTTTTAGCTTATCACAGATATGTTGGATTAGGTGAGGGCAGGGGTGAGAATTAGAAATATCAGCATCAGTTTCTGTTTTGTTTTGTTTTGTTTTGTTTTGTCTTACAGTTCTGGGGATGGAACCCAGGACCTTACTTATGCTGGTTAGTGCTCCTCTTCTGAGCTACTTTCCCCAACTTCAGTTTTAATGAGACAACTATTTGAATTCCTCAAGTGCAGCATAGCAGCTAAGGATGGCACAGAAGTGTCATTTTTTTCCAATGTGGATATCCAAGGTGATGCTGAGATAACTTTCATATTTTTAACTAGATAATTAAAACACAGAAGTTGATTATTTCCAAGTGTAGGGGCATGTCTGATTAGGCCTCAATACTGAAAATAACCATCAACCCAGCAATGACGGGCCAGCCCACACTGGAGAGCCATATGGCCTTATGGATGACACTACCAAAACAGCACTAATACACAGTTCACAAGGAGATAAAACTGTGTCCTTGTTTAAAGTGGGGGGGTGGGCATTTAATGATCTAATTATCTGGGACTGGATCAGTTCATTTAATTGTGCTACATACAAAAAGAGAGGTTCAGAAGAATTGTGTAATTGTTCCAAATACAGAAAGCAGGAAGGAGGAAAACAATGAATAAGCTTCTACTGGGCGGAGAAGGCAGAGCAGGCGTCTAAGCCATGGGAACTATGCTTTATTGACAGGTTTGGATTATTAAGAAAACAATTGCCAAGACATAAACTGATATTCAGAAGCAGTTTCCAGATAATATGTTGTCTTTCCAATGGTAAAAGTATCCCATGAAACACTCTGTTGGCAGAGCCACTCTCCTCCGATACTGATTTACAGAGCATAGAAATTCCGAGGGAAGAGCAGTTAGTTTAATTTATAGTAACCTGAGGCTAACAAAGGAAATGAAATCAGCAGATAGCTGGCAGGAGAGTGAAAGATGAGTGCAGCTATTTGTGTAAATCTTTCTCAATTTTATTAACTACCAGACATCAAAGGCAAACAGATTCCTAGCTACTTACAAGTACTTTTCCCTTCTATCAAAATGACATTAACCATCCGAATCCTAAATCACTGAATGTAGCCTGTCTGTGTTGAAAGGGACTTAAAATGTCATTAGGTCAAATCTTTTGGTTTTATAAGTAGGAAGACAAATACTCAAAATGATCAAGTCACCATCTAAGATCATCCAGTCAGTTTGTAGCTGAGCAGTACTAGACTAGCAGCTTACCTCCGTCTTAGGGCTCTTTGCACCCCTTCTGAATTTTGTGAGACTGTTACTAACTGCAAAGACTATATAATATAGGAGATGATAGATAGATATAGATAGTTTTGTTTTGAGTTTTTTTAACATTGCTAAAGAAACTAAATAAACTCCTAAAGCTCAGCATAGAAGTCTGAGTTTTGTGAGACTGCCACAAATGGCACCAAACTGGATAATCTATGTAATATACAGTGAACCAGATATCAAACATCCTTTGGGTAAGTCAGATATATTCAGAAGTTTTGTTAATAATACTCAGATCATCAGGGTGCTATTTGGTGCACTGAAGAAGTAATTTACTAAGCAAAGCCACTGTGAAATAAACATCCATTGATCTATCAAGGGATAAGCGGGCTGTTCTCCAGGAGAAGATAAGTAGTTTCAGATTTTACTTACTTCACAACAGAGACAGGGGCCAAATGATCTCCAGTCCTGATACAAAGATTCTATTAAATGAGTTTATATACTTCAAGGTTAAAACACAGTAGCATTTCTGCAAGATATGCTCATAAAAATTTTACCTTCTATCTGTCTAGCAGTGGTTACAGAACATTTTCACTTACATAAACTCATTAACTTCTAATAATCCTGTGAAGTTAGAAAGGAAGGAACAGTATTTTGAGCAAGCCAGGGAGTGAAAAAAAAAAAAAAAAAACCATAAAGGCTAAGAATTCCAAGTCAGAATCACAGTTAAGCCTCAGCTGTTTCTCACCACCAGTGACCTGATGAACTTCTCTAAACCTCAGTTTCGCCATCAGTAAGTGGGGATCATTACTGCAAGATGCAATAAGAATCACTGACTAATGAAGCAGTCTAGGTGCCCTGAGTTCTATTCCAAAATTCTTCTAACCTCTTCACACTACTTCTATTTTCTTTCTTTTCTTTGATGTTTTCTGATGCTTCGACTGCCCCCTCAGGGCTGACTAGTTCCTAGAGATACCAAACTGCTTTACTAATGCAAACCAAGCAATCCATAGCCCATAGCCCAATCATCGCCTATATCAGCTCACACAGTCCATGCCACTCTACCTAGCTGTGCACCTCACCCACAGTCCAGGAATCAAATAAGCAGGGACAGCCACTATGCTCCATAACCCACTGAAATTCACTATTCAAAGTATCCAGCCCTGTGCTTCCTTACTCTGCCTCACACTTTCCTTCCTGCAGAAACCACAGTGAAGTCTCTTCCTTAGTTTTGCCCTTTGCCCCTAACCCATCTGGTGCTTCCTCGTGTGGTCTCTACAGTGTGACGTGGCATGACCCATTTGGGAACAGTAATAAACTATCTTTTCAGTGATAGTTCTTTCTTTCCCTGTCGGCCTACCTAGACCTCATGTTCTATGTTTACACTGCATTTAAAGCACTCCCACCCCCCTCTGTTACCCACTCTCATCTCCCAACCCAACACCAACACAGGTGACATCACACAGCAGGTAATCAGGAAGTGACAGTGATGATTAATTTCATATTATCCTGGATGTTTCTGTGGAATATTTTTGGATGTGATTAACATGTAAATAAATTAGTAAGCTTTGAGTAAGACAGACTGGTCTCTCTCACATGAATGTCCTCATCCAATAAATTGGACATCTTAATAAAGACTGAGTTCTATCCAGGAAAGAGGGAATTCTATAGCAGATGATCTCTGAACTTGGACTGCAACACTTCCCTGGTATCCAACCTTGTGTCCTAACTCACGGACTTTGGACTTGTGCCTCCAAATTGCAAGTGTGAATTTCTTTATTGTGTGTGTGGTATATTAGGGATTTAACCCAGGACTTTCACAGTGAGCTACATTCCCAGCCCTTTTTTATTTTTATTTAGGAACAGGATCTCACTAATTTGCTAAGTTTCCCAGGTTGGACTAGAACTTGAGATCATCCTGCCTCAGCCTCCCAGAATGCTGGGATTAAAGGTATGTGCCATCATGCCCAGCTGAGAGTTAATTTCTTAAACACACACACACAGCTGATTTTGCTTGTCTGGAGAACTCTAACACAGTGACAGTGAGAGTCAGTGTACAAATCACATCTGCTGTGCATAAGAATGCTCACAGCAGCACTCTTCAAAATAGATGAAAACCAGAAAAAGTCCAAATGGCCATTCACAGTGGTTTGGATAAATAAATTACAATACACTCATCCAGTGAAATATGAGACTGGTGAGAATAAATGAACTACAATTATACTCAACATGGGTGCATCTCCAATGTAACACTGAATGAAGAAAAACTAATATTGGTTGTGGTCCCCTTGGGAGCAGGAGGCATGCAGGGTGGTGGGGATCCCAGGACCTCCTGAAGCTCCTGCAGCATTCTGCTTCTTTGGGGTTTAGTTTTACATCTGAGCCAATTAGTGAACAATTTATTGACCTGTGCCGTGATGATCCATATCCTTTCCTACATATGAGTTTTATTTCACTAAAGTTTGCAAAGCTAGAAAAATAAACTAAAATGATTTTTTTTTCAGTCTTTCATTATTCTAGTCAGTGACCTGTCACTAAGATACAATGGGCATTTATACACTTGAAATTCACAATACAGAAGAGAAATGTTAAACATGAAATTTCTTCCTGTCTCTGGCTGTGTTACGGTTCCTAAATGAACTTCCAAAAAACATGCTACAGACTATGTCTTCAATCTCTGGAAACACTGAGGAAGCTGGGGTTCTGAGCCTCAGACTCACTCCAGCAGGTGTATGGTGTACTTCTTTATTTCCATGAGGGATAGAGTCCATGGAGAGCCTGGCATGGTAATCCTCTCAGCATCTTTGGCTTTTTTTCTTTTCAAGGAATGGAATTTCCTACTATAATTACCTTGAGTGTCTCTGGGCAAGTTGTATAAATTAGACATTCAATCTATAGTGCATGCTTCAAGAATTCCAAGTCATTCCCTACCCTTTAAGGTAAGAAAGTCAAAGAAAATAAAGCAAGCTAACAAACAATCATTATGTTGCCCAGATAATGACAGCAAGCACACTTGGACTGAGGGCGTGGGAGGAAGGGGATTAGTTTGTGTGCTGAGAAGTAAATTCACTCAAGGGATGTTGTTGCTTTTGTAGGTCAGATATGATGGACTTGGGATGTGGGCGCGTAAGACCAGGAAATCTGTCAGTACTAGTGGGTTTTCCATCAGCACTGGGTGTCTGAAGGGCTGAGTAATGCTCAGCACATAGACATCAAATGCCCAGGGCTGGCTCTGCCTCAAGATAAACTATGCCCCTTAAGTTAATGCCAAATCCCTTCCTGCTCCCTCCTTGCTCGTCCTCCACACCAGCCATTTACACTTCTGGGAGTTTCAGGAATGGATCAGGAGCCCTTGTCTTCTTACCTTTAGACACCATGTCCTTTACTTGGAAAACCATTACAAAAACATGATAAACTCCTTCTCATCCCTCAAGACCCAGCGCTCCTCCAAAAGGCATGCCCTAACCCAGTCTGTGCAAGGCATCATCTAGCGCGCAATCTGCCATCAGTAAGCCCCTTGTCCCTCCTCTCTCTCTGTCACCCCCTTTCTACTTCTCTCTCCCCCTTTCTGCCTACCTTGCTCCCCTCTTTGCCCCTTTCTTTCCTCCCTGTCCTCTCTTCATCAGCCCCAATTTTGGAATTCATTCTACTGTATGTACCAAGGCTTGGCCACATTCCTTTGGTTTAAACCAATTACCATAGCTGGGAATATGAGATATTACACCCCAAGTTGGAGTCTGTTACCAGAAGAAAGAGTAATGAATCAAAATAACATACACACTTGAAAAAAAATGTTCAAATTATTTAACATTGTTATTAAATTTTAAGACCTCTCTGTACAGAACAAGCTCCAGATGGGGCTTATTTACTGATATCCATGTGTCTTGTATAAAACTCAGAAGTGTTCATAATTCTATGGATTGTAAGGCTTATGAGACTGAGATGTGTACTATTTTATTCACTCCTCTACACCAGCACCCAGCACAGAGTCTGGCAGGTGATAAGCACTTAGTAAACATCAGAAAGAACAGATCTTTTCTTAAGACAACTCGACAATTTCTCTTCATTAATTACATATATCTAAAACATAACAATACAAATAATTTTTTAAAAACAGGCCTCTCATATCAGAAAATGGAAAGATATCCCTTGCTCTTGGGTAGGAAGAACTAATATAGTGAAAATGGCCATACTTCCAAAATTGTTATACAGATTTAATGCAATTCTGATCAAAATTCCATCAACATATCTCACAGAATTAGAGAAAACAATCCTAAAATTCATTTGGAACCAGAAGAGACCTAGAATAGCAAAGGCAATTCTGGGCAAAAAAGGCAAGGCAGGGGGCATAACAATCCCCAACTTGAAATAATACTACAAAGCTACTGTGATAAAAACAGCATG
The DNA here is from genome assembly GCA_028451465.1 of Erethizon dorsatum. Classification (NCBI taxonomy): domain Eukaryota; kingdom Metazoa; phylum Chordata; class Mammalia; order Rodentia; family Erethizontidae; genus Erethizon; species Erethizon dorsatum. Next base: position 58,604,895 of record CM051825.1, on the reverse strand, counting down.
GTGCTGGCAAAAAACCAGACCCAAAGATTGATGGAACAGATTAGAAGATGCAGAAACAACTCCATACATACTGAGCCACCTTATCTTTGACAAAGGTGCCAAACACATTCACTGGAAGAAAGATAGACTTGTTAATAAATGGTGCTGGAAAAACTGGCTTTGCACATGCCAAAGATTAAAATTAGAGCCATATATTTCACCATGCACTAAACTAAATTTGAAATGGATCAACAACCTAAATACTAAAACAGAAACATTAAATCTTCTAGAAGATAGAATAGGTAAAACCCTTGAAGACATTGGTGTAGGCAAAGACTTTATGACTAAAACCTCAACCACACAGGAACTATCACAAAGAATCAACAACTGGGATCTCATCTTATTAAAAAGCTTTTGCACAGCAAGAGAAACCACCAACAGAGTGAAGAGACAACCCACAATGTGGGAAAAAATGTTTGCCAGCTGTTCTTCAGACAAAGGATTACTATCAAGAACATATAAAAACTCAAGAAACTCAGACCTCCCAAATTGAAAGACCCATTCCAAAAATGGGCATCTGAGATGAATAAACACTTCTCAGATGAAGAAATACAAACAGCAAATAAATAGATGAAAAAATGTTCAACATCACTAGTCATTCAAGAGATGCAAATTAAAACAACACCGAGATTCCATCTCACCCCAGAAAGAATGGCTATCATTAAGAAATCAACTGATAACAAATGCTGGAGGGGCTATAGAGAAAAAGGAACCCTTCTCCACTGCTGGTGGGAGTGTAGACTGGTGCAACCACTGTGGAAATTAGTCTGGAGATTCCTCAAAAAAGTAGGATTGGAGGTCTCATTGGACCCCTTCTGGGTATCTCCCCAGAAGAATTAAAAACATCGTACCACAGCAATATATGTGCACCCATGTTTATAGCAGCATAATTTGTATTAGCTAGATCTTAGAAACTACCCAAATGCCCATCAACTGGGGAATGGCTAAGAAAGATGTGGCATTTTTATAAAATGGGGTACTACTCTGCCATAAAGAAGGATAAACTGGAGACTTTTATAGGTAAATGGATGCAACTTGAGACCATACTCAAAAGTGAAATAAACCAGATGCACATGTGTAAACACCATATTGTCGCCCTAGTGTGAGAAGCTGAAAGAGTAAATAAGATCCAAAATGTACAATAGATATTGTAAAACAGGAAGAAACTGTTCAAAAGGAAAGAGAAACTGGGATGGAAGAATGGAGAAAATAAGGAAGGGAAAAGCAAATATATATATATATATATATATATATATATATATATATATATACATAAAATATATATACATAAAATATATGTATATAATAAAATATATATATAAAAGATATTAAGATAGATAAACTACTAATTTCTCCTAGTACATTGAAAAGAAAGTTGTGTGCTAATATGGACACATTGCTAATTTGGACAATTGAATGCCAAAATCTTGCACCCCGAGTAACGAATTTAAAGATAACAATATGCAATGTATTAACCACCAAATCTGTACAAATGAGTCTGCTTACGGTGAATTTAAAAAGTAACACAGTGCCCTTTTGAAGGATACCATGTCATTTCTCACATGGTGCCTTTGGAAAGAGCCTCTAATGATACAGCAGGCATTAAAAGGACTGCATGAAACTGGATAAAACATCAGCACTGGGAAATTACGGTTGGTTCACCATTAATTTTCAAACCCTAGTGTGCAGAAAATAATTCGATGAGCCAGACACATACAACCTCTTTTCAGGTGGATGAAACCATCTTTCAACTCAGGACTTTCATATTCAAAGACCAGGCAAGAATGAAACTAAAACTCTTTTGTACATTCCAACACGTTCTCTTTGATGCACCTGCTAAGCTCTTACCACATCTGGTTTTGGATGTCTCAAAGTCACTGTCAACACTTGCCTCAGTTTCTACACGATACCATTGGCATGATATGCTCACCATAAGTCTCAGGAGTAATGGGACAATAAAAAAGGACAGCTCTATGAAACACTTATGGCCAACTGAAATAAAAAGCGTGAATTTATGGGTTTAGGCAAGTCGTCGAAAGTTGTTGAGCCTCACATTTCTCGTCTATGACAAGGGAATAATACCTCCCACTTCTCAAGGTAGCTCTAAGGATTAACTTTTAAAAGAATGTGTTGCCCACCTCACCCAAGGCAGTGCTTAGCCCTTAGTAGGTACTTCAAAAATGTGAGTTCCTCATGTGTGGAGATTAAAATAGAGAACTTGTAACTTCACAGTGCAGAAGCTTCATGTCCTGAAGATCAACGCTTTACAAGTCAGAAAGTTAGAGCCTTAATACACACCTGTACCGGACATCTCACCTCCTCATACCAATCACACAAACGGTAGAACCAGACCACAAATACTGGGAACCGCATTAGTCAAAAAGAAGTCATGGAAGTCATTCATAGGTAGGTTATAGCAAAGACCATGACAACTGAAGAAAGAGTGATATAGTTAAGAAAAAATAAATAAAATAAAAGCAAGCAAGAAAAAGAAAAGGAAAAACGCAAAAGGGATCTAGAGAAAATTTTTCATGTGTTAATCCAAGTCCTCTGAAAAACAGACACTAAAATAGGATTAAATATATAAGGGCTTTATTCGGGGAAGTGTCCAGGAGGAGAGAATCAGCAGCAGGCTGGAGGGGCTCAGGACAGCTGTCAGACTACCATGCAAGTCTAACCCTGAGTAACAGAGAGAGGACAGGAAGACAAGGTGGAAAGGTTCTAGCCTGCTGTGGGATCTAAGGGGCTCAGCAAGGCTAGGGCCAGCTGTGTGACAAGTAGGTCTGCTTGGTGCATTCTCGCTGCCTCCACTCCTATGACTCAGTATTTCATACCATATGGTAGAAAACTGAGCTGCTCTCTCCAGTTCATTTACACATTAGGCTGTCTTTAGAGCATAGATCAAACTGTAAACAAAATATCATGCAACAGAATACAACAGACTCAGGCTAGGAAAGCTTGTTAGCAGGGTTAGAAACCCACAGTGCTTTCTTCAAATGGAAAGGTCAGGCGAGGTCAGATATGCAGCAATGTGACAACGGTTTGCTCCTTTCTTGACTTAGGTTCTATAAAAAGAAGAGCCTGAGGCAAGGATTTGGTGCCAGGTAGCACACGTGGAAGATAAATCAAAGAAGCAGGAGTGAGGCGGTAGGGATATGTTGATAAGAAGAAGCTAATGTAAGAGCACATGGTGGAGATCACTATAAACAATTGAGCTCAATTTCCTCCACAGACTCAGAAAGTGCCTTCCATTTTTCAGAAATGCCACCTAAAGCACCCAAGTCTAAAGCATTATCCACTAGTTCATTTTCCTTTGGTTGAGAACTTTCTCTTCCAGATTGACTCTCCTAAACTTCCAGTCTGGGCTGATCTGTGATGGAGAAAGCCCCAGCTAGGAAGTCGGCCCTTATGATAAGATACTCCCAGGGGCAAGCAAGTCTCAGTGTACACAAAATTGCCCATCACAGCTGCAGCAAAAATCAGAGGTGATCCCAGAGCTGAAATGCAGGAGCTGCACAAGACATCTTCCACAGCTCCAAAGGCAAATTGTTAGTTAAGTGACTTTAACTTCAGCATCTTGTTTCTGTTTCCATAAATACCCCCCATCACCCCAGTTCTCTGCAGTTCCCTGCTGTGTTGCATGTAATGTCCTAGGTATGACCTAAGCTTCCAAGACATTTTCCCAGTAAAGGAGGAATCTTAAATTCATCCCTGAATCTCATTAGACCGGAACTCAGTGAGTGTGTGAGCAGAAGGCAGGGCAAAGCCAGACTCTCAAATCTGCAAATTTCTCTTCTTACAGTAACTCCACCCAGAGTACACATTCATCTTGCCAAAGAAAAGATGTGTAGAGCTACTGCATTGGGTGGGACAGGTGTACAAGTTCTAGTCCTTTGGTGCTCTCTCTGCAGTCACACATAAAGCAAGTTTCTGCTGTGACTGACAAGTGAAGAGCAACAGCAAACAATCCTATATTGTATTTGCCCCCCACTGTGTGCCCACAACATTACAGATAGATTGCAGACTGGAGAGACAAGTCCACCTTCACCTGATAATAATTCTTAATCATTTAAGCCATTGGTGCTCAGACCACAGTATGTATCAAACCACCTGGAGAGGTAATCAGCACACAGGGGGAAGAAAAGGACCACGGTGTCTTTACCAAGTTCCCCACAAGATTCTGATACCCATCAAAGTTTAAAGAATAGAAAAAAATTTTGCCAGCTACTTCTCAGACAGAGGACTAAACTAATATCTACAGTCTATAATGAACTCAAAAATATTATACCCTCAAATAAAAGATCCAATCCAAAAATGTGCAATGAAATGAACAGACACTTCCCAAATGAAGAAATACAAATGGCCAATAGCTACATGAAAAAATGTTCAGTCCTTAGAAAACTGCAAATCAAAACAACACTGAGATTTCACCTTACTCCAGGAAGAATGGCTATTAGCAAGGACTCAAAAAACAACCAGTGCTGGTAAAGTTATAGGGAGAAAGAAACCCTTCTCCACTGGTGAAAATGTAAACTAGCGCAACAACTATAGAAATCAGTAGGAGATTCCTCAAAAAACTAAAAATAGTATAGATTTAATGTGACCCAGCCATTCCTCTTATAAATATCTTCCCAAGAGTTAAAGGCATCATATTATAGTGATACATGCATGTCAATGTTTATAGCAGCACAACCCACAATAGATAAATCATCAAAGTGGCCTATATGCCCATCGATAGATGAATGGACAAAGAAAATTGGTATGTGTACGCTGAGAGTACTACTGCAGCATAAAGAAAGAGTCATTTGTAGAAAAGCAGATGCACCTTGAGACCGTAACACTAGGTGAAATAAATCAGACATGAAAGGTTAAACACCACGTGGTATCTAATATAAGAAATCCAAAGTATGCATAATTTAAAAAGCAAAATAAAAGATGATAGGAAACAGGAAAGTAGACTTCGTGGAGATGGGAAAGGGATGTAGGAATGGAGGCAGACTGGAGGGAGGAGAGAGGAAGAAGTAAAAAGGATGAAGATACAGATGTACCAGTTCTCTATGATGAATATATTCATTATAGATTATAAATGTGTACTAATAAAAAATTTTAAGAACAAATTTTAAGAATCATCAAATTAAGGCTGGGCCAGAGATTCTCAAATTTTCCTGTGCATATGACTCTCCTGACTGATTCAGCAGGACTCCTGTGGGGCCAGTCTGCAGCTCTGGAAGCTCCAGGTGATGCCAATGGTGCTGGACACATGCTGAGTTGGCAAGGCTCACGACACAGGACTTAGTGACCCTGGATAGCCTCATGAAGAACATGCAAGAGCAGCTTTATACGTGTGTCCCTGATTTCTTGGTTCCCTCTAGTGCACAGGGCTACCAGTGGGCAGGTGGAAAAAAAAATCGTGATAGGCTAGTGGCTTTTCTTGGGAAATTCTGTGGCATGTTTTAAGTGCCCACTGTATCTGTCTTGGTTACTTTTCTCTCATTGCTGAGACAAAATACCCAACACCCAAAATTAAGGAAGGAAAGGTTTATTTAGCTCATGGTTTGCGGAGGTTTCAGTCCATACTCAGCTGGCTCCAAGGCAGGGTGGCGTGGTGAGAGGCAACAGCTCAAGGCAGCAAAAGTGGCAGAAGACAGCAAAAGCAGCAAGAGCAAAAGAGGGGAGCAAGCCTCTTTTCGTCCCTTATAATGTATGCAGGCTACCCGCCCTTGGATGGGAGTAGCACTCACACCATCTCCGTGCCCTCCTCTTGCACAGGATGAGGATATTTATGAAGTGAGGACCCTGGCCCCCTGCTAAGTCACTTAGTCAACTTAGTCAACTCCTGAACTTCTCAAGTTGACACAATGAACATCCTAGAGCTGTAAGGGCAAGTCCTCTACACACTAGGATGTAGAACTGCTGAGTTACTTAGTTAAGCTACTAGACTTCTCAAGTTGACACAATATATCAACCATTACAGTATCCAAAGTATTATTTCAACATGTAACCATGAAAAGTTACAAATGTGATATTTTACTTTGTTTTTGTGCTAGTTCATAGGAACCCAGGGTACACGTCACACTCAGCCACAGGTTCAGTAGCAGCGTGTAGTTAGTGGTCACTGTACTGGTGCTATGGTTTATACTTAGGTGCCCCCCAAAGCCTCATGGCCTCATAGGCAGAGCTTATGGAAAGTGATTGGATTATGAGGTCATTATAGTTGATTTGCTCTTAGAAGATGAGGTCTGGTCAGAAGAGGCGGGTCACTATGGGCACAACCCAGAAGGGTGTACCTCTCTTCCCAGCTCCTCCCTTGGTCACTCTCTCTGCTTCCTGGCTGCCATGCAGTGAGCAGCTATTCCTCTGCCCTGACCTTTTGCCATGCCTTCCTGCCTTGGAGCCAGCTGGCTATGGACTGAAACCTATACAAATTGTGAGCCAAAATAAACCTCTCCTCATTTAACTTTCAGGTGTCAGATACTGTATCTCAGTGAAGAGGAAGTAACTAAGAGAGCTGGCTTCCCCACTGCTCTCATACTCCAGGTCATAGCATCAATTTGGAAGTTTTGATTCTATCAACTTATGTATTTCTTTTTGAGAATTATGCACTCCTCATTCTTGAGCCAACCCCAACATTAGAGAGCAACAGGGCCGTCATCCAGAGAGAGAAAAAGTATCTGAGCACCCCTGAATCTTTTTTATTGTTGTGAGTGTAAGTGTGAGTGTGTGTGCACGTGTGTGTCTGCACACATGGTCCTCTAGCCTCCCGGTGGCCAAGTCTAAGGTGACTAATTATTTCGGTTTTCCTGGGATAGTCCCAATTTTAGCATTGAAAGGTTCATATACCAGGAATTTCCTTGGCTCCAGGAAAACATGGTGGCCACCCTATTTACCTTTCAAAGTCTGTGCCTTCATATATCACCCCTGAGCCTCACAGGGGCCTTTTACCAATGGTACAAGCAGGTTCAGCCTAGGGAGGAAAAATCGTTTCAGCACTCTATCAAGAGCTGAACATCTTTACACAGGATTAATTGTGTACTCAAGTTCTCTGTCCCAACAAGTAGTGAGTGCACCCTCTACATATTCATTTATCATGTTTCTAACATTGACTCTGAGCCTTAGTTTCTCTCATTGTTTATTATGGGCATGAAAGTATATAAAAGCACTTTTAAAACTTGAAAATAGTAAATAAACATGTCTACTGTTAATATTACTGAGCAAATAGTGTGTGCCAACTCATGGCTAAATGTTTTATATTCATTATAGCATTTAAACCTTACAACATACCTAGAGGTGAATACTCTTCCCCATTATACAGATGTGGAAACTACAGCTCAGCAAAGTAACTTGCCTGTGATAAAACTGTATTGAGTCTTAGAATTGTGACTTAAACCAAGGGGTCTGGCTCCAAAGCCCACAAATGTAATAACAGAAGAAAAAGAATGGGAAGAGACATAAATGCCAAAAATAATCTCCACACCGCAAGAAAAATGCCAAAAAAAACCAACAAAAATTTCTAAAACACTTTGAGATGAGTCTACATTCTTATCCTCAGTTTACCAACATACTCCATGTGAATATTATTATTTCATTGATATAATATCACACTGCCCAGACACAATTCAGGTTACAGAATGGGGAAAGGATTGCATATAAAATTGGAAAGGTGGTGATAAATAGGGCTCACTAAAGAAAACTCCTAATAAACCCTAGGGAAACGACAGGGAAAGGGCACCCAAGCCACATGAAAGCTTTCTCTATGTAAAGAACACAAAAAAGAGGTTTGAGGTACATTGTAGGAAGTTCACCTTAGCCTCAAGGCAGGCAACCTAGAAAATGTTTTTGAATAAAATAACAGAGAATTAAAACATATAAATATTGTCAGTATCCAATAAAAAGACACGGTGTGCCTTCTGCACAGACCCCCCCTCCAAAAAGAAATCCTTCATGGTAATATTTAAAAAGGTCTTTAAAGGGAAATTCTTACAAAATATCTCTCTGACCTACATAAAATTTCTTTAATAAGGTTGAGTCAAGGCTAAAGATACAAACTTTCTAGGTGAGAGGAATGACAACTAATTTTAATCAGTGGTCATTAATTCCAAACCTATAGGAAGAAAGTAAGGTGACAATAGGGAGTGGTAGGGGACTACAGAAAACTGTAGAGTACTTGCTTCCTCTGAAGTGAAAAGAACTACTAAGCTACCTAATTGTTGTTATGCAGAAAGGTGGACCCTGGGGAACCCCATATTGCCCGATTAAAAAACAAAACCTGAACGCCTAGATGTTCATTTTTCAATGAGGTTTTATATTAAATTTCTTGGCAACTACCACACACAAACAAATGTTTTAACATTGTAAGATAACACGAGGATGAACAAATGCTACCGAACAGTAACTGTTGGCTACTGAGCATCTATTTGGCAAACTATGCTTCAATGTGATAATATGAGGCCATTTCCTGAGATGTGAAAGAAGTTTAATTTTAAAAAGTTGGGGGCCAGTGATATGGCTCAGCAGCATAAGTGCCTGCCTGGCAAGTGCAAGGTCCTGAGTTCGACTGCCAGTACTCACATAAAAAAAAAAAAGTTGGGCATGCTTCTGGCAGCAAATGAGTACAGAAAGGGGGCCACTGCCATATAAAGACACTTCATTCACATAAAAATTTTCTCTTCTGATATTTCAAAGAGGACAGGGTGGATCTGAAAAGAAAGGATTAGCCAGAACATTCATCACTCTGTCCCTAGCAGAGTTCTAGCTTTTAGCAAGAGTGCAATGTGTTGGTCTATGCGTGTATGCATGTGTATGTGTGTGTTAAGAGATACCAATTTTATTTTTAAAATGTAAGCAAAAATCTGTGTTAAAATCTGATAACTGTAAGGCACAGAATTTACACATGACCGCAGGTCCATTTACTGTGCATAGAGCCAAAGTGAACTGCAAATGACTTGTTCATGAGGTGCACTAGATGACCATTCTCTGGGGGATCTTTTAGCAGCTCTCATCCCTCTTGGGCCAAAAGAACCAGCTCACCCTGAATTTTAAAATTCTGGTTTATTCCTCTTATGATCACCAATGCCTCCAAGCACACACAATCTTAGAAACTCACAAATGACCCTCTTCACCAGCTACAGCTGGTATTTGAAAACAAGATGCCACTTCACTGGGCTGTGTGGGCTCTAGGCTACTTGCAAGTGTTCTCTTCTCACAAGGAGGTAAGAGAATCAATACTCCTTTGTATAAATGTTTCCATGAAACAACTTGCTTATTGCCACACATGATTAATGAACGTTTATAGCTTGGGCATGATCTCAATAGCTGCTGAAGACTTGCTTGGGCCAGCACAGTGCACACAGAGCTGAGAGAGGATGCCAGCAATGTGATGATCATTCAAGGTGCTGTGTTTTAAGAGAAACTTTGACAAGTGTTACCAGGAAAGGCACTTAGCTAATAAAGAAATTGGAACTGTGACAAGTGAAGAATACTATAAGGAGCAAAAGTCATGGGAAATTTGAGCACTGCCTTTAAGACTTAAAGATCTGTCATGAAAGAGACCAGAAAGCATAATTAAAATCACTAGGTAAAAGTTAATTTATTCTACAACTATTTACTTCATATCTGTGATATATTAGGGACCATGCTAGAGGCAATAAACTCAATGAGGAGCTTCACCATAGTAAAGCTTAAATCAAGCCTTAGTATGAGCATAAAGCAGGAAGTGCAGATATTTTGAGAAGAAACTAGAAGATATTTTGGGGCCCCTAAAATCATGCCATGTAGGTGGCCTAAGAGATGTTCAGTACAGACAGCTGTCAATATAAGCATGACAGGCGTGTAGATGTTCAAATGACCACTCATACTGCCATCAGCATTCTTCTGTGTAATACTTTTAACTTAAAATTTTATCAGCTCTATTTCATTTTATAGGTACCTTTTGACAAATTGGGAATATTATTCCCACCCTTTTTTACAGGCAAGAAAACTAAGTTCAAATGTCAGAGTGATTTGCCAGGATCACGTCCTTCAGTGAACCATTTGAAAAACACTGTCACCAAAAGAGGGAGGGGGTAGATATCATCACTTCACCAAAAAGAGGATTCCTGTCCACAGTATTGGTGAAGGGGACCATAGAGAGACTTTCAAAAAAGAAACACTACAAGCAGTCAAGGGAGATCCCATCTGGGACTCTGAAATTTCACTCTTGTCTCTATCTACCTCCACTTCATATTTCATTTCTCCTCAAGACAGCCTTTTTTGCCCTTTTTCCTCCTCTTAAAAAAGCTAGCTCTTTCCTACCTCAGGACCTTTGAACTTCCTTCTATCAGAAACACTCTTGCCCTAGATCTTTGGGTGGATGGGGCTCTCTAGTCATTCTCTCTATCCCATTACCCTGCTTTAATATACACCCTGCTTGTAATACTCATCAAAGTTGTACTCTTATGTGTGTATTAGTTGTACATGTTAAATTGCCCCCCTCACGTATAAGGTCCTGGAAGTAGAGACCTTGCCAGCCTTATTAAACACCACATCATGAGTATCCAGCACGTGGCAGGCACTTGAACTTCTCTTGATTATTGATCAAAATCATAGCGAAAAACAGTGGAATGTTTCAATATGGAGAACAGAAACTTCGTGATTCTTTTGTGTGCAACCAACACACAAAATTAGACTTGGTGAAAGACAGTTAATTTTCTTAGTATTGATGCATCCCTCCCCTCACAAGAGGACCAAACTACAAAAGCTAAATTGAAATCTCCCCTTGCTGGGATGAGTTCTCACTCTCTGTTTACTGACTGGAGCCTCTAGATTTCAATTACCACAAGTGTCAGCACAAGTAACAGTCACTCAAATTCCTTGGCTCTGCAGAAATTGAAACCCAAGTCCATCAAGCCAGAAACACCTTCACGGACCTGGTTATGTTTTGAAGCATTTCCATAGATACTGGAAGAATTCCCAGCAGAGGCTTCCTAACTTCCAGCAATTATCTTAAGTTCTAATTAGCATTTTAAATGTCACCTGTATAAATTAAAATTGTTTACAGCTCACAATGTCATTATTTTGTGATTCATGATTTCACCACAGCTAGCCAAAAATCACTTCTCGGAAAATTTCATTCTAAGTGTTCTCTGATGGATTAGGCCTGGTACTTTCCCTCTTTTGGTTCAAATATCTAGCTTCCCTTTTATTCTACACTTTGGTAGTCTCAGCTTCCTTCTCTGGAACATTTTGAGAATTCAAAGTGTCAAACTTGGCAAGGACACTATTTGAAAACTGTTCTTTTGGTTATTTAAGCTATTCAGTCTACAGCTGGCTCAAAGAAAACAAATAAAGATTTCTGAGTATAGTTCTATATCAATCAAGCATCATCTGTCTTGTCGATGTGCACATTACTTTTCTAGAGATTAGAGAATGGGATAATGATTTTGAAGGTCACCTATATTTCTGTTCATTTTTTAACATAAAATAGTATTTTAAAATCTCCTCTTATGTATACACTCTTTATGCCAATAATATTTCACTAATTTAATTTGTTTTGCTCCAGAATTACAGAATCCAAAGGCGTTTCATGTTTTTCTAGTCAAAGGCAGCTGTATGTAAGAGAATAGGCCTGGGATATGAAAGTGCTTGGTTGGAGATTCCTATCTTTGCCCTACTCCCTACAGCTCTAAGACCTTACACAAGTCCCTTAACCTCTCTGCCTCAGCTTTCTCACTGCCAATCTTTTGCAAGGAATAATCATGAGGGACAAACAAAGACCCTTTCCTCTGTCTAGCTGGAACTCAGACCAACCACACAGGAGACAGCTCAAGGGTCAGCCATGGTGATCTTTCTCAAATTCCCATCAGACTGTGCCACTTCTCTACTTGTGAACCTTAAAGAGCAGAGATTGGCAAATCTTTTCTGTAAAACACCTAAAATATATTCTGGTTTCTGTGGACCATACTCTGTCACTACTCAGTTCTGCCCTTGTAGCATCAAAGTAGCCAGACAATGTGAAAACAAATGGGCATGCCTCTGTTCCAGGAAGCCTAGTCCCTTCCCCAGCCTCATCTCCTGCCCATCCACCCCTTCTCCATATGTTCATCCACACAGGACTCATTTTTTTCTGGAATATTCCAGACTTGTTGTCTCTTGCCTTGAGGACTGCACTAGCTATTTCCTTTGCGAGGGGAGTCCTGCTTCCAGATCAGCACATGCCTGCTTCCTTCTTAATATCAATCTTTTGTTAATACCATCAGCCCAGAGAGGTTTCCATGACCTCTAATCCATCAGCCACAATTCAACTGACCCCCTGCTTTATTTTCTTGTGATGTTTATCACTGTCTAATAGTGATACTAAGGGCTCAGTTCTCACAATAATTGTTTTGGGTACAGACTATTGACATTTTCTTAATCTTATGTGGCAAACATTTTATCTTATCAGTTTGGGTTAAGTGTGGTAAAATTTATACCACATGAAATTTACCACTTTAACTATTTTAACTGTACAGCTCAGTGGCAATTAAGTACATTCAAATTGTGCAATCATTTCCACCCATCTCCAGAACTCTTAATCTTGCAAAATTGAAGCTCTGCATACATAAAACAATAACTCCTTTTTTCTCCTCCTCCCTCTTTCTCTCTCCCCAGGCTCTGGCATCTTAGCAATTTTTAACATTAACTCTTACCATGTAGAATCAGATTAAAGAAACGTCAACTTCTTCCATCAAATTTTAACACCAAATTTCCATCTCTGATCCACTTCAATGTAGAGATTCTGGAACCATCATTGCTAGCTGATGTCTTTTTATTTGTTCTGTTCTCTGTTCTGCACTGTAGTAGCTTTAAGCTGCACGAGAACAAGGGCTGTCTTTTTTCTCACCAGATGGCAAACATCTGGCATGATCAACCCAGAGTGGATGCAATCCATTTCAATGCTTAATTAAAGGACTGGACAAAGAAGTTCCAACTGCCACTGTGTTTGGGTTAGCCTTAAAGTATGTGCCCAAGACTGCTTAAGAAAAGAAGAGAGTGAATTTCAGCTAGAGTTAACAGCAGAAAATATGAGCACCTGGAGAGCTGGGTACTGTCTAATTGCATCAGCTGGGCTAGGGGCCATTAGGTAAAGGAGGAAAAGAACAAGGTAGATGGGTAGAAATGCAGGTAGAAAAGACAATGTAATTTCTGCAGAGAATATACACTTGAGATTCCTAGAAAGAAAGGGCTGAGGAAGTTGGGACTTAGTTTGCTAAAGATACTGAATGTCTGGGCTTATTATTATAGGTCATGTGAGCCTCCTGGTTCTTGAACCAGGGAATGTCATGATGCCAGTTGATATATAAGGAAGATGATGCATTGCCTTTCTCACAAAATCTTTATTTTCAAAACTTCAGCCACAACTGGAGGCAAACGTTAACATTTTCATGACAGAAATGAATCTGCTCATAAAGTAGAGGGGAACAGAAGGTACTGAGTATCTTTAGAGAAATGTGTATATCTTCCCTGCCCAAGAAGAGAGTACTGTTCAGTGGAGACAGCATCTTACCCACTCTCCTTCTGATCTCTACTCTCATTCCAGTCACATGTTCCCGCAACCCTTAATGCAACCAGATGGAGGATGTGCTGACTCACAGTGTGGGGGTAGGGGGTGCTGTATATTTTCCTGTCCAGGAGCAATCATTCACAAAGGATGTGACTCACCAACCAGCTTTGATCTCGACTTCATGCAACAGGCCTCTGAGAATCCTGACTCATCCATAGAGCCATAAAGAAATTGTTTTAAAGTGATTGAAATCACACAACAACTTTACACAAACAGAGCCAGGGATTGGACTTACTCATTGATTCATATGGCATTCTGCTGGAATAGATTCTGTGTGTAGTATCTACCTGAAAATATTGTTCCTGCCAAGGTTAGGCTATGCTGGAAACTTACTGTGTGTGGCTGCTCTTATTAGGCAGTTGAGTTGGATAACTATACATCTACATTCTAAGTTCTTCAGGAATTCACAGCAGTGGGGAAGTCAGCTCAGCTCAATAAAGGTTTATTAGAAGGAAAATGGTGGAAGAGAATTTAGAAACCAACTGATACGGTCCCTTCTACTCATTTTGCAAGTTAGCAAATTGATTGGCTGAGGTCAAGGTAAAAGAAACAAGTGTGCAACTAGATGCTCTGACTCAAAGCCTGAGGTCTTGAAGCTAATGTTATTGAGAAGGAAGAGTGGGATGAAACAAATGCCACTGCCTTTACTGAGCCTTTACTTTTTTTCATTAATTGTTTTTAAAGTGAGAGATGACACTGTATGCTTTTATCATGTACAACATATTATATATATATATATATATATATATATTATATTGTATATGCAGAGTCTGCCAAAAAATGTATACATACTTCAGGAAAAGAAAAACTTGAATAAATATTTTAATGCTAAATTTATTGAGCCATCATGAGATTAATACAAGTTACCTTTGGCCTCTACAAGTATAAGAGGTGCTCAAAGTCATGGCCATTATCTTCCAGACATTTATTATATGGTGAAATGCTGCTTGGGTAACCTCAGTCACTGAGATTGCTGCACAAGCATTTTCAGTTTCCTCTCTAAGGCCGGCAGTATAGTGAGTTTTCTGTGATATACAACATCCTCTAGGGTCCCCCATATGAGAGTAACACCATCTGTTGGAAAAAAAAAATCACAGTATTTTTTTTCCTGAAGTGCATATACATTTTTTGGTGGACTCTGTGTATTAGAATGATTAAATCTAGCTAATTAACAACTGCATTACTTTACATAGTCAACATTTTTGTAGTAACAGCACATAACATCCACTTTGCTTTATGCTTTCAAATAATACAATACAGCATAATTAACTATCATCACCCTGCTGTGTAGCAGATCTCATATATCTATTTCTGCTGTTTGTAATTATGTATCCTTTGACCAACTAACATCTCCTCACCTCCTACTTCCCCTTAACCAGTCAGCCTCTAGTAACCACCATTCTTCTATGAGATCATGTGTGTAAATATCTTAAATTTCAATAAAATGTTAGGGAAGTAAATATATGTTTCTTATAGAGAAAAGACTAACACATAATCAGATGTAATGAAAAGGAAAATTTTAACTTTCTTATATTACAAATCCCACAAAGCTTTGAGGGAGAAGTTAATAGAAATACCTAACCATTGAATTAATTTCCTCTATACTCTTGAAGTTATTCTAAGACAGTATCTTGGGTAAGGTTCCCTGGACCAGATCCTGAGATAAGGATCCTTATGCAAAAGTAGTTTTTTGAGGCAGTTGTATGAGTCTGCTAGGGCTGCCATTTTAAAAAATACTACAGATGGTGGCTTAAACAATAGAAGTTTTCATTTTCTCACATTTGTTCAGTCTGGACATCCAATATCAAAGTGTCAGCAGGTTTGCTTTCTTTTAAGGCCTCTCTCCTTACCTTAGAGTTGGCCACCTTCTTTCTGGGTCCTCATATGATCTTTTCTCAGTGTATGTGAATTCCTGAGTTCTCTCTTTTTATTTTTTTTTTATTTTTTTTTTTTGTGGGTACCAGGGGGTCGACCTCAGGACCTCGTGCGCCAACAGGCACCCATGCCACTGAGCGATATCACCGGCCCCTTTTTCGTATGTGGGATCCGGGAGTCGAACTCGGGCCTTCGCGCTTGCAAGGCAGGCGCTTATGCCGCTGAGCCATCTCACCGGCCCCTCTCTCTTTTTATCTAGCTATCCTCTTGTTAAAATGACACCCAAAAACTTGGATTAGGGTCTACCTTACCAACCTTATTTTTAACTTACTCCTCCCTCTTAGAGGCCCTATGTCCAAATACAGTCACTGAGGTACTAGGAGTTACAGCTTCCATATATGAATTTAAGGGGACATAATTAGACCATAACAGGAGGGGTCTCCAGAGAGACACGTAAAAAAGTGAGGAAAACAGAAGTAGAGGAATGATTCCTGATTTCACAAAGTGTTCTGGAATGTGTGCAGCATCAGTGTTCTACCTTCATGCAAGAAGACTGAGGTTTTTCTGGGCTTTCCTCCTTAGCTATAGACACATAATCTCCCAGGCATTTCTTACCAAAGTTCTTCCTGTGGACCAAGGGCAATTCCTCAGAAAAGGATAAGCTCTGAGTCGCATTATGGTTTACAGTATCTTGAATGTCCCCATAAGGCCCATGTGTTGAAGGGTTTGATCCCAACCTCATGGAGCTATTAGGAGGTAGTGGAACCTTTCAAGGGGGGTATTCTGGGAGGTAGTTAAGGACATGCCCTTTATCAGGATCCTAGCCCATTCCTGTCTCTGCATCCTGGCCACTGTGAGAAGAACAAACCTCTTCTACCATATGATCCTGCTACGATTTACTGTGTCACCACAGGCTCAAAGCAACAGGGCCAAGCAACTATGTACTGAAACCTCTGAAACTATGAGCCAAAATAAACCCCAGGCATTTTGTCACAGTAACAGAAAGCTTACTAACACAAACTGCTAGCAGCCAGCACTCCCAACAGCTAAAGAACCAATGTGCCAGCTGGGTGAGAGGGATCTGGGCAGGAAACCAACAATGTCTATTTCAGACAGGTAACCAACGTAAACTCCTAATGAAAAGAACTTCACTTCTGCCTAATCAATCATAGCAATTCGTCAGCATATTTAGATGCATGGAAACCTTACCACCCACCTTCCTGGGTTAAAATTTTCCATTGTAAAAGTTGTCAGAATCAAGATACAATAATTTGTGTCAACCCTAACAAAAATAAATAAGACCAAGAAGCTATAAAGGAAGTGTTCTTGTGTGTTATTGCCTGAGCATAATTACCACAAAAGATTACCAGAACCACAAGCTTGTACAGCGACCATCATAAACTCACACAAAAAGTACTTCTACAAGGACATCTACCAAGCAACTTTCTGTTCTACCCAGCATTGAATTCATCCCTTGTTATTAATCACTGTGAACAGAGAATATTATTTCAAAATACTGTATCTGATAAAAATCCTCCTGATTTTTTGCTTTTAAAAACTTGCCTTGCCACCAGAAAAGGGAAGAATGGGGATAGGGAAGAGGGGGAAAGGAATGTAAAAAGAATTAAGATGTGTCATGTACATGCTCCAACTCCCCATGATGAATGTACTAATTATGTACTGAAAACATGTACTAATAAAAATACAAAAATTTTTAAAAGCTCAGTACTATATCAAGAGAGTACTGAGAAATTTATTAAACTTCAAAAAAAAAAAAAACTTCCCTTTCTTCAACTTCTAAATAGGCCCATAGTTTACTGTTGAATGTGTATTCCCATCACACAAGCTATTCTCAAATAAAACCTGGTTTTGCTTCAATTTTAACCTCTTTGTGTTTCTATTTAACAACAACATCCGCCACAAATTCAATGTTTGGGGTAAACCATTGTGAGCACACACAGAGCCACAGAATTGCTTATGAGACTGAAATCCATTTGTGACTCTAAAGATCTTTAAGGCCCAGGATGGTGCCTTATTTATTTGTGGGTCCCTAGCAACTGAGGCAATGGTTAGAACACAGCAGGTGTTTGACAAATGTACTAATCAGTTAGATGCTTAAGAAATTCTCAAGTAATATGACCAGGTCATCCCATTTTCTCCAGGACTTTCCTTTTTTTTTTTTTTTTTTTTTTTGTGGGTACCAGGAGTCGAACTCAGGATCTCGCATTTGCCAGGCAGGCACTTATGCTTCTGAGCTATCTCACCGGCCCAGCACTTTCCATTTTTAAAACTAAGTCCCACACCCCAGGTATCCCCTCAGTCCCAGCCAAACCAGGGCAACTAGTCACCATGTGATTGGGTCATTTTCCCTGCCTCTGCATCACGGCTGTGTTCAACACAATCCAATCAATGATCCCTTCCTCTTCCCTAATGTCTCCTAAGAGTTACATTCATAAGAACACCCTCAAAATATAGATGGAAAGGGAGAGAGATTTTAATCATTTTTACTTTTCTTACTAGAAATATCACCACAAACACTGCCCAAAACTTTGGCACAGCAAATATTAACCTGCTGTCCCTCCATTCATCCTTTTTTCTCAGCCATAAAGTGCCTAGTGTTCTTGGGGGAATCCCTAGATGCCCTCAGAACCCACTTCAGTCTTAGACAGAATGTATTCTATATCAAAATGTATCAGTCCTGCATCACATGCAGCAGCTAGATAGGAACAACTTAATTATTAAAATAACAATTTCAGGGCCGGTGAGATAGCTCAGCAGCATAAGCGCCTGCCTGGCAAGTGCAAGGTCCTGAGTTCAACTCCCGGTACCCACATAAAAAGGAAAAAAGGGCTGGTGATATCACTCAGCAGCATAAGTGCCTGCTGGCAAGTGTGAGGTCCTGAGTTTGACCCCCGGTACCCACATAAACAACAACAACAAAAAAAATAACAATTTCACCTAGTTGGAAAAATAAAAACTTAAAGCACTGGGGTATGTTTTTGTCCCCTCTTAGACCTTCAAACCATGCTCTACTAGCAGGGACTCGGAGTAGATAGCAGTATTAACACATGCAAACAAGTTTCAGGAATCCATAAATTGAATAGTGAGATGAGAATTACTGGCTCTGATAACCAAAGAGTCAGGGCCAGTTCAAGGCATCCACAAAACCAATGGGCTGCCCTTCTGTTCTTCCCAAATCTGCTTTCTTCTGCATCACTGTCTTTCACTTTCAGACAAATTCTTCATGCATGGAAATGTCACCAACAGGGCCAGGCTGTCAGCATCCTTCCCACTCACACTGCCACAGGACTGGAGACAACTTTCCTTCTAGAATTCATACCAAACTCTCTCACAGGGACTCAGGTTGTGCCCAGCAAGATATAGGGGCTTGTGTTCCCTGAACCAGGTGTCCTCGCTGATGACAATGATGCCCTATGATTGGTCAGGCCAAGGACACATGTCTCCCCTGGGGCTGAAGAAGGGAAGGGGAGAAGAGGGGAAGAGCTAGGTATGGGGCTGTCAGTCACTAGTGGCTAAAATCCCACCAGTCTACCTTCGTCCTGTTTTAGTCCATTTTCTATTGTTATGATAGAACACCACAGACTTCATAAACTAGAAGCAATAGAAATGTATTTGGTTCATGATTCTGAAGACTAATTACCTCTTAAAAGTCTCACCTCTTAATATCACATTGGCAATTAAATTTCAACAAGAGTTTTGGAGAGAACACTCAAACCATAGCAACTCTTCACCTACCTATGGGAATTTGCTTGTCATCCTTAATCCATCATAAAATTCTCTGGCTAAGGGCCGGTGAGATGGCTCAGCAGCTTAAGCGCCTGCCCGGCAAGCGCGAGGGCCTGAGTTCGACTCCTGGAACCCACATACGAAAAAGGGGCCGGTGATATCGCTCAGCGGCACGGGCGCCTGCTGGCGCACGAGGTCCTGAGGTCGGCCCCCGGTACCCACACAAAAAAAATTATCTGGCTAAAGCCCTATAGCCTTATTTAGAGTCTTCTTGGAGGAAAGGATAAAAATATGCTATTAGAAAATAATACCTGTCTGTGAAGAATAAAAAGACCAAATATGCACCATAGTTTAGGTATCATGCTGCAAACATGGGAGGATGTTTCCTAAAAGGGGGAAGTTTTGCGGGAGCAGCTGGGAAAAGTTTACAGGTGTTTTGGCAAAGTTTCCCAGGTGGATGCCAGAAAGACCTGTCTCCACCCAGCTGCATTCTCCATTTACTCAGAGTGCTGGGTACCAACTTCATTCTCTAATTGCCTGTAGTTAGTCATTATGTCTCAGCTGCAAGACTCGGGAATGCCAAGAAATCAGTATACCCAAAGGCCTTTTATGTCTTAAATACTTGTACCAAAAAAAGAAATTTCCCAAGGAAAGTTACCACTTAGATGTATGTGAACTAAAGTGCTTTGGTTTGGAAACATTTCAGGAGGCAACCCAACTTTGAAATCTCCAAGGTTCACAGAAGAAACGATAGCAGCATACATAGAAATGCAATTTTACAATCTTTGCACTTATTCTCATGCATGACCCAGACTACAAAGTGTTAGTCAAACCAGTTAAGGGAATTGAGTTCAATTCAATGAACATTAATGAGCTCTGTTTCAGTGAGAATGCTTTCAGCTGCAAATAACAGCCAAAAGAGCCAACTGAAATTGGCTTTAAATAATAGGAACTAATTACCACACATAACAAGAGGTTGAAGAAAGGCAGGTACAGAAGTTGGTTAATCTATGGGTTAAATAATGCCAGAAATATTAGTTGGCTCTTTTGAGATTCCAACAGAGATATCATTATGATTTCAACATGACTCCCACTACTTCAGACGTAACATCTTCCCTGAACAATGTCCAAGTGTAGCAAGGAAGGCAGACTTTCTCCATGTCCTTCTCTTTTTCTAGTATGTAAAGACTTTTTCACAATTTTTAAAAAAAGTATAGACTTTTTGTGGCTGTAGAAAATCTCTATAGACATTCTCTTATATCTCTTTGGAGAAAATGGGGTTGTGTGGCTATTCCTAAACCAACAAGACAAAAACGATGAATAAGATATTCATAAAAGCTTTAGACTCATCAAGATTCATTCCTTCAATACAGGCCACCCTTCCTGAGCACCTTGCCTCCTTAAATAATTTAGGGATTTGCTGGTTAAAAAAAAAAAGAGGGGTAAAGAAGATTAAGCAGACAACAATGACTTCCCCTAAACGTCTCACTTTGTGCTCTGCACTAGATGTACAAAGACGGATAAATCACAGCCCCAATTTTCAAGGAACACACAAGTATACAAGCAGAACAGGCATCCACAGACAATTTTGATTATTTATTGCCCTGCTTAATTCTAAAACAGATTTGAAGAGGTAAAAACTGTGCCAGGTTTCATGTTCTAAAAATGACTACAACAGAACCTTCCATCCTACACAGTCTCCTACAATGACTTTAACATTCCGCCCAATGAGAGAAAGAGTCTGTATTCCTTCCCTCAAAATATGGTCACCTTGTGCCTGTGGCTGATGTGACATCAAGTGGCTTTTAAGGCTCAATCTTAAAATTTGATACAAGTGTCACCTGGTTATTTTTTGATACTCCCTCTCTGAACACAACTACCATGCTGTGAGGAAGCCCACACGTCCCTGTGGAGAATTTGGGAGTCCAGTGAGTGAACTCTGTACAACTTTCCCCTACAATGAGCCATGGGGAAGAGAGATGGGCTGACCTACTGGCCCCTGGACAAATTATAATTCTGTGACCAAAATGATCATTGTTCCTGTGAGCCACTTAATTTTGAGGTAATCTGTTAGATAACAACATGTAAGTGGGACAGAGCTAACTTTAGAACTAGAGATAAGTAAGTTTTGAAAATAATATAAATTACCTACTGTGGTAATATAAATTACCACAGATGAAGGAAAATAAGTGTTTTCTGGGGGAAAGTGAAAGGACAATTACAGTGGAATTAATCTCAAAGGCTTTAGGGCTGGGTGTCAGAGGTGAAGAGATTATAGAAGATGGACAATAGAAATGTAAACAAAATGAACACGTCTTGTGGTTTGAAAAACATGGATTGAATGATAGAAATTTATTGACTTTGCCTCCTATGGTCAACTTTCTTGGTACTCACCAAGATTTCTGGTTGTCTCCTTCCAGACACATACCTGCTTAGTTAGGTATGTGCATGTGACTTGCTTGGGCCAAGTAATGTCGTAGAATGTGTCATTAGTCTCTTTTGGTGAAGTGTTTCATAGTCTCTACACGATTAGCCATTCTCTTGTCTTTAATCCTGAGGCCTCATGTTGAAAGGAGGATTTTGCAGAATGGTGTAGTTTCTGTCAGCCTGAGTCACTGACTTTTTATAAAATGTTGTCTTGATCCAGTTTTGAGGCTTTGGCAAGAGAAGTCACTCAGTTCTCTTTAAGCAGTCAATTAATTCCAACACACAATTAACTCCCTATCTGGCTCTCACACTTCAGGCACATTGCCCTAATTGTCCCAGGGTCATGTACCAGGTAATCAAAAGCAGCCGCTAGGCCCTACTCCCATTACCCAATCCCAAACCTATTTGCCCTGCCTTACCCTCCCCTCCCCACAGAAATCCTCATGAAGGTATTTGCCCACAGTTCTCCCTCACCTTATGCCTTGTTACTGACCGAGGTCCTGCCTGAGTGGTTCTACATGGGGTGCCGTTCCCCTCAGGGAGCTGTATCACCAAACAATAAAATTCCTTTTGGTTTCTCCCTCTTCAGCATCT
Organism: Erethizon dorsatum; assembly: GCA_028451465.1. NCBI lineage: Eukaryota > Metazoa > Chordata > Mammalia > Rodentia > Erethizontidae > Erethizon > Erethizon dorsatum. The sequence continues at coordinate 58,582,637 of CM051825.1, read as the reverse complement.
CTTCTCACCAAAGGTCACCCAAAGTAATACAATTACAGCAATAAGGTACCATATGAGCACAGGTTTCCCGCTGTGCTGCATAAGATACGTAGCTGGTCAATAACTTCACTTCAAGCCCCTGAGATTGTTGATCACTGTAGCACAATCCAACACTTCCTAATTAAGAATGGCCCGGTCTCTATTTCCCTTCCTCCTGTGAGAGCAAGCACCTCTCTCTAGCCCTCATGTGGTTCAGGTATGTTGACTCTACTGTCTTCTCCACGATTAAACATGTCACCCAATCCTAGACAGTCAACATTACTCATCTACCCTCAAAAATACCCCAGATCTTATCCCTTCTCTCCCCTTTCATCATCTCTTTCATGCCAACATCATTTCATTCCCCCTGACTGCACTTGCCTCTTACCTGGCTTCCCTAGTCTCTTCCACAGTCTATTTTCAACAGAGTACTGTAGTCAAAGGAATCTGTTTGAAACATAATCTACTTATTTGTTTCCTCAAAACCCTCCTAAGACTATTCATCTTGCTTGATAAAAGTCAGAGTCCTTACAGTGGCCAGTGAGGTCCTCTCTGGTTGATGCCATGCTGTTCCTCTGTCCTTCCCTCCTTCCTCCCTGGCTCACTTCACTTCAGTAACAATGGCTAGCTTTGTCCCTTTCTGCTGCTATAACAAAATACCTGAGCCAGGTATGGTGGTGCATGCCTGTAATCCCAACACTTGGGAGGCTGAGGCAGGAGGATCGCTGTGAGTTCGAGCCCAGCCTGGGCTACAAATTGAGTTCAAGGCCATCCTGAACTGCATAGCAAAACCCTGTCTCAAAATGACAAAAAAAAAAAAAAAAAAAAAAAACCCTGAGACTCTGTAATTTGTAAACAACAAAAATTTATTTTTCACAGGCGCGGAGGCTGAGAAGTCCAAGATCAAAGCACCAGCAGGTTTTGTGTCTGGCGAAGGCCCATTCCACATAGATTGTGCTGTGTAAGTATCTTCATGTGGTGGAAGGGAGAGAAGGGCTACAGGGGATTAATGCTGTGTCCTCAAATGGCAGAAGACTAAAGGGCAAAGAGGACCAAGCTAGTTCCCTCCAGCCCTTTTTATTTATATTAGTACATATTTGTGGTACATAATGAAAGCATTCATTGTGGGTAGTTGGTACTTGTACATGACACATCTTAATTGTTTTTATTTTCCCTTCCTCTGTCCTCCTTCACCCCTCCCTCCATCTCTTGGTCTTCTTCCCATTTGCAATATATCTACCCCCCTGTTTCCTATTGTCTATCTTTTATTTTGCTCTTTACTTTACTTACACTTTGGGTTTCTCATATAAGAGAAACCACACAATATTTAAGCTTATGTGTCTGATTTATTTCACTTAAAATTATGAAATCAAAGTGGATCCATTTTCATAAAAACGATACAAACTTATCCTTCTTTATAGCAGAGTATTATTCCATTGTGTCCAAATACCACATTTTCTTTCTCCATTCATTTGCTGATGGATATACAGGTAGATTCCAAGATTTAGCTTTTATGAATTGTGGTGCTACAAACATGGGTATGCATGCATCACTGTAATATGATGTCTTTAACTCTTTAGGGGAAATACCTAGTAGGGGAAAACCTGGGTCAAATGGAATTTCTAGTTTTCATGTTTTGGAGAAGCTCCATATTGATTTCCAGAGTGGTTGTACTAGTTTACATTCCCATCAATAATGTAGAAGTGTTCCTTTTCCCCCCATAGCCTTACCAGCATTAGTATTTGATTTGTTGATGATATCCATTCCAGCTCATTTTATAAAACCCTAACACATTCATTAAGGTGGAGTCTTCATGGCTTAATCACTTCCCAAAATAGCCCATCTCTTAATACCAGCACAATGGGGTTTAAGGGTTCTACACATAAATTTGAGGGAAATTTCAGACTGTAACACTGACCCCCTTGCTTTTCCACTAATGTCCTGAGCTTACTCTGTTTGTACTAGCCATTTCTACTGCCTGAAACTCTCTTCTCCCACACCTATTTAACTCAATCCTCTCAAAGTTTTCTGTAATACCCAAGGTAAAATTGCAACATGCAACTTCCAGTATTCCTTATACTTACTTTATTATTGACCACAGCACCATCTAAAATGCTATATGTTTTATTTGTCCAGCTTTTGTAAAATATAAATTCCAAGAGAGCAGAGACTTTCATGTGTTTTATAAACTACCATATTCCCAGAGTTAAGAATAGTGTTTGGCACATAATCATAGTAGTTATCATAAATATTTGTGGAATGAATGAATCAAATCCATCTCCATAGTTGTAGTTGTTAGATAAGACTGCACTAATAAGCTAAAAGAGACCAAGACATAATTTTAGAGACTTTGGTTGGAATTACAATACTGGAAAACTGTGACAGAGACTGACAGCTGGCAATCCAAAATCCATGCTCCTATGCCCATTATTCGGAATTGTAGTAAGGAAGCTTAATTACTTAGCCAGGGGCTACATTTTCCAGCCCTCCTTTTATCCAGATTTGGTCTATGGCCAGTTCTCACAGAAATGAGGTAAGGAAGGTAGAGAGTAAATATTGTTTTCAAAATGAATGAGGTTTTTCCATATTTACTTTCCCTACTTGCTGAGCCCTAGAGAATGATGGAGCTCTGAATCACTCCAAAGAGGAAAGCCACTCCTAACAGGGAACACCTGCATCAAGTTGTCATGTGAAAGAAAAATAAATCATATTGTGCTCAGATGATTGATTTTAGGGGCTGCTTGTCACAGCAGCTAGCATTATGCTAACTAATCCAAAGAAGTGTTGATGACTCCTGCTGCTGAGAGGACAAGTTCCAAGCCTGGAGGTACTGAGGGCTACCACACAGAAGTCCACTGGAACTCACTGATGACAGAGGAAAGCAGATCGAGGGGAACACAAGGTTCACAATGACATGAGCCTCTGAATGAACTTGATTCTACCAACGATCTCTTCCCACTTTTTGAACCAATAAATAATTTCTTTTTGCTTAAACAGAATGAGTTTGTGAGAGTTTTCTGTCACTAATAATAAGAAAGGTCTGACTGTTAGCAGATAGATAGAGAAATGGAAGGGAAAGATCATGGCAGATCTTGACCACCCAAGAACTTTGGAACTGAACAATGGCCTTAGTAAAAAGGGCACAAAAACAACACCTGATAAAATGAAACTCTTATCATCTAGTGAGTAACAACCGACATTTTTTTTCCAAAGGTGTTCTTTTCCATATCACAATTCAAATTTGTTTCTTACCTACTGGGAGCCATCTGTTCTTTCTCCCTGTGCTTTTCTTTTTTTTTTTTTTTTTTTTTTTTTTTTTTTTTTTTTTTTTTTTTTTTTGTGGGTACCGGGGGGACGACCTCAGGACTTCGCACGCCAGCAGGCGCCCGTGTCACTGAGCGATATCACCGGCCCCTTTTTCGTATGTGGGATCCGGGAGTCGAACTCGGGCCCTCGCGCTTGCCGGGCAGGCGCTTAAGCCACTGAGCCATCTCACCGGCCCTCTCCCTGTGCTTTTCTAGCCCTATCCTGTAGTTCTACAATGTTCCTTTATGATTGTGACATTTTAAACTTAATGGGGCTCTTGAATATTTTGACAGCATTACTGAATAGCAAGTATTCTCCCCACACTCAATACTGATGCTTCAGGCCAAGCATCTTCCTGACAGCTGCTGGGGACAGAATATTCCAACCAGCTGGAGATCATATTACAGCTAGTCAATTCCTAGATTATTAAAACTGATGAAGTTTACTTCCTCTGTGATGTTGGTTATGATTCTTAACCTCTATGTGTTTCAATGTCCTCATTAATAAAATTAATATATTAAAAGGATTGTTGAAAACAGTATATGGTATGCTACATGCAAAGCACATAGAAATGTGCCTCTTACATAGTAATCAAAATAAATGTTAGTTACAGTTTTTCATTGTTCTATTCATAATCATATATTTTATCATTATTATTACTAATTGAATATGTATTATAACCCTAGTGTTATGGTTTATGTTTAGATGTCCCCCAAAGCCTCATACAATCATAGAGCTTTTTCAGATGTGGTTGAACCTAGAGTTTGTGTTGCTGGGATTAAGGGTATATAATTGGTAAATCAGTCCACTGATTGGTTTGGCATAGTTCTGGTTAGGATTAAGGGTGTCAGTGCTCCACCCACCCTAGGGCAGGTAGCCTGCTGTCTTGGTTACTTTTCTGTCATTGCTGAGACAAAATACATGAAACCTAAAGATAAAGGGGGAAAGGTTTATTTGGCTCACAGTTTGTAGAGGTTTCAGTCCATAATTGGCTGGTTCCAAGGCACTGTGGTTTGGCAGAGGGCCATCACAGAGGAGAACAGTTCATGGCAGGCAGAAAGTAGCAAAGCAACAAGAGAAGATGACAAGATTCTTTCTGTCCCTTATATGGTATGCAGGCAACCTGCCCTAGGATGGGTGTAGCACTCACAACCTTAATCCCAGCATTGGACCATGAATAAATCACAAACTCTAGATTCAGCCACCTCTGAAAAGCCTGCCCCCCATGACTGCATGAGGCTTTGTGGGGGACATCTAGACAAAAACTATAACACCTGCATACAATGTAAGGGACAGAGTCTTGTCTTCCTCCCTCTCTGTACGGCTCCATTTGGACATGACTCTCCCAGTACCCAAACTGTCTGCCAGCAGAGGCATTGTTCTCAGCTCAACATTGGTACCCTTGGCAAACACAGGATGTCATAAAAGAGATAAGATGGAACATGGAATGTTCCTAACACCCAGACATCTGAAGACATCCAAACATCCCCACTGAGACTTGAGACATCCAGAGAACTTTGACCACTGGTCAAGATCTTCCTGCCTTTTTCTTTTTGCTGCATACTGATGGCCTTTTCACCCTGTCTGCCTGCACCCAGGCACAATAAATACCATGTCATGTTGCCTTTACACAAGCCCAGTGGTCTCAGCTGGTCTTGCCTCATGCCATTCCTTACATTCTTTTATTGCTTTGCTACCTTCTGGCTGCTGTGAACTGGTTCCCCCTTGTTGCTTTTGCTGTCTTCTGCCACCATGAATGGTTGTCCCTCTGCCATGTGCCACCTTGCCTTGGAGCCAGCCAATTATGGCCTGAAACTTCTACAAACTGTGAGCTAAATAAACCTTTCCTCTTTTAACTTTGGGTGCTAGGTATTTTGTCTCAGCAATGAGAGAAAAGAGGCTAAGACACCTAGGCTCTGGCTGTGTTTCAGGTAATTTACATCAGTGAAGAGATAGATATGTTTCTGACCTTTATGAAAGCTACAATGTAATGAAGGAAAAGTGCAAAAAAAATTAAGACAATTCCTGAATCATATCATGAATAAATGGTACTATGGAGCCTACAAAGAGTATAGCTGATAATTTCAGTAGTATGCTCACATTTCCTCAGTCCGCCCAGAAGTCAGATGTAGCCTAGCAGTTGTACAAATGTGTTGCCATATAAGGGATAATCAGATTTTGCTAAACTTCCTCATACTTTCTTTAAATCTTAGTGATGTTTTCACTTTGAGTCATGTATAGCAACTAAAGTGAGGAATGGTATAATTTTTTCAGAGCTTAAGATTTCTGAGTCCTAAAAAGCAGAAAGAGAGGGTGAGTCCTCTTTTAATAAGCACTAGTCCAAATTATTTTACTGTAATGAAAATTGCTTGAAATAACAGGTTTCTTAGTGGATATTCAAAGTCTTAATAAACACAGATTATTCTAGTGATACATTAAAGTGGAAGCTTGCTGAACTCTTCAGCACACAAGAGTGCAGCTGAAACATAAGAAAAATGCAAAATTATACTAAGGATCTCTCCCTAGGCCCTGCCATGTCTTTTAATGTTCTAGGCATAAGTGGGTATTTATTCCTTTCATGAGAAAGACTGGGAAAGTGCAGTGCATGAGAGGACTGGGTAAAAGCAAAAATTGTTCCTTAAAAATTACTTTACAGTTTATAATATCAGATTCAAGGAATGCAACATTCTTATCTTTGTTTCCTATGACACAATCCAATTCAACTATCATTAAGGTTTAACTGGAAATTCAATACATTTTGCAAATTTCCAGTTTATATCCTGCCATGTCAAGCCAGTAATGAGCTGCAGCTGATACACCGGTTGTCTTACAAAGATACTTATTTCAAAAGCAGTGATATTCCCTAGCCCAGGCCCAGTAGAATAAATCTCACAGACAGCTATGGTCCTATCGGCATGACGGTTTTCTCCTGGTACTATGGTGCTTCAGGAGAAGAACCCTCAGTCTAGAGAAACTGAGGTGTAATTATTGGTTCCTTCCCAAGAAAGGCATGACTTTTTGTGTCACATGTTAGAAACAAATACATAAAACATATGATTTTAGTATAAGAAATGGGAACCTGCTGGGGGAGGGACAGGGCCAGAGTCCAGGTAAGGTCTCTAGGAAATGAGCCACATTTTAGAAAAATAAAAGAGATGATGTCCACATTCCCCACTCTATTACAATCTCCTGTACCCCAGACTGCAGTGACTCACTGCACATCAAACATGCCAGGCTTTTCTTTGTTCACGCTTCTCCTACCACCCAGAATGCCCTCCTATCATATCTTCTTGAAAATTCCAAACTGCTGACTGTAGGGATCTGGATAAGTCCTTTTCTCTCTAATGGGAGTGACTATAGTAATTAATCAATGGGCTTAATACAAGAATTAAATACAATATTATATTTATATACCTGTCACAGGCTGGGGGTGTAGGCCAACGGTATAGTGCATATGCAAGACCTGAGTTGATTCTCCAGTACTGCAAAAATAAGTATATAAATAATCACATTGCCTAGAATATATATTCTCAACAAATGTTTTGTTAATAATAATAAACACAATGAAAACATGTAGATAACTTACCATATGACCAGCACTGTTCAAACAGCTTTGCATTATTACTTGACTGATTCCTCACAACTCTAGTTTGAGGTTTACACTATTATGCAAGTGAGGAAACTAAAATACAGAGTTGAATTAATCCACCAAAAGTCACACAGCTAGAAGGTGATGGAGCTGAGTTCTCTGACCTAAAATATCAGGAACTAATAAGAATGCTGATGAACAGCAAACTGGCAGGTGGCACTCTGCTGAGAGTGGCTTACAACTCAAACAACCGAAAGAGATTTGGTAAAGCACAGCACCAAGATTCCTAAATAGATAAGACGATACTGACTAAGGTATAAAGACCTGCACTTACACTCAGAAAATCAGCAAAACTGTAATGTTTCTGCTCTTCTTTGGATCATTATTTTAGCTGAGTTGATGTGTGCTTGTGTTCTGTTTCTAAGCAGACTGTCATTTTTAGAAATAGACAAAGTACAAATTAAAAATAAATACCTATGTACATATTGGATGAGAACCACCTGGTTTAATAGCAGCTTACAAGAAATGGATGTGAGGGTTTTAGTTGACTGCAATATTATTTTGAATCAGTGCTGTGAGGCAGCATTCAAAGAATGATTCTGATCATAAAGTCACATTAACAGAATATGAGTATCCTAAACAAGAAAGGTGAAGGTCTTTCTTCACCTTGACCCAATCTCAAGTGTTGGGTTCTATACCCGGCCTTTGAGCAAGGATGCTGGGAAACTGAAATGTGTTCCAAAGCAGGCAACACTTGTGGAAAACAGTCTTAAACCCTTATCATTTGAAGATGGGTTAAATTTAGAGAACAGGAGAGTTGGAAGGAATATTAACTACAGAAAAATAAAATAAGCAGTAGGTTTTCTCTAAAGGCTCCAGGAGACAGAGCTCAAGGGTGGAAGATGAAAGAAAGGTTATTCTAGCCCAACATGAAGAAAAGTTTTCTAATAAAAATGAAATGGACTAAGAATAAATGGTCAGACTCTGGAAACAAGGTCATAAATTGTCATGAATGGTTAGAGCACATAAAACTTCTTAATATGGTATGCAAGGCCCTGTGTCTGCTCCCTACTTTAGTGTCCAGAATCTGTGTGTTTCCAGGCACTTTATTGTCTCTGCATTCCCGCCCCCCTGCTCATTCTCAGTTCTTTACATATGAACAGATTTTTCCCGTCACAGGCCATTTGCACATGATTTCCCTCTGCCTAGATTATGTTTCCATTCTCTCATCACCTTGTTAACTCTTCCTCCAGCAGATCTCATATTAAGAGTTACTTCCTCTAAAGATTTCTCCAACACCCTGGATTAAGTCAGTCCCCATTTGGGGTTTCCTACCTCACTCCGCATCTCATTATTATACTTTTGTATGTTTTCTATAATTTTTTGTATATTACATGCAGAGACACACACATGCAACTATGAACTCCATGAAAACATCCCATCTTGTATTGTTCACTGATATATTCCCAGAACATTGTACCTAGTATGCTTTTAATACATATTTGTTAAGTGGCTTAATTAATGGATGGATGAATAAATAGATAGATAGATAGATAGATAGATAGATAGATAGATAGATAGATAATAGATAGACAAAATATGGATGATATATATTACATATATATATTCCATTTAAGTGAGAATGGGTTACATAAAACCTTATAAGTTTCTCATCAAAATATAACAAACATACAAAGAAGTACACAAATGCAATAAATAAATATTCATGACCTGTCAAAATCTAAAATAATATGTGTTGCTTCACTTTTATTCATTCTTGATCCAATCTAGTTTCAAGGTATCTGGAAACATAAAGAGTCCAAAAAATTCATAATTTTTCTGCTTGACTTCTCACTCTATTCCCATGTGAGTTGGCTCCACTGATCCTTTGAGCCACCATTATAGTTGTCACTGGTGTTCATAGTTCTTGAGGCCAAAGATGGTGGTCTAATGTTGAAAATCTGCCTTTACCTAGAGATCACACTACTTTTTATGTAAAATAAGGAAGGCCTCTCTCCCTGCAATAGTGTATCCTCCATTTGCAGGTTCCAAAGCAAAAATGCTCACAGTTCTAAGTATTAGTTTAGTGAAATAGCACCATCAAGTCAGAGCTCATAGACTCCAAAAATAACAACAAAAAGGTGGAGAAACTGGTTGTTATGGCTTATATCTAGATGTCCCCTCAAAGCCTCATGCACTCACAGGTGGGTCTTTGGGGAGATGAATGGATCACAGATGTGTGATACTCATCAATGAATTTGTCCACTGATGAGTTTATAGCTAAATGTGATGTTGGGAGGTGAAGCCGGTCAGAGGAGGTATGTTACTAGGGGCGTGGGCTAGAAAGATATATCTCCCTCTTTCCTCTCGTAATCTTTCTCTGCTTCTTGCCTGCCATGCCATGAGCTCCTTCTCCTCTGCCATAGCCCTCTACCATGCTGCCCTGCCTTGGAGCCAGCTGACAATGGGCTGAAACCTCTACAAACTGAGCCAAAATAAACCTTTCCTCCTTAGAGTTGTGGGTGTCAGGTATTCTGTCTCAGTGATGAGAAAATAATGAAGACACTGGTCTCACAAGCTTATTCAAGCATAAAAATCAAAAATTGCAGGCCAACTCACTTTCCAACAACCAAGGCTGTATCATTCTACGTCTTTCTACCTAGAAATTTCTTTCCTCCATATCAGTATTTGTCTTTTAAGCTCTTTGGCGTCTTCTAAAAATATATTTCTATAGGGCAGTGATGGCAAAACTTTTAGAGACTGAGTGCTCAAACAGCAACCCCAAAATTATTTATCACAAAGTGCCAACGCTGAAGTTAAACCTGAATACTGAGGTTTTAGTTTACAGAAAACAACTCATACACTTGCCCACATGCTGACAGAGAGGCTCTGCCTGCCCACTGCAACATGCATGTCATAAGTTCGCCACCACTGCTATAGGGGCTCCCCCACCAGTTCAGCTGGCATGTCCAGAAATTCCCAAACCTGAGCAGTAACAAAGCTGAGTTATAGAAGCTAGAACTTCCCCCTACAGAGGCATCAACTAACTGTCCAACTTTGAAACACCAAGGCAAAGAACACCTGACGTGGGTTCTGTCACAAGCACCACATAAAAAAAAAGTGATGTTGAAGAATTTGTACCATTTTACAAATCAATCTTGACTCCACTGTTCCATTCTTCTCCTGTCCTAAGTGGCGCTGTCTGTTTCTAAACCCAGAGGCAGAATGCAAGGCGAGGATTCCTTGATCCTGTTTGCCCCATTTCCATGCTTCCTCTTTTTTTTTTTTAATTTTTTATGTTATGGAAAAATGGTAAAACAAAATTTCATAACAAAATTATAGGAGAATAACAATAGTTAAAACATCACATAAATATATGAAAAGATGTTCAACTTCGCTGGTCATTCAAGAAATGCAAATTAAAACAACACTGAGATTCCATCTCACCCCAGAAAGAATGGCTATCATCAAGAAATCAACTAATAACAAATGCTGGAGGGGCTGTGGGGAAAAAGGAACCCTTCTCCACTGTTGGCGGGAGTGCAGACTGGTGTAACCACTGTGGAAAGCAGTGTGGAGATTCCTCAAAAAAATTGGAGGTCCCATTCCACCCAGCTATTCCCCTTCTGGGTATTTTCCCAAAAGAATTAAAAACATCACACCACAGCGATATATGTGCACCCATGTTTATAGCAGCAAAATTTGTAATACCTAAATTTTGGAAACAACCCAAATGCCCATCAACCAAGGAATGGATAAAAAAGGTGTGGTCTTTTTATATGGAGTACTACTCAGCCATAAAGAAGGATAAACTCAAGGCGTTTATAGGTAAATGAATGCAACTGGAGACAATACACATAAGTGAAATAAATCAGACTCACATGTGTAAACATCATATTGTCTCCCTTATCTGAGAAATTGAAAGAGTAAATAGAGTCTAAAATGTACAATAGATATTGTGAAATGGGAAGAAATTGTTCAAAAGGAAAAAGGAACTAGGATGGGTGAAAGGAAAATGGACAGTAGGGAAAAGGGAAAAAATGCAAGTCAGTTATACTATGATTATCTCTTAGTTCATTAAAAAGGAAGGTTTGTGCTAACACCAATTGGAGAAATTTTTATGCCCACATTTTGTACCTTGAGCAACTACTTTAAAGATAACAACATGCTTCCTCTTTTCCCTGTTGTGTTCTGCAAACCAGCATGGCCTGCAGTCTGTGCCTTGCAGGCTCTCGCTTGAGCTTGCTTCTCTCTGGGTTTGGCCGTGGAGGGGAGGAGTGGCAAGAGACTAAAAGTCAAACAGACAAAGAAGGCAGGGTGTTTCTCCTGAGCACTTCTGGCAGCAAAAGCATTTCTTTCATGCTTCCAGTTCACTTCAGGCAGGAATACTATAGCTCCAGCTCCCTCATGTAACCCAGATCCCTGGGCTCTAGCAGTACCCTTGCCTCCCTTTGCCTCTCCGGCCTTGTAGCAGTAGAGGCTTCCTACTCCTCTAATTTCTGGTTGCCTCCCTGTCCTCTGCATGGCACCTGAGCCCTTTTATCACCTTTGTATCCAACTGTCTCCATGAAAGATCTTCCAAGTACAGTAAAATATTCAGGTGATTTCTGTTTTCCAGCTAAATCATGACTATTACTCCCTAAGAAAAGGATTATCACACATGGTTAATGAGGCAATTGTTAACAATGAACTTTGACAACTTTATATTTTGTATCTGATTTAGCACATGAATATGGATCTCAAATAGTGAACATTCTTGGTCCCTGGGAGTTTTCAGGTGGGGGATGGGATATGCATTTTTTTGTTTTATTTTACCTAGATACTAAGATGCATCTTTTTTAAAATTGCTTTGCCTCCCCTGATCCAAATTTACTCTTGAGAGACACTGTAAGAGCTTCCTAATTTGTCTCTCTGATGCTACTCCTGGATCCTCAATAATTAATCTTTGACACAGCAGCCACAATGAGGCTTTTAAAAATGCAAATCTTGGCCAGTGAGTTGGCTCAGCGGCATGAGCGCCTGCCTGGCAAGCGTGAGGGCCCAAGTTCGACTCCCGGAACCCACATACGAAAAAAGGGCCAGTGATATTGCTCAGTGGCACGGGCGCCTGCTGGCGCGCGAGGTCCTGAGGTCGACCCCCGGTACCCACAAAAAAAAAAAATGCAAATCTTATCATGTCACTCACCATCTTAAAGCCTCGTAACGGATTGTCGTTGCACATGAAATAAAATCCGAACAGCCGGCCATGCTCTATGGTACTATGTCATTAGCTGCCTAATGATCTCTCTCTTCAAATCCCCTACCTCTGCCCCTCCCTGGCCCATTGGCTTCTATATGGTCATCAGGTCCCTACTACTTTGTGACTTAGGGACTTGATGAGGCTGTTCCCTCTGCTCCCTAAATTCCCCATAGCTGTCTCCTCTTGTTATTTAAGTCCACCTAAATTACCTCCCTACCTACAAGTCATTTCCTATCTTTTCAACCTAGTTTTATAGCACTACAAATCAGCAAGTTAGCTGCTGCATTTTGTGTGTTTGCTTATGCGAAAACATGACCACTGTTTATTCCTCTGCTGTATCTCCAACATTTGTTAAATTCAAGGCACAGAGATATTTGTTGAACAAATGAATGAATCCCCATTTCTCAGCTGAGGGAACTCACACCAACTTATGTTCAATGATATATGTAAGATCTCTCAAACTAAGATCTGCTACCATATTTTGCAGGGCCCTCTGCCATGGTGGTCCACACATATTTGGCTCCTATCTTAGATCCTCTAGTACTAAGAATTTACATAGACTGGACAGGAGATTGGCCCCTCCGAGGACTCTTCTGTAGCACATCTGCTAATAACATAATTGCCTCTAAGCATTCTGCATTCTCCATGAACTTTGGCCTTATGAAAACCAAGTAAATAAATAACCACTATTAATTCCACATTGATTTCTTTATGAATTTACTCATTGTTAAAATGTGATTTTCCCTGGTTATAAATTCTCATATAAATGAATATATGTTTGTGTATATATAAATGTTTAAATAATATCTCCTCCTCCCATTATTGTTTCACTTGCCCTTGACAATAGACTCTTGAACTTTTACCTGGCTGAATGATCAACCATGATGCTATGTTTTGTTCAAAGATGTTCCCTGAAGAACCCAGTAGTTCTTGTTATAATCTGACATTAAAAATAAATACCAAAGAATCACTCAGCATGCTCAGGGTTCCTGCCCACCTTAGCTGAGTTCCAAGGTCATGCCAAGAATCTAAAAGGTCTGAAAGACCTTCCAGCAAGTTCCTTAGGGTGGAAGGAACACTAAAAGAAGTCTACCACACAGAAGCCGATGGTCAGGGTAACAAAGAACAGTGCTGTCACATTGAATCTACCAAAGGCAGAGGGAAAGGGCTGGATGTGGACTTCAAGATCAAGTGCACTCATGAAACTGAACTCTGAAGACATTTCTCAAGCTAAGAGATGTCTAAGGTAATCATACTTCCCACAATGAAAATTAGGACATACAAGAATATGAGAAAATGTTTCTTTTGTATCGTTTTTGTTTGCTTGGGTGTATGTCTGTGTGTACATGTAGATGCACACGTGTGAAGTGATTCTATGTATATGAAGAAGCTGGTAAAATTCAGAATTAACCTCAATACTTAATTTTACAGGTTCTTGGGATGATTTGCTTTCAAGAAGATAAATGGAAAGAACACTCTAAAATAGTGTTATATCAAAAAATGTTGTCTATAAACATTTTTGTCCACTTTTAACTCAGTTCCTAAAAAAGACAGAAACGTTTTCATGGGCCAGAGATATAGCTCAGCAGCACAAGTGCCTGTCTGGCAAGCACAAAGTCCTGAGTTAGATTTCTGGTACCAGAAAAAAAAAAAGTTTTCATTTCTTGCAGAGAAACTTTCAGTGATTCATTATGTCAACAAACTGTGATGAAAAATCCTTAAGCAAAAATTCAGGATTCTCTGTCCTACATATCTAACTTTATTCCCTTTTATAAACTATATTAGCCAACATAGGCTAGACTAGTGATGGTGAACACTTTAGAGACCAAGTGCCCAAACTGCAACCCAAAACCCACTTATTTATCACAAAGGCCAACACTGCAATTAAACCTGAATACCAAGATTTAAGTTTAGAAAAAAACAACTCATACATTAACATCTTTTGCTTAAAACAAAAGCACTATGGCTTGCATGCCATAGGTTCACCACCACTGGATTAGATTTATGCTGCAGTAACAAATCTCCAAATTGTTCTCTTAATGTGGCAAAAGTATGTTTCTTGCTTATGTTTACTATTCATCAGAGATGTCCAGGGAGCTCTGTTGCATGTATTTACTTAGAGACTCAGGCCAACAAAGGTGCCATCATGTTGCAATGGCATATCTAGAACACAAAGCTCCCCACAAAGTCACCAATGCAGGGGGACAGAAGCTGGAAAATTATGGATTGTTTTTTTAATGCCTGAACCAGAAGTGATACATGTTTGTCCTGACGTAGTCTTGTGGCTTCACTTAACTGCACGGAGCAATGAGAAACAGAGAGGAGAAAGTGCAGTAATAGGAGAGCATTCCTGGCACTGCCACACAGCCCTCGAGAATACTTGACCACTTAGAAGCCACTAAGAATCAGACAGGGTAGGTTCTGTCCTAGCTCCTCTACTCAATGCCTTGTATGAGCTATGGCAATTTACTTAGATTCTGTTAATAATAAACATGTTTTATTAAGATTTTGTTAAAAGCAAGTGAGAGCTTCACATAAAGTACTCAGGATGCTATTTGATATAGAGCAAGTCCTTGTTTACAGTGATGAACATGGTGAGCAAAATGATGGTGACAATGATGGTGGTGTGATGGTGATGATATTTAATTCTGTAAGTACAGCCGCTTCAAGAACATACTGTCTTCTGCCATTCTCATGCTCCTATCCCTCGTGCTAACACAGTTTCTGACCTACATTAAATGCTCAAAAACATTAAATTAATGTTACCATAAAGAGACACCATGTCAATATTTTTTTTTATTATCCTCCCCCCTCTGTACTATAGCTACTTTTATGGCCGTTTCCCTCAACCAGCACGTCCTGCTCCCATCCATCTGCTTTTTCAATACTATTCATCCTTTAAGCCCACTCCTACCACAGAGCTTTGACAGGCCATGCCAGTCCTACTAGCAGCCATTTCTCTTTTCTCAGAATCTCTTCTTCTTTGTGTCAGTAATCACAGTGATTATTTAACTGTCTCACATTCAGCACCTTGATCCTCTAACAAGTCTGTCAGTCTCCTTAAATAAAAGCCACACGTTTTCATTCCCAGCAACAATTCATAATAAAGACATTAATAAATAATATTATTTTGGAGCATCTATAAGCCAATTATTGCACAATAGCATTTCTCAAACTTTGCGTGCCTCAGAGTCACCTTGAGGGCTTGCTAACACAGAGATACTGGGCTCCACCCCCAGACTTTCTGATTCAGTAAACCTGGAATGAAGGGAAATGAGAATTTACATTTCTGAAGGATTACCACATGATGTTGATGCTGCTGGTCCAGGGACCACACTTTGACAACCACAGTTATAAAATAGTCACATTACATTTGTAATTACACTCGGCATTCACAACAATCCTTTAAAATTCTGTTTCCTAATAAATACTTAAGGAAGTAACTGTCTTTGAGACCCAGAAAGCTGAAATTACTTGGCCAAGTTTATCCTGCTGATAAGCAGCAGATGCAAGATTGTGACTCAAGCCTGGCTAAATCTCTGCTCTTAACCACAAGTATGACTGCATATACTGACAGTATTGTGATATGCAACAGTTCACTACTTTATTGAAATAAAACATTAACTTTCCTTTTTCATTCAAATTTTGATCAAATTCTAATATCCAGAAGCTAAGAATGTTAGTGTGCATGTCACTCTTAAGGAAATTTCCTCCAGCCCAACAGGAATATCAGTGCTAATGACCAAAGCCCTAAATCAGAAGCATAATGATAGCAACATGCATACAAACAGCAATGACAGAATAACCACAATCACCAGCCAGGGAGACAGAAGACTGACAAGGCCCCCAGCTGCTTTGAGACATGGGCTGAACCTTTGCTTAGGGACTCCCGCCTGTCTTTAGTGTTTGTCTTTTATGTTCCAGTTGACATTTTGGCTATATCCTAAGGCATCTGGTTTAAAAAAAAATAAAAATAAACCAAAAGTGTACAGCACTTTCTCCAAGTGGCATCGGGACAGGCTCAGAATCCAGAAAATCCTGGGAAACAAAGCTTCCTTTCCTGTGACCACATTGCCCTCTAGAGGCCATTAGTTTTTAGATAGAGGAGTAGCTCCATTGCCTCCCTGCCTGGATAAATGATTCTGAGATCCAAAGACAGGGCTGTCCCAAACCCAAAGAAGCATAGCCAGTGAGATTCATGGGAGTTATGCACGTTGTGAAACAGAGAAAGAAGGACCACTAATGGCCTCTTCCAGGCCCTTCTTCCTATAAAGAGCCTGAAGTCCTGATGATATCTCATCTGTCTAATTTTCAAGCCACACCTAGAACTGTGTGCTCAAGTACAGATCAGACAAAAGAAACAAAGGACATACAAAAAGAAGGGTAGAGATGGAAAAAAAAAGTCTTAAAACCATGATGCATAAGGAATGGATGTTATTTAGAAAGAAGGGAAGACTCCAGATACTGCAGATTCTCTTCAAATAGGTCCAAGGCAGACAGCATTCCAAGACTGTGTCCTGCTAGCTGTTAAAAGGTATTCTGAAAAGAGTATTCTGAGGGCAAATACATTTCAGGAATGTGGATAAAATGAAGTCCAGCAGATTTCTTCAATGGTAGCTCTCTAAGGAATTTTAATACACAGCAGTTCCATATCCATAGGTTTCACATACACAGATTCAACCATTAATTAAAAATATTTGGACAGAAAAATTATATCCATACCAAACATGTGCAGACATTTTTCTTATCATTATTCCCCTAAACAATACAGTATAACAATTATGTATATAGTATTGATAATAAATTAGGTATTATAAGTAATCTAGAGATGATTTAAGTATATAGGAAAATATGCATAGGTTTTATACAAATTCTACACCATTTTATACAAGGGTATTGTGAACTTGGTATTAGCAGGGATTCTGGACCAATCCCCCAGAAAGACCAATGGATGACTGTACTTTAGCTTTTATCAATTCCTAATGGGGTAAAGAATACAATGTGTTTGCCAAACTCATTTGATCAGAAATCATTTTCCCCAAGGAATGCCTTTTAACTTGTCACTGGTTTTCATTGAACCCACTTGGGGATCATTAACATTCACAATATATTAGTTGTCCTAGATCCAAATTTGAACAAATGAGAATAACTGTGCTAGAAGACTAAGGTTTGCTCTTGACAGCCCAAAGGGGTAATGATAATGATAATATAAATTGATATAACACTCTGCAATTTAAATGTATTCCTTGTACATATTCTCATTTAATCCTCAGATCAGTTCTGTTATATATGCCAACAAGTAACACTGGTTTGTAATGAAAATATTGAGGCTTATATAAATTAAGTCACTTGTCCGAGGAGATAAAACTAGGAAATAACAGATCTGAGCCTTGAACTAAGGCCATTATACTAGCTATTTTTTTAAGCCAAAGGAAGAGTAGTGAGTTTATCCTCCCAGCAAATATCCTAGCACTGACTGGTGTCTATGTAACAGCCATAAACCCACTAGCTTTTCTTAAATTCTTAACTTCCTATACTAATCTTATTTATTCCTCACAAAAACACTGTAAGACACCAACTATGATTACACTCATTTTCTAGATGAAGAAATTGAGGCTCAGATAGAGAGGAAGTGACCTATCCTAGGTCAGTCAGATTTCTTTTACTCCATTTGAACTCTTTGGGGGAAGCTCAAAGCTTTAAAAGATTGCTAACATCTGAAGTTTAAATGCTTTCTGAAAATCTGTGTCATGTGACAGGTGTTCACTGACTGTGCCATGCCTTAATCCAGATTCCTTTCCTCCTCCTCCTCTTCCTCCTCCTCCTCTTCCTCCTCTTCCTCCTCCTCTTCTTCCTCCCATTCTTTCTCCTCCTCCAACCTTAATAGCACGTTCATGAGTTCTAGCAAAATGCCTGCTAGAAACAAGCTATGCCAATGTTTCCAGTTATCTACCCTAGGTGCTAGTCTCCCATATGGCGCTGTTTCCTTAATTCATGGTATACATGTTAAAGTTAGTTTTTACTTTGGAGGGGCTAGATACTGAAGGAAGGACCTGCTTATTCTAGGAAAATAATGATACAAGCAAAACTCTTACTATTCACAGAGTTTGGTTTATTTTAAAGACATTCTGTCATCCCTTTCTTGTTATAATCTGAAGTGTTAATTGGTTATATAGTTTTGTTTTACCTGTACTTCTCATTTCATATGCTTTGCAAAAATTAAAATATGGAAACAAAAATCTTCCAAACAAAAGTTTGGAAGTTGGGCATTAGAAGTGATTACAGCCAATTAGAAATGTGTGCTACAAAACAGAATAAATTCTCAGGACTTGTTAAAGATAGGCTTGAATCAGTAACTATTCAAGTTCATTTGATTACATAAGCCTTTATCCTTTATCTTTTCTTTCATAGGAAATGAAATTTTAAACAATAGTTAGATCCATGAACTCAGAAACGCCACAACTACATATGAGTTCTTTAGTTATTTATTTCAATTTATTTTCTAGCACTGCTTTAAAAGAATACCACAGACAAGGCATCTAAAATAGCAGAAATTTATTTTCTGAGATTTCTTGAGGCTGGAATTCCAAGATCAAGTTGTCAGAGGTTTCATTTTTTCTGAGATCTCTCTCCTTGACTTGCAGGTGGACATCTTCTCCCTGTACAGTTTTCTTTCTGTACCCATCTATGTCCCAACCTTTTTCTATGAGGACATCAGTCATATTGGATTATATACCATACAGATGACTCATTAGACAATGGAAAGATGGGGAAGCCAATTAGCTCCCTCAGCTTCAAACACAGCCATTCTGTTTTCTCTGCCTATATCTTGGATTTTACATAAACTTTTGTAAAGTTTCTGCAGCAGAAAGGTTTAAAAAACTACTATGACTCAGAAACTGAATCCATTATTAATACCCCATGATGATGATTGTCCTAAGAAGAGAAGCCCAAGGAAGAGGCATTCTCAGCAACCACTCTGGGGTTAGGGTCAGAAACTGCTTTCTTCTCACTGTATTCCCCTCTCAGGGATGGGTGACCTCCTTATATTCAACAGCTAAAAAAGTCACGTCACCCAGGGACCTAAGGAGTGGAGGAAGAGAATATCATAGTTCTGTCTAGGAAATTTTCATCTCATTTGACTGCTTAGTTTTGTCAAGTAGCTATAAAATGTCCCCTCATTAAACCTTCCAAATTTATTCCTCTTCCTTGCCATTTAGAGCTTCATGACACTTGGTACTGTCACAGGCTGTCTGAATTGAGGAATCCCATTTGGCTGCTTATTTTTAGTCACACTTACTTATATTTTCATGTCAGCCTGAGCTGGGAATTTTTTCTCCTTCACGGTCTTAAATTAGTAGGAAGATCTGAGTCTTTGGCACAGGGTGTTATGTTTACCATTGTCCCTGATGGAGACCCTATGGTTAATACGTGAAAAACCCTTTATGTGCCTTAGTATTGAGCACTTACTATGTGCAAGTCCCTGTTCTAGAACTCTTATAGAGGTTTGGAGAATGAATCTGATACAGATCCTGCCCTTAAGAACTTAAATGTAAAGATGGGGTAAAAGTGATGGCACAACTCAAGAGGCTTCACCACAGTGAAATTGAAAATCTCCCCTGTATAGTTTATAAACATATGGTTAGTGACAGACAATCTTCCTGGAGGGTTACCCATGATATTAAATAGAACACCATGACTTTGTACACAAGGAAAATGTAATCTGGATCCACTATTCCTAAGATTCTGGATTTCTCACCCACCAAGAAGCCTGATGCAGAAAGAATTTCAATGCATTATTTGCAAACACACAAAATTAGAATCTCCCAACTTTGCAAGACTCTTACTTTATGCCAGTAGCAGGCATCCTAGTTTTTGACAGAATTATGGCTTAGCTGACTGTGTAGAAATAGTTTAACTTAGCATTTCTGACACTGCCTAGATCTGTTTGCTAAGTTAGCCCTTCACTGTGAACTCAGATTTCAGGAGTGTTCCCACCATTTCCTACTTGACAAAATGATCCACTGTGCCTAAACATTAACCATCTGTACCAACAATGTTGTTTATTCTGACTACCTCCCTTGTGTCTGAGAGCCTGAAATGTTGATATGTCTCAGGCCATCCATAACCAGTACCCTCCCCTCAAAAAAATCTTGGGCAACACCTCTCTAGTTGGCTTCCCTCACAGACAACATTTCACACTTGTCGCAATTCAGTGCTGCAAAAATTGAATGTGTCCTGTATGATCCCACTGGAGAACTCTTGGAAGGTTATACCTGGTCTCCTTCAGACCTTGCCTCATATGCCTTTTTCTTTGTACCCTTCCTTGATTCACCATGTCTATTGTACATTTTGGATCTTATTTACTCTTTCAGTTTCTCATACTAGAGAGACAATACAATGCTTACACATGTGCTTCTGGTTTATTTCACTTATGAGTATTTTCTCGAGTTGCATCCATTTACCTATAAAAGTCTCTAGTTTATCCTTCTTTATGGCTGAATAGTACTCCATTGTATAAAAATACCACATCTTTCTTATCCATTCCTCAGTTGATGGGCATTTGGGTTGTTTCCAAGATCTGGCTATTACAAATTGTGCTGCTATAAACATGGGTGCACATATATCGCTGTGGTACGATGTTTTTAATTCTTCTGGGAAGATGCCCAGAAGGGGAATAGCTGGGTCAAATGGGACCTCCAACCCTAGTTTTCTGAGGAATCTCCACACTGACTTCCACAGTGGCTGTACCACTCGACACTCCCACCAACAGTGAAGAAGGGTTCCTTTTTCCCCACAGCCCCTCCAGCATTTGTTATTAGTTGATTTCTTAATAGTAGCCATTCTTTCTGGGGTGAGATGGTATCTCAGTGTTGTTTTAATTTGCATCTCTCGAAAGACTAGTGATGTTGCACATTTTTTTGTATATTTGTTTGCCGTTAGTATTTCTTCATCTGAGAAATGTGTATTCATCTCAGATGCCCATTTTTGGAGTGGGTCTTTAAATTTGGGAGTTCTGATTTTTTTGAGTTCTTTATATGTTCTCGATAGTAATCCTTTGTCTGAGGAACAGCTGGCAAACATTTTTTCCCACATTGTGGGTTGTCTCTTCACTCTGTTGGTGGTTTCTCTTGCTGGGCAAAAGCTTTTTAATAAGATGAGATCCCAGTTATTGATTCTTTGGGATAGTTCCCGTGCGGTTGAGTTTTTATTCATAAAGTCTTTGCCTACACCAATGTCTCCAAGGGTTTTACCTATCCTACCTTCCAGCAGATTTAATGTTTCTGTTTTAATATTTAGATCTCTGATCCATTTTGAATTTAGTTTAGTGCATGGTGAAAGATATGGATCTAGTTTTAATCTTCGGCATGTGTAGAGCCAGTTTTTCCAGCACCATTTATTAAAGAGGCTATCTTTCTTCCAGCGAATGTGTTTGGCACCTTTGTCAAAGATAAGGTGGCTTAGTATGTCTGGGGTTGTTTCAGCATCTTCTAATCTGTTCCATTGATCTTCAGGTCTGTTTTTTTGCCAGGACCACACTGTTTTTATCACAGTAGCTTTATAGTATAATTTCAAGTCGGGGATTGTGATGCCCCCTGCCTTGCGTTTGTTGCCCAGAATTGCCTTTGCTATTCTAGGTCTCTTCTGATTCCAAATGAATTTTAGGATTGTTTTCTCTAATTCTGTGAGATATGCTGTTGGAATTTTGATTGGAATTGCATTAAATCTGTATAACAATTTTGGAAGTATGGCCATTTTCATTATATTGGTTCTTCCTATCCAGGAGCAAGGGATATCTTTCCATTTTCTGATATCCTCTTCAATCTCCTTTTTCAGAGTACTGTAGTTTTCAGTATAGAGGTCTTTTACATCCTTCGTGAGGTTGATTCCTAGGTATTTCATTTTTTTTGGATGTTATTGTGAAAGGTATTGTTTCCCTAATTTCTCTTTCAGTAAGTTTGTTATTTGTGTACAGGAAGGCTATTGACTTTTGAGTATTGACTTTGTATCCGGCTACACTACTGAATTTGCTTATTAAATCTAGCAGTTTTTTAGTGGAGTTTTTGGGGTCTTCTGTGTAGAGTATCATGTCATCTGCAAATAATGATAATTTAACTTCTTCCTTTCCAATCATTATTCCTTTTATTTCTTTCTCTTGTCTAATTGCTCTGGCTAAAGTTTCCAGAACTATGTTGAATAAGAGTGGGGACAGTGGACATCCTTGTCTTGTTCCTGATTTTAGAGGGAAGGCTTTCAGTTTTTGGCCATTCAGTATAATATTGGCTGTTGGTTTGTCATAGATAGCTTTTACCAGATTGAGATAAAGACCCTCTATTCCAATTTTCTGTAGGGTTTTTATCATGAAAAGGTGCTGGACTTTGTCAAAAGCTTTTTCTGCATCTATTGAGATGATCATGTGATTTTGTCTTTGGTTCTGTTAATATGGTGTATTACATTTATTGATTTACGTATGTTGAACCATCCCTGCATCCCTGGGATGAATCCAACTTGGTCATGGTGTATAATCTTCTTGATGATTTGTTGGATTCTGTTTGCCAGTATCTTATTAAGGATTTTTGCATCTATGTTCATTAGGGAGATTGGCCTGTAGTTCTCTTTCTTAGTTGGGTCCTTCTCTGGTTTTGGTATCAGGGTAATGCTTGCTTCCAGGAATGAATTTGGGAGTATTGCTTCCCTTTCAATTTCATTGAAAAGTTTGAGAAGTAGGGGCGTTAGGTCTTCTCTAAATTTCTTGTAGAATTCGGCAGTGAATCCATCAGGGCCTGGGCTTTTCTTTGTTGGGAGGTTTTTAATTACATCTTCAATTTCATTGGCTGATATTGGTTTATTTAGGATTTTTAAATCTTCTTGATTCAGCTTTGGTAATTCATACGAATCTAGGAATCTGTCCACTTCTTCTGCATTTTCCATCTTAGTAGAATATAAATTTTCAAAATAGGTATAGATGATCTTCTGGATTTCTGCAGGGTCCGTCGTGATATCACCCTTTGCATTTTCAATTGCATGGATTTGAGTCTTTTCTTTTCTTTTTTTAATAAGGTTGGATAAGGGTTTGTCAATCTTATTTATTCTTTCAAAGAACCAACTTTTTGCTTCATTGATTCTTTGTATTGTTTTTTTATTCTCCAATACATTAATTTCTGCTCTGATCTTTATAATTTCCTCCCTTGTACGGGCTTTTGGCTTAACCTGCTCTTCTTTTTCTAGAAGCTCGAGGTTCACCCTTAAATTGTTTATTTGCGCTTGCTCTATTTTCCTGATATAAGTGTTTAATGCTATAAATTTCCCTCTTAGGACTGCTTTCATTGTATCCCGTAAGTTCTGGTATGTTGTACTGTCATTATCATTCAGTTGTAGAAAGTGACTAATTTCTTCTTTAATTTCATCTGTGACCCATTGGTTGTTCAGGAGGATGCTGTTTAATTTCCATGTGTTTAGGGAGTTTTTGTGGGATCTTTTGCCATTGATTTCCAATTTCATTGCACTATGGTCTGATAATATGCATGGGATAATTTCAATTCCTTTGCATTTACTTAAGCAGGTTTTATGAGCTAGTATGTGGTCTATTTTGGAGAACGTCCCATGTGCAGCTGAGAAAAATGTGTATTCTGATGTTGTGGGATGGAACACTCTGTAGACATCTACTAAGTCCATTTGTTCAAAAGTTTGGTTCAGTTCTACTATTTCATTATTGATTTTCTGTCCAGTTGATCTATCTTTTTGTGACAGTGGAGTATTGAGATCTCCCAATATAATTGTATTAGTGCTTATTTGATTTTTCATGTCCTTTAGTACTTGTTTTATATAGCTGGGTGCATTGGTATTTGACGCATATATATTTATGATCGTTATCTCTTCCTCTTGGATTGTTCCCTTTACAAGGATGTAATGACCGTCTTTATCTCTCTGAATCCTTCTTGGCTTGAAGTTCGCTTTGTCTGCAAAAAGAATAGCTACCCCTGCTTTTTTCTGGGTTCCTGTGGCATGGAGTATTGTTTTCCATCCTTTGACTTTCAGTCTATGAATTTCTTTCTGAATTAAATGTGTTTCTTGTATACAGCATATTGTTGGATCTTGCTTCTTGATCCATTTCGCCAGTCTGTGCCTTTTGATTGGTGAATTGAGACCGTTAACATTGATGGTTAAAACTGATATGTATTGACTTGTCATGATATTTTCCTGTTGTTGGTTCCCACTCTTTGTTTTTCCGCTTTCCAGCTATTTAATTATTTGCCCTGCCTGGTGGATTCCTTCTGTTGGGGTTCCTATCTCTTTCTAGAATGTCCTTCAGAACGTTTTGGAGTGCTGGTTTGGTGGTCATAAATTTTCTCAGATGTTCTTTGTCATGAAAGTATTTTATTTCTCCATCAATTTTGAAAGATAGTTTTGCAGGGTACATCAATCTGGGCTGAAAATTATTTTCCTTTAGAGCTTGCAATACATCATTCCAAGCTCTTCTTGAATTGAGGGTTTGTGCTGAAAAGTCAGCTGTGATTCTGATGGGTTTTCCTTCATAGGTGATTTGTCTCTTCTCCCTAACAGCTTTTAAGATTCTGCCCTTCTGTTGAATTTCTGGGATCTTGACTATAATATGTCTGGCTGAAGTTCTTTTTTGATCATGTCTAGTTGGTGTTCTAAAAGCTTCACTTATAGGGGTGTCAAATTCCTTTTCTCTTCCAGGAAAGTTCTCCCTGATTATGTCTTTGAACAAGGTTTTAATGTCGTTGATGCTATCTCCTGCTTTTTCATTTATTCCAATTATTCTTAAGTTGTTTATCTTTGAGTCATCTAGCAGCTGCTGAATTGATTTTTCATGGTCCCTTGCTATTTTTAAGAATTTTTCCATTTCATGATCACTAATTGCAAGCCTGTCTTCTATATCTGAGATCCTGTCCTCGCATTGGCTTATTCTGCTACAAATACTTTCAATGGAATTTTTTATCTCTTGGATATCTGCTTGAATCTGCCTTATGGATTCCATTTCTTTCCTATGCTGAGCATTCATGGTTTCTATAGCTTTCTTAAGTTCATCTATTTTTTTGTCTGTATCAGCTATAGTGTCCTTAAGCATGGTCTTCATTGTAGACATTATCTCTGCAGTTATCTGTGAGATTATTTCTGTTTTAATTTTTTCCAGAACCTCATTCAGTTGCTTTGTTGTTACCACTTCAGATAGGCCAGGTGGGTGGCTTTCGGATTGTCCCACCTCATTGCTCCCTAGGTTTGCCTTTGGTGAATTGGATGTGTGGGGTTGCATCTTGTTTAAGTGTCGTCTCATTTTTTCTTTCTTTAATTCCTGGGGTGATGTTTGCAAATTACCTATAGTAGGTTACTTTATTGCTAGTGTTTAAGATCTTTAGAAGATGACTACTTCTCTGCAGTATCTTCCAAGTGGAGCTTGCTTTTAGGTTTTGAGCTTTCTGCCAGATCCTACCTCTTCAATTCATTGGGTATGCGAAGTTGCTACCTGTTTGGCTCAGTCCTTGATTCTTTGGTACTGTGCCACTGTATTTTCTGTGTCCCTTAGTCAATCTCAATCATGAAATATCAGGAAGGAAAGATGTTTAGAACAATTATTTCACATTTGGCTATAATGTTAACTAAAGCATCAAACACAGCCTAAAAAATGACAGACTGAGCTAACCAGTTATTTACCACTTTTAGCTGTATAGAGTTGCGGTTATATAACAAATTCTAAAACACACCAGAAAAATTATACGCAGTATACAAGTCCTATGTATGTCAATTTTTCCTTGAGGAGTTTAAATTTAAAATGAGTTAAGGAGGAAATAGAGTATTGATAGAAGAGGAAGGAATTAGATGTAAGGTTAGAGGACCAAGAGGGATCCCACTAAAATTGGGACACTAGTGCAGAGGACAGGTGGTAAAAAGAGAAGGAAGGGATAAAAGGAAGAACAGATCACAACCACAATCACAAAGAAGTTAGAGGCGCTGTTTACACTCATATAAAAAACCAGAGAGAATAATGAAGGAAAGAGCAAATACACATACAGAAACAAAAACGAAGATAAAAACAATAAAACAGACAGATCAAAAATAAAACCCCACCAAAAAACAAAACAAAACAAAACAAAAACAAAAAAAAAACCCTTCGCCAGAACAAAAAACAAATCAGTGAGAAAAAAAAATAAATAAATAAAAAAAAATCAAAAATAAAAATAAAAATAAATAAAAAGAATCAGTTCCAGGTGTTGACTCTGTTGTAGGCAGGTACCTTGTGACAGAGTCCTGTTCTGTGCAGGTCCGTCCCAGTAAGCCAGGAGCGCCCTCTGGCGGGCGGTGAGCAGAGGCGCGTACTTTCAGGCAGAGACCAGTCTAGCTTGCCTCCGCTCTCAGCACCCTTTCATGATCCCTGGGCCTGAGAGGCTCAGCGTGCTGTCCGGAGCGCGGTTTCCCTGCACTGGTTCCCGCCGCTCTGGTTTTTCGCCACGCCCCCCACAATGGCGCCGGGCCAGTTGCTCTCTGGCGCGGGACAGGTGTGGCTGAGAGTCCAGTCTCGTTCGCCTGCTGACCTCAGCACACTTTCGTGGGCCTGAGAGGCCCCGTGCTGTCCTGTCCAGAGCACAAGTTCCCAGAGCAGTTTCTGAGCCGCTCTGAGTTTCGCCACACCCCCCACAATGGCGCCCGGCCGGTCGCTCTCTGGCGCGGGGCAGCTGTGGCTGAGAGACACTCACCGCCGGTCAGCGCCATTCTCCGCCACTCCCCTGCCCCGCCACTGTCTCAGGATCCTCCGTGGGGGCTCCCTGGACACCAGCTGCCACCGTGTGTCCATAGAATTGAGCCTCCGTGGCGCTGCAACTCCCGGGATAGTAGAAGGTGCGTGTGTGCGGTCTGCTCCTTCTTTCCTTCTTCTTTGTTGGAAGTCACCAGTCACTGGTGCCGGGGGTCCCAGATTGCACTTCAGAACTTTTCTGGGTTTCGGGGAGGCATCTCCCGCCCTCCTGCGCTTTCCGGGTCGCTATATTCCCGTGTTCCAATGGTAACTTTTAGAGAGAGTTTCGCTGCCTGCTTCTTACTCATCCGCCATCTTGAGGTCCTCTCGCCTGATTTGAATCTTAAATGCCTCCTAAAAATCATGTGTCGGCCAGCCATGGTGGCTCATGCCTGTAATCCCAGCTACACAGGAGGCTGAAGCAGGCAAATTCAATGGCAGCATGGCCAATTTAGCAAGGCCCTGTCTCAAACTAAAAATTTTAAGAAGAGCTGGAGATGTATCTCATTGGTAGAGTGCTTGTCTAGCATGTGTAAGGCTTTGAGTTCAATCCCCAGTTCTGGAAGAAAAATAAAGATCGTGTGTTGTCA
This sequence comes from Erethizon dorsatum, assembly GCA_028451465.1. Classification (NCBI taxonomy): domain Eukaryota; kingdom Metazoa; phylum Chordata; class Mammalia; order Rodentia; family Erethizontidae; genus Erethizon; species Erethizon dorsatum. The sequence continues at coordinate 58,555,140 of CM051825.1, read as the reverse complement.
GGTTTGGACCACAGGTGAATGTGGTTGTTTCTGTATTGTATTTTAAAGGTGCATTAAAATCACTTTAGAAAATAATGCTAGCTGGGCATGGTGGTGCACACCTGTAATCCCAGCACTTGGGAGGCCGAGACAGGAGGATTGCCATGAGTTCGAGTCCAACCCGGGCTATATAAGTGAGTTTAAGGCCAGCCTGCACTACATAGCAAGACCCTATCTCACCTAAAAAAAAAAAAAAGAAGAAAACCAAAAAAACAGAAGAAAGAAAATAATGCCATTCTTAAATGTTTTTGATTCTTCTGAAAGCCAAAAAGACTAATTTGCTTCTATCTATCTAACTTAGCACTTGATTTTAATCAATTTTCATGGATTTAAACTTGTGTTTTATGTTTGAAACCTCACTAACTAAATTTCATGAAGCTTTCAGGACACAAACTCTTTGGCTTGTACCCTCAAACACATCCCAATTAGCCCTACATACACATTAGATGCTATCAAACATCAGCTCAGTTCACTGAACATTCAGTTCCTCCTTGTTTGTGCATCCAAACATGTGGAGGACTTTCTTTCTCAGTAAACATGGGTAAAAGAATTGTGCTAATAAAGATACAAAAAGAAAAGGATGAGATCAATTCTTTAAGAAGCTCATGGTGATTCTGAGAATAAAGATGGGGAAGCAACTAAATATACTACATGGCTAAGAAATGCACCAGGAAAGCCTAGAGCAAAAGGTAGCCTGCGGTTTCATGGACAGTTTTGGAAACAAAAGGACAAGAATGGTGCATGACAGAAAACTACATTGAATAATATCTTTGATATTTCTAAATTGATGATCATTTCTAATGATCTAATGCAACATCTGTTTAGTGATGTCCAGGTGGATCATGAAGAAGAAATGAAGAGATGTATTTTTACCACAAAAAGAACCTCTCTGTACTAGATGATGTTTTCTTTCAGATAAACAAGAATTTGAGGGACTACCAAAGCACTCACAGTATTTGTCAGCAATCAAACTAAAGAGAAAGGATAGAAGCAAAAGAAATTAAAACAACAAATATGAAAATAATAAAAAAGAGAATGAATGTAAGGAGATATACAAGCTCTCCTACTTTTTCCATTAGTCTATCGTGCCCAATCATTTATTCATTTATTAAATTAACAAGTCATAATGTGCCAGGTAGGACAGACAGAGGTAAACAAGACAAATAGGATTCTTGGCTTTACAATGTTTTCACTTAACCCCCAAAATAACTAAGAATTTGTCTCCACAGTCAGATATGATTGGATATGATTTTAGTGTATCCTCCAAGACTTTGTTGAAATTTAATCCCCACCATAAAGCATTAAGAGCTTTGAAACTTAGTAGAGCTATGGTGTTTAAAGGTGGGACTTTGGGGAGGTCATCAGAATTAGATAAGGTTATTAAAATAGTGCCTTTATATTTGAATCCTGATGGCTTTACAGGAAAGAAAGAAACCGGAACACACATATCCATGTTTGTTCCCTCTCCCCTGCGATAAGATGCCCTGCACCACCTCAGTACCCTGCTTGCAAGAAGACCACAGCCAGATGCAGCACCTTCACCTTGGACCTCCAGAATCATAAACCAAAACAAACCTTTTCTCTCTATAATTCACCCAGTTTGCAGCATTATGTTATTAGCAAAAGAAGAGGCACTAACACACAGCCTATAATGAAGTTTATGTTTTTAAGAGGTAGGAATGGATTGCCTAGAAAATTCCATCTGGTTTAGTGGATGTATTTGACACTGATTTCATAGTTCCACAAGAACCACCATAACTACTAGGGGAAAGTTCCTCGTTTCCATGATAGGTTTTCTATCTCATACCAAATACATGGAAAGCTTGGCAAAGTCAAACAACAAACCCTATCTTCTTCATTTCTCAATTTAAACATGTTTCAAATAAAATAAGGTCTGTTTTGAAATCAACATGTAAAAGTCAGTAGGGTTGCTACATGCCAATAGCAAGTTATCTAAAATAGAAATTAAGAAAGGAACTTACAATAGGTTTAGAAGTGAACACTTATCTAGAAATTAAATTAGAAAAAAGTTAAATACCTAGGAATAAATTTTAACAAAGATATTGTAGCAGAAAATGTAGTTCCCAGCCAGTATACTTCAGTTGCCCAGGTGATATTTTCTTTGCAGTTCCAGTTGCTTCTGTCTCTTAGAAATGGCTGGTCACTGTGATGCATAGCTGGTCACTGTGAAGCATATTGTAAGAACAAATCAAAGACAGCCAAGTACTTTACCTCTGTATCCCCCACTTGTAACCCCATAAAAACCTCCTTCCCTGGACCTTCGAGGCCTTACATTTTGAGGAACAATTGATTCCTTGTCAGTGCCTGTCCAACATTAAATAAATCTGCCTCCAAATCCTGGGTGTTGTTTCAGTGTTTTTGTTTGCCACTGCATCCGGTGCATTGGCCGGGAAGACCGACCATGGTGATCTCTTTAGTCACTGGTCATGGCCCTAGAGGATGAAGCAAAAACCACTCCAGGTCCCAACAGGAAGGCACACCTTGCAATTTCTTGAGTGCCCTCAGAGGTCTGGAGGATTCCTGGCTCCCTACTCAAAAGGCTCACATCACACCCCAAAGGGAGGAAGACACAGTCTATCTGTCTGTCTGTCTGCTGGCCTGCCTGCCTGACTCTGGTAAGACCCCTGGGGCACCCCAATTAGTCTATCTGTCAGTCCTGCTCAGCTCAAGCAGAAGGAGAGTCTGATCAACTCTCATTAGTCAGGCCAGCCCTCAAAGGAAGGGGGTTGGAATGTTTAACCTCTGAATGCCTGCTGAATGAATGTGTGAGTGAATGGAACAGACAGTGTAAGCAATAGTCTGCTCCATCTGTGCACCAAGACTGGGAAGTACTGCTCATGGTGGTTGATTGGGCCCTCACCTGTGTTTCTGTGGCAGTCGACATATGGCATGGTAGAGGTCTTGCACCCTCCTTAGCTAAGTCTTGCCTGAGGCCCTGCAAGGGGTGTGGCCAGGTGGGCATCTGAATGCTGTCTCTCTCTGAGGGGCACCCACCCTTTGTCTGTCGTGCCATCACTCAAGGGTACACAACACACACATAGAAAGTCAGAGATAGGAACTAATTAGTCAAAACCCACAGTCCCTGACTGCAGGAAAAAGGGCTTTTCTGAGATTATGGAGTTAAAAATGAAACCAAACCACTTCCTGCATCTCAAAGAGAAAAAAAGGAAAAAAGAGGCCCATTCTTCCCGAGAATTCCACCTTGGCACTCTTGTCAACCACCACAGTTGCTGCCAACAACTATAGCTTCACTTCTTGCTCCCAAATCATCTACTTCCAGTGAATTGAACCAGTTTCAGCTAGCCATTGCCTGTATTCAGCCACAGAGGCCCTCCCTCCAGAGCCTTCTGCTTACATGCCTATCTTGGTCAGATGGCATCATCTAATGCCCACCTGAGATGACTGTCCGCAATTCCTTCTGAGTTCCACATTTTGACCAAGGAAAAATTGGACCATCAGCCCTGATGAATGAGTTGTCATGGCCTTTCCCAAAGGTCACCACACCTAGAGACAACCCAGTCAAGTGCTTCTCAAAGACATCAAACAGGGGGAAAAAAGCCCAACAATGCATCAAAAGTTGCTACTGTTACCCAGAAGCCTGATATAAGAATTATGGACACTAAAAAATAAATGCCCCTTCAGATTAAAAGATAAGAACTTTCAAAAGCTTCAACCTGGATTGGATGACAACCCTTTCATTGGTCTGACAGGCTCAGACTAGGCAAGACTCTGCTAAGCCAATCCCCATACCATTTCTAGGAAGAGGCCTCCTCTTCAAGTTAAAAGTGACCATCTCCTTTGCACCAAATCAGTCAGCCTCCCTCTTGTTTAACCCTGCACTTTCAACTCTGACTGTTCCCTGAGAGGAATGTGGCAACTGCATCAGCCTGAGACAGATCCAGGCATCTCCAAGCCTGGCCACCAACCATGCTCCCATATCCTATGTCACAAGAATCACAAACAGGCATCCAGCCACACATCAGCCACCTAAAGCAATACAGGATCCTGATAGACTGTTAATCTGCGGTTCCCAACCCATACACCATTTTTGGACTGTTACCTCCAGATGCCACCTGGTTTACATGTCTAGATTTAAAAGATGAATTCCTCTGCTTGTGAGCTGCTCCCATAAGCCCCTTCAACTGGGAAGATCCTGAGACAAGATGCAACTCACTCAGACATAATTGCTATAAGGGTTTGGGAACACTCCCACTATTTGGGGGGAAGCTCTGACAATAGACTTGGCCAAGTTCCCATCACCTTCTGTCAGGGACAGCCTGTTTCTCTGTCCCTTCCAGCTCTACAATTCCATCACAGTCCCCTGGGCCCTGAGATTGGGCCATCGACCACCTGCCACTGTGCCATCCCAGGGCAACCCCACCTGCATCAAACAGTATCCTGTGCCACAAGAGACTCGACCAGAAATTCAACCACACATCCACAGGTTTCAAAACTGCAAAATGTTTATAGACTATCAAACTTCTGAAATACAACTCTCCTGCCTGTAAAGCCAGTTCAAGATCTCTGAGCTGCCAATGCCACCATGATTGCCCTCTGCATATGCTGCCTCAGTCTTCTGCCACACACAGCCTGCTGGTATATCTGCTTGGGCCTAAGAATGTCTTCTTCTGCCTTCAGTTGACTTCTGTCAGCCAGCCCCTCTTTTCCTTTAAATGGAAAGACCCCAGTTCTGGTCTCAAAATTCAACTGACCTGGACTCAACTTCCCAGAGGTTCAAAACTCATTTACCCTCTTTGAAGAAGCCCTCACAGCTGACCTCACTAGTTTCCCAGCACAAAATATCACTGCAATTCTGATTAATGACACCCAAGCTTCCTGCTGGAAAGGCACAAAACTCTGCTGCAATATCTGGCAGAAACTGGTTACAAAAAAAAAAAAAAAAAACTGCAAATTTCTTGAAGCTGTTGGCTTCTATAAAATCTGGACCCTTGCATTCACAAAAACAATGATGGTTACTCAGACTGTAAGCCCCTGGGAGTGCCCAGTGGCCTACCTGTACAAATACTTGAATTCAGTCACTAAGGGCTGCCTCACCCCTTTATCTTCACGCTCTAATAGTCACGGCCCTTCTGATAAAGAAAACTGACAAGCTCATCTTAGGCCAAGACCTAACTGTCCAGGTGCCACATGCTGTACCTGACCTCTTAAATAACTGTAGACCCACTCAATCCTGTCATATACCTGCCCACAAATGGACCCACCAGACTATGACTTAAAAATGAACCACCTGACAGATGCTAAGTACACCCTGTTTATGGATGGAAGTAGCTCTGTTATGAATGAAGTCCAACAGGCTAGATATGCTGTGGTCACCTTGGACAAAATTATTTTGGCCAAAGCACTCCTGCTACTGCTTCCTGCTGCTGTTTGGAAACATGTCACCAACAAACCTATGCTCCTAAGCTCCCTCAAGGGATCCAATTGACTGAAATATCAAACCCAGCCAGAAAAACTTTACCCAATACTCCTGGAAGATCAGAGCCAAACCTGCCCCCACCATATGTTCTGCAAGCTCAAGCCACAGCTCTGGCACCTGTACCTCTGCAGCCAACTTGGGCTTCAGTGTCTGTGTTGCTGGCCCTGATGTCATGCAATATAGTGGACTCTCTCCATTTAAAGATATACAGATAGATTTCATAAAAATAAAATCTTACAGGGGTTACAAATGTCTGGTAGTCCTTATCTGCATCTACTCAGGCTGGCCTGCAACATTCCCTACCCACACTGAGAAGACAACAAAAGTTTATAGGATCCTGCTGTAAAAAATCATCCTTAGATATGGCCTATCCTTGATCATTGGCAGTGACAATGGGCCTGCATTTGTAACAGAGATAACTAAATAAAAATTACATACAGCGTACAGGCCATACCTGTATATACTCCTGCACACACATATAACCCAGGTGCATATTAGCTATCTCTACAAGTTTCACAAATCCAGCCTTAGATCCACTGGAAACTTTACTTGGATAGCTCCTTTGGAGCTCACTCTGAAGAGATAATGCATTCAAAGCCCTGCTCTGGACACTCTGGATGCTGACCAGTCCACACACAGCTGAAGCCTGAGGATACCATTCACAGGATTGATTCATACCTATTCCCATTAATTTTGGTGCCTTTCAGGCTGCTTACCACAGTCCTTGCTTCCCAGACACCCCATTAGCTGTGGTTTTTGCTTTAAACTCTGTAGACAGTTGCCCCAAGAAAATAGAACAATCAATCAAACACTTGACCAAGATTTGATGAGCATCCAAGGCACATTTGACACTCTTCTAGATCAGATTAACTCCCTTACTGCCTTGCCAGAGTAATAGTACAGAATAGAAAGGCCTAAATTATGTCTCTTCATATAAGCAACTTAGGGAAAAACACTGTAAAAAGACAATCTTGGGGACCTTGGCTAAGGCCCATCCTTGGATCACTGACAACCCTAATGTTACTGCTTCTAGTTGGGCCTTGTCTCAGAAGATCACATGTAATATACCCAGCAAAGATTTGCTAGGGAAACTAAAAGAGGGGGGAAATTGAGCAGAAAATGCCCCCCAGCCAGTATACTTCAGTCGTCCAGGTGATATTTCCTATTGCAGTTCCTATTGCTTCTGTCTCTTAAAAATGGCCGGACACTGTGATGCATAGCTGGTCACTGTGATGTATATTGTAAGAACAAATCAAAGACAGCCAAGTAGTCTACCTCTCTATCCCCTCTTGCAACCCCATAAAAACCTCCCTCCCTGGGCCTTCGAGGCCTGACAATTTTTTTTTTTAAAGAGAAGAAAAAAAAACAAAACAAATCAAAAGAAGAACAAATTTTCAAACCAACATAATAGGAGGGTAACAATGGTTAATACATTACGTATTACTATCTTTAAGTTAGTTATTCAGGACACCAGACATTAGCATTCAATTGTCCAAATATTATTGGCACAAACCTTACTCTTCAATGAACTAAGTAAAAATGGTAGTGTATCTATCTTAACCATCATATATATATATATATATATATATATATATATATATATATATATATACAATTGTTTTTTTCCCTTTCCCTTCTTTCTTTTCCCTATTCCAGTCTCTCTTTCCTTTTGACCAGTTTCTTTTTGATTCACCATATCTATTGTACATTTTGGATCTTATTTACTCTTTCAGTTTCTCATACTAGAGAGATAATACGATGCTTACACATGTGCTTCTGGTTTATTTCACTTATGAGTATTTTCTCGAGTTGCATCCATTTACCTATAAAAGTCTCCAGTTTATCCTTCTTTATGGCTGAATAGTACTCCATTGTATAAAAATACCACATCTTTTTTATCCATTCCTCAGTTGATGGGCATTTGGGTTGTTTCCAAGATCTGGCTATTACAAATTGTGCTGCTATAAACATGGGTGCACATATATCGCTGTGGTACGATGTTTTTAATTCTTCTGGGAAGATGCCCAGAAGGGGAATAGCTGGGTCAAATGGGACCTCCAACCCTAGTTTTCTGAGGAATCTCCACACTGACTTCCACAGTGGCTGTACCAGTCGACACTCCCACCAACAGTGAAGAAGGGTTCCTTTTTCCCCACAGCCCCTCCAGCATTTGTTATTAGTTGATTTCTTAATAGTAGCCATTCTTTCTGGGGTGAGATGGTATCTCAGTGTTGTTTTAATTTGCATCTCTCGAATGACTAGTGATGTTGCACATTTTTTTGTATATTTATTTGCCATTAGTATTTCTTCATCTGAGAAATGTGTATTCATCTCACATGCCCATTTTTGGAGTGGGTCTTTAAATTTGGGAGGTCTGATTTTTTTGAGTTCTTTATATGTTCTCGATAGTAATCCTTTGTCTGAGGAACAGCTGGTAAACATTTTTTCCCACATTGTGGGTTGTCTCTTCACTCTGTTGGTGGTTTCTCTTGCTGTGCAAAAGCTTTTTAATAAGATGAGATCCCAGTTATTGATTCTTTGGGATAGTTCCCATGCGGTTGAGTTTTTATTCATAAAGTCTTTGCCTACACCAATGTCTCCAAGGGTTTTACCTATCCTACCTTCCAGCAGATTTAATGTTTCTGTTTTAATATTTAGATCTCTGATCCATTTTGAATATAGTTTAGTGCATGGTGAAAGATATGGATCTAGTTTTAATCTTCAGCATGTGTAGAGCCAGTTTTTCCAGCACCATTTATTAAAGAGGCTATCTTTCTTCCAGCGAATGTGTTTGGCACCTTTGTCAAAGATAAGGTGGCTTAGTATGTCTGGGGTTGTTTCAGCATCTTCTAATCTGTTCCATTGATCTTCAGGTCTGTTTTTTTGCCAGTACCACACTGTTTTTTATCACAGTAGCTTTGTAGTATAATTTCAAGTCGGGGATTGTGATGCCCCCTGCCTTGCGTTTGTTGCCCAGAATTGCCTTTGCTATTCTAGGTCTCTTCTGATTCCAAATGAATTTTAGGATTGTTTTCTCTAATTCTGTGAGATATGCTGTTGGAATTTTCATTGGAATTGCATTAAATCTGTATAACAATTTTGGAAGTATGGCCATTTTCACTATATTGGTTCTTCCTATCCAGGAGCAAGGGATATCTTTCCATTTTCTGATATCCTCTTCAATCTCCTTTTTCATAGTACTGTAGTTTTCAGTATAGAGGTCTTTTACATCCTTCGTGAGGTTGATTCCTAGGTATTTCATTTTTTTGGATGTTATTGTGAAAGGTATTGTTTCCCTAATTTCTCTTTCAGTAAGTTTGTTATTTGTGTACAGGAAGGCTATTGACTTTTGAGTATTGACTTTGTATCCAGCTACACTACTGAATTTGCTTATTAAATCTAGCAGTTTTTTAGTGGAGTTTTTGGGATCTTCTGTGTAGAGTATCATGTCATCTGCAAATAATGATAATTTAACTTCTTCCTTTCCAATCATTATTCCTTTTATTTCTTTCTCTTGTCTAATCGCTCTGGCTAAAGTTTCCAGAACTATGTTGAATAAGAGTGGGGACAGTGGACATCCTTGTCTTGTTCCTGATTTTAGAGGGAAGGCTTTCAGTTTTTGGCCATTTAGTATAATATTGGCTGTTGGTTTGTCATAGATAGCTTTTACCAGATTGAGATAAAGACCCTCTATTCCAATTTTCTGTAGGGTTTTTATCATGAAAAGGTGCTGGACTTTGTCAAAAGCTTTTTCTGCATCTATTGAGATGATCATGTGATTTTTGTCTTTGGTTCTGTTAATATGCTGTATTACATTTATTGATTTACGTATGTTGAACCATCCCTGCATCCCTGGGATGAATCCAACTTGGTCATGGTGTATAATCTTCTTGATGATTTGTTGGATTCTGTTTGCCAGTATCTTATTAAGGATTTTTGCATCTATGTTCATTAGGGAGATTGGCCTGTAGTTCTCTTTCTTAGTTGGGTCCTTCTCTGGTTTTGGTATCAGGGTAATGCTTACTTCCAGGAATGAATTTGGGAGTATTGCTTCCCTTTCAATTTCATTGAAAAGTTTGAGAAGTAGGGGCGTTAGGTCTTCTCTAAATTTCTTGTAGAATTCGGCAGTGAATCCATCAGGGCCTGGGCTTTTCTTTGTTGGGAGGTTTTTAATTACATCTTCAATTTCATTGGTTGATATTGGTTTATTTAGGATTTTTAAATCTTCTTGATTTAGCTTTGGTAATTCATACGAATCTAGGAATCTGTCCATTTCTTCTGCATTTTCCATCTTAGTAGAATATAAATTTTCAAAATAGGTATAGATGATCTTCTGGATTTCTGCAGGGTCCATCGTGATATCACCCTTTTCATTTTCAATTGCATGGATTTGAGTCTTTTCTTTTTTTAATAAGGTTGGATAAGGGTTTGTCAATCTTATTTATTCTTTCAAAGAACCAACTTTTTGCTTCATTGATTCTTTGTATTGTTTTTTTAGTCTCCAATACGTTAATTTCTGCTCTGATCTTTATAATTTCCTCCCTTGTACGGGCTTTTGGCTTAACCTGCTCTTCTTATTCTAGAAGCTCGAGGTTCACCCTTAAGTTGTTTATTTGCGCTTGCTCTATTTTCCTGATATAAGTATTTAATGCTATAAATTTCCCTCTTAGGACTGCTTTCATTGTATCCCATAAGTTCCGGTATGTTGTACTGTCATTATCATTCAGTTGTAGAAAGTGACTAATTTCTTCTTTAATTTCATCTGTGACCCATTGGTTGTTCAGGAGGATGCTGTTTAATTTCCATGTGTTTAGGGAGTTTTTGTGGGATCTTTTGCCATTGATTTCCAATTTCATTGCACTATGGTCTGATAATATGCATGGGATAATTTCAATTCCTTTGCATTTACTTAAACAGGTTTTATGAGCTAGTATGTGGTCTATTTTGGAGAACGTCCCATGTGCAGCTGAGAAAAATGTGTATTCTGATGTTGTGGGATGGAACACTCTGTAGACATCTACTAAGTCCATTTGTTCAAAAGTTTGGTTCAGTTCTACTATTTCATTATTGATTTTCTGTCCAGTTGATCTATCTTTTTGTGACAGTGGAGTATTGAGATCTCCCAATATAATTGTATTAGTGCTTATTTGATTTTTCATGTCCTTTAGTACTTGTTTTATATAGCTGGGTGCATTGGTATTTGACGCATATATATTTATGATCGTTATCTCTTCCTCTTGGATTGTTCCCTTTACAAGGATGTAATGACCGTCTTTATCTCTCTGAATCCTTCTTGGCTTGAAGTTCACTTTGTCTGCAAAAAGAATAGCTACCCCTGCTTTTTTCTGGGTTCCTGTGGCATGGAGTATTGTTTTCCATCCTTTGACTTTCAGTCTATGAATTTCTTTCTGAATTAAATGTGTTTCTTGTATACAGCATATTGTTGGATCTTGCTTCTTGATCCATTTCGCCAGTCTGTGCCTTTTGATTGGTGAATTGAGACCGTTAACATTGATGGTTAAAACTGATATGTATTGACTTGTCATGATATTTTCCTGTTGTTGGTTCCCACTCTTTGTTTTTCCGCTTTCCAGCTATTTAATTATTTGCCCTGCCTGGTGGATTCCTTCTGTTGGGGTTCCTATCTCTTTCTAGAATGTCCTTCAGAACGTTTTGGAGTGCTGGTTTGGTGGTCATAAATTTTCTCAGATGTTCTTTGTCATGAAAGTATTTTATTTCTCCATCAATTTTGAAAGATAGTTTTGCAGGGTACATCAATCTGGGCTGAAAATTATTTTCCTTTAGAGCTTGCAATACATCATTCCAAGCTCTTCTTGAATTGAGGGTTTGTGCTGAAAAGTCAGCTGTGATTCTGATGGGTTTTCCTTCATAAGTGATTTGTCTCTTCTCCCTAACAGCTTTTAAGATTCTGCCCTTCTGTTGAATTTCTGGGATCTTGATTATAATATGTCTGGCTGAAGTTTTTTTTTGATCATGTCTAGTTGGTGTTCTAAAAGCTTCACTTATAGGGGTGTCAAATTCCTTTTCTCTTCCAGGAAAGTTCTCCCTGATTATGTCTTTGAACAAGGTTTTAATGTCGTTGATGCTATCTCCTGCTTTTTCATTTATTCCAATTATTCTTAAGTTGTTTATCTTTGAGTCATCTAGCAGCTGCTGAATTGATTTTTCATGGTCCCTTGCTATTTTTAAGAATTTTTCCATTTCATGATCACTAATTGCAAGCCTGTCTTCTATATCTGAGATCCTGTCCTCGCATTGGCTTATTCTGCTACAAATACTTTCAATGGAATTTTTTATCTCTTGGGTATCTGCTTGAATCTGCCTTATGGATTCCATTTCTTTCCTATGCTGAGCATTCATGGTTTCTATAGTTTTCTTAAGTTCATCTATTTTTTTGTCTGTATCAGCTATAGTGTCCTTAAGCATGGTCTTCATTGTAGACATTATCTCTGCAGTTATCTGTGAGATTATTTCTGTTTTAATTTTTTCCAGAACCTCATTCAGTTGCTTTGTTGTTACCACTTCAGATAGGCCAGGTGGGTGGCTTTCGGATTGTCCCACCTCGTTGCTCCCTAGGTTTGCCTTTGGTGAATTGGATGTGTGGGGTTGCATCTTGTTTAAGTGTCGTCTCATTTTTTTTTTTCTTTAGTTCCTGGGGTGATGTTTGCAAATTACCTATAGTAGGTTACTTTATTGCTAGTGTTTAAGATCTTTAGAAGATGACTACTTCTCTGCAGTATCTTCCAAGTGGAGCTTGCTTTTAGGTTTTGAGCTTTCTGCCAGATCCTACCTCTTCAATTCGTTGGGTATGCGAAGTTGCTACCTTTTGGCCCAGTCCTTGATTCTTTGGTAGTGTGCCACTGTATTTTCTGTGTCCCTCAGTCAATCTCAATCATGAAATATCAGGAAGGAAAGATGTTTAGAACAATTATTTCACATTTGGCTATAATGTTAACTAAAGCATCAAACACAGCCTAGAAAATGACAGACTGAGCTAACCAGTTATTTACCACTTTTAGCTGTATAGAGTTGCGGTTATATAACAAAATCTAAAACACACCAGAAAAATTATACGCAGTATACAAGTCCTATGTATGTCAATTTTTCCTTGAGGAGTTTAAATTTAAAATGAGTTAAGGAGGAAATAGAGTATTGGGAGAAGAGGAAGGAATTAGATGTAAGGTTAGAGGACCAAGAGGGATCCCACTAAAATTGGGACACTAGTGCAGAGGACAGGTGGTAAAAAGAGAAGGAAGGGATAAAAGGAAGAACAGATCGCAACCACAATCACAAAGAAGTTAGAGGCGCTGTTTACACTCATATAAAAAACCAGAGAGAATAATGAAGGAAAGAGCAAATACACATACAGAAACAAAAACGAAGATAAAAACAATAAAACAGACAGATCAAAAATAAAACCCCACCAAAAAACCAAACAAAACAAAAACAAAAAAAACCTTCGCCAGAACAAAAAACGAATCAGTGAGAAAAAAATAATAATAATAAAAAATAAAAATAAAAGAAATAAAAAGAATCAGTTCCAGGTGTTGACTCTGCTGTAGGCAGTTACCCTGTGGTGAGAGAGTCCTGTTCTGTGCAGGTCCGTCCCAGTAAGCCAGGAGCGCCCTCTGGTGGGCGGTGAGCAGATGCACGTACTTTCAGGCAGAGACCAGTCTAGCTCGCCTCCGCTCAGCGCCCTTTCACGATCCCTGGGCCTGAGAGGCTCAGCGCGCTGTCTGGAGCGCGGGTTCCCTGCACTGGTTCCCGCCGCTCTGGTTTTTCGCCACGCCCCCCACAATGGCGCCGGTCCAGTCACTCTCTGGTGCGGGACAGGTGTGGCTGAGAGTCCAGTCTCGTTCGCCTGCTGACCTCAACACACTTTCGTGGGCCTGAGAGGCCCCGTGCTGCCCTGTCCGGAGCACAAGTTCCCAGAGCAGTTTCCGAGCGCTCTGAGTTTCGCCACACCCCCCACAATGGCGCCCGGCCGGTCGCTCTCTGGCGCGGGGCAGCTGTGGCTGAGAGACACTCACCGCCGGTCTGCGCCATTCTCCGCCGCTCCCCTGCCCCGCCGCTGTCTCAGGATCCTCCGTGGGGGCTCCCTGGGCACCAGCTGCCACCGTGTGTCCGTAGATTTGAGCCTCCGTGGCGCTGCAACTCCCGGGATAGTAGAAGGTGCGTGTGTGCGGTCTGCTCCTTCTTTCCTTCTTCTTTGTTGGAAGTCACCAGTCACTGGTGCCGGGGATCCCAGATTGCGCTTCAGAACTTCTCTGGGTTTCGGGGAGGCATCTCCCCCCCTCCTGCGCTTTCCGGGTCGCTATATTCCCGTGTTCCAATGGTAACTTTTACAGAGAGTTTCACTGCCTGCTTCTTACTCATCCGCCATCTTGAGGTCCTCGAGGCCTGACATTTTGAGGAACAATTGATTTCTTGTTAGTGCCCTTCCAACATTAAATAAATCTGCCTCCAAATCCTGGGTGCCTTTTAGGTGTTTCTGTTTGCTGTTGCAAGATGAATGATATCCAAAGTAAAAATCATAAAACATTAATGAAGAAAACTGTAGAGAAGACATAAAAGTGGAAAGACATCACCTGTTCATTGAATAGAAGTACTGATAATATTAAAATGTCCACACAACTCAACAGCTTTGGGAAGGAGAGGGGAGAGGAAAGTGTGACTATGTTTTAATTTAATTTTTTTCTTCTCCACTCTTAAAAGCTTCTTTCTCTTCACCCAAGTCAACTGCCACTACTGGAATACCCAATGACCCTCTCTGGCTGAAGCTGTCTCCCAATAAATCCTCAAGATTATGTCAAGTGGTCAGAGTCAGCCAGAAATGTTATACACGTGCTGAAAAAGCTGTAGGACCCAGGGAAGAATGAGACTGCATGGAGTCATCCTGGCTGCTGACTTGTTCTTACTGGCCCTGAGCCTTTGGGGACAGCCTGGAAGATGGTAGAATGGTGAGCAGCAAAGAAACAGCCTCTCCAAGATTTGGAATCCAGACATGTAAATATAGCAATGTGAAGAGAAGGAAGAGAGAAGTGGGACCCTGAGACTCAGCAAGGATCTGAAGAGAGAACTGGAGCCTACAGGATGAGCAAAGAGACAGACCTCAATGCAGAAGAGGGAGGTGGAAAGAGGTGCCTTCACCCTGAGCCCCTGTTTAAGGTGTGGGAGGGGCAGCTCAAACTTGCAGACACGTGGTGATTACTGGCAACCCCACAGGCCTCCACAGAGAAATGCACTAGTGGAACAGAGCATTGGATGCTGCAGGTTGCAGTGGCTGGTGAGTTATTTGGGTTCAGACATTCCCCAGGAAAGAAGCTGGTCACCATTTTGGAAATGGGCAAACTGAACTCAGAACTCAGAGCAGCTATGAGTTGGCTCCACCTGGTGGCTCCCAGTGTCAGAGTGAGGCAAAGTTGAGCTCAATCCAGCAAGGAGGGGAGTTCAAGCTGACAGGAGGCACCCAGAGCATTGTGAGCTGAACAACTCAAGTCCTAGCCTCACAGCCAGAATCCAGAGGCAGACTGAATGTCAGTGGACCTAAAGGCCCAGGTTTCCTGGGATTGTCCACCTCTGTCATTGTAATTCTACTTCTGGCTTGCCGGAATCAATCAACACAAATTAGGCTTGTCTGCCCCTCTGTCTACCAGGGACAGCAGAGACACACCCTAAAGTGAACTTTTTTCTGCTTTTATACCTTCCTTTCCTTTTCCTAAATGTTTTTCTCCTCTTTTGCTTGATTGTCTGTTCTTGTTTTACACAAGTGTGAACACTCTCTCTAGTTTTTGTTGTGGTCATTTTTGCTGTTCCTGTTTCTGTTTCTTCCTTTGTTTTCTCCCTCCTGTCTTCTTCACCAGTTCACAAAGCTTACATAATCTTCTTTTGTTCTCTAGCCTACTTCTAATCTCTTTTACTTCTACTGAGAAAATTTTAAATTTTCTCCCCTGAGAGTAAATTCACCATACTGAGGGAATATTTACTGCATACAATTTTCTGGGATTTTTACATTTTGTTATGTAACTATAAATCTCATTCATACAGTTAAAGGTGGCAAATTAAGGATTACCACAGTTTGACATTTTCTAGGTTATGTTTGATGCTATTGTTATTACTGATTGTGCTACTTTAGCCAAGATGACATTATTGTGCTAATCAGTTGTTGTTCTTGTATGCCACGACTGAGATTGCCTGTGTATATAAATAATATTATAGGCCAGTGCCAAAGAATCAGGGACAAGGCCAAATAAGCAGCAAGTTTTCATCCCCAATAAATTGAAGAGGTAAGATCTTGCAACAGTCTCAAAAGCCAGCTACAACTGGAAGACATCTCTGAGAAGTAGTCATTTCCTAACAGTTCTCAATTCAAGCATTAAATGCAATTACCATAAAAAATTTACAAACATCAATGCAGGAATTAAAATAAAAATAATATAGAAAATGAAAAGACATGGAAGCAATATGCAACCCCAGACTTCCACATTGCTAAAGGGAAAGGCAGCAAGGTGGAAAATTCAAAAGTGACCCATCTGATTCTGAAGTGATAACCAGGGAAGTAACAAAGCAGATGAATGGGGCTCTAGAAAAAAAAAATCAAATGAGAAATAATTTCTCAGACAACTAAAGAGATGTTGAATGTAATTAAGGAGCATGATTACCAAATCCAGAGTTGATAAAGATTTAAAAACTGGGGGATTTTAGGAAAATGATGGAAATCATGAATGCTCAACATAGGAAAGAAATGGAATCCATGAAAGATTCAATCATATATGCAGGAGATTATAAAAATTCTACTTGGAAGTATACCAAGCAGAATGAACGAATGTGAAAACAATATTACATCTAGAAGACAAGATTGCAGTTACCAATCATGAAAATAAAGAGTTCTTAAAAATAGCAAGGGACCACAAAAAATCAATCCAACAGCTGCTGATGATGCAAAGAAGAATAACATAAGATTGATCAAAGTCAATGAAAAACCAGGAGATAGCACAAATGACATAAAAACTTGTTCACAGAAATAATGGCAGAAAACTTTCCAAACATAGAAAAAGAACTTGGCATACAGATAAGTGAGTCATATAGAACTCCAATTAGCCATGATAAAAAAAAATCTACCCCAAGGCATATAATAGTCAAGGTTCCAGAAATTAAACACAAGAACAAAATATTAAAGCTTTTAGAGAAAAGACACAATTCAACTATAAAGGAAAGCCCATCAGAATCACAACAGACTTCTCAATACAAACCACCAAGTCAAGGAGAGCTTGGAGAGAAGTAGTTCAAGCCATAAAAGGAAATATCCTCCAACCCAAATTGATGTACCCTGTAAAAGTATCTTTCAAAACTGAGGGAGAAATAATATACTTTGATGACAAAGAACACCTGAAGAAATTCATGACCACAGTACTAGCACTCCAAAATGTTCTGAAGTACATTGTAGAACGTGATAATGAAGACTATAGCTCCATGAACCCTAACAGAATGAATCCACTAGGCAAAGCAATTAATTAAACAGAGGAGAAAGAAAGAACACCAGCAACAGGAAAATAACATGACAAGGATAATACATATCAGTTACAACTATCAATGTTAATGGTCTCAATTCACCAATCAAAAGAAACAGACTGGCAAAATGGATCAAGAAATAAGATCCAACCATATGCTGCATATGATAAACACATCTAACTAAAAAAATTCATTGACTTTAAGTCAAAAGATGGAAAACAATACTCCACATTACAGGAACCTGACAGAAAGCAGTGGTAGCTATTCTATTTGCAGACAAAGTGGATTTCAAGACAAGACTGATCAAGAGAGATGAAGAAGGGCATTAAGGGAACAATCCAAGAGGAAGAGATAACAATCATGAATATATATGCACCAAATTCCAGTGCACTCAACTGTATGAAGCAAATATTAATGGACTTAAAAAATCAAATAAGCACTTGTATAAGCAATTGTAATGGGGAACTACAATACTCCACTGTCACAAATAAACAGATCAACTGCACTAGAAAAAAATAGAAAACAAATATCAGAACTGAACCAAACCTTTAGACAAATGGACTTAACAGATGTCTACAGTGTTCCACCCCACAACATCAGAATACACATTATTAGCTGCACATGGATGATCTAGAAAATAGACCACATACTAGCTCAGAAAACATGCTTAAGTAAATGCAAAGGAACTGAAATTACCCCATGCATATTATCAGACTATATTGCACTGAAATTAGAAATCAATGACAAAAGAAACAGTAAAAACTTCATGAACACATAAAATTAAATAACACCCTCCTGGAAAACAATGGGACAGAGATGAAATTAAAGAAAAAATTAAAATGCTTTCTACAATGAAACAGCAATGTCAATACAACATACTGGAGTGTATGGGAGCCAAGGAAAACAGTTCTACAAGGGAAATTTATAGTGATAAATTCCAATATCAGAAAAACAGAGCAAGCTCAAATAAATAACCTAATATTGAACCTCAATCTTATAGAAAAAGAAAAGAAAGTCAAGCCCAAAGCTAGTATGAGGGAGGAAATTATACAGATTACACCAGAAATTAATGTGATTGAGACTAAGAAAACAATACAAAGAATCAATGAAATGGAGAGTTGGTTCTTTGAAAGATTAAATAATATTGACAAACACTTAGACAAACTTATCAAAAAAAAGGAAAGAAAAGACTCAAATTCATGAAATTAGGAATTAAAAAGGTGAAAATGAAACAGATGTTGCACAAATCCAGATCATCAATACCTACTTCATGAATCTATATTCTAATAAGATAGAAAAACACAGAAGAAATTGGTAGATTCCTAGATACACATGAATTACTAAAGCTGAATTAAGAAGATATAAAAATTCCAAATAAACCAATATCAGTCAATGAAATTGAAGATGTAATTAGAAAGCTACCAACAAAAAAGGCCAGGTTCTGACAGATTCACTCCTAAATTCTACAAGAAATTTAGAGAAGATCTAATGCAACTATTCCTCAAACTCTTTAATGAAATAGAAAGGAGAGCAATATTCCCAAACTCATTCCTGGAGTAAGCATTTCATTTATACTAAAACCAAGGAAGGATCCAACCAAATAAGAGAACAGGTCAATGTCACTAATGAACATAGACTCAAAACTCCTCAATAATTACTGCCAAACAGAAAGCAGAAAATCATCAAGAAGATTATACACCATGACCAAATAAGATTCATCCCAAGGATGCAGGCATGGTTCAAAGGAAAGTGAATAATTGTAATACACCATATTTACAGAGCCAAGGACAAAAACCACATGATCATCTCAAAAGATTCAGAGAAACATTAGACAAAGTCCAACACCCACTGATGCTAAAAAAAAAAAACCTACAAAAAAATTGGAATAGATGGTACTTAGCTCAACCTGATAAAAGACATCTATTACAAGCCAACAGCCAACATCATATTAAATAATCCAAGACTGAAATGTTTCATTCTAAAATCAAGAAGAGGACAAAGATGTACACTATCAACAGTCTTATTCAATATAATTCTACAAACATTAGCCAGAGCAATTAGACTTGAGAAAGAAAAGGAATAAGGATAGGAAAGGAAAAAATTAAATTATCATTATTTGTAGATGACATTATACTCTACGTAGAAGACACCAAAGAATCCACCAAAAGACTTCTAGATTTAATAACCAAATTCTGTAGCATAACTTGATACGATGTCAACACCCAAAAATCAATAGCGTTCCTGTACACAAATAACAAATTCATTGAGAGAGAAATTGGAGAAACCACAGTTTTCACAATAGCATCTCTCCCAAAAAGAAATACTTAGGAATCAATCTAACAAAGGAAGTAAAACAACTTTACATTGAAAACTACAGTACTCTGTAAACGGAGATCAAAGAGAATATCAGAAAATGGAAAGATATCCCTTGTTCTTGAGTAGAAAGAACAAATATAGTGAAAATGGCCATATACCCAAGATTGTTATACAGATTTAATGCAATCCCAATTAAAATACCAATAGCATACCTCACAGAATTAGATAAAACAACTCTAAAATTTATTTGAAACCAGAAGAATGCTACAATAGCAAAAACAATTCTGAACAACAAAAGCAAGGCAGAGGGCATTACAATCCCTGACTTGAAATTATACTACAAAGGTACTGTGATAAAAAATATACCATGGTACTGCCAAAAGACAGACACAAGGATCAATGGAACATATTAGAAGATGCAGAAACAACTCCAAAATCACTCAACCATATTAGCTTTGACAAGGGGACTGAACACCTTCACTGGAAAAAAGCCTCTTTCATAAATGGTTCTGGAAACACTAGATTTCCACATGCTAAATATTAAAACTAGGCCCATATTCTCACCATGCACTAAACCAAAATCAAAATAGACCAAAGATCTAAATATTAAATATCTGTTGGAATAAAGAATAAGTAGAACTCTTGAAGACATAGGTAGAGGCAAAAATTTCATGAACAAAATCCAAGTGGGAGTGACAGAACATTGTATCCCAAGGGGCTCCACAGAGCCAGCGGTTGGTGAATGAGGTGAACCAGCACTGTGCTTTGGCACATAGACATGTGGAACACAAGCAGATGGGCAGGGCCACCATTTGACTTCAAAGGGCTCCGTGGAGAACCCCAGCACAGAACAGTCCTGGGTCACTTCACTGCCAAAGTCCCAGAGGGGAAAGAGGGAAGAGACATCCAGTCACAGTGCACTGCCAGCAGTTGGGAAGCAGGCTAGGAGGAATTTTGCTGAGTGTTAGGAGCTGGGACTATCAAGACTCCACTCTCATGGCCACTAAAAGCCAATCTTAGCCCTAAATACAAAACACCAGAAGCATCACACTGGTCTGCAACTGGCAGAGTGGGCTTGACCCAGCAACACAAGCAGGCAAGCAGCCTGGTCCCACAACAGGACAAGGGCAATCCCCCCATGATACACCCAGTGGGTAAGAGGAGCTAGTGTGTGAAAGCAACCCTGGGCTTTCCCTACCTGAGGGCACAACAACAACTGCAAGAGTGCTGCAAAGATAAACACAGTAAGGAGAAGTGGATACCCAAAACGTTGTCAACTGAAGACCAATCCCAGACCCCACATCCAGAGGACAAGATCATCCCTACACCCAGCAAAAATCTCACTGCAAACTTGGTGAGGCTACACAGCACATTTCTGGGATCTGACTTGGACACTGCCACAGAACTGTGGACACCAGAGGAATTTTATTCTTTTTCTTTTTCTTTGTTCGTTTGATTGGTTTTCCTTTTTCAATCTGATTCAGGCTTTTTTTTTTTTTTTCTTTTAGAATCTAGGTTTCTGACCTTTACTTTTATTTTGTTCTATTCATCTTCTTTCTCTCTTCCCTCAACTATCTCTCTTGCTTTCATGATACTTTAATGTGAGTGAACACACACAACCTCTTTCTGGTTCGCTTCAATATTCTTTTGCTTTCTCTTTCATTCTTTCTCTTCTGCACTCTTCTCCAGTCTACCAAAACATAGGTGATCATCCTTAGCCCTACAACCTTGTTTCTACTGTATTTCTTCTCATTTATCTCCCTGTTTTGCCCCTATCCCTCTTAAATACCACCCAAACGGGATAAAATCAAACTACCAAAGGAAAATTCATTCATACAATTTCCTGGTATAGGTTGGATTTTGTTATATAACTGTAGAGTTTGCTCCTATGGTTAAAGGTAACAAATTAATAATCACCAAGTTGGTCAGTTACTATGCTGTGCTTGTTGCTATTGTTATTGCTAATTGTACTACTTTAGCCAGGATGTCATACTGTTGTAATCAGTTTTTCTCCCTCGTATGACAACACTGATCATCTGGGGTCATAATCATCACCATAGTCCAGTGCCAAAGGACTGGGTGCTGAGCCAAATAAATATCAACTTCTTATCCTTAATAAATTGGGAAGGTAAGTTCTTGAAAAAGCCACTTATACCTAGAAGACATCTCTGAAGAATAGACATTTCCTAAGGAAGCCTCAATACTAGTGAAAAAGCCATCTACCATAAGAAATATGCAAGCAACAACACAGAAAATATAATCAAAATAAAGATTGGAAATTGGAAAAGGACAAGACACAAGTAAAATTCAACACCAGACATTCACACCACCCAAGACAAGTCCAGAGCACAATGAGATAGAAGAAATCAAAAACCACACACTGGAACTTCTGAAATGATAGCAGAAGTGAAAAAAACAAATGGAGGTGCCTGTAGAAAAAAATCTCTCGGGTAAAAAAAAAAAATGATGATTAAAATGAAAGACATGCTCAAGGAATCTAGAAAAGACACAGATTAAAAAATAGAGGAGTTTAGCAGAACAATGGAAACTATGAATGCACAACATAGGAAAAAAATGGAAACCATGAAACAGATCCAAACAGATATCCATAAGGTTAAAAATTCCATTGAAAGTATATGCAACAGCTTGGGGTGGTGACACATGCCTATAATCACAACATTTGGGGGATCAAAGAGGATATCAGAAAATGGAAAGATATTCCTCACTCATGGGTAGGAAGAACCAACATAGTGGAAAAAAAAACTTCCATAATTTGTTACACAGACTTAATTGAATCCCAATCAAAATGTCATTAGCATACTTCACAGAGCTAGAGAAAATATTCCTAAAATTCATTTGGAACCAGAAGAGACCTAGAATAGCAAAAACAATCCTAGGGTACAAAGGCAAGGCAAGGGGCATCACAATCCCTGACTTGAAGTTATACTACAAAGCTACTGTGATAAAAACAGCATGGTACTGCCTAAAAAACAAACCTGAGATCAACAGAACAGATTAGAAGGTACAGAAACAACTCAAAACACACTCAGCCACCTTATTTTTACAAAGATGCCAAGCACGTTCACTAGAAGAAAGATAGCTTCTTTAATAAATGGTGGTGGAAAAACTGGCTTTCCACATGCCAAAGACTAAAAGTAGACCCATGTCTCTCACCATGCACTAAACTAAAATCAAAATGGATCAAAGATCTAAATATTAAAGATCTGCTGGAAGAGCCAATAGGTAGAACTCCTGAAGACATAGGTGTAGGAAAAGATTTCATGAACAAAATCCCAAGCGCACGGGAAATACTGCAAAAAATCAACAAGCTATTAAAAAGCTTTTGCACAGCAAAAGAAATTAACAATAGACTGAAAATACAACCCACAGTGTGGAAAAATATTTGAACCAGTTGTCCCTCAAAGAACTAATATCTAGAATATATAAATAACTGAAAAAACTCAGAACCCCAAATTTAAAGATCCCAAATTTAAAGATCCCAAAATATCCCATCTCTTATGCAAGTTAAAACAACATGAAGATTCCATCTCACCCCAAAAAGAATGGCTATTATCAAGAAATCAACCAATGCTGGTGGGGCTGTGGGGGGAAAGGAAACTTTTTCCACTGTTGGGAGTGTAGACTGGTACCACCACTGTGGAAATCAATAAGGAGATTCCTCAAAAAACTAGGACTACCAGTCCCCTCTGACCCAGCTTTTCCCCTCTGGGTATCTTCCCAGAATTAAAAACATCATATCACAGCATTATATGTGCACCCATGTTTATAGCAGCACAGTTTCTAATAGCTAAACCCAAATGCCTATCATCTGAGGAATGGATAAAAACGATGTGGTTTGGAGGAAAAAAGATGGCGGATGAGTAAGAAGCACGCAGCGAAACTATCTAAAAGTTGCCATTGGACTACGGGAATATAGTGACCGGGAGAGTGCAGGAGGGGGGGAGATGCCTCCCCGGGACCCAGAAA
Source organism: Erethizon dorsatum (assembly GCA_028451465.1). Taxonomy (NCBI): domain Eukaryota; kingdom Metazoa; phylum Chordata; class Mammalia; order Rodentia; family Erethizontidae; genus Erethizon; species Erethizon dorsatum. The sequence continues at coordinate 58,531,808 of CM051825.1, read as the reverse complement.
AGTTCTGAAGCACAGCTTGGGACCCCCGGCACCAGTGAAGGGTGATTTCCACCAAAGAAGGAACAAACCCCGTGCGCGCACCTTCTCCCATCCCAGGAATCACGGCGTGACAGAAGCTCAAAGCTGCAGACACACGGTGACAGCTGGCACCCAGGGAGCCCCCACGGAGGATCGCGAGACAGCGGCGGGGCAGGGGAACGGCGGAGAACTGCGCTGGCCAGCGGTGAGTGTCTCTCAGCCACAGCTGTCCCACGCCAGAGAGCGACTGGCCAGGTGCCATTGTGGGGGGTGCAGCGAAAATCAGAGCAGCTCGAAAACAGTGCTGGGAACTCGTGCTCTGGACAGGGCAGCGCGGCACCTCTCAGCCCAATGAAAGTGCGCTGAGGGCGGCGGGTGAACGAGACTGGTCTCTCAGCCACACCTGTCCCGGGCCAGAGAGCAACTGGCCCGGCGCCATTGTGGGGGGCATGGCAAAAATCAGAGTGGTGTGAAAGCAGTGCGCTGACAGCGGCAGGCAGAGGAGATCCGTCTCTGCCTGAAAGTCCATGCTCTGCTCACCACCCCGCCAGAGGGCCGCTCTTGGCTCGCTGGGATGGACCTGCAGAGAACAAGACTCTGTCATCACACGGTGCCTGCCTACAGCAGAGTCAACACCTGGAACTGATTCTTTTTATTTTTATTTTATTTTTTTTCTCTCTCTCATTAGTTTTTTGTTCTGGTGAAGTTTTGTTTTTTTTTTTTTTTTTTCTTTCGTGGGGTTTTATTTCTGTTTTGTCTGTTTGCTTTGTTGTTTTTGTCTCCATTTTTGTTTCTGTTTGTCTATTTGCTCTTTCCTTCATTATTCTCTCTGGTTTTTACATGAGTGTAAACAGTGCCTCTAACCTCTTTGTGATTGTGGTTGTGATCTGTTCTTCCTTTTATCCTTTCCTTTTCTTTTTCCCACCAGTCCTCTGCACCAGTGTCCCAATGTTAGTGTGATCCCTCTTGGTCCTCTAACCTTACATCTAATTCCTTCCTCTTCTCACAATACTCTATTTCCTCCTTAACTCATTTTAAATTTAAAATCCTGAGGGGAAAATTTGACACACTAAGGACTTGTATACTGCATATAATTTTTCTGGTGTGTTTTAGATTTTGTTATATAACCGCAACTCTATATGGCTAAAAGTGGTAAATAACCAGTTATTTACCACTGGTTAGCTCAGTCTGTCATTTTCTAGGCTGTGTTTGATGCTTCAGTTACCATTATAGCCAAATGTAAAATAATTGTTCTAAACAGCTTTCCTTCCTCATATTTCATGATTGATATTGACTAAGGGACACAGAAAATACAGTGGCACAGTACCAAAGAATCAAGGACTGGGCCAAACAGGTAGCAACTTCTCACATCCAACGAATTGAAGAGGTAGGATCTGGCAGAAAGCTCAAAACCCAAAAGCAAGCTCCACTTGGAAGATACTGCAGAGAAGTAGTCATCTTCTAAGGATCTTGAACACTAGCAATAAAGTAACCTATCATAGGTAATTTACAAACATCACCCCAGGAATTAAAGAAAGAAAAAATGAGACGACACTTAAACAAGATGCAACCCCACACATCCAATTCACCAAAGGCAAACCTAGGGGGCAATGAGGTGGGACAATCCAAAAGCCACCCACCTGGCCTATCTGAAGGGGTAACAACAAAACAACAAATGAGACTCTGGAAAAAATTAAAACAGAAATAATCTCACAGATAACTGCAGAGATAATGTCCACAATGAAGACCATGCTTAAGGACACTATAGCTGATACAGACAAAAAAAATAGATGAGCTTAAGAAAACTATAGAAACCATCAATGCTCAGCATAGGAAAGAAATGGAATCCATAAGGCAGATTCAAGCAGATATCCAAGAGAACAAAAATTCCATTGAAAGTATTTGTAGCAGATTAAGCCCATGTGAGGACAGGATCTCAGATATAGAAGACAGGCTTACAATTAGTGATCATGAAAAGAAAGAATTCTTAAAAACAGCAAGGGATCATGAAAAATCAATTCAGCAGCTGCTAGATGACTCAAAGATAAACAACTTAAGAATAATTGGAATAAATGAAAAAGCAGGAGATAGCATCAATGACATTAAAACCTTATTCAAAGACATTATTACGGAGAACTTTCCTGGAAGAGAAAAAGAATTTGACCCCAACATAAAGGAAGCTTTCAGAACACCAACTAGACATGACCAAAAAAAAAACTTCAGCCAGACATATCATAGTCAAGATCCCAGAAATTCAACAGAAGGGCAGAATCTTAAAAGCTGTTAGGGAGAAGAGACAAATCACCTATAAAGGAAAACCCATCAGAATCACAGCTGACTTTTCAGCACAAACCCTCAATTCAAGAAGAGCTTGGAATGATGTATTTCAAGCTCTAAAGGAAAATAATTTTCAACCCAGATTGATGTACCCTGCAAAACTATCTTTCAAAATTGATGGAGAAATAAAATACTTCCATGACAAAGAACATCTGAGAAAATTTATGACCACCAAACCAGCACTCCAAAATGTTCTGAAGGACATTCTAGAAAGAGATAGGAACCCCAACAGAAGGAATCCACCAGGCAGGGCAGATAATTAAATAGCAGGAAAGGGGAAAAACAAAGAGTGGGAACCAACAACAGGAAAATATCATGACAAGTATAAGTCAATACATATCAGTTTTAACCATCAATGTTAACGGTCTCAATTCACCAATCAAAAGGCACAGACTGGCAAAATGGATCAAGAAGCAAGATCCAACAATATGTTGTATACAAGAAACACATTTAATTCAGGAAGAAATTCATAGACTGAAAGTCAAAGGATGGAAGACAATACTCCATGCCATAGGAACCCAGAAAAAAGCAGGGGTAGCTATTCTTTTTGCAGACAAAGTGAATTTCAAGACAAGAAGGATTCAGAGAGATAAAGACGGTCATTACATCCTTGAAAAGGGAACAATCCAAGAGGAAGAGATAACGATCATAAATATATATGTGTCAAATACCAATGCACCCAACTATATAAAACAAGTACTAAAGGACATGAAAAATCAAATAAGCACTAATACAATTATATTGGGAGATCTCAATACTCCACTGTCACAAAAAGACAGATCAACTGGACAGAAAATCAATAATGAAATAATAGAACTGAACCAAACTTTTGAACAAATGGACTTAGTAGATGTCTACAGAGTGTTCCACTCCACAACATCAAAATACACATTCTTCTCAGCTGCACATGGGATGTTCTCCAAAATAGACCACATACTTGCTCATAAAACCTGCTTAAGTAAATGCAAAGGATTGAAATTATCCCATGCATATTATCAGACCATAGTGCAATGAAATTGGAAGTCAATGGCAAAAGGAATCACAAAAACTCCCTAAACACATGGAAATTAAACAGCACCCTCCTGAACAACCAATGGGTCACAGATGAAATTAAAGAAGAAATTAGACATTTTCTACAACTGAATGATAATGACAGTACAACATACCAGAACTTATGGGATACAATGAAAGCAGTCCTAAGAGGGAAATTTATAGCATTAAATACTTATATTAGGAAAATAGAGCAAGCGCAAATAAACAACTTAATGGCGAACCTCAAACTTCTAGGAAAAGAAGAGCAGGTTAAGCCAAAAGCCCATATGAGGGAGGAAATTATAAAGATCAGAGCAGAAATTAATGTATTGGAGACAAAAAAAAACAATACAAAGAATCAATGAAGCAAAAAGTTGGTTCTTTGAAAGAATAAATAAGATTGACAAACCCTTATTCAACCTTATTAAAAAAAGAAAAGAAAAGACTCAAATCCATTAAAAACCTCCCAACAAATAAAAGCCCAGGCCCTGATGGATTCACTGCCAAATTCTACAAGAAATTTAGAGAAGACCTAACGCCACTACTTCTCAAACTCTTTAATGAAATTGAAAGGGAAGCAATACTCCCAAATTCATTCCTGGAAGCAAGCATTACCCTGATACCAAAACCAGAGAAGGACACAACTAAGAAAGAGAACTATAGGCCAATCTCCCTAATGAACATAGATGCAAAAATCTTTAATAAGATACTGGCAAACAGAATCCAACAAATCATCAAGAAGATTATACACCATGACCAAGTTGGATTCATCCCTGGGATACAGGGATGGTTCAACATACGTAAATCAATAAATGTAATACACCATATTAACAGAACCAAAGACAAAAATCACATGATCATCTCAATAGATGCAGAAAAAGCTTTTGACAAAGTCCAGCATCTTTTCATGATAAAAACCCTACAGAACATTGGAATAGAGGGTCTTTATCTCAACCTGGTAAAAGCTATCTATGACAAACCAACAGCCAATATTATACTAAATGGCCAAAAACTGAAAGCCTTCCCTCTAAAATCAGGAACAAGACAAGGATGTCCACTGTCCCCACTCTTATTCAACATAGTTCTGGAAACTTTAGCCAGAGCAATTAGACAAGAGAAAGAAATAAAGGGAATAATGATTGGAAAGGAAGAAGTTAAATTATCATTATTTGCAGATGACATGATACTCTACACAGAAGACCCCAAAAACTCCACTAAAAAACTGCTAGATTTAATAAGCAAATTCAGTAGTGTAGCTGGATACAAAGTCAATACTCAAAAATCAATAGCCTTCCTGTACACAAATAACAAACTTACTGAAAGAGAAATTAGGGAAACAATACCTTTCACAATAACATCCAAAAAAATGAAATACCTAGGAATCAACCTCACAAAGGATGTAAAAGACCTATACACTGAAAACTACAGTACTCTGAAAAAGGAGATTGAAGAGGATATCAGAAAATGGAAAGATATCCCTTGCTCCTGGATAGGAAGAACCAATATAGTGAAAATGGCCATACTTCCAAAATTGTTATACAGATTTAATGCAATTCCAATGAAAATTCCAACAGCATATCTCACAGAATTAGAGAAAACAATCCTAAAATTCATTTGGAATCAGAAGAGACCTAGAATAGCAAAGGCAATTCTGGGCAACAAAGGCAAGGCAGGGGGCATCACAATCCCCGACTTGAAATTATACTATAAAGCTACTGTGATAAAAACAGTGTGGTACTGGCAAAATACAGACCTGAAGATCAATGGAACAGATTAGAAGATGCTGAAACAACCCCAGACATACTAAGCCACCTTATCTTTGACAAAGGTGCCAAACACATTCCCTGGAAGAAAGATAGCCTCTTTAATAAATGGTGCTGGAAAAACTGGCTCTACACATGCCGAAGACAAAAACTAGACCCATATCTTTCACCATGTACTAAACTAAATTCAAAATGGATCAGAGATCTAAATATTAAAACAGAAACATTAAATCTGCTGGAAGGTAGGATAGGTAAATCCCTTGAAGACATTGGTGTAGGCAAAGACTTTATGAATAAAAACTCAACCACACGGGAACTATCCCAAAGAATCAATAACTGGGATCTCATCTTATTAAAAATCTTTTGCACAGCAAGAGAAACCACCAACAGAGTGAAAAGACAACCCACAACGTGGGAAAAAATGTTTGCCAGCTGTTCTTCAGAAAAAGGATTACTATCGAGAACATATAAAGAACTCAAAAAAATCAGACCTCCCAAATTTAAAGACCCACTCCAAAAATGGGCATCTGAGATGAATAACACATTTCTCAGATGAAGAAATACTAATGGCAAATAAATATACAAAAAAATGTGCAACATCACTAGTCATTCAAGAGATGCAAATTAAAACAACACTGAGATACCATCTCACCCCAGAAAGAATGGTTATTATTAAGAAATCAACTAATAACAAATGCTGGAGGGGCTGTGGGGAAAAAGGAACCCTTCTTCACTGTTGGTGGGAGTGTCGACTGGTACAGCCACTGTGGAAGTCAGTGTGGAGATTCCTCAAAAAACTAGGGTTGGAGGTCCCATTTGACCCAGCTATTCCCCTTCTGGGCATCTTCCCAGAAGAATTAAAAACATCATACCACAGTGATATATGTGCACCCATGTTTATAGCAGCACAATTTGTAATAGCCAGATCTTGGAAACAACCCAAATGCCCATCAACTGAGGAATGGATAAGAAAGATGTGGTATTTTTATACAATGGAGTACTATTCAGCCATAAAGAAGGATAAACTGGAGACTTTTATAGGTAAATGGATGCAACTTGAGAAAATACTCATAAGTGAAATAAACCAGATGCACATGTGTAAGCATCGTATTGTCTCTCTAGTATGAGAAACTGAAAGAGTAAATAAGATCCAAAATGTACAATAGACACAGTGAATCAAATATAAACTGGTCAATAGGAAAGAGAGACTGGAATAGGGAAAAGAAAGAAGGGAAAGGGAAAAAAATTGTATGTATATATAAGATGGTTAAGATAGATACACTACCAATTTTACTTAGTTCATTGAAGAGTAAGGTTTGAGCCAATAATGTTTGGACAATTGAATGCTAATGTCTGGTGTCCTGAATAACTAACTTAAAGATAGTAATACGTAATGTATTAACCATTGTTACCCTCCTATTATGTTGTTTTGAAAATTTGTTCTTCTTTTGATTTGTTTTGTTTTTTTCTTCTCTTTAAAATAAAAAATAAAATAAAATAAAATAAAATAAGATGTGTTTTTTTTATACAATGGAGTATGACTCAGCCATAAAGAAGGATAAACATGAGACATTTCTAGACAAATAGATGCATATTTAGACCATACTCTTAAGTGAAATAAATTGGATACACATGTGGAAATATCACATTGTTTCTCTGGTGTGAGATACCAAAAGTGTAAATAAAGACCAAAGTATATAAAAGGTATTGTAAAATAGAAAGAAATTGTTCTAAACAAAGTGAAAGTAGGGAAGGGGGAGGGGGAAAAGAAGGATGGAAAAGAAAAGGTAAAGGAAGAATAAAATGGAGACAAAGGTTTGTAAATAATGAGGGGAAGAGAGGTTGAAGGGAGGTGAGGGGATTGGGAGAAAAAAAGGAAATCAGGATATATCTTGTATAGGTATGAATTCCATATGACGAATGTGATCATTATGTGTATCTAAGTTGTACCAATAAATTTAATGTAAAAAAAAGGAATGCTATAGGACAATCAGCATATATGTAAAAATCTTCAGCAATTATACTGGCAAATAGAATGCATTAAAAAGATTATGACTAAATAGGCTTCATTCCAGCAAAGCAAGGATGGTTCAACATATGCTAATCAATAAATGTAATATATCACATAAACAGAAGCAAGGACAAAAATCACATAATCATCTCAATGGACACAATAAAATCTTTGACAAAATCCAATACCCATTCATGATAAAAAGAAAACTGACAAAAGAGGACCTTATCTCAAACAGACAAGACAATGCTTTCCATTCTCCACTCCAGTTCAATATAGTACTCAAAACCTTATCCAGAGCCATGAGACAAGAGAAAGAAATAAAAGAGAGTTGAATAGGAATGAAAGAAGTCAAACTATCCTATCTGCAAATACATGATCCTTTACATAGAAGATCTAAAAGCTCACCTGAAAACTCTTAAAACTAATAAACAAATTCAACAAGGTAGCAGGATACAAAATCAACACAAAAAAATTAATATCATTCCTATACACCAATAATAAAATCACTGAGAAGCAGTTAGGAAAACAATACCATTCACAATAGAATCGAGAAATATTAAATACTTAGGATTGAACCTGATCAAGGAAATGAAAGACCTTTAGAACAAAACTACAGTACTCTGAAACAGGAGATCATAGTGAATATCAAAAAATAGAAAGATATCCCCTGTTCCTGGACAGACAGAACCAATATTGTCCAAATGGTCATATTACTAAAAGTGGCATATAGATGCAATGCAATCCCAATCAAAATACCAACAGTATTCTTCACAGCACTAGAAAAAATAATCTTAAAATACATATGGAACCAGAAGAGATGCAGAATAGCAAAAGCAATCCTAGGTAACAAAAGGAAAGCAGGAGCCATCACAATCCCAGATTTTAAAAAAATATTACAATACTATAGTGATAAAACACCATGATAGTGGAACAAAAATAGCCATGCAGATCAATTTAACAGAATAGAGGATGCAGAAACAACTCCAGGCACATTCAGTCATCTGATATTTGACAAGGGCCTGAAAACATACACTTGGAGCAGTCATAGCCTCTTTAATAAATGAGGCTGGGAAAATTGATTATACATACAGAGGAATGGATCTGAACCCATATCTCTTAGCCTGTATTAAAATAAAATCAAAATGTACAAGACCTAGATACTAAAACAGAAACATTTAATATGCTGGAAGATAACATAGGTAAAACTCTTGAGACATAGGATTGGCAAGGACTTTCTGAAAAGAACCCCAATTGCACAAGAAAGAACATGAGGAATCAACAATTGGGATTATGTCAACAAAGACAACACAGGAAGAGACATTTACAGAATGGGAAAAAACTTTTGCCAACTACTCCTCAGAAAGAGTGCCAATCTAATATCTAGAATATATTATACAAAGAACTCAAAAAAGTTCATCTACCCCCCCCAAATAAAAGACACAAAAAAAAATAGGCTATTGAAATGAAGGCATTTCAATACAAATGGCCAATAATAACATAAAAAAGTATTCTGGAAAAAATACAAATGGCCAATTATAACATAAAAAAGTATTCTGCATTTTTGGCCATTACAGAACTGCAAATCAAAACAGTGACATTCTATCTTACTCCAAAAAGAATAGCTACTATCAAGAACTCAAAAAACAATAAATGCTGGTGAGGTTCGGGGCGGGGGATATTTCTTCTACATTGTTGGTGATAATGTACACAATTACATCTGCTATGGAAATCAGTATGGAGATTCCTCAAAAAACTAAATTTGAAATTCCATTCAACACAGTTACTCCCCTTCTAGGTATCTTTCCAAAAGGGTTAAAGACATCGTATTACAGAGATATATGCATGCCCATTTCAATAAATGGTGTTGGGAAAACCGGATGTCCATATGTACAATAAAAACATACCCTTACCTCACACCAGTTACAAAAATAAACTCAAAGTGGATTAAAAACTTAAATATAAGACCTAAAACTATGAAACAACTAAAAGAAAACATACAGGAAATGCTTTGGGACTTCAGAGTAGGAAAGGGTTTTTAGGACAAACCCTTAAAAGCTCAGGAAATAAAAGTGAAATTAGACAATAGGATCACATCAAGCTAATATATAAGGAACTCCAAAGTCTCAATAGCAAAAATTCACCCCATTTTAAAATGGGCAATAGATCTAAACAGACATTTCTTCAAAGAAGATATACAAATGGCCAAAATGTATATGAAAGAATGTTCAATACCCTTAATTATCAGAGGAATGAAAATCAAAACCACAGTGAAATATCACTTCACCCCAGCAAAAATAGCTATTATCAAAAATACTAATGATAAAAAGTACTGCAGGGCCAGTGATATCACTCAGTGGCACAGGCGCCTGCTGGCACGCGAGGTCCTGAGTTCAACCCCCAGTACCCACCAAAAAAAAAAAAAAAGTACTGCTGAGGCTGTAGAGAAAAGGGAACACTTGCAAACAGTTGATGGGAGTGTAAACTATTATAGCCATTATGAAAAATAGTAACAGCATGGAGGTTCCACAAAATACTAGAACTATCATATCATCCAGAAATTCCACTACATATCTGTATGTCAAAGAGACATCCATATTTCCACGTTCATTGCAGCACAATTTCCAACAGACAAGAAATGAAAGCAGTCGAAGTGCTCGTATACTGACAAATGGATAAAGAAAATGTGGTACATACACATTGGAGCACTATTCAGCCATATAAAAGACCAAAATCCTGTCATTTGCAGAACCATGGGTGGAACTGGAAATCACTATGTAAAGTAAAATAAGGCGGCAAAAAATACAAGTACTGTAATATGTCTCTCATATGTGGAATCTAAAATAGTTGATCACACTGAAGTTTAGAATAGAATGGTGGTAACCAAAGACTGAGGATAGCAGGGGAAGGGAAAGGAAGCAGGAAAAGGTTGATCGGTGGGTACTAAGTCACAGTTAGATAGGAAGCAAGAAGTTTTGCTGTGCTATTGCACAGGACAGCAGAGTGATTATGGATAAAGATAATATATTACACATTTCAGAAAGCTAGAAAAAATAATTTTGAAAGTTTTCATCATTAGTAAATGTTAAATGAGTAGATAAATATGTTTAATTTGATTTAAACATTATACATATATCAAATTATATTGTACCCCATTAATAAGTACAATTTTTTATTTAGCAATTAAAATAAATATATCAAAACTAAAAAACACAAAAAATAAAATAAGGACTATTTTAGGTGACTACTGAACAGAACACCTAACTATATACCTGACCTCAGAAGGAAATACCTAGAAAAAAATTAGAAATTATCCAGCTCACCCCTTCATTTTACAGATGAACAGAGAACCAGCATGGGAACATAACTGGCTAAAATACTTGCTAAGAAACAGCCCAGGTTGGATCCTAGGTCTTCTGATTCCCATAGCACCCCATTCTCATTACTCTTCCATTCCCCTCTCAGGCTTTAATCTCACCTAACTACCTCTTTAAAACTTACCTAACAACTCAGAGCTATATCTGATATTTCTGTTAAAGTTCCAGACAGAATAATTATTTCTGGCTTTGGTTGACGCTTTGCTTTTCTTTCTGAAGCAAAAGTAATTGGAATTTACCAAACAAACTTTCTACTGCATCCCAGAAAGCGAATGCCAGAGAACGGCAGCCAGCCAGCCCCCCTACAAAAACTCTTCATTAAAGACTAAGGCATGTATAATCCATTTGGAGAGGACTAAATTGTGAATTAAAATAGCAAACTGAGTCCAACCTCCAATATTGATTAAATAGTCTCAGTTTTATTGTAATTGCCAGGTGGTTTTTCCTCAGTGCCTGTGGTTTTTTAATAAAAATTTTAATTGTAAGGTAGCACCATAATTTGTTTTGCTGTTCCTTTTGTGTTATAAAAGCCAGTGCAATCCCTCTTCAGCTAAAATAGCTCATGTTTTGGTTATCTGCTGTACCCTCTGTATCATGCTTATATACTCTATCTTAATAAATTTATAATTGGAAGGCAAGAGAATGGTGGTGCTTATAAACAAAGTTTGAAATGGAAGGTAAGGCATCCACAAATAGATCTGTCTTGGGACTTTCAGCCTTGGCCCTGTTCATCTATGAGAAAAATAATAAAGCACCAAAATAATCCATGCCTGTGGCAGAGACAGAAAGCTTCTATTTAGATGATGATAAGGGAGGTGAATGGCTACATAATGTAGAATGCATGGGGATAATTAATCACAAGCTTGAAAGCAAAGAAGTGGCTTGTGAATAAAACTTTGCCATAGAGGAGAAAGGTCACAGAGAAATGATCAACATAGGTGAGTGCCTAAATTTTAAAGTTTATTCTAGTCCTGGTCCCTACCATAAGAACTTCTAGATAAGCCAAAAATCTCCTGCTGCTTACAACACATACAACATAGTAGTTAATGGACATCTATGCATCTATAACCATTCTAGGCATTGCAACATCAGAGATGAAGAAGAGAGACAATGTCCCTGTGCTTATGAAGTTGGCATTCTAGAGAAGGCATTTGATGACTAAGATGAATAAATAAAGAGAATTATGGACTGTGGTAAGTGCTACAAGGGAAAGAACTAAGATGACAGGATACTGTGCAGGGAATGAAATGAAGCCATTGGTGAGCAGGGACAACCTTGTAGAAATGGTGACATGTGAGTTGAGACCAGAAGGGTGAGGCTAAGCATGTGAGATGATCAGTAAGCACCATTCCTGTTAAGTGTTAAAGAGGGCCCACTGTGCTTACTGTGTTCCTAGAATAGTTTTCAGTCTCTACTCCTAAAACTTCCACATTTTTTCAAAATGAAATGCACTCTTTCAAGTACAGCTAAATGGTACTTATCACAAGCTGGGAACAATCCCTAAATACCTGAGATATATTCATACTTTGAATCCTCACAATAACTCTATGACACAGGCACAAGTTAGTATCTCCACTTTACAGAAAAGGAAATTGAGGCACCTAGAATTGATGTGACTTTGGGGCACACTTTTTGTTGTTATTTACTTTTTATTCATAATCATAAACTTAACTCTGTAATCCAGATAGACTTGGAAGGAAATAAGGAAAATGTGTAAACCAAAGAAATGAAGTGAGAACACAAAGATTACAGGATATTGCAAGCAAATGGGGCAGAGCTGTACTCTCCTATGCTACAGAAGAAATGGTTTGGTGGTTAAGATAAAACAAAGGCAAATGTATTAGAGTTGTCCATAGTCAACAGTGGTGATTGTCTTACTGACTTTGCCATTCCTGGACCTAAAGTACTTTGTGGACTCCCTTATGTTTACGCCCTCTTTTACCCTTCCCAAGGTCACATGCTTGCCATCCAACCACTTAATAGTGCAGTCACAAAAAGCTGGGAGCTGTTTCTTTTTGTTCCAGCATTTATCATGGATAAGAAGCCAGAACCTGTATGCTTCAGGATGACATTCTCATTACTAATTTCTCCCTGTAGATGGACTTGCCACTACTGACATCATGATGTGTGTAATCACTAGCCCAGCACATAGATCTTGGAGTAATTCTGTGAAAGCAGAAATCTCTAAAGCCAAATCCTTTGTTTCCAGTGTTCAGAGTACAAAGGGTTCCTGATGTCTTTGGAATTTTGTAGGCAAACACCTCAAAGAAGATATGGCCTAGAGACTCACCATCAATGGTGACATTGAAGAATGTAGCATTGACCATGACTGGCAGCAGGCTGCTACAGGTGACAGCAGCATCTGCAAAGGACAAGGTGCTGGGATTTGATGAGCCCACCGATGGAGTCTGTACTTTTAATGCTATACCATGTGAACACTCAAGGCTGAGATTAGCACAATATAAAAGGCCCAAGAACAGAAGCACACAAACACCTACCAAGCTAGCAATATGATATGGAACAGATCTCCCATTTTCATACTTAGATTTCTCATTCAGAAGTAAGTATAATGGAAACCAGTTCCAGTCAAGTATGCATGCTTGTAATCCTAGCCACTTAGGAGACTGAGACAGGAGTGAAAGTTTGAAGCCTGACTAGGCAAAATAGTAAGACTCAGCCTAGTGACTTAGTGAGAACAAAAACAAAAATGGACTGAGGATGTAGCTCAGTGCAGAGGACCTGGGTTCAATCCCCAGTACCACAAAGAAGTAAGAGGAGGGGAGGAGGGAGACAGGAGAAGGGAGGGGAGGGGAGAAGAGGGAAGGGGATGAAGTGAGGGAGGAAGGAAGGAAGGAAGGAAGGGAGGAAGGGGAGAAGAGGGAAGGGGATGAAGTGAGGGAGGAAGGAAAGAAGGAAGGAATGAAGGGAGGGGAAAGGAAGGGAAGGAAAAGTAAGGGATGGGAAGGGAAGGGAAGGGAAGACAGGTCCCAAGTACTTCAAACGTGGTCACCTGCCTGGAAGATCCTTGAGAAGCAGAAATTCCTTTTCAACTGTAATATGGTACCATTGCTTTCATTTTCAAGCTGGAGACCAGTACAAGCCCTAAAAACCCCCAGAAAGGCTTATGAGAGGTTTACCACAAGCCTAGTAAGAATAGCTGCTTCATTTGACATCTCTGATCCTAAGGAAGCACAGAGAAACAGACGGAGCACCTACTGACTGATTTTTCCCAATCTTTCAAATTTTTGGACACAAGGAAACCTCAAGACATATCCCTCTGAAAGCCATCTCCATCCCATGGAACTGAAAATCCCAGATCTGCTCATCTGATCCCACCCAGGCTTCTATTCTTAGGTAGCCTACTGCCAACAGCTGAACAATGTGAGTTATATGGAAAAAGTGAAAGGATATTAATTTTCAGAATCTTTCTACCCTCTTGTCAATATCCTGGTGTTTTCTCTTTTTCCTGCTATCTGCTCTCACTTCCGTATCTCCCTGTGCACTGGCTGTCCCAGTAGCAAAGACTCCAATTTGTGTCCTCCCTTTACTAAACCTATCTCTCCTATGTCTGATTTATCCTGTTAATTGTCACAGATTCCTGTGTCCCACATACAGTGAAAGCTGCACAGTTAGAGCAGGTGCAACTGACAAAATATTAACCAGTTGAGCATCTGGTTGGCTGCCTTTGTGACTTCTAGATCCCATTTTTTTGTTGTCATTTTTGTTTTGTTTTGTTTTGCTTTTATCAATAATCAGATGGCTTCTAAAAGCAAAAAGTACTTTCATTTTTAAGTCATTATTCTTTATTGTATTTTAAAGCTAGGAAAGAGGAGAGAGAAAGAGTGGGAGGAGGAGTGGAAGGAGGAGGGAAAAGGAGAGAGAGAGAATGGGAGGTAGAGGAAGAGAGAGAGAGCTAACAATGACCATGCAGACCCATGGAGAGTGTGTCTGCAGGCCGAAGACCCAGAGAGGAACAGATGTAGTTCAAGTCAAAGGTCATTTGTTCCAGAATTCCTTCTTTCTAGGCAGAGGTCATTCTTTTCTATTCAGGATTCAGCTGATTAGATAAGGCTCACCTACATTAGAGAGAGCTAACTGCCTTACTCTAATTCCATTAATTTAAATGTTTATCTCACCCAAAAACACCCTCATAGAAATATCCAGAATATTGTTGACCAAATATCTGGTCACCATAGCCCAGTCAAATTAACACTAAAATTAATCATCAGAGATGGATTCTGTCGAACACACCTATCCCCACCCGAGACAGAGAAGCTCAATAGGTATCACTTTTTCTAAAACTGGAGATTTTATCTAAAAGTTCTGCCACAAAATAGTAATAAAACTAATTTTTAAAATAAAAATTTTAGGGCCGGTGAGATGGCTCAGCGGCGTAAGCGCCTGCCTGGCAAGCACGAGGGCCCAAGTTCAACTCCCGTGAACCCACGTATGAAAAAAGGGCCGGTGATATCGCTCAGCGGCACGGGCACCTGCTGGCGTGCGAGGTCCTGAGGTCGACCCCTGGTGCCCAATAAATAAATAAATAAATAAATAAATAAATAAATAAATAAAAATTTTAACAGGTTGACCTACACTCTTATTTCTTTTCCATTGGATTTCCAAAACGTAAATAGGAAAATGTTTTCTAAGCACAAATCTGATGCCATCAATACCTCCCTCCATCTCCCCCATGATTTTCTCTCTGATACAAAGGCAATGATAGTTAGCTGGGCATGGCTCCACATGCCTGTAATCTCAGCACTCTGAGAGGCTGAGATTGGAAGATCACAAGTTCATGCTCAGCCTGAGCAAATTAGAGAGACCTATCCCAAAATAAAACATTTTTTAAATGGCTGGGGACGTAGTTCAGTGTGAAGACCCTGGGTTCAGTGCCCACTACCACAAAAAAAGATGATGATAGCATTTAATATCCTTCCATGAATGGATGAAAGGAATGAATTTTTTAACTTTATTCTTTTTATTAGTACATATTTGTCATACATATAGATCACATTCATCATAGGGAATTTGTACCTCTACATAACACATCTGAATTCTTTTTTCCCCATTCCCCTCTCCTCCCTTCAACACTTCTTCCCCTCCCCATTCACACAATCTTTGTTTCCATTTTTTCCCTCCATTCTTTTTTTTTTCCTTTTCCCTTTCTTCCTCAAAAGAAATAGCTATCTGTGAACAAAAACAGTTCTGAGAGAGCTCAGGAGCCCAGTTAACATGTCACAGCAACACAATACAGTAAGTCCTCAACTTAGGAACATTTGAGTTGCAAACTTCCACAGATATGAACGCACCTAGTTCTTGTGTTTTTTTATGCTTTGCATTGTATAAATATGTCAAAGGTGTATAAGACTCACTTTGTCATGCTTATGAATGAATCTAATTTACAAATGTTGTCCAGAATGGAACTTGTTCATAAGTCGGGATTTGCTGCTTGAAAAAAATCAATGTCAGGAATAATTGTATCAAAAGGATAAGAACAGTTTGATTTTGCCTGCCTTGTCCCATCCCAGCAGTTGGCACATCTCAGCGCAGAGAGGGATATGTGCTTCTGGAGGAAAAGAATAGGATAGGTGTCTGTCTTCCCCAGCCATTCAGGGCACTAGCCAAAGAACCTGCTATGGTTTCAACCCATCCAGATGGCAGTGGAGACCGATACAGTTGAGATATCTGGAAATGGCTACAAACAGAGAGAGTGGGGGCTGTCACTATCAGCACACAGCAGGTGTTACTGTGCCTCCCAATGGAACGCTGTGCAGAGAATGCAGCAGCCTTTGCCACTGAGAACCTCAACAGCCTTTGCAATCACTGCAGGCCCCCATTCCCCACACACACAGCTTGCACCATCAAGGATCCTACAGAGATCATCATCACGGGACCATGAAGCCTTCTCCAAAGAAGATTCCAGCAGCTTTTCTTGATGAGTTAATCAAAACCCAGTACAGCAATCACGGACCTGTACTTTTGCCTCTGAGGACCCTGAAGGTTTTTGTCTTTCTGGGACACAAAGTTACCTGAGCTGCCACCTTCCTGCCCCTTCTCTCCAATTGAAGCTTCCAGAGTACCCTGAACCCAGGACCCAGTGAAGCCACTAAATGCTTAGAACTGGCTCTGGCCCCTACCACCTGCAAAAGCCCCCTTCACCACTTGTACACTACCAGCTACACCATGAGTAATGCACACACATGCAGCCTGTCTCAGGCTCTATGGCCAGTCGCCACTTCTGTGTGAGTGAATACCTATGGCCCTGTCTTCAACCTACCCAGGTGTGCTTGGTCCTGGACTCTGAAGAGCTTCTGAGGACTCACAATTCTGGTAGCCCTTATAACTACTATGGATGCCTTGCAGCTTTTGCTTCCAAAAACCCTGTACCTGCCAATATCATGGATTCTCACTACCTGAACCAGCACAGCTGCCTAGACTTTGGGCTGCTGTGTGCTCCCAAGCTGAGAGTCCCACACCACTAGATCTGTTGCCAACAGTTACCCCAGCACACACCCCCAGTCAGCACCCTATACCTCCCCTCTGGAGATGAAGTCCATTCTTATGGAAGAGTGTTCATGAAGTCTAGAAGAGCTGACAGCTTCTTCAAATGCACAGACACAATGCAAGGATACAAGGGATATAAAAAAATCAGAGAACAATGACACTACAACAAAATAATAATAAACTTCTACTAACCAACCCCAACACAACGGAGATCCATGAATCGCCTGACAGAGAATTTTAAATGATTGTTCTAGTAAAGCTCAGTGAGCTACAAGACAACACAGGTAAATAATTTAATGACATCAGGAAAACGATACAAGAACAAATGAGAAGTTGAACAAAGATATAACATTAAAAAAAAAAACAGAAATTCTAGACCTGACTTGTATAATGGCTAAAATTAAAAATGCAATAAAGTGTTTCAGGAACAAACTTGATCAAGAAGAAAAGAATTGGCAAATTCAAAGATCAATCACTTGAAATTGTCCAGTCAGAGAAGAAAAAATGAAAAAGTAAAGAAAGTCTATGGGACTTATCAGGCGTTAGCAAACAGACCAATATATGCATTGTGGAAATTTTGGAAAAGAAAGATAAAATGACAGAAAGTTTATTTTAAAAAATAAGCTAAAACTTTCCCAACTGGGTGGCAGGACCAAGGATAAACAGAACTGTAGCTGAATTCAGAAGGGGATAAGGCCATTCCCAGTTCTGTGTCTGGGCCATAGCCAGGAAGCCTGCCACCTGAGGACAAGTATACCTCTCAGAATAGCCCTAAGTCCTGGACTACACAAGTTTCAGACATCTCCTACCTGGAACCCAAAGTTCCCACAGAAATCCATTGACAGCTGCCAAATTATTGTTGTTCTGAGAGAATAGGAGCTGAAGATTTACTATTCCACTATCTTGCTGATGTCATTATTCCTTTTTTGTTCTCCTAATTATGTAAATAATTGATTAACAATAAATAATGAATATGTACTTCACATTTAGTTGTTTTTGTTGAGTAATTTGTTAAACTTATCTCAAATTCCAGCAGTGAATACCTAATTCTTTTCTTCTTTCTTATTTACTAATGCAGGGCTTGGGTTGGTTTGGTTTGGTTTGGTTTGGCTTGGTTTGGTTTGGTTTGGTGGTACTGGGAATCAAACCCAAGGGTTTTGCAGTGAGCTACATCCCCAGTCATATTTATGTATTTATTTTTTAAATTTTGAGACAGACTTTTGCTAAGTTTGTAATCATCCAGGCTGAGGTCAAGCTTGTGATCCTCCTGCTCAACTACCCATAGTCCTGGGGTTACAAGCATGTGCCACCACAAACAGCTTAATGCAGATATATATATATATATATATGTATGTATAGATATACATAGATATATAGATATAGATGTATAATTTTTTTATATGCAGGTACCAGGAGTCAAACTCAGGACCTTGCGCTTGCCAGGCAGGTGCTTATGCCGCTGAGCTGTATCACTGGCCCTTAATGCAGATATTTAAGGCTATGAATTTTCCAATCAGTACAACTTTGGTCACATCTTATTCCTTCTTAGAGTGCTTTTTCAGCATCTCTTTTCTAAATATACAGCAAATGTAGTTTTAATTTTTCTCTTTGACCCAGGATTTTGCAATAAAGATATTTATAATTTTCAATTTATAAAATTTCTTATCTGTTTATATCTCCAGTTCTTAATTATTTATAAGTATCTTTGCCAGAAAATAAGGCTCATTCTATTTACTTCTCCATTTGTTAATTATTTTTAAGTGTTTTACAGAATACAGCTCATTCTATTCCTACATAGTAGCCTTTAACGCAAGTCTCTGTGTGGCTGGAATGGTGGCCAGTTGTTTATGCATCTTTCTTAGGGTACTTGATTGGTTCAGAGAAAATCACAGTTGATGCTATTTCACACTTCCAGAGAGAATTCTATGGGTCATGTAGGAGTCATACATTCCCTATGTGTCCTATTTAAACACCATTTTATAAATTGCTATGTGAATACAGTAAAACCTACGTACAGTAAAACCTATGTGAAGCCTAAAATACAGTAAAACCTATGGGAATCCTAAAACCTATGTGAATCCTAAAACTTATGTGAATCCTATACAGTAAAGCCTATGTGAATCCTAAAATAAACTAGTGTGTGAAATTCACTCTAAGTGCTAAGGCACAAATTGATCATATGAAATCTGGGTACAAATTATCCCCTTTATCACAATCTAGCTTTGTTACCTTGGCCAAGCTCTTTGCCTTCTCTGAACCTCAACTTTTCAACTCTGTAAAGAGAATGAAGCATCGGTCTTTGTAAATTCAGACCTCTTTAAGCCTAGAGCTTTCAAATGACTGTGCGAAGCAATATCTCCAACTCTCATTGTATAAAATAAAGTAATACACCAAATAATACTTAAAGTTCCAAGCATCTTTTAAATTTCACAGTTGTAACAAATCATTTACCCATGCTCCTCACTTTTAACTGCTAAACAAGAGTGTCAAAATTAAAAGAATTCATATTGTATGAAAGAAAAGAGCAGCCAGTATCCTCAGAATTAACCAGCTCTGTTACCATAGATATTGATATCTACTAGACATTTAACTACACTGGCCATCACTTATCTTTAAAATGGATATGATACCACCTATCTTACAAATTCTAAGTAGAATAATAAGTGCTTTGTACACTGCAATATGTTGTAAAGCATTAGTTCCTATTATTAAATGCTCATGCAGCATTGATGCTGCCAATGACTTGTGTATTTTATAGGGTGTTAAATTTAATGAAATTGTTAAACTTACTGCCTTGCATTAAACAGGCAATCACGGGCAGACCTAACCAGTGAGAGAAAGGGAATAGGTATTTTGCCTGAATTACCTGTATAATCACAGCTAAATCACTTTGATAAGTTAAAAGTAAGAGTTAAGGGTATCTCAAGACTGGAGAAGGACTTAATAACCTTGATATGTCTTCTTCTGGTCCATTATTTCATAAAATTGAGACTGAGAAAGAAATATATTACACTATATAGTGAAAAGAAATATGAAAATAAAATGAAACCATAGATTCACACCAGACTAGCACATTAGTATGGGACAAAGGCATGCCTACTGACTAACAATATCAAATTAGTTTCCATGGAAGGAATTAATCATTTGTTTTTTAGGAAGAAAGGTAATAAAACAACTCTCTGATGTTTTACTAACTCTACAGCTGAGTAAGAAGCCATTTCACAATTCCCAGCCCACTGACATTAGTGAATACAAAGACTTTGTAATCTGATTTCCCTAGATACAGGCTAGAGAAAATGGATTCAGGTGATCTCTTCCTATAGCAGAGAATGATCCAACATTTGTCTGAATAAGCCTAATGTTCACTTTCTTTTGAGCTCCCAGGAAGATGATCAACGATGATAACAATTGTAAACAACCCCCCAACTAATGAATGATGAGTGCAAGGTCATTTTTCCTGGAGTTGAGCTCTTAAGCCAAAATCAAACCAACTTTTACCAAGGGACCCACAGATATGCAACTCAAATGCTTGCACATCAAGGTCAGCTGAATTGTCGTCATGGAGAAACTTAACACTACACATTTGTTTTAAATAACTGTCCTCATTACAGTGTCTGATTTTCTCTGAAGAGGAAAGAACTATAGAGAGAGGTCAACATCACTTATTGTGTGTCCAAGATATTTAGTTTTTTCCTAGTTTTAAGACATGAATTCCCTGCTCGTGTTTCTGCATCTGAGGCTACAAGCATGCATGGATATAAACAAGAATTATAATATGCTCACTGCCTTCCTGTAGTAAGTTGAATTGTAGCCTTCAAAAAGGTATGCTAAGGGCCAGTGAGATGGCTCAGCGGCCTATGCATCTGCCTGGCAGCGCGAGGGCCCGAGTTCGACTCCCAGAACCCACATAAGAAAAAAGGGCCGGTGATATCGCTCAGCGGCACAGGCACCTGCTGGCGCGCGAGGTCCTGAGGTCGACCCCTGGTACCCACAAAAAAAAAAAAAAAGGTATGCTAAGCCCTAGAATCCTAGAATTTGTGAATGTGATCTTACTTGAAAATAATAATAATCTTTGTAGATATGGTTAAGTTAAGAATATCAAAATGGGGCCAGTGAGATGGCTCAGCAACATAAGCACCTGCCTGGCAAGCGTGAGGTCCTGAGTTCGACTCCCAGTGCCCACATAAAGGAAAAAAGGGCTGGTGATATTGCTCAGTGGCACAAGTGCCTGCTGACAAGCGCAAGGTCCCGAGTTTAACTCCTGGTACCCACATAAAAAAAAAAAAAAAGAATATCAAAATGAAGCCATTCTGTATTAGCTGAGCAGGCCCTAAATCCAGTGACAAATGTACTTATAATAGTCCAAAGAGAAGACTGGTATGTAAACAAAGAACCAGAGATTGAATTGTGCATCTATAGGCCAAGGAGTGACCAGAGCCACCAGAATCTGGAAATAGCAAGAAAATAATTCTTCTCTAGAGACTTTGCAAGGGGCCTGGTCCTGCCAGCATCTTGAATTTAGACTCCTGGTCTCCGGAACCACAAAAGAATAAACGTTGTTGTTTTTGTTGTGGCACCCATAGAAAACAAATACATTAACTCAACAGAATTATTAATGATTGTGAGAAAAGAGTTTATGTCAGTTCTAGGCAAATGAAGGCCTGCCTGGGAAAATGACAGTTGGAGTCTTATTTCCTTGAAAGCTATTATAGAGTTGAGATACACAGGGAAGCTTATGTCAGTCTTCTTTGCAATGCAACTCTGCTGTGTGGCCTGCAGACCATGGGCCTGTGTGGATAGAACTATATATATGACTGGTGGTGAGCTGAGGCCTCAGATGCTATCTGCCAAACAGACCCCAAATATACAAACTTACCATGCTGTATAAACCTACACACCCTGGTAGATGGGAGGCAAAGGAGCTCTGTCCTCCAGTAGCTGTTGAGTTTCCTGATGCATAAAGATACAGTGCAGGCTGTATTTCTTGCCCTCTATCTTTCCACAAATCTAAGACAGGCTTTGATGAAACTCTATTGCACCTTGTAAATCTAACAGTTCTAACCCATTTCTACCCACTATATCAGCAAAATAAAACTAATAATTAACATGTACGGATGACTTATATACAAAGTATTATGGGTACTTTCTCAATTAATCCTCACATCATTATGAAATTTGAGTAATGATCCCCATTTTAAAAATAGAATTTAAACATTTAAATAGTCATCCAGCAGTAATTCAGAACCAAGATTTTATTTGTGGTGTCAGGTATATATTCCACATTATACTTCTTCCTATTGGCAGCTCAAGGAAATTTAGAGTATCTTGTCCAAAAGTTAAAAACTGATATACCTCAGATTAAATTTTGTTTCCCAACCATGTTTTGGTTAGATTTACAGACTGCATGAGTTGACAATTGTCTGAAATCAAGAAATTTCACATTAAAATCCAAATTTCTAGTTAGGTTACACACAATGGAGTACTACTGTCCATAAAGGATAAACTTGAGTCATTTGTAGGAAAATGGATACACTTTGTTATGGCTTGTGTCTAGATGTCCTCCCAAAGCCTCACATGGTCATAGGTGGAACACTTTGGAGGTGGCTTGATCTAGGGTATGTGATGCTGGGATCAAGGATGTGATGCTCGGATTAAGGGTATGGGTGCCACCCATAGCCTGGATAAAATAAAAGACAGAAAGAGCTGCTGTTGTCATTGCTTGCTTCTGATGCCTTGCTCCCTTCTGCCTTCTGCCTGCCATGAACTGCTTCTCCTCTGCAATGCCCCTCTGCCATGCCACCCTGCTTTGGAGCCAGCCAATTATGCACTGAAAATCTACAAACTGTGAGCTACATAAACCTTCCCTCCTTTAACTTTGGGTGTTAGGTATTTTGTCTCAGGTATAAGAAAAATACCTAAGACACACCTTGAGACCATAACGTTAAGTAAAATAAATCAAACACACAAGTTTAAACATTGCATGGTTTCTCTTATATAAGAAACCCAAAATATAAATAAAGAGTGAAATAAAAGATAGGTAATAGAAAAAAAAAGGAGATGGGGAGGGTAGAGAGAGGATAGGAAAAAATGCAGCAGGAAGGGAAGTGAGGGGAAAGGAATATAAAAAGAATTAAGATGTGTCATGTACATGTTCCAACTCCTCATGATGAATGTAATCATTATGTACTGCAAACATACTAATAAAAAATAGATGATACATTTAATAATGCATAGCAATTTAAAATAAAAATGAACATCTTGTAAAACCTTCTTATGATACACTGGATCTGAGTAAGGATGGGTCTTTTTAGACAGGACATGCACCCCACCATTCCATTTTACTCTGCAGACATTGAGGCAAAAGGTTAATGACAATTTATCACTTTATGTCCAGCCCACTCAATGCACACTTTCCCATTTATATTTCTCCTTGGCTATGGTAGGCTTATAAATTTGTAGCTTGAGTGTATTTGTTTTCTATTGCTGCTGCAACAAGTTACTATAATTTTAGTAGCCTAAGACAAAACCCATTAATTACCTCACAATCCAATGTCAAAGGTCTAGATACAGTATGGTTTTCTGATCCACACAGAAATTCTGGTTGGGGGGCATTCAGTGGTGGAGTGCTTGCCTAAGATGTGTGACAACTTGGGTTCTATCCCAAGAAAAGAGAGAAGAGGGGAGGAGAGGAGAGGACAAGAGAGGAGAGAAAGGGAAGGGTGGGGAGGAGGGGAGAGGAAAGGAAGGGAGGAAGGAGGAAGGGAAGAAGAAAGAAGGAAAGGAAGGACGGAAAGAAGGAGAAAAGAAAGAAAAAAGAAAAGGACCCTTTTCATTATGTTGGTTCCTCCTATACACAAGCAAGGGATATCTTTCTATTTTCTGATATCCTCTTCAATCTCCTTTTTCAAAGTACTGTAATTTTGAATGTATAAATTTTTTACTTCTTTTGTTAGATTGATTCCGAAGTATTTCATTTCTTTGGATGCTATTGTAAAAGGTGTCATTTCCCTGATTTCTCTCTCTGTGAGTTTGTTGCTTGCATATAGGAATGTTATTGATTTTGAGTTTTGACTTTGTATCCACCTACACTGATGAATTTGGTTATTAAGTGTATAAGTCTTTTGGTGGAGTTTTTGGGGCCTTCTATGTAGAATATCATGTCATCTGCACATAATGATAATTTAACTTCCTCCTTTCCTATCTTTATTCCTTTTATTTCTTTCTCTTGTGTAACTGCTCTGGCTAATGTTTCCAGAACTATATTGAATAGGAGTGGTGATAGTGGACATCCTTGTCTTGTACCTGATATTACGGTGAAAGCTTTCAGTTTTTTTACCATTTAGTATGATGTTAGCTGTTAGTTTATTGTAGATGGCTTTTATCAGATTTATGTAAAGACCATCTATTACAATTTTCTGTGGGGTTTTTATCATGAATGGGTGTTGCACTTTGTCAAATGCTTTTTCTGCATCTATTGAGATGATCATGCGATTTTTATCTTTATATCTGTTAATATGGTGTATCGTATGTATGGATTTCCATATGTTGAACCATCCCTGCATCCCCGGGATGAATCCCACTTGGTCATGGTGTATAATCTTCTTGATGATTTGCTGCATTCTGTTTGCTAGTATCTTATTGAGGATTTTTGTGTCTATGTTCATTAGGGAAATAAGCCTGTAGTTCTCTATCTTTGTTGGGTTATTTTCTGGCATTGGAATCAGTACTTGCTTCCAAGAATGATTTTGGAAGTATTGCTTCCCTTTCAATTTCCTTAGGGAGTTTCAGCATTAGTGGCATTAGTTCTTTAAATTCCTTGTAAAATTCAACAGTGAATCCATCAGGGCCTGGGCTTTTATTTGTTGGTAAGTTTTTAATTACATTTTCAATTTCATTGGCTGATATTACATTATTTAGAATTTTTGTATCTTCTTGGTTTAGTTTTGGCAATTGGATTGTGTCTAGGAATCTGTCCATTTCTTCCTTGTTTTGCATCTTAGTAGAATATAGGTTCTAGTAGTAGGTATTGATGATCTTCTGGATTTCTGTAAGATTCATTGTGATTTCACCCTTTTCATTCCTAATTGCTTGAATTTCTGTGTTTTCTTTCCTCTTTTTGATGAGGTTAGCTAATGGTTTATTAATTTTATTTGTTCTTTCAAAGAACTAACTTTTTGATTCATTGATTCTTTGTATTGTTTTCTTAGTCTCAATTGCATTAATTTCTGCTCTTATCTTTATATTTCCTCTCTCATACAAGCTTTGGGTTTGATTTGTTCTTTTTTGTCTAGAAGTTTGAGGGTCAACATTAGATTGTTTATTTGAGCTCGTTCTGTTTTCCTAACGTGAGAGTTCTTCGCTATAAATTTCCCTCATAGGACTGCTTTCATTGTGTCCCATAAGTTCCAGTACATTGTATCAGTATTATTAATTGTGTATACTGCTTAATTTCATATTTAATTTGCTCTGTGACCCATTGGTTGTTCAGAAGGGCGTTGTTTAATTCTCACGTGTTTATTCAGTTTTTGTGGTTTCTTTTGTCATTGATTTCCAGTTTCATTGCGCTATGGTCAGATAGTATGCATGGGATGATTTCAGTTCCTCTACATTTATTTAAACATGTTTTGTGTGTTAATATGTGGTCTATTTTGGAGAATGTACCATAAATTTCTTTCATGTGCAGCTGACAATGTGTATTCTGATGTTTTGGGGTGGAATACTCTGTAGACATCTACCAGGTCCATTTGATCACAGGCTTGGTTTAATTCTGATATTTCTTTGTTGATTTTTTATCTGGTTGATGTATCTGTGAGAGTGGAGTATTGAGGTCCCCCACCATAATTGTGTTATTGCTTATTTGGTTTTTCATATCTGTTAATACTTGTTTTATGTAGTTTGGTGCCCAGTATTTGGTGCATATATATTTCTGATAGTTATCTCTTATTCTTGGAGTTTTCCCTTAACAAGAATGTTCCCTTCTTCATCTCTTTAGACCAGTTTTGGCTTAAAGTTTACATCATCCACAAACAGAATAGCTATTCCTGCTTTTTTCTGGGTTCCTGTGGCATGGAGAATTTTTTCCATCCTTTGACATTTAGTCTATGAATTTCTTTTTGAGTTAAATGTGTTTCTTGAATGCAGCATATTTTTGGATCTTGTTTCTTGATCCATTCTACCAGTCTGTTTCTTTTGATTGGAGAGTTAAGATCATTTACATTGATCATTATAACTGATACGTATTGGCTTATCTTTTTCATGTTATTTTCCTGTTATTTCTCCTCTGTTTAATTGCTTGCCCTGCCTGTCTGCTTCTTTCTATCAGTGTTCATGTGTTTGCGGCCTTTGTTATACCTTTATAGTACATCCTTCAGAGCATTCTGTAGAGCTGGTTTGGTGGTCATAAATTTCTTAAGTTGTCCTTTGTCATAGAAGTATCTTATTTCTCTGTTGATTTTCAAAGACGGTTTTGAGTGTACATCAATTTGGGTCGAAGATTGTTTTCTTTTAAGGCTTGAAATACCTAACTCCAATTTCTCCTTGATTTGAGGGTTTGTGTTGAGACATCTGCTGTGATTCTGATGGGTTTTCCTTTACAGGTGAATTTTTTCCTTTCTCTAGTTGCTTTTAATATTCTGTTCTTGTGCTGAATTTCTGGAATCTTGATTATTATGTGCCTTTGTGTAGATTTATTTGGGTTATGGCTATTTGGAATTCTATATGCTTCATTTATTTGCATGTCAAATTCTTTATCCATGTTTGGGAAATTTTCTGCATTATTTCTGTGAAGAGATTTTATGTCTTTTGCCCTGTCTCCAGCTTTCTCACTCACTCCACTCAATCTTATGTTGTTCTTCTTTGCTTCATCTTATAGCTGTTGGGTTAATTTTTCATGATCTCTTGCTATTTTTAAGGTATCTTTCTTTTCATGGTCGCTAGCTGCAGTCCTGTCTTCTAGATCTGATATTCTATCCTGTACTACCCTATTCTATCAGTTGCATATACTTTCAATGGAGTTTTTAATCTTCTGGACTTCTGTTTGTATTTGTTTCATGGATTCTATTTTTTTACTATTTTAGGTTTTCATGCTTTCTATTGTTTTCCTAAACTCCTCTATTTTTTTATCTGTGTCTGCTTTAATGTCATTCATTTTGATCGTCATTTCTTTTTGCACCTTAGAGATTATTTTTTCTACAGCCTCTTCCATTTGTTTTTTTTTTTTTTTCACTTCTGTTGCTATCACTTCAGAAAATTTCAGTGGTTGGCTTCTGATTTCCTCTATCTTATTGTGCTCTGGGCTTGTCCTGGGTGGGCTGGTGGTTTGGGGTTGCATTTTGCTTCTGTGTCTTGTCATTTTCTGTTTTCTATTCTTTGTACTGTTTTGTTTTCTTTGTTGATGCTTATACGTTTCTTATGATAGATAGCTTTATCCCTAGGATCAAGGATTCCCTAGGAAATGGCTGTTCTACAGTATATCTTCTAGATGTAGGTTCTTGGTCTCTGTGTCTATTCGAAGAACCTACCTCCCCAATGTGTTGAGAATGAGAAGTTGTTACCTATTTGACTCAGCACCCAGTCCTTTGGTACTGGATTATGGTGATGGTAATGACCCCATACAATCACAGTGTTGTCATACAGGATAGAAAAACTGATTAGAGTAGATATGGTATACTGCAAAAAGTAGTACAGTTAACAGTAACAAGAGTCTCCATAGCAGCCTGGCTACTGACAAACTATAGTAACTATTAGCCTGATATTTTTAACCATAGGAGTAAATTCTACAGTTGTATAACAAAATCCAGCATATACCAGGAATCTGTATGCAATGATTTTCCTTTTAGTGGAGTGATTTTACCCTGTTGTGAGGGGGGAGTTTAAGAGGGATGGGGGCAAGATACAGAGATGTGTGAGGTCTTATTAGTAGAATCAAGGCTAGGGGGCATAGGTTGATCACCCAAGATTTGGGAAACTGGAGGACCGAAGAGGGACAGAATGGAAGAGGAAGCAGAGGAGTATTGAAATGAGCTGGGCAGAGAAGAAACAATGTTTATTCACATGGAAGATAGCTGGCTAAAGAGAATTAGAAGGCAAGTAGATGAAAACATAAAGGAAGGTAATAAATCTAAGCCATTAAAGAAAGAGAATAGAAAAAAGAGAGGAAAAGGAAACCAAAAGCAGAAAACAGAAATAACCCTAAAACATAAAACAAGACCAAATAAACTAAATTTTAAAAAAAGACTTTAACTGGACAGAAAAAGGAAAACCAATCAAACAAATAAAAATAAACAGAGTAAAATTCCTCTGGTATTCACAGTTCTGTGGTACATCCAAGGCTGATCTCAGAAATGTGTTGTGTACTCCAGCCAATTCTGCAGTGGGATTTGTGCTGGGTATAGGGCTGATCTTGGCCTCTGGATGTGGGGGCTGGGGTTGACATTCTGTTGTTGGGATACTCCCCAGCCCTTTGATACACACACACACACACACACACACACACACACACACATATATATATATATATGGTGGTCCCACCTGCCCCCTTCTATTTTGCTTGTCTGTGTGCCGAAGCACAATATTGGTTCATCTGACTTACCAACTGTTGATGTGTGTGTCCATGCCTGTATCTTGGGGGGTCCCCGCCTGGGGTGGTCAAGTTGTGTGAGTCCTGCCACTGCTGCTGCTGCCATGGATGCCTTGCTGGGTCACTGAGGGTCCCTGCCTGGCATGGTCTGGGCTGCATGTGCCCCACCACCACTGCTGCTGCCCTACAAGAGGTCTTAGACATAGTTTACAACTGCCCCCCAAAATACCTATATTACTGAAATGAAAATAGGGTACACTTCATACATACACTAATAATTAAATGAAAGATTTTTAATTAAAATATTTTAATTTAATGTATGATTTATAGCTCAGTAACTGCTATAGATATTTGTTGGGTCTGCCTCTCAAGAATATACTTCCCAGGCCAGGTGTGATGCCACATGCCTGTAATCTCAGCATTCAGGAGGCTGAGGCAGGAGGATTGTCATGAGTTTGAGGCCAGCCTGGACTACATAGTGAATTCAAGGCCTACCTGCACTACATGGCAAGACCCTGTCTCAAAAAACTAAAAAAATATATATACTTCCTGGTTTCTGGAGAACAAAGACTTTATCATACTCCATGAATTTGGCATCCTTTCACCCCTTTCTGGATAGTCTCAAGACTGTCATTGAAGACTCCCAGACTATTTCTAGAAAAATGGGTGAGGACATTTCCCAAGGCAAGAAACTAGAAATCCTCTAGAAGATCTTAAACTTGAGTGGGGAATTTAATATTGAAACATTAGTGGGCTGGAAGTATAGGTTAGTGATAGAATGCTTGCCTAACATGTGGAAGGCCCTGAATTGAAGTCCCAGCACCACATACACAGACAAAAACCTACCTAATATATTGCCAAAACTAACACAAGTAGCTGTACATACATAAAATAAATTTAATCAAAAAAGATTCAAGATCTCTATGTAATAAACTATAAAATAATGCTGAAAAAAATTACAGAACATACTATATTCTTGGATCAGAAAATTCAGTATTTATGTCAATTATCCCCAAATTTATCCTAAGATTCACTGTAACCTCATTAAAAAATCCAACAGCCTTTTGTATAAATTGATAGGCTAAATTTAAAAGGCATATAAAAGAAACTTAAAAATCTAAAACAATATTAAAAAAGAAAAATCTTTGGAGGAATTGCGCTTTCTAATTTTAAGAATAAAACTTAATAGTAATCAGACCATCTGGTGCTACCTTAAAGATAGTCAAATAGATTATAATGGAATATATAATTCATAAATAGACCTATACTTATATAGTCAATTGACTTTCAACAATGACCAATGCAATTCAATATAAAAAGGAAAATCTTTTCAACAAATAGTTTTCAAATTATGGGATGTCTATGTTGAAAAATGAATCTTGGCCTCTAACTCATACCACACACAAAATTTAATTGATGGCTGGATATAACATAACCCTTAATAGAACAGTTAAAATTGTAAAACTTCTGGAGAAAAACAGGAAAATATTTTCACAACTTTGATTAATTTCTTAGGGCACAAAAAAGTGTGCTGTTAAAGAACAACTTGATAAATTCTACCTCATCACAATGACCACTTTCTGCCCATCAAAAGAAGCCATTAAACCAGGCATGGTGGCATACATTCATAATCCCAGGACTTGGGAGGCTGAGGCAGGAAGATCTCTGTGAGTTCAAGCCCAGCCTGGGCTACATAGTGAATTCAAGGCCAGCCTGGGCTACATAGTGAGTTCCAGGCCAGCTTGACTACAAAATGAGTCCCTGTCTCAAAAAAAAAAAAAAAAAAAAAAAAAAAAAAAAAAAAATGAAGCCATTAAGACAATGCAAAGGCTAAATACAGAATGGGAGAAAATATTAGCAATATATGTATCTGATAAGTAACTCATTTAAAATACTTAAAGAACTCCTACAAATTAAGAATTAAAAAAAACCCAGTGTAAAGAAAAAGGAGAAGAGAAGGAGAAATATTGAGCAGACATTTACAAAGAGGAGATGTGGAAAAGGCCAGTAAGTACATAAAAAGTTGCACAACATCATTAGTCATGAGAAAGATGCAAATTAAAAACATTGTAAGATACCCCTACACACACAGTTGAACAGCACAACTTTAAAACTGGCAGTAAAAAACGTTATAGAAGCACTTTGGAAAACTACTGGGTAATTTCATATACTGTAATGTTAAACATACTACCCTATAACCCAGCAATTTCACTCCTATATACAAACCTACAAAAAATTATGAAGAATATTCACAGCAAATTTATTAATAAAAGCCAAAACCCAGGGAAGGGAAATCTAGATCTATCAGTAGAAGAATGAACAACTAAATTGTGCCATATTCCTACAACAGAACCCTTCTCAGTCAACAACAACAAAAAAAGGCCTGGAAAAACAGGAATGAATCTGAAAGCACGTTGAACAAAGAAAGTCAGACAACATGGAATGAATTCTGTAAGATTTCATCTATATGAAGTTCAAGAGCAGAAAAAAACTCAACTCTGGAATTGTTTGGAAAGATGTATGTGCAAATATTCTGCAGCATTGGAAATATTCTCTATCATGATTAGAACTATGGTTGCCTAAGCACAAGCTTTTTCAAAATTTACCAAACTGTATATTAAAGATACATGAGCTGTTTGTAAATTAAACCCTAATATTGATTGACTGATACAAAAGGATTCAGAAGAAATAAATGCCATTTAAATCTGTAATTTCTATCCCCACGGTACTTTGTACCAAACATTTTAAATTTAGAACCTTATTTGTTCTTTTTGTAAGTACCATTTTTAGTATTACATTACTCTCACACTTTAATACAGCCAATTTGATATTTTTTCCTTTTAGTGTTTAAAAATCCTCTAGCTAAGCATCTTCTTCTATGGCACGTATCATCCAGGCACTGTACTGAATTATAGAAAGTGCATAGTTGTAACTCCAATTGCATGGTGTATAAAAATAAAGGCCTTGTTATTGACTCTAGAAACCATGTGAACAAATTAAACATCAGTTAATAGTGCAGAGGGGAAAAGCAGGAACAGTTAGAGTTTAATAAGTGATCCATGGAGTTCATTAGCATGGAGTGGAGTTTATCAGAAAACATTTTCAGAACCTAATTAACTAAACTCCCATCAAATAGGTGCATTTGATAATATGACTCCATGCTGAATTTAAACATCAACATTAATTAACCCTCTAATTGATACATTTCCCAGCCATGTGAGCAATGTTCATCACATTACTCAAGTCACATGAAAATAAATTAAGTAGCAAATGTAGGTGAAAATCTCACCGGCCCTAAATTCATTTTTATAAGTGCACATTAGAAAAAAAATGTTAAGTAGCAGTATATTGCAGAGGAAAAACTTTTAAATTAGTGAATATACATTCTTTTCTTAGTTTTTCCACTATTATAATGTATGATTTTAATGAGTTACTTTAGTTATCTTGGCCTCTGCTTCTGCATCTCCAAAATAAATGTAATGCTTACAAAATGATCTCCAAAATTCTCTTCCACCCTAAAATTCTTATTAAATGATATACAGCTCATGTTTCATTTATGTGTGTATATGTACGTATACATATACATATATATTTGTGTACCTGTGGCTCTTTTTCATATTTGCACAGGAATCATTAGTTTTTTTCCAATAAAGAATCAGAGTAATTATTTGAGATTTTTTAGGTCATGCAATCTGTTTACAGCATCTCAAAACTACCATTGTAATATAAAAACAGCCATAGACAGTAAGTAAATTAGCTTAAATTAACAAAATTTTATTCATCGACACAGACATTTGAATTTAATATAATTTTCATATGTCATGAAATAGTATTCGATTGATTTTTAACCATTTAAAAATACAAAAATTTCTAGCCTACAAGCTCCACAAAAGCAAAGGGAGAGCTGGTGAGATGGCTCAGCGGCATAAGCACCTGCCTGACAAGCATGAGGTCCTGAGTTTGACTCCCGGTACCCATATACAAAAAAAGGGCCAGTGATATCACTCAGCGGCACGGGAGCCTGCTGGTGTGCGAGTTCCTGAGGTTGACCCCCGGTACCCACAAAAAAAAAAAAAAAAGCAAAGGGAAATCTGTAGTTTGTCATCTGCTATGTTAGTATATGGCAGCATAGCATGTGGTAATAAAGGTACCACCTGCATTTCCAACTATAGAATGAATATTTATTTTTTTTGTTAAAACAAATAACTACATCTCAAAGGATTCATGTAACCAAAACAATCACTCGCAATGTATGGATTGAGCTACAAGTCCACTTCCACCAAAATATAGTTGGCCCTTGCTATTCAGGGAGGATTGGTTCCAAGACCCCTGTGGATACCAAATCTGAATATGCTTGATTTCTATATGTAAAATGGTATAATATTTGTATATAACATGAACATAACCTGCTATATGCTTTAAATCATTTTCAGATGACATAATACCTAATATAATGTAAAGGTAATATAAATAATAGTTATACTATATAAAATAAATAAAATTAAGTACAGGCATGAATTTTTTAAAAATGTTTTCATCCAAAGTTGGCTGGAAAGAAGGAACAAGTATGGGCCGGTGAGATGGCTCAGCGGCATAAGCGCCTGCCTGGCGGTCCTGACTTCCACACTACTATGTTTTCACACTTTCATAAATTAAATTATTGCACTCAATTCTTTACCTTCCATGCATATACATGCTTTGTAAGCCTTCCACTAAAATAAGGGTACATTTCTCTACCCTTTAATTTTGGACTTAGCTATGTGTTTTGTTTCAGACAATACTACATTGCAAAATGTGATGCAGAGATTTGAGTAACACTAGTGTAGTTCAGCTTGTCCTCTTGCACCTTTACTATCACTATTAAAAGAACATTTCCTTGAGAGTTTGCATCTTCCAAAGAGGAAGCACAACAACACAAAGTAACAACACAAATCTGATCAAATCCTGTAGGTTTCGATGTGAAGCAGAGTCTCCCAATCCTACCTAACTGCAGATCTGTGAAATCAAATTATTTGTGATGGAAAGGCTGAAATGGCCCTGAATTATCTTTATCTCCTGGTGATCACCCTCATGTAATCTGCTCCCCTGAGTGTGGACAGGCCTGAGACTTGCTTCTAAGCAAGAGAATGCATCAAAGAGGATGTGATGTCATTTTCATGAATATATTATATAAGACTGTAAATTTCATCTTGTTAACAGACTTTCTCTATTGCCTTCTCAGCTGGCATGGTTTGGTGAAGCAGGCTGCCATGTTGGGGCAAGGGAATGAAGGAAGCCTGCTGTCAACAGCCAGCCACTGAGCCTCATGGTAGATCTTTACCCAGTCACTCCCTCAGATGAGAACCCATCCCTGGCCAACACTTAGATTACAACTTCATGAGAAACTCTGACGCAGAAAATCCATCCATACTATGTCCAGATTCCCGCCATGAAGGATGGCATACAGTGATCTGGAAATAGATTGCCTCCCTAAGGACATTGTGGAGAACCACTATGCTAGCTAACACTGAAGAATGTCAGACTTTTATGGGTCAGAAATACATTTTCCATCCTTCATATATCACTTTACTTTCGTATTTTATTGTTTGTATTGTTTTGTCATTATTTTTAATTAAATTTAATCCTAATACAAATAATACTGTATTTGTAATTTTGTGTTTGTTATCACTTTTCTGTTTCTTAAAATTAAAAATGGCCATTAAAGCCTCAAGTACTGAGAAAAATACCAGATAAGTGTAAGAAGGAATGCTTTTCTTCACCTGAGTTCCCTAGAAAACCGAATTTGAGAAAAGAACTAAGTGCTGTTGGTTATTTATAGGTTCAATCACAGAATAGGGAAAGTACGGAAAAGAGATGTGAGACAATAAAGAAAGAGAACAACTAGAGGTGATATATTACCACATTGATCACTGCTTCACAATGAGCCGTAAGCAGATGTAATAGGATGTATGTCACTGAGCCATGTGGGACATCTTAGAATAGCCTCTATAAATAAACCATGTTTCTAGTAGCCTATAGGAAGGAAAAGGGAGAGAATATTTATGTATGCGTTCCAACATTCTCCCCTTAGAGAACTGACTCACTCACTCTTCTGGTTGGATCATATGGTTCCTTCAATATAGCTTAGGAGCTACAGTTCACACATTGTGGTGTCATGTTTCTCTCAACCTTAGAAGTAGAGGGAGAAGCTGGAAAAATAAGTGTGGCTACTAAATCTGGCACGTGATAGTAGCCAGGGAACAGGGCCCAGGACTTCCAGGTAAGTAATTATGTAACCTTAGCAAGAAACACTTCAATCAATAAACCTACCAATAGTTTCTAGTTTATTTATTCTTACCAACTCAGACTTTAGACATGCCCAGACTCTACCAAACATCTCAAAGCTGACGTTTGCATTACTCTACATATGCATACAATCGTACCTATGAATTTAATTCTATCAGCTTCAGTTGCTTGGTGTCCAAACCTGGGCCTATACTAAACTTTGCCTTTTTGGGTCATAGCTAATATCTTGAACATACAAAACTAAAATAAAATAGAAGGTGAGCAAATCACAGATAACCTTAAACCAGTCAACATCTTAACATCCAAGCAAAGAAGACACATTTAATCATTTTGTTTGTTATTTTTACTTTTTGAGCAAAGATATCTGTCTCTGATTCGCAGAATTGCTGCCTCTTGGAGCACTGCAATCTTGCTTATGAATTTAAATTACAGACTGGTTGATGGCTAGAGTAGTACAATGAAGAGACAATTAGACTAGAATTTTTGAAAAAAAAAAAAAACTTCATGGGCAATTCTAAGGTACAGAAAAGAGTTCTTGTCTCACATAATTACACCAGATACTCTAAAAGGAGAAGTAGGTACAGGATACAGGAAATTAGTGGTGTATATTGCTTAACTTACCACATTATGGTCACAATTCAGATCAGGTAATAATGGGATCAATTTTAACAGACATTAAGAGACTTTATCTTGGATAACACAGTGAAGAACTTCCCTGTTTTTCATAGCTTAGGCACAGAAGCAGAGATTTTAGGAAGTTGCTCCCGTTCCATGAGTCCTATTGTATATGGGTACCTTCACCATTTATGGCTGCTAGTGAAAGTCCCTGGTTTGTGGTCTAACTTGAGATCCAAGACCTTTTCAAAAATTTCTCTTTCGGAAGTATAAAATTTTTGCTTTAGAAATGTTTTCTTTTCCCAAGATGAAAGAAATTAACCTTTCCAAACAATTGTGTTAGGGAAAAATGACAGGATTTTCTTTTCTTTTTCTTACTAGATCTAGAAATATGTTTGGTCTCAGTTCAACCATATACTGGTTTGATTTGAGCAAGTCACATAAATACTTAGAAACCAAATTTTCTAACCTCTTAAAAGAGGTTAATACTACTGCTACACAATAACTTGCAAACAGTTAAAAGTACAATACTTGGGGGCCGGGGAGATGGCTCAGCGGCGTAAGCGCCTGCCTTGCAAGCGCGAGGGCCCGAGTTCGACTCCCGGAACCCACATACGAAAAAGGGGCCGGTGATATCACTCAGTGGCATGGGTGCCTGTTGGTGCGCGAGGTCCTGAGGTCGACCCCCCGGTACCCAAAAAAAAAAAAAAAAGTACAATACTCATGCAAATATAAAGTAAATGTGTGTTAAAACATTTTATTCAAATCATTTATTAATGAGCCAGAAAATGTCAAAAGGAAAAGAAATATAGCCAAATAAATGTCCAAATAAATGTACTAATAGGTACAAAACTGGTTAGTTTCCTACAAGACAGTCAAATGTAATATTTGGAGTTCTTTTTCTACCACATAGAAAACAGTTGCACCTATACTAAACAAAAGTTATTTACATCCCTACGGAGAGGAGTTATTCACATTCCTCTCAGACAAAAATCATTTACAGTGCTATTAGTTTTTAAAAGTTAAGTTCTATCCCTAAAGAGCTGTAAAGTAGCCTAGTCCAGAAGATGGCAAGACAAACTACTGCTGGTAGGTCACATCTAACAATTTCTTTTGTGCAGCCCAAGTAAGAATGCCTTTTACATTTTTTAAGAGGTAAAAAAAGAAAAACATAAAAGAAAAAGAATATTCAACAGGTAATATAAAGCTTAAAATATTTACTATCTAGTGCTTTACCAAAGCAGTCTTCTCTTCCCTATGATGAACATGATCATTTGTATACCTAAAATGTATCAATAAACTTAATTAATTTTAAAAAAGCCATCTACTTGGCCTTAGCCTAGTCAATAGACAGTCTGTATCTCTGTGTACCTAAATAACCCCTAGCGAATCTGTGACACAATATTTGTAAAATGTTGAAAAAACAAATCATCCTTTTGCCTCTTTTCAGGTTTTGGATGAGTTTTCTTGATAGAGTCTTCCAAGCTGATCTACTAGAATGATTATGAGTATTA
The DNA here is from genome assembly GCA_028451465.1 of Erethizon dorsatum. Taxonomy (NCBI): domain Eukaryota; kingdom Metazoa; phylum Chordata; class Mammalia; order Rodentia; family Erethizontidae; genus Erethizon; species Erethizon dorsatum. The sequence goes on along the minus strand of CM051825.1, from coordinate 58,494,774 downwards.
ATTTAACTAATGAAGCAATTATTAAGCTTATGAGCACCACCTGTGTGTAAAGGGCCACACTGCCATAACCAAAAAGTCAATATGGTAGTTTTCTAAGGAATGTCCCTCAGGGTCTGTCAGATTCATACTGGCATCTGCCCAAGGTTGACACTGCAAAGATAGTTAGAATCCTGAAGTAAGGCACACTCCCCAGGAATTCTTCTCTCATGACTTCTGAGAAGATGGTAGAGTGGTGAGCAGCAGCAAATCAACCACTCCAAGATTTGGGGTCCAGACACTGGAATACAGTAATGGGGGGGAAAAGAAGAAGGTGGGAAGTGGGTCTCCAGGACCCAGGAAGGATCTGAAATAAAAATTGGAGCCCCCGGGAAAAGCAAAGAGAAGGACCCCAATGCAGAAGAGGGAGGTAGCAAATGGCACTTTCTCACTAAATCCCAACTCATAGAATGAGAGAGATGGCTCAAACCTACAGACACACAATGACTACAAGTGACTCCAGAGGCATCCATGGAGAAACCCACCAGTGGAGCAGAATAGTGGACACTGTCCAATTCGAACATAGCAAGGAAAGGGTAATTGGCCAGTCACCATTTTGGAAAAGGTCCAACTGAACCTGGGACTCTCAGCAGCCAAAATTTGGTTTCATCTAGGGGTTTCCAGTGTCAGAGTGAGGCACCCATGGGAGATACCCAAGGAGCCAAGTGCAAACTGGCAAGAGACACCCAGAATGTTGTGGGCTGAACAACTTAGGTCCCAGCCTCATGGCCAGAAACCAAGATCAGCTGGAACTTCAGGGGAGTTGAAAGCACAAGCTTGCAGGGATTATCCACTGCCCCACTGTAATTCTACTGCGGGCTTGCTGGGATCAAACAACATGGGTCTGGGCTTGTCTGCTTCCTTTATCTACAGTGACAGCACAGACATGCCCTGAAGTGGACATTTTTTTTTTCTTCATTTCTTTGGTTTTTTTCTTGATTGTTTATTCCTATTTTTATGAGTGTGAATGTTGTTTCTAGTTTTTCTTTGTTTTATTCTGTTCTGGCTTCTGTTTCTTTCTTTCCATCCTGTCTTTTTCACCATTTTCCCAAAGCTTGCATAATCATCCTTTGTCTTTCAGCCTTGATTCTAGTATCTTTTTCTTTTCTATTTCTCTATTTTTTCCTCTTGCCTCTTCTAAGTTTTCTCCCCTGATGGTAAAAACACTCTATCAAGGGGATACTTACTGTGTACAACTTTCTGGTTTGTTTTAGGTTTTGTTATGTAACTACAAATCTTCATACAGTTAAAGGTGGTAAATTAATAGTCACCACGGTTTCCCCTTTTCTAGGCTGTATTTGATGCTATTGTTATTACTGATTCTACCATATTAGCCAACATGACATAGTTGTTCTAATTGGTTATTCTTCCTGGTATGCCAAGAAATTGAGATTGTCTGAGGGCTATAAACAATACTACAGGCCAGTGCCAAAGAACCAAAAGCTAGGCCAAAAAGGCAGCAATTTCTCATCCCCAATAAATTGAAGAGGTAGGATCTTGCAACAGACTCAAAAGACAAAAGCCAGTTACACCTAGAACACATCTCTGAAAAGTCATCATTTCCTAAGGAGCTCTCAAAACTAGCAATAAAGCTACCCAACATAAACAATTTAATAGCATCAATGCAAAAACTAAACTAAAAAATAAATAGAAAATCAGCAGACATGGAAAGAAGATGCAAAATCAGACATCCAGCTTGTCCAAGGCAAAGCCACAGGGCAGTGAGGTGGGACGATTCAAAAGCCACCCATCTGAACTCTTTGAAATGGTAACAGTGGAAGTAACAAAGTAGATGAATGAGGCTCTAGAAAAAATCAACTTAGAAATAGTTTCTCAGATAACTAAAGATATGATGACCATAATGAAATATATGGTTAGTGAATCTAGAGTAGATACAGACAAAAAAAAATAGAGGAGCTTAGGAAAATGATGGAAACCATGAATGCCTAACATAGGAAAGAAACGGAATCCATGAGTGGATTCAAACAGATATCCAGGAGATTAAAACTTTTATTAAAATTATATGCAACTGGGCTGGTGAGATGGCTCAGTGGCATAAGCACCTGCCTAGCAAGCACGAGGTCCTGAGTTCAACTCCTGGAACCCACATACAAAAAAAGGGCCGGTGATATCGCTCAGTGGCACGGGCACCTGCTGGCATGCAAGGTCCTGAGGTCGACCCCTGCTATCCACAAAAAAAAAAATTATATGCAACAAAATGAACCAATGTGAGGACAAAATGTCAGATCTAGAAAACACAATTGCAGTTAGTGATCATGAAAAGAAAGATTTCTTTTAAAAAAATAGCAAAGGACAATGTAAAATCCATGCAACAACTACTAAATGACAAAAAAAAGAATAACATAAGATTGACCAGAATCAATGAAAATTCAGGAGATAGCAGAAAGGACATAAAACACCTGGTCACAGAAAATTTTCCAAGCATGGAAAAAGAGTTTAACATACAGATCAGTGAGACACATAGAACTCCAATTAGCCATGATCAAAAAAACTATGCCAAGGTATATAATAGTCAAGAGTCCAGACATTCAACACAAGAATAAAACATTAAATGCTGTTAGAGAAAAGAAACAAATTACAGCAGACTTCTTTACACAAAACCTTAAGTGAAGGAGAGCTTGGAGTTAAGTATTTCAAGCCCTAAAAAAAATTTCCAACACAGATTGATGTACTTGAAAGCTATCTTTTAAAATTGATGGAGAAATAAGATACTTCCATGACAAAGAACAACTGAAGAAATTCATGACCACCAAAGCAGCACTCTAAAATGGTCTGAAGGACATTCTAGAAAGAGACAATGAGGACTTCAATTCCATGAATGCCAATAGAATAAACCCACCAAAGAGGAAAGTAATTAAACAGAGGGGAAAGAAAAGGAACCAACAAGAGGAAAATTATATGCCAAGGATAAGTCAATATGCATCAGTTACAAGCATCAATGTAAATGGTCTCAATTCACCAATCTAAAGAAACAGAAAAGCAGAATGGATCAAGAAGCAAGATCTAACAATATGCTGCATTCAAGAAATATTTAATTCAAAAATAAATTCATTGACCAAAAGTCAATAAATGAAAAACAAAATTCCATGCAAAAAGAATCCAGAAAAAAGCAGGGGTAGCTATTTTATCTGCAGACAAAGTGGATTTCAAGCCAAGACTGATCAAGAGACACAAAGAAGATAACTACATACTTGTTAAGGAAACAGTCCAAAAGGAAGAGAACACAATCATAAGTATGCATGCACTAAATACCAGAACACCCAATTATATAAAACAAATATTAATGGACATGAAAAATCAAAAAGCACTAATACAATTGTAATGTGAGAACTTATTACTATACTGTTACAAATAAAATGATAAACTAGATCAAAAAATGCACAAATCAATAAATGTAATTAACCATATTAGTACAACCAAGGACAAATACCACATGATCATCTCAATAGATGAAGACAAATCCAACACCCATTCATGATTTTAAAAAAAACCTACAGAAAATTGTAATAGGTGGTATTTATCTCAATCTGATAAAAGACATCTATGAAAACCCACAGCCAACATCATACTAAATGGTTAAAAACTTAAAGTTTTCACTCAAAAATCAGGACTAAGATAAGGATGCCGACTATCATCACTCCTGTTCAACATAGTTCTGCAAACATTAGTCAGAGCAATTGGACAAGAGAAAGAAATAGAAGGCATAAGGACAGGAAAAAAAGACATTAAATTGTTACTATTTGCAGATGATATGATACTCTACATAGAAGACCCCAAAAACTCCACGGAGAGACTTCTAGATTTAATAATGAAATTCACTCACATGGCTGGAAACAAAGTCAACATTCAAAAATCAGTAGCATTCCTGTACATGAATAACAGACTCACTGAGAGAAAAATTAAAGAAACTACAGCTTTCACAATGGCATTAAAAAAGAGAAAAAACAGATGTACTTAGGAATCCACCTAACAAAGGAAGTAAAAGATCTTTACATTGAAAACTAGAGTACTCTGAAAAAAGAAATAAAAAACAGTATCAGAAAATGAAAAGACATTCCTTGCTCTTGGCTAGGAAGAATCAATATAGTGAAAATGGCCATACTCCCAAGATTTTAATACAGATTTAATCCAATCCCAATCAAAATATCAATAGCATACCTCACAGAACTAGACAAAACAATTCTAAAATTCATTTGCAACCAGAAGAGTCCTAGAATAGTAAAAGCAATTCTGGTCAACAAAGGCGAGTCAGGGGGCATCACAATCCCTGATTTGAAATTATACTACAATGCTACTGTGATAAAAACAGCATGGTACTGCCAAAAAAAAAAAAAAAAAACAGATCCAAGAGTAAATGGAACAGATTAGAAGATGCACACACAACTCCAAACACACTCAGCCACCTTATCTTTGACAAAGGGGCCGAACACACTCACAGGAAGATAACCTCTTTAATAAGTGGTGTTGGAAATCTGGCTTTCCACGTGCCAAAGTTTAAAACTAGACCCATATCTCTCACCATGCACTAAACTAAAATCTAAACGGATCAAGATCTAAATATTAAAACAGAAACATTAAATCTACTGAAAGAGAGAATAGGTAGAACTCTTGAAGACATAAATACAGGCAAAGACTTTGTGAACAAAACCCTGATCATACAGGAAATATTACAAAGTTTCAACAATTGGGATCTCATCTTATTAAAAGGCTTTTGCACAGCAAAAGAAACCACCGAGTGAAAAGACAACCCACAGGGGGGAAAAATTTTCTGCCAGTTGTTCCTCAGACAAAGGACTAATATCTAGAATATATAAAAAACTCAAAAATTCAGATCACCCCAAATTTAAAGACCCAATACAAAATGTCATCTGAAATGAATAGACACTTCTTTGTTGAAGAAGTACAAATGGCAAATAAATATATGAAAAAATCTTCAACATGACTGGTCATTTGAGAGATGTAAATTAAAACAATGCTGAGATTTCATCTCATTCCTGAAAGAATGGCTATTATCAAGAAATCAGTGGACCCAGGCATGGTTGTGCATGCCTGTTATCCCAGCACTTGGGAGGTGGAGGCAGTAGGATCTCCCTGAATTTGAGGCCAGCCTGTGCTACATAGTGAGTTCAAGGCCAGCCTGAGACCCTGTCTCAAAAAAATGAAATAAGGAAGGAAGGAAAGAAGGAAAGAAGGAAGGAAGGAAGCAAGCAAGCAAGGAAGGAAGGAAGAACTCAACCAATAACAAATGCTGGAAGGGCTGTAGGGGGAAAAAGAGGAACTCTTCTCCTCTGTTGGTGGGAGTGTAGACTGGTGCAACTACTGTGGAAATCAATGAGGAGATTCCTCAAAAAACTAAAATTAAAGGTTTCATTTGACCCAGCTATTCCCCTTCTTGGTATCTTCCCAAAAGAATTAAAAGCATCATACCACAGAGATATATGCATACCCATATTTATAGCAGCACAATTTGTAATAGCTAAATCTTGGAAACAGCCCAAATGCCCATCAGCCAATGAATGGATAAATAAGATGTGGGTTTTTTTATACAATGGATTACTACTCTGTCATAAAGAATGATAAACTTGAGACAACTTTAGGCAACTTCATTTACCTTGATACCATACTCTTAAGTGAAATAAATCAGACACACATGTTTAAATATTGCATTGTTTCTCTGGTGTGAGAAACAAAAAGGATAAATAAGGACCAAAATGTATAATAGATTTTGGGAAGTGGGAAGAAAATGTTCAACTGTGGAAGGGAACAAGGGGGTGGGGAGGAAGGAAGGGAAAAGAAAAAAGAGAATAGAAGGAGAAATGGAAACAAAGCTTTTGTAAATAAGGTGGGGAAGAAGGGGTTGAAGGGAGGGGAGGGGATTGGGGAGAACAGAAGAATCAAGATACGTTATGTACAGGTACAAATTCCCTATGATGAAAGTGATAATTATGTATATCTAAAATGTACAGGTACAAATTCCCTATGGTGAATGTGATCATTATGTATATCTAAATGTACCAATAAAATTAGTTTTTATTTATTTTTTTTTTTTTGTGGGTACCAGGGGGACGACCTCAGGACCTCGCGCACCAACAGGCACCCGTGCCGCTGAGCGATATCACCGGCCCCTTTTTCGTATGTGGGTTCCGGGAGTCGAACTCGGGCCCTCGCGCTTGCAAGACAGGCGCTTACGCCGCTGAGCCATCTCACCGGCCCCTAAAATTAGTTTTTAAAAAAAAAGGAATTCTAGCCCAGTGTGGTGGCACATACCTGGAATCACAGCACTTGGGAGGCTGAAGCAGGAGGATTGCTGCAAGTTTGAGGCCAACCTGGGCTACAAAGTGAGTTAAAGACCAACCTGAACTGCATAGCGAGACCCTGTCTCAAAAAGTCAAAAAAAAAAAAGAAAAAAAAAAAAAAAAAAAGAGGAATTCTGCTCTGTGTCATCTTCAGTCCCACTGGGCTTTACAAGAAAATTTACACTTTTGACCTTCAGGATTAGCTCATGACTACTTATGCATGTTGAACTGTTTCTGTTTTTTGTTTTTTGTTTTTCTGCCAAGTGTTTGAACCCAGGGCCTTCACACTGAACTACATCCCCTTCCTTTTTTTTCATTTTGAAAGAGGATCTTACTAAGTTGCTAAGTTGTTCCAGGTGACTTGAACTTGTGACCCTCTGACTCAGCCTCCCACAGCCATGTGCCCCATGCCCAGCTTCTTTCACTGATTTTTGACAACTTTTGTTACTTAAATTACTCATCTGCTTTCATAAGGACAACACTGTCCTCCTTCACCCATAGCCCAGTTATGATGCCATCTTAATGACCCTGGAATATTAAATGTTTTCTATGCAGGTCACAACTTCCTGAAGCTATTAATATGTTTTCTAAAAAATGAGGATGATTAATAAAATTAAGCAATTGTTTCTGCTTGCCTTACCCAAAGCAAAACTCCTACTGATATATATGAAAATCCATTCCAGCTTTACGAAATACATCATTTATCTCCGTTAATTAGTTTTTTGTATCTACCAACCTTTACTGGATATGAAACATTCTGCAACGTATTCCAGCAGAGGGAAAAAAAAAAGGTCCAATCCACATCCCCCAAAAGCTTAAAACCTATTTAGAGGGAGACATACAAAACGTATAACTATGAAGGCAAACCCACGAAATGTAAAGTCCAAAATATAGTGAAAACAATAGAAGTAATATTCTACTGTTTGGAATCAGAACAGTTCATGTTCATAACACTATTAAGTACTCAAAGAGGCACTTTATAAATATGTTTGCATATTTATACTTACCACCCTTAAAAATAAAGGTATTTTAAACAAAACAGAAATTTATGGATTTTCTTTAAAAGTTTGACAACTTGGCAAAGTAGACCCACATTCCTGCCTAGAAAAATCAACCAGATTTTCACCTCTCAAAGAGTGAATCAAGGAGTCAGTAGTGTTATCCCAGCAGGGAACAGGTTAGAAATGCAAAATCTCAGGCCTCAATGAAAAACCTGAGACAAGATTCCCAGGTCACTCAGTTGCACACTGAGGTTTTTAAAAGCACTGAGCTACACTGAACAGAGTCTGTGGATGGATACGTGCTCTCCGGACTCAGATAGCCTCCAGTCCTGTGTCTTCTTTCATACCTGGCCTTCTTCCCTTGTTTACATTACCTGGCCTGCCCTGTGTAACTATTCTAGCTTTCAACCCTAATTCAAAACCCTTGGCCTACCAACCAAAGCTACCTGGCATTTTATTTTGAAACTTTCTCTCACTACTCTTCAACACAAATTCTTCCATTCAGCTTTCACTGACCCTTTAATGTACCTTTCCTACCATCACTTTCAGCATCATTCCTCTCACTTCAAGTGTCCTCTCCCTAACACAGCAGGGATTTGCTAAGTTGATTATTGTATTCATCCATTCACTCATTCACTTTTCCAAGTGTGTATACAGATACTTTACATTAATAATCATGGGATTCTCTAACATCAGTTTGCTCACATTTGTACTCCTCACACCCAGTACAGTGCCTGGCATATAGTAGTGTCAACCTGAATAACAAACAGAGAGAGTCTACAAAGAATAATATTTATTTGGAAGGGCTGGTGAGATAGCTCAGTGGCATAAGCACCTGCCTGGCAAGCGTGAGGTCCTGAGGTCGACCCCCGGTACCCACAAAAAAAAAAAATTTATTTGGGAATAGTAGAGCATTGCAATGGCATATAATATATGGCCACAATAAACTATAGACATACTCAAAAAGACTGAGGTAAGGGGATTTTTGGGGTTTTTTTGTTTTGTTTTGTTTTGTTTTAGTTTTTGGTCTTTTGAGGCAGGGTCTCGCTATGTAGACTAGGCTGGTCTTGAACTCAGTATGGAGGCCAGGCTGGAATTCATAGCAATCCTCTGTGCTCAGCCTTCTAGTTACTGGGACTACAGGTATGCACTACTATGCCTGACCTAACAAGGGAATGTTTTTAAAGGCAAAAAGAGAGAAATTCACATGTGGTACTTGGATAAAAGGTTCATTGACCTTAGAGACCTGAGACAGGAGTTAGTGTCAGCTCATTGGGAGAGATGTCACTGCTGGACAAGTATTCTACGGAGAACTCTTGTCTGAACTGTCACAGTCTAAAGAATTGTAAAGATAAATTTTGTTACAGAAATCTGTGCATACCTGGGAAGTATGCAATCACAGGGTACTACTGAGAAGGTGAAGGAACTCTTGTGGTCCTTTACAAAGCCCTTGAGAATAAATTCAGGCAGGGAGGCATGAGCCCATCCCCTTATTTCCCAGCTCTAATGTTATCTGATTATGACACAAATTATTACATCTTGGTATCAGAAATTCTAGCAGTAGGCATTCACCAGTGAAAGTACAAATATAGGAACAAGACACCTAATAGTGCCTTATTAAAGCCAGAACTCCAGGTAGTAAATATTTATTACTCACCAAGTACTTATGCAATTGTCCTGGGGTACAAGATAAACAAGATACCATCACTATTCTTAAGGAATTTCAAACATATTGGGAAAGCCTGATAGATGAGCCATAACAGCAACAAAAAAGAATTAAAGCTAGAATAGAACTTAAACCATTATTGATTGCTTTAACAAGTCTGCATAATGAACAACTACAAAATCTCAGCAGCATGCAATAATTATTATTTAGTGTTCATGCATCTGGGGTGGTCAGCCAAGAGGCTTTGCTATTCTTGTTTGGACTTGATTACCTATCTGGGAATCAGAATGGAGGTGAGGTGTTCTAGGAGACTCACAGCTGGAAAAACTGGCTCATCTCTGTGTGTCTCTCATACTCCAGCAGATTAGACTGGGCATTGTCATAGCGATGACAGTTGTGAGGTTATTTTTCTTTTACTACAGAGTGCTGAAATTTTACTTTTCTTTTGATAAGATAAAATCATTTTCTAGAGGAATTAATATCATTTACACAATATTTTAAGGCTAACAGAACTACATCTGCCTTGTGCTTTGGGTTTGTTTTAGGGTTTCTGAACTACCATCACCATTTCTCTTCACCTGGCAACATTCTTGATGAAGATCATGTTTTGAACCCCAGGACAGACTGCAGCTATGGAAAGCTGTGATCTGAAGGAAGTGACTCACTGCTGTGCTGAGACTTCCATCAGCTAGAACTGTACTTCAAAGGTATCCTATCACGATTGCGAAGAATGCTTGAGATACTTTGTAGTGACTCAAAACCAAAGAGAAACACTCACTGGCTTTTTCAAGTTTCCTTTGCATTATGCCTGCTGACATGTCATTGATCAAGGAAGTCACATGCAGAAACAAGGAAGAGGCACACTTTCTTCATGGGAAGAACTTCAAAGTCATATGAAAAAGGGTGTAAATAGGGAAAAATGGAAGAGCTGGGCCATTTCTGTAAGTTATGATGAAATATATGAAAAAAAGTGCTATAGGCACAAGTTTAGAAACAAAAACATCTAAACACCAGATAGCTACTTCATAAGATTTTCCATTTCACAATCCCAAGATCATTTTTATAAATACTATACAAACTACATGGACCACTGCCTTTAAAGCCATGATATAGTAATAAAAAATAATAAAATTTATTGAGCTTTTTTAATGTATCAGACCCTTTGTGAGGCCTTTCACAGGTAGTAACTCATTGCTTCTCACAAATGTAAGACACATGTGTGATTATCCTAGTTACAGATGAAAAAACCAAGGATCAGAAGAGTCTGATAACTTGCTTGAGGATTCAAACATTCCTTTGCTCTCCTCAGGCACACCACAGAAATTAATGTTATGCCAATCACTTTGTCTTCCTCTACCTTACTGAGAAAGGTTATGTAATGGTTTCACATATAATCATTTTGGGCCAAATGTTGAGTTCCAGGAATTAAAATTTCAGTAAGTGAACTACCAGGAGTAAATTACAGCACAGGTCAGCCATGAAATTGCTGTTGTGTATTTTTAGGACTGTTGTATACTAACAGACAAGGTCTATTTATTTTGCTTTTCCTGCAATATTGAATTTTGTAGTTGCTTCCTTGATTCAAAAAGGTCTGATGCCAGTTGTATTATGTCAGTTGCAAAACAAATTCCAGTAATCCTGAAGAATCTAATAATCATGTGTCAACTGAAGATAAGGGCTGCATTTTTCATTCCATGAATAACACATTTTTAATGAAACCATTTCATTTCTCAAGTTTGAAAACACTAGCCTACCTCCTCCTTCCTATCCCACTACTTTGCCTGGGTGGTCATTTGCTTGTCTTTGCTGACCACCTCAAGATACAGAGGTGAAAGAAGTCAAGCAGACAGACATGAGCATTCAGGGCCACTTGCTATTCACTTGTCGCCAGAGAAAACATCCACCTTACAAGATCGGATTCTCATTTGATATAACCCATTTGCTTTCCCTGCTGAAATACACAATTTTCCATTTGTTCCAGGTGTTGGCTCCCATTCATGTCTAACATGGGGTAAAAAGCTCAAAAAAATAAAATGAAACCTTGCTTCAGCAATCCTGTCAGAATTACCAGCAGAACTTCTAAAATGGCCCACTTTTCAAAGTCACAGAACAAGCAATGAGCCACTGAGTGATTCAGCTGGAAATACCAAAGCCCAGTCCTTAAGCATTTCCGTGAAGTTATATTTTTATAAAGCAGCAAAGACAAAAGAAAAATGCAGCTTTTTCTTGTGATCTATGGCAAATGTTTCATCCAATATTGTCACTCCAGATTAGCATCTACAAGTAATAACTTCCTCAAGTGCTATGTGGAAACAAATTTTAAGGTCACATCTGGACATGATGGAAAATGTCAAGTAATCGATTAGCAATGTCTGCTTTGTAGCACAAGGAGGAGCGATAGTCTATGTGCAATATACCATGGCTTCATTCTTCCAAAGATCACAAAGTTCATCTACAGTTACCCAGTATGTTTTACTGTTTATATGGTGTCTTAGTTACTTTCTTGTTGCTGAGACACAATACGCAAAACCGACAACTTAAAGTAGGAAAGATTTACTTTTGGTTCGGTTTGTAGAGGTTTCAATCCGCAGTCAGCTGGCTCCAAGGCAAAGCGGCAAGTCAGAGTGGCAATACTAGGGAGAAAGAGCTCATGGTGTGGCAGGCAGGAAGCAGAGAGGGGTCAAGAGTGGAAGAAGGATATTATATTATACCATTCCAGTCCACACCCACAATGACCCACTTCTTCCCATCAGGCTTCACCTTCAACATCACATCCAGCTGTAACTCATAAGTGGATTAGTCCACTGGTGAGTATCATATTTAGCTATAAACTCACTGGTAGACTAATATACTCATGAGTACCACACACCCATGATCCAATCACATCCCCAAAGCCTCACCTATGAGCGCATGAGGCTTCAGGGGAATCAAGATATAAACCATAACATAAAGACAAATGCAAAATATTCTTTCAATGGCCAGCATAACTGATGATATTGAAAAATTATAATAGATATCAGCATCCTTCCACAATAGGCAACTATTCAGAAAAGTGATCTAGGATTTTTTCCAGATGACCTAAGAAAACTTTAATTTCCTCACACATTTATTGTTCACACCCAAGCACCATAAAATTGGCTTTGCCCACATGTATTCTCTTTAAAAATAGTTTCTTTCCTAGTCACACCCATAGTTTAGAAATTAAGTACCATAAAATGACTACTTAAACCACGTCTTTCTGCAGCTCCAGAATCAAATCAGTGGCTTTTTGCTAAGCCTGTGATCAGACAACACCGAGAGCTTTGTTCAATAAAGCAATACAGCACCATAGCATGACTCCAAAGACTGCAGCAAAGCATTAGGTAGAAATTACCTTTCTTGTCTGGTACCTCATTAAAGTTCAAAAATAACAATTTTCCTCTTAGTATTTATTCTACCACCCCCCCTTATCACCTTGTAGGGCCTTAGTAAGGGAAACAAACTTGTTGATTGATGTCAAGAGAGATCTTAGAACAAATGATGTTTTGTTCATTAAATAAAGTGTGCACAATGAAGTGACTGCCATCATGGAAACAAGCAGCTCTTGTCTTAACTTAGGTGTGTAAATAGGAAGAAATAAGAAGCCTCTGATTTCTTTCTCTTTTCTCTTCTGTTTTTTTTTTCCTCGCCTTGTATTTTCTTTCCTTTTCACTTTTCTTAACTTTCCTTGTCTTTGTTTCTTTTCTTTCCTTCTGCCTTCTCTTCTTTTCTTTACTTCTTGGCTTTGAATCTTTTCTTCTTATCCTTCTCTCCCTTTTTCTTTCTCTTTCTGTGCCAAAACTATTGATAGCCATTAAAACTCAGAGTTCAATGAACCATACATCTCTTATACAGCATAAAAGCAAGAGTCTTTCTTCACATGGCCCACCTAGTACATAATACTGATATCAGAGCCTTTTCAAATAAGGAATCCTGTTGCTAGTTAGAGGAGAAATGAGAAGAGAATATTAAGAGTGACTATCCAACTCATCCCTGTATGTATGGTGCTAACATTTTGGAAACAGAGTAAAAGAAAAATCTGATTTCCATATGCTAATACTTCATCCAAAACTATATGATAGACTATGCCACAATAAAGATTTAGAAGAAAATAATTTTAATCCATATTCCAGTTCATTTTTAATGAGAATTGGGATAATTTTGCACCATACACTGGTAACTAATCCTGACTTGGATAACACCATGGGCTATTTGTTTGATGTCTAAGTGGGCTCATTCAGCCTCAGTTTTAAATCAATGGCTGGTGAAAGCTAAGCAGAATCAAAATAGAAAATTCACACAGTATATTAGCCCCTCTTTCTGGCAGATTCACTCCTCTTTTTGGTTTTCCTGACGATTCCTACAAACCATACCTAACTTCCCTAAAAGAAATGTTTAGGACAAAACCTATATCTGTGTGTAATTATTAAAAGATTACCCTTAGCTGGACACAATGGCACATGCCTGTACTCTGGAAGACTGAAGTAGAAGGATCAAAATTTTTGAGGCCAGCTTGGTAACTTAACAAGACCCTGCCTCAAAATTTGAAAAATAAATTACCTTTATCATAGGATTACCAGATGAATTCTTATTTTGTTTAACAAATGTGGAAGCTGAGGCCAAAGTCACACAAGTAATAAGTGGTGTAACCAAAACTTGCAGCAAAGCAGCCAACTCCAAAGCCCTTGTTCCTAGTTGCCACATTCCATGGCCACCTTCTAAAAGCCTGTAAATGTGTCTGTACAATGGCTAACTGAAGCCCAGAAAACTCTGCAGACTCAATATCCGCACCTCCAGACCCAGATGAAATTTTACTTTTTCCACAAAATCTTTTCTAGTGTACAGCCTGAATGGATCACTCCCCCTACCAAGAGAATGGTTTAGCATATATAGTATTTACATATCATACCCAAATTACATCTCATCTTTGTCATACTTCCCAACTGTATTATGAACTCCTTGAAGATCAAAACACTTCCTTCTACTTCATATTTTTGTTCAAAAAGAGTTCTCAAACTAGGCACTACAAATCAGACCATCAGAGGCAGACCACCTGTCAAATACAGATGAATAACATCTATTACTGGCCTACTAAACTGGCCTCTACAGGGCAGGGACCAGGCACTTGTAGTTTAACCCATTTCAACAAGCTCTTATAAGGCACCGCCAAGTGAATAAACAACTATTATACCTAGAAAAGACCTATGCAATTCTCCTCTTAAATATTGATGGAGTTTAGCCATAGATATTTTCCATGACTAAACTGCCTATCTTCCTCCAGTTCCTATAGTTCCTGCTATAACACAGATGTGGGTGCTCCCATACGTCCCGGCGTTAACCAGACCCAGGACTACAGTGGGCCTCTAGAATAAGAAGCTGAGCTTGGTCTAGCGATGTCACAGTTTTCCAAAGGAGGTAGAAAGCCTGACCCACGGGAAAGATAAACTGTGCTGAATTCTGTAATGGAAATGTATGTCAAAAACTCTCCAGGTCCTGGAGATTTTGGAAGCCTTCTGAAAGTGGGTTAAATTGATTAAAAGATGAGTGCACATTGTAGGGAATACAATTGGGAATGGTTGGGGATTGATTTGGGAGGGAAAAAGAGACCTAAGATCATTTCTGAAATAAAGGAATAGAACTTATATATTATGTTTAAAAGAAAACAAAACAAAAAAAACCTGATTCCATCATAGCTGACTACAGGCAGCAATGTTTACAGGATGCTTGGAAAATGCACACTAGGAAGCAGTGTGGAGAACAAAGACCCAACTATAGGAAGGCAAGCTGAAGGAGAAGCCCATCATATGAATTCCAGTATCAGGGGTATTTAAGAGGGGAAGCTGGGCCACCCTTTGATCCCAGCACTGCTTACAGCCCAGATCAGGCAAACACACCATCTGGTGAAAAGATCTAACACTTACCACCATCCCCAAGAAAGAAACCAAGCACTACAGTAGTAGGTGAGCCAAGCAACTACCCTCCAGTATCCACTTATCCTAATTTTTTTCTCACTAGGAGAAAGATCCTAGTGAGCAAGATATTCTTACTAAAAGAAAGAAAAGACATGTCAATACAGGCAGAAATGCAAAAGGTGAAATCACAATGGACACCATGAAAATCCAAAAGGTTATAAGAAATTGTTTGGAAAACTTGTACTACAATAAACTGGAGAATCCAGAAGAAATGTATAAATTCCAAGACACTTATGAATTATCAAAACGAAATCAAGAAGGTAAAAAACCACAAACACACCAATAATGAGCAGTGAAACAGAAGCAGTCATAAAAACCCTACCAATTAAGAAAAGTCCAGGACCAAGTGGATACATCAATGAATTTTACCAGAACTTCAGGGAAGATATAATGCCAATACTTCTCAAACTCTTCCATGAAATTCAAAGGAAAGGAAGATGCCCAAATGCATATCTTGAAGCTATATTACCCTGACACCAACACCAGACAAGAACTCATTAAGAAAGAGAAAACTCTGAGCCAACTTTCTCAGTGAACACCAAATTTAAAAAAAGTTAAAAACTTGCAAACAAAATTCAACAAATCATTAAAAAGATCACACATTATAACCAGGTCTACTTCATTCCAGGAATACAAGAATGGCTCAACATATGTAAAACAATAAATGTATAAAAATCAGATAATCTTCCGGGCATTGTGGCACATGCCTGTAATCCCAGCACTTGGGAGGCTGAAGCAGGAGGATCACTGTGTGTTTAAGGCCAGCCTAGGCTACAAAGTGAGTTCAGGTCCAGCCTGAACTGCACAGTGAAACCTTGTCTCAAAAAAATAAAAGAATCAGATGATCATCTCAATAAATGCAGAAAAGGTCTTTGATGAAATCCAACATCCATTCACAATAAAAAGCCTTGACAAAAATAGACATAGAAACCAGGCATCGCCATGTACTCCTATAACCCCAGCATGCAGGAGGCAGAGACAGAAGGATCACTGTGAGTTCAAGGCCAGCCTGAGCCACATAGAGCTCAAGGCCATCCTAAACTACATAGCAAAACCCTGTCTCAAAACGACAACAAAAATAGGTATAGAAGGATGTTACATTCAACTGATAAAAAGCCATTTATGAAAAAGCCACTGCCAACATCATCTTAAATGGGGAAGAACTGAAACATCTCCTCTAAAATCAGGAATAAGACAAGGGTGTTCACTCTTACCATGCATATTCAATATAATACTCAAAACTTTAGCCAGAGCAAAGAGGCAAAAGAAAGAAATAAAAGGGATTCAAACTGGAAAGGAAGAAGTCAAACTATCCTTAACTACATATGATATGATCCTTTACATAGAAGATACAAAAACCTCCACAAGGAGACTCTTAAAATTAATAAACAAGTTCAGTAAAGTGGCAGGATACAAAATAAACACACAAAACAAATAACATTCTGATACACCAACAATGAATGAATTCCCAATTTTAAAAAAACCCATTCCTGAAAGCTTCAATAAAATTAAATACCTAGGAATTAATATAACCAAAGAAGTGAAAGACTGCTACAATAAAAACTATGATGCTCTGAGAAAAAAAAGAATGAGAAAACATTAGAAAACAGAAAGACATAGCCCGTTCCTAGGTAGAAAAATCAATATTGTCAAAATGGCCATACTTCTAAAACTGATTTAATGTAATTCCAATCAAATTACCATCAGCCTTTTACACAACTGGAAAAAAATCTAAAATTTATGTGGAAGAGAAGAGACTCAAAATAACCAAAGCAATCTGGAGCAACAAGAGCAAAGGAGGAACTTTGCTCCTCCTTGAACTACTATATTTGACCTACAAACCCAGACTTTAAATTATAGTACAAAACTACACTAATAAAAACAGCGTGTTACTAGAATAAAAAAAGATCAATGTGCCAGTGGAAAAAAGGATGCCAAAACATCCCTAACAGCTTTAGCCATCTTGTTATTGCTGAAGGGGCCTAGAACATATCCAGAAGAAAAGATTACTTTTTAACACATGGTACTGGAAAAACAGATACAGTAATCCACATGCAGAAAATTGAATCTAGACCCGTATCTCTCACCACGTACTACTAAATTAAAATCAAACTGGATCAAAGACCTAAATATGAAAGCAGAAACACTTAGTCTGCTGGAAGAAAAAAATGGTAAAACTCTTAAAGACATAGGCATAGACAAGGTGTTCCTGAACAGAACCCCAGTTGCAAAACAAACAACATCAACAATCAAAACTGAGATTATATCAAATTTAAAAGTTTCTGCACAGTAAAGGATAAAACCAACAGAGTGAAGAGAACCTATGCAATGGGAAAAGTTTTTGCTAGCTACTCTTTGGACAAAGGACTAATATCAATGATATATAACAAAGATAAAAAAATTAGACTTCCAAAACCAAAATACCAGTAAAGTGAGCAATTGAATAAACATTTCTCAGAAATACAAATGGTCAATAAGTACTACAAAACATTTAGCATCTTTGGTTACTACCAAAATGCAAGTCAATTCAACACTGAGATTCCATCTTACTCTAATAAGAATGTATCATCTGGAACTAAAAAGACAACAAATACTACTGAGGTTGTAGAGAAAAGGAATTTTTCTACATTGCTGGTGGTAATGTAAACTAGTACAATTTCTATGGAAGTCAGTATAGAGATTCTTCAAAAAACTAGGGCCGGTGAGATGGCTCATTGGCGTAAGCACCTGCCTGGCAAGCGTGAGGGCCCGAGTTCAACTCCCAAAACCCACATACAAAAAAAGGGCTGGTGATATCACTCAGCGGCACAGGCACCTGCTGGCGTGCAAGGTCCTGAGGTCGACCCCCGGTACCCACCAAAAAAAAAAAAAAAAAAAAAACTAAAAGTACAAATTTCATTCAACCCAGCTGTATCTCTCCTGGGTATCTTCCCAAGAGTTAAAATCATTTTAGAATAACATATGCATACCTGTGTTTATAACAGCACAACTCACAGTAGCTATATTATAGAATAAGCCAATATACACATCAACAGATGAATAAATTTTAAAATGTGGTATATATACCACATTTGTATACACATAATGTAATATACTCAGCCACAAAGGATAAACTTGAATCATTTGTAAGAAAATGGGAGGATTTAAGACCATAAGAATAAGTGAAATAGAATACACACAGAAGGCTAGAGATTGCATGATTTCTTATATATGAGAAACCAAAATATAAATAATTTAAAGAGTAAAACAAGTGAAATGGTAGAAAATAGGAAGGTTTCCAGGAAGGAAATTATAAAGATCAGAGCAAAAATCGATTAAATTGAGGTTTAAAAAGATACAAAGGTTTAAAAAGGCAATTATAAAGATCAGAGCAAAAATCAGTTAAATTGAGGTTTAAAAAGATAAAAAGAATCAATGAATTGAAGAAGTGGTTCTTTGAAATAATAAATAAAATATAGAAACTCCTAGCCAATCTTATCACAAAAGGACAGAAAAGACCCAAATCAATGCAATTAGAAATGAAAAAAGGAAAATCACAGTGGACTCCGCTGAAATTTACATTGAGAACCTATACTGTAATAAAATGGAGAATCCAGAAGAAACGGATAGATTCCTAGATACATATGAATTACACAAGCTAAACCAAGAAGATATAAAATGTCTAATAATAATATATTATATATATATGAAATGAGTGATATGTATAGGAAAGAATAAGTCAAATAATCATTATTTGCAGATGACATGATCCTCTACATAGAAGACCCAAAATATTCCACCAAACAACTAGAATTAATAACCAAATTCAGTAGTATAAGAGGATAAATTTAACACATAAAAATGAATAGCATTCCTGGTCACAAATAATAAACTCACCAACAAAAGAACTAGGGAAATAATACCTTTCACAATAGCATCAAGAAAAATGAAATACTTAGGAATTAGCCCAACTAAGGAAGAGGAAGACCTCTACAATAAATACTAATACTATGAAAACAGAAATCAAAGAGGACATCATAAAATATCCCGTTACTGGATGGGCAAAACCAGTATAGTCCAAATGACCATACTTCCAAAACCAAGATACAGATTTAATAAAATCCTAGTCAAAATATGAATAGCATTCCTCATAGAACTAGAGAAACCAAACCACAGAAGCCTAGAATATGAAAAACAATCCTGGGCAACAAAGGAGAGGTACCACAAATCCAGACGTCAAATTATACTACAAAGCTACAGTATAAAAATCACCATGATACTGGCAAATACAAGCAAGCAAGGAACAAATATAAAATAGATATTTGTATCAACGGAACAAAATAGATATTGCAGAGACAACCCCAGGCAAACTCAGCTACCTGACCTTGACAAGGGGCCAAAAAGCTATGTTGAAAGAAAGATAACCTCTTTGGCAAAGGGAACAGGGAAAATTGGTTATCCACATGCAGAAGAATGAATCTAGAACCATATATCTCACTATGTACTAAATTAAAATCAAAATGGATCAAAGATCTAAATATTAAAAAACACTTAACTAGGGCCGGTGATATAGCTCAGTGGCATAAGCACCTGCCTGGCAAGCGCGAGGTTCTGAGTTCGACTCCCGGTACTCACATATTAAAAAAAAAAAAAACACTTAACCAGCAAAAGATAAAAGAGTTAAACTCTTTTGTTTTTTGGTTTTTTGTTTGGTTGTTTGGTGGGGGGGTTTTGGGGGTGTCTTTTTGAGACAGGTTTTCATTATGCAGGTCAGGCTGGCCTTGAACTCACGTTGTAGCCCAGGCTAGCCTCAAACTCACAGTGATTGTCCAGCCTCAACCTCCCAAGTGCTAGGATTATAGGCGTGTGCCACCATGCCCAGCTAAATAGTTAAACTCTATTTTTTATTTTATGGAAAAAAGGTAAAACAAAATTTCATGCCAAGATGATATGAGAATAAAAATTGTTAATACATTGCATATTATTATCTTTAAATAGTTACACAGAATAAAAGATATGGACACAAAAAGTTCTCCAATTGATATTAGCACAAATCTTCCTTTTCTATGAACTAAGAGACACTAATAGCATAACTAACTTGAATTTTTTCTTCCTTTTCCCTTCCTTCCTTTTCCCTTTCCCCCATCATAATTCCTTTTTCCTTTGTAACAATTTCTTCCCATTTCACAATATCTATTGTACATTTTAGACCTTATTTACTCTTTCAGTTTCTCATACCAGGGAGACAATATGATGTTTACACATGTGAGTCTGATTTATTTCACTAATGAGTATACTCTAGAGTTGTATCCAATTACATACAAAAGGATCAAATTTATCCTTCTTCATGGCTGAGTAGTATTCCACTGTATAAAAATACCATATCTTTTTATCCATTCCTCAGTTGATGGGCATTTGGGTTATTTCCAAGATCTAGCTATTACAAATTATGTTGCTATAAACATGGGTGCACATATATCACTGTGGCATGATGTTTTTAATTCTTCTGGGAAGATCCAGAAGGGGAATAGCTGGGTCAAATGGGAAATTTAATCCTAGTTTTTTAAGAAACCTCCACACTGATTTCCACAGTGGTTGCACGAGTCTACATTACCATCAACAGTGGAGAAGGGTTCCTTTTCCCTACAGCCCCCCCCAGCATTGTTATTGGTTGTTTTCTTGATCATAGCCATTCTTTCTGGACTGAGATGTTTTAAGTTGCATCTCTCAAATGACCAGTAATGTTGAACATCTTTTAATGTATTTATTTGCCATTTGTACTTCTTCATCTGAGAAGTGTGTATTAATCTCAGATACCCATTTTTGGATTGGGTTTTTGAATTTGGGGGGCCTGATTTTTTTCAATTCTTTACATGTTCTAGATATAAGTCCTTTCTCTGAGGGACAGCTGGCTATAATTTTTCCCACTCTGTGGGCTGCCTTTTCACTTTGCTGGTGATTTCTTTTGTTGTATAAAAGCTTTGAATAAGGTGAGGTCCCATTTATTGATGTTTTGCTATATTTCCTGTGCAGTCTGGGTTTTGTTCATGAAGTCTCTGCCTACACCCATATCTTCAAGATTTCTACTTAATTTCTCTTCCAGTAGATTTAGTGTTCCTGTTTTAATATTTAGATCCTTGATCCATTTTGACTTTAGTTTAGTGCATGGTGAGAAACATGGGTCTACTTTTAGTCTTTGGCATGTGGAAAGCCAGTTTTTCCAGCACCATTTATTAAAGAGACTATCTTTCTTCCAATGAACATGTTTGACTCCTTTCTCAAAGATAAGGCGGCTGAGTGTGCTTGGGGTTGTGTCTACATCTTCTATTCTGTTCCACTGATCCTTGGGGACTGTTTTTTTTTTTTTTTTTTTTTTGCCAATACCATGCTGATTTTATCACAGTAACTTTGTAGTATAATTTCAGGTCAGGGATTGTGATGCCCCCTGACTTGCGTTTGTTACCTAGAAATGCTTTTGCTATTCTAGGTCTCTTCTGGTTCCAAATGAATTTTAGAAATATTTTCTCTTGTTCTGTGAGGTACACTAATGGTATTTTGATTGGGATTGCATTAAATCTGTACAACAGTTTTGGGAGTAGGGCCATTTTCACTATGTTGGTTCTCACTATCCATGAACAAGTGTTATCTTTCCATTTCCTGATATCTTCTTCAATCTCCTTTTTCAGAGTATGGTAGTTTCCAGTGTATACATCTTTTACTTCTTTTGTTAGGTTGATACCTAAGTATTTCATATTTTTGGATGCTATTGTAAAGTGTGTGGTTTCACTAATTTCTCTCTCTGTGAGTTGTTGTTTTTGTACAAGAATGCCATTGATTTTTGAGTATTGCCTTTGTATCCAGCTATGCTACTGAATTTTGTTATTAAATCTATAACTCTTTTGGTGGAGCTTTTAGGGTCTTCTATGTACAATATCATGTCATCTGCAAATAATAATTTAACTTCCTCCTTTCCTATCCCAATTCCTTTTATTTCTCTCTCTTGTCTAATTTCTCTGGCTAATGTTCCCAGAACTATATTGAATAGAGAGGTGACAGTAGACATCCTTGTCTTGTTGCTGATTTTAGAATGAAAGCTTTCAGTTTTTGACCATTTAGTGTGATGTTAGCTGTTGGTTTGTCATAGATGGCTTTTATCAGATTAAGATATAGAACCTCTATTTCAATTTTCTGTAGGGTTTTTATCATGAATGAGTGTTGGACTTTGTCAGATGCTTTGTCTGCATCTATTGAGATGATCATGTGATTTCTGTCTTTATTTCTGTTAATATGGTTTATTACTTTTTGTGTGTGTGTGGGTACCGGGGGTCGAACTCAGGACCTCGCATGCCAGCAGGTGCCCATGCCGCTGACTGATATCACCAGCCCTTTTTACGTATGTGGGTACTGGAAGTCAAACTCAGGACCTTGCGCTTGCCAGGCAGGCACTTATGCCACTGAGCCATCTCACCGGCCCTACATTTATTGATTTGCAAATGTTGAACCATCACTGCATCCTGGGATGAATCACACTTGGTCATGGTGTATAATCTCCTTGGTGATTTGCTGCATTCTGTTTGCTAGTATCTTATTGAGGATTTTTGCATCTATGTTCATTAGGGAGATAAGCTTGTAGTTCTCTTTTTTGGTTGCGTTCTTCTCTGGTTTTGGAATCAGGGTAATACTTGCTTCCAGGAATGATTTTAGTATTGTTTCCCTTTCAATTTCCTTAAAGAATTTCAGCATTAGTGGCATTAGTTCTTCTCTAAATTTCTTGTAGAATTCAACAGTGAATCTGTCAGGGCCTAGGCATTTCTTTGTTGGTAAATTTTTAATTACATTTTCAATTTCATTGGCTGGTATTGGATTATTTAGAATTTTTATATTTTCTTGATTTAGTTTTGGCAATTGGATTGTGTCTAGGAATCTGTCCTTTTCCTCTGTTTTCCATCTTATTAGAATATAGGTTCTAGTAGTAGGTATTGATGATCTTCTGGGTTTCCATAGGATTTGTTGTGATTTCCCCCATTTCATTCCTAATTGCTTGAATTTGTGTTTTTTCTTTCTCTTTTTGACGAGGTTGGCTAATGGCTTATCATTTTAATTAATTCTTTCAAAGAACCAACTTTTTGATTTGTTGATTTGTTTTTTTTTTAGTCTCAATTGCATTAATTTCTGCTCTTATCTTTATCATGTCCTCCTTTGTATGAGCTTTGGGTTTGATTTGCTCTTCTTTTTCTAAAAGTTTGAGGTTCAGCATTAGGTTGTTTATTAGAGCTCATTCTTTTTTCCCGATGTGAGAGTTTATCACTATAAATTTCCCTCTTAGGAACCTTTTTCTTTGTGTCCCATAAGTTTTGGTATGTTGTATCAGCATTATCATCTAATTGTATATACTGTGTAATTTTGTGTTTAATTTCCTCTGTGACCCATTTGTTGTTCAGAAATGTGTTGTTTAATGTCCATGTTTGTGTAGTTTTTGTGATTTCTTTTATCATTGATTTCCAGTTTCATTGTGCTATGGTCAGATAGTGTGCAAGGAATGATTTCAGTTTCTCTACATTTACTTAAACATGTTTTGTGGGATAGCATGTGCTCTATTTTGGAGAATGTCCCTTGTGCAGCTGACAATGTGTATTCTGATGTTTTGGGGTGGAACACTCTGCAGACATCTACTAAGTCCATTTGTTCACAGGCTTGGTTTAATTCAGATATTTCTTTGTTGATATTTTGTCTGGTTGATCTAACTATTTGTGAGGGTGGGGTATTAAGATCCCCCACTACAGTTGTGTTAGTGCTTATTTGGTTATTCATGTCTGTTAATATTTGTTTTACATAGTTGGGTGCACCAGTGTTTGGTGCATATATTTATGATTGTTATCTTTTCTTCCTGGGTTTTTCCTTTAACAAGTATGTAGTGACCTTCCTTGTCTCTTTTGATCAGTTTTGGCTTAAAGTTTACAGTGAATGCAAATAGAAATGCTAATCCTGCTTTTTTCTGGTTTCTTGTGGCATAGAGAATTTATTCCATCCTTTGACGTTTAGCCTATGAATTTCTTTTTGAGTTAAATGTGTTTCTTGAATGCAGCATATTG
Source organism: Erethizon dorsatum (assembly GCA_028451465.1). Lineage (NCBI taxonomy): Eukaryota > Metazoa > Chordata > Mammalia > Rodentia > Erethizontidae > Erethizon > Erethizon dorsatum. Next base: position 58,470,693 of record CM051825.1, on the reverse strand, counting down.
ATGGATCTTGTTTCTGGATCCATTCTGCCAGTCTGTTTCTTTTGATTGGTGAATTGAGACCATTTACATTGATGGTTATAACTGACATGTATTGGCTTATCTTTTTCATGTTATTTTCCTGTTGTTGGTTTCCTGTCTTTCTCCTCTGTCTAATTGCTTGCCCTGCTTGGTGGTTTCTTTGTATTGGTGTTCCTGTGTTTGTGGTCCTTGTTTTCTCTTTCTAATATATCCTTCAGAGCATTTTGTAGTGCTGGTTTGGTGGTCATGAATATCTTCAGTAGTTTTTGTCATATAAGTATCTTATTTCTCCATTGATTTTGAAAGATAGTTTTGTGGGATACATCAATCTGGGTTGAAGATTGCTTCCTTTTAGGGCTTGAAATATCTCACTCCAGGTTCTCCTTGATTTGAGGGTTTGTGTTGAGACATCTGCTGTGATTCTGATGGGTTTTCCTTTATAGGATGATTTGTTTCCATTCTCTAGCTGCTTTTAATATTTTGTTCTTATGTTGAATTTCAGGAATCTTGATTATTATATGCCTTGGTGTAGATTTATTTTGGTCATGGCTATTTGGAATTCTATATGCTTCATTTATTTGTATATCCAATTCTTTATTCATATTGGGGAAGTTTTCTGCAATCACTTCTGTGAAGAGGTTTTTAATAGCATTTGTGCTGTGTTCAGCTTTCTCACTGACTCCACTCAATCTTATGTTGTTCTTCTTTGCTTCATCTTGTAACTGTTGTCCCTGGCTATTCTTTTCCTGGTTGCTAGTCACATTCCTGTCTTCTAGATCTGATATTCTATCCTTGCCTTCATTTAATCTGTTGCATTTACCTTCAGTGGAGTTTTTGATCTCCTGGATTTCTGTTTGGATCATTTTATTGATTCCATTTCTTTTTTATGTTGGGCATTTCATGGCTTCCATCATTTTCCTAACCTTCCCTATTTTTTTTTTTTTTTTGCTGTGTCTGCTTTAATTTCCTTCATTTTGATTGTCATTTCTTTTTGTACCTTAGATAGTATTTTTTTCTATGGCCTCTTCCATTTGTTTTGTTTTGTTTTGTTTTGTTTTGTTTTGTTTCACTTCTGATGCTAAGATTTCAGAAAGTTCCAGTGGTTGGCTTCTGATTTACTCTATCTCTTTGTGCTCTGGACTTCTCCTGGGTGGGCTGGGTGTTTGGGGTTGCATTTTGCTGCTGCTGCTGCTGCTGCTGCTGCTTCTCCTTCTTCTTCTTCTTCTTCTTCTTCTTCTTCTTCTTCTTCTTCTTCTTCTTCTTCTTCTTCTTCTTCTTCTTCTTCCTGTCATTTGCTATATTTTATTTTATTTTGTTTTTTGTCTTGATGCCTGTAGATTTCTTATGTTGATAGCTTTATCCCTGCTGTTGAGGCTTTCTTAGGTGATATCTGTTCCTCAAGGATGTCTTCTAGATATAGGTGTTTCTTGGTCTTTCTGTCCATCCCAAGAACGTACTTTCCCAGTATATTAAGAATGTGGAGTTACTATCTTCTTGACTCAAGGCCTATTTTTTTGGTACTGAACTATGGTGATGGTTATGGCCCCTTTCAATCTCAGTGTTGTCATACAGGGGAGAAAAAACTGATTATAACAGGTATGGCATCCTGGTTAGAGTAGTACATTTAGCAATAACAATAGACTCAAGCACAGCCTGCCTACTGACAAACTGTGGTTTGTCAAATTGTGGTAACTATTGGCCTCATATTTTTAACTGTAGGAGCAAGTTCTATAGTTATATAATATAATCCAACTTATACCAGGAACTTGTATGCAACATTTTTCCACTTAGTAGAGTGATATTACCCTGTTGTGAGGGGGTTTAAAAGGAGTAGGATGGGGAGGTGGATGGAGTTAAATATAGAAGGAGCAAATTTGGTGGGCAAGGGATGATCATCCAAGTTTTGGGTAATTGTAGGACACAAGAGGGATGGATTGGAAGAGAAAGCCTAGGAGTATTGAAGTGAACAAGAAAGGGAAGAGACAATGTTTACCCACATGAAAGTCTCATAAAATCAAGTGAGATAGTTGATGAAAGAGAGGAAGAGGATGAGTGGAATAATACAAAGGGAAAGTTTAGAGGTCTAAATTATGAACAAGAAGGAAAGAAGGTAGAAAAGAGAAGGAAAGGAAAAAAAGAGAGGTGAAAAAAGAAAAAGGGAACAAAAATAATCTCACACACCAAAAATATATATATATATATGGAAAGAAAAACAAAACAGGGCAGAACAGAGTGAAAAAGAGAAAAGAAAAAGGAAAAAGCACAAAAAAACAACAACAAAAATAAAATTAAAATAAACAGCAAAACAAAACACACTAACCCAGCAGACTACCAAGAGGAAAACCCATTGGACAGAGAAAAATCAAAGTAGTGAGATTTTTCTAGTGTCTACAGTTCTGTGGTAGGTCCAAGTCTTATCCCAGAACGTGTACTCTAGCCACGATTGCAGGTGGATTGTGCTGGATTTGGGTCTGATCTTTGTCTTTGGATTTGGGGGACGGGATTAGTTTTTTGTGGCTGGCATTCTCCCCAGCCATTTAAAAAAGAAAAAAGAAAAGAGAGAAGAAGAAAAATAGGGAAAAGAAAAGATGACACTACCAGCCCAGTTCTATTCTTCATGTCTTTGTTCCCAAGCACAAAGATGGTTCACCTAACTTATCACCTGTTGGCTCATATTGTTACTGTTGCTTTGGACTTTTCCATGCCACTAGTCTTGCCTGTCTATCTTGTGTGATTTAGCTGGGGTCCTACTGTGTCACTGGTTTTCCCACTAGTCTCCAGTCAATGGCGGGAATGGGAGCCCATCTTGGGCAGTCTTCCTGCAATTTGCTGCAGATCCAGGTCAATGATGGGTATGGGAACCTGTCTGGGACCCTCTTCCTGCCAGTCCCTGCAGCTCCAGGTCAATTGAAGTTTTTTTCTAGTTGTTCTGGATCCCAAAATTCATCCCCTTCCTTGAAATAGGATCTGATTAAGAACTCTCTGGCAATACAGCAGCAACCTGTGCTGGAATCCCTCTCCAGCTTTTGCCAGCTGTGTGGAAGGAGACCTCCTGAACAAAATCCTGTACCACTTTTGCAGTTCACAACAGTGGTGGGCTCCTCTTGGGGCCCCTTGCTAAAGGCCCAGTCTACCATTTTTTCTCCTTGGCTCTCCCAGCCATAGGTACTTACCTTTCTTCTGTGGAGCCAGGTTCCCCTCCCATGAGTTCCAAGCTGGGGAGGGAGTGCAGATTGCTTCATTCTTTTCTCTGCATTGTGGACCACCTCTGTTTTCTGTAGCTTCTAATTTTCCTATTAGCTTCTTCCTGATTCCCAATGATCTTTTTCCTCTTCTCCTCCTCCTCCTCCTCCTCCTCCTGCTCCTCCTCCTCTTCTTCTTCTTCTTCTTCTTCTTCTTCTTCTTCTTCTTCTTCTTCTTCTTCTTCTTCTTCTTCTTCTTCTTCTTCTTCACCAACTTATTATTTTCTATGGTCCACATTCTGGTCTCAAAGAGGCCGAATTTTGCTGCTGAACACCACTCTGCATTTTCCCAAACGTATACTGATATATTAATGTGTGGATAATAATTTATTCAAAAACTGAGTTAAGCATTTTAAATATATTTTGATGAAATAAAAGAAAAACTCAAAAATATTCTATAGAATCAGATCCTTACTCAAGTAAAAGGTACCCCATAACTAAGGTGTTCAAATAGAGCCTGGTCATCTGCCAAGCTAGATGATGTAGACAGCTAAGGAGATGGACTGAAACACTGATGTTATTGCATTAGATGACCTGGGTATCAACAAACCAGAAAACTCTCAGACTCTATGCAGATACCTGTGAGCTGAGTTTATATCACCAAGTTCAATGAAACAAGCTTATTGTTAGTTCTCACTAAATAGCTACTAAATCCAAAATCTTATTAAAATGTCTATATTAAAAATCTGGTTATGTATAATAAAGTCAAATTAACCTGAGGTTTATGAGGTTAAATTTCTGTTAACAAATATACTGAAGGTTAAAATCATTACTTTCAACACAAGCAGTGAGCATTTACTGCAAGTAATTTTCTCATAGAATTGTCTGAGGTTCTTGTTAAAAGTAGCTTGTCCATCATACCTCATTATCTTCCTTAACCCCAAGGAACAATAATCTTCCCCTCATTTCTGTTCAACTCTAAGGAGACAAGGCCTCTGTAATATGATCCAGTAGCTTTCTTGCAAATTTTCCCTTGAGCACCACATTGTTAGTAAAGAAATTTCTTCTGCTGCCTGAAACCCACTGGTGGGTGTAATTTGTGGCATTATGCTTCAGCACCAGGAGAAGGAGGAATAAAGGCAGGAACATTAATCAAATGTGGAAACAATGAAAAACCAGTGCACTCCAATGGATCAGTGCATGATTAGCAGCCCAAGATATCAGATTTTAGAATAAGAAAACTGTAGAGCCTTGCAGCTGAGCTATGTATTTACTATATTAAAGTGCCAACATGAAGGCCACTTCTGAAGATTTGAGAACAAATATTACCTTGAAATGCTTAATGTCAGTGTCACTGACTTATCAGTTATTTGAATTTCCTGTCTTTATAATAAATTGCATTTTTCAGAAAACTATAAACACATCAACTTGTTGTATTCCCTGGCATGGCACCAAGGGCATAGTGGTTTATTGAGTGCTTCTGTCTAACAAGATGCTTGCTGAGCACCTACTGCATGTGAAAGGCTGTCTCAGGGATGCACGGTTGGATGTATCATCAAAGTCAACCGTCATTCTGTATGGTATTTTTCCCACCTCTGGGTTTGTCACACATTTCTTCCTCACAGAAATGTTCTCCCACTTTTCAAACTTCAACTCATCCTTCAAGACACAACTAACTCCCACCTTCTTCCCTACCATCCCCAATCCTGTAACATCTTTCTCCTGTGGGATCCATAACGCTTTCTATGCTTTGAGAGTGTCCTTCATCAATATCATTATAGATGTAATAGTTACTGGCATATACTTCTACTCTTCCTCTGGGAAGAAAGGATCCTGTTTGCTTGATTAGTAGCTCTCTCCTCATTTTTATTTTGCAGCCATAAGTTATGCAGCTTTGTTCCACCATGCGCTCCCTACTATGATATACTATATCACTGCAGGCCCAAAAGCAATGGGGCTAACCAATTACAGACTGAAGACTCTAAGACTGTAAGCTAAAATAAGTCTACTCCCTTTATAAATTGATTATCATAGGTATTTTGTATTTTACAACACAGTCTTGTAAGCAGCATAACTTTTTTTTTTTGGTGGGTACCGGGAATTGACCTCAGGAACTCATGTGCCAGCAGGCGCTTGTGCCACTGAGCTATCTCACCATCCCCAAGCAGCATAACTTTTATTAGCATCCACTAATTATATAAAAAATGGATTTCACTGTGACATTTTCATACATGCATATAACATCCTTTGATGACATCCACCATCCCATTGCCCTCTCTTACTCTTCCTTGCCCTTCCCCAATTGCCTTCCTCTACTCTAATCATCTACTTCTTACTTTTAAAAATTTTATCCAAACTATTTTTAATATATTTTATTAGTGCCTATAAATTTTATAATATTGGATTTCAATGTGCTATTTTCAAATATGCATATATTTGATCACATTCATCCCCTATTACATCCATTATAGCCCCCAATTCCCCTGTTATTCCCTTCCTCTTATCTAATAATAGTCTCTCTTCTGCTTTCATGTCACCTTTTTAGATTCCACATATTAAGGGGAACACATGATACTTGTGTTTCTGAGTCTGGCTTATTTTGCTTAACATTATGATCTCTAGTTCCATCCACTTTCCTGCAAATAACATAATTTCATTCTGTATGACTAATACTCCATTGTGTAAATATACAACATTTTCTTTATTTATATATGCATTGATAGGCACCTAAGGTTATTCCATAATTTGGCTACTATAAATACTGCAGGTATCTCTAGTGTATGCTAACTTTGACTCTGTTCAGGTATATACTAAGGTCTGGTATAGCTGGATCATATAAGCAGTATAATCTTAATATTTATCAAATAAAGAAATATAATATGTGATGTTATGGTAGTCTTAGAGTCCCCAAAAAATTCTCTGCTTGAAACCCATGAATGTACTTAGAAAAAATGTTTCTGCAGATAAGATTAAATCAGGGACCTCCAAATGACTCAACCTGGATCAATTACGTGGGTCCTAAAAAATAGCATAAATCCTTATAAGAGACCCAAGAGAACACACTTCTGTTGAGAAACACAGAAAAGGAGAAGGCCATGTGAAGACTCCTTTGGAGACAGAGGCATGTCACTACTAGCCAAAGAATGCTACAAGCTAAGGAGCAACCAAAGTTGGAAGAAGCAAGAAAGATGATACTCTGTGTAATCAGATTTTCCTTACTGCAGCAAAATACCTATGGTGATCAATTTATAAAGGGAGTAGAATTATTTTAGCTTACAGTCCATCATTGGTTAGCCCCATTGCTTTTGGGTCTGCAGTGATGTAGTATATCATAGTGGGGAGCACATGGTGTAACAAAGCTGCTTAACTCATGGTTGCAAAATAAAATGAGGAAGAGAAGGGGACTGGGGTCCCAAAGTTCCCTTTAAGGGCCTATCCCCAGTGACCTAAGAGACTCCCCCAAGACTCCACCTCCTCACTTTCTACCACCTCCCAATACTGCAAAGCTGGGACTAATCCTTTAACACATGAGACTTTAGGGGACATTCAAGATCCAATTGGACTATAGCACTCTCCTAGAGTCTTCAAGAGAGCATGGCCTTGCCAACATCTTGATTTTAGACTTCCATCCTACAAAACTGTGAGACAATAAATTTCTTTTGCTTTAAGTCTTCAAGTTTGTGTAATTTTTTTTTTACTACAGGCCTAGAGAACAAATGGATATTTTAAAAATGAATTGAAGAGGCCAAACATAGCACTCCATGCCTATCATCCCAGGACTCTGGGAGGCTGAAGAAGGATCACAACTTCAAGCCTAGTCTGAGCAACTTAGCGACTTAGCAAGACTCTGTCTCAAAATTTAAAAATAAAAAAGGGCAAAAGCCCTGAGTTTAATCCCTAGTACCACACAAAAATTACCTGAAGAGACCACATATGTGAATTTTGTAGAATATTCACACATAAAAAGACAACGGTAATGTCCAATTTTATTAAATATCACATGATTTGCACAAATTTTAGATTCTAAGCATTTACTCATTCCATAGACAGTGATATTATCACTGCTTATGCTTCAGGCTTTAGGAATGTGGTAGTGAAGAAGGCAAGCATATTTTTAGCCTCATACAGCCTACAAACTAGCTAGAAACTGTAAATCTAAAACATTCCAAAGCAGCCACAAAAGTGGTGGAAAACAATGAGTTAGAGTGAGTAGATCTATTACTCGTTTCCAACTTTTGATATAACAAAGACACGAAGAAACATTTCTTTACTAAAAAAAAAAAATATAAGCACAGAGATGATGATAATTAGCAACCAACACTCAGACTTTATTTGCAGGAAACAACAGGGAGAAGTGGAGACTGTGGCAAACTAAGGCACACAGCCCAGCTGGGAGGACAGCATCATTCAAGCACCTATGGCCACTATATGAGCTGCCAAATTTTCTATTTGTAAAAGAAATGGGAATTCCAGGATTTTTTAAATGCAATATCCTTTAAATGAAGGCTCAAATGTTTTAAAATGACCATATGAGTCAAGAAAAATATCTAACCCCACCCTTGAGCTTTAACACTCTCTGGTTCAGATATTAGATTAGTTCAAAGCAGACTTTTATCTTCTTCAAAGTTCTGAAAATCCAAGATCAAGGTGCCGTCAGTGTCAGTGTCTGTTGGGGGCTCTCTCCTTGAGTTGCAGACAGCTCCCTGTGAGCTCACATGACCTTTCATTGTGCATTCACACAGGGGAAGAGAGGGCTGTATGGTGTCTCTTCTTATAAAGAAACAAATCCTATGAAAATAGAATCCACTTTTTTGACCTCATACAGCCTTAATGACTTCCTAATGACCTTATGTCCAAATATGATCACACTGAGTATCTGGACTTCAACATATAAATTTGAGAGAGACACAGTTCTTCCACAGCAATCTGCCTCAGAATTGTACTGGTTAAACAATCTAACCTATGGGTCCTGCACTGGGTCTTAAAACATAGGGAATATTCCTGCAAAAGAACAGAAGGATGTTCCAGTTTACAAGAGTTACTCATCATATGGAAAGCTACACTCAAAAATCTTTACAGCCTTTTCAAACATGAACTGGGGTATCAGGTACATGCAAGGTGAAGAAGAGATGAAGATGTAAGAAATATCAATAAACATACATTTCTCTCCTTAAACTTTCTACATAGAGCTGTAGAAAAGTAGAGGATTCATGCTGCTTCTATTATTGATGTATATATATAGACTGAGGGGGAAAAACATTTATAATAATCATTTTATGGGAATTATGAAATTCAGAGATGTCTGAGAGGAAGAAAGAAGGAAGAAGAAGAGGGGGTTTGGAAAAGCTAAGGATCATTATCAGAAATTTATTTGTTTGTATGTGTAGAACATCTGCAATCAGCTAGGAGTTATTTCAGTAGCTGAGGATGTGGCCATGAATAAAGTAGGCAAAACCCCTTCCTTTGGAGAACCTCTGGTCCAGTAAAGAAAGAGAGATAGGGCCAGTGAGATGGCTCAGCGGCTTAAGCGCCTGCCTTGCAAGCGCGAGGGCCCGAGTTCGACTCCTGGAACCCACATATGAAAAAGGGGCCAGTGATATCGCTCAGCGGCACGGGTGCCTGTTGGTGCGCGAGGTCCTGAGGTCGACCCCCCGGTACCCACAAACAAACAAACAAAGAGAGATAATAAGTAAATAAACATGTCAATGCATAATATGTGACTTGTGCTGGATGTTGCAATGGAAAAAAGAAGGATAATAGACAGTAAAGAGCTGAGCAGGGCATGATGGCATATGCCAGTAATTCCAGCACTTGGGAGGCTGAGATAGAAGCATCACGAATATAAGGCCAGCTTGGGCTATACAGGGAGACCCTATCAAAAACACATAGGGGGATGGACAGGACTTTTCTTTACAAGCAGTTGATCTTGGAAAGCTGAAGTGACCTTGGTGAAAGACACAAAGAAGTCAGAAATCCAGCCATGTGACTTGTGGGGAAGAGTATGAGAGAACAGCACATATAATGGTCTTGAAGAAGCTGTTAGAGGAATAATGAGGGAGACAGAATTCTAACAAGAGCCCCATGAACTTCAACTCCTGGTATTACCCCCTGATTATGTAGGTTAAAGGAATTTTGCAACTATAATTAAGACCACTCATCTGGTGACCTTTAGTTAGGAAGATATACTTAACATAATCACATAAGTCCTATAAAAGCTGAGAATTTTCTCTGGTGAGAAGCAGAAAGAGAATTCAAAAAGATTCATTGCATGAGAAGGATCCAATTTGAGATTTAAAGATAGAGAGGACCACATGGTAAAGAACATAGATGGCCCCCATGAACTAAGAGCAGCTCTTACCTGATAGCTGGTGATGGAACAAGGCACTTCAGTCCTCTAACCAGAGGGAACTGAGTTCTGCCAATAACTTGAGTGAATTTGAATTTGACATTGAAGTTTCCCCCAGAGCCCTCAGAGAAGAGCCAGCCCCACTGACATTTGATTTTAGCCCTTTTAGGCTCTAGTCAGAAAATGTAACTCACCTACAAAACTACAACTACAAAATGGAAAGACAATTATAAATGAGTGTTGCTATGAGATGCTACCTTTTGTAGTAATTTGTTATACAATATCAGAAAACTAATGTAATAGCAGAGAAGCCAAAATTATAGCAGGAGTAGAGTAAGCAGGGTGAGGGGTGCTGAGATGAAATCAGAGACAGCCAGAGGCCAGATCATGCAGGGTTTTAGCCCTTACTAGGCCACTGGATTTTCCACTGATTGAGATAGAAGGTTGGAGCAGAGAAAACATGGCCTTCACTTGCTCCTGAGAGTTCAGCACTATCGGATGAACTGGTATCCAGAGAAAACAAGTCTACTAATGGAACACCAAATGACCTCTAGAGACACTGGTAAATACTTGACTATAAAATATTCAGAAGAATCCAGCAAAACAAATGGAGAACCAGAAAGCTTGGGAGATGAAGCATGTCAAATAAAGTATGAAAGAAATGTTAACATCTTGGAAAGAAGAGCAAATCCATCAAGAGAGGGCAGTGTAGGCAGTGTGAAGTACAATCCATGCTTCTCACTTCTTCAACTACCATATCCAACTCAAAAAAGTACTTTCAGTAGACATGTTTCTGTAACAAGTACATCTGTGCTCTACAGATTCAGCCTCAGGAATATCTGAAGTTGGCCCCCACACCACCCTGGCAAATGATTCACATACAATTAAACCTGATGATTAGCCATAACCAGGAATCTGATTGCTAATAGTTGGAGATATGGGGGCAATGTTTTTTGGTGGTTGGGTGTTTTGCCAGAAACTGCCTCCCCAAGGGAGTTGGAGGACTGAAAAGTTGACTAAGGAGCCCCACAAAGAGAAAAATTAAGCTTACACCCATGAGATAATAACAGCAATAGAGAAAGAGGCAGAACCTTCTACCTACACACTAAGTCAGAAATACCTCAGGTATAATTAAACCCAACTCCAGAATTTAGTGCCTCTTTATAGTAAGAATCTTTGCTTGCAGTCCCAAGAATTCTGTTGCCTTGGCAAAACCTACTCCTAACATGAAAGAGGTTTTTGCCCCATTTTCAAAGAACACCCCTGGTGAATTGCCTTCGAAAATGTGTTTTGTGTTTACAGATGCTTTACCACTGAATTTTCCTCTGGCAGGTAACCTACTCACTGGCAGGAGACTGTTCATGCTCTCCAACTGTCTTTGTGATAACAAGTGTCCCTTTTATGAGCAAACCTTGTGTGGGACATGCCATGTTGACCCTAGCAGAAAACAACCAAGATCTGCATGTAAAAAGTCCTTAGAGAGATGTCTTGGCATGTCTGCTGCTTGTCTTTGATTCTAGTCCCTGAGAATGACTGGGCACCTGACTCTTATACTTGGGATTGATGACGTCTGATTGTTGGACTTGATTCTAATAAGTTTTATACCAACTGTCAATTTATACACATTCCTCAGCTCTCATGCCCAACTGCTATTTTCCAATATTTACCTTTTTCTGGCTTTTCTCTCTCTCTTCTCTCTTCCCCTTCCCAGCCTTCCTCTCTCATGGCAAGATACATGGTCGCAGTCCAATGTTATTGTCCAAAAATGGAAATACTCATGATTCAGTGAGAGATTATGATGAATCAAAAGATAACACATGGAAGATTGGGCAGGGGGGCTTGGACAGGGTAAGTGCTAGGTAAGTTATCCACAGTTAACTGGAAAGCTAATGGATAGATGGGAAAATAATGTTAAAACTCAGACAGACTGTTCTAGTAAGAAAGGAGACTTGGGGAAGGGAACAGAATTTCAGAATTCTGCTACATGCAAAAGGCACTGAGAATTGGTCCCAATTCCTGAGCATCCATTCAGCCCTGTGGACATGAAAACAGAATCTGGCACCTGGGATTTTGCTTAAAGCCATATACGATTGGGTATGCTGTGTTTGAAAATCCTAGTAGTGAAAAACTCATTTTATTCTTGCTTTAGCCTTCTATCAAAGTGATGATAATTGTGATTTGTTCAATAACTATATATTGCTTGTGTACTATGTACTAAACACTAGGCATACTGAAGAAAACAAAAGAAAGCCCTTGATATCATGCATCTTAAGAATCTGATGGGAAAGATAGATAATAAACATGTGCATGGCACAGACAGTAATTACAGTCGAAATGGTTGTACGAGTAATAGGAAGGAGTCTTTTTCAAATAGGACAATCAAATGAAATGTCCTAAAGAAGGTGACATTTGAGCTGAGATCTGAGGAATGAGGAAAAAAGCAAAGAATGTAAGGCAAAAGGAGGCCCTAAGATGTGAAAACAATAGTAATCCTCTACCATGTATTGAGCTGCTCTATGCCAGCACTCTCACATAAGTCCCTGGGGAAGTACAGTTTTTCCAGGAAGTAACCAAGGCTCAGAGAACTAAAGTAAATTGCCCAGGGCAAATGGAAATACTGTCTAATATAGAGTCGTACATGCATCTAGTTATGTTTATCAAAATAATCCAACATCAGAGCAAAGGTGTGGACCAGAACCAGTAAGAGCAAAAAGGCAAAGCTTCTAGTCCAGGGGAAAGGCCAGAGCCACCATGATTGACTTCAATAACTATCTTTTTAAAGAGAATTATAATAGACCTTATGTTCTGAATGACAGTTTTGCACCAGGCCGTGTGCCCAGCCCTTCACACGTATCATTCACATCCTCTTCACAGCACTGCGTAAACTCCACACTCCCTGCTTCGCAGAGGAAGAAAGGGTGGCTCATCCCTCCTTCCCCATGCTACCCTCATCACTTTACCACACCACATATGGTCCCAAGCAGAAGCCAAGATTTCCATGTGGAATATTGATTCCCAAGGAAAGTGGTGAAAGTGACTGTAACGCTTTAACCCATAACATATGAACACTGATTAAACCTAATTTAACCTAGAGAAGGGTGCAACTGACAAAGAAAAGTTCAAAAATTCGGAAGGTTATCTCAACGGAAGTTGGGCTAATTTATTCTGTGTGACCTCAGAAAACAGAACTTGAGTAAGTAGGTGTATTAAAGGCTGTGGGCACCCCATGCAGATCCCTCTTTTCCAGATCCATCTTCTCAATCCCAAGTTGCTGTAAGGGCTGGCCACCAACTTCTAGCAGCTGCACCCTTTGCTGAGGAATTAACACTGGGATCAGTTCTACAAAACTACTGAATGTTTTCTCTGTCCCATCTTATTGGACCTAAATTTCAACATGTAAGTTGACTTCTGAAAATATTGTACCAGCTCCCCACTTCATACAGCTCACTCTGAAAATAATCAAAGAGCAAAAGGCAGTGTCAGAAAACAAAATGAATTCCATTTTGTTTAGACATAAAGCACAGAAGAAAAGGATATATTTAATGCAGCTCCCAAGAATAATCCTGGAATTTCTCACTGCTGGTATTTTATTTATTCCCTGAAGTTTTCCTTCACTTAGATAATTTTCAGGTCAATTTTTTCTATTCACTTGACACATCTCATATTTGCCTCTCTCCTTTAATCAAGGAAAGTTGGAGGCAAAAAGCAAGGATGTATGGCTACAACAAAAAGCAGCTGTGGAAAATGATGCACCAAGATCAAATATTTATGCTGCAGCACACTAGCTGAATGAGTGTAATATCAAAGACAATAAATCATTTGAAAAAAGGAAAACAAGTGATCAATATTAATATTACACTTCGCCTTTCATCAGGCACTGTTGAGAGCCTGATTATCTGGGTTTTGTTCATCTAACAACGATCATTTCTGATTTTCTTTTATCTCATTTAAAGATACATTTTCTTTCCTTCCCCCAAGCCACTCAGATGTGCATTGCTATTAGATGAGACTTTGTGAAGGGTACATCACACTTCATATTTTGTAGCCTGTAAAAGGAAATGTGTACTTTCTGTACTCCTTGTCTATTTTCCAGCGGCTCCCACTGTTATAATACAATTAAGAAATTGATTGAACTTAGAGATCAGAACCTTTTCAAAGAATTGACATGTTCAAATTGTAGATTTCAGTAAATGAGACTTATAAAAAATTAACAGCAGCCAACTGGCCAATATCTCTCATCCCTAGCCACTTCTCCCTCCTCTCAAACCCAGCAGCCAGGAAAAAATTAAATGCAGGTAACAACAAAAAAATGATAATGAATAATTTGACATCTCAAAAGAGATCATTTTTAAATAGATCATTATCATTTAAAATAGTAACATCCATCTTGTTGCATTTTAAAATTCTTATTATGTGCTTTTATGATAAAAATTTTCCTGGAAAAGTCTGTAAGCAAGGTCATACTGAGAAGACAAATTGCCCTAAGATTTGTCATCAGTCTGTTAATTTCTAATGAAAATATTCTGACTCTTACAGAAAACTTAGTTATAGAATTTGGTCCTTAAGTATTTTTTTTAATTTATAACAGGTATTGGGATTTAATTCACATATCATGCAATTCACCCATTTAAAGTGTACAATTAATTCAGTGGGTTTTAGTATATTCACAGAGTTGGATTTCTTTAGAATAACCATAATTCTGTTGTTTTTAACTGGGCTTTTTGAGGAAAAGCATTATAGAAAAAAATGTCTTAAAAACTTTAAATCTCATCAACACTGAGTTCAAAAAATCAACTATTTTGCTACATTTTTCCAACCCAGGTTTCTTTCTTTCTAAATTTTTACTTTTAGAATTCATTTCAAGAGCCGAAGCTCTCTCTGCCTCATGCTGATACAGAAGTAATTGCGTTGTGTTGAAGTAACTCTGGAAAGCATACTTGGAGCCTTGCCGCTAGAGTGTAAACGCTTTATTTCCCTACCTGAACTTTTTGGCCACAGCTCATTGCAGACTGACCTTTACGAAAAAAAGCCACACATCCAAAACAATAAAAAACGTTCTTTTATTATTATTTCACCACTTTTTTTTGTGTGTGTGTGGGTGTCGGAGGTCGACCTCAGGACCTCACGCGCCATCAGGCACCCGTGCCGCTGAGCAATATCACCGGCCCTTTTTTCATATGTGGGATCTGGGAGTCAAACTCAGGACCTTGCGCTTGCCAGGCAGGCACTTATGCTGCTGAGCTGTCTCACCGGCCCCACCACATTATTTTTTAATTTTTATTTTACTTTTTAAAATGTTTCTTACCTTTTGCTATTTTCCTCCTTCTGTACATTTTCCTCCACACTTTTATTCCATTATTTTACCCTTTTTCTTTTATGAGCACACATGTATGTGTGCTGCTCTTCCTCTTGCCTTCCTTCTCTTAATATGCTTTACAAAAAGTAATGAAATTCCCCCTTGTCCTTTTATATTCCTCCTACTTTTATCCATATCTCTTTGCCTGACTTTTTTCTCCTGTGTCTTATTCATTCTCAATTTTTCTTTTCTTTTCTTTACTCTCCCCCTTTGCATTTGTCTCCCTTCAATTTTTTCTCTAATATTTGTCAGTCATAGAATCCTTTCCCATCCCCATTTCTCACTTGCAATTTTGTATCCATTTTTCCCTGGTATCCCCTTCTATATATGTATAACATACCCTTACCATCATTAGGATCCTTTCCCCCCCCCTCCTATTTCCTCCTTCCCATACCACATAGCATAAGACTTTTTAAAGCAACCTTTATTTTCTTTTCTATCTTCTCTTGCCCTCCTCTGGTACTTCTTGACCCCCAACCCACTGACTTTATAAAATTGTTGTGGAATGCTGTTTTTCACCATTAGGGGAGACATAACCATCACATTTAGTGCATGTTAACTGTGGGTCAAGACTTAGGTTGTTATGATGCTTACACTGTAACTGTGGGTTTCTTCTCTAGGCTACAGGGAGACCCAACACAGGGCCTCATAGTATGTTATTTCACAACTAGCCCTGACATATAACACTGCAACACATTAGCCTGTTACTACTGTAGTTGGTTTGATTGCACAAGAATAACACCTCTCTTGCCTTTGGCTCTTCCATATCTTATCTAGCTTATTATCCTCCCTATCAGCAAGTTTTGACAAACACATAGCTTTCCTCAGTCACAAAGTAAACTCCCTTTCACCCATATCTCACTCTTACCCCACAAAATATCATCTGAAAACTCTCAATACTAACCCCCTTTAACTCAACTGAAATTACCCCAATAAAATCAGATGCCACATCAAGCTTTTCTTTTCATCTACCACTACTCCCCCTTAGTGTCTAACATTTCTCATCCAACCACCTCCCATTCTCCCAATCCCACCTCACCTACCTCAATGTAGAATAACCACAAATAATAAACTGTCATAATGTGCATAAAGAATATACGAGGGGGGAGTGGAACTGTAAGAATTATCATACAGAAGTGTTATAAGATTGAATCTGTGGATGCTGTTATGATCAGAAATAATTCTTTCAGCAAAACATAAGGACAGACTCAAAATCACTTTCAGTAAGAAACAGAAGTAAATACTAGCATGAAACATATGAAGCTGAAAATTATTCACAGAGAGGCCACATCCTAATAAAAATCTCCACATAAGCCACAAACTCCCTCACTTTCTAGTTCTCAGCCTGCAGTAACCCCAAAAAAAAGGATAAAAAAGGGGAGAAGGAGAGGGAGAGTCAGAGACAGAGACAGAGGTACAGATATATCACAGATAAATAGGAGAAAGGGGAAGCAAAGGAAGAGATCTCCAAATTCCCCTCCAAACTCTCCCAAGACAGAGCAAGGGGTCAAAAAGGGAGAAGAAAACAAACACCAGGTAGCAGAAATCTGTAAAAAGTTCACAGAAGGGATGAAGAAAATAGATGAGTTCAAATAGGAAATGAACCAAAAGTTCACAGCAATTTCACTCAATATATTCTTTTTATTGACTCCATTTAATTTTATGTTGTTATTCTTTGCATCATCTTCCAGCTGTTGGGTTGTTTTTCATGGACCATGGCTATTTTTAGGAGATCTTTCTTATTATGATCAATAACTGCAATCCTGTCTTTTAGGTCTGATAATCTGTCTTCACTTTTATTCATGAAGTTTTACAAACTTGCAATGGAATTTTAAATTTCCTAGATTCTGTTTGAATCTGTTTCATGGATTCCATTTCTTTTCTATGTTGGCCATACATGGTTTCCATCTTTTTCCCATGCTTCTCTATTTTTAATCTATATCTACTCTAGATTTGCTAAGCAGGTCCTTTATAGTCATCATCTTTTTTTGTTTTAACCTGAGAGATTATTTCTGATCTGATTCCCTCCATAGCCCCTTACATCTATTTTTTTTTTTATTTCTGCTGCTATTATTCCAGAAAATTCAGGTAGTTGGCTTCTGATTTCCTCTATCCCATTGTCTCCTGGATTTGTCCTAGATGAGCTGGAGGTCTGGGGTTGCATTTTGCTTTTTCATCTTGTCATTTTTTATTTTTAAATTTTATTTTGTTTTTGGTGTTGATACTTGTAAACTTCTTATAGTAGATAGCTTTATTACTAGTATCAAGGTTGTTTCTCAGAGATGTCTTCTAGGTGTAGATGGCTCTTGGTCTTTGTGTCTGTCCCAAGATCCTACCTTCCCAATTTATTAAGGATGAGATGTTGCTATCTATTTGGCTCAGCATCCAGTTTTTTGTCACTGAACTATGGTGATGGTTATGATCCTAGACAATCACAGTATCATCATACAAGGGAGAGCAACTGATACCAACAGATAGTATAATTAGCAATAATAATAGCATCAAGCAAAGCCTAGAACCTGACAAACTGTGGTAACTTTTAATCTGGTACCTTTAACAATAGGGGCAGGATCTACAGTTATATAACAAAATCCTATATAATTTAGGAACTTGTATGCAAAGTTTCCCCATAATAGAGTGATTTTACCCTGTGGTGGGGAAATTTAAGAGGGATGGAGACAAAACAGATAGATAAATGAAGATAAATATAGTAGAAGCAAGCTGGAGAGCAAAGGATGATCACACAACTTTGGGAACCTGGAGAAGAGGGCAGGAGAGAACGAAGGAGAAAACAAAAGATTATCAAAGTGAGCCAGAAAAACTAGAGACAATGTTCACTCACATGAAAATATAAAATCAAGAGAGATATTTGAAGAAAGAGAGACAGAAGATGAATAGAATGAAGGAAAAATAAAGGTAAAGAAGCAACCTAAACAACCTAAAAAAAAAAAAAAAACCCACCACACAGAAAAAAGAAAATGTAACAAACAAACAAAGAAAAAAAAATCATAAAATTCCTCTGGTTTCTACAGTTCTGTGGTGGTATCCAAGTCAGACCCTGAAAATTTTGGGTAACCCAGCCAAGTCTGCAGTAGAATTAGGCTGTGTACAGGGGTGATAAAAAAAAATCCCTCTTCACAGAAATAATGGCAGAAAACTTCCCAAGCATGGAAAATGTATTTGACATACAGATAAGTGAAGCATATAGATATCCAATTAGTCATGACCAAAATAATTATACACCAAGGCATATAATAATCAAGATTCCAGGATTCAGCAAAGAATAGAATATTAAAAGGTGTTAGAGAAAAGAAACAAATCACCTATAAAGGAAAGCTGTAGGGGACCAGGCTGTGTAAGTGTTAAATAGCTGAACACAGTGGTCTTTCACTATGCTGCAAAAGGTCATATTCATAGTCTCTGAAGACAAGATAACATGGCAGCTGTGGGATCTGAATCTCACTCAAATGATACCAGGAAAATAAACTGCCAACCTTACAGATAAGACAGTTCTCTTAATTAATAAGATTTACTGCCTAAGAATGTCTTTGTTCTTCTTGTCAAAGTCCTGCTCATCCCACATTTACCTCAGCTTTTCCCTTTACTTTCCCCATGTCCTCCAATCTGTTTGAAAGCTAATAAATACTGGCTATCCAGAGAAGCTTTGTCTTAGCTCTAAGAAAGTTCTGACCTTCCTTGACTCCCCACAAATGATATTTGCATTGTCTTTACTTAATCCTTTTCTGTATACTTGTCTCTAGGATATGAAGCCTGATCAGCTCCTGATAGAAAGCCCAAAAGAATTACAGCAGACTTCTCAGCTCAAACCCTCAACTCAAGAAAAGCTTACAGTGAAGTATTTCAAAGACTGAAAGAAAACAAATTCCAACCCAGATTGATGTATCCTGCAAAACTATCATCCAGGATTAATAGAGAAATAAGATACTTCCATAACAAAGAACAACTGAAGAAATTCATCACCACCAAACTAGCTCTATAAAGTGTTCTGAAAATATTCTACAAAGAGATAACAAAGACCATGATTCTACGAACACCAGTAGAAAGAAGACACCAGGCAGGGCAAGCAGTTTAACAGAGGGGAGAGACAGGGAACCAACAGCAAGAAAACAATATGACAAAGCTAAGCCAATACATATCACTTACAACAATCACTGTAAATGGTCTAAACTCATCAATCAAAAGAATCACACTGGCAGAATGGATCAAGAAACAAGATCCAACAATATTCTGTTGGAATATTCCAATATTTTGTTGGAATATTCCAACAAATATTCCAACATTTAACTCAGAAATAAATTCATAGACTGAAAGTCAAAGAATGGAAAAAATACTCCATGAGATAGGAACCCAGAAAAAAGCAAGGGTAGCTATTCTACTTGCAAACAAAGTGAACTTCAAGCCAAGGCTGATCAAAAGAGATAAAGAAGGTCACTACATACTTGTTAAGGGAAAACTCCAAAAAGAAGAGGCAACAAACATAAATATATATGCACCAAATAGAGGTGCACCACACTATATAAAACAAATATTAACGGACATGAAAAATCAAATAAGCAATAACACAATTATAATATGGGAACTTAATACTGCACTGTCACAAATAGATCAACCAGATTAAAAAAAAAAGACAAAGAAATATTAGAGCTGAACCAAACCCTTGAACAAATGGACTTAGCAGATGTCTGCAGAGTGTTCCAGCCTACAATATCAGAATATAAATTCTTCTTAGCTGTGCATGAGACATTCTCCAAAATAGACCACATACTAGCCCATAGAACATGCTTAACTAAATGAAAAGGAAGTGAAATTATCCAATGCATATTATCTGACCATACTGTAATGAAACTGGAAATCAATGGCAAAAAAAAACCCACAAAAACTCCATAAACACATGGAAATTAAATAACATCCTAATGAACAACCAATTAGTTACAGATAAAATTAAAGAAGAAATTAAACATTATCTGCAGTTAAATGATAATGCTGATATAACATACTGGAATTTATGAGACAAAATGAAAGCAGTCCTAACAGGGAAATTTATAGCAGTGATTTCTCATACCAGGAAAACACAACAAGTTCAAATTAACAACCTAATGTTGAACCTCAAACTTCTAGAAAAAGAAGAACAAGTCAAGCCCAAATATACTACAAAATTCTCAGATGGAGAAAAATAAATGGCAAAGAAATAAATGAAAAAATGTTCAGTGTCACTGGTCATTTGAGAGACGCTGAGGTTAAAACAATGCTGAGATTCCATCTAACTTCAGAAAGGAGTCTAGGGCTGGTGAGATGGCTCAGGGGTGTACGCGCCTGCCTGGCAAGCGCAAGGGCCCGAGTTTGACTCCCGGATCCCACATACGAAAAAAGGGCCGGTGATATCACTCAGCGGCACAGGCGCCTGCTGGCGCGCGAGGTCCTGAGGTCGACCCCCGGTACCCCAAAAAAAAAAAAAAAAAAAAAAAAAAAGGAGTCTATCATCAAGAAATCAACCAATAACAAATGTTGGTGGGGCTGTGGGGGAAAAGAAACCCTTCTCCACAGTTAGTGGGAGTGTAGACTGGTGCAACCACTGTGGAAATCAGTGTGAAGATTCCTCAAAAAATGAAGACTAGAGGTCCCATTTTAGCTAGCAATTCCCCTTCTTGGTATCTTCCTAAAAGAATTAAAAGCATCATACCACAATGATATATGTGCACCCACCCATGTTTATAGCAGCACAGTTCATAATAGCTAAATCTTGGAAACAAACCAAATGGTCATCAATCAATGAATGGATAAAAAAGATGTGGTTGTTTTACACAATGAATTGCTACTCTGGCATGAAGGATAAATTTGAGATATTTATTGCTAAATGGATGGACCTTGAGACCATACTCTTCAGTGAAGCAAATCAGACAAAAGGTATAATAGATATTGTGAAATAGGAAGAAATTGCTCAAAAGGAAATGGGAACTAGGAAGGCAGGAGGGGGAAAGGAAAGGAAAAGAAAAAAATGAGAAAAAGATAAAATGGAAACAAAGATTTTTAAATAAGGAGGGAAAAAGGGGTTGAAGGGAGGGGAGGAGAATGGGGGAAAAAGAGGTATCAAGATATAACATGTACAGGTACAAATTTTCTGTGATGAATGTGATCATCATGTATATCTAAATTGTATCAATAAATTTAATGACAAAAAAGAAAAGAATTTAAAATACAAGTAACCCTTATAGAACACCAAAGAAATATGATGAAAAATCTCACCAAAACATACCCTTATTGAACTACCAGATATCCAGTAAAAAAGGCAGAATTTTAAAAGCAGTCAGAAAAACAAAAAAAAATCATATATAAAGGTAAACCAATTAGAATCACAGCAAACTTCTCTACATAAACCCTAAAGGCCAGAAGAGCTTTGAGTAAAGTATTTCAAGCCCTAAGAACAAGTAGCTTCCAACCCAGCAAAGCTAGCTTCCAAAATAGATGGAGAAATAAGGTATTTCCATAAAAAAAGACAAGCTCAGGAGATATATAAGTGCTAAACCAGCTCTAGAGAAAATACTTAAGAAGATAAACAGAAATAACAAATTTGACACAGCTAAAACAGAGGAAACTAGTGAGATCAATGGATAAACAGCAATAAAAAACATCAGGAAAAGAGAAACAATACACCAACAGAAAAAGAAAGCAATGATATTAAAAAACCAACATATATCAGTAATATCTCTCAATGTTAACTGCCTCAACTCTCCAATTAAAAGACAAACACTGCGAGACTGGATCAAAAAACAGAATCCAACAGTCTGTTGCATTCAAGAAACTAATTTAATCCAAAAAGATATTCATAGACTAAAAATTAGAGTACAGAAAACAACATTTCATGTGCCGGCCCTCCATAAACAAGCAGGGATAACAATTCTTATATCAGACAAGGTTAAATTCAAGCTAAAACTGATTAGAAGAGACAAAAAAGAATGGTCACTATGTACTAGTTATAAGGGAACGATCTTAAAAGAAGAGATAATATTGATAAACACATATGTACCGAATAATGGAGCACCTACCTTCATAAAATAAAACTGCTGAAATTTAAAAATCAAATAAACACTAACACAATCATAATAGGATATATTGATACCTCACGCTCAGAGATAGATGAACCAAACAAAAAAACAGTAAAGAAATTTCACAGCTGAACCTCAACCTGGAACATAAGGACTGAATGGATATATACAGAGTATTCTATCCCTCTACAGCAGCGTATACATTCTTTTCAGCATCACATGATACTTTTTCTAAAATAGGTCACTTACCAATCTAAAAAGCCTGCTTAAGTCAATATAAAATAATAGAAATTACCCCATGCATACTATAAGAGCCCTGTGCCATTAAAATAGAAATCAATGACAGAAGAAATCTTGGAAAAGGTAAAAGCTCCTGGAAAATTAACAATATACTCCTAAAGAACAAATGGGTCACAGAAGAAATCAAAGGAGAAATTTTAAATTTTCTGGAAGTTAGTGACGATGACAGTACAACTCAACAAAACCTTTGGACACTATGAATGCAGTTCGAAGAGGAAAAATTTTTGCAATCAATGCTCACATTAGGAAAACAGAGCAAGTTCAAATAGACAACCTTATGAGAAACCTCAAGATATTTGAGAAACAAGAATAAATCAGCCCAAAACTGAAAGGAGGGAAATTATAAAGATGAGAGTGGAAATCAATGAAATTGAAACAAACAAATAAAAAAAAAAAAGTAAAAAAAATCAGCAAATTGAAGAGCTGGTTCTTTGAAAGAATACATAAAATAAATAAGCCTCTAGCCAGAAATATCAAGAGAGAGAGAAGACTCACATCAATGCAATTAGAAATGAAAAAGGAGAAATCAAAAAAAACAGACATCATTGAAATCCATAAGATAATAACAACTTTAAAAATTATATTCCAACAAATTAGCAAATTTTGAAGAAATGGACAGATTCCTAGACACATACAAACAACCAAAACTAATCCAAGAAGACATAAATATGCTTAACAACCCAATAACAAGCTATGAACAAGTAATTCACAGTAATATTCACAGTAATAAAGAATCTACCAACTACAAAAAGCCCCAGACCTGATGAGTTCACTGCTGAATTCTACAAAACCTTTAAGGATGTTGTATCACCAATATATCCTCAAGCTCTTCAAAGAAATTGAAAGGGATGGAGTGATCCCAAATTCATAATCACCTTGATCCCAAAACTGGATAAAGACCCAATTGAAAAAAAAAAAAAAAAACTGTAGTCCAATCTCCTTAGTGAACATAGATGCAAAAATCTTCAAGAAGATATTAGGAAATAGAATGGAGCACATTATCAACAAGATGGTACATCATGACTAAATAAGTTTCATCCCAGAGATGCAAGGATGCTTCATCACTAAGTCAATAAATGTAATACATCACATAAACAGAAGCAAAGTAAAAAACCATATAATCATATCAATAGTTGTAGAAAAGGCTTTTGACAAAATCTAACACCGCCTCATGATACAAACTCTAAAAGGACCATACTCAAATATGATAAAAAGTATATATGACAAACCAATAGCCAGCATCATACTAAGCAGGAAAAAAATTAAAATTATTTCCCTAAAATCAGGAACAAGACAAGATGTCCACTATCACCTCTTCTATTCAACACAGTACTTGAATCATTAGCCAGAGCAATTAGGCAACAGAAATAAAAGGGATGCAGATAGGAAAGGACGAACTCAAATTATCATTATTTGCAATGAAATGATACTCTACATGAAAGACTCAAAGAACTCCATCAAAAAACCTCTCAGAATTAATAACAAACTTCAGCGCTGTACCAGGATACAAGATCAACACACAAAAATCATTAGCATTTGGGTACACCAACAATGAACAAGATGAGAAGGAAATTACAAAAACAATACCATTCATAGTAGCTTCAAGGAAAATAAAATATATAGGTATTAATCTAACCAAGGAAGTGAAAGACCTCTACAAAGAAAGTTACAGTACTTTGAAAAAGGAGATTGAAGAAGACATCAGAAAATGGAAGAATGATCCCTGTTTTGGGATAGGCAGAATCAATGTTGTCAAAATGGCCATACTCCAAAACTGATATGCAGATTTAATGCAGTCCCAATCAAAATACCAACAGCATACTTTACACATCTAGGAAAAGCAATCCTAAAGCTCATACGGAGCCAGAAGACACCTGGAATAGCAAAAGCAATTTTGGGCAACAGGAGCAAATCAGGGGACACAGCAATACCTGACTTCAAGCTATATTGCAAAGCAATGGTGATAAAAATGGCATGGTCTGTAGAATAGCAAAGGCAATTCTGGGCAACAAAGGCAAGGCAGGGGGCATCACAATCCCTGACTTGAAATTATACTATAAAGCTACTGTGATAAAAACAATGTGGTACTGGCAAAAGAACAGACCTGAAGATCAATGGAACAGATTAGAAGATGCTGAAACAACCCCAGACATACTAAGCCACCTTATCTTTGACAAAGGTGCCAAACACATTCACTGGAAGAAAGATAGCCTCTTTAATAAATGGTGCTGGAAAAACTGGCTCTACACATGCTGAACATTAAAACTAGACCCATATCTTTCACCATGCACTAAACTAAATTCAAAATGGATCAGAGATCTAAATATTAAAACAGAAGTATTAAATCTGCTGGAAAGTAGGATAGGTAAAACCCTTGAAGACATTGGTGTAGGCAAAGACTTTATGAATAAAACCTCAACCGCACAGGAAATATCACAAAGAATCAACAACTGGGATCTCATCTTATTAAAAAGCTTTTGCACAGCAATAGAAACCACCAACAGAGTGAAGAGACAACCCACAACATGGGAAAAACTGTTTGCCAGCTGTTCCTCAGAAAAAGGATTACTGTCAAGAATATATAAAGAACTCAAAAAAATCAGACCTCCCAAATTTAAAAACCCAATCCAAAAATGGGCATCTGAGATGAATACACATTTCTCAGATGAAGAAATACAAATGGCAAATAAATATACAAAAAAGTGCAACATCACTAGTCATTTGAGAGATGCAAATTAAAACAACACTGAGATACCATCTCACCCCAGAAAGAATGGTTATTATTAAGAAATAAACTAATAACAAATGCTGGAGGGGCTGTGGGGAAAAAGGAACCCTTCTTCACTGTTGGTGGGAGTGTTGACTGGTACAGCCACTATGGAAACCAGTGTGGAGATTCCTCAAAAAACTAGGGTTGGAGGTCCCATTTGACCCAGCTATTCCCCTTCTGGGTATCTTCCCAGAAGAGTTAAAAACATCATACCACAGCGATATATGTGCACCCATGTTTATAGCAGCACAATTTGTAATAGCCAGATCTTGGAAACAACCCAAATGCCCATCAACTGAGGAATGGATAAGAAAGATGTGGTATTTTTATACAATGGAGTACTATTCAGCCATAAAGAAGGATAAACTGGAGACTTTTATAGGTAAATGGATGCAACTTGCGAAAATACTCATAAGTGAAATAAACTGGACGCACATGTGTAAGCATCGTATTGTCTCTCTAGTATGAGAAATTGAAAGAGTAAATAAGATCCAAAATGTACAATAGACATGATGAATCAAAAAGAAACTGGTCAAAAGGAAAGAGAGACTGGGATGGGGGAATAGGGAAAAGAAAAAAGGGAAAGGAAAAAAATTGTATATATATATAAGATGGTTAAGATAGACACACTACTAATTTTGCTTAGTTCATTGAAAAGTAAGGTTTGTGCCAATAATGTTTGGACAATTGAATGCTAATATCTGGTATCCTGAATAACTAACTTAAAGATAACAATACGTAATGCATTAACCATTGTTACCCTCCTATTATGTTGTTTTGAAAATTTGTTCTTTTTTGATTTGTTTTATTTTGTTTTTTCTTCTCTTTAAAATAAAAAATAAATAAATAAAATGACATGATCTGAAACAAAGAAGACACGTGGATCAATGGAAAAGAGTCAAGGATACAGAAACTTCCCCAGAAACATTCAGCTATTTGATCTTTGACAAAGGGACCAAAAGCTTATGTTGGAGGACAGACAGCCTACTCAACAAGTAGTGCTGGGAAAACTGGTTATCTATGTGAAGAAGATTGAAACTGGACCCTTATCTCTCACAATATACTAAATTAAAATCAAAATGTATCAAAGATCTAAACATTAAAACAGAAACATTAAACCTACTGGAAGATAAAATAGGTAAAATATATGAAGGTATAGGTGTAGAAAAGGATTTTCTAAACAGAACTTCAATTCCACAAGAAATAACAGCAGGAATCAACAAATCGGATTATATAACACTAAAAAGCTTCTATAGAGCAAAAGAATCAATCAGTAGAGTGAAAAGACAACCTAAAGAATGGGACAAAAGTTTTGCCATCAATTCCTCAGACAGAGAACTAATATCTAGAATATGCAAAGAACTCAATACAATGGTCAATACAAGAAGAAATACAAATGGTCAACAAATATATGAAAAAATCCTCAACATCTCTGCTCACTTGAGAAATGCAAATTAAAACAATGCTAAGATTCCATCTTACTCCAGAAAGAATGGCAATCATTAAGAAATCAAATGCTGGTGAGGCTGTGGTGAAAAAAAAAAAAAAAACTCCTTCATTATTGGTGGGAATGTAAACTAATACAACCATTGTGGAAATCAGTAAGGAGATTTCTCAAAGAACTGAAATTAGAAATTCCATATGACCTAGCTATTCCTCTTCTAGATATCTTCCTAGAAGAGCTTAAGACATCACAGTACAGCAATATATGCACACCAACGTTTATAGCACCACAACTCATGATAGCTAAATCCTAGAAACTGCCTGTATACCCAGTAAGGATTATTAGATAAAAGAGATGTAATATCTATATATAATGGATACTATTCTGCTATAAAGAATTTGAGACAACTGTAGGAAAATCAATGTATCTGTAAAATATAATGTTGAATGAAATAAACCAGACACACAAGCTTAAATACTGTATGATATCTCTCATTTGAGTGATGCAAAGTACAAACACAGAGAATAATAAAAGATGGATACAAGGGACAAGGAGATGGATCTCTTGCAATAGGGAAGTTGCCCAAGAGAAAAAGCATGAGGAGTGAGGATGAAGAGAAGGGGAAATAAGTACAATAAAGATATGCCATGTACACAAACCTAATAACCTCAATTAATGTAAGCATTATATGCTATAACATGAGCTAAGATTAATACTATCAACAAGAATGAAAAATGGGATAGGGGAATTGAAGAAGGAGGGAGGGGTAAGGAAGGTAGAGGGGATTTAAAAAAAAAAAAGAAAAGAAACAACCTGTGGTATATACATGTAACCACTCCCCAAGATGATTATAAACTACGTGAACTGTAAACACTTACTAATAAAATTAAAAATTAAAAAAGAAGAGGCTATGTTTATCTATTCAATTCTTATGATTCATTCTCTCTTACCTCAAACTTTGTAAAACTCTTAACAGGGATAAGGGCCCGGAATTTTCATTTTAAACAAACTCTCCAGGTAATTCCATTGTTCTGACATTTGGAGAACTACCTATTAACAACTGGTTTCCCGTTAACACTATTGGTGGCATCACCGCTGATAGCCAAGGAGCTAGACACACTGGAATCAAATCCCTGCCTGCCTGGAAGTCAGAGAATCCAAATCTGTGTGAGCTAAATATCTACTGTGTGCCCTATTCAGGGAGATCACAGACAAGGCTCAGACCTTGATTCCTTGTCTAGAGGAGATCTAGACATGAACAGTAAATTACAAAAAGGAATTACAACAACAAATAATTGTATGTGCCAAGGCCAAGTTGGGGGAAACACCTTCAGGTTTTCTATTTTCCTCTTTCCTTCTTCTGAACAACCTTCTCATTTCCCTATATAACACATATCTCACATAAGTACACACACACTCCCATTACATGCACACATGCGCACACACAGATACTCTAGGATCATATACCTCACACTGCCCACAGTACAGAGAGGATTTTCAGATTTGGCAAACAATCCAAGACATGCAATTCAATTAGAGTTTGAGATAAACACATTTGGGATATACACTAACAAGAAAGACATTATTTATCTGAAATTCTAATTTACCTGGGGGTCCTATTTTCTACTTGAGAAACATATATATTTCACACACGCATACACACGCTCACACGCAAACACACCTCTATCTGACTTTCACATTGGCCTACTTACTAAATTGCTGAAAATCCCCGCAAGTAATGAGAGTTCTGAGATTTTAAATGATGACATAAAGACTAGGAGCAAATCACAGCACCTCTGGGACCTAGAATTAACATACTTAGAAAAACGCAACTTTGGGCTGGGGATTTAGCTCAGTGGTACAGCGCCTTCCTGGCAAGCACAAGGCCTTGGGTTCAATTCCCGGTACCAAAAAAAAAGAAAGAAAGAAAAAGAAAAGAAAAACACAACTTAGAGAAGAAAAATAGAAGTAAAGATCCAGGAATCAAGAAAGAGCTGACAGGAAAACTAAAAAGTACAGAAAAACTGAAGACAATGCAGAGAAAAGAATGAAGCATCTGGAATGCTAACACTCACTCCTGGAGAGGAGGTCTTGTCTCCACAACCACAGGGTAATATTGGAAAAGAAATTCACTGCAGTGTCCACCATACTTGGGAATGATATAATGAGAAGCTATTTTGGAAGGGGTTTTTATTTTTCATGTTTCTTTTAGTTTTGTAAGCAAGTACACAGCTAATGTGAAAATGTTGATGTGTATTCTAAATGCACAGTACATATTAAGAATTTAATACATTATTGATATTTTATGTTCCTGTTAACTACACACTGTATAATATGATAAGAATCTCCCGACAAAACAGCAAGACCAGCAAGATGTCAATTATGTCCTACAAGAAGGCTAGGAAAGCAAAACACATGTGTTGTCAGTGTAAGGGACATGAGTATATGAAACATGCTGTTGTCACATGTGCAGACTGCCTTAGGTGTGATAATTGAAGTAAAGATTATTTTTTTTGTAATGTGCTATTGGTAGTTTCATTGTAGTTCTTATAAGAATGTATTTGTGTTGTTCTATTTTAGATTTAGTACAAAAAAAACAGTTGATGTTGAAAATTTTGATGCTTTTTTTACAAACACTCAATAAATATTAAAAATTCAATACTTTATTTTTGTGATTTTTTCCTGTTCAGTACTCACTGTTTAATATAATAAAACTCATCAAATTAAAATTAATTATTCATCAATAGAAATATTTTATACAGTAAATGTGGGCCCAACAGACCCATGTTTATGCTCCTTGATGACATTAATGTTATGCCTCA
Organism: Erethizon dorsatum; assembly: GCA_028451465.1. NCBI lineage: Eukaryota > Metazoa > Chordata > Mammalia > Rodentia > Erethizontidae > Erethizon > Erethizon dorsatum. The sequence goes on along the minus strand of CM051825.1, from coordinate 58,441,391 downwards.
AGGGCTAGGGATCAAACTCTTAGAAGAAGGTTGGACACTAAGAAGATCCTCAAATATTGTGCTGAACAGGTTGAAGGGGACATAAACACCAAAACATAAGCAAACCCAAGGATGCGTCGCAGGGAGGAGGCATCACAGAGAGACAGAATCTAACTAAAAAGATTTCCACAGTAATAACAGAGTTTCTCTACCCTAACTGACCCCAACCTACAGCACAAAAACAGTAAGAGACATGAGAAAGCAAGGCAACAAGATGCCCCCCAAAACCCCTTACTCCCCAGAAGCTGATCTCATGAACACTGAATTGGAGGAAGCTATAGGCAAAGAACTCAAAAACAAAATGGTCAAAATGTTTGAAAAGATGAGACTTACAAGCAAATACATAAGATGTTTAATGAGCTCAAAGAAGATTTCATTAAACAGGTAAAAGATTTTACCAATAAAATAGTCAGTGAGCTTAAAGAAGAAACAAACAATAAACTAATTGAATTAAGCAAGACAATATAAGACATGAATGACCACTTCAGAAAAGAATAAGAAAGTACAGCAAGAAAGCAAGCAGAGGTAGATGAGATAAGAAATTCAATGAAAAGCATGAGTAACAGACTTGACCAGTATGAGGACAGCGTGTCAGAAGACAAGGTGGATATAACAGGTCATAAACTCGGTGATACCCTAAAAACAACACACCATGCAAGCTGCTTCCAACAGCTTCTAGATGACTCAAAAATAAGTTAGAATTATAGAAATAAAGGAAAAATTAGAAGATGACCCAAAAGGTATAAAAAATGTATTTACTGCAGTCATAGCAGAAAATTTTCCAAATATAGGAGGAAAGTTCAGTGTTCAAATATAAGAGACATATAGAACCCTAAATGACCACAAACAGAAAAGAACCTTCCCAAGACATATCATAATCAAAATTCCACAAAGAGGGGCCGGTGAGATAGCTCAGCGGCATAAGCACCTGCCTGGCAAGCGCAAGGTCCTGAGTTCGACTTCCGGTACCCACATATGAATGAAATAAACCAGACACACAAGCTTAAACACTGTATGATATCTCTCATTTGAGTGATGCAAAGTACAAACAGAGAGAATAGTAAAAGATGGATACAAGGGACACGGGCTGATATCACTCAGCGGCACGGGCTGGCGCACGAGGTCCTGAGTTCAACCCCTGGTACCCACAAAAAAAAAATTCCACAAAGATGGCTATGGTCATGTTGGTCATGTGGGCCCGAATTCGCAACAAAAACAAAATTTTGCCAAACACTTCTGCTTGCAAACCAAATTGTTCACAAACAAAAGTGTTCATGAACCAAGGTACTAAAAGCTGTTAAGAAAAACAATAAATGACCTATAAAGGCAAGTCCATCAGAGTAACTGGATTTCTTAGCACAAACCTTAAAGGCCAGGACAGCCTGGAGCAAAATTTTTCAAGTCCTAAAAGAAAACAATTGTCAACTAAGACTTCTACATCCTGTAAAACTAAACTTCAAGTTAATGAAGTAAAGACTTTCCACAACAAAGAAACCCTAAAGAAATACACAACCTCTAAACCAGCACTGTGAAATACTAAGGGAATCCTAGACAGAGACAGGAAAGTCACAGGCACCAAATAGCCCAAAGGAAAATATATTTCTAACTGGGAGAATAATTTTAAAAAAGGAAAAAACATTAAGAAATCAACACCAGGGAGACCTCAAGATGGCGGATGAGTAAGAAGCAGGCAGCAAAACTCTCTCTAAAAGTTACCATTGGAACACGGGAATATAGCGACCCAGAAAGCGCAGGAGGGGGGGAGATGCCTCCCCAAAACCCAGAAAAGTTCTGAAGCGCAATCTGGGACCCCCGGCACCAGTGACGGGTGACTTCCAACAAAGAAGAAGGAAAGAAGGAGCAGACCGCGCGCGTGCACCTTCTAATATCCCGGGAGTTGGAGCGCCGGCGGAGGCTCAATTCTACGGACACACGGTGGCAGCTGGCGCCCAGGGAGCCCCCACGGAGGATCCTGAGACAGCGGCGGGGCAGGGGAGCGGCGGAGAACGGCGCTGACCGGCGGTGAGTGTCTCTCAGCCACAGCTGCCCCGCGCCAGAGAGCGACCGGCCGGGCGCCATTGTGGGGGGTGTGGCGAAACTCAGAGCGGCTCGGAAACTGCTCTGGGAACTTGTGCTCCGGACAGGGCAGCACAGGGCCTCTCAATTGAGCCCACGAAAGTGTGCTGAGGTCAGCAGGCGAACGAGACTGGACTCTCAGCCACACCTGTCCTGCGCCAGAGAGCGACTGGCCCGGCGCCATTGTGGGTGGCATGGCGAAAAACCAGAGTGGCGGGAACCAGTGCAGGGAACCCGCGCTCCGGACAGCACGCTGAGCCTCTCAGGCCCAGGGATCGTGAAAGGGCGGCGAGAGCGGAGGCGAGCTAGACTGGTCTCTGCCTGAAAGTACGCGCCTCTGCTCACCACCCGCCAGAGGGCGCTCCTGGCTTACTGGGACGGACCTGCACAGAACAGGACTTTGTCACAAGGTACCTGCCTACAACAGAGTCAACACCTGGAACTGATTCTTTTTATATTTTAATTTTTATTTTTATTTTTTATTTTTATTTTTTTTTTTTTCTCACTGATTTGTTTTTTTGTTCTGGCGAAGGGTTTTTTTGTTTTTGTTTTGTTTTGTTTTGTTTTTTGGTGGGGTTTTATTTTTGATCTGTCTGTTTTATTGTTTTTATCTTTGTTTTTGTTTCTGTATGTGTATTTGCTCTTTCCTTCATTATTCTCTCTGGTTTTTTATATGAGTGTAAACAGCGCCTCTAACTTCTTTGTGATTGTGGTTGTGATCTGTTCTTCCTTTTATCCCTTCCTTCTCTTTTTACCACCTGTCCTCTGCACTAGTGTCCCAATTTTAGTGGGATCCCTCTTGGTCCTCTAACCTTACATCTAATTCCTTCCTCTTCTCCCAATACTCTATTTCCTCCTTAACTCATCTTAAATTTAAACTCCTCAAGGAAAAATTGACATACATAGGACTTGTATACTGCATATAATTTTTCTGGTGTGTTTTAGATTTTGTTATATAACCGCAACTCTATACAGCTAAAAGTGGTAAATAACTGGTTAGCTCAGTCTGTCATTTTTTAGGCTGTGTTTGATGCTTTAGTTAACATTATAGCCAAATGTGAAATAATTGTTCTAAACATCTTTCCTTCCTGATATTTCATGATTGAGATTGACTAAGGGACACAGAAAATACAGTGGCACACTACCAAAGAATCAAGGACTGGGCCAAACAGGTAGCAACTTCGCATACCCAACGAATTGAAGAGGTAGGATCTGGCAGAAAGCTCAAAACCTAAAAGCAAGCTCCACTTGGAAGATACTGCAGAGAAGTAGTCATCTTCTAAAGATCTTAAACACTAGCAATAAAGTAACCTACTATAGGTAATTTGCAAACATCACCCCAGGAATTAAAGAAAGAAAAAATGAGACGACACTTAAACAAGATGCAACCACACACATCCAATTCACCAAAGGCAAACCTAGGGAGCAACGAGGTGGGACAATCCGAAAGCCACCCACCTGGCCTATCTGAAGTGGTAACAACAAAGCAACTGAATGAGGTTCTGGAAAAAATTAAAACAGAAATAATCTCACAGATAACTGCAGAGATAATGTCTACAATGAAGACCATGCTTAAGGACACTATAGCTGATACAGACAAAAAAATAGATGAACTTAAGAAAACTATAGAAACCATGAATGCTCAGCATAGGAAAGAAATGGAATCTATAAGGCAGATTCAAGCAGATATCCAAGAGATAAAAAATTCCATTGAAAGTATTTGTAGCAGAATAAGCCAATGCGAGGACAGGATCTCAGATATAGAAGACAGGCTTGCAATTAGTGATCATGAAATGGAAAAATTCTTAAAAATAGCAAGGGACCATGAAAAATCAATTCAGCAGCTGCTAGATGACTCAAAGATAAACAACTTAAGAATAATTGGAATAAATGAAAAAGCAGGAGATAGCATCAACGACATTAAAACCTTGTTCAAAGACATAATCAGGGAGAACTTTCCTGGAAGAGAAAAGGAATTTGACACCCCTATAAGTGAAGCTTTTAGAACACCAACTAGACATGATCAAAAAAAAACTTCAGCCAGACATATTATAGTCAAGATCCCAGAAATTCAACAGAAGGGCAGAATCTTAAAAGCTGTTAGGGAGAAGAGACAAATCACCTATGAAGGAAAACCCATCAGAATCACAGCTGACTTTTCAGCACAAACCCTCAATTCAAGAAGAGCTTGGAATGATGTATTGCAAGCTCTAAAGGAAAATAATTTTCAGCCCAGATTGATGTACCCTGCAAAACTATCTTTCAAAATTGATGGAGAAATAAAATACTTTCATGACCAAGAACATCTGAGAAAATTTATGACCACCAAACCAGCACTCCAAAACGTTCTGAAGGACATTCTAGAAAGAGATAGGAACCCCAACAGAAGGAATCCACCAGGCAGGGCAAATAATTAAATAGCCGGAAAGCGGAAAAACAAAGAGTGGGAACCAACAACAGGAAAATATCATGACAAGTCAATACATATCAGTTTTAACCATCAATGTTAACGGTCTCAATTCACCAATCAAAAGGCACAGACTGGCGAAATGGATCAAGAAGCAAGATCCAACAATATGCTGTATACAAGAAACACATTTAATTCAGAAAGAAATTCATAGACTGAAAGTCAAAGGATGGAAAACAATACTCCATGCCACAGGAACCCAGAAAAAAGCAGGGGTAGCTATTCTTTTTGCAGACAAAGTGAACTTCAAGCCAAGAAGGATTCAGAGAGATAAAGACGGTCATTACATCCTTGTAAAGGGAACAATCCAAGAGGAAGAGATAACGATCATAAATATATATGCATCAAATACCAATGCACCCAGCTATATAAAACAAGTACTAAAGGACATGAAAAATCAAATAAGCACTAATACAATTATATTGGGAGATCTCAATACTCCACTGTCACAAAAAGATAGATCAACTGGACAGAAAATCAATAATGAAATAGTAGAACTGAACCAAACTTTTGAACAAATTGACTTAGTAGATGTCTACAGAGTGTTCCATCCCACAACATCAGAATACACATTTTTCTCAGCTGCACATGGGACGTTCTCCAAAATAGACCACATACTAGCTCACAAAACCTGCTTAAGTAAATGCAAAGGAATTGAAATTATCCCATGCATATTATCAGACCATAGTGCAATGAAATTGGAAATCAATGGCAAAAGATCCCACAAAAACTCCCTAAACACATGGAAATTAAACAGCATCCTCCTGAACAACCAATGGGTCACAGATGAAATTAAAGAAGAAATTAGTCACTTTCTACAACTGAATGATAATGACAGTACAACATACCAGAACTTATGGGATACAATGAAAGCAGTCCTAAGAGGGAAATTTATAGCATTAAACACTTATATCAGGAAAATAGAGCAAGCGCAAATAAACAACTTAAGGGTGAACCTCGAGCTTCTAGAAAAAGAAGAGCAGGTTAAGCCAAAAGCCCGTACAAGGGAGGAAATTATAAAGATCAGAGCAGAAATTAACGTATTGGAGAATAAAAAAACAATACAAAGAATCAATGAAGCAAAAAGTTGGTTCTTTGAAAGAATAAATAAGATTGACAAACCCTTATCCAACCTTATTAAAAAAAGAAAAGAAAAGACTCAAATCCATGCAATTGACAATGAAAAGGGTGATATCACGACAGACCCTGCAGAAATCCAGAAGATCATCTATACCTATTTTGAAAATTTATATTCTACTAAGATGGAAAATGCAGAAGAAATGGACAGATTCCTAGATTCGTATGAATTACCAAAGCTGAATCAAGAAGATTTAAAAATCCTAAATAAACCAATATCAGCCAATGAAATTGAAGATGTAATTAAAAACCTCCCAACAAAGAAAAGCCCAGGCCCTGATGGATTCACTGCCGAATTCTACAAGAAATTTAGAGAAGACCTAACGCCCCTACTTCTCAAACTTTTCAATGAAATTGAAAGGGAAGCAATACTCCCAAATTCATTCCTGGAAGCAAGCATTACCCTGATACCAAAACCAGAGAAGGACCCAACTAAGAAAGAGAACTACAGGCCAATCTCCCTAATGAACATAGATGCAAAAATCCTTAATAAGATACTGGCAAACAGAATCCAACAAATCATCAAGAAGATTATACACCATGACCAAGTTGGATTCATCCCAGGGATGCAGGGATGGTTCAACATACGTAAATCAATAAATGTAATACAGCATATTAACAGAACCAAAGACAAAAATCACATGATCATCTCAATAGATGCAGAAAAAGCTTTTGACAAAGTCCAGCACCTTTTCATGATAAAAACCCTACAGAAAATTGGAATAGAGGGTCTTTATCTCAATCTGGTAAAAGCTATCTATGACAAACCAACAGCCAATATTATACTAAATGGCCAAAAACTGAAAGCCTTCCCTCTAAAATCAGGAACAAGACAAGGATGTCCACTGTCCCCACTCTTATTCAACATAGTTCTGGAAACTTTAGCCAGAGCGATTAGACAAGAGAAAGAAATAAAAGGAATAATGATTGGAAAGGAAGAAGTTAAATTATCATTATTTGCAGATGACATGATACTCTACACAGAAGACCCCAAAAACTCCACTAAAAAACTGCTAGATTTAATAAGCAAATTCAGTAGTGTAGCTGGATACAAAGTCAATACTCAAAAGTCAATAGCCTTCCTGTACACAAATAACAAACTTACTGAAAGAGAAATTAGGGAAACAATACCTTTCACAATAACATGCAAAAAAATGAAATACCTAGGAATCAACCTCACGAAGGATGTAAAAGACCTCTATACTGAAAACTACAGTACTCTGAAAACGGAGATTGAAGAGGATATCAGAAAATGGAAAGATATCCCTTGCTCCTGGATAGGAAGAACCAATATAGTGAAAATGGCCATACTTCCAAAATTGTTATACAGATTTAATGCAATTCCAATCAAAATTCCAACAGCATATCTCACAGAATTAGAGAAAACAATCCTAAAATTCATTTGGAATCAGAAGAGACCTAGAATAGCAAAGGCAATTCTGGGCAACAAAGGCAAGGCAGGGGGCATCACTATCCCCGACTTGAAATTATACTATAAAGCTACTGTGATAAAAACAGTGTGGTACTGGCAAAAAAACAGACCTGAAGATCAATGGAACAGATTAGAAGATGCTGAAACAACTCCAGACATACTAAGCCACCTTATCTTTGACAAAGGTGCCAAACACATTCGCTGGAAGAAAGATAGCCTCTTTAATAAATGGTGCTGGAAAAACTGGCTCTACACATGCCGAAGATTAAAACTAGATCCATATCTTTCACCATGCACTAAACTAAATTCAAAATGGATCAGAGATCTAAATATTAAAACAGAAACATTAAATCTGCTGGAAGGTAGGATAGGTAAAACCCTTGGAGACATTGGTGTAGGCAAAGACTTTATGAATAAAAACTCAACCACACGGGAACTATCCCAAAGAATCAATAACTGGGATCTCATCTTATTAAAAAGCTTTTGCACAGCAAGAGAAACCACCAACAGAGTGAAGAGACAACCCACAATGTGGGAAAAAATGTTTGCCAGCTGTTCCTCAGACAAAGGATTACTATCGAGAACATATAAAGAACTCAAAAAAATCAGACCTCCCAAATTTAAAGACCCACTCCAAAAATGGGCATCTGAGATGAATACACATTTCTCAGATGAAGAAATACTAATGGCAAATAAATATACAAAAAAATGTGCAACATCACTAGTCATTCGAGAGATGCAAATTAAAACAACACTGAGATACCATCTCACCCCAGAAAGAATGGCTACTATTAAGAAATCAACTAATAACAAATGCTGGAGGGGCTGTGGGGAAAAAGGAACCCTTCTTCACTGTTGGTGGGAGTGTCGACTGGTACAGCCACTGTGGAAGTCAGTGTGGAGATTCCTCAGAAAACTAGGGTTGGAGGTCCCATTTGACCCAGCTATTCCCCTTCTGGGCATCTTCCCAGAAGAATTAAAAACATCGTACCACAGCGATATATGTGCACCCATGTTTATAGCAGCATAATTTGTAATAGCCAGATCTTGGAAACAACCCAAATGCCCATCAACTGAGGAATGGATAAGAAAGATGTGGTATTTTTATACAATGGAGTACTATTCAGCCATAAAGAAGGATAAACTGGAGACTTTTATAGGTAAATGGATGCAACTCGAGAAAATACTCATAAGTGAAATAAACCAGAAGCACATGTGTAAGCATCGTATTATCTCTCTAGTATGAGAAACTGAAAGAGTAAATAAGATCCAAAATGTACAATAGACATGGTGAATCAAAAAGAAACTGGTCAAAAGAAAAGAGAGACTGGAATAGGGAAAAGAAAGAAGGGAAAGGGAAAAAAATTGTATATATATATATATATAAGATGGTTAAGATAGATACACTACCATTTTTACTTAGTTCATTGAAGAGTAAGGTTTGTGCCAATAATGTTTGGACAATTGAATGCTAATGTCTGGTGTCCTGAATAACTAACTTAAAGATAGTAATACGTAATGTATTAACCATTGTTACCCTCCTATTATGTTTGTTTGAAAATTTGTTCTTCTTTTGATTTGTTTTGTTTTTTCTTCTCTTTAAAATAAAAAAAAAAAAAAAAAAAGAAATCAACACCAGAAAAAGAATGCAACGGCAGGATTCAGTAAGCACCTTGCAATAAAAACTCTCAATGTCAATGTTCTCATTCCCCAATCAAAAGACACAGACTGGCAGACTGGATCAAAAAACAAAATGCAACCATAAAATATCGCTGACAGGAGACATGCCTCATCAAAAGTACACAGAAGTACACAGTGGAAGCATGTAAAATGATACTCCCTTCAACCAAAGCCTGAAAACAACCAGGAGTAGCTATTTTACTTTCAGACACAGCAGAGGTTCAAGTCAAAACTGATCAGAAGCAGACAAAGATGGCCACTATGTAATGGCAAAGGGAGTGATTCAACAGAAGAGATAACAACGGTAAGTATGTATATGCTGAATGTTTGCCCACCCAATTTCATAAAACAAAACTACTGGACTTAAAGAACAAATAGATATGATGCAATCATAGTGGGGGAAAACAATACCCCACTCACAAATAGACAAGTCAAGAAGACAAAAAAAATAAAAAATAAAAAATCAGAGTTAAGACACAGCACTGAAAAAATAAATGGACTTGACAGTTATCTATAGTGTTTCACCCAACAACAGAATACACATCTTTCTCAACATCACATAGAACTTTTTCCAAAATATAAGGTATCATGGGTCATAGAGTATGCTTAAATAAATACAAAAGAATTGAAATAATCCCTGCATAATACTGGATCATGGTGGAATGAAGCTAGAAATCAACAACAGAAGAAGCCACAGAAACTATGCAGACACAAGGAGATAAAATAATAAGTTATTGAAAAATCAATGCATCACAGAAGAAATCAGGGGAAAAAAAAACTTTTTTTAAAGTTCCTAGATTCAAATAACAATGGAAGCACCACATACCAAAATCTGTGAGACATAATTAAAGCAGTTCAAAGAGGTGAGGTCATACCTGTAAATGCACACATAAAAAGAATAGAACAATCCCAAATAAATAACCTACTGATGCATCTCAATGTCCTAGAAAGACAAGAACAATCCAAATCTAAAATTAGTAGAAGTAAATTATAAAGATCAGAGTAGGAATTAATGAAACTGAGATTTTGAAATAATTATATTATTACATTTGATGATTATGTTTGATCAATAAATCTAAGATTTGATTCTTTGAAAGGATGGGAAGGGGATCTACAAATGGGGGAGACAGGAAGGAGGGGAGAGTAAAGGAAGTTTTGAGCTATGCATATGTCCTAATTCCCTCACAGTGAATATATTTACTATATATCATAAAAATGTACTTTAGGGGCCGGTGAGATGGCTCAGCGGCGTAAGCGCCTGCCTTGCAAGCGCGAAGGACCGAGTTCGATTCCCAGAACCCACATACGAAAAAGGGGCCGGTGATATCGCTCAGCAGCATGGGTGCCTGTTGGCGCGTGAGGTCCTGAGGTCGTCCCCCCGGTACCCACAAAAAAAAAAATGTACTTTAAAAAGTAGTTCTGATTTGCTATCTTTTTGCCCTTCTGTATTGTTTGTTTGAATATGTATAACATATAAGATGTGTTATGTACATGTAGCAACTCCATGCAAGGAAGGTAAACATTATGTATTGCAAATATGTATATAAAAAAAATGAAGGGGATCAAGAGGTGGCTGGATGTAGGAGGGAAGGAAAGGAAAGGGAATGGAAAAAGGTGTTAAGATGTTTAACGGCAAGGCATGGTGGCACACTGTAATCCCAGAACTTTGGGAGGCTGCAGCAGGAGATTGCTGTGAGTCTGAGGCGAGCATGGGCTACATAGTGAGTTCAAGGCCAGCCAAGGCTACACAGCGAGACCCTGCCTCAAAAAAAAAACCAAAACAGGGCCGGTGAGATGGCTCAGCGGCGTAAGCGCCTGCCTTGCAAGCGCAAGGGCCCGAGTTCGACTCCCGGATCCCACATACGAAAAAGGGGCCGGTGATATCGCTCAGTGGCACGGGTGCCTGTTGGCGCACGAGGTCCTGAGGTCGACCCCCCGGTACCCACAAAAAAAAAAAAAAAAAAAAACAAAACAAACAAAAAAAGATGGATTACATATATGTACCAATTCCCCACAAGGACTGCAAACATTATGTACTACAAAATATGTACTAAAAAACTAAGTAATAAATTAAATTATTATTGCAACTGAAATCAGAAATTTGAAAATTGTTCAGAAATATTTTAAATATATATTTAGCTCCATAAGTCATCAGCATGCTGGGGAATAAGCACTCTCCTCACCAATTTGTCAACTGCCCTAGAGAGCAGCAGATATCTGTAAAAATGAGGGCGATCGAAGGAAAAAGGGCAAAAACAGAGGCCCAGTGAAAAGGGCAACTGGGAATGGGCACTGGAGAAGGCAATCAGGGGGGAGGGCCCTTGGCATGGAGACTGCTACATATTTTGACAACTTTTTTTCAAATGATGAAATCAGTCACAAAATAGTAGTTACCAGGATTGCGATGTTTAGTTGTTCTGCTTATGCACTGCAAGAGTCTCATGAGAAATGGGGGCATTCTGTCAGTCCTTCCCTCATGTTCAGAGGGAAATTTTTCTAACTTACAGAAAGCCTCCATAGGAGTTAACAACTGCCTCAGGTAGTCAGTATTTCAGATTAATTGTTAAATGTTAGCTAGCGTGCTAATTGACTTAAGATTCACAACTCCCTGTGGGGAGCTCCCTATTATAGAAGCAATACCACTCCAGGAAATTTGAATTACCAGCAGGAGACCTAGGAACTTATCTAGCTCACATACTGGAAGCTATCACATCTTGTTCACCCTAGTTCCTCCTCACTCTAGACTCATAAGGGAGGGGCAGAAGATTGCATTTTCCAAATATGACTGCAACCTGCTTTTCTACAATGCGACTCCCCATCACTGGGCAAAGTCTAATTTCCCCAACCTTGAAACCAGGCAGGATTGTAAGTGCATCAACCAACAGGGTAGAGCAGAGTTGATTCAGATGGCTTTGGAGGCTGGGTCTTAACAGGTGAGTCAGCCTCCACCTTGTTCCCTGGATCACTTGTGGCTGGAGCTCGGAGCCACAACATAAGAAGTCCAACTACTCCGGAGCCACCATGCTGTGAAGAAGCTAAACCACAGGAGAGGCCACAGGTAGACTGAATCATCTAGTCCAGGCGCTAGAGATGTGCAGGAATGAACACTGAGGGGATCCCAAGTCTCACAGTTGTATCCCCACCATGTTTTGGGTCTTCTCGAGCGAAGAAGAGATAAGCTTCCCCCAGATAATCATAATGCAGGCTCGTTTCTTGATCCACAGAGTCTATGAGCACAATTCAGAAAGTGTTGGAGTAACTTGATACACAAAGCACAAAGACAGAATACCACTAACCTATGAACACCACAATGAGGCCCGTCAATTCTATTAAATTCTAACAAAACATGGAGAACTCAATGATCCACTGTCTTGTCCTGAAATCCACCAAATTTGAGTTACTTCCCTGTCTGACCTAAATGTACTTTGATAACACTATGACATAAATTACAGGACATAAACCACAAAAACTAGCAAACGTGGCCTTCCTATCTCATTATTGTATGCCAGAAACAATACTAAACTAAATCCACATTTTCCTACTGTACTCCGACCATCTGAAAAAGTTGAGATTCTTCAAGAATCTGAACAGTCCTGAACCTCAGGGCTGGCAAAGTGTAGGACACAAAAATCTTGCAAGTACCATTAGCCCACTATTCCCCAAAAAGAGGTGCAATCTGATGCCTTTTAGAACTTTGCTCTGGGTAGAAATGATGACACCATAGTGCCAGCCAAACTCTATTCTCTCGTGCTTTATTTGGGACAAAAAGTGTAAGCTTCTTAATATGTAGAAGAACACGAATAGCAAGCAAGCATAATTTTTAAATAAAAATTTATCAAAGGGTTTTATCACATTAAGTGTACTCTTCCTTTGGACTGAGAGATGTATAGTCCATCTCTGGAAAGGGAAACAGAAACCTTGGGAGACCTCTCAAAAGACTGTTAGAAAATGGCCACAATCCATTAATTCCACTGATGCTCAGGATATGAAAAGTCATCCCATAGTGTCATCAGGGGTCTCACAACCTAGGTAAGGGATTTTTCTGAGGGGAATACCACAACATTTACAAATATTTTAAATAAGCACTTACTCAGAGGTGGAAGAAACTTTAGGAGGTGGGTCTTAGTGGAAGGAAATCAAGTCATTGGGGTATGCCCTTCAAGAAGATGTTGAGACCCATGGCTCTTTCCACTCTTTGTTTAAGGTCCAAAAAGATGCCCCAAATCTCATCTATACCTTCATGGAACTCACAATTTAAGACACCCATTATCCCCAAGATGTAGACTAGCCAAGATCAATGAAAAAGTTCTGGATCAATTTAAAAAATTGTGTATTGCTATTTAAAAACAAAACTAACCAGACTCATTTTTCATAAAACATCAGTGCTATGATTTGGATCTTGGATGTTCCTGAAGGCCTATGTATTAAAAGTGTGGGACCCAGGGTAGCTGGGCCTAGTGAGATGTTTTACGTCATTGGAGGTGTGTGCCTCTAAAAGGAACTGTGTAACCTCCACCCCCTCTTCCTTGTCTTTTCATTTCCTGGCCATGATGTGAGAAGTTTACTCTGCCATATGCTCCCATAATGATATGTTGCCTCAGGTAATGGGTCTGCCCAACCATGGCCTGAAACCTCTAAAACTATGAGCCTAAACAAAACTTCTCACCTTATAAGTTAATTATATCAGGTATTTTGTGATAGTGATAGAAAGCTGATGAACACAGTCAGCAAGCACAACAAAGACTTCTCAATTACAGCCCCTGCTGGCAACTAATTATGAACCAGTTATGCTTGGTAGCATCTTTCTGAAATTTCACTTTAGCCATTCCTACTTATAGTGCCTACTATACTAACATGTTAGCTTTCCCTAGCTGTGACACCTGACTAAGTAAACTCATTAGGATGAAAGGTTCATTTTGGCTCCCAGCTTCAAAGGTTTCAATCCACAGTCAACCAACCTATGGCTTTTGGGTACGTGGTGAGGCAGAACATCATGGCAGGGAGCAAATTGTGGAGAAGAGCTGCTTGCAAAGAAGCAGAGACAGGAAAAAGCCACAGGTCCCAATATTCCCTTGAAAGTACATCCCAATAGCCTGACTTCCATCCACTAGGCCCCATCTCTTAAAGGTTCTACCACCTCCTAGTAGCACCACAGACTGGCAATCAAACCTTCAACAATGGCTTTTATGATATATTTAAGATCTAAGCCCTAACAACTAATAATTGACTGAAAAGAGAGGGTACTAATCAAGTATCTCTAGTTTAAATATATATATAAGGTACTTACAACTCTTCAATCAGTTACACAAAATGTGGTGGCCCAAGCACTGGCCTCAGGTAGACTTGAATCCTAGCCTAACCATCATCCTACAAAGCCTTGAGAAAATCATGTTAACATGTTTCAAACTCAGTTTTCATAATCTATAAAATGAGTTTGGACTAGCACAAAAAGTATTTCTTACAATACCAGCTTTATAACTTTCATAAGTTAAAATAAACTTTAAAAGCCAAAAATTACTTGATCAAATAAATTTGGAATATGCTGTTTTTGAATCACCCTTTAGAAGATTTGCAAGGTTTATTGACATATTTAGAGTCCTGAGAATTCCTGCATTGTTTCACTTTGTTTGACCAGCATTTCAAAAACATGGTTGATCGCAAAACCCTTTTAACCAGAGACTCCTATGAACACTTGGAGAACAGTTTCATGGAACCCATTTTTGGAAATGTTCATTTAGTCACCCACTTCTTTACTAATACTTATTCCCTTAGTCTCCCCAAACAACAGAATTCTTTCTTTTCACCTCAGTTTTGTTTCTTGTCTGAGGAAGATACCTGCCAAGTTATTTACAAGGCAACTAATGAAATCAACAAACGGTGCTGGGAAAATTGGCTATCCACATGCAGAAGATTGAAGTTAGACCCATATTTCTCACCATGTACTATATTAAAATCAAAATAGACCAAAGACATAAACATTAAAGCAGAAATAATGAACCTAACCCTCCTATTATGTTGTTTTGAAAATTTGTTCTTCTTTTGATTTGTTTTGTTTTTTCTTCTCTTTAAAATAAAATTAAAAAAAAAAATCAAAAAAAGAAATAATGAACCTACTGGAAGATAAAATAGGTAAATCACTTGAATTGATAGGTGCAGCCAAGGACTTTCTGAACAGAACTTCCATTGCACAAGGAATAACAGCAAGAATCAACAAATGTGATTATATCAAATTAAAAATCTTCTGCACAGGAAACAAAACAATCAGCAGAGTGAAGAAGCAACCTAAAGAATGGGAAAAAAAACTTTGGTAGCTATTCCTCAGGCAGAGGACTAACATCTAGAATATATAAAGAACTCAAAAAAGTTAGACCACTCAAAATAAAAGACCCAATCAAAAAAAAAAATGGGCAACTGAAATAGACACTTCTCAAAAGAAGTACAAGTGGCCAATAAACATATGAAGAAAATGTTCAATATCTCTTGCCATTAGAGCAATGCAAATTAAAATAACACGAAGATTTCATCTTACCTCAGAAAGAATGGCAATCATCAAGAAATCAAGTAATAACAAATGCTGGTATAGCTGCAGTGAAAATGGAACCCTGGTGGGAATGTAAACTAGTACAACCATTATGAGAATCAGTATGAAGATTTCTCAAAGAAATAAAATTAGAAATTCCATTCAACCCAGCTATTCCCCTTCTAGATATCCTCCCCAAAGAGCTAAAGATATCATATTACATTGCATGTGTACCAGTGTTTATAGCACCACAATTCATAATAGCTAAATCCTGGAAGCAGCATGTATGTCCATCAACAGACAAATGGCTAAAGAAAATGTGGTATAATGAAATACTACTTGGCTATAAAGAAGGATAAATTCAAGGCATTTGTAGGAAAATGGACACACCTGGAAAATATAATGTTAAGAGAAATCAGGCACACAAGCTTAAATACCATTTTAGTTACTTTTTCATTGCTGAGACAAAATAACCAACACCCACAAGTTAAAGGAGGAAATGTTTATTTTACCTCAGTTTGTAGAGGTTTCAATCTGTAGTCAGCTGGTTCCTAGAAAGGGCGGCGTGGCAGAGGGGCATGGCAGAGAAGAAACAGTCTATGGTAAGGCAGGTAGGAGGCAGTAAAGAAGCGAGCCTTCCAAACTTGTATGGAATCCAGGCTACAAGCCTATTGGATGGTAGGGCCATCCCATTATCCACACCCAGAACTATGATAAACCAATCAATGGGCTAATTTAGTTATCACACACTTTTAATCCCTATACATACACCCTAGGTCCAGCCTCCTCTGAAAAGCCCCACCTATGAGCACATGAGGTTTTGGGGAAACATCTAGATACAAGCCATAATAAATACCATATGGCAGTGAGGGCAAAATTTTAGAGACCATGTGCCCAAACTGTAACCCAAAACCCACTTATCTATCACAAAGTGCCAACACTGCAACTAAACCTGAATATTTGATGCTCAGCTGCTGGGGCGACTTAGCTCGAATGCTGACAGAGAGCTCTGTACCCACTGCAGCATGTATGCCATAGGTTCGCCACCACTGCCATATAGTAGCTCTCATTTGATTTAGGCAAAGTATAAAGAAAGAGCAAAATAAAGGATTAGCAGAAGAAAAAAGGGAGATAGATCTTTTGCAAAGGGGTCCAAGAGAAGGGAAGGGGAAGTAAAAATATTTAAGATGTGTCATATATATGTACCACCCACAATGAAGTAAGCATTATATGTCATAAATATGAACTAAAAATAATAATATTAACGATAATAATGAAAATGGGGAAAGGGGATCAAGAGATAGAAGGAGAGAGGTGAGTGAAGGGGGAAGGAGAATAAAAAAGAATCAAGATGTGTTATGTCCCTGTACCTACTCCCTAAGAAGACTGTAAACTTCATGTATTACAATCATGTACAAATAAAATAAAATTTTCAAAAAGATGCAATATATATGTACCAACTCCCTACTATGAAGTTATTCACTATGTATTGCAATCATATACTAATAAAAAAGAAAAATAAATAAAATCTTTATCTAATAAAAAATAGTTCAAGCCCAGCCTGGACAACTTCGTGACTTAGCAAATCCCAACTCAAAATAAAAAATACAAAATGGGCTACAGGTGCAGCTCAGTGGTAAGGCCCTGGGTTCAATCTCTAGTACTGGGAAAAAAAAAAAAAACAGTAAATGAGTTCTTGGGAGTAGGCAGGGGGAGACTAATGGAAAAACTGAGAAATTCATCATCATCGTCATCATCATCATCATTATGCTGATGGTTTCTGTTATTCTACATGATGTTACTATTACCATTCCTTTTTCACAGCCTCTGAAACAACAAGAATACTTTTCTCCATCCCATAAGGAGACAGTTCTTGACAATTTTTCTATTGCAGTTCTGAGAAATGAAT
Organism: Erethizon dorsatum; assembly: GCA_028451465.1. Lineage (NCBI taxonomy): Eukaryota > Metazoa > Chordata > Mammalia > Rodentia > Erethizontidae > Erethizon > Erethizon dorsatum. The sequence continues at coordinate 58,424,131 of CM051825.1, read as the reverse complement.
ATTTATCTTGCTGTACTCCAGAAAAAAATGCCTGTTTCTCATCAAAGGATAGCAACTAGGTTTCTGACCCAATTTCTCCCTTGCTTGGACTGCTGAGGAGGGAAGGATTCTAAGGCAACATCCAGACTCATTGGCCCAGATTTTAGTGATTGAAAAACAATGTCTGCAAGAGATCAGGAGGCAAAGATATGTCCCATGGATTTCCTATCCTCTCTCTGAATTATGGTGAGGTCAAAGCCACAATGTCCAGAAAAAAAAAAAAGTCAACAAAAAACAGTCATAAATTAGCAAGGGAAATTTAAATTTTTTTTTTTTTCTGTGGGTACCGGGGGTCGACCTCAGGACCTCGTGCGCCAGCAGGCGCCCGTGCCGCTGAGCGATATCACCGGCTCCCTTTTTCGTATGTGGGTTCCGGGAGTCGAACTCAGAACTTCGCACTTGCCGGGCAGGCGCTTATGCCGCTGAGCCATCTCACCGGCCCAAATTTTTGCTTTTTTAAAAAATACTGTTCTTTGTACACTACCAGTCCTTGAGAAAAAAAAAATTGTGAAAAATGACTCCATTTTACTACACTCTCAGATCCTTCTACGGATTCTAGTGGGATTAGAGTTAATAAACCTCTGAAATGGAAGATTGAGTTGTATTTGCTGCAATCCCCATTTTATTTCATTACAGATAGTACATACTCACCAAAAGTAACTTTTTTATTCTTCTCACATCTTTTATGTAATTCAGAAATGGGCAATTCTAACCATGATATGTGTGTGCTGAATACCAACACTTTCAGTATTTCAGACCCTTGGGTACTGTTGTCCATTCTTGGCCCCTCTGGGTAGAAAGACACCCCGGATGGCCTGAAGATCAAATTCACATAAGCATGTTAGTGACAGCTGCTTCTACCTGCTCAGTCACTACCTTACATTTAAGGGGCCAGAATAATGAAGCTACTTTGGGCCCTCCTGTATGTTCTAAAAATTGGGGAGCACCCCCATGTCGAGCACAGTCTAGACTTGCAGACTTCTACCCCAACACACAGAGCCTCCAAAGTGAGTCATATGACTAGCAAATCCAGACATACAAAAGGCAAGGAATTTCAAAAGACCTAGATTCTATGCCAGTGCCATCCAATTGTAATTTCTATGACAATGGAAACGTCCTATGAACTGCATTGTCTGATATAATAACCACATTGTGCATTTATACTGTGATTGATGTCACTGAGAACATGAAATTTTTACTTTTATCTAATCTTTATTACTACAAGTTTAAATAACCACTACGTGACTTTGGTCATTTACTTAATTTTTCTAGCCCTTAGTTTTACGCTTTACAGACCTGCCTAAGCTACCCATTTCTTTCTATCTCTTTGCCAGCACTCCAATCCCCTAATCCAAGCTACTCACTCTATCTCCATCTTGAATAGCCATGACAACCTCTTAATTAATTCTCCTTCCTGACTGTGAATGGTGAACACTTAAAAAAATTAGATTTAAAAATCTGTTAATGGCTTCCTAAAGCTCTCCACATAAAGGCCAAACACATAGGTGGACACTTTATGAGAACCTGTGTGGGTATTTGAGCCCTTCTAGTCTGAATTGTCCACATGAGGCTCTAACCCTATGAACTCAAGCCACTGTGGCCTTTCTCTGCCCCTTGAAGCTTCATGCCCTTTCCTGCCCCCAGGAGCTTTGCACAGTCTGAAAGACCTTGACCAGGTCATAAATATCTGGAACACTTACTAGTTCTTTGGCCAATTTGAGACCTGTGCAGAAGCTGTTAGGCATCCTTGGCTGGCAGCCCCATCAGAACCAAAGAGGGTTGAGAGGGTACAGTACTGAAAGAGAGTGATGAGGCACATACCAAAGCACGGCAGATGTCCTCTTCTCAAGCCCTTCTGCAAGTGTGGTCCTTGGACCATACCTGCCTTGAAACAAAGATCATTCAGATTTTATAAATGGTTTCCTATCACTAAACAGGCCTTACTACGTGTCATGTCAGCTTGATTCTGAAATCCAGAGACAATTACAAAGCCGACTTAGCCATCTAGACCCAAAGATTTCCAGTTTGGAATAAACTTTCTAAATGCATTATCGTATTCTAATGATAAAATGATAAAATGACAGCAAGTCTTCTGGAGGGCGATCAGACAATATATACTAAGAATCATAAAAACGTACGTGCCCTAGTAAGTCAATGTGTAGAACAAACTTTCCTAGGTAGTGAACAATGATGTGGAGATACATGTCATTATTCATCACAGGAAATAATAAAAGCAGTCAGAATAGCCAATAATAGGAGAATGGCTAAATGATTCATTCATGGAAAATCATGTTCATGACTAGTTTTTAATGACTTGAGGAACTGACTTGTATATATATTAAGTTTTATCAAAGCACAATACAGGCTCTGCCTCAGTTTCCAATTCCCAAGAATACTATGTGATAGTTAGCAATTGCTGTCTAACGACTGACGCACAAACCCTGCAACTTAGAACTTCACCAATAATTGCATCACAGTTGCTGTGTGTAAGGAATTCAGGAGCAGCTTAGCCAGATCTTCAGGCTCCCATTCTTTCACAAGGCTGCAGTCATTTTAGACTCAGTTAGGGAAGGGTCAGCTTAGAAACTTGCTCTGGTGGCTGTTGGCAGGATGTGTCTCCTCTTGGGTTGTTGGCAAGATGCCTCCTTCCACTGCTTGTGGCCCTTTCAACAGGGCAGTTTACAACATGCAGTATGCAGCTTGCATCATCTGAGCAAGCAAGAAAGAGTGTCAACAAGACACAAATCACAAGCTTTTATGGCTTAAACTTGAAAGGAACATCCCATCACTTCTACTGTGTCCTGTTCTTTTAAAACACCAGCTGGTCGGTGTTCACTCTGTAAAAGCCCTTACAGGCAACATCACAGTTCCTTCCTGAATTTGTGGGTTAGCCTGTTGGCTTCATGAAACACACCAGCAGATTACTTAGGATCTAGAGAGACCCCACACACACAGGGAGGGGATTCCATAAACTTGTGAATACCAATGCAGCCTATTTCATCTTCATCAGTCAGCCATAGGCCACCAGCCCAGAGCTCACCTGGCCTTTCCCGTGGCCCTCAGCAATGCTAAAAGAACAAAGCAGATTTTAAGTGTCTGATGGTTTTCAGAGGCAAAGGTTGATGAACACTGAGCATGGCAGATGCAGCAGATGCAAATAATGAAAAAGTCTTTAGAAAATCTTGTGTAAACACAAAGAGCTAAGATCCCAATTACCAAAGAAGCACAGATTAAGCAGAGGGAATTTAGATCGCTAGCTTCAGGTTAAAAGTCCCTAAAACCAGGAGTCCAGCCAGAGCCAGAGTGACTTTTCTTGTACTTCTGAAAAGAAGCAAAATAAGATGGGCATAGTGAGGCAAAACCCAGCTACTCTGGACAGTGAAGTAAGAGAATCACAAGTTTAAGGCCAGGCTGAGCAAGTTAGCAAGACTCTGTCTCAAAATAAAGTTTTAATAAAACAGCTGGGGCGTATAGCACAATGGCTTACCTACTATGAGGTCCTGGGTTTAATCCCCAGGACAGTGGGAGGAGAGATGTTCAGCAAGATGATGGTAGGAAGCTCTGCCATATCTGCCTTTCTTGGGCAAAGCACCCATCCGCGCCCACTTCCACACACTGCCCTTGAGAGTGTCGGCCACTAACGGTGTATACAGTGGCCCCTTCTCTAGAAAATTTCTCTCAGGTGGCAAGAGCCAAACCAACTCTCTCAGAAAGTTACATGAACAGCCCCATCCAGGGGAGGCCCACTAGTACAGGGTAGACTACCTAAATATTTATTGTTCCTCACTCAGCTCCTTCCCCTTAACGATACCACTTTCATCACTCTTACAGGCATTTTCCCCTCAAGAAATCACAATCAAATCCCTCTCTCAAGCTCTGCTTCTAGAGGAACTGACCTAAGACAGTGATAAAAAATGCAAGATACCAAGCACTGTCAAAAAAGATGGTCCTGCAGGGTGTTCAGCTGGTGCTAGATTTGACTGATTACAGTTGGTAAAGGCCAATTATCCAAGGCATTGTGTGTGGGAAGTAGAAAGGTGGCCATATACCTGTACACAGTGTATATTGTTTATTGTTGTGATATTGAAGATTAAAACTAGGGACTGCACACTGAGCTATAGCCCTTGCCTTTTTTTTAAGTTTGAAATGGGGTCTCACTAAGTTGCCCAGGCTGGACTCAAGCTTGCAATCCTCCTGCCTCAATTTTAGAGTGTTGGGATTACAGGCATGTGCTACTATACTCAGCAGAATATATCATTTTTAAGGAATTGACATTATATGAAGGAGAGCTGGTCAAGAATGGTGTTGCTGTTTTTGAGTCTCAAGGTGGTAAGCAAAGATACTATTGCCAGGCCACTCTTAGCTGGTTATAGGCTGTGACCAACAGGAGCATCATGTTAATGAGGACTGTAATGAATATCCTTGGCTCAATAAAAAGGGAGGATCAATTAGTTGACCTCAACCAGGAGTGAAGTACCAAACCTATATGCCTTCAACCAACCATCCTTGGACTGACTATAAATGTGAAAAGTAGGCTTTGGAGACAGGGACATCTAAAATTCTAGAATGCCTACTTCCTAGTTGTAGGGCCTCAGGCAAATATTTAACTTCCCCGTGTCCCTACATATTTCCTATGGGTGCTATAACAAATTATCACAAACCTGCAACTTAAAACATGCCTGTATTCTCTTACAGTTCCAGAAGCTTGATGTCCAGAATCAGTTACATTAGCTAAAGTCAAGGTGTTGGCAGGGATGGTTCCATCAGGAGGCTCTGAGCGAAGAATTCATTCTTTGCCTTCTTTCAAATCCTAGTGGATGCCTCTATTTCTTGGCTCCTGGCTCCTTCCTCTGTCTTCAGAGTGCATCACTCCAGTCTCTGTTTGCATTGTGTTCTCCTTTTCTGTGTCAGATTTCCTAGTATCTCCCTCATCTAAGGACACTTGGAATTATCTTTAGGAATCACCCGGAGAATCCAGAATACCCTTCATATCCCAAGATCCTTAATCACATCTCCAAAGTCCATTTTGTTATACAAGGTAACATTTATGGACTCCAAGGACACAGATATCTTTGGGTCCAGTATTCAGTCTACTAAACTCAGTTTACTCATATGTGCCCTGGGCATGTGCCTGACTCCTCCTCCTTCCAGGCCTGTTGTAATGAATGTTGCTCGAAGGTAAGACCCTTCCCCTTGCCCGCATGGCCAAACTGTCTTTAAGTCTTAGCTCCACCACTGTGTAGCACAGAATTTGGCATTGCCCAAAGAGAACCCTGGCCTTTGCTCTGGGGTTCTGGGAGGTAATTTGTGTCGTATGTGACAAGATTGTCTTTTTTTAGCGTGAGATAATTCATACCTGATAGTCATGGGGTAAGGGCTGGCCACAGCAGAAAGACTAACCGTGTGATTTAGGTAGAGCTGTATCAGTTGATCTGAAGATGTAATTCAACCATGTAGACAATGAATCCAGCAGTCAATGAGTTATTCCTACATAATTATGCTCAGATAAAAACTGTGACACCAAAATTTAGGTAAACACTCCTGGGTGGGAAAACTGTGTACATAATGTCACACATCATTGCCAGGAAGTTAAGAGAATAAAACTAGAGAAGCTTCCCATAATGGAACTTCTCCAGACTCAGCCCTACCCATCTCTTCTTTGGCTAACTGATCTTAAACCTTCCCCTGTAATAAACTGTAACCACGAGTACACTAGCTTTCACTGACCTCTGTTAGTCCTTCTAGGAAAGAATCAAAACTAGGGGTGATATGGAAGGGAACTCCTTCTTGTATTCATCATTAGAAATGAGGGAAGTCATATGTAGAAACCGTCTTGTGTGGAAATCCTCAACTTTGTAGGTTGTGTTTCTCTAGGTAACCACTTACTGGCTCTGTGACCTTGGACAAGTCATTTTTCTGTGCTTCCACGCAATCAATTTGCAAAGAGAACACTTGATAGGGTCAGCAGTATGATGAGATGAATGAATATAAGTAAATACTTAGAAGAGTGTCTGATGCATTCAGAGTAAGCACTGGATCAGGTATACTTCATGGAGGATGCAAGGGACCAACAATAGTTCTTGGAGGCAAAAAAAATTGTTTGTTGCCGGGCATGGTGGCACGTGCCTGTAATCCCAGCACTCAGGAGGCTGAGGCAGGAGGATAGATGTGAATTAAAGGCCAGCCTGGGCTACAAAGAGAGTTCAAGGCCAGCCTGAACTACATAATGAGACACTAGCTCAAAAAAAAAAAAAAAAAAAAAACGTCTGTAGCAGGGCAGGATGATATATGCCTGTAATGTCAGCACCTTAGGAACCTGAGGCTGGAGGATGGCAAGTTGGAGCCCAGCCTGGGCAACTTAGCAACTTGGAGAGAACTTTTCTCAAAAAAAAAAAAAAAAGGACTAGGATATAGCTCAGTGGGAAGGCCTTGGGTTCAATCCCCAGCACCACCAAAAATAAAATCATTTGTATGTATAAAGCACAGATACAGTACATAAACAGGCATATAGTATAACCACAGTATTAAAATTTCATTTGGAGGGATGAGAAGGCATTAGAAAAAAATTATTAAAAAGTTCCTTGGATGTGTTAAACACACACACACGCAATGTAAATTACTCTCAGAATGACTGCTTTCCTATAATTCTGAGAAACAAGGAAGTGCTGCTCTAAGAAGGTGTCATCTATCTGCATTTGAGTTAGAAGACAAAATCTGTATCAGTACCTTATTATATGTATCTCTCAAGCCAGTGCCAGGAAACAGTAATTTGAGACAATGAATATCATCAATGCCGTGAATTCAATGTAATTGTATTTCATTGAGAAAAGGAAAAATGTCTCTCCTCAGCATACTTGTGCACTGCACCATCTGGATCATGAGAACAGAGATAAAAAATAGAACAGCCACTCATTCTATCATCAGGAACTTAGTCACGTTTCTTAAACACAAAACATGATCACTAGGCTTAGGTAAAAGAAATCAGCTTGACAGCTTATTTTACAGGGTTCAGTCACCCCTTACTGAACACCTATGGGTCCAGAGATGTGGCAGGGGCCTTGCAGATTCTGTCCCCTTGCAGAATCCCTTCACCACCCCCTCTTCCAGAGAAGCCGACTCAGCCAAAAGCGACAGAGCCAGGTATTGAATGCATGTCCCCAGAGCATAATTTTTTTGGCAGTACTGGGGATTGAACCTAGGGCTTTCACAGTGAACTACACCCCTGCCTCTTTTTTTTATTTTTTATTTAGAGACCAGGTCTCACTGATTTGGCCAGGCTGGGTTCGAACCTGCAGTCTTTCTGCCTAGGCCTTCCAGAGTGTTGGGACTACAGGAATGAGCCACCATCCCGTGGACTTAGTATTATGATTCTATCAGTTCTGAGGAACTAAACAGGTTCCAGCACAAAATGAAGTATTATGGGATCACCACACTAAAAAGTCCAAGAGAAACTGCTTTAGGCATGGCTGCACCTAGCAGCTCAAACAATGTGGTTAAGACTCTCTCCTCCTTTCAGCTGCACTTTCTCTTGGTCCTCATGCAGTCTCTTCAATCTCAGTGACCCCCTGAAACCCTAAGCCTAAATCTTCACAACCCAATAACTATAACAGGTGTTTCATCTCCCCCTCTTTCCAGTAGAATCTAGGAAAAGCCCCAGGAATGAATCTCATTTAGGAACTTCATGCTAATCTTCGTACCATTCTGTTGGGGACAGAGAGGTGGATGCTTTGGCCAGACCTGGATCATATACCCACCTTCAAAACTGAGCACGGGGCTAAGACCCTATAGAGACATACAATGTCATCACTGTCCTCACTCTCACTCATATTCGAATTATAGCAGCACATGCCACAATTCCAATACAAGACCCCAAAGGACCATAAAAGTACATTTTTGCACACTATGTTTAAAACATGCAACTCTTTCTTTCTGTTCCACTGGATTGTTTAAACTGCGATTTTTTTTTTTTTTTTAAAGGAACCATTAGAAAAAGTGAGTCAATAGTGGTCTCTTGTGGAAGTGAACAGTATATGCAACAGTGTTTATAACCTAACACTAAACTACAGGACATTTTTCATGCCCATTGGTAGGAAATGGCCCATCTTCAGAGTGCATGACTTTCGAAACTGCAACCTTAAAACCTAGGGCTATAGCTAGATTTTCCTTCGGGTCACAAAAAATCGTTTCTCCTGCTAGCCACCAGCCCTCATACTCTTCACCTTACTCTGCACTCTTCAATTACTGCAGTGAGAGAGGAAATCCCAATTCAAGGAGCAAAATAATTTTAAAATTGCAAACTAATAAGAACTTGTTGGGGCCGGTGAGATGGCTCAGCGGCATAAGCGCCTGCCCTGGCAAGCGCGAGGGCCCGAGTTTGACTCCCAGAACCCACATACGAAAAAGGGGCCGGTGATATCGCTCAGCGGCACAGGCACCCGCTGGCGCGCGAGGTCCTGAGGTTGACCCCCGGTACCCACAAAAAAAAAAGAAAAAAAAAAAAGAACTTGTTGAAATATACTCCAATAGACAATGGTGAATGATAAATTGTAATGGTTTTAAGATTTCAGTATAGGGCCGGTGAGATGGCTCAGCGGCATAAGCGCCTGCCTTGCAAGCGTGAGGGCCCGAGTTCGAGTCCCAGATCCCACATACGAAAAAGGGGCCGGTGATATCGCTCAGCGGCACGGGTGCCTGTTGGCAAGCGAGGTCCTGAGGTCGACCCCCCGGTACCCACAAAAAAAAAAAAAAAAAAAAAGATTTCAGTATAGCTAGGAAGTAGCTCAGAGGTAGAGTGCTCGCCCAACATTCACAATGTCCTGGGTTCAATCCCCAGCATCACACAAAAATAAAATCCAAGAGAGATAATTAGATGCTGGGTTTGTAGCTCAATGGTACAGTACATGCTCACCGTGCAAAAGGCCTGGGTTCAATCCCCAGCACCGAAAACATAAAAAGTAGCTTACAGTATTATTCTGAATATCAGTATTTACCAAAAAACAATTCAGGATGTTCCAGATGGGTATTCTAACAATGGGAACTGGCTCCCTTTATTAAGCAGGTGTTGTCAAATAATCAGGCCAGTTTTCTTTAAGAATCTGATTACCCTGTAATACTCTGGGAGGCTGAGGCAGGATTCAAAGTTTGGGCTCAGCCTGAGCAACTTAGCAAGAACTTGTCTCAAAAAATATAAAAAGGGCTGGGGCTACAATTCAGTGCCAAGTCTCTGGGTTCAATCCCCAGTATGATGGGAAAAAAATCTTAACCTGCCACTGAAGAACCACAGCTCTGCTCCCTCAGAGAGCTTCCCAGAGTACCCCATGATGAGAAAACCCTACCTTGGAAAGGTGGTATTTGAGGTGTTGAGGCCCTAGTATTTCCCTAACCACTCTGATCTCACAGTTTGGGTGTCTGAGACGGAGACTAATAGTACACTTCACTGAATGCACTGACGAAATGTAACTGCTGGTTCACTCTGCCCTCACGAGAACCCTGGGAGTTAAGGCACTAGTATCTGGTTTTACAAATGAGGAAACTGAAGATGAGTACCTTGACCCAATAGCACACTCCTTGTTCAGCACTCTGGCAGCTCAAACAAGAGCATCACAAGTTGAAGGTGAGCCTGGGATGCCTGGCAAGACTGTCTCAAAAAAGCAAAACAAAACCTTGACCCAAGCCATAGATCTAAGATCTCCACGGCCAGCCCACACTCTGATCCCTTCCTCTAGGGTCACTTTAAGGACAATAACACTCATTGGGAATCAAATCTGCCTTGGTCATTGTTATTGGAAACAGAGCCCACTGTGTGCCAGGTGCTGTTTTAAGAAATCCATGCATATGAATCTACTCCAGGCTCATAACCAAACTGAGTATGGAATTTTTTTCCAATACAGGAGACTGAACCCAGAGGTGTTCTACTACGGGACAGAACTACACCCTCAATGCTTTCCTTTTCTTTTCTTTTGAAGACAAGGTCTTAAGTTGCCCAGGCTGGCCTTGAACTTAACAATATTCCTGCCTCAGCCTTATGAGTAGCTGGGATTACAGGCATGTGCTGAGGCCATTAAGACTGTGTCACTTGCTCAACACACAAAGGTCGTCAGTGTAGAACGACTGTGGGGAGGGCCCAGCATCCCTGGTCTCAGTCCTGATCCTCTCTTGCAGGCTTCACACAGTAATACTGCTCTGCTCCACTCACTGGCCAAGGGCATGTGTTCACACTATGGAGGCAAAGCTTCCTTGTGGAATTCCACTCTATTTTTATCCGTTGCACCCTTCATTTAAAGGTCCTTCACATGTGTGGGCGAGACACTTTTTCTAGATGTGGCCCATTGTTAGCTTCCTCTCTGTATTCATGTATTTTCTCCTGGGCGCTGACCTCTCAAATTGTGTTGCCAGTTACCTGAGTATATCTGTGTTGTAGAACCAATTTTCCACATTGTCCTAAGCAAGGCACTTCATGGCCAACCCGGCTTTGTCAAGATGGTTACAAACCCACACCACTTCATACACAGCCACCGTCCCTTACATGGTAGAACACTTTCTCATCAGGAAGATACTTCCAATCTCAGGACTCTCTCCTTTGCTGGAATATTTCAGACTTTAACCAATTCTCCCTTTGCTCTGAGAATATTTGCCAGCAGCACCTGTGACTGCAGTGTTTACACTAAGGATTACAGTCCTTACCTTATCCACAAAGTCTGTCACAAAATATCTCAATTTTATTATTTTTCATCATTGTAGTATATTTAGTCTTTGGAAACAAGAGACAGCATTCTATTTATAGCATTGTTTTTAATTGTGGTATTTCCATTTACAAAATAATTCTTGATCACTGAAAATAAATGTTGGCAGCAAAATGCAGTTTTTTCTAAAGGGCAAGACCAGCACTCTCCTTCAAGATCCCATTAGGGACTCAGGTGGCAGGACAGGGAAGAGGGGATCTCCCCGCTCACATTTCCCCTGGGCCAGTGCTCCCTATGCTGCTAGAAGGATGTGCTACTGCCCCACCTTAACCTCTAAGAGGTTAGGAGGCATGATGTGCCTTGCTTAGGACAATGTGGAAAACTGGTTCTACAACACAGATATACTCAGGTAACTGGCAACACAATTTGAGAGGTCAGCACCCAGAAGAAAATACATGAATACAGAGAGGAAGCTAACAATGGACCACATCTAAAAAAAGTATCTCGCCCACATGTGATGGACATTTAAAGGAAGGGTGCAACAGATGAAAATGGAGTGGAATTCCACAAGGAAGCTTACCTGTAAAAAAAAAAAAAATTAATTCAGATAGTTTGTTTCCCTTAATGATTTTTCTTCATCCCACATGTGATATGGATATGAGTATGAAAAGGAGAAACACAATGACCACTCAAAAAAAAGAATCTTTTAATACAAATTATTCATAAAAATCCTAATAAATTTCAAAGAGCACGATATCCCTTAGTACATTTATAAAAGAACATTTGGTCATTTTACAAAAAGCTCCCTTTTAATTTAAATACATTTCTTATTTACAGATTAAACATAAAATATCATCTATAGTAGCAAAGCATATTGCACATAACAGAGAAGCATTTGTGTACTTCAATAAGTTTTCCCAGAGTTTCCAACTCTAAATTCTTTGAAAAAACAAAATTACTTTTCTTGTGTATAATAAATAAAAATGTAGTTTGTGTTTTCCTTTTTAAAACTAAAACAAAATACTTTTTAAAAATATTTTTCTGCCTCTCACAAAGAGGGGCTTAGTGAATCAGAGAAGTCCACAGGTACTTGACATTTTTACCAGATTCACATCCCAAATTAAGCGGGAGCATAATCCTGAGCCTGACCCACATCAGCCCAGCCTGCCCCATCTCCTCTCACATGGGGTCCCTGCCCCACATGCAGGTAAGAGGCATTAGAGTAGGAGCTGAATGTTTAGGGGTGGAAGACCAAAAGGATTTTCTTCTGATGTTCCCCACTCAGGGACCTTGTGGCTAAAGTAACCACTCAGCCCTACCCTCTAACCAGTGCTAAATTCGAACATGTCAAAGAGAAAGAGCTCTGAAGCCCCCAGAAGGAATGTCTAAAGTGAGCTAAAGTGAGCTAAGAAATAGTTCAGATATTTTTCTTTTGTAGGGAAGAAAGGGTGGGGAGGAGAGAATCAAAGCCCTCAGGTTGCACAAGTCAATATTCAAACCTGTTAACTACAGCTTCTCCGCTGACATTCACCTGCACAGACACCACCCTGATGCATTTTTCTCTAAATAACTATTTAAGTGTCACATGCACATTTCCCAGCCCAGGCAAGAAAAGCCCAGGACATCAGCAGAACCTAGAAATTCAGTTATAAGAACAAGGTGTCATAAAAGGCCTGGAAAGAAACTGAAGGGAACATCTGAAAACATGCCAATTTTTCACAATGGCCAGCACAACCAGAGAGCAAACATCCCACAGCCACCTACTGTTCAGAATGGAGTTCCTCCATCACACTGCAGCTAAACCAGCCCTGTAATAATTTAGAACTTTTGTCTTGGGAGAAATGGACTTCTCCAAGTTTCATCATAAGGCAGTTTTCTACAGCAGTTTTGCAAAACTGCTTTCAAAATACTGACCAACACTGACACTAGAAACTAGCTACTGCGGGAATACAAGGATGGTCTGGCCTCTTAGCTGCTGTAAAGGGTTAAGTCTGTTCAGATTCAAGAGATTCCTTGGGTAAAGCACAGGGCAAGGGGATTCCACTGACATTCTCCTCTTTGGCTCTCCCCTACCCAATACTTCAGAACACAGACTAGAAGGGACAGCAGGAGCCTATAAATACATCACAGCTGCTGTCGTTCTGACTTTTAAAAAGAAAACAGTAACCTGTAAATGTGGCTCAAAGAACATTCTTTTAATGGCTGTGCTAGACAGCATTCTGACGTCTAGTCCCACAAATCACTGACTATGTAGCATCAGTCTTGAGCCTGGGTCGTCTATAAGGTCAATGACCAGGATTAACAGATAGTAATTCCCTCACCCTCAGTCTCACCAACTGGTACAAGTCCAGTGCCCAGAGGTCAACAGGGTTTCAGACGTCATACAAAACTGTTCCACATCAGCGTACACCCTAAGAAACCTGCGTCACTCAAGGCACGATGGTGCTGCCAAGCATAGATCTCTATTCCAAAAGCCTGAAGAAGAAATGCTCAAGCATGCTAGAGAGTGACAGGCAAAGGGCCCAGATGAGAAGGGTGATGTTGGAGTGCTTACACACTTCTGCTGCCACACAGGCTGGAGACATGGGGAGGGTGAGAGACTTCAGAGGTGGAAGGCTTCGCTTCTTTCCTTGATAGGCCCCATTCTCCCAAATGGGTCATTCATAGTCCCACCTCAACCTGCCTGGAGAAAAGTACAGGTGCATGCTCACGTGTGTGTGTGTGCACTTAACATTTTTACTGAGTTAATGAAGACACTCAAAATAGTATTCTCAAAAGAAAATTTTGTTGTTCAGTAGATGAGACACTTGATAGAATAGTACTTCTATAACGAAGAAAATAAAAATGGAAGCATTTCATTTTACTTTAAAATAAATTGACTAGTTAATATTTAAAAAATAGAGGTGATATGTTTACTACTGAAAATTCCCTTTTTAAAAATTGCAAATAACTGAATCACACGTTTATTTTCAAGAATTAACCTTAAGTTTTCAAGAAGGAATAAAATTTTTCCCTTTTGATTGAAAATGTGATGACTTACATAGAACTTATTTCTAGTTTTTAAAAAGCTAATGAAATCATTTGAAGTGTGCAAAAATTGACAAGTGAGAAACACAATACACAAGGCTTGAAGTTTTTAAGAGACTTCTACCCTTTCCATTGGAGTACCTTTCTACCTGTGATATTGCACAGAAGCCAGGCTAGGCTCAAGGCCAGCTGTGTTTTATGTAAGCACTCAGTTTAAGTTCGAAAATACAGCCTTCTGTTCTAGTTAGGGACATACATAACAACAAAAAGGAAAGAAAGTATTTTAGCACAACTTCCTCCTATAGGCTTGGCTAAAATAACAAATTGAAAGGCAAAGAGCAATCAAGCGATTTCCAGAATCTTCCACATTAACACCCACACCACACCCCTTTCCCTGTTGTTCCCATTATATGGCAATATAAAACAAGACTGCCACAAACATAGCAGTGGCTGTGACAGCTATGGCCTAAATCAAAACCCATAAGGCACTAATCTAAAGCCTGTATTACACAGAGAGATGGCTCAAGGATATCAGAAAGTCATCTGATCATTTCTTTCTCCCTGATAAGCTAATTGGCACTAGACACAAGTGACAAAAACAAAATAAAACTCTAACCAACCCAAAGATGGTTAGCATTTAGAATACTTGGTTAGTAAATATAAGAAAGATGGAAACTCAATCTTAGATTTTCTTTTCTTCTCCTAAAAGGCACCTGGTTCTGAAACTGTGAGAGTTCCTCAGGTAAGTTCATGTTCAAAATAAATATAAAATATCATCCAGAAGATCTGTTAGATAACCTCTCATAGTATGACATAACAACTTAAGAGACTGCTTGTTAGAATTCTGGTTGGTCTATTATTCTAAAGCAAATAATTTGTAACACTGTGAAGACTGCTTGGGTCATAAATGAACAAACCAATGATTTTCCCCTCATGTGATCCAAAAATCACAGCTGAATATCTGGCAGAGAGCCCAATGATCCAATAAAAGAGAAAACATGACATTTTCAATGCAAAAAGTAGTGAACCAAGTGAACCTGAGGCCCTCTGCACAGAAATTCCATTCCCAAACCTTTAACAAAGAGGTAGCAATACAGCAGCAGGGCCAAGTGCTGGCAAAGTGAAGAGACTTGGATTCTAAATAGAAAACTGGGAATAATCAATCTAAATATGCCCTATATGTTGTGCTTAATTATACGAACATGTCAAAAGAAGCCTATTTCCATGTACCTTCTCATTTCAAATTATATCCTTAAGAAAAATAGGGCATTTTATTGAACAGAAAGAAAATACCAAAGTATGCAAGAATTAACTAGATGTGGGTGAGGAGCTGGGCAGAAATTCCTAGGCCATCATGGATGGCCAGACTTCTGCCTCTTCCACTTCAGACTGGATTTTTGTGTGGTCTGGGTTCAGTTAGTCATATTTGGTTTATGACGAGTCCAGACAGAGGAGAGCTGATCAAACCAAGCCAACCATCTGGTCAATCTGTCGCATGTAGATGCTCTTTAAGGGCAGGGAGTATCTCCTCTCATCAGGAACACGATTGCACTAGAAAGACACAAATTTTGAATTAGAAACATTTGTGTTATCTCTCAGAAAATGTGGTTGGATGACCTAATTCAGTTTCTCAACCCGGGCACTACTGACATTTTGGGACAGATAACTCGTTGGGAGGAGCTGTTCTGTGTAATGCTGAATAGTCAGCAGCATCCCTGGCCTCTCCTCCTAGGGGCCAATGACAACTCCACCCTTCAGTTGTGACAATCAAAAAATGTCTCCAGACATTGCTCAATGTCCCTTGAAGAGCAAAATCACCCCTGGATAAGGACTGATGAAACGTAATCTCCTCACTTTATAGGTAGAAAAATGAAGACCCGAGGAGGCTAAAAGATATTCACAGCAAGTACTTGGTAGCCAGGAGTAAAAGCCACATCCCTTGGGTGCTTAAACTTCTCAGACTTCAGAAAACACTTTAGCTACCTGAAAATACTGTGTTTTTCTATGTTCTTCTCATATAGAGAGACAATATAAATGCTTCAGAGTATTAGTTTCTTTTTATTGAAGTGCTTTTTCCTGGGCATGATGGCGCGCACTTGTAATCCTAGCACTCGGGAAGCTGAGGCAGGATCACTGTGAGTTTTAGGCTGGCCTGGGCTACATAGTCAGTTCAAGATCAGCCTAAACTATGTGGTGAGACCCTGTCTCAAAAGTAAATAAAACAAACAAACAAATAAAATTCTTTTTTTTCCAACTTGTAGGAGATGTAGGTCTTGAGAATCAACCAATAAAATGATGTTCACAAACATTGATTCCATTCTTTTTCCATGGCTCTGCACTTGAACTCACTCAGCCCTGCTCCTCATCCCCTGCAAGATCAAGACTGGCAGCGCTTCGTAGACCCATACTCCCTCAGACTTCCATAAACGCTGTCTCTTCTGCCAGGCATTTCGTTCAGGAAGCTCCTCCTCATCCTTCAAGGATTATACCAAGAGGCTTCCTTGCCCTCTGATTCCTGGTGAGGACAGCCAAGGAGAAGCTCCAGCAAGAGATCAGAATGAGGAATGGGGTGGTATCAGGTTTTGATCTGCTAGTTTCCTGCCTACACAGTTAGTGAAGCCACTCCCAAGTAGTGGCTCCTGCCAGCAGCCATCCTTCCCGCATGACTCCTCCAGGTGGCTGCCGTCACTCCCTCCACCAGCCTCACAGCCATGTGATAAGGTGCCACTGCTCTCTAATTTCCCTACATCCTGACAACACCAGGTCCCTTTACGAAACTCTTTTAAAATTACCCAGTCTGCGTGTAACACCAATTTTGTGTCAGAAATTCTAAACGCCAAAGGCATTAGTAGTGCTTCTCTTCCTTTACACACACACCACCCCTGGAAGAGGCAACTCACATTGGAGCTGGAATTGATGACTTTTAACTCATGAGACTTTGGCCTGTGCACAAACTTTCCTTGCTGGTCCTGTACTTCATCTTCAGAGAAGAATTCCTTCCAGGGTGATTCCCGAAGATGTTTGTCCACAGATATAATGTGGCCCTCTGTTGTAAACATGTACCTGGTTCCAGATTTGTGCACTGGATTCTCCTCATCAAACAGCTAGAGGAAAAGAAAAAAAAAGAAAGGCAAATAGGAGTTTCCCAGCTACTCAGGGAACAGAACTGGGTGAAAAGTCATTGATTAATAACCATGGTTTCCAACCCTGGCTGTAGAGCAGGATCACCCTTTTCATTTAAACTCAAATACCTGGACCTATTCCCAAGCCCCTTGCAGACCTAGAGACTCAAAAATCCCAGAGCTGGGATCCAAGCGCGGGTAGTCTATAGAAGCTGCCCAGAAAATTCTCATATGTCCCCTAAAAGTCCTCATACTGGAACTTTAGAATTACTGTCATCTCACACACACCCAGGCCTTAAGTCAGAGATGCTAAAGGGCAGGAGCACACGTTTTACCCACTGCCATATCCCCAGGAACTATCCTAGAGCCAGTACATCTGCAACATTCGGCTCAGTTCTTGGATGCAGCTCTGAGGCCACAATGGCACACTGGCACAACCCCTTCCTTTAATAGTGGACACGGCTGAGAGCAAAAGAGGGTACAGTGGGGGCGGGGGGAAAAGTATTCAGCAAATGTTGAAGGAATGAATTTAGTAACTGTACCTTATTCATGGGGGATAATTTCAAGACATCCCAAAGACGCCTGAAACCACTGACAATACTGAATCCTATATACTGATTTTTTCCTACGTGTACATTTTATAATTTATAGATTAGACACAAGAGGTCAGTAATAATAACTTATAATAAAATGGAACAATATGTTTTTTAAAACTTATGAACTATTTACTTCTGTAATTTTCCATTTAATAGTTTCAGACTCTGGTTGACCGTAGGTAACTGAAACCATGGAAAGTAAAAGCACAGATAAGGAGAGACTATTATACTTAGAAATTCCAAAAGATAGAAGAAACTTTACTGGTCCCCTAAACTAGTTCACAGATAAAAATGAGACTCAATGAAGTTAATGGGAAAATGGGAGTAGAACCCAGGTTTTCTCCTCCTAGACTGAGCTCTTTACCCTTGGGCACCCTACAGTCTCCTTACTTTACTTCAGAACTAGGAACTCGGCATGTTCAGTGTGTTACAGCAGGCCAGTGTCTTCCCCCCAGCTAGACTACATGGTATGCTGGTGAACACACCATCTTCTGTGAAAAGTGACGCCACGAAGAACAGTGGTCTTGAATGATCAGACCATAGCTCCAAAACCTCTAGCTCTGTACAGAACCACTGGAGGCCACTGGTCAAAATTAGATTCCTAAGCTCACTTCTAAAGGCTGTGACTCAGTGCAACTGAAATCTTAACAAAGGCCCCAGGGTGATTCAGACCCAGTGAGCTCTGGACCTGGGAATCACTGACTGGCTGACACAACTTCACACAGCTGCTACTACTTCTGAATTATTTTCCCAGCAACTCCCCTGCACTCTGTGCCCTCAGAAGTCTCCTTTGCATGTGGCCACACCAAATCAAGTGGTAGAATGAGCAGGAGAGCAGTTACGTGCAGAGGCACTACACATGCATGTGGCAGACTGGTGTCATGGACAGAGACTGGACAGGAGTCAAGACAATGGTTCAAGCCTCCATTCCATCACATACTCACCCTAAGGCCTTGGACAAGCCTTATGACCTCTCAGTGTAGGCTGTAGTTACCATAAGAGGAATAACAAACATTAACTAGGTGATCCCAAAGGTTCCTTCCAGGTCCAGAAATCCTCTCCACATATACACAAGCTTGTGTTTAAGAACTTAGGAGTACGCAAGGGTACAGAGAGACAGCCAGGCTGCACATACCTCAAGAGCAGTAAGGCAGGGGTGTAGCTCAGTGATAGAGCACTTGCATAACATGCAGAAGGCCCTGGGTTCAGTGCTCAGCACCACAGAATAGGAGGGGAGGGATGAGCCAGAGGGCAGGGGGAGAAGAAAAATTACTCTTCTCCTCAGAGAAGCCTCCCTGACCACAGTATTAAAGTTGGTCCTCTACTGATCCTTCCCAGTACTTTGCATAGTTACTAATCATAAGCTCATTTCTGATTTTAACTTTTATTTTTATTAGTATATGTTTACACTAATTTCTGTTTCCTTGATGAGTGAGCCCCACCATAAGGTTGGAAACCATGAAGGAAGTCAGCAATATTCTTTTGTAAACAGTGCTTATATCCCTAGGAATGCATAATGTCTAGCACACAGCAGTGCCAAGTAAATATCTGTCAGGTAGAAGGCTGCAAAAATGCTCTCTCTAAGCCCTTGGTTAATCTTGAAACACACATACCAGATATAAGTATTTGCACGTCTCACTGAGAAAGAAGCTCTCCATCCGATCTTCTTTGGACTTGTCTATGACATGATGCAACGTGGCATACCCACATCTACAAAACAATTATCCAGTTAGTCCTGCTCTGCTCCCTCCCCCTGCTGATAAATGTCAGATAAATAAGTATTCTGTTAAGAGGGTATCCAACACCATGTAAAAAATAAACTATGTGATGTTCAAAGGCCTGGGTTATTTGTAAACTCATTTTAAAAGCGGTTTGGCTCCTCAGTTATCAGGGTGGAAAGGAAAACAGTGGAGGGTGTTCACTAAAAGCATGACATGACATCAAGAAAAATAATTGGCAACAAATTTAGAACAACTGATTTCTTTTTAGTCCCAGTACTTGTAGAACTGACTTACTGAATGTCCTAAAATAGCAGCTTCTAAAAAAATATTTATGATATATTGGTGGGTAAAAAACAAAAGCAGGCCACAAAATTGAAGTATAGAGTATATATGTGCATAAATGTACATTTATATATTTTAATATATAAATATATTAAAAAGATTATAAATATATATTTAAACACTGACTATGGTTATCTCTCTTAGGTAGCAATCACAAAGAGAATGCTCTATATGTTAATAGTTTTCTGTAAATATTTTGCCCTAAGCATTATTTGCATGACTAAGGAAACTAATTTACCTAAAAGAAACAGTTTGCTGAAACATTACATAAAAAAAGAGAAAGTTAACAAGTGATTCCTACTATAATGGAGAGGTTTTACTATACCAAAATTAACCATTTCATTACAAAAGTAACATTAATGATCTATCTTTCCTACAAATTAAAATGCAAGGTAGAAAAATATTTTTCCAGAAAACCAAAAAAAAAAAAAAAAAAAAAAAATCACAGGTAGACAACAGTAAAGAGGAACTTAGAAACTGACTTGACTTTTGCGTGCTTCTCCAGACTCTGCAGAATATCCATTCCTACGTGGAGGTAGAAGGGATTCTTGGTTGCCTAGAGAGAACACAGGAGAACATGACCCAGCAAGGGCCTGGAAGATGGGACATCAACAATCATGGGGTGAGTGCAGGATGCCCCAGGGAGATGAGTCACTAGGCAAAAGAAAAAACAGGGCGCTATTCACTTCATCTTGAAGGGTCATGAAGGACAAGGTACCCTGCCAGCTCACATCAAAGCATTACTGCAATTTATTTAACTTAAACCACAGTTGGGAAATCTGCTCCCAGGTAGAATAACGATGTACTTTGGCTCTGATCCCCACCATGGTCAGAAATAAAACAATGCCAGCTTGACAGCACCATTATCTGAGAGAAAAATCCAGTTTCTGTTGTTTTTGTTTTGTGGTACTGGGGATTAAACCCAGGGTTCTCCCGAGAAGCTCTATCTCCAGTCCTTTTTAAATTGTTATTCATTTGTATGTGTGTGTGTATGTGTGTTACTGGGAATCAAACCTAGGGGTACTCTACCACTGATTTACATTCCCCAGCCCACTATGTTGTCCAGACAAGACTCCAACTTTCAATCTCCCTGCCTCAGTCTCCCTCCATGCTAGGGTTATAGGCATATGCCACCACACTCGGCTGACAAAACCAGTTTCTACCTCACCTTGGTACTCTCTAGAAACTAAAGACATAGGCACAGGGCCCCCCATCCCCATTCCAATTATAGCACTGGGAGAAAAGCCGAAAGGAATAAGACTTGAAGCTATCTACAGAAAGCCTTTCCTCTCTAGTAAATCCTTGGGTTGCTGACTCTTCTGTCACATACTCTTAGTAGTCTTGTTTGGGGAAAAAAATTCTCTGGGAAGATAAGCTTTCTACCCTGTAAACATTTTAGAAGAAGGGGATCATCTTTACTTCATGCTTAGCACCAACCTGAAGCAGAAAAAGCAAATAACCACCAGGCTGGCTGTCTCTGGGTTATAAGAGCCTGGGGGTAGCTTCAGAGGCAAAGCCATAAAGCCTAAGAAATTAGCCTGCAAGAGGAAGAAGCTGAAAACATGGAAGAGACAGAGGCAGAAACAAAGAGGTACAAGCCCAAGGGCAGCAGGATTAAGCTTCAGAAGAAAACTGAGACAGCAGCAGGTATGCCACCCTCAGACTGGGCACAGCCTTACTAGACCCTGGGCTCAGAGAGATCACACACAAGATCACCTTGGCCAGGCATGGTGGAACATCCCTGTAAACCCCATACTCAGGAGGCTGAGGCAGAGGATTGTTGTGAGTTCAAGGCCAGCCTGTATCAAAAAACAAAAACAGAAACAAAAAAAATCCCCCACAAAAGTATCATCTCTTCCTTTCTTACAGGTTATCTAAAACTCGTGAGGTCTCGCTTTAGGCACGAGGACCATTACCCGTTGTCTTAGTTACTTTTCTTGTTGCTGAGACAGAATACCTGGCACCCAAAATTAAAGGGGGAAAGATTTATTTAGCTCACAGTTTATAGCCGTTTCAATCCCTAATTGGCTGGCTCCAAGGCAGGCTGGCTTGGCAGAGGGGCATCACAGAGGAGAACCAGTTCATGGCAAGCAGAAGACAGCAAGAGCAAGCAAGCAAGGGACAAGGCAAGCCTCTTCCTGTCCCTTATACTGTATCCAGGCTACCAGGATTATTAGGTGCCAAACCAATCAGTACACTGAGTTAGTAATCACCCGCCCTTAATCCTAGTACCCTTAATCCTAACACTGCACCATGAATCAATCACACACTCTAGATTCAGCCACCTCTGAAAAAAGCCCCCCCCCCATGACTGCATGAGGCTTTGGGGGACATCTAGATGCAAGCCAAAACACCAGTTTCATAAAATTCTCCCTTTTTTCATCTAAAAGCAAACAGCAAGAATTCTGTGTAAAAAAATTCATCACTGAATTACTGAGTGATGAAAATTCAACACTGAATTACTGAATTATTTATTACTAAATAAATGTAAGCACAATACTAATCCTACTACAAGGCCTTGTAAGAGTCAGGTTTCAGGTGCCAAATCTTGCCCAAAGCAGGCGTCTGCCACAGGCCTACTGAACTGCATTAAAAGATAGCTTCTTATTAAATGAACAGCTTATGTTGCTATATTTGTGAATGGGTAAGCACTCTGTGTTTATTTATGGTATGCACAGAAATACATGCATTTGGCTTCAGCTGTCTGCAAGAAAACATTTCACAGTTAAAGTGACATTCTCTCTGTAGGTGCAAAAGTAACTGCATGAAAGATAAACAACATTAAACAAAAATAAGACATTTATGTGAATCCTAGACAACTTCCTCTATAAATAAGAAACCGAATTTTCTTTTTGTCTGAATAATTATTACCTAGATCAGGATTCCCCAGCACACTGGCACAGAATTGCATTTCCCTAAAAAAGGGTTCTCTGGTCAAACAGATTTGGAATACACTGAAGGTAAAATCTTTCTCTTGAATATTTAAAGATGTAAGACTAAGTCCTACAGCAAAGACATAATTCTTCGCAAAATGTGAGGTTAAAAACATTTGGCTACAGAGACTGTCTCTGTCCTGTGAAACCATGAATGACACTGAACACTAACAAGACTACAGATATGTGATAACTCTATTAAGTTGCTATGAAAACAACAAACTATTGTTTAAAGAGCTCCAGTACCTGGTAGAGGAGATACGTAGATTCCACTAATTCTGGCCTCAGTGGGTAGAAGAGAACATCAGGGGCCTGTAGCTGCCAGTTATACCTCTCAGGAAGGGCCTCATATCGTTTCCATATGGCGTAGTAAAAGGCATGGAGGCAGATAGCATCTTCCACATCTCCTATCAGAACCTATGGAAAAGACACAGGTCAACCAGGCTGAGACACTTTTCCCAGAATGGCAAAAAGTGACACAAATGTCAAGCTTTCCTTTACCCTCTGGTTCTTATGCAACATAGCTGAAGACAAAACCAAGTCAAAAGTGACAACCCACACAAACAGAAGCCTTTTATATCTGGCCATCAATGACATACTGACGTGAACTGCATAGAAGAGGTTAAATGTACCAAACAAGCACATGACAAAGATGGATTATGCAACAATCACCTGCAGTTAAATGACTTTTCACTAATACAGTATGGATCTGCTCAATAATGTAGGAACTGATTTCACAAACAGAATAATCTCAATATGTTGTGCTAATTAACCTCCCAAATCCAAAGGAGCTACACAATGCTCATGTATCACAGAAAGAGAAGGGAAATGAAGTTCCCATTGTAATGACTCTTCTTTGCAAATATGATTGCAAAATACCTGCAGTCCGGGGAAGAATGCCTGCAGAGAGTCGATCCAAGTATTCATGAGCTGCCCACTGAACATGTTCACATTGACATAGAGCGGGGGGTCTCCTTCTCCTTCATTACAGGCTTCCCGCCTGTAAACGCACACAGCACATGCACAAGTGAAAGGAAAGCTCATTGACAGAGCTCTACCCCATCACTCCAGGAGCCCCTGGCTGTTTCATTTAAATGGAATCAACATGAACTTTTATCCACTTTCCTTAAACCTTTGGAGAAAAGACTCCCGCTACCTGTCTGAACTAGACACTAACAGAAGATAACATCTACCACAGAAGAAAAGTTCTAAACTGAAGCCTTTGTGATACTTCAGTACTTTGGGAGAAGCCAGCTGCCATGAGCTACCTATGAAGAGGCCCCTGTGGCAAAGATCTGAGACCTCCAACCAACAGCCAGTAAGAAACTGAAGACTGCCAGCTATGACATGAGTGAGCCTAGAAGGGGATCCTCCAGCCCCACTCAAGCTTTGCCATGGCTACAGCCTCGATAAACAGCTTGACAGCAACCTCATGTGTGATCTTAGGCCAGAACCTAGGACCTACGTCTCTTATATTTCTGTCTTTTAGAAACTGTTATGAGGCCATGTTTTTTATTTAAGCCACTCAGTTTTGGAAAACTATGCTTTGTGATAAATTCCTAATACAGATCTTCAACCTCAAATGACTGACAGTGATGTTGAGGGTAGAAGAGACAAACAGACCTTGGGAGTCTATGTTAAGAAAAATAGGAACATTAGCAGGGCATGGAAGCACACGCCTATAATCTCAGTACTCAGGAGGCTGAGGCAGGAGGATCGCTTTGAGCTCAAGGCCAGCCTGTACTACATAGCAAGACCCTGTCTCAAAAAACAAAAGAACATTCGAGAATGCAAACTATTTGCTTTATAAGGCCATAGAAGTGATGTTAAAGAGACATACCCTCTTCTTAAGTAGTTCTGAATGCTCTGATATGCAGCATTAAACATTTCTAGGTCTTCTTTTTCTCCAAAGAGAATGTAAGATTTTAAAAGGTATTCATAGAAGGAGTCCAGCCCAGCACCCAAGCCACTCTGTTTTCCAATCCAGTGGCCTGTCTGGATATTCACAACATTGCCTACAGGAACAAACAAAGGTACTTCAGATCCCAATCATCCTGGGAGGAAGGGGACAGACATCCTACTTCAACCCCCTTCTCAGCATCTTTATCCTTAATAAGTAAGAAAAGGAGTGAAAGATTGACCCTAAGATTTTTCAGTCCTATCAATAACTTGGACAGCCTAGAGATCTTTTTGAATATATAGTGTTTAGCCACCAACACAAAATGGAGATAAATATTTAAAGCAAAAAAAAAAAAAAATATATCTATATATATATATATATATAGATATATATATATATATATATATATAGGTTTGTCATTTTGCTTTTCCACGTTGACAATATATTTCAAAACCCAAAGGAGTACTCACAGCCTTTAACCCAGTACTGTCACTCCTGGTAATCTGTTCTGAAAAAAATTTTTTTAAAAAGAAAAACTCTTATGTTGTTCATCAGAAAATTATCTGTAAAATAGAAAAGAAAAAAAAAAGAGAGAGAAACAATCTAAGTGTCTAACACCAGAAAGAGTTAATAGATGATTATGCAGCTTTTAAAAAGAGTTACTATGAAAATAACAACTTGGGAACCCTGGACTGATCTGCCAAATTAAGGCAGAATAAAAATTTTATAAATGAAAATATATAAAAGTTGCACATACAAGGCTAAAAGGGTGTATGGAGCTGGGATGGTAACATATACCTAAAATCCCAGCTACTGTTGGGGTAGGTAGGGAGGAGCTAAAGGAGAAGGGTCACAAGTTCAAGGCCAGCCTGCATAACTCAGCAAGACCCTGTGTCTCACAAGAAAATTTTAAGAATTGGGGATATAGCTCAGTGGTAGAACACTTGCCTGGCATGCACAAGGCCCTGGCTTTAATCCTCAATAGTACGCACACATGAAAGTGCCTATGGAAAGCTAAAAACTGACAATTTATGGTGGTGATACTGGTCAACTACTTGGTGATGAATTAAGAATATGAGTGATTTTCTTTCTACTGTTGCTGTTAAATTGACAAATCTATATATAAATTTTAGAACTAAAAAATAAAAAATCACTTCTAAAGTGTAAAACTTTTATAATTCCCTATGGTTCTAGAAAAACCAATCAAATCAAATTACTTCTTACAGCCAAAAAGAAAATATGTCCCAATATAAGACAACTATATGAGGTGAAAGCCTATTTTAAAACACTGTGAGTTAGCAAAACACAAGATAATTACTGAAGATGAATGAGATGTGTACATAGGGGTTATTATTCATACCTTCTTTCTACAATAAATGTTTGAAATATTCCAAAATAGTTTTTCAATATCTTGATCAAAAACATTCTCAAAAGGGAAAAAAAAGAAACTAATATAAGTTTAATCTGGAACTTTCAATCTACTACTACACGTGTAGCTTTTTTTAAAAGGAGAAACCACTCCACTGATAACTTTAAATTCCTATATTTAGAACTTTATACTTATGCAATAAATCCTGCCCCAGAGGCAGTTCTTTCTATAGCATTTCCACTAACTATAATTTTCAAGTAGAATATATACCAAGGGCTCCAAATCAGAAGGGAGCTCTCTAACAGCAAAAGTATTATTCTTTTCTATCAAACCCTATAGCCTCACTCTAAGCAAAAGGTCACAAAAAGAAATTGACTGTGGCAGACACTGAGGACCATTCTTTCTGAGTTGACAATTTTCAGATTCAGTGGTACAAGGAAGAAACAGGAAGGACACCTGCAGAGATGAAAAGAAAGGGGACCAAATGTTACACAGCCCCAATGGCAGGAGAAAGTGCACCACACCTAATAATCCTGTGTCATTGCTCCGAAGGTTCCAAAGGGCTTTCACTGCTCGCCTGGCCACCCATTCAAAGGTGGGATCCCCCAGCAATCGGCTCAGAATCCCAAATTCCACCAAGAGAGAACCAGCTCCTGCGGTGCAGGTCTCATTATTGCTGTCAGGAGGAACACCTGTCTTTAGATTCACCTGGGGACAGGAAGAGTCAGTCACAGGTTTCATGGCAAAACTCAAGAACTCACCAACCTGAAGGCCAAGTCACAGATACGACACTCAGCTAATGTACCACGCTTACTGTGGTGAGAGTTAGTCATGTTAGACCCAAGATGAATATGGGAGTTAAATTTAAAAAGCACAAATGAGAATAAGAACACCAGAGCCTTGTCTTATTAAGATCAAGTAAAGAAAAGAAGAGCAAGTGTTCAAGGAATGACCATAATACAATTTCATAATTAACTGAACCATCTCTCTGCTATTTCTGATTTTGTTTTGTTTTGTTTTTCACAATACTGAGGATTGAACACATGCTAAGCAAGTGCTCTATCACTGTGGTACATGTACTCCCGGTCCTTTTATTTTGAGACTAAGTTGCCTAGGCTGGCCTCAAACTTGTGATGCTCCTGTTTTAGCCTCCCGAATAGCTGAGATCACAGCCATGCGCCATCATGCCAGTTCATTAAATCATCTTTTTCCAACAGGACTTTTTTCATGGCTATACATGCTCAGGTTTGGGGGTTTCAGAAAAAAGCGAGCTATGAATCAGTTCTAAATTCTAAGTAAGCCACTATGAACTCACTCCTGCTCAGCAAACATAAACAAACCTCAGACTGGGAGAGAAGGGAGGCTCAGCTAGAATATGACAGCCAGTTGCATCATGATAGCCCTGTGGTCTGGTAACTCACTCCCTGGTTACCTCAAAGGCTTCGTTCCCAGAGGAGTTCTGGCTTGATAAATCAGATATCACAAAGAACTTCCATTTAAATTACCAACTAGCTTGCTGGTCTGTGCAGGCTTTGATTTTTTTTTGTTTTTTTGAGACAGGGTCTTGCTATGCAGTTCAGGCTGACCTTGAACTCAATATGCAGCCAAGGCTAGTCTTGAACTCACAGAGATCCTCCTGCCTCAGCCTCCTGAGTGCTGGGATTACAGGTGTGTGCTACCATGCCAGGCTGTGCAGGCTTTATTTGAAACAGTCATGTGAAGCATTCAAAAGAACATTCACTGAGCTCCTCTCTAATACGCATGTGAGGATCTTTTGGGAAATCTCCCCAAATAAGAAATGAAGACAAATTCTCCACACCATTTGGGAGCACATGATATAAATCACACGTGTAAAAGATTTATGAATACTGAACATAGGAAAAATAAGTCTTTTTTTTTTTTTTTAATGTGGGTACCGGAGTCAACCTCAGGACCTCGCGCTTATGCCACTGAGAGATATCACCAGCCCCTTTTTTCCTTTATGTGGGTTCCAGGACTCGAACTCAGGACCTTGCACTTGCCAGGCAGGCGCTTATGCCGCTGAGCTATCTCACTGGCCCAGGAAAAATAAGTTTTAAGGGGAATAAGTTTTTGAGAGAAGTTTTTTTGGAATATTTCAGCTATGTCACTGCATGCCCAGCACATAGAAGGTGCTCAGTAAATGCAGAATGAATTAGAAAATATTTACATTATGTTTAGGGTGAAATTATCTCAAGAATACCACTTTTTTCCTCTACATCAGATCATTCCTTGTACCAAATAGTTTTAATTCCAGAAGATGGTGAATTATCAAGCACAGAGGGAAAAGCCAGTCTACCTACCCGAGGATAGGGGATGCCTGTCTTCGTGTTCTCAAAAGCAGGGAGGAGCCGCACAGCCAGGTCATGAGCCATGTGCAACAATTCATTATCATAGTCCTTAACTGTCATGTCACCAAAGGGCTGCTTAGAGTCAGTTATTATTCTGTGGGCAGAAAGGAGGCTTCCCAGAACCCTAATGGCAGTAAGAACAACAACAACAACAAAAATAAAATCATGTTGCTCATAAGGGCACACAATCCAGTTCAGAATGACAGAAGCAGCATCTACTTCTTATGGACTCCGAGCTGCCTGAAGTAAGGACCTGACTTAATGGCCTCTTAAAAGTTCTTTCTAGCTCTAATGAGTGACTAATTTTTAGTTCACTGCATTACTCAAAGAGAGAAGGGGAATTATTCGTCTCAGGCTACTGAGAAAAATACCATTTAAAAGATTTACAAAGTTAGTTATCTTTATCTTAGGGGTTAAGAAAAAAGGACTGTACTAATTGAGAGTGTGCTACTTGTTCTCAAAATATATATTACCTACTGTATTATTAAATTACACTTGATTTAGCTCACTTGGAGAAGAAGACTCAGCCATATAAAAAAGAGAAAAAAATTAGACAACAAATATTAAGTAGCTTCTGTAGTTCTGGCTGCCACACAACTGATGAACTTCAATACCGGTAAGAGGATGAGGAGGAAAAAGGGAAAATGAAGAGAAAATGACATACTCAGGTAAAAGGCTAATGGCTTAGATCTCTGTCACTGCAGACCCAGTGATCTCCCTCTTTCCAATTATCTGGAGTAGACTGCGACATTTTTCAGAACAAATGATTTCAAAACTTTAATTTTAAATAAAATTAAACTAGAATGTCATGCAGAATACAATTTTCAAAAAACTTTAAATAGGAAAATAGTCAATATATCAAAGTAAAGAAAGCAGGGTATAAAGCATGATTCCATTACATTTAACAAAAGGAGGGAGATTAGTGATCAACACCAAAGAAAGAAATACACCAAAATGGCATATAGTGGGCAGAGAGAAAAGAAAATCATTTCCTTCAGAAATATGTGTAAGTTTTCCTAGGACACAATGAGGTAGGAAATGAGACCAGCCATAAAGGGAAATCAAGAAACTGCTTAGAGGGACATCCATTAAAACATGAGTGTTTCTTTTTTTCAGTCCAAAATGTGATTATCACGTGTTCAACTGTTATAGTTTTGATAAATACTAAAATAAACATGAAAAATATAAGCTGCACCCATAATATCTATAAGGATGTCTACCTGGATTTTGGGTCTGGAAAACCCGAAGGAATTTCTCTCCACACAAACACACACACACACACACACACACACACACACTAAGCTTTCAACCCATTTTATGTACTATTTTACCTTATTGTGGCCTCAAAGACTTGAACAGTAGAATCTTTGTCAAATGAAACTGTGTTGATCACTAACTTGACTGCTTTCTGGAACTCAGATGAATTTCCCATTATCTTTAAAAACAAGAACAGAAACCATTATAGCAGCTTGAGATGAAACAGGCTACATAACTGCAGCAGTTTGGCCACATCATCTAAATGTCTGTATTGTATGTGGTTTTGCCACTGTGGGAATAGAAGCACAAAAGGTTGAAAAGCAGTTATTTTTCACAATATATAGTAAGTTGTCAACTTATAAACATTTGAGTAGCGAACTTTCACAGATAGGAAGGGATCTTGAATTACGTAGATGCAAACAAATCATGGCAGTAGCTGACATGTCTGCCAGACACTGTCACTGTTGTGCTGCTGTGTGCTTACTGTACAGTACTACAGTGTTCAATCAGAGCCCGGGATGTCCGGAAGCAAGAGGAAAAGCAGTGGTGATGTGGAGGTTTGGTCTTTTTATGCTTTATATTGTATATTTGTGTCAAAAGTGTATAAAACTCACTTTGTCAGACTTACAAACAAACCCAACTTAAGAATGTTCTCCCAAAACAGAACTTGTTAGTAAGTCGGGCACTTACTATATTCCAGACAATGGCAAGCCTACTTCCTGCAACTCGAGAATCCCATCTCCAAATGGCAAAACCATGAAAATACCTCCTCCTAGAATCAAGGGTGCTCCTACTCTTTCCACTCCTCTTTCCCTCAAGCTTCAGTCTGATGTTACTTATGTGCAAAGGCACTGTAGTTCCTAAAACTTCTAGGATGAGTAAAAATAAATCAGAAAATCAAAGAAACAAAAATATGACTTTCCCCTTGCTCTTCAAATAAATCCAGTCTTTGGGTGCTTGGCTCCTAGGGGACCAATCTAGAAATCTTACTAAACTTGGTGCTTGCCATCCAGATATCCAAAACCCTTTTGGAGCACAGCATAAAACCAGTGACATTAAAACTATACAAATAACCAGCCCTATGTCCTTTAAAAAGTGTTCTGGAATTATGATTCCTCTTTGGGGTGTAGACAGGATACAAACTGCAATTTGGGCATAAAATTTTACTGATTAACCTAAATGGAAACAATTTAATTCTATTCAAAAATTTATGGCAATATTAAGACTATACTGATATCATAATGATACACACCCACAAAAAACAAAAATAGAGAAAAAATAATTTTCTCAGACACTCAACTATGTTTTCTTTTTTATTTTACTGGTCTATGACATCTTTTTTTTTCTGCTGATTGTTATTTGCTGTAACATACACAGACAAGTATAGATGTTTCTTTTCTGATTTTCAGTTCTTTCTTTTTAAAAGATTATGCAATAATGCTGCAAGTTACATGAAACGGTCAGGGGACTGCTTTCCCCAAGGGTTTTCATAGCATGTCTGCTAAAGCCTATTTAAAATGCTAGCAAGAGAAAAGGAAAACCTCAACATAACACCTGAAAAGTAACTGTGAAGTGCTAAGGCAGTAAAGGCCAGATATTCTACAGTGAAAACCACAAAAATGGGTCTGTTTCCATACAGATGTGCACCAGCAACAATATCTAGTGCTACTGCAGTACTGATGTCTCAAATCAAGTGGGGGATGGTGAAGACAGCCAACAACGCTTAATTACATACTATAATTTAGTACTTTAGTCAGATAGCTAAGAGCCCCAAGAAACAGGGTATGAAATGATTGAGAAAAGCTGGATTAGACAGAAGCATTATATAGGTTTCTCTACTGCATGACTTCTCAGAGCCTTTAAAATGCTGATGTTTAACATGGCTCTCCAATAGTTGGACACAGAATTTGTCCAGTTCCTTTTGGAACAGAACTCTTCTTTCCTTGTAATTTGTGTTGGGAGATGCTGAACTAGGAGAAATTCATTTTTTGAACAAAAGCTTGCAATCCTACTATGTACCATTTACCATCAAGTATGGGGAAGAGTACAGTACAGCAAATAACAAAGATAAGGTCTCTGTAGAATCAAGCATGGAGACAGAAAATATACAAATGGTGATCAAAAGAGTCAGAGAGGAAAAAAAAAAACAAGTTTTCTCAATCTACATATGACTCTTAGGACACTTGAAGCAACACTAGTGGGCTGAGTCAGCCTCTAATATTTTTAACAAATTAGCTCTAGTTAGACTGCACTTACTTGTTGGGGCACATTTTGATGAGTAACTGAGGATGACTAAAATGCAGGAGCAATCACTTCAGAAGGAAGTACCGAGGAACTAAACTGCTTTCCAACTACAGCCTAGCAGAAAATCCAACAGCCCGGATTTCCATTACACAATGGGCCTTTCCTCCTTCTGCAACTTATAACATGAAGATGTAAGCCAGGCATGGTGACACTCGCCTATAACCCCAGCACCCTGGGAAAAGCAGCAAGGAGCAGCAGTGTTCACAGAGGGCCTCCACACTCAGGCCGGCACAGGGAGCCAGCGAGCAGCTGGGTGGACTTCAGGATGTCCAGCGACCCTGAGGCTTTCTACTCCTGAAATACTAACTGCAGTAACCGTAAATATTAAGGCAACTCTCTACAGATTCCTCTAGCAAATAAGGCAGTGGGAAATTGGGGTGGAAACTGATTCCCTAAAAACAAGCATACATTTTTTTCACTATTGTTTAGAGAGAATCGTATTTCCTCTTTTATAACCTTCAACCTTTTTCCCATTGTTGTCACAAAGTTCCCTAAAATAAATAATAGCTATCAAAGCTTTTAAGTATCAAGTTTGCCAGATGCAGTAGTCCACACCTGTAATCCCAGCACTAGGGAGGCAGAGGCAGGAGGATCGAGAGTTTGAGGCCAGCCTGGGCTACACAGCAAGTACAAGACTACCCTGGACTACATATACATAGCCAGACCCTGTCTCAAAAAAAACAAGATTAAAAAAGTATCAGGTTCTCGGAAATTACCATTCCTAGGGGGAAACAGGGATATCAACTCCAAAACATCTTAATTTTTTAAAAAGAGCAACACTTACTGCCAGTGTATCCAATGCATCAACAAGAGTCAATGAATAGTTCCCTAGTACGTCATTGATGTTCAGATTTGAACTGAAAAAGAAATAAAATTAAAATTAAAGACAGGCACTTTATCTTAAAGAGAAAAAAAGAAAAACAAAAAACAAAAAACACCCATTAAAAACTAAAATTGCCAGCAATTCTTATTTATTGAGAAACTGTGAGTAGATGAGTATGGCAAAGGTCTTCTACTTCAGTTTCTAGAGCATCTATGAGTACAATGGCGTCACAGCACTGCAGACACACATTCGTACATTACAAGAGCAGAAAGAACTCAAGGGAAGTTAGGAGACTGCAAGTAAGGGTCATTTTGCCCTGTCTGAGGTAATTTTATCACTATAAATATTTCTTCGATCCTGCCCAGCTCCAGAATTCTAACTTCACAATTACTAGTAACTAGAGGAGAGATCTGGTCATAGGACCTACTTGTAACACTTTAACATAGAAATTACATACTCCAGCAGATTACACACAAAAAAGTAAAGACCTGCACCTATAGTACCGACTCATCTGTCCTTTGATTAGGGGAATAAAGAAGGTTCTTTATACCACTTTCTCACTAACATCTCATCCAAAGACTCCCCATTATTTTGATTAGTCTTGAGGGGTATCTTTCAACAGAAACCAAAGCAGGAATCAAGGCTCTGCTCTCTTTTTTCACTGGAGCTGCATCAACATTACTGTCACACACCTCCACCCTCATAATCAACACCAATTTTCCATTGTGAAACAATCTCAAGAAACCAACTACAAACAGGGAGATAGACGCTGTGAAGATAGGAAGGGGAATCTGACAAAGAGGGGAGATAGGAGGGAGGGATGAGAGAAGGGAAGTAAAAAGGATCAAGATGAGACATGTATATGCACCAATTCCCCACAATGAACATATTTATTATGTATCACAAACATACACTTGGGCCGGTGAGATAGCTCAGCGGCATAAGTGCCTGCCTGGCAAGCGCAAGGTCCTGAGTTCGACTCCTGGTACCCACATACAAAAAAGGGCCGGTGATATCGCTCAGCGGCACAGGTGCCTACTGGCGCGCAAGGTCCTGAGTTCGACCCCCAGTACCCACAAAAAAAAAAAAAAAAATACACTAAGAAAGAAAGAGAGAAAATAAACTACAGGGGCTGAGTATGTAGCTCACTGGTAGAGGGTGCAATAACATGCATGAGGTCCTGGGTTCCATCCCCACACCAACAGGGGATGCAAAGGGTAAAGCTCTCCGGTCATTCTATTTCTTTATAACACAAACTACGAAGACAACAAAAATTAATGTACCTAGGAAGGCAGGATAGGAGAGTAGTAGAAATAATAAACCATAGCTACTTTAGAAATTCAAACCAAGAATTTCACTTATTCCTTGGTCCCATTCCCATGAACCCAAATAATAATTGCAGAAACTTGGGAAAAAACGACAGCAAAGGAAGAAATAAGACAAATGTTTAAAATTTTTCAGTTGTTAGACACCAAAATGAAAAAATGCCCAGTTTCATTCCCAACAACAGATTTATCTGTATCTGACAACTTCCATCATATCCCTGGAGTACTTTATTTGCATCTTGGATCATCCTGATGCTTTCTTGTCCACTTCCCTATGAGAAACTTCTGACAGCTTCTCTCTTCTCCAGGGCTTGCTAGATTCTGAAAGGCCTCCTACTGGCCTCAGCTGGAGCGAAGCCAGCCTTACAGGAAGAAACAGCTTCAATATGGAATCTTACTTGAACTTTCCAGTTGCCCTGTTCCATGTTGTATTAAGTCACTTAATCTAGGACAAAGAATTTGTACCAAAATTTTAGATAGATTTTTAAAACAAGCTTTATAGAGGGGGCTGCTGGAGACCACAAATTATAAATTGAGTCTAGGGGACGTCCAAAGCTTGTCCTTGTTTTGCCCTTTGGGCCAGATTGGAATGGGCAAATCCCTGCTCTTTTCTGGTCACAGCTGGAAGCCCTAGGGCTAATGACTGCTGTGGCACTCACAGGGCAAGGTAAGACCTGCTGGAGACTATATGGCACCTGGGGAAACTACAGTGTTCTCACTGCCTCCATCTCGTCCTTGTCCTTGCAAGAATGCTTTGTTGTTCTTACTAGCCCACCACAGTTGCCATAACTGTTCCCAGATACATCCACTGCCCTTCGCCCATTGACCTTGACTCAGATGTAATGAACAAATACCAAGTTTCTGGGTGCCTAGTGGCCTTTAGCCCCGAGAATAACTGTTCAACCCAGATCCCTGCCTGCACCTCTATTCTGTCTCTTACTCTTTCTTCCCGCCATGTGCCATAACACTTAGCAGGAGATTGGGCACTCACTGCGGGGATCCCTGATAACCGGCATAGTGGAAAGGGTCTCCCATGGGGGCCATCTAGGAACTACAGCCCTCTTATCCAGCACAGGATATAAAGTCTGCAAACAGCATGGCTAGAAAACTGTACCTACTTCTTCTATTGTTGACTCTTTTCTTGCAGTACTGCAGATTGAACTTTCACACTAAACTAACCCCCACCCCTCTTTTTTTTGAGACAGGGTCTCACTAAGTTCCTAAACTGCCCACGCTAGGCTCCAGCGTACCATCATCCTACCTCAGTCTGTCAAAGTGCTGCGATTACACCATCTGTTTACTCTTTCTAAACAAATTCATGTCATAGCAAAAGGTCCTTTCAAGGCAAGAGCTATGGATTCAAATATGTCCCTCAAGGGCAATGCCAGCCAGAAAGGATACAAGAAAAGGGTTGGAGGATGAGGTCAAAGTAGGCAAGGAAATCCTCAACTGAAGAACATTCTGCTGGGCTTAAATATTTAATGACATTGTTTTGCTGCCCAGAAACATAGTGGGATACAATTACCCACCTCGACAGAAAATGGTTCCCACATCACCTAAGTGGCATCCACACTAGACAAAGAGCAAACAAACTACATCTCCGGGGTTATACTCTGTGGCATGTGTTACCCTCCTCACCTGCACAACCCTATGGAAGATATTACTAATTTTGAGCATTACACTCCTTCCCATGTTTTATTGTGTTTTTTTCTTTTACTCTGCAACTAAAATGAATCCAATTTTAAAATGCTTCTAAATGCATGGTTCAGTCATGGAGTGCTTGCGCAGCATGTATGAAGTCTGGGTTCCAATCCCAGCACTGCAACAAAATAAAACAATATAACTTCTCAATATAATGCCCAAGGGCCGGTGAGATAGCTCAGCGGCATAAGCGCCTGCCCGGCAAGCGCAAGGTCCTGAGGTTAACTCCTAGTACCCATTTTAAAAAAAAAAAAAAAAAAATATATATATATAGATATATATATATATATATATATATACACACACACACACACACACACACACACAATGCCCAAGCAGTAACTAACAATTCATTAGAGTTGTGACAGCAAAAATAAAAGCATTTCCAATAACCATCATGGAGAAGCCTGAATTGGTGGCACATGCCCGTATTTGGGAGAATTTGGGAGGCGGGGTCAGGAGGATCACTGCGAGTTGAGGTCAGCCTGAGCTAAAATAATGAGTTCAAGGCCAGCCTAAACTATGTATGAAAACTGTTTAAAAAAAAAACCCACACACAAAACCCATCATGGTTCCTTCTTTCTACTCCAGTCAAATAAAAACACTTTTAAAGCTCTTAATTCCTTTCTAACAAATAATTGCTATAGTCTTTAAGCAAAGAAAGAAAAAAATGAAAAAGAGGTAACAAAAAAAAAAAGTGACACTATAAAATCCTCCTGGTTTCACAGTATGAAATTCTCACGATTCCTGATTCCATTTGTCAGATTATGCAGGTAAAACTGTGGATTTCTTCTTTAGATATTCTTATTGAAATTCGATCTCCCCTGATAGCTCTTAAACATTTCAGTCCAAGAACTCAACCTTAAAACTTTGTCCTCTGAGAGAAAATGTTTCATTATGCTGCTAACAAAATCAAACAAAACAATGTGTTAAAAAAAAATCCTAGCTATAGTTAGTGGGTAATAGCAGTTCAGAAATTTACTGATACTATGTGGGTACAGAGAGAGGTAAAAAGAGAAACAATCCTTGCATGCAAGGGATTGATAATCTGGAGAGACAAGACAAATTGAGACAATATTCAATTCTCAGGTAATGCTGGAATGTAGAATAGTAGCTCAAAGGAGAAGAACCAAAAGGAGAACTGAGGAAGTCAAGAATCAGCTTTAAACAGTTCAGTAGGAAGAAAAAAAAAAAAAAAAAAAGACTTGAGCCAGACTCTAAAAGAGAACAGATTTTAAGACAAAGAATTCAGGAAGAGGCCTTCTGAAACTAGGGGCGCACAAATATTAGTCAGTTGGGAGGCCAATGCGGTATTTGGTTTGTTCATTTGATAGTCTTTTTTTTGTTTTAAAAGCAATATAGTTGAAGAAAAAGTGAGAAAAGTTGTATGTGTAAAAGCCTGAATTTATAGTTATTATTCAAAGGACTATAAAAACCTAATATCCAATTTGCTCAAAGAAATTTGTGAATTTGGTTTCTCCAACCCAAACTGGGGATGTGAGAACTGATTTTGCATAACAATCTGTAGCTACACAGAAAGATACACTATTTTTAAACTGTTGAGGTTTTATTTACTTTATGTTAACTCTTTATGGGACATCTCCCCCATCAAGACAGGCAAGATAAATCTCAAGTAAATGTAACTAAAAAGGAAAGATACCTATGTTGAGTATCCATATTTTGTTTCTATGCCTTTCACATAATATTCTACTGTGATTCTGGTGATTTCACTATTCTTTAAAAGAATCATTACAGCCAGGTGCGGTGGCACACACCTGTAATCCTAACATTCAGGAGGCTGAGGGAGGACTGCCCAGAGTTAAGAGGCCAGCCTGGGTTACATAGTGACTTCAAGGCCAGCCCGGACTAATATCCTACACCAGTAGAATATTATGTAAAAGGTATAGAAACAAAATATGGATACTCAATATACCTATCTTTCCTATCTTTTTAGTTACATTTACTTTTTATCTTGCCTGTCTTGATGGGGGGAGATGTCGCATGGAGAGTTAACATAAAGTAAATAAAACCTCAACAGTTTAAAAATAGCGTATCTTTCTGTGTAGCTACAGGTTGTTATGCAAAATCAGTTCTCACATCCCCAGTTTGGGTTGCAGAAACCAAATTCACAAATTTCTTTGAGCAAATTGGATATTAGGTTTTTATAGTCCTTTGAATAATAACTAAAAATTCAGGCCTTTATACATATAACCTTTTACACATATACCCTACCTCACAAAACAAAATAAAAAAGAATCACGGGAAGACAATTTGATAACAGTCATAAGAATACATTTGATCGTTAAAATCTGGGCCGGTAAGATGGCTCAGCGGCGTACGCGCCTGCCTGGCAAGCACAACAGCCTGAGTTCGACTCCCGGAACCCACATACGAAAAAAGGGCCGGTGATATCACTCAGCGGCACGGGTGCCTGCTGGCGCGCGAGGTCCTCAGGTCAACCCCCGGTACCCACAAAAATAAATAAAGAATAAAATAAAATCTGGAAGTCAGGTGTGGTGGCACAAGCACGTAAACCCAGCTACTTGGAAAGTGAAAGAGCCAGCTGTGACAACTTAGCAAGACTGCGTCTCAAAATAAAAATAAAGGGCACACACCTGTAATTCCAGCACTCTAGAAATGAGGCAAGAGGATCTCAAGCTGGAGCCCAGCCTGGGTAATTTACAGACTAAGTGAGACCCCCTTTCAAAGGGGATGTAGTTCAGTGGGAAGCCTTGAATTCAATTACCACAAAGGGTCGGGGGAGGAATGAAGCTCAGCACTCCCTGGAATCAATCTCCAGTACTGCAAAAGAAAATGAAGAAATCTGAACAATTTTTAATTCAGGTTTTTTATTTGGGGGATGTAAATGTACCCTAACGTTTCACAGCCAGAATGACAAAGCTTAGGTTCTAAATCTTCCTGCAAAATACCAAAGCATCAGGGGAGTTAAAGGAAGTAATGAAAAATTAACCTTTCCATTCAGGTCTACCCAAGGCCACATAACCCCAGAGCTCTTTCACTTCCTTGAAGATACAAAGTTTTACCAACCAAAAGGCCAAATGCCATCCCTCCACACTATATTTCTAACAGTCTTTCCAAAAATAATCTGTCTCAAAGCAACTTAACTTCCATTTACACAGAATGCCACTGAATAACCAAATCAAACACTCATCACAGCCTTATCTTGAAATAAAGACCTATTTTGCACACGATCAACACCACCTCACCTTGCTGAGGGGGGCTCCCAATCGCTCCAGAAGGTTCTTAAGTTTCATTCAGAAAAACATTAAAATGCCATCAACTCATCCTCCAGACCATTACAGTCATGATGGAAAGTGTTATCACAACTTCCCCATTAAACTGTTTGCCTTAGGTCTGCCTGATGAAAGGAAATCTGAGAAAAAATCTGTGAGAGAATCCAAGCACTTAAAGTGTTCTCCCCTTCTTGTAAAACTAG
This sequence comes from Erethizon dorsatum, assembly GCA_028451465.1. Taxonomy (NCBI): domain Eukaryota; kingdom Metazoa; phylum Chordata; class Mammalia; order Rodentia; family Erethizontidae; genus Erethizon; species Erethizon dorsatum. The sequence goes on along the minus strand of CM051825.1, from coordinate 58,385,164 downwards.
GAGCATTGCTGAGAAAACAGTATCACTGTGATGTAAAATATACACACATACTTTGACTGCAACTGTGTAAATAATGTGTAAGCATGAGACAGGAGATGGCAGGAAAGAAATTAAAAGTAACTATCTGGTGGAAATTTAGGTTCCCTCCCCCCCAAAAAATTAATTAAGTTTATTATCTCAAAAGTTGCGATTGAAAGAAAATACATTTATAAGCACAAAAGTTCCCTCTAGTTAACCAAGAAAACTCATGTCTACAATTTGGAAAAAAGAACAGTTTTCAAACAAAAATTTTAAGTTTATTTTTCTTAAATAAATTAAGCTGGAAAATACACGTATATGTAAAAAGGCCAATATAGTTAAGAAGAAAAATAACTATCAGTTTCCTACAACTTTGGAAAGATCCAGTCCTTTAAAATTAGTCTGGGACGTGCTCTTGCTTCACTAAAAATCATGCCCTTACACAGCAAATTAAGACATGAATTTGTCGATAACTCTTTAGTATGTGGTCTTCCTTTTTTGAACTTAAGGACTGAACTTCATTGCTTTCCACTAGGGGAACGAAAATGTAAGCCTCAAAGTCCAAAGGCACTCTGCTGTTCTGCGAAAACACTGAGCCATCCAGCCCCTCCGCGCCTACCCAAGGCCGAGGGAAACGCAGGAATTAGTCACCTATCCGGCCGAACAAGCACGCTCCTCCCCTCCAGGGAGGAAGGACCTAAACCGGGTGTGCTGCCCTCTTGGACTTTTAAGTCTGCAACGGTAAAGCCTGGAGCTCTGCCTTCACAAACAAGGCTAGACCGGTGAGGGCTGGTTGACCTTCCCTGACGGCCCTGCCACCAGAATCGTGTTCAGGGCACATATGGCACAGTGCGGTGATGTTGAACGCGTATTCAGCGCGTATGCTTAGAATATCTAGATCTTATACAGCCAACCTCCTTTCCTCCCATCTAAGTCTCTTCCCCTAAGAAACACCCCCCAGAGAAAAGAGATAAAACCTATCACCTCTGTGCCTCCAACTCACTGGATGGCTCAGAAGTCCTTTCTAGGAATCAACTCCTGAATTTTTATATTAAAAAGACCTGGGTGTGGCTCTCTGATTAGAATGGGGGAGGGCTCGTTCTGAAGCTGCATTCACAAGGGAAGCAAATACAGTACAAATTTCATTTAGTTAACGTGTCCATCTGGAGGAGAGGAGTCTAAAGCCCCCTTCAACCGTCTTTGGCACTGTCACCGTCCCTTCCGGCCTCTAGCCCTCAGTTTTTCCATCTGTGTAAGACAGTGACCCGAACGGCTCTCTTTTGAAGTTTAGAGTCCGGCAGAATCGAGAAAACGAACGGCCACCAGCTCACCCACGTACGTCAAGCCCAGGGAGACCTCAGAAGGCGGCCAGCCTAGGCATGGCACGAACCACAAGCGCCGCCCCAGACCCTAAAGGCGCTGGCATCCCCGGGGACAGAGGCGGCGCGCGGAGCACCCGGCGCGCAGGCTACTCACGGGTCCCCGCGGTCCGGCCCCCGGCCGCGGCAGTGGATGGGGTTGAGCTCGTCCTCGGGGAAGGCGTGCGCCATGTAGTTGTCGTAGCCGAAGAGGAACATACCCCGCGCCAGGTCGCGCATCTGGGCCCGCAGCTGCGGCGGGAAGGCGCCGCTGTAGCGCTTCTCGTACTCGTCCGGGCCGCATCCCCGGCCGCCCAGCGCGTAGCCCCAGTGCGCCGGGCCGCACACGCCCCGGCCGGGCGGCCGCGGAGCCCCCGGCCCGCCGGCCGCCGCCCTGACCACCGGCGGCTGCAGCCACGACGGCCCCGACAGCGCCCCGCGCGGCCCCGGCTGGCCCGCGGGCCCGGAGCCAGGGGACGGGAGGCCGTCGGGGACCCTCAGGCGCTGGAAGCCGAAGCTGAGCGGAAAGCGCTGGTAGAAGCCCATGCTGGGCCCCAGCCCAAAGACGAGCCACAGCACTGCGTGGAGGCCGAGCCGGAGGAGCACCAGCCCCAGGACGAGCGCTCGCCATTGCATGGTCGCGCGGCCGCTGCGGGCATTATTTTGAAGCGTGGGGTCCTGCCCGGACGAACACCGCACCCCGAGCCCGCCGGGCCGCCCCGCTCACTTCCCCTTTAAGGAACTCCCTCGTGACGCACCAGTAACTGGCCCATTGCCCCCCACCCCCAGGTTCCCGCGCGGCCTGGGACTTCCGCGCCCTAGGCCGCCAGGCAGTCCGCAGCGCCGGGAGGCCCCGCCCCGGCCCCGCCCCCTGGGCGGTCCGGACTCCGAACTGGCTGGCGTGGCGAGCTGCGGTGGCCGGCTCCGGGCGAGGGAACTTCAAGCCAATGAGGGCGCGGCACGGGAGCGCCCCGGACACTCCACCGAGACGTGGCCCTTGACCTGTAGGATCTTGGGTAGATCTTGTCTCTGAGATGGACAGGAAAAAAGCACTCTTGGTCTAGCTTAGGAATGACATGTAAGGAAAAGAGGAAGAAAAGGAACGTTTCTATATAAAAAGAGCTTCGTTTGCGTATCAAGGGCAGGGTTTTTGAGTGCATCTAGTGGAGGAGTGGGATAACCCTTTTTTAGCTCAAAGTCTGCACAAAACGGTAACCCAAATTCAGCTTTTTATTAGAACGTCCTAACTTGGAAGAATCGCCTACTGTGTAGTGCTTCTAAAACACATTCCCAAAGCGGGGCTTGGTGGCCAACCCTGTAATCCCAGCACTCTGGAAGCTAATAGTTCAAAGCCAGCCCGGATTACAATGCCAGACATTGTCTCAAAAAGCAAAAGTCAAAATGAATAAATAAAACTTCATATTCCCAGATCCCATCCTGGACCTATCTAATTCCAAATAGAGGCTTCTGGGGACAGTGTTCAACAAATGTTCTTTGGCGATTCTTGAGGCGCAACAACAGTATTTCTGGAAATACTGTTATATTTCCCTTGCCTTGGAAGTAGAATCTTTTCAAAAAAGGAGGCGGAACTACCACCAAATTATTTTTACCAGGCGTATTTAAACTTCATTTGCCACCCTTCCACCCTCACCATCTCTCCTGTGCAGGGCAGCAATGGCCTAACCTTTAAACTGTGAAACAGATTCGGTGTTAAACCACTACCCCTCTGTATCTACTTTCTATAATTAAGGAGGTTGCAAATTTCAGCTGTTAAAGGCTATGGCTTTCTTGTAAGGGTTCGACATGTAGGGATTTTGTGTGTGTGTGTGTGTGTGTGTGTGGGTACCGGGGGTCGACCTCAGGACCTTGCACGCCAGTATGCGCCCCTGCCCATGAACGATATCACTGGCCCTTTTTTTCTGTATGTGAGTTCCGGGAGTCTAACTCAGGCCCTCCTACTTGCCGGGCAGGCGCTTAAGCCGCTGAGCCATCTCACCCGCCGGACATGAAGGGATTTCAAATGCCTATAAACTTAAGCCCTTCCTAAATTTACATTATGTGTCTGTCAAAGCAGGGTTCCTGAAAAGCTTGGGAAGACCTGAGTGAATCCCTCAAATCAAAAATTGGCTGAGTGGCCAAGGGGGCGATTAAAAGGATGATAAATTGCCACATAATGCTGTCATCATATTTTCAGGGTCAGGGGACTTTTTGAAATACTAAGAAGCTGTGATAGGAATTCTAAAGAGACATTTGATTAGAACACATGGTAGCTGGCACACAGTAACTAATGTTCTCTTTGTTGGATGAGCTTATTTTCTTCCCCCAAATTGTGAGATGGGAAGACCCTGTCTCACAGGTAAAAATACAGTAAAAATACAAACAGAGCTTGAACCAGTCTTTTGACTACACAGATTCTGTTTTTCCAGTCTATGAAGGGTGCCTTAGGACCCTACTGGAAGCACAACTACAGCCCTTGATCCTGACTTTCAGATTCTGCCTGCCTAGAACTTGCAAACTGAGTGTGAAGTTGTACATTCTCCATATCCTTCCCAGGCCACTTTCTTGCAAATTTTAACTTAAATCTATCTTGCACCACAACTAACAGTAGACTACATTAATGACATGTCCTGCCTCACATTAGAGAAAAGCTCTAATAAAATAAATCTCTTTAATCAGCAGGAAAAAACTTTTTTTTTTTTTTTTTTTTTTGAGACAGGGTCTCACTGTGTTCTTCAGGCTGGCTTCGAACTTGCAGTGATCCTCCTGCCTCAGCCTCCCAAGTGCAGGGATTACAGAAGTGTGCCACCACGCCTGGCTACCATCCAGTTTCTGTAAGATGTTTTTCATGGCAAAACTGACAATAGCTGCTAATAGTCTAGGTTTTATGGTTTTGAAGATATTTTCACAGGTGTCCTCATTTAGTCTTCACAGAAAATATTGTAGAGTCTATTCCACAACAGAAGTAAATCAGGTTAGGGCCTCAATTCCCAGAGTTTGTTGGCTCTGGGCAGAAAAATGGCTATATTCCAGGTTTCTCACACTTTAGCCCAGCACAATTTACATTACAAATAGCTGGCTGGCTTACTTTTCTCGTTAGGGAGACAAAATACTCCACACCCAAAGTTAAAGGAGGAAAGGTTTATTTGGCTCACAGTTTGTAGAAGTTTCAGTACACAGTTGGCTGACTCCAAGGCATGGTGGCTTGGCAGAGGGGCACTGCAGAGGAGAAACAGTTCATGGCGAGCAGAAAACAGCAAAGTCACAAAAAAGCAGCAATTGATGGCAGAAGCCCTCTTTCTGTCCCTTAAATTCCATCCAGGTTACCCACTCTTAGGGCAGTAGCATTCATACTCTGGTTGGGGTGCCTTTAATTCCAGTAGCACACACCCGAAATTCAGCCACCTTTGAAAATCCCCAGCAATGACTGCATGAGGCTTTGTAGGGCCATTGAGACACAAGCTATAACACTAGCCCTCAAGCAAAGAAAGACCTCCTTCAGATTCCAAGCCACCACTGGGTAATGTTAACATTACTGCCCTAAAAGATGCAGCTTTGATTTAGGGCCAGGTTCAGAAAGTATTCCTTCTTGAGCTAAAATGAACTGAAAGGAAAAGTATTATTAGGAACTCATTAGGAAGTTTGATTTGTGATAGACTTTCCAGGCAATAACCGCAAAGGATCATCAGGAGACGACACCACAGCAAGATGTAACAGGGACTTACAGGCTGGGACTGCAGATGCCCAATGGGTAACTAAAAGCATGACAATGTTTTATATCTCTGCCTTCATGTTTTATATTGCCTTTATTTCCTTAAAATTTTGGGTCAGATCTCTGTTCAGCTCTGCTGGGAAAGGGGGCAGATAGGCAGGGAAATAATAGGATGAAAGCCTCAGTAAGCTTTCTGGCAAATCCTGACTAAAAAGTTACACCCTTGCTAGAGGGAGCAATTAATTAGAAGTGAGAGAGCTGACAGCTGCTCTCTGGGACTGATGTAGCCCCAGCTAAAGTTGGTTACCCCTCCCCAAGTGCAGTAAAGTATAAAGGAGACAAGAGGAGGAGGGGCTACATAACAAAACGCAGTATGTAAAATATATACTCACACTTGGAGATATATTCCCTTTACTTAACTGCTAACTCAACCCTGTATGTATGTACATATCTGTGTGTGTGTATACACACACACACACAACCACACATATATATATACTCTGTTTCCCTTAGTTGCTAATTTGACCCTGTATGTAAAGTCCTTTTAACAAACCCATAAATTTCAGCGACAGGACAAAGGAAGCCAAAGAGAGCTCACTTAAAAATGTGCACATAGACCATAGACTGTAGACGGATGGTGCAGGGAGTTAGGGGTTTTGGGAACTGGGATCCATCTACGACAGCCCAGGGAACCAATCAGATTATGATAAATTCCAGGTAAAGAGAAGGCTCCTTGACCCCTATAAAAGCAGCCAGGAACAAAGGACCCTCGGGTCCTTCATCTTTCCAGAGCCCCCTACCCTGATTTACCAGGTATTTCCTTTTTCCCCTTTCCCATAAAATGTCTTCCTTTCCTTAAATTTTGTATCTTTAATGCTTTACGGATAGGGAGTTTACAAATCCCAGTGAGGTGTCCACCCACAGTAGAGCAGCGATACTCATCCCCTCCACACACACACAACAGCTCTGTATGTAGGCATGTCTAAAAGAGAGTAATGTGAGTTTTAGTCTAATTTTACCTACCCTATTTCATTCCCCTTTAAGACTGAGGGCACCAACATAAAAGTAATTTTCACTATTCACAGGATCACCAAATTCTTGACCTTTTGGATACCTGAGTCTCTAGTCATTCTTGTAAACTAGCTATCACTTCAGAAAAGCAGAGCCTCAGATTACACCATTAGGTCACCCAGCTCGCTAGTGGGAGAACTTAGAACCTATCCTAAACTGGAGACATCATCGCAAAATGAGAACTGAATTGTCTCGTTGAACAATGATGGCTCTCAATCAGCCCTGAGATAATGACTAAGCAGACCTGCCAACTATGCAAACCCCCAACCTTTGCCTTTGTTTCCCTTTGCTTTATTTCCCCAAAGCTTCTGTCAGCCCCTTATGGAAGTTGAAACTCTATCTGCCCTTCTTGGTAAAGCCATGCCCATTAAAGCTCCCTTTCTGCCCTTCACCATGGCTTGTCTTCTTGATTGCTGTTTTGGTACAACAGCCCAAGCCCATTCTGTTGGGACCCCTGAAGCCAGGGCTTTTCCCCAAAAGCTCCAGTACCAAAAGCAGGTACTGTCATTGCAAAAAAAAAATGGCTTCACTGGAGAAGGCCAAAGAAATGACAGTAAGAACACAAACTCAGAAATCTGATTGCCAAGTGTTAAAAGCACAGGTCTCCTCTCTGACCTTGGTAAATTATTTTTCTGGACCCATTTCCCCATCTGTAAGATGGGGAAGTGGTAAGAACAGTAGTTACCACGGGTGTGGTAACTGTCACATACACAGTAAAACATACTTTCAACAGTGCTATACCGTAGCAGGCCCTGTTGTTAATTAATACTCTCCAACTCTGTGAACCTTTTAAGGCCAGCATCTAGTAGAAGTACCTAGCACAGCCAGGCATGGTGGCACATGCCTGTAAACCCAGGACTCAGAAGGCTGAGGCAGGATGATCAAAGCAAGTTTGAGGTAAGGATGGGCCATACTACATTGTGAGTTCAATTCATGCCCAGCCTGGACTACATAGTGAGACCTGATCTCAAAAAACAAAAGAAAAAAAAAATTATCCAGCACATATACACTTGAGATCTATTGGAAGAACTGAAAATGATCCTAGTTGAATCTCCTTGCTTTTGTAGCTGTAAGGAGATGACCTGGCTAACATGCTTAACAATGCCTTTAAAGATATCCTTCACTATGCACAGGCCAACATTCAATTTCTTAGAATCAATCTTGAGTCTAGGGGCTGGAGCTATAGCTCAGAGATATGGTCTATGTACAAGGTCCCGAGTTCCATCCCCAGCACTTTAAAACACAATTCTTAGGAGTCTGACTGCATAAAAATCAATGCACTAGGTTTCTGTAACTGCAAGTAAAAGGTTCTATGATGACCCCAAAGGATAGTCAGAGAGCTTCCTATGTTAAATGCCAGAGATAAAATAGTCTACCAAAAGGGGGGATTTTTCTACTATAAGCAGTTACAAAATAATTTATCCAAAGCAATGTGGAAAAAAATCAAATGATGTAATAAAGACTTTTAAAGATAATTGCTTCTTTTTGAAGCAGTACACTTGCTCCTGTAGTCCCAGCACTTGGGAGGCTGAGGCAAGAGGATTGCCACGAGTTCAAGGATAGCCTGGGATACGTAGTGAGTTGAAGGCCAGTCTGAACTACATATGGAGACTGTCTCAAAAAAAAAAAAAAAAAAAAAAAAAAGGGCCGGTGAGATGGCTCAGTGGCGTAAGCGCCTGCCTTGCAAGCGCAAGGGCCCAAGTTCGACTCCCGGAACCCACATACGAAAAAGGGGCTGGTGATATCGCTCAGCGGCACGGGTGCCTGTTGGCGCGCGAGGTCCTGAGGTGGACCCCCTGGTACCCACAAAAAAAAAAAAAAAAAAAAAAACTCAAAGAAACTATGAAGGAGGGAAGAATTCTAAGAGCAAAAAAAGGGGCGAGGGGTTTCTATGTATGATTTAGTGAAGACCCAAGTCCAGAATAAAGTTAACATTATTTTCCAAATTCTGTAAAAGCCAAATTTAACAAATGATTTCAAATATAGTAGTATGTAGGCAGGAGTGGTGGCACACACCTATAATCTCCGCACTTGGAAGGCTGAGACAAAAGGATCACCATGAGTTTGCTAGAGTTCAACGCCACCCTCAACTACGTAGCAAGACTGTCTTTAAAATACACACACACACAGACACACACGCAAATGTAATTACATTTCCCATCTGTCTAATGAGCACAAATCCAAGTTTGTCAACAGTTATGAAGACACAGGGGATGGGCCAGGTGTAGTGGCACATCCCTATAATCCCAGTACTTTGAGGAGGCTGAGGCAGGATTACTGTGAGTTCGAGGCGACCCTGGACTACATAACGAGTTCAAGGCCAGTCTGAACTACATAGCAAGACCTTGCCTCAAAATAACAAAAAAAAAAAAAAAAAAAGGGACAAATTGGTACATCCTCTATGAAAGACAATTCCTAAGTACAAATACATGTACCCTTTGACTCAGATGTTTCTGTAAATTGCTACACACACACACACACATGTACAAAAGGATTCATTACAGGGGTGTTACAAAAGCAAAACATCACAGGGTAGTGATTAAGTAAATTACAGAATCTTCACAGAATGAAAACCACCCACTTAAATGGCAGGCATGGGGGTGAGGAACTCAAGTGTATTGACAAGCAAAGACAGCCAGGCATAGTTAGTGGAGAAAAGCCTTGTTCAAATCAGTATGCCTTTTATGCAAGGTAAGTATATGTAGGAAAAGAGACTTTTAAAAGATACATATCTTTCTATTTGTTGTTTATATTTTGTATGAAGAAAATACTAGAAAAATAAATAAGCCGATATGATACTGCTAAATACCAGGCAGGCAGGAGGGGTTACTTAGATACAAGGATCAAGGCAATGGCTTTGTGAAATTTAAATTTCTGAATCATGTGACTTACCTATTAAAAGTTAACTTATTCAGAAAATAAATGGAACTTAAAAAGTATTAAGCTTCCCTTTGACCAGATCTAAGTACTAAACTACTAAACCAAATGTACCATCTATCCATCAAAAACTGACATTCACCACATCCATGGTGGTGAACCTATGGCACATGTGCCACAGCAGGCTGTTATCACTGGAAGCTCTAAAAGATTTGCCACCACTGCCATGGATGTACCATTCCTCAGTTCATAGGATACTGATGCTTCCATGGAAAGGAAAAATTATACACATTCTTAAGCCTGCTGGTGAATGGTGAGGAGGGCTAATTTCATAAATTAGCTAATAGTATGCAAAAGAGTAATTTGAATTTTCCTCTAGAGAGTAGTACACACAAGTAGAAAAGAAAAAGGTCTTTAACTCTTGCACTGGGTAAGAGTAAACAGAAATGACAGATTCCCTTCAAATGTAGAAACAAGATAGCGCACTGTGTCGTACAGAATGTTACAACACTGAGGGCAGGCCACAGCTGCAGATGATGGAAGAACTGGTGGAGGAGGGACTACAGTTAGCAGCTGGTTAATGTTCTACTTCCCACATTCAAAAAGGGACACCCAAGTTTTGTTGACTCCCCTCCTTTACTTTGAAAGGAAGTATTTTCCAACTGTTCTAGGTTTCTCCAAAGCTCTAAATAAATTCTAGCAGAACAAGACAGTAGTTTTAAAGTGTTAAACATTACCTCTAAACCATTTACTCGCAAATTGGTAGTTACATGCTTTTCCAGAGTATATGCCACAGTAAACATTTTTCTGCAGCCTGGGGGAAAAAAAAACTTCAAAATGTATAAATGCCTCACATATACAGTATAAGCCTGTATACAGCAAATAAAACCTAAATTGTTACCATCACGTGAAACACCTGTGATGACCAGCCCTGACCTATGTTAAAATTGAAAGTTTGAAAAATGTATTGGGTGGGTCTGCAGCTTTAAAAAAAAAGTAAATGTTTCTGTTTTTAATTATTTTCAAGTGGAAGGAACATGAAAAAAACACATTCTGTCAATCAAGTGGGCATTTTCTCTCCTCTCTTCAATCACTATCCAGTTCTCTAGACTTCCAGAATCATAGCCTGTTACTGGAAAAACTTGTATTAGAAATTATCTCTACTTCATTGTAGACTGGAAAGCTAAGGCACCAAGAGGTTTCAGCAACTCACCAGTCATACCATTAGTTAACAGCAAAGAAAAACCATTCTCTTAAGTGCAAATCCAGCAGTCTTCACAGAACCAAGCTACATTAGCATTTTAAAGACTCTTTCCCACATCTTTTCCTTTTATTAATGCAAAAACCTGCTAATGCTAGTAAAATAAAGCTAAGGCATCTTTTCCCCTTCCTGATTCCTGCCGGGAAATTCATATTACCTAAAAGCCAGCTGCCTTGGGATTTTAGACTTATCTTATTAAAGAGAGGGCTTATTAATGAACCAGAGTAATGAATGACTACGGCTACTGCTAAGATTAAGGAACTATCTACTAAAGCCCATCTAGTATGTCAATGAACACCCAAGAGGCACCAGTGACAAGAGTACTCATTTTCATTAATAGCTGGATTTTAAACAGAAATTGTGTGGAGGATATTTACCAACCAACAGGAAACACCTGCAATGGGCCGCCCACTTGTGGAACAGCAAACTTAAAGGAAGTCTGTGAGGCTAGTTTGCTTTACTGTCTTCCTTTTCAAGTCTCTTCACTGGCATATGCCTTGTTGAGGGCATGATCTTAAAAGTTTGTAATAAAATGAAAATACTTCAAAAACCAAACATGATGAGTTCCCCGGCAGTGGCATACATTTTTAGAATAAAGTATTTGGCCAGTTGGATGTTACAATAGGGTGCCTGCTACACTACATTTAAGTTTCCATTCCAGTGAGCAACCCAACTGAACATTGCGAGAGGCTAGAATTAATGTATCAATAGATTTCCAGTGTAACAATAGATTTCCAGTGTAACTCATCCTACATGGACAGAATAGGCAAGCAATTAATTCCTCTGTCAAAAAAAATAATAAAAACCAATATACACAAAAGCAGGCAGGGCCCAAAACACTCAATTTACTTGACAGAATCAAAGGGACTGATTTGAAGTCTGTTTTTTGAGCTGAGTGTGGTGGTCCATGATTATAGTCCCATCACTACAGGAGGCTGAGGCAAGAGGATCAGAAATTCGAGCCCAGTCTGGGCAACTTAGCAACTCTGTCTCAAAATTTAAAAATTGAAAAAAATTTAAAGGGTTTGGGATGCAGCTCAGTGCCAAGGCCCTGAGTTTAATTGCCAGCACCAAAATAAAACGAGAAAAAAAAAATTAAAAGCAGATACAAAGATACACAGAATTAATTTACATGTGTATGTTCAATAACCCCTCTCCCACCTCCCACACTCCAGCAGACCGGTGAGAAGGGACCAAATAATTTGTTAATTGCATGTACCAACTTCCAGAAATAAACCCCATCATCACGTAATATTAACATGTACTAATAAAATGATAAAAAAGAAAAGAAGGGGACCAACTGGCCTTTATGACTCCACCAACACAGCAAAAAAAATTCCTATGGATGGAACTGCTAAATCACACATCCAATTAGCCAATTAGGGTTGGCTATATAGAATGACACCATGAACATAGAGAAAGCCAAACGAACAAACTTTGCTGAGTATTTCTCCAATAGCTCTGATAAGTACTGATTCATGGTACAGACAATAAAAACATCCTAGCAAAATGGACCAAATGCTTTATTCTAAAAAATGTGCCTTTGTGGAAAAACCTCCACACTGAAAATATTTTTATTTAAAATATTTTTATTCTGAAGTCAGTAAGCAGGCATGTCTTGCAATTTTAGTTTATTGGGAAGACTTTCCTTTGATTTTAAAAACTGGACTAGAAAATGCGTTACCAACTCCTGCCACTTGAAAGTCCCACATTTCAGGTATCACGACAAAACTTTCTAAAAGTAGCATCCCTTCCCCCCCAAAAGAATCACAGTATCAACTCTGGATATTTTAAAAGTTTATTTCTATTTTAACTAGCCCTCAGACCCAACTCTTTTGAGGGCTGAGTCGATTTCTTTCTAGCACATGGTCTACAGACCTTCCTCTCCTCATGGTAATTTTCTTGCTATCCTTTTCCAAAAAAGTCTGTGCCTTCCATCATGATGCACATTTAAAATTGCTAATACAACCCTCAAAATGCAATTTCATTGAATAAAGCTGAGAAGAGCAGTAAATAGACGAAAAATGCATCCACCTAAATAAAATTTACTTATTTACAAAGTTCAATAACTGTTAAGTTTTCACATGCAAAGGTTATGCACAGGAAAATGTTGGTAGTAGCATTTAGATGTCTTGAAATGCTTAAAGCAATGAACAGACACACAAACACATTAAGGGCTAGCTATAGGTCAGTTAACAAACCTAGGCAGTCCCCACATAGTCACACATTCTAGTTCCAATTCCTCTTTTTAGGCACAAATTCCCACATTATTTATAATGGTTCCCAGTGACCATTAATGATACCGAACTATGGTAGCAAGTTTAAGTATCCCTTCATTTATAGAACCACCCATCCTATTTGGGAAGTATGCAACATGCCTCAAAGAATAAGAAGAGAACTTTTAAAGCCCAGATTCTCCTCAGTAAAAATGTGAATGAAGAAAAACAAGTAGTGCCTGTGCAATACAGCGCAGTATTTTGTACAGAATATTTTTAAGGCCATGGCAGTCTATAAATTAAAACTGGTATTCATTAAAAGAATTACTGTTGACTACACTCTGAGTGTTCAACACATCTGAAAATGCACTGTCTGCATAAGTGCTGCTTAACACGAGAAACAAAATCACACACAGTGTGAGGCAACATATAAGCAGGGGTACCACAGTGGTATGTACTACAGCAGACTGCAGGAATAACAATTTACAAGTGAACCAGTAGTATTATGTCCCTTTATGTATATGGAGATCACTAAACTATAAAATATGTTCATTTTAAGTTTTTATACATTTCTGTATCATAGAAGCAAACAATAAACAGCATCAGTTCCTCAGTTCTGTGTGATTGACTATTAACCTGTAGACACTGTACATGATTATGTTAGACAAAGCAGGCAGGTCTAGAGTTGTCACAATAATCAAGATGTCTAATGGCACCAGACAAAAGAGTGCCAACTCTTACATCGGTAAGAAAAAACTAAAACTTTTTATTTGTTTATAAGTGTCTTTTGTGCTGAAAGTCAACTTTATGACTGGATATAAAAAGTCAAGGGTTAAAATGTCATGCAGCAGCACTAGATTTAATGACTGGAGATAGAACAAACAGGTATTTGAACAAAGTCTGACATTCTTAACAGGCTTTATTAAATTGGCTGGAATACTCTAAATTCATGAAAGCTTTTGAGAAAATCTTCAATTCCCAACCCCTTAAAAAACTGTACTGAAAGGAAAAAGAGTTTAAAAAAAATTTATTATCTGGGCAGATATAAAACAGCATGCACTAACTCCTCCCACACTCCCAACTGTTATCTCTGATAAAGGATTCTCAGAAAGCAGAACGTTTGTAAAATTCATCAGGTAGGATCTCTCCAGTATAAAGAACCAGCAACACGTATATGATGCCTCTGCTACCTGTTTGCAGACCACTGCTTAATTCCTAAGATGTAATTATACATTTCACATGCATTTGTGAGATAAGATAAACATTATGTTTACATCTCACATTAATCAGGCTTAAAAGGTTTTCTAAATACTGTGTGTGACACTAGAAATTTCATGCTGTATCAAGTCATTACCAGTATTAAGCTATTGGACTCTATAATGAAATATAGACATTTACTGAAAACCAATATAAAAATCTGGCCTGGAAAGACCAGAATGGAAATGTGCAACTTTCTGGATTTAAGATGGTGAAAAGTATGCATTGTTTTTGTAAAAATAAAAAACAAAAACAAAAAAAGCTCTACACAAGTACTGTATGTGTGAGAAGCCTTTTTGTGTGTGCTGACTTTATCATGACAACTCTAGATGATTCTTTATAAAGGAATAGGGTTACACATCTTCAGCAGTGCACATGAGAAATAAACTCTGAAAAAGGCAATTTCTTAGGTTTAGGAAGGACCATATTCTGGGAAGTACTTCAGAGGAACGGACAATAATTCTAGGATTATAGCCAAGAAGGACTGGAAGACTTCAGCAGATGTTTCAGCTTCTTCTAGATTTTGAATGTTGAATAAGCCACTGAAGTGTGATATCTAAAGATGGGGGGGAAAAGTCAAAGTGTTAAGGATATCAAAGTTAAACTCAACATCAAACAGAGACAATACTTAAAAGCACAGCTAACTGTAGGTACTTGCTGGATGTCTTCTGCTTTTTTACATCCATATTACTGTACTATGTTAATTTAAACTTCACAAGAATAACATGATAAAATACCAGAGAATGAAGAGCGCTCTGATTTAAAAGTTAAATTGTGATCTGGATGTGGTGGTACACACCTGTAATCCTAGCACTCCAGGAGACTGAGGCAGGAGGATCAAACACTGGAACCCATGCTGGGCAACTTACTAAGACACAGTCTTAAAAAATAATAAAAGGACTAGTGATATAGCCCAGTGCGAAAGCCCTAGGTTCTATCCTCAGTACTGCGAAATAAAAAAACAAATAAATAAAATTGTGTGCAGGACAGTTGATCCTATCTTTTATTCATTGCCTATAAAACCCAGTACTGTGTGCAAATCACCAGGGATGCAAAGATATGGAATTCCCTGTCCTCGAAAAACTTTAAAGTATGACAGAAATGACATAAATAACCATGAGAATTTAAGAGGGCACACCACAGAATGCCAAGCAGAAGAAACTGCAAAAGCAAAGAAGAACCAAAAAGAACATGAACCAGTGTGGAACTCTTTATGGGTTTTTTTTTGTTTTATTTTGGTTTTTGAGTCAGGGTTTCGCTATGTAGTTCAGGCTGGCCTTAACCTCACTATGTTGCCCAGGCTGGGCTCAAACCTGCAGCAATCCACCGGCCTCAGCCTCCCAAGTGCTGGGATTATAGGCGTGCACCACCATGCCCAGCCATTATGGACTTTAAGAGAAAAAACATGGCTAAACCATGGGGTAGAAGAGGTGGTTGACCCTCTTGTGAAGGCAAGAGCAAGGGTGCACAACTTTGCCCCTTTGACAGTTTAGGCTGAATTAAAAAAAAAAAAAATACTTTCCTGTGTTCTGTAGAATGTTTTGCAGCATCCATGGCCTTAACCACTATATCCCACTATCACCCCCCCCAATGTGACAATTGAAAACACAAAATGTCCCTTGGGGATCAAAAGTGTCCCGAGTTGAAAACCACTGGGTGATAGATAGCCTGATAACGTAATAGATTAGAAAGAGTCTTCTGGCCAGAATGGGTATGTGAATCATGAAGCTGCTGACTGCAACAGTGGCTAAAGGAGAAGAGCTACAGGAAAAAGACTAAGAATTCAAATTGTAGGCACATCCACCCATAGGGAGACTTCTGACCGATGTTTTAGGCCTACAGATCTGAGGAAGAGATGTAGACTGGAACAGTATCATAACATAGGTGGCAGCTAAAGCTAGAATAGCTGAGATTAGCCAGGGAAAGCACGTAGAGACCGGGAAGAGAAGGCAGCTGAGTCAGAACTGAATTACTGTTCTTGAGTTCTTCAAAACATGTTATCCACCTAAAGAATATCTGAGAATCTATTAGAAGTAATACTCTACCCTTCAAGCCTGAAATACAAGTGCAAATTCAATCTTCCAGTTTCCCAGGTAACATACAGTAGAGAAACTGTAAGACACACACACAAAGAACAGCCTAGAATTGGGATCTGAACAAACAGGACTTATTCAGTTGTGAAAACAATGATTTAACATAACTGCTGAAACAGGCCCTCTATACCTCTTATTGCAGTACTATGTAGTAAGCGAGAAAAAATTTGGAAGCAAAGGGATTCACTAAAAATCAAAGAAAAACCTTTCTGGACATTGGACAGAGAGAAATATTCTAAAGACAAATAAATACTTAAGCCTATATAGGTAGGAGAAGTCATATACCACAAAAAGTGTTGAAGGAAGTCACAGATACAAATAATCTTTGCAAAGATCATCTTCCCAAAAGTAGCGCTTTTCACGTGATTTGAGAACACATTCCTAATGAAATTAAGGTACTTCCTGTGCCATATAAGGAAGCTGAAAGTGTAATATACAACTATGTCCAATGAAATAACTTTTGGGAGCAATTCAATAAATTAAAAAATATGGAACCAAAACATGTTATAAAAATAACACAACAATAATAAAAATAAACATAAATAAATAACAAACAAAAAAGGGTATCCTAACTTGATAACTCAGGAAGTGTAAGTAAGCCATTTGGCTGTTAGTTACATTTCTTGTTCCAAATAAACAGACATTCTGATTTACAAATACCTTCTTTGACTCTAAGAATAGATCAGTTTCCTTAGACTTGATAACACTTTGAGTAAACCAAGAGTTCTAAAATCACAAACCTGGTAACTACTGAGCCATACAGCAAGCTATGACTATTAGCCTCAATTAGCAACTGAAGTTCTCACCATCTTGGGTGCATCTCCTGCACAAATGAGCCCAACAAGACTTTTTTTCAGGCAAGTATTTGGCTAGTTTGTGAGACTGGTAAAATTTTTTTTTTCCTTCCTTCAAAAGATTTTTGTTTTTTTATTTTCTAAAATACTAGAGAAAACAGAAGTAATAAACTTATAGAATAGCACAATGTACTAAAAATTACAATTAGTTCAGAACAAGGTTTTCTTTGGCTAATCCTTTGCTGTGACGACTACAGAATATTTAGCAACACCTCTGGTCTCTGCTCACCAGCCTTACCCTCCTGGTTATGACAACCAAAAGACTACCTCCAGACATTTCCACATGTCTCCTGGGGGGAAAATTTGCAGCTGAAAAACACTGGTGCATGCTCTGCTCTCATGGCAGCGTATCTTAAAATTTAACTAGCATTTCTCCCATGCACATATAACACAAAAAGAAGTTTGAGTAACCATAAATGCTTTGTAGAGTTTACTTGCAAATTATATCAGTGTTCACAATGTAACAAGTCACCTATTCTATCTATTCAACAGAGGAAAATTTGTGGCAATCGGTAGAGTTCCCCCAGGGTCAAAACTGCTTTTGGGTGGTCTTTAGAGCAAGCACAGAATCACCCATAACTATACACACTTTCAGTGCATTAGAACATGTTTGGAAGTGGGGGTGGAGGTGTCAGGTGGAGGAAGACACACTGGATTTAACTTGAAAAAGAAGTTAAGTATGCTGAGAACAAATGCATATTGAATTAGGGCTAAAGAAAAGAAAATATGAGTATCTTTTAAAATATACTATTTATTACATTTATTCTAATACATTTTTAGTAAATAATCCCTCACCAAATTAGTTTAAGAGACTAAAGAATAAGCCCTAAGTAGGTACTTATATTGTGTGTATGAGTGCATGTATGCATGTATGGCTTTAAATTCAATGCACTATATTGAACAGTATTCTAAAAATTTACATCGGCCCAGAATCTCAGAATATGACTTTATATGGAAATAGGGTCTCTTCAGAAGTAGTTAAAATTAGATTATACTGAATTAGGGTGGGCCCTATTTTCCAGTGACTTGTGTCCTTTTAAGATAAGACAGTACTTTCAAAGGGGAGAAAACCATGGGAAGTATGACTGTGAGGCAGGGACTGGAGTGGCTCATCAACAAGCCAAGGAATGGCAAGAACTGCTGGCACTGAGCACGAGCTAGAAGAGGCAAGGATGAAGCCTCCCCTAAGTCTTCAGATAGATGGTGTATGCCATTGCTGACACCTTGATTTTAGATTTCTAGCCTCCTGAGCATGATAAATAAGCTTCTGGGGTTTTAGTTTTAGTTTTGCAGTACTGGGGATTAAACCTAGGGCCTCCTGCATACTAAGCCAAGTATCCCCAGACCAGTTTCTGGGTTATTTTGTTTTTGAGACAGGGACTTGTCCTGCAGTTCAGGCTGACCTTGAACTCACTGTGGAGCCCAGGTTGGCCTCTAACTCGCTGTGATCCTCCTGCCTCCGTCTCCCAAGTGCTAGGACTACAGGTGTGCACCACCACGCCCCGTTATCAGTTTTTGTTGTTTTAAACCATCTAGTTTATAGTACATTCTTGTTGGAGTTTTAAGAAATTAATATAGATATCAAGTAGATAAAAGGTATTTTTGGCTGTCACTTTCTAATAGAGTGCTAACGTATTTTTATAAAGACACTAGCTCAATAAACGAGAAATTGTTATAGTGCCTACAGCTCAAGTTTTATAAAGTGTTATTTCAAAAACACCACTTTGTTACAAAGCATAGCTGAATAAGAGCTCTATAAAAATTAATACAATAAATTGGTATCACATAATGCTTAACCTCAAGGCTTTATTGCATTTTTATCTTTAAATAGCATAGAAAAGATTTAAGATGTTGTATTTGTTGTCAAAATGTACAATGCGTAAGTATTTTCCTGAAGCAATAGCAGTATTACATTGTAAAGAAAGTCACTTTAACAGAAATGGGGATAATAAACAGTAAGAAGCATTACATATATCTTCCAGTGATACCCACTTCTTTCAAAAGTAAGTCATTTCTTACCTATATTATCCTTTTCTTTGCAAGAAATTGAATAGCAGCAAATTTCTCTATCCTGAATAGCAGACAGATTCCTATGAGAAGCAGAATTAAAGGAGTAAGTCTGTGCTTAGAATAGTTGTCATATTTATCATTTCTTGCTCAATTTTATGTGTTATTTTCATTACTATGCTGAACAACATATTTTACAATTACTAAACTTTTAGGGATTAATTTCTCTGGTAGGCCACATTTATCTACTAAAAACATGGTTATGATCATTACTGAAGAATATAATGATATTACACAAAATAGCAGGCAACATAGTATAATTTAGAATCAATTTTTTAAAACAATATTACTCATTCTTAAAACATACATTTTTTCAATTAGCTGTTTCTCATCCAAGGCATTTGGAAGATCTCTCTTGTTTCCAAGTACTAGTACCTTTAAACAGAAAAGATATTAAAGGTAAACTTCCATGTACAATATCATCACAGAAACATATCGATATATGAAGACGTAAAAATTAATATGTTAACACATGCTTTAACATTAAAGCATTATTTGCATAAGTGCTGGCCCATTTCACTCATGTAATTATTCATATCGGCATTCACTTCATTACCATCACACAGATGACCTGAATTCAGGATGTGGTTGTCAACTTCTATTTAAAACAGTCTAAGTCTTGCATAAACACCTCAAAACAAATAGAGTTCATAAAGATAAAAGATAAAAGGCTCATGCCAAACACTACTGACTTTTACGATTTATTTTTTGAGTCACTATTCATCAATACTCTACTTTTAATATCTGGCTCCTGCTTGTTTAATATGGTTATAAAATGAAGCTTAAAGCGTCAAGAACTCGCTAATGTTCTTGTACGCTTTTCCAGACCATCAAAGGAAGAGGATGCATCGAACGACCTAACCCACCGTCCTTCGTCACCTTTAGATCAGTCAGGGTGGGATCTGTGATCCCTGGCAAGGCCGGCACAACTCCCCTCTTCTGCCTGCAGCAGTTATAAGAAGGCAGATCTTTGGCCCTTCTGTACCCCCTTAAGAATACAGGATTGGGCCGGTGAGATGGCTCAGCGGCGTAAGCGCCTGCCTTGCAAGCGCGAGGGCCCGAGTTCGACTCCCGGATCCCACATACGAAAAAGGGGCCGGTGATATCGCTCAGCGGCACGGGCGCCTACTGGCGCGCGAGGTCCTGAGGTCGACCCCCTGGTACCCACAAAAAAAAAAAAAAAAAAAAAAAAGAATACAGGATTCATGTCCTGTGGGGAATGATGTAGGACAGAAAAAATAAATATAGGTAGAAGGGTGACAAGAAAAATCATAATTTTAAAAATGAAAACTGCAGCTTCGTGACACTAGCCCAGTCTAAAATATATTTATTTTCTGCCCAAAAAACAATAAGCCTGGACAATTTTTTTTTAGCTGCAAATGTGTTTAGCCATTCCCTTTTCTACTGCAAATGGATTCTTTCACCTGTGAATAGACCATCTTTTTTCACCTGTAAAACAGACCTTTCCCTATCACTGGGCCATCACTGGTCGGTGGGTAGGTCACACTTCTCCTAAGACCCAAGATGAAACCTTCCATAGATTCAAATTCCATAGATTTCTACCACCAAACACACGTTAATATTCCCAGCTCCAGAATGTAGCAAAAACCTCTCTCTCTTGAGAGCCTGTACTATATTTCTCTAAGTGTTTACTCTTAAATTTCTGCCCAATAAATCTCTTGATGTCTCTTTAAAAAGAATACTATAAGTCTTGGACTGGGGGTGTAGCTTAGTGGTACAGCACTTGTGCAAGGTTCTGGTTTCAATTGCTAGCATTAAAAAAAAAAAAAAAAGCACCTAAGTCTATGCTCTACATAGACTTTTTTTGGTTGTAATGAGGATTGAACCCCCTGTCCTTTTTTTTTTGGTTGTAATGAGAATTGAACCCAGGCCTTTGCACTGAACTCCATCCCAGCTCCCCCCCACCCTTTTTTTTAACATTTACATTGATACAAGATCTTCCTAAGCTGCCAAATTGCCCAGCCCTGGCTCAAACTTGTGATCCTCCTGCTTCAGCCTATAAAATGCTGAGATTACAGATGTGTGCTACCTACCATGCTTGCTTCTGGTACTCTTAATAATTATAATCAGATGTGAGTATGATCTTACCCAAGGGTGGGGAAACCTCTGTGTGTGCTTTTGTGTGTGTTGCTAGGGATCAAACCCAGGGTTTCAAGAATGCTAAGCAAGCACTCTAACCACTTAGTTACACCCCCAGACTGAAAACACCACTTTTAATCAGGCAACAACTCATCACATGAATGTGTAACTAGAGTTCTTTTGTTCATTCGTTCTTTGTTGTCTGCTTGCCACTCCCTGTCCCTTGAGATAGGGTCTCTATGTAGCCTAGTCTGACCTGCTTCAGCCTTCTGAGTGCTGGGATTACAGGTCTGGGCTACCACTCCAGGGGTAAATAGGGTTTAAAATTCTGAATCCAGGGAACTGGGGGTGTACCCCGATGACAGATCATGTGCTCCACGTTGAATAACCAGCACCATATACAAACATACATACATACATATATACATACATAAATTCAGGACCCATCCTACAGAGTAACATTTACAAATACTCTAATTCAATAGATGAGTGTGAACATCGAGATGAATAAAGTAGTTATATACAGTACTCAGTGAATAAATGTTATCATCTGATTGTTAAATAACTGTTCCAAAGGCTAGAGAGCAAAACCAGTCATGGTAGTGCACACCTGGAATCCCACCACTCTGGCAGACTGAGGCAGGAGAATTCCAAGTTCAAGGCTACCTGAGCAATTTAGCAACTTAGTCAGATACTGTCTCAAAGTAAAAAATAAAAAAGGGCTGGGGATTGTAAGCCTCTAATTGGCCAGCCCCCAACCTACTTGCCAGCAAAAGCACTATTCTCAATAGGGAACAAGCTCAGCACTGAAGCTGTCATCAGCAAACACAGGATGTTGTAAAGAAGGTAAAATAGGACAAGAAATTTTGCAGGTCTTGGGGACATCTGGAGCCACCTGAAAACTTACACCGGACCTTCAAGGACTCTGCCCACTGAGCTGCAAGACTGCCAGAGAACTCTGATCACAGATGTTTATTAAAATCTTCCCGCCTAATGCCCCTTGCCTTCTTTCCATCCCTATAAAAGGGGCACAATTCTCTTTGTTCCCTACAAAAGGTCTTTTTGCTTTCTGTCTGCCTACCCTCAGGCACAATAAATTCCACACCATGTTGCCTTTACACAAGCCTGATGGTCTCTGCTGGTCCCTCCCCACTCCCCTACCCCACCCCATGTATTACAAGGATGTAGCTCACTGCAAAGGCCAGGGAAGGAAAGGAAAACAAAACAAAACAAAAAGAGCAGAAACGGCCTTCTCATTAGCATTTTCTTTCCCACATACAATATCTTTTCTCCTCTACAGAAAGCAGAGTATGGGTATATATTCTTACTTCACAGCATCCATATTCCAAGTCAGAACACATACCCTATCTATCCTATCAAAGTACATACCATATCCATGTCATACCTCTTTCTTTCACTAATATTTTCCCCAATCTCAACTCCAGACAAATACCCTCACAGGTTTAGACTCTTCAGGATATGAGAGACCCAAGGGCCAAATCTCAGTATCCTTGTTCAACTTATTTTCCTGTCCCTCACTTTTACCCCTTTCCACACTGTTATGAAGTCACTCCAGTTCTCAAGCTGTACCTGGTTGAGTTTCATACACCATGGTCACAGGCGCTTGTAATTACTTGGCATCTTTTCTACATCTTATGTACCTTCCTCTCAGTAAAGCTACTTGCTCCCATAATTGATTTCTTTCCCAGCTTTCTTTCAGCTATAACATGGGCACATAATCTAGGATCAACCAACACACTGAATACAGACTCAGTGACACAAGAAGAGTGTACATTGTGATGGTAATGGAGCATCACCTTGAACACACACCTCCAATCAGAGCAATCGTGTTCACTGTTCAGAAAATGAAAGCTGTCACTAAACTTATGCTGTAGTATCAATCTGGATATGACTCTGGCTGCTGCTTAGCTTTCCTTGTTCCAGATTACTTTCTGAGACTGATTTTATGTATCCTTCCCAGAGATTCTGTGAGCTAACCAATATCCTTCCAATGAATTCCCTTCTACTTAAATCAGCTTTCTTTAATTTTGTTTATTTTTGAGGTGCTGGGAATTGAACCCAGGGCCTCATGCATGCTAGGCAAACACTCTACCACTGAACCACATCCCCAGACCCCTTAAATTAGCTTTCTGTTGGCTTCAACTAAGAACTTCATGGTGATCAAGTTAAAATTGATTTTTATTTGTGGTATATGCAACCAGTCTATACTATAGAAGAAAAAGAATAATCTTAAAAGTTAGTGAAACAGATTTTTGTTTTATATTAAGCCTGATTTTAACTTTACATAATTGTATGCTTTTCAAGCACAATGTTTTAAATTAAAATGGACTTCTTCAGTTACAGCAATTACCAAAAGCAGGATGTCAAAAAGACTCATGAGATTCCACAAGTTAATACTTACAAAACACGATCAATACAAAGGCTACAATACAGTATGAGAAATAAAACAAAACGAAATATTAGTAAACATCAGGATATTCTGAGACCTGCAGGCACAGATTCTGGGGATCTTTTTCATTCACTGTTTAGACATAGATTTAAAATGTGGCTGTGCAACTTTCTAATTTGTGATCTTAAATGTGTAACAATTACTATATATAAAGAGATAATACCACAAATTTCAGTATGCTGTAAGGATTCACTGAGGTAATATACTCCAAATATTTGACCTTCTTAAGATTGTCATGAGGCTAAGGCCTGGCCTTTATCCAGCATTTCTTAGGTCAATTACTAGCACCATCTTTCATTAAACTGCAAGAGCCAGAAACTAGGAATTATCTTTATACTTTCCCTTCTGATCCATTAACAGTCTGGTGGACTATATTCCTAAATAACTCTAAAATCTATTTATTTCTTCCCATCTTGTCTTTGACACCACCCTAATGCAGGGTACTGCCAGGGCTACTAAAACGGTGTCCTAAAACTAAATCCCTCAGTCTCTTCTTGACCACTTCAATTCATTCTTTTTTTTTTTTTTTTTTTTTTTTGTGGGTACCGGGGGTCAACCTCAGGACCTCGCGCGCCAGCAGGCATCCGTGCCGCAACGGCCCTTTTCTCATATGTGGGTTCTGGGAGTCAAACTCGGGCCCTCGCACTTGCCAGGCAGGCGCTTATGCCGCTGAGCCATCTCACCGGCCCTTCAATTCATTCTTAAACTTTAATCAGAGTGATACAGTCAAATCATAAATCTGACCCTTTGAAACACTTCATTGGAGCCAAGCATAGTGGCATATGCCTGTAATCCCAGCACTTGGGAGGTCAAGGCAGGAGGACTGTCTGGGCTACACAGAGACCTCAAGGCCAGGCTGAACTACATAGCAAAACAAAACAAAACAAAACAAAACAAAACAGATGCTTCACTGGTTTTCCACACAGTTCTGCCCAGTGCGGCCTCTAGTGTCCCAGCTGCAGCCCGGCATGCCACATTCTACCTCGCCCTTCCCACTCTGCCCTGTGCTATAGAGACTAGGGTGCCTGCTTCCTACCACCAAAAGGCCTCTGCCTGGAATTCTCTTCTCCCCCGCAAAACACAATCCTATACGTCTTTCAGATCTCAAGTCACATATCACTTCCTCAGAGAATCCTTCCTTCTCCCCTTCAAACTACAGCAAATCTCTCCTTTAATTTACACCTCTCAAAGACCCTTGCTTAAGACCCTTGCGTCTTCATAGCCATTATCAGAGATGCATTATTCAAGTATTTTCAAATCATCTATGTTTCCCACTAAAGCATAAGTTCCATGATGGCATGCAATATGTTTCTATTAACTTCTGTTCATAACCATATTCCCAGAACTGATGTTGGTTCCTGTTGCATAGTAATTTAGTACATACCTGGTTAGGGCATTCAGAATAACACAATGCCCAAGGTATGACAGAATTACATTTATATTCAGTAAATGTAAGTCTCCCAGACTTTAGAAAACATTTTACTAATCTCACACATAATATATGGTTAGTCCTCTATATACTTGAGATCTACATCCATGGACTCAACCAAATAGGGATCAAAACTATTACAAAAACGTTCAATTGTACTGAACATGACAGACTTTGTTTCTTGTCAGTATTTCCTAAACATTGCAGTATAACAACTATTTGTCTAGCACTTACATTGTATCAGGTATTTTAAGATAATTTATGGGCTGGTGAGATGGCTCAGCAGCATAAGCGCCTGCCTGGCAAGCGTGAGGTCCTGAGTTCGATTCCTGGTACCCACATACAAAAAAAGGGCTGGTGATATCGCTCAGCGGCACAGGCGCCTACTGGGGTGCAAGGTCCTGAGACCCCCAGTACCCACAAAAAAAAAAAAAAAAAGATAATTTAAAGCGTATGAGAGGATGTGCATAGGTTATATACAAATATTACCATAATTTACCTAAAGGACTCAAAACTCCGTAGATTTTTATATCTATGAGGAGCCTTGGAACCAATCTGCATGGACACCAAGGCATACCTGTTATTGTATAATTATAAACATAAAGTAACAAATACTCCTTACTTACTGGAATTCCTTGTAACTGTGGTTTATCTAGAAGATTGTGTAGTTCATTTCGAGAGGCTTCTATCTTGTCACGGTCTGCAGCATCTATCATGTAACTTAAAAAATATATATATATCTTTTCCATATGCCTTGATGAAAACTAAAATTATAGATTTTTACTTAATATTTACATTATTCAAGTTGTTAATCAAAATAAAGTCCTAGATAAAGAAAATCCCAGCATCTATAGTTTCAGCTAGATTGTCCAGAGATTAATACATGCTAGTAAAACATATCCTGTGGCCCTTAGCTATAACAAAAATCATAAAGCTCCCATTCTATAATTAATTTTTTAAATCTACTGTTAGAATTACACAAAGAAATTAGCGAAGAAATATTTTTATTGGCTGAGATAAAGATTGAGCCTTTGGAAGTATTAAAGATTTTCTTCTTGAAAGCTTATCTGACTTAAAAAACATACAAAAAGAAGCTTACACAATAGCATTGACTCCTCTGCAATACCGTTCCCACATGCTCCGGAATCGGGGCTGTCCTCCTATGTCCCAGATCTTTAAATCAAGAAAGACAATTCTTAATAAAAATATTTCAAGTCATTCACTGGAGGAAATACCAGAAGGGGAAAATATCAAGAAGATACATTCAACTTCACAGTGTTAGAGACAAAGTGCTCTTAAAAACTTGAGCTCAGGGCCGGTGAGATGGCTCAGCGGCTTAAGCGCTGCCTGGCAAGCGCGAGGGCCCGAGTTCGACTCCCGGAGCCCACATACGAAAAAGGGGCCGGTGATATCACTCAGCGGCACGGGCGCCTGCTGGCGCGCGAGGTCCAGAGGTCGACCCCCCGGTACCCACAAAAAAAAAAAAAAAAAACCTTGAGCTCAGGGAAAGTAAAAAGGATTAAGATGAGACATGTACATTTACCAACTTCCCACAATAAGTGTATTCATTGTGCATCACAAACATGTACTAATTAAAAAAAAAAATCACTTGAGCTCAAACTCTTCATCTGGGAATTCTTGAGGACACTTCTAAATTTGAGGTCCATATTTAATATGCTTATACTGCATTTAAAATTCAGCTTTGGCAGAGACTTACTTTATGTGCAATACTTTCTCTGCTTGTTAACCACTACACTTCTAATGCTGAAAATATACATTTTAAGATGATTTTTTTTTTTTTTTTTTTTTTTGGTTTCCTGAGACAGGGTCTCCCTGTGTAGTTCAGGCTGGTCTTGAACTCACTATGTAGCCCAGGCTGGCCTCAAACTCACCGTGATCCTCCTGTCTCAGCCTCCAGTGCTGGGATTACAGGTGTGCCCCACCATGCCCAGCTCTTTAATTTAAAAATCTATGAGACCATGCATCATCCATATTTGAATGCCAAAAAAGAAAACAACAGTTCAGAGACTCCTTAAATTTAATTATCTGACTTGGTGTACATTAACACCCAATCTTTTAAAATTATGACATAAATAAGAAAACCAACATTCCTAGATATATGTCTTCTAAAGTAATTTTATTATCATCCCTATTCTGTTGGGCACCATGCTGGATACTAGGCTACATAAAACCTGTTAAGTCATGATATTTATTTTCAAGGTTTCCAATTTACCCATAGACACCAGTAAAATACATGATGCAGGACCAAATGAGGTGTTTCATCAGAAAAGCCATAGAGAGCTGGTGAGATGGCTCAGCGGCATAAGCACCTGCCTGCCAAGCACAAGGGCCCGAGTTCGCCTCCTGGAACCCATATAAGAAAAAAGGGCCGGTGATATCGCTTAGCAGCACGGGCGCCTGCTGGCGCACGAGGTCCTGAGGTTGACCCCCAGTACCCACAAAAAAAAAAAAAAGCCACAGAATTCAGTGAATAGATTTTGTGAAACCCAAGAACCAGGCAACAGGGCCGGTGAGATGGCTCAGCGGCTTAAGCGCCTGCCCGGCAAGCGCGAGGGCCCGAGTTCGACTCCCGGAACCCACATACGAAAAAGGGGCCGGTGATATCGCTCAGCGGCACGGGCGCCTGCTGGCACGCGAGGTCCTGAGGTCGTTCCCCCGGTACCCACCAAAAAAAAAAAAAAAAAGAACCAGGCAACAGCAGGCAGCATGGTTCTACGGAAGCCACATGAACTACAGAGCCAAAACAACAACAACCATAATAAACAAGTAAAATTAGCCAGGCGTGGGACACACCCATAATTCCAGCACTCTGGGAGGCTGAGGCAGGCATATCGAAAGTATACCAGGGCAACTTCACACTTAAGCAAGACCCCGTTTCAAAATCAAAAAAACAAAGGCTGGGGATGTAGACGAGTGTGAAGGCACTGCTCCCCCATCCCTAAAAGGTAAAATATTTCTCCTTATAAAGAGTCCAAAAGCCCAGGATTTAAACCTATTAAACTCGTCATAAAAGGAAAACTACAGTACGTTAAAGAACTGGCTCTTTCCTATTTTTAGTTTCCATTTAAGGCTTAGTAGTAAAGAAAGAGAAAAACCGGGTTACTGTATGTGCTACCACAAATACAATAAACTACTAATATTATACAAATTACCTTTCAATATAAAGTATTATTTGTGAAATAATGTAATATTACAATCCAAACACCCTAAAGATGGAATCTATCTATCTCTCTATCTATCTATCTATCTATCTATATATATATATATATATTTTTTTTTTTTTTCTTTTTGCATTACTCTGGATTGAACCCATGGTCTATGTACTAAGTTATACGCAGCCATCTTTTTTTTTTTTTTAAATACAATGTTTCAATGAGTCACTAAATTACCCAGGCAGGACTCAAACTTGTGATCCTCCTTCCTCAGCCTCCCAGAGGGCAGGGATTACAGGTGTGAACTACCACACCTGGCTAAAATGAAATCATTTCCTGGGGAAATCTGCTAACCCATATGCTGTTTTTGATTTAATGTTTCAATTCTTACACATTTTGATCTATTAGAGAAACAAAAATAACTGATTTACAGCCTTTGTTACATACCTATTCATTACTTAGGAACTGCAAATAATACTTGAGGAAAACCAGAGAAACAGATTTCTTAGCTGTATACAGTAATAAAATTGAGTACAGGAAGAAGCTGACATACCTTTATTGTGACGTTACCTTTCGTTACTTTCCTCATGTTGAAGCCCACTGTAGGTATCATATCTTCACTGAACTGACCTGACTAAACAAACAAAACATTTCAAGTTAGATTAACAAACATTTATAGAGAGCTATAAAGTCGCACAACTTTCTAGCATCAACATTCCATATGTATCCACCTTAGTAAATAATTTTTTATTAATGTTAACAATCTACTTAGAGAAAATGTTCCAGAAAGCCATAATTCTTAAAGATACACATTATTTTGTTCATATAAAAACATATTCTTCCATTAAAAAAGAACATGTTTAGAAGTAAGTTTTTATAGATTTCCTTAAACTAAAAGAGAGAAGTATGGCATAATGGCACATGCCTGTAATCCCACTACTATGGGAGACTGAGGTAGGAATATCACAAGTTTGAGCCCATCCCAGGCAATTAAGCAAGACCCTGTCTCAAAATTAAATAGACAGATAGATAACATAGACAGCTGGAGATCTAGCTCAGTGCAAGAAAGCCCTGGGTTTAATCTCCAGTACCAACAAACCAAACCAAACAAAACAAACTCACAGGAAATGTTTTCTATTGCAAATAATTATGAAAATTTATAAATTTTCCCACCTATTCATACACAGCAGAAAATGAGAAGTAAAACTTCAGTAAGCATTTAAAATATTTTGACAATAAATGTTACAGCTCACTGTTGAACTGTTTTTCTGAATTTGTCCTTTAATAAAGCTTATAAAACACTTTGTCATGAAGTTCTTCCTTTTATGTAACCAATTTTGTTCTCTTTTTGGTTTCCAATCTCAATGTCCTAAAGCAAAAATTCAATATTGTATAATAGTATCTTTATAAATTTTCACACTTAAAATGTTCATCAATCTAGAATTTTATTATAAGCTTAAAGTTTACTTCCAAACTGAAAATTAATAATCATTCCACCACTAATTTAAAAATCCACTCTTTCCCAACAAATTAGGAGAGACAGGTCAAACAGCATGTATAGAAAGCTCTAATCTGGGTCCTCAATTATTTTCTAATAGTCTGTTTATTTCTGAATGAATACTAGGTTTGTTATAGCTAACACTAGTTGTTATTCTACATAGCAGATCAGGAATTTGAAATATTTTCAAATTATCTTGATTCATCTCCCACATTCCAAATAAATTTCAGAAATTAATAATTTTGTTACCAACTGGAATTATACTGAATGTATAATTGAGTAGAACCGCCCTTTATCAACTTATAATAGTAACCACTATCAAGTCTCTTGATCCAAGCATATGTTTTGTCACTGAGCCATTCCAATCTTTTATAGTTTTCAGTAAAGTATTGTAATTCTCATATGCCTTACAAATTTGTCATATTCATTGCATGGTATTATAAACTACATCTTAATGACCCATAGTTAATACCAAGTGTATTTACTTGTATTCTAGCCACTTTACCAAATATTAATTTCTCAGTTGACCTGACTCTTGTTTTTAAAGCCAAGGATTATTAAGTACCTCAACAAAAAACTACAGCATTTTTTAAAAATGGGACTATTGTTAAGGGACTGTTTAAACAAATAAAACTTTTTATTTCAAGGTCCTAACAATGGCTGGTATAGTTGCCACACATGCATTCCATAATTATAAGTTCTGAGTACACTGAATTGTAATTTCATAAATTTCCCCTACAGAACTCCAAAAGTTCTCCCCTACCCTTCCAGTGAAGCTTTGGTTGAGTTCAGAAAAAAAGCTTATCATAACTACTGGTATAATCATCACTTTCACTTCTAATAGACATTACAGTTCTCAATTTTGATATGCATCATTTACATATAAAAATCTAGTCATGAAATCAAAACTAAATATATAAAAACCAGTTATAATAGAAGATATACAAGTGGCTAATAAAAACCATGAAAACATGTTCAACATCACTAGAGTAACACAAACCAAAACCAAAAAAGATACCATCTCATACTCATTAGAATGGCTATGTAAAAAGAAAGTACTTTAAAAACTCAGTAACTGTTGACGAAGATGTAGAGAAACTGGAACCCTTGTGCACTATTGGTAGGAAGATAAAATCATATAAATGCCATGAAAAACAGCATGGTGGTTTCTTAGATTACCACACGGTATGGATTGGATGTAATTTCAGTGCATCCCCCACAGGTTCACATTTTGGAAGTTTGGACCCCAGTGAAGCAGAGGTGGGGTTAGGTGGGAGGGATTTAGGTATTTGGGAGCATGAACTCAAATTTTCTTAAAAATTTACTAGCATAACTTTGCTCCAGCTCCTTGCTCCAAATCTTCATGATTAAAATGTAGAATTAACTGAAGTACACTGACCCTTTCCTGGCAAACTCTCCCTTTCCTGCTTTTAAGAAAGGCCACAACTATAAAGTATCTGTCAGGAAAATACAGATGGGCTATGGTGGAAACCAGATGCAGAGACCTTCAAACAACGAGCCTCTGAACAATCATTGTTTTCTTAGTTTCGCAGGTCCAGGATCCTCAGTGATCTCCAGACTGAAATATGACATTCACAACCTGTGTTCCAGAACTGACCATTTTTAAAGACTAATAAACTACCCCCGTGCCCACCTGCTTGAGGCTGAGAGCTAACGTTCTCATAAAAGATGGTTTAAACTTTCAGCAGGTGACAAGATAGCTACAGGTGTTAGTCTTTCTGATTTCCCCGCTTTCTGGTGGTGGTACTAGGGATTGAACCTGGAGCTTTCACACTGGGCTACATCCCTAGCCTCTTTATTTTCAGACAGAGTCCCACTAAGTTGCCCAAGATGAGCTCACTACAACACTCCTACCTCAGCCTCCCAGACTGCTGGGTTTACAGGTGTACACCACCATGCATGGCTGTCTTCCATCTTCTAACAGTCCAACTTGTTGCTAATAAAACCTTTTCTTCTCCCATCATACTGTCTCTCTCTGGCAACAAAACCAAACCTTTCACGGTTATAAATTTATCCAGTTTTGAGGCTTTCATTACAGTAACAGAAAATGGACTAATACACCATTATGACCTAGCACTTCTAGCTTAGCTTCTGGACACGTAACAGGAAAAACTGAAAACACTCAAAGAAATTTTGTATATCCATGTTTATAACAGGTTTATTCAAAATAGCCAAAAGGCAGAAGAAACTCAACCATCTATGAGCAGATGAATAAATACAATGTGATACATATATAGAGTGGAACATTATTCAGCCTTACATGACCATGTACTTATTAGCATGCATGAATACTGGGTTCAATTTTCAATACCGAAAGTAGAAAAAAGGGAAAAAGAATGGTTGTGGCCAGAGGCAAGGAGACAAAAGATTGAAGAGTCACCATTTAGTGAGTACAGTTTCAACTGAAAAAGATTTTTTAAAAATTTCTAAACTGGAGCTGGGTTTGGTGGCACATGCCAGCACTCTGGGTGGCTGTGGCAGGAGCTGATCTCGAGTTCAAGTCTATCCTTGGCAACTTGGTGAGACTAGTGTTAAAAAATGTTTCTTTTTTTTTAAAGCTAGAGACATAGCTCAATGTGAAGGCCCTGAGATCAAACCCCAGTACCACAACAAACCCTTCTAAGCCAGGTGTGGTGGCACACACCTGTAATCCCACTGACTCAAGACTGAGCATGAAGATCATGAGTTCAAGACCAGCCTAGACCATACAGTGAGACCCTATCTCAAAAAACAAAAATGAAAAAACCCAAAACTTCTAAGAGATGAATAGTGGGATAATTATGTTACAAAATAAACTTAATAAACATACTTAACACTATAGAACTGCACATTTAAAAGTAGTTAAAGCGCTAGGGATACAGCTCAGTGCTGGTGGGTAATTACTCTAAGTGAAGCCCTGGGTTCAAGCACAAGCACCACACAAACACAAAACACCAAATCATAACGCGGGGAGGTGTTCTAAGGTAGGCAGGCCAATTTAAAAGAATGTTTCACCGATGATCCGATCATCAGCATCAAATTCACACTCCTGACTTTTCAACAACACATAGATACTGAATACACACCACACTGACTTATAAATGGCTAATACATTGCATTCTTTTCTCTGCGGTCTTATAAACCCATAAAGCTACTTTGCCTCTCTCTCTTGGTCACTCACTCAGTTATTTGAGGAAGTAAAAGAGAAACTAAGAAACAAACACTAAAAACACTGTTCAATAATTATATACTGTGCCAAACAGAGGACATAATGTGGGGATGAATGGTGACCAGCAATGCCTCTTTGAAGCAATGGGTGACTACAGGTAATGATAATGTACTGTATATTTCAAAAATCTACAAGAAAGAAGTTTAAATATTCTCCACAGACAAAAAAAGATAAATATATTAAAAAAGTATGTTTAACCTGACATAATCCATACATAAATACCCCATATTAATAATTTAAGAATCACTAATGCATACATTATTAAAACATCACATGGCACCCCATAAAATGTACAATTTTTCTGTTTTTATGGATCCATTAAAAGAAATTTTTAAAAAAACCTTAGAAAAGGGCCGGTGAGATGGCTCAGCAGCGTAAGCACCTGCCTGGCAAGCGCGAGGGCCCGAGTTCAACTCCTGGGAACCCACATACGAAAAAAGGGCCGGTGATATCGCTCAGCGGCACGGGCACCTGCTGGCGCGCGAGGTCCTGAGGTCAACCCCCCGGTACCCACACACACACAAAAAAAAAAAAACCTTAGAAAAATAAATTAAACTCTAAATAAGACAACAGGACAATTTCAGCAAAACACCTACCCACTGTGCTACTTGAAAATGAGTCAAGATATCTAAATTTCAGTCCCAGCTATGTTACTTTCAATTACACAGATAACAGACAACTCTAACAAACCCTCCCACTCAGAATATAAAGGTGTTGTCTCTTTCCTTTTATCTGCTTCTCCTAAGTGCCTATACCAACTAATTTCCTCCGTCACCTCAAATGTTTACTGCTCCCTTCACTCTACTTTTCTTCTTTCCCAAGTCTCAAAAGCCAGCCCAGACAGGAATTTCTGTTCCCAAACACGTGCCTTTCAATAAAATAGTGCCTTCCTTTCATCTATGAGGCAAACAGACCCACTCAAACACACTGCACTGTTCCACACAAACCACTCAGGCATTGCTTACTGATACACTGCTGGGCTGAGCACCACTCCTGAATGTCAGGCTCCTGGAAGGCACGGCTCCACATGTTAGCAGCAAAATTACAAGGTGGTGGAGTTGGTGGTGCACTGCCCTTTCTTGATATTGCTCTTCAGATTGTGCTAATTTTGTAAGCAAATTGCTTTTAATGGTTTTCATCACCGTGCAGTGACAGAGTGGACAGTCTATTTTTCAAGTCAGTGGTTAAGTTTTACTTATACCATCAGGATATATAACACCTCAAACAGCAGCAACGTAGATTCTAAAACACTACGTTTTGAATTAAACCATTAAAACTGACTGAAATAAAACTCAGTATGCTTTCTTTGGTATTAGGCTATAACAAATGAATAAATCAGACAAAATCTCTAGATAACAACTGTTTATAAAACATAATGGTATAGGAATTCTCCAACTACTAATTAAACGCCTGACTGCCATTCTAATTCTAAGTAATGAAACAATTAATTCTTACTGACTGCTACTACGCATGGAGCTATTTTGCAGCAACCTCCATTACAAAGACAATTCTTGAGGATTAAAATATTCTTCAAACCACAATATCAATTACATACCTGAAAACTCTTTATTCCTCCTGTGTTGGTTACTTTTCTAGTTGCTGAGACAAAATACCCAATGCCCAAAATTAAGGAAGGAAAGGTTTATTTAGCTCACAGTTTGTAGAGGTTTCAGTCCATACTCAGCTGGCTCCAAGGCAGGGTGGCGTGGCAGAGGAGCAACAGTTCACAGCAGCAGAAGACAGCAAAAGCAACAAGAGCAAAAAGGGGTGGGGGAGGAGCAAGCCTCTTTCCCTCCCTTATATTGTATGCAGGCTACCCACCCCGGGGCAGGTGTAGCACTCACACCAATAATCCCAGCATTGGACCATGAATTAATCACAAACTCTGGAAACCTGCCCCCATGACTGCATGAGGCTTTGGGGGGACATCTAGACACAAATCATAACACCTACGTCTAACGTTTATTCCTGAAGAATACTCACTTCAAAAAGTGTCTAATGACTATTTCCTATGTCCATTACACCTTTCATTAAGCATACACTAAAATGGTTTCAGTAAATCCATATTCAAAAACTGCTGAAGGATTCCAGCACCTGGGAAGCTGAGGTAGGAGGATCGTTTTGAGTTTGAGGCCAGCCTGGGCTATAAAGTGAGTTCAAGGCCAGCCTGACCTGCATAGTGAAACCCTGTCTCAAAAAGACAGGAAAAAAAAAAAAAAAAAAAAAAAAAAAAACTGAAGGAAATTTCAACTTGCTGATCTGTGAATTAATCTGCCAGTGAGCATCCCTAATCAACCACCCAGGAATCAAGTCTCTAGTGCAGCATTTTCTCTCAGAAATTCAGAATCCCTCAGGGAATAACAATGCAAAATTGGACCCTAAAAGAAATCTTAGCACTCTAGAGCTCTGGCAAATACAGTAATTGCTACCTTGTGAAATCCAGGAAGTATATGAATACATTTGCTAGTAACATTCAGGTTTCACAATGATCTTTAATAAACACCTGCAGCATTTTTTTTTTTAAACAGAGACATAAAGGGATTTGTTAGGCAGAATTTTAAAAGTACATAAATAAAGAAAAAGAGTATGTGTCCTCAAGAAAGAGACAGGTGCGTTATAGTCTGGAGGTGGGAATATTTATGTTTTTGGTGGTAGAAATCTGTGGAATTTGTGAATTACATAAAGTCTGGGCACCTACAGCTTTACACTTTAAAAAAGAATACTACTGTTCAGATTTAGGCTGCAACAATCTTAAAGTCAGAAGCATGAGTTTGTTAGGAGTTAGTTTTCAAGTCACATTTTCAGGCCTCACCTCGATGCTATTCTACTTGATAGTCTCTACACTTTAACAATTTTTTTTTTAATTTTTACTTTTCTTTCTAACATAAATACTTTTTAAAACTTTAAGGGGCTTAAGGACTTAGTTAATGTTAGCACATTTGTGTAGCATATGTAGCAAGGCAAATAATTAAAACTTAAAAATCAACTTTATTTAAAGGTTTCTTTCTCTCTGGGAAAAAGACGAAGTTTCACTGTATACCCTTTTGTGTGTGTATATACTGTCTATTAAAAGCTATAAAGGAAAAATTTTCCTTCTCTTAGTGAACTTAAAGAGTGACATAAGTCCTACAGTCTTAAGAAAAACAAACAAAAATGCTTATGGAAAGGCTTCAACACACACCACAAAAGTTTCACTTACTGAATCTCATACTCACTAGAACAAAATCTCAAAACCTAGTCTTTCAAGATCTGTGAAATTACGCTGCAATCAGAATAAAACTCTGAATGTCATTTATAAGTCCTACCTTTAAAAAAGTAAAGTCAAATAGCTTATATATAACCATTTAAGCGTAGAGTACCAGTGAATCTGTAATTACTCTAGGAGGCCTTGTTCATTTCTCAGGTAATAGATGTTAAGATAAAACCATATCAAGGTAGTGCTAATTTGGGAGTTATTGCTGGTACTCTTCAGAGTTACATTAGATTACAATTCTGACTTTAACACTTGCCTAGCTGCATGTCCTTCTCACATATTCCTTAGTTTTGTAATGCCTTACTTTCCTAAAATGTAAAATGGAGATAACAGTCTACCTCATAGTTGTATTAAATGTTCAAAAATGCATATAATATTTTTAGCAATGCCTGGCATAGGGAAAGAATTCAATATTTGCCCTCACCATTACCAAGCAAGGTCTATAAGAAGCAGTTACCTGTTCCTTCTACTGAATGTAATGAAAAACTCTGGAAAGAATGCATGCAGCAGCAGCAATCTGAGGGCTGAAAAGTGATTGGGACAAGGTAGATCAGGGCAGAAAACTAGACCTCAAAGCACAAACAATCTGGCTCTGTTTACTAGTTTTGCTGTTTACTTCCTCCCAATCTCCCTACTTGGATTCAAAGATAGCCCAATTGCCAGGCATGAGCATAAAAGTCTTCTTTGGCCTAAGAAGGGAGGTATGGAGTGGGGAATACAGTACAGAAACGCTCCAAAGTATTTCCTCTCCTCTCCTGCCACTGCCCCAGATAAGACCAAGCCTGGAAGTTGTATGTACTTATGCCAGAAATGGACGAGCAGATACCCAGAGACAAGAAATCCTCTCTAACCAGAGAACTATGGTCCAAAAATGCTTAGGGGTGAGTGGGGTGGATGTGGAAGAAGGAATTTGTTTTCACAGAGCTATATAACATCCCCAATTTTTTTTTTAATATTGATTTTGAGATAGGGTTTCACTAAGTTGCCCAGGCTGCCACTTGATTTAGTTGGGGTAAAGGTATAGCAAAGCAGAGACAATGAAGTTCCAATGGGCAGGAAGTATTAGTGGTGGAATAAGGAAACCAGACAGTTATCAGGGAAACTTAAAAAGTAAAGGAGTAGAGAAATTGATCCCATAAAGTTGTGTATCAACTCCTGGGCTCATCCCCAAGCTGTGGTATATATAAAATGGTGTCACTATGTAGTCCAGACTAGCCTTAAACTCACTATATAACCCAGGCTGGTCTCGAACTCATGGCAATCTCCCTGCTTCAGCCTCCCAAGTGTTGGGATTACAGGTATGCACCAACATGTCCGGCCTATAATAAATATTTTTAAAAGGAAGTTTAGTTACTTATACACATACTAGGTTGGACACACCTGACAGACTATCAATTTTGTCCAACCAAATGTTGGTGGGAAATGGAAGTGTACCAACTCCAACCAGCAAATTATTGGAGGTAACACACTGGTGCCTCCAGGAACCATTATCCTAGCCTAGAGTTTTCAGCATAAAACAAATCACAACTCCTTGTGTACAGCTGCTTTCCTCAGGGTATGGTTTC
This sequence comes from Erethizon dorsatum, assembly GCA_028451465.1. NCBI lineage: Eukaryota > Metazoa > Chordata > Mammalia > Rodentia > Erethizontidae > Erethizon > Erethizon dorsatum. The sequence goes on along the minus strand of CM051825.1, from coordinate 58,347,666 downwards.
CCTTCTGATCATGCCTCTCATTCAGTTTTAAACAGTCTGGAAACCTTTTGCAACATTCACTAAATAGAGAGGTAAAGTCACATGTAGTACACTGGAATTTAGCCCCTAAAGAGGGAGTTGACTTAGTTCCTGATAAACCAACACGGGGGCCGGTGAGACGGCTCAGCGGTGTAAGCGCCTGCCTGGCAAGCGCGAGGGCCCAAGTTCAACTCCCGGAACCCACATACGAGAAAAGGGCTAGTGATATCGCTCAGCGGCACGGGCGCCTGCTGGCGCACGAGGTCCTGAGGTCGACCCCTGGTACCCACAAAAAAAAAAAAAAAAAAAACCCCAACACGGAAGCATGACTTTTACAAATGGTCACACCTAATCACCCAAGGGAGTAATACAAACTAATCATAGGGAGCACAAACTTGCACAGGGAGAGGCTACTCTGACAATTTGTTGTGGTCAGGGTTTACAGAGGAATAGATTTAATACAGGACACATAATTTATAGTATTTTATAATATTCACCCAAAGAGTCAAATGCAGAAGAGTTCCAGAAATCTGTCCACACATTAGAGACCCAAAGAATATAGCTGAGGGCCTGGATCCCATGGCAATGTCCTTCATGAGTCCAGCTGAAGACCTAGACCCCATAGCAACATCCTCCATGAGTCCAGCTGGAAGCCTAGAGCCTATGACAATGTCTCATGCAAGTCTGTATCAAGGATCTGCACTGGGAAGGCCCAAAGGTCAGTGGTGGAAGCTAGAAAGTCTGCGCCAGTGGGATGAAGGATCCATGCCAGCAGGCTGAGGGACCGGCACTGGAGCCAGGAAGCAATGCTCAAGGTAAGGACCAGAGCTCCCTGAAAAGAACCGCAGCCATCCTCAGCGACAGCAAGGTCCCAAGCTCCTCCAATGATAAGAACAGCTGAGCTCATATCAGGAAAACCAGCATGACAGGCTCCTCCAGGAGAATCAACAGCATACCACCTTCTTCTCCAGTTCTCCTTTTATGCTGTTGGCAGCAATCCTCAGGTGGGCCATCCACACCCAACACCACATTGACTGAGTTCTGCTGGGTGTTACAAGTTGACCATCAGTTAATCCACCACACCACTGCTACCCTTGAAAGACAATAACAAAGAAGAACCCTGGGAGCTCTGAAAGTCTTATATCGCATACTTTCTGAGACATGATGACTGCAGGAAGTAAACTGATTCATTCAGAATTCCCAGGTATAATATCATTCATTAAGAACTTCTGCTTCTGTTCAGCTCATTTCTTTTTTTTTTGGTACCGAGAATCAAACTCAGGACCTTGCACTTGCCAGGCAGGCGCTGTGCCGCCAAGCTGTACCCCCGGCCTTCAGCTCATTTCTTTGATGGCAGTTATAGAGGAGTCTTTTCTGGGCCATGAAGAAATCTAGCTGGTAACAAGTACTTCATAAATATTCTGAGTCTGCCTCATTATACTTCCAGAAAAATAAACTTGACTGCTTCTTCAAACTGCAAAATCCATTACTGACTATTTAGGACTGCAATTAAACAAACATCAGAGACATTACTGAGAAGTTACCCAGAAACAGTCTCCTAGGTTACAATTCAACCCATAATTCCTACTAATACTCAGGACCCTTAAAAATTAGAATGAAAAACCTTCTAAATGTAACCAAGAATTACAGTGTATCATGTCAGATGACAGCAGTACGACTCTTCATCAATTCTCTTTTCTACCTGGAGGATAAATGAAGCCACTAAAATCCTGCTATAGAGGTATAAAAGGCAAATCTCCCTTTACTATTAGAAGCTGGAGCACTCGGGCCAGTGAGATGGCTCAGCGGCTTAAGCGCCTGCCCGGCAAGCGCGAGGGCCCGAGTTCGACTCCCGGAACCCACATACGAAAAAGGGGCCGGTGATATCGCTCAGCGGCACGGGTGCCTGCTGGCGCGCGAGGTCCTGAGGTCGACCCCCCAGTACCCACAGAAAAAAAAAAAAAAAAAAAAAAAGCAGGAGCACTCTACCACTGAGCTACAATCCCAGCCCCTTTTTAAATTTTTTCTTTGGAGACAAGGTCTCCCTAAGTTGCACAGGCTGCCCTTAAACTGGTAGTCCTCCTACCTGGCCAGCATTCTTGCCAACGGTAGCAGACAAGAAAATGTTTATCAACACTATTTTATCTGTGACATTCTCGATGAACAAACCATGACACTCATTAAGATACATTCCAACCTAACTTACTATTAACTTATTATTCTTTTATTGTCTACTTCTAGCATTTTTCTGCCTTGTGAATTTGTAATGGTATCTCCTCTGTTAATGGTGTCACTAATTTAGTGCTATATATTTTCACCAACTGTAAAATAATCAGTAATATAAATTCATTAAATACAGCAAGCAAGGGGCCGGTGAGATAGCCCAGTGGCACAAGCGCCTGCTCGGCAAGCGCGAGGTCCTGAGTTCGACCCCCAGTACCCACACATGCCAAAAAAAAAAAAATAGCAAGCAATTCCTAACTTACTAAAAATATGTTAAACTATAATGCATCATGCTTGTAGCTCTTGGTTTATGCATCAGCATTACAATCTCTGCATCCATATGCACATCAGTTTCTCTGGCCTTATGTCATGTGGCAGAAAATGCCATGGACTGAAAACATTCTCTTTTGACGGCTCTTTTACACTGTCTCACTCATTCTGGGTGTCCCCAAAAGAAACACTAAACACTATAGTACCATTCCGTTAGTCCAGTCAGGATTATCAGCATTATTTCACAGAGAAACTCAGCTCTTAAATGAAACACTGAGTCACAGTACACTGCTCAGATTACAAGTTACAGCACCTTCTAGATACTAACATCATTATTTATTCAGCAGCTGTCTATAATCCCACTTACTCTCATCAGGACGGAGAGTCTGGCAGAGAATTAATAAACAGGGCAGGAAGAAGCTGGAGTGGCAAGAATGATTTCCAGTTACACCTGATTACTGCATCAAGAATATGTCATCGTTATCAGCTAGGGTACCTATCATTGGCTTACACTATTAATAAAAATAATGATGATAAAAGCAGCACATTATTCACTTTCCTGGCCTCATTCTACAGGAAAGAAAACGATGTCAAGGTCTCATGGTCACAAATAGCTAACTAGTGGCAAAACTGTGATTTAAACCCAATTCTAAAAGCCTTAAAGTTATTTTCTACTTAAGTACATATAAAACACATTTGAGGGTTATTTGCTCACAGATAAGATTCATGATTTGTACAGAATGTAACATCAATGTTAGGTTTCTGAACAATAACAAATTGAATGGTGAGTTGAGAGATAGTAAATGGTTAACTCTGCTAGCCTTCTACTTTGAATAGACAAGATTCTATCACAATCACTTCTACCAAGGTCAAACCAGTAAGTACAACCAAATTTATCAACAGGAAGACAAACCATATAGATCAGTAAATTGTTCAGCAGGGTGCCCCTAACATCCTAATACATCTGTAACGGATTATAGCAAAGGACTAGCTATTTTATCTGTTAGAGTAAAAGAAAACTTTCATCAAGAAGCAGAAATTGAGCAGGGCAGGGTGGCACACTTGTAGTTCCAGTTACTTGGGAGGCTGAGGTGGTAGAATTATTTGAGCCCGCAATTTCAAGACCAACCTGGGCAACACAGCAAGACCCTATCAAGAAAGAAAAGAGAGCCGGTGAGATGGCTCAGCGGCTTAAGCGCCTGCCCGGCAAGCGCGAGGGCCCAAGTTCGACTCCCGGAACTCACACACGAAAAAGGGGCCGGTGATATCGCTCAGCGGCACGGGTGCCTGCTGGCGCACGAGGTCCTGAGGTCGACCCCCCGGTACCCACAAAAAAAAAAAAAAAAAAAAGAAAGAAAGAAAAGAGAAGGGGTGGAGGGAGGGAGGAAGGACAGGGATCAAAAAGAAGGGAGGGAGAAGAGAAGAGGAGAGAAAATATCATTTCAAGAATCAGAAATTGGTCCTTTAGCCAAGGCACAGTGGCCCATGCCTGAAATCCCAGCATTCAGGAGGTTGAAGCAGGAGAATGGCTAGTTCAAGGCCAGCCTGGACCACAAAGTGCCACTCTATCTTAAAACAAAACAGAAACTGGTCTTTTGTACCCCATATACCCTCTCTCATGAAATTCTCCTGTAAAACTGAATCTTTAGTGCTCACCTGAGGAATTAGGAGGTTCCACTTCATTTACCATCTAACTAGAGCACACGTTCTTACGCTAAACCCCAAATACTCAAACGAAGAAACACTCATTCTAAACCAGGCACTGTGCTAATTGTCTTAGCTCACCATGAGTACACGAGACAACCATTGTCATTCCTGTCATTCCCGTATGAAACTAAAGCTTTGAGGGGTTCACAGAACTTTGCTGATCCAGGATTCAAATTCAGGCCTGATGCCATATACAGTACTTAAACATTACTCTATACTGCTTCTCTCTGTAACTCAATCATAGAACACTGCCAAGTTAAGGCTCTGTTACTACATTTAAGGTGATTGAATAATGACACAGCTGGGGGTATAGCTCAGTGGTGAAGCACTTGTCTGGCATGCATATGGCCCTGGGTCAGAACCCCGTATCATATACATACACACAAAGAGTGTTGGCAGTTTGGAAGTACAGACAGATGAACTGACAATTTGTATAAATAAATACAATTTGAACAGATGCTATGAAAACAAAGCAAAAGGTAGTTAACTTTGTGTAGAAGAGTTAAGGTAAGGCTTAACAGATCTGGGATCTCAGAAATGAGTAAGACAGTACCATCTAAGGAAAACGAAGTACCAGGAGACCAGTAAAAGTAAATGGCTTGGCATCCTGCGCATCCCATTCTTACCACAGTCAATCATTTATTTCTATGGTCAATTTGCTCCATCCTTCTCCCCACACCCATTTTGCTAATTTTCATTGACAAATTTAAGCCCCTCCTCCAAAGTGTACCAAAGCCAAATAGTACTAAAATGTACAAGGGCTCCTAGGGAGGCTAATAGATGCATGCACTAAACAGCCTGTACACTTAACATGTAACAGTGAGCAACAAAAAGCCAAAGATACGAAGATATGAATACGGAACACTACTAGAGGTTATATCAAATTTCGAATCTAGTTTCAGTCACAGGATTTGGAAGAGTTGTAATTACCAAATGGCAAAACAACACCCCAAAGGATGTTGTCGTAAATATAGAGCCCAGATTAATCACAGCTCACCTATCTTATGGAACAGAACTTTAGGCTGAGTTAAAGTGAAATTCTAGACCTATGTGACAACTGTGTCATTTACCTTTGCCTTATATAAGCCAATGAATATCTACTCAACAAGAGGGCCAAAAGAATTACATAATGCACACCTTATAAAACAGTCAAATGTTTCATTAATTAAATAAAGAATTTTATTGAATGCCCCATGTGTGTCAGAGATAGGGGAAAGGATAAGAAATAGCAAAATGTCTAGGAACAATCTTTCTGCTTACTACCCTAGAGAATGACAGCAGGGTTGGGAATATACAGTAGCTCCATAGTGGAGCACTTGCTAACATGTGCAGGGCCTTGGGTTCAATCCCCAGTACTAGAAAATAAAAGCAAAAGAATGATGGTAGCACCAGTCATAGGAGCACATACCTGTAGTCCCAGAAGAAAGAACGAAAGAAAGAAAGAAAGAAAGAAAGAAAGAAAGAAAGAAAGAAAGAAAGAAAGAAAGAAAGAAAGAAAGAAAGACAGACAGACAGACACAGACAGACAGACAGAAAGAAAGGAAAGAAAAGAAAGAAAAGAAAGAAAAAGAAAAGAAAAAAGAGAGAAAGAGAGAAAGGAAGGAAGGGAAGGACGGACAGAGGGGGAGGTAGCAAGGCAGGGAAGGAGAGAGAAAACATGACATGGCGAAGGCAGTACTGCTGTTTCCTGAACTTGCCTTATGACGAAGTTTTTATGTTCCAAAATGTATTGATATCTCAGAGTACTCTAACCATTTTTAATCTATGTGAGACTACTTTACAGGAGTCTCTAAGCACATATCCAGCAGACTAACTGGAATATGAGGACTGACGACCACAAATGGTAGTGTAATCTGAGTACAAGAAAAATGATACTTTGAGTCTAACACTAGCTACATGTTTGCTTAGCAGTCGAGGAAACACCAACTTAAATCCAAAAGATCAGATATCTTTTAAGTTTAAAACACAAAAATTTGAGGTGGAAGTGTAGCTCAGTGATAGAGCACTTTCCTAGCATACACGAGGCCCAGAATTGGATCCCCAACACGACAGAAATAAACAAATAAACAAACACACACACACACAAATTATACATACAGTTTTCTTTTCAGAGGATGGGCACTATACAAACCTAAGCCAAGCCCTTCACAGGGAAAGAAATATTCTTCAAATTGAACAGCAAAGGCTTCCAAACCAGCAGAGAATATGAGCCACTTTGAATACACAGCCTTTCTCCCAGCTACCTACCCAAAGGCCTACAACTGGGACCTCTTCTGGGCAGTCTGCTCTTCAGTGAAAGATTAAAGTAGGTAAGTACCACAAGTAGAATAAGCCAACACAGCCCAACTACAATTCTGGAGAAGCCGTGAACAGTGTCTGCTTAGTTCTTATATATAACACATTGGCAAAACAATCAGCAGGGTAGGATGCATACCTATCACTAGGAAAAAGTATGCCTACAATCCACTCCTGAAGAGGAACCAGAATCTCTGTGTGTGGTAACCTAATAGATTAACCCACTGATGAGTTAATAGCTGAATGGGTTTTATGGAGGTGGAGGCTAGTTGAAGGAAGGAGGTTACTGGGTGCATGCCTTGGAAGGGCTTATCTTCTCTTGGCCTCTTTCCTTCTCTCTCTCCCCTTCCCAGCTGCCATGAGATGAGCAGTTTTCATCCACCAAGCCCTTCCTCCACGACATTTCTGCTTCAACACAGTACCAGAAGCAAATTCAAGTGAGCATGGACTGAAACCTCTGAAACTGTGAGCCAAAATAAATTTTTCCTCTTTTAAATTGTGTATGTCAGGTATTTACACTCAGGGATGAAAAACAATGTATTTATCAAATGAATGAAATCTACTCTACTCTTAAAATCCAGCTCAACAGTCATTCTTGCCATGATCCCACCAAAAGTCAATAAAAAGCCTCATTAATTAACTTCTCCAATGTCTTAGAGATGGGGATGAGGAAGGAGAGAAATTCCAAAAGCTTCCTGGACCAATCTTAAGGCATTTAATATTTCTATCCTATACATGGCTAATAGTAGGCACATACCCTACCACAAATGACTTTGACAGACATTTACAAATCATCTGTCACAATGACTTTCACACAGGTTAAGTATACATTCTGTTGTAATATTCATTCACTTATTCAATATTTAAAGAGCTTATTATATGCCAGGCACTATTCTCATCATTGGAATACAGAAGCGTAAAAAAGGACAAAGCCTTGCTTCTCTGAAACTTATATTCCTAAAAGGGATAAAGACAATGAATAAGAGAACAACATAATTCCTTATGGTGATAAGCAGTAAAAATAACAACAGGTTATATGAACAATATAACAAAGATACCTACTATAGATAGAATAAGAAAACTCAAAGGTTAAAAATGGTCAAATCATTTGGGCAATTAATTTCATTTCTGTAATCTGTAGAAAAGAACAAAATCCAAAGTTTAGGAATTAAAATTCAGGTATGGTGGCACACGCCTGTAATCCAAGCACTCGGGAGATCGAGGCAGGAGGATATCCATGAGTTTGAGGCCAGCCTGAATTACATAGCACCTTCTCACCAAAAAAAAAAAAAAAATTTAGGCACTAACATTTACACTCAAAAGTAGAAAATAATGGCTATTACGGTTTGGATCAAGAATGTCTTCTAGGGCCGGTGAGATGGCTCAGTGGCTTAAGCGCCTGCCCGGCAAGCACGAGGGCCCGAGTTCGACTCCCGGAACCCACATACGAAAAAGGGGCCGGTGATATCGCTCAGTGGCACGGGCGCCTGCTGGCGTGCGAGGTCCTGAGGTCGACCCCCCGGTACCCACAAAAAAAAAAAAAAAAAAAGAATGTCTTCTAAAAAGCCTTCAGAAGTTGGGGTTCTGGATCATGGGGACACTATACTCATTAAGTAGATTCATCCACTAATGAGTTCAGCAGCTGAATGTGCTGTTAGGAGGTGGGGCCTGTTTAAAGGTGGGTTACTGGGAGTTTGAAGTGGAAGGGTGTTATCTCCCTCAGGGCTATTCCCTTCTCTCTCAGCTTCTTGGCTGTCAAGACAGAAGTAGCTTTCAGGGCCGGTGAGATGGCTCAGCGGCGTAAGCGCCTGCCTTGCAAGCGCGAGGGCCCGAGTTCGACTCCCGGAACCCACATACGAAAAAGGGGCCAGTGATATCGCTCAGCGGCACGGGTGCCTGTTGGTGCACGAGGTCCTGAGGTCGACCCCCCGGTACCCACAAAAAAAAAAAAAAAAAAAAGAAGTAGCTTTCAGCCACCTGGCCCTTCCACCATGCAGTTCCTGCCTTGGGGCCAGACGACCAGGAACTAAAAACATGAGCCAAACTAAAACTCTCCTCCTTTAAGTTGTGGATGTCAGGTAATGTATCCCAGCAATGAGAAAGTAACTAAGATAATAGACATAATAAAAATATTCATATGAAGGTTAAAAATGTAATATCTGATTTTTTTTTTTTTTTTATGGTGCTGGGGATTGAGTTTAGTGACTTCACACTGAGCTGCATCCCAAGCCTTTGAATTGTGATAAAGGGTCTTGCTAAGTTACTAAGTTGCCCAGGTTATGGCTAGAACTTTCAGTTCTCCTGCCTCAAGCTCCAAGAGTCTGGGATTACAAGCGTCTACCACCACAACTGAATTGATTTATTTTTCATTTTTTAATTTTTTGTCTTTTTGAGACAGGATTTCACTATGAAGCTCAGGCTGACCTTGAACTCACTTTGTAGTCTAGTCTGGCCTTGACCTCACAGCGATCCTCCTGCCTCAGCTTCCAGAGTTCTGGGATTACAGGCATGCACCACCACACCTGGCCCTGACGTGATTTAATATTTTTAAGAAATAGGTAGGGGCTAGGGGCTAAGAGTAGAATGCTTGCCTAGTGTGTGTGAGTCCCCGAGTATCATAGAAGAAAGAGAGGGAGGGAGAAAAGACTGCAAGGAGGAAAAAGCACAAAAAGGAGGAGGAAAAGGAGAAGGGAAGAAAAAAAGGGGGGGCAAGATATTGGTCTTTGGATAAAGGAAGGAGAGGACCAGGAGTTCCATGGTGAGCATGACAGAATCTAAATGCCTATCAACCACCTACGCGGAAAAATTAAGTAGGCTACACAAGATCACCTCAGATATACACCAAGATCCTTTACTGTTACCAGGAAAACATATTTGTATATATAAAGGCAAAAATGTCAAAGGATATAAAACTTAGTAGTAACAACAATTATATCTTAGCATTATATTTTTATTTGTATACCTGTACTTTCTATTTTTTGAACAATCAGTATTGGTTTTTTTTTTTTTTTTTTTTTTTTTTTTTGTGTGTGTGTGTGGGTACCGGGGGTCGACCTCAGGACCTCGTGCGCCAGCAGGTGCCCGTGCCGCTGAGCGATATCACCGGCCCTTTTTTCGTATGTGGGTTCCGGGAGTCGAACTCAGGACCTCACACTTGCCAGGCAGGCACGTACGCCGCTGAGCCATCTCACCGGCCCAAGTATAGGTTTTTTTAACAAACAACTTTTAAATGTCTTATTGTTTAACTCCCTCACTGTGGAAAAAAATACTATGAAAATAAGGAAGCCAAAAGGTAGTGAAGGGGTCCGGTGAGATGGCTCAGCGGCATAAGCGCCTGCCTGGCAAGCGCGAGGTCCTGAGTTCAACTCCCGGTACCCACATACAAAAAAAGGGCCGGTGATATTGCTCAGCAGCACGGGCGCTTGCTGGGGCGCGAGGTCGACCCCCGGTACCCACAAAAAAAAAAAAAAAAAAAAAAAAAAGGTAGTGAAACAGCTGAACAGCTCAATTATGGAGGAAAAATACTAAGTCTCCTTTTCCTAGTTTTTCCTCTGATAATAACTACTTAGAAATCTGAAGTCTAGGGCCGGTGACATGGCTCAGTGGCTTAAGCACCTGCCCGGCAAGCGCGAGGGCCCGAGTTCGACTCCCGGAACCCACATACGAAAAAGGGGCCGGTGATATCGCTCAGCAGCACGGGCGCCTGCTGGCGCGCGAGGTCCTGAGGTCGACCCCTGGTACCCACCAAAAAAAAAAAAAAAAGAAATCTGAAGTCTAAGTACTAGCATTAAAACATTCTCCAAACAAAATGAGCTTTCAAGAAAATTGGGGAAAAAAAGGAGGCTTAGTCATCAGTGACTAAACCAAACTTTTTAAGTTATTTCTGGGCCAATCTGCATGCACTTTTCAGAACCCGCTTCTCCTCTAGGAAAGAATGGGCTCCCCCAGACCCAGCTGAGTGCCTTCTGGGGCTTGCAAATTTGTAGCTATCGACACAGGGTTACTCTGCTATAATCTCAAATTCTGGTTTAAAAACTGCAAGGCACACATATATGTCAGCATAGTCAAATTTTGATATTGAGACTCTGGTCTCATTCAAACTTTATGAACTTATAAAGAGCACCTAAATTCTAAAGGGAAGGCACTATTGGCAAGGACCACCGCTCTTTTCTTCCTGTTGGGGTCAGTTTACCTTTCCATGTTCTAACAAATAAGCTGCAAACCATCTCAGTTTTTCTTCTGGCAAGAGACTGAAATTTAACAACCAGCATCTAATATTGGAGCCTTTATACTTTTGCTTAATTCTCTGATCTATGCCCAAGAGTTCTAATTCCAGGCACCACTCACTCTCAAAAAACAAGATTTAAGGCTGTCAGAATGATTACTCCCTCTTCATACACAAACATCAAAACTGAGGAACACAGTAGTCAGATACCTGTCCGCAGTCCTGTTATTAGTCAAAGGTGGGACAAGAAAAAGGACAACTCATAATTCCTAATCCATGTTCAGAATTGTTTCTACAACAAATACTGTAATATTATACTGACCAAGTATATCAGGTCTAATTTCACCATCTAAAAGGACAATGATTATATGATTAGGTCCACCAAATAAATATCAGGCACTTTCACCATGTGCGAGCCACGGCGATGGCAACACTGGTGTATAGGCTGTAGGTACAGACAGGGAGAGCGACCCCTCCCACGATACTTCAGTAGGAATGTGAAAGGGACTCCCCTAGAGAAGGTTCTTCCTCCTGGAAAACCCACCATTTTGGTAAGTGTGGCTGGGTCTCATAAGGTAGTTAGCTGTCTGAGAACCCAGAACAAGCCCTGTGAGGAAACCATACATATGTGTTTCTTGGTTCAATATAAAAATAATCACCTGAGATGATTTACAAAACCAGGATGCCCACTCTCTGCATACAGACTCAGAATTATACTGGTGTTTCTACCTAGGCAATAAAGGAAGAAAATGAAAAGAAAAAAAGTACTACCCTGTTTGTTTTTGTTTTTTGAGACAGGGTCTTTATAGTTCAGGCTGGCCTTGAACTCACTATGTAGCCCAGATTGGCCAGGATCTTGCAGGGATCCTCCTTCCTCAGCCTCCTGAGTGCTAGGATTCCAGCTGTGTGCCACCATGCTAGGCATAACTACCTATTTAGAGGCTAAACCATTTCTTTCCACCAATCCATCTCTACTATCAATTAACTTGAACAAGATAAATTACAACATGTTCAAAATGTTTCCAAATACTAAACAAACCAAAAAGGCTTACTTCCTAAAGAAAAGCTACTTATATTTACAATGTAATTAAGTGAAATCTAAACAGGAATGGAACATTGTCTTGGTTACTTTTCTCTTGTTGCTGAGACAAAATACCCAACACCCAAAATTAAGAAAGGAAAGGTTCATTTGGCACACAGTTTGTGGAGGTTTCAGTCCATACTTGGCTGGCTCCAAGGCAGAGTGGCACATGGCAGAGGGCAACAGTTCATGTGGCGGAAGGCAGCAAGAACAAGCAAGAGCAAAAGGGAGGAGCGTGCGACAGACAGCAAGCCTCTTTCCCTCCCTTATATTACATGCAGGCTACCCGCCCCAGGGTGGGTGTAGCACTCACACCCATAATCCCAGCATTAGACCATAAATCAGTCATAAACTCTAGAAGGCCGCCTCCATGACTGCATGAGGCTTTGGGGGGACATCTAGACACAAACCTTAACAAACATAAAAGCTAATAATTACATCTAATACTACTCCTAATAGTCTACGAGGCAGTGTAGTTATCACCTCTATTTCACACAGAAGGAAAAATGAAGCCCAGAGACATTTACAGAAGTGACACATGGCCAAGTCAATAATCAAATCCAAATATGCTGGATCCCAGAGCACCCATTAATATTATACCACACTGTGCATGCTGAAATAGGAAGATGAGGTCACGAACACAAATTTTTGCTTAACTTCGTATTTTGAATAATATCCACTTGAAAATATATTTGAGCCGAGAGAGGTGGTGCACACCTATAATCCCAGCACTTGGGAGGCTGAGGCACGAGGATCACCGTGAGTTCAAGGCTAGCATGAACTACATTGTGAGACCCTATCCCAAAAAAAAAAAAAAAAAAAAAAAAAAATCTACATATGCATTTGAACCCCTGGTATGTGCTAGGCACTCTTCCAGGTATTTGTAATACATCGGTGAGAGAAAAGAGAAATCTTTGCCCTCAAGAAGATCATATTATAGCAACCCAACAGCTAACATTTATGAAGCACTGCTGTGTCTTGTTTGAGTACTGTTAAAAGTATTTTATATGCATAAACTCATAACAACTCTATTAAACAGGTACTACTGTATTTCCATTTTATACACAAGGAAACAAATACCAATTAATAATCTGCCAAAGTTAACAAAAATATAAGAAGTCAGAGTCAAGCATGGTGGCACATGCCTGTAATCCCACCTCATGGGAGCCAGAGGCTGGGCTGGCCTACATAGTGAGTTCAAGGCCAGCCTGAACTACATAGTGAGACTCTGTGTCCAAAAAAAAAAAAAAAAATTGGGGATATGAACCTATGTAGTCTTACATTCTAAGTTCTTCACCTCTTTGTCATTCTAATTCATAGTCACTTAAACATATTCCAAATAAAGTCAACCATAAAATATTTATATGTCAACAAACTTTGGCTCAAAATACTATTTTGCTAGATGCTAATATGCTTGTTACCAAGTAAACTGGAATTAAAATTGTTTTTAGTACCATCTTACCAATCATTACTCAAGTTCTTTAAAACAAATGATTGCCTTCTTAACCCAATTTAGAAAAGGCCTCAATTTCCAAGCAGAAATGTCACAACTTAAATTTCTGAAACCTGTAATTATTTTGCCAGTAATTGTATATACATGTATATATATGTATATACACACACACACACACACACACACACACACATATATAAATGAGAAAAACTGTGAACCTGGATCCAAGCGATATAGCTCAGCAGCACAGCACCTGCTCGCAAGCGCAAGACCCTGAGTTTGATTCCCAGTACCAAAAAAAAAAAAGATACAACATCTCATTTAAGAAATAGTGTAACCTTACAAATATAGCACAGTAGAATGTAAGGTTTGTGGTTTTGACTTTGAAAAGACAATAACTCAAACTACTCCATTAGTAATTTCAATTTTGACTTTGTCATTTGTTAGAAAAGACTAAAGGCACCTAATTATCATTTCATTTTGAATGCTGTGGAAACAGTTTAATATTTTTTATCTCAGCCTTTCTCAAATATGAGCTTAAAGGACATGAAACGATTTTTACAATTCTAACCAATACTCAAATAAAAAAAAAATCCATATGCTATAGCCTCAAAAAGGGACACAGCAAACTTTCTTAAACCATGGCTCAGAAAAGACGATGGGGGAGGTGCAACCCTCCATAAAAGTACCGAGGGGTTAAATAAGGATTACATGGAAATGTATCAGATTTCTGGAATATGTAATCTACCAATAAACTTACAATAAGCTAGTATCATGATAGATAAGCTGTATTTCTTTTTAAACAGCTTGCCTCCAAAGAATAAAGAAAAACAAATTATGTTTTCTGAAGTCTCACTGCTGCCAGTTGCTGAAACATAAACAGCAGCTTCTTAAAACATTCTACACATAGAAACAGAACAATATCTAACAGGATATTTTTAAAATATTGCTAGTTTACCTGATCGACAAAACTAATCATGTTTTATTCTACAAACACCAAAGACAAAATGCTTAGCTAAAATCCAGCTCTATACATGAAATCCATCTAGAAGGTCTTCTAAGTGCACACTTTCTGGAAAGCAATTTGGCCATTTAGTTAACGTGAAGTATGTTTAAATGCCAACTCTGGAACTCATCCTCTGGAACTCATTGCAGATCAAATTATGAATAGCAAAACCATGAAAACCACTCAGATGTCCAATAATGAGGGAATGAGCAAACATCTAAATTACGAAGGCAATAATAATGCTTTCAGGGCCAATGTGGTAGCACACATTTGTAATCCCAACTACTTGGGAGGCTGAGGCAGGATGATGGAAAGTTCAAAACCAGCTTGGACAATTTATTGGGACCTTTTCTCAGAACAAAACAAAAAATATACTGTACCAGGACATTGTGGTACGTGGCTGTAATGCCAAAACTTTAGTGAGACACTGTCTAAAAATAAAAAATAGGGATCGGGGATTTAGCTCAGTGGCTCAGCCTGACAAGTGTAAGGTCCTGAGTTTGATTCCCGGTATCCCCCCACAAAAAATAAAAATAAATAATAAAAATAAATAAAAATAAAAACTAGAAAAGGGCTGGGGATGTAGCTCAGTGGTAGAGCTCCCTTGAGTTCAATCTCCAGTACTGGAAAAAAAAAAAAAGTAATTGTTACTAGTTACTTTTCTGTCACTGCTGAAACAAAAATACCCCACACCCAAAGTTAAAGGGGGAAAGGTTTATTTTATTTAGCTCACAGTTTGTACAGTTTCAGCCCATAATCCACTGGCTCTAGGGCAGGGTGGCGTTGCAGAGGGGAAACGGTTAGTGGCAGCAGAAGATACCAAAAGCAATAAGAGAGGAAGGGAGGGCAAGCCTCTTTCTGTCCCTCATGTGGTATGCAGGCTTCCCACCCTAGGCCAGATGTAGCACTCACACCCTTAATCCCAGCATTAGATCAGGAACCAATCACAAACTCTAGATTGAGCTGCCTAGGAAAAGCCTGCCCCCCCCCATGACCGCATGAGGCTTGAGGGGACAACCACACACAAACTGTAACCACCACCAAGACAGAAGAGTACACACAGGAAAAAAACAAAAACAAAAAACTTTAAAGGATTAAAATATCCCAATGTGCAGTTTTACGGTTCTAATCTCACATGTATCTAAAGAAACAATTAGAAAAAGTAGAAAGTGTATCAGTCCTAAATTCTAATTCTCTCTCTTCTACTTATTAGCTTTGTCGTCCTTGGAATTTCACTTAGCTTCTCTGGATATCCTAGCCACAGCTGTAAAATGATGGCAAAATTAGACTACTCTTCTACAAACTCTTAAAAAACTAAGACAACAGATTCAGATTTCTACAGTATTCCCAAATATCTTCTTTTCCTAATCTCAGGTGTAATAAACATTTCCCTTATTAACCTTTCTGGTAAGAAACAATGTGAAAAGTGTAGACAAATTGTTATAACACTATCCACTTGAAAATAATATGGTCAGCTTCTGTGGCACATGCCTATAATTTCAGCACTTGGGAAGCTGAGGAAGGAGGATCATGAGCTCAACACTAGCTTGAGCTACATCAAAGAGTTCAAGGCTAACCTGGACTACACAGTGACAACTTGTCTGGAAAAAAAAAAAAAAGAAAAGAAAAAGAAAAAACCCACAATGTTCACCTATATTTTCACAAATTATATTAAATATTTCTTAGTAACTATACAGTATAACTTATCTAAGCATTCCAGTGAAAGGTTACTCAACATACATTACGTATACAGGCCACATGATTTATTGTGCAATAACTGTCAGAATATTTAGCAAAGGACATTATTTCATTCTGAAAGTAATCAGAAAATTAAGATCTGAGGGTTTTCTTGGTGGGGGGATAGTGGGGACTGAACTCAAGACCTTTGTACTGAGCTACATCCCCAACCCTATATTTTTGTATTTTGAGACAAGGTCTCACTAAGGTGCTAAAGTACCCAGGCTGGGTTAGACCTTTAAATCCTCCTGCCTCAGTCTCCCTGAGTACTGGGATTACAGGAATATACCATCTCACCTGGCTCTGGGGTGTTTTAAAAGGGATGTTTCTCTTCGTAACATTCAAAATAAAATATTATGCATAGCAAATGGCTCCTTATAAAATAATAGATGAAATGAGGTATCACTTTGGTAAATCTTTTAATACTGAATATCTCTGTAACTAAACAACCTAATGTTGTAGAAGTGCACCAAACTCTACATGTAAGTAATTCGGCTTCACAAACCCTTTAGGCAAGATAAATGACATTTATTAAATCTCTTTTAGCATGTTTGCAACAGGGCCATAATTTGTGCATCTCGCTGCTAGGCAGCTTGAGCGACCTGTGGTACAGCCATGACTGCCCCATCAGGCAGCTTTTTATTAATTTTATTAGTAAATAAACCAATAAAGGTGATGAGATCTGTTTGTACTACCTGTGGTATAAGTCACCTGATGAGACAATCATGCATGTACCACCAATGGTTCAAGCCAGTGGGAACGTATTAAGGTAAATGTACTGACATTTAAATTTGATGAATCTGTATTTAATCATCCAATTACATTTGATTTATATACAAAAAGTTAACTTTTTACAAAAAAATTTAATTTTTTATATCTGGGAACTTACTTGGTGAATCTGGATGACTAATTTACTAAGTGACACAAAGTGTTCAATACATATGCATTTCCGATTCTACAAATCAAACATTTCTTACAAAATACAAAGAATTGTGTATTTGGTTTTTTAAACCAAATTAATGCCAATTTTACTACTTTAGATGCACTGTTTCTATCTCAAAATCCCTAATTCTAATCCTTTGATCACTAACCTTTTCTTCACCTTCAATATATTCTATAAAACTCAGATTAGTTTACAGTCTGAGGTTTTTTTGTTTTTGTTTTTGTTTTGTTTTTTTCTTTTTTAAGACAGGGTCTTGCTATGTAGCCCAGGCTGGCCTCGAACTCATGGTGATCCTCCTGCCTCAGCCTCTAGAGAGCTGAGATTACAGGTGTGTGCCACTGTGCCCAGCTGACATTTAAATAAAGGGATGAAACTTATCAAGTTACTGCCTTCAGTATTTTAAAAGGCACCACCAAAGACACTCCAGTTTTTCCTTTCTTAAATTATCATTTTTAATTGGTAAATCATAATTACATATATTTATGGAGTATGTGATATTCTGATTAATGTACACAATCTGGATGATTAAATTAAGTTTATTAACATATCCTTACTTATTTTTTGTGGTGACAGATTTATTTCTCTTAACAGAATCTACTGCCAGGGTGTGGTGGTCAATGCCTGAAACCTCACAACTCTGGGAGGCTAAGGCTGAATGACCCAGGCAACTTAGTGACTTAGTGAGACACTATCTCAAAACGAAAAATATAAAAGGGCTGGGGATGTAGCTCAGCACAAAGGCCATGGATTCAACAGCTAGTATAGCAAAAGAAAATGACAACAACAACAAAACCCAAAAAAGCCAGGCATGGTGGCACACGCCTGTAATCCCAGCACTTGAGAGGCTGAGGCAGGAGGATCGCCATGAGTTTGAGGCCAGCCTGGGCTACTAAGTGAGTTCAAGGCCAGCTTGAACTACATAGTGAGACCCTGGCTCAGGATAAAAAAAAAAAAAAAAAAAAAAAAAAAAAACAACCCAGAACCTGTCCATACCATTATAATTCAAAAAGAATAGTCTAATATTAATAGTGGAGCCACAGAGTCACTGTGAATTGAACAGCTTTGCAGAAGTTTTCCTGATGTTATTAAGCGATCTAGTCCAAAAGTTCGGGAACATAATATGAATACACAAAGCATAAATCTACCACTGTAGACTGCATTTGGATATATCCTCAGAGTTCCTTCTCACTACTTTTCACTGTTTCTGCATTAAATGGGTAGAGCCAGCATAAATAACAACAGTTACTGCTAACCTACCCCTCTGGGCAGGCATGGTGCTAGCCACTTAACATTTTTCATCCACTTTATCCTCAGAACAACTCTGTAAGAAACACTATCATCTGCATTAACAGATGAGAAAACAAGGACTGAAAGAGGATACAAGGCTGCTAAGCTGCTGATGCAGATTTCAAATCCAGAGTAGCTTGACATCAAAGTCCATGCTTATTAGATGAAGCTATACTACCTATTAAAGTCATAACCATAAAAATCAAC
The DNA here is from genome assembly GCA_028451465.1 of Erethizon dorsatum. Classification (NCBI taxonomy): domain Eukaryota; kingdom Metazoa; phylum Chordata; class Mammalia; order Rodentia; family Erethizontidae; genus Erethizon; species Erethizon dorsatum. The sequence continues at coordinate 58,329,214 of CM051825.1, read as the reverse complement.
AAGTTTCTCAAAGATTTATTCAACGTTTTTAAGTTTTCCATGCATAACTACTACTCTGCAACAAATACAATTGATTGTAGTAACACATTTACCTACATTGTAAATTAATTCAATCTTCTCAAAGGGATAGGATTTATAAAGTGACTCCAATTCTTACCTCAAAGATATATCAGAAAATTTATTCTGCTCAAGCTAAATAAAGCCTCACTTTTTCCATATATAAAATTTCTTGGTTTTTTGCTTTGTTTTTGTTTGAGACAGGGGCTATGTAGTTCAGCTTGGCCTTGAACTATGTACCCCAGGCTGGCCTAAAACTCTCAGTAATCTTCTTGCCTCAACTTCCTGAGTGCTCGGATTAGAGGCACAAGCAACCACGCCCAGCCTGCATATCAAATAAAAGTTCTAATATGAGTACATTCCCTAACGTTTGTTTTTCCTTATTAGTTTTAGTGGCACTCTTAGATACACTCTTAGATGACTGTTCAAAAGACAGTCATTCCAAGAAAAAATGATATTACAAAAGGAGCCATTACAAAAGGAGCCACATAAGTAGGCATTTTTCTTAATACTATACTTATATGCAACAGTCTTCAAAAAGCTTTGGATTTCTGCTAATCTCTTTTTCTGCACGTCTTACTCACCCCTGTTGCTCTATTACAGAAAAGACTAAGAGTCACAAGCTATCTATTTTCTCCAACAAGGCATCCGTGTTTGAATCACTCATGAAACCAAACCAGTCAGACAGCTAGCTGCCTGTTAAATAAGGATTTCAACAGTCATCTAAAAGGTGGAAGAAGTGCTGCCATCTCGCTTTAGAACAGTCCTAAAGCTCATCCCTGGCAAGTACAAACTCTTATCTTCAAAGAATCAGAGCAACTTTTGGAGTCTAAGTCAGGACTGAAGAGAAATCTTTCACTTCTATTCTTCTCCAACCAAAGAGAGAAAACTGAATAAACATCCTTCTACTCAATCAATGCTGAATAAACACCACATTTTACAAGTTCTCACGCAATTTCCCTCCCAGAAACCCATTCCCTGAGCCTGTGGTAAGATATGTTCCTGCCTAGTCCCTTCCCTTCTCTTTAAGTGAAAAATGCCTAACCACGCTTTTGCAGGATAAAACTTTATGCTTACTGTAGATCCATCTTAACTCGCTTAAAACAATGAGCTCTGGAAAACCAAAGACCTTCTTCTCGACTTAATAAATACTAAGAACTAGTGTGGACTAGGTGGAACTGTCTGTCCCTCCCTAGCTTCTATCCGTGAGCTCAGCAATCAGCTTCGTCTTCGACCCCAGGACAAGTGAAAATGAATAAATTAGAAGGTTCAAGCGGCCCACAGCATTCAGGAAAGCGCCCACACCCGTCTCCCGCTTTCACAATGGGGCTCTTCGCTCCAAGTGGCAACTTCCAAGAGGTTCTTCATTCTTTTGCTTTCTCAAAAAGGACGGACTCGCCAAAATCCCACCCTTAGAGAATGTGACAGACTAGAGTTTAACTTTTAGCTACCCCCACAGACCATAAAGGAGGGAAACCACAATACCCCCCACACACACACGCTTTGAAAATGTGACAAGCTCAACTTAACCCTTTCCAAGCATCCGCCGAAAAAGGCACAGCACATTCAAAACTAAATAGAATTAAGCCTTCAGCTGCGGATCTCCGAGCCACAACCTCCGCCTCCAGCAGGCGGGAAATTCCCAGCTCCTGGCCCCCGGGAGGTGACAGGCGCGGCTCGGCAGCCCCCTCCCCCGCCACCCGCCCGCAGCGCCGGGAGGCGAGGGCCTAGGTCCGGCCTTGAGGGAGGCGCCCAGCCGCCTCGCTGGCTGCGAAACCCAGGCGGTGAGCTGGCGGGTGCTCACCGCGATGACATTGACGAAGGTGGTCTTGCCCGAGTACTGCAGCCCCACGAGCGTGAGCTCCATCTCCTCCTTCCAGAAGAGCGAACGGAACCAGTCCAGCAGGCGGGAGATGAGCGCCAGCATGGTGACGGCCTGCAGAGAGGACAGACGTCGGGGCAGGCAAACGGCGATGGCGACGACTTCCACACCACCGAGCCTCGGCCTGGAACCCTTAACGGCTCTTTAGAGCCCGGGAGCGACACGGGAAGACCCGGGCGGGCGGCGGCAGCCGGAGCCAGGAAGCCGAGCGGGTCATATGACTCGCCCTAACCCACACGCCTGTACTCGGCGCCGCCGCTAGCGCCCACGGCAAGAGCGGCTCGGCCCGCCTATCCGATCGGGCCCGCCGCCTGCAGCGCCACCTCGTGGGATCGGCTCGCAGTACTCTATACCAGCCTTCTGCGGTGGCCTCCCTCTACCACTGCTACTTCATTCATTGTTGGTTCGTTACTTGTTGGATCATTCATTCATTCACTTATTCATTCCACTTTTCTATAAATGTTCATTGACAGTGTACTCTAGGAAGACTTCAAGACTCTGAGGGATTCAGCATAGAATATAAATTTCTGTCCTATGTTTTAGAGAATAGCAAAAGAAAACAAACAGCAAGTGTATGTGTGTCCTCAAAGGCCAAGAGTATATAGCTTTCCATCCCTTATATCTTATCCAGGCTACCCAAACTTAGGGTGGGTAGCGCTCACACCCTTAATCCCAGTATCACATCCTTGGTTCTAGCATCACACACCCTAGATCCAGCCACCTCCAAAAAGCCTCACCTATGACTGCACAAGGCTTTGGGGGTACATCTAGATAAAAGCCATAACATTCTTGTTTCCCATTACTTCAGAATGTGACCTCTTTTGGGATAGGGAGGTATGTCAGTGCTAGAGCACTTGCCTAGCATGCACACAGCCCTAGGATCCATTCCAGAACTGCCACCCCCGGAAAAAAGTGAACATTTTGGAAAGAGAGTCATTACAGATATTGTTAGTTGAGATTATACTGGAATGGGTTGGATATTTGATGCACTATGACTGGTGTCTTTTCGAAAAGAGGACAGACACAGTTACCAAATGGACAGGCCATGTGACAAGCAAGGCAGAGATGGAAGTGTAGCAGTTGTGAGTCAGACAACACCAAGGATTGCTACCAAGCACCAGAAGCTGAAATAGATGAGGAAAAACTCTCCCCTACAGCCTTCAGATAAAGCCTAGCCTTGTGAGACTTTGACTCCAGACATCCAGTCTCTAGAACATTTTTCATGTACAGTGGTACCTTGGTTCACAAATGCTTTTATTTGCAAATAATTTGGTTCACAAACAGAAGTGTTTGGCAAAATTTTGTTTCTGTTTGCAAATTCTGCATCGGGTGACAAACACAACCGCGGCTATCTTTCCCACAACATGGCCATCTTTTCCAAAATCATAGAACAAATTAAGTTTGTGAACCAAGGTACCACTGTATTTATTGGCTACTTGCATTTCTTCTCAGAAGTGTCTGTTCGTTTTACTTGCCCATTTTTTGATTAGGTCTTTTATTTTGATGGTCTAATTTTTTATTTCTTTATATATTCTAGATATTTGTCCACTGTCCAAGGAATAATCACCAGCAATTTTTTCCATTCTGTAAGTTGTGTCTTCACACTGTTGGTTATTTCTTTTGCTGTGCAGAACCATTTTAATTTGATACGATCCCATTTGTCAGTTCTTGGTGTCATCTTTTGTGAAATTGGGGCTCTGTTTAGAAAGTCCTTGCCTGCACTTATTTCTTTAAGAGTTGTAGCTATTTTATCTTCCAGCAGGTTAAGTGTTTCTGTTTTGATATTTAGATCTTTGGTCCATTTTGACTTTAGTTTATGAGATAGTGAGAGATATAGGTCTAGATTCAGTCTTCTACATGTGGATAGACAGTTTTCCAAGGATATACAATTTTTTTTGTCTTTTTTTTTTTTTTTTTTTGTGGGTACCGGGGGGTCGACCTCAGGACCTCGCGCGCCAGCAGGCGCCCGTGCCGCTGAGCGATATCACCGGCCCCTTTTTCGTATGTGGGTTCCGGGAGTCGAACTCGGGCCCTCGCGCTTGCCGGGCAGGCGCTTAAGCCGCTGAGCCATCTCACCGGCCCTTTTTTGTCTTTTTTGAGACAAGTTCTATGTAGTTCAGGCTGGCCTTGAACTCAAGCATCTCTTGAATGATCAGCGATGTGGGACACTTTTTCATATATTTATTTGCTGTTTGTACTTCTTCATCTCCATTTTTGGATTGGGTCTTTAAATTTGTGGTATCCAATTTATTTGAATTCTTTATATATTCTAGATATTAGTCCTTTGTCTGGGGAATACCTGGTAAAACTTTTTCCCAAATGTGATCATCATGTATATCTAAAATGTACCAATAAAATCTGATTAAAAAAACAATTTTTCCCATTCTGTGGGTTGTCTCTTCACTCTGTTGATGGTTTCTTTTGCTGTGCAAAAGCTTTTTAATTTGATGAGATCCCAGTTGTTGATTCTTTGCAAAATTTCCTGTGCGATCAGGTTTTTATTCATAAAGTCTTTGCTTTCACCTATGTCTTCAAGAGTTTTACAAGTTTTATCTTCCAGTAGAATAAGTGTTTCTGTTTTAATGTTTAGATCTTTGATCCATTTCAATTTTATTAAAGAGAAGATAGCATCTTCAAAAAATGATCCTTAATGCCACTTGAGAAAATACTCATAAGTGAAATTAACTGGACGCACATGTGTAAACATCGTATTGTCTCCCTAGTGTGAGAAACTGAAAGAGTAAATAAGATCCAAAATGTACAATAGATACGGTAAAACAGGAAGAAACTGGTCAAAAGGAAAGAGAAACTGGGATGGGGGAATGGGGAAAAGAAAGAAGGGAAAAGAAAAAAAATTATATATATAAATAAGATAGTTAAGATAGAAACACTACAAATTTTGCTTAGTTCATTGAGAAGAAAGGTTTGTGCTAATATTGTTTGGACAATTAAATGCTGATATCTTGTACCCTGAGAAACTAGTTTAAAGATAACAATAAGTAATGTATTAACCATTGTTACCCTCCTATTATGTTGTTTTGAATTTTTGTTCTATTTTTTTTCTCTTTAAAATAAAAATTCTAAAAAAAATGATCCTTAGAAGCCGGGCGTGGTGTCGTACGCCTGTAATTCCAGCAATCCGAGGGGCTGTGGCAGGAGGATCGCCTCGAGTTTGAGGCCAGCCTGGGCTACAAATGGATAATAGATATTGGAAACTAGGAAGAAAATGTTCAAATGGAAAGGGGAGCAAGAGAGGTGGGGGAGAGAGTAGGGAAGAAAGGGAAAAGGAAAGAAAAAGAATAGAGGGAAAAAATGGAAACAAAGCTTTTTAAAATAAAGATGAGAAGAAGAGTTGAAGAGAAGGGAAGGGAACGTGAAAAAAGAATCAAGATATATTATGTACAGGTACAAATTCCCTATTATGAATGTCATCTTTATGTGTATCAAAGAGTATCAATACAATTAATTTTTTAAAATTTTAAAAATAAAAAGGCTACCTTTCCTCTAGCCTAAATTTTGTCCCTTTTGTCAAGGATCCGGTAGCTTAGCATGCCTGGGGTTGTTTCTACATCGCCTATTCTGTTCCATCGATGCACGCATGTATTTTGTCAGTATCATGGTGCTTAATCACTATAGCTTCGCAGTATAACTTGAAATCAAAACTTATGACGACTCCTGCCTTCTTCTGGTTTCCCAGAGCTGCTTTTGCTAGTCCATTTCTCTTCTGGTCACATATGAGTTTTAAGATTGTTTTCTCTACTTCCGTAAGGAATGTTGTTGGTATTTTTTTATTGGGCTTGCCATGAATCTATCAGTTTTGGAATTATGGCCGTTTTGACTGTATTGGATCTGCCTGTCCAAGAACAGGGGATATCTTTCTATTATCTGGTGTCCTCTTAGATCTCCTTTTTCAGAGTACTGTAGTTTTCATTATAAAGATCTTTCATTTTTCAGTTAGGTTAATTCCTAGGTATTTAAATTTTCTTGATGCAATTGTAAAAGGTACTATTTCCCTAATTGCTTTCTGGGTGAGTTTATTATTGGTATACAGAAACTACTTATTTTTGTTTGTTGACTTCATATGCTCCTATGATACTGAAGTTGGTTATTTATTCTAGGAGTCTTTTGGTGGAATTTTTTGGGTCTTCTATGTAGAGGATCATGTCGTCTGCAAATAATGACAATTTGACTTCTTCCTTTCTTATCCACAATCCTTCTATTTCTTTCTCTTGCCTGATTGTCCTGGGTAATGCTTTAAGAACTATATGAATGCTAGTGATGTTAGCAGACATCCTTGTCATGTTCTTGATTTTAGAGTGAAAGCTTTCAGCCCCCTCATTTAATATGCTGTCAGCCACTGTTTTGTCATAAATAGCTTTTATCAGATTGAGATGCAGTCCTTCTATACCTTTTTCTTCAGGGGTTTAATATGAATGGGTATTGGATTTTGTCAAAGGCTTTTTCTAAGTCAACTGGGATGATCATGTGATATTTCCTTGCTTCTGTTTATGTGTTGTATTACATTTATTGGTTTGTTTATGTCAAGCCATCCTTGCGTGCTGGAGATGATTCCTATTTGGTCATGATGTATGATCTTTTTATAATTTGATGCATCTTGTTTGCCAGTTTTTGTTGGGTATTTTTGCATCAGTGTTCATTAAAGTAAATGATGTGTAGTTCTCTTGTTTGGTTAGGTCCTTTCTGGTTTTGGAATTAGAGTAATGCTGGCTTCCAGGAATAACTTTGGAAGAACTCTTCTCTTTCAAGTTCATTAAACAGTTTGAGAAGTATTAGTGTTAGATCTTCCTAAAGTTCCTGAGAATATGGGAGTGAATCCATCAAAACCAGGTCTTTTCTTGGTTGGTAGTTTCTGTTTGTTTGTATTTTGCTTTTTTACCTCTTTCATCTCATTGTCTGATATTGGATATTCAGAGCTTTTATGTTGTCTTGGTTCACCTTTGGTACTTAATATGTATCTATTTCTTCTCACTTCTCTATTTTATTAGCATACAGATTCTCAAAGTAGTCACTAATAATATTCCAGATTTCAGCAGAGTCCTTTATGGTTTCACCTCTTCATTTCTAATTGCATTGATTTGGGTCTTTTCTTTCCTTTTTTGATAAGATTGGCTAAGGGTTTGTCTATTCTGTTTATTCTTGCAAAGAACCAGCTCTTTGATTCACTGATTCTTTGAATTTTTTTAGTCTTAATTTCACTAATTTGTATCCTGATCTTTATAATCTCCTTCCTTCTACTAGCTTTGGATTGGGATTGTTCTTGTTTTTCTAGGACCTTAGGGTATATTATCATGTTACTTATTTGGACTTCCTCTGTTGTTCTGATGTGGGCATTCACAGCTAGAAGCTTTCATCTTAGGCCTAGGCTTATTCTGTCCCATAGGTTCTGCAATGTTGTACTGACATTATTGTTTGATTATAGGAACTGTCTAGTTTCTTCCTTGATTTTTTTTTCTGTAACCATTGTTGGTTCAAGGAAGCATTGTTTAATTTCTATGTGTTTGTATAATTTCTGTGGTTTCTTTGGGTATTGATTTCTAGTTTAATTGCACTATGACCTGATAGACACATGGAATAATTTCAATATTTTTGCATTTATTGAAATATGCTTTATGCACTAGCATGTGGTATATTTTGAAGAAAGTCCCAGTGCTCCTAAGAAGAATGTGTTCTATTGTTGTTGGGTGGAACACTCTATTAAGTCCATTTGCTCAAAGAATTGCTTCAACCTTGATATTTCTTTGTTTTTGTTTTTGTTTTTGTTTTTTTTTTGTCTAGTTGATGTGTCTATTTGTGACAGTGGGGTATTGAGGTCTCCCCCTGTAATTGTGTTAGTGTTTATCAGATTTCTTATGCCTGGTACTGTTTGTTTTATAAAGTCATGCATGCCAATGTTTGGTGCATGTATATTTATAATTATTATCTCTTCCTGTTGAATTGTTACCTTAACCACTATGTAGTGACCTTCTTTGCCTCTCGTAATCACTTTTGGCTTGAAATCCACTTTATCTGAAGTTAGGATGGCTGCTCCTGCTTTTTTTCAGGTTCCTATTGCATGGAATACTATTTTCCATCCTTTAGTTTTAAATCTGTGTATCTCTTTTGGGATTAAATGTGTTTCTTATATACCGCATATTGTTGGGTTTGGTTTCTTGATCAATTCGGCCAATCTGTGTCATTTGATTAAGTTATCAAGACCTTTCATATTGAGAGTTATTACTGAAAGATGTTAGCTTCTTTCTGTCAAAGCATTATTTTCCTGTTGCTGATTCCTCTCGCTGCCCCACTTTCTGCTCAACCTGCCTGTTGTAGTCATCTTATTGGATTTTTTAGCATTGTTGGCTTCATTGTCTCTTTCTAGGATATCCTTGAGAATATTTTGTAGTTGGTGGTTATGAATTTCTTGAGGTGTTTTTTGTGATGGAAATACTTTATTTCTCCATCAATTTTGAAGAAGGTTTTACAAGATATATAAGTATAGATTGAAAGTTGTTATCTTTTAGAGCTTGGGAACAAGAAGTCTGTTTTAATTCTAATGGGCTGACATTTATAAGTGGTTCATTGCTTTCTCTAAGAGCATTCAAGATTCTGTTCCTGTGTTAGATTTCTGGGATTTTGACTATGATGTGGAAAGGTTCTCTTTTTGATCATGGCTATTTGGGGTTCACTATGCTAATCATATAATGGGGAAATAAAAAAAAGCAGTCAGCAGTCTTACAGAAGGCACTAATAAAAATCTAGCTTAGATAAACAAAATGATACAGAACATGAGTGACCAGTTTAGGAAAGAACAAGAGTCCATAAAATGGTTCTAAACTGAAATCCATTAGATTAAAAATTATATTGCAGTATGGACCACAGAAGGGACCAATGTGTGGAAAGAATACCAGATTAGAAGTTAGGGATGCTTTCAAAGACCAACTACTGAGAAATAACTTTTAAAAAAAGAGAGCATGAAGAAAGGATTCAGCAGCTGCTAGATGACACAAAGAAGAGTCAAAGAGTAATTAGAATAAATGAAAAATCAGAAGACAACACAAAGGGCCTAAAAACATGTTTACAGAAATGATAGGAGAAAACTTTCCAAATGTGAGGAAAGAATTCAACATACAGATAAGTGAAGCCCACTAACAACAAAAAAGAATTCAACAGTAGTAATATAGCATTAGCTAACTACCTAAAAATGAAGCTTAATGGTTATACTACTAAAGATATAGGGTTTTGGGCATGGGAGAATGCAGAAAGAAAAATTTGAAAAATTAAACAATGGAATATAAGAAGGAGGAGAGAACAGTGAGACAAAGGATCCTATTATAGAGAAGAAAGATTTTTATAGAATTATATAGACATAAGCAAAACTGCCAATGAGAAATAGAAAATAAAGTGAAAAGGGAGAGAAAAAAGGAATAATATGAAGAGTATAAATTTTAAAAATTAAGGATATAGAGGAAATGAAAGAAAAAAAGAGTGTGAAAAAGAAACAAAGAAAAAATAATGAGTCCAAAACAGAGAAGAAATTTTTCTCTATTTTTGAAAGAGTGTTTTCCTTCCAGGACTTACAGTTTTGGAGTTCAGCAAGTTACAGTTTTCTTTACCTAGCATTATGGGCTGTGGTCTTGTGAGGTGCGCCCCATATTCCAGAGACCCCTTCTGCCTCAGTGGGGGGCAATGTCACACTGAGATGTGTCACTGCTTATGTTGGTACATAGGGAAGACAAACAAACCTCAGATCTCTGCTGCATGTAGGCAGCAGGGCAAGGGTTTCAAGTATTTGAAGCTGGCAGGCATGTTTAGGCCCAGCTTCTTCTGAGTGCAACTCAAGTTGGGCCTGGCTTCTCCTCTCAAGGGCAGCTGGTAGGGCTTGTGTCCTCCCTGGCCTGAGTTTAAATTTCCCAGGGGATCTATCTGTAGCCTGCTCCCTGTGTGGGGCTGTCTCCCGTGGCTGTCCCTCACCCAGTTGCTGTGGGAGGTAACACTGGAAGCCCTTAAGTGAAGTTTATTTTCAGTTGTTTTGAGTCCCAGATTTAAATGATCAGTCCCTTCCCAAGATAGTGCCTGAACAAGCACTCTCTGGAGATAAAGTAGGCGCCTGCCATGGAATGGCTGTCCCGCCATTGCTGGCCATGCAGAGGGAGTCCTCTCTGAGTAAAACCCTGTGCTGCTTTTGCAGTTCACGAAGGTTGTGGAATCCATTGCCATTTCTCCTTGGATCTCTCCTCCCTGTGGGCCATGAGAACCAGGGATCTGCTTCTCTTCTTTTCTTTGCCAAGTTTTGATTTTCCATTTTCGGACTTCCAGATCTTAGAGAGACTGACTTTTGCTATTGACAACTACTTTCCATTTTCTTTCCACCATTTTTTTTTTCTGTCCCAAGCTGATTTCAAAACAAGGACTTGAATATTCTTCAAACTACAATTATCATAATTCTTTCTACTTCTAAAAGTATTATTCAATGGAAAAACCATTCCTCAACTGCTGATTCTACTTCCCCATTAAAAGAACCCTATAAATTGTTGTACTGCAAATGCACAATATGATGGCAATTTTTAAAAAATCAAAGAGTAGAGAGGTGTCTCATTGCACCTTTAACCACGCATCTTTGAAGTGACCAATTTTAACAGTTTAGGCCAATGTGTTCTCTCACAGTGGTATCCTTTCACCCTACAGAGGATACTTCTTTTCCTACCTGTAATACATGTAAAACCTCACTACGTATTTCACTTGTCTTATCCAGTTCTTTGGTAAGGACAACAAGAACCTAGAGGGAATCTCTAGAAGGATGCAACAGCACCTCAGAACTCTAGTAACATAGTCTTGTTGAGCCCAGCCAAGAGGCCCCACAACGCACACTGGTAAACCAGCCAGGAGGATCCCACTGATCTCATCATTAGTCCATGTCCCTAAAATATGGAAGAAATTTGACCCTGACAATCTGAAAAAAAGAACAACTTATAACAATACTGTTTGGGTCTAGTATCAACTAGGAAATGGTTAGGGATGGGTACAGAAAAGCAGTCTAAATTAAAATACTATTCTTCAGTGAGATCTTTTTTGCAAAAAGCATGGAAAGTTGTGTGAAATCCCTTATGGTTCTTTATCTTTAGGAAAGGCCCAAGAACCATGGTACTTAAAGTTGCCTCCAAGGAAGAGGAAACTTATATTGTTGATGATCCTGTTCTCAGATGCCCACCTGTCTCTCAGGGGGGATATGAGTCTCTCCCATCTGTTTAATGAAAATGACCACCGTGGGCAGTCTCCTCATTCCTCTTTATAATTCTCAGGCCAGTAAATCTGTTCCATTCTTTTTAAGTGACTCAGGAATTCTACCAGAAGTTAGCTCCCCAGGGAGACCCAGTACTCCCCACCCTCCTTTTCATGCTCCTCAGACAGCTTTTAGCCCTGTAGGACATATATTTGTAGTAGAGTTTCTTGCTTTTCTAACTTAAAGCTCTTCCTGCCCCTATAAGATGTCCCAGGAGTAAAGGGGCCTACTCAAATCCAGGTTTCTTTTCTCAGTAGCAGATACTCAATATTGAAAAGAATGGTTAGGTTGAATTTCAGAAGGCTCTCATAGGTTTGCAGATGAGTTTCAAACTTTTACCCTTGATTTTGACCTATCATGGTGAGATGTCCAATCTATCATGGCCACTTGCTGTACCCCTAATAAAAAGCAAAGACTCCTAGAGGAGGCTAAGAGATATGTAGATGAACAATATGCTGTAGTAAGAGAAAGAAATCACCCTGGAGGTATTCTCCTCCAACAGAGTCAAACTGGGATTATAATTCTAGTTGTCTAAAATGGTAACTGCTTTAATCATAGCAATTGAAAGATGCATTAAGAAATCTGTTAATTATGAAAGGTGAGAGAGGTTACACAGGGCAAAGAGGAAAATCCAGCTATTTTCCTTAGCCAACTAGTAGAAGCTTTCCATAAATATACAAACCTAAATCCAGCTTCCAAGGAGGGTCAGACACTGATGAGATATCACTGTATTAGCCAGTCAGCCCCAGATATTTGGTGTGAATTACAAAATATTCAGATGGGTCCCCAAACACCATGACCCAAGTTCTGGACATGGCCTTTCCTGTGTTCAACAATTGGGATCTAGATAAGGATGAAAGGAAAAGGGATAAAAAAAAAAGTGGCCAAAATTACAGCTGTCACAATTGGCAACTCTTTAAGCACAGCCTAGTTGTCCAAAGGAAAACTCGAAACCAATCAGGGAAAGAGTTCCTGTTTTAAATGCAAGAAAAATCAACACTGGACATACGAGTGTGCTAACACTACCCAGGTAGCTCCATGTGTCAAGGGCTGCTGTGCCTGGCTCATATCACTGGAGAACTGACCGTTTCCACTCCCAGACGTGCTAGCTCAGCCAAAACCCTTATCCCCTGCTATGATGAAGAGGATTAAGTGGGCTGGGCCAATCTTCAATGCCCTGTCTATGGTTATCTCCATCTCTTGCGAGAAACCCTGAGGGACCCTGGTTCTCATGGGTAAGCATATTCAGTCTCTTATATATACAAAATTGTCTTACTCTGTTTTAACTTCATTCTCTGGAAAACCCCTTTTAGATCTATATCCATAATTAGGGTTGAAGAGACCTCAAGTCAGAGCTTCTTTACATCTGCTCTGACATGTTAATTCAAAGGTCAAATGTTCCACCATTAGACTTTAGTTGTCCCATGGTGTTCTACTCCCTTACTAGAAAGAAATTTACTAGTAAAAGTGAAGGCCGTTTATCATCCCAGACAAGTTGCTCTCATTCATTGCAAGGTACACCAAAGAGACAAGTCTAAAGCTTCCTTGGGAAAGCAAAAGGCTAATGGCAGCCATACAACCTCAAGACCTAACCTTATTCCCAGTTCCTGGGGAACATTAAAAACCAATCTATACTCTATAGGAAGATAAATGAGCCTTAGGACAAGGGAGAATTAAAAAGGGACTTTTGCAGTATTTAGAAAACAAACTGGTCTTTCTTAAAGGGACACAGTGGAAGACTACAAAAAACCTCCTTGTTTTGTTTTGTTTTTTTGTTCTTAAACAGGGTCTCACTGTGTAGTTCAGGCTGGACTTCAACTCACTATGTAGCCCAGGCTGGCCTCGAACTCATGGCAATCCTCCTGCCTTAGCCTCCCAAGTGCTGGGACTATAGGTGTCCACCATCACACCCAGTGCCCCTTCATGATTCTTTGCATATGGGAAGGGATGATATATGGGAAATGATCACTCGAATTTTCACAGGACTAAAACTCCTGGCAACCAACCAACGGGTCTGCAAGGCTTGCCCACTTTGTGCCAACAATAACCCTGGCAAGCCCAAACCACCACCTTTGTTAGACCCTATACTTAGGAGAGGGACTAACCCTGGGGAGAACTGGCAATTAGAATTTACCCACATGGGGCCGGTGAGATGGCTCAGCGGTGTAAGTGCCTGCCTGGCAAGCACGAGGTCCTGTGTTCGACTCCTGGTACCCACATACGAAAAAAGGGCCGGTGATATCACTCAGCGGCACAGGTGCCTGCTGGCGTGCGAGGTCCTGAGGTCGACCCCCGGTACCCACAAAAAAAAAAAAAAAAGAATTTACCCACATGCCACCATGTGGCAGATTTAAACAGATATTGGTTCTAATGAGCACTTTTACAGCCTGGATTGAGGCATTCCCTACTCATTCAGAGAAGGCCACAGAGGTAGTCAAGGTGCTCCCCAAAGAAGTTCTGCCCTGGTTTGGATGACCCCAGACCCTTCAGGGTAACAGTGGACCTTCTTTTACCTCTCAAATAATTCAGAGGGTGGGAAAGGCTTTAGGAATAAAGTACCATCTTCATCTGCACTCTACCTAGAGATCTCAGTATTCCAGAAAGTTTGAGAGAGAAACCAGACCCTAGAGTGAGCTCTGGCAATACTTTGCTAAGAGTCTTCTGAGTCTTGCGTCACATTATTGCCAATAGCACTCATGAGGATTTGAATCATCCCACCTGGCCTGAATATAAGTGCATTTGAGGCATTACATGGGAGGACTTTCCTATCTTCTGATATGGTAGTGGACAAGAGATGGCAAGACTCTTACAATATCTCATTAATCTAGGTCAAGTACAACAGGCTATCAAACGATATGGGGACAACATCCTGCCAGCTCCTGGTCCCGGGGGACTACTTAATGTCCTCTCTAGAGACCTAGTGCTCATTAAAACTTGGAAATAAGGGACTCCTGCAGACCAATTAAAACCAAAATGGAAAGGGGCCATTTGCAGTGCTCCATCTCACACCAACTGCAGAGATAGATAGCTGGATTCACCTTTCTAGTTTAAAGCCAGCTGCACCTGAATTTCCCAAGTAAAAAGACCACCCTACAGAAGAAAGCTACTCCTGTGAACCTGGGAAGACCTGAGGCTCCTCTTCAAAATGCAAGACTCCAGTACTGCTTCAAGAGCAGACAAATAGAGTCACTAATGACCTGTATCCACCGCTCCTTAAATGGGTACTGTACTGGGACCCTTGTTTTTAATTAGATCCATAATGTTGGTAACCTTGCTAGGGCCATGGCTCTCAGGCTCTTCATAGACTGTCTAATGTACCTCTTTGCTATGATTTCTCCTCCACAAAAAGTGTGGAAATCTCTAAATGCTACATTTGTCATAGTCTACCTTTTAAGGCAGAACAAAAAATATTCTGACTTGTTCCTTCTCATATTTGGTGTCTGCATCCTCAACTAACAGCAAAGTTTATCCATTTAAGACTTCAGATGAAAATCCAGACTATAGCTCATGACTCTCCTGACAAATTCACTGAGCTTTCTCCCATTGAACAGGCACTCAGCAGTTCTTCACATATAAACACTAACTCCTTTCTCGTTGTCTTCTGTTCTATTTTAGCCCAGCTTGTGAGCTACAACATCCCTGGGTAGTTCGGGAGCACCTAATTCTCAGCAGGTAGAGTCTATAGCCCCTTTCAGCCAGAAGTAACCTACGATGACAGAGACCTCCACAACCTCAGAAACCCATAAACAATGATGGAGATTAATGCCTGTCAGGGGGAAATGAGGCAGGAGACGAGGGCATGGCCAGCTGGCTGAGCAAATGGAGCTGATCTGTCAGTCATGGAGATCCAGGGCACAAGTGGATGCCCAAGCCCTGCACCTAGGACCAATCAGAAAGTGCTGGCTTCAACCCCTCTGGTGCAAAATCAAGTAGGTTTTTGATAGAATGGTCTAGGTCTAACCTCAGCCTGAGGAACAAGGGATACAAAAGATGGCCACCATTCACCTTGTGGCCTCTGTGCTCTTTCTTTCACAGTGGCTTGTTCTCACTGTGCAGAGCATACTCCATCTCCTACCTTTAACTGACCCACATTCACTCTGCAGAGCATACTTATTTTCCCACCTTTAATAAATGTAAAATCTTGCAACATAAAAAATTTTAAGCTAATAAACACTTACATAGGTGTGTGGAGAATTTTCTCTTATTTACAAAAATGAGAACATGTTTTAAGTATTACTCTATAGCTTTACTTGTTCACTTAATATTAGATATATAGTAGATATATTTTATTAAAAAGAAAGGCATGCATGTAATCCCAGGACTCTGGGAGGCTGAGTCAGGAGGATTGTAAGTTTTAGCCCCTCTTGGGCAGTTTAATGAGACTCAATCTCGTAATAAAAACTAAAATATGCTGGGGATATAGCACAGTGCAAAGGTCATAGAACTGATCCCCAGCACCACAAATAAAAAATAAAGACATGGACTGGGGATGTAGCTCACCATTAGTTACATAACATGCTTGAAGCCCTAGGTTCAATCCCTGGTGATGCCAAAAATAATACTAATTTTAAACATTAAAAATAAAGGCAGACACACCTTTGGTGGGCAGACTGAACAGAACCTGGAGACACAGGACAGCCGGCCCCAGGCGTGTGGGCACACCCATGCCTTTGGAGGGCTAAGTAATCAGCAAGACCAGCAACGTGGAAGTGTCTGAAGCAGCAGAGAGGAGCCAGCAGCTGGGCTCTGGGGAACTCCACCAACAGAAGACAGGTCCCAGCCCCCACAGCAGAGGCCAAGATGAGCTCCAAATCCAGCACAATTCCCATGGCAAACGTGGCTAGAGTTCACAGCACATTTCTGCGATCTGACATAGACACTATCACAGAACCATAAGCACCAGAGTTATTTTACTACTTTTATTCTCCTTTGTTTATCTGATTGGCTATCCCTTTCCTGTCTGGTTGGATGTCATCTTGTTTTCTTTTGTATTTTGTGGTTATTTTAGTTTTGTTTGTTTGTTTTTTTTCTCTCCTCTCTTTCTCTGGTCTCCTTCTTTCTTTCTTTCTTTCTTTCTTCTTTTCTTTTTCATTCTCCTTCCTTCATTTTTTTTCACTGTTTAGGTTTCTTACCTTTCTTTTTCATTTTCTTCTATTGATCCTCTTTCTCTCTTTCCTCAACTACTCCTTGAATTTAAACTTTCAAGTGAGTAAACATTGTCCCTTTCTGATTACTCCTTTGCATTCTATTTCATTCTTTCCCATCTGTGTCTTCCAGTTTCCCAAAACTTGGATGATCATCCTTTGACCTCCAGCCTTTACTCTACTACATTTGACCACATTCATCAATTTATCCTGTCCCCTACCCATCTTAATCCTCCCACCCCCCACAGAAGGGTAAAATCACTCCACTAAAGGGAAAATCACTGCATACAAGTACATGGTATATGTTTGATTTTGTTATATAACTTTAGAGTTTGCTCCTGTGGTCTGAGGTAGCAGATTAATGGTTACCATAGTTTGCCAGTAGTTAAGCTGTACTTGAAGCTATTGTAATTACTAACTGTACCACTTTAGCCAGGATGTCATACATGTTATAATCAGTTTTTCTCCCCTGTATGATAACACTGTGATTGTACAGGGTCATAATCATCACAGCCCAGTACCAAAGGATTGGGTGCTGAGCCAAATAGTAACTTTGCATCCCTTACAAATTGGGAAGGTAGGTTCTTGGGATATCTATGAAGAACCACCTACATCTAGAGGACATCCCCAAAGAACAGACGTCTCCTAGGGAAGCCTCAATACTAGTGATAAAGCTATATATCACAAGAAATTGGCAAGCATCAACATAGAAAACAAAACAAAATAAAAAAGAGAAAATAGAAAATGACAAGATGCAGAATCAAAATGCAACCCCAGAACCCCAGTCCACTCAGGACAAGCCCGGACCACAGTGAGATAGATGAAATTGGAAGTCAAACACTGGAACTTTCTGAAACGATACCAACAGAAGTGAAAAACAAGTGGAAAGGCTATAGAGAAAATAATCTTTCAGGTCCAGAAAGAAATGATGCTTAAAATCAAAGATATTAGAGAAGACACAGATAAAATAATAGATGAGCTTAGAAAAATGATGGAAACAAAAATTGTCCAACATAGGAAAGAAATAGAATCCCTGAAACAGTTCCAAACAGAAATCCAACAGATTAAAACCTCCATTGAAAGTATATGCAATAAATTGAATGAAGGAGAGGATAGAATATAAGATCTTGAAGACAAAATTGCAGAAAGTGATCATGAAAAGAAAAATTTCTTAAAAATGGCAAGAGACAATGAAAAATCAACACAACAGCTACAAGATGATGCAAAGAACAATAAAATAAGATTGGGGTCAATGAGAAGGCTGGAGACAGCACAAATGCCATAAAAAAAAACTCTTCACAGAAATAATGGCAGAAAACTTCCCAAGCGTGCATAAAGAATTTGACATACAAATAAATGAAGTATATAGAACTCCAAACAGCCATGATCAAAATAAAACTACGCCAAGACATATAATAATCAAGATTCCAGAAATTCAGCACAAGAACAAAATATTAAAAGCTGTTAGAGAAAAGAAACAGATCACCTACAAAGAAAAACCCATCAGAATCATGGCAGACTTCTCAACACAAACCCTCAAGTCAAGAAGAGCTTGGAGTGTAGTATTTCAAGTCCTGAAAGAAAACAAGTTCCAACCCAAATTGATGTACCCTACAAAATTATCTTTCAAAATTAATGGAGAAAAAGATACTTCCATGACAAAGAACAACTGCAGAAATTCATGACCACCAAGCCAACCCAACAAAGAGTACTGAAAGATATTCTAGACAGAGATAAAAATGACCACAATTCCAAGAACAACAACAGAAAGAAACCACCAGGCAGGGCAAGCAATTAAACAGAGGGGAAAAGTAGGGAACCAACAGCAGGAAAATATCATGACAAAGATAAGCCAAGACATATCAGTTGTAACCGTCAATGTAAGTGGTCTCAACTCACCAATCAAAAGAAACAGATTGGCAGAATGGATCAAGAAAGAAAATCCAATACGTTGTATACAAGAAAAACATTTAACTCAAAAAGAAATTCATAGGCTGAAATCAAAGGATGGAAAATAATACTGCATGAAATAAGAACCTAGATAAAAGCAGGGGTAGCTATCTTGTTTGCAGAAAATGTGAACTTCAAACCAAGAATGTTCAAAAGAGATAAAGAAGGTCAGTACATACTTGTTAGGGGAAAACGTCAAGAGGAAGAGATAATAATCTTAAATATGTATGCACCAAACATGGGAGCACCTAACAATATAAGACAATTATTAATAGACATGAAAAATCAAATAAGCAATAACACAATTGTAACAGGAGGACTTAATACCCCATTGTCACAAGGAGATAGCTCAACTAGACAAAAAATTAGCAAAAAAATATCAGAACTGAACCAAACCTATGAACAAATGGACTTAGTAGATATTTTCAGAGTGTTCCACCCAACATCATCAGAATATACATTCTTCTCAGCTGCACATGGGATGTTCTCTAAAATAGACAATATACTAGCTCACAGAACATGCTTAAGTAAATGCAAAGGAATTGAAATTATCCCATGCATATTACCTGACCATAGTGCAGTGAAATTGGAAATTAATGGCAAAAGAAACTGCAAAAACTCCAGAAACACGTGCAAATTAAATAACACCCTCCTAAACAACCAATGGGTCACAGATGAAATTAAAGAAGAAATTAAACAATATCTACAACTAAACAATGAAACAGATACAACATACTAGAACATAAAGCAGTCCTAAGAGGGAAATTTATAGTGATGAATTCTCACATCAGGAAAATAGAACAAGGGCCAGTGATATAGCTCAGCAGTACAATGCCTGCCTGGAAAGTACAAGGTCCTGAGTTTGATTCCCCGTACCCAAAAAAAAAAAAAAAAAAAAAAAAGGAAAACAGAATGAGCACAAATAAATAACCTAATGTTGCACCTCAAGCTTCTAGAAAAAGAAGACCAGGCAAGCCTAAAGCCCATACGAGGGAGGAAATTATAAAGATCAGAGCAGAAATTAACCCAATGGAGACTAAGAAAACAATACAAAGAATTAATGAATTGAAGAGTTAGTTCTTTAAAAGAATAAATAAAACTGATAAACTCTTACCAACCTTATCAAAAAAAGAAAGAAAAGATTCAAATTCATACACTGAAGAATGAAAAGTTGAAATCATTAAACATCCTGTGGAAATTCAGAAGATCGGCAATACCTACTTTGAAAATCTTTATTTGCATAGGATGGAAAACACAGAAGAAATGGACAGATTCCTAGATATGTATTAATTACCAAAGCTGAATCAAGAAGACATAAAAATTCTGAATAACCCAATATCAGTTAATGACATTCAAAATGTAATTAAAAACTTAC
This sequence comes from Erethizon dorsatum, assembly GCA_028451465.1. Lineage (NCBI taxonomy): Eukaryota > Metazoa > Chordata > Mammalia > Rodentia > Erethizontidae > Erethizon > Erethizon dorsatum. Next base: position 58,309,526 of record CM051825.1, on the reverse strand, counting down.
CAACAAAGAAAAGCCCAGGTCCTGATAGATGCACTACTGAATCCTACAAGAAATTAGAGAAGATTTAATGCCAATACTCTTCAAACTCTTTAGTGAAATTGAAAGGGAAGCAATACTCTCTAACTCATTCCTGGAGGCAAGTATTATCCTGACACCAAAGCCAGAGAAAGACCCAACCAAGAAAGAGAACTACGGGCCAATCTCCCTAATGAACATAGATGCAAAAATCCTCAATAAGATACTAGAAAACAGAATGCAGCAAATCATCAAGAAGATTATACACCATGACAAAGTAGGATTTATCCCAAGAATGCAGGGATGGTTCAACATACATAAATGAATAAATGTACTACACCATATCAACAGGGCCAAAGACAAAAAAAACAAATGATCATCTCAATAGATGCAGAAAAAGCTTTTGACAAAATGCAACACTCATTCACGAAAAAAACCCTACAGAAAATCAGAATAGATGGTCTTTACCTCAATCTGACAAAAGCCATCTATGACAAACTAACAGCCAACACCATACTAAATGGACAAAAACTGAAATTTTTCATTCTAAAATCAGGAACAAGACAAGGATGTTCACTATCACCACTCCTATTCAATATACCAAAATACCATTAGCATACTTCACAGAACTAGAGAAAACATTCCTAGGATTCATTTGGAACCAAAACTAATTCTGGGCAACAAAGGCAAGGCAGGGGGCATCACAATCCCTGACTTGAAATTATACTACAAAGTTATTGTGATAAAATCAGAATGGTACTGACCTGAGGATCAGTGGAACTGAAGAGAAGATGCAGACAGAACTACAAACACACTCAGCCTCCTTATCTTTGACAAAGGGGCCAAACATGTTCACTGGAAGAAAGATAGCCTCTTTAATAAATGGTGCTGGAAAAGCTGGCTTTCCACATCCCGACGATGAAAACTAGACCCATGTCTATCACCATGAACTAAACAAAAGTCAAAATGATCAAAGATCTCAATATTAAAACAGAAACACTAAATCTACTAGAAAAGAAAGTAGCTAGAAATCTTGAAGACATAAGTGTAGCCAAACACTTCATGAGCAAAACCCAGACTACACGGGAAATACTTCAAAGAATCCACAACTGGGATCTCATCTTATTGAAAAGCTTTTGCATATCAAAAGAAAAAATGGGCATATGAGATGAATTCACACTTCTCAGATGAAAAAATACAACTGGCAAATAAATATATGAAAAAATGTTCAAAATCATTGGTCAGTTGAGAGTTGCAAATTAAAACAATACTGAGATTCCATCTCACTCCAGAAAGAATGGCTATCATCAAGGAATCAACCAATAACAAATGCTGGAGGGGGTGTGGAGAAAAAGGAACCCTTCTCCACTGCTGGAGGGAGTATAGACTGGTGCAACCACTGTGGAAATCAGTGTGGAGATTCCTCAAAAAACTAGGATTAGAGGTCCCATTCAACCAGGTATTCTCCTTGTGGGTATCTTCCCAGAAGAATTAAAAACATCATACCACGGTGATATATGTGCATCAATGTTTATAACAGCACAATTTGTAATAGCTAGATCTTGGAAACAACCCAAATGCCCATCAACTGAGGAATGGATACAAAAGATGTGGTATTTCTATACAATGGAATAGTACTCAGCCATGAAGAAGGATAAACTTAAGGCTTTTATACATAAATGGATGCAACTTGATACAGTACTGGTAAGTGAAATAAACGAGACTTGTGTGTGTAAACATCATATTGTCTCCCTAGTGTAAGAAGCTGAAAGAGTAAATAAGATCCAAAATGTACAGTAGATATTGGGAAATGGGAAGAAACTGTCCAAAATGAAAGGGGAACTGGGATGGGGGAAAGGAGAAAAGAAGGAAGGTAAAGGAAAAATAAATACATACATAGATATATATGATAGTTAAGATAGTTATACTACTAATTTCTATTAGTTCATTGAAAAGAAAGGTTTGTGCTAATACTGTTTGATCAATTTTTCATGTCTGTATCTTTTAATCTGAGCAACTACTTTGAAGATAACAATATGCAATGTATAAACCATTGTTACTCTCCTATTATCTTGTTTTGAAATTTTGTATCATTGTTGTTATCATTTTATTGTTTTTTCTCTTTAAAATAAAAATAAATAAATAAATAAATAAATAAATAAATAAATAAATAAATAAAGGCAACCAGAGCTGAGTGTGGTGGTGCACAAAGTATAACCCCAGCATTGGGGAAGCTGAGGCAGGCAGATCATCACCAATTTAAGCCAGCCTGGTCTGTGTAGTGAGTTCAATACCAGCCTGGACTTCATGGTGAGACCTTGTCCCCCCCAAAAAAAAGAAACCAGTCACAATTGTGCACATCTGTAATCCTAGATGTTCAGATGGCTGATTATGGAGGATCACTACTTTAAAGCCAGACTTCTCAACTTAGCAATACCTTTTTAAAAGATTACATATATTTTTAAAAATAGGCTGGTTGTGTACAGTGGTAGAGTACTTGCCTCATATGCAGGAGGTCCTGGGTTCAACCCCCTGTACCACAAAATAAATAAAGGCAATGAATACTTAAAGCTCATCATTTCCTAATTATTTTTCTACAGTGTATATTACCTATGTTCTTGAACCTATTTATGTGTATTGTGTATTATATCTGTGTGAAAAAAATACCATACAATAGGGAGATAGTGAACTTCTCTTCCTCAATATGTTCACTAACAATATGTTGGTAGTTTTAAACTGGCCATAGTAGGAATCTTTATAGAAACACTATAAATCAGACATCATGCCCCATAGAGAGCTGGTTGTTAGACATCATTTACTAACACAACCCTGATGATACCTAACTCACTGTGTACAATGAAAGGGAATCACAGTAAGTGAAGTAGCATAATGAAAGGCGGGCTGCGAGAGTCACTGAGTGTAGTCTACACAGGCCCACTACCTGTCAGCTGTGTGAACGGGGCAAGTTGCTTAAGTTCTCTGGGCCTTGAGAGTGTAGAGGCAGACAACACTTCGGCCTCTAGGATTACAGTGAGGAGAGAGTAAAGCTGTCATAACGGAGCCTTGCACAGCATCGACATCACTAAATGCTGGTATTTCTGGAACAAAGCGATTCAGAACATCTGCCTAGAAATTCAGGGACTCAGTTTCTCATCTGCAAAACAGGGGTCAGGACACCACCCTTATTTGATGTTTTCACTGAGAAAGCATTTTCTGTTGAAGCCACTTCAGCAGTGTACAAAGTCCTATGGATGCACTACTCCCTCGAACTTTGTCTAGAATTAAGTTACAAGAATGAGAATTCAGGATCACGTGCTCAGGTGCACGGTCCATTCACAAGTCATGGGTAAAGGGTTGAATCCCAGTGCCATGAGAATGTGAAGGACAGGGCAATAGAAAAGACTGACCCACGTGTTTGCTATCTGGCTGTTGTGTAAGAAAGGTGAGTTCTATGACATCAGAGCCAAACAAATCACTGCAGACCATGCTAGTTCTAACTTTCAGGAAGCAGGGGGTGGGATACAGCTTAGTGGTAGATCATTTGCCTAGCATAAGTGAGGCCCTGGGTTTAATCTGTAGTACCCCAAACAAAACAAAACAAACCAGAACAAAACAAAACAAAACACAAACAATAAAAAAGCCTACACTAGCTGGGCATGTTGTTGCATTCCTATAATCCCAGAACTTGGGAGGCTGAGGCAGGAGGATTGTGGCAAGTTTGAAGCCAGCATTGGCTACATAGTAAGTTCAAAGCTAGCCTGAACAACATAGCAAGACCCTGTCTCAAAAAAAAAAAAAAAGCCTACACTTATCAGAAAACAGGGGTATAGAGGAGAAATGTACTACAGTTAGGAATATAATTTTAAATTATAATCTCTTAAAGACAGAGACCACTTCTACTTAAATCAATTAAGTCATTTTGAATAAATGAGTCAGCATGAGAATCCTTAAATCTCATCTCTCAGGCGTCTGTTTTCTCAGCTTTTTCTTGCATTTGTTTAAGATTATATCTGAGCCAATAGATAAAATGGGTATAACACATTGCATAGGTTCTTATTGGCCTGATTATTACTTTAGTGTTAACTTAAGTGAGAGCACATGGGTCTTAGTCAGAGGACATTTCTGCTGTTGCCCAAGTCAGATGAGGAGCAGGATTTTTCATGACTCTGGATGTTACTGCAGATCTAGACGGACCCTAAACATCTGGAAAGGAGAGAATGTCTGCCTCATCTTATAAGAGGAGGATGTAGGTCTCAGGAAAAAAAATCAAGAAACAGGACATTCTTTGTAGAAGGAAAGTTCATTATTCTAAAAACTGAGCTAAGCAACCCTACTGTAAGAAACACCGATCAGATAAGAATACCAAAGGTAGAAAACACAGGCAGCAGTGGGGTGTTTGGAAGGAGAACAGTGTTGAGAATAGAAGAGCATGCTGTTAGGAATGAGAAACTACATTGAATTTACACTTCTTGTCAATCTAGGCATAGTAGTACATACCTATGATCCCACCTACTCTGGAGCCTGAGGCAAGAGGATCACAAGTTCAAGCCCTGCTTGGCAACTCAGAAACTTAGCAAGACCCTGTCTCAAAATAAAAAAATCAAAAAAGGGCTGAGGTTGTAGCTGAGTGGTAGAGCACTCCTGAGTTCAATCCCCAATACTGGAAAAAATATCTTATCTGCAAGTCATGGGAATTTACATTTATAATACCAACTGGAAGGAAATTGAGACCAGAAGATAGTTTCAGACTTCAGTGTCTCAAAAATAAATAAAAGAGACAGATAAATAAATAAAAGTTCTCATTTTGAAATGAAAATTAAATAGGTATGTGGCCTAGAAAAAATCACATTCCTTCTCTGGGTTTCAGTTTATCTACAAAGTAATGGGTTTAGATAAGAACTTCTTGTTCCTAAAATCTTATGATTTCATTTCAGCCTGACTGCATTTAAAACAGTTAATTTTTTTCTAAGCAGCTTGTCTTTTACAGAATGTTTAGGTTTATAAAAAAATGTGCAGGTAATATAGAGATTTCCCATATTACTCTCTCCCCACACATCTTCTTAAAATTTTATTTATTGCAATTGATAAATCAGTATTACTGTTATTATTAACTAAAGTCCATTGTCTACATTAGGGTTTACTCTTGGTATTGCATAGTCACAAGGTTTGGGCAAATGCAAAGTGTTATGTGCCCACAATTACAGTATCATACAGAATAGTTTCACAGACCTAGAAACCCATGGTGCTTCACCCACTTAGCCCTGAGAGGACTCTTTTATGGATTTCTTTTTGTTATTTTAAAGAAAAAAAAATTCAAAACAAAATAATAAGACAGTAACAATAGTTAACAGATTGCATATTATTTTCTTCAAAGTAGTTACTCAAAGTACAAGATGTAGCATGAAAAATTGTCCAAATGACATTAGCACACACCTTTCTTTTCAATGAACTAAGAGAAACTAATAGTATTACTATCTTAACTATTTTGTATTTTTTTCCTTTTCCTTTCTTTCCTTTCTCCCATCCCAGTTTCTCTTTCTTTTTGAACAGTTTCTTCCTATATCGCAATATCTATTGTACATTTTGGACCTTATTTACTCTTTCAGGTTCTCACAGCAGAGAGACAATATGATGTTTACACATGAGTCTGATTTATTACACATATGAGTATTGTCTCAAATTGCATTCATTTACCCTCAAAAGTCTCAAGTTTATCTTTCTTTATGACTGAGAAGTACTCCACTGAATAAAAATACCACATCTTTTTTATCCATTCCACAGTTGATGGGCATTTAGGTTACTTCCAAGATTTAGCTATTACAAATTGTGCTGTTATAAACATGGGTGCACGTATATCACTGTAGTATGATGTTTTTAATTCTACCAGGAAGATACACAGAAGGGGAATAACTGGATTGAATGGGACCTCTACTTTTAGTTTTTTGAGGAATCTTTATACTAATTTCCACAGTGGTTGCACCAGTCTACACTCCCACAAACAGTGCAGCCCCTCCAGCATTTGTTATTGGTTCATTTTTTGATGATAGCCATTCTTTCTGGAGTGAGATGGAATTTCAGTGTTATTTTAATTTGCATTTCTCAAGTGTCTGGTGATTTTGAACACCTTTTCATAAAATATTTATTTTCTATTTGTATTTCTTCATCTGAGAAGTGTGTACTCATCTCAGATGCCCATTTTTGAATTGGGTCTTTGAATTTGGGTAGCCTGATTTTTTTCCTATTCTTTATATGCTCTAGATATAAGCCCTTTGTCTGAGGGACACCTGGCTAAAATTTTTTAACACTCTGTGGGTTATCTTTTCACTTTGTTGGCGATTTCTTTTGACGTGCAAAAGCCTTTTAATAAGATGAGATCCCACTTGTTGATTCTTTGGAGTATTTGCCATGCAGTTTGAGTTTTGTTCATGAAGTCTCCGCCTACACCTATATCTTCAAGACTTCTACCTACTTTCTCTTTCAGTACATTTAGTGTTTCTGTTTTAATATTTAAATATTTGATCTACTTTGATGTTAGTGCATGGTAATAGACATGGGTCTAGTTTTAGTCTTTGGCATGTAGAGAGCCAGTTTTTTCATCATTATTTATTAAACAGGCTATCTTTCTTCCAGTGAACATGTTTAGCCCCTTCATCAAAGATAAGGTGGCTGAGTGTGTTTAGAGTTGTGTCTGCATCTTCTATTCTGTACCACTGATCCTCAGGTCTGTTTTTGCCAGTACCATGCTGATTTTATCACAATAACTTTGTAGTATAATTTCAAGTCAGGGATTGTGATGCCTCCTGCTTTGCCTTTGTTGTCCAGAATTAGTTTTGCTATTCTAGGTCTCTTCTGATTCTAAATGAATTTTAGGAATGTTTTCTCTAGTTCTGGGAGGTATGCTAGTGGTATTTTGATTGGGCTTGCATTAAATCTGTATAATAATTTTGGGAGTATGGCTTTTTTCACTATGTTGGCTCTTCCTATCTATGGGCAAGTGATATCTTTCCACTTTCCGATATTCTCTATGATTTCCTTTTTCAGAATACTGTAATTTTAAATGTATAGATCTTTTACTTTGTTTGTTTGATTGACTTTTAAGTACATGATTTATTTTGGATGCTATTGTGAAGGGTGTGTTTTCCCTAATTTCTCTCTCTGTGTTTGTTGTTTGTGTACAGGAATGCTATTGATTTTTTAGTGTTGAATTTGTATCCAACTAGAAGTCTTTTGGTGTTTTGGGGGTTTTCTATGTAGAGTATCATGTCTTCTGCAAATAATGATAATATAACTTCTTCCTTTCCTATCTTTATTCCTTTTATTTCTCTCTCTTGTCTAATTGCTCTGGCTAATGTTTCCAGAACTACATTGACTAGGATTATTGATAGTGGACATTCTTGTCTTATTCCTGATTTTAGAGTGAAAGCTTTCTGTTTTTAACCATTTAGTGTGATGTTAGCTGTTGGTTTGTCATAGATATCTTTGACCAGATTGAGGTACAGACCCTGTATTCCAATTTTCCACAGGGTTTTTATCATGAATGAGTGTTGGACTTTGTCAAATGCTTTTTCTGCATCTATTGAGATGATCATGTGATTTTTGTTTTGGCTCTTTTAATGTGGTATATTACATTTGTTGATTTGCATATGTTGAACTATCCCTGTATCCCTGGGATGAATCGTACTTGGTCATGATGTATAATCTTCTTGATGATTTGCTACATTCTGTTTGCCAGTATCTTATTGAGGATTTTTGTGTCTATGTTCATTAGGGAGATTGGCCTCTAGTTTTCTTTTTTGTTTGGGTTCTTTTCTGGTTTTGGAATCAGGGTAATACTTGCTTCCAGGAATGATTTTGGAAGTATTGCTTCCTTTTCAATTTCCTTAAAGAGTTTCAGTATTAGTGGCATTAGTTCTTCTCTAAATTTCTTGTAGAATTCAACAGTGAATCCATCAGGACCTGGGCTTTTCTTCATTGGTAAGATTTTAATTATAGTTTCAATTTCATTGAGTGATATTGGGTTATTTAGAATTTTTAAATCTTCTTGATTCAGTTTTGGCAATTCATATATGTCTAGGAATCTTCCCATTCTTCTGTGTTTTCCATCTTATTAGAATACATGTTCTCGAAGTAGGTATTTATGATCTTCTGGATTTCTGTAGGATCCATTGTGATTTCCCCCATTTCATTCCTAATTGCTTGAATTTGAGTCTTTTCTTTCCTCTTTTTGATGAGGTTAGCTAAGGGTTTATTAATTTTATTTAATCTTTTAAAGAACCATCTCTTTGATTCACTGTATTGTTTTCTTAATCGCAATTGTGTTAATTTCTGCTCTTATCTTTATAATTTCCTCTCTCATATGAGCTATGGGTTTGATCTGTTCTTCTTTTTCTAGAAGTTCAAAGTTCAACATTAGGTTGTTTATTTGAGCTCATTCTGTTTTCCTGATGTGAGAATTCCTTGCTATAAATTTCCCTCATAGGACTGCTTTCATTGCATCCCTTAAGTTCTAGTATGTTGTATCAGCATTATTGTTTAATTATAGATACTGTTTAATTTCTTCCTTAATTTCTGTGACCAATGGGTCACAGAGGGTGTTGTTTAATTTCCATGTGTTTATGTAGTTTTTGTGATTTATTTTGCTGTTGATTTCCAATTTCATTGCACTATGATCAGATAATTTACATGGGATGATTTCAGTTCCTCTGCATTACTTAAGCATGTTTTATGGGCTAATATGTGGTCTATTTTGGAGAACATCCCATGTGCAGGATCCTGAGAAGGATGTGTTTTCTGATGTTGTGGGATGGAACACTCTGTAGACCTCTACTAAGTCCATTTGTTCACAGGTTTGGTTTAATTCTGATTTTCCTTGTCAATTTTCTGTCTAGTTGATCTATCTACTTGTGAGCATGGGGTATTAAGGTCCCCCATTACAATTGTGTTAGTGCTTATTTGATTTTTCATGTTGGTTAATATTTGTTTTATGTAGTTGGGTGTACTAGTATTAGGTGCACATATATTTATGATTGTTATCTCTTCTTCTTGGAGTTTTCCCTTAACAAGTATATAGAGACCTTCTTTGTCTCTTTTGGTCAGTCTTGGCTTGAAGTTCACATTGTCTGCAAATAGAATAGCTAACCCTGCTTTTTTATGAGTTCCTGTGGCATGGAGTATTGTTTTCCATCCTTTGACTTTTAGTCTATGAATTTCTCTTTGAGTTTAAATGTGTTTCTTGAATGCAGCATATTGATGAATCTTGCTTCTTGATTCATTCTGCCTGCCTGTTTCTTTTAATTGGTGAGTTGAGACTGTTTAGGTTGATGGTTATAACTGATATGTATTGGCTTATCTTTTTCATGTTATTTTCCTGTTGTTAGTTCCCTGTCTTTCCCCTCTGTTTAATTGCTTGCGCTTCCTGATGGCTTCTTTCTATTGGTGTTCTTGTTTTTGTGGTCTTTTTCTCTTTCTAATATATCCTTCAGAGCATTCTGAAAAGCTGGTTTGGTCATAATGAATTTCTTGAGTTGTTCTTTGTAATGGAAGTATCTTATTGCTCCATTGATTTTGAAAAATAGTTTTGTGGGGTACATCAATTTGGGTTGAAGATTGTTTGCTTTTAGGGTTTGAAATACCTCACTCCAATTTCTCTTTGATTTGAGGGTTTGTGTTGAGATGCCTGCTGTGATTCTGATGGGCTTTACTTTATAGATGACTTATTTCTTTTCTCTAGCTGCTTTTAATATTCTGTTCTTGTGCTGAATTTCTGAAATCTTGATTATTATATGCCTTGATGTAGATTTATTTTGGTCATGGCTATTTGGAGTTCTCTATGCTTCATTTATTTGTATGTCAAATTCTTTATCCATGTTTGGGAAGTTTTCTGCCATTATTTCTGGGAAGAGTTTTTTTATGGCTTTTGGGCTGTCTCAAGCTTTCTCACTGACTCCAACCAATTTTATGTTGTTCTTCTTTGCATCATCTTGTAGCTGTTGTATTGATTATTCATGGTCCCTTGCTATTTTTAGATATCTCTTTTCATGGTCGCTAGTTGCAATACTTGTCTTCTAGATCTTATATTCTGTCCTTACCTTCATTCAATCTGTTGCATATACTTTCAGTGGAGTTTTTAATCTCCTGGATTTCTGTTTGGATCTGTTTCATGGATTCCATTTCTTTCCTATGATGGGCATTCATGGTTTCCATCATTTGCCTGAGCTCCTTTATTTTTTTAATCCGTGTCTGCTTTAATGTCTTCATTTTGACCATCATTTCTTTTTGTACCATAGAGATTTTCTGTAGCCTCTTCCACTTGCTTTTTTCACTTCTGTTGCTATCATTTCAAAATGTTCCAGTGGCTGGCTTTTGATTTCCTCTATCTCATTGTGCTCTGGACTTGTTCTGGGTGGGGTGGGTATTTGGGTTGCATTTTGCTTCTTTGTCTTGTCATTTTCTATTTTCTATTTTATTTTGTTTTCTGTGTTGATGCCTGTAGATTTTTTGTTAGATAGCTTTATCCCTCTTATCAAGGCTTCCATAGGACACATCTGTTCCTAAGGATGTCTTCCAGATGTAGGTGGTTCTTGGTCTTTGTGTCTATCCCAAGAACCTATCTTCCCAATACATTAAGAATGAGAAGTTTCTATTTGTTCAACACCCAGTCATTTTGTACTGTACTACAGTGATGGCAGTGACCCCAGACAATCACAGTGTTGTCATACAGGAGAGAAAATCTGATTATAACAGGTATGAAAACCTGGCTAAAGTAGTATAGTTAGCAATAACAATAGTCTCAAGCACAGCCTGGCTACTGACAAACTGTGGTAACTATTAGCCTGATACCTTCAACCATTGGAGCAAATTGTACAGTTACATAACAGAATCCGGCATATACCAGGAACTTGTATGCAGTGATTTCCCCCTTAGTGGAGTGATTTTACCCTGTTGTGGGGAGGGGGGATTAAGAGGGATGGGGGCCAGATAGAAAGATGAATGAGGTCCAATATAGTAGGAGCAAGTCTGGAGGGCAAAAGATGGCTACCCAAGTTATGGGAAACTGGAGGGCACAGGAGGGAAAGAATGGAAGAGAAACTAGAGGAGTATTGAAGTGAACCAGAAAGTGAAGAGACAATGTTTACTCACATGAAAGTATCATAAAATCCAGCAGGATAGTTGATGAAAGAAAGAAGATGAGTAGAAGGAAGCAAAAAAGAAAGGTAATAAATCTAAGTCATGAAAGAAAAAGGAAAATAGAAAAGAGACTAAAAACAGAAAACAAAAATAACCATAAAAAATAAAATAACACCAAACTAAACTAATTTTAAAAAGTCCCCAACTGGACAGAAAAAGGAAAATCAATCAAAAAGAAAAATAAACATAGTAAAATTCTTCTGGTGTTCATAGTTCCATGGTAGGTTGTGGGGCACCACTCAGACAGCTTCAAAGCTCAGGGGCATGTAAGGACACCTAATATGACCTCACTTGTCTAGCACAGGTGCACAGTGGGATTCAGTTATGTACCCATGACTTAGCACAGGTAAACATGCATGTGCTGGTTATAGCACTATGTAAGAATGCAAACATGAGATAACAACCTCTATAAGAATTACACAATAAAGATGCAGGTGGCTCTCTTTTGCTCTCACTCTGGCTCTCTACTCCACTCCAGGCTGCCTGTTGTTGGTGGTGATGTCTTGCACACGTGTGTTCTTTAACCTTGGGACCTCGCTTGTGAAAGTCTCCCTTGGGCCCTCTGAGTGGGCCAACAACTGTTGTAGTCAACAGGACATTGAGGTCAGTGGTCCCATGGAGGCTGTGGAAACAGTGCCCAAAGGCAAGGGAGAGACCCAGAGAATGGCTCATAAGTGACCCTGGCCTCACCATGGCTACCTGTAGCCAACTTCTTGGCAGCTTGGAAGGCCCTGGAGGACTAGGAATCAGTCTGTTTGGAGCCTGGGGATGTCTTGCAAGCCTGGGAAACAATAGCAAGATAAATTCCTCTCCCTCACCGTGAAACAGCAGGCAGGTGGCTTGGCTGTTTTTCACGCTCTTCTGCTGCATAAATCAAGAGGCAGATGACCTTGTCTGGCAAGTAGACCAGCTGCAGCAGATAGAGGAGGACCTTGAGCAATGGCTGGCTGCTGCAGAGCTCAGGTGTGGGAAGCACTGCCTCCTCCAGAAATGTCTCTGGAAGCATAAGTCTTCATGTCTGAGAAAAACCCCAGGAAAATCCCCTGGTTTTGCATTCTGGGCTAGCATTCTGGGCTGGCTATTTGTCAAAAAGTAGAGGTAGAGGAACCCCTAGCCCAGGGAGGAAGACTGAGAAGGCCGCCTACCTCTACCCAGCACACAACGTACATGACCCTTACAGCCATGGAGCTGTGGAAGCTAGCAAAACAATTAAAGGAGAAGGCAGATGAAACAGTGCCTGTGCGGCTGCTATGGCTGGAGGACAATGGGGCTGATAACATGCAGTTAAGCCCACAGATGCCCCAAATAGCCAGCATAGTCAGCACCTCCTCTGTGAGATGGGTTCTGCAGGATGTGCAGAGGATAGCCCCAGAAGCAGATAATCAGACCGTGATAAATTGGTCAATGGCAGCAGCATGCCTGATTTGGGAGAATCCAGGTGACCTGCTGGAGCAAGTCATTATCTAGGCTTAATAACTGTGCTACATGAAATGGGCATGCAGCAGATGATTGTACTGCAGATGAAGAACTGCTGATGGCATGCATGAAAGACATAATCCCGGTGAGTGGGCCAGCTGGCATGTTCTGGTCAGTGGCAGCACTTCTAGCCCCCTTTACAGATTGCCCAATCCATGATGTTGTGGATGCATTGGCCAGGCTGGGAGATGTGGAAGTGAAGTGCCATGGTAAGGTGAGATCTGTAAAAACTGTACCAGCAAAGGAGAAAAAAAGGGGGGGGGGCCCTGGGCAAGCAGGGCCATCCCCCCAAGGACAGGTTGTGGGGCCACTGAAAGTTGGTTGGCACCAGATCTGGATAGACCTGCTAGCTGCTGGCCCAGCTGCAGATAAGTTAGACGGGCAGACTTCAGATGTATTGCCAACTCTGTGGAGGCAGTTATACCCTGAGCAGCAATACTAGTTGATGGGCCAGGGCCAGAAGGCCAAAGCAGCCCCGGTGAAGCAGGAAGAAGTGACACTGGCCTCCTTTTATCCCAGTCAGGAGGCAGGCCAAGGTATCTGTGTCTTGGGGGGTCCTGGGAGACTGGAGGCCACATGTGGAATTGACTATTTACTGGTCCCCAAAGAATATGCAGCATGTACTAGCATTGGTAGATACCTGAGCTGAGTCAATGCTAATATATGGCAACCCAGACTGTTTTACAGGACTTACCACACTCATAGAAGGGTGTGGAGGTCACTACATCATGGTGTGGAAGGTCCAGGTGACTTTGAGTATCAGGTGCTTGCCCCCACGCCTGTACGACGTTTATGTTTCCCCGGTTGCTGAAAACATACTGGGGGGGGGGCATACTGACTGGTGCTTGTCTCAACATCATGCAGGGAGAATTGCAGCTGTGAATTCATGTGGTAAAAACCATAGTCCAAGGCCATCCACACCATGCACCGCTGACTCTCCCACAGGCCACATGGGTTGTGTGCGTGAAGCAGAACAGGCTACCTGGAGGCCATGAGGAGATGAGACAGGCTGTCTTGAAATTGGAAAAAGTAGGCATGATACTCCCTGCACAGAGCCCTTCAGTATGGCCCATGCAGAAGCCAGATGGATCGTGGCAATGACTGTGAAGTCTCACCCTCACACTGGCAGTCAGAACCAATTTGCCTTCACCCAGGAGAGCAGGCAATGGACCTTCCAAATGTTGCCACAAGTCTATTTGCAATTTCATGTCATGGCCTAGTGGCCCAGGACCTAGCCACCTGGGCCAACCACACTCTGTATCACTGTTTTGTATTGATGTTATTGGTTGTATTGATTGTATTGATTGTTTTGTATCATGTTAACTGCTGATTGCCTTGAAGATTTGAAAGCCACCGTGCACAGTCTGAAAGAAGCTTTGCTGGCATGGGGGTGGGCCATAGACAAAGACAAGGTTCAGGGAACTGGCTTGTCTGTCAAATTCTTAGGTGTTATATGGTCGAGTAAGACCAGACCCATGACAGTACACCAATTACAGGTGTATGTGGGCTTGCTAGGGTTTGGCGGATCAGGTTGTGCCCTTTATACCAGATGATCAAAAGGGGTACAACATAGGGCTGGACAGACATAGCAGAAGCTGCTTGCTGGATAGACACAGTGGAAGCTGCTTTTCAGGACTCAAAGAGGGCTACTGCACAGGTGCAAGCCCCATGAATCGCTAACCCTAACTTGCCATTTATCCTAACCATCAGTGTAGATGATGATAGATTTGGCTGAGGCCTATGGCAAAAACAGGGGAAGCAAAGCACCCTGTTGGGTCTTGGTCACAGTTGTGAAAGTGAGCCAAGAGCTGGTATTCCTGGATTGAGAAATGGCAGTGCTGTACACTTCTCTACATGCCTGTGAGGAATCATGGGACAGATAAGAGGGCTGGGTATGGATGTGAACAGCCCATCCCAGAAGTGGAGTGGCACAGGCCCCCACTCTCATACACTGGGGGACATACCTGGAACAGTGGGCCTCTTTCTTGGCTAGCCTGTTGGCAGCCAAACTGGCAATGGCTTTTGGGCCCATGAAGTACATGGCCCAGGAACACATTCAGGGGAACAGTCTACAGGACATGACCCCTAGCCCCTATACAAAAGGGAAAGAGGGACCTCCAGCTGACACCAGATATACTGATGGGTCTAACCATGACCCAACCCTGCAATGGACAGCAGTAACTGTCCAGCCCAGTATGGAAGTACTCTGCTTTGGAATCAGAACAGGCAGGTCAAGCCCATGGGCAGAGTTGTGGACAGTGTGATTGCCTGTGATGCATGAAAAAGACCCCCTACATGTGTACACAGACAGTTGGGCCATCTTGAGGGGGCCAATGCTCTGGTTGCTTGCTTGGGCAGCTCAAGAGTGACAGACAAGGGACCATACTTTGTGGGGTGACCTGTGGCAGACCCTTCAGCTTTCCACTGCAGACCCTTTGGCCTTCTCACATGGACTCGCACAGAACACTACAGTCAGCTCCTGGCCTCTGACTGGATTCTTCAGATCTCCATTGCACAGACAAGCCTTTTGCACTCTTCCACACCTGACTCTGTGAAAGGCCATTATAAGCCAATCTTGTAAATTCTTGTATATTTGTATATCTTGCATTAAATCTGTTTCTCTAGTAAGCATTGAGGATAAAAAATGACTCAGTGACAAACCATATGGTTAGCTGGAGAGACTTGATAGTGGTTATTATTAAAAGTTGATAAAGGATAGTTTTTCCCCTATTATAACATTTAGTATAATTTTAGTTGATAGCAAAATTACTAATTTCTGAAATTCATTTGGAATGTGGGAGATGAATCAAGACAATCTGAAAACATTTCACATTCTTGTCTGATATATAGAATACAAACTAGTGTCAGATAAATGTACCACCAGGTACACTGTCCAAAGCTCTGTCCACTGTGAAGATTTCCCTTTACCACTGTCCTTCAGGGATATCCCAGAAAGGGTCTATAATGCTGCAGCTATCCACTTCCAGGTGGTGACTGAATAATGAGCAGAACCATCAGTAAACCGAACCTTAGGCTTTTCTTCCTCTGACAGCTGATGATAAGGTGTGCCCTGTGAGACCATAGGTACATTCTTGGAAACAAAGCAATACAGCAGGAGTAGGAGCCATGGGCATCTGAGAAACTTCTTCATGTAACTTACTTGTACCCTCTGGACCTGCTCTGGCTCAATATATACCATATATACCTCTTCCATTTAATGATGGACTGTTGCTGTGCACATCTAATCTTATGACTTGGTGGATTGGACAATACCCAGCTCATGATAGGCAACTCAAGTTGCAAGGTAACCTGGTGTCCCATGGTCAAATGTTCAGTTTCCACTAAGGCCCAGTACCAGGCCAAGAGTTGTTTTTCAAAGGGAGACTAGTTGTCTGCAGATGATGGCAGAGCCATGCTCCAAAATCTTAAAGGTCTCCACTGCAGTTCACATGTAGGGGCTTGCCAGAGACGCCGAACAACTTGTCTACCTGCCACTGCCACTTCAAGTACCACTGGATCTGCTGGATCATATGGCCTCAGTGGCACAGCAGCTTGCACAGCAGCCTGAACTTGTGTTATGGCAAAAATGAGGCATACACTTACAGGAGACCAAGAGTCGAGAAACAAGTGAGTCTTTTATTGGAGAAGCTAGTGGCCAGCAGGAGTCAAGTGGGCTGACCCCAAGCCTTTGTTTCATAGCCCCTTAAATACACATTTGGGGGTTTTACAAAATCCCCTGGTTGCCATAGAGACCACATCTTTACTACATCATTTCTTTGGAATGTCACAAAGTCCTTCTCAAAATATCAGGTTAATTGACACACAGGATGCAGGCAACTGTCAGCCTGACCATTGTTTGCTGTAACTGTTTGTTTCTCCTTTTATGGGTTTTATGGTTAACTGGGGAGGGGTCTGAGGAGTGAGTTTATCTATAGGTTAGTGCCTTAATATCTAACAGAGTTGGGGAGTGAGTGCATCTAGGGGTTAAGTGAAGACAAACTGGAGTCTAAAAAAGAAAATGGAGCCCCTTTAGCCATATCAGTTGCAGATTCTTTTCTTATTTGGGGCCACACTCAAAATGAATAGCTTTCCAAGTCACTCAGTAAATGGGCCACAGTAAACATCTAAGTATAGAATGTGTTGCCTCCCAAGTCCAAATAGGCCCACTAGGCATTGCACCTCTTTTTTTGGTTGTAAGGGGAGCCAGACACAACAATATATACTTATCTTAGAAGAGATATCTCTACATACCTCACACCACTGGACTCCTAGAAATATCACTGAGGTAGAAGGACAATGAATTTTAGTTGGATTTATTTTCCATCCTCTGGCTCTCAAATGGTTTACTAACAAGTCTAGAGTGGTTGTTACCTCCTGCTGACTTGGTCCAATCAGCATCATATCATCAGTGTAATGGACCAATGTGATACCTTGTGGGAGAGAAAGGTGATCAATATCCCTGCAAACTAAGTTGTGACACAGGGCTAGAGAGTTAATATAACCATAAGGTAGGACAGCAAAGGTGTATTGATTGCCTTGCTACCTGAAAGCAATTTGTTTCTGATGGGGCTCATGGATAGGTATGGAGAAAAGGCATTTGACAAATCAATAGCTGCATACCAAGTACCAGGAGATGGGTTAATCTGCTCAAGCAAGGAAACCACATCTGGTACAACAGTCGCAGAGTCACCACTATATTCAGTTTATGGTAATCTGCTGTCATTCTCCAAGACCCACCTGTCTTCTGCACAGGCCAAATGTGAGAATTAAATGGAGATGTGGTGGTAACCACCACCCCTAGATCCTTCAAGTCCTCCATAGTGGCACTAATCTCTGCAATCCCTCCAGGAATGCGATATTGTTTTTGGTTTACTATTTTACCAGGCAAAGGCAATTCTAATGGCTTCCATTTAGCCTTTCCAACCATAATAGCCCTCACAGTACAGGTTAAGGAACTAATGTGAAGACTCTGCCAAGTATCTAAGTACTAAGATATACTAAGTATATTTTACTCGTATTAAGTAATCATCCCAATTATGCTTTCTGGAATGGGGAGATGACTACAGGATAGATTTGAAGGATTACTGGACCCACTATGAGTCAGATCTTTGCTATAACTCCATTGATTACCTGACCTCCATAGGCCCCTCCTCTTACTGGAGGGCCACAATGATGTTTTGGATCCCCTGGAATCAGCATTAGTTTAGAACCACTGTCCAGTAGTACCCAAAATGTCTGATAGTTTCCCTTCTCCCAGTGTACAGTTACTCAGGCAAAGGGGCTTAGCTCTTTTTGGGGAAGGATGGGAGAAAGATCGACTATATCAATTTTTGGTGGAGACCTTCATCAAGGGGACTGAGCCTCTTGTTTAATCAAGGGGTTCTAGGTCTGTAAACTGGTCAAATCTGGGAACTGGTTGAGGGCCATGATTCCTTTTACTACAATTTGAAGAAGATTTCTATTCATTTGCCCGTAAATGTTTTCAATTACATAAATCCCTAAAAATTTTATAGGCTTCCCATCTATTTCAGCCAATGCCAAAAGTCTACATGTGTCAGACCATTCTGATCATTGTTCAGCTTCTGCTGACCATTACAGTAAGTGCATGCATCCTGCCTTTGGCTATTAAGTGCTGTCACTTGACCCCTGCCACTCTGGGATCCAATCAAACCCATTGACCTTGAATTTCCCAACTGAGTAACCATGGTCCACACTGTAAGGTCTGGCATACAGGGAAGAGCAATGACGGGCTCTTCAGAGATACTGGTACTCCCCTCACAAATCTCTTTCTTTCTTTGTTTCTTTCTTTCCTTTTTCTTTTTGAGACAGGGTCTCACTATGTAGTTCAGGCTGGCCCAAACTCACTATGTAGCTGAGGCTGGCCTCAAACTTGTAGTGATCCTCCTGCCTCAGCCTCTCAAGTGCTGGGATTACAGGTGTGCACCACCATGCCTGGCAGAAATCTGTTCCTTAGAGTGTTACTGAAGGGTACATTTTCTGGATCATCCCAGTGTGGTGGATTAGGTTGACATGACAAATCCACTCCATCATTCCCATTTCCATAAGCTGTTGAATTCCTTCACTGACAGTAAGCCATGGAATATCAGGCATTTCTAACTTATTCACAGGGGGTCATCTTTTGATTCATACTTCTGCCAACCACCCAAATAAACTATTAACACCTTTGTTTTCTCCATGAGCTGCAGCATCCCATTTGGAATCTCTGCTTAGCTGGCCCATATCAGCAAACAGCTTGAGTGCATCTAGGGGTTAAGTGAAGACAAACTGGAGTCTAAAAAAGAAAATGGAGCCCCTTTAGCCATATCAGTTGCAGATTCTTTTCTTATTTGGGGCCACACTCAAAATGAATAGCTTCCCAAGTCACTCAGTAAATGGGCCACAGTAAACATCTAAGTATAGAATGTGTTATTTGCCAGGTGTTATTTGCCACCATAGTCCCATACCCATAGAATCCATTTTCATACTTGCTCATCAAGCCTCTGCTTATAAGAGTTAGAAAACTCAAGATGTTCGTTGAGAGAACAGCGGACCTCCTCATGGGTCACACTATGAATCTCGCCCTTAGGAGCCCTCTGCAATTTGAGCCTGATTATAGGCCTAAAGGTAAAATTGGGCAGTGATGGTGGGTCCCGAGGACTGTCAGCATTATCATGCTTGGTTAACAAGGATTATTTTCCTCAGATATACTAAGTAAGGCCAACACCACAGGGGTTGGGTGTGGGGATGCCTCCTCCACTGAGGGTGTGGAAATCTCTTCCTCTGGCAAAATAATCTCATTAGAGTCTCGAAGCTGACTGTAGTGTTCTGTGTAAGTCCATATGAGAAGGCCAGAAGGTCTGCAGTGGAAGGCTGAAGGGTGTGGGCCAGAAGGCTGAACGGTCTGTGCTGGGGCCTGCAAGGTCTGCACTGGAAGGCTGCAGAGTATGTGCTGGAAGCCAGGAGACAATGTCCAAGGTGAAGGCAAAGACTGGAGCTCTTCTGCAGGAACAGAGGGGGCCTTCCTTCATTTCCCCTTTATATCATTCAGGACACAAGCCACCCTAGGGTGGAACTTCCGTCTTCAGTAGATGCCCTCAGCCACACTCAGAACTATGCCGATCCAATTTAGTTGGGCATTCCTTACTCAAAGTGACACAATCAGTTAACCATCACACTTTCCAATCTTTTATAGATTTCAGTAAAGTATCTTTTTTTTTTTGTGGGTACCAGGCTTCAAACTCAGGACCTCGCGTGCCAGCAGGCGCCCCTGCTGCTGAGCGATATCACTGGCCCTTTTTTTGTATGTAGGTACCAGGAGTCGAACTCAGGACCTCGTGCTTGCCAGGCAGGCGCTTATGCCACTGAGCTATCTCACTGGCCCTCAGTAAAGTATCATAATTCTCAAATATCTTACAAATTTCTTGTCATATTCATTGTATGCTATTATGAACTACATCTTAATGAGCCATAGGAAATACCAATTTTATTTACTTGTATTCTAGCCACTTTACCAAAAATTAATTTCTCAGTTGACCTTTTGTTTTTAAAGTAAGCAGCCAAGGATTAACAAGTATCTCAGCAAAGAACGATGTATTTTACAAAAATAGGACTATTTTGAAGGGACTGATTAAATAAACAAACAAAAAAACATTTTATTTCAAGGTCCTAACAATGGCTGGGTTTTTGGTTGTTTTTTTGGTTTTTTTTTTTTTTTTTTTTTTTTGCTGTGACCTGATGCTTGCCATACATGCATTCAATAATTCTAACTCCTGAGTACACTGAATTCTCATTTTAAGAATTTCCCCTACAGAACTCCAAAAGGTCTCCCTTCTTTCTTTCCCCCAGTGGAGTTTTGGTTGTGTTCAGAAAAAGAGGTTATCATAACCACTGGTATAATCACCACTTTCACTTCTATTACACATTGCAGTTCTCAGAAATTTCATATGCATGATTGACATATAAAAATCTAGTCATAAAATCAAAATGAGTTAGAAGATATAGAAATGGCAAATGAAAACATGTTCAACATCACTAATCATTAGGGTTAACACAAATCAAAACCAAAAAGAGATATCTCATACCTATTAGAATGGCTACTAAAAAAGAAAGTACAGTATTTTAAAAGCTCATTAAGTACTGACAAACATATAGAGAAAAGGGAATGCTTGCACACTGCTGGTGGGAAGATAGAATTATGTTAACTGTTGAGAAAAATAGAATGGTGGTTCCTTAGATAGGCACTGAGAACAAGATCACCACATACTATGGATTGGATGTAATTTCAGTGCAACCCCCAAAGGTTCATATTTTGGAAGTTTGGACCCCAGTGAAGCAGTGTTGGGAGGTGGAGATATCTTTAGAGGTGGGGTTCAATGGGAAGGGTTTAAGTATTTGGGAGCATGATCTCAGAAGATTTTCTTAAAAATTTACTAACATGACTTTGCTCCCATCTCCCTGCTCCATATCTTCATGACTAAATGTGGAATTAATTGAAATGCGCTGACCCTTTTCCTGTGAACTCCCCATTTTTAGCTTATAAGAAAGATCACAATTTTAGGCATCTGTCAGGAAAATAGAGATAGGCTACGATGGAAACCAGATGCAGAGACCTTCAAACAACGAGCCTCTGAACAATCATGTTTTGTTAGTTTCACATCTCCAGACTGAAATATGACATTGACAACCATGTTCCAGAATTGACCATGTTTGAAGATGACTAAACTACCCTTATGCCCATCTGCTTCAGACTGAGCTCTGAGATAACATTCTCAGGAAAGTTGCTATAAACGCTGCACCGTCAGGCAAGGCAGCCACAGGTGTTAGTCTTTCTGATTTCCCTGCTTTTTGGTGGTGGTACTAGGGATTGAACCTACAGCATTCACACTGGGCTACATCCCCAGCCTTTTTATTTTCACTAAGTTGCCCAGGATGGGCTCAAACTTGCAACCCTCCCACCTCAGCCTCCTAGACTGCTGGGATTACAGGTGTACGCCACCACGCATGGCTGCCAAGTTGTTGCTAATACAACCTTTTCTTTTCCCATCATACTGTCTCTCTCTGGCAACAGAACCAGGCCTTTCACAGTTATACATTTACCCAGTCTTGGAGACTGTGCTATATTTTAAAAAATGAGCTAATACCACATATGATCTAGCAATTATGATTCTGGATACATACCAGGAAGAACTGAAAGGACTCAAAATTTGTATACCCATATTTATAGCAGCATTATTCATAATAGCAAAAAGGCAGAAGCAACTCAAATATCCATACACAGATGAATAAAGTGTGATACATATATAGAATGGAACACTATTCAGCCTTACATGACCATATACTTAGCAAGCATGAAGACTTGGGTTCAGTTCTCAATACCCAAAATAGAAAATAGGAAAAAGAACAGTTATGGCCAGAGGTTAGGGGAAAAAAAGATTGAAGAGTCACCATTTAGTGAGTATAGTTTCAACTGAGAATTTCAGGAGATTAAAAAACAATTCTAAGGTGCAGCTGGGCCAGATGGTGCATACTCGTTATGCCTGTACTCTGGAAGGCTGAGGCAGGAGCTGATCTCCAGTTTAAGTCTACCGTAGGGAACTTGGTGAGACCCAGAGTCAAAATTAAAAACAAAAAAAAAAATTTTTTAAGCAGGAGACATAGCTCTGTGTGAAGGGGCTGGGCTTAATACGCAGTACCACAAAAAAAACAAAACAAAACAAAACAAAAAACAAGAACAATAGCAATAACACTTCTAGGCCAGGTGTGCTGGCACATACCCGTACTTCCACTGACTTGAGACTGAGGCATGAGGATCCTGAGCTCAAGGACATATATTGTAAGAGCTTATCTCAAAATACAGAACAAAACAAGAAACCTCCTAAAGTTCTAGAGATGAACAGTGGGATAGTTACATTACTAAGTAAACATATTTTAAGAAAATTATTAGTACATGTTTGCAGTACATAATGATTACACTCATCATAGGGAACTGGTACATGTACATAACACATCTTAATTCCTTTTACTTCCCTTGGAATAGTCTTAAAAATATGTAATACCTATATAAAGGAAACTTTTTCTTAATAAAGGAAACTTTAAAACACACTTAAGAAAGTACTTGAACAAATGGAAACTCACCATATTACTGGATAGGGAAACATCACAAAGATGCTGATTTTCACACAAAAGCATATAAACTTAATGCAATCCAAAGAAAAATACTCTACCACCAGTTTTTGTAAAAACTGCAGTGAATCAAGATGGTCCTAAAGTTTCACAATATGAAAAACAACAACAACGACAACAAAACCCTGAGTAACCAGAAAAAAATTAAAAAGAAGCAAATGAGGGTAGAATGACACTCCTAGAACTGAAAATATTTCAACTGAGCAACAATTTGAATGTTAACATTTACAATCAAAGCACTCCTTCATAATCCTACAGTGAGAAAGACTTTCTTACTATGACTAAAAGTATACAAGCCACAAAAGAAAAAAACTGGCTATGTAAAGCTCCATGAAAATAAGTATTTCTGTACATAGCAAAAGGTTTACATTCAAACTAAGCTGGGGCGTGGCACATGCTGGAACTCTCAGCACTCTGCAGAGTTGAAGCACAACAATCAGAAGTCCAGGCCCAGCCCGAGCAACTTAACGACACCTTGTCTCAAAAAAAAAAAAAAAGAAAAAGAAAAAAGAGTGGAGATACCGCAGCTTAGTGCAAAGGTCCTGGTTCAATTCCCACCATGTGTGGGGGTGCGGGTAAGCCGGGGAGAGAAGTAGTGAAAACTGAGGAACTCTTTCCACAGCATATCTCAAATGGCTAACCTAACTTCTTTCATGACTTATAACACAAACTGACTTGAAAAATAAGCAACCAATGAAAAAATGAAAATATAAATGCTATAGACAGGGAGTTCACAGGGAAGCAAAAACAAAGAGTCCATATATATTGAAAACACGTGTCCTCCCTCATAGAGGAACACAAATTAGACAGACAGAAATGATGTTTCACTGTCTGATTCTCCGAAGTCTGATTGGCCAGACCTGTGGCCTATTCACCACTGGCAGAACAGAGGGTAAATTGGCAGAGCCCCTTAAAAACTCTCTAATAATACCTATTAAAAACACCAAGGCATTTGCCTTTTAATCAAGAGCTTCCACTTCTAGACATCTACTCTATGAAAAATGAGTGAGCACATTCAAAAACATAGAAAATACTAAAAAATGTTCCAAACAACCCAGACACCCATAGATGACTAGGTCATTATGTTACAATACACCTTTCATTGTAACTGTTAAAAAAGAAAAGAAGATAGGCAAATCTCCCCGAGGTAGGCAAAAACCCCCAAGACAATGATAGTGGTAGATACTATGCTTCCTTGTAATGCACTACCTTGATTTAAAAAGGGGAAAAAAGCAGAATATCTAGATTGATTTTAATTTGTATATGCATTAGAAAATTGTTGAAAGTCATTCAGTAAAAAAAAAGCAAAGATAAATAGACAAAATACTGAAATCACTAACAAAGAGGACTGTCAGAAACAGTATTCAATTCAGCAGACAGGATAGGTGCAGGAGGTTAACTTCTTACGTATATTTTTTGACACTTTGTTTTTTGAGCCTTGTGAACATAGTCTGGATTAAAATTAAAAATTTAAACATTAACTACAACAAATCTATTCCCACACCCATCCAATTTCATGTGGTCTTGAAAGTATATTTATCTCACAATAAATACATGTTTTTTTGAGTATTTATTAGTCATCTGAAGTCTTTTAGAAAACATGGAAATTAATTTTACATAAGAGTTTTCAGCTGACAATGCGATGACCACAAATTCTGAAATTCCCAGGTTTTCTCAATAGCCTTCTAATCCTAACAACTCAGACAGGAGTGGATTCCTGCATTTCTTTCATTTCTTTGGTCGTCTTGGTTACTTTCTTTGGGTTCTATCACTGGCAATTTTTCTTAGACTTTATCTTTGCAAAGCCATCCTTTTTGGTGAAACAATGTTGAAAGAGTTCACACAAATGGTGAAGAAAGGATGACTAATGGTCACAAAGTGATGTGTTATGTGTCCCAGGACCTCTTTGGAAGCAACTTCAACAGTCTCAGGTGCCCTTGATTTCTTTTTCTGGCTGCTTTCTAGGTCACTGTGCATTGCAGTATCCTCTTCTAAACTTGCATTTTCCTCTAATGACCAACTAGGTCTGCACAGACCTGTCTTTGCCTTTTCACCAGACTTCCTTGTTCCCCCACCTGATCGTCTCGGACTTAGTCAGCCAGAGGACTGCTGGCCTCTGTGGCAGTCAGAACAAGGGTGAGAGCTACGGCATCAGAGTCCATCAATGGGAGAGATTCGCATCAAAGGCTGCTTCTTTTGCCTTACAGCCTTCCACAAACAGTCTGCTGCATTCGTGCTGCAGTCTCCCAGTAATCCAACTGGGATTATGGGGGAATTATCCAGGACCCGGTAGAAGAACAGCTGCTGATTAATTCCTAAGAAGCCCAGCTTCCCATGGAGGCTGACCACTGACATCAGGCTAGGGGATGTGGCTGGGGATTGGCCTGAGAGCACCCTTGCCAAGAGGCCAGCAGCTTGAAGCACAGGGCCATCCCTTGCCCACCTCCTGCCACCTACTTCAGCCTGCAGGATGTGGCTGACTGTGCTCATTTCTGGGGCACTGGTCTCCCCATGTAGCTGGGACATCTCCAACAGCTGAGTCTGCTCAGCAGCTGCCTGGGTGTTTGGTAAACATATTTAATACTATGGAACTGCATGCTTAAAAGTGGCTAAGGGGCTAGGGATACAGCTCAGTGCTGGTATGTACTTACTGTAAGTGAAGCCCTAAGTTGAAGCACCAGCACCACACAAACACAAAATACCTAATCATGACATAGGGAGGAGCAATTATCACTATCATTTTATAGAACTAGAAATAGATGTGCAAGGTCCCATAGCTCCGCAATGGTTGACTATATATATTTTTAACATTGTCATCTTTATATTCTTTGTGATTGGGTTTAATCTATAAGGAAATACAAGTCTATATGAGATAATACCTTAACTATTCTGGGCAACTGGTATGTCATATAATGAAGCAAGTAAAAAGATAAACATTTTAGGTACCAAGTATCTTAATCAGTTTGCACAGAAAGCAAGCTTTTGCTTTTTTTTTTTTTTTTTTTTAAATCTCCAGTCCTCCTGCTCCACAGAAAGCTTTCGAAAATGCATTATAGGGGCTGGTGAGATGGCTCAGCGGCGTAAGCACCTGCCTGGCAAGCATGAGCCCGGGCTCAACTCCCAGTACCCATATACAAAAAAAGGGCCGGTGATATCACTCAGCGGGACGGGCGCCTGCTGGCGCGCGAGGTCCTGAGGTTGGCCCCCGGAACCCACAAAAAAAAAAAAGAAAATGCATTATATACTGGGCTGACATCTTACAATCTATGGAACAGTATTTAATGTGTTCTCAATGTTTCAGGATCATTTTATCAATTGTAGAGCAAGAAAACTACATTAGAGGAAGGAAAGGGAAGATAAAGAATGGGAAGGGAAGGAAGAGAAGAGGAAGAGAGGGGGAACAAACTAAATTAAGTAATTCTCAAGGGGTCTTCTTAGCAGTAAAAATTAATGACTAGGCACATCAATGACAGTACCACAAAACAATAAAATGATGTAAAGGGGTGTGGTATTCAGTATACCAAAGGCTAAATAAAACAGACATCCTCCCAGAAATTTCTACTACTGTCGATTCCATCATGCAGACGTTAGATAAATTTACTACTAGCGATCTCAGAAACGAGGCAATTAACAAAGGATAAAGAACTAAAAGAGAAAAACCTAGGTAACACCTGGAATACATAAGACATTTTGCTTATTAGTGAAAGGACATATTAAAACAACAAAAATAGGGGAGATGTTTATTTTTTGTAACTTTTTAATGAGCCAGAGATATACTGTACTTCTGACTGCTTATACACTGTGATAGCACACTGCTGAAAGTACAATGAAATCTTCACATATCAAGTCTAATTTTGAGGGACGTAATTCTAAATGGATTAGATTAGATTTTTAAATTGTTCTTTTAATTGAACAAGTACAGAAAGAACATTTTTAACAACAGGGAATTTCTCTTCGACTTGTCCATCTAAAGTAGCAATCTAATACGATAAATTTGAAAAAGACAAGTGGGAAACTACCTTCTCTGACAAAGTCTCACAGATTTTACTCTAAGAATGTCTTCAAGGCACTGGCTATCAAGCTACGTTGTAAAGACAGAATGAAATAAGGAGGACCATGAAAGCCTAATATTAAATTTCTCTTCTTGGCCACAGGCTGAGTGGTCATTTTTAAAAAGCAAAATACACTATGACTGAGTTGATTAACTGCCAAAATTCACATATTGACAACTGAGAAGATTCTGCCAATAAACATACAAATTAGTCATTTTTCTTTGGACACTTTTAACGTAAACATCTCTGGTTGTAGTAGCACACACCTGTAATCCCAGCATTCGGGAAGCTGAGACAGGAGGATTACTAAGTGTTGAAGGCCACCTGAGCTACACAGTAAGTTCAAGGCCAGCCTGAAATACACAGTGAGAACCCATCTCAACAAAACACACACACAAAACACAAAAACACCAACATACGTGAATCACTATAATTAACAAAACTCATTTTTTTCAAATTTGCAACATTACTGTTAATTATTTTCTATTAAGTGGAGTCACTGGTTAATTGTATGTATATTTTATTATTGAAAAGAAAAGAACGATGGGGTGAGGGTGTGACTCAGGGGTAGAGCACTTGCTAGTATGAGCAAGACCCTAGTTTAGACACTAAGCCCCAATAATGAGGGGTGGGGCAAAGAATGACAACCAATTTTCTTTAAAATTAAAGATAATCTAGGTGATATTTTGATGAGGAACAGGATTTTTTTTTTTTTTTTTTTTTTTTTTTGGTGTGAGACAGGGTCGCAGTCTCACTATGTAGTCTCGAACTCATGCGATCTTCCTGCCTCAGCCTCCTGACTGCTGGGATTACAGACATGTGCCACCATGCCTGGCTTTCACGGTTTTAAAAGAATATCTCACAAACCAACATTAGTTGCAAAAGGGAAAAATATCACAACGATGCTCAGATAAACATAATGTGACTGGAGAAATGATACTGTTAGAAGGACACACTCACCACCAATGCAGTACTCCAGCTTGACAGCACATAAACAGAATCTACGCATGCAGAAACACCAAACAAGTGAGGAATGCTGTTTAAAAACGTGGAAGGGGGGCCGGTGAGATGGCTCAGCGGCTTAAGAGCCTGCCCGGCAAGCGCAAGGGCCCGAGTTCGACTCCCGGAACCCACATACGAAAAAGGGGCCGGTGATATTGCTCAGCGGCACGGGCGCCTGCTGGCGCGCGAGGTCCTGAGGTCGACCCCCCGGTACCCACAAAATAAATAAATAAATAAATAAAAAATAAAAAAAAAATAAAAACGTGGAAGGGGGCAGGTGAGATAGCTCAGCGGCATAAGTGCCTGCCTAGCAAGCACGAGGTCCTGAGTTTGACTCCTGGTACCCACATTAAAAAAAAAAAAGGTGGAAGGGGTACTTTTTGTTCTTAATTCAATTAGGAAAAGGAACTCTAGAGAAATGTTTCAGAGTAAAGGAGGCAAAAGACACAACCAAATGCAATACTTGACCCTAGACTGGATCCTGTAGTAGACAACAAAATGCTGCAAAGGAAGGGACATGGATGAAAAAAAAAATTAAGACGTGTTACGTACATGTACCGACTCCCCATAACTAATGTAATCATTATGTACTGCAAACATTTATTAATAAAACTTTAAAAATGCTACAAAGTATATCACTGGGACAATGGACAAAAGTGGAATAGATAAAATCTCAAGGTATCATTATTTAATGTAATGAAGTTGGCAGATTGAATACAGACAAGACAATATCCCTAATCTTAGAAAACATATATTTAGGAATAAAGAGCCAAGCCACATATACCTTGCCCTCAATGTTTCACAAAGAATACAGTAACAAGGAAGCAGATGTAAAACGCTGGTGATAGTTTGATTCTGGTGAAGGGTATACAATTTTCTTCATATTTTTGTTGTTATTGTTCCAGTATCGGGGAATGAACCCAGGACTTCGCACATTCTAGGCAAGTGATCTACTACTGAGCCATATCTCCAGTCCTCTTTAATTTTAAGACAAGGTCTTGATAAGTGGCCTAGGCTCACCTCAAACTTGCAATCCTCTGTCCTCAGCCCACCAAGTAGCTGCAATCTACTTCAGTGTTTTAATATGTACTTACAGGCTAGAAAGTTAATTTTATATAGTGCATTCCTTCAAGTGTAAGCTCCCCTTAGTTTGTGTGCAATCTATATCACTTTGACGTATTTCCTTCTAGTTTACAGTAGTTACCAGTATGAACAAATTCATCATATTCAGGTATGGTAACCCCCTTACAGATCTTTTTTTAAAGGGCTAAAAATATGTTCATAATCACTCACTGCAGTAACATTACAAGGACCATATAACATTCATTTTTTCTAATTTCAGAACACTTTGAACAAACTTTCTTTAAATAATTTCCCAATAGACAGCAATTATCATAAATCTGATTTACTTTCAACTGCAGACCTAATTCCTTCCTGTAAATTGAGCTTTTATTTTTTTTCCAGTTTTTTGAGACAGGTTCTTGCTATGTAGTTCAGGCTGGCCTTGAATTCTGAGTGATCCTCCTACCTTAGCCTCCCAAGTGCTGGGATTACAGTCATGCACCACCTGGCGAATTCCTTCCCATAAAACATTAGCATGGGCCGGGGGTATAGCTCAGCGGCACAGTGCCTGCCTGGCAAGCGCAAGGTCCCGAGTTTGATTCCCAGTTCCAAAAAGAAAAAAAAAGAAAAAAAAAAAAAAAAAAACATTAGTGAAAAATCACATGTTGGGTGGGCATGGTGGCACAAGCCTATAATTCTAGCACTCAGCAGGCTGAGGCAGGAGGAAGGCTGTGTTTACAACCAGCCTTGGCTGTACTGAGTTCAAGGCCAGGCTGAGCTAATAGCAGCACCCTGTGTCAAAAAATTAGGGAAAAAAGGGCAAAAAACACATGTTAAAAGATTCATTTTAGCAGTTAATCTTATCAAAAATAGAAGCTGGGTGTGGGTGTACACACCTGTAATTCCCGTCCTCAGGAGGCTATGGCAAGAACATACTGAGTGTGAGGCCAGCACGATCAATATAGTGAGACCCTGTCTCAGAAAAAGAAGAAAAAGAGCCCTCCATGCAGACTAGAGGCCATTTCATGTACCCTCCAATCCAAATCGGCTGGCACTGGCTTCAACCTGGGCACAGTGAGCGACGTGCTCTTTCATGTGTGTTATCTGTACAAAGGAGAAGGGGCTGCAGCTCTCAAGCAATGGGTTTTATGAATTTTACATGTTTTAAGGTAGGCAGGCCAATTTTAAAAGAGTGCTACAATGATGATCCACTGATCAGCATCAAATTCATATTCCTGACTTTTCAACAACACAGATACTGAATATGTACCACACTGACTTATAAACGGCTAATATATTGCATTCTTTTCTCTGTGGTCTTATAAACCCATAAAGCTACTTTGCCTCTCTCTCTTAGTCACTCACTCAGTTTGTGAGTCACTCACTCACAAAGAGAAACTAAGAAACACACATTGAAAACACTGTTCAATAATTATATACTGTGCCAAACAGAGGACATAATGTGGGGGTGAATGGTGACCAGGAATGCCTCTTTGAAGCAATGACACATACGCCCAGAAAGATAATTTAAAATCTGTAGGATGACTACAGATGATAATGTACTGCATATTTCAAAAATCTACAAGAAAGAAGTTTAAATATTCTCACCACAGACAAAAAAGATAAATGTATAAAAAAAAGTATGTTTAACCTGACATAATGCATACATACTTAAACACTACATATTACACAATTTAAGAATCACTAATGCATACATTATTGATGTATGGCACCAATAAAACATCACATGGTACCCCATAAAATGTACAATTTTTCTGTTTTTATGGATCCATTAAAATAAATTTTAAAAGACTTTAGAAAGATACTTTAAACTCTAAATAGGACAACAGGACAATTTCTGCAAAACACCTACCCATTGTGCTACTTGAAAATGAGTCCCAGCTGTCACTTTTCATTACAACAGATAACAGGCAACTCTAACAAACCCTCCCACTCAGAATATAAAGGTGTT
Source organism: Erethizon dorsatum (assembly GCA_028451465.1). Classification (NCBI taxonomy): domain Eukaryota; kingdom Metazoa; phylum Chordata; class Mammalia; order Rodentia; family Erethizontidae; genus Erethizon; species Erethizon dorsatum. The sequence continues at coordinate 58,278,578 of CM051825.1, read as the reverse complement.
GTCTCCTCTTTCCTTTTACCTGCTTCTCATAAGTGCCTATACCAGCTAATTTCCTCCGTCACCTCAAATGTTTACTGCTCCCTTCATTCTACTTTTCTTCTTTCCCAAGTCTCAAAAGCCAGCCCGGACAGGAATTTCTGTTCCCAAACACCTGCCTTTCAATAAAATAGTGCCTTTCTTTCATCTATGAGACAAACAGACCCACTCAAAGACATACGATATATTTAATCTTAACTACTGCACTGTTCCACACAAACCACTCAAGCATTGCTTATGGATACACTGCTGGGCTGAGCACCACTCCTGAATGTCAGGCTCCTGGAAGGCACGGCTCCACATGTTAGCAGTAAAATTACAAAGTGGTGGAGTTGGTGGTGTACCGCCCTTTCTTGATATTGCTCTTCAGATTGTGATAATTTTGTAAGCAAATCACTTTTAACGGTTTTCATCACCATGCAATGACGGAGTGGACAGTTTATTTTTCAAGTTAGTCGTCAAGTTTTACTTATACCATCAGGATATATAACACCTCAAACAGCAGCAATGTAGATTCTAAAAAAGTTCTTTTTTAATAAAACCATTAAAACTAAGTGAATGCTCAGTGGCACGGGTGCCTGCTGGCACGCGAGATCCTGAGTTCGACCCCCAGTACCCACAAAAAAAAAAAAAAAGCTAAGTGAAAAAAACTCATCATGCTTTTGTTGGATTTAGGGTGTAAAAGATGAATAAATCAGGCCAATTCTCTAGATAACTTTACAAAACATAATGGTATAGGAATTCTCCAACTACTGATTTAAATATCTGATTGTCAAGACAATCCTAACTAATTTGAAACAACAAATTCTTATTTCCTGCTAAAACTAATTGTTACGGCTTATATCTACACGTCCCCTCAAAGCCGCATGTGCTCATAGGTTGAGCTTTTTGGAGGTGGCTGGATCTACAGTGTGTGAATGTGGATTAGGGGTGTGATGCTAGGATCAAGGACGTCATTGTGATTAAGGGTGTGCGATTACTAAATTAGTCCACTGATTGGCCTAGCAGCATTCTGGGTATGGGAAAGCTCACTCTATGTGGGGCAGTACCCCCTAAAAGGCTGGATGGGATAAAAGGCAGAGGCAGGCTTGCTGCTTTGCAGCTTCTGCTATTTCACTGCTTCTTCTGCTGCTCTGTGATTTCACTGTTTTGTCTCTGTGATACCCTGTCACAGTGTGCAAACATGGCTGCTTACAGGATGAAAAAAAATTACTGAGAGATGAGATTTAGTTCAATTCAAGAAACCCCAAGCAGCTTCTTATGAGAGAGCCTCAGGGAAACAGCAGGAGCCTGAGACCTCCGTAGTTGTTTATTTGTAACTCAAGGACATGAGAACAAAGATGTAGAAAAAAACATTTCTTAGGAGTTTTTGCCAAGGGACAGGGAAGGAGCGGGATGGCTTGTTACATAACATATGCCCATCTAATCCAGGGAAGCTTATTGAGGCCAAGGGAACACACTGGCCAAAGCAAACATCTCTGAAAAAAACTTGCTTATACTTCTGCTGACTGCTGTCCTGCAGATTCTGCTCTAAAATGTAAACCCTTATCAGTCCAATTATTTAAATACAGGATGATCAAAAATTGCATATTTTGTCATTAATTTTTATAAGATATATAAAAAGAAACTAGAAATGACAATTTTACCAAATTTAGTCAGTATAAGGATTAACTGGTTGAAATGACAATTGCCTGAGCATTGCTCAGGATAGTCAGAACATAAACAAACACTTCTATATAATTTGGTTTGTAAACAAAGTGTTCTGCAAAATTTTGCTTCTGTTCATGAAGCTGCATCTGGTGACAGAACACAACTGCAGCCATCTTCTCTGCACAAACATTAACATGATCATCTTTCCCAGAATCATGGAACAAATTAACTTCATAAACCAAGGCACCTCTGTATTTCTGTCCATATTTGTATGAAAGCCACCATGGAGTTGTTGCACCTCTTCTCAAGATTCAGAATGAATGAAAGGAATGGGAGTAACTCCCAGCAAGTGATACCGTGTCACAACTAAGCCTACTACTTGTCCAAGGGGCTTGTTAGTGTTTGTCAAGCCAACTGACAGCAGCCTTGAGGCTGTCAAGTCTTTGTAGAATTTATCAATACTAAATATTAGTCTGAGTCAATAATTCTGAGGTAACATTTTGGAAATAGCCATTCATAGCTTGAGCAGTTTGAACTGAGTGAGTTAAAGTGATTTCTGCAGTCAGCGCTGTGGTGGCCAACGCAGTAGCCACAACAATAGCTGCAAATCGAATTCCCAGAAAACATTTTTGTCTGAGATGTTTAAGTGTTTAGATGATTTATTCAAGATCAGAATTTCCCACTGATTCTCGAGTGAGACTGTCGGTGAGCCATGCTTCAGCTCGTTGTCTGAGTATCATAATGTGTGTAATATTTAGTTAAGAAATTTTATCATTTGTAAAACAAGGAGTTAACTTCAGTTTAAAACTGAATTGGATGAGAACCAAATCAAATTCAATGGTTAGGTTCAATGTTGAACTTATGGGGAAATTGGATTAGGTTCTCATCCAATTCAATTTGTAACCAGAATCATGGAAAGAACTAACTTTGTGAACCAAGGTACCACTGTAATCAAAAGGCAAAGGATAGTTCCAGATTACACTGTAAAGCCATCAAGTTATGGGGCCCCAGTTTTCTAGGGTTAGGTTATAAGCAAATGAATAACAGAGAGATTAGTGGATGACAGGAAGACTACCCCAAATCTAGACTACCTTTCGTAGGCACCCATAGATAAGAACATATGGGACTGTTAGCTTTTAGAAAGTGCCTGCCAGACACAGAAGAACCTGGGACTCCAACTGTATTAATAAAGACGTGATGGTATGCTACCTCGGTATGACTGGGTCCAGTGAAAATATGATTCATGAATCATTGGGGATGAAAGGGAACAAAGAGCTACTAATGATGTTAGACAACAAACAGAGGAGAAATTCTTTAGCCAAAAAGTACCATTCATGACGTAGTAAATACCGGCCACTGGAGAATTCAGAGTGGGCACAATCCCTCAGGAGAGTATATCAAAAAGAGGAGGTGTAAGTATATGTGCTTATTATATAATGCCACTTACTTTTGGTGTACAGCTAAAGAGAAGCAGAATAAAAATAAACCCTTTTACATTTGCCATGTTAGAATTATAGATGGCATGTAGTACCATTGCCAAAAAAAAGTTTTCTGGAGCAAAAGGCATGCCAGTGCTCTACAGTATTTGTTTGGCTTGAGCAGTGAGTTGTTTACTCTCTCCCCAGGTGGGTCTTGATGATCATGGTGCTGGCTTGTGGGAAGAGTGTAGAAAAGACTGGAGAAGGTAGCTGAAGAGGCAGCCCTGGAATACTTCAAGCTGTACTTGATGGGAGATTCTGGTCAAGCTCAGAAGACCAGAATGCTGAAAGAAGTGCAGTAGGTAAAGACCAGGTTCAGGAGGTTTCTCTTGGAAAGGAGTACATTAGATATTGGACTCCAGACAATGTGTGTTATGGTTTAGCAGAAAATTTGTCTGCATTATGCTCTTGTCCAGAGATTTGCCTGAAACTAAGTGTGGAGGACCACTGTGGATTGATCAGGCCCACAACCTCTTAAACAAGGGTACGGCAAATGGCTTAAAAAGAGAGACAATGGAATATGGTTTTGGGGGATCTCAGGAAGGTCAGAACTCTCTCAGGAGTAAAGACAAAAAGCTCCACCAGACAACCCATAATTATCTGGTTTTCAAACAAAGGAAGGGGATACCGAGGCAAGGCAGGACATGAGCAAGACCTTGGGAAGTTAGTTTAAAGACTTCTCCAAACAGTAAATTTTGCCAATTAAGAGAACTGTCTTATCTCTAGGTTGACATTTATAGCAGGAACCAAACGGCTGCAGCTGCAGTCTTTATCTTATAAATTGGGGTCAGAGCCAGGTCTTCTCAGCTGTGGCCTTATCTTGCCCTTTGAGGTGTCACAGCATCACAGGCCAATACAGGTCTCAACTTGTCCAGTAGTATGGAGAGGTTCACTTACTGTGTACCCACTGACAATCTCCAAGCAAGCCGACTAGGCCTGGGACAGACTCTTGAGTAAACACAGAAAGCCAATTGATTAATTTTAAATCCTGCTCAGGGCCAGTGTGTAGTGGTCTCCATCAGTGGACTATAATCTGGCAGAAGAAATTTCAAAGCAGTCTAATGTTGAGGTGGTGGCATGGCTACTATTGGGGGCTTTTAGCTAGATTTACATTGAGAATCAAAAGTAAAGGACCCAGCAGAATGATTTTAAAACTTTTAAGTTTAGCCAGAAGGAAAGCTCTAGTGAAGATGCAGTCTGCAGAGACAGAAGAGAAATGCTCAATGAAAAGACTAGCAATAAGAAGTCAAGTATTTAGAAGAGGACAATACAAAAGATGGCCTGAGGATATCAAAAGAACCAGTAGAACTCCAGCTTTTGCAGCCTTATCTTCACAAAGGTGAAAAACTTTGAGATAAGTGCCACAGCACCATGTTCGAGAATGGCAATAGCCTAGGGAAATTGTTCCTTGGGATTTGGTTCATAGGCACTCGATCCCAGCAGCCAAGAGAGAAGGAAGACTGGCCATTCCTCCAGCTGGCAGCAGACCTTGGTGTCATCCATGTTGTGCTGGTTTTAGGTGCATGGAGAATGGAAGAGTTGTGGGGTCAGGAAGGCTTCCACCAAGATTTCACAAGAAGGCCAGGGAGGCCAGGAAGTGTCCTCCTGAGACAGCAGTGTGTGAAGCCAAAGGTGCAGTGGAGACCCCACAAAGTTGCAGAAGCCAGGAACCTGGATGGTCTTAGGAAAGCTACAAGGCATGAACAAAGCCAGCCCAAATGAGAAGCCATGAGAGCTGCAACTACGAGGAGTGCCATACGGGCAGAGCCACCCAAGACCTTTGGAGTTTACATCTTGCCACAGACTGCCTCAGATGTTGGACAGGGATATACAAGACATAATGCTTACTGTGCTGGATTTTGGACTTGCTTTGATCCCATTCCTATTACCCTCTTTGGAAAGGGAACATTTATCTTGTGCCAGTGCACGCTGGAAGTGATTAACTTTTCATTTGTATGGACCTCACAGCTAAGCATTTCCATGAAGTCCCAGAGACTTTAGACTTGCACTTTTGACCATTGCTGAAAATGTTAGGACTTTAGCCATGCTTAGCTATGGACCAAATGCTTTTTGCATAAAGAAATGTGCATTAGTCTTTCTGGGGGCTAGAGGTAAGATGTTAAGATTTGTGTCTAGAAATCCAATCAAAGCCTCAGGCACTCATAGGATGGCCTTTTTCGAGGTGGCTGGATCCAGAATTGTGAATATAGATTAATGGTGTGCTGCTGGGATTAAGTGCATGTGATTATTAAATCAGCCCACTGATTGCGTTAGCATAGTTCTGGGTGTGGATAATGGGAAGGCTCACCCTGGGTGTGGGTGCATCACCCAAAAAACTGGATGGGATGAAAAGGAGAGGCAGGTTGGCTGCGGCACAACTTTTGCTATTTCACTACTTCATCTGCTGCTTCTTACTGCCTCCTGCCTGCCCTGCCATAACCCCTTTCTCCTCTGTGATGCTCCTCTACCACCCAGCACCCATCCTTGCAACCAGCTGAATATGGACTGAAACCTCTACAAACTGTGATCCAAAATAAACCTTTCCTCCTTTAAGCTGTGGGTGTTGGGTATGTTGTCTCAGCAATAAAAAAAAGTAACTAAGAAATGGAGCTACTTTGCAGCAACCTCCATTATAAAGACAACTCTTGAGGATTAAAATCTTCTCGAAACCACAATTTCAATTAGATATCTAAAAACACTTACTCCTCTATTTCTGAAGAGCATTCATGTCAGTAAGTCTCTAATGACTGCTTCCTATGTTCATTACACCTTTCATTAACAGGACACCAATAATGGTTTCAGTAAGTCCATATTGAAAAACTGCTGAAGGAAATTACAACTTGCTGATCTATGAAATAATCTGCAATGAGCATTCCTAGTAAACCACCTAGCAATCAAGTCCCAGTGCAGCACTTTCTCTCAGAAACTCAGAAACCCATAGGCAATAACAGTGCAAAAATGGACCCTAAAAGAAAGCTTAGTGCTCTAAAGGTCTACACAAATCCTAGTGAGAAAACTTAGTGCTTTAATGCAAATGCAATATTTGCTACCTTGTCAAACCAAGGAAGTGTATGAATACATTTCCCACTAAAATTAAGGTTCCACAATATTCTTCAATTAAATACCTGCAGCTTTTAAAAACAGAAGCATAAAGAGATCAGGCAGAAAATTTAAAGTACATATTTAAAGAAAAATGAATGTGTCCTCAAGAGTGAGAGAGGTGCATATAGTGTGGAGATCAGAATATTTATGTTTTTCATGGTAGAAATCTGTGGAACTTATGAATTACATAGTTGGGGCACCTGCAGCACTATACATTAAAAAAGAATACTATTGTTGACATTTAGGTTGCAACAATCTTAAAGTCAAAAGCATGAGATTGTTGGTAGTTTATAAGTCACATTGTCAGGCCTCACCTCAATGCTAATCTATTTGACAGTCTCTACATTTTTAAGTTTTCTAACAAAAATACTTTTTAAAATTTAAAAGACTTTAAAACTCAAATGGTTTGGTTAATGCTAGAGTGTTTGGCTAACACACATAGCAAGGCAAATGATAATTAAAATGAAAAACCGACTTTATTTAAATGTCTCTTTTCCTCCTGGGAAAAACTGGGTATTTAGGAAAGTAATATGAAAAAGACACTTAGTTTTACTGTAAAAACATATATATATATATACATATATATATATATGTTTTTAAAAAGTAAAATTTACTTCTCTTAGTGAACTAAAAAAGGGATGTTTAGAGCTATCACAATGACTTAAACTAGTAATTATAGTCTTAAGAAAAATATGAGCTACAATAAACATTTTCTTCCTTAAAAAAAAAAAAAAGAAAAAAAACAACCTTTATGGAAAGGCTTCAGCTTACACAAGAAAAGTTTAACTTACAAATATTAAAATGAGTCTTATACTCACTAAAACAAAATCTTATAACCTGGTCTTTATGAAGATCTATGAAAGTATTACTGCAAAATCAGAATAAAAGAAAACTCTGAATGTCATTTAAAGGGCCAATCCTTAAAAAAGTAAAATCAAATAGCTTACACATAACCATTTCGGTATAGAGTGCCAATGGCTCTAGAATTACTCTAGCAGGCTGTGTTTATTTCTCAAATAACAGATGTTAAGACAATATCATATCAACATAGTGCTAATTTTGGAGTTCTTGCTGGGTCTCTTTTTTATGTCAATTCAGTTTTTATTTTTATAGTAACCATTACAGATAAATACTACAAAAATATACAAGAAAAACACACTACACAGTATTTATACTTTTTACGATATCTCTATCCAGGCATGTGTTTTTCTGGAAAACTTACAAAGAAAAAACTGACATCAAACTATTTATATAATTTCTACAGGTCTCTTCTGCATGAGAAATTTTCACTGCATATTCAAGTTTTAGATATATAGCATTTCTGCCCAGTGTGACTTCTTCCATGTATTTGATTGTACATGTGTGTACTGAATGCGTTTCCAGATTGCTTATATACATATGGTTTCTCCCAGGAGTTCATTTAAGTCTACAAAATGAAAAGTTCTTAGTAAATAACTTCCAACACTGACTTACATACACAGGATTTCATCTGAACGTGAGTTGTTTTTTTTTTTTTTTTTTTTTTTTTTTTTTTTTTTTTTGTGGGTACCGGGGGGATGACCTCAGGACCTCACGCGCCAACAGGCACCTGTGCCGCTGAGCGATATCACCGGCCCCTATTTCGTATGTGGGTTCCGGGAGTCGAACTCGGGCCTTTGCGCTTGCAAGGCAGGCGCTTAATCCGCTGAGCCGTCTCACCGGCCCTGAACGTGAGTTTTTTATGTCAACAAAATAACTTAGAAAATCCTTTGGCAAATGGCTTATGTACACATGGTTTCTAGTTGGTGCAACTTCTTTCATGTCTTTGACAATTGTTGTGTATAATAAATGCTTTTACACATAGCTTATATTCATAGGGCTTCTCCCCAGTGTGAATTCTTTTGTGTATTTTCCAATATCTGGGTGTAGTGAATGCTTCCCACATTGTTTACACTCATAGGGATTTTCCCCAGTGTGACCTCTTTCATGTACTTTAAAACAACTGTGCGTAGTGAATGCTCCCCCACATTGTTAACATACATAGGGTCTCTTCCCTATGTGACTTCCTTCATGCATTTTACAACTGTTGTGAGTACTGAATGCTTTCCCACATTGGTTACATTCATAGGGTTTCTCCCCAGTGTGAATTCTTTCATGTATTTTAAAACAACTATGTGTAGTGAATGTTTTCCCACATTGCTTACATACATAGGGTTTCTCCCCAGTATGAATTCTTTCATGTCTTTTACAAGTGTTGTGAGCAATGAATGCTTTACCACATTTCTTACATTCATACGGTTTCTCGCCAGTGTGAATTCTTTCATGTATTTTCCAATATTCAAGTGTAGTGAATGCTTTCCCACACTGGTTGCACTCATAGGGTTTCTCCCCAGTGTGGATTCTTTTATGCATTTTAAAACAGCTGTGTGTAGTGAATGCCTTCCCACATTGGTTACATTCAAAGGGTTTCTCACCAGTGTGAATTCTTAAATGTATTTTAAAACAACTGTGTGTAGTGAATGTTTTCCCACACTGGTTACATTCATAGGGTTTCTCCCCGGTGTGACTTCTTTCATGTATTTTACAATAACTGTGTGTACTGAATGCTTTCCCACATTGGCTACATTCATAGGGTTTTTCCCCAGTGTGACTTCTTTCATGGATTTTACAATAACTATGTGTACTGAATGCTTTCCCACATAGGTTACATTCATAGGGTTTCTCCCCAGTGTGACTTCTTTCATGTATTTTCCCACGATAGAGTGTAGTGAATGCTTTGCCACATTGCTTACATTCATAGGATTTTTCCCCAGTGTGAGTTCTTTCATGTCTTTTACAATAGCTGTGTGAAGAGAATGCTTTCCCACATTGCTTACATTCATAGGGTTTCTCCCCAGTGTGAATTCTTTCATGTATTTTCCCATGAGAGAGTGTAGTGAAGGCTTTCCCACATTGCTTACACTCATAGGGTTTCTCTCTAGTGTGACTTCGTTCATGTCTTTTACAAGAGCTATGTGAGGAGAATGCTTTCCCACATTGTTTACATTCATAGGGTTTCTCCCCAGTGTGACTTCTCTCATGTATTTTCCAATAACTGTATGTACTGAATGCTTTCCCACATTGGCTACATTCATAGGGTTTCTCCCCAGTGTGAATTCTTTCATGTCTTTGACAACTATTGTGTGTACTCAATACTTTCCCACACTGCTTACAAACATAGGCTTTTTCCCCAGTGTGAATTTTTTCATGCATCTTCCAATATTTTGATGTAGTGAATGCTTTCCCACATTGCCGACATACATAGAGTTTATCCCCACTGTGAATTTTTTTGTGAATTTTCAAATATTTGGTTCCAGTGAAAAATTTCCCACATTGCTTACATTCATAACGTTTTTCCCTAGTGTGACTTCTTTCAGGTCTTTGCCAATACTTACATGTAATGAATGTTTTCCCAGATTGTTTACATACATGTGGATTCCCCCCAATCACACTACTAGCATGGATATGAATGTCACTGGGTATACTAGAGACTTGCACACTTTTCTTACATACAAAGGTCTTCACTTCAGGGTGAGTACTTTCACCAAGATCAGAGTAGGCTTTCCCACATTGCTCATATTTATAGGGTTTCTCTACAGTCTTCCTCCTTGCTTGCTTTGAAAAGGACTGGGAGTCACTGCAGGTGTTCCCAGGTTCATTACATTTAGACAGATTCTCTTCAAATCCCTCAAGCTCACATGTTTTGTGTCCAGTGTGAGCTATGATGGGCACCTCTGGCAATGAATGCCCAATCAGGGACTTTGTACAAGTAAAGCTTTCAGCTGATTTTAAACCAGCTTCTTTCATGTTCCCATTAGCATTTGGAGTCTCAAGGAATATTTCTTCATGTGGATTCCAAGCTTTGTGTTCATAGCATTTCTCTACTTCTTCATTCCTTACATTTTGCCACCAACTTTTGTATGCCACATCAATATCCTGGTTATCCCATGTTGTTCCTACAGCAGCCATATTCATAAAGGTTACCCACATCACCTCTCTATATAGTTTCTTTTGAGATGGATTCAACAAAGTCCACTCTTCCACGGTGAAAGTCACAGCCACATCCTCAAAGGTCACCACCTCCAGTGCATGGCTTGAGGGTTTCCCAGGGTTCTTCCGATGCAGCCCACAGCCTGTAGAGGCCACAAAGGAAGGTGAGTGGGATTTCTAAGAAATGTGCTCAGCATTTGTAAACATTGTATTGTCTCCCTAGTGTGAAAAGGCAATTTCACTGTGACTATTCCATTCCTTAGTCTTTTATTTTTACTTCGCTTTTACATGGCTTAATCTTATACTGAGTAATGTTTTTCTCCGAAAGGTATTTGTACATTTTGTAATTCTTGAGTTTGTTAATACATGAGAATGTTTACTTGTTGTCTTTAAAAAAATAAAAAAAGAAAAAAAGAAAGATAAAAAACAAAAAGAAAAACAAAACAAAACAAAAAAAATGTGCTCAGAATGTACATGTTGGTACCATGACCTTACTGGGACTCTGCAAAGAGTTCCATTTGATTAAACTCCCACTTTCATAGTTGCCTGAGTGTCCTTCTAATACATTCCTTAACTTTGTAACACCTTACTTTCCAAAAATGTAAAACAGAGATAACAATAGTCTATGTCATAATTGTATTAAATGCATTAAAATGCATATATTTTCAGCAATGCCTGGCATAAGGGAAGAATTCAATTATTTGCCACCACCATTACCAAGCAATGTTACCTGTTCCTTCCACTGAATATAACAAAATACCCTGGATGCAATGCATGTAACAGCAGCTATCTGAGGACTGAAAAGTGATTGGAACGAGGTAGATTAGAGCCAGAAAATAGACTTAAGGCTGGCACAAACAATCTCATTCTGTCTCCTAGTTTTGCTGTTTACTTGGATAATCTTCCTTTGCTCTTCAGGAGATTGTTTCCAATCTCTCCTTTCATTTCTCTATTTTTTCCTCCTGTTCCTTCTAAATTCTCTCCCCTGATGGTAAAATCAATCTATTAAGAGCATTTTTACTGTATATAATTTTCTGATTGGTTTTATATTTTGTCATATAATGATTAAGAGTGCACCTATGGTTAAAAGTGACAAATGAATGGTTATCACAGTTTGTCATTTTCTGGACTGTGCTTCATGCTACTGTTATTACTGGTTTTACTACTTTAAGGAAAGTGACATAGTTGTTGCGATCAGTTGTTCTGGCTTGTGTGCCAATACCAATGTTGTCTGTTGGTCATAAACAATACCATAATCCAGTACAAAAGACCTGGGTCCTATGCCAGACAGACACCAACTTTTAATCCCTAAAAATTCAAAGAGGCAGGATCTTAGGACAGATTCACAAGCCAAAAGCCAGCTTTGTTTGAGTGACGTTTTTCAAAAGTCATCTTTTCTTAAGAGGTCTTCATAATAGTGATAAAACTACCTACCACAAGCAGTTTAGAAACATCAACACAGAAAACAAAAAATAGAAAATGAGGAAACCTGGAAGCAAGATGCAACCCCACACCTCTTGCTCACTAAGGCAAAACCAGCAGGCACTGAGCTGCCCAGCTGGACTTTCTGAAACAGTAGCAGAAGTAGCAAAGTAGATGAATGAGCCCATAGAATAAAACAAACCAGAAATAATTGCACAGTTTATTAAAGAGGTTACAAACATAATAAAGGACATGGCTAGTAACTCTAGAGGAGATAAAGATTTAAAAAAATAGAGGAACTTAGGAAAGTGACGGAAACAATAAATGTGCAACACAGAAAAGAACTGTAATGCATAAAACAGATATAGAGGATAGTAAAAACTCTATTGAGAGTATATGCAGCAAAATTAAGCAATGTGAAGACAGAATATCAGATCTAGAAGACAGGTTTACAGTTAGCAACCACCACATGAAAGACTTTGGTTTTTTGTTTGTTTTTTTTTTTTGAGACTGGGTCTCACCATGTAGTGCAGGCTGGCCTTGTACTCGCTTATGTAGGCCAGGCTGGCCTCAAACTCATGGCATTCCTCCTGCCTCAGCCTCCTGACTCCTGAGATTATAGGCATGCGCCACCATGCCTGGCACATGAAAGACTTCTTAAAAACAGCAAGGGACCACAAAAAATCAATCCAACAGCTGATAGATGATGCAAAGAAGAATAATATAAGATTAATTCACCCAGGGATATAGCTCAGCAGCACAGGTGCCTGCCTTGAAGCACAAGGTCCTGAGTTTGATTCCCAGTACCAAAAAAAAAAAAAAAAAAAAAAAGATTATTTAGAATCAATTAAAAATCAGAGATAGGGGGCCGGTGAGACGGCTCAGCGGCTTAAGCGCCTGCCTTGCAAGCGCGAAGGCCCGAGTTCGACTCCCGGATCCCACATACGAAAAAGGGGCCGGTGATATCGCTCAGTGGCACGGGTGCCTGTTGGCGCGCGAGGTCCTGAGGTCGTCCCCCCGGTACCCACAAAAAAAAAAAAAAAAAAAAAAAAAAAAAAAAAAAATCAGAGATAGCACAAAGGACAAAGAAAAAAAAAAGTTCACAGAAATAGCAGCAGAAAACACCTCAAGTATGGAAAAAGAATTTGACTGACAGGTAAATGAGGCATATAGAACCCCAATTAGACATATCACAAAAAAAAAAAAAAAACCTACACTAAGGAATATAGTAGTCAGGATTACAAAAATTCAACAAAACAAGAAAATATTAAAAGCTGTTCAACAAAATAAACAAATCAAATATAAAGGAAAACATCACAATCACACAATACTTCTCAACACAAACCCTAAGTCAAGGAAAGCTTGGAGTGAAGGAGTTGAAGCTCCCTCAAAAAAAGAACCTCCAACCAAGACTGATCTACCCTGCAAAACACCTTTCAAAATTAATGGAGAAATGAAATACTTCCATGATAAACACCTGAAGAAACTCATGACCACCAAACCAACACTACAAAAATTCTGAAGGATATTCTAAAAAAGACAGTGAGGACAACAATTCCATGAATCCCAACAGAATGTATCCACCAGAAAAGGCAAGCAATTAAATAAAAATAAAAGGGAACCGACAAAAAGAAATTAATGTGACAAGGATAAATCAATACATATCAATTATAACCATCAATGTAAATGGTCTCCATTCACCAATCAAAAGAAAGAGACTGGCAGAATGGATCAAGAAACCAGACTGAACACTATGCTGCATAGAAGACACACGTTTAACTCAAAAAGAAATTCACAGACAGAAAGTCAAAGCATGGAAAACAATACTCCATATGACAGGAACTTAGAAAAAAGCAGGACTGCCTATTCTATTGGCAAGAAATGGATTTTAAGTCAAGATTAATCAAAGGAGACAAAGAAAGTCACTATGTACATGTTGAGGGAATAATCCAAGAGGATGCAATAACAATCAGATATACACCAAATATTGATGCACCCAAGTGTATAAAGCAAATACAAATTGATATGAAAAATCAGATAAGCCCCAATACAACTCTAATGGGTGAACTCAATACCCCACTATCACAAAGAGCATCTAGACAAAAAATGAACAAAAAATATCGCAGCTAAAACAATGCTTGAATAAATGGACTTAGCAGATATCTACAGATTGGCGCCCCCCAAAAAGAGAATATTTTCTTCTCAGCAGCACATAGGACTTTCTTTAAAATAGACCATTGAACGTGCTTCAGTAAATGTGAAAGAATAGAAATTATACCATAAACATTATCAGATCATAATGAAATGAAATTGCAAATCAGTGGCAAAAGAAACCACAACAATTACACAAAAACATGGAAATTAAACAACATCCTCATAAGCAACCAATGGGTCACAGATGAAATTAAAGCAGAAATTAGACAGTTTTTACAATTAAATGATAATGCCAATAAGACATACCAGAAATGGGATGAAATGAAAGCACTTCCATGAGGAAAATTTATGAAAGTGAATTCCCATATTTGAAAAACAGAATAAGCTCAAATAACCTAACACTGAAGCTCAAGAAACTAGAAAAAGAAGAGCACGTCAAGCCCAAAATTCATACGAGGTAGGAAACTATACAGTTCATAATAAAATTTCATACAATCGAGACTAAGAAAAGAATACTAAGAGCCAATCAATAAGGTTCACCAACTTTATCAAAAAAAAGGAAAGACAAGACTCAAATCCATGAACAGAAAGGAAAAGGTTGAGATCACAGAAGATCCTGTAGAAATTCAGAAGACCATCAATTTTGAGAATCAGTACTCTAATAAGATGGAAAACTCAGACGAGATAGTTTCCTAGATACATATGAATTACAAAGGCTGAATGAAGAACATATAAAACTTCTAAATAACCCAAAATTAATCAAAGAAATTGAAGGTGTAAATAAGAAAACTACCAACAAAGAAAATCCCTGGTCTTGAAAGATTCGCAGATGAATTTAACAAGATCATTAGAGAAGATCTAATGTCACTACACCTCAAATGCTTCAATGAAACTGAAAGGGAAACACTACTCCCAAATTCATTCCTAGAAGCAAGCATAACGGATACCAAAACAGAAAAGGACACAAACAAAAAAGAGAGCTACAGGTAATGAATATAAGTGCACAAATCCTCAGTAAGATACTGGCAAACAGAATGCAGCAAATTGTCAGGAAGAGTATATACCATGACCAAGTAAGATTCATCCCAGGGATGCAGGGATGGTTCAACATATGCAAATCAATGAAAGTAATACACGATACTAACAGAGCCAAGGATAAAAACCACATGATCATCTTTATAGATTCAGAAAAAGCATTTGATAAAATCCAACACCCATTCATGATAAAAACCCTATAGAAAACTGAAATACATGGTTTGATTGCAGCCTGATAAAAGCATCTATGACACACCAAAGCCAACATCATCCTAAATGGTCAAAAACTGAAAGCTTTCACTCTAAATTCAGTAACAAGATAAGGATGTCCACTATCACCACTCTTATTCAGTATAGTTCTGGAAACATTAGGTAGAGCAATTAGACAAGAGAAACAAATAAAAGGATACGAAAAAGAGAAGTTAAATTATCATTATGTGCACATTACATGATACCCCACATGTAAGAACCCAAAAATCTCACTGAAAGACTTCTAGATTTAATAAACAAATTCTGTAGCATTGCTGGATCCAAAGTCAACAACCAAAAATCAATAGTATTCCTGCACACAAATGAGGAACTGAATGAGAGAGAAAATAGGGAAACCACACCTTTCACAATAGCATCCAAAACACTGAAATGCTTAAGAATCCACCTAAGGAAGTGAAAGACAAATACATTAAAAACTACAATACTCTGAAAAAGGAGATTGAAGAAAGTATCAGAAAATGGAAAGGTATCCTTAGTTCTTGGATAGGAAGAACTAATATAGTTAAAATGGCCATACTCCCCAAATTGTTATACAGATTTAATGGAATCCTGATAAAAAGACCAACAGCATACCTCATAAAATTAGAAAAAGCAATTTTGAAATTCATTTGGATCAAAAGAGACCTAGAGTAGCAAAATCAATTCTGGGCAACAAAGGCAGGCAGCAGACATCATATTCCGTGACTTGAAATTATACTTCAAAGCTACAATGATAAAAACAGCATGGTACTGGTGAAAAAACAAACCCAAGGACCAATGAACACACTAGAACATGTATAAACAACTCCAAAGACACTCAGACACCTTATCTTTGACAAAGCAGCCAAACACCTTCACTGGAAGAAAGTCAGCCTCATTAATAAGTGGTGCTGGAAAAACTGGCTTTCCACATGCCAAAGACTAAAACTAGACCTATATCACCTACCATGCACTAAGCTAAAATTGAAATAGATCAAAGATCTAAAGATTGAAACAGAAACACTAAATCTCCTGGAAGACAAACCAAGTAGAATTCTTTTTATTTTTTTTTTCAATCTTTTGAATTAATTGCTTTTGTTTTTTAATTTTTTTTTTAAAGAAAACAAGTAAACATTCTCCTGTATTAACAAACTCAAGCATTACAGAATGTACAAATACCTTTTGGAGAGAAACATTACTCAGTATAAGATTAAGCCATGTAAAAGCTAGGTAAAAATAGAAGACTAAGGAATGGAATAGTCACAGTGAAATTGCATTTCATACTAGGGAGACAATACTATGTTTACAAATGTGCATCTGGTTTATTTCGCTTGTGAGTATTTTCTCGAGTTGCATCCATTTACCTATAAAAGTTTCCAGTTTTATCTTTCTTTATGGCTGAGTAGTACTCCATTGTATAAAAATACCACATCTTTTTTACCCATTCCTCGGTTAATGGGCATTTGGGTTGTTTCCACTATCCAGCTATTACAAATTGTGTTGCTATAAACATGGGTGCACATATATCGCTGTGGTACGATGTTTTTAATTCTTCTGGGAAGATACCCAGAAGGGGAATAGGTGGGTCAAATTGGACCTCCAATCCTAGTTTTTTGAGGAATCTCCACACTGATTGCCACAGTGCCTGTACCAGGTGACACTCCCACCAACAGTGGAGAAGGGTTCCTTTTTCCCCACAGCCCCTCCAGCATTTATTATTAGTTGATTCCTTGATAATAGCCATTCTTTCTGGGGTGAGATGGAATCTCAGTGTTGTTTTCATTTGCATCTCTCGGATGACTAGTGATGTTGAACATTTTTTCATATATTTATTTGCCATTTGTATTTCTTCATCTGAGAAGTGTTTATTCATCTCAGATGCCCATTTTTTGGATTGGGTCTTTAAATTTGGGAGGTCTGATTTTTTTGAGTTCTTTGTATGTTCTCGATAGTAATCCTTTGTCTGAGGAACAGCTGGCAAACATTTTTTCCCACGTTGTGGGTTGTCTCTTCACTCTTTTCGTGGTTTCTCTTGCTGTGCAAAAGCTTTTTAATAAGATGAGATACCAATTGTTGATTCTTTGTGATACTTCCTGTGCAATTGGGGTTTTATTCATAAAGTCTTTGCCTATACCAATGTCTTCAAGAGTTTCATCTATTCTATTTTCCAGGAGATTTAATGTTTCTGTTTTAATATTTAGATCTTTGATCCATTTTGAATTTAGTTTAGTGCACAGTGAAAGATATGGGTCTAATTTTAATCTTCAGCATGTGCACAGCCAATTTTTCCAGCACCATTTACTAAGAGGCTATCTTTCTTCCAGTGAATGTGTTTGGCACCTTTGTCAAAGATAAGGTGGCTTAGTATGTCTGGAGTTGTTTCTGCATCTTCTAATCTGTTCCACTGATCTTCAGGTCTGTTTTTTTGCCAATACCAAGCTGTTTTTATAATAGTAACTTTATAGTATAATTTCAAATCAGGGATTGTGATGCCCCCTGCCTTGCCTTTGTTGCCCAGAATTGCCTTTGCTATTCTAGGTCTTTTCTGGTTCCAGATGAATTTTAGGATTGTTTTCTCTAATTCTGTGAGATATGTTGTTGGGATTTTGATCAGAATTGCATTAAATCTGTATAACAATTTTGGAAGTATGGCCATTTTCACTATGTTGGTTTTTCTAACCCAAGAGCAAGGGATATTTTTCCATTTTCTGATATCCTCTTCAATCTCCTTTTTCAGAGTACTGTAGTTTTCAGTGTAGAGGTCTTTTACCTCCTTTGTGAGATTGATTCCTAGGTATTTCATTTTTTTTGCATGTTATTGTGAAAGGTGTTGTTTCCCTAATATCTCTCTCAGTGAGTTTGTTATTTGTGTACAGAAAGGCTATTGATTTTTGAGTGTTGACTTTGTATCCAGCTACACTACTGAATTTGCTTATTAAATCTAGCAATTTTTTAGTGGAGTTTTTGGGGTCTTCTACGTAGAGTATCATGTCGTCTGCAAATAATGATAATTTAACTTCTTCCTTTCCAATCATTATTCCTTTTATTTCTTGCTCTTGTCTAATTGCTCTGGCTAAAGTTTCCAGGACTATGTTGAATAAGAGTGGGGACGGTGGACATCCTTGTCTTGTTCCTGATTTTAGAGAAAAGGCTTTCAGTTTTTGTCCATTTAGTATGATATTGGCTGTTGGTTTGTCATAGATAGCTTTTATCAGCTTGAGATAAAGACCATCTATTCAATTTTCTGTAGGGTTTTTATCATGAATGGGTGCTGGACTTTGTCAAAAGCTTTTTCTGCATTTATTGAGATGATCATATGATTTTTGTCCTTGGTTCTGTTAATATGGTATATCACATTTATTGATTTACGTATGTTGAACCATCCCTGCATCCCTGGGTTGAGTCCAACTTGGTCATGGTGTATAATTTTCTTTATTAATTTGCTGCATTCTGTTTGCCAGTATCTTATTGAGGATTTTTGCACCTATGTTCATTAGGGAGATTGGTCTGTAGTTCTCTTTCTTAGTTGGGTCCTTCTCTGGTTTTGGCATCAGGGTAATGCTTGCTTCCAGGAATGAATTTGAGGGTATTGCTTCCCTTTTAATTTCATTAAAGATTTTGAGAAGTAGTGGTGTTAGGTCTTCTCTAAATTTCTTGTAGAATTCAGCAGTGAATCCATCAGGGCCTGGGCTTTTCTTTGTTGGGAGGTTTTTAATTACATCTTCGATTTCACTGATTGTTATTGGTTTATTTAGGATTTTTATAACCAAGTAGAATTCTTGAATACAGAGGTGTAGGCAAAGACTTTACGAAGAAAACACCAATTGCACAGGAAATATTACACAGAATGAACAACTGGGATCTCACCTTATTAAAAACTTTTGAACAGCAAAAGAAACCACCAATGGAGGGAAGAGACAACCTACAGAGTGGGAATGTAGTTTTGCCAGGTGTTCCTCATACAATGGACATTTACAACATACAAAAAACTCAAAAAAAATGAGACCCCAAATTCAAAGACACAATTCAAAAATGGGCATCAGAGATCAATACATACTTCTCAGATGAAGAACGAGCAAATAACTGTATGAGAAAATGCTCAACATCACTTGTCATCTGAGAAATCTATATTAAAACAACACTGAGATTCTATCTCACTACAAAGAGTGCTATCATCAAGAAATCAACCAATAACAATACAGGCAGGGCTGTGGGGAAAAAGGTACCTTCTCCACTTCCGGTGGGAGTGTAAACTGGTACAATCAACATGAATATCAGTATGAAGATTCTTCAAAAAAACTAAAACTAGAGATTCCACTTGACCCAGCTATTCCCCTTTTTGGTATCTTCCCAAAAGAATTAAAAGCATCATACCACAGTGATGTATGTACACCCATCTTTAAAGCAGAACAATTTATAATAGCTAAATCGTGGAAACAGTCTAGATGCTTATCAATGAATGAATGGATAAAGCACATTTGATTTTATTATACAATACAGCACTACTCTGCTATAAAGAAAGACAAATGTGAGATGTTTTTAGTTAAAATAATGAACCTTTAGACCATCATTTTAAGTAAAATAAATTGGAAACATAGGTTTAAATATTGCATTGTTTCTCTTTTATGACAACCCAAAAGCATAAGGACCAAAAGGGATGACAGATATTGGGAAGTCGGAAGAAAATGTTCAATTAGGAAGGAGAACAAGGGAGGAGAAAGGAGGAAGGAAAGGAAGGGAAAAGACAAGACAAGACAAGACAAGACAAAACAATAGAAGGAAAAAATGGAAATAAAACTTTGGTAAATAAGGAGATAAAGGGTTAAAAGGAGGGAAGGGGAACGGGGACAAAAAGAAGAATCAAGATATGTACAGGAATGAATTCCCTGTGATGTATGTGATCATCATGTATATCAAAATTGTACCAATAAAATTAATTTTAAAAATATTAAAAGAAAGCTAAGGCAGAAGCTAGGTGTGGTGGCACACACCTGTAGTCCCAGCACTCTGGCAAACTGAGGCAGGACGACTGAAAATCCAAGCCCATTCTGGGCTATTTTGTAACTGAATAAAATGCCTTCTCAAAAAAAAAAAAAAAAAAAATTAAAGAAGTGCTGCTATCACACACACACACAAAAAAGGACAAAGTAGAACACTTCATAATGTTTAAAATATTAATACACCAAGCTGGGCATAGTGACACATAATCCCAGTACTCTGAAGGTTGAGACAGGACGTTCATTGTGAATTCGAGGCCAGCCCCAACAACATTATATAAGTTCAAGGTCAGCCTGAACTACAATAGCGAGACTCTGTTAAAAACTAAACATTTTTCTTCACTTGTGATACCGAAGTACTAAAAGAAGCATGTCTGTTTTTTTTTTTTTTTTACCTATTCTATCCAAGCTGCCTAGAACACTGCTTGGATTAAGAGACACTGGATTGTACGGAGGATAACCTAACCAATAGATTAACCTTCTAATGAGTTCACAGCTGAATGGGCTCCCTGGAAGTGGAGGCTAGTTGGATGAAGGATGTTACTGGGGTCAGGACTTTGAAGGCCTTACCTTCTCTTGGGCACTTTCCTTCTCTTTCTGCTTCCCAGCTGCCATGAGGTGAGCAGCTTTCATCCGCCAAGCCCTTCCTCCATGACATTTCTGCTTCACCACAGTCCTAGAAGCAACAGACCAAAGTCAGCATGGAGTGAAACTTCTGAAACTGTGAGCCAAAATAAATTTTTCCTCCTTTAAATTGTGTACATTAGGTATTTATAATCAGAAATGAAAAGCCAAGTAATACGATGTATTTCTCAAATTAATGAAAGCTACTCTACTCTCAAAATGCAGCTCAGCACCTATTTTTGTCATGGTCCCACCAAAAGTCAACGAAGAACAAAGAAACTTATTAGTTAACTTTTGAAATGTATTAGGGATGGGGCTGAGTAAGGAGAGGAAATCCAAAAGCATTCTGGGCCAATCCTAAGGCATTTAATTTTTCTATCCTATATATGGCTAATACTAGGCACATACCCACAATATATGACTTTGATATACCTTTACAAATCATTTATCACAATGACTTCCACATAGTTTAAGTATAAAAACTATATACAGTGTTATAATATTCATTCACTTATTCAACATATAAAGAGCTTATTATACGCCAGGCACTATTTTTGCATCGGACTACAGCACTGTAAAAAAGGACAAAGCCCTACTTCTGTGAAACTTATATTCCTAAAAGGGACAAAGAAAATGAGTAAGAGAACAACATAATTTCTTATGGTGCTAAGTGGTAAAAATAATTAGAGGATCAGGTGAGGGGTCACACACCCCTAAACCCAGCACTTAGTGCACTCAGATCACTGTGAGTTCAAGGCCTTATGTTCTATATAAGGAGACCTGGTCTCAAAATATAAACAAAGAAAGACAGCCAGAGTGACAGAGGTTATATGATCAATTCTAACTTAGATAGATGCCTAGTATAGATAGGAAAAGAAAACTCAGAGCTTAAAAATGGTCAAATCATTTGGCCAATTAATTGCACTTCTATATCTCTGTAGGAAAAAACAAAATGGAAAGTTTAGGCATTAAACCAAGTGTCCTAGCACATGCCTATCCCAGTACTCAGGAGGCTGAGACAGGAGGATACCCATTCAGTTCAGGGCCAGCCTGAGCTACACAATGAGTTCAACCCAACCTGAACTACATAGTTAGAATTTCTCAAAAACAAAACAAATCAAAAATGAAAACAGTGCCGGTGAGATGGCTCAGCAGTGTAAGCGCCTGCCTGGCAAGCACGAGGGCCCGAGTTCGACTCCCAGAACCCACATATGAAAAAAGGGCCGGTGATATTGCTCAGTGGCATGGGCACCTGCTGGTGCGTGAGGTCCTGAGGTCGACCCCCGGTACCCACAAAAACAAAAAGAAAAAAAAAAAAAAAGAAAGAAAGAAAACAAACAAAAATCCCAAAAAGAATAAAGAAACAAAGCTTTAGGCATTAATGTTTACATTCAAAGGTAGAAAATAAAGGTTGTTACCAGTTTGGATCCAGAATGTCCCCCAAAAAGCCTCGTGTCTTTAGACGTTCACATTTTGAAAGGTGACGATCATGGCAACACTATACTCATTAAGTAGATTCATCCACTAGTGAGTTCAGCAGCTGAAAGTGCTGTTAGGAGGCAGGGCCTGTTTGAAGTGGAAGGGTGTATCTCCCTCAGGGCTATTCCCTTCTCTCTCTGCTTCCTGGCCACCAAGACAGGAGTAGCTTTCCTCCACCTGGCCCTTCCACCTTGCAGTTCCTGCCTTGGAACCAGCTGACCAGGGACCGAAAACGTGAGCCAAAATAAAACTCTCCTCCTTTAAGTTGTGGATGCTAGCTACTGTATCCCGGCAATGAGAAAGTGACTAAGACAACAGTCATAAAAAATATATTAATATAAAGGTTAATAAGGTAATACCTGATTATTTTATTTATTTATTTATTTTTTTTGGTGGTGCTGGGGATTAAACTTAGGGACTTCACACTGAGCTGCATCCCCAGGCCTTTGAATTGTGACTAAGGATCTCCCTAAGTTGCTAAGTTACCCAGGCTAGGTGAGAACTTGCAGTCCTCCTCCCTCAAGTTCCAAGAGTGCTGAGATTACAAGTGTCCACCACCGCACCTGACTCGATTCAGTATTATTAAGAAACGGGTGGGGGTAAGAGTAGAGTGCTTGCCTAGTATGTGTGAGTCCCCGGGTATCATAGAAGAGTGGGAAGGAGAAATGAAGACAGAGAGGAAAAGGAGAAGGAAAAGAACAAGGGAAGAAGAAGGAAAGAAAAAAGAAAAGAGAAGACACTGTTCCTCTGGATAAAGGGAGGAGGGGACCAAGAGTTCCATGATGAACATGACTGAATCTACGTGCCTATTACCCAGCTACAACAATAAATCAAGTAGGCTACACAAGATCACCTCTGATGTATATCAAGATCCTCTAGTTACCAAGCAAACATCTTCATACATATAAAGGCAAAAAACTCAAAGATTATAAACACTGTATTAATAATGATTTATATCTTAACATTATGATGATTTTCATTTGTATATGTACTATTTTTTGAATAGTGAGTATAGTTTCTTTTTTATAAACAACTTTTAAATGTTTTATAGTTTAACTCTGCCACTGTACAAAGAAATATGATGAAAATAAGCCAAAAGGTAGTGAAAAAACTGAACAGCTCAATTATGGAGGAAAAAGCCTGAATCTCCTCCTTTTCCTAGTTTTTCATCTGATAAGACTACTTAGAAATTTGAAGTCTAAGTACTGGCATTAAAATGTTGCCCAAACAAAATGAGCTTTCAAGAAAATTGTGAAGAAAAAGAAGGCCTACTCATTGGTGATTGAAGCAAACTTTAAGTTCTCTGTGGGCCAGTCTCACTATGGTGCTAAGTTACCCAGCCTGGGTTAGAACTTTAAATCCTCCTGCCTCAGTCTCCCAGACTGCCGGGATTACAGGAGTGCACCACATCACCCAGCTCCAGACTGTTGTAGAAGGGGTGATTCTTTCTGTAACACCCAAAATAAAAAAGTGTGTACATCAATGCATATGTTATGTATATCAAGTGGCTCCATATAAAATAATAGATTAAATGAGCTATCATTTGAGTAAATCTTTTTTTTTTAATGTGGGTACCGGGAGTCGAACTCAGGACCTCACGCTTGCAAGGCAGGAGCTTATGCCGCTGAGCCATCTCACTGACCCTTGAGTAAATCTTTAATACTAAATAACTCTGTAACTAAGCAGCCTAATGTTGTAGCATTGCACCAAAACCTACATGTACGTAATTCAAGTTCACAAACCTTCTGAGGAGGATAAATGATATTTATCAAATCTCTCTTAAAACATTCATGATGGGTCGTAATTTGTGCTCCTGCTGCTAGGCAGCTCGAACCCCCAGTGGTACAGGCCTGACTGTCCCATCAAATGGCTTTTTAATAATTTTATTAGTAGTCAGACCAATACAAGCAATAAGATGTTTGTACTACCTGTGGAACCAGATGCCTGATTAGACAGTCACGCACGTACCACCAATGGTTCAAGCCAGCAGGAACAGGTTAGAGTAAAGGTACTGACACTTAAATTTGACAAATCTATCTTTAATTATCCAATTATATTTGATTTAGTTACAAAAGGTTGATTTTTACAAAAAGGAAACTGATCTTTCATATCTGGGAACTTATTAGGTTTACCTCAATAAATGACCGATTTCTAACAGACACACGGAGCTCAACATATCTTATTTCTAATTCTACAAATCAAACATTTCACACAAAATGCAAAGAACTGTGCATTTAGTCATGAAAAACATTAAAGCCTATTTTACACTGTTTCTAAAATTCTCCAATACTTTGACCATTATACTTTTCTACACCTCCAATGTATTGTATAAGACTCACAGATTAGTTTATAGTCTGAAGTTTAAATAAAGTGATTAAATGAATTTATCAAGGTATCCTTTTCAGTATTTTAAAGGGCACCAACAAGTACAGTCCAGCTTTTTCTTTCTTATCTAAATCACATTGATAAATCGTATTTACATATATTACTCCTGTATAATGTGATATATGTATACAATCTGGGATGATTAAATTAATTTAATTAACATATCCTCATTTATTTTGTGGTGATGGATTTATTACTCTTTTTTTTTTTTTTTTGTGGGTTACGGGGGGTCGACCTCAGGACCTCGCGCGCCAGCAGGCGCCCGTGCCACTGAGCGATATCACCGGCCCCTTTTCCGTATGTGGGTTCCGGGAGTCCAACTCGGGCCCTCGCGCTTGCCGGGCAGGCGCTTAAGCCGCTGAGCCATCTCACCGGCCCAGATTTATTACTCTTAACAGAGCATATCACCAGGCCCAGGTGGTCAATGCCTGAAATCCCACCATCCAGGAGACTAAGGCAGGATAATCTCGAACTCCAGCCCAGCATGGGCAATTTGATGATTTAGTCACTTTCTCAAAATGAAAAATAAACAGGGCTGGGGATGTAGCTCATTGCAAACCACAACTATAGCATAAGGAATAAAAACACAAAACCAAAATCAAAAACGCAGAACTATCCATACCAGCATCAATGATAAAGAATAGTCTAATATTAATAGTGCAGCCACAGGGTCACTGTGACTTGAACAGCTTTGCAAAAGTTTTCCTGATGTTATTAAGTAAAATAATCTAACACCGAAGTCAGGGAACATGATGTGAATACTTTATACAAACCATAATTCCACCACTGTAGTCTACATTTGGATATATCCTAATGTGCCTTCTCAAAATTTTTCACTGTTTCTGCATTAAATGGGTAGAGCCACTATAACAAGAGTTACTACTACCCTACCCCTCTGGGCAGGCATGGTGCTAGCCACTTAACATTTTTCATCCACTTAATCGTCACAGCAACTCTGTCAGAAACACTATCATCTGCATTTAACAGATGAGAAAGCAAGGACTCAAAGAGGATACAAGGCTGCTAAGTTGCTGATGCAGATTTCAAATCCAGAGTAGCTTGACATCAAAGTCCATGCTTATTAGATGAAGCTATACTACCTATTAAAGACATAAGCATAAAAATCAGCAAGAAGTTTCTAAAAGAGTTAATCAACATTTTTAGCTTTTCCATGCATGACTACTTCTCTGCAACAAATACAATTACTTGTACTAAAACACTTAGCTTTACTGTAAACTAATTCAATCTTGGAAAAGGGATAGGATTTATAAGGTGACTTCAATTTTTATCTCAAAGAAATATCAGAAAATTTATTCCACTCAGGCTAAATGAAGCTTCACCTTTTCCATACTGAACATGGACTTAAACAACAGTCCCTCTTGAATGCCCCCGCTCCCCTGTAGCTATAACTTCTGGTACACATAAGATTGGCAACCATGCCCTGTAAAAGAGTTTATGTCATCTTTTCCCCAGGATTCACAAGGCTCTGTCTTCTTTCAAGGCTAAGTTATTAACTGCATTGCTCTGCTTTCGTATCCTCACTTGCCCTGCACACCCAGTTCTAAAGACCAACCCCCTCGCTCAAATGTATAAAAGTGTAACATTCCCTTTGTTCTAACACCCAGTACTTTGGACATGAGTTCAGCTGGGTAAATATATACTTAAAATCCTAGAAATAAATCCTTTTTTCTCCACTGGTCTCTCTGATCTCTTGGATTCTGCAACATTTCTGGTGCCCACAAAGGGACTGGAGTTGACAGATTTTCTGTCTCCTTTGCCTGCAGGCTGGAGGGGGCCTGAGCTGCAGAAGTCCTGAGACCTCTGGTGCCACTGGGTAAGACAGCAGCTTAGAGAGGATATCACCCTTCCCACAGCCCAAAGAACTCCCCTGTCAGCACAAACAGAATCCGAGGGGCTGCAGGACAATTCTGGAACAACAGAGAGCTACAGGACCATGGTAAGTTTTTGGTGGCCCAAGGGTAAAACCCGTCATATTAGGATGTAAGGGGAACCTGATCACTTGCCAGGGGATAATGTACCTAGTCATCTGACATAGATTGGCTCAAATGAAACCTACAACCCCAAGTGGAATGTGGGGTGGGCCGTCGTGGCAAGAAATTGCCCTCCAACAGCTCTTGGGTTAAGCCTGCACAGACAGCAGCTGGAAGGCAACTCTCAAACAGCTCTTGTGACAGGCCCACAAAGAAAGTGCCAAATGGAATGGGGCAGTAGCCTGCATGATGAAAGATCACAGAGAGTGACCAAATTGCAGGAGTGGCCAGCATTGGGAGGAACTAGAGTATCTGACACCAGGATGAAAACAATTGGGAAACAATATATAAGTGTGTTTGTGTGTGGACAAAATAAAATGCATGAGTCCAAGGTCTCCTGAGCTCAGCTGGGAACTGGGGGAGGAAAATGGGCTAACTGGTCTGAAAACAAAAGTAAATGAAAAAATTATTTGTGCCATAATGGGCAAGGCATGAAAAACCTGCTTAGCTTTAGTGCACTGGAATATACAGGCAAGGCACTGGAGGCAGGTGATAGGGAAAAGAAGAGAGAAGAGAGAGAGAGAGACACCGCATACAATGGGTGATGACAGTACCGAACCTGGATGGAAACCAAGACTAAAAAATGCCTGAGCAGCCAGCTAGGACAGAGGCACAAGGCCAAGAGACTTAGGTCCAACTGTGTCTGCTGAGATTGGAGGGGTGAAACGGGTTGTCTTTTCATTTCAAAGAAAGCACGAAGCGAGACAGACCCCAAGGTCTCCTCCTGGCTTCAGGAGCCCCAAGGACAGCTCTTACTGGATGGTACCAGCCTGGCACTGCCAGCAGGTGTCTGAAAGCTGAAGCAGCTCCAGCCTGGGGTTGAATGGCCAAAGTCCTGTCAGGCCTAAGGAGGGTTTACAGGAGGAATCCAATTATAAATTTTAGCTAACTGGTAAATGGATTTTTGGTCTCCAATTTAAGTTGATAATTTTGCTTAACTTAAAAGATAGAACATTTCTTGTGCATTATGAATTCTTATATTGTAATTACAGGGTTAAGTTGCTCTTTTTCTCTCCTCTCTGTCCTTTAACATAGGAACACTGATTCAAGGTTACTCACAGGTCTGTTGGCAGTGGGTCAAATTTACAAAGCAGCAATCTGGAAAAAAAAAAAAGCCACCAAGCAGCCACAGTGAAATTTGTTGTAAAGGTTTATAATAAATGACAAAAATATTAAGGCTATAAATATGAGATGTAATTTTGATATGAGACGACTCTGTATGGTAACAGTTTTGACTGGTAAAGAGATAAAGAGAGATAATGACAAGAGCAGAAAGCTTATGCATGCCAACGGAAGCTTGTAGAAGTAGTTTGTTAGGGCCAGTGAGATGGCTCAGCGGCGTAAGCACCTGCCTGGCAAGCGTGAGGGCCCGAGTTCGACTCCTGGAACCCACATATGAAAAAAAGGGCCGGTGATATCGCTCAGCGGCACGGGCGCCTACTGGCGTGTGAGGTCCTGAGGTCGACCCCCGGTACCCACAAAAAAAAAAAAAAAAAAAAAAAGTAGTTTGTTAAAAAAGTATATATGGTTACTTGTTAATTTGGTGGAGCTCAGGTTGTTCCTTCTAAAAACTCCCTCAAGGGCAATGATCAAATTGATATAAAACAAAAATGCTTAAGAAAGTGATCTGCATCACAACAGAGCAGCTATGGGAGGAAAAGCATCAAAACCCACCCCTTAAAATGTATGTTGGCTAACTTTAAAAAAGGCTATACAGAAAACTGTAAAATAAAGCTGCCCCCCCAAAAAAGTTAATAACTCTTTATAAAATAGATTGGCCCTCTCTTGATGGTAAATGGCCAGCCCGGGGTGGGTGGGGAGATGATTGACAAAAAATGATTGGAGATATATATATATGTATATATAATATATATATGATGGTGGTCAGGAGCAAAGGACTACCAGGACATCAGGATCAGTTTCTCTACACTGACTCATGGCTAAATATAGTTCAGACTAGACCCACATAGCTCCAGCCCTGTCTAGATGCTTACTGACAAAAACTAGAGGGTTTTGCTGGCATGAATGTGATCCAGCTTTCAACTACCAAAGTGTGTGTAAATCATGACCAGGAGGCCAAACAAAAAGCTGATAAGAGGCTCAAGAAAAAACCAAATCAGTTCAAAACAGCACTGACAGTGAAAAACAATAAAAGAAAAACAACCAGAAATCACTAAGGGACAAAGAGGAGGTCACTGACAAAATAGGAGTCAAACTGAACCAGGATCTGCCGTCAACCAAAACTAGACTGGGATCAATGTGTGCAATGTGAAAATGTGGACACTGGAAAATAAATGCCAAAACTGATAAAAGAGATGATAAAAATTCCAAAACTATCAGGCTGCCTGCAAAAGGCTATCATCTCCAAGAAAAAACCAGGTGCTGGCCTCATTAGACTGAAAAAAATGAAAGGTTACCAGGACTAGGCCACACTGGGCTCCATCCCATGGGACACCCAGAAGCCATGGTCACAATGAGTAGGGGGCCAGTTAACAGACTTTCTGGTAGATGACAGAGCACTTGGTAATGACACAGCCCCTTATGCTGTTATCCAAAAATGATGTGAGTATTATTACAGCCACTGAGGTCCCAAAAAGAGGTAATTTTTCTGGTCTGGGAGGTATATCATAAAAAAACAGGCCCAATATAAATTCCTGCATCTTCCAAACTATTCAGCTTTCCTACTAAAAAGGGACCTACTCCAAGACGACTGGCCCAAATTACCTTTAGGCCAAGGGATAAAGAAAAGACAACACAGCACAAGGCTGACATTGAAGAGTGTCTCGCCCAGCTGCACAAGACATCACAGAGCAAACTCAAGTGATAAAAGGGGCTGATAGAAAACACACTGAGGCAAAGGCAATGAATAAAAAAGATCCTCACAGGTGAGGAAAGGTGAGCTTTCTAAAAGCTACTGCTGACAACACAGAGCTAAAACTGGAGCTGGAACACATCGGCAGCAATACCGAGAACATACCGTGCAACAAGAAACAGACAAAACTGGGGGATGCTTGACAGGCACAGTTGGCAGCACAGAAAAACAGAGATGCTGTGAGGCTGAAGAACATACACAAAGGAGCCTGACCACTGAGGAGGAAGCCACAAGCAGCACAAGGCTGCACAGGAGGAAACTGAATGACTCAAGGCCAAGGTGAAAGAGGCTCAATGCCTGCAGGAGCAAACAGAACAAGAGTCAGCTCAACAGCTACAGCTGACCCAACAGGCTGCCCAGAAGTGACTACCGACAAAGGAAACAACACCAGAACATGCCAGAATGACTACACCATGAGACAGAGGCAACTCAGTGAGCAACTCAAGAGGCCAAGGAGGCTCTAAAACATGCAAAAGGTAAGGCAACACAGTCTCGCGGACACACGAGAAAAACAGATCGACTGAAAGATGTGACAGAGGCATATCCCCAAACCAATGTACAAATGGAAGTAAAGACACAAACACAACAGCACATACAAGAGGAGACAGCACAATGGGAAAGAAAGAGCAGTAGACGTGCAAAAGCACAGTATCTAGGAAGAGCTACAATATTTGCCCCAGAGTTCAGTGGGTGGAAACAACCAAACACAATAGGGTACACATCAAAAAGGAGACCCACGTGGTACACCTATGGCTGGAGACAACTGAGCGCCAACGTGGTAGGACTAAGGGTGAACTACAGGATCCATGTACATGATGGAGGTGACCAAAACTCAAAAGCAACAACCACAAGAGAAAACTAAGCACCTGTAGAGACAAATGCCAAGAGAGCCAACACAAGTGTCAAGCAGAGACAAAAGTGGCCCTGTGCAAGAAGGCTAAAGCTGAAGCAACTCAAAAAACAAACAAATAATCAGCTCTACAGACACAGGAGGAACTGCAACTACAAACCAAGGAGACAGAGACATGACTATGACAGAAACAAAACAAACACACCAAGTACAGGTAACCCTAGAGACATTTCATTGTAACTCAGAGACAAAGCTACAAGAAACTGTGCCTCCTTTGCAAAAAGGACTACACAGCTAAATCACACCCCCCCACACACACACAAAAACATGTAACGATGGCCCAGCTGGGAGAGAAAACAAAGAGAAAGGCAGAGCAGCAGACAAAAGCTAAAGCTGCTCATAAAAAGGCTGAATGGGAACTAGAGTGCTGACAACTAAAGGCCAATGAGACACTGAGGCTATGGCTACAAGTGAGGATGTACCACAATGGAAGAGCTTGACACAGGTCAAAGCCAAAAACAAAAACAAAAAAATAGAGACTGTATTTAGATAAGCCACCACCACATAGGGGAAAAAAACCTCCTCCTCTGGAAAGCTAACCAGGAGAAAACGTTTCAACAAATCAAAGAGGCCCTGACTCAGGCCCCAGCCTTAGGACTGTCAGATATAACCAAGCCTTCCTTCCTACACTTCCATAAACAACAAAAGGCTCATAGAAGTCTTAACCCAGGTCATGGGATCCTGACATTGTCCAAATACATACTTGTCAAAACACTTTAACTCTGTGGCCCTAGGGTAGCCTCCGTGCTTGAGGAAACATACTGATACTGCCCCACTGATGGAGAAAGCTAACAAGCTGACCTTGGAACAACTGACTATTCAAGTTCCACACTCAGTTGTAACCTTAATGGACCAGAAAAGACACCAGTGGTTGTCAAATCCGAGGATGACTCAGTTTCAGGGGCTCTTATGTGAAAATCTTCACATAACTCTCTTAGAGACAACAAAGAGTCTTAACCCAGCTACTTTGCTCCCAGTCTAACTGGGAGCCCCCCTTGAAGACTGTACGATTGTGCTAAGCGGGGTCCAACAAACAGGATATGCAGTGGTGACTCAACTCTGTGGTAGAGGCCCAGCCTGTGCTTACCAGAACCTCAGCTCAGAAGGCAGAACTAACACCCTTGACAAGGGCACTTTTGCTGACAAAGGACAAAAAGGTTAACATTTATACCTACTCCAAATATAAAAAAGAGAGCTTCTGATGCTGAGGGGGAAAAAAAGTACAAAAAATTTTACGGCCTCTAGTTGCTGTATGGCCCCCAGGAGAGTGGCCGATATACACTACAGAGGACACCAGAGGACTGAAACAACAGAAGCCAGAGAAAACCAAAAGACAGGGAAACAAAGTCGGCCTGCATGACAGCCCCACAAGGGGGGGCCCTAGCTATGCCTCTCATCCTGGAGCCTCTCCTCCCAGAGACACCAAATTACTCTCCAAACAAAAAAGCCTATTTTACCCAACAAAATGAAAAATATACAAAGGGGGATAATAAGTTGGCTGATGGGATGCTAGCCAACCCGAAACTGCTGGGCCCGTTTCATAAACCAATTCCACCAGAGGTTTCTCATGGGAAAGATAGCATTAAAAACATTATTAGGGGGCCGGTGGGGTAGCTCAGCAGTATAAGCGCCTGCCGAGGAAGCGCAAAGTCCTGAGTTCAACTCCCGGTACCCACATAAAGGAAAAAAAGGGCTGGTGATATTGCTCAGCGGCACAAGCACTTGCTGGCAAGCGTGAGGTCCTGAGGTCGACTCCAGGTACCCACATTAAAAAAAAAAAAAAAAAAAATTAGTAGGTTGCCATTTCTACGTGCCACAACTCACTACACTTATTCAGGCTGTTTGTAAACAATGCTTGACCAGTACACAAAACACCCCTATGCAAGGGATCTCCTGGCCCCGGTAACCAGGAAACAGGAGCTACCCCATCTAAAAACTTACTTACAGGGTTTACTAAATTGCCTCAAGCCGGTGGTTATCAACATATGTTAGTGCTTGTCTTCACCTTCTTGAGAAGGGCAGAAGCTTTCCCCACCAGAACAAAAAAGACAGAAAAGGTGACCAAGTGCTGTTAAGAGACATCATCCCAAGACAATAAACCCACATGTGTAGCTGACTTACTCTACTAGCTCGCACAGATGTTAAAGATAAAATGAAAGCTTCACACACCTTACCAGACACACAGCTCAGAAAAAGTGAAACACATAAACCAAACACTCAAACAATTGTTAAAAAATATTGCCAAGTTACCCACTTGAGATAAGACCAAGTCCTGCCATGGTCCTCCTCTGTGTCTGGTGCACCCCACTGAACAAATGGAATATTCCCTTCAGCAAATTTTATTTGGCTGGCCACCCCCAATCATAGGTCAAATTAAAAATGATCTCTATAAATTAGAAAAATTCTCTCAGAGGAGACAGATACAGGCTTTAGAAATAGTTGTGCAGAACATTAATTGTTGAGTACACCAAAAATGCCCATAAGCCTCACAGACCGAATATACACATTCAAATCTGGGGACATAGTTTTGGTTAAAAAAATAAAATATGGGGCCAGTGAGATGGCTCAGCGGCATAGCGCCTGCCTGGCAAGTGTGAGTGCCCGAGTTCGACTCCCAGAACCCACATACGAAAAAAGGGCCGGTGATATCGCTCAGCGGCACAGGCACCTGCTATCATGCAAGGTCCTGAGGTCGTCCCCTGGTACCCACAAAAATAAATACATAAATAAATAAATAAATAAATAAATAAATAAAAATAAAATATGACAACCTGGGCGCATAAGGGATGGGCCTCATACTATAGTCTACCCCTACTGCTGTTAAAGTTACAGAAATTGTGCGTTCAATCTACCACAGTCCACAGAAGCCAATGGCCTAAGACAGCTGGACCAGCCAACAGGATCCCGACCACCCAGACCAGCTGATCCTGAGATGAGATCAGGCCATCAATGGAGACCACAGTGCTGCTCTAGTCACCCCGGAAGCTGACTAGTCTATGCACAGCTGAAGCTTGAGGAAGCAACAGCCCTGCTGTGGTCACTGCTAATACTGAGCAGTCTACACATGGCCAAAACCTGAGGATCGACATCGGGGTACAACGACAACGTAAGTCTCTTTTCCTTTTCTTTCCAATTTTCCCTCTGCCCAATAGGGAGCCGACCCCGCACCCCCATAGCAAGGTAAATGTTAATGATAGTGATGCTCTCTATTAAAATTTATTCTACAAAGCATCAAAGGGGAAAATGAAGAGGGACTTAAAGAACAATCCCCCTCAAACTCCCTCGTCCCCTGTAGCTATAACTTCCTGTTCTGGTATACATAAGACTGGCAACTATGTCCTGTAAACAGAGTTTATGCCATCCTGTTCTTGTAGGATTCATAAGGCTCTGTCTTCTTTCAAGGCTAAGTTATTAATTGCTTTGTCTTGCTTCTGTAACCTCAATTGTCTCCCTCAGCCCCTGTTTCTCAGGACCAGCTCCCTCAGCCAAAAATATAAAACTAGAACCTATCCTTTGTTCTAATACTGAGCACTTTGGACATGAGTTCACAGGCTCCTTGTGCACCTAAAGTCCGACAAATAAATCCTCATTTTTCCCCAGTGGTCTCTCTGATCTCTTGGATTCTGCAGAATTTCCATATAAATGTTTCTTTTGTTTTGTTCTGGTTTTCATTTTGTGTGACACAGGGTCTACTATGTACTTCAGGTTGTTCTTGAACTCACCATGTAGCCCATGCTAGCCTCAAACCCTCAGTGATCCTCCAGCCTCAGCCTCCTGAGTGCAGGGATTACAGGCATGCGCCACCACACCCAGCCTCCATATCATATGAAAGCTCTGAGTACTTTCCCTGAAGTTTGTATTTCCTTAAGTTTACCGGCACTCTTATGTACACCTGTAAAAACACAGTCATTCCAAGAAAAATAAATATCACAAAAGGAGCCACACAAGTAGGCATTTTTCTTAATACTGTACTTATATGCAACATTCTTCAGAAAGTTTTGGATTTCTGCTTATCTCTTTTTTTCCACATCTTACTCACCCTTGTTGCTCCATTACAGCAAGGACTAAGAGTCACAAGCAATCAGCTCAGTCTTCTACCCCAGAACAAGTGAAAATAAATTAAAGGGGTCAAGCTAGTACAGTTGGAAACAAAGGACCTAAGGGAGCCACTCTCTTTCCTCCATTCAACTCTAAACACCACCTTCATGATTACCCATGCTTATTTTCCTAACAGAGGTGCAAAATAAAATAACAAAAGCCTAGGAGGTCTCCATGCTTGAGGCTGCAGATTGGGGACACCAAGAAAGAGAGACAGTACTAGGCACCTAGAGTCAGAGGTGTCTGATCCTTTCAATACTACAAGAAAGTGATCAAGGACCTGAGCCCTTTTTTCATTTTCCCTTTTGCCTGTTCCTGCAGCTAAGGTCCTGTGATCTTCAATAAAGGTAGCTACTTATTACATACTACCAGGTGGGGCAATTCATTCCTCCTGCTACACAAGAGCCTGGACTATTTCGGTTCATTCAGCTGTAACAAAGTGGCCCACAGCATTCAGGAAGCCGCCCATACTGGTCTCCTGCTTTCTTAGTGGGGCTCTTAGTGTGCAGTGGCAACTTGAGAGAGGCTCTTCATTCTTTTGCTTCCTGGAAAATGACAGACTCAACAAAAACCTCACCCTTAGGGAAAGTGACAGACGGATTTAACGCTTTAGCTGCCACCAAAGACCACGAGAGCGTGAAACCACAATCACACACACACACACACAACACTGAAAATGTGACAAGCTCAACTTGACCCTTTCCAAGCATCTATCGCAGTAAAAGCACAGCCCCTTCAGGGCTAAATGGAATTAAACCTTCAGTTGCTGACCTCGGAACTACAACCTCCCAGCTCCTGGCCCCCGGGAGGTGACAGGCGGGGCCCCCTCCCCGCCACCCACCGGTCGCGCAAAGCCCGGGGCCTAAGTAGGACCTCGAGGGAGGCGCCGGCTGGCTCCTTGGCCGCCGAACCGAGGCGGGGAGCTGGGGGGAGCTCACCCCACGACCCTGAGGACGGCGTCTCACCTGCGCACCGCAGCCCCACCTCCTCCTTCCGGAACAGCGAGCGGAACCAGACCCGCGGGCGGGACGAGCGCCAGCCCGGTGCTGGCCGGGAGCGAGGACGACGGGAGGGCGGGCAGACGGGACCGCGACGACTTCCACGCAGGGGAGCCTCCGCCGGGACCCCTAAACGGCTCTTTGCAGCACCAGCGCGACAGGAGCGCACAGAGGCGGGGGCGGCGGCCAGACACGGGAAAGCCAGCGAGTCCCAGGACTCGCCCTCCGTCTCGCCTTCCCCAGCGCCCAGAGCAAGAGCCGAGCGGCCCGCCTTCCCACTCGCGCCCGCCGCCTGCAGCGCCACCTGGTGCAGTCGGGTGGCAGCACCTTATGCCGCCTTTCCCTTTGGCCTCCCTGTACCGCCTCCCTCATTCGTTGTTGGTTCATTCCTCCTTCAGTCCTTGTTTGTTTCTTTGCTCATTGACTCATTCATTCGTCCATTTTTCTGTAAGTGTTCACTGACAATGTACTCAGTAAAAGTTCACTTGGTCAAATCTGCGGAGAATTGGCTGTAGAAAAGTGTCATGTGTTGAATTCTGTCCTCTTTCGCCATCCGAAAACATTTGCTTAAGTCCTACGTCCCATTACGTCAGAACGTAACCGTGTTTGCGGTAGGGATGTGGTTCAGTGGTAGACTACTAGCCTGGCATGCACAGGGCCCTAGGTTCCATCCCAGCACTGCCAAAAAATATACTACTACTACTACTACTACTACTACTAATAATAATAATAATAATAATAATAATAATAGTAACGTTTTCAGAAATAGGGTCTTTACAGACATTATTAGTTGAGATCATACTGGGATGGGGTGGATATTTGATGTACTATGACTGGTGTCCTTTCAAAAGGAGAACAGACACAGTTACCAAAATGGAAAGGCCATGTGACAAGCAAGGCAGAGATGGAAGTGTGGCAGCTGTGAGTCGGGAAACACAAGGATGACCGGCAAGCACCAGAACTGAAAGAGATGAGGAAAAATTCTCCCGTAGAGCCTTCAGATAAAGGCTGGACCTGTGAGACTTTGACTGCAGACATCTAATCTCTAGAACTGTAAAAGAATCCATTTTTGTGATTCAGCCACCCAGTTCGTGGCACTTCGTTACAGCGGTCCTCACAAACTGACACAGACAACAAGAGGGGAAGAAGTGTTGGAGAAGGGCCCAGGGGCTGCAGCTTTACCTTAGGGAGTGAAGGTGGTGGCTGGGACTATGCCTTTGCAAGCACTTAGTTGTTGGCTGCCACGTGGCTTCCATTCCAACAGGAGAGACAATGAACAAGTAAACCAATGAGCTAATTTTCTTTTTGTGTATTTAATTTGCAGTGCCAAGGTTCAAAACTAGGCTTTCAGGCTTGTATGCTCTACCAATGAGCTACATTCCCAGCCCAAGCTAATTTTATTTTTTTATTAGTATATATGTGTAGTACATAATGATTACATTCTTTGTGAGAAATTGGAACATGTACATAATATATCTTAATTCTTTTTACATCCCCTTCCCCTGCTTTCCCTCTCATTTGCTGCATCCACTCCCCTATTGCTCCATCGATTTTTTATCTATCTTTTATTTTTCTCTTTATTTGTATTTGGGGTTTCTCATTAAGAGAAACCATGTAATATTTCAGTTTGTGTGTCTTATTTCTTTCAATTAACATTATGGTCTCATTTTCCTACAAATGACTCAAGTTTATTCTCTCTTCCAGAGTAGTCCTCCATTGTGTATAAATGCCACATATTCTCTACCCACTCTTGTGTTAATGGACTACAGGCTGCTTCCAAGTGTTAGGTATTGTGAATTGGGCTGCTGTGGACATGGCTATGTCCCTATCACTGTAATATTATGTCTTTAACTCTTTCAGCAAGGTGCTTAGAAAGGAAAAAGCTGAGTTAAAAGAAATATCTATTTTTAGATTTTTAAGGAACACACAATGGTTATCCTAGTTTACAGTCCCACCAACAATGAAGAAGGGTTCCTCGTCCCCCTACAGCCTCCCCAGCATTTGCTGTTATCTGATTTCTTGATAACAGTCTTTCTTTCTGGAGTAAGTTGAAATCTGTGTTGCTTCAATCTGCATTTTTCTATTGATCAGAGATCTTGAACATTTTTCATGTATTTATTAGCTACTTGTATTTCTTCTTCTGAGAACTGTCTGTTCATTTTAGTTACTCATTTTTCATTGTCTTTTGTTTTGGAGTGTCTAACTTTTTATATATTCTACCTTTTTAGAATATGTATTCTAATATACCCTAACTTTTTTCTAAGTTTTTTATATTTTCTAGATATTTGCCACTGTCTGAGGAATAATAACTGGCAATTTTTTTTCCTTTCTATAGATTGTCTTTTCACTCTGTTGGTTTTTCCTTTGCTGTGTAGAAGCCTTTTAATTTAATACAATCCCATTTGTTGGTTCTTGGTGTCATCTCTTGTGCAATTGGGGTCCTGCTCAGGAAGTCCTTGTCTGCACGTGTTTCTTCAAGAGTTGTACCTATTTTATCTTTCAGCAGATTAAGTGTTTCTGTTTCAATATTAAGATCTTTGGTCCATTTTGATTTTAGTTTAGTACATCATAGTGAGAGATATGGGTGTAGATTCATTCTTCTGCAGGTGCAGAGCCAGTTTCCAAGACCATTTATTAAAGAGACTATCTTTCCTCCAGCTTAAGTTTTTGGCCTCTTTGTCAAAGATCTGGTGGCTGAATGTGGCTGGGTTGTTTCTGTATCACCTGTTCTGTTCCACTGTTCCACATGTGTGTTTTGCTAATACCACGCTCTTGTTATCACTATAGCTTTGTAGCATAACTTGAAGTTTGGAATAATCGTAACTCCTCCTGCTTTGTTCTACTTGCCCAGATTTGCTTTTGCTATTCTATGTCTCTTATGGTTCCATATGAGTTTTAGGATTGTAGTCTCTACCTCTCTGAGGAATGTGGCTGGTATTTTTTTGATTGGGATTGCAATAAATCTATCAGTTTTGGAAGTATGGCCATATGACTATATTGGTTCTGCCTATCCAAGATAGGGGATATATCTCCTTTTTCAGATGTGCTCTTTGCTATCTTTTTTCTGTGTACTGTAGTTTTCATTGTAGAGATCTTTCCTTATTTGTAAGGTTAGTTCCTAGGTATTTAATTTTCTTTGATGTGATTGTGAAAGGTATTGTTCCCCTAATCACTTTCTTGGTGAGATAATTATTGGTGTACAGAAACACCACTCATTTTTGTGTGTTGATGTTGTATTCTGCTATGATACTGAAGTTGGTTATTATTTCTAGGAGTCTTTTGGTGGAATTTTTTGGACCTTTTATGTAGGGGGTCATGTCATCTGCAAATAATGGCAATTTGACTTCCTCCTTCCCTATCCATATTCCTTTCATTTCTTTCTCTTGACTGATTGTTCTGGGTAATGTTTTGAGAACTCTGTTGAATGCTAGTAGTGATACCAGACATCCAGGTCATGTTCCTGATTTCAGAGTGAAAGCTTTAAGCACCCCCTCCCACCATTTAATAACATGTCTGCCATTATTTTGTTATAAATGGCTTTTATAAGATTGAGATAAAGTCCATCTATGCCTATTTTCTTTAGGGTTTTTATCATGAATGGATGTTGGATTTTGTCAAAGGCTTTTACTGGAATAATCATGGGATTCTTCCTTGCTTCTCTTTATGTGATATATTCCATTTATTGATTTGTGTATGTTCAACCATCCTTGGATACCTGGAATAAATCTGACTTGGTCATGATATATGATGTTTTTTATCCTGTGTGGCACACTCTTGCCAATATTTGTTGAAGATTTTTGTATCAATGTTCATTGAAGGAATTGACCTGTAGATCTATTTTTTGGTTGGGTCATTTCTGGTTTTAGAATCAGATGATGCTGCCTTCGAGGAATAACTTTGGGAGTACTCCTTCCCTTTCAATTTCATTAAATGGGAGTATTATTCATGTTAGATATTTCCTAAAGTTTCTATAGTATTTGGAAGTGAACCCATTGGAATCAGGACTTTTCTTGGTGGTAGTTTTTTTTAATTACTTTTTCAATCTCATTGCCTGATATTAAATTATCCAGGGATTTTATGTAACCTTGGTCCACCTTTTGTACTTAATGTGTATTAAGAAACTATGCATTTCTTCTGAATTCACCATTTTATTACAATACAGGTCTCAAAGTAGTTACTAATAATCTTCCAGATTTCAGCAGACTCCATTGTAATTTCACCTTTTCATTTCTAATTGCATTGATCTGGGTCTTTTCTTTCCTTTTTTGATAAGACAGGCTAAGGGTATGTCTATTTTGTTCATTTTTTTCAAAGAACAAGCTCTTTAGTGGAGCAGGGGATGCATGACTGTAATCATGGCACTTGAGATGGGGAGGTAGGAAGACTGCAGGGAGTTGGAGGCCAGCCTGGATTAGATAATGACACCCTGTGTCAAAACAAACAAACAACCACAGCTCTTTCATTCTGTCCTTTGTACTTTTTTAGACTCAATTTCATTAATTTCTATGCTGATCTGTATAAACATTTCTTGTACTAGCTTTGGATTGGGATTGTTAGACACTGAGGTACATCATTAGGTTTTTCATTTGGAGTTGCTCAGTTTTTCTTTTTGTTGTTGTTGTTTTGTTTTGTTTTGTTTTATGTGGGCATTCATAGCTATAACCTTCCCTCTTAGGCCTGCTTTCACTGTGTCCCATAGGTTCTGATATGTTGTACTGGCATTATTAGCTGATGCTAGTGATATAGGGGAAATGCTAGATGTCAAACACACCAAGTTCATGTTCCCCGAAGTTGAAGAATGAATTCTAAGAAACAATGGAAATTAAGAGTAGGAAAATTTATTGGAGAAAAGGAATGGGGAATGGGGAATAGGAATAGCTCCTGAGAAACAGGAGGGGTCCCAAATGGGTTGCAAATGAGCCCACCTCTCAAAGGTAATTTTATAGAGCAAAATCATGAAGTGGGTACAACATGGGTCAAAATTAGGATCAACCAATAAGATTGCAAGTATAGTTGCTTAGGTAATATTGATCCAATGGCAGCAAGGGTACATGAGTGACATCATTAACCTTGGTTGATAATCTATAGTCTTGGTCTTATCTTTAGCCTTAGCAGTCTTAGTCTTATAGTCTTAGTAGTTGGGAGAGGATGACCCACCCCTAATGAGACAATGGGAAATCTCACAGGGTGATACCAATAATCCCAAGCCTCCATCCATCCCTTAGGGAAGTCTATAAAACTAGCCATTGTGACTTTAATCTTCAGATGCACCTCCAGCCACATTCCTGATGGATTCTCATCTTTTGCACTGACTCCCTTGAGGGCCCAGCCCTGTCTGACTGCCTACTATATTTCTACCTAACTTAGCTATCTATAATACTAGGAGGTATCTAATTTCTTCCTGGAATTTTTTTTTGTGACTCATTAATGATTCAAGGGGGTATTGTTTAATTTGTATGTGTTTGTATAATTTCTGTGGTCTTTTGGCATTGATTTCTAGTTTCATTGCATTCTGACCTAATATATACATTCAGTAATTTCGACTCTTTTGCATTTTCTTAAGCATGCTTTATGGGCTAGCATAAGGTGTATTTTGGAGACAGTCCAACATGCTATTAAGAAGAATGTATTCTGTTGTTCTTCTGTGGAACACTCTGGAGATATCTACTAGGTCCATTTGCTCATACATTTGGTTTAACCTTGATATTTGTTTGTCAATTTTTTTTTATTGCTGTCTTTTTTTTTTCCATTTAGTTGATGTGTTTATTTGTGGCAGTGAGGTATTGAGTTTCCCCATTGTAATTATGTTGGTGTTTATCTAATTTCTTATGTCTAGTATTGTTTGTTTTATAAAATTGGGCATGCTAACGTTTGGTGCATATATGTTAATAATTATTATCTCTTCCTGTTGAGGCCCTGGAAGATAACCAGAGGCTTCAAATCCCAAAGAAGTTTCTTCTTTTCATTTTTATTTATTTTATTTATTTATTTATTTATTTATTTATTTATTTATTTTTGCTTTTGGGATTTTTGTTTTGTTTTGTTTTTGGTTGTTTTTTCATGTGTGAACACTGATTTTTTTTCTTATTTTGTTTTATTTTATTTTATTTTATTTTATTTTATTTTATTTTATTTTATTGGTACTGGGAATCAAACTCATGACCTCACACTTGCCAGGCAGGCACTGTGCCACTGAGCTATATCCCCAGCCGTTTTTATTTTTTGTTTTGTTTTGTTTTGTTCTTGTTTGTTTCTTCCTTCTCTTGCTCCCTCCTGTCTTCTCACCAGTTTTCTGAGACATGGGTAATCCTCCTTTGCCCTTCAACCTTGCTTCTCTTCTATTATTTCTCTAAATTTTCCACTTATCCCTTTTAAATTTTCTCCTCTTAGTGTATAATAGCTCTATTGAGTGGATATTTACTGTATATAATTTCTAATGTCTTAGATTTCATTATATAACCATAAAATCTTGTACCTATGGTTAAAGGTGGCAAATTGTTACTTATCACAGTTTGTCATTTTCTAGTCTGTGCTTGATGCTATTGTTATTACTAATTGTACTACTTATCCAAGGTGACATAGTTGTCGTGATCAATTGATCGTCCTTGTATGCTAATACCTAGATTTTCTGGGGCTCATAAACAGTACAAAGAACTGGGTGCTAGGCCAAACAGGCAGCAACCTTTCACCCTTAACAAATTGAAGATGCAGGATCTTGGGAAAGACTC
This sequence comes from Erethizon dorsatum, assembly GCA_028451465.1. Taxonomy (NCBI): domain Eukaryota; kingdom Metazoa; phylum Chordata; class Mammalia; order Rodentia; family Erethizontidae; genus Erethizon; species Erethizon dorsatum. The sequence continues at coordinate 58,236,323 of CM051825.1, read as the reverse complement.
AAAAGCTAAAAGCCAGCTATGCCTAGAAGACATCTTTGAAAAGTAGTCATTTCCTAAAGGGGTCTTGATACTAGTAATAAAACTACATACCATAAGCAATTTACGAGCCTCAACACAGAAAACAAATAATAGAAGTGAGCAAAAATAGAAATAAAAGTAATAGAAATAAAAATAATAGAAATTTTAAAAAATAGAAAATGAGAAAAAACAAGAGAAAGATGTAGCCCATAATCCCCAACTCACCCAATGCAAATCAAGGGGCATTGCGATAGAAGAAATAAAATATTTCCCAGGTGAATTGTATGAAATGGTGGCAGCGGAAGTAACTAAATGGATCAGTAAGTCTCCTGACAAAAACAAAACAGAGATAATTAAAGAGATGATGGCCATAATGAAGGAAATGATTAGTGAATATAGATTCAGATAAAAAATAATAGAGGAGTTTAGGAAAGATATGGAAACCATGAATACCCAACATAGAAAAGAACTGGATTCCATAAAACAGACTGAAAGAGAAATCCAGGAGGTTAGAAACACTACTAAAACTATATGCCACAGAGTCAACCAATGGGAGGATAGAACATCAGATCAAAAAGACAGGGCTGTGGTTGGTAGTCATTAAATGAAAGACCTCTTAAAACAGCAAAGGACCACAAAAAATCAATCCAAAAGCTGCTAGATGATGCAAAGAAGACTATTATAAGATTAATAAGAATCAAGGAAGAATCAGAAGATAGGATCAAGGGCATAAGAAACCTTTTCACAGAATAGCAGAAAACATCCTAAGCATGGAAAAAGAACTTGAGACACAGATAACTACATTCCAAATAGTAATGATCAATGCATATAATAGTTAAGAATCCAGCAATTCAATACAAGAACAGAATATTAAAAGCCATTAGAAAAAAAGAAACAAATTACCTATTAAGGAAAACCCATCAGAATCACAGCAGACTTCTCAACACAAACCCTCAAGTCAAGGAGAGGTTGGAGTGAAGTACTTTAAGTCCTAAAAGAAAACAATCTCCAACCCAGATTGATGTATCCCACAAAATTATGTTTCAAAATTGATGGAGAAAGAAGATACTTCCATGTTAAAGAACACCTGAAGAAATTCATGACAACCAAACCAGCACTCTAAAAAGTTTAAAGGATCTAGAGAAAGACAGTGAACACAATTTCAAGAATCCCAGTAGAATAAATCCAACAGACAAGGCAAGCAATTAAATAGAAAAAAAGAAAGGGGACCAACAACAGGAAAATCATATGACAAGAAAAATTCAATATATATCAGTTATAATCATTAATGTAAATGGGCTCAATTCTCCAATCCAATGAAACAGATTGGAAGAATGGATCCAGAAACAAGATCTAACAATGTGCTGCATAGAAGAAACATATTTAACTAAAAAATAAATAAATAAATAAAACCTCATAGACTGAAAGTCAAAACATGGAATACAATACTCCATGGGACAGGAACCTGGAAAAAAATTGGGTGTGCTGATATTTTATATATATTTATATACATATTTATATATAAAATGAAGCACATTCAACTACATTAAACCATCACTAATGGATAAGAAAAATCAGATAAGCACTAGTACAATTGAAATGGGGGGCCTCAATACCCCACTGTCACAAATAGATCAAGTAGACAAAAATAACACAGAAATATGAGAGTTGAACCAAGCCTTTGAATAAATGAACTTAGTTGATATCTACAGAGTGTTCTGCTCCACAACAATAGAATACACATTCTGCTCAGCAGCACACAGGACTTTCTCCAAAAGAGATCACATACTAGCTCACAGAACATGCTTAAGTAAATGCAAAGGAATTGAAATTATCCCATGCATTCTATCAGACCATAGTGCAGTGAAATTGGAAATCAATGGCAAAAGAAACCAGAAAAACTTCATAAACACATGGAAATTAACATCCTCCTGAGCAACCAATGGGTAACAGATGAAATTAAAGAAGAAATTGGACAGTTCCTGCAATTAAATAATAAAGCCAATATGACATTCTACAACTTATGGAATGCAATGAAAGCAGTCCTGGTAGAGACATTTATAGTGGTAAATTCCAACATCAGAAACACAGAGCAAGCTCAAATAAATAACCTAATTTGAACCTCAACCTTCTAGAACAATAAGAGCAAATTAAACCCAAATTGCACACAAGGGAGGAAACTATAAAGATCAGAGCAGAAATCATTGCAGTTCAGACTAAGAAAACAGTACAAAGGATCAATGAATCAAAGAGTTGGTTCTTTGAACAATTAAATAAAATACTCACACCCTTAGCCAAACTGCTCAAAAAAGGAAAGAAAACTCAAATCTGTGCAATTAGGAATGAAAAGGGCAAAATCACAACAGACCCTGCTGAATACAGAAGATCATCAATATCTACTTTGAGAACCTATACTCCAATAAGGTGGAAAATAGAGAAGAAATGAACAGATTCCTAGATACATATGAATTACCAAAGCTGAATCAAGAAGATATAAAAATTCTAAATAATCCAATATCAGTCAATGACATTGAAAAAGTAATTTTAAAACTACCAACAATGAAAAGTCCAGGTCCTGACAGATTCATTGCTGAATTCTACAAGAACTTTAAAGAAGATCTAATGCCACTATTCCTCAAACTCTTTAATGACATTGAAAGGGAAACAATACTCCAAAGTCATTCCTGGAAGCAAGCACTACCCAGACACCAAAACCAGAGAAGGATCCAACCAAAAAAGAGAGCTACAGGCCAATCTCCTTGATGAATATAGATGCAAAAATCCTCAATAAGATACTGGCAAACAGAAAGCAGCAAATCATCAAGAAGATTATACACCACGACCAAGTAGGATTCATGCTAGGGACGCAAGGATGGGTCAACCTACAAATCCATACATGTAATACACCACATTACCAGAACCAAGAAAAAAAAAAAACCACATGATCATTTCAATAGGCATAGAAAAAGCATTTTATAAAGTCCAATACCCATTCATGATTTTAAAAAGTCTACAGAGAATTTGAATAGAGGGCTTTTATCTCAATCTGATAAAGGCCATCCATACTCAGGCAATATCACTCTAAATGGTCAAAAACTGAAAGCTTTCACTCTAAAATCAGGAACAAAACAAGGATGCCCACTATCACCACTCCTATTCAATATGGAAACATTACCGAGAGCCATTAGAGAAAAGAAAGAAATATAAGGAATATTGATAGGAAAGGAAGAGTTTAAATTGTCATTATTTGCTGATGACATGACACTACATAGAAGACCCCAAAAGCTCCAACAAAAGACTCCTGGAATGAATAACTGAATTTGGCAATGTGGCAGGATACAAAGTCAATACTCAAAAGTCAGTAGCATTCCTGTACCTGAATAACAAATTCAGTGAGAGAGGAATTAGGGAAACAACACTTTTCACAATAGCATCAAGTAAAATCAAATACTTTGGAACCAATCTAACAAAGGAAGTGCAAGACAAATACATTGAAAACTACAGAACTCTGAAAAAGGAGATCAAAGAGAATATCAGAAAATGGAAAGATATCCCCTGTTCTTAGATAGGCAGCACTAATATAGTGAAAATGGGCTTACTCCCAAAACCGTTATACAGACTTAATGCAATCCCAATCAAAATGCCAGTAGCATACCTCACAGAACTAGAGCAAACAATCCCAAAATTCATCTGTGTCAGAAGATACCTAGCATAGCAAAAGCAATTCTGGGCAACAAGGGCAAGTCAGAGGGTACCACAATGTCTGATTGAAGTTATACTACAAGGTTATCATGATAAGAACAGCATGGTACTGGCAAAAAACAGACCCAAGGATCAGGTGAACAGAACAGAAGATGCAGAAATAACTATCACACTCAGCCAGGAGGATCAAAAGTTTGAAGCAAGCCTGAATAACTTAAAAATTAAAAATATTTTTTTAAATGGGCTGGGTGTATACTAGTGCTACCCTAGCATGCAGGAGGTCCTGGGTTCAATCCCCTGTACCACAATATAAATAAATAAAGGCAAAGAACACTCACAGCTCATCATCTTTTAACTGTTTTTCTACAGTGTACTGTTACCTATGTTCTCGAACCTATTTATGTCTATTGTGTATTATATCTGTGTGACTGAAATACCACATAGCAGCACTATACTGAACTTCTCTTGCTACCTCTGTTCAATAATAATGTTGGTAGCTTTTGACTGGCCATAGTAGGAATATTTACACAAACATTATAAATCAGATTTCCTGCCCCATAGAGAGCTGGTTGTTAGACATCATTTACTAACTCATGCCTGATGATACCTAACTCACTGTGTACAATGAAAGGGAATCACAGTAAGTGAAGTAGCATAATGAAAGGCGGGCTGCGAGAGTCACTGAGTGTAGTCTACACAGGCCCACTACCTGTCAGCTGTGTGAACGGGGCAAGTTGCTTAAGTTCTCTGGGCCTTGAGAGTGTAGAGGCAGACAACACGTCAGCCTCAAAGGATTACAGTGAGGAGAGAGTAAAGCTGTCATAACGGAGCCTTGCACAGCATCGACATCACTAAATGCTGGTATTTCTGGAACAAAGCGATTCAGAACATCTGCCTAGAAATTCAGGGACTCAGTTTCTCATCTGCAAAACAGGGGTCAGGATGCCACCCTTATCTGATGTTTTCACTGAGGAAGCATTTTCTGTTGAAGCCACTTCAGCAGTGTACAAAGTCCTATGGATGCACTACTCCCTCGAACTTTGTCTAGAATTAAGTTACAAGAATGAGAATTCAGGATCACGTGCTCAGGTGCACGGTCCATTCACAAGTCATGGGTAAAGGGTTGAATCCCAGTGCCGTGAGAATGTGAAGGACAGGGCAATAGATAAGACTGGCCCACGTGTTTGCTATCTGGCTGTTGTGTAAGAAAGGTGAGTTTGGGGCCGGTGAGATGGCTCAGCGGCGTAAGCGCCTGCCTTGCAAGCGCGAGGGCCCGAGTTCGACTCCCGGAACCCACATACGAAAAAGGGGCCGGTGATATCGCTCAGAGGCACGGGTGCCTGTTGGCACGCGAGGTCCTGAGGTCGACCCCCCGGTACCCACAAAAAAAAAAAAAAAACAAGAAAGGTGAGTTCTATGACATCAGAGCCAAACAAATCACTGCAGACCATGCTAGTTCTAACTTTCAGGAAGCAAGGGGTGAAGTGCAGCTCAGTAGTAGATCATTTGCCTAGCACGCATGAGGCCCTGGGTTTGATTGCCAGTACAAAAACAAAACAAACAAAAAAACTCAGACCAGAACAGAGTAAAACAAAACAAAACAAAACAAAAACCAAACAATAAAAAAGCCTACACTTACCAGAAAATAGGGACACAGAGGAGGAATGTATTACAGTTAGGAATATAATTTTAAGTTATTATCTCCTTAAAGACAGGGACCACTTCTACTTAAATCAATAAAACCATTCTGACTAAATGAGTCAGTCAGCATGGGGATCCTTAAATTTCATCTCTCAGGCATCTGTTTTCCTATCTTTGCATTTTTAAGGTGATTTTATTGGAGCCAAAGGATAAAACAGGTATACCACATTGCACTCGTTCCCATTGGCCTGATTATCAGCTTAGTGGTATCTTTTTTTTTAATTTAAAGAGAAGAAAAAAACAAAACAAATCAAAAGAAGAACAAATTTTCAAAACAACATAATAGGAGGGTAACAATGGTTAATACATTACGTATTACTATCTTTAAGTTAGTTATTCAGGACACCAGACATTAGCATTCAATTGTCCAAACATTATTGGCACAAACCTTACTCTTCAATGAACTAAGTAAAAATGGTAGTGTATCTATCTTAACCATCTTATATATATATATACAATTTTTTTCCCTTTCCCTTCTTTCTTTTCCCTATTCCAGTCTCTCTTTCCTTTTGACCAGTTTCTTTTTGATTCACCATATCTATTGTACATTTTGGATCTTATTTACTCTTTCAGTTTCTCATACTAGAGAGATAATACAATGCTTACACATGTGCTTCTGGTTTATTTCACTTATGAGTATTTTCTCGAGTTGCATCCATTTACCTATAAAAGTCTCCAGTTTATCCTTCTTAATGGCTGAATAGTACTCCATTGTATAAAAATACCACATCTTTCTTATCCATTCCTCAGTTGATGGGCATTTGGGTTGTTTCCAAGATCTGGCTATTACAAATTGTGCTGCTATAAACATGGGTGCACATATATCGCTGTGGTACGATGTTTTTAATTCTTCTGGGAAGATGCCCAGAAGGGGAATAGCTGGGTCAAATGGGACCTCCAACCCTAGTTTTCTGAGGAATCTCCACACTGACTTCCACAGTGGCTGTACCAGTCGACACTCCCACCAATAGTGAAGAAGGGTTCCTTTTTCCCCACAGCCCCTCCAGCATTTGTTATTAGTTGATTTCTTAATAGTAGCCATTCTTTCTGGGGTGAGATGGTATCTCAGTGTTGTTTTAATTTGCATCTCTCGAATGACTAGTGATGTTGCACATTTTTTTGTATATTTGTTTGCCATTAGTATTTCTTCATCTGAGAAATGTGTATTCATCTCAGATGCCCATTTTTGGAGTGGGTCTTTAAATTTGGGAGGTCTGATTTTTTTGAGTTCTTTATATGTTCTCGATAGTAATCCTTTGTCTGAGGAACAGCTGGCAAACATTTTTTCCCACATTGTGGGTTGTCTCTTCACTCTGTTGGTGGTTTCTCTTGCTGTGCAAAAGCTTTTTAATAAGATGAGATCCCAGTTATTGATTCTTTGGGATAGTTCCCGTGCAGTTGAGTTTTTATTCATAAAGTCTTTGCCTACACCAATGTCTCCAAGGGTTTTACCTATCCTACCTTCCAGCAGATTTAATGTTTCTGTTTTAATAGCTTAGTGGTATCTTAAGTGATAGCAAATAAGCCTTAGTCTCAGGACATTTCCGCAGTTGCCCAAGTCAGTCAAGGAGCCAGAGTTTTTCATTAGCCATGGATGTTACTGCAGATCTAGATAGACCCTGAAAATCTGCAGTGGAGAGAATGGCACCTCCATCTTATAGGAGGAGGATGTAGTTCTCAGGAAAAGGGATCCGGAACCAGTTAGGATCTTTCTCTTTTTGGAAGCAGTGTTCTTCATTATTCTAAAAACTGAACTGGCCAAGCCCAATATAAGAAAAACAGATCAGATGAGAATTCCAAAGGTAGAAAGGAAATATTCAAAGCAGTGAGGGGTGTGGAAGGAGAACATTGTTGGCAATAAGAAGAGCATGCTGTTAGGAGTGAGAAACTACCTTGAATTTAAAAATTCTTGTGTATCTGGGCATGTTGATACAGGTCTATGGTCCCAGCTACTCACAAGTTCAAGCCTTACCTGGGCAACGAAGCGAAGAGGGCTGGAGATGTAGCTGAGTGGTAGAGCATGCCTGAGTTCAATTCCCAGTACTGGAAAAAAATTTTACCTGCCAGTCCTGGGTGTCCATGTCTATAATATCAACTAGTAGGGAAATGAAGTCAGAGGATAGTTTGAGACTCCACTGTCTGAAAAAATAAATAAATAAAAGAGGTAAATAAATAAAAGTTCTCATTTTGACTTTGAAAATTAAATAGGTATGTGGCCTTGGACAAATCATATTCCTTCTCTGGGTTTCAGTTTCCTTATCTACAAAGTAAAGGGTTTAGATAAGAACTGCTTGTTCCTAAAATCTTATGATTTCATCACAGCCTGACTGCATGGCAAAACAGTTAATTTTTCTAAGCCTCTGTGTCTTTTATGGGATGTTTAAATTTACAGAAAAATGAGCAGGTAGTATAGAAACCCACATTCCTCTCCCCCCCCACATCTTTCTCATATTACATTAATTACAATTGATGAATCAGTATTACCATTATTATTAACTAAATCTGTTGTTTACATTACGGTTCACTCTTGGTGCTGTACAATCTCAGGGTTTGGGAAAATGCAAAGTACTGTGCCCCCACAATTACAGTATCATACAGAATAGTCTCACAGACTTAGAAACCCGTGGTTCTATACCCATTCATTCTTGAGAGCATTCTTTCTGGGATTTGACAGTTAATGACACTGAATGTTTACAGGAAACAAAGAAACATCAAATGGTACAAAACACTAAGATAAAAATTTTACATGAAAGAAATCTTCACATAACTATTTTCTAGATGAAAAGGGGGTCCAAGGTTTTTTGTGGTTTTTCTTTTGTTGTTGTTGTTATTCTTTCTTTGGTTGTGGTTGTGTTTGTTGTTGTTGTTGTTGTAGCACTTTAATTGAGACAGACCTAAAGGTGTCTGGTAAGGGTAAATGGATTTTAGAAAATCAATAGAGGGGGTTGGCATAATAGTACAAGCCTATAATCACATCACTCAGAAGGCTGAAGCAGGAGGTTCTCCAGTTTGAAGCTAGCCTAAATTACATAGTGACACCCTGTCACACACATACAAACAAACAAACTGATGTAGGAGATTAGGGCATGTCAAAGCTGGCTGGAGAAGTAGGTGTGACCTGTTAATTACAGGATCCCCAAACACACGTGCAGAACAGCTTCCAAAGCTCTGCGAGTGGATTTCTCATGAGAACTCAAGCAGGTTTTCAACAGGATGGCTTAGACCCGATGTCAGCCTGAGGTACAGGATCCAAACACCATATCTCAGGACCCATATGTAGAAGTTCTCATGGGTTTTCTTGAGATATGGACAGTTTAAAAGAACACAGATGCCAAGAAGAGACTGCTATCATGGCTTTCCTCATGATAGCCCATTCTGCTTCCTCCAGGGTGTAATTTTTATCTTGTTTTTTCCTCTTTTACTCAGCCCAAACATGTTCTACAGAGCCAGTTTGTCTCTCACTATTCACTTCTACTTTTTCAAATAAAATTTGTCATTGCTTTTTGCTTGTTTTGTTCAATTCTTTGTTTGAGATGAGAAGAACCTGAAATCCAACTCCAGAAGGAGAGGCAAGCAACCCATAACCCAGTAATGTTTATTTCGAGAGCCACTTTTAGGACATTTTGCATAGCCAGCCAGGAAAATCAACAGCCAGGAGATTCCAATAACATTTTGGCACTGCCAACCAGGAGAATCAAAAGACAAGAGATTCTGATAATAAAACAAAACATAAACAAACAAATAAATAATCAAGACTGGATGTGTAGCTCCAGCACTAGGGTAGCATGTGGCAAAACATTTGCTAGCATGTGAGAGGACTACAAAAATATAAAATGAAATGCATATCAAAAGTATCTTTTTGAGAAAGAAAGAAATTGAGCCTGGTAGTGTAGGTCTGTAATCCCAGGACTCTGGGTGTCTGAGGCAACAGGATCCCATGTTCCAGCCCAGCCTGCTGATTTCATAATTTAGTGAGACCCTATCTAAAAAAAGAAAAAATACTAAAAGGCCTGGAAATGCCACTCAGTGTGAAGGACCTGGGTTCAACCCCTAGTACAAGAACAATAATTTTTAAAAAGTAAGAAAAAAAGAAGAAGAAGAAGGAGAGGAAGGAAGGAAGGAAGGAAAAATGCAACAGAATATGGACAAAAATAGAAAAAGAAAAGAACATAGAGGTATAGGATTGTGTCTTTTTTCAAAAGGCCTTTTGCCTCATCAGTGTCATTGTTACTTTTTGGTGGATCAGAATACTTAGTGGAATGATTCAATAGACAAAACCATGCATTTTGAAGTGAAGCAAGAGTGAGTTTGCAACAATTCTCCAGCTCCTGACATTTGACAGTTTGCTTCACCCCCTGAATCTAAAATAAGCATAATAAATAATATTGTCACAAGGATCAAATGTTTGGGTGTGTGTGTGTGTGTGTGTGAGTGTGTGCACATGCAGGTGGATGTGTGCGGATGTGTGTGTCCTGACTTCATTCTAGGTTTACTGTTAGTTACACCTATTTTACACTGACCCTCAAGACGAGAGACTTTGGAAAGAGTGTTCAGTTCAGGTGGGCCATCTCTAGCACCATGAAGGTACCTGTTTGGCTGTGCTGCACCATAATTCTTGAACACAAAGGAAGTGGAGCCTGACTGTGACTCTCATCCAAACCACCATCATGTGCGGCCTCCTTTTGCTCTTCCAAGGCACAGCCCACCTTGGCTGCGAGCCTCCCTACTTCCTTGGAAACCTTCCCAGTGCTCTGGCCTGGCCCCTGAACTTGGCACCTTGAAGTTGACCCCCTGCACACTCTGAGAAAGCCCCAACTCTTCAGGAGCAGGTGCCAAGTGGGGAACCCCAAGACATACTCCCTCACCCACTCAAAGGGCTGACAGAGGAGGGCACACTGTCCAGGGTAATCATGTGTAGGAAGGAAGGCAGCCTTCTTCCCCCTGATTCCAACACACATTAGAAGTAGATCTGGTAGTCACATGTGAAATATTCCTCTATCTACTGTCCTGGCCCCTGCCTTTCAACGGTAGCCCCTCTGGGAAGTGTTTGTTGTTATTTGGGACTTTGGGAATAATCTATTCAATGAAAACTAGGTGAGTTAAATATTGGGCCCAACCACAGGACTAGTTCTTGCTCAGAGGCTTCTCCTTCCTGGGGGCTCAGTACCCAGCTCCTGGGGCTCAGCACTAGGAAAGAAGAAAGGTAAGGGCTGGAAATGTCTCCAGCATTTCAAAGAGCCCTAAGCAATAAACACACAGCAGGTCATGGAACTGGCTCTTTCAGTGACTGGGGCTGAGGCAGAGGCTGATAAAAGAGGACCTGCCAACCTCCACAGACACTGAGCAAGAGCTGCAGTTCCAGTCACTCCTGAGTCTGTGTTTCTCCTTCAGATTGTGCATCCCGCTGCCCAGAGGCAGGTATCCTGGAGTGTTTAGGATCAGTCCCTGCAGTGCAGACCTCAGGGACCAAACACCCCCTACCCAGTTCACCTTGCACAGATCAGGCATGTAGGGACTCAGCTCAACATGGTGGACAGTGGCCTGAGAGGCCTTTGGGCCACTTAGCAGAAGACCCAGTGGGCCAAGCCCTCTTCCCCAGCCAAGGCTCCCACTGCAAAGGTACTAAATGCCAGCCTGATCGGGCCTCTTACTGAACACCTGAGTCTGCTGGTCAGCTGACCAGGTGGCAGGGATGCTTTCTGCAAGCAATTGAGGAAGGGTTGATGGGCCCCAAAGACAGGATGGGCCCTGACTCATGGAGCTCTGTTGTCTAGAAACAGAGCTGAAATCCACCACAAGGTTGATGCTCGTGCTTGGAGAGTCCAGCCCAGCTGCCACTATCACTGTCCTGTTCATCTACACTGCTGAGCTCCTCCCCACCATCCTCAGGTTTGGGGTCTTGTGGATGAGGAGGCCATGGAGCCATGGAGCTGTAGGGAGGGATGGGACAATCATAGGATTAATACAGCAGCTGGTTGAGCTTTTGCCTGGTGACAAGCACTGTGCTGAGCAGTTTACATGAATTACCTCACTTAAGCCTCACCAAAAAGTCTCCCAAACATCATCATTAACCCTATTTCAGACAATAAAATCAAAGCTATAGAGGCACTTACTCAAGGCTACACATAGCAAGTGGAGAAGCTGGGATTTGGACGAGGGCAGTCTGAATTTAGTTCCTTCCTTCACTCATGGCCTAGGATACATGGGCCACCCTGAGCCTCAGTTCCCTCCCTAAAGGAGTCCTTGTTGATTGCAGCCACAGCCATACCTTCCTACCCACCCTGCATCAACAGTGCATGGGTCTTACCTCTCCCACTCCTGACACCCAGGAAGGAGGTCCAGAAGAAATTACTACCTACTTTGAATCAATGGAGAACTAAATTCTTCAAGGTCACACAATGAGCTAGGGCAAGGTGGAGAGTGGAGGGTTCTGGGTTTCAGGTAGGTTCTCCCTGGGCCTACTGGGCCTTTGCCCGAGGAGCCTTGCAGACCAGCTCTCACCTCCACTGGTGATTCTGGCCTCATCGGGTGGAGCCATGCTGTCGGAGACAATCATCCACCAGATCCCTCCGGCCCATCATTCACTGCTGCATCGCATCCTTCATGGCCTTACCCTTTTACTTCCTACTGCTGCAAACACAAGATCAGCCCCTCTCAGACAGTCTGGAGCACTTCTCAAAGGCTAGGTGGGTATGTGATGCCCCCTGATCTCAAGCTCTTGATGTTCACAGTATGTCAGGCACTGTCCATCCCTGCCTCCCTTCCATGAGGGTTTGTGACATGAGGGCCTCTCTATGTCTATAGGAGTCACCCCAGCTCTTCTGAATGCTGCTACTCTCCCAGGCCCAGCCCAGTCTCTGCCTACTCCCACTCTGCCTGGCTCTCCTGCCCCAGCCTAGGCCAGGTCCTTTCTCCAGGTCCTGCCCCATCTGCTTTCTGGACTGGGGTGCTATCTTTGGAGATGCTTCAGAAGTGCCCTGGCCTTTCCCCTTTTAGGTAAAAGGGACTGGCTTGAAATTGGTTCTCTGAGTACCTCGTGTTTCCTGTCTGAACTCCTACTTCCTTATACAGGACTTAGATTTCATTAATGATTTGGGCCTTCTAACCCCAGCAACAGCCAAGACCCCAGTTGAGAACTGGCCTCCATCCAGCACCTCCACTGGCAATTCTGGTCTCTGATCTCTGTCCTCTAGAGAAGACTTCTCATAATCAGCAGAACCATACCTTCTGGGATCTGGGCCAAGAGACCCCATCATTACATCCCTGGAGCTGAGAGGACCTGAGCATGAATGCGAGCCATCGTGGTCTAAGGTCCTATAGTGCTCTCTACTCTGGACTGCTGGTGTAGCTGCCTCTGGCTTTCCTCTACCTCATTTCAGCTATGCTCCTCAGTGCCCTCCTTTAACCTCATTGGAACCATCTGTGTGGGACACTAGGCCAGGGCTGGGCTATCAGAGGCCCACCTTTGAGCTAGCCATAGTTTACGGGGAGACAGACATGCAGACAGTTATCACTATGGCCTCTGACAATGTGATGTACAGTGGCTGTAGGAGCCAAAGGATGGAAGAACTTTGGTTTGGGAAGTTGAGAAAAGTGTCATAAAGGAAGTGACATTTGAGTAAGACTTTGAAGGGTGAACAGGAATTTGTCCCATTATAGAGAGTAGAAGTACAGGAGAGTAGCAGTATAGTTTGAGACATAGTGGTAAAGAACACAGGTGCTGTAGCCAGAAAGTCTGGCTTTTTAGGTTTTTATTTCTGTGGTACCACTTCCTAGTGTGTGCACTGGGAAGACCTAATACCCCTGAAGCCTAGTTTCTTCATTTGCAAAATGGAATAACACAGTAATAACAATAGCTAAAAATTTTTGAATTAACCATGTGTCAAGCCTGTTCTTATACATGCCTTCTCTTTCTTTGTCCCCCAACCAAGCAAATTCAAAGTAAGGTTTCTCGGGCCAGTGAGATGGCTCAGCGGCGTAAGCGCCTGCCTTGCAAGCGCGAAGGCCCGAGTTCGACTCCCGGAACCCACATACGAAAAAGGGGCCGGTGATATCGCTCAGCGGCACGGGTGCCTGTTGGCGCGCGAGGTCCTGAGGTCGTCCCCCCGGTACCCACAAAAAAAAAAAAAAAAAAAAAAGTAAGGTTTCTCACTATTCCCATTTTACAGATGAGAAAATTGAGGCACAAAGAGATAAAGCCATGTACTCTAGCCTTCTTCTACCATAAGATTTTTGAGAGTATTAAACCCACATAAAGTGGGTTGCACATGTTCTAGCTATGGAGGTACTAAGTAAGTGTTAGTGATAAAGATGTTGAACCATATTCAAAAGTGATAGAAAATACAAGGAGTTGGGAGATGGAGGCTGACTGCTCCTGGAGGTGAGTGTCCCTTATTCTGGTACACATAAGATTGGCAACCATGCCCTGTAAAGAGTTTATGTCATCTTTTCCCCAGGATTCACAAGGCTCTGTCTTCTTTCAAGGCTAAGTTATTAACTGCATTGCTCTGCTTTCGTATCCTCACTTGCCCTGCACACCCAGTTCTAAAGACCAACCCCCTCGCTCAAATGTATAAAAGTGTAACATTCCCTTTGTTCTAACACCCAGTACTTTGGACATGAGTTCAGCTGGGTCAGTATGTATTTAAAATCCTAGAAATAAATCCTTTTTTCTCCACTGGTCTCTCTGATCTCTTGGATTCTGCAACATTTCTGGTGCCCACAAAGGGACTGGAGATGACAGATTTTCTGTCTCCTTTGCCTGCAGGCTGGAGGGGGCCTGAGCTGCAGAAGTCCTGAGACCTCTGGTGCCACTGGGTAAGACAGCAGCTCAGAGAGGATATCACCCCTCCCACAGCCCAGAGAACTCCCCTGTCAGCACAAACAGAACCTGAGGGGCTGCAGGACAATTCTGGAACAACAGAGAGCTACACAATCATGATAAGGTTTTGGTAGCCCAAGGGTAAAACCTGTCATATTAGGATGTAAGCGGAGCCTGATCACCTCCCAGGGGGAAATGTACCTAGTCATCTGACATGGATTGGGTCAAATGAAACCTACAACCCCAAGTGGAATGTGGGGTGGGCCCTCGTGGCAAGAAGTTGCCCTCTAACAGCTCTTGGGATAAGCCTGCACAGACAGCAGCTGGAAGGCAACTCTCAAACAGCTTTTGTGATAGGCCCACAAAGTGCCAAATGGAATGGGGCAGTAGCCTGAATGATAAAAGATCACAGAATGTAGGAACTGCGGAAGTGTCCCGCAATGGGAGGAACTAGAGAATCTGACACTGGGATGAAAAGAGGGAAAGAAAAGGTTAATCAGTGTGTGTGTGTGTGTGTGTGTGTGTGCGCGCGCGCGCATGTCTGTGTGTCTGTGAGCAAAATATGTATGAGTCCAAGGTCTCCTGAGATCATCTGGGAACTGGGGGAGGAAATCAGTCTTATCAGTCTGAAAACAACAGTAATTGAAAATATGATTCGTGCCATGATGGGCAAAGACATGAAAAACCTGCTTAGCTTTAGTGTACTGGAATATACAGGAAAGGTACTACAGGCAGGCTGATAAGAGAAAAAAATAAAAAAAAAGAGAGAGAGAGAGACGCCCTGTAAAATGGGGTGATGACAGCGACCAGCCAGGATGGGGACCAGGACTAAAAAATACCTGAGCAGCGAGCTGGAACGGAGGCACAAGGCCAAGACTTTGGCCCAACTGTGTCTGCTGAGATTGGAGGGGTGAAAAAAGGGTTGCCTTTTCATTTCAAAGTGAGCACTGAGTGAGACAGAGCTCAAGGTCTCCTCCTGGCTTCAGGAGCCCCAAGAACAGCTGTTACTGGATGGTACTAGCCTGGCACTGCCAGCAGGTGTCTGAAAGCTGAAGCAACTACAGCCTGGCACTAAATGGCCAAAGTCCTGTCAGGCCTAAGGAGGGTTTACAGGAGGAATCAAATTATAAATTTTAGCTAATTGCTAATTGAACTTTTAGTCTCCAATTTAGATTGATACTTTTGCTTAATTTAAAACATAAAACATTTCTTCTGCATTACAAATTCTTAAATTGTCATTGCAGGGTTAAGTTGCTCTTTTTCTCTGCACTCTGTTGGTTAAAGATAAGAAGAGATTCAAGGATGCTCACAGGTGAGTTGGCAGTGGATCAAATTTACAAAGTAGCAATCTGAAAAGAAAAAAAAGGACCACACAGCTGCAGTGAAACTTGTTGTAAAAGCTTTATTATAAATGAGAGAAAAAAGTATTAAGAAGGCCATAAATATGAGATGTACTTTTCATATGAGAAGATTCTGTATGATAACAGTTTTGACCTGGTAAAGAGATAAAGAGATGGGCCAAAAAAACAGACCTGAAGATCAATGGAACAGATTAGAAGATGCTGAAACAACCCCAGACATACTAAGCCACCTTACCTTTGACAAAGGTGCCAAACACATTCGCTGGAAGAAAGATAGCCTCTTTAATAAATGGTGCTGGAAAAACTGGCTCTACACATGCCGAAGATTAAAACTAGATCCATATCTTTCACCATGCACTAAACTAAATTCAAAATGGATCAGAGATCTAAATATTAAAACAGAAACATTAAATCTGCTGGAAGGTAGGATAGGTAAAACCCTTGGAGACATTGGTGTAGGCAAAGACTTTATGAATAAAAACTCAACCACACGGGAACTATCCCAAAGAATCAATAACTGGGATCTCATCTTATTAAAAAGCTTTTGCACAGCAAGAGAAACCACCAACAGAGTGAAGAGACAACCCACAATGTGGGAAAAAAATGTTTGCCAGCTGTTCCTCAGACAAAGGATTACTATCGAGAACATATAAAGAACTCAAAAAAATCAGACCTCCCAAATTTAAAGACCCACTCCAAAAATGGGCATCTGAGATGAATACACATTTCTCAGATGAAGAAATACTAATGGCAAATAAATATACAAAAAAATGTGCAACATCACTAGTCATTCGAGAGATGCAAATTAAAACAACACTGAGATACCATCTCACCCCAGAAAGAATGGCTACTATTAAGAAATCAACTAGGGGCCGGTGAGATGGCTCAGCGGCTTAAGCGCCTGCCTGGCAAGCGCGAGGGCCCGAGTTCGACTCCCGGAACCCACATACGAAAAAGGGGCCGGTGATATCGCTCAGTGGCACGGGCGCCTGCTGGCGCCCGAGGTCCTGAGGTCGACCCCCCGGTACCCACAAAAAAAAAAAAAAAAAAAAAAAAAAAAAAGAAATCAACTAATAACAAATGCTGGAGGGGCTGTGGGGGAAAAAGGAACCCTTCTCCACTGTTGGTGGGAGTGTCGACTGGTACAGCCACTGTGGAAGTCAGTGTGGAGATTCCTCAGAAAACTAGGGTTGGAGGTCCCATTTGACCCAGCTATTCCCCTTCTGGGCATCTTCCCAGAAGAATTAAAAACATCGTACCACAGCGATATATGTGCACCCATGTTTATAGCAGCACAATTTGTAATAGCCAGATCTTGGAAACAACCCAAATGCCCATCAACTGAGGAATGGATAAGAAAGATGTGGTATTTTTATACAATGGAGTACTATTCAGCCATAAAGAAGGATAAACTGGAGACTTTTATAGGTAAATGGATGCAACTCGAGAAAATACTCATAAGTGAAATAAACCAGAAGCACATGTGTAAGCATCGTATTATCTCTCTAGTATGAGAAACTGAAAGAGTAAATAAGATCCAAAATGTACAATAGATATGGTGAATCAAAAAGAAACTGGTCAAAAGGAAAGAGAGACTGGAATAGGGAAAAGAAAGAAGGGAAAGGGAAAAAAACAATTGTATATATATATATATATAAGATGGTTAAGATAGATACACTACCATTTTTACTTAGTTCATTGAAGAGTAAGGTTTGTGCCAATAATGTTTGGACAATTGAATGCTAATGTCTGGTGTCCTGAATAACTAACTTAAAGATAGTAATACGTAATGTATTAACCATTGTTACCCTCCTATTATGTTGGTTTGAAAATTTGTTCTTCTTTTGATTTGTTTTGTTTTTTTTCTTCTCTTTAAAAAATAAAATAAAAAAAATAAAAAAAAAAAAAGAGATGGGCCAGTGAGATGGCTCAGTGGCGTAAGTGCCTGCCTTGCAAGCGCGAGGGCCCGAGTTCGACTCCCGGATCCCACATACGGAAAAGGGGCCGGTGATATCGCTCAGCGGCACGGGCGCCTGTTGGCACGCGAGGGCCTGAGGTCAACCCCCCGGTACCCACAAAAAAAAAAAAAAAAAAGAGATAAAGAGAGATAGTGACAAGAGCAGAAAGCTTATGCATGCCAAGGGAAGCTTGTAGAAGTAGTTTGTTTAAGAAATACATATGGTTACTTGTTAATTTGGTGGAGCTCAGGTTGTTCCTTCTAAAAACTCCCTCAAGGGCAATGATCAAATTGATATAAAACAAAAATGCTTAAGAAAGTGATTTGCATCACAACAGTGCAGCTATGGGAGGAAAAGCCTCAAAACCCACCCCATTAAGGCTATACAAAAAACTATAAAACAAAGCTGTCCCCCTAGAAGTTAACAACTCTTTATAAAATAGATTGGCCTTCTATTGATGGTAAATGGCCAGCCCAGGGTGGGTGGGGGACAACTGACAAAAAAAATTGGAGATATATATATATATGTTGGTGACCAGGAGCAAAGGACTACCAAGACATCAGGATCAGTTTCCCTACACTGACTCATGGCTAAATATAGTTCAGACTAGACCCACATAGCTCCAGTCCTGTCTAGATGCTTACTGACAAAAACTAGAGGGTTTTGCTGGCATGAATGTGATCCAGCTTTCAAAGGTGATTACCAAAGTGTATGTAAATCTGTCCACCTCAGTTCACAAGGTGCTCACAGTGAAGAAAGAAAAGAAAAAAAATTACTGAGACACAACAAAGAAGAGGACATTGACAAAACAGGAGTCAAACAAACTGGGATCTATCAGTCGACCAAAACTAGATTGGGATCAATGTGCAGTGTGAAAATGTGAACACTGGGGATATAAATGCCAAAAAAATGATAACAGGGGCTGGTGAGATAGCTCAGCGGCATAAGCACCTGCCTGACAAGCACAAGGTCCTGACTTCGACTCCCAGTATCCACAAAAAAAAAAAAAAAAAAGATAAGAGAGATGATAAAAATTCCAAAACTAGGAGGTTGCCTGCAAAAGGCTATCACCCCAAGGAAAACCAGCTGCTGGCCTCATTAGACTGACACAAATGAAAGCTTACCAGGACTAGGCCATATGGGACTCCATCCGATTGGACACCCAGAAGCCCATAGTCACAATGACAGTAGGGGGGCAATTAATAGACTTTCTGGTACATGACAAAACTAAGCATTTGGTAATGACACAGCCCACTGAGCTGTTCCAAAAATGATGTGAGTATTGTTAGAATCACTGGAGTCCCAAAAAGCAGCAATTTTTCTGGTCTGATAAGTATATTATAAAAAAAGGGATCCGAAATATATTCCTGTATCTTCCAAACTGTTCAGCTCTCCTGCCTAAAGAAGCCCTACTCCAAAACTACAGGCCCAAATTACCTTTGGGCCACACAGATAAAGAAAAGACAACACAGCACAAGGCTGAACCTAAAGAGTGCCTCACTGAGTTGAAAGACATCAAAGAGCAAACTCAAGTGACAAAAGGGGCTGATAGAAAACACACTGAGGCAAAGGCAATGAATAAAAAAGATCCTCACACTGAAGGTGAGCTTTCTAAAAGCTACTGCTGACAACACAGAGCTAAAACTGGAGCTGGAACACATCGGCAGCAATGCCGAGAACACACTGCACAACAAGAAACACACAAAATTAGGGGATGCTTGACAGGAACAGTTGGCAACACAGAAACACAGTGACACTGTGAGGCCAAAGAACATATACAAAGGAGCCTGACAACTGAGGAGGAAGCCAAAACGCAGCACAAGGCTGCAATGGATGAAATTGAATGACTCAAGACCAAGGTGAAAGAGGCTCAATGCCTGCAGGAGCAAACAGAGCAAGAGTCAGCTCAACAGCTACAGCTGACCCAACAGGTTGCCCAGAAGTGACTACAGACAAAGGAAACAACGCAAGAACACTCTAGAATAACTACATGATGAGTCAAAGGCAACTCGATGAGCGACCAAAGAGACCAAGGAGGTTCAAAAACATCCCAAAGGTAAGGCAACACAGTCCCACCAAAAGATGAAACAGTGACTGAAACAGGGGACAGAGGCACATCCCCAAACCAACATACAAATGCAATTAAGGACACAAAAACTACAAAAGCACATATAAGAAAGCACAATATTTGCTACCTTGTGAAATCAAGGAACTATATGAATACATTTGCCATTAAAATTAAGGTTCCACAACAACCTTTAATAAACATCTGCAGCTTTTAAAAAGAGGCATAGAGAGATCAGGCAGAAAATTTAATGTACATATTTAAAGAAAAAGATGTGTCCTCAAGAGTGAGAGAGGTGCATTATAGTGTGAAGATCAGAATCTATGTGTTTTTGATGGTAGAAATCTGTGGAACTTGCAAATTATATAGTTTGGGCACCTGCAGCATTATACATTAAAAAAGAATACTATTGTTGACATTTAGGTTGCAACAATCTTAAAGTCGGAAGCATGAGATTGTTGGGAGTTAGTTTACAAGTCACATTGTCAGGCCTCACCTCAACGCTAATCTATTTGATAGTATCTACATTTCTATTTTAATTTTTAGTTTTCTAACAGAAATACTTTTTTTTTTTTTTTTAACAAAAATACTTTTGGCTAGTATATGTAGCAAGGCAAATGATAATTAAAATGAAAAACCAACTTTATTTAAATGTTTGTTTTCCTCCTGGGAAAAATTGGTATTTAGGGAAGCACTATGAAACAGACACTTAATTTTACAGTAAACACCTCCCCACACACACACATATTGCTTGTTCAAAAAGTAAAAGAAAAAATTTACTTAGTGAACTAAAAAAGTGATGTATAGAGCTATCACAATGACTTAAATTAATATAGTCCTAAGAAAAACATGAGCTAAAATAAACATTTTCTGCCTTAAAAAAAAAGAAAGAAAAACAAAAAACCTTTATGGAAAGGCTTCAGCTTACACAAGAAAAGTTTAACTTACAAATATTAAAATGAGTCTCACACTCACTAAAACAAAATCTTTGAACCTGGTCTTTATGAAGATCTGCGAAAGTATTACTGCAGAATCAGAATAAAAAAAAACTCTGAATTGTCATTTAAAAGGCCAGTCCTTAAAAAAGTAAAATCAAATAGCTTACACATAACCATTTCAGTATAGAGTGCCAATGACTCTAGAATTACTCTAGCAGGCTGTGTTCATTTCTCAAATAACAGTTGTTAAGACAATGCCATATCAATATATTGCTAATTTTGGAGTTCTTGTTGGGTCTCTTTTATGTCAACTCAATTTTTATTTTTATAGTAATCATTACAGATAAATACCACAAAACTTTACGAGAAAAACACACTACACAGTATTTATACTTTTAAGGATATCTCCATCTTGGCATGTGTTTTTCTAGAAAACTTACAAAGTAAAAATTAACATCAAATTTGTCATACAATTTCTACAGGTCTCCTCTACATGAGAATTTTCACCGCATATTCAAAACAGTCTTAGATATATATAACATTTCTCCCCAGTGTGACTTCTTCCATGTATTTGATTGTACATGTGTATACTGAATGCTTTTCCAGGTTGCTTATGTACATATGATTTCTCCCAAGTTTGAGTTCTTTTAGGTCTACAAAACGAAAAGTTCTTAGCAAATAACTTCCAACACTGATTTACATACATAGGATTTCATCTGAATGTGAGTTTTTTATGTCAACAAAATAAGAACTTAGAAAATTCTTTCACAAATGGCTTATGTACATATGGTTTCTATTTGGTGTGACTTCATATCTTTGACAATTGTGCATAATAAATGCTTTCACACATACCTCACATTCATTGGGTTTCTTCCCAGTGTGAATTCTTTTATGTATTTTCCAATATCTGAAGTCAATGCTTTCCCACATTGTTTACATTCATAGGGATTTTCCCCAGTGTGACCTCTTTCATGTACTTTAAAACAACTGTGTGTAGTGAATACTCTCCCACGTTGCTAACATACATAAGGTATCTCCCTAGTGTGACTTCTTTCATGTCTTTTACAACTGTTGTGAGTACTGAATGCTTTCCCACATTGCTTACATTCATAGGGTTTCTCCCCAGTATGAATTCTTTCATGTTTTTTAAAACAACTGTGTGTAGTGAATGCTTTCCCACATTGCTTACATACATAGGGTTTCTCCCCACTGTGAATTCTTTCATGTCTTTTACAAGTGTTGTGAGCACTGAATGCTTTACCACATTTCTTACATTCATATGGTTTCTCACCAGTGTGAATTCTTTCATGTATTTTCCAGTATTCAAGTGTAGTGAATGCTTTCCCACATTGGTTACACTCATAGGGTTTCTCCCCAGTGTGAATTCTTTTATGCATTTTAAAACGGCTGTGTGTAGTGAATGCTTTCCCACACTGGTTACATTTATAAGGTTTCTCTCCAGTGTGAATTCTTTCGTGCACTTTCAAATAATTGAGTGTACTGAATGCTTTCTGACATTGGTTACATTCAAAGGGTTTCTCACCAGTGTGAATTCTTAAATGTATTTTAAAACAACTGTGTGTAGTGAATGCTTTCCCACATTGGTTACATTCATAGGGTTTCTCTCCAGTGTGACTTCTTTCATGGATTTTACAATACCTGTGTGTAGTGAATGCTTTCCCACACTGCTTACATACATAGGGTTTCTCCCCAGTGTGACTTCTTTCATGTATTTTCCCATGATAGAGTGTAGTGAAGGCTTTCCCACATTGTTTACATTCATAGGATTTTTCCCCAGTGTGAATTCTTTCATGTCTTTTACAATAGCTGTGGGAGGAGAATGCTTTCCCACATTGCTTACATTCATAGGGTTTCTCCCCAGTGTGACTTCTTTCATGTATTTTCCCGTGAGAGAGTGTAGTGAAGGCTTTCCCACACTGCTTACATTCATAGGGTTTCTCTTTAGTGTGACTTCGTTCATGTCTTTTACAAGAGCTATGAGAGGAGAATGCTTTCCCACATTGTTTACATTCATAGGGTTTCTCCCCGGTGTGACTTCTCTCATGTATTTTCCAATAACTGTACGTACTGAATGCTTTCCCACACTGGTTACATTCATAGGGTTTCTCCCCAGTGTGAATTCTTTCATGTCTTTGACAACTATTGTGTGTGCTGAATACTTTCCCACATTGTGTACATACATTGGCTTTTTCCCCAGTGTGAATTCTTTCATGCATTTTCCAATATTTTGATGTAGTGAAAGCTTTCCCGCATTGCTTACATTTATAGGGTTTCTCCCCAGTGTGACTTCTCTCATGTATTTTCCAATAACTGTATGTACTGAATGCTTTCTCGCATTGGTTACATTCATAGGGTTTCTCCCCAGTGTGAATTCTTTCATGTCTTTGACAACTATTGTGTGTACTGAATGCTTTCCCACATTGCTTACATACATAGGCTTTTTCCCCAGTGTGAATTCTTTCGTGTATTTTCCAATATTTTGATGTAGTGAATGCTTTCCCACATTGCCGACATACATAGAGTTTATCCCCACTGTGAATTCTTTCGTGAATTTTCAAATATTTGGTTCCAGTGAAAAACTTCCCACATTGTTTACATTCATAGGGTTTTTCCCTAGTGTGACTTCTTTCAGGTCTTTGCCAATACTTACATGTAATGAATGTTTTCCCAGATTGTTTACATACATGTGGATTCCCCCCAATCACACTACTAGCATGGATATGAATGTCACTGGGTATACTAGAGACTTGCACACTTTTCTTACATACAAAGGTCTTCACTTCAGGGTGAGTACTTTCACCAAGATCAGAGTAGGCTTTCCCACATTGCTCATATTTATAGGGTTTCTCTACAGTCTTCCTCCTTGCTTGCTTTGAAAAGGCCTGGGAGTCACTGCAGGTGTTCCCAGGTTCATTACATTTAGACAGATTCTCTTCAAATCCTTCGCGCTCACATGTTTTGTGTCCAGTGTGAGCTATGATGGGCACCTCTGGCAATGAATGACCAATCAGGGACTTTGTACAAGTAAAGCTTTCAGCTGATTTTAAATCAGCTTCTTTCATGTTCCCATTAGCATCTGGAGTCTCAAGGAATATTTCTTCATGTGGATTCCAAGTTTTGTGTTCATAGCATTTCTCTACCTCTTCATTTCTTACATTTTGCCACCAACTTTTGTATGCCACATCAATATCCTGGTTATCCCATGTTGTTCCTGTAGCAGCCATGTTCATAAAGGTTACCCACATCACCTCTCTATAGAGTTTCTTTTGAGATGGATTCAACAAAGTCCACTCTTCCGTGGTGAAAGTCACAGCCACATCCTCAAAGGTCACTACCTCCGTTGCATGGCTTGAGGGTCTCCCAGGGTCTTTCCAATGCAGCTCACAGCCTGTAGAAGTCACAAAAGAAGGTGGGTGGGATTTCTAAGAAATGTGCTCAGAATGTACATGTTGGTACCACAATCTTACTGGGACTCTGCAAAGAGTTCCATTCTATTACAATTCCCACTTTCATAGTTGCCTAGCTGAGTGCCCTTCTCATACATTCCTTAACTTTGTAACACCTTACTTTCCAAAATGTAAAATAGAGATAACAATAGTCTATGTCATAATTGTATTAAATGCATTAAAATGCATATAATATTTTCAGCAATGCTTGGCATAAGGGAAGAATTCAATTATTTGCCACCACCATTACCAAGCAACGTCTATGAGAAGCAATGTTACCTGTTCCTTCCACCAAATACAACAAAAAACTCTGGATGCAATGCATGTAACAGCAGCTATCTGAGGACTGAAGTGATTGGAACGAGGTAGATTAGAGCCAGAAAATAGATTTAAGGCCGGCACAAACAATCTCATTCTGTCTCCTAGTTTTGCTGTTTACTTGGATAATCTTCCTTTGGTCTTCAGGAGATCGTTTCCAATCTCTCCTTTCATTTCTCTATTTTTTCCTCCTGTTCCTTCTAAATTCTCTCCCCTGATGGTAAAATCAATCTATTAAGAGCATTTTTACTGTATATAATTTTCTGACTGGTTTTATATTTTGTCATATAATGATTAAGAGTGCACCTATGGGGCCGGTGAGATGGCTCAGCGGCTTAAGCGCCTGCCCGGCAAGCACGAAGGCCCGAGTTCGACTCCCGGAACCCACATATGAAAAAGGGGCCTGTGATATCGCTCAGCGGCACGGGCGCCTCCTGGCGCGCGAGGTCCTGAGGTCAACCCCCCGGTACCCACAAAAAAAAAAAAAAAAAAAAAAAAAGAGTGCACCTTTGGTTAAAAGTGACAAATGAATGGTTATCACAGTTTGTCATTTTCTGGACTGTGCTTCATGCTACTGTTATTACTGGTTTCACTACTTTAGGGAAAGTGACATAGTTGTTGCAATCAGTTGTTCTGGCTTGTGTGACAATACCAATGTTGTCTGTTGGTCATAAACAATACCATAATCCAGTACAAAAGACCTGTGTCCTATGCCAGACAGACACCAACTTTTAATCCCTAAAATTTCAAAGAGGCAGGATCTTAGGACAGATTCACAAGCCAAAAGCCAGCTTTGTTTGAGTGACGTTTTTCAAAAGTCATCTTTTCTTAAGATGTCTTCATAATAGTGATAAAACTATCTACCACAAACAGTTTAGAAACATCAACACAGAAAACAAAAAATAGAAAATGAGAAAACCTGGAAGCAAGATGCAACCCCACACCTCTTGCTCAGCTCACTAAGGCAAACCAGTGGGCACTGAGCTGCCCAGCTGGACTTTCTGAAACGTTAGCAGAAGTAGCAAAGCAGATGAATGAACCCCTAGAATAAAACAAATCAAAAATAATTGCAGTTTACTAAAGAAGTTATAAACATAATAAAGGACATGGCTAGTAGCTCTAGAGGAGAAAAAAGATTAAAAAAATAGAGGAATATAGGAAACTGATGGAAACAATAAAGATGTAACACAGGAAAGAATTGTAATGCATAAAACAGATATAGCAGGGCCGGTGAGATGGCTCAGCGGCGTAAGCACCTGCCTTGCAAGCGCGAGGGCCCGAGTTCGACTCCCGGATCCCACATACAAAAAAGGGGCTGGTGATATCGCTCAGCGGCATGGGCACCTGCTGGCACACGAGGTCCTGAGGTTGACCCCCCGGTACCCACAAAAAAAAAAAACAAACATGATACTCTACGTAGAAGACCCCAAAAACTCCACTAAAAATTGCTCGATTTAATAAGCAAATTCAGTAGTGTAGCTGGATACAAAGTCAATTCTCAAAAATCAATAGCCTTTCTGTACACAAATAACAAATTCTCTGCAAGAGATATTAGGGAAACAATACCTTTCACAATAACATCCAAAAAAAATGAAATACCTAGGAATCGACCTCACAAAGGATGTAAAAGACCTCTACACTGAAAACTACAGTACTCTGAAAAAGGAGATTGAAGAGGATATCAGAAAATGGAAAGATATCCCTTGCTCCTGGATAGGAAGAACCAATATAGTGAAAATGGCCATACTTCACAAATTGTTATATAGATTTAATGCAATTCCAATCAAAATTCCAACAGCATATCTCACAGAATTAGAGAAAACAATCCTAAAATTCATTTGGAATCAGAAGAGACCTAGAATAGTAAAGGCAATCCTGGGCAACAAAGGCAAGGCAGGGGGCATCACAATCCCCGACTTGAAATTATACTGTAAAGCTACTGTGATAGAAACAGTGTGGTATTGGCAAAAAAAACAGACCCGAAGATCAATGGAACAGATTAGAAGATGCTAAAACAACCCCAGACATACTAAGCCACCTTATCTTTGACAAAGGTGCCAAACACATTCACTGGAAGAAAGATAGCCTCTTTAATAAATGGCGCTGGAAAAATTGGCTCTACACATGCCGAAGATTAAAACTAGATCCATATCTTTCACCATGCACTAAACTAAATTCAAAATGGATCAGAGATCTTAATATTAAAACAGAAACATTAAATCTGCTGGAAGGTAGGATAGGTAAAACCCTTGAAGACATTGGTGTAGGCAAAGACTTTATGAATAAAACCTTAACTGCACAGGAACTATCCCAAAGAATCAACAACTGGGATCTCATCTTATTAAAAAGCTTTTGCACAGCAAGAGAAACCACCAACAGAGTGAAGAGACAACCCACAATGTGGGAAAAAATGTTTGCCAGCTGTTCCTCAGACAAAGGATTACTATCGAGAACATACAAAGAACTCAAAAAAATCAGACCTCCCAAATTTAAAGACCCAATCCAAAAATGGGCATCTGAGATGAATACACATTTCTCAGATGAAGAAATACAAATGGCAAATAAATATACAAAAAAAATGTGCAACATCACTAGTCATTCGAGAGATGCAAATTAAAACAACACTGAGATACCATCTCACCCCAGAAAGAATGGCTATTATTAAGAAATCAACTAACAACAAATGCTGGAGGGGCTGTGGGGAAAAAGGAACCCTTCTTCACTGTTGGTGGGAGTGTCGACTGGTACAGCCACTGTGGAAATCAGTGCGGAGATTCCTCAAAAAACTAGGGTTGGAGGTCCCATTTGACCCAGCTATTCCCCTTCTGGGTATCTTCCCAGGAGAGTTAAAAACATCGCACCACAGCGATATATGTGCACCCTTGTTTATAGCAGCACAATTTGTAATAGCCAGATCTTGGAAACAACCCAAATGCCCATCAACTGAGGAACGGATAAGAAAGATGTGGTATTTTTATACAATGGAGTACTATTCAGCCATAAAGAAGGATAAACTGGAGGCTTTTATAGGTAAATGGATGCAACTCAAGAAAATACTCATAAGTGAAATAAACTGGACGCACATGTGTAAGCATCGTATTGTCTCTCTAGTATGAGAAACTGAAAGAGTAAATAAGATCCAAAATGTACAATAGACATGGTGAACCAAAAAGAAACTGGTCAAAAGGAAAGAGAGACTGCGATGGGGGAACCGGGAAAAGAAAGAAGGGAAAGGAAAAAAAAACTGTATATATACATAATATGGTTAAGATAGATACACTACTAATTTTACTTAGTTCATTGAAGAGTAAGGTTTGTGCCAATAATGTTTGGACAAATGAATGCTAATATCTGGTATCCTGAATAACTAACTTAAAGATAACAATACGTAATGAATTAACCATTGTTACCCTCCTATTATGTTGCTTTGAAAATTTGTTCTTTTTTGATTTGTTTTGTTTTTTCTTCTCTTTAAAAAAAAAGTGAGAAAGGAACTAGAAAATACTAACAACTCTTTAGAAATCTTGGACATAAAGAAAATGGGCAAGGATGATAGATAGAAGGAAAACATTTAAAGGGTTTTTTTTTTTTTTTTTTTTTTTTAGTTTTTTTAACCATGAGAGAGAATTGAGCATGATAATGGGGGAAAGAATTAGTTGAGAGGAAAAGGTTGCCAGTGCAGGAAAGAGGGTGATAATGAGTGAAGTACCTAAAATGACAGAAGACAGAGAGATAAAGGGTCCTATAAAGGGATCAGCCTTACACTGGAGACCGGGGAGACAAGCAGATGAGGTAAAGAAAGGTCATTTGAAAGCTGCTTCATGAGTGTCAAGGAGTGTTTGAGGTTCACCTATATGTCTGTGAAGACTATCTTCAAATAATAGAGAAATAAACCAAAGATAATTATGAACCATGGGATACTGAATCTATTTCCACGGAATCTAGAAAGATTACTTCATTTTTTTCCATTAAATGTGGTTCTTCTTATCACTAAATGTGTTTGAACAGTCAGAGGTTTCATTAGTAGCCTAGAAGATACACATATAAATTAATCGTGTACATGCTTGTAACCGTTACTTTGAAATATATAATAAAAACAAATCTTTGAAAGATGAAAAAAAAATCAATTCAACAGTTGATAAATGATGCAAAGAAGAATAATATATGATTAATTAGAATCAATGAAGTATCAGACAATAGCACAAAGGACAAAGTAAAAAAATGTTCATAATAGTAAAAAAATGGAAATAATAGTAGAAAACTCCCCAAGGACGGAGAAAGCATTTGACTAACAGGTAAATGAGGCATATAAAACCCTAATTAGCCATGATCACCAAAAAAACTACACCAAGGAATATAATGGGATTACAGAAATTCAACACAATGACAAAATATTAAAAGCTGTTCAAGAAAATAAACAAATCAAATATAAAGGAAAACATCACAATCACACAATACTTCTCACTTCTCAACACAAACCCTAAGTCAAAGAAAGTTTGGAGTGAAGGAGTTTAAGCCCCCCTCAAAAAAGAACCTCTAAAAAAGATTGATGTACCCTGGAAAACTACCTTTCAAAATTGATGGAGAAATGAAATACTTCCATGATAAAGAACACCCGAAGAAACTCATGACCACCAAACCAACACTCCAAAACGTTCTGAAGGATATTCTAGAAAAAGACAGGACAACTATTCCATGAATCCCAACACAATGAATCCACCAGAAATGGCAAACAATTAAAAAAAAAAAAAAAAAAAAAAGGAACCAACAAAAAGAAATTAATGTGACAAGGATAAGTCAATACATATCAGTTATAACCATCAATGTAAATGGTCTCCATTCACCAATCCAAAGAAAGAGACTGGCAGAATGGATCAAGAAACCAGATTGAACAATATGTTGCATAGAAGAAACACATTTAACTCAAAAAGAAATTCACAGACTGAAAGTCAAAGCATGGAAAACAATACTCCCTGTGACAGGAACTTAGGAAAATGCAGGCTGCCTATTCTACTTGCACGAAGTGGATTTTAAGCCAAGATTATTCAAAGGAAAAAAGAAAGTCCCTATGTACATGTTGAGGGAACAATCCAAGAAGAAGCAATAACAATCATAAATATATATGCACCAAATATTGATGTACCCAAGTGTATAAAGCAAATACAAATTGATATGAAAAATCAGATAAGCACCAAAACAATGGTTATGAGTGACCACAATACCCTACTGGACTTAGTAGACATCTACAGAGTGCCCCCCACAAAATCAGAATACACATACTTCTCAGCAGCACACAGGACTTTTGCCAAAATAGACCATATACTAGCCCACAGAACATGCTTAAGTAAACGTGAAAGAATAGAAATTATACCATACACATTATCAGATCATAGTGAAATGAAATTGCAAATCAATGGCAAAAGAAACCACAATTAGGGGCCGGTGAGATGGCTCAGCGGCTTAAGCGCCTGCCTTGCAAGCGCGAGGGCCCAAGTTCGACTCCTGGATCCCACATACGAAAAAGGGGCCGGTGATATCGCTCAGCGGCACGGGCGCCTGCTGGCGCGCGAGGTCCTGAGGTCGACCCCCCGGTACCCACAAAAAAAAAAAAAAAGAAACCACAATTACACAAAAATATGGAAATTAAACAACATCCTCATAAGCAATCAATGGGTCACAAATGAAATTAAAGAAATTAGACATTTTTTACAATTAAACAATAATGCCAATATGACATACCAGAAATGGGATGAAATGAAAGCACTTCTATGAGGAAAATTTATGAAAGTGAATTTCCACATTCAAAAAACAGAAAAAGCTCAAATAACCTAACATTGAATCTCAAGAAACTAGAAAAAGAAGAGTACGTCAAGCCCAAAATTCATACGAGGGAGGAAACTATAAAGTTCATAGTAAAACTTCATGCAATCAAGACTAAGAAAAGAATACTAAGAGCCAATCAATGATAAGGTTCACCAACTTTATCAAAAAAAAGGAAAGACAAGACTCAAATCCATGGACAGGAAGGAAAAGGTTGAGATCACAGAAGATCCTGTAGAAATTCAGAAGACCATCAATGTCTATTTTGAGAATCAGTACTCTAATAAGACGGAAAACTCAGAAAAGATACACAGTTTCCTAGATACACATTAATTACAAAGGCTGAATGAAGAACATATAAAACTTTTGTTTGTTTGTTTTTGGTACCAGGAACAAAACTCAGGACCTTGTGCTTGCCAGGCAGGTGCTTGTGCCACTGAGATATATCCCCAGCTAATACTTCTAAACAACCCAAAATTAGTCAATGAAATTGAAGGTGTTAATAAGAAAAATACCAACAAAGAAAAGCCCAGGTCCTGAGAGATTCACAGCTGAATTCAGCAAGAACATTAGAGAAGATCTAATGTCACTACAACTCAAACTCTTCAATGAAATTGAAAGGGAAGCACTACTCCCAAATTCATTCCTAGAAGCAAGCATAACAGATACCAAAACAGAAAAGGACACAACCAAAAAAGAGAGCTACAGGCCAAAGTCCCTAATGAATATAAGTGCACAAATCCTCAAAAAGATACTGGCAAACAGAATGCAGCAAACCATCAGGAAGAATATACACCATGACCAAGTAAGATTCATCCCAGGGATGCAGGGATTGGTTCAACATATGCAAATCAATAAATGTAATACGTAACATTAACAGAGCCAAGGATAAAAACCACATGATCATCTTAACAGATGCAGAAAAAGCATTTGACAAAAGCCAACACCCATTCATGATAAAAACCCTATAGAAAACTGAAGTACATGGTTTTATCTCAGCCTGATAAAAACCATCTATGACACACCAACAGCCAACATCATACTAAACAGTCAAAAACTGAAAGCTTTCACTCTAAAATCAGGAACAAGACAAAGATGTTCACTATCACTATTCTTATTCAATATAGTTCTGGAAACATTAGCCAGAGCCATTAGACAAGAGAAAGAAATATAAGGAATAAGGCTAGGAAAGGAAGAAGTTAAATTATCATTATGTACACATGACATGATGATCCACATATAAGAACACCAAAATTCCACCAAAAGACTTCAAGATTTAATAGACAAATTCTGTAGCATAGCATTATACCAAGTGATATATGTACACTCATGATTATAGCAGCACAATTTGTAATAGCTAAACCGTGAAAACAGCCTAGATACCTATCAATGGATGAATGGATAAAGCAAATATGGTTTTTATACATAATAGAGTACTACTCTACCATAAGGAAGGACAAACGAGATGTTTTTAGTTAAAATAACGAACCTTTAGACTATCCTTTTAAGTAAAATAAATTGGACACATAGGTTTAAACATTGCATTGTTTTTCTTGTGTGACAACCCAAAAGCATAAATAAGGACCAAAAGGGATGACAGATATTGGGAAGTCCAAAGAAAATGTTCAATTAGGAAGGAGAACAAAGGAGGGGTGAGGAGGAAGGGAAGGAAGGGAAAAGAAAACAAAAGACAATAGAAGGAAAAAATGAAAATAAAACATTTGTAAATAAGATGGGGATGAAGGGTTAAAAGGAGGGAAGGGGAATGGGGAGAAAAAGAAGAATCAAGATATGTACAGGGATAAATTCCCTGTGATATATGTGGTCATCATTTATATCAAAATTGTACCAATAAAATTAATTTTAAAAACATGAAAAGGAAGCTGAGGCAGAAAGTAGGTGTGGTGGGCACACACCTGTAGTCCCAGCACTCTGGCAAACTGAGGCAGGACGACTGCAAATCCACGCCTATCCTGGGCTATTTTGTAATTCAGCAAGATGCCTTCTCAAAAAAAAAAAAAAAAAAAATTTAGGAAGTGCTGCTATCACACACACACACAAAAAGGACAAAGTGGAATACTTCATAATGTTTAAAATATTAATTAAAATATTAATACACCAAGCTGGGCATAGCGACACATAATCCCAGGAGGGGACTCAACCTCAGGAGGTTGAGACAGAAGGTTCATTGTGAATTTGAGGCCAGCCCCGACAACATTATAAGTTCAAGGTCAGCCTGAACTATAATAGCAAGACTCTGTTAAAAACTAAATATTTTTCTTCATTTGTGATACAAAAAGTTCTATAAGAAGCATCTCTGTTTTGTTTTGTTTTGTTTTACCAATTCTATACAAGCTGCCTAGAACACTGCTTGGCATGTGATGGTCAGACTGGTTTCTCAACTTGATTGGATTAAGAGACACTAGAAAGGTATCTGGATTGTACGGAGGATAACCTTACCAATAGATTAACCCTCTGATGAGTTCATAGCTGAATGGGCTCCCTGGAAGTGGAGGCTAGTTGGATGAAGGATGTTACTGGGGTCAGGACTTTGAAGGCCTTACCTTCTCTTGGGCACTTTCCTTCTCTTTCTGCTTCCCAGCTGCCATGAGGTGAGCAGCTTTCATCCGCCAAGCCCTTCCTCCATGACATTTCTGCTTCACCACAGTCCTGGAAGCAACAGACCAAAGTCAGTATGGAGTGAAACTTCTGAAACTGTGAGCCAAAATAAATTTTTCCTTCTCTAAGTTGTGTATATTAGGTATTTACACTCAGAAATGAAAAGTCAAGCAATACAATGTATTTCTCAAATGAATGTAATCTACTTTACTCTCAAAATGCAGCTCAGCAGCCATTCTTGCCATGGTCCCACCAAAAGTCAACAAAGAACAAAGAAACTTATTAACTTCTGAAATGCTTAGTGATGGGAACGAGTAAGGAGAAGAAATCTAACAGCATTGTGGGTCAATCTTAAGCATTTAATTTTTCTATCCTATATATAGCTAATACTAGGCACATACCCACAATAAATAACTTTGATATAGCTTTACAAATCATTTGTCACAATGACTTCCACATAGTTTAAGTATACAAACTATATACAATGTTATAACATTTATTCACTTATTCAATACATAAAGAGCTCATTATATGCCAGGCAGTATTTTTGCATGGGAATACAGCATTGTAAAAAAGGACAAAGTCCTGCTTCTGTGAAACTTATATTCCTAAAAGGGACAAAGAAAATGAGTAAGAGAACATAATTTCTTATGTAGGTAAGTGATAAAAATAATTAGAAGGTCAGGTGAGGGTCACACACCACTAATCCTAGCTCTCAGTACAGAGGCAGGAAGATCACTATGAGTTCGAGGCCAGTGTGCTCTACATAAGGAGACCTGGTCTCAAAACATAAACAAAGAAAGAAAGACAGACTGACAGACGTTATATGATCACCTGTAACTTAGACAGATTCCTAGTATAGACAGGAAACGAAAATGGTCAAATCATTTGGCCAATTAATTTCATTTCTGTAACTCTGCAAAAAAAAAAAAAAAAAAAAAAAGGAAAGTCTAGGCACTAAAACCAGGTGTGCTGGCACATGCCTATAATCCCAGTACTCAGGAGGCTGAGATGGGAGGATACCCATAAGTTCAGGGCCAGCCTGGGTTATGCAGTGAGTGTTAGGGCAACCTGAACTATATAGTGAGATTCTTACTTAAAACACACATACACCCACACACAATAAAACAAAAAGAACAAGAAAACAAAACAAAACAAAAACAAACAAAAATCTCCAAAAAAACAAAGAAACAAAGCTTTAGGCACTAACATTTACATTCAAAGTTAGAAAATAAAGGTTGTTATTGGTTTGGATCCAGAATGTCCCCCAAAAAGCCTCAAGTCTTTAGAGGTTCACATTTTGAAAGGTGACAAGTACAGTCCAGCTTTCTCTTTCTTACCTAAATCATTATTTTTAGTTGATAAATCATACTTACATATATTTATCTGGTATAATGTGATACATGTATACAATCTGGGATGATTAAATCAAGTTAATTAACATATCCTCATTTATTTTTTGTGGTGATGGATTTATTACTCTTAACAGAGGCTATCAGGCCTAGGTGGTTAGTGCCTGAAATCCCACCACTCCGGGAGACTAAGGCAGGATAATCTCAAAGTCCAGCTCAGCATGGGCAATTTGATGACTTAGTCACTTTCTCAAAATGAAAAATAAACAGGACTGGGGATGTAGCTCATTGCAAACCACAACTATAGCATAAGGAATAAAAACAAAAACCAAACACAAAACCAAAATCAAAAACCCAGAACTATCCATACCAGTATAATTAAAAAAGAATAGTCTAATATCAATAGTGCAGCCACAGGGTCACTGTGACTTGAACAGCTTTGCAGAAGTTTTCCTGATGCTATTAAGTAACATAATCTAATGCCAAAGTCGGGGAACATGATGTGAATACTTTATACGAACCATAATTCCACCACTGTAGTCCACATCTGGATATACCCTGAGTGTCCCTTATCAAAATTTTCCATTGTTTCTGCATTAAATGGGTAAAGCCACTATAAATAACAAGAGTTACTACTACCCTACCCCTCTGGGCAGGCATGGTGCTAGCCACTTAACATTTTTCATCCACTCGATCCTCACAACAACTCTGTCAGAAACACTATCATCTGCATTTAACAGATGAGAAAGCAAGGACTCAAAGAGGATACAAGGCTGCTAAGTTGCTGATGCAGATTTCAAATCCAGAGTAGCTTGACATCAAAGTCCATGCTTATTAGATGAAGCTATACTACCTATTAAAGACATAAGCATAAAAATCAGCAAGAAGTTTCTAAAAGAGTTAATCAACATTTTTAGCTTTTCCATGCATGACTACTTCTCTGCAACAAATACAATTACTTGTACTAACACACTGAGCTTTACTGTAAGTTAATTCAATCTTGGAAAAGGGATAGGATTTATAAGGTGACTCCAATTCTTATCTCAAAGAAATATCGGAAAATTTATTCCACTCAGGCTAAACGAAGCCTCACCTTTTCCATATTGAACATGGACTTAAAGAACATTCCCTCTTAAATGCCCCCCTCCCCTGTAACTATAACTTATTCTGGTACACATAAGATTAGCAACCATGCCCTGTAAAGAGTTTATGTCATCTTTTCTCCCAGGATTCATAAGGCTCTGTCTTCTTTCAAGGCTAAGTTATTAACTGCATTGCTCTGCTTTCGTATCCTCACTTGCCCTGCACACCCAGTTCTAAAGATCAACCCCCTCACTCAAATGTATAAAAGTAGAACTTTCCCTTTGTCCTAACACCCAGTACTTTGGACATAACCTCAGCTGGGTGAATATGTATCTAAAATCCTAAAAATAAATCCTTTTTTCTCCATTGGTCTCTCTGATATCTTGGATTCTGCAACATTTCTGGTGCCCACAAAGGGACTGGAGATGACAGATTTTCTGTCTCCTTTGCCTGCAGGCTGGAGGGGGCCTGAGCTGCAGAAGTCCTGAGACCTCTGGTGCCACGGGGTAAAACATCAGCTCAGAGAGGATATCACCCCTCCCACAGCCCAGAGAACTCCCCTGTCAGCACAAACAGAACCTGAGGGGCTGCAGGACAATTCTGGAACAACAGAGAGCTACACAATCATGATAAGGTTTTGGTAGCCCAAGGGTAAAACCTGTCATATTAGGATGTAAGCGGAGCCTGATCACCTCCCAGGGGGAAATGTACCTAGTCATCTGACATGGATTGGGTCAAATGAAACCTACAACCACAAGTGGAATGTGGGGCGGGCCCTCGTGGCAAGAAGTTGCCCTCTAACAGCTCTTGGGATAAGCCTGCACAGACAGCAGCTGGAAGGCAACTCTCAAACAGCTTTTGTGATAGGCCCACAAAGAAAGTGCCAAATGGAATGGGGCAGTAGCCTGAATGATAAAAGATCACAGAGTGTCCAAACTGCAGTAATGGCCAGCATTGGGAGGAGCTAGAGAATCTGACACCAGGATGAAAACAATTGGGAAACAAAATGTAAGTGTGTTTGTGTGTGGGCAAAATAAAATGCATGAGTCCAAGGTCTCCTGAGCTCAGCTGGGAACTGGAGGAGGAAAATGGGCTAACTGGTCTGAAAACAAAAGTAAATAAAAAATTTATTTATGCCATAATGGACAAGGCATGAAAAACCTGCTTAGCTTTAGTGCGCTGGAATATACAGGCAAGGCACTGCAGGCAGGTGATAGAGAAAAAAAAAAAAAAAAAAGATAGAGAGAGACACCCTATAAAATGGGGTGATGACAGTGACCAGCCCAGATGGAAACCAAGACTAAAAAATGCCTAAGCAGCCAGCTTGGAGGGAAGCACAAGGCCAAGAGTTAGGCCCAACTGTGTCTGCTGAGATTGGAGAGGTGAAACGGGTTGTCTTCTCAGTTCAAAGAGAGCACAAAGCGAGACAGAGCCCAAGGTCTCCTCCTGACTTCAGGAGCACCAAGGACAGCTCTTACTGGATGGTACCAGCCTGGCACTGCCAGCAGGTGTCTGAAAGCTGAAGCAGCTCCAGCCTGGGGCTGAATGGCCAAAGTCCTATCAAGCCTAAGGAGGGTTTACAGGAGGAATCCAATTACAAATTTTAGCTAACTGGTAAATTTATTTTTGGTCTCTAATATAAGTTAATAATTTTGCTTAACTTAAAATATAAAACAGGACTGGTGAGATAGCTCAGCAGCATAAGCACCTGCCTGGCAAGCACGAGGTCCTGAGTTCAACTCCCGGTACCCACAAAAAAATAAAATAAAATAAATAAAACATTCCTTGTGCATTATGAATTCTTAAATTGTAATTGCAGGGTTAAGTTGCTCTTTTCTCTGCTCTCTGTTGGTTTAACATAAGAACACAGATTTAAGGTTACTCACAGGTCAGTTGGCAGGGGGTCAAATTTACAAAGTAGCAAACTGAAGGAAAAAAAAAAAAAGCACCAAGCAGCTCAGTGACATTTGTTGTAAAAGTTTGTAACAAATGAGAGAGAAAAATATTAAGGCTATAAATATAAGAAATATACTTTTGATATGAGAGTATTCTGTATGATAACAATTTTGACCTCATAAAGGGATAAAGAGAGAGAATGACAAGAGCAAAAAGCCTATGCATTCCAAGGAAAGCTTATAAAAGTAGTTTATTAAATATATATATATGGTTACTTGTTAATTTGGTGGAGCTCAGGTTGTTCCTTCTAAAAACTCCCTCGAGGGCAATGGTCAAATTGACATAAAACAAAAATGCTTAAGAAAGTGATTTGCATCACAACAGAGCAGCTATGGGAGGAAAAGCCTCAAAACCCACCCCATTAAAATGTATGTTGACTTAGGCCGGTGAGATGGCTCAGTGGCATAAGCGCCTGCCTGGCAAGTGCGAGGGCCCGAGTTCGACCCCCAGAACCCACATACGAAAAAAGGGCCGGTGATATCGCTTAGTGGCACAGGCACCTACTGGAGCGCAAGGTCCTGAGGTCGACCCCTGGTACCCACAAAAAGAAAAAAAAAAGTATGTTGGCTAACTTTAAAAAAGGTTATATAGAAAACTGTAAAATAAAGTTGCCCCCCCAGAAGTTAATAACTCTTTATAAAACAGATTGGCCCTCTTTTGATGGTAAATGGCCAGCCAAGAGTTTGGGGGGGACAACTGACAAAAAACAATTAGAGATGTGTATATAATATTATGGTGACCAGGAACAAAGGACTACCAGGACATCAGGATCAGTTTCCCTACATCGACTCATGGCTAAATATAGTTCAAACTAGACCCACATAGCTCCAGCCCTGTCTAGATGTTTACTGACAATAACTAGAGGGGTTTGCTGGCATGAATGCAACCTAGCTTTCAACTATCAAAGTATGTGTAAATGAGGACCAGGAGGCCAAACAAAAAGCTGATAAGAGGCTCAAGAAAATACCAGATCTGTGCACAACAGCATGGACAGTGAAAAAAAAAAGAAGAAGAAGAAGAAGAAAAGAAAAGAAAAAATGGAAAACAACTAGAAATCACTAACGGGCAAAGAGGAGGACACTGACAAAACAGGAGTCAAACTGAACTGATCTGCCAGTCGACCAAAACTAGATTAGAATCAAGGTGCACTATGTGAAAATGTGGACACTGGAAAAATAAATGCCAAAACTGATAAAAGAGATGATAAAAATTTCAAAACTATCAGGATGCCTGCAAAAGGCTATCACCCCCAAGAAAAAACCAGATGCTGGCCTCATTAGACTGAAAAAAATGAAAGGTTACCAGGACTAGGCCACACTGGGCTCCATCCCATTGGACACCTAGAAGCCATGGTCACAATGAGTAGAGGGCAGTTAATAGACTTTCTGGTGGACGACAGAACACTTGGTAATGATACAGCCCATTAAGCTATTATCCAAAAATGATGTGAGTATTGTTATAGCCACTGGAGTCCCAAAAGGAGGTCATTTTTTTGGTCTGAGAGGTATATTAAAAAAAAAAAAAAAAAACAGGCCCAATACAAATTCCTGTATCTTCCAAGCTATTCAGCTTTCCTACTAAAAGGGACCTACTCCAAGACTACTGGCCCAAATTACCTTTGGGCCAGGAGATAAAGAAAAGACAACACAGCACAAGGCTGACATTGAAGAGTGTCTCGCCCAGCTGCACAAGACATCACAGAGCAAACTCAAGTGACAAAAGGGGCTGAGAGAAAACACACTGAGGCAAAGGCAATGAATAAAAAAGATCCTCACAGGTGAGGAAAGGTGAGCTTTCTAAAAGCTACTGCTGACAACACAGAGCTAAAACTGGAGCTGGAACACATCGGCAGCAATACCGAGAACATACCGTGCAACAAGAAACAGACAAAACTGGGGGATGCTTGACAGGCACAGTTGGCAGCACAGAAAAACAGAGATGCTGTGAGGCTGAAGAACATACACAAAGGAGCCTGACCACTGAGGAGGAAGCCACAAGCAGCACAAGGCTGCACAGGAGGAAACTGAATGACTCAAGGCCAAGGTGAAAGAGGCTCAATGCCTGCAGGAGCAAACAGAACAAGAGTCAGCTCAACACCTACAGCTGACCCAACAGGCTGCCCAGAAGTGACTACCGACAAAGGAAACAACACCAGAACATGCCAGAATGACTACACCATGAGACAGAGGCAACTCAGTGAGCAACTCAAGAGGCCAAGGAGGCTCTAAAACATGCAAAAGGTAAGGCAACACAGTCTCGCGGACACACAAGAAAAACAGATCGACTGAAAGATGTGACAGAGGCATATCCCCAAACCAATGTACAAATGGAAGTAAAGACACAAACACAACAGCACATACAAGAGGAGACAGCACAATGGGAAAGAAAGAGCAGTAGACGTGCAAAAGCACAGTATCTAGGAAGAGCTACAATATTTGCCCCAGAGTTCAGTGGGTGGAAACAACCAAACACAATAGGGTACACATCAAAAAGGAGACCCACGTGGTACACCTATGGCTGGAGACAACTGAGCGCCAACGTGGTAGGACTAAGGGTGAACTACAGGATCCATGTACATGATGGAGGTGACCAAAACTCAAAAGCAACAACCACAAGAGAAAACTAAGCACCTGTAGAGACAAATGCCAAGAGAGCCAACACAAGTGTCAAGCAGAGACAAAAGTGGCCCTGTGCAAGAAGGCTAAAGCTGAAGCAACTCAAAAAACAAACAAACAATCACCTCTACAGACACTGGAGGAACTGCAACTACAAACCAAGGAGACAGAGACATGACTATGACAGAAACAAAACAAACACACCAAGTACAGGTAACCCTAGAGACATTTCATTGTAACTCAGAGACAAAGCTACAAGGCAACTATGCCTCCTTTGCAAAAAGGACTACACAGCTAAATTACACACCCCTCACACACAAAAACATGTAACGATGGCCCAGCTGGGAGAGAAAACAAAGAGAAAGGCACAGCAGCAGACAAAAGCTAAAGCTGTTCATAAAAAGGCTGAATGGGAACTAGAGTGCTGACAACTAAAGGCCAATGAGACACTGAGGCTATGGCTACAAGCAAGGATGTACCACAACAGAAGAGCTTGACACAAGTCAAAGCCAAAAACAAAAACAAAAAAATAGAGCCTGTATTCAGATAAGCCACCACCATGTGGGGGGGAAAAAAACCTCCTCCTCTGGAAAGCTAACCAGGAGAAAACGTTTCAACAAATCAAAGAGGCCCTGACTCAGGCCCCAGCCTTAGGACTGTCAGATATAACCAAGCCTTCCTTCCTACACTTCCATAAACAACAAAAGGCTCATAGAAGTCTTAACCCAGGTCATGGGATCCTGACATTGTCCAAATACATACTTGTCAAAACACTTTAACTCTGTGGCCCTAGGGTGGCCTCCGAGCTTGAGGAAACATACTGATACTGCCCCGCTGATGGAGAAAGCTAACAAGCTGACCTTGGAACAACTGACTATTCAAGTTCCACACTCAGTTGTAACCTTAATGGACCAGAAAAGACACCAGTGGTTGTCAAATCCGAGGATGACTCAGTTTCAGGGGCTCTTATGCGAAAATTCTCACTTAACTCTAGAGACAACAAATAGTCTTAACCAGCTACTTTGCTCCCAGTCTAACTGGGAGCCCCCCTTGAAGACTGTACGATTGTGCTAAGCGGGGTCCAACAAATAGGATATGCAGTGGTGACTCAACTCTGTGGTAGAGGCCCAGCCTGTGCTTACCAGAACCTCAGCTCAGAAGGCAGAACTAACACCCTTGACAAGGGCAATTTGCTGACAAAGGACAAAAAGGTTAACATTTATACCTACTCCAAATATAAAAAAGAGAGCTTCTCATGCCAGGGGAAAAAAAAGAAAAATTACAAAAAATTGTACAGCCTCTAGTTGCTCTATGGCCCCAAGGAGAGTGGCCCATATACACTACAGAGGACACCAGAGGACTAAAACAACAGAAGCCAGAGAAAACCAAAAGACAGGGAAATAAAGTGGGCCTGTATGACAGACCCACAAGGGGGGCCCCTAGCTATGCCCCTCATCCTGGAGCCCCCCTCCCAAAGACCCCAAATTACTCTAGAAAAACAAAAAAGCCTATTTTACCCAACAAGATGAAAAATATACAAAGGGGGATAATAAGCTGGCTGATGGGAGGCTAGGCATCCCTAAAGTGCTGGGTCCCAGTTTAATAAACCAATTCCACCAGAGGTCTCACACAGGAAAGACAGCGTTAAAAACATTAGTAGGTTGCCATTTCTAGGTGCCACAACTCACTACACTTATTCAGGCTGTTTGTAAACAATGCTTGACCAGTACACAAAACACACCTATGCAAGGGCTCTCCTGGCCCCGGTAACCAGGAAACAGGAGCTACCCCATCTAAAAACTTACTTACAGGGTTTACTAAATTGCCTCAAGCCGGTGGTTATCAACATATGTTAGTGCTTGTCTTCACCTTCTTGAGAAGGGCAGAAGCTTTCCCCACCAGAACAAAAAAGACAGAAAAGGTGACCAAGTGCTGTTAAGAGACATCATCCCAAGACAACGAACCCACATGTGTAGCTGACTTACTCTAGTAGCTCACACAGATGTTCAAGATAAAATGAAAGCTTCACACACCTTACCGGACACACAGCTCAGAAAAAGTGAAACACATAAACCAAACACTCAAACAATTGTTAAAAAATATTGCCAAGTTACCCACTTGAGATAAGACCAAGTCCTGCCCATGGTCCTCCTCTGTGTCTGGTGCACCCCACTGAACAAATGGGATATTCCCCTCATAAAATTTTATTTGGCTGGCCACCCCCAATCATAAGTCAAATTAAAAATGATCTCTATAAATTAGAAAAATTCTCTCAGAGGTGACAGATACAGGCTTTAGAAATAGTTGTGCAGAATATTAATTGTTGAGTACACCAAAAATGCCCATAAGCCCGACAGACCCAATACACCCATTCCAATCTGGGGACTTTGTTTTGGTTAAAAAAATAAAATACGACAACCTGGGCTCATAAGGGATGGGCCACATACCATAATCTAGGCTACCTCTACTGCTGTTAAAGTTACAGAAATTGTGCCTTAGATATACCACAGTCCACAGAAGCCAATGGCCCAAGACAGCTGGACCAGCCAACAGGATCCCGACCACCCAGACCAGCTGATCCTGAGATGAGATCAGGCCATCAATGGAGACCACAGTGCTGCTCTAGTCACCCCGGAAGCTGACTAGTCTATGCACAGCTGAAGCTTGAGGAAGCAACAGCCCTGCTGTGGTCACTGCTAATGCTGAGCAGTCTACACATGGCCAAAACTTGAGGATCGACATCGGGGTACAACGACAACGTAAGTCTCTTTTCCTTTTCATTCCAATTTTCCCTCTGCCCAATAGGGAGCCGACCCCGCACCCCCATAGCAAGGTAAATGTTAATGATAGTGATGCTCTCTATTAAAATTTATTATACAAAGCATCAAAGGGGAAAATGAAGAGGGACTTAAAGAACAATCCCCCTCGAACTCCCTCGTCCCCTGTAGTTATAACTTCCTGTTCTGCTACAGATAAGACTGGCAACTATGTCCTGTAAACAGAGTTTATGCCATCTTGTTCTTGTAGGATTCATAAGGCTCTGTCTTCTTTCAAGGCTAAGTTATTAATTGCTTTGTCTTGCTTCTGTAACCTCAATTGTCTCCCCCAGCCCCTGTTTCTCAGGACCAGCTCCCTCAGCCAAAAATATAAAACTAGAACCTATCCTTTGTTCTAATACCGAGCACTTTGGACATGAGTTCACAGGCTCCTTGTGCACCTAAAGTCCGACAAATAAATCCTCATTTTTCCCCAGTGGTCTCTCTGATCTCTTGGATTCTGCAGAATTTCCATATAAATGTTTCTTTTGTTTTGTTCTGGTTTTCATTTTGTGTGACACAGGGTCTACTATGTACTTCAGGTTGTTCTTGAACTCACCAGGTAGCCCATGCTAGCCTCAAACCCTCAGTGATCCTCCAGCCTCAGCCTCCTGAGTGCAGGGATTACAGGCATGCGCCACCACACCCAGCCTCCATATCATATGAAAGCTCTGAGTACTTTCCCTGAAGTTTGTTTTTCCTTAAGTTTACCGGCACTCTTATGTACACCTGTAAAAACACAGTCATTCCAAGAAAAATAAATATCACAAAAGGAGCCACACAAGTAGGCATTTTTCTTAATACTGTACTTATATGCAACATTCTTCAGAAAGTTTTGGATTTCTGCTTATCTCTTTTTTTCCACATCTTACTCACCCTTGTTGCTCCATTACAGCAAGGACTAAGAGTCACAAGCAATCAGCTCAGTCTTCTACCCCAGAACAAGTGAAAATAAATTAAAGGGGTCAAGCTAGTACAGTTGGAAACAAAGGACCTAAGGGAGCCACTCTCTTTCCTCCATTCAACTCTAAACACCACCTTCATGATTACCCATGCTTATTTTCCTAACAGAGGTGCAAAATAAAATAACAAAAGCCTAGGAGGTCTCATGCTTGAGGCTGCAGATTGGGGACACCAAGAAAGAGAGGCAGTACTAGGCACCTAGAGTCAGTGGTGTCTGATCCTTTCAATACTACAAGAAAGTGATCAAGGACCTGAGCCCTTTTTTCATTTTCCCTTTTGCCTGTTCCTGCAGCTAAGGTCCTGTGATCTTCAATAAAGGTAGCTACTTATTACATACTACCAGGTGGGGCAATTCATTCCTCCTGCTACACAAGAGCCTGGACTACTTCGGCTCATTCAGCTGTAACAAAGCGGCCCACAGCATTCAGGAAGGCGCCCATACTGGTCTCCTGCTTTCTTAGTGGGGCTCTTAGTGTGCAGTGGCAACTTGAGAGAGGCTCTTCATTCTTTTGCTTTCTGGAAAATGACACACTCAACAAAACCTCACCCTTAGGGAAAGTGACAGACGGATTTAACGCTTTAGCTGCCACCAAAGACCACGAGAGCGGGAAACCACAATCACACACACACACACATTGAAAATGTGACAAGCTCAACTTGACCCTTTCCAAGCATCTATCGCAGTAAAAGCACAGCCCCTTCAGGGCTAAATGGAATTAAACCTTCAGTTGCTGACCTCGGAACTACAACCTCCCAGCTCCTGGCCCCCGGGAGGTGACAGGCGGGGCCCCCTCCCCGCCACCCACCGGTCGCGCAAAGCCCGGGGCCTAAGTAGGACCTCGAGGGAGGCGCCGGCTGGCTCCTTGGCCGCAGAACCGAGGCGGGGAGCTGGGGGGAGCTCACCCCACGACCCTGAGGACGGCGTCTCACCTGCGCACCGCAGCCCCACCTCCTCCTTCCGGAACAGCGAGCGGAACCAGACCCGCGGGCGGGACGAGCGCCAGCCCGGTGCTGGCCGGGAGCGAGGACGACGGGAGGGCGGGCAGACGGGACCGCG
The DNA here is from genome assembly GCA_028451465.1 of Erethizon dorsatum. Classification (NCBI taxonomy): domain Eukaryota; kingdom Metazoa; phylum Chordata; class Mammalia; order Rodentia; family Erethizontidae; genus Erethizon; species Erethizon dorsatum. The sequence continues at coordinate 58,191,693 of CM051825.1, read as the reverse complement.
ACGACTTCCACGCAGGGGAGCCTCCGCCGGGACCCCTAAACGGCTCTTTGCAGCACCAGCGCGACAGGAGCGCACAGAGGCGGGGGCGGCGGCCAGACACGGGAAAGCCAGCGAGTCCCAGGACTCGCCCTCCGTCTCGCCTTCCCCAGCGCCCAGAGCAAGAGCCGAGCGGCCCGCCTTCCCACTCGCGCCCGCCGCCTGCAGCGCCACCTGGTGCAGTCGGGTGGCAGCACCTTATGCCGCCTTTCCCTTTGGCCTCCCTGTACCGCCTCCCTCATTCGTTGTTGGTTCATTCCTCCTTCAGTCCTTGTTTGTTTCTTTGCTCATTGACTCATTCATTCGTCCATTTTTCTGTAAGTGTTCATTGACAATGTACTCAGTAAAAGTTCACTTGGTCAAATCTGCGGAGAATTGGCTGTAGAAAAGTGTCATGTGTTGAATTCTGTCCTCTTTCGCCATCCGAAAACATTTGCTTAAGTCCTACGTCCCATTACGTCAGAACGTAACCGTGTTTGCGGTAGGGATGTGGTTCAGTGGTAGACTACTTGCCTGGCATGCACAGGGCCCTAGGTTCCATCCCAGCACTGCCAAAAAATATACTACTACTGCTACTACTAATAATAATAATAGTAACGTTTTTAGAAATAGGGTCATTACAGATATTATTAGTTGAGATCATACTGGGATGGGGTGGACATTTGATGAACTATGACTGGTGTCCTTTCAAAAGGAGAACAGACACAGTTACCAAAATGGAAAGGCCATGTGACAAGCAAGGCAGAGATGGAAGTGTGGCAGGTGTGAGTCGGGAAACACAAGGATGACCGGCAAGCACCAGAACTGAAAGAGATGAGGAAAAATTCTCCCGTAGAGCCTTCAGATAAAGGCTGGACCTGTGAGACTTTGACTGCAGACATCTAATCTCTAGAACTGTAAAAGAATCCATTTTTGTGATTCAGCCACCCAGTTCGTGGCACTTCGTTACAGCGGTCCTCACAAACTGACACAGACAACAAGAGGGGAAGAAGTGTTGGAGAAGGGCCCAGGGGCTGCAGCTTTACCTTAGGGAGTGAAGGTGGTGGCTGGGACTATGCCTTTACAAGCACTTAGTTGTTGGCTGCCACGTGGCAACAGGAGAGACAAATAATGAACAAGTAAACAAGCAAGTTAATTTTATTTTTATGTACATATTTAGTTTGCTGTGCCAGGGTTAAAAACTAGGCCCTTGTGCTTGTAAGCCAGTGCTCTATCACTGGGCTACATTCCCAGCCCAAACTAATTTTATTTTTTACTAGTACATGATTGTAGTACGTAATGATTACATTCATTGTGAGACGTTTGAACGTGTACGTAATACATCTTAATTCTTTTTACATCCCCTTCCCCTGCTTTCCCTCCCATTTGCTGGCTCCCCCTTCCCCGATTGTTCCATTTATTTTTTCCCATTATCTATCTTTCATTTTTCTCTTTATACTTTAGGTTTCTCATATAAGAGCAACCATGTGATATTTAATCTTGTGTGTCTGATTTCTTTCACTTAATATTATGGTCTTGAGGTGCATTCATTTTCCTACGAATGACTAAAGTTTATCCTTCTCTCTGCCAGAGTAGTACTCCATTGTGTATACTGCCACTTTTTCTTTACCTAGTCATCTGTTGATGGACATATGGGCTGCTTCCAAGATTTAGCTATTGTGAATCATGCTACTATAAACATGGGTATGCCTGAATCACTGCAATATCATGCCTTTACCTCTTTAGGAAGATACTTAGAAGGGAAATCGCTGAGTCAAAGGAATGTCTATTTTTAGATCTTTAAGGAATCTGATAATGTTTTCTACAATGTTTATTCTAGTGTTGGGTGAGGCGGAGGTCTGGGGGGTCTGGGGTCCTCTCCTGAAGAGACTCTCTGCTTCCCTGGTTCATCTCTCTACCCTGCCAGGAATGCAGGAGGTGGAGTGAGGCTGATTCAGAGCTATATGTCAGGAAGAAACTCAGGGTGAGGTTGTCAGCATGGCATCTTTGTCTTGTCTATACTTATAGAGGTAAGCTGATTTTCTAAAAGTAACTATTTCTCTGATTGGTACAGTTAGGGTCTTAGCTTTTGTTTCTGGGTGAGCGAAGGTTCACAGGATCTATGGGCACATAGCAAAAAGTATGTAAAGGTCCTAAAAGGATAGCCCCTTCCAGTACATCATGTCATGAGTAAGCATGTGATTATCTCTATTACACTAGACACCCAGGTCATGCTCTATGCTGCCCATTCCTCCCTAACTATCCCTAAACTAGTTTACATTCACACTGGTGAGGAAGGGTTCTTTTTTTCCCCAAAGCCTCCCCAGCATTTGTTGTGTTTTCTGATTTCTTGAAAACAGCCATTCTTTCTGGAGTAAGATGGAATACCAGCATTGTTTTAGTCTGCATTTTTCTAATGGTCAGAGATCTTGACCATTTTTCATGTATTTATTAGCTACTTGTATTTCTTCTTCTGAGAAATGTCTGTTCATATTAGTTGCCCATTATTTGATTGTGTCTTTTATTTGGAGTGTCTGACTTTTAGAGTTTTTTGTATATCCTATTTATTTATCCACTGTCTGAAGAATAATAACTGGCAATTTTTTCCATTCTATAGGTTGTATCTTCACACTATTTGTTGTTTCCTTTGCTGTGAAGAACCTTTTTATTATTATATGACCCCATTTGTTGGTTCTTGGTGTTATCTCTTGTGCAATTGAGGTTCTGTTCAGAAAGTCTTGCCTCCACATGTTCGTTCAAGAGTTGTACCTATTTTGTCTTTCAGCAGATTAAGTGTTTCTGTTTTAATATTTAGATCTTTGATCCATTTTGATTTTAGTTTAGTACATGGTGAGTGTAACACACAGGGCGAGGGGCAGAGACCAGCAAAAACCACCAGGCTAATATGAAGACAACACGGCATGGTATTTATTGTGCCTGGGTGCAGCCAGACATAAAATGAAAAGACCTTATGTAGGGAAGAAAGAGAAGTGTGCCCCTTTTCTAGGGATGGAAAGAAGGCAAGACATTAGGCAGGAAGATTCTTATAAACATCTGTGGTCAAAGTTCTCTGGCAGTGTTGCGCCTCAGCGGGCAAAGTCCTTGAAGCATCCAGTATAAACTTTCAGGTGGCTCCAGATGTCCCCAGATGTTCCAGGACCTGCAAAATTCCTTATCCTATCTTATCTCCTTTATGACATACTGTGCTTCCTGATGACAGTTGTAGTGCTGAGCTGAGTTCCCTGCTGAGATCAGTGCCTGTGCTGGCAAGCAGGTTGCGGGCTGGGAGAGTCAGGTCTGATTGGAACCTTACAGTGAGAGACATGGGTGTAGATTTGGTCTTCTGCATGGGGATACCTAGTATTCCAATGGCCACTTACTAAAAAGGCTCTCTTCCCTCCAGCCTAAGTTTTTGGTCCTTTGTCAGTGATCTGGTAGCTGAATATGCCTGGAGTTTTTTCTGCATTTTTCCTATTTTCCATTTTTCCTATTTTCTTCCACTGATCCACATGTGTTTTTTTTTGCCAATACCATGCTTTTTTTTTTTTTAATCACTGTAGCTTTGCAGTATAACTTCAAGTCTAGAATTGTGACTCTTCCTGCCTTGTTCTGATTGTCCAGGATTGCTTTCGCTATCTTTTCTCTTATGGTTCCATATGACTTTTAGGATTTTTTTTTCTCTAGTTCTGTGAGGCATGTTGTTGGTATTTTTTTTTTGTTGGGATTGCAATAAATCCATCAGTTTTGGAAGTATGGCCATTTTGACTGTATTGATTCTGCCTATCCAAGAACATGGGATATCTTTACTTTTTCTGATGTCCTCTTTGATCTCTTTTTTTCAGATACTGTAGTTTTCATTGTACAGGTCTTTCATTGGGGGCAGGGTTAGGTTAACCCCTAGGTATTTAATTTTTCTTGGTGTGGTTGTGAAAGATATCACTTCCCTAATTGCTTCTGTGGTGAGTTTATTATTGGTATAAGGGAACACTATTGATTTTTGTGTGTTGACTTTATATGCTGCTATGATCCTGAAGTTGGTTGTTAATTCAAGGAGTCTTTTGGTGGGGTTTTTGGGGTCTTCTATGTAGAGGATCATGTCATCTGCAAATGATGCCAATTTGACTTCTTCTTTTCCTAACCATCTCGTTTTTATTTCTTTCTCTTTATTGACTGTTCTGGGTAATGTTTTGAGAATGGTATTGAACACAAGGATAGCAGACATTCGTGTCATGTTCCTGATTTTAGGGGGAAGCGTTCAGCCCCCTTCTCCCCATTTAATATGATGTCAGCCATTGTTTTATTATAAATGGCTGTATCAGATTGAAGTAAGGTCCGTTCATACCTATTTTCTTCAGGATTTTTATCATGAGTGGATGTTGGATTTTGTCAAAGGCTTTTTCTGAGTAAATTGGGAAGATCATGTGATTTTTTTTCCTTGCTTCTGTTTATGTGATGTACTACATTTATTGATTTGTGAATGTTCAACCATCCTTATATGCCTGGAATGAATCCTACTTGGTCAAGATGTATGATCTTTTTTATTTTTTACATCCTCTTGTCAGTATTTGTTGAGGATTTTTGTATCAATTTCATTAAATAAATTGATCTGTAGTTCTCTATTTTGGTTGAGTCATTTCTGGATTTGGAATCAGAGTAATGCTGCCTTCAGGAATGACTTTGGGAGTACTCCTTCCCTTTCAATTTCATTAAACAGTTTGAGGAGTATTGGCACTAGGTCTTTCCTAAAGTTCCTATTACATTCAGGAGTGAATCCATTGGAACCAGGGCTTTTCTTGGTTGGTAGTATTTTTATTACTTCTTCATTCTCATTGCATGATATTGGATTATCCAGGGTCCACCTTTGGTATTTAATATGTATCTAAGATTCTATCTATTTCTTCTGAATTCGCCATTTTACTAGAATACTGGTTCTCAAAGTAGTTACTAATAAGCTTCCAAATTTCATGGGAGTCCATTGTGATTTTAACTTCTTCATTTTTAATTCCATTGCTCTGGGTCTTTTCTTTCCTTTCTTTGATAAAACTGCCTAATGGTCTGTCTATTTTGTTTATTCTTTCAAATAACAAGCTCTTTAGCTGGGTGTGGTGGCACATGCATGTAATCCCAGCACTCAGGAGGTTGACGCTGGAGGAGGGTTGCAGAGAGAGTTCAAGGCCAGCCTGGAGTGCATAGTGAGACCCTGTCTCAGAAAAAACAGCTCTTTGATTCGTTAATTCTTTGTAATTTTTTAGACTCAATTTGATTAATTTCTATTCTGGTCTTTAAAATCTCCTTCCTTGTACTAGCTTTGGGTTGGAATTATTCTTATTTCTCTAGGAACATGATGTGTATCATTAGGTTATTTGGGCTTGCTCTGTTGTTCTGATGTGCGCATTCACAGCTACAAACCTTCCCGATTAGGCCTGCTTTCACAGTGTTCCATAGGTTGTGGTATGTTGCACTGGCATTATTGGTTGATTCTAGGGACTATCTAATTTCTTTCTTGATTGTTTTGGAACTCATGAAAGGTTCAAGTTGTTTAATTTTTATGTATATGCATAATTTCTCTTTGGCACTGATTTCTAGTTTCATTGCACTATGACCTTATATATGCAAGGGATAATTTCGATTTTTTGCATTTACTTAGGCATCCTTTATGGGCTAGCATGTGATCTATTTTGGAGAAAGTCCCATGTGCTCCTAAGAAGAATGTATTCTGTGGAGTTTTTCTGGCGTTTTTTAATTTTATTGGTACATTTTAGATATACATAATAACATTCATCATAGAGAATTTGTACCTGTACATGTTATATCTTGCTCTTTTTTCCCACTCCCCTCGCTTCAACCCCACCTCCCCTCCTTAATCACAAAAGTTTTGTTTCCATTTTTTTCCTTCTATTCTTTTTTGTCCTTGTCCCATCTTCCCCTCCCCCTCTCCTCTCTATTGTTCCCTTTCTCATTTGAATATTTTCTTTCCATTTCCCAATATCTATTATACATTTTGGTCCTCATTTACATTTTTGGTTTCTCAACCCAAGAAATAATGTGATATTTAAACGTGTGTCTGATTTATTTCATTTAAGTGTATGGTCTCAAGCTGCTAGAGATTGTCATAGCTAGAAATGTCTCAAGCCTATCCTTCCTTATCACAGAGTAGAATTCCATTGTATTAAAAAAAATACATCTTTATCCAATCATCAGTTGATGGGCATTTGGGTTGTTTCCAAGATGTAGCTATTACACACTGTGCTACTATGAACATGGGTGTGCATATATCGCTGTGGTATGATGCTTTTTATTCTTTTGGGAGCATACTAAGAAGGGGAATAGCTGGGTCAAATGGGGTCTTTAGTCCTAGTTGTTTGAGGAATGTCCACACTGATTTCCACAGTGGCTGCACAGTCTACACTCCCAGCAACAGTGGAGAAGGGCTCCTTATTCCCCACAGCCCCACCAGGATTTGTTATTGATTGATTTCTTGATAATAGCCATTCTTTCTAGAATGAGATGGAATCTCAGCATTATTTTAATTTGCATCTCTTGAATGACAAGTGATGCTGAACATTTTTTCATATATGTATCTGCTGTTTGTACTTCTTCATTGGAGAAGTGTCTATTCATTTCAAAAGCCCATTTTTGTAATGGGTCTTTAAATTTCAGGGGTCTGATTTTTTTTAGTTCTTCATATGTTCTACATGTTAGTCTTTTCTCTGAGGAACAGCTGGCAAAATTTTTTCCCACACTGTGGGTTGTCTTTCACTCTGTTGGTGGTTTCTCTTGCTGTGCAAATGCTTTTTCATAAGATGAGATCCCAGTTGTTGATTCTCTGTGATATTTCCTGTGCAGTCGGGGTTTTGTTCATAAAGTCTTTGCCTACACCAGTGTCTTCAAGAATTCCACCATTCTATCTTCTTTTTTCTTTTTTTCTTTTTTTCTTTTTCTTCTTTTTGGTACCAGGAATAGAACTCAGGACCTTGTGCTTGCCAGGCAGGCACTTGTGCTGCTGGGCTATATCCCCGGCCCCCATTCTATCTTCTAGCAGATAGCTCTTTTAATATTTAGATCTTTGATCCATTTCATTTTTAGTTTACTGCCTGGTGAGAAATATGTGTCTAGCGTTACTCTTTGGCATGTGGAAGGCCAGTTTTCCCATAACTTATTGAAGAGGCTATCTCTATTCCAGTGAAGGTGTTTGGTGCCATTGTGAAAGATAAGGTAGCTGAGTGTGTTTGGAGTTTTTTTCAACATCTTTCAATCTGTTCCATTGATCACTGGGTCTACTTTTTGCCAGTACCATACTGTGTTTATCACAGTAGGATTTTTTTTAATTTTAAAGAGAAAAACAATAAAAACAATGATAAAGAATTTCAAAACAAGATAATAGGAGATTAACAATGGTTAATATATTCTGTATTGTTATCTTCAAAGTAGTTGCTCAGATTATAAGATACAGGCATGAAAAATTGATCAAATAATATAAGCACAAACTGTTCTTTTCAGTGAAATAATAGAAATTAGTAGTATAATTATCTGTAGCTACATTGTGTGTATATATATGTACATATGTATACATATACTTATGTGTGTGTATATATAATATATATATATATATATATATATATATATATATTCTTTTCCCTTCCTTTTTGTCTCCTTTCCCCCATCCCAGTTGTTCTTTCCTTCTTAGTAGTTTCTTCCCCTTTCAAAACATCTATTGTACATTTTGAATCTTATTTACTCTTTCAGTTTCTTACATTGGGGAGACAGTACAATGTTTACACATGTGAGTCTGATTTATTTCACTTATCAGTATGGTCTCAAGTTGCATCCATTTACCTATAAAAGCCTCAAGATTATCTTTCTTTATAGCTGAGTAGTACTCCATTGTATAAAAATACCACATCTTTTTTATCCGTTCCTTGGTCGATGGGCATTTGGGTTGTTTCCAAGGTCTGGCTATTACAAATTGTGCTGCTATAAACATGGGTGCACATGTTTCGCTGTGGTATGGTGTTTTTAATTCTTCTGGGAAAATACCCAGAAGGGGAATAGCTGGGTCAAATGGGACCTCTAATCCTAGTTTTTTGAGGAATCTCCACACTGATTTCCACAGTGATTGTACCAGTCTACTCTGCCACCAACAGTGGAGAAGGGTTCCTTTTCCCCACAACCCCTCCAGCATTTGGTATTACTTGATTTCTTGATGATAACCATTCTTTCTGGAGTGAGATAGAATCTCAGTATTGTTTTAATTTGCATCTCTTGAATGACCAATGATGTTGAACTTTTTTTATATATTTATTTGTCATTTGTATTTCTTCACCTGAGAAGCGCATATTCATCTCAGATGCCCATTTTTGGATTGGGTCTTTAAATTTGGGGTCCTGATTTTTTTCAGTTCTTTCTATGTTCTAGATATAAATAAGTCCTTTGTCTGAGGGACAGTTGGCTAAAATTTTTTCCCATTCTGTGGGTTTTCTTTTCACTCTGTTGGTGATGTCTTTTGATGTGCAGAAAACTTTTTAATAAGATGAGATCCCAGTTGTTGATTCTTTGAAGTATGTCCCATGCAATTTGGGTTTTGTTCATGAAGTATCTGCCTACACCTATGTCTTCAAGATTTCTACCTACTTTCTCTTCCAGTAGATTCAGTGTTTCTGTTTTAATATTTATATCTTTGATACATTTTGACTATAGTTTAGTGCATGGTGATAGAAACGGGTCTAGTTTTAGTCTTTGCCATGTAGACAGCCAGTTTTTCCAGCACCATTTATTAAAGAGGCTGTCTTGCTTCCAGCTTTGCACTTTGAACATGCTTGGCACTTCGTCAAAGATAAGGTCACTGAGTGTGTTTGTAGTTGTGTCTGCATCTTCTAATCTGTTCTACTGATACTCGGGTCTGGTTTTTCATTTGTTTGTTTGTTTTTGTTTTGCCAGCACCACGCTGATTTTATCACAGTAGTTTTGTAGTATAATTTCAAGTCAGGGATTGTGATACCTCCTGTCTTGCCTTTGTTGTCCAGGATTGCCTTTGCTATTCTAGGTCTCTTCTATTTTCAAGTGAATTTTAGGAATGTTTTCTCTAGATCTGTGAGGTATGCTAATGGTATTTTTGATCAGTTTTTATTAAATCTGTGTAACAGTTTAGGGAGTATGGTCATCTTCACAATGTTGGCTCTTCCTATCCATGAGCAAGGGATATCTTTCCATTTTCTGTTATCTTCTTTGATCTCCTTTTTCAGAGTGTTATAATTTTCAATGTATAGGTCCTTTACTTCCTTTGTTAGACTGATTCCTAGATATTTCTTTTCTTTCTTTTTTTTCTTTTTCTTTTTTTTTTTTTTTTTTTTGATGCTATTTTGAAGGGTGTTGCTTCCCTAATATCTCTCTCAGTGAGTTTGTTGTTTGTGTACAGGAATGCTATTGATTTTTGAGTACTGACTTTGTATCCAGCTACATTACTGAATTTGCTTATTAAATCTAGAAGTCTTTTGGTGGAGTTTTTGGGGTCTTCTATGTAAAGTATTATGTCATCTGTGAGCTAATGATAATTTAACTTCTTCCTTTCCTATCTTTATTCCTTTTATTTGTCTCTCTTGCCTAATTGCTCTGGCTAATGTTTTCTAGAACTATATTGAGTAGGACTGGTGATAGTGGACATCCTTGTCTTGTTTGATTTTAGAGTGAAAGCTTTGAGCTTTTGTCCATCTAGTACAATGTTGGCTGTTGGTTTGTCATAGATGGCTTTCATCAGATTGAGGTAAAGACAATCTATTCTGATTTTCTGTAGGATTTTTATGATGAATGAGTGTTGGACTTTATCAAAAGCTTTTTCTGCATCTATTGAGATGATCATGTGATTTTTGTCTTTGGCTCTGTTGATGTGATGTATTACATTTTTTGATTTGTGTATGTTGAACCATCCCTCCATTCCTGCGATGAATCCCACTTGGTCATGGTGTATAATCTTCTTGATGATTTGCTGCATTCTGTTTGATAGTATCTTATTGAGGATTTTTGCATCTATGTTCATTAGGGAGATTGGCCTGTAGTTCTATTTTTGGTTGGGTCTTTTTCTGGTTTGGGTATCAGGGTAATTCTTGCCTCCAGGAATGAGTTAGGGAGTATTACTTCCCTTTCAATTTCATTAAAGAGTTTGAGGAGTATTGGCATTAAATCTTCTCTAAATTTCTCATATAATACAGGTGTGGATCCATCAGGACCTGGGCTTTTCTTTGTTGGTAAGTTTTTTATTACATTTTCTTTTCTTTTCTTTTTAAAGAGAAACAAAACAAAACAAAACAAAAAAGAACAAAATTTCAAAACAACATAGTAGGAGGGTAACAATGGTTACTACATTATGTTAGTTACTCAGGGTACAATATATCAGCATTCAATTGTCCAAACATTACTGGCATAAACCTTTCTCTTCAATGAACTGAGCAAAATTAGTAGTATATCTATCTTAACTATCTTATATATAAATACAATTTTTTTTCTTTTCCCTTCTTTCTTTTCCCCATTTCCCCATCTCAGACTCTCTTTCCTTTTGACCAGTTTCTTTCTGATTCATCATATCTATTGTACATTATGGATCTTATTTGCTCTTTCAGTTTCTCACATTAGGGACACAATACGATGTTTACACATGTGCATCCGGTTAATTTCACTTATCAGTATTTTCTCCAGTTGCATCCATATACCTATAAAAGTCTCCAGTTTATCCTTCTTTATAGATGAGTAGTACTCCATTGTATAAAAAGACCACATCTTTTTTATCCATTCCTCGGTTGATGGGCATTTGGGTTGTTTCCAAGATCTGGCTATCACAAATTGTGCTGCTATAAACATGGGTGCACATATATCGCTGTGGTATGATGTTTTTAACTCTTCTGGGAAGATACCCAGAAGGGGAATAGCTGGGTCAAATGGGACCTCCAACCCTAGTTTTTTGAGGAATCTCCACACTGGTTTCCATAGTGGCTGTACCAGTCAACACTCCCACCAACAGTGAAGAAGGGTTCCTTTTTCCCCACAGCCCCTCCAGCATTTGTTGTTAGTTGATTTCTTGATAATAGCCATTCTTTCTGGGGTGAGATGGAATCTCAGTGTTGTTTTAATTTGCATCTCTCGAATGACTAGTGATGTTGCACATGTTTTTGTATATTTATTTGCCATTTGTATTTCTTCATCTGAGAAGTGTTTACTCATCTCAGATGCCCATTTTTGGATTGGGTCTTTAAATTTGGGAGGTCTGATTTTTTTGAGTTCTTTGTATGTTCTCGATAGTAATCCTTTGTCTGAGGAACAGCTGGCAAACATTTTTTCCCACGTTGTGGGTTGTCTCTTCACTCTGTTGGTGGTTTCTCTTGCTGTGCAAAAACTTTTTAATAAGATGAGACCCCAGTTGTTGATTCTTTGGGATAGTTCCTGTGCAGTTAAGGTTTTATTCATAAAGTCTTTGCCTACACCAATGTCTTCAATGGTTTTACCTATCCTACCTTCCAGCAGATTTAATGCTTCCGTTTTAATATTTAGATCTCTGATCCATTTTGAATTTAGTTTAGTGCATGGTGAAAGATATGGGTCTAGTTTTAATCTTCGGCATGTGTAGAGCCAGTTTTTCCAGCACCATTTATTAAAGAGGCTGTCTTTCTTCCAGTGAATGTGTTTGGCACCTTTGTCAAAGATAAGTTGGCTTAGTATGTCTGGAGTTGTTTCTGCATCTTCTAATCTGTTCCAGTGATCTTCGGGTCTGTTCTTTTGCCAGTACCACACTGTTTTTATCATATTAGATTTATAGTATAATTTCAAGTCAGGGATTGTGATGCCCCCTGCCTTGCCTTTGTTGCCCAGGATTGCCTTTGCTATTCTAGGTCTCTTCTGATTCCAAATGAATTTTAGGATTGTTTTCTCTAATTCTCTGAGATATGCTGTTGGAATTTTGATTGGAATTGCATTAAATCTGTATAACAATTTTGGAAGTATGGCCATTTTCACTATATTGGTTCTTCCTATCCAGGAGCAAGGGATATCTTTCCATTTTCTGATATCCTCTTCAATCTCCTTTTTCAGAGTACTGTAGTTTTCAGTGTAGAGGTCTTTTACCTCCTTTGTGAGATTGATTCCTAGGTATTTCATTTTTTTGGATGTTATTGTGAAAGGTATTGTTTCCCTAATATCTCTTTCAGTGAATTTGTTATTTGTGTACAGAAAGGCTATTGATTTTTGAGAATTGACTTTGTATCCAGCTACACTACTGAATTTGCTTATTAAATCGAGCAATTTTTAGTGGAGTTTTTGGGGTCTTCTACGTAGAGTATCATGTCGTCTGCAAATAATGATAATTTAACTTCTTCCTTTCCAATCATTATTCCTTTTATTTCTTGCTCTTGTCTAATTGCCCTGGCTAAAGTTTCCAGGACTATGTTGAATAAGAGTGGGGACAGTGGACATCCTTGTCTTGTTCCTGATTTTAGAGAGAGAGCTTTCAGTTTTTGTCCATTTAGTATGATATTGGCTGTTGGTTTGTCATAGATAGCTTTTATCAGCTATTGAGATAAAGATCATCTATTCCATTTTTCTGTAGGGTTTTTATCATGAATAGGTGCTGGACTTTGTCAAAAGCTTTTTCTGCATCTATTGAGATGATCGTATGATTTTTGTCCTTGGTTCTGTTAATATGGGGTATTACATTTATTGATTTATGTATATTGAACCATCTCTGCATGCCTGGGATGAATCCAACTTGGTCATGGTGTATAATCTTCTTGATGATTTGCTGGATTCTGTTTGCCAGTATCTTACTGAGGATTTTTGCATCTATGTTCACTAGGGAGATTGGTCTGTAGTTCTTTCTTAGTTGCGTCCTTCTCTGGTTTTGGTATCAGGGTAATACTTGCTTCCAGGAATGAATTTGCTTCCCTTTCAATGTCATTAAAAAGTTTGAGAAGTATTGGTGTTAGGTCTTCTCTAAATTTCTTGTAGAATTCGGCAGTGAATCCATCAGGGCCTGGGCTTTTCTTTGTTGGGAGGTTTTTAATCACATCTTCGATTTCGTTGGTTGATATTGGTTTATTTAGGATTTTTATATCTTCTTGATTCAGTTTTGGTAATTCATACGTATCTAGGAATCTGTCCATTTCTTCTGTATTTTCCATCTTATTAGAATATAAATTTTCAAAATAGGTATAGATGATCTTCTGGATTTCTGCAGGGTCCATTGTGATATCGCCCTTTTCATTTCCAATTACATGGACTTGAGTCTTTTCTTTTCTTTTTTTAAATAAGGTTGGATAAGCGTTTGTCAATCTTATTTATTCTTTCAAAGAACCAACTCTTTGATTCATTGATTTTTTGTATTTTTTTTTAGTCTCCAATACATTAATTTCTGCTCTAATCTTTTAGAGAGTTTCACTGCCTGCTTCTTACAAATCCGCCATCTTTTCTTGAAGCCTACTTAGTGTTGGTTTTTTTTAAATTACATTTTCAATTTCGTTGACTGATATTTGGTTATTCACAATTTTTATATCTTCTTGATTCAGCTTTCATAATTCATACATTTCTAGGAATCTCTCCATTTCTTCTGTTTTCCATCCTATGAGAGTAAATATTTTTGAAGTGGGTATTGATGATCTTCTGAATTTCCATAGGATCTGTAGTGATTTCCCCTTTGCATTCCTCATTGCATAAATTTGAGTTTTTTCTTTACTTTTTCTGATAAGGTTGGCTAAGGTTTATCAATTTTATTTATTCTTTCGAAGAACCAACTATTTGATGCATTAGTTCTTTGTATTGTTTTCTTAGTCTCAATTGCATGAATTTCTGCTCAGATCTTTATAATTTCCTCCTTTGCATGGGCTTTGGGCTTGACTTGCTCTTATTTTTGTAGAAGCTTGAGGTGCAGCATTAGGTTGCTTATTTGTACTCATTCTGTTTTCCTGATATGAGAATTCACTGCTATAAATTTCCCTCTGAGGATTGCTTTCATTGCATCCCACAGGTTCCGGTTTGTTGTATCTGCATTTGTGTTTGATTGTAGATATTGTATAATCTCTGCTCTAGATTTGCTGAGCAATTGCTTTATAAATGTTTACATTTCTTTTTTACCTGAGAGATTATTTCTGATCTAAGTTCGTCTGTAGCCTCATGGATTTGTTTCTTTACTTCTGCTGCTATCATTTCAGAAATGTCAGGTGTGTGTCTTCCATTTTCCTCTATCTCATTGTCTCCTGGGCCTGTTCTGGGTGGGCTGGAGGTCTGAGGTTGCATTTTGCTTCTATGTGTTGTCATTCATTATTTCAAAAGTTTTTATTTTGTCTTCTGGGTTGATCCTTGTAAGTTTTTGTAGTAGGTAGCCGTATCAGTAGTATCAAATCCTCTCTAGAAAGAGTCTGTTCCTCAGGGATGTCTTCTGTGTATATTCTTGGCTTGTGTCCATTCCAAGATCCTACCTTCCCAGTTAATTAAGAGTGGGATGTTGGTATCTGTTTGGCTCAGTCTCCAGTTCTTTGGTGCTGGGCTGTGGTGAGATTATTACCCCAGGGCTTCCCAGTATTGTTATAGAAGGGAGAACTGATTGCAACAGATATGACATCCTAGCTAAAGTAGTATAATTAGCAATGATGATAGCATCAAGCACAGATTAAAAACTAACAAACTGTGATAGCTATTAACTTTGTACCTTAAACCATAGAAGCAAAATCTATAATTATATAACAGAACCAGTTGTAAATTGCGAGCTTGTATTCAATGTGTTTCCCTTTGGTAGGGTGCTTTTATCCTGTGGTGGGGAAATTTAAGAAAGACAGTGGGTAAAACAAAGATAACTGAAAAGAAAGTAGAAGGAAGGCTAGAGGACAAATGATGGCCATGCAAACTTTGGGAAACTAGAGGAGAGGGTAGAAAAGAAAGAATGAGGGAGTAAGCAAGGGATTATCTGATCTTAGTCTCTGGATTTGGGGGATAGGATTAGTTTTCTGTGGCTAGAGGTCTCCTCAGCTGTTTAGAAAAGAGAGAAAAAAGAAAAGAGAAAAGAAAAAGGAAGAGAAAAAGAAAAAGTGAAGAAAAAACAAAAACAAAAAAAGAGAGCAAACAGTGGCAGCCCCACCCACCCACTTCTATTCCATGTGTATTTGCCCCCAAGCACAACGTGGTTCACCTACCTTACCACCTGTTTGCTCATATTGTTATTGTTGCTTCAGACTTTTCATGCCACTAGTCCCACCTGTCCATCCTGTGCTCCCTACTTGGGACCCTACTGTGTCACTGGCATTCCCTCTGGCCTCTGGGTCTTCTGGAGAGTTTCACCTCAGTTGTGGCAGCAGCAAGGGGAGGGGCCATTCTCTGGCCTTCCTGCATGGTTCACCTGAGTTGTAGCTGCAGTGATCACGATGGGAGGGGCCAATGCTGTTAACCTGGGTTGTGGCAGCAGAAATGGTGATGGGAGGGGCCCACACCATTCACCTGGGTTGCATGGCAGAGATGGCAATGGAAGGGGCTGCCCTCTATGCTATTCACCTGGGTTGTGTGGCAGAGCCATCACAGTAGTTTTGTAGTATGATTTTGACTCAGGGATTGTGATGCCCCTGCCTTGCCTTTGTTGCCCAGAATTGCTTTTGCTATTCTAGGTCTCTTCTGGTTCCAAATTTTAGGATTATTTTCTCTTATTCTGTGAGATATGCTGTTGGAATTTTGATTGGGATAGCATTAAATCTGTATAACAATTTTGGAAGTATGGCCTTTTTTACTATATTGGTTTTGCCTACCCAAGAACAAGGGATATCTTTCCATTTTCCAATATCTTCTTTGATCTCCTTCTTCAGAGTACTGTAGCCTTCAATGTAGAGGTCTTTTACTTCCTTTATTAGATTGATTCCTAGGTAATTCACTTCACTGATCCTATTGTGAAAGGTGTGGTTTCCCTAATTTCTATCTCAGTGAGTTTGTTATTTGTGTACAAGACTGCTATTGATTTTTGAGTGTTGACTTTGTATCCAGCAAAGCTACTGAATTTGGTTATTAAATCTAGAAGTTGTTTGGTGTAATTTTGGGGGCTCTTCTTTGTAGAGTATCATGTCATCCACAAATAATGATCATTTAACTTCTTCCTTTCCTTTGTATATTCCTTTTCTTTCTCTTGTCTAATTGCTCTGGCTAATGTTTCCAAAACTATATTGAATAAGAGTGGTGACAGTGGACATCCTTGTCTTGTTCCTGATTTTAGAGTGAAAGCTTTCAGTTTTTGTCCAATTAATATGATGTTGGCTGTTCATTTGTCATAGATGGCTTTTATCAGATTGAGATAAATTCCATCTATTCCAATTTTCTTCAGGGTTTTTATCATGAATGGGTGTTGGACTTTGTCAAATGCTTTTCATGGATCTATTGAGATGATCATATGGTCTTTGTCCTTGGTTCTGTTGATAGGGTGTATTACATTTATTGATTTGCATATGTTGAACCATCCCTGCATCCCTGGGATGAATCTTACTTGGTCAGGTTGTATAATCTTCTTGATGATTTACTGCTTTCTGTTTGCCAGTATCTTACTGAGGATTTTCGCATCTGTTTTCAATCGTGAGATTGGCCTGTAGTTCTCTTTCTTGGCTGGATCCTTCTCTGACTTTGGTATCAGGGTAATGCTTGCTTCCAGGAATGAATTTAGGAGTGATGCTTCCTTTTCAATTTCATTGAAGGGTTTGAGAAGTAGTGGCATTATGTCTCTTGAAATTTCTTGTAGAATTCAGCAGTGAACCCATCAGATCCTGGGCTTTCCTTTGTTGGTAGGTTTTTAGTTAGATCTTCAATTTCATTGACTGATATTGGTTTATTTGGAATTTTTATATCTTCTTGATTCAACTTTGGAAGTTCATCTGTATCTAGGAATCCATGCTTTTCTTCTGTGTTTTCCATCATATTAGAATACAGGTTTTCAAAGTAGGTATTGATGATCTTCTGGATTTCTGCAGGACCTGTTGTTATTTCACTGTTTTCATTCCTAGTTGCATGGATTTGTGATAAGGTTGGCTAAGGGCTTGTCAATTTTATTTAATCTTGTAAACAACCAACTCTTCAATTCATTGATTCTTTGTATTGCTTTGCTAGTCTCCAAAGCATTAATTTCTGCTCTGATCTTTATAATTTCCTCCCTCATATGAGCTTTGGACTTGACTCATTCTTTTTTTAGAAGCTTGAGGTTCAGCATTAAGTTATTTGAGGCTCCTCTTTTTCTGATATGGGAATTTACCAGTATAAATATTCTTGGTAGGACTGCTCTCATCGCATTTCCTAAGTTCCAGTATGTCATATTGGCATTATCATTTGATTGTAAAAGCTGTCTAATTTCTTCTTTAATTTTTATCTATGACCCATTGGTTGTTCAGAAGGGTGTTACTTAATTTCCATGTATTTGTGACATTTTTGTGGTTTCTTTTGCCATTCATTTCCAATTTCATTGCACTGTGGTCTGATAATATGCGTGGGATAATTTCAATTCCTTTGCATATACTTAAGCATGTTCTATGATATAGTATGGGGTCTATTTTGGAGAACATCCCATGTGCAGCTGAGAAGAATGTGTATTCTGATGTTACGGGGTTGAACATTCTGTAGACATCTACTTAGTCCAGTTGTTCAACAGTTTGGTTCAGTTCTGATTTTTTGTTGATTTTTTAAATTTGATCTGTCTATTTGTGGCAGTGGGGTATTAAGTTCCCCTATTTCAATTGTATTAGTGCTTATTTAATTGTTCATGTCCATTAATATTTGTTTTATATAGTGGGTGGCACTGGTATTTGGTGCATATATATTTATAATTGCTGTCTCTTTCTCTTGAATTTTTCTCTTTACAACATTGTAATGACCTTCTTAGTCTCTCTTAATCAGTCTTGGCTTGAAATCCACTTTGTCTGAAAATAGTATAGCTACCCTTGATTTTTTTGTAGGGTTTCTGTCAGATGGAGTATTATTTTCAATCCTTTGCTTTTAGTCTATGAATTTCTTTTTTAATTAAATGTGTTTCTTGTGTGTAGCATATTGTTGGATCCTACTTCTTTTTTTTTAATTAATTAATTTATTTTTTTAAAGACAACAAGTAAACATTCTCCTGTATTAACAAACTCAACCATTACTCAGAGAAAAACATTACTCAGTATAAGATTAAGCTAGGTAAAAATAGAAGACTAAGGAATGGAATAGTCACTGTGAAATTGCATTTTTATACTAGGGAGACAATACAATGTTTACAAATGTGTGTCCAGTTTATTTTGCTTGTGAGTATTTTCTCGAGTTGCATCCATTTACCTATAAAAGTTTCCAGTTTATCTTTATGGCTGAGTAGTACTCCATTGTATAAAAATACCACATCTTTTTTATCCATTCCTCGGTTAATAGGCATTTGGGTTCTTTCCATGATCCAGCTATTACAAATTGTGTTGCTATAAACATGGGTGCACATATATCGCTGTGGCATGATGTTTTTAATTCTTCTGGGAAGATACCCAGAAGGGGAATAGCTGGGTCAAATGGGACCTCCAATCCTAGTTTTTTGAGGAATCTCCACACTGATTTCCACAGTGGCTGCACCAGTCGACACTCCCACCAACAGTGGAGAAGGGTTCCTTTTTCCCCACAGCCCCTCCAGCATTTGTTATTAGTTGATTCCTTGATAATAGCCATTCTTTCTGGGCTGAGATGGAATCTCAGTGTTGTTTTAATTTGCATCTCTGGAATGACTAGCGATGTTGAACATTTTTTCATATATTTATTTGCCATTTGTATTTCTTCCCTGAGAAGTGTTTATTCATCTCAGATGCCCATTTTTGGATTGGGTCTTTAAATTTGGGAGGTCTGATATTTTTGAGTTCTTTGTATGTTCTTGATAGTAATCCTTTGTCTGAGGAACAGCTGGCAAACATTTTTTCCCACATTGTGCATTGTCTCTTCACTCTTTTGGTGGTTTCTCTTGCTCTGCAAAAGCTTTTTAATAAAATGAGATCCCAGTTGTTGATTCTTTGTGATACTTCCTGTGCCATTGGGATTTTATTCATAAAGTCTTTGCCTATACCAATGTCTTCAAGAGTTTTACCTATTCTATTTTCCAGAAGATTTAATGTTTCTGTTTTAATATTTAGATCTTTGATCCATTTTGAATTTAGTTTAGTGCACAGTGAAAGATGTGGGTCTAATTTTAATCTTCGGCATGTGCAGAGCCAATATTTCCAGCACCATTTATTAAAGAGGCTATCTTTCTTCCAGTGAATGTGTTTGGCACCTTTGTCAAAGATAAGGTGGCTTAGTATCTCTGGAGTTGTTTCTGCATCTTCTAATCTGTTCCATTGATCTTTGGGTCTGTTTTTTTGCCAATATCACGCTGTTTTTATCACAGTAGCTTTATAGTATAATTTCAAATCAGGGATTGTGATGCCCCCTGCCTTGCTTTTGTTGCCCAGAGTTGCCTTTGCTATTCTAGGTCTCTTCTGCTTCCAGATGAATTTTAGGATTGTTTTCTCTAATTCTGTGAGATATGCTGCTGGAATTTTGATCGGAATTGCATTAAATCTGTATAACATGGATCCTACTTCTTGATCCATTCTGCAAGTCTATTTCTTTTGATTGGTGAATTGAGACCATTAATATTGATGGTTATAAGTGATATGTATTGACTTATCCTTGTCATATTATTTTCCTGTTGTTGGCTCCCTCTCCCCTTCCCCATTTAATTGCTTGCCTTGCCTGGTGGATTCATTCTGTTAGAGTACATGAAGTTGTCCTTGTTATCTCTTTCTCGAATGTCCTTCAGAACTTTCTGGAGTGGTGGTTTGGTGGTCATAAATTTCCTCAGGTGTTGTCACAGAAATATTTTATTTCTTCATCAATTTTGAAAGATAGTTTTGTGGGGTACATCAACCTGAATTGGAGGTTTTTTTCTTTTAGGGCTTGAAATACTTCCCTCCAAGCACTCCTTGAATTAAATGTTTGTGTTGAGAAGTCTGCTGTGATTCTGATGGTTTCTCCTTTATAGATGACTTGTTTTTTTTTTTCTCTGAGAGCTTTTAATATTCTGTTCTTGTGCTGAATTTCTTGAATCTTGACTATTAGGTGCCTTGGTGGATTTTTTTATCATGGCTTATTGGAGTTCTATATGCCTCACTTATCTATATGTCAAATTCTTTTTCCCTGCTTGGGAAGTTTTCTGCTATTACTCCTCTCAAGAGTGTTTTTTATGTTGCTTGCACTATCTCCTGCTTTTTTATTGACTCCAATCAATCTTATATTATTCTTCTTTGCTTCATCTAGCAGCTGTTGGATAGGTTGGTTGTTGTCCCTTACTATTTTTAAGAAATCTTTTTCTTGGGCCGGTGAGATGGCTCAGCGGCGTAAGCACCTGCCTGGCAAGCGCGAGGGCCCAAGTTCGACTCCCGGAACCCACATACGAAAAAAGGGCCGGTGATATCGCTCAGTGGCACGGGCGCCTGCTGGCGCGCAAGGTCCTGAGGTCAACCCCCGGTACCCACACAAAAAAAAAAAGAAATCTTTTTCTTGATTGCTAATTGCAATCCTATCTTCTATATCTGAGATTCTGTCCTCACATTGATTCATCCTGCTGTGTATACTCTCAATGAAATATTTAATCTCATGGATATTTGTGTGAATATGTTCCATGCATTCCATTTCTTTCCTGTATTGTGTGTTCATGGTTTCCATCATTTTCCTATGCTCCTCCTTTTTTTAATCTCTAGAGTCACTAACCATGTCTTTCATTATGGTTACCATCTCTATAGTTATCTGAGAAATTATATCTTATCTGTTTTTTTCTAGAGACTCATTCATCTGCTTTGTTACTTCTGCTTTTACTACTTCAGAGAGTCCAGGTTGGTGGCTTTCAAATTGTTTTACCACATTGCCCTCTGGGTTTGCTTTTGGTAAGCTGGAAGTCTGAGGTTACATTTGCTTAAGTGTTGTCTTAGTTACTTTTCTCTCATTGCTGAGGCAAAATACCTGACACTCAAAGTTAAAGGATGAAAGGTTCATTTAGCTCACAGTTTGTACAGATTTCAGTCTATAATTCGCTGGCTCCAAGGCAGGGTGGCCCATGGCAGAGGGGCAACAGTTCATTGCAACAGAAGACAACAAAAGCAACAAGGGGAAGACAAGCCTCTTTCTGTCCTTTATACTGTACCCAGTGTACCCACCCTATGGAGGATGTAGCAGTCACACCCTTAATCCCAGTACTGGACTGTGAATCAAACCAACTCTAGATTCAGCTGCCTCTGAAATACCCACCCCCCCATGGCTGCATGAGGCTTTGGAGGGACATTTAGACACAAACCATAACAAATGTCTTCTCATTTTCTTTTTTTTTTTTTAGTTTAATTCCTGGGTTAATGCTTGTAAATTGCTCATGGCAAGTAGCTTTATTGTTAGTATTTAGAACCCTTAGAAAATAACTACCTCTCTTAGATGTCTTCCAGGTGTAGCTGGCATTTGGGTTTTGAGTCTGTTGCAGGTCCTGCCTCTTCAATTTATTGGGGATGAGAAGTTGCTTCCTATTTGGTCTAGCCCCTTGTTCTTTTTTTTTTTGTGGGTACCGGGGGGTTGACCTCAAGACCTTGCGCGCCAGCAGGCACCCATGCCGCTGACTGATATCACTGGCTCTTTTTTCGTATGTGGGTTCCGGGAGTCGAACTCAGGGCCTCGCGCTTGCCAGGCAGGCGCTTAAGCCACTGAGCCATCTCACCGGCCCGCCCCTTGTTCTTTGACACTGGCCTATAGTGTTATTTATGACCCTCAGGCAATCTCAGTCATGGAATATAAAGAGGAAAAAATGATTAGAACAACTATGTCACCAAAGCTAAAGTAGTACAATCAGTAATAACAATAGCATTAAACACAACCTAGAAAATGACAATCTGTGGTAACACATGTGTAAATACCACATTGTTTCTCTGGTGTGAGAAATCAAAAGTGTAAATAAGGACCAAAATGTGTATTAGGCATTGTGAAATAGGAAGAAAATGTTCAAATGGGAAGGGGAACAATGGAGAATGGAGGGGAAAATGAAAGAGGGAAAGTAAAAAAAAAAAGTGAGAAAAGGAAAAAAAAGAATCAACAGCTGGAATCACATCAAATTAAAAGGCTTTTGCACAGAAAAAGAAACCACCAACAGAGTGAAGAGACAACCCACAGTGTGGGAAAAATATTTTGCCAGCTGTTAGACAAAGGACTAACATGTAGAATATATAAAGAACTTTAAAAATTAGATCCCCTGTGGCCCAGTGTGGCACATGCCAGCAGGCAGAGACCAGCAGCCCCAAGTGGCTCACATCAACAGTTGGGGACAAGCAGCCCAGCATGATGTGTGATGGCAAGCAGGGATCAGTGGCCTAGCATGGTTCTCGCTGGTATGCAGGGTCCAGTGGCATGGAAAAGTATGAAGCAGCAGTGAAAATACGAGCCAGCAGTTGGTGAGTGAAGTGAACAGGCACTGTGCTGCAGCACACAGACACATGGAACAGAACTGCGTGGGTGGGACCACCATTTAAATTCAAAGGGTTTGGGGAAAACTCCAGCAGCAGAATGGTCCTGGGTTGCTTCACTGCCAACATTCCAGAGTGGAATGAGGGAAGAAGAGCCATCCTGTCACAGTAGACTGCAGGCGGGTGGGAAGGAGACTAGAAGGAATTCTGCTGAAAGGTAGGAGCTGGGAGCACCTAGACTCTGCTCCGGTGGCAACCAAAAGCCAGTCTTAGCCTTAAATACGAAGGACTGAAAGTAGCCCCTGGTTTGAGATCAGCAGAGCAGCTTTGGCTCAGCAGCATAAGCAGGCAAGCAGCCTTGGCCTGCAGCAGGACAAGGGCACTCCTCCTGCCCAATGACCAACATGTAAGAGGTGTTAGTGGTGTAGAACAGAGAAAGCTCTACAAGATCTGGAAGGAGCCAACTGTACACATGTCTGGGTGCAACCCCATTCTTTCCTGAGGGTGCCATAGTAACTGGGAGAGCACCATAGAGACAATCACAATACGGAGAAGTGGACATACAGAGCATTGTCCACTTAAGACCTGTCCCAGCCCCCACATCCAGAGGCCAAAATAAGCCCTTAACCCAGCACAAATCCTACTGCAAACTGGGCAGGACTACACAGCACATTTCTGGGATCCAACTTGGACACTACCACAAAACTGTGGACACCAGAGAGATTTTATTATTTTTCTTTTTCTTTGGTTTTCCTTTTTCTGTCCGATTGGGGTTTTTTCTTTTTTTTTTTTTCCTCTCTCTTTTTTTCTTTGCACTATTTAGGTTTCTTACCTTTCTATTTGTTTTCTTCTATTCATCTTGTTTCTTTTTCCTCAACTATCTCTCTCATTTTAATATTTTCACTGTCTCTTCTCTTTCTAGTTCACTTCACTATTCTTTTGCTTTCTCTGGTATTCTTTCTCTTCTGTATTCTCCAGCTTCCCAAAACTTGGGTGATCATCCTTTGCCCTTCAGCCTTGCTTCTACTATATCTGTCCACATTTGTCTCTCTATTTTGTACCCTATCCCTCTTAAATTCCCCACACACAGGGTAAAATCATTCTACTAAGGGAAAAATTATTTCATACAAGTTCCTACAATTATTGCATACAATATGTTGGATTTTGTCATATACCTGTAGAACTTGCTATTATGCTTGAAGATATCAGGTCAATAGTTACCACAGTTGGTCAGTAGCTAGGCTGTGCTTGATGCTATTGTTATTGCTAACTGTACTACTTTAACCAGGATCTTATACCTGTTATAATCTGTTTTACTCCCTTCTATGACAACACTGTAATTGTCTGTGATCATAATCATTGCCAGAGTCCAGTACCAAAGGCATGGGTGCTGAGGCAAATAATAGCAACATCTTATTCTTAATAAATTGAGAAGGTAGATTCTTGGGATAGACACAAAGACAAAGAACCACCTATACCTAGAAGACATCCCTAAGGAATAGACTTTTCCTAGGGAAGCCTCAATACTAGTGATAAAACTATCTACCATAAGAAATCTACAAGCATCAACACAGAAAACAAAATAAAATAAAAAATAGAAAATGACAAGATGCAGAAGCAAAACACAACCCCAGACCTCCAGCCCACCCAGGACAAGTCCAGAGCACAATGAGATAGACAAAATTGGAAGCCACCCACTGGAACTTTCTGAAAAGACAGCAGCAGAATTGAAAAAACAAATGGACGTAGCTTTAGAAAAAATAATCTCTCAGGTAAAAAAGAAATGAAGATCGAAATGGAAGACATTAGAGCAGACAGAGACAAAAAATAGAGGAGCTTAGGAAAATGATAGAAACCATGAATGCCCAACACAGGAAAGAAATGGAATCCGTGAAACATCCAAACAGAAATCCAGGAGATTAAAAACTCCATTGAAAGTATATGCAATAGATTGAATGAAGGTGAGGATAGAATATCAGATCTAGAACACAGGATTTTGGCTAGCAACCATCAAAAGAAAGATATCTTAAAAATAGCAAGGGGTCATGAAAAATCAATCCAATAGCTACCTGATGAAGCAAAGAAGAACAACATAAGATTGATTGGAGTCAATGAGAAAGCTGAGGACAGCAAAAATGCCACAAAAAAATCTCTTCACATAAATAATGGCAGAAAAGTTCCCAAATATGGATAAAGAATTTGACATAAAAATAAATGAAGCATCTAGAATTCAAAATAGACATAACCAAAATAAATCTACACCAAGGCATATAATAATCAAGATTCCAGAAATTCAGCACAAGAACAGAATATTACAAGCTGTTAGAGAAAAGAAACACATCACCTTTAATGGAAAG
The DNA here is from genome assembly GCA_028451465.1 of Erethizon dorsatum. NCBI lineage: Eukaryota > Metazoa > Chordata > Mammalia > Rodentia > Erethizontidae > Erethizon > Erethizon dorsatum. The sequence continues at coordinate 58,166,843 of CM051825.1, read as the reverse complement.
CCCATCAGAATCACAGCAGACTTGTCAACACAAAACCTCAAATCAAGGAAAGCTTGGAGTGACATATTTCAAGCCCTGAAAGAAAATAACCCCCAACCCAGATTGATGTACCCTGCAAAACTACCTTTCGGGCCGGTGAGATGGCTCAGCGGCATAAGCGCCTGCCTTGCAAGCGTGAGGGCCCGAGTTCGACTCCCGGATCCCACATACGAAAAAGGGGCCGGTGATATCGCTCAGCGGCACGGGTGCCTGTTGGCGCGCGAGGTCCTGAGGTCGACCCCCCGGTACCCACAAAAAAAAAAAAAAAAAAAAAAAACTACCTTTCAAAATCAATGGAGAAATAAAATACTTCCATGACACAGAACAATTAAAGAAATTCATGACCACCAAACCAGCTCTCCAAAATGCTCTGAAGGGTATTTTAGAAAGAGAAAACAAAGACCACAATTACAAGACCACCAATAAGAAGACACCAGGCAAGGCAAACAATTAAACAGAGGGGAAAGACAGGGAGCCAACAACAGGAAAATAATATGAAAAGGATAAATGAATACATATCAGTTATAACCATCAATGTTAATGGTCTCAATTCACCAATCAAAAGAAACAGACTGGCAGAATGGATCAAGAAGCAAGATCCAACAATATGCTACATACAAGAAACACATTTAACTCAAAATCAAATTCATACACTGAAAGTAGAAAGATGAAAACCAATACTCCATATGACAGGAACCCAGAAAAAAGCAGGGGTAGCTATTCTATTTGCAGACAATGTGAATTTCAAGCCAAGACTGATCAAAAGAGACAAAGAAGGTCACTACATACTTCTTAAGGGAAAACTCCAAGAAGAAGATAAGTATAAATATATATGCACCAAATACTAGTGCACTCAACTACATAAAACAAATACTAACACACATGAAAAATCAAATAAGCACCAACACAATTGTAATGGGGGACCTTCTTACCCCACTGTCACAAATAGATCAACTAGGCAAAAAATTCATTAAAGAAATATCAGAACTAAACCAAGGGCCAGTGAGATGGCTCAGTGGCATAAGCGCCTGCCTGGCAAGCATGAAGTCCTGAGTTCAACTCCCAGTACCACATAAAAAGGAAAAAAGGGGCAGTGATATTGCTCAGCAGCACAAGCGCCTACTAGCAAGCACGAGGTCCTGAGTCTGACCCTTAGTACCCACATAAAAAAAAAAAAAGAACTAAACCAAGCCTGTGAACAAATGGGCTTAGTAGATGTCCACAGAGTGTTCAACCCCACAACATCAGAATACACATTCTTCTCAGCTGCACATGGGGTGATCTCCAAAATAGACCACATACGAGCCCATAAAACATGCTTAAGTAAATGCAGAGGAATTGAAATTATCCCATGCATATTATCTGACCATAGTGCAATGAAATTGGAAATCAATGGCAAAAGAAACCATAAAAGCTACAGAAATACGTGGAAATTAAATAGCACCCTCCTGAATGACCAATGGGTCACAGATGAAATTAAAGAAGAAATTAAACAGTATCTACAATTAAATGATAATGCTGATATAACATACCAGTACTTATGGGACACAATGAAAGCAGTCATAAGAGCAAAATATATAGCAGTGAATTGTCATATAAAGAATTGAAAAAACATATAAAGAAAACATTTCCGCAGTTGCCCAAGTCAGTCAAGGAGCCAGAGTTTTTCATTAGCCATGGATGTTACTGCAGATCTAGAGGGACCCTGAAAATCTGCAGTGGAGAGAATGGCACCTCCATCTTATAGGAGGAGGATGTAGTTCTGAGGAAAAGGGATCAGGAACCAGTTAGGATCTTTCTCTTTTTGGAAGGAGTGTTCTTCATTATTCTAAAAGAGGAACTAGCCAACTCCATGTAAGAAAAACAGATCAGATGAGAATTCCAAAGGTAGAAAACAGATACAGCAGTGAGGGGTGTGGAAGGACAACACTGTTGGGAATAAGAAGAGCATACTGTTAGGAATGAGAAACTTTACATTGAATTTTAAAATTCTTGTCTAGCTGGGCATGGTGGTACATGCCTATGACCCCAGCTACTCAGGAGGCTAAGGTAAGAGGATCACAAGTTCACATCCTGCCCAGGGAAAACCAGTGACTTAGTAGACTCTGTCTCAAAACTAAAACATCAAAAAAGGGCTAGAGATGTAGCTCAGTGATAAAGCACTTTTGAGTTCAATCAACAATACCAGGAAAAAGATCCTATCTGCCAGTCATGGGAGTCCATGCCAATAATATGAACTATTAGGGAATCAAGGCCAGAAGATAGTCTGAGACTCCACTGTCTCAAAAATTAAAAAAAAAAAGAGATAGATAAATAAAAGTTCTCATTATGACTTTGAAAATTACATAGGTATGTGGCCTTGGATAAATCATGTTCCTTCTCTGGGTTTCAGTTTCCTTATCTACAAAGTAAATGTTAGGAAAAAGGAAAAGAAGAAGTAGAGATACAAGCTCATTAGGACAGGTTTATTTCAGAACAAACCTGAGAGGGACTGCTCTGGCACTAGAGATCAGACCACCTGCTCTCATATGGGCTATGGGGTCTTTTGTAGGGTCATGGAGAGTGGGGGAGTTCAGTGAAAGGGGGTTGTGTCTCCCTACCAAGAACAAGGCTTGAGAGAGCTCAAGTGATAATGTTGAACCAAGGACAAAGCTTGGGAAAATGCAGGGAGTAGTGGCTACTATCAGTAGCAGGGCTGATAATGTTATGAGTCCCCAGGTGCAGCTGTGCTAGGAGGGAGAGGTTTAGAGGGGTCTCTAATCAGGATGGCAGTGGTCAGATTCCTTCAGTAAAGGATTTAGTTAAAAACTTCTTGTTCCTAAAATCTTATGATTTCATTGCAACCTGGATGCATTGTAAAACAGTTAATTTTTTCTAAGCATCTTTATCTTTTACAGGATGTTTAGGTTTATAGAAAAGTGAACAGGTAGTACAGAGAGTTCCCATATTCCTTTCTCCCCCCACATCTTTCTCAAATTTCATTTATTGCAATTGATGAACCAGTATTACTGTTATTATTAACTAAAGTCTGTTGCTTACATGAGGGTTCACTCTTGGTGTTGTATAGTCTCAGTTTGGGCAAATTCAAAGTGTTATGTGCCCACAATTACAGTATCATACAGAATAGTTTTGGCATAGGAAATTAAGGTGTGGCAAAACTGGCTGGGGAAGTAGGCGTGACCTGTTAATTATAAGATCTTGGACACGTGCACAGAACAGTTCCCAAAGCCCTCCAAGGGGACTTCTCACAAGAGCTCTACCAGGTTTTCAATAGGATGGCCTAGACCTGAGGTCAGCCTGAGGCATGGGATCCCAGCATTGACTCTCAGGACCTGTATGAAGAAGTTCCCGAAAGTTTCCTCATGATTTGGACAGTATAAAAGGACACAGGCACAAAGAGGAACTTGCTGTGGTGGCTTCCCTCACAATAGCCCACCTTGCTTTCTCTAGGGTGTGCTTTTATCTTGCTTTTTCCTCATTTACTCAACCCAATCTTTCTCTGCAGAGCCAGTTTCTCCCTTACTCTTCATTTTTATTTTTTCAAATAAACTTTGTTACTGTTTTGTTGTTGTTGTTGTTGTTGTTGCTGTTGTGTTCAACTCTTCATTTGAGATGAAAAGAACCTAGAATCCAACTCCAGAAGGAGAGATGAGCAACCCAGAATCTGGTAACATTTATTTGGCAAGCCACTTTTAGAAGGAGCTACCTGACAAAAGTTTCATGGACCTAATGATCCATTGCACTTCATCCACTCATCCCTGAGAGAACTCTTTCTGGACTTTGACAGTCTATGATTCTGCATATTTATAGGGAGCAAAGAAACATCAAATGGCACAAAACACTAAGATGAGAGTTTTCAATGTAAGAAATCCTCGCATCACTATTGTAGAAGAAAAGAGGACCAAGGTTTTTTGGTGGTTTTTTTAGGACTTTGATTGAAATGGGCCTAAAGCTGTCTGGTAAGGACTCCATCTAAAATGTATTAAAAAACAAAACAAAGTGTTGGGCATAGTAGTACAAGCCTCAAGTCACAGCACTCAGGAGGCTAAGGCAGGAGGATCTCCAGTTTGAGGCAAGCCTAGGTTACATACTGAGACTCTGTCATAACACAAACAAACAATAAATAAAACTAGATGTGTAGTTCAATGGCAAAGCACTTGCCTAGCACATGTGAGGCTTTGGGTTAAATCCCTAGCACCACAAAAATATAGAATAAAAAGAATACAAAAAGTCTATCTAAGAAAGAAGCCAAGCATGGTGGTGCAGGCCTATGATTCCAGTACTCTGGGAGTCTAAAGCAGGAGGATCCCAAGTTCCAATCCAGCCTGTGTGGTGTAGTAACTTAGTGAGACCCTGTCTCAAAAAAAAATTAAAGGTCTGGGAATGAAGCTCAGTGTGAAGGACCTGGGTTCAGTCCCCAGTATGATGACAATTTTTAAAACAAAAAAGGAGAGGAGGGAGATAGAAAGGGAGGGAGGGATGGAAGGAAAGAAGGAAGGAAGAAAAGAAGGTGGTGGATCAGAACACTTAGTGAATGATTTGATAGATTTAAAACATGCATTTTTTTTAGGCCAATCTGTTTAATGAACATAGATGCAAAAATTCTCAACAACCTATTAGTAAATAAGATGCAGCACATTATCAAAAAGATAATGCATCATGATAAGTAGGTTTCATCCCAGAGATGCAACATATGTCAGTCAATAAATGGAGTACATCATATAAACAGGATCATGGTAAAAAAAAACCATGTGGTCATTTTTTTAATTAATTAATTTCTTTTTAAATACAACAAGTAAACATTCTCCTTTATTAACAGACTCAAGCATTAGCGAATGTATAAATACCTTTTGGAGAGAAACATTACTCAGTATAAGATTAAGCCATGTAAAAGCTAGGTAAAAATAGAAGACTAAGGAATGGAATAGTCACAGTGAAATTGCATTTTCATACTAGGGAGATAATACGATGTTTACAAATGTGCATCCGGTTTATTTCGCTTGTGAGTATTTTCTTGAGTTGCATCCATTTACCTATAAAAGTTTCCAGTTTATCTTTCTTTATGGCTTAGTAGTACTCCATTGTATAAAAATACCACATCTTTTTTATCCATTCCTCAGTTAATGGGCATTTGGGTTGTTTCCACAATCCAGCTATTACAAATTGTGTTGCTATAAACATGGGTGCACATATATTGCTGTGGTACGATGTTTTTAATTCTTCTGGGAAGATACCCAGAAGGGGAATAGCTGGGTCAAATGGGACCTCCAATCCTAGTTTTTTGAGGAATCTCCACACTGATTTCCATAGTGGCTGTACCAGTCGACATTCCCACCAACAGTGGAGAAGGGTTCCTTTTTCCCCACAGTCCCTCCAGCATTTGTTATTAGTTGATTCCTTGATAATAGCCATTCTTTCTGGGGTGAGATGGAATCTCAGTGTTGTTTTAATTTGCATCTCTCGAATGACTAGTGATGCTGAACATTTTTTCATATATTTATTTGCCATTTGTATTTCTTCATCTGAGAAGTGTTTATTCATCTCAGATGCCCATTTTTGGATTAGATCTTTAAATTTGGGATGTCTGATTTTTTTTGAGTTCTTTGTATGTTCTCGATAGTAATCCTTACTGTTTTCTTTATCATCTGAACCAAGGAGGTCTGCATTCCCTGTGTCCATATCAATCAATTCTTTCTTGCTCCATTGCACTGTCACAGGAACTTTGGCTCACATAGCCAACATCAAAGTCATCATTATCATCATCATATGCCCACACCACTCTTCTGTTATGAAAGCAATTGTTTTACCATAAGGGATCATCTTCATCATCCATGCATAAGTAACCTGACAATTCACTTTTGACCTCCCCCAAAACTTACAAATCTGGTTTTTCATGTGCCATTGTACTGAATTGGACTACTTTTACCAGAAAAAATCAAAAGGAAACTTTAAAAAAAAAAACAAATCCTAGATTGGTGTGGTTGTATTATACCCTCTGTGATGTTCAGGTAAACACACAAAACTATTCCACTGAGAATCATGTGGGTACAAATCATGGTTTGACACTTTTGCACATGTGCACACAGCTTGTCTTTTGTTGTTCCAAGTGGGTAAACATAAAGATTGCTTCCTGTATCCCTCAGGGGAAGGTATTGAGATGCACAGCTGGCTACTACTAAAGTAAAAATTTACAATAGAAAAATAAGGGATGTGCTTGTGGGACCCACAGTTATGCTCTGAGGTATTAAATATCTGAGATCCTGGACTCATAGCCTAGCAAATCATCTGTCAGAGAGTCCATTCTGTGGCAAAATCTCCAGTTAAAGCTATTATGAAAGTGCTTAGATTGCCCTGTAGACTCCTAAAGCCACCTTTAATGGAATGAAGAAACCAGGCTAAAAACAGTTAGGATGTAAGCATGCTTCACCCAGCTTCCCAAGGGCTGTAAATGCACTCAGGTGGTCTAGTGAAGGTGGTGAGTCCAGCAGAAAGGATGCTCTTGACCCGCTGCCTCAGAGCCAGCACCTCTGTGCTTCAGCTCCCCTGGTGGCTGCGCAATGCACTGCAGGGGCTTCTCTGGGAAACAGGAAGCAGGGTTAAGGATCTGATGCCCAGCGGGGTTGTCCAGATGCTCTGTCCATTTTCATCCATGGCCAAGTCAAGTTCAAAACCAGGCTGTAACCTTTCAGGATAGACACATTCATTCGAAATGCCTTGGGTGCTGACAAGGTCCAAGCAGGCAGTCTGCTCTGCTGTTGCGCTGGGAACAACAGATTCGGGAATCCAAAGAAAATATTATTCATAACTCATGTTCTTTGCACTGCTTTGGGGCCAAAAATATGCTATGAAACAGAAGTACTGGAATAGACCTTACAGATTTTAAAAAAAAATAGTTAATTATTATTTTAATAGTTGCTTGTAAGGCAACATAGACATTTGGGGAAATAAAATTTGGGTTGCTAAGTATTTTTTATACAATAATTTGTATAACATATAATAGAACTAGTGTCAGATAAGCATAAACATTTGGAACACTCCAGATATGTATAAGGGTGAAAATACAAATCATTATCCCAATCCTCGTCTCCTTAAAGGTAATCCCCGTTGCCAGATGTGCAGCACACAACCCTAATCCCAGCCATTTGGGAGGCTGAGGCAGGAGGATCACAAGTTCAAACCTACCCTGGGCAACTTAGTGATGACCCTGTTTCAAAATAAAATTTTAAAGGGGGCTTGGGATATAGCTCAGTGCTTCCCTAGCATGGTTGAGGCCATGGGCTCTATCCCTAGTACTGAAAATGAAAAGATATTCACTATTGAAAGTTTGATGAGATCTTTAAAAAAAAAAATATGAGACCATGTCCAACTGTCTGTTTGATTTTAAGTATGTGAAGATAATATCAAATCCCCCCCAAAAAAAGAGATGCGGGAAGTTAAAACAGCCTTTAATGAGACACTCTCTCACAAGTGTGAAAGGCAGCAAAGTTTTATATTTGTTAAAAGTATTAAAGTCAGGAAAAGAAATACACTCTATGGAGTGTGCATGGGCCACTGAAGAAGTGTACAGTGGCCAGGAGCTTAATGGCAGCCATCTTTTATATCCCCCACTTCTCAGTCTGACATCAGATCTAGGCCATCCTATCAAAAACCTGCTGGACTTCTCACCAGCAGAAGTGAAGATAGCACTCTGATCAGTCCCGGGTACAGGGATTGGGTGCAAGTATACAGGTCACACCCACCTGCCCAGCCATCTGCCACACCCTGATCTCCTGCCTCAAATGTACAGTTGTTTTTTTCTTTTTAATCTTGGGATTGAACCTAAGGATCTGAGTTACAGCTTCAGCATATTTGTGTGTTTGTTTGAGATAAGGCCATCCTTCCTGGGCTACATAGTCGGTCTTTCGGTGCCTCTTTCTCTCTCTATGTCTTGCATGTGTATACACATTACTAGAGATTGAACCCAGGGCTTTTGCACAGCTACATCCCTAGGCTTTTAATTTTTTTTTTTTTTTTCATTTTGAGACAGGGTGTTGCTAAATTGCCAGGGCTGGGCTTGAATTTGCAATTATCCTGCATCAGCCTCCTGAGTCCTGGGATTATAGGCATGTACCACCATGCCAAGCTTAAATGTGGATTTATATTTGTATTCCACCAGAAGAAAAAGATTTTTGCATGCCACCAGAAGAAAAAGTCCATGCATTCCTTAAACATTTATTCATCATTCCCAAACATATTAACTAAATGTAAATAACTGTTATTATGTAAGGAATTATTAATATATTTGTGATTATATTTTTATGATATTGAAGAATAGGCAAAACTGATCCATGGTGATACAAATAAGAATACTGTCTATCTTTGACACTATTGTTTCAGCATTAGAGATTGAACCCAGAGTTGCTTTACTCTTGAACTACATCCCCAGCCCCCTCACCTTTTTGAGACAGGGTTTTACTAAATTGCTCAGGCCGATTTTGAATTTAGAATCCTCCTGCCTCAGTCTTCAGAGTAACTGAGATTATAGGCATGTACTATTGCACCCAGCTTTTTGGGATTATTTTTATTGGCCTACTTAGTCCTAAGTATCTCATTTTAAGTGATTACACTGTATTTAATATTTGTATTTACAGTAGTCAGTTGTATCTCAATAAATAGTCCTAAAAGATAGACATGTTCATGCACTTATGAATACTATAAACTAATTTAAAAGTAAAGCATATAAAAATTAACTACGGGACCTCTGGGAAGATGGTGGAGTGGTGAGCATCAGAGAAAGGGCCTCTCTGAGATTCCGTGTCCAGACAATGGAATACAGCAACATGAGGAAGAGAAGAAAAGAAGGAGGGAAGTTGGTCCCCTGGACCCAGGAAGGATCTGAAGTGAGAACTGAAGCCCACAGGGAGAGTGAAATGAGACACTTCAACGAAGAAGAAGGAGGTGGCAGGTGGCACCATCTCCCTGAGTCTGGACTTGCTATATGGGAGGGAGCAGCTCAAACCTGCAGCTGCACTGTGACTGCTGGCCACCCCAGAGGCCTCCATGGAGAGATGCACCAGCAGAAGGGAGCGGAGGACACGGAGGACTACGGTGGCTGGTGAGTGGTGTGGGGGTTCAAACGTCCCATGGGAGAGGGCAACTGGCTGGGAGCCATTGTGGGGAGAGGCCAACTGAGCTCAGAACTCAGAACAACAGCTGGCTCCATCTAGTGGCCCCCAGCTGAGTTAAAGCCCATGGGAGGCATACCAACTGTTGCAGGCTCAACGGGTCTGGTTCCCTCCTCACAGCCTGAAACCAGCCTGAACTTCAGGGGAAATAAAAGTGCAGACTCACTGGAATTATCCGTTACCCCACTGTAAAGCTACTGCTGGCTTGCTGGGATTAATCAACACGGATCTGGAGTCTGCCCCCATTGTGCACCAGTGATAGCAGAGACACACCTCGCAGTGGATCTTTTTGTTTTTCTCTCTTTCTTGTTTTTTGTGGGTTTTTTCTTTTTGCTTGTTTCCTTTTGTTTTGTTTTATCTTCAGTGCTTGTTTTTGTTTTTATATGAGTTAGAACATGGTTTCTAGTGGGGGTTTTTTGTGTGTGTGTGGTTGGTGCATTGTTTTGTTCTTTTTATTTCTTCCTTCTCAATTTCCCTCCTGTCTTCTGCACGAGTCTCCCAAAGTTTGCATGATCTTCCTTTGTTCTCCAGCCTTCTTCTAATCTCTTCCTCTTCTATTATTTCTCTGTTTTCTCCCCTAACCCCTTTTAAATTTTCTCCCTTGAGGGTAAAATTGTCATATTGAGAACTTATTTACTGCATACAATTTTCTGGTTTGTTTTAGATTTTGTAATAAAACCACATCTAGTTCACATGGTTAAAGGAGGAAAATTGATAGTTACCAGTTTGTCATTTTCTAGGCTGTTTGATGCTATTGTTACTGCTGATTGTATCACTTTAGCCAAAGTGACATAATTGTTCTAACCAGTTGTTCTTCCTGGTATACCAAGACTGAGATTGCTCAAGGCTTATAAAAAATACTATAGGCCAGTGCCAAAGAATCAGGCACTGAGCCAAGTAGGCAGCAACTTCTCATCCCCAATAAATTGAAGAGGTAGGATCTTGCAATGACTCAAAATCCAAAATCCCGCTACACCTGGAAGACATCACTGAGAAGCAGTCATTTCCTAAAGGTTCTCAATTCTAGCAATAAAGCTACTCACCATAGGCAATTTACAAGCATCAACCCAGGAATTAAACTTAAAAAAAAAAATAGAAAGTGAGAAACAACTCCAGACATACTTAGTCTCCTTATCTTTGACAAAGGTGCCAAACATATTACTGTAAGAAAGAGCCTCTTTAATAAATGATGCTGGAAAAACTGGTTTCTACATGCTGAAGATTAAAATTATAGCCATCTTTCACCATGCATTAAACTAAAGTCAAAATAGATCAAAGATATAAATATTAAAACAGAAACACAAAGTCTGCTGGAAAGAGAGAGTAGGTAGAATTCTTGAAGACATTGGTGTAGGCACAGACTTCATGAAAGAAACCTCAATCACACAGGAACTATCATAGAGGATCAACAACTGGGATCTCATCTTATGAAAAGCTTTTGCACAGCAAGAGAAACCACCAACAGAGTGAAGAAACAACCCCCAGTGTGAAAAAAACTTTTGCCAGCTGTTCCTCAGATAAAGGATTACATCTAGAATATATAAAGAACTCAAAAAATCAGATCCCCCCCAAATTTAAAGACCTAATCTAAAAATGGGCTTCTGAAATGAATAGACACTTCTCAGATGAAGAACTAGAAATGGCAAATAAAACATATGAAAAAATGGTCATCATCATTGTTCATTCGTGAAATGCAAATTAAAACAATGCTGAGATCTATCTCACCCCAAAAAGAATGTCAGTGGGGCTGTGGGGAAAAAGGAATATTTCTCCAATGTTGCTGGGAGTGTAGGCTGGTGTAACCACTGTGGAAATCCATGTGGAGATTCCTCGAAAAAACTAGGACTAGAGGTTCCATTCGACCCACCTATTCCCCTTTTTTGGCATCTTCCCGAAAGAATTAAAAGCATCATACCATTACAGTGGCACAGTTTGTAATAGCCAAATCTTGGAAACACCCCAAATGCCATCAACTGGTGAATGGATAAAAATGATGTGGGTTTTTTATACAATGGAGTACCACTCTGCCATAAAGAAGGATAAGCTTGAGACTTTTCTGGGTAAATGGAAGCACCTTGAGACCATAATCTTAAGTGAAATAAATCAGACACCCATGTGTAAATACTACATTGTTACTCTGGTGTGAGAAACCAAAAATGTAAATAAGGACCAAAATGTATAGTAGATATTGTGAAATAGGAAGAATATGTTCAAATGGGAAGGGGAACAAGGGAAGGGGAGGGGGAAAGGAAGGAAGGGAAAAGTAAAAAAAAATGAGAAAAGAAGGAAAAGATGGAACAAAGTTTTTGTAAATAAGCAGGGGAAGAGGGATTGAAGGGAGGGTAGGAGAATGGGGGAAAAAATCAAGTTATATCATGTACAGGTACAAATTCCCTATGATGAATGTGATCATTATGTATATCTAAAATGTACTAGTAAAAATAATTTTCTTTGAAAAAAATAAAAATAAAAATAAAAATGAACTACAATAGGAGGCCAAATATGTTAAAAGTGATGGATCTAGGCTGGGTGTAGTGGTGCATGCTGGTAGTCCTAGCACTCAGGAGGCTCACGCAGGAGGATTGCCATGAGTTCAAAGCCGGCCTGGGCTACATAGTGAGTTCAAGGCCAGCCTGAACTATGCAGCAAGACCTTGTCTCAATGCCCCCCACTTCTAAAAAAGATGGTGGATTTAAAAGGCATTATGGTTAAGGAGGTCGGGATTCAAAACCAGCTCCTCATTCACCACCCCAGCTGTGTGAACTTGGGCTATTCCTTCACTTCTATGAGCCCCATTCTCCTGCTTATAAAACATGAGTCACGGTACTTGCTTGGTCATATAGTAGTGAGGATTAGATGAAATCTCTTATGTAAAGCACTTAGCACAGTACCTGGCATCCATATAGTTGAGCAAGCTTCAGCTTATATGTCAAACTACTCCTGAAAACTCTAACACTGTGGAGATTAAAAATTCTCACAGTCATGGTAGCCCACACGCCTCCGGTGAAACTTCATACCATAGTTTAACTTACTCTTTGACTGAACCCTTGTTCTGCTACATGCCCTTTATTCTAGGTTTTCTTAGTACAGGTTTAAGCCCTCTCACTTGTTTCTGTTTCCAAAATCAGTAAGTTCTTTAGGTTATGTCATGGTACTGGGGAAGTGGCAGGACCTTTTCCATGCAATCCTGTCTTGAAAGGGCCCTGGCAAAGTCAGCCCTTAATACTGACATTTACCAAGAGCAATGAGTGTCTCCCTACACAGTTGCTGGTATCACCCACAATCAAAAGATGTAGGCAGGGCCGGTGAGATAGGTTTGACTCCCGGTACCCACATACAAAAAAAGGGCCGGTGATATCGCTCAGTGGCATGGGCACCTGCTGGCGCGCGAGGTCCTGAGGTCGACTCCCATTACCCACAAAAAAAAAAAAAAAAAAAGAGGTAAGCACATTTTAACTTGATGGGAGCTAAATGCTCTCAGCATCTAAAACAGACCGTAGATGCTGTGAATTACTATTATAGAAATGTTAGTTCCTGCAAAGCATCTACGTAAGTGCTCACCCATTGCAACACTTCATTAAAGCCCTAAGTCTAAGCCTTCAATTGCTGCTTTAATGCCTGTCTTTTGCCACTAAACTGTCACTGATTGCCCAATGATTCCATCCACTGAAACAGGCTCCTAAGAGAAAAGTTTACGTATAAATTTTTAAAATAACCAAAAAAAACAAAGCTGGGTTAGCCTGTCACTGAAGGACATAATTTTCCACAATAAAAAGAACCAAAAGATGCAGGGCATGCAGGGCATGCCTGGAATTCCAGCTACTATGGAGGTAGAGGTAGGAAAGCTGCGAGTTCAAGGTCAGACTGGACAACTAAGCAAGACCCTGTTTCAAAATCAAAAGTTAAAATGGGATGGAGAGGTAGCTCAGCAGCAGAGTGCTTGTCTCACATGCAAGAAGACTTAGGTTCAATTCTCAGTACTTCAAAATAATAACAATAATAATAACAAGAATGAGTGGAACAAGGCAATGAGGGGAAGTGAGGAGAGAGGCGATAACAACCATAGCAATACAAGTTAGGTTTGTTCTATCTAGGCACTGCACTAAGAAGTTTTCCTGCTTTAGCTCACTTAGTTCTCACCATGACCGAATTAGACAATGCCTTAATCATCTCCATTTTATACATCAGAGCACAGAGAATTTCACATAAGGGTGAAATCATTTCTGCTCCTGGTCAAGTCACTGCCATTGGGGGTCTCTGTAACTTATGGACAAATCTCCTGCTGCCAGGCACAGTAATTGGCTGTCCTATGGTTTTGTTGTTTTGGTGGTACCAGGGATCAAACCCAATGGTGTTCTAATGATGAGCTGCTGAGTTGCCCAGCCTGGCCTGGAACTCACAGTTTTCCTGTCTCATCCTTCCCAGTAGCTCTGCTTCTTACAGGCCTGTACCACCAGATCCTGCTGTCTCAGGGTTTTTAACTAGATCTGCCTCCTCTTTTATCACCATCTTTCTTATGTTGCTTGGTGTCCACTCAACAGAAGTACATCATCATGGTAAGAGCACATTCAGCAAGAATTTTGTTTAACTTAACAGACTTTATTTTTTAGAGCATTTTTAGTTGCCAGAAAAATCGAGTGGAAAGTAGAGAGTTCCCGTATAGCACCTGCCCCCACACGAGCACATCCTCCCTCAGAGTTAACACCCACCACCACAGTGCTGGGTTTGTTAAAATCGATAAACCAACATTGACACATCATTATCACCCAGGGTCCATGGTTTACATTAAGGTTTACTCACAGTATTCTGCATCTGAGGGGCTTGGACAGATGTACAATGCCATGTACCCATCTTCACAAGATCATACAGAGCAGCCCCACTGTCCTAAAACCTGCTCCCTGCACTCTACCTGTTCATTGCTTCCTCCTCCAAAACCCTGATCTTTTTATGGCCTCCATACTTTTGTCTTCCAAAATATCTATTTGAAATCATCAGCTGGTATTTTTAAAAAGACCACCTGGGTGCAATGGCACATGCCTATAATCCCAGCTACTTGGGTGGCTGAGAAGAAAATTGTGAGTTTGAGGATAGCCTGGGCAACTTAGTGGGACCCTGTCACAGAAAAAAAGAGAGAGGAAAGAAAGAATGAAAGAAAAAAGAAAGAAAGAAAAGAAAAGAAAGAAAAAGAAGAAAGGAAGGAGGAAAGAAGGAAAGAAAAGAAAGAAAGGAAAGAAAGAAAGAAAGAAAGAAAGAAAGAAAGAAAGAAAGAAAGAAAGAAAGAAAGAAAGAAAAAGAAAGGAAGCAAGGAAGGAAGATGGGACAGGATAGAGGAAGCAGCAAGGGACACTGAGGTACCCAAGAACTAGCAAATAGAATAGCCATTACTACCCCCAGGCTTGAAGATGTGACCTGAACCTGGTCAAGAGTTAATACCTTGGGGGCTGGTGAGATGGCTCAGCGGCGTAAGCGCCTGCCTTGCAAGCGCGACGGCCCGAGTTCGACTCCCGGAACCCACATACGAAAAAGGGGCCGGTGATATCGCTCAGCGGCACGGGCGCCTGTTGGCGCGCGAGGTCCTGAGGTCGACCCCCCCATACCCACAAAAAAAAAAAAAAGAGTTAATACCTTGGAAAGGGGCTGTCTCAGAAAAAATGAAGTCACAGAGGGACACCCATTGCCAAAGCCAGGACAAGCCATAGCTGAGATAGAAGGAAGAAATATTCCGGCCCTTTTCTTTCCGCCCTCCAACCTGCTCATTCCTCTGATTGACCAATCGGAAACCAGAGGACAAGTGGACCTGGATGATATAGTTTTTGTAGATCAGTCTGCCAGGGTGCAAAGCAGGGTTGAAAAGAGTGGAGACAGGAGCTGGGGGTCACATGGAGAATTATCCACATAACAGGCATTCCTGATAGACACTGATCAAGGTATATGCAATTTGTTTACTGCTAAAAATTATTTTATTTTTAGTTGGCATGAAATAATTGTACATATTATGGAGTACGGTGCTGTATTTCTTTTTCTTTCTTTTTTTTTTTTTTTTTTTTTTGAGCATTGTGATGCTGCCCAGGACCTCTCAAATGCTGCTGGTCCAACACTGAGCCACACCCTCACCCTCATCCCTATAGTGATGTTTTGATACATGTATACATTGTGCAATAACCAAATTAGGACAATTAGCATACTTATCATCTCATTAAATATATATCATTTCTTTGTGATGAGAACAAAATCCTCCCCTCTGGCTATTTTGAAACTAACATTATAACATTAGCACTATAGTCACCCTAATTGCAATAAGACACTAGAAATTATTCTGACAAATCTCCATCCCCTCACTCTTCCCAGCTTCCGAACCACTATTCTAGTCTGTACTTCTATGAGAGCAACTTTTTTTAGACGCTACATATGAGTAAGATTATGTGGTGTTTTTCTTTCTGTGCCCGACTTATTTCATTTAACATAATGTCCTCCAGATTGATTTGCTTTATGAGTGCAACTGGTTGGCAAAGGAGGAAGCACATTCTCAGAAAAGAAAATGTGACTCCTTTTTTTTTTTTTTTTATGTGGGTACTGGGAGTTGAACTCAGGACCTTGCGCTTGCCAGGCAGGCGCTTACACCACTGAGCCATCTCACCGGTCCTGTGACTCCATTTTTAATCACTTTCAAGTATGTAGACAGACACTTGATAATAATTTCTTTTGAGACAAGGTCTCACTACGTAGTTCTAACTGGCCTTGAGCTCACTATGCAGCCCAGGCTGGCCTCAAACTAATGGTGATCTTCCTGCCTCAGCCTCTGAAGTGCTGAGATTACAGACATGCACCACCACACCTAGATAAATTTTTTTTTTTTTTTAATTTTATTTTAAAGAGAAGAAAAAACAAAACAAATCAAAAGAAGAACAAATTTTCAAAACAACATAATAGGAGGGTAAGAATGGTTAATACATTGCGTATTACTATCTTTAAGTTAGTTATTCAGGACACCAGACATTAGCATTTAATTATCCAAACATTATTGGCACAAACCTTACTCTTCAATGAACTAAGTAAAAATCGTAGTGTATCTATCTTAACCATCTTATATATATATATATATATACAATTTTTTTTCCCTTTCCCTTCTTTCTTTTCCCTATTCCAGTCTCTCTTTCCTTTTGACCAGTTTCTTTTTGATTCACCATGTCTATTGTACATTTTGGATCTTATTTACTCTTTCAGTTTCTCATACTAGAGAGACAATACGATGCTTACACATGTGCTTCTGGTTTATTTCACTTATGAGTATTTTCTCGAGTTGCATCCATTTACCTATAAAAGTCTCCAGTTTATCCTTCTTAATGGCTGAATAGTACTCCATTGTATAAAAATACCACATCTTTCTTATCCATTCCTCAGTTGATGGGCATTTGGGTTGTTTCCAAGATCTGGCTATTACAAATTGTGCTGCTATAAACATGGGTGCACATATATCGCTGTCGTACGATGTTTTTAATTCTTCTGGGAAGATGCCCAGAAGGGGAATAGCTGGGTCAAATGGGACCTCCAACCCTAGCTTTTTGAGGAATCTCCACACTGACTTCCACAGTGGCTGTACCAGTCGACACTCCCACCAACAGTGGAGAAGGGTTCCTTTTTCCCCACAGCCCCTCCAGCATTTGTTATTAGTTGATTTCTTTATAGTAGCCATTCTTTCTGGGGTGAGATGGTATCTGAGTGTTGTTTTAATTTGCATCTCTCGAATGACTAGTGATGTTGCACATTTTTTTGTATATTTATTTGCCATTAGTATTTCTTCATCTGAGAAATGTGTATTCATCTCAGATGCCCATTTTTGGAGTGGGTCTTTAAATTTGGGAGGTCTAATTTTTTTGAGTTCTTTATATGTTCTCGATAGTAATCCTTTGTCTGAGGAACAGCTGGCAAACATTTTTTCCCACATTGTGGGTTGTCTCTTCACTCTGTTGGTGGTTTCTCTTGCTGTGCAAAAGCTTTTTAATAAGATGAGATCCCAGTTATTGATTCTTTGGGATAGTTCCCGTGCGGTTGAGTTTTTATTCATAAAGTCTTTGCCTACACCAATGTCTCCAAGGGTTTTACCTATCCTACCTTCCAGCAGATTTAATGTTTCTGTTTTAATATTTAGATCTCTGATCCATTTTGATTTTAGTTTAGTGCATGGTGAAAGATATGGGTCTAGTTTTAATCTTCGGCATGTGTAGAGCCAGTTTTTCCAGCACCATTTATTAAAGAGGCTATCTTTCTTCCAGCGAATGTGTTTGGCACCTTTGTCAAAGATAAGGTGGCTTAGTATGTCTGGGGTTGTTTCAGCATCTTCTAATCTGTTCCATTGATCTTCAGGTCTGTTTTTTTGCCAGTACCACACTGTTTTTATCACAGTAGCTTTATAGTATAATTTCAAGTCGGGGATTGTGATGCCCCCTGCCTTGCCTTTGTTGCCCAGAATTGCCTTTGCTATTCTAGGTCTCTTCTGATTCCAAATGAATTTTAGGATTGTTTTCTCTAATTCTGTGAGATATGCTGTTGGAATTTTGATTGGAATTGCATTAAATCTGTATAACAATTTTGGAAGTATGGCCATTTTCACTATATTGGTTCTTCCTATCCAGGAGCAAGGGATATCTTTCCATTTTCTGATATCCTCTTCAATCTCCTTTTTCAGAGTACTGTAGTTTTCAGTATAGAGGTCTTTTACATCCTTCGTGAGGTTGATTCCTAGGTATTTCATTTTTTTGGATGTTATTGTGAAAGGTATTGTTTCCCTAATTTCTCTTTCAGTAAGTTTGTTATTTGTGTACAGGAAGGCTATTGACTTTTGAGTATTGACTTTGTATCCAGCTACACTACTGAATTTGCTTATCAAATCTAGCAGTTTTTTAGTGGAGTTTTTGGGGTCTTCTGTGTAGAGTATCATGTCATCTGCAAATAATGATAATTTAACTTTTTCCTTTCCGATCATTATTCCTTTTATTTCTTTCTCTTGTCTAATCGCTCTGGCTAAAGTTTCCAGAACTATGTTGAATAAGAGTGGGGACAGTGGACATCCTTGTCTTGTTCCTGATTTTAGAGGGAAGGCTTTCAGTTTTTGGCCATTTAGTATGATATTGGCTGTTGGTTTGTCATAGATAGCTTTTACCAGATTGAGATAAAGACCCTCTATTCCAATTTTCTGTAGGGTTTTTATCATGAAAAGGTGCTGGACTTTGTCAAAAGCTTTTTCTGCATCTATTGAGATGATCATGTGATTTTTGTCTTTGGTTCTGTTAATATGCTGTATTACATTTATTGATTTACGTATGTTGAACCATCCCTGCATCCCTGGGATGAATCCAACTTGGTCATGGTGTATAATCTTCTTGATGATTTGTTGGATTCTGTTTGCCAGTATCTTATTAAGGATTTTTGCATCTATGTTCATTAGGGAGATTGGCCTGTAGTTCTCTTTCTTAGTTGGGTCCTTCTCTGGTTTTGGTATCAGGGTAATGCTTGCTTCCAGGAATGAATTTGGGAGTATTGCTTCCCTTTCAATTTCATTGAAAAGTTTGAGAAGTAGGGGCGTTAGGTCTTCTCTAAATTTCTTGTAGAATTCGGCAGTGAATCCATCAGGGCCTGGGCTTTTCTTTGTTGGGAGGTTTTTAATTACATCTTCAATTTCACTGGCTGATATTGGTTTATTTAGGATTTTTAAATCTTCTTGATTCAGCTTTGGTAATTCATACGAATCTAGGAATCTGTCCATTTCTTCTGCATTTTCCATCTTAGTAGAATATAAATTTTCAAAATAGGTATAGATGATCTTCTGGATTTCTGCAGGGTCCGTCGTGATATCACCCTTTTCATTTTCAATTGCATGGATTTGAGTCTTTTCTTTTCTTTTTTTAATAAGGCTGGATAAGGGTTTGTCAATCTTATTTATTCTTTCAAAGAACCAACTTTTTGCTTCATTGATTCTTTGTATTGTTTTTTTATTCTCCAATACGTTAATTTCTG
The DNA here is from genome assembly GCA_028451465.1 of Erethizon dorsatum. Taxonomy (NCBI): domain Eukaryota; kingdom Metazoa; phylum Chordata; class Mammalia; order Rodentia; family Erethizontidae; genus Erethizon; species Erethizon dorsatum. The sequence goes on along the minus strand of CM051825.1, from coordinate 58,147,626 downwards.
CTCTGATCTTTATAATTTCCTCCCTTGTACGGGCTTTTGGCTTAACCTGCTCTTCTTTTTCTAGAAGCTCGAGGTTCACCCTTAAGTTGTTTATTTGCGCTTGCTCTATTTTCCTGATATAAGTGTTTAATGCTATAAATTTCCCTCTTAGGACTGCTTTCATTGTATCCCATAAGTTCCGGTATGTTGTACTGTCATTATCATTCAGTTGTAGAAAGTGACTAATTTCTTCTTTAATTTCATCTGTGACCCATTGGTTGTTCAGGAGGATGCTGTTTAATTTCCATGTGTTTAGGGAGTTTTTGTGGGATCTTTTGCCATTGATTTCCAATTTCATTGCACTATGGTCTGATAATATGCATGGGATAATTTCAATTCCTTTGCATTTACTTAAGCAGGTTTTATGAGCTAGTATGTGGTCTATTTTGGAGAACGTCCCATGTGCAGCTGAGAAAAATGTGTATTCTGATGTTGTGGGATGGAACACTCTGTAGACATCTACTAAGTCCATTTGTTCAAAAGTTTGGTTCAGTTCTACTATTTCATTATTGATTTTCTGTCCAGTTGATCTATCTTTTTGTGACAGTGGAGTATTGAGATCTCCCAATATAATTGTATTAGTGCTTATTTGATTTTTCATGTCCTTTAGTACTTGTTTTATATAGCTGGGTGCATTGGTATTTGACGCATATATATTTATGATCGTTATCTCTTCCTCTTGGATTGTTCCCTTTACAAGGATGTAATGACCGTCTTTATCTCTCTGAATCCTTCTTGGCTTGAAGTTCACTTTGTCTGCAAAAAGAATAGCTACCCCTGCTTTTTTCTGGGTTCCTGTGGCATGGAGTATTGTTTTCCATCCTTTGACTTTCAGTCTATGAATTTCTTTCTGAATTAAATGTGTTTCTTGTATACAGCATATTGTTGGATCTTGCTTCTTGATCCATTTCGCCAGTCTGTGCCTTTTGATTGGTGAATTGAGACCGTTAACATTGATGGTTAAAACTGATATGTATTGACTTGTCATGATATTTTCCTGTTGTTGGTTCCCACTCTTTGTTTTTCCGCTTTCCGGCTATTTAATTATTTGCCCTGCCTGGTGGATTCCTTCTGTTGGGGTTCCTATCTCTTTCTAGAATGTCCTTCAGAACGTTTTGGAGTGCTGGTTTGGTGGTCATAAATTTTCTCAGATGTTCTTTGTCATGAAAGTATTTTATTTCTCCATCAATTTTGAAAGATAGTTTTGCAGGGTACATCAATCTGGGCTGAAAATTATTTTCCTTTAGAGCTTGCAATACATCATTCCAAGCTCTTCTTGAATTGAGGGTTTGTGCTGAAAAGTCAGCTGTGATTCTGATGGGTTTTCCTTCATAGGTGATTTGTCTCTTCTCCCTAACAGCTTTTAAGATTCTGCCCTTCTGTTGAATTTCTGGGATCTTGACTATAATATGTCTGGCTGAAGTTTTTTTTTGATCATGTCTAGTTGGTGTTCTGAAAGCTTCACTTATAGAGGTGTCAAATTCCTTTTCTCTTCCAGGAAAGTTCTCCCTGATTATGTCTTTGAACAAGGTTTTAATGTCGTTGATGTTATCTCCTGCTTTTTCATTTATTCCAATTATTCTTAAGTTGTTTATCTTTGAGTCATCTAGCAGCTGCTGAATTGATTTTTCATGGTCCCTTGCTATTTTTAAGAATTTTTCCATTTCATGATCACTAATTGCAAGCCTATCTTCTATATCTGAGATCCTGTCCTCGCATTGGCTTATTCTGCTACAAATACTTTCAATGGAATTTTTTATCTCTTGGATATCTGTTTGAATCTGCCTTATGGATTCCATTTCTTTCCTATGCTGAGCATTCATGGTTTCTATAGTTTTCTTAAGTTCATCTATTTTTTTGTCTGTATCAGCTATAGTGTCCTTAAGCATGGTCTTCGTTGTAGACATTATCTCTGCAGTTATCTGTGAGATTATTTCTGTTTTAATTTTTTCCAGAACCTCATTCAGTTGCTTTGTTGTTACCACTTCAGATAGGCCAGGTGGGTGGCTTTCGGGTTGTCCCACCTCGTTGCTCCCTAGGTTTGCCTTTGGTGAATTGGATGTGTGGGGTTGCATCTTGTTTAAGTGACGTCTCATGTTTTCTTTCTTTAATTCCTGGGGTGATGTTTGCAAATTACCTATAGTAGGTTACTTTATTGCTAGTGTTTAAGATCTTTAGAAGATGACTACTTCTCTGCAGTATCTTCCAAGTGGAGCTTGCTTTTGTGTTTTGAGCTTTCTGCCAGATCCTACCTCTTCAATTCGTTGGGTATGCGAAGTTGCTACCTGTTTGGCCCAGTCCTTGATTCTTTGGTACTGTGCCACTGTATTTTCTGTGTCCCTTAGTCAATCTCAATCATGAAATATCAGGAAGGAAAGATGTTTAGAACAATTATTTCACATTTGGCTATAATGTTAACTAAAGCATCAAACACAGCCTAGAAAATGACAGACTGAGCTAACCAGTTATTTACCACTTTTAGCTGTATAGAGTTGCGGTTATATAACAAAATCTAAAACACACCAGAAAAATTATATGCAGTATACAAGTCCTATGTATGTCAATTTTTCCCTAAGGAGTTTAAATTTAAAATGAGTTAAGGAGGAAATAGAGTATTGGGAGAAGAGGAAGGAATTAGATGTAAGGTTAGAGGACCAAGAGGGATCCCACTAAAATTGGGACACTAGTGCAGAGGACAGGTGGTAAAAAGAGAAGGAAGGGATAAAAGGAAGAACAGATCACAACCACAATCACAAAGAAGTTAGAGGCGCTGTTTACACTCATATAAAAAACCAGAGAGAATAATGAAGGAAAGAGCAAATACACATACAGAAACAATAACGAAGATAAAAGCAATAAAACAGACAGATCAAAAATAAAACCCCACCAAAAAACAAAACTAAACAAAACAAAAACAAAAAAAAACCCTTCGCCAGAACAAAAAACAAATCAGTGAGAAGAAAAAAAAAATAATAATAAAAAAAAAATAAAAATAAGAAAAAAAAAAATTAAAAAGAATCAGTTCCAGGTGTTGACTCTGTTGTAGGCAGGTACCTTGTGACAAAGTCCTGTTCTGTGCAGGTCCGTCCCAGTAAGCCAGGAGCGCCCTCTGGCGGGTGGTGAGCAGAGGCGCGTACTTTCAGGCAGAGACCAGTCTAGCTCGCCTCCGCTCTCGGCGCCCTTTCAAGGTCCCTGGGCCTGAGAGGCTCAGCGCGCTGTCCGGAGCGCGGGTTCCCTGCACTGGTTCCCGCCGCTCTGGTTTTTCGCCACGCCCCCCACAATGGCGCCGGGCCAGTCGCTCTCTGGCGCGGGACAGGTGTGGCTGAGAGTCCAGTCTCGTTCACCTGCTGACCTCAGCACACTTTCGTGGGCTCAATTGAGAGGCCCTGTGCTGCCCTGTCCGGAGCACAAGTTCCCAGAGCAGTTTCCGAGCCGCTCTGAGTTTCGCCACGCCCCCCACAATGGCGCCCGGCCGGTCGCTCTCTGGCGCGGGACAGGTGTGGCTGAGAGTCCAGTCTCGTTCGCCTGCTGACCTCAGCACACTTTCGTGGGCTCAATTGAGAGGCCCTGTGCTGCCCTGTCCGGAGCACAAGTTCCCAGAGCAGTTTCCGAGCCGCTCTGAGTTTCGCCACGCCCCCCACAATGGCGCCCGGCCGGTCGCTCTCTGGCGCGGGGCAGCTGTGGCTGAGAGACACTCACCGCCGGTCAGCGCCGTTCTCCGCCGCTCCCCTGCCCCGCCGCTGTCTCAGGATCCTCCGTGGGGGCTCCCTGGGCGCCAGCTGCCACCGTGTGTCCATAGAATTGAGCCTCCGCCGGCGCTCCAACTCCCGGGATATTAGAAGGTGCACGCGCGCGGTCTGCTCCTTCTTTCCTTCTTCTTTGTTGGAAGTCACCCGTCACTGGTGCCGGGGGTCCCAGATTGCGCTTCAGAACTTCTCTGGGTTTCGGGGAGGCATCTCCCCCCCTCCTGCGCTTTCTGGGTCGCTATATTCCCGTGTTCCAATGGTAACTTTTAGAGAGAGTTTCGTTGCCTGCTTCTTACTCATCCGCCATCTTGAGGCTCCCCAAAGTTTAAACTTTTACACCCTTGGGGCTGCAATGGCTCCTAGATAAATATTTTTAAGTGAACAATTTTTACACAGAAAAAACAGGCATATTTAAACAGGAGTTACATGTGTCTCTGTATGAAGATATATTATGGGGATTTGTGATTTTTCTGCTGGCTCTCAGATTCAGAAGAGCCAAATGAAATTAGTCAAAATCAAGGAACAAGGAACTAACTATACAATAAAATGTTGGTGTTTATTTGTTTGTTTTAATTGGGCAGATCAGAAGTGACACGTAATGGGTGGACACAGAGACATGGCAGTTTTTTGTCTCAGAAAAAATCCATCAGGTGGCTGGATCACAGACTCCTAGAGTTGAGAATGGCCTCTAAAAACAAACAAACAAACCAACGAACAAAAAACTTTCTTGGGCTAGAGCTGTGGCTCAGGTATAGAATACTTGCCTAGCACATTCAAGGTCCTGTATTTGATGCCCAGCATAGCAGAAAGAAAAGAAGAAACCCACTCTCAAATTCTATGTTTTCCAATTCCCTTCAGCTATCATGACCCTTGCTCACAAATTTACATGGAAACCCATTATGTGAAAGAATATTATTATTCACATTTATTAAGTAGGTGACTTTGTCTGGTACTGTGCTTTGCAGTTAACCTTATCCTGTTTCCTTTTATCCTGATCACAATCTTACTAGGGAGCTTTTCTCGTTTTTTCCACTTGACAGAGAAGAGTTACTGAGGGTTAGAGAGATGCCCAAGGATGCACTGCCAGTCTCAGTGGGAGGTGAGATTCAAATGCAGGCTTCCTGACCCCTCAGCTTATTTTCCTACTTTCAGATAAAAGTCAGTTTTTTAGTTAGAGATTCCTAGATCTTTATTCACTCTCTCTCAACCACGTCCTTACAATTGGCCATCTTGAGCACAGTTTAAAAAAAAGAAAAAAGAAAAAAAACTTCCAGTTCAGTAGTTCTCTTGGTAATTTATTAAATTGATTTTTATCGACTTCAATAAGTAGAAAACCCCATAGTCCTCAAACACTATCCATCTCTTATATTTCTCTCCTCTCAATTTATTTATTTTGCGGGGGAGTACTGGGACTCAAACCCAGGATCTCACACTTACCAGGCAGGCACAGCACCACTGAGCTAAATTCCTGGCTCCTTCCTCTTCAATTTAATTAGATATAATTTTCCACAGCTACACACAAATTGGCTCTTTTTAACTTAAATCTACTTTGGATAAACATTTTATGACTACAGACACTGAACTTAGCAATTTTAACAGCTGCTTATTATTTTTTTGAAGTAACTAATAAGAGAATTTTCTAATGTATATTTTGTGAAAGCCTTACTCTGGGTGATAGTAATAGGTGTCTGAAATTTTTTTAAGTTTTTATTGATTTTTATATTTATATTTACATTAGACATAAAATATATTTATGAAATTTTGGGTACAGTATGTATATTGTCCTCACAGCTATGACCATGTGACCTGTTGCAGAAATGAGGTCTGCAGTAGTTATGAGACTTTCTTCCTTATTTTGACATGAAAATTTTTGCATATAGAAAAACCACTTTTTTTCTTTCCCTCTTTCACCACCCTCCCCTAATGTAAGATGTATTCATAGTAGTTAACCTTATATTTCAGTGTTTAGGATGTAAAAAGGACAGTGCAACTCAACTAGAAAAGGAATGAATGTCACCCAAAAGTGGATAGAGGTTTGTGGTCCTTTACTGGAGTGAGTGTTCATATGTTTTCATATGTAAGAGAGATGATCAGATGGACCTGTAGCATTTTTCACTGGTTAAGTTGCCAGCTATCAGAGAAATACTGAATACTAAATGGGAAAGAAATTCAGAGTAGTCTGACCCAACTTGCACACATATGAATTCAGAAATTATATTGTATTTGTCCATGCAGCTTAAATAAGCATCATTGAAAAGCAAGGGTACCACCAAGGTTCAAGGATATCGATGCCTTTCTACTAGAGGATGAATAAACAAATGGCACTTGGGGGAACTCATGTCCTCTTAGACTTCTTAGAACTTACAAACAGCAAACACTTTTTGTTGATACTAAGAGATGGGTTAGGGGGAGTTGTGCATAAGTGATTTTTGGTGCCAGGTGACTCATTTTTTAACAACTTCCACATTCAGCAGATGGTGATAATGCCAGCACTTAACCATGGGCTGAGTAAGTCAGCATGGCATGTTTCCACACTTCTCAGATGCTTATTTCTAAACATTATGTAAAAACCATATCTTTGAGTTCCTCTCTGCACTAAGTGATGGAATCTAGGCCAGGCTTCTGCCTCTGGAGTCCCGTTTCCCCTCCCATTGGAATGCTGAAATAGACCACATTAAACAAGAAAAAAAGAGTCAAACACTCACTTTTCAGGTGCTGGATACATTAGCCCACAGAGTATACCTATGACAGACTTGTTCCGTCTCCATCATTTCTCACAAGAATGTGGCCATATTGAAAGAATCTTCAAATCTTCATCAGATTTCCATGTATTCCAAACAAATTAAGCTAAAAAAACCTTAGACTGTATGGGATAGAAGGAACTTAAGGTCATCAAGACTAAGAGATAACTAACTTTTCACCAAAAATTTTACATTTTCCATTTGTTAGGGTTTGAATCTAAAATGTCTCCCAAAAGACTAATATGTTGAACTCTTGGTCCCCAATGCAGCAGTCTTCAGATGCAGGGATTTGGGAAAATGATTGGATCATAAGGGTTCTGATATCAGTGGATCAATCCATTGATGAGTTCATAATTGGACATTCGGAGATCCTAGAAACTGTAGGAGGTGAGGCCTAGTTGGAAGAGGTGCGTCCCTGGGGGCGTGCCTTTGCGGGGTATATTTTGCCTCTGGACTGCCCTTAACTCCCTCTTCACGTCCTGGCTGCCATGAGGAGAAGAGCTTTTCTCTGTCATGCTCTTCCAACATGACGTATTACCTTACCACAGACCCAGAAACAATAGAGCCCAGTAACCATGCCTCTGAGACCATAAGCCAAAATAAATCTTCCCTCTGTTAAGCTGTTTTGTTCAAGGTTTTTGTTACAGTAATGGAAAGCTGACTATAGCATGCCCTTCTATGATACACAGTTGATGCTGAGAAGGGGTTACTCAGAGAGGGTATTTCCCAGTACCCTAACATCTATGCAAGGCCATATGAAAAGTGTTGGCCAGTGTGATGTGAGCAGAAGTGATATGTGCCACTTCTGAGCCAAAAGGATTAAGAAGAGGATATAAGGTGTGATCAAAATATATAGTAATTGTTTAAATTTTAAAAATTTATTACAGTAAAGACACATTGCCATTTGTCCCCCTCAAAATACTCCCCTTCACTTATCTCGTTATTCTTACCACTTGCTGCAGCAGTTCTGGAAGCCCTCTTTTGTATCTTTATGAGGTGAAATAAAAAATATAGCAAATCACCAGACATGGTGGCACATGGCTGTAATCCCAGCACCCAGAAGGCTGAGGCAGGAGGATCACCGTAAATTCAAGGCCAACCTGTGCTACATAGTGAGTTCAAGGCCAGCCTGGACTGCATAGTGAGACCCTGTCTCAAAAAAATAAAAATAAAACAAAACTAAACAAAATATAGCAAATGCTGTTGCTGATTGCCGTCCAACAGAAAGGCAAGTTTATAAAAATATTATGGTGTGTTCCCATCCACTTTATTCGGTAAATCTGGCATAACACCACTTCTGGCTCTTCTCCAAAGTCAAAATGACCATGAAAAGTAAATGTTTTGAATTGATTCATGTTGTTGAGGCAGCCATAACAGTGTAATTGAAAATACTCAGAAAAGAAAAGTTCCAGAACTTCTTCAGAAAGTGGCAAGAAGCCAGGACTGGTGGCACATGCCTATAATCCCGGCACTCAGGAGTCTGAGGCAGGAGGATCACCATGAGTTTGAGGCCAGCCCAAGCTATGTTGCAAGTTCCAGGTCAGCCTGAACTACAAAGCAAGACCCTGTCTCAAAAAACCAAACAAACAAATAACTAATTAACTAACTAACTAACTAACTAACTAAATAAATAAATAAATAGCTTGGTGTTGTGGCCCACACCTCTAATCCTAGTACTCTAGGAAAGGGGTCCCCAAAGTACTCTAGAAACTGGACCACAAAGCAGGAAATGAGTGGTGGGCAAGCCAGTGAAGCTTCTTGTGTTTTTACAGCCACTGCCCATCACTCAAACTACTCTCTGAGCTCCACCTCCTGGCATGTTAGTAGTGGCATTAGAGTCTAGTGGACTGGGAACACTACTATGAACTGCACACGAAAGAATCTAGGTTATGTACTCCTTATGAGAATCTAGTGACTGATGCTCTGAGGCAGAGCCGATGCAGTGATGCTAGTGCTGGTGAGCGGCTGCAAGTACAGACCAACATTATCAGAGAGGTTTGACTGCACAGAGGCAATAATAAATCAATTGACTGCAGGCTCATATCAAAACCCTATCAGAGCTGGGCATGGTGGTACATACCTGTAAATCCAATGCTTGGGAGGCAGAGGTAGAAGGATCATCATGAGTTCCAGGCCAGCCTGGGCTGCACAGTGAGTTCAAGGCCAGCCTGAAGTACATAGAGAAACCCTGTCTAAAAAAAAAAAAAAAAAAAAAACTCTACCAGTGAGTGGCAAGTGATAAGCTGCATCTGGTGGCAAGGTTCATAGTGGCAAGTGAGTTGATGTACTTAAGTTGTATAGCAGCATCTTGTGGTAGGTTTTAAGTCAGAACTGAACACTTATTTTTGTCCATGCATGGCCTGACCATTATTTTATTTACTATTTTCATCTATGCCTCTATCCTGCGTAGCATTCTTGTCTCAGTCACAGTTTTGGTAGACCCACAAGCTAACCCTAGGAAAAACGAGTAAAATATAAAGTTACTGGAAAGCATCTTTGAAAAGGGGGAAAGACCCAACGACAAGGTAGCAGAAGACTCTAAGACTGCTGAAAAAGAAGCTGCATTTAAAGGAAAATAGCAAGAGTCCTAGTTAAATTATGGGTTCATCGCAACAGGTTATTCCCATTCTCCAAGCCCACACTGTGTGGTATGTGGAGACACTTCAAGACCATGCACCTGAATTTAAAAACAAGCTTTTCAGTTTGTTTTTTTTTTTTAAACATAAACACAAAGAATAGAAGTAGTTGTTGAAGGGCACAACTTCGTCAAATGTGTCTGCACTGAGAACATCATTCTTAGTGGCTGACCACACTGCTAACGCTAAGAAACCCTTTACTATTGGTAAAGAGTTGCTCTTGCCTTCTGCTAAGGACAATTATCAAGATCTTTTAGAAGCTGTAGTTCGAAAGGTGGCATGTGTTTTCCCCTTTTGACTAGCATCATGTCTAGACAAACTGATGATAGCAGAGTATTTTGAGGCATAATTATTAGAATTAATGAGTCACCATGGTATGCAATTGAGGTTGATGAGTCTACTGATATTGATAGCAAGGCAACAATACTTATTTTTGTGTGATATATTTTTGAGGAGGATATGATATGTGGATTTTTGTTGCCAACACACCATAGCTGCAGAACTACTCAAGTTTGAAATGTTACATATCAGAAAAATTGAGTTGGTCATTTTGTGTAGGTATATAAAAGGATGCAACAGCTGCCATGACTGGATGGCTTTATATATTTTGAAACAAGGTCTTTCTAAATTGCTAAAATGTTCAAGTTGGTCTTGAACTTGCAATCCTCCTGCCTCAGCCTCCCAGAATGCTGGGGTTACAGGTGGGCAACACCATGCTTGGTCTATGTCTTTTATTTTTTTTTCTTTCTTTCTTTTTAAAAAAATTTTCTTGGTTTTATTTTTTAATTTTTATTAGTACATGTTTGCAGTACATAATAATCACATTCATCAGGGAAAGTTTGTACAGGTACATAACACATTTTAATTCTCTTTTCATCCCCTTCCCCCTCCCTTTCCTCCTATCTCCTCCACCTTTTGGTTTTCTTCCCTTTTACAAAGATCTATATTCCTATTACCCATCTTTTATTTTGCTCTATATTTGTATTTTGGGTTTCTCATATAAGGGAAAACATGAGATATTTAGGTTGTGTGTTTGATTTATTTCACATTTTAACATTATTATCTCAAGGTGCATTCATTTTCTTACAAATAACTAAAGTTTATCCTTTATAGCAGAGTAGTACTTCATTGTGTATAAATGCCACATTTTCTTTATCCATTCATCTGTTGATGGACATGTAGCCCACTGTCAAGATTTAGCTATTATGAATTGTGCTGCTATATACATCAGTATTCATGTATCACTATAATATGATGTCTTTAGCTCTTTAGGGAAGTTATCTAAAAGGAAAATAGCTGGGTCAAAAGGAATTTTGAGGACCAGTGAGATAGCTCAGCGGCATAAGTGTCTGCCCAGCAAGCGCGAGGTCCTGAGTTCGACTCCAGGTACCTACATACGAAAAAAGGGCCGGTGATATTGCTCAGCAGCACAGGCGCCTGCTAGCTCACGAGGTCCTGAGTTCAACCCTCGGTACCCACAAAAAAAAAAAAAAAAAGGGAATTTTGATTTTTAATTTTTTGAGAAATCTTCATACTGATTTTCTTGGTGGTTGTACTAGTTTACCCTCCCACCAACATGTAGAAGGCTTCCTTTCCCACTCAGCCTTGCCAGCATCTGTTATTGTGTGACTTCTTGATGACAGCCATTCATTCTGAAGTAAGATGAGATCTTGGTGTTGTTGTGATTTGCATTTCTGTAATGGCCACAGATGTGGACACTTTCTTTTTTTTTTTTTTTTTTTTTGGCCGTTTGAACTTCTTCTGAGAATTGTCTATTCACTTCAGTTGCCCAATTTGATTGTGTCTTTTATTTTGGGGTGTCCATTTTTTTCAGTTCTTTAAATATTCTAGATATTAGTCCTCTGTCTGAGGAATAGCTGCTAAAATTTTTCCCAGTCTGTAGGTTGTCTTGACTCTGTTAATTGTTTCCTTTGCTGTGCAGAAGCTTTTCAATTTGATATAATCCCATTTGTTGATTCTTCAAGTTATTGCTTGAGCAATTGGGGTTCTGTTCAGAAAGTGCTTTCCTAGTCCTATGTCTTTAAGAGTTTTACCTATTTTATCTTAAGTGTTTCTGATTAAGTGTTTCTGTTTTAATATTTAGACCTTTGGTCCATTTTCATTTTAGTTTAGTACATGGTGAGAGATATGAGTCTAGATTCAATCTTTTGCACGTGGAGAGCCAGTTTTCCCAGCATCACGTGCTAAAGAGGCTATCTTTTCTTCAGTGTGTGTTTTTGGTCCCTTTGTTAAAGATCAGATAGCTGAATGCACCTGACGTTGTTTCTAATCCTCTATTCTGTTTCATTGACCCACATATTTGCTTTCGTGCCAGTACCATGCTGTTTTTATCACTGTAGCTTTGTAATAATTTTCAATAACTTGAAATCTGAGATTATGATGCTTCTTGCTTTGCTTTTGTTGTCCAGAATTGCTTTGTATGATCTTTTCGATGGTTCATTGCATTCTGTTTGTCTGTATATTGTTGGGGATTTTTGCACCTATGTTCACTAAAGAGATTAGCCTGTAGTTGTCTTATTTAATTGGGTCCTTGTCTGGTTTTGGGATCAGAGTAATTCTGGCTTCCAGAAATGACTTTGGGAGTACTCCTTCCCTTTCAATTTCATTAATGAGCTAGAGGCATATTGATATTATATTTTCCTTGAAATGAAGAATTTGACAGTGAATCCATCAAGACCCAGGATTTTTTTAGTTGGTAGTGTTTTGTTTTGCTTTGATTTGCTTTGCTTTGCTTTGTTTTTTACTGATTTAGTTTTATTGCTTGTCCTTGGATTATTGAGGGTTTTTACATCTTCTTGGTTTAGGTTTGGTATTTCAAATATATCTAGAAATCTATTTCTTCTGGATTTTCCAAATTATTGAAGTACAGGTTTTCAAAGTAGTTACAAAAATCTTCTGGATTTTGGCAACGTTCATCTTGATTTTGCCCTTTTCATTTCTAATCACATTGATTTAGGTCTTTTCTTTCCTTTTGTCTGGTAAGATTGGCTAAGAATTTGTCTATTTTGTTTATTATTTCAAAGAACCAGCTCTTTTTAGTCATTGATTCTTTGGTTTTTGTCTCAATTTCATTAATTTCTGCTCTGTTTATAACTTCTTTCCTTGTACTAGATTTGGATTGGATCACTGTTAATTAGATTGTTGTTCCTTGTAATAGATTATTGTTGTTCTTCTAAGAGCTTGAGGTGCATCACTGAGTTATTTATTTGGGCTTGCTTGGTTTTTTTGATGTAGCCATTCACAGCTATAAACTTCCCTCTTAGAACTGCTTTCACTGTGTCCCATAAGTACTAATATGTTGTACTCATGTTATCATTTGATTCTAGGAACTGTCTAAATTTCTTCCTTGATTTCTTCTATGATCCATTGAATATTCAAGAATGTATTTAATTTCCATGTGTTTGCCTAGTTTCTGTGATTTAACATTGATTTCTCGTTTCACAGCACTATGACCTGACAATATGTATGGGATAATTTCTATTCTTTTATATTTATTTAAGCATTCTTTATGGGTAGTATGTGGTCTATTTTGGAGAAAGTTCCATGTGGTGCTGAAAAGAATGTGTATATTGCTGTGTTGGATGGAACTCTATAGAAATCTATTCAGTTTATTTGTTCAAAGGTTTGGTTCAACTCTGGTATTTCTTTGTTCATTTTTTTGTCAAATTGATCTTATATGTTAATATAAATACTATTTTATTAAAAATAACCATATTTTCCAAAACCATATATTTAGTGAGAAGTACAGCACTCTTTTTTTTATTCTCTTGCAAATGGCTTACTTAATTGCAGATACTTGAATTCTCATAGATGGTTTTGCATTGCCATATGTTGTTTTGGTTATGTGAATACAACCCTGCCTCACAGAGAGATATATAGTCGACAAGTAGGTATATTTTAATAGACTCTTCAGAATTGTTGATCTTTTTTTTTCATACTATCCCAAATTTTGATAAATAGTAGTTACTTAAAAATTAGTTACAGGAGCTTTTCAGGAGGGGGGTAGCTCAGTGGTAGAGTGACTGTCTAGCATGCACAAGGCCTTGCTTTTGATCCCAAATACTGCCAAAAAATGAGCTTTTCATATTCTGTTTATTCACAAAACAGTGAAAATAACAAATGGCAAAGTAATATCTTCATATTAATATGGAAATAGATTTGATCTTGTGGACCTCCTGAAAGGGTTACAAGCATCTTCAGCAGTCCCAGAGCATACTTAAAGAGCTACTATTGTGCCCTAATCCTCATCAACTCTGACTTTCTCTCTCTCCACATTTTCCTAACTTAAAGAAAGATCTGATTAAGTTCGTTCAGTCCCCAGTCAATAAGAAAATCCCTATGAGTTATTCAACAGTCACTGTTGGGTGGTGTCTGTGTTCCTAGCACTTGCTAGGAGCTGAGAATATAATGGTGAGCCATGGAGAACCGGATCCCACTCTTAAATTACCTTATAGCTTAGTGGGATACACAGACACTAACTGGACAATCACTAATAGAGATTTACAAGTTGGGCAAGTGCTGGGAAGAAAACTACAAATTAAGGAGTGGAAAGGGGACTGATTCTTTAACAAAACAACTCTAGGGATAAAGGATATATAGTTATTTGCTAGGCAAAGGAAATAGAGGTATGGGAGGAGGAGGATGTAGATTATTATAGGCAATAGCATGTCATGTGTATTAGGGAAGGGAAAGCCACAGGAGGCAGTGTAGCTATAGAGCCTAGATAAAAAAGAATACAATGCAAGAGGGGTCTAGGTAGGTGAAGAGAGAGCGTCTGATGGAGCACTTTGTAAAAGCCCACCTGTTAGGCTGCTGGATGACCTAGAGATGACTCCATTTGAGTCAGCTATTTGTCATTGGTCCCAATAGCTGAAGCCACAATTTCATGCATAAAGTGCATAAAGGACCACTCTAAAGGGATTGTGAGTATGAGGATCACGGCTAGAGAAGTCATGAACTGTTCTAAAAATCATGGTTCATGAGTCATTGCTTCACAACTGCCTGGCATACAGCCATCTACTTATTTAAAGCCTTGAAGATCTGCATTTGCTGGTTCATCCCCTGCTTGCCTTTCAACAGGGGCACTGTCACAGTGGGGCTCCAGAGAGGCACAGTGTGTGAAGGAGGTTAGCAGCAGGATATTTATGAGGTAGTGTTCTTAGGGACAACATTGGTCCCCGAGACCAAAAGACTGGAGACAGAGGTTGATCTTTAAGGTAGTCATCTTTTTTTGAGGCAAGGTCTTGCAATGTAGTCCAGGCTGATCTCAAACTTGAGCTCCTCCTGCATCAGCCTTTCAAGTGCTGGGATCACAGGAATTTGCCACCACACTGAGCAAACAAGGGAGTTTTAAAAGGTCTCAGCCTTCCCCATAGGCATCTTGGAAGCTGCACTGGCCCTTCTGAATTGTTCCCAGCTGAAGCAAGGGGTCAATCTTTAGGCTGCCACATCTCTTTGCCATTGGATGTGGGCTGCAGGAAAGAAGTATGACCTAGGGCAAGGCAGTTTTCTTCAGCTGATGCATGCAATCCCTCAAGTGGGCGGCGGCAGATGGCCATTTTCCAGAGTCACTCCCAACACTGAAGGAATAATCCTTTCCTGAAGGAAGGTCCAAGTGGTAGGTGATCTACAACATTCCTGGATCAGCTAAACAAGAATCACGATGGTGTTTGTGAAGACAGTAGTGGCCAAGGAGTTAGTAGGACTGAATTCTAGTTCTGACTTTCCATAAATCAAATAATCACAGAAATGTGAAGGTGAGCCAGGCACAGTGGAACACATCTGAAATCCCAGCTAGTCCAGAAGCTGAAGAAGGAGGATTGCAAGTTTAAGGCCCGTTTGGACAGCTTAGTGAGACACTGTCTCAAAAAGCAGGGGAAGCTGGGGATAAAGCTCAGTGGTGTAACAATAGGCTCGATCCCTAGTACTGGAGGAAAACAGTCATGAAGTTGGTAACCTGAGTCCACCCTGCCTGGCTCCCCAACCTTCTCTTACATCCTTTCTACCTCACTCAACTCATTCATCACAACAGGTTTCCACTCTATTTTTTCAATCCTCCAAGCTCACTTTTACCTTGGGGCCTTTACACTGTCACTAGGAATTATCTTATTTGTGGGCTTGACCAGAATGTACATTCCACAAGTGTGAGGACTTTGTATTCGTCCTCTCTCTGCCCTAGAATCTGAACAGAGTAAATATAAAAAGTACTTGCTTAAAACCGACTGAGTGAATGTGTCAGTTTGCTGGGGCTGCCATAACAAAGTACCACAGATGGGAGGATTAAACAACAGCAATGTACTTTCTCACAGTTCTGGAGGCTGGGGTTCTAAGATCAAAGTTTCAGCAAAGCAGGTTTCTTCTGAAGTCTTTATCCTCGGCTTATAGTGCGCTGTCTTTACAGCTGTTCTTCACAGAATCTTCCCTCCATATTTGTCTTTGTCCAAATTTCTTCTTATTGTAAGGATATCAGTCACGTTGGATTAGGGTCCATCCTAATCTCATTTTGACATAATTACTTTATTAAAGACCAGCTTCCCAAATACAGTCACATCCTGAGGAACCAGGGGTTAGAAATTTGATACAAATTGGGAGGAGCGCAATACCATCCATTACAGTGGGGAATGCAAAAGCACTGTGTCAAGGGTTTTAGTCTTTCTCAAAAGTATAGCTATACCATACTGAAAAAAGGAGTGACATGACGCTCACCACTTCTTTTATGTCCTTATGACATACCAGGCACTGTGCCTGGTCCTTAATGGTTATTATCTTATTTCTCCTCACAACAATCTGTTGAGCTGGCTAACACTATGTCCATTTTACTGACAAGACAGGCTCCGAACGGTGTTAAGGTCTTGCTTAAGGTCATACTGTGGGTAGATGGAGAAGGTGGAACTTGAACCCAAATCTCCCAACTCTAAATCCACAGAGTTAACCATTTCTGAAGTGTGCCTCTTATTTACCTTCGCACCTTCTGAGCCCCATGATTCTGCACAACAGAACTATGATTAGTTTAATTTCCTGCCATTTTGTGATACTCTCTCCAGTCACCTGTGGCCCTTGCTAAGAAGAAGGAAACCATTTAGGAAAATTACAGAAGCCCAAATGTTGGCAGCGTTCAGGAGAGAGAAGCCTGAACAAACATTTCGTGCTCCCAGTATTGTCAGAGCTAATACTATGGTCCCCTCCCAGAAACTTAAACTGAAATCAGAAACTTACTTCATTCTCTGTTTTATGAGTTTGGAATAAGCCCAGGATAAAGTTAACCAATCAAAGAGTCTGAGAAAACTGCAACCAATTACCCTGAAAAATATGCTAAGCCTGAACAGATTTATTCAGCTTTGCTTAGTGGGTGGCTTTACAGGATGGAGGCCAAATTTTATCATCTGCTTGGCTTTGCCTTTGATTATTCATTGACTAGGATGACTTTCTCACCATAAGCCGATACAGTCTCCCATCTCAGAAAGAGGGAAGAATACAAAACACCACACTGACTGATTCATTTCAAACAGAATGTTTTTAAAAAGAACCTGACTTGTGGTACTAATGCATATTTCTTGTTTTTCTTTTTGAATTCACAGCAGGAGATTAATGAAAACTTTAGTGATAGGTGGAGGGGTGTGGGTGGAATGATCTACTGATTCCATTGGATGTATATTCAAATGTATATTTCTCCACTGCCTGTTATGAGTCATGCATGGCGTTAGATATTTTCCCAAATGATCTCAAACAGTGGGCATAAAAACTCATAGCTAAATGTTATCCCCATTGTACAGAGGACAAAATTGAGTCTTTAGAACCATGTTGTCCAATAGAGAAGCTACTAGCCATGCTGGCTATTTAAATTTAAAATAGTTAAAATTAAAAGTTCCTTAGTCACAACAGCCACATTTCAAGCATTCAACAACCACATGTGATTTGTGTCTATTTGTGTCTATATCTGGATAGTGCAGATATAGAATGTTTCCATCATCCAGGAAGTTTTATTGGACAGGCTGCTCTAGAGTCTAAAGGGTAGGACCCTCACCTCTTGCTTAAGCAAGGTAAGATTCAAGTCTGGTGCTCTCTCTGTTCCAAATTCAGGTTCTTTCCACTATCCTGCCACACCCATAGCATCTCTGATCTCCCCAGTAAGTGACCGTATGCTACTTGTACCATTGACTTTTATTTCTATGGTATACCCATATGACCTTGGACTTACTATGCGGTTATGTCTCGATAATCCTGTTGTAGTTGAAAATATCATACATTGAAAATACATCTAATATACCTAACCCACCTTACCCCCTAGCTCAGTAACATAGTCCTGCAAGGTCTCAGTTGTTCCCCCATGATCACATGACTGACTGGGAGCTGCAGCTCACTGCCTCTGCTCAGTGTCACCATGAGAGGAAGAGGAAGAGAGTATCTTCCTGCAAATGGCTAGCCTTGGAAAAGATGAAACTTCAAAACCAAACTATACTTCCAGGTGTTGTGGTGCACACCTGTAATCCCAGAATTCGGGAGGCTGAGGCAGGAGGATCGCCATGGGTTCGAGGCCAGCCTGGGCTACATAATGAGTTTAAGACCAGCCTGAACTACAGAGTGAGAGCCTGTCTCAAAAAAACAAACAAAAAAAACTATAGCTTCTACTGAATGTGCATTGCTTTCATATCATCATAAAGTCAAAAAATCCCAATCTGAACCATTATAAATTGGAGACCATCTGGATATTTGATGCACTAGAAACTTTCTTCCTTGGTCATATTGGAAAATGCTCAGAAAATACCAGCAGGTGGTGTGCATGTCCCATGTTTCATAGAAGGGCATCTGCTAAAAGGTACGTGCAAAAGCCAAACATTTGCTTTGTTGCAAGACATCATGTATGGATAAAATATGAATCCTGTCCTCTCCTCCCCTCCCTCCCCCTTCCTTCCCCTCCCCTTCCCTCTCCTTCCTTCTCCTCTCCCCTCCTCTCTTCTCCTCTCCCTCCTCACTTTCTTTAAGTTCTTTATATCATCACTCAGAAACTTTGCAAAAAAGATGTCTAAAAACTGGAAATTTGGGCCGGTGAGATGGCTCAGCAGCTTAAGCGCCTGCCCGGCAAGCGCAAGGGCCCGAGTTCGACTCCCGGATCCTACATACGAAAAAGGGGCCGGTGATATCACTCAGCGGCACGGGCGCCTGCTGGCGCGCGAGGTCCTGAGGTCGACCCCCCGGTACCCACAAAAAAACAAAACAAAACAAAACAAAACAAAAAAAACTGGAAATTAAAGCCACCTTCCCATGTCATCTCCTGTGGTTTTAAATATATATATCTTTAAATACAACTATATGTCTATATATGTTACTCTGAAATTTATATCTCCAGATTAAACTCATCTGTGGAACTACAACTGCCTATTTGATACCCCCACTTGAGTGTCAAATGGCATTTCAAAATTAATTTAACCAGGGCCGGTGAGATGGCTCAGTGGCGTAAGCGCCTGCCTTGCAAGCTCGAGGGCCTGAGTTCGACTTCCGGATCCCACATACGAAAAAGGGGCCGGTGATATCACTCAGCGGCACGGGTGCCTGTTGGCGTGCGAGGTCCTGAGGTCGACCCCCCGGTACCCACACAAAAAATAAATAAATAAATAAATAAACAAAATTAATTTAACCAAAAGAGAACTCACTTCCCTGACCCCTCTGCCTATCAAACTTGTTCTTTTCCTACTTTCCTCATTTCTATAAATACCACCACTATCCTTAGTTATTCAGGTCCAAATCCCATACACTGCAATTTAGTGATTCCCTTCTACACACACATGCACACACACACACACACACACACCTTGACTCACTCTCTCACCAAATCCTATTGGTTTTGCCTCTGAAAAGATGTACTCTTCTCATTTCTACACCATATCCCTCATCCAAGCTTCCTTCCCCTTGAGTCTGGACAATGGTAATTTGTCCTAATTGGTCTCCATGCTTCAATCTTTGTCTTTCTCTAAACAATAGCTACAGAGGTCCTTTAGAACTAAATCAGAGGGCCGGTGAGATGGCTCAGCGGCGTAAGTGCCTGCCTTGCAAGCGCAAGGGCCTGAGTTCAACTCCCGGATCCCACATATGAAAAAGGGGCCGGTGATATCGCTCAGCGGCACGGGTGCCTGTTGGCGCGCGAGGTCCTGAGGTCGACCCCCCCCCCCCGTACCCACAAAAAAAAAAAAAGAACTAAATCAGAACAAGCCACTCACCTTACAATAAAGTGTGAACTTTTTATGACAGGCTGTAAGACACTTCAAAGTCTAGCTCCTGCTTGTCCCTCTGATCCCACCTCCAAAGTCTTCCCTGGAGGCAAACTAAGTTTTCATCCCCTGTGCAGCTCTTCAAACACTCGGGGATCACTCCCGCCCCAGGACTTGTGGATGCTCTCAGGTCAGGATTCGGGGGTGGCCTCCTCAGAGGCTTTCTATCTAAAGTGGTCTCCTTCTTTTGGGTCTAAGCCTTCGTACTACTTATCTTTCAGAACATGAACCAGCGTTGAGAGTGATGTTGACGTTGTTTGCTTTTTTGTTGACTTGTTTAATGCTTATCTCCCACACTAGAACATAAATTCACACATGAATTTAAACTCAGATCTGGGCCGGTGAAATGGCTCAGCAGCATAAGCGCCTGCCCGGCAAGTGCGAGTGCCTGAGTTCGACTCCCGGAACCCACGTACGAAAAAAGGACTGGTGATATCGCTCAGCAGCACGGGCGCCCACTGGCACGCGAGGTCCTGAGGTCAACCCCCGGTACCCACAAAAAAATAAATAAATAAACTCAGATCTACCAAATGCAAAACTCTAGCATGTTTCAAAAAAAGGGAAAAAGTACATTCGTAGGAACTCATATATCTCCAGGCATATTTTCTCATAGAAATTGTCCCTTTGGCAATATGCTTTCTTCAAAACACTTTTGGCAACCTGCACTTTGGAATTTCCTGCAGAGTCAAGCTACTCAAAACACTTGATCACAAAGTGCTTCTAATGTGTTGTGAAATAGGAAGTGAAAAAGAATACATTTTAGAATAGTATTATGATATAAATCTCATTTTTATAAATGGAATAAATATATTAAAATATATCTCAATTTTCAAGAATAAGCCCTTTTTCCCCGCCCTGACTTCCATGGATACATTTTAAGTCTGGAAGGATACTCACCAGACTTTTAATAATGTTTGCTGGAGGGGCCGGTGAGATGGCTCAGCGGCTTAAGCACCTGCCTTGCAAGTGCGAGGGCCCGAGTTCGACTCCCGGAACCCACATACGAAAAAGGGGCCGGTGATATCGCTCAGTGGCAAGGGTGCCTGTTGGCGTGCGAGGTCCTGAGGTCGACCCCCCGGTACCCACAAAAAAAAAATAATAATAATGTTTGCTGGAGGGAGAGGAAAACTTTCCAAGTCCACCATTACTCCTAGTAGTTAACCTGTGGGAAGTGGGATTTCCAAAAAGGACAGAAAGGGAATATTCAACTAAAATGGACTGTGTGGGTTTACCAGCCGGTCTTAACCATCACCCACTCTGATGGGGCTATGACAAGGCCATACCATCTTTTAAATATTTTTACTAACTATCGAAAGCCTTTCCTGAATCTTGTCATGGTCAAGGAAGTTTATATTTGTAATCCCATGGAAAAGTCATTGGAATCCTAGCGAGTTAATTCTAATCTACCACTACCAGTACAATGCATGGTGAGAATAAAGACACTAAGTCATATCTGTAGTTGTGGGGAGCCAAGGGGGTCCCAAGTCCAGCTAGGGTGATGGCTAACCAGAGCAAAGGCATGGCCCAAGGATGAACCCAGGTTTTATTAATTCGTGAATAGGAGAGTGGCTCGGGGATGAGTGACTGTGAAAGTGGCAGGAAATACGTGAGTGCCATGAGCTGGGCTAGGTAGGAGGCCTGAAATCATCTCTGTAATATGCAGAGGGAAAGATATGCAGGAAGAATAATCTGCATAACACAATTGGAGGTAGTAATGTTTTGGGGTCGGTGCTTCAGCTCTGATGTGTAATTTTTTATGCCCTGGAAAATCATAGCCTCTTATTGCAAGGCTCCATCCCAGCTGACAGCATGGAGCGGGGCTCTCCCTCCCGCCCAGCTCACACATGCTTCTTGGGAGCTACGGGGTGGGGTAAACTGACCTGTTGCCTTGCTTCAAAGACTACACATCAGCACCTCAGCTGGACTGATTTGCATTGCTTAAAGCCAATTGAGGGGATAAGGAAAAGTCCTAGCCAGCTCTGTATATATCAATACATGGAAATAGGGCCAGGTTTAGCCAAAATGAAGATAATTGCTCTTCTTTTAAGGAGAGTCATCCAGGTGGTCCTCTACAACTAACACCCAGGGTAGGAGGTTCCACTTTCTGAAATAATATCCACTTTTATGTTACTTAAATTCAGTATAATAGCTATGCATTAATTCAGGTTTCTTACACCAAGTTCACATTGTCTATTTAACAAAATTCTACTGAAGTCACACTGAACACCTGCTATGGAATGAATGTTAGAGATAGGGCAGCAAAAACAGATAAAACACAATCCCTGCCCCAAGGATCTCATTGTTTGGTGACCAAGAAGATCATCATCAAGTTTGATCACCCTCATTGGTCACCCAATTGGCTCTGAAAAACTGTGGACTCTTCAAAAATCAAAATCTTCTTCAATGAGCAAAACCCTAGAAAATTCTCAACTAGTGAGTGGCAGAGACAAGCAAATTAAACCCTTGCCTCAGAACATAGATCCAAGAGAAGAATAACAAAATCTTTGTAGCAGGGGCCAGGGATATAGCTCAGCAGCACAGTGCCTGCCTGATAAGAGCAAGGCCCTGAGTTCAATTCCCAGTACCCCCCAAAAAAATCTTCATAGCAATAATCACCAGTAAAATGAGCCCATGATTGCCAAAAAGGCTTTGATGCAATTATCCATCCCCATCTCTTAAAACAAGTATTTCTGAAATATTGCCTGTACTATCCTGAATTGAAATTCATACATAGTATAATATACCTGTCATATATATTCTAAAAATTAATATAAAATTCTGTCATATGAAGGAGAAATAAAAGAAAGTACTTTATATCTAATATGTAATTCAGTATGAAAATGCTTAAGCATGACTACAACTATATGAGAAGATATGATGTCGTACTTTTGATGACTAAATCTGGATTTCAGAGAAGTGAGACAATATTCAACTGAATACTTCTTTACCCTTTTAGTTTAAATATTCTATTTCAAAATAACACTTAGGAATACAGAAAATCTGCATGAGCAAAGTAGCTACAAGTAAAGACTTATACTATTGTGTGTCACTGGTGAATCAGATAAAAGTGTGGTGCTGTGGTCAATGACATTTTGTGAAATGGCAGACAAGCCTTGGTCAAGTCCTGGAGATTTCTTTCCACTGGTATAGTAATAGCATTCCTGGGAAGCTTGGCATTCTGAACCATGTCTAGGTTCAGAAAATGAAAAAGAAGTTTTTCACCGTGCAAATGTCTGGTAGGACATTCCAAATCTCAGAGAACACCAGAAAGTTCTTTGCCCCACAAGGCAGTCCCACACTGACCCCCTAAACCAGTAGGATGCCAGACTTCCCCATCTCCAGCCCCACACTCTTGCAATCCTTGTGACAACCAAAAGTACCCTCACAAGCAAACACCCCAAAGGATGGTGCCATCCTGTTTAAGAAATACTTTCTTGAAGTCACAAGTCTTAGGAGAACTTCAGGTCTTTTAGTAAGTTCTTTGGGTGTCCACAACAATTACTGTATACTGTAACACCCATCTAGGAATCAAAGGGTCAGCAGCAGGCAAGTGGAGTAGACTGAGAAGGGCTGGTAAACCCAGAAAAGAAACAAACCTGCCCCTTTGACCTTTGGCTGAGCCTGGGCAATGAGTGAAACCAGCTCGAAAGAACACACAGTCCTGGGGAAATACATGGGGACAGGAAGAAACTAGGCCAACGGATGAGTGGGACAGAGAAGCCCTACAAGATAACAGGGCTTGTGAGAACAGCAAGGTGAGTTGTAGCTGCAGAAGAGTGATGGTGTAGAGCAGCATTCTACACACTAGGTAAGGCCCCAGTTGTAGAAGAATCAGTCTCAGGATACTTCACAGAGGATGGGGTAGAGGTAAGAGAAAGTAGTGGTTAAGAACTTGGGTTTTGCATCCAGAGAGATTTAAATCCAAACTGCCAATTGATCAGAAATGAGACACTGGGCTCATCATTTAACCTCTGTGTGACTCAGTTTCCTCATCTATACAATGGGCACTAGTAATAGTTCCTACACATGGGCTCATTGTGAAGAGCTGGTGAGATCATAGGATAACATGGATAGATTCTCAAGAGCAGGGTTCTGTATAGTTTTGCTCACCTTTGTACCTTTGAGCACTGGACATGGGGCAGCCACAGAATTAAGTCTAGCTTTCTGAACTGATTAAGAGCCCACAGAAGGTAGCTGTTTTCATTGTGATGAATGATAATGAGAGAGGGAACCAATTACTGGATCTGGGGCGGAAGTGGGGACTTGGTTTTCTTAGTGGAACACAAGATCACAGGCAATGCTGGTTGCAAGGAGGGGATGTCAGATCACTGCAGTAACTGAACCAAGCCTCCTGAAACATCTCAGCGAAGATGCCACTGGTCTTGGTGCTGGGGTTAGCTGAGCTCCTAGGAGAAGGCCATACAGCCTCAGTGAAGGTGAGAAGAGACCCAAGCAGCCAGAGACCCACTGGGCACTATGAAGCTCCAGAAGGAACCTCAGCTGGGCCCATGGGGAGTGTTCCACTGGCATTGAAGCTTGTGTCCCCATGAGAGGGAAAGAGGGCCTGCCTTCACCAAGAACTGGACATATAAGAAGTAAACAGAGCCATACAATGTGAGAGGAAAGTAGCCCAGCCCTGGCTCCTTCCCCTCCTCACCAGCCCCACATCACATCACTCACCCCTTCAAGTTCTGAGCTTCAGCCACTGGCCATTTCCTCATTTCTCAAAAACACCAAGCTTCTCCACCCACATCTCCACCACCCACTCTTTGCTTGGCTAATTTCTGCTTACCCTTCAGGCCTCTGTTCAAATATCACTTCCTTAGAGAGATTGTCTCTGAACCCCCAGACTAGATGTGATCGTTCGTCGCTCTTATCCTTATGTATTTTAGCCCTTTCCTTCTTAGCACAATGACAGTTGGTGAAAACATTTGTTCAGGGCCTCTGTCTCTTCCATTAGACTGTTTCTGCTTAAGGGAAGGCATTGTATCAAATCCATGACCCGATGTCCTGTGGGATGTACCCCAGTGCTTGGTGCAGGGTTAGCCATCAGTAGATGTTAGTAGAGAGGAAAGTGGATAAGAGGGGAGAAGAAACCTCAGATCTCAAAGCAGGGTTACTGGGTTTGTCCTAAAAGATAATCAAGTCCATAGGAAAGCTTTTTTTTTTTTTTTCTCCTGTTTCCTTCAAAGGAGCTCAATTCTTAAGAAAACCAGGCTACCGACATTCCTGACTGAATATTCATTTTGCAGCAATTTCTCTATTTCAAGGCCCAGCTCACAGAGAAGATTTATGTTGTCTTATTCCCACAGACGTGAATGCTGTGGCGGCAAATACTCTGATTTATTTCTCCTTCCTCCCTGCCATCCAATAGGATCCCATGAACCATGTCAAGCACAGGTCTGAGTTTTTTCCATCTGTTTGATCTTGCTGGTGAGAAAATGTTTGGTTCTAAATCCATGGTAGAAATGAAAGCCCAAAAAAAAAAAAAAATCTTGACCTCCTGTGTCCTTCCTACTACCACCTCCACCATGAAACCCTTGCCAAGCTAAAATCTGCCAAGCAAGATACCTGAGTAACATTTTCTGGTTCATGAGCAATAAATTAATTTGTAACTAGAGATTCGTTCATTCTTTTTTTTTTTTTCCTCCCACATCATCACTAATGGAAAGCTCATATTCTTCTAGGGTTGGTTTTTGTTTGTTTGTTGGTTGGTTGGTTGATTTTTGGCTTTTTTCTTTTTGGGGAGGACTGAGTCTTGCTATATAGCTCAGGTTGGCCTCAAATTTGCAGTCCTCCCAAGTGCTGGGATTATAGATATATACAGCCAGTCCTGGCCTTCTTGTAGCAGAGAAAGCTGGCACTAGAAGCAGTGCTCCCCACCCCCATGGCCTTTCCACTAAGCCACATCTCCAGCCATTTTTTTTGAGACAGGGTCTTGGTAAATCACTAAGTTGCTTGTGCAGGCTCAAATTTGTGATTATCCTGCCTCAGCCTCTTGGAATGCTGGGATCACAGGTTTATGCCACCACTCTGTCTGTTGCAGCTCTTCTTAAAGGCTTGGAAATGGCAATGGCGTTAATATGAATTTTCAGTACTTTACTTTTAATAGCTAAGCCAATTAAATGCTAAGTTATTAAGTGCTTTGCATACATGGTCCTATTTAACCCTCCCAACAACTCTATGAAACTGATAATATTATTGTCTCTACTTTACGGATGAGGAAGACTGAGGACTAGCAAATTTAAGTAACTTCTCAGACTTTCATGACCACCAAGAGACAGCAGAAAGGAATGTGTCACACCCAGGTCTCTGTCCTCACAGCCTGATCTCTAAGTCCCACACTTTGTTGTATGAATAATGGCTACTTAGAGGTTATTTTGATGGGTAACTGACTTAAATTATTTAGTAACAATAGCAACAACACCAATGAGAATAATTACAGCTAAGTACTTAATGGATGCTAGCTGCTCTTATTATTGCTACTATATTATGACCCCTGACAGAAATATCATCTTGAAGGGATGAAGAGGCCATCCCACTAAAGATTCTTCTCTGTTCTGGCCTCTGTCCAGGGTATCATCATACAGGCAGCCGGGCTGCCTTTGGGACATGAGCATCTGTCCACTGAGATGGCCACAGCCCTCTGGCTCAGTCCTCCCTAAGTCAGGAATGCACCATCGGGCCAGTGAGATGGCTCAGCGGCGTAAGCGCCTGCCTGGCAAGCATGAGGGCCCGAGTTCGACTCCTGAAACCCACATACAAAAAGAGGGCCGGTGATATCGCTCAGCGGCATGGGTGCCTGCTGGTGCACAAGGTCCTGAGGTTGACCCCCGGTACCCACAAAAAAAAAAAAAAAAAGAATGCACCATCACATGGCCCCAAACAAGCACCTAAGCGGGATTTGAAATGTGTCTGGGAAGGTGACAAACCTCGGCTTCTATTACCAGTTCCTAGAACTAGGCTGTTTCCCCACATAAAGGCTGCTATGATTCACACAAAGTGAGAGCTGAGTGACAAGTTTAAGTCTTTCTTTTTTTAAATATGTCAACCTGAAGGGACCTTGAAAAGAATGTATGGAGCTTTTTATTCTTCTTCATCATAATATTCCTTCTTACATGGATCAAAACTCATACTGAATGATGAGTTCTGGGTTGCAAATGTGGATTTTATTTTTGCACCTGTCTATAAGTCTTTGTCCACAAGGTACGCAAAAACACACATGCTAGGACGGGTTTGACATTTTGAAACAGCAAAAATTCTTTTCGAAAATCTGGAGCTATTTCAAATAGAGGGGATGAAATGTATACAAACAAAAATCTCATGACATATAATCTACTCCCCCCCCCGTCTTCTTTAATATGTTAATTTTTTAATACAAAGAAGCTGACTATCCAGTTAGGTCACTCAGGAATGGCAGATACAAGGACAGTAGTTCATGGACAGGGGAGGCAATTCACAGACACAGGGAGCTCTGGAGTGGAGCCATTTAGATATCAGTTTAAATCCTGGCTCTACCACTTATTAGCTATGTGACCTGGAGCAAGTTTGTTAGCTTCTCTCAATCAATATGAGATAGTCATATCCATATCTACCTGGTAGATTTTTCATGGGGATCTTAAAATAGAGTTCTCCAGGTGAACAGAGGAAATGTGATATAGTCATTAAGAGCCTTATATTTGGAAGCAGATTTCAGATCAAATCCCAAATCTCTTAATCTCATTGTGATTTTGGACATGATGTGTCTTTGCACATCCATTTCTCAGCTGTAGGAAAACCACCAACCTCTGAGTGTTGGAGTAAGGATTATGTGTGATGGTATAAGTAATGTACTTAACCTAGAACCTGGCACTTGGGATGACTCTGAAAAAGGGTAGGGCCACCTATTTGGTGCAGGCAGGACCAGACTCTGGTCTTCCTTATGATTTGGTCAGAGGTGTGGAATCAAGTGCCCTGCCTGGAGTAGGCAACATGCCACTCAGAGCAGGCTCAGAGCCCAATAGAAGTATATTCCTTAAAAAAATTATATTCCTGTTACTGGCCACAATACCCAACACCCACAATTTAAAGAAAATGTTTAATTTAGCTCACATTTTAAGAGGGTTCAGTACATGGTTGGCTGGCTCCATGGTACAAACATCATGGCAGAAGGGCGTGGTGGAGCAAAGATGCTTAATTTGTGGTGGGCAGGAAGCAGAGCAGGGGAAGAGTCCCAGAAAGGAAGGCGTGAGGGACCAGAGAGAGACCCTATTGCCACAACTCCATGATCACCCAGACACAACTAGAAGTTTGTTACAACAATCCACAGGGTGGATCCCAAAACCAGTCAAGTTGACACTCCACATTAACCACCACAAGGTGGTAAGCCCAGTCAATGAACACTTCTTGGCTTTGTGCCTGAGTCTCCTACGAGCTGTTACTCCATTTCTCTACTGCACCTACTGCATTCTTAGATTTACACTGACCAATGTATCTATTAGCAAAGCCTGGAGAAGTGGTTGATTTTTAAAATGATGCACACTTTTCTTATGGAGATGAAGTAATAAAAAATTTGGTGGAGGCTGGAGGTATAGCTGAGTGGTAGAGTGTTTGCCTACATGCTCAAAGCCCTGGGTTTGATTCCTAGCACCACAAAAAAAGAAAAAAGAAGAAAAAGTCAATGTGAGGATAGTCACAGGAAATTTTACTTTGACCCTGAAATAACAGAGTCACTTCAAAGACTATTTGGCCACATTTCTTTTCAAGGTAAATTTAGTCCTAGATAAAGTTACAGATTAACACACCTGATCTTTTTTCCTTGCCAGTCCCTTGTTAAAAAAGAGATTTTTGGCTAATGTCAAGAGAATTCACCAATTAGCCAATTTAATCATGGAAGTCCTTCTTATACCAGGGCAAATTTTTGATTAATTTAAAGTTGGGGAACAGGGAGTATGGTTCTGTGGTGGAGCGCTTGCCTAGCATGCACGAGGCCCCGGGTTCCATCTCCAGCACTGCAAAATAATAATAATATTTATAAAGTGGGGATTTTCCTCTTCCTCTTCTGTTTCCCCCAAAGGATTTTTTTTCGGTGCTGGGGATAAAATGCATGCTAGGCAAGTGTTCCACCACTGAGCTACATGCCAGCCCCACACAGAGGAATTATAAAAACTTAATTCTGACATTTCACTCCATAATTGTAGTTAATAGAAAGACAGCCAGGCCAAGTGCAATAAGTAGGACTTTGGAGTCAGATAGATCTATGCATATCCTATGCTTCATTTCCTATTTGTGCAGCAGGACAGGAAACCTACCTCGTAAGTGTAGTGTGATCATTCAGCAAGCTCAGATGTGTGGCAGAAAGGTCCCCCCCCACCTCCCACACTGATTCATCCTTCCCTTCCTGGGGCCCAGGGCAGCAGACACTGTTAGTTTTCTACCCAGTGGCAATTCTACATAACCTTTTGTCTTACAAATCAGAAATCCAGTTTAGTTCACTTTCCTTCAAGTAACCCATTTCCTTTATTTTGGGGAGCAGGAGGACTAGCCCCCTAGGCAGTCCTAAAGAATAAATCTTGTCTCACTTAAGCCAGTCTTTGAGGTCTCAGTCCACCTGCCAGGTAAGTGGTTTAAATAAGAGCATGTGGCTAGTGGGCTGGGGGAATCAATCTATTGTGGATCATCTTGGAAGCTGTTTTTAAAAAGGGAAATGAGACTGGTATATTTTCCTTTCTATCTCTGAATGTTATCCTCAGTATGTGGTATATGAGAGATGTCAGACATCTTCAGACCATGAAGAGACCCAGCCTATAAAGTTAGAGCAACAAACTGAGGATGGTAGGGTAGGAAACAAAGGAATACGAGTTCTTGATGATGTCTTTAGGCCAGTGTATTAATCAGCATTCTGTTACTGTAACAAAATGCCTGAGATAATCAACTTAAAAAGAGGAGAATCAGGTGAGATAGCTCAGCAGCATAAGCGCCTGCCTGGCAAGCGCAAGGTCCTGAGTTCAACTCCCGGTACCCACATACAAAAAAAGGGCTGGTGATATTGCTCAGTGGCACGGGCGCCTGCTGGCACATGAGGTCCTGAGTTGGACCCCCAGTACCCACAAAAAAAAGAGGAGAATCTATTTTGGTTCACAGTTGGGGTTTCAGTCCATGATCAGGTGGCACCACTGCTTTTGGACCTGTATTTCAGGTGGCACATCATGACAAGGAATGCAAAGTGAACCTAATTGCTCACTTCATTGTAGCTAAAAAGCACAAGAAGAGGAACAACAGGTCAGAGACCCATAATCCCTTTTGAAGGCATGCCCCCAATGACCTAACTTCCTCTCACTAGACCCCACCTTGTAAAAATTCCATCACCTTCCAATAGCACCAGGGACTGTGGATGAAGCTTTAACAATGGGCCTTTAGGGGACGTTCCAGATCTAAACTACAGAAGCCAGTGAAGGAACGAAGTTGGCAAATGTCCTATATTTTGGCTCTTTGTTATGTAAAATAATAAATCTCATTTTTTTAGCCATTTCTAGGCAGATGTGTTACTTGTAGCCAAAAATGCTCCCATAGTGGTTATCAGGTCTGCTTGCAAATATTTGCATTTTCTCTTTCTGGACATATGGTAGGATTACACTTCCCCACCTCCTTCAAAGTAAGGTGCAAAAATTTGGCTTGCGTGGCCAATGAAATGTGAGTGGAAGCAGTGTGTCATTTTCAGGCAAAAGCTTGTATGTGCCAGTAATTTTTTCACACCCTCCTCCCTGCCTGAGCCATCAGGAAGGATGGATAGAGACTTTTTCAACTTGGATTCCTCAGGGATTATGATAAACAAGGTCCTGCAGCCAACATTACACATATAGCATCAGTAAGAAATGAACTTGATGTAGCCAGGCGTGGTGGCACATGCCTGTAATCCCAGCACTTGGGAGGCTGAGGCAGGGGTATCACCATGAGTTCAAGGCCAGCTTGGGCTACATAGTGAGTCTAAGGCCTGCCTGAACTACATACCAAGACCCTGTCTCAAAAAAAAAAAAAAAAAAAAAAAAAAAGAAATAAAAGAAAAGAAAAAGAAAATGAAATGAACTTGTTTGTGTTAAATAAATGAGATTTAGAGGTTGTTTGTTACTGCAGCAAAACCTAGCCTCTACTGACTGATATACACCTTAACAGTATATTCCAGTGATATAACCGAGACTCTGACAGAGGAAGAGATGGAAAAATAAGAGATTTACCATATTAAGTTTAATACTTGTCATGTGAAAAGTCTGATTCCTCTTTAGATAATTCACTCTAAGTCCAAGCTACAATACAGAACTCATATCTGCTCTCCACATTGCCTTTGAGATTCAAGCATCATCCATCAATAGAATTAGACAGGGAAACAATGCAAGAGATGAAATGAGAGAAAAGGTGAGACCTTGAGTGGAAAGGGGTGGGGGTAATACAGAGAACAGAGTGCTGGGATTACAGGTATGCACCACCATGCCCAGTTTAGGGGCTAGGTTCTTATGCTTCCTTGTATCCTGAACAGCCCCAGCACTGTGCCATACACATGACACTCAACATGTACGACACAGTGGTTAAAAGAACAGGCTATAAAGCCAAATGTGCTCAAACTAACATTTCAACTTTGTCATTTAGTAGCTGTCTCAGCTTGGGCAAGTTATATAAATTTTCTATAACTCTGCTCTTTCAGTAATTTTAGAGAATTTACCTATATAGTTTTCCATTGCTGCTGCAACAAATTACCGTGAATTTGGTGGCTTGAAACATAAGTTTATTACCTTACAGTTTTGGAAGTCCAAAGTCCAGATTGATCTCATTAGGATAAAAATCACAGGTTCCACAAGGTTGCAGTATCCTAGCTCCTCTGGGAGCTCTACGGATAATTCACCAGGCATAGTACAGCATGCCTGTCATCTCAGCTTTCTGGGAGGCTAAGATAGGAGGATCCCAAATTTCCTGGTTAACTTAGTAAGACCTTTCTCAAAATAAAACGGGGCTGGGGATGTAGTGCAGTGATCTAGTGCTTGACTAGTATGTGGGAAATCCTGAGTTCAATCCCCAGTACTGAAAAAAATGTGAAGGCCAAATAAAATAAATAATCAATAAATGAATGATAGATACTTCTAAAGAGTAAATAATGTTCTTTGCATCCTAGGAATTCATCCTGTGAAATTACTCCTTGAAGGTAAATTTCATTTAGGAAATTATAGTCCTGTGGAAATGACAGTTGCTTTGGAATTCAGATATAATTTGTGTAGCCATATCCAGAATCATAGCAAAAAGAGATATCATAAATCATCAAAGCCAACTCTTTAATTTTACCAAAGAGTTAGCTGAGGACTAAAGGCGTCTACAAGTGTCAGAACAGAGCTAAAAATTATATTTTCTGTATGACACAAAAGCTTAATGTCTAATAATGAGGCATTATTTCAGTATTTATCTTCAATTTTTTTCCTCCTCATAATCCAGAAAGATTGGAATCTGAATGATAGTGTAGGTCTGTCAGCAAAATCATAATTTTTTGTATTTTGTACCACATCATTCCCCAATGAATTCAAAGAACCTTACAAAAGAATCTTCCTTGGGAACAAGGGACCTGGTTGTTTATCCATAGCAACCATTTGTTTTCTGGTCTGATCAGCAATGTTTTCTTTGGGCTCCACCCTGTACCCCATTCCTCACTAATGTGCTCAATCCACTGCCGTTGACATCTACCACATGACTCATGCCTAATCAAATCATGCCACACGACTCATGCCAGAGCCATGGGGAAATATCTCTTCCTTTAAGATTGTAAGCTAGAGGGTGGTGTTGGGCATCATTTACAATACAGAAAGAGAGAAACATGATGAAATCATCTGGGCCCCTCAAAGGCAAAACAAAGATGTGCCCTTAGAAGTGCCCCCCTCAAAAGATTTGTTTAAACCAGTCTCATTTGAGTACCTGCCATTGCTATCTAAGAGTCCTCAGTATTGCAACTGATATCATTGTAAAGCCTTATTCTAAAAATTTAATCTTGAATAAAATAATAGCTTCTAAGTTGAAGGTATTGGTTTTCAGTGAGTGATTCATGAAACAATACTGAAAGAATTTAGGAAACTGTTTATCTTTAAAACTTCCAGTGTGGTAATCCTTGGTAAATTAAAGAGCTGTATTTTGAAGTGAATAAACCTCTTAAATTGTATGTCCTAGGCATACAAACATTCATCCAGTTATTCTAGAAACATGCCCTAGGCATGTACCATATGCCAGGCTCTGCTAGGAGTGGGGAAGCAATCAAAGCTCATTTTCTCTTTTCTTTATATACACACAATTTGTGTTCACTGTGACAATTAAGAAAATACAGGCATGCAAAAATGGAATCATTCTAATCATTTCTAATGAAATCACCCGTCGTAGTTTATGTCTAGATGTCCCCCCAAAGCCTCATGCAATCATGGGTGATGCTTTACAGAGGTGACTGGATCTAGAGTGCATGATGCTGAGATCAAGTATGTGATGCTGGGATAAAGAGTGAGTGATTACTAAATTAATTAGTCTATTGATTGGTTTGGCATAGTTCTGGGTATGGACAATGGAAGGCCCACCCTTGATGTGAGTGCTACCCACTCTAAGAGTGCGTAGCTTGGATAGAATATAAGAGATGGAAAGAGGGCTGCTGTCATCTCTTGCTGCTTTGCTACTCTATTTCTTGCTGCTTGCTGCTTTTGCTGCATTCTGCCTGCCATGAACTGTTTCTCCCCTGCCATGTCCCTTTGCCATGCCACTCTGCCTTGGAGCCAGCCAATTATGGACTGAAACCTCTTCAAACCATGAGCCAAAATAAACCTTTCCTCCTTTAACTTTGGATGTGGGGTATTTTGTCTCAGCAATGAGAAAAGTAACTAAGAGGACCTAGCAAGAGCTGTTATGACTATTCTGACGTATGCTGGCCCACACCTTTTTCTATGCACATGTAATAATAATAGCTATCATTTCTTGAGTGAGTCACGCATGTCAAGCATTAGGCTTAATGTTTTATGTGGATTATTTCCTTTGTCTTTTCAATAACTCAGTGAAGGAGTGACTTTCATTATGCTAATTAGTTTGGAAAACTGAGACACAGCAAAAATAAGAAACTTGTACAAAATCACATAGCTAGTACATGGTGGCACTGGGATTGGATGAAGCCAGTCTTTTGTTATTTCTTTCTTTTTTTCTTTTTTTATTTTTTTTGTTACTAGGAATCAAACTCAGCATCATGCACTTGCCAGGCAGGCACTTGTGCTGCTGAGCTATGTCCCCAGCCCTGTTATTTCAATATTAAAAATAGCATCATATTCTTTTGTACCTTTATGTTCCACTTTTTCATTAGTGTATATTGACTATACATATTAATGGGTTTTATTATGGCAGATTGCACATACATATAACATACTTTAAATGCCCCCCCGCATTTCTGTACCTTTCTTTGTTCAAAAATCTCAGGCCCCAGGTGTGGTGGTGCACACCTGTAATCCCAGCTACTTGGGAGGTTGAGGCAAGAGGATCACAAGTTTGAGCCTAGCCTAGGGAACTTAGCAAGACCCTGCCTCAAAATAAAATTTAAAAAGGAATGGACATGTAGCTCAGTGATAGAGCACTTGTCTAACATGTGTGAGATCCTGAGTTCAATCCCCAGTACTGAAAAAAAAAAAAAAAACTCAAAGGGGCTAGAGATGTAACTCAGTGGTAGAATGAGGCTCTGGGTTGGATATCCAATACCATACACATACACACACACACACACACACACACACATCTTTTCATGCAATATGTCTTGGTTTTTTTCTACTGGGGATTGAATCTAGAGCCTTCATATGGAGCTACATCTTCAGTCCTTTTTCTAATATAGTTTCATTTTGACACAGAGTCTTACTAAGTTTTCCTCTCTGGGTTCAAATTTGCAATCCTGCCTCAGCTTCTGAGAGTGCTGGGATTACAAGTTTGTGCCACCACAGCCAGATCTATAACTTCATTTTTAAACCATGAATTTTATTCCCTGATAAAGATGAACACCAAGTCCCTCAACCAAATGTTCACACTGGACATTTATGTTGCTTTTAATTTTCTAATAACTGTGGTATATTCAGTCCAGGATACATCTGGTAGCTTTTCATAGGCATCATTTATCAAAGAAAAATAAACAATCCTTCATTATCTGCCATTCATCTGCCCCCGTACTATGAGTTCTACCTTCTATCCACCCTGAACTCTGGCCTTCCCCACAAGACACATCTTTTTGCATGGCTGCATCCTCTCTCAAAGTGCTTCCAATCTTCTTCCACAGATTCCCAATCCTCAATTGTCACCTGTCCTGTTTCCTAACCCCTGACTCAGTGCTTCATTGCCTGGGCTAACCACCTGGGGCACAGCAATATAGAGAGACCACACCACTACTCCTCCTAGCACATTTTACTCTCATCCCTTATTCACATCAATTGCTTTCTAAAGTGCAAGGCAATTGTTGTTCTTCTTGGAAACTCCAGTGTCTAACACTGTGCCTAGTACAGAGGTCAGTAATTATTTGCTGAATTAAAGGAGACTAAATTATTAAAAATAATAAAAGAAAAACAGCAACAATGAGAGTTACTTACTGAAAATGTATTCAGACACTGTGGTTAATTGCCTTTTAGACAATACTATTATTGTCTCTTTTTCTGAATAAGAAAGCTGAGTCTCTGAGAGGTGAATTCACTCACCAAAGATCACTCAACTGATAAAGAAAAAAATTAGAATTCAGTCTAATCTCTTAATTTCTATAGTTTTGTTCTGTTTTGGTTTTGTTTGTTTTGGTTTTTTGTTTTGTAATGAGAATCAAAGCCAAGGGTACTCAATACATCACTGAGCTACACCAGCCTTTGAAAAAACATTTTTTTTTTTCAGGTTTTGAGATAGGGTCTCACTAAATTGCCCAAGCTGGGCTTGAACTTTCCATCTTCCTGCCTCAGCCTCCTGGGCAGCTGGGATTACAGGCATGTACAGTTCTGCCGGCAATTGTCATGTTCTTATTTGCCCCACTTGTGGCTTCCCAAATATAGTGACATATATATACTCTTCAAACATTTAATAGATACCTACTATGTGCTGGTCCTGGACAGAGTCATGAGCAAGATATGCACACAGTCCCTGCCTTCCTGAAGAGGTAATCTAATGAAGAGGAGCTGAAATTTGACAGCATCAGGATCACCTGATGTGCATGCAGAAAACACAGATTTCTTAGCTCTGGACATTTTGATTTAATCTATCTTGGGTAGGGCCCAGGAGTCTACATTCTTTTAGAAGTTCCCAGGCACAGCTGACATTCAACCAGTAGATACTGGTGACCCCATTAGTTGTTAAAATATTTGCAGACCTCTAAAGCAGAAAAGAGACATGGCCCTGAGGGCCCTGTGTGTAGGTGACCAACTGTTCCAGATTTTCCTAGAATGTCCAGGTTTCAGCAATCAAGCTTCTACATCCTTGGCAAAGCATAATGGTTGGTCACTGTGGTGGATTAACTAATGGTCACCTTGTAACACCCAGCTGAACTAAATCAGTGTGGTGCTGGGTATGGATGGCCCACCTGAGGATTGTTACCAACAGCATAAAAAAAGAACTAGAGGGAAAGATTGTGTGCTGTTGATTCTCCTGGAGAAGCTTGTCATGCTGGTTTTCCTGATACCAACTTAGCTATTCTCGCAGTCGGGTGAGCTCAGGTCCACGCTGTCGCTGAGGATGGCTGTGGTTCTTTTTCGGGGGAGTGCTAGTCCTTACCTTGAGCATCACTTCCTGGCTCCAGTGCAGATCCCTCAGCCTGCTGGCACAGATCCTTCATCCCGCTGGCACAGACTTTCGAGCTTCCACCACTGACCTTTGGGCCTTCCCAGTGCAGATCCTTTGACATGCATGAGACATGAGACTTGCATGAGACATTGTCGTAGGCTCTAGACTTCCAGTTGGACTCATGGAGGACATTGCCACGGGCTCTAGGTCTTCAGCTGGACTTGTGCAGGACACTGCTGTGGGATCCAGGCCCTCAGCTGGACTCTTTGGGTCTCTAGTGTGTGGACAGATCTTCCACTCTTTTGCATTTGACTTTTTGGGTGAATATTGTAAAATAGTCCTATAAATTATGTCTCCTGAATTAAATCTTTTCCCTTATAAACCCTGACTACAATAGTCACTATACCAGATGACCCCAGCTACTCTGATGTTGCCCAGATTTGCCATGTTCAAAAACCACAGGGCTAATGTCTGGCATAGGATGCCTCCTACCCTGCCCCAGATTGCACCTGCTGCCAGTTCTGACAAATGGATGTCCCTGCTCCTTGTTGAGTATTTGAACATCACCTCTGGCCCAAGCAATTCTGATGCAAGTAATCCAGAAACAACTCTTGGAAAAATACTTGTCCAAATGCCTAATACCAGATGAGGCCAGAAACAATTTTAGGAACTTTATACAAACTAATTCATTTAATTCTCACTGTAATACTAAAAAATAGGTACTCCTTACTAACCCCATTTTCCAGAGGAAGAAACCAGGGCCCAAAGAAGTCCAATGATTTGCAGAAGACTGCATAGCTAGTAAGGGGCCAAGGCAGGATTTGAACTCAGTTCAGCCCCAGAGTTACTGGGCAGTCAAGCCAAGATAGATTCCTACATATAGCAGATCTAGGAAACTCTTTATCCCAGGCAAAGTGTCATTAAATTCTGCTCCCTCTGCAACACAACCAGAGCCCCTATTCTGCTTTGAGTCTGTTCTGCTTTTGTCCAGACTTAAGGCAGTGGTGCAGGGTGCAAAGTCTCCTGAGGGCAATGGCGAATTCTTCTTTCTGCTGCTCTCTGTGAGAGAAGCTGTTTTCCGGCTCCCAGCAGCTCTCCTCACATGGCAGAAAACTCTGAATACCAACTGCGTTTGGGAGCGAGGGACTGAAGCATATGTCAGCGTCAGAGAAAGGAACCAAGTGACAGCTTCTTCAGGGAAAGAGTGTGAGGTTTTTTTTTTCAGGCAGGGCTGATTTTAAATGAACTTCTCCTCTTCATGTTTGAGTCCACCTGTTAGCAGACCAGATGGACCCAGCTAGCCTTTTCTTCCACAGGCTTCAAATAAAATGCAGCAGCCTCTGTGACTTGACTGAATTCCACCCACTGACTCTAGCTCCCTCTGTGCCCAGGTGCTTCACGTTGAAGGCTCTTAGCGTCACTGAAGCTGGCTCCCACACATAATGACATTTATGACTGGGAGAGTGGGTGCTCAGACCTCCATTGAGGCTTTCGGTAAATGCTGATTGTGCTTTCACTTTGTACCAAGCATTCTGCTGGATTTCTTAATAAAGATGAATGAGCCAGAAACTGCCCCAACCAGTCAAAAAAATCATTCATTTCCACCAGGAGAACTGCTTTAAAGAATAGCTTGGGTGAGGAGGGAATTTGTCAAGGAGTCTGTTCTACTGGCAGTCAGGGAAGACTTCTTGAAGACAGTGGAGTCACAAGTGGTGGGAAAGAGTAAGTGCTGGCGCAAAGTGGGGAAGAGAACAGATGTTTCAAACAGAGGCGATTGCATTAACAAAGAAGCCAGAAGCCTGTAAGAAACTGGTACAATCATGAGAACAGAGCTGCAAGAACAGCTGCAGAGCACGGCAGATACACAGGTGCTTTTGGCCTTGGTGCAAGATTCAGACATTCTCCTGAGGATATTGAAATTTTGCTGGCAGAGGAGCAATACGTGGTATCTACACATTTTTAAAAGATTCTTTTGGCTTACACCAGATCAGTAGCAGAGACAGAGCTGGGCCTCAAACTCACTTGATCTTAGCCAAAAGACCGAGAACCAATGGGTCTCAAATTCAGACAAAAGTGTCTCCTGTCCGGTGTTCTTTATTGTGAGCCCCAGAATTTGTGTTCTGCTCTTGGAGGAATGTTGTTCCTTTTTGTGTTTAAATCCCTTCAGCCACCACCTACATTGTCAGGAATAAGAAAGAGCTCAAAATGTAGGCCCAGACAGATGGCCTGAGCAAAATCTCTGTTCTCTGAGTCTAGCTGTGTGGTCTTGGGAAAGTTAACTGACATCTCTGGGCCTTCATTTCTTATTTGTAAAATGATTTTAAAAACACCTCAGATCTACAGTACTCTGAAAAAGGAGATTGAAGAGGATATCAGAAAATGGAAAGATATCCCTTGCTCCTGGATAGGAAGAACCAATATAGTGAAAATGGCCATACTTCCAAAATTGTTATACAGATTTAATGCAATTCCAATCAAAATTCCAACAGCATATCTCACAGAATTAGAGAAAACAATCCTAAAATTCATTTGGAATCAGAAGAGACCTAGAATAGCAAAGGCAATTCTGGGCAACAAAGGCAAGGCAGGGGGCATCACTATCCCCGACTTGAAATTATACTATAAAGCTACTGTGATAAAAACAGTGTGGTACTGGCAAAAAAACAGACCTGAAGATCAATGGAACAGATTAGAAGATGCTGAAACAACCCCAGACATACTAAGCCACCTTATCTTTGACAAAGGTGCCAAACACATTCGCTGGAAGAAAGATAGCCTCTTTAATAAATGGTGCTGGAAAAACTGGCTCTACACATGCCAAAGATTAAAACTAGATCCATATCTTTCACCATGCACTAAACTAAATTCAAAATGGATCAGAGATCTAAATATTAAAACAGAAACATTAAATCTGCTGGAAGGTAGGATAGGTAAAACCCTTGGAGACATTGGTGTAGGCAAAGACTTTATGAATAAAAACTCAACCGCACGGGAACTATCCCAAAGAATCAATAACTGGGATCTCATCTTATTAAAAAGCTTTTGCACAGCAAGAGAAACCACCAACAGAGTGAAGAGACAACCCACAATGTGGGAAAAAATGTTTGTCAGCTGTTCCTCAGACAAAGGATTACTATCAAGAACATATAAAGAACTCAAAAAAATCAGACCTCCCAAATTTAAAGACCCACTCCAAAAATGGGCATCTGAGATGAATACACATTTCTCAGATGAAGAAATACTAATGGCAAATAAATATACAAAAAAATGTGCAACATCACTAGTCATTCGAGAGATGCAAATTAAAACAACACTGAGATACCATCTCACCCCAGAAAGAATGGCTACTATTAAGAAATCAACTAATAACAAATGCTGGAGGGGCTGTGGGGAAAAAGGAACCCTTCTTCACTGTTGGTGGGAGTGTCGACTGGTACAGCCACTGTGGAAGTCAGTGTGGAGATTCCTCAGAAAACTAGGGTTGGAGGTCCCATTTGACCCAGCTATTCCCCTTCTGGGCATCTTCCCAGAAGAATTAAAAACATCGTACCACAGCGATATATGTGCACCCATGTTTATAGCAGCACAATTTGTAATAGCCAGATCTTGGAAACAACCCAAATGCCCATCAACTGAGGAATGGATAAGAAAGATGTGGTATTTTTATACAATGGAGTACTATTCAGCCATAAAGAAGGATAAACTGGAGACTTTTATAGGTAAATGGATGCAACTCGAGAAAATACTCATAAGTGAAATAAACCAGAAGCACATGTGTAAGCATCGTATTATCTCTCTAGTATGAGAAACTGAAAGAGTAAATAAGATCCAAAATGTACAATAGATATGGTGAATCAAAAAGAAACTGGTCAAAAGGAAAGAGAGACTGGAATAGGGAAAAGAAAGAAGGGAAAGGGAAAAAAATTGTATATATATATATATAAGATGGTTAAGATAGATACACTACCATTTTTACTTAGTTCATTGAAGAGTAAGGTTTGTGCCAATAATGTTTGGACAATTGAATGCTAATGTCTGGTGTCCTGAATAACTAACTTAAAGATAGTAATACGTAATGTATTAACCATTGTTACCCTCCTATTATGTTTGTTTGAAAATTTGTTCTTCTTTTGATTTGTTTTGTTTTTTCTTCTCTTTAAAATAAAAAAATAAAAAAAAAAAAAAAAAAAAAAAAACACCTCAGATCACTGTTAGCATGGTTGACAAAGGCAATGCATGTAATATATTTGACCTAAAACCAGTGCTCAATAAATAGGAACTCGTTTCATCAAAACTCACTTCTCTGGGAGAGAACCAAACATTGTTGTTGAAGTGTTCCTATATACATATTTTTAGTCTTCCAAGTTGGAAGTAGCTGCTGCATTTTGTTTACCTAGAGAGCCTTTTTAGACTCTTTAGTAAACTCACTATAAGGAGGAGGGTCTAAGCCAGGCCGGATGGCTCATATTACTCCATACATTTTCCTGTCCAGGGATGGGCTAGTTATAGCCCTTGCCTGGGTGTTGATTGTACTCAGAGCTGCTGAGACCGACAAGTGTGTCTTTCCAGTAGGAGGGGCTAATGGCTGCCATGTGCACCACAGGGCAATAAACAGAGGGACTGGAGAGAAGCAGAGCTGAGAGCCAGATGAGCAGAAAGTTGAGGCAGCATACAGGTGCAGGGTCTAAAGCTTAAGGCTGTGCTTGTCCCAGTTCTTGCAATTCTGTGAACTACCTCAACAGCACTGCAAGTTCCTCAGTCACCAAATACCCTACTTGTCTTAGACAAGTTAAGAGGTGTTTTGACACTTGTAGCCAAAAAGAGTTCTGACAAATATTCAAGGTCACAGGCAACTCTGAATCATCTGCTTACAAAGCCCCAAAGTTCCAAAAGTTCTCAAAATGTTACCCGGTTCAGTAGCCTAAAAACAAAAACAAAAACAAAAAAACAGCTTAGCATAGTGGCACATACCTGTAATCCCAGCACTCTGAGAGGCTGAGGCTTGAGCACTCTCAAGTTCAAGCCCAGCCTGGACAATTTAGTGACTTAGTGAGACCCTGTGCCAAAATAAAATTTAAAAAGGGCTTGGGATGTAGCTCAGTACAAAGGCCATGGGTTCAATCCCCAGTACTGCAAAAATAAACAAAAATACTTTTTAAAATGGCAGAATCTTCTACTTTTCAGGGACTCAAATAGATAAAACAGAAAAAAGAAGCACCGCTGCAGCTGTAAGAGTATGGAGACCCTGAGCCTGGCAACCACCTCCCCAGCATCCTCCTGAAAGCTAATAGTCAAGTCTGACCCCCTACATGAAGAATCACCTTGACAGCATTTTTGACACCTGGTCCCCTGGCCTCAGTTTGAACATGTCCACCGTGTGTGCTGACTAAGCCTTGAGCAGTCCGTTTCCATTCAGACTTCTCTGAGAGCAGGATAGTTCCTCATCTGCACCCTGGTAATGCTCACCCATGAGTCCCAGTCGTCTAGCAGTAAACAGAGCTAATTAAATACACCTTTCCGGGGTGGAAAAAGATGGCGGATCTGTAAGAAGCAGGCAGTGAACCTCTCCAAAAGTCGCCATCTGGACACTGAAATACAGTGACTGGAGGAGGACAAGAAAGAGGGAAGTGGCTCCCATGGACCCAGGAAAGATCTGAAACGCAGTTTGGGGCCCAAGGAGAAAGTGAAGAGAGAAACTCCAACAAAGAAGAAGGAGGTGGCCTCTGGCACCTTTTCCCTGTGTCAGGAATCCTAACGCGACTGAAGTGGTTCAAATCTGCGGACACGCGGTGACTGCCCGTGCCCCCGGGGGCCTCCACGGAGGAACACAAGAAGCAGCTGTGCAGAGAAGCAGCAGCCGTGCAGGACACACTGACTGGCAGTGAGTGCTGACGCCCGGCTGTCCCGTGTGAGAGAGCGACTAGCCAGGCGCCATTGGGGGGGGCAGCAGCTGAACTTGAAACTCAGGGCGACTGCCACTCCATCCACGGCTCCAGCGGGGACCTCTGTGGAGGAACGCGAGACGCCGTAGTACAGAGAAGCGGCGGCTGTGAAGGACACACTGACTGGTGGTGAGTGCTGACACCCAGCTGTCAGGCATGCAAGA
Organism: Erethizon dorsatum; assembly: GCA_028451465.1. Lineage (NCBI taxonomy): Eukaryota > Metazoa > Chordata > Mammalia > Rodentia > Erethizontidae > Erethizon > Erethizon dorsatum. The sequence continues at coordinate 58,105,302 of CM051825.1, read as the reverse complement.
GAGCCACTAGCCAGGCGCCATTGTGTGGGGGGGCAGCAGCTGAGCTCAGAACTCAAGGCGGCCGCTACTCCATCCACGGCTCCAGTGGGAACCACCACAGAGCAACGCGAGACACCGTGGTACAGAGAAGCACCAGCCAAGAATGACACACTGACTGGCGCTTTCCTTCCTGGTATTCCAAGAATCTCCTAAGAGTTTGAAATACTAGCAATAAAGCAACCTACCACAGGCAATTTACAAACAGAAACCCAGGAATTAAACTAAAGAAAGAAAAGAAAATGAGACAACACTTAAACAAGATGCAACCCCACACATCCAGTTCACCAAAGGCAAACCCAGGGGGCAGTGAGATGGGACAAACCAAAAGCCACCCACCTGACATCTCTGAAGTGGTAACAACAAAGCAGTTGAATGAGGCTCTGGAAAAATTTAAATCAGAAATAATTTCTCAGATAACTGCAGAGATAATGTCCACAATGAAGACCATGATTAAGGATGCTAGAGCAGACACAGACAAAAAAATGGACGAGCTTAAGAAAATGATGGAAGCCATGAATGCTCAGCATAGGAAAGAAATGGACTCCATAAAGCAGATTCAAGCAGATATCCAGGAGAACAAAAATTCCATTGGAAGTCTTTGTAGCAGATTAAGCCAATGTGAGGACAGGATCTCAGATATAGAAGACAGGCTTGCAATTAGTGATCATGAAAAGAAAGAATTCTTTTTTTTTTTTTTTGGTGGGTACCGGGGGGTTGACCTCAGGACCTCGCGCGCCAGCAGGCGCCCGTGCCGCTGAGCGATATCACCGGCCCCTTTTTCGTATGTGGGTTCCGGGAGTCGAACTCGGGCCCCCGCGCTTGCCAGGCAGGTGCTTATGCCACTGAGCCATCTCACCGGCCCCAAGAAAGAATTCTTAAAAATAGCAAGGGACAATGAAAAATCAATCCAGCAGCTGCTAGATGATGCAAAGAAGAATAACTTAAGATTGATTGGAGTCAATGAAAAAGCAGGAGATAGCATAAATGACATCAGAACACTGTTCACAGACATTATCACAGAAAATTTCCCTGGTAGAGAAAAAGAATTTGATGTTCAGATAAGTGAGGCTTATAGAACTCCAATTAGCCACGATCAAAAAAAAAAAAATCTTCAGCCAGGCATATCATAGTCAAGATTCCAGAAATTCAAATTAAGAGTAGAATCTTAAAAGCTGTTAGAGAAAAGAAACAAATCACCTATAAAGGAAAGCCCATCAGAATCACAGTGGACTTTTCAGCACAAACCCTCAAGTCAAGAAGAGCTTGGAATGATGTATTTCAAGTTCTAAAGGAAAATAATCTTCAACCTAGATTGATGTACCCCGCAAAACTATCTTTCAAAACTGATGGAGAAATAAAATACTTCCATGACAAAAACCATCTGAGAAAATTTATAACCACCAAACCAGCACTCCAAAATGTTTTGAAGGACATTCTAGAAAGGGATAACAAGGACTACAACTCCAGAAACCTCAACAGAAGGAATCCACCAGGCAGAGCAAATGATTAAAGAGAGGGAGGGAAAACAAAAATTAAAAGAGGGGGAGCCAACAACAAGAAAATAACATGACAAGGATAAGTCAATACATATCAGTTTTAACCATTAATGTTAATGGTCTCAATTCACCAATCAAAAGGCACAGACTGGTGAATTGGATCAAGAAGCAAGATCCAACAATATGCTGTATACAAGAAACACATTTAATTCAAAAAGAAATTCATAGACTGAAAGTCAAAGGATGGAAAACAATACTCCATGCAACAGGAACCCAGAAAAAAGCAGGGGTAGCTATTCTTTTCACAGACAAAGTGAATTTCAAGCCAAGAATGATTCAGAGAGATAAAGAAGGTCACTATATCCTTGTAAAGGGAAGAATCCAAGAGGAAGAGATAACAATCATAAATATATATGCAACAAATACCAGTGCACCCAACTATATAAAACAAATATTAATGGACATGAAAAATCAAATAACCACTAATACAATTGTATTGGGGGATCTCAATACTCCACTGTAACAAAAAGACAGATCAACTAGACAAAAAATCAACAATGAAATATTAGAACTGAATGAAACTTTGGAATAAATGGACTTAGTAGATGTCTACAGAGTGTTCCACCCCACAACACCAGAATACACATACTTCTCAGCTGCACATGGGACATTCTCCAAAATAGACCACATACTAGCTCATAGAACCTGCTTAAGTAAATGCAAAGGAATTGAAATTATCCCATGTATATTATCAGACCATAGTGCAATGAAATTGGAAATCAATGGCAAAAGAAACCACAAGAATTTGCTAAACACATGGAAATTAAATAGCACCCTACTGAACAACCAATGGGTCACAGATGAAATTAAAGAAGAAATTAGACAGTTTCTGCAACTGAATGATAATGACAGTACAACATACTGGAACTTATGGGATACAATAAAAGCAACCCTAAGAGGGAAATTTATAGCATTAAATTCCTATATCAGGAAAACAGAGCAAGCACAAATAAACAACCTAATGGTGAACCTCAAACTTCTAGAAAAAGAAGAGCAGGCTAAGCCAAAAGCTCGTACAAGGGAGGAAATTATAAAGATCAGAGCAGAAATTAACGTATTGGAGACTAAAAAAAATACAAAGAATCAACGAATCACAGAGTTGGTTCTTTGAAAGATTAAATAAAATCGACAAACCCTTATCCAACCTTATTAAAAAAGGAAGAAAGTACTCAAATCCATGCAATTAAGAATGAAAAGGGTGATATCACAACGGACCCTGCAGAAATCCAGAAGATCATCTATACCTACTTTGAAAACTTGTATTGTAATAAGATGGAAAATGCAGAAGAAATGGACAGATTCCTAGATACATATGAATTACCAAAGCTCAACCAAGAAGATATAAAAATCCTAAATAAACCAATAACAATCAATGAAATCAAAGATGTAATTAAAAACTTCCCAACAAAGAAAAGCCCAGGCCCTGATGGATTCACTGCCAAATTCTACAAGAAATTTAGAGAGGACCTAACACCAATACTTCTCAAACTCTTTAATGAAATTGAAAGGGAAGCAATACTCCCAAATTCATTCCTGGTACTAAATTCATTACCCTGATACTAAAACCAGAGAAGCACCCAACTAAGAAAGAGAACTACAGACCAATCTCCCTAATGAACATAGATGCAAAAATCCTCAATCAGATACTGGCAAACAGAATGCAGCAAATCATCAAAAAATTATACACCATGACCAAGTTGGATTCATCCCAGGGATGCAGAGATGGTTCAACATACGTAAATCAATAATTGTAATACACCATATTAATAGAACCAAGGACAAAAATCATACGATCATCTCAATAGATGCAGAAAAAGCTTTTGACAAAGTCCAGCACCCATTCATGATAAAAACCCTACAGAAAATTGGAATAGATGGTCTTTATCTCAATCTGATAAAAGCTGTCTATGACAAACCAACAGCCAATATCATACTAAATGGACAAAAACTGAAAGCCTTTTCTTTAAAATCAGGAACAAGACAAGGATGTCCACTGTCCCCACTCTTATTCAACATAGTTCTGGAAACTTTAGCCAGAGCAATTAGACAAGAGAAAGAAATAAAAGGAATTATGATTGGAAAGGAAGAAGTTAAATTATCATTATTTGCAGATGACATGATACTCTACGTAGAAGACTCCAAAAACTCCACTAAAAAATTGCTAGATTTAATAAGCAAATTTAGTAGTGTAGCTGGATACAAAGTCAACACTCAAAAATCAATAGCCTTCCTGTACACCAATAACAAACTCACCGAGAGAGAAATTAGGGAAACAACACCTTTCGCAATCACATCTAAAAAAATGAAATACCTAGGAATCAATCTCACAAAGGAAGTAAAAGACCTCTACACTGAAAACTACAGTACTCTGGAAAAGGAGATTGAAGAGGATATCAGAAAATGGAAAGATATCCCTTGCTCTTGGGTCAGAAGAACCAATATAGTGAAAATGGCCATACTTCCAAAACTGTTATACAGATTTAATGCAATTCCGATCAAAATTCCAAGAACATATCTCACAGAATTAGAGAAAACAATCCTAAAATTCATCTGGAACCAGAAGAGACCTAGAATAGCAAAGGCAATTCTGGGCAACAAAAGCAAGGCCGGGGGCATCACAATCCCCGACTTGAAATTATACTATAAAGCTACTGTGATAAAAACAGCGTGGTATTGGCAAAAAAACAGACCTGAAGATCAGTGGAATAGAATAGAAGATGCAGAAACAACTCCAGACATACTAAGCTACCTTATCTTTGACAAAGGTGCCAAACACGTTCACTGGAAGAAAGATAGCCTCTTTAATAAATGGTGCTGGAAAAATTGGCTCTACACATGCCGAAGATTAAAATTAGACCCATATCTTTCACCGTGCACTAAACTAAATTCAAAATGGATCAAAGAACTAAATATTAAAACAGAAATATTAAATCTCCTGGAAAATAGAATAGGTAAAACTCTTGAAGACATTGGTGTAGGCAAAGACTTTATGAATAAAACCTTAACTGCACAGGAACTATCCCAAAGAATCAACAACTGGGGTCTCATCTTATTAAAAAGTTTTTGCACAGCAAGAGAAACCACCAACAGAGTGAAGAGACAATCCACAACATGGGAAAAATGTTTGCCAGCTGTTCCTCAGACAAAGGATTACTATCGAGAACATACAAAGAACTCAAAAAAATCAGACCTCCCAAATTTAAAAACCCAGTCCAAAAATGGGCATGTGAGATGAATAAACACTTCTCAGATGAAGAAATACAAATGGCAAATAAATATATGAAAAAATGTTCAACATCACTAGTCATTCGAGAGATGCAAATTAAAACAACACTGAGATTCCATCTCACCCCAGAAAAAATGGCTATTATCAAAAAGTCAACTAATAACAAATGCTGGAGGGGCTGTGGGGAAAATGGAACCCTTCTCCACTGTTGGTGGGAGTGTCGACTGGTGCAACCACTGTGGAAATCCGTGTGGAGACTCCTCGAAAAACTGGGATTGGAGGTCCAATTTGACCCACCTATTCCCCTTCTGGGTATCCTCCCAGGAGAATTAAAAACATCGTACCACAGCGATATATGTGCACCCATGTTTATAGCAACACAATTTGTAATAGCTGGATAGTGGAAACAACCCAAATGCCCATTAACCGAGGAATGGATAAAAAAGATGTGGTATTTCTATATAATAGAGTACTACTAAGCCATAAAGAAAGATAAACTGGAAACTTTTATAGGTAAATGGATGCAACTCGAGAAAATACTCACAAGCGAAATAAACCGGATGCACATTTGTAAACATCGTATTGTCTCCCTAGTATGAAAATGCAATTTCACTGTGACTATTCCATTCCGTAGTCTTCTATTTTTACCTAGCTTTTACATGGATTAATCTTCTACTGAGTAATATTTTTCTCCAAAAGGTATTTGTACATTCTCTAATGCTTGAGTTTGTTAATACATGAGAATGTTTACTTGTTGTCTTTAAAAAAAAAATAAAAAAATAAAACTACAAAAAAAAAATAATAAATAAATAAATAAATAAATAAATACACCTTTCCTACAGCAGCCCTGGCTGAAAACAGTGTTCATGTCCCTCTTAGTTACCAGCTTTTGCACCCTCAGTTCTTTCCGATTATTCCTCAGGGGACCTAATGTCCAGCTGGCGCGATCCCTAAAAATAAGCAGCCTACTGCTCAAGGTGTGATTTAAGGAGATGCATAAAGACAGCAGGCTAAGAAGTAGAGAAACTATTTATAAAAACACACGTGAAGTTTACAGCAACCCACTGCTTCCTACGTGTGGCATTTCCCTGTGCCAGGCACTGTGCTCAGGGCTGTTCACACTGATTTCCTCTCATGAGACCTGGTTGCAGTGGTCACTATATCCATCACCATGGCCCCCATGAATAAAGTCTGCCTTTCTACCTTTAAAAAATATATATCAATATTTTCTTTTCTGTTTTGCAGTACTGCAGATTGAACCCAGGGCCTTCACACTGAGACACAGTATATCCCCAGCACTTTTTATCATTTATTTTAGAGCAGGGTCGCTCAAAGTCACTAAAATTCCCAATCCTCCTGCCTCAGCCTCTCAGAGTCCTGGAAGGTCAGGATACAAGGAACTTGTCTCCGTTATATTAACACTTCAGAGAAACTCATCTTTGTTTGTTTTTGTTTGTTTGTTTGTTTTGAGACAGGGTTTCGTTCTGTAGTTCCAGCTGGCTTTGATCTCACTATGTAGCCCGGGCTGGCCTCAAACTCACAGCAGTCCTCCTGCCTCAGCCTCCCAAGTGCTGGATATTTTGGTTGTCTTGAGACTAGGTCTCACTGTGTAGCCCAGGGTAGCCTTGAACTGGTGATCTGTCAGCCTAAAAGTTTCTTTTACAATATAACAGTGGTTGCGTGTTAGAGATGAATGAATTTGTTATTTGAACAAGCAAGCAAGGAAGATGTGGGTCCCTGAGGTTGGAAGGAGAAGACATGACTGTGTGACAAAATGGACTGCTATTTTCTAGCTTCCCTGTTCTCTTGCCTGGAGAGTTTCTTTTGGCTCTTTATCAAAGCCAAACCCCACTTTCTGGGTGCCACTGTGCCTAAATCTGGGGAGCAAAGAGATGAAAGAATTAGCACTCCTCACCTTGGAGTCTGTGAAGGGAAGTTGGCTTCTGGTCTCTGCTTCTTAGTCCTGGGTATCCAGCTATGTTTCATAGCCATGTCTAGTGTTTTCTGAGAATGTTTCAGGTTACAGGACTAACAGCAATTATTTTCTTTTCTCTGTGCTGGGGATTGAACATAGGGCCTTGTGCATACAAGGCACACACTCTACCACTGAGCCATACCTCCAGAAATAATACTGTTGATAAGTTTTATTGAGCAACTGCTATACCCAGGCACACACAACATTTCGTTCAACCCCCACAATCTACCTCCCAAGCAGGGACTTACTATGGTTTTGTGTTGAATGACATGGTCACAGAGGCCTGGGGAAACTGGATAACAAATATACTGAAGTTTCCCGCTCAAAACTGTATTGTAAATAGTATGGCTGACATTTGAACTCTGGCGATCTGATCCAGAGCTCAGCTGTCTTCATATACCAGAGACACGGACAACAAGAAGAATGAATCTCACAATCATGCTGAATGAAAGAAGCCAGATGAGTACAGTCTGTGTGCTTTCCCTTACATGACACCTTCAATTTACAAAATCCTAGAAGAGGCGACAGAAAACAGATCAGCGGATTGTCAGGGAGCAGAGGCCAGGAAGGAGCCACTACAAAGGCATTCTGAAGCTTGGACGTTGGTGGGGTTTGTTGTTTTCTGCCTTGATTGTGGTGATGGTTTCCCAGGTGTATATGACTGTCAAAACTCATCAAACTGTATATTTTAAATGCTGGTCATTTGTTGTGTGCCACTTACATGTCAACAAAGCTTAAAAAACAGCACTATCCATGATGCTTATTTAGTTTTGTTTTTATTGTGTGGGTCTGGGGATTGAACCCAGGGCCCTCACACTTTCACACTGAGCTACATCACCTGCTGCTTTTTTTTTTTTTTTTTCTTTTTTTAATTTTGAGACTGGGTCTTGCTTAGTCACTCAGGAGCCCAGGTTGAGCTTGAAACTGATTCTCCTGCCTCAGCCTCTAAGAGTCCTGGGATTACAGAAGTATATCACACTTTGTTTTCAAGAAAAAATTATTATATATGTACATTATATACATACATATGTGTACAGACAATATTTAATACACGCACATAGAATATATAATGAATATTAATAATAATATAGTAACATACTTTGATTTATTTTAATATAATAGTTTATTTTTTATATTGACATGTCTTCACATGACTCACTGACCTTGAGTGATCTGTTCCCTGACCCCCGCCTCAGTGGCATTTCTCACCATGTCCCCACCTTGGACCACATGGTGCTGCTTCCCTTCCCCCATCATCTGCTGCACTTGCTTGCTCACGGGCTCTCTGAGGGCTGCTTATGACCCCTCTCTGGACACTTTCTTGCCCTCTACTATCCCCCCCTAAGTTTTTAGGCCTCAGTTCAGATGCAGTGCAAAGCACTACCCATTTGGAACCTGATAATGTAATTGTTTAGTGGTATTTCTCTATCGTTACCTTGCGAGTTTGTGAGGACAAAACATCCTGTGTCTTGTGCTCATAGACGTGCTCCTAATATGTAGCATAGAATCTGGCACATAGTATTCATCACAGATTTGTTAAATGATGTACCAAAATGATATTTTAAAAATCCTAGTGAATAAGCACTGCTGCTATATATTAGCATATCATAATTTTTTTCTTTTTTTTTTTATGTGGGTACCAGGGGTCGAACTCAGGACCTCGCTCTTGCCAGGCAGGTGCTTATGCCGCTGAGCCATCTCACCGGCCCCATATCATAATTTTAAAAAGAGCACACACGATTAACAGTCTCCAATATACCAGCCAGCATAATGTTAAGAATAATTATCAAGGGCCGGTGAGATGGCTCAGCGGTGTAAGCGCCTGCCTGGCAAGCGCGAGGGCCCGAGTTCGACTCCCGAAACCCCCATATGAAAAAAGGGCCGGTGGTATCGCTCAGCGGCACGGGCGCCTGCTGGCACGCGAGGTCCTGAGGTCGACTCCCAGTACACACACACAAAAAAAAAGAATAATTATCAAAAAAAGGTGCCAGCTAGCTGGGCACAGTGGCAAATGCCTGTAATCTCAGCAACTCAGGAGGGCGAGGCAGGAGGATTGCAAGATCAAGGCCCACCCAAGCAATTTAGCAAGATGCTGTGTGGCAAAATAAATTTTTAAAAGGGGACTAGGGATGTAGCTCAGTGGTAGAGCACCCCTGGGTTTGATCCCCAGTACCACAAAACAAACAAAAAACAAGCAAGCATGACAGAAACAAGTTAAGAATATAATAGAGTCAAGCAAACCTGGTTTTACAAGTCCCTAGCTAAGTAATAGTGGGCCAGTGACTTTATATCTCTGAACCTCCATTTTGTTGTCTCTATAATGTGGATAACAATATTTGATCATTTTATGATGTTTCAGCCAAGAAATGCACCGGAGGTGCTGCATACGGCACTAGCACACTGTGGGGTCCACTGAGAGTTTGTTAACACAGGGTCTTGCTGTGTGGCCCAGGCTGGCCTCACGTCTGTGACTCCAGCAATCTCCAGCTTCGGTCTCCTGAGTAGTTTGGACTACAGGCATAGGCGATCACAAGCAACTTCAGTTAGGATCCTTATTATACTTGTGTTGTCGTTCAGGCCATTTTAACATTTACTGTCAACTGATGTTTACTATCAGTCGCTCGTTTCTCTGGTTTTCTTCTTTTCACAAACCGTTTCTCAGGTGGTACCTCAACAGTGCCTCACAGGAACTCTGCAGCAAAGATGACACAGTCGCTATGATTACCTATCTGAAAAGGAAGCTGAAGACAGAGTGCTCAAAGGCTCTGCCCAAGCGGGAGGGCGGTCCTATCCCGTGCCAGGGCTCAGCTCCCTTTACCCAGATCTCTGCTGGGATGTCGCCTGCTCATTGAGACATGCCCTAGGACTGGCAGCTCGGCTACCCCCTCAGCAACTCCAGGTTTCTCTGGTTGTTGCCGGGGCTCTGTGCTGTCGGCCAGCAGACCCAGTCCTGTTCTCATCGTTTGATCTCCATCACACACCACCCCAGGCAGCCACTCACCTCAGTCTGCTCAGCTCCTTGCCTCCTTCCCCTACGGCAGCCACTCCAAAGATTCCCTCGCTAATTGAGGCCCAGTGTCTACACCTTTGCCTTGCCCCTGCACACACATAAAATTCTCAATCAGAAATTTTTTATAACACTTTTTATTGGTACATTTTAGATATACATAAAGAAAACATTCATCGTAGGGAATTTGTACCTGTACATGATATATCTTGTTTCTTTTCTTCCTCCTCTCCCCTCCCTTCAATCCCTCTTCCCCTCATTTCTAAAAGTTTTATCTCCGCTTTTTCCTTCTATTCTTTTTTTTTCTGGTTCCTCTCTTTCTCCCCCCCACTTCCTTGTTCCCCCCTTGTGTTCCTCATTCCCCTTGCTCCCCAAGAAAATGTTCCTTGAACATTTTCTTCCCATTTCCCAATATTTATTATACATTTTGGTCCTTATTTACACTTTCAGTTTCTCACACCAGAAAAACAATGCAATATTTAAACATGTGTCTGATTTATTTCACTTAGGAGTATGGTCTCAAGGTGCATCCATTTAACTAGAAATGTCTTGAGCTTATCCTTCTTTATGGCAGAATAGTACACCATTATATTTAAAAAAAACACATCTTTTTTATCCATTCATCATGAACCAGGAATGATTTTCTATCCCTTTCTTCTTCAGGCCTAGTCTCCTTCCACATTCCTTGACTTCTCTCATCCTCTCTCTTTTATTAATTCCTCTGATTCCCAAGACTCCCTCACTTTGGGTGGCTCCTTTCCACAGAAATACTCCAACCCCTTCCTTTACCATCTTACCCACTCCTCAGGGATAGTCTGCCTTGAAGAATACTCAGTGGTTGACTAACAAAAGGGTCATCTGGCCAGGTATAGTGGCACACACTTGTAATCCTAGCACTTGGTAGCTGAGGCAGGAGGATCACAAGTTGGATCTTAACCTGGGCAACTTAGTGACTTAGCAAGACCCTTCTCAAAATTAAAAATGAAACAAAATAAAACAAAAGGGCTAAGGATGTAGCTCAGTGAGGAGGGTCTGGGTTCAATCCCCATTATTGAAAAACAAAGTGGGGGACAACTAGTCCCATTTCTACCCTTTTATCTCAGAGCTGGGAATATTTGTTTTGCTTGGCTTAGCACAAAGCGTGTGTGTGAGTGTGTATGTGTGTGTGTGTTTGTTTCATTCAATTTTTTTCAGACATTAAAAAATTGAATACATTTCACATATAACCCTGATTTCAGATTTCTCTCAAAAAATTGGAAGACTGGCAAGTGTGTATGCCTGTAATCCCAGCACACTGGGAGGCCGAGGCAGGAGAATTGCAAGTTTGAGCCCAGCCTGGGTAACTCAGTGACATAGTAACACCCATCTCAAATAAAGCAATAAAAAGTGCTGGAGATGTAGCTCGGTGTGAAGGCTTTGGGTTCAATTCCTAGTACTGCAAGAAGGGGGAGGGGAGGAAGAGGGAGAGGAGGAGGAGGAGAGAAAACTGGACAACACAAGGCCCTCAACCAAATATGGCAGCAACAAGTTAAAGTTGACTAATGGCTGCCCCCTTCCATTAGGCAAGAGGGCGTCTCTTCACCAGAATCCGCCAGGCTCTCTGGTTTGTGTGACCTGTCTGACTTCTGAAGGCATTTGAGCCGGTAATCCCTCCTCTGGCAGTAGAGCTCAACTGGCAGGGGTTTCACATTGTCAGTCTTCTTTCTTCCCTTCTGTAAGTGGAAAGACCCAGTGTAGAGATTCATTTTTCCATTGATGTAAATTATACTAACACCCCAACTTAGATAGCAGAAGCAGTTACAAATAGTTTGGTTTTAAATATATTTTCCACCCCACTGCAAAAATGTTACATGGTATATTTAGAAATCCCCTACCCCACCCCCTGTAAGGTTTTCTCATCACAACTGAAATTCCCACCATATAACTATCTACTATGTGCTTCGATATTTGAAATTGATTCTAGAAGTGTGACTGAGTAAGCTTAATATCTATCTTACAAGTAGCTTTCAGCAATGCAGCTCCAAGTTCCTCTTAAGCCGCATCAATCATTTTCCTACCTCTCCCAATGTGCAAATTGGCTGACCCTCAATTTCTTCCCGCAGTCTTAGCCCCACCAGAGAGGAGCTGGTCCTAATTGTGCACACAGTGGCTGACATTGAACAGCCACCTGATATGATTTCACCTGAAAGTTCCCGAGCAAGTCCACCTCCAGGACAGACCAAGGTCTAGAGCTGTAGTTCCCAAAATGTGGATTCCAAACCAGTACCAGCAGCATCAGCATTGCTTGGTAACTGGTTAGAAATGCAGTTTGGGCTGGACACGATGATGTAGACCTTTAATCACAGCTACTCAGAAGGCTGAGGTTGGGGCCGGTGAGATGGCTCAGCGGCATAAGCGCCTGCCTTGCAAGCGCGAGGGCCCGAGTTCGACTCCCGGATCCCACATACAAAAAAAAGGGGCCGGTGATATCGCTCAGCGGCACGGGCGCCTGTTGGCGCGCGAGGTCCTGAGGTCGACCCCCCGGTACCCACAAAGAAAAAAAAAAAAAAAAAGAAGGCTGAGGTTGGAAGACCACAAGTTCTAAGACAGCCTGGGAAATTTCATGAGACCCTGTCTCAAAATAAAAATAAGTAAATGAGTTAAAAGGACTAAGGATATAGTGCAGTGCTCCCTGGGTTCAATCCCTAGTACCCCTCTCCCAAAACAAGAGTTTGGCCCCACTTCCAGCCTACTACATAAATCCAAATCTGCATTATAACAAGATCCCCAATTGATTCATAAACACATTCAAAATAAAAATAATTTCTTTAGTTAAAAGTATGTAAAGTAAGTAAAAGAGGGTGCTACGAAAGTGACTTGGAGGAGGTTACTTTACATAGAGCAGCTGTTCTAAAGCCTTTTGGTCTCAGGTATCATTTTACACTTTTTCCCCGTAATTCTTTGCTCAGGATTCTTTTACATTTTTAAAACATATTGTGAACATAATAAGCTTTGTTCAGGTGCATTATAGCTATCAGTATTTACTATATTAGAAATTAAAATTAGCGGGGTATGGCCGTGCACACCTGTAGTCCCAGCATTTGGGAGGCAGAGGCAGGAGGATTTCCAAGAGTTGGAAGCCAGCCTGGGCTACATAGTGAGTTCAAGGCCAGCCTGACCTGCATAGAGAGACCCTGTCTCAAAAAAAAAAAGAAAAAAAGAAGAAAAAGAAAAAAATTAAAACTACGAACTTAAAAATGTATGTAATTTGTTCAAAAATAAACTCATTACATATTATCATGCACTTTATGAAAATAGCTCTATTTTCTAAAACAAAAATCATGAGGGGCCGGTGAGAGGGCTCAGCGGCCTACGCACCTGCCTGGCAAGCGGGAGGGCCTGAGTTGGACTCCCGGAACCCACATACGAAAAAGGGGCCGGTGATATCGCTCAGCGGCACGGGCGCCTGCTGGCGCACGAGGTCCTGAGGTGACCCCCGGTACCCACAAAAAAAAAAAAAATCATGAATGAGAAGCATGACATCGTTTTATGTTTTTGTAAATCTCTTTCCCTAATAGAAGAGGGCTGAATTCTCATACCCGCCTCTGCATTCAACCTACTGCAGCAACACGTGTCATAACGTCTTTTAAAAATTCCAAAGTACACGCTCGGAGGAGAAAGAATGAAAAAAGCAAAGAGCCTCTTAGTATTGTTTGAAAACGGTTTTGGCTTCGCAGAGCCGCTGAAACAGGGTCCCAAATTACACTCGGCACCGCCCACGGCATGCAGTGACACAGGCCTCACAGAAGAGGCGGCGTGAAGGAAGCCCCCAGGGCAGGCAGGCAGCTACTGGGAGGCTCGCTTCCAAATCGCTGCCCGGTGAGGGCCGTCAATGCAAATTCAGGTCCTCACTTGGTCCCAGGGTAGCTGTGGGACAATGGACAAATTCCTTGTCTTCTCTGAGCCTCAGTTTCCCTGTTTTATGAGGACAGCGATCCCTAACATTCCCGCGCCGGCCTCACCCTACTCCCCCACCCTCCCCTAAATCTCTGGAAGAGCCCAGCGGGAATTCAGAGCAATTTTCTTATTTTCCCAGCAGAGGGCGATAGAGACCAGCCGAGACCCGACCACTTCCACCCCCGAGGCGGTTCGTCGCCTGCGCATCCAGACACAAGGTTCCCTCGTGATCCGGGCGGTTTCCTTGGCACCGGCTGACACTAAGTATCGCGGCCACCTGGGCCGCCCCGGGGAGCGGCGGGGCGCAGCGAGAGCCTGCACGTCGTCGGCCCAACCGTGGCCAGGTTGGGAGGCTCAGATTCGACTCCCAGGCTGGGAGGAGCAGGCGAGAGGATTTTGGGCAAAGGACACACACACACACACACACACACACACACACACACACACTCTCTCTCTCTCTCTCTCCCCTCCCCCCGGAGCCTTTCGTGGGGAACCACCAGGAGCCCTTGACTCCTCACAGGGAAAATCGGGCGGGGTGGCCGGAAGGGAGCAGGACGGGGCGCTGCGCCGTCCCCCGGGACCGCCGCCTGCTGCGCGGCTGCGCTTGCATCAGCGCCACCCGGGCCGGGGCCTGGCCACCGGCGACGTCAGCCGCTTTCCCAGAAGAATTCCACTTCCTGCGGCCCGACCGGCTGTGTGTGGGCGGGGGGTTTTGGTTTCGCAGGATGACACCACTTCTTTGCTGCCGCTCGGCATTCGCACAGTCTGTTGTCATGGAGACCACAGCATCCTGGCAGCCTCCGCGAGGCCAGCAGGTCCCTGGGAAGTGACTCCGGCCTTGTCCCACTCAGGAAACCACTGGCTGCACTGGGTGCAGGCCCCGGGTTCTGGATTCTGCCCTGATGGGCCCTTTTGACATTGCTCATGTATCAAGATTTTAAAGCTTTCTTCCCAGGGTCTTAGAACAAACTCTGAGATATTCAATATCTCAGCCCAGAGAGGAGCCCTGAGACAGCACACGGCTGGCAGAAGTGGGTTTCTAATCCTCTGTGGTTTGGTGTTTTTTCTACCCCCCCCCCGAGCGTTTCTTGTGAACTTTCAAGATTTGTTGACTTCATGCATTCTCGGTGAAGCTACGTTTGTTTTAGTTCACTTTGGCAAACACGGAGCACCCACAATGTGCCAAGCAAAGGCGGGAGTGCGCTGTAATAATCGTGGCAGCAAGCATCTAGGGAACACTAGCAAAGTTGCCCAGGCATAAACTCACCTAGTCTTCACCAGGACTTCATGAAGTAGCTGCTAGCCCCATGGTACAGACAAGAGGACGATGACTGCGGAGCTAATAGTTAATGTGAGACCTCCAAGGAAGCAAAATCAGACCTGAGCCCTTTCACCACCCCCAGGCACCTCTTAAAACGTCAATTAGCATGGTAGACTTGGCTCTTTTTCTCTAGAATTGATGGGGGGGTTGTTTTTCTTTTTTTCTAAGACCGTGCATTTAATCTTTATTTATGTGTTAGTAATTTAAGAAGATTAGAACAGGGCCGGTGAGATGGCTCAGCGGCGTAAGTGCCTGCCTGGCAAGCGCGAGGGCCCGAGTTCGACTCCCGGAACCCACATACAAAAAACAGGCCGGTGATATCGCTCAGCGGCACGGGCACCTGCTGGCGCGCGAGGTCCTGAGGTTAACCCCGGTACCCAAAAAAAAAAAAAAAAAAAAAAGAACAAAAATAAGCCTAAGTAAGAAATATATAATACTAAGGGGTTGGGGGAGCTCAGTGGGACAGCACTTGCCTAGCATGCATGAGACCTTGGATTTGATCCTTGGCAGTAGAAGGAGGTAGGAAGGAAGTAGGGAAGGAAGGAGAGAGAGAGGGTAGGAAGGGAAAAGGAAGGAAGGAAGGAAATCTAAAGGCAGGTAACATCAGCTGAATGGTCCTATATGCCAGGCACTGCGCTAAAAGCCTCCACAATGACTGTCCCAATAAGTACTCATGTGAGGTTGATTCTGTTACTTCGGTCCTCACTCTGCAAATGAAGAGAGTGAGGATGATGCTTGGTAATCAGCAGAACAGTTTCCTGGTCCGTGGTAAGCATGTGGTGGATACGCACTCCGCTTTGGAGAGGGTAGGCAGAGTGTGGTACATAAAAACATCCCAGAAAAACCTCATTCATTTGGGCCATTTCCATCAAAGTGGATTGTAATTTAAAAAGAGGCTAGTCCTGGGCTCCGTTTTTCTATATGGGGAAAAACTTAAGCAAATAGTACAAACAGGTGAGAAGAGTTTTTTGTAGGGTTTAGAAGAAAGCGCCTTCTTACCCAGGATCTAACTTCATCTTCACAATGCCCGAGGGGAGCAGTCAGAATTGGCCATTTTAGACCCAGTTGAGGGAGAACTCCCAGAGTCTTTGTAGAGAAGACCCATTTGCTAAAGAAAGCGAAGAGTCTTTAAGGACTCAAAATTAAACCACCCGTAACAGCCAACAAGTGGAAACAACATATAGATGAATGGACAAGGAAAATGGAATGTGTACCTATGATGAGATATTAGTCTTAAAAAGGAAAGAAGCTGAGGCAGGAGGGTTGCTGCAAGTTCAAGGCCAGCCTGGGCTATGTAATAAATTCAAGTCCAGCCCAAACTACACAGTGAGACCCTGCCTAAAATTTTAAAAAAGTACTGAGACAGCCTACAGCCTAGATGAATCTTCAAGACATGACACTGAGTGAAAAAAGTTCCAAAAGGGGATGAGTGTATGA
The DNA here is from genome assembly GCA_028451465.1 of Erethizon dorsatum. Classification (NCBI taxonomy): domain Eukaryota; kingdom Metazoa; phylum Chordata; class Mammalia; order Rodentia; family Erethizontidae; genus Erethizon; species Erethizon dorsatum. The sequence goes on along the minus strand of CM051825.1, from coordinate 58,088,805 downwards.
TTCCATTTACATGAAATACCTAAAACAGATGCATGTATAAGTAGAGAAATAATGTAAAGGTTACCAGAAGCTGGGGAGGGGGGCATGGGAAGTTTTGTTTAATCTATATAAAATTTCTACTTGCAGCCAGGTGTGGTGGCGCACACCTGGAATGCCAGCACTTGGGAGGCTGAGACAGGAGGATCGCTCTAAATTCAAGGCCAGCCTGGGCTACATAGTGAGACTAAGGCCAGCCTGAACTACATAGCAAGACCCTGTCTCAAAAAAAAAAAAAAAGAAAAAAAAAAAAAGAAAAATTCCTATTTGCAACGAATAGTGGTAATGGTTGTACAACACTGTGAATGTACTTAATGCGACTGAGTTGTGCACAAATCAATAGCGAAAATGGTAAATCTGTGTCGCATGTATTTCACCTTGATGAAAAAATTTAAGGAAAGAGAAAGTGAATCATTTTTGTCATCCCCATTCTCATTCAGTTTTCTTGTAAAAGGAGATTTCTCACACCCTTTACCCAACACCTATTTCTTGATGTTGCCTGGGTTGCTGTCTCCACTTGAAAGAAATCATCATGCTTTTAAAAATAGCTCATAATTGTATGTTTTCACGAAACACAGAAGGCTGGTATTCCCCTCCGGTGTTCCACATGAGCAGGATCTGGCTGGTGGGGAGAGAATTGGGAGGTGAGTCACTGGTTTGGCAGGTGAGGTCATCATGGGGTGACCGTCTTTGTGGAGCAGCCCTCCCGGCTTCTCACAGGGGTGGCCAGGTCAGCAGCCGGCTTAGCTGGAAGTCTGGCTCTCCGGCATGAGGTTCTGTGGGAGACTTCATTCCTCTTCATGACTCAGCAGTCAACACCCCCAGCAGATGGGTTCTCAGGCAACCAAAGCCGACTCAGAGATGGAGACCTGAAATGCCAAGTCGCGGTCTTTAAGGAGACAGAGGACATACCTCCTTGGGAAGGGAGAGCAGAGGACTTGTTTTCTCTTTGTGGGAATGCTAAGAATGTAAGAAATGATGGGATGATTCTTCTTATCTTGATTATCCTAGGAAAACTCAGGAGACTTATGCATGGAAGGGGGCAGTAAATGTTTGTTGAATAATTATGACTTTAGAGGAGTTCAACAACAAGAACAATCCAAAACTATGAATTAAAATATGTATTTTCCCAGGCAGATTCATGACTGTGATCTCAGCTACTGAGGAGGGTGAGGCAGGAGGATCACAAGTTCAAGACCAGCCTGGGCAAATTAGCAAGATCCTGTCTCAAAATAAATAAATAAATAAGTAAATAAATAAATAGAAGATAAAAAGTGATGTAGCTCAGTGGTAGAGTACACTGCATTCAATTCCCAGTACTGAAAATGCACACGTGTGTGCGTGTACACATGCACACATACATTCTCTTACACTTCACCAACTCTGATTTTCTTGTTTTTTGTTTTTTCCTTTTTTTTTTTGGAGGGGGATGGGGACAGGATCTTGCTATGTAGTTCAGACTGGCCTTAAACTCACTATGTAGCCAGGCTGATCTTGAACTCTCGGTGATCCTCCTGCCTCAGTCTCCGAGTACTAGGATTACAGGTGTGTATCGCCACACCCAGCCCAACTCTAGTGTTATTAATGAAGCATCAGACCTGTAGCTGGATGTATTTCTGTGGAATTGACACAGATTTTATGTGAATACTATGACACTGACACAGAGTTCCATGAAGTTTATGCAAGTAAGTAGGTGATTAATGGGTGGTAAGTAGAAGGGACTGTTCCTTGACATGTTTCCACACTCATCCAGCAATTGTTAGCACCCTTACATTGTTTCATATATGTAAGAGGAAAGAAAGTGAAAAAGAGAAAGTATTTGTTTTATTTGTTTTTCTTCTTTTTAGTCTTTGTGTTGTTGAGTCACTCTGGTATTGTTTATGGTACATGAGCATTATTGTCAGACAAGCCTATGATTAGTCAGTGAGGACTCTTGGTTGCCAGACAAAAACTGGATCCAAATCAGCTAAAGGGAGAAAACTCCAGCTGATGACTGGCTTCAGGCATAGCTGTATCCAGGTAATCAAGTAATAATGTTAGGGATCTGTTGTTCTTTATCTCTCAACTTTCCTTTCATGGACCAAAGAATGGCAAGGAAATCTTCCCAGTAGAGGCTTATATTCTACTCTCTTAATAACCTCATTAGAAAGAAATCTTCCTTCTCAACAAAAATATCAGGATTAAATCTGGCCTGACTTGAGTCAAATATTCACCCCTAGGCCTGGGATGGTGTCAAATCTATCTAAACCTCACAGACTAAGAAAGATAGATGCTGTTCTCAGAATAAAAGGGAATGGTTGCTAAGTAGACAAAAACAACCAGTGTCACTCCCTGTGTGTAAACGTATGCCTGTGGGAGAGAGGATTTGTAGTTTATGTGCCACCTTCCTGCTCTGCAACTGACTAGTGAGTCAGCCTGGTGTGGCAGGACGTGCACTCTGGACTCCTGAGTCGAAACTCTGGCTCCTCACTAGCTGTATGGCCCCAGGCAACTCACTTAAAAGCAATACCGCTAATAACTACCGTGATTTGAATGCAAGGCATACGCTAGGTGTTACCTATTATTCCTTTTACTCCATAGCTCTGCAAAGTAGTTTTGCTTTTGTTTTTGTTTTCTTTTATGGTGCCAGGGACGTTAGCATGTATTCTATCCCAGCCCTGCAAAGTAGTCGTCATCGTCTCGTCTTACAGGTGAGAAAGCTGAAAGCCAGACAGAATAAATGATCTGTCCGAGGTCACTAAACTAGTAAGGGAAGCCAACCCAGGGCACTCTGACTCAGTTTCCTCTCTAGGTCTTATCTTATCAACTGTAAAGTGGATATAAGAATGGGAGAAGAAGGAGGTGGAGGAAGAGAAGGAAAAGGAGAAATAACAGTGAAATGCACAGCAGGGGTGTAGCCCCATGCTAGAGAACTTGCCTAGTGTGCTGGAGGGGCTGGGTTCAATCCTCACCACCACTGGGAAAAAACAAACAGCAAAATACCCACAGTGTGTTAGGTGTGCAAAAGATCAAGTTCACTTTATTTGTCCTTCCGCTCTTCTTTGCTTACTTCTTGTCTTCTTTTCTCTTTGTGAATACTTCATTAAGGTTTTTCCTTCCCTATTCCCTCTCTCTCCCTCCGTCCTTCCTTGCCTCCCTCTTCCTTCCTTCTCTCCCTTTCTTGTTCTTAATTTTTATTTTTATTAGTACGCGTTTGCAGCACATGAGAATCGCATTCACCATCGGGAGTTGGTACATGTACATACTACATCTTAATTCTTTTTCCTTCCCTTCCCTCTCCTCTCTCCTCCTTCCCTCCATCTCTTGGTCCCCTGCCCATTTGCAAAAGATCTATCTTCCTATTTCCTATTATATACCTTTTAGTTTGCTCTTTAGTTGATTTATACTTTAGGCTTCATATATGGGAGAGACCATGCAATATTTAAGCTCGTGTGTCTGATTTATTTCACTTGATATTATATTCTTAGGGTGCATCCATTTTCCTACAAATGACTCAGATTTGTCCTTCATGGCACAGTAGTACTCCATTGTAAATAAATACCACATTTTCTTTATCCATTATCTGTTGATGGATATATAGGCTGCTTCCGAGATTTAACTATTATGAGTTGTGCTGCTATAAATATTGTTATGCCTATATCACTGTAATATGACATCTTTACCTTTCTTGGGAGGGTACCTAGAAAAGCAATAGCTGGCTCAAATGGAATTTCTGTTTTTAGTTTTTTGAGAACTCTTCATGCTGATTTCCTTAGGGGTTGTACTAGTTTACATTCCCAGAAACAGTGTAGAAAGGTTCATTTTTCTTCCACAGTGTCTCCAACATTTCTTATTTGATTTCTTGATAGTAGCAATTCTGTCCTGAGTAAGATAGAATCTCAGTGTTGTTTTAATTTGCGTTTCTCTAAACACCAGAGAAGTTGAACATTTTTTCATGTTTTTATTCGCCATTTGTACTTTTGAGAAGTGTCTATTTCAGTGGCTTTTTTTTTTTTTTTTTTTTTTTTTACAGGGTCTTGATACGTATTTCAGGCTGGCCTTAACTCAGTATGTAGCCCAGGCTGGCCTGGAACTTGTCATGATCCTCCTTCCTCAGTGTCCCATCAGTGGCCCACTTTTTGATTGGGTCTTATATTTTGAGAGATCTAATTTTTTTAGTTATTTATATATTCTAGATATTAGTCCTCTGAACAGCTGGCAAAAAAAAATTCCCATTGTGTTAGTGTTTCCTTTGCTATGCAGAAGCTTTTTGATTTGATACATCCCATTTGTTGATTCTCAATGCTTCTTCTTGTGTAACCGGGGTTCTGTTCAGAAAGTCCTTCCCTGTATCTATGTCTTCAAGGGTTTCACTTATGTTATCTTTCAGCAGATTAAATGTTTCTGTTTGAATATTTAGAACTTTGATCCATTTTGATTTTAGTTTAGCACATGGTGAGAGATACAGGTCTAGATTGAACCTTCTGCATGTGGATAGCCAGTTTTCCCAGAATCATTTGCTAAAGAGACCATCTTTCCTCCAGCATGTATTTTGGTCCCATTGTCCAAGATCAGAGGGCTGAATGTGCCAGACATGATTTCTGCATCCTTTATTCTGTTCCACTGATCCATGGATCTATTTTTGTCAGTACCATGCTGTTTTTTTCATTGTAACTTTGTAATATAACTTGAACTCTGGCATTGTGATGGCTCTTGCTTTGCTCTTGTTAACCCAGGATGGCTTTTGCTATTCTGGGTCTCTTGGGCTTCTGTATGAATTTTAGGATTGTTTTCTCTAATTCTGTGAGGAATGCTATTGATATATCTATATCTATACCTATATCTATCTATCTATCTATCTACAGTTTTGGAAATATAGCTATTTTGACAATATTGGTTCTGCCTGTTTAGGAACAAGGGATATGGCTCCATTTGCTAATGTCCTCTTCAATCTCCTTTATTAGATTAATTCCTAAGTATTTAATTTTTCTTGGTGCTATTGCAAATGGTATTGTCATCCTAATTTCTTTCTCTGGTGAGTTCATTAATGGTGTACAGGAACACTATTGATTTTTATGTGTTGATTTTATATTCTGCTTCCTTGCTCAATTTGTTTATTAATTCTGGGAGTCTTTTGGTGGAATTTTTTGGGTCTTCTATACACAGAATTTTGTCATCTGCAAATATAGTTTGCCTGATCTTGGCTATTTGAGGTTATATATGCCTCATTTATCTATATGTTAAATTCTGAACATACCTGAGAAGTTTTCTGGAAACAGGTTTTTTCAATGTCATTCATGCTGTCTTCTGATTCTTCACTAATTCCATTAATCTTAGATTAGTCTTCTTTGCATCATCTAGAACCGTTGGCCCCATTTTTTGTGTTTCCTTGTTTTTAAGGTGTCTCTGAGTAGATGGTCACCTGCATAGGCCCTGCCTTCTGACTCTGACACTCCAGCCTCACATTGGTCACTTCTGCTGCCCAAAGTTCAATAGAAATTTTATTTCCTGGATTTCTGTTTGGTGCCTTTTCATGGACTCTAATTCTTTGCCAAATTGTATAATTTGCCAATTTGTATAATTTTGTATAGCTCAGCTAGTTTTGTTTTGTTTTTGTATTGTTTTGTTTTGTTTTCCTTTTCTTTTTTGGTGCCAGGGATTGAACTCAGGGACTTGTGCTTACCAGGCAGGTGCTGCACCACTGAGCTACATCCCCGGCCCTCAGCTAGCTTTTTGATAGAGTCTTCTGGAAACTTAATGATTATTTTCTTTATTAAGCCTATTGTCTGTTTAGTTATGTCATCTTTGAGGTTATCAAACAACTCATTGACCTTGTTTTTTGGCTTATCTTTTATCACTTTGTGTAATTCAGCTGTTTGGCTTTGATTATCTATCTCCCTACCAATGGCCCATGGATCAACTTTGGAGGAGATAGGAGTTTTTGGAGGCATTTTGTTGCCTTGACTTCTCATGTGTCGTGTGTGTGTGTGTGTGTGTGCACACGCACTGTGAGTTGCAGGTCAATTACAGAGGAAAGACTTTATTGCTAGTATGGAGATCTCTTTAGTTAGTGTCTAATTTCCAGTGATGCACTTTGGGTTTGGCTGAATATAGGCCTTTGCCTCTGTTCCAAGATCTAATCCCCTCCATTAATTTGGAGAGGGAAAGGTCTGGTATAATTGGCCCACCATCCAGTTCTCCAGAAATGGACTACAGTATTGCTGATGAAACAAAGATAAACCAGATATTGTCATGCTGTGAAAACAAATTAGTAGTAACAACTATGCCACCCTGAGAATAGCAACAAAATCAGCAACAATAATGAGTCAAAGACAAACTGAATATTGCTATATCATAGGAATAAATAACAACTACCACAATACCACCCTTAATAATAGAAAAGAAATCCATAATTACAAAATGGACACAAACATAACCAAATACTGATAAAAAGTAAATGTCTACTAAATGCAGCAACTATACCACCGTTAACAATAGAAAATAATTCAACAGTAACACGATAGCTAACTAGATACAGCTGTACCTCCACTCAGGAACTCAGTTCTCTCCATGATTCTGGTCCCAAACTGAACACAAGACCTGAATGAAATTTCCTCATAAGGTCAACATTGAACCTAACCATTGATTTTGGCTGATTCTCATCCAACTCAGTTTAGGACCAGAATCGTGGAAAGAATCAAGTTTGTGAACCTAAATACCACTGTATCAAGTATTAATGAAGCTTAATAGTAATACTAGGAAAGATGGAGGGAGTTAAGAAGGGGAAAATAAAAGAAGTAAACTTTGAAAAAACAAAGAAAAGGAAGGTGAAAAGGAGGAGACAAAAGTGAAGTAAAGCATCCTATTAAACAGCAAAAGTAAAACTCTAAGTAATAGAATTAGACAAAAATAAAGAACAATAAGAAAAAGAAGGAAAAAAAGCAAAAGAAAGAGAAAAAGAAAGAGAAAAGAAGAAAAACAAGGGAAAAACCCCCCTAAGCCTCAGAACACCAATGAAGAAAAAGAAAAGTGAGTCCACCCAGGCATGGTGGCACATACCTGTAATCCCAGCACTAGGGAGGCTGAGGCAGTAGGATCACCAGCCTGGGCTACATAGTGAGCTCAAGGCCAGCCTGAGCTATATAGCAAGACCCTGTTTCAAAATAAAATGAAAGAAAGCAAAAAGGAGAGTCCAAAAAAATTCCTTTTTTTTTTTTTTTGGAATGAGTGGTTTATTTCCAGAGTCTGCAGTATTAGAATCCACCAGATATGGGGGAAAGATATTCAACCAATACAGGACCTATTCTATTTCCACACTCATGTTATTGTGTGTGAATGCTGAATCCTGCCCCACCTTTCCTGCTGGGTGTGGTTTGTCAGTGGTGTCCACCCTAAGGCTCAGTTCTAGTTGCTTCTAGTTTCCCTGTCCCTCTGTCAGCCCCAATTCACACTGTCTCCGAGGTTGGTGGATTTGTGAAGTGTCCCCCACAACAGAAGCCCCTCTATCCATATAGCCCAGAGTGCGGCAACTGTCTAAGCCAAGGTGTATCCCTGATCCTGTTTTTTGTTTTTGTTTTGTTTAGGTTTGGTTTGGCTTGGTTTGGTTTTTTGAGACAAGGTCTCTCCATGTTGTTCAGGCTGGTCCTGAGCTCATTATGTAGCCTAGGCTGGCCTCAAACCTGCAGTGATCCTCCTACCTCAGCCTCCTGAGAGCTGGGATTACAGGCATGCACCACCACACTTGGCAATGCACCGGATTTCTTGTCCACCTCTGTCCTGCCATGGAAAAGGAGTCACTTTCAGAGTAAAACTCCATCCTGTTTTGCAGTTTACAGTAACCATGAGCTTTGCTTGGGTCTGGCACTGCAGGACTGGTCTGTTGTTTCTCCTTGGAGCTGCTGACCCTTTCAGGGTTTACCTTCTGTTAGCAGAGATAGGTACCCCTCCCAGGAGGTGGGATTATCATTCCAGACTTCTTTATTTTTTGCATTCTGCTCCATTTCTCCAGCTTCTCTGTAGTTTCTAGTTTTCCTGTCACCAAGTTGCTGTTTTCCACTTCTCAGTTTCAGGTTCCTGGACAGGTTGTATTTTGCTGCTGGTTTTTATTCCACCATTTTTAACCCCTCCTCTTTCTTTCTTTCTTTTTTTCTTTTCTTTCTTTCTCCTATTTTTAAAGAATTTCATTGGTCCAAGATAATGATTCTGAGTCACCGTCTGGGGCAGGGTTAACACTGGGGCTCCATTATTTTATTATTATTGTTCTTATTTGCAGCTCTGTGGGTGGCACCCAGGGGCTCTCACACATTAGGCAAGTGTTGCTACCACTGAGCCACATCCCCAGCGGCCTTACTCATTTTGAAAACCTCACACTTATAAATATAGATGTCACTCTCAGGGGAACTCTCAGCCATGATCCTAATCCAGCACTTTAGCCTGTCCAAGACCATCTTCTAGCTCCCTGGGAAGGAGAAACCAAGGCCCCTGGAATTCTTTCCACCCGCACTGCGTGCATAGTACTCCCTGATCTCTGCTCAAGTTTTATCAGCCTGTGTAACCTGAGTCCCCAGTGTGACAGGCTGGCAACTGGGGGGTGGGGGTGGGTATTCTCTCTCACCAGTTTTGGCCTGACCCCTGCTTCACCTTCCCTCCTGCCTCCTGCCTGCCTGGGGCCCCACCCAGAAGTCTGATGAAAGGCAAAGGAAGTGAGAACTAGGCTAAGCCATGGGGTTTGGAGATAAACGCCTTCCATTCTGAACATGTTGTAACTAGAGATCTGGAGGATTCTGAGGGGAGAGCCTGGCTTTATCCAGATCCTGGCTGGGGGTGGGCTCTCCAGGGCAGATGCGGGACAGGACCTACAACTAGTGTTGCTGATGGGAACTTGGAAAACAGTGAACCTCCAGCTTCTTAATAATTATTTTTCTAGAATGTTCTGGCCTTGGGAACAGGAAGTCCACATAGGTGACAGAGCCACCACGGCATGCACACTGTCCCCTGGCCACTCACTGATTGTGTGTGAGCGCGTGTCCAGCATTCTGCACATACCATGAGGCCTGTTTGCTGGGGCGGGGGTTCACCCTGCCCCTCAGGCTGCTTTGTGAGCTTCCCCCCCAGGTGGGCACAGCAGTTGGGGTCAGGGTCTCCCCTCTTGGGGCTGTATCCCTGGCAGCAAAGCCTATCTCTTATTCCCCCTTTCCAACTTAGGTCACAAATATTAAGAAAGTCAGATTTTGAGAAGGCTTTTGTGAAATATAGAGGGAATTGTAGCAGGTGAGGAAAGAGGGCATGGTGAAAAGTTCATACTTACTAAGTACAATCCCAACCTCAAGAAATATTATGAATAATCCCCATTTTACAGATGGGGAACCTGAGGCTTAAAAAAGGTCACTTAACTGGAAGACACAATGTCTATTCACTGAAGTATTTTATTTTCATAGACTTGAGTCACCCCAAGATGCCTAACACCCAGGATTTCCTTTGCCCAGTGCTTCTAAAACTTTTTTTTTTTGTGGGTACCGGGGGGTCGACCTCAGGACCTCGCGCGCCAACAGGCACCCGTGCCGCTGAGCGATATCACCGGCCCTTTTTTCGTATGTGGGTTCCGGGAGTCGAACTCGGGCCCTCGCGCTTGCCAGGCAGGCGCTTACGCCGCTGAGTCATCTCACCGGCCCCAGTGCTTCTAAAACTTTAATGTGCACACAAATTACCTAAGGAGCTTGCGTTGTATTTTTAGTGAATAGTTGTGGTCTAGAGCAGTGGTTCTCAATCAGCCGGGGTTGATTTTGGCCCCAAGGGATATGTGGCAATGTTCGGAGACATGTTTAGTTTGCTTGTCATAATTCCTGGGGTTGCTACTAGCATCCAGTGGGGACAAACCAGGGATGCTATTAAACATCCTATAATGCACAGAGCTGAGAATTACCCCTTCCAAAAATGTCACTACTGACTGCTAAGGTTGAGATATTCTTATCTAGAATCATCCCTACTGATTCTGAATTTATGTTATTTACATTATTATTCAGCCATCGTCCAAGCCCTGTGAGAGACATCAGGGACCTTGCCTGCCAGAGGCTGCCAGTAAAGGGCCTGCAGGCACTCTGCAGAATCCGCTGTGCCTTTCCTTCTAGCCACTTGAGCAGCCAAGTGGTTTGAATTCATCCATGCAAATCAGCACAGGCCCACCAGCCAAAATCCTCGGAACACAGCGAGATCACTCCGCCCTGAAATCAAGCTAGGACAAAGCAAAGCTACGCGCACGGGTTTTGACTGATTGCCCTTGCAACTGCACATTAATCAATCTATCAGCGGGCGGGCATGAATCCAGGCAGCAGAGATAGGTATTGTCTCAGAAAGGCTTGTCGGGCCTCTGCACACGGCCCGCCTGGCCCTGCCAGCCCTTTCATCTCAGGCGGAGACCGCCCACCAGGCTTCTGCACTGCAGGCTGCTTTGGTCTCCAGCCACTGTATTCACCTCCCAGTTGGGGTTCCAGAGGGCTGACTCCGGCCATCTGATCCTCCGCCTTTTCTTAGCGGCTGCCCTTGTGGAGCCCAGACCTGGCGTTTCTGAGAGTCACCTCCCACCCCTCTCCCTTCGCAAGAGGCCGGTGGGTGGAGAGGGTGAGACCAAAAGAACAACTCGGTCCACCCAGGGCGTGCAAGGAACCGGAATCGGGGCAGATTAATTCCTCTTGTTCAGAGACTCTTTAATTTTCATCCTGAAGTCTTGGAAGCCACTGTTCTGAGCCTTCTCCTTTCCCTTCTTTCAATTTCCTGGGGCGGGGCCCTGTTTTGGTGTGAGTGAGGACACCTGGGTTTGGCCCCAGAGCTGGGCTGTATGACCTAGGGTAGGGAGGAGCAGGGGTCAGACCATTCTTTACATCTTTCCTCTAATCTCAAAGATAAAGCCCAAGCTTCTTAGCATGGCCCAGTGTCCCTCTTGCCATCTTTTCTCTCTTTTTAAAAAAATTTGTTTTTTGAGATAGGGTCTAGCTATGGTATTCCAGGCTGTCCTTGAGTTCACTGTGCAGCCCAGGCTGGCCTTGAACTTGTAGCAATCCTCCTACCTCAGCCTCCTGAGTGCTGGGATTACAGGCATTGAGCCACCACTCCCATCCCTCCTGCCACATTCTTACCTCCCGTTGGGCGGTCCAGCTCCTTGCCCCAGGTTCGTGTCCCATTGGACAAAAATATATCCCAGGCACCCCACTGGTCCACCTTCAGTTTTGTTAATGTGCCTTGCTCTTTCTTGCCTTCCCTGTCCCAGAGTTTTCTAGCGTAATGCTTAAAAATACGCGTGATCACACAGCAAGTTATTGTGTGCCCTCAGGCCAGTTACCCTCCCTGTGCATCAGTCTCCTAGAAAGATGAGACTAACCGAGTCCCTAATTTACAAGGTTACTGAACAAGCTAAATGAGATGTCTACAACCATGCCTGACAACCAGAAAGCAACAAGGAAAATATTCCCTGCCATCATTATCATTTCTGGAACTTGCTCCCACTCATGTCCAGGGAATCAGTTCAGTTGTAACCCTCTTCCAGGAAGCCTTTCCTGATTCCCTCCCACCTCTGCTGAGGTAGCTGCCCCTCCTCTGGCTCCTGACTCACCTTGGGTTTTCTTTGTCACCACCCTCATTGCCTGTGTGGTAACTGCCTGTTTACTTGCCTAGCTCCTCTCAATAGATTGTCACTTCCTCTAGTCTAGAGTTTAGAAATAGACCACCTGCTGGTCTAAACAACAGGTGTGCTTTTCCTGGACTACTGAGGAATTAGAAAATTTTTAAGTTGGATGTTGAGCTTTGAAAGTAGGATGATTCTCTAAAAATAAAGCCTATTCTTTTTTTTTTTTTTTTTTTTTTTGGTACCAGGAATCAAACTCAGGACCTTGCACTTGCCAGGCAGGCGCTGTGCCACTAGGCTGTATGCCCCACCAAAGCCTATTCTTAAGAATCCTAAAAAGTAAAGTCTCTTTTAAAAACTGAAGTCAATTTCACCTAAAATATGTATTTCCAGCTTTTCTTGGAAAATCAGAAACTGTGCTAATACAAGCCACTATCACCACCTGCACCTGTAGGTGTGTCACTTTTAGGGGACACAGGTGCTTAGTTTTCTGCAAACCTCACCCAGCCCTGTGACTCATAGTCGGCCTTAAGTATAAAAAGATGATATAAGCCTATCTTATACATCATGACACCTTGCAGAGTGAAAGGGTTTTTTTGGGGGGGTTGTTATTAGTAACCACAGATAAAGCTGGACAGCCCGGGGAAACTAGAACTCACACACCCCTGACTACAGGGTAGGGGTCTTAGTCATTTTTGGGCTCCACGTACATACTTCCTGTCACGTAAGTGCTCAATAAATGGTAAATCACAACAACTAGCATTTCTCGAGTACTGCTTAATATACTAACTTTCACAGTCCTCTCAAGAGTTCTGCAAGGTAGGGACTGTTGTTTGCATTTTACAGATAAGGAAACTGAGGCACGGATATTGTCCACCCATCTTGATAAACCAAGGCAGTTTGAGGGTAGAGGTCAAGCGTTGACTTAATCAAAAAACTCACTTCGAAGGTCCTTTCCTGTTCTAAAAATCTCTGGTGTTTTAATTCTTTAAAATTTTTTCTCACTTTCTCCTTTATCTCCTCTTTTTATCCTTTCCTTTTTTCCCTGCTTTTTTTTTTTTTTTTCTTTTTAGGTTTAATTTTTTATTGGAATATATTTGCAATACATGATATTTACATTCATTCTGGGGGAATTGGTACATATAAAGAACACATCTTTCTCTGACTCTTACATGTATTTCCTTCCCCCTTTCACTCTCTCGTGTTATGTATCTTTATACTGGACCTTAGCCAAATGTCCAAGAAGCAAGCTCTTTGTATCTTTTTACTTGCTTTCTGTCTCTTGCTTCTGTTACACTTACTCTCGCCCTCTGTCTTTCCTACCTTTTGCCATTAGTCTCTCCCGGTGTCTGTTGTGCTTGCTCTGTTCCTATCTCTGTATGCCTTGAGGCTTCTCTCTTGTGAGACTCTGTCGCTGTCTCTGTTCCTCCTGTTCTTTTTTCCCCCGTGCCTTCCCTCCTTCTCTCCTGTCTTCCCCTTCCACCACCCTATCATGCATTCTTACTGACCACGACTCAATACTTTTGTGGTAGCAGAATATGTTTTCTGTAGCTCCCTTTGGGGCTTCGCTTGCAGAAATCCCATCAAGCGGGGCCCTGTACCTTGTCTGCACTTTTGGTGAGAACTTCTGGGTGGACAAAGGCACAAAGACCTCGAGCTGGGAGATTCACAATCCAGTGGAGGAGTCGCTCCCTCTACCCTTCCCACCTGAGCATCTGTCCTCCCTGGAAACAATTAGTTGGACGGTGGCCGGCTGCCCTTCGGCAGGCAGGCCCGAAGCAAGAGAACCAGCCCCGGGTGTGTGCAGCCTTTCTGCTCAGGGCACTCACAGGTCAGTGAGGTTAATGGTGTGTCTCTTTAGCAAGGGGAGGATCACTAGAGTTTATGCTTCACTAAAGTAATCCCTGTGATGCACGGGCTCAAAGTACATGCAATGAATGTCTTTTAAAGAGGAAAATACTCTTGGAGTATTATTTTGAAGCCAAAGAAAAAGGTAACTTTCTATCAATCTATAAATAGGTAGAAAAGCAATAGAGTGGGAAAATGTGATCCTCCTCCTCTTCCTAGGGGTCATCAGAGTGAGTGGAGGGAAAAGGGAAAAGAGGGGGAGAGAGGAGAAAAGAAAGGATGCAGGAGGCATCAGGGGCTGGGGTGGGGGGAGAAGGTGGGGGAAGAAGACTTGCAAGTGAGGAGGGTGAAAAGTGACAGAGATTGTTTAAAAAATGAGATGAGACTTCAGCAATTTGAGGCAGCTGCCTGGGTGGCTCTGGCCAAAAGAGTGCACACCACACAACTGTGGGAGGGAGAACAGCATAGATGCCCAGTCTCAAATCCCAGTCTGGGCCTCACCCTCTTTTTCACCTTGGTTTCCCAATGGGTGTTCCTGCGCCCTGGAGGGGAAGTGTTCAGACAAAGGCTCCTGGTGGCACTGGTGACTCAGGGCCGCACCCAGCACCCCTGCCAGCCCCAGGAGTCCTCTCCTCGCCCATCGATGTGGCAGTTGCTTCTTGTTATTAGGAGAAAGCAAGACTCCAGGGTTATAGGAAGCCACTCAAATTCACTCCACTTGACCTGTGGCCACAGGGTGTAACTGCCACAGCCCTATTGCTGGGGTGGCTTCATCTGTCCTGGAAGTTAATGTTCAAGTGGCCACTGAGGGTTGAGGATTTAATGTAAATGGCCCAAGGGAAACAGCCCAATGGTGAAGGTTCACCCTGGCTCTAAAGATCTGTCACCACATCTATGACCTCTACCACCACCCCCACTCGCCACCCTTTAGTTGTTAGCACTGAGAGGAGAGGATAAGTGCTCTGTCACTGAACCTTACTGCATACCCAGCATTTGACATCCAGGCTGGTATACAGTAGGTGCCCAATAAATGAATAAAAGAGTTAGCACGTATTCCTATTTTCCTGCTGCCATGGACCGCTGTGTGACCCTACTCAAGTTCCTTATCCTCCTCGAGCTGCTACCTCCCTCGTCAGTATACTCCCTTATCAGTATGGGAATGCACCATTAAAAGTCCTGTATAGACCACGTGAGCTGGGCATGGGGGTCATGCCTCTAATTCCGGGGTGGGGGCAGGCAAGAGGAATGTGAGTTTGAGCCCATCCCAGGCAATTTAGCAAGAACCCGTTTAAAAAAATAATTAATTAGTTGATTGATTAATTAATTTTAAAAGGGGTTGGGGATGTAGCTCAGTGCAAAGGCCCTGGTTTCAATCCCCAGTACTGAATGAAAAAAAAAAAAAAGCCAGGTGGGACAGCCAGCCTGTAGTTGTCACTCCAAATATGGTAAGGCTAGACATGCAGGGAACACTTTCCCTTTCCAAAAGCCTGCAGCATGTATTGCTGGTAGTCCCCAGGGTGCTGTACAGATGCTACCATTTTAGGAAGATGATGTGGGGATGTGGTTAAGAGCTCATGTTCTGGGGTCAGAATGCCTGGGTTCAAGTCCTGCTCCACGTACTGCATCTCTCCTAGCTTGTCCTCCTGTGCATAAACTACAGTTGTCATGAGGTTTCAGTGAGATAAATCTCACACCATTCCTGGCATGCAGAAGATGCTTGATGTGAGTTAGCCATTAATGCTGGTATCTTCTGTGAGGCAGATGTGACTTTCCCCAGTGTGCAGAAGGAGGAACCGGGGCTGGCAGGTGGAGAAGGCTGCCGGGTAAGAGAACTAGATCTGGAAGCCCTCTGTCCTCAAAGCTACCACAGCTGCCAGAAGGAGGTGTGGGTATTGCCTTTGCTGCCTCCACCCCGCCTGGAGGAGAAGTGAAACACGAACCCATCAGGGCAGGAAAGAAGAGAAGGAACTAGCTGAGGTGAGGCGAGGCATGTGGCCCCGGAATCCTGTCGAAGGAACCAACCATCTAGGGCAAGGTCAAGTCCAGGGCGGGGAGAGGGTGGAGGCAGTGGGAGGATAGTGTGACAAGAGTGGCACCAGTGGCTGCACAGGCCAGCAGCAAGGGGTGAAGAGCTATGCTGAGAAAGCGGAAGGAAGCCCTTTTATCAGCATTAACAAGAACAGAGGGGGAAGTTGTTTGCATCTGACCAGATACCTCAGCTATGACCGCTTGTCTCTAAGGAAGGGGTCTCTGCAAGTTTTGCTTTCAAAAGTCTCAGGGGAGAAAATACATGTCCCTGATTCTTAGAAGCTGCCTTCTTCTGTGACTCAGTGTCTCAGCTTCTTTCTGGCCTCTTTGCCTGCTGTGCCTGGAGCCCATGTTTTAAGCCAATCTGTTGGGGGGGTGTTCTGTTTTTTGAGACAGGGTCTTGCTATGTAATTCAGGCTGGCCTTGGACTCACTATGTAGCCTGGGCTGGCCTCGGCCTCCCAAGCACTGGGATTATAGGCGTGTACCACCACACCTGGCTGCCAATCCATTTTATAGATGAGAAAGCTGAGGCTGGGCCTTGGCCTCTGCTGCTAGCTCTGCGATCAGCAGCTCTGAGATCCAAGTGGTTTTAAGAGACCTCAGCTTTCTCATCTGTGAAATGGAGAGATTTAGGCCACATCCACCTCTCAGGCCTTCCACTTCCCTTCCTTCCAGAATGAAGGGTATGGACTTTAAGGCAAAAGTCACCCTGACCCAATAGTGTGGATAAGTCAATGACCCAGCACTTGGTCTGGGTGTGTGGCTCAGTGGTAGAGCATGTGCTTAGCATGTGCATGGCCCTGGGTTCCATCTTCAGTACCAAAAGAGTGAACAAACAAAAAATAACCCAGCACTGAGGTTAGCCTCTGGAAGCACTTTAACATGACCCCGGGTCAGAGATTCTAAACCACCCCCGGGGTCAAGCAGAAGCACCCCTCCCACACGCGGCCACCTCCCTTCCTGAGTAGTTTGTCTCAGATGCTAAGGTAAGGCAGCTGCTTTCTTCAGAGTCCCCGTGTCCAGCATGTGGGTCTTGGACTAGTAGGCCACTCCAGCAGTACCACATGTCCCTACCTGTGCTGAGCACTTTCTGTGACCAGTTCCATCCCTCTTCATAACAACCTTGTAAAAGGCACACGTGCTGCTTATGTCCATTTAACACCCAAGCAAGCTGAGGTTCAGGGAGACACCTTGAAGCTGAGGTTCAGGGTTACCTGCAATGTAGGTGACAAGGCAGAGATTCAAACCCCACCTGAGGGACTCCTTTTCCAGAGCGACTCCATTCCAATTAATGCTGGGTGAGTGGGTTATATGTAATTTCCTTTCTAAATTAAGAACATATTCCTTCCTGTAATGAACCTGGATTACTCGTGTTTTAAAAGGGAATCACCTATCAAAACATTTACAGATACAGGGTGTGTTGTCGGAATTTGATTTAAGCTAATCCAGCTTTGGGGAAGGGGATAAAAATAAAGCAGGATTGTCCATTAATTGATAACTTTGGAAGTTGGCTGTTGTGTATGAGTTTCATTATAATTCTCACAGAGAACATGTTTGAAAATGGCTATGACAACTTAGAAAAGTAGTTTAAATTTAAAATGGAATAAGTAATCACAGTCAGCCTTCCACGTCGATGAGACATTGGTTGCAGGATCCTCAGGAATACCAAAATCCATGGATGCTCAAGTCCTTTATATACAAAGCCAGAGGGTTTGCACAGAACCTGCTTACGTCCTCCCATATATTTTAAATCATCTTTAGATGATTTATAATACACTGCCTAATACAATGTAAATGCTATGAAAATAGTTGTTATACTGCATTGTCTAGAGAATAATGACAAGAAAAAAAACCTATACATGTTTAGTACAGATACATTTTTTTTTTTTTTGTGGGTACCGGGGGGTCGACCTCAGGACCTCACGCGCCAGCAGGCGCCCGTGCTGCTGAGCGATATCACCGGCCCCTTTTTCATATGTGGGTTCTGGGAGTCGAACTCGGGCCCTCGCGCTTGCCGGGCAGGTGCTTAAGCCGCTGAGCCATCTCACCGGCCCCAAGTACAGATACATTTTTAAAAAAATAACCAACCAGAATCTTTTCAAAAAATATTTTCGAACTACCATTGGCTGAATCTGCAGATATAGAACCGGTGGATACAGACAGCCAACTGTCTGGATTGAATGAATTGGTGTTAGAAAGGGCTTGTCATGGGGCAAGGCCCCACCCCACAGCTGAAAGCACTTTAAGGCGCCTCATGAAGATATTCATTATGGCCTCCTGGGTCTGCCCTCCCTGTCCACAACCACTCTCTTTGCTTCCAAGAGAACAATCTGCCCCCAAATTGCTGGTCCAGTGGAGATGGTGCGTTAGGGCTCCCGAAGCCACACTGTGGTTTTATGACGGATTTGGGACCATCTGTGGTCCACATTCAACCAGTCAGGAGACTCCAGGAATCACTTAGAAATGTTCCCAGCAAAGGCACAGCGCCTGCCCATATCCTGGGACACCCGGGAATTTGGGGAAGACAAGATCTCTGACTGCCAGTGATGACCAAGTGTCAGGAAGTGGCCCTCTGCGAAGGCCCCTAGGCTCAGTGCATACAGCTCTGGCCCTTCCCCAGGGTTCTCTGGGGGTTGGACTTGTCTCTCCAGACTCTCCAGATGGGAGACCTCCTTGCTTATAGCCTCCCCTGTCTGCACCTGCTCTTCTTCAAACAAGTGGAATTACCTTTCCACTTGTCTTTATTGTATTGAGCTATAGCCATTCATTCATCCAATAATTATTTACGGATCACCAATTATGTGCAATTGCATTACAGCATATTGCAGATGGATGGATGACTAGATAGATAGATGATAGATAGATAGATAGATAGATAGATAGATAGATAGATAATTTAGCATGCATAGCATGTAACAGGCCTAGTCTCCATGAACCAGGAGCTTTCTTCTGGGGAAGAAAGGCAAAAATGAACCATTAATATTATTAGCCACTTAATTATAATTTTGAGAATTGCTTTAGAGAAGTACAAGCGCTATGAAGACATATAAGGAATGTGATCTGATCAGGTAAAGGAATGGTGTAGAGGATTCAAAGAAGGCTTCTTGGAGACAGTAATGTCTAAATTGGAATCTGAACAAGTGTTAGCTGACCAGAAAGGGGGTTATTCTAGAGAGCAGAAGTAGCTTGCGAGGAGATCAGATGAAACATGGCTCATTCAAGGAAGTGAAGCTACAGTGTGGACTGGGTCGTGTGAGCAGTATGAGGGGGAAAGAGTTGGTGGAGACCATAGAGATGGAACAGAGAGAACATTGCAAAGGAGCCCAGGGGCCAAGTTACAGGTCACAGAGTGTTCGTGTGTGTGTGTGTGTGTGTGTGTGTGTGATGAAGTTTTCTTGTGTAATTAAAACGACACTGGCTGCTGGGGGGAGGGGGCGAGTGGATCAGAACAAGGCAGCATGGGTGCTTACAGGACCTGGGCTGGTCCGTGGAATATGTACAAGAATAAGGAGAAAGTGTCTCTTGGGCTGTATATAGCGCCATAGACCTTGAGGGTATGGGGCCTGGCCTGAATTGTAACCTTTAGTAACACTTAGCCAGTACCCTTTTGCAATCAAAACTACAGAATGGTCTTAAATGCTGGGGAATAATCCGAAGGTTGAGGTAGCTCTTATTGAAGAATTGCCCTATTCACTGTTTTTTTTTTTTTTTTTTTTTTTGAGACAGGATCTTGCTTTGTGGTTCAGGCTGAACTTGAACTCACTATGGAGCCCAGGCTGGCCTTGAACTTGTAGCAATCCTCCTGCCTCAGCCAGAGTTCTGGGATTACAGGTGGGCGCCCCATGCCCAGCATGCCTTATTCACTTTAAGTGCCTTAAGTTCTGAGTTCTTGAGTTCCACATTCATGTGTGTAACCCTAGCACACACAGGAGATGCTCCTAATGTTTGCTAAATGGATTGCTTTTTGGCTGCTTTTTTTTTTTTTTCCCTGTTTCGTGGTACTGTTATGGGGTAGCCGGTAACTTGCCTCTAAAATGTGGCTTGCCAACTAAACCATACTGGGTTCTGGATTGCTTGCCTCTCCTTCTGTAGTTGGATTCTGGGCTCTTCTCTCCTTGAACAGAAAATTGAACAAAAGAAGAAAAAAGCAGTGGCGAAGTTTATTCAAGAAAGCAAAAATGAAGAGTGGGAGAGAAACTGGCTCCACAGAGCAAGCTTGGACCAAGTAAATAGAAAGAAAGGGTGAGCACAAAGATAAAAGTACACGCTGCGTCTGGGAAACGCAGCATGGGCTATCATGGAAAGTTATGATAGCAAAGCCTTCATGGCATCAATGTGTCCTTTTATGCTGTCTAAAATCTTGAGGGAACCCAAGAGAACAGGTCTTGAGAGAAAGTGCTAAGGTCCCATGCCTCAGGCTGACGTCAGATCTAGGCCATCCTATTGAAAACCTTCTTAAATCCTGGGGAGAAGTCCAAGTGCAGGGCTTTGGGAATTGTTTTGCACATGTGTCCCGGATCTTGTAGTTACAGGTCATGCCTATGTCCCCAGCCAGTTTTGCTACACCGTAATCTCCTATCTCAGTACTAGGGATTGAACCCAGAGAGTACTGAGTTACATTCCCAGCCATTTTTTCATATACGTGTGTGTGTGTGTGTGTGTGTGTGTGTGTGTGTGTGTGTGTGTGTGTGTGTGTTTGAGACAGGGTCTTGCTGTGAGTTCAGGCTGGCCTTGAACTCACTGTGTAGCCTAGGCTGGTCTCAAACTTGTGGTGATACTTCTGCCTCGGTCTCCCAACTACTGGGATTATAGGCGTGCATTACTACACCCAGCCCATTTTATATTTCAAGACAGAGTTTCAGGGCCGGTGAGACGGCTCAGCGGCTTAAGCGCCTGCCTTGCAAGCGCGAAGGCCCGAGTTCGACTCCCGGAACCCACATATGGAAAAAGGGCCAGTGATATCGCTCAGCGGCACGGGCGCCTCCTGGCGCGCGAGGTCCTGAGGTCGTCCCCCCGGTACCCACAAAAAAAAAAAAAAAAAAAAAAAAAAAAGACAGAGTTTCACTAAATTGCTCAGGCTGGCCTAGAACTTGTGCTCCTGCCTCAGCCTCCTAAATAGCTGGGATTACAGGTTTACCGCACTACGCCTAGAAATGGCTTCCTCTTAATACCCACCTGGTGGGTGTTAGGCAGCATTGTGACTTTCAGTTCTCCAAACATGTTGTCTACTGTTCATTAACAGAAATGTATCTATAGTAACAACTAGGAAGACAGAGAGGAGCCTTTTAAATCATGGACAGGCAGGCAGTGCTGGCGGTGTAACTGTGTAACTGGGGATATGGTCCCAGCCAGCCCCTATACCTTTCTGGTAATGATCTGTGTGGTGAACCTCTGCACTTTGAATCCAAGAATATCAGAAATGAAAAGAACTATTAGGGGACTCATATTACAGAAGGGTAACCAAGGCCTGGAGGAGGGCTAGAAATTTCTCCATCACTGAGCAAGTTAGAGCCAGAGCAAGACTGGAAACCTGGTCCCCTGACAGGTTTAGAAGATGTCAATAGGTATCAGGAGTGGAAATTAGAAGAGAAAGCAGGGCATCGAAACAGCTCTTGAGGGACAGTATCTGTCTGTGATGGTTATCAGTGGGGCTTCAAGGGCTAGAGCAGGACATGAGAGTTCTGGGTCCCTGCTTGAAGGGAAAGAGATGGTAAGAGGCCTGTAATCCCAGCACTTGAGAGCCTGAGGCAGGAGGATTGCCACAAGTTTGAGGCCAGCCTGGGCTATATAATGAGTTCAAGGCCAGCCTGGACTACATAGTGAGACCCTATCTCCAAAAAAACCACCACCTCCCAAAAAGAAAGAAAACAGAACTTGCCCAAGGAATGGGTGGGTCCCTGAAGTGGAATCTGCTTGGATCCAACCCACCATGGATTGCTCAGACACTCAGTGGAAATCTGGTTGTGGGCCTGGTCAGCCAGGAAGCCTTTGGTCAATATAGCCAAGACTGCCTTGGCTGACAGCAAGCCACCCCATAGCCAGCAATTAGGGTGCCTGGGGAAATGGATGAGAAGACCTGGCTGCCCTTCCCAGGGCCTCCACCCCCAGTACCCTCGAGGGCCCCTCTGCAGTTCTCTGTCAGCGCCTGCATGGGGTTTTCCTGGCTCTGGGTCTACATCACGGCTCCTCTTCTGTGATACGGCCTCAGGTCCCACCAGCACTGCCCTGAGCTGGAAAATCCCTCAGAGCCCGAGTAGCCTGTGACCATAGAGGCAGGAAACTGTGACACTCTAGGCACGCAGGCTGTGGGGGTTATTCTTGGTATGTGGTTGGGAAGGGCGGGGCTGGCTGGGGGAGGGGTGGGATGGGAAAACAGAAAAATCCACCAAGAAGGAACCTTGCTGAGGATCTCAGAGTGTCCCCTTTACTTCCAGCCCCCATGGTTATCGTCCTTCCTTGGGATAGCCTCTGGGTGTGGGGGTACATCTAGGTACCGAGGGTACCAGCCCCTTACTCAACCAAGGATTCTAACCTATGGGTTTAGTGTAGTAGCAGTGGAAAGTAATCCAAAGAGTAGTTGTCATTAGTGAAGCATTTCTAGATGCCAGAATTTTAAAATTATTTTATTTTATTTTACAGTACTGGGGATCGAAACTTGAACCCTGAGCATTCACACTGAACTACATCTCCAGTCCTTTCTTATTTTTTATTGGAAGACAGAGTCTTGCTAAGTCACCAAGTTGCCCGGGCTGGGTTCAGATTTGTGATCCTCCTACCTCAGTTTCCCAGAGTGCTGGGATTACAGATGTGTGCCATTGTGACTGGCTTAGACGCCAGGCTTTATGTAACTAGTACAGTACCTGGCATTGAGTAAGGCCTTGATAAATGGTAACCTTATTTTCGTCCTCCTTCAGCAGGCATTTATTCCATTTTGCAGAAAGGAAAACTGAGGCTCCAAGAGCTTGCATTATTTCCCGATGTCATACAGCTACTGACTTGTCCACTGATACCACAGCTGTTCATTGAGTCCCTGCCATGTGGCAGCCATGTTTGAGCTGAGAGGCGCAGAGTCCTCTTCATGGCCGCAGTCCTCAAGGTCTGCCCATGTGTGGTCTAGTGAAGTGAGTCAGCCAGTGAACAAATAAGCAAGTCAACAAGAAAGAAATCACAGATCTGGGTAGGAAGCCACAGAAAAGGAAATACGGAATGTGAGCATGGTAGTGCTCTGGAGAGGATGCCAGGGAAGGCCTATTTAAGAGGTGACAGTGGAGCTCGTGTTTAGTGGATGACAAGGAGCCTGAGAAAGGAGGTTTCCAACAGGGGCTACAGCAAGTGGAAAAGTGGGGGTGGGTGGTTTGCAGGAGGTTCAAGGAGGCCAGTGGGACTGAGGCAAGCAGGCAGGAGGTGGAGGCAGAAAATGGGGAAACAGGTGGGGCAGGAACAATAGCCTGTGCTGGGAGGCATTGCCAGGGGCCGAGGCTGGACGGTAATCCAGTGGTTCTTGCCCCCATGGCTGGCAGGCTCTTGTGCATGCCAGGCATGTGCTCTACCTCAGAGCTACATTCCCAGCCCTTGAAATTCTTAATAACTTTAAAAACAAGGACTCTGGTAGGGCACAGTGGCATATGCCTGTAATCCCAGCTACTTGGGAGGGTGAGGCAGGAGGATCACAAGTTCAAGGTCAATGTTGGCAGTTTAGTGACATCCTGTCTCAAAATAAAATAAGAAGGGATGGGGAGGGATGTAGCTCAGTGGTAGAGCACTTGCATGGCACATGTGCAGCCCTGGATTCAATCTCCTGTACTTGCGAAAAAAAATAAAAAAGAACAAGGGCTCTGAATTTTCATTTTGCACTGAGTCCCACAAATTATGTAACTGTTCCTGATTGTTACACATTCATTCAAATATTCAAAAAAATATTTATTGAGCATCCACAAAACCACTGCTCAAGAAGAGAGAAATGAAAAAAAAAAAAAAAAAAAAAAAAGAATTACCCACTTTCGTGGAGTTTACTTTTCATGTTTCCCAGATGAGGAAACTGAGGTTCAGAGGCAGTTAAGTTCCTTGCTCAAGGCCACACAGTGAGTTTCCAAGTTCCTATCAGGACTCTTCATGATGCTCTCCCCCCTCAGGGTAAAGCTATAAATTGTTTAACATGCCGCCAGGCAAAGAAGCTGTTCTCTGGGTTTTAAAACGCACTATTAACTCATTTATCACAACATCCCTGTTGTAGAGATGAGGAAGTGGAATCTCAGAGAGGTTAGGTAACTTACCCAAAGTGGCAGCGGCTAAGAAGTAGAGCTCAGACTAGAAACCCAAGTCTCCTGGCTGGAGCCATGCTTCTAGCCATGCCAACACATTGCCTTTTGAAATATGCATTCAGAAAATTGTGGCTTTTATAATTTGCTTCCATCACCATAGTTTCCATTTGTGTCCTTTTTTGCCTTGTGTCTGGAGCCCCCACTCACAAGGCGTGACCCAAATCAACATGGACACAATAAATGGATAAAGAAATGAATGAGTAGATGCGTCCAAACAATATTGTAACATTTACAGCTGCCACCCCTGAGCCCAACCATAACCACCCCAAATCTGCCATGACTTATCGCCAGGGCCTCAACACCCAGCCTTTTCTGTGCTGCCCTGAGCTTGGGATGAAATCTCACTGCTGCTCTCAGCATGTAGAAAACAGGGTCCTGCCTTCCAGTAAGCAGGCTGGGGCTTGAAGGAAGGGGGTGTCATGGGGAGGAGTTCACAGTGATGGTTATCAATGAGTAAAAGCTTCCCTCTTCCTGCTTGATGACAGGGCTCGAAGAGGTCTCCCTCCCCATAAAACTGTCACTGTGGAGAGGGTCTTATCTCCCCACAGTGGCAGTCTGCTGATCTTCAGCATTTGTCAGGCAGGCCAGCTTCAGGCAGTGGTTGATATGGGGGGCTCTAGCTGAGACCCCTGCCCAGGATAAGCACTTCCCATCATCCTCATAAATGTGTGACACCGCCTGTCATTCTTTCATGATTCAACAAAGAAGCCAAGGGGTAGTGGCACACACCTACAATCCAAGCACCAGGGAGGCTGAGGCAGGAGGATTGCTAAGAGTTCGAGGCCAGCTTGGGCTATGTAGTGAGTTCAAGACCAGTCTAAACTACATAGCGAAAACAAACAAACAAACATACACCCACAAAAAAAAAAGATTCAACAAAGATTTATTGAATGCCTCCCATGTATCAGACACTCCTTGAGAAACTAAGGATACAGAAAAATATAAAATGGGCAAAACTCCCTGCCCTCATGGAGCTTATGTTCTAGTTCAATATACTTTTGCCAGGAATTATTTTGACTGAGTGAAAGACATTGAAGGTATTACCTTGTCAGGCACTAGATATTTTGTACTCTTAAGTATTATTGAGCCTTAGCTGGGCATAGTGACACACATGTATAATCTCAGCACTCAGCTAGGCTGAGGCCAGTCTGGGCTACATAGTGAGTTCGAGGTCAGCCTGAACTACCTAGTGAGACCCTGTCTCAAAAAACAAAATATTATTGAGCTTTGTCTAGGACACAGTTAGAGTACTCTTTAACTGCTTCTAGTGAGAAGATAAATCTGGTCTTTGTTATTTCATTTAGCCAGAATCAAAAGTTGTCTTCCATTTTTCTTTATGAGAATACCTATAGGTCTGGAAGAACAAGATTTGAAATATCATCAGTTATTTATACTTTTGATTTTTGTTGTTGTTTTTGGTTTTTTTTTTTTTTTTTTGTGGGTACCGGGGGGTCGACCTCAGGACCTCGCGCGCCAGCAGGCGCCCGTGCCGCTGAGCAATATCACCGGCCCCTTTTTTTTCGTATGTGGGTTCCGGGAGTCGAACTCGGGCCCTCACGCTTGCCGGGCAGGCGCTTAAGCCGCTGAGCCATCTCACCGGCCCTGTTTTTGGTTTTTTGAGACAGGGTCTCACTACATAGTCCAGGCTAGTCCGGAGCTCACTATGTAGCCCTGTAGTCCAGGCTGGTCTTGAATTTGTGGTGATACTCCTGTTTCAGCCTCTCGAGTGCTGGGATTACAGGCATGCACCACCATGCCCACCTATTTATACCTTTGTGTGAATGAGTTTATGAGACCCTTTCTGAGGCATTGTGGTCATAGGAAATGAAGAACTGGAAGATATTAAAGTAGAATGTAGGATTTAGGAGATAAATCCAAAACAATGTTCACATAGCCATTATTGCTGTCTGAACTCACCATGTTCTTGGAAATCCTCCAGCAAGGCATGTGCTTCTTTTTCTATTTTACAGATGGAATGATGCAACTTGAAGGACATAAATGGCGAGCTCAAAGTAACACAGGAGGAGCTGAGCACAGTGGCACATGCCTGTAATCCCAGTACTCAGGAGTCTGAAGCAGGAAGAGAGCAAGTCTGAGCCCAGCCTGCTCTACATAGTGAGTTCAAAGCCAGCATCAACTATATGGTGTCTCAAAAAAGAAAAAAAAAAAAAAAATTTTTTTTTAATAAGATAAAAAAGGCTGGAGATGTAGTACTTGGCAAATATGTACAGTGCCCTGGGTTTGATCCCTAGCAATGCAGGGGAAAAAAAAAAAAAAAGCCACAAGACTAGTTGGGATTCCGAGCTACCAACTTCTACCACAGAGTTCCTTCGGACACACTTGGGTCAGGGGTCATCTTCTAGGGAGGGCAAAGGGGATCTGTGATCACAATTTGTTGTTGCACACCCCGCTGGCCTTGCTCCACTGCTTGGGGCTTGTCTGAGGATAGCTTCGGCTTCCCAGGGGCACAAGTGAGTACAGCTTGTTCCTGTTCCTGGAGCAGGACCCAAAGGTTAGAAGCACATACTAGAGCAATTGATGAAAATGTAAATTTCGCAAGGGCAGGGGCTGCTTCTGATTGAGTCTCCACTGGGCCACGCCAACACCTAACCCAGGTAAGTTTTCAAGGAATATTTGCTCAACCACCACCACCACCACCACCCAAATTAGTGGATTTGGGAGCTAAATAGACTCTAAGAAATGTCTACCTCAGGAATTTCATCTATAAAAAGGCAATAATCACTGCCTTTTAATGTTGCTTGGAGTTCACTGATATCATCGAAGGTCCATGAAGGCAGAGGTTTGGTCTGCTTTATGTATGCCCCCTGTTGTATTCCCGGTATCTTAAACAATGCCTGTCACAAAGTAGGTGCTTGATAAATAGTGGGTGGTTGAACAAGTGAGAGTAAAACACCTAGATTTCATTTTGTGTACCTAAACAGGACCGAAGATGGTGCTATGGTTTAAAGAGAAAGAGTTTTAAGTCAGGCCTGGGTTTGACCTCTGGCTCTGCCACTTTTTTTTTTTTTTTTTTTTTTGGTTCTGGGGTTGAATCCAAAGCCTCCTGAATACGAGACCTGTACCACTGAGCTACGTCCCCAGTCATTTAAAAATTATTTTTTATTTTGAACAAGGGTCTTGTCAAATTGACGTGTTGCCCAGCCTGGGCTCAAACTTGAAATCCTCCTGCCTTCCTCCTGCAATCCTCCTGCCAGAATGCGGGGATTACAGGCCCGCACCATTATGCCTGGCTTGGCTCGGAACTTTTTAGCTGTGTGACTTTGAAACTTTCTGAGCCTCAGTTTTCCCAGAGCCTATAAGGAGGGGAATCATCTGTATATCAGTATCCTGAGGATAAAGTGGGGCTCTGTGTATAAATGCTTAGCTCAAAAGCATTCTTGAAATTCTAACGTGTCTAGCAAGGAGGGCGCATTTTTCTCCCAAAGAACTTTTATCCTAAAAGCACCCACAGGGTGGTTTCCCTGAAAGATAAGGCTGTATGGAAAATAAATTCCTATCAAATCTCCCTTAGGCAACTTAGATACCCCTTGAGCTTGCAGGCAGCTCCCCATCCAGACTTGCCCCTGCTCCATCCTGGTGTAGCTGGATGCACGGTACAGCACAAGGGCCTGCTCAAGACCTGGTCATCAGCTGCCCCTTGAAGTTGGGAAGTGTTTTTCTTGTCCCATGGTTGGCCTGGCCTCAAAGCTAACAAGCAGCCTGTCCCCTATACCAGGCCAAAGTGGGTGCTCTCCAGATCTTCTGGGAAGATTGTGAATGAAACCTAGTCCTGCAGCAAAGAAGCCCACAGATAAAGAGACTGTCCCGGCAGGCTTGGTTCACCCACTCTAATTCATGGATCTGTTCCAGGTTTGGGTCTTGGACACCTCCCAAGTGGAAGTTCTTATCCTTCTCATCTTGAATCTTTGGATCCTTTGGATATCACATCATCTTGTTTGTTTGTTTGTTTGTTTGCTTGTTTTAGAGTTTGGTCATTGTCAAGGGAAGACGCTGTGGTTTTGCGGACTCATGAGGCTGAGGCTGAGGACTGCAGGGGTAGGGGAGAGCAGTCTAGAAGACTGATTAGGCAGGCTCTAGTGCTCTGATGCAGAGGGTAGATACATTCCAAGGGCAAAGTGGCCAGGGTATGGGGGCACTGAGAGAGCTTTCAATTCACAAAAGTAACTCTGATGCTGATTGGAGAATAAGGAGACTCCAGACCTAGATGTCCATATCTTTCTTTTTTACATTTTCTGGAGCTTACATTTCTCCAGTCCTCACCACTCTGCGGCTCTCTCCAGTGGAAGCTCTCTGAATAGATGTGTATGTGTTTGTTCATAGCCAGCTACTGTGCTTTTACGTATTCATTTGTTCACTCAGTGGAAGATAGGCAGCACAGGTCAATGGTTAGGTGTGCACACATGAGCCAGACAGCTGTAGGTTGTTTACTCTGACTTTTACTAACTGTGCGAGCTCAGGGAAGTTACTTCCTCCTCTCCACTTCAGCCCACTCATCTCCTAAATTGGCATAGTAGCGTCAACCTCACAAGACTATGTGAGAGTCAGCTTTACCCCATAAAGCATGCAGATTAGTGCCTGGCACATAGTAGTCACTCAAAAATGAATAAAATGGTGTTCTTATTCTTTTTCAGCAAAAGTCTGTTGAGCCGCTAATTTATGCCTAACGCTGGGTGTCTAAGGATCACTGGGCTGGTAGAGATCAAAGATGGCACCTGCCTTCCTGACCTCACACTTTAGGCTCCATACCAACCTTTGGTAATTTCCTCTCTTTATCTGAAGGGAAATGTTTATTGATAAACTCACGAAAGGAGAATGATTATTCCTTCCTCCATCAGGCCTTGAACTGTGTGGGGTTCCTATTTTTGTGTGCCAAGGTTCTACCACATGCACACAAAGGCATTTCTCCTCCTCCTGTGGGCCTCAGTTTCCTTAGCTGGAAGATGGGTGAGAGGAGTGTTGATTGCTTCCTTATAGGGTTTTCAGAGCAAAACAGAGGAGGCCAGGCACCACGGAGACTAAGTGCTCCAGTAGTAGTGAAGAGTGAGGAACCTCCCTCACTCCAGGGGGTTTCCTAAGAAGGCAGGGATGGCCTCCAGGGCCAGACACAACAGCACACGCCACCACGAAGTGCAGGATCATAGTCACCTTGTTAATAAACAGTGGCTGTGGTTGACAGGGTGAACCCCTCTGAGTCAAAACTCATGCTCACAGGCAACAGAAACTCCTCTCCACCTGGCCTAGGCAAAACAGAAAAATGCGGGTTGAAGAATGTGGGACAGCTTTTGTAAGCACAGAGGCCGGAACTGATTTTCTTCCTTAAATCCAGCCCACCTTCCCAAATAAAGCACAGAAAGATTCTGATTAGCAGAGTTGAGAAGCACAGACATGGCCCGGGTCAAGGGGCCCGGCTGCATGTCAGGGTCCCTGGAAAGGAAGCTGTTACTTCAGCCTGAGGATGCCTTTGTTGCACATACGTAGCTCTTATGCATGTGCATTGGCCCCTGTAAATGTCACTTCCCCAACTAGACAACAAGCTCTATAAGAACAAAACTATGACTGATACTATCCTCATACTTCTTTCTTCCCTCTCACCCTGCCACTGCACACAGGCTGGCAATACTGTATCAGGTATTCTGCTCCTCACCTGGTCACTGAATGTCCCAGATAAAGAAAGAGAAGGAAGCACTAAGGCCCAGAGACAGAAGGCAATTTACCTGAGGTCACATAGCCCCAGGTTGACAAGGCTCCAGCCTGCCTGCCAGCTTCCCTTTCTCAGGGATAAAGACTCCCATCCCCTACCCTCTTGGGGCAGTTCCCACAGAGTCCCACCCACCACG
The DNA here is from genome assembly GCA_028451465.1 of Erethizon dorsatum. NCBI lineage: Eukaryota > Metazoa > Chordata > Mammalia > Rodentia > Erethizontidae > Erethizon > Erethizon dorsatum. Next base: position 58,059,116 of record CM051825.1, on the reverse strand, counting down.
TGTTCTGTACATCTCCAAAGTGGTGATTTTTATCATCGTTATAGTTGTCTGAGGCACCCACACTGACCCACTTTCCCCTCATTCAAGATAAGGACACTTTTGACCCTGCATTCCAGCCACAGTAGCCTTCATTCTCAACTCTGCCTCACTTCCCTCACCTTCAGGGCTTTTTTGTTTGCAGTTTCCTCTGCCTGCATCTCTGGATTTGTCTGCAAAGAGCCGCCATCAGAGTGGCTTGAACACCAGAAATATCTGGTCTCAGGTTCTGGAGGTTAGAAGTCAAAAAGCAAGGTGTGGGCAGGGGGCGGTTCCCCCTGAGGCTGTGAGAGGGATCTGTTCCACATGTCACCCACCCCTAGACTCTGGTGTTTGCTGGCAATGTCTGGCATTCCTTTGCTGATGGGGCATCACCCCATCTCTGCCTTCATCTTCACATGACTTCCTCCCTATGTGTGTGTCTATTTCTGACCAAATTCCCTTTTTTTTTTTTTTTTTTTGTGGGTACCGGGGGGTCGACCTCAGGACCTCACGTGCCAACAGGCACCCGTGCCGCTGAGCAATATCACCGGCCCCTTTTTCGTATGTGGGATCCGGGAGTCGAACTCGGGCCCTCGCGCTTGCAAGGCAGGCACTTACGCCGCTGAGCCATCTCACCGGCCCTCAAATTCCCCTTTTAATAAGAACACTGCTCGGGACTAGGGTTCTCCCCAGTGATCTCATATTAACTTGATTACCTCTGTGATGATGCTACTTCCAAATAAATTCACATTCTGAGGTACTGGGGATTAGGACTTTGACATCTTTTTGTGGGAAGGTGGTGGAATTGAACCCATAACAAAGTGTTCTCACTCCCTTCCTCATCCCATGTCAACCAGATAACTCCTGTTTACCAATCGCATCTCTGAATACCCCAGACCACACTGGCCCTGTCGTCTGCCCTCCTGTGCTCTGCCTTCAACTTTATTGTGAAACGTTGGTGTTTGTGTAACTGTCATGTTAGCCCCGGTGTCCCCTCCGACTACTGTCGATTTCATGAGGACAGGAACCCAATCTCTGCGTGCACCCTCAAAGCCAGTACAGAGCATAAAGAGAACAGCAGTAATGTGGTCTGGATGAGTGAACAGTTGAGAGATTAACCTTTGCTAATCACAAGGGTGGAGAGGAGCTTTCAAGGAAGAGCCTCAGAGGTGGGTGGGTTAGTGAGTGTTTCCTTCGCTGGGAAAGAAAATTCTTTCTTCACCACCCACCCAGTCCAAACCTCCACCCTCACGCACCCTGGCAGTGCTTCGACTAATGCTTGGTTGTTGTGTTGCTCCCTCCCGCTCCCTCGCACCAGTCCAGCTGAGAGACTCCATCTCAGCCTGGCCATGCAGAAAAGGCCTCTGGCTGAGTCAGCAGAACAAGGTGAAGGCTCTGAAACCCAACCTCTGGCCTAGAGCTGGGGGTGGGAAGGTTCACTGAAGGTAAAGGTGCTTGCTTGAACATTCAAAAGGCCAGAGGGAGCATCGAATTTCAGAAAGGCACTGTTAGCTGGTAAGAGGCCAGCTGTGCCCTGAGCTCCAGGTACCCAGGGTGGCTGTGCCTGCATGGCCTGTGACAGGTAGCCAGGTACCACTCACCCACCCAGCCCTAGTGGACAGGAGATAAAATACTGCCCTTGGTGGTCTCTACCTTCCTGTCTATGGATGGGACCAGAAAGAAACAGAGACCAGGGACACTCTGCGGGATCTTCATCTGGCCGAAATGAAGCAACTCAACCTGTTACTGACTTCAACAGAAGCACCTTGGCACAGGAGCAAGGCTTTTATTGTTATGCTTGAGCAACGGTGGGGAAACCATGGAGGGACAGGAACCCCAGGCTGACCTAAATGAAGGACAAAGATGTACAGCTTTCATGGCATCAGTGGGATAGGCAGGGACCAGATTTTGTCATGTCGGAGATGGAGTTTTAGTTGCACCTGTGCTCTTCTTTATCATGCGTCTTCCTGTGATGTATGTCCCATTGTTATCTCAAGTCTCCAGCTGGGTATGACTTTTACTATGCTAATAAGGTGAAAGTAACTATAGGTTACTTCAGTGACAGTACTATGCCTACATTTGTCCATTGCCACCTGGAATTTGTCCCTTATCATCTGGGAAATTCCTTATTGGGTTTTGGAGTAGAGTAGATCATTCCCCTGCCTCAGTGGGTTTGATTTTAATGGTCTTAATCTTTTGGGATCCTGGCTTCTTGTCTCTGCTGACCACATAGTCTTTGAAGGTGGAGCTGACTTTTCACCCTACTGTCTCCAGGTATGTTCTTGTAGTGTCAGAGTTTTGAAGACTGGTTCACTTTTTAACTCCCCAAGTTTTCAGTATATCTGTTAAGCCTGAAGGCTAGCCTTGTGTTGAAACCTGTCTCCCAAAGGGATTCTGGTCTCCCCATGCTTGCCATTCTCATAGAAGCAGAATCCTAAAGGGAAAAAAAAAGGCCTTCCCAAACCCAACCCAGGACAAGGGCCAAGTTGGAAAAAGTGACTTGGAGGCCAGTCACTACGTTTTTCCCCAGTGAAAGGCTGACTCATTGTAACAGGCCTGGGCTGGCTGGGACTCGAGCCGGTGGCTTGGAACATGCCTAGACAGCGAATGCCTTGTCTGAGCGGCTGGTCTGTGACAAGCCCGGGTCAGGGGACCTAAGGCCAGTGGCCTGGGAAATACTTCACACAGCCACAGGAGCCCCAGGGGAAGCAGGGCCAGGTGGGTCCTCATCCACTCCCAAGTTCTTGGTGATCTGGAATAATCTGAGCTGGGTAAGGTCTTGAGACACTCCAAGCCCCTGAAGAATGAAGCCCTGATGTCTGGAGGTATTAGTATTAGGTTTAATTCCCATAGAAAATGCAAACTGAACACAACCTGAAACTTGAAATAAATGGAAAGAAACTCCAATAAGGCCTTGATTTTCCTCAGAAGATAATCCAATGCTTTTCTTTGAAAACTCTAAAACAATTTATATCTTTAAAATGTGTATTAGTACGTTTGCTAATAAAAATTTTAAAAGTTTAATGACTTAATTTTAATAATGATTACATCCATTGTTGGACGTTGGTACATGTACAATAACATCTTAATTCTTTTTACTGCCTCTTCCCTTCCCCTCTCTCCTTCCTCCATCTCTTGATCCCCTTCCTATTGAAAAATAATTTGTTTGCCCAGTTTAGGGAACAGAGGAAACGGGGACTTGCTTCCTTGTGGTTTTTTTTTTTTTTTTTTTTGTGGGTACTGGGGGTCGACCTCAGGACCTCGCGCGCCAGCAGGTGCCCATGCCGCTGAGCGATATCACCGGCCCCTTTTTTCGTATGTGGGTTCCGGGAGCCGAACTCAGGTCCTTGCGCTTGCCAGGCAGGCGTTTATGCCGCTGAGCCATCTCTCCAGCCCTCCTTGTGTTTTTTTTTTTTTTTTTTTTTTTTTTTGTGGGTACCAGGAGTCGACCTCAGGACCTTGCGTGCCAACAGGCACCCATGCCGCTGAGCGATATCACCGGCCCCTTTTTCATATGTGGGATCTGGGAGTCGAACTCGGGCCCTCGCACTTGCAAGGCAGGCGCTTATGCCGCTGAGCCATCTCACCGGCCCCCTCCTTGTGTTTTAAGCATGTTCTCAGCCAATCTGATGGCAGTTCTGCTCTGTGCACAGAGTGGGGGCTTTGTCTTTGACTCTCTTCCCTCTTTCTGCCTTTGTCCATTTTGAGTCATATGTTGGCTTAAATCATGCCTGCGCCATTTGCTTGTGTGACCTTGGGTGAGTCAATCTCACTGGACCTCAATTCTATAAGTACAAAACAGAGATTGCACTACGTGCATAGTACCTGCCCTTTCTGATGGGGATGTAAACCAGATCCTTGTACATGGTGGGCAGGAATTCTACCATTAAACTATAGCCCTAATTCTATCTCTCTTTTAAAAATTTATTTTTATTTTACTTACTGTTATTTACTATTATTTTTGGGGTATTTTTTTGAGACAGGGTCTCACTATGTAGTTTTGGCTGTTCTTGAACTCATTATGTAGCCCAGTGATCCTTCTGCCTCAGCCTCCCAAGTGCTGGGATTATAGTTATGCACCACCTCTTTCTCTCTTTTTTTTGAAAAAAGCTATGAATGACACAGAGATGTCCAACTTCGTAGATTGATCTCTCTCTCTCTCTTTTTTTTTTTTCTTTTTTTTGAGACAGGTTCTCACTATGTAGCCCAGGATGGCCTCAAGCTTGCAGCAATCCTCCTGCCTCAGCCTCCCAAGTGCTCGGGTTACAGGTGTATGCCACCATGTCCAGCTGTAGTTTAATCCTTGAAACTCACTAATAATGTCCTTAGGACAACTGGAAATGCAATCATTTTGTCTGAAGATGTCTAAAGCCCCTGACATCTCTTACAAACTGCTTCCAAGGTAGATGATTCTCTGGTTGCTAAAGGAGTAAAAACAGCGTCCCATGGAGAACAGTCTGTGACACTCATTGGAATGACAGATGTGCATGTCATGGACCCAGTAATCCTATCTGGGAGTTTACTCCATAAATATTGTCATATGTCTACAAAATGACATATGTATAAAATTACTTATTGCAGTCCTGCTGGTGATAGCTAGTGATCAGAAATAATCCAAATGCCTATAAAAGGGAACTGGTCAAATATATTACCATACATCTATCCAGTAAAATACTGTGCACTTGCAAAACAGTATTGAAGGCCTTCCTACATATTCATGTGGACAGCTTTGCACTGGGCATTAAGCTAAATAATAAGTGCAGAACAGTGTGAATGGTATGCTCTTTTGTGTGAAAAAGAGACAAATGATTGTTTACATTTTTACTTATGTGTATAGACACAAATAAACTCTAAAAGAAATTAGAAGAGTTCCTGTTTGCCTAACTATGAGTGAGCATGATGGGGATAGAGGACTAGGATAATACATAGAAGAGAGAGCGAGTTTTTTCACTTTTTATGTTTTTAAATTTTGAAATCATTCTACACTTCTTTTCAGCAAATTATTAAAAAAAAATACTGCCTTCCAGTGTTGTTAAATTTTTTAAAGATATGATAATGTTATGGTAGCAATTTTTTAAGAATACTGTATTTATCTTTTAGAGATATACACTGAAATATTTATGAATGAAATTATATGACATCCAGATTTGCTTTAAAGTAATATATGAGCAGGAGAAGCAGGAGAAGTAGGTGAGAATATATATATATGTATATATATGTATATATATGTATATATATGAGTATATATGTGTATATATATATATGGATATATGAATAGATAGATAGATAGATTTAGAAGCTGGAGATTGATAAATGGAGGGTTCATTATACTATTCTGTTTTTTCCCCTCCAGTGTTTGGAATTGAACTCATACTCATGCATTATAGGCAAATGCTCTACTACTGTTATGCCCATTCTATTTTTAAAAAATAGGGGCCGGTGAGATGGCTCAGCAGCATAAGCACCTGCCTGGCAAGCGCAAGGTCCTGAGTTTGACTCCCGGTACCCACATATGAAAAAAGGGCAGGTGATATCGCTCAGCAGCGCTGGCGCGCGAAGTCCTGAGGTTGACCCCTGGAACCCACAAAAATAATAATTGATACGAGTGAAATTCTTTCTTTCTTTTTTTTGTGGGTACTGGGGGTCAAACTCAGGATCTCGTGCTCCAGCAGGCGCCCGTGCCACTGAACAATATCACCAGCCCTTTTTTCATATGTGGGTGCTGGGAAGTTGAACTCAGGACCTCGCGCTTGCCAGGCAGGCGCTTATGCAGCTGAGCCATCTCACCAGCCCTCTCTTTCTTTCTTTATTGGTTTTTTGAAACAGGGTCTCACTACGTAGTTCAGGCTGCTTGTGAACTGTCTGTGTAGCCCAGGCTGGCCTGGAACTCAAAGCAGCCCTCCTGTCCTAGGCTCCCACAGTGCTGGGAAAGCGGGTGTGTGCCACCACGCCTGGTTAAATTAACCATTTTAATGTGACAAATGCAGTGTAATTTAATGCATTAGCAACATGGGCAATCACCACTTCTATCTAGTTCCAAAACATTTTTATCACTGTCAAGTAAAACCCCTGTACTTATTAAGCAGTTTCTCAACCCTGTGTTGTGGCATATGTCTCTTATCCCGGCGCTGTAGGAGCCTAAGACAGGAGGCTTGAAGTTCAAACCCAGCCTGGGTAACTGAGCAACTTATCTGTGTTTTATATATTCTCCCATTTTCTCCCTTCCTGTAGCTCTTGGCAACCACTAATCTTCATTCTGTCTCTATGAATTTATTCTGTATATTTCATGTAAATGAAACCATACGGTATGTGACCTTTTGTGTCTGGCTTGTTTCACTTAGCATAATGTTTTTGTTTTGTTTTGTTTTTTTGTTTTTTGGTACCAGGAATCGAACTCAGGACCTCACGCTTGCCAGGCAGGCACTGTGCCACTGAGCTATATCCCCGGCCCAGCATCATATTTTTAAGGTTTATCCATGTTGTAGCTTGTATAAGCACTTCACTTCTTTTTAGGACTGAACAATACTCATCGCATGTATATATCACAATTTGTTCATCCATTCATCTGTGGTGAACTTTTGGGTTATTTCTGTCTTTTGATGCTTGTGAATGTGCTGCCATGAATATATGTGTCCATGTATTTATTTGTGTCCCAGTTTTTGATTGTTTTGGGCATACCTAGCGGTGGAATTGCAGCGTAATATGATAATTCTATATTTAACTTTTTGAAGAACTGCCAAACTGTTTTCCACAGCAGCTGCACCATTTTATATTCCCACTAGCCACATACAAAGTTCCAACTTCCCCACATCCTCGACAACACTTGTTATTTTCTGTTTTGTTAAAAAAAAAAATTATTGTTACAATCATAGCCATCCTAGTGGGTGTGAAGTGATACATCACTGTGGTTTTGATTTGCATTTCCCTGATGACTAATGATGTCGAGCATCTTTTCATGTGCTTGTTGGCCATTTATGCCTTCTGCTTTTCATGTCCTTTGCCCATTTTTAAATTAGGTTGTTTTTCTTTTGTAGTTTCTGTCTACTTTTGCATATATTTTAAATTCTCCATAGTATAAAAGACACAAAATATAAAATATTTTATTTAAGAAACGTATTTCTTTTTTTTTCTGAAAAAAAGTCGTTTTCACTTTTTCTCCTATGTGAATTCCACTGTGACCCTTGCATGATCCCCACCTTTGCAGCCCATGCACAATTCAGTTTTTTAAAAATTGCTTTTTATTTTATTTATTTATTTTTTTATGTGGATACCAGGAGTCAACTTCAGAACCTCATGCTTGCCGGCAAGCGCTTGTGCCGCTGAGTGATATCACCAGCCCCTTTTTTCCTTTATGTGAGTTCTGGGAGTCGAACTCAGGACCTCGCGCTTGCCAGGCAGGCGCTTATGCCGCTGAGCTATCTCACCAGCCCCCCAAAATTGCTTTTTAAACAAGTAAATATACTCATTTCTTCCTTTTTCCAACTGAAAAGTGGGCTGGGAGGGCAGGAGGGCAGGAGAGCAGGAGAGCAAGGCCAAGACCCAAGGGTAGCAGAGGCTGGCTGCCCTGATCCCCTAGGTCCCAGCTTGAGGCTGACGCCCTACCAAGCTGCCTGCTGATGCCCTCGTGTCCCCCCGTGACTTTGCTGAGGTCCTCCCAGGAAGGGAAGGCCCCAACTATAACAGAAGAAACCTTCTGGGCCCCAGTCCAGCCCCATCACAAGGCTGGATGGCCCCGCCGGAGACCAGCATGTCAGTGGCTTTCCTGGCCAACTGGAGAGGCGCTGCCGGCTCATGTTCTACTGCAGCAACTGGGCCAACCAGATGGCTTGGGGTAAACGGGGTGGTGCGAGGCAGGGTGTGGGGTGGCTTTGAGTGGCCTCAGCCTTCCTCTGGATCCTGGGGAAGGAATCGAGTGAGAGGAAGGCAGGCCCGAGGAAGGCACCGTAGTGTGGTGCTTCCCAGACTTGTTAGTGATGCTTTCTCAGCAGTAAACTCACATTCAAACAAACCGTTACCATGTACAAGGCAGAGGAAAAGGAAGCTGCCTCCCTTGAAGAGGGGTGAGAAGCCCAGAGCCTTCCTCCCTCCCTGCCATGTGACAGCACTCAGGGAATTCTGGGTCTCAGGAGAACAGACTGGCCCCACTAACAACACCTCACCTTTATAGGACACCACGTGGGAACTCCATGAACTCTCTCTTCTTTGAGCCCCTTGAGAGGCTCCGGAAGCCTGGCGAGAACCTGGGGGCCCGCCAAGCTCTAACCTGAGCTTCTGGCCTCTTCTGATGAGGGAAACACCTCTTTGCTTGCTCCTCAACAGCCAAGTCCTGGGGCAGTGGCCAAGGGAGAGAGATGGGCCAAGCAGTGCATAGGCTGAGGGAACCTGAGAGAGACAGGAGCTTCAGCAGCCTGATCTCTGAGCCCGCGAGGCTTCCTTCCAGCAAGAGAGTTTGGACCTCGATCTGGTTCTCCCTCCCTCCCTTCTGAAAACCTCTTGCCCCAAGTGGTCCATGTACAGCTATGCCCTAGGCCCATCTACCTGCACCTCTCCTGACCTTAAAGGAGACGTGAAAAGCCAGACCTCCTGCAACAGGCCCATAATCCCAACACTCTAGGAGGCTGGAGCAGGAGGATTGCAAGTTTGAGCCCGGTCTGGGCAATTTAGCAACTTAATGATTCTGCCTAAAAAGAAAAAGAAAAAACGGCTGGGAATGTAGGTCAGTGTGAGGGCCCTGGGTTCAATCTCCAGTGAGAGAGGGAGACAGAGAGAGGAAAAGAGGAAATGAGCTGGGCATGGTGGGGCACGCTTATAATCTCAGCACTCAGGAGGCTGAGGCAGAAGGATTGCCATCAGTTCAAGGCCATCCTAGACCACATAGTGAGTTTAAGGCCATCCTGAACTATATAGTGAGACCCTGTCTAAAAAAACAAAAACAGAGAGAGAGAGAGAGAGAGAGAGAGAGAGAGAGAGAGAGAGAGAGAGAGAGGAAATGGCTCTCACTCCCACCCTAGAACTCTTCAAGTAATTTCCTCAAACCCAGATTCAGTTCTGAGCATACTCAACCTGTGGGGCCACCATATGACCCATTGTGTGTTGGTTGGTTCCTGTAGACAGTGGGCTTATTCTTGCATTCTTGGATGTGGGATGGTGTGGCGAGGGGGTGGGCATTAGTAAGGAAGCTAACAAAGAGTTGGGCAAGTAACTTTAGTCTGAGCTTGGTTATCTCATCCTCACATGGGGTATCAGAGTATCTCCTGCACAGGGCTAATTTGAGGATTAAATGAGATAATGTGTCTCAAAGCCCAACCTCACAGGAACTCAGTTTAGAAGTAGAGCCACACCATAGAAAGGGTCTGACTTTGTCCACTACATGATATTTCACCTCAGATGAGGCATTTCCCCTCTCTGAGCTTGGGTTTTCTCATCTACAAAAGAGGAATGTTAAGAATTTTTAAGCCAAGCATGGTGGTGTACACTCCCAGGACTCTGGGAGGCTCAGGCAAGTGGATTGGAAGTTTGAGCCCAGCCTAGCAATTTGGATCCTGTCTCAAAATCCATACAAAAGGGCTGAAGATGTAGTTCAGAACAAAGGCCCTGGGTTCAGTCCCCAATACTGAACAAAAATTTTTTTTAATTAAAAAAAAGGGGACATGTTAGAATCTAGCCTTACAGCTACTATAAGAAATAGAGATAATTCACAAAAAGTGCCTAATAAAGGGCCTGGTGTAAGGACAGTATTCAATAAGTTTTATTTACCACTGGAGCTGTGTGGCTCTGAGCAGACACTTAACCTCTCTGTGCCTGTATTTCATGTCCTGTGACAGGAGTAGAAATCGTACTGCTCTTGTGCAGTTTCTGTGATAATTAAGTTACTGTGTGTGAAGTGCTTTGAAGAATGCCAGGCAAATAGTGCTACAAACATGCTTGCTGGTACTCTCACTAGTAGTAACATCAGTGTTATATTATTACGCTTATTGACAATCAGGCTCTGTGAAAGCCTTCATCTTCATCAACCCACAAGAGCCACAACCTAGTAGTTCCACCATCACAGACACTGCAAAGCTGTGTGACCTTGGGCAACTTACCTCCCCTCTCTGAGCCTGCTTTTATTTCTCCACACAATGTAAAGTATAAGCGTCTCAATAGTAGTACTTCAAGGTCCTCAGGCTCCATTGATAGGGATTACCTCTGAGAATCTTCTAGTTCCTAGTTAATTGAGACCTTGTCCCAACATCCAGCTCCCTGCCCCACCCAGCCTCCCCCCCAAGTCGTGCTCGGATTCCCTCCAGCCGGCCAGGGGCGGGGGAAGGAGCGCTGTGGCCGCACCCGCTGCCAGGCCCTATTTCTGGGGGCCGAGCGATCCCGAGGCCCTGCCAAGCTTCCCCGGGGATCGGGTTTCTGCTGACGCGGTGCCAGGCACGTCTGCTTCCAGGAACCGGCAGCCGCATTTAGCCGCGGGCCGCACATGAAAGGGCTGCAGTCGGAAACGTGACGTTGTGTCAACAGGCGAGGCAGGTCAGCGCTGGGTGAGACCATCCCGGCGGGCCAGCGATCACGCCCCGTCTGAAGGCCGCCAGATCCCAGGCCTCTTGCTCTGCCTCCTGCCACCTCTCCTTGGCCCCGGAGCCAGGGCTTCACCCCCCACCCCCGGCTCACACACACCCCTTTTAAACAGAGGTCCTCTTTGTCCCCCACACCTTCCTGTGACTGCACTCGGATCCTGCAGAAACTGGGCTAGGAGCAAGCAGCAAGGTCAAGGGCACACTGGAGGCAGAAGAGGAGACAGACAGACAGCTGCAACTCTGCGGGGCTGGAATGGGGCGGACTCCAGCAGGGGGATTCTGGGTTGACTATGTGTGGAACCCTCAGATCTTTTTTTAGTTCAGGTTGCTCCAACCACTTCCTGCTGTGCCCACTGCTGTTCCTTGAGTCATGGCCTAGAGAAGAGAAAGGGACTTGATTGCAATCTCCTGCGCTGCTACTCCCAGTGTTCTATATCACCAGGATAAACTTGTTTGTTTGGGCTTTCACCTTTCCAGCTTTTCCTAGCTGGAAAGGTCTGGCAACTCCTGGACGGATCCAGGGGCTCAGCCAGCCGATGGGCAAGTACAAGCCCTCAGGAGCCGGCATAAGGCCGGACTTGCAGAATTTGCCATTTGCCTGCTCTAGGACATGGGAGAAGGGCTTGGAATCTTTATTTTATCCAAAAACATGTGGAGAGGGCAGTGATAGACCACTAGGCTCCACTCCTGGCCCCCTAGGTCCTGGCTCCTTCCACAGCACCAGTGGCCTGGGGACAATTGTGCCTTTTCATCTAGCAGCAGTGAGGAAGTGCTTACTCTGCCTGCTGGGCCTTCAGGAGACAGGGAAGGTGACATCTGAAGCAAACAATCCTAACAGGCAGGTGGTGCCTCTGTCTGGTTGAGAATTCCCTGGGGGTGGCTTCCCTGCAGGGACTCCAAACAACCAGAGGGTTCTGGAAGATTTTGGATGCTCTTTGCTTGTGGCCATCAGGAAAGGGAGCATCTGACAGAAATGCTTCAAATCAAGGTGCCAGGAGAAGCAAAAATACTTGACCGGGTCATTTCCCACTTTTCTCATGGAAGTTTTTTTTTTTTTTTTTTTAATAAGAGGACTCGACTAAGGAACAGCAATATTCATTCACGCACAAACACACCCAAGGAGAGGAAGTCCAGGAAGGATGTAGAAAATAATTATGGAATGTTGCCTCCAGCACTAGTAAGACAGGATATGGCAAATCCATTAGAACTTGCTAGATTCGAAAAAGCTAGCTTGCTTTGGCAAAGAAGTGTTATCCTCAGCAACAATTATTAGTGCCTAATAATCTATTCAGTCTTTCTCAGTATGCATATCCCTGCAGTAAGTTCCCCAGACACTCAGCCCACGATTTTGTATCTTGGTTTTCTGTCAGGTTCTAAAGATCATGTCTAAATCAGATTGGGGGAAATGTACTTTTTGCTTAACTCTGGAAAGAAGCATAAGAATGAATGTAAATCCCTGGCAAGAATTAGTTAAACTAACCCAATATTTACCTACTAAGTTAACTAAGCTTATTCTGGTTGAATACAAGGCATATGAAAAGCTCAGTGAAATTGCACCAAGATTAACTAGTTGTTGCCTTCAGTCAAAAGGAGTGGACAGACACAGTCACATCAGCCAGGAAAGTTAAAAATTCAGGAGACCATCTTTCTCTTCCACAGGAAAAAGATTATTTTATTAAGTATTTTAAAACAACTATTTAACATTTACTCATAGATAAAAATATTTACAATTTCACACCTTCAGGAAGGCTCCAAAATATAAACACTGTACCTCTCCCTAGAGAAAAAAAATTATCCTTCTGTTCAAAAACAAGAATACATTCATTTTTTTCTCACTTTGTAGATCAAGTAATTATACAAATAAACATCTGAAACATTTTCCTTTTTAATATATTTATATAATATATATTTATAACAGCTTTACAAATAAAGGCAACGGCTTTATACCAAAATAAAAACAGGAAAAGAAGTTAAAACACGATCAGAGATCAAGCATAGCGCATTTTGAAAGCTGGTGCAGGGCTGGCTGGACGAGTCAGGGAAACAAGAACTCTGGATCAAAAATAAAACTTCTTTGAAGGAGACAGAATCCTTTTTAGCAATAAGGACACTCCATATACTGTCAGGCAAGAGGAATTAGCCTACAGAAATGATCCTGCAGTGCCAAGGTTTGGTTAGGCCTTGGAGAAGCTAAGCTTGGTTAAAAGCTTCTGGGTAGAATTTTAAAGTGAGTCTAGCTCTCCCTTAAAGGCAGCAGTTGGTTATTTTGCTTTGTGCACTTTGGGGCGCTTGAGACATACACTCTCAGACCTCATTTGGTTCCCTGGACAGCATGTCCTTTTGGTGAGACTAGAAACAGGTGCCAGAGGCCTGGGGAACTCCGCTCTCCTTCCCTGGCAGCACAACTCAATACAAAGGGGGCATTTTCAGTTCCTTAGTAAGCTAATCACTACGAAAGCCTGAGTAGGGAACTACATTCTTTATTCATCTGAGGCAGGGGCGGGGAGCAGACCTGCGGAAATCTCCCCAAACCACTACCGTGCTATGCCAGTGTCTGCTACCTCACCACTCTAGCAGAAAGCTATGTCTGACTGCTCTCTCATTGTCTGGTGAGTCACGTCCACCATAAAGGGAGCAGGGTGGGGTCCTAACAGCTGGCTGGGACCTGTGCTCTGGAAAACCATCTTTTGAAAGTACCTTTTTCTCAAAGCCACAGATCCGGCTCCCAAACTGAAGAGTGACTCACAGACTAAGACTTTGAAGCTTTTGAAAATCCAGCTGATTTGTATCAAAGGGGGATATTCTCTGGGTAGGGCCCAGAGATCTGCTACAAGCCTCCCCTACATCTCCTGATTTCAAGCAGTCCTTCGTGTCTTCCATACACGAAAAGGAGCTTTAATGTCCGACACGAACACACAGGCACACATGCACACACACACATTTGCACACACACACGCTGCAGTTTCTCTCTGTGCCTCAGATTATCTTGGTATACACAATGAACAATCTTGCCGCACTCACAAAAACATTTGTGTGTGTTTTTTGAAGTAGAGAAGAACGAAAGCAAAGCAGCAGGACCCCCTAAAGAGTTTAGTCTTTGGTTTCTAAGCTTAAAGGGGGGATCTGCTTCAGAGCCTGGAGCAAGGCGGAAGAGTCAAGGGACGGATGGGCTGAGAAGGGAGAAGGGAGCCTCTGGGGCATGAGCAGGGGAGTTGAAATCTTGTCTGGGTTCATGAAGCTGCTGAGGGCTGCAGCAGAGGCATTGAGGCCTGGGTATAACACCGGCACAGAGGTGGGATACCAGCACTTCTCCAGCATGGGCAGGTAGGCAGTCGCTGAAGGTGGGATCAGATAGAAGGGCAGGCAAAAGGGAGGCTGGTGTGGATGTGGGCCCAGGAACGGGGAGCTGATCAGGTCACTGCCAGTAAAAGGGCCTTCATCATCTGAGAGCTGCATTCGGCTTTTTTTGGTTGGGGGTTCTTCAGACTCCTGCTTAATTGTGCTGACCCGTTCTCCCATGGTGAACCTACGTCCATGATCACTTTTGAAGTACGGCTGCTCGCTGCGCAAGTCACCCTTCTCTGATTCTCCTCCATAGCCACTGTCTGTGTCCGTGTCACTGCCGCTCTGCTCCCCACTGGAGGGAGCGAAAGTCCTCTGGATGACTGGCACACAGTTTTTCCCAGGGCCTTCCGAGCCTTTGGCCAGGGAACTGGGTTTCTCCTTAAAGTCCATCACCTTGGGAGCTGGGTCTGACGGTTTCCTGGAAGTACCACCCTGCAGCAGCTCAGACACCACACGGTGGAGGTGCGCGACGAGCTGTGAAGACTTCAGCTCCCGAGTGTTTTCGTGCTTTGCCAGGTACTGAAGCACCTCCCGGGCACATGTCTGGAACCCTGAGCAAAACATCTCTTGATTTGCTTCAATGTTTCTCCCCGACAGCTCACCTGGAGATACACAGACCCAAAGGAAGACATTTCAGATGGCCCTGTGGTATATCTGGGTACCTATACTCCAAAGACTGGAGTCTTTCCTTTTTATTAAAAGATATTTGCCAGTTTGCATTTCTAACACTCAAAGTAACAACTTAGAGAAAAATGACACCAAAATGGTAAAAAATAAAACAAAATCTATAATCCTACCAGAGATATTTTTTTTATGGTGCTAAGGATTGAACACAAGGTCTGGCTCCTAAGCACATGCTCTACCACTGAAGCTAAGCCTCCAGCCCCTAAATGATTTTTTCGTGAATGGCCACATGATATCCCATAATTAGTAGAGATATACTACTTCTGTTCCTGTTACATTTTTAGATTGTCCCTGAGTTTTCATTGTATGTGACATAGCAATGAGCATTCTGGTATAAGCCCAAGAGACAATTTAAAGAACATCAATCTCACTGTGGCAAGAACAAGGTCAGGCAGTCATAAAATGAAACAAAGGAGGAACAATTATGACCCCAAGTAAGCTGATTTTCAGTGACTTATAAAAGTTGCAGCCCCTATAAACTTTTAATTAGGCTCTCTAAATCTTTTACATGTATTCTATCCATGATCCTCAAGAAATTAGGTTTGATCATCTTCTTAGAAGAATTTTTAGTGAGCAGACTGGCAGAAGCACTTGTAAGGTTTTTGTGATTCCTATTACACTGGCCTGGGAAAGGAATGCAGAGACTAGATGAGGAAGTGGGTAGAATTCCCCACAGACTGTACAGTATTATTTGGAAGGGGTCAGACAGGAAGGTTGGAAGGTGAGTCTGATTCTCTGGAAGTCAGTAGAAACAAAATGATGAAACTTCAGTGGTTTCATTAGATTGTGCAATTCACCAAGATACCTAATGGCTATTCAGGGAGCCACATGAAATGCAGGAAAAACTCCCGCTGTCATCCTGCCAGGATCACACCCACTGTGAGTGATAAAGAAGCAAAGAAACAAGAAAACACTGGGGGCATACCCATGATATATTCTCTAATGAGAAAGGGCTACGAGACCAACTGTAAAACACCCACGATGCAAATCATAGGTGCCTTGGCATTTTACAGGGGAGTGGGGGAAATCTCCTAGAACCCAGGGACTCTAAAGCCAAAATGCCACGGAAACATTCTATCATTTGACTAATACGTATTCATGCCAGGTGGCACACAGCAGCATTCCAAATGGAAAGTCTGACCTTTTGGAAAGATAAAAGGTGCCTCCTTCAGTGAATGTGGTACCCAAGAAACTGGCTGCACGAATGTTTCTCACATCCTATGTTCAGCCCAGGGGCTCTCTACCTGCACTGAACTCTTAGGAGATGCTAATCAGACTCAGCACTCACCAGCTTGTAAACCACTCTGCAGGGCAATGATTTTCTGTTGCTGCTGATCAATTAGATTTGTTAGTGCTTTCACATGCTTCAAGGTAAGTTCAAGAACCACTGCTTTTTCCAAGTGTCCCAAAGTCTGGAATAACAAGAGCCTTAGTCAGTGGTGAGGTCAGAATGTTCCCACTTCTGGGACACACTTATTAGCACTATAAGAAATGTCTTAAACACACACACACACACACACACACACAATAGTTTTTCCTGGTTGGCAAAATGTAAAGTTTGTATATACATATATACAATTAAGGAATAAAAAAACACATGGCATCTATCTTTGGAGGCATTTCCAAAGCTTCAACTACTTCAGGAGAACGCTTTGACAGATAAATTCCTCCAGTAGCCGCTGCTGACCTTTACTCAGGGGAATCCGGAGATAACATTTCTCCGCAGTGCTGTCACTCCAAGAAGGGACTTCTACTGTGTCTGGTAGCCAAGAGGCTTTCCCTAGCTTTTTTCCTGACACCCTTTCAAAACTTCCAGCTCATGCAAGCTTTTTTCCTCCTCCCCAAACACTATTTTTTTCTTTTCCCCAATCAAAGGCTACCAAGTTAGAAAGCTTTTGACTACAGTCAAAAAGGACAGGATGGGGAAAAAAAAAAAAAATCACACACCAAAGTAGGTCCCCTTAGTTTAAAAAAAAGAAGGTGAGGAAGCAGGTAAATAAACTTAGCAGGTTGCTTGGCTTGCTCATTTAAATCAGGAAAACTAGAAAACCCTGAAAATAACCAGCAGGGAAAGACTTAAACTCCTGAAAAGGTCTGCCAGTGTTGGAGCCAATCTGGAGAGGTCTAAGAGGCTCTCACTTCATGTACTTGAGGCTGCCAGAAAATCCCAGAACTGGGGAAGAGTACCCCAACACCTAGCCAACCCGCCAGTTCCGATTTGGTCATCTAGTCTGCAGTTCCCCGCGGCGCCTGCAGGCGGCGAATGACACCCCACCCTCCCCCACTTCCCCACCCCACACCACCCCCGCCGCCGCCCGCCCTTTGGACAGAGCAGCGGGGTTGGAGAGGGGCCAGCTTCTCACTTACTGTAAGTTTGAGATGTTCGGGTAGGAGATCCTTCAGCTGGGCGATGCACTCGTTAATCCGGTCACGTCTCTTTTTCTCGATGAGCCGGTGCGGCAATTTGTAGGTCTCCTGCAAGGCGCACGGAGAAGCGATGGGTGCCTGGGGAAGGGGATGCAAAGCTTCTCTCCTTCCCGCCCCATGGCATGAAAAAAGTCGGACAAGGAAGCAGAGTCGCACCCAAAGCTACTTTCTGCCCCTTTTCCGCCAAACCTCTTAATGGTGTCACTGAGCCCACACCTTGCATCCCCCTTGCCAACCTCAAAAGCGAGAAAACTTTTCTTGGAAACTCAGTGCGCTCGAGGGGCTGAGGTGCGGGGGGGGGGGGTCCCCAGAGGTGCGCTCACCTTGCTGTCCTCGCTCCGCTTTATTCCGCGCCTCGACTTGTACACTTGGTACATGTGGGCAAAATCCATCCTGCAGGGAGAGGGGCCAGGAAGGGTCGTGACTTTGCGTGCGCACTGGCTGCAAGCACCCTATCAGGCAAGAACCCCCGGATGCACCCAGCGCTGCTCCAAGTTGAGAGCGGCACAGAACACAGGGCTGGAGTGGAGGGTTGAAGGAGCCAGAGAGTGCCAACTTACCCTGGTAGGTCTCCGTGCTCCAGCACTGGCGCTTTGGGCACGCAGGCAGGGGGTGGTTGCGCGCTGGGGATCCTCTCCATGGCACGGCGAGACGGGGCCACCGCGCGCTCCTATCCGCACTAGGAGAGCTTCCAAGCAAGGGACTGTCCTAGAGGGGGCTTCGAGGGTCTCTCCGCAGAGGTTTTTCTGAGTCTGAGCTCCCTGAAATGCGCTGTGCTGCGGGGAACTGTGGCTTTGAGGTGTTGCTTCAGTTGGGGGCGTGCATGGCCGGGTGTCCCCGCGGCCTCTGGCTCCGCGCAGACTGGCGGTGTGTGCTCCCAGCGTTGTCTGCGCCCTGCGAGCCAAGTGAATGAGAAGTGGGGAGGGCGGGGAGGAGGGAGGGGCGGGGGGCGGTTAAGGCGGGGTGTGCAGGGGGGGAGTAGAGACGAGGAGTAAAGGAGAGGCTGCGGGCTGGGTTAAATGGGAGCGTGTGGGTGGGTTGGAGCTACGTGTTCTACCCTGTGACTCCAGGCACGTCTGGCCACTGCCGGGGAGGGAAGGAGCGACCTGCCCGCCCTCCCCCTGCTTCATCACATGAGTCTCACGTGTTGGACAACGCTCTGGCAGCTGCGAGGGAGCCCCCACCCCCAACCCCGGCCCCCAGGTGTCTGCGGCTGCGGCCTCCTTTCCCCGAAAGAGGGGGTGGCAGCGCGGCCTGGGTCCTGCCCAGCTGGGTGGGGGGGCGCGGAAGCTGGAAGGAACCCGAGAACGGGGGGGGGGGGCGGATGGGGAGAGGTGGTAACGTGGGCGAACCTGCCCCAGGGAAATGAAGTAAGTTCCCGTCTCCTGGGAGGGAACGGGGGAGGACGGATCCGCCCGCGTCTGACTCAAGCCGGGAGAGGAATATCCCCTCGCTCGCTCCAGCCCAGCCCTCTTCCTCCTCCCCCGCCCGGCCCGCTCCGAGGAGCCGGCGCGCAGCGGAGAGAATCGCCGGCCCCCAGCCTTCCCCAGAGGCTGGGGTTTCTTTCTGTCCCGGCGTCTCTGCCCCCACCGCTCAGCCCCTCGTCCAGGAATTGCCCGCCTTGGGGAGGGACCGAGGGGCGGGGCGGATGTCACCCCATGGGAAGCCGGCGGGCTGCCAAGCGCCGGGGCAGCCGAGGCCGCGGCCGAGCACGCCGAGCGCACCTGACCACGGAGGGTGTGAGTCGCGGGCCCCTTCCTTCCCCGGAGCTCAGCCTCGGGCGGGCACCCACTAGCCCCCCCACGGGTGTCCCACTGCCTCCACCCAGCCTGGCTAGTCAAGCACAGAAAGACACCGGGCTTGGTGCCGAAGTTCCCTTCCTGCTCTGCCCCCTCTGGAGCAGAGGCGTCCGGGTCGCCTCCCCTCCGGCTGGCTGCAGCGTTACACAACAGCGGCGGCGGCGCCTGCCCTGCAGCAGCGTGGGGCGTGACGCTTCACGTGGCCTCGGCTTGGGCAGCCGCGCAGGCTGGGGCTGGGACCCCAGGTGTGCGGCCCGGTCTCCTGGCACCTGTCCCCTCGGCGGCGCTGCCTGCGGTATGTACTCAGCAGGAGGGGACAGAAAGGCCAGAAAGGAAAAATCTCTCCGCCTAACAGTAAATTCCTAACATTCATTCAGTCGACACACGTTTGTTGAGCCCCTCACTCTGGTAGGTGAGGTGCCCTGCGCTGGAAGACAATGGTGGATCAAACACCGACCCTGCCGTTGAACTTCGAGGAACCTCTGGGAAGGATAGATTGGGCAACGAGGAAAGCAGCCCTAGAAAAATATATCGGGGCCACTGGCTGGCAGAGGAATATAACGTTTTGAATATAATATTAACCAGCACGCTTAGGTAGAGGGCCAGGGGGAAGTAGTTAACCTGCTGTCCCGGGCCTAGGGCAGAAACTCCTCCTCCAGTGGCCTCACGTTTCTGCCGCAGTCTCCCTCAGGCCGCCGGAGACCCCTCTCCCCGGAAGTCCGGTCTCAGTGACCTTCTGACTCCGGCTGGAGCAGGGAAAACAGCTGAAACTCCAGTCCTGCGCTGTGAGCAGCGCTGGTACAGTCAGGGGAGCGAGCCAGTGGAAATTCATGACTAAAATAAGGCCTGGCTGGGGATTTCACTGACCTCTGCGCTCCCCTGCCCTGCAAGTTCGGGGAGTTGAGAGATGACTGTAAACCTTTCCCACCGGGCCAGGTCAGTCACCCCGCTGCTGAGTGACCTGGCTGTGGGAAGGATTGAAAAAAAAAAAAAAAAAAAAATGGAGTCACAGTCACCGCAGGGACCGGGTGAGAATTCACATCGGGTGCAATTTGGGGGTCAGTATTAACTGGCAGTGTCCTTGACGACCTGGAGGATTGGGATTCACACGTTGACCAAACTGGGAATATATTTCCTTCAGGTTGCTTTGGAAAGCTCCCACTTCCTGTTTATGTTTCACAAGCGTCAAACCTATTAGCAAGTGCGAGAAATGCCTCCTTTTCTAACTGCTAACTGGGGTGACCTCACTTCTGGCTTAGAGATCCCTCCCTCCCAGAATGTACTTTTGTTGGCTTATATCGGCCACCTCTCAGGACGGATGAACCCATCGCAGGTTCCGGTACATGGGCAGCAGGACCAGAGGTGAAGGAAAGGACGAACCCCCCTTCTCCTAGATTGTGCTCTCAATCTAGGTGACCTGCTCCATTGTGCCACTTTAATAGTGGAAGTGTTGTCATGACTGCATCAAAACCACAATTGCATTAGGAAATAAGCTCTTTCCATCCTGAACAATCTTATTATTTTTAGTCCTTCATCTTTTGTAGATACTTGTTTAGTATTTACTGTGCACTAGTGTTTAGATCATATACTAAAAATTTCACCTATGTTAATTTATTTACTCCTCCCTACCACCTTATAAGTTTGGTCCTAGTATTAGCTCAGTTCACATAACACCTATATTTATTGAGAATCACAATGTGCATGCAATGAGCTAGGTCTTAGGGATATATAATATATCCCCTTTGAAAAATAGCCTGCCTGAGTTTATATAGCCTGCGATTAGATCTGGGAAAAGACCCTAGGTGTATGGAACTCCAAATCTTGTGCTTCTGATCATTACGCAGAACTTACCCCTACCTGGTAGGACTCCTGGTTGTGTAGTGCTCAACTCCAGGGGGAGCCCTTCACATTGCAGTCTGTGTGAGAGACCCTTACTTAGCCTTGTACAGTCTAATAGGGAGCAGCTACACTGGGTAGTCCTGTCGTCTTACAGCGCTCCCCTCTACAGTGTTTCTTCTAAGTGTGGAGAAAACAATTTTGTACAAAGGGAGAGGGAAGTTTTTTTTTTTTCCTTTTCCTAAGGTGCTCAGCTTCTTGGTGGCCTAAGGTTATATGTTGGCAAGAGCTTGTACTATTACTGTCCCTAGTGATTCCCCCTCTTCCTGTGCAGGAAGTCCCCCTTGTGATATGCACACCTTCCTTGCTGGAGATCACTTTGTGCCTGTTTGTGGAGCCTCAAACATTTTTTATCATAGCTCACAGTAAGAAATACATTTTATCATGATTTATGAGGTGTGTGTGTGTGTGTGTGTGTGTGTGTGCATGCACACACATATCTTAAGTACATTTAAGCATAGGGCAGTGAAAGCTTGGTTGGCTTAGCAATAAGCCATCACCACCTTCTCACCTGTGATCCTGAATAACCATTGCTCACTTAAAAGAAATTAAACTGCTTAGGAAGAAGTCAGTCCAATGCATTCCAGAAAAAAATCTCACAAAACAGTACTTCCTCCTTTGTTTATGTATTCCGATATTTTCTTGTCTACACTAGTCTCTTTTGTTAAAAGAAAAATATTTCTGGTGTTGAATTACTGAGTTGATTTCACAAACCACTAATGGATAAATTTACAATTTGAAAATGTGGTTTATGATAGTGTTGTCATTTGGCCTTGACCCTACCAAAAAGACATTAGTGGTATCTGCACACTTGAAGGTCTTCCAAACCAAATTTAAAAATGTTAAGTAAGATTGCTTCTCCATGTTAGATTCAATGGCATAGATGTTTCTGTCCATCTGTTAATTCCTATCCTTTGTTCCTTGTATACAGTCACCCTGCTCATTCTCTGCATTTACAAAAACAACAACTGCATTTAATTGTTTTATTGCAAGATAAACATACAATAAAATGCACAGATCTTAAATGTTTGGTTCATGAATTTTAGAAAATGTGTACATCTACATAGTCACTATTGTTGTGGTTTACATCTTAAGTGTTCCCCAAAGGCTTGTGCTAAATGCTTGGTCACCAGCCCCAGGCACTCACTGTTGTGAGGCAGTAGGACCTTAAAAAAGCTGGGTCAGCCAGGGATGGTAGGGTAGAGAGGTGGCAATTGCCTGTAGTCCTGGCATTCTGGTGGCTGAGGCAGGAGGATCGCCATGAATTTGAGGCCAGCTTCAGCTATATAGTGAGTTGAACCATACGGTGAGATCTTATCTCAAAAAACCAAAAAAAAAAAAAAACCAAAAAACAAAACAAAACAAAAAAAAAAAATAGCTGGGCCTAGTGAAAGGAAGTTAGGTCACTGAAGGCATGTGCTTGAAGGGGATATTGGAACCCCAGTTCCCTCATCTCTGTCTCTCTCTGGTTCCTGGCAGCCAGGAGGTGAGCGGCTTTGGTCCACCATGCCCTCCTTGCTGTAGTGTTTGCTTCGCCATAGGCCCCCAAAATAGAGGGGACGACTGTGGCTTGAAATCTCTGATGCTGTTATCGAAAATAAGTCTTCTTTTTTAGTTGTTTATCTGAGCTGTTTTGTCACAGTGATGGAAAGCTGACTAACACGCTATTCAAAACAAGGTACAGGACATTCTTTACCACTCCAGAAAGTTTCTTCATGTTCCTTGCCAGTCAGTTTTCCCCTCCCCACAATCATTTTCTGATTTTTATCATTATAGATTAACTTTTCTTATTATTGGGGTTCATATAAATGAATGTACTCTTTTTTTTTTTGTATGCTATGTAATTCAGGCTGGCTTTGAACTCACTGTGTAACCCAGGCAGGCCTTAGACTCATGGTGATCCTCCTGCCTCAGCCTTCCAAATGCTGATGTTACAGGCATGCGCCACTACGCCCAGCCAATGACTGTACTCTTAAGTAAAGTTTTTGTTGCTTAACATGTTTTTGAGATTCTACACATTGTTACAGATGTCAGGCATTCATTCTTTTATTATTTGGTGTATTTCATAGTGCACATTTAACACAATTTGTTTATCTAGTTTCTTGTGGATGGATATTTGGTTTGTTTCCACTTGGGGATGATTATGAATGAGGCTATTATTAACATTCCTGTACGAGTTTTTTTGTAAATGTGTGTTCTAAGTTCTCTTGGATAAATATCAGGAGTGGAATTCTTAGGTCATAGGTTAAATGCATGTTTAACTTTGTTGTAATTTTCCTAACAGATACCCAAAGAAGTGTTATCATTTTACAGTACTGCCAACAATATGTAAAATTTCCAGTTGTTCTACATCCTCTCCAACATCTAGGTCTAAACAGGTTTTTACACTTTATTTTAGCCATTCTTGCCTCTGCCTCCTGAGTGATGGTATTACAGGCATGTACTACCACATCCAGCTCTAGTCATTCCTTAGGTATTCTAACTACAAATTCTTTATGAGAAACATGATTTTATGAGCTAGGCAGTGTAGCATGTGCCTGTAGTCCCAGCTACTAGGGAGGCTGAGGCAGGAGGATAGTTTGAGACTGCATGTTTAAAGCTAGCCTGGGCAACATACCAAGACTCTGTTTAATATATATATACTATATATATAATATATAGTATATTAATGATATCTTTGAATAGGATTTTTACTTTGTCAGTTATAATTTGTATATATAAAAGTATAAAAAAGTCATGATTGAGGTCATAAATTTTTTTTTTTTACTAGAAGCTTTTTACTAGAAGAATATAGATATTCTTTTTTGTTTGTTTGTTTGTTTTCGATAGTACCAGGGATTGAACCCAGGGCTTTTGCACTGAACTACATTCTCAGCCCTTTTTAATTTTTAGACAGGATCACACTAAGTTGACCAGGCTGGACTCCAATTTGCAATCTTCCTGCCTCAGCATCTCAGAGTGTTGGGATTACAGATGTGTACCACCACACCTCAGAGTAATTTTGTTTATGTAGTAGAAGGAGAGATAAGATTCAGCATTTTGTTCCAGCAGTTTTAGAGATTTTCCCTTCCCAGTTGAATTGATTTTACCTCTTAGTTGTAAATCAACCTTGTATGTGTGATTCTATTGATGCACTTTATATTTTGTTCCACTGGTCTATTTATCTAGGTTTCACCAGTACCATACTTTTTTGATTACTGGGGCTTTGTAGAAATCTTGAAATTGACTAGTGTAAGTCCTCTAGCTTTTTCCTTTGTGAAGATGCTTTTGGCTATTTTAGGCCCCTTGCATTTCCAAATATATTTTATTTAATTAATTTATTTATTTATTGGTACCAGGAATCAAACTCATGACCTCCCGCTTGCCAGGCAGGCACCGTGCCACTAAGCTATATCCCCAGCCCTCCAAATGTATTTTAGATTCACTTATTTCTTTCTTTTTTTTTGTGGGTACCGGGGGGTCGACCTCAGGACCTCGCGCGCCAGCAGGTGCCCGTGCCGCTGAGCGATATCACCGGCCCCTTTTTTGTATGTGGGTCCCGGGAGTCGAACTCGGGCCCTCGCGCTTGCAAGGCAGGCGCTTAAACCGCTGAGCCATCTCACCGGCCCTCTTTCTTTAGACATGCTTGCTAGGATGTTAATAGGGATTACATTGAATCTATATAGGAAAATGGACATTTATATAATAGTATATCTTCCTATCTATGAATATAGTATAGCTTTCTATTTACACTGGTACTTTGCTTCACAAACTTAATTTTTTCCATAATTCTGGTTGTAGAATTTGTTCCATGATTCTAGTTGCAACTGAATTGCAAGCATATTTAGGCTTTAGGTTTTGCAAAGATTTAGGTTTTCTTCATTTCTTTATCAATAGTTATAGTTTTCTGTGGAGAGGTTTTGCACATCTTTGTGTAGGTTTATTACTATTTGATTTTTTTATATTGCTGTAAATTTTTAAAAAATTATTTATTTATTTATTTATTTTGAGACAAGGTCTTGCTATGTTGGTCAGTCTGACCTTGAACTCACGGCAGTCCTCCTGCCTCACCCTCCCGAATGCTGGGATTACAGGCGTGAGCCACCATGCCCGGCATTAATTTTCCAATTACTTACTGGATATATAGAGAGTATCTAGAAATGTAGTCAATTTTTGTGTGTAGCCTTTGTATCTACAAACTTACTAAATTAATTTATTAGTTGAAGCAATATTTTGGCAGTGTTCTTTACATACACAAACATTGCTTGTGAATTTGACATCCTCTTCCTCCTCTTTCTTTATCTCCTGTGCTGTGCTGGAGACTGAATCAAGGGCTTTGCAGTTGCTCTGCCACTGACCTACATCACACCTTTCTAAGAATCTGAGACAGTCTTGCTAGGTTGCCTAGGCTGGCCTTAGACTTGTGATCCTCCTACATCAACCTCTTGAGTAGCTGGTATTAAAGGCATGTACAACTCTACCTAGCAATATCTCCTCCTCCTCCTCATCTTTTCCTTCGCATGTACAACTCTACCTAGCAATATCTCCTCCTTCTCCTCCTCCTCCTCATCATCTTTTCCTTCTTTTTTTTTTTTAACAACAGAAAAGGTTTTTTTAAAGGTAGGAAAAGAAACAGGCTCTGCAGAGCGAGTTTGGACAAAGTAAAAGTAGGAAAAGAGGTACTCCCTACAGCTTGAGGGTAGGGTATCTTGAAAAGGCATAATAGTCAGTGTTTTTGATCTTTAAGCTTTTTTTTGTTCATGCCTTAATACTTTGGCTAGATCTTCTGGTATAGTATTAAATACAAATATTGACTTTGGATATCCTTTATTCTCAATTGTAGGTCTAAAGTATTCAGAGTTTCATGGATATGTATTCAGAGTTCTGTCAATAAATATGATGTCATGTGCATTTCCTTCCTCTGCTAGTTTTCTTTCCCTGCTAGTTTGCTGACTTTATCATGAAAGGATATTGAATTTGTCAAATGTTTTTTGTTCATTTACTGAGGCAATCATATTTTTTTCTGTTAATATGAATTACTTTTTTAAAAGTATCAAAGCAACCTTGAATTCCTGGGTTAAGCCTATCTGGATTATAATATATCCTTATTTTCTTTCTATATTTTATTTGCTATATTTTATTTACTAGCTTGATTACAAACTTAATTCGTTCCATGATTCTGGAAAAGATGGCCATGTTTGTATTTGTGTAGGAAAGATGGCCACGGTCATGTTCATCACCCAGTGAAGAATTTGCAAACAAAAACAAAATTTTGCCGGACACTTCTGTTTGTGAACCAAATTGTCTACAAACAAAGGCGTTGGAGAACCAAGGTACCACTATATTGATTAAGAGTTTTCATGTCTGATTATGATGATATACATATGTAATTAATTTATAATTGTTGTCAGGTCTGAGTATTAGGGCAATGCTAACATCATTAAACAAATTGGGAAATATTACTTTCTTTTTCAAAGGAACTTGGGTAGGATTGGCACTATTTCTTTCTTAAGTGGAAAAGCCACTGGGCCTGAAGTTTTCTTTAAGGGAAGGTTTTTTTATTTTTCTTACGAATATATTTTCTTTACTAGATATTGGCTACTTATGTTTTCTATTTCTTCCTTTGTCAGTTTCATTAATTTGTGTTTTCAAGAAATTTATCTTTTTTTTTTGAGGTATTAGTTATCGCATCTAGGGCCTTCACACTGAGCCACGTCCACGTCCTTTTTTAAATTTTTTGGGACAGGTCTCCCTAAGTTACCCAGGCCACACTCAAATTTGCTATTCTTCCTGTCTCAGCCTTCTAGACTGCTGGGATTACAGGCACACACCATCATTTTCTGGGGGAAATTTGTCTATTTTAGTTAAATATATAAATATATAAAGTTATATCTTTCTAAAGATCTGCATAGTTTGTGATTATAAACTCATGTTTACTCCTTTTAAAATTTTTTGTTAATTTGTGTTTTCTTCCTTTTGTTCTTGGTCATCTTGCTAAATGGCCTATCAGTTTTATTAAACTTTACTGATATCCTAATTGTGGTTTTACTGATTTCCCCCATTGTTTTTTCATTTTCTATTTCATTAATTTTCTTTATTGCTTTTCTTACTCCCTTTTAATTAGTTGGGATTTAATTTGCTCTACTTTTTCTAAGTTTCTTGTGATGCAAGGGTAGTATCTTTATTTTTAAATCTTTCTTTTGTTAATATAATATTTGAAGCCAAAATTTTTTTGGTTAAGCACTTCTTTTACAGCATTCCACGATATTTGATACATGTTCTTTTTCCTTATCATTCACGTCAAAATGTGTGATTTTTTTCTTTGATTTATAGGTTATTTAAAAAGTATTGTTTAATTTCCAAATATTCTTGAATTTTCCAGGTAGATTTTTTTTCTTTTTATTTTGAAGTAATTACAAAATTGTAAGAAGTTATAAAAATAAGCCAGGCATGGAGGTACCCATTTGTAATCCCAGAACTTGGAAGGCTGAGGCAGGAGGATTGCCACAGGTTCAAGGCCAGCCTGGGCTATATTGTGAGTTCAAGGCTGGTTTGAATTACATAGCAAGATCCCTTCTCAAAACAAAACAAAATAAAACAAAACCCCACCACCAACAATGACAAAAAGAAGTTATAAAAATAATACAGAGAGTTTCTATGTACCATTCACCTAGTTTCCCCCAATGGTAACATCTTAATATAATATCAATCATAATAAAATATCAAAACAAAGAAAGGAACATTGGTGTAATTCAGATATTATTCATATTTCACTCACTTTATATGAATTTATTTGTGCATGTGTAGTTCTATGCATTTTTATCTTCAGTGGGTAGATTAGTGTACCCATTGCCATATTCAAGATCAAAACTGTCCTTTCTCAATAAAATTTCCATATTCTGTCCCTTTATAGTTATACCTGTCCCTAACCCTGGAAACCACTAATCTGTCCCCCATCTCTGTAATTTTATCATTTAGAGAATGTTATATAAATGGAATCGTATAATTTATAACCTTTCGAAGTTCATTTTTTTCTCACTTAGCATAATCTACTTTTTTATAGACTTGTAGATTTATGTCAACTTTGGAACTCTATTCTTAGTTGCATATACATTTAGGAATTATAGGTCTTTTTTTTTTATGTGGGTACTGGAAGTCGAACTCAGGACCTCGCGCTTGCCAGCAGGCGCTTGTGCTGCTGAGTGATATCATCAGCCCCTTTTTTTCCTTTATGTGTGTTCCAGGAATTGAACTCAGGACCTTGCACTTGCCAGGCAGGCGCTTATGCTGCTGAACTATCTCACCGGCCCAGGAATTATAGATCTTTTTGTTTTTTCTTTTATCATTAATACCTTATCTTTTTACCTCCAGTAATATAATTATTCTGATGTCTACTTTGATTTTAATATAACCATGCATACTTTTTTATACTTTGTATAGTATACTTTTTTCCATCCTCCTACTTTGTACTTTCAACCTGTGATTTTATAATTGAATTTTATATTTGTAAGCAGTATATTGTTGCATCTCGCTTTGCTATGCTTGCCTTAATTATTAATATGGGTTCGATCCCCCCATACTGGTATTTTTTAAATTACTTCATTTAGCTTTTGTTTCTGCTTCTACTTATTTGCCTTACATTAATTATATCACGTTTGAAAAAAATCATTCCATCTTTCTCCTTTTTAAATTTTTTTCTCCTATTTTTACATATATATTTTTGTGGTACATTTTTTAGTAGATGTTCAGTAGTTCTAATGTTGTATGTCTTTACTCCTTCTGAATACTCTTATTTTATTTATTTTATTTTTTGGGTTTTTGAGACAGGGTCTCACTGTGCAGCCCAGGATGGCCTCAAACTCATGGCAATCCTCCTGCCACAGCATCCTGAGTGCTGGGATTGCAGGTATGTGCCATCACACCTGGCCTGAATCATTATAGATTTACCGCTTATCACTGCTTTTCAGCAAAGTGGCTATGATTTGTTGAGGTGCTATTTTTCTCTGTATATATTCTGCTTGGGATTCATTGAGCTTCTTGAATTCATGTATTTCATCAAGTATGGTAAGTCTTGGCCAATAAAATTTTAATAGTATTTTTTCAACCTTGTTGTGTCTTGTCCTTCTAGTAGGCACATTTTTTATTTGTTTCACCAGAAAAGATTTATCAATTGGGACTGTATAGCTCTGATATGAGCTACTGGCCCCACATTATTTATAGGCTGTTAATGAATCCATGGAAGAGGGAATAAATTTTCCTTTATTGTTTGTGTTTGACTATGTAATAGCAATTTCAAATGGGGATAACTAGGGGACAGACTACCTTGTTAGGAAGAAAATATGGAAATCTTGACCACTCAAAGAAATGTAGAGCAAAGTAGTCTAAAGTTCTGGTGACACTTAAGGGATTGCTCTCATTTATGTAATCAAAAACATTTACTGAGCATTTTTTATCGAGCAAACACATGCTATGTGAAGAAAATTTTCTTGGTTTTATTCCGATGGACCTGACAGTTTTATTACTTTGAAACATATAAATGACTTGAAGTAGGCTAATGGATTATTGCACACTGTTCTTTCAGAGAAACTGTGTGTGTGTGTATGTGTGTGTGTGTGTGTGTGTGTGTGTGTGTGTGTGCTTGTGTGTGTTTTGTACTGAGGGATGAACCCAGGGCCTTGCTTATGTTAGGCAAGTACTCTAGCACTGAACTACACCCCAGCCTTTTTATTTTTCAGGACAGGGTCTTGCTAAGTCACCCAGGCTGGCCTTGAACTTGTGATCTTTCTGCTTCAGCCTCTTGAATAGCTAGGACTACTGCTTAATGAATAACGATTATTCAAAATTATTATTCTTTGCATACAAACAAGGGTATTTTAACTGGGAGATATTGTAATGTGTTCTCTTAAATACTAAAACCAAGTTTATTCAGCCGTTATCAACAGTCTTCTTCAGCAGAGCCCCTTCCTTATGCTTTAGTTTTCATATCTATAAAGTAAGGAAGGGCCGGTGAGATGGCTCAGCGGCATAAGCGCCTGCCTGGCAAGCGCAAGGGCCTGAGTTTGACTCCCGGAACCCACATACGAAAAAAGAGCCGGTGATATTGCTCAGCGGCACGGGCGCCTGCTGGTGCACGAGGTCCTGAGGTCGACCCCCCGGTACCCACAAAAAAAAAAAAAAAAAGGGCAACACGAGTATCTACCTTATAGGGTTATAGTGAGGATCAAACTAATTTATTCATTTAAAATATTTATCACATATAGACATACCATGTCTATAGCAGCACAATTTGTGATAGCTAAATCTTAGAAACAGCTCATATGCCCATTAACAGATAAATGGATAAAGGAAATGTGGTATTTATATACAATGGACTACTAGTACTCTTCCATGAAGAAGGATAAACTGGAGTCATTTTTAGGAAAATGCATGCACCTTGAGACCATAATGAGTGAAATAAATGAGACACACAAGTTTAAATATCACATTGTTTCTTTTATGTGAGGAACCCACAGGGTAAATAAGGAGCAAAACAAAGGATAGATATTGGGAAATAGAAAGAACATGATCAGATGGGAAAGGAAGCAAGGGAGGAGGGAAGGCAAAGAAGGGAAAAAGGATTTCAAAAAAGAGGATGGGGTCTGGGGATATAGCTCAGTGGCAGAGCACCTGCCTGGCAAGCACAAGGTCCTGAGTTTGATTCCCAGTACCAAAGAAAAAAAAAGAGAGAATGGAAGGGAAAAAATGAAAACAAAGCTTTTGTAAATGGGGCAGGGAAGAAAGCTTGAAGGGAGGAGAGGGAAATGGGAGAAAAAGAATTAAGAAATATTATGCACAGGTACACATTCCTTATGATGAATGTGATCATTATGTATGGCAAGTATGTACTAATAAAATTTTTTAAGACTTTATCACAGTGCCTAGCATGTAATAATGACGCAGTTAAGGTATGTATGTCTTATGTAGATGTCTGATAAAACATATACAGTCTGTAGATATATACAATGATCATGTTCATTATAGGGAATTTGTACCTGTAAATAGTATATCTTGATTCTACTTTTTTTCCCCAGTTTCTTCTCCTCCCTTCAACCCCTCTTCACCCCCTTATTTATAAAATCTTTGTTTCTATTTTTCCTTTTATTCTGTTTTTTCTTTTCTTTTCCTTCATTCCTCCCAACCCCTCCCTTGTTCCCCTTTTCATTTGAACCTTTTCTTCCTATTTCCCAATATCATAATACACTTTCATCCTTATTTACCCTTTTGGTTTCTCACACCAGAGAAACAATGCAATATTCAAAAATGTGTGTCTGATTTATTTCACTTAAGAGTTATGGTCTCAGGGTGCATCCATTTACCTAGAAATGTCTCAAGTTTATCCTTCTGTATGGCAGAGTAGTACTCCATTGTATGAAAAAATTACACCTTATTTATCCATTCATCTGTTGATGGGCATTTGGGCTGTTTCCAAGATTTAGTTATTACAAATTTTGCCCCTATAAATATGGGTGTGCATATAGCACTGTGGTATGATGCTTTTAATTCTTTTGGGAAGATAACAAGAAGGGGAATAACTAGGTCAAATGGAACCTCTAGTTTTAGTTTGTGAGGAATCTCTACACTGATTTCCACAGCAGTTGCACCAATCTACACTCCCATCAACAGTCGAGAAGTGTTCCTTTTTCCCCACAGCCCCACCAGCATTTGTTATCAGTTGATTTTTTGATGATGGCCATTCTTTCTGGAATGAGATGGAATCTCAGTTTTGTTCTAATTTGCATCTCTTGAATTACCAGTGATGTTAAACATTTTTATATATCTGTTTGCTGTTTGTGTTATTCATCTGAGAAGTTTCTATTCATTCGAGATGCCCATTTAGGATTGAGTCTTTAAATTTGGGGTGTCTGATTTTTTTCTTGAGTTCTTTATATATTCTAGATATTAGTCTTTTGTCTGATGAACAGCTGGCAAAATTTTTTTCCCACTGTGTAGGTTGTCTCTTCGCTCTGTTGGTGGTTTCTTTTGCTGTGCAAAAGCTTTTTTTTTTTTTTACTATGATGAGATTCCAGTTGTTAATTCTTTGTAGTATTTCCTATGTGATCATGATTTTGTTCATAAAGTCTTTTCCTACACCTATGTCTTCAAGTTCTATATATCCTACTTTTTAGCAGATTTAATGTTTCTGCTTTAATATTTAGATCATTGATCCATTTCAATTTTAGTTTAGTGCATGGTAAGAGATATGAGTCTAGATTTAATCTTTGGCATGTGAAAAGCCAGTTTTCCCAGCACCATTTACACAGTGAATATGTTTGGCACCTTTGTCAAAGATAAGGTGGCTGAGTATTTTTGGAGTTGTTTCTGCATCTTCTAATCTATTCCATTGATCCATGGGTCTTTTTTTTTTTTTCCCCAGTACTATGCTGTTTTTATCACAGTAGCTTTGAAGTATAATTTCAGGTCAGGGATTGTGATGCCCCCTTGCCTTGCATTTGTTGCCTAGAATTGCTTTTGCTATTCTAGGTCTCTTCTGGTTCTAAATGAATTTTATGATTTTTTTTCTAATTTTCTGAAGTATGCCATTGGTATTTTTATCAGGATTGCATTAAATCAGTATAACAATTTAGGAAATATGGCCATTTTCACTATATTGGTTCTCCCTACCTAAGATCAAGGGATATCTTTCCATTTTTCTGATACCCTCTTTGATCTCCTTTTTCAGAGTACTGTGATTTTCAATGTAAAGGTCTTTTATGTCCTTTGCTAGATTGATTCCTAAGTATTTTCTTTTTTTGATGCTATTGTGTAAGGTGTAGTTTCTCTAATTTCTCTCTCAGTGAGTTTGTTATTTGTGTACAGCAATGCTGTTGATTTTTGAGTATTGCCTTTGTATCCTGCTACACTACTGAGTTTGTTTATTAAATTTAGGAGTCTTTTGGTCATGTATTTGGGATCTTCTGTGTAGCATATCATGTCATCTGCAAATAATGATAATTTAACTTCTTCCTTTCCTACCCTTATTCCTTTTATTTCTTTCTCTTGTCTAATTGCTCTGGCTAATATTTCCAGAACTATATTGACATAGGAATGGTGATAGTGGACTTCCTTGTCTTGTTGGATTTTTTATATCTTCTTGGTAATTCATAAGTATCTAGGAATCTATCCATTTCTTCTGTGTTTTCCATCTTATTAGATTACAAGTTCTCAGAGCAGGTATTGATGATCTTCTTGATTTCTGCAGGCTCTGTTGTGATTTCACCCTTTTCATTCCTAATTGTATGAATTTGAGTCTTTTTTTTTTTTAAATCAGGTTGTCCAAGGGTTTGTCTATTTTATTTAATGTTTCAAAGAACTAATTCTTTTTTTTTTTTTTTTTTTGGTGGGTATTGGGGGTCGACCTCAGGACCTCGTGTGCCAGCAGGCGCCCATGCTGCTGAGCGATATCACCGGCCCTTTTTTCGTATGTGGGTTCCGGGAGTCGAACTCGGGTCCTCGCACTTGCCAGGCAGGTGCGTACGCCGCCGAGCCATCTCACCGGCCCGCCATCTCACCAGCCCACTAATTCTTTGATTTATTGATTCTTTGCATTGTTTTCTTAGTCCCATTTGCATTAATCTGTGCTCTGATTTTTATAATTTCTTCCCTGTACATGCTTTGGGTATAACTTGCTCTTTTTCTAGTAGCTTGAGGTTCAACATTTGGTTGTTTATTTGAGTTTGCTCTATTTTTCTGATGTGGGAATTCACCTGTGTAAATTTCCCTGGTAGGACTGCTTTCATTTCATCCTGTTAGTTCTGGTATGTTGTATTGGCATTATTGTTTAATTATAGAAACTGTCTAATTTCTTCTTTAATTTCTTCTGTGACTCATTGGTTGTTCAGGAGGGTGTTATTTAATTTCCATGTGTTTATGCAGTTTTTGTAGGACTGCTTTCATTTCATCCTGTTAGTTCTGGTATGTTGTATTGGCATTATTGTTTAATTATAGAAACTGTCTAATTTCTTCTTTAATTTCTTCTGTGACTCATTGGTTGTTCAGGAGGGTGTTATTTAATTTCCATGTGTTTATGCAGTTTTTGTAGGTTTTTTTTGCCATTGATTTCCAACTTCATTGCACTATCATCTGATAATATGCATGGGATAATTTCAATTCCTTTGCATTTACTTAAGCATGTTCTATGAGCATGTGGTCTATTTTAGAGAAAGTCTCATGTGCAGTTGAGAAGAATGTGTATTCTGATATTGTGGGGTGGAACATTTTGTAGGTATCTACCAAGTCCATTTATTCAAAGGTTTAGTTCAGTTCCGATATTTCTTTGTTTTGTTATTTTGTTTTTTGTCTAGATGATCTTTCTGTTTGAAAGGGTAGGGTATCGAGATCATGCATTACAACTGTATTAGTGCTTATTTGAATTTTTATGTCTGTTAATTTTTTCTATATAGTTGGATATGTTGATGGTTATAACTGATATATATTTACTTATCTTTGTCATAGTATTTCCCTTTTGTTAGTTCCCTTTCTTTCACCTCTGTTTAATTGCTTGCCTTACCTGATGGATTCATTCTTTTGGTGTTCATGGAATTGTAGTCTTCATTATCTCTTTACAGAATATCCTTCAGAACATTTTGGAGTCCTGGTTTGGTGGTCATGAATTTCTTTAGGTGTTCTTTATTATGGCAATATCTTCTTTCTCCATCAGTTTTGAAAGATAGTCTTGTGGGGGTACATTAGTGTAGGTTGGAGGATGTTTTCTTTTAGGGCTTGAAATACTTCACACCAAGCTTTCCTTAACTTAAGGGTTTGTGTTGAGAAGTCTGCTATGATTCTGATGGGCATTCCATTATAGGTGATTTTTTTTTTCTTTCTCTAACAGCTTTTAGCATTCTATTCTCATGTTCAGTTTCTGGAATCTTAACTATTATATGTCTTGGTGTAGATTTTTTTGATCATGGCTAACTAAAGTTACATATGCCTCACTTATCTGTATGTTAAAATTTTTTTTCATGCTTGGGAAGTTTTATAGCATTACTTTGATAAACAGGTTTTTTATGTTCTTAGCACTATCTCCTGATTTTTGTTTTCATCTTTTTTCAAGACAGGGTTTCTCTATGTAGTTCAGGCTGGCCTTGAATTCACTTTGTACTCTAGGCTGGCCTTGAACTCACAGCAATCCTCCTGCCTCAGCCTCCCAAGTGCTGGATTACAGGTGTGCATCACCACGCCTGGCTATCTCCTGATTTTTCATTCATTCCGGTCAATCTTATGTTACTCTTCTTTGCATAATCTAGCAGCTGTTGGATTGATTTTTCATGGTCCCTTGCTATTTTTTTTTATTTTTTTAATTTTTTTTTATTTTAAAGAGAAGAAAAAACAAAACAAATCAAAAAAAGAACAAATTTTCAAAACAACATAATATGAGGGTAACAATGGTCAATGCATTACGTATTATTATCTTTAAGTTAGTTATTCAGGGTACCAGACATTAGCATTCAATTGTCCAAACATTATTGGCTCAAACCTTACTCTTCAATGAACTAAGTAAAATTGGTAGTGTATCTATCTTAACCATCTTATATATATATATACAATTTTTTTTCCCTTTCCCTTCTTTCTTTTCCCTATTCCAGTCTCTCTTTCCTATTGACCAGTTTCTTTTTGATTCACCGTGTCTATTGTACATTTTGGATCTTATTTACTCTTTCAGTTTCTCATACTAGAGAGACAATAAGATGCTTACACATGTGCGTCTGGTTTATTTCACTTATGAGTATTTTCTCGAGTTGCATCCATTTATCTATAAAAGTCTCCAGTTTATCCTTCTTTATGGCTGAATAGTACTCCATTGTATAAAAATACCACATCTTTCTTATCCATTCCTCAGTTGATGGGCATTTGGGTTGTTTCCAAGATGTGGCTATTACAAATTGTGCTGCTATAAACATGGGTGCACATATATCGCTGTGGTACGATGTTTTTAATTCTTCTGGGAAGATGCCCAGAAGGGGAATAGCTGGGTCAAATGGGACCTCCAACCCTAGTTTTTTGAGGAATCTCCACACTGACTTCCACAGTGGCTGTACCAGTCAACACTCCCACCAACAGTGAAGAAGGGTTCCTTTTTCCCCACAGCCCCTCCAGCATTTGTTATTAGTTGATTTCTTTATAGTAGCCATTCTTTCTGGGGTGAGATGGTATCTCAGTGTTGTTTTAATTTGCATCTCTCGAATGACTAGTGATGTTGCACATTTTTTTGTATATTTATTTGCCATTAGTATTTCTTCATCTGAAAAATGTGTATTCATCTCAGATGCCCATTTTTGGATTGGTCCCTTGCTATTTTTAAGAATTTTTCCTTTTCATGATTGCTAACTGCAAACTTGTTTCTAGATCTGATTTTCTGCCCTTAAATTGTTTCATTTTGTTGCATATTCTTTCAATATGATTTTCAATCTCCTGGATATCTGTTTGAATCTGTTTCATGGATCCCATTTCTTTACTATGTTGGGCATTCAACATTTCTATCATTTTCCTAAGCTCCTCTATTTTTTATCTGTATCTAAGCTAGATTCACTAATCATGTTTTTCATTATGGTCATCATCTCTTTATTTATCTGAGAAATTACTTCTGGTTTGTTTATTTTTCCTAGAGCCTCACTCATCTGCTCTGTTACTTCCACTGTTACCATTTCAGAGAGTGCAGGTAGGTGGCTTTTTCACTATCCCCTGAGTTTACCTTGGGCAAGCTGGAGATATTGTGTTGTATCTTACTTCCGTCTTCTCATTTTCTATTTTTTTTTTAAAGTTTAATTTCTGTGTTTATACTTGTAAATTGTTTATGGTATTACTAATACCAAGACCTACTTAGGAAATGACTACTTTTCAGAGATGTCTTCTGTGCATAGCTGGCTTTTGGCTTTTGAGTCTGTTGCAAGATCCTACCTCTTCAATTTATTGGGGATGAGAAGTTGCTGCCTATTTGGCCGACCCCCTAGTTCTTTGGTACTGGATATAGTATTGTTTTTGACCCACAAACAATCTCAGTCTTGGCATACAAGGAAGATCAACTGATTAGAGAAGCTATGTCACCTTGGCTATAGTAGTTATGGCTTGTGTCTAATGTCCCCCCAAGCTTCATGCAGTCATGGGTGGGGCTTTTTCAGAGATGGCTGGATCTAGAGTTTGTGATCCTGAGATTAATTCATGGTGCAATGCTAAGATCAAGGGCACTAGAATTAAGGGTGTGAGAGCTACCCACATTAAGGGCAGTTAGTGTGGTTAAGATATAAGGGACAAAAAGAGCTGTGTTCCATTATTGCTTTGCTACATTCTGCCCACCATGAACTGTTTCTCCTCTTTAATGTCTGTCTGCCATGCCACCCTGCTTTGGAGCCAGCTGATTATGGATTGAAACCTCTAGAAACTGTGAGCTAAATAAACCTTTCTTCCTTTTTCTTTGGGTGTGGGGTATGCTGTCTCAGCAACTAAAAAAGTAGCTAAGACAATAGTACTATCAGTAATAAAATTAACATCAAGCACAGCCTACAAAGTGACAAACTGGGGCCGGAGATATGGCTCAGTGACATAAGTGCCTGCCTGGCAAGCACGAGGTCCTGAGTTTGACTCCCGGTGGCCACATAAAGGATAAAAAGGGCCGGTGATATTGCTCAGTGGCACAAACACCTGCTGGCAAGCGTGAGGTCCTGAGTTCAACTCCCAGTACCCACATTAAAAAAAAAAAAAAAGAAAGTGACAAACTGTGGTAACTATTAATTTGCCACCTTTAACCATATGAATAAGACTTATATAACAAAATCTAAAACATACCAGAAAATTATATATGGTAAGTATCCTCTCAGTTGAGTGATTTTACCCTCTGGGAAGAAGATTTAAAAGGGATGGGGGAAAATAGAGAAACAGAAGAAGAGAAAGACATTAGAAGCTAGGTTGAAGGACAGTGAAGATTACGTAAGCTTTTGGAGACTGGTGAAGAAGACTGGAGGGAAACAAGGAAGAAACAAAAACAAGAACTAAACAAAACAAAAAACTAAAAAATAATGTTTACATGGGTGAAAAAACAAGAATATACAATGAAAAAGAAATACAAGTGAGAGACTGTAAGCCTGTTGTTATCTTCTGGGGTCTACAGTTCTGTCACAGTGTCCACTTCGGGGCATGTCCCTGCTGTTGCTGGTAGACAGAGGAGGCCAACAAAGCCCAGATCCGTATTGTATGATCCCAGCAAGCCTGAAGTAGGATTAGGATGGGGTGCTATATAATTCCAGCAAGCCCGCAGCAGGAATAAGTTGGGGCTCTGATTCAACTCTGCAGAAATTTAGGCTAATCCTGGTCTCTGGTTGTGGGCCTGTGACCCAACTTGTTCAGTCCACAACACTATGGATGTTTGTTACTGGCTTGACCTCAGCTCCATGATTGTGGGCATCTCCCAGAGCTGCACCTCCCCCAGACACAGGGAGCCCTCAGATGAATCCAACCCCTGGCTGTTCTGAGTTCTGGGTTCAGCTGGACCCACCCCAAAATGGTGGCCAGTCAGTCACCCCTCCTGGGGATATTTGAACTGGAGTCACTTGTCATCCACTGCAGCTCACAGCATCCACTGCTCCACTTCACCAATGTGTTTCTCTGTGGAGGCACCCAGGGTCTTCTGCTGTCACTGCACCTCTAGGCTTGAGCCTCTTCTCTCACACTGCAAGCTGGGAGTCAGGGAGAATGCACTGTTCCAGTAAGCCAGGAGTGAGGGAGAAAGTGCAGTTTGCCACTTCTTCTTCTTCTTCTTTGCTGAGATCCGTCACCTCACTTTCCCTGTGGGCTCAAATTCTCCCTTCAGAACCTTCCTGGGTCTCGGGGATCCACCTCCCTCCTTCTCTCCCCCAAGTTGCTATATGCCAGCATCTGGTCTCCCAATCTTGGACAGGCTAGTTTGCTACTGCTCACAGCTCCACCATCTTCCCAGAGTCCTTATAAATATTTTCATACTACGTTTTTTGAGACATCATGAAATTAATACAAGTTACCCTTGACCTCTACAATTACAAGAGGTGCTAAAAAAGTGGTGGCCATTAACTTCCAGATATATATTAATATGGTGAATGGCTAAAGTGTATACACTTTTTTTTTGGTGGACTTGATATATTTTAGTAGAATAGAATGCCAGTAATTGTTTAGCATATCTAAGCATACAGTCACAAAGATATAATTTGGACATTAGTAGCATGACCAGAATTTTCTCTGCAAAATGTACTGAAGGTGAGCAGGGATTCTAAGACTGAAGAATATTGTTTATAAATTATCAGTTACTCTTTGGGACGAACAGCAAGAAAATAATTTAGGAGACTTGACTGTTTCCCCAGAAAAAGGTAAAATTGACCTTTCCCATCATGATGAAAGTTCCCAGAATAATATAAAAGTTTTTTCTCTTTTCTTAAACAAGGAAAATTTAAGTTTTAGTGTTTAGCTATATAAAAAACAGATAACTCTGGGGAACATGAATTAATGTTGATAAGAATTATGACTGGACTCAAAGCAATATGATTAGATACATTTTAAAAGTATCATTCCTTAGAGTCTAAGAAAACTTGTGGAAATTTTTAGAAATAGCTTGTATACATTCCTTTCACAAAGGTTCCATGGAGGTGTTCAGAGCTTTATGGTTTTGTCTACATGGTGCTGAAACTTTGGAACAATTCAAACAATTGGTCAGTACTTTTTTTTTTTTTTTAAATCTAATTGATAAGCTTAGTTAACTAATGCATCTGAGCTGGTGACCAGCTGTGCACATGGACTTTGCCTGGATGTATCTCTTAATATAGTTTAGCAGTAATACAGATTTATGATAAGAATAGCAAAGAAAAATACACAAGTTGTGTTTAATTAAGCTCCACATCACAAATGGCCTAACAAAGTATGAAACTCTGGTCAATGGGTATTTTAAAACAACCACTGATTATAAAATGTAGTTCTCATTTTCTCTGTCTCTGTGTCTCTGTGTGTGTGTGTCTCTCTCTCATTCTTTCTGTCTCTCTGTCTTTGTCTGTCTCTGTCTCTTTTTGTGTGTGTGTCTCTTTTTCTCATTCTGTCTCTGTCTCTCTGTCTCTGTCTGTCTCTCGATTTAACTTGGACATATACTGAGTTACATTATTTTTAATTTAAATTTTTAAAAACATTTGAGACAAGGTCTCCCTAAGTTGCCCAGACTAGCCTCAAACTTGTAACGTTCCCACCTCAGCCTCCTGAGTGGCTGGGATTATAGGCATGTGCTACCATGCCTGGCTATAGTTAACTCTTGCTTACATATGGACACCTTTTTGTGTCCTTACCTGGAATAAGAGTCCTTTGGTATTTCTTTCTTATGAAAATACCATAAGAAAGAAAATATTTCTTCTTATGAAAAGAGTCCCATCATGGGGTTCTACTCTCATGACTTCATCTAAACTGAACCCCACCCCTCTCCCAAAGGCCCTATCTCCAAATACCACCCTACCAGGGGTTAGGGCTTCAACATTAGAATTGAAGGTGGAGTGGGCACAATTTAGTCCAGAACAAATGCCTTGCTTTGCCTGGTACTTTGTTTGGCACTGGAAATACAAATATGATATCTATCCTTCTAAGTGGGAGAGCTTAGGGAAATGGGAAAGTACAAGATGGTGGTACTTAGGTTCAGGCTGTGGGGTAAAGGAGATCTGGGAGATAGTTGTCCTGTCAGTAGGACCTCACCACAGGCGCATCTCCAGATACCCCCCAGTGTAAATAACTTCTGTAGCCACGGTCAAGGCCGTCTGGTGTAAATACAGTGATTTATATAACCAAGGCCAGTACTGGCCCATGGCCACCTTTGTGTATTTTGGTATAAATGTAGACTAAGCAGCTGAGGACTGGTGTGAGCAAGGGCAGGCGGGCTAGGGGACTGAGGGCTGCCATGAGTGTACAGTGGCAGGGGGCTGCAAGAGAGGCTAAACAGATGGACTAGGGCTGAGCAGCTGAATAAAAGGTGTTTAACCCAGTCCACAGTTCTGTGTCTCTTCTCTGGGCTGCCTGAGTCCCAAGTGGACCTCCACAGACTGAACTGGTGACAAGACAACTGGCAGTCAAGCAGGATGTGTCAGAGCCCAGGCTAAGGCAAAAGCCTCATTAAGAGGAGTCAGCTGGAGCAAAGGGTTAAATGAAGAGAACAGCCTGCAGCAGAGCATTGAAAGACGTACATGCTGCTCCTAAATCCTAAATCCTAAATCATGTCGGGAAAGAATACATGCTGCTGCGATAACAGCTCTCCAACAGAAAGCTGAGAGGCTGAAGAGATTGAGCTGCTTCCTTGCAAGAAGGCCTCTCAGGTGGTGATACAGAGCTGCCGTCCAGGGAGACTATGAAAGTAAGTAGAGCAGCAGTGGAACCTGGACAGCGCCAGAGCCTGTTCCTAGGGTTTCAGGCCAGACTGTGGAGTCCACGCTGGAGCTACAAGCAGAATCTAAACCCGAGTCCGAGTCAGAGCCAGAGGCAGGCCCAAGCTAGACCAGGGCTGCTGCAAGGAAAGCAGCAGGTGGCAGATTCTACCCAAATGACTGAGTTATGGCTCTCAGGGCCTAGGAGAGACTGGCTTATGGCAACAGCATGGACAGTCTGGAGATTCCAGCCAGAGACTGTAAGTACGTGGAACTGATGCGCAACATACAGAGGCTGAACAGTGGACAGGACGGTCACTGCCTGATAGCAGCAGCAGAGGCAATGAGACAGCGAGGGTTGGAGGAACTCAGACTGAGGCTGTCGGGCCAGCTGGAACTGGCAGTCACTGGGAGCCGGGAAACACCTAAAGCTGGGAGGGAACTCAAGCCAGGTGGAGGAGGCAGTTACTGAGGGGGGCAGAAAAGAGAAAGGACCTCAGGCTGTGAAAAAGCAGGAGCCCAAGCAGACTGAAAACAGCCAAATGATGCTCTGTTAACCCTTTAAAGACAGTAACATCCCAACATCAACAGTTCCAAGAGAAAAAGTTTCCTGGGGGAGACAAGCAGTTCAGACCCAGACCATGAATTTGCAGGACTACGTGGCTTCTGTGGATGATGCCATGCAGCTGTTTCACTTTGATTAGGGGCAGGGCCGAGGTGACCAGTTAAGGGGAATGCCAGAGCACTGGGGGCCTCATGTTGTGCTTGCCATTTATTGGTCCCCCATAAATGTGCATTGTGTGCTTGGTTTAACGGACAATGAGACAAACTATAACCTGATGTACGGCAATCCTGATAAGTTCCTGGGCAAGATAGTCTGCACAGATGGCTACAAAGGACCGTCCATCAAAGTGAAACCAGTGACTGTGACTCTGGGTATAGGTCATTTGCCTCCTCATGCACATCTTCCTGGTACCTGAGTACATCCTGGGGGTGGACATCCTCTAGGGGTTAAGATTGCAAACAATAGTCTCTGGACATACCTGCTAAGAAGTAAGAACAGTTTGCCTTCATGTGAAAAAGACAATGGATGTTCATTGTGTTGCCATAATGTTACTTGCGTAGCCCTGTTGATGGCAAAGGACTTGGCTGCATGACCAGTCCCATACAGTCCCACACAGGGACATACAGTTATTGCCTTGTATTGATGAGGTTATGTTACCCTGATTCTCGTGCAGGTCTGGAGCATACTTCTGGTGGTCTCTGGCAGCACCTGGTGGCATGTAGATGGGCCACTGGTGAAGCCAAGGGCCGGGGACCAGGGCTCTCTGTCAAGTTTTGAGAGTTTTCTGGTCGAGTGGGAGAAAGGCAATACCAGATGCTGTTACTGGTGAGATATAGAGGCATCCTCACCCTACCACAATGAAGCAGTTACAGACTTTGCTAGGGCTTCTGGACTATTAGAGTGGTTTTATTCCCCTTTTAGCCCAGATTTAAAAATGCTTGTAAAACCTGAGTAAAAAGGGTGTACCCT
This sequence comes from Erethizon dorsatum, assembly GCA_028451465.1. Taxonomy (NCBI): domain Eukaryota; kingdom Metazoa; phylum Chordata; class Mammalia; order Rodentia; family Erethizontidae; genus Erethizon; species Erethizon dorsatum. The sequence continues at coordinate 58,016,482 of CM051825.1, read as the reverse complement.
AAGGTAGGACAGAAGATCCTGAGCAGGAATTTGGGGCAGCAAAGCAGGCTGTGCAGCAAGCACAAGTCCTGCAGGTGGCCGACCCCAGGCACCCCTATGAGCTAGATGTTCGTGTAATCACTGAGGGCTCTGGTTGGGCTTTATGAATTTAGACACAATTATAGGAGGGGATGGTAGTCCACTACTCCCTTATAGAGAAGAAGGTAGCAGCCGTACATGCGGCCTTACAGACCTTTATGGGAAGATTCCTATAAAAGTGCAGGCCACCCACCCAGTGGTTGGGTGGCTACACTTATAGATATCTGTCCCCAACACAGGGATCACTTAAGTACCAGTCTGTCCAGGTAGCATAGTTAGAGTGACAGTTACAGCAGGTGGTAGGGCCGATGAAGTATATAGACAATGTTGCATCATTGTCCCTCTACCTGAGGAACCAGAGAAAACCTCTTACAGGGAGGGTCAGCTAGTGGTACCAGGAAGTACCTGGTATGCAGATGGGTTGAGCTGTGGATTCACCACACAATAGACAGCTGTTGCTGTGCAGCCAGAAACAGACAATATTTGATTTGATACTGATACTAGACTGAGTAGTCAGTGGGCTGAGCTGAGGGCCATACTGGAGATTAGTCATGATTACTCAAGAGGAGGGCCTTCTTACCATACGCACTGATAGTTGGGTGGTATATAGAGGCCTGACGTTACGGCTTTCTATGTGAAAGGCAACAGGCTGGCTAGTTGGCCATCGGCCAATGTGGAGCCAAGCCATGTGGCAAGACCTATGAGAGGCCACACAGAATAGGATAAACAGATAAACTAGACAGGCCAGGGCACAGCCAGCACTAGGCCTGCAGAAAGGCCAGCAGGGCCACCTTGTACAGTTTTACAGTTTATGTACTGTACCAAAGTCCACAAGAAAGAAGAGAGGGTTTTGCGCAGAGGGGAGAGCCACTTTTCATTCCACACAAAGGCACTGTCTAGAGCAGGGACAGCTCAGTAGGAAAAAGCCCCTGTGTTCCGCTCATTGAAAGTGCCAGGGGGCCTATGTCCAAAAAAGGGACTAGATGAGACATTTGCAAAGAGCTGGAGAGCTAATTTGGTGCCCAGTCTTGGGCCAGCTAAGTGTATGTGCCAGCCTGGCCCCCAGAAGTGACTATGCATGTGAGTGTACAAGAGCAAGGGACTCTGTTAAGGTCTACAACGCATTCTCCTAGTATTGCTGTTGTGACACATGGACACAAGGATTGGCCCTGTGGGCCCGCATGCCCACTAAGCAATCACACCCCACAGCCTGAAGTGGGTGGAGTGTAAGGGAAACATGAAGGTGCAAGATGGTGGGACTTCGGTCCAGGCAGAGGAGTGAAGTGGATCTGGGAGATAATGGGTTCTGCGTCAACAGGACCCCAGCATAGGCTCATCTCCTGACACCCCAATGTAAATAACTTATGTAGCCACGGTCAAGGCTGTCTGGTGTAAATACAGTGATTTATATAACCAAGGCCATTACTGGCACATGGCCACCTTTGTGTATTTTGGTATAAATGTAGACTAAGCAGCTGAGGACTGGTCACAAGAGAGGCTAAACAGATGGACTAGGGCTGAGCAGCTGAATAAAAGGTGATTAACCCAGTCCACAGTTCTGTGTCTCTTCTCTGGGCTGTCTGAGTCCCAAGTGAACCTCCCCAGACTGAGCTGGTGACAAGATAGGGATGGAAGATTATATATGAATAAACAAATAAACAATAACAATTCATTCCTGAACATGATGGGAGCTATGAAAGAAATGAACAAGTTACTAAGATAGAATATAATGGGGTGAGAGGCGAGAACACCAGACCCTTCTGATGATGGAAAATTTTAGCTGAGACCCAAGGAATGAGAAAGAACCATCTTATTGAAGACAAACCAGGAGGAGGATATTCCAGGTAGAAGGGACAGCCACGGCAAGGACCTGAAGGAACTTGGCACGTTCGAGAACCAGATACAAGACCAGCATGATATGACAGTCACTGTAGAATGAGTGACTCAGGAAAAGACTGTGGTGATAGCCAAGGACTGGGTCATCTGCAGGAATAGTCTGTACTCCCTGGGTGATGTTTGGTACCTTGGCACTTGTAATAAGTTAAACTCAATTGCCTTCTGTTGTGGCTTGTCTCTAGATGTCCCCCCAAAGCTTCATGCGGTCATAGGTTTTTTTCAGAGGCGGCTGAATCTAGAGTGTGTGATTGATTCTTAGTGCAATTCTGGGATTAAGGGTGGGTGACTTCTGGATCAGTCCACTGATTAGATTGGCACCGCCCTAATCCCAGTAGACTAGATACAATGTAAGAGGTTTGTCTCCTGCTCTCTTGTTGCTTTTGCTGTCTTCTGCTGTGATGAACAGTTGTCCCTCTGCCAAGCCACCTTGCCTTGGAGCCAGCCAATTATGGACTGAAACCTCTACAAACCGTGAACTAAATAAACCTTTCCTCCTTTAACTTTGGGTGTCCTGTATTTGGTCTCAGCACCAAGAAAAGTAACTAAGACACCTTCAATATTGAATGTTGATAATTTAATTTCCTCAGTTCATTTTCGCTTCAGGGATGCCTTTTGAAATGAAGACACCCAATCACCTATGGTAATTTACGGAGGGTCAGAGAGGGTAAATACTGTCACCTGCATGGGAGAAGTGAATCCTGTTTACACCCTGAGGCCGGTTTTCATTATTGTGCAGTATTAATAATGAATTTATAGACCATCTGACAGCCTGCTGAAATCAGCTGAGGATAACTAGCCATGCACAACAGCATGACCAATTAAAAACTGCTGCTCTCAGACTGGAGACTTGACCCTAAAGACTTAGGATACAGGGTGACTTGCTAATATGGAAGTAGCAAAGTCACCCACATGGCACTGAAAACCCACAGGGCTTTCTTCCTTCTCTAACCAAGCCAGTCGCATTCTAGGAAGCATTTTCCCTCAGCATCCAGCACAGAGGAGCTTTTGTTTTGGTGTAGAAGCCCTTGGAGACTTTGATATGCACTCCTGATGTTACATCAGTCCTTGAAAGGTAGAAAATATTTGCTTCATAGAGTTTTTTTTTTTTTTTTATTTTAAAGAGAAGAAAAAACAAAACAAATCAAAAGAAGAACAAATTTTCAAAACAACATAATAGGAGGGTAACAATGGTTAATACATTACGTATTCATAGAGTTTTTCTTTTTTCCCTCATAGAGCTTTTGGCAAGTGTGGTGCTTTGCTGCCACATCCCTGAGTGTCTAGGAGTGGAATCCGGGGTTCTCATGCAGAAAGGAGCCTGAAGTCCTCCTCTCTGCATTTATGTGCTACAGTGAAAGAGTTCCTGGTAAACACACAGATGAAATGCAGGACCAGCATGTAAAATTGACAGCTTTGACCTTCACTGCCTGCAGTTTGGAGGTAAGGTTTAGTGACTGTCAAGAACTTGATGCATTGCATGGATCCTCATTGATTCAACCAGTTGATTGTAGAAATTACAGAATCTGTTATGAACACCTTAAGTGCTGGATGAAATGTTTAGTCACAAGGGGAAAATATGTGTTGTTTCTTAAAAGGATCTGATCTAATGAAATGCACATACCGAGAAGAGCAGGAGGACTTGAACATCATGAAAGGCCAGATAAATTGATCATCTCATGGGACAGCACAGGCGTAAACTCCACTTACCACCGATGAGTCAGACATAGTCCTGAGAAACAGATTCCTCCAGCTTTTATTCCTGGCGCCAATTCTCAGGAAGCCAAATGATTGCCCAGAGAGTATATAGGTACTTAGTGAATATGCCCTTTAGGCTTTTAAATTTTTTCATGAACTGGAGTACAACGAAGAACTATTTTAGTATCACTTGATTGTAGTAGAGCCTAATTAGCTTAATGACCAAACAAATGAAGCTTTGTTTAGTATATAATATTTCAGCATGCCATCTGAATGGACATGGCTATCATGCCAATATAGTATTTAAAAGCCATATACTTTACTATATTTACTTAGGTTGTGTTTACCCTGAAGTATTTTCACTTAAAGAGAAAAGGAAGAGGCAGATATTTTAGAGTTAAGGAGACACTGAGCTCTAGAACACATGACTCCATAAATCTATCCAAATGATTCTTTTCATGAATTTAAAGAAACTGGAAGAAAGAAAATGACTGAGGGAAAGAAAGTGAGTTTGCAGAGTGTACATGCTTTCTTGAACAAGCTGTTTGTTCTCAGCTTTGTGCCCCACCCAGCTTTAGTCATTAGCTGTAACATCAAACAGGACCTTATGTTGGGAGGGACACTAATGAGCAGACTGTACAAATGGAAAACAGCGTGAATCTGAGGAGCACATCCGGCTCCTCAAGAGCCATCCAGAAGAGGCACTCTAAAGAGAGGTCAGAAGCTTTTTCTCTGATTCCTACTCGTTGATACTGTGATTTTTTTCCTTCCTCCACTTTTATTCATTTCTTCATTCTTCGTTCAATTTGTTGGGTGCCACACACTGTCCTAGTCATTAGGGAATCCTCTATGGACTTTCTCATAGTTTCTGTGGTTTTCAAGAATAAAGGAAATTGAGCAACTAGCAAGTTCTTCTGGTGTGTGGGACAGGCAAATTCCATTTGGATTTCCTTTCGCTGAACCAGTGAAAGGGGCAGCCTGGCCTGCTCAGAACTCCAGCTGGAATCCACTGCCTTGGCCAGACCTCCGTGGAAGGATCTGCCTCGGCCAGTGGAAGGATCTGCCTCGGCCAGTCCCAGGAAGGGATTCTACAACTCCAGTGTTGAGCCAGAACCACTGCAAAATGAGAAAAGAAGGGTTCAGAAATGTTTATTGCCATCCTCACAGTGATGGCCCCTGACTAAATATTGCAAACTAGGAGTGGCCACAAAGACTTTCCCAAATTGTGTTCATGTAATATTAGTTTCACTGATGGCTTTGGGTGTTTGGGGTGCATATTTTAAGATGCCCTGGGTCTCAGGGTTGTATGAGTGTTTTCATGCAAACAGGTATTTTCGCAAATTGGGGGCCTTATGTACCTCATTTATCTTATTCTAGTCCCAGTCCTACAATTAATTCTTTTTTCCCCATTCCAGTCCTTCCATAATGAGTCTACTCTCAAATAAATTTGGAAAGCATTGTTTGCCATACACAGTACTGTATATTCTTAAAGATGCTCCACCTGTATATTCTGGTTTATGCATAGTACACATGAGTCTATTAATGACTCTGAGAATTCCTCCAGTAAAGAAATCCTATAATCCTGTTCAACAATATCTATCCCTCATATATTGAACCACTGAATTTTTGAAAGAAATATGCATTTAACATCTCATAGGATATTCAGGGATGCTGGTTAGGAACTACTTCAGAATGTTTATGTATGGAATATGCTCATTATTTTGCAAATTTTTTTTCTGAATAACAGTGTATTAATTAGCTTTGCATCAATGTGATAAATACCTAACAGAATCAACCTAAAAGGAGGAAAGTTTTATTTTGGCTCATGGTTTCTGAGGTTTCAGTCCATGGTCACCTGGTCCATTCCCTTTGGGCTTGTGGTGAAGCAGCATATCTGCATGTGGCAGAAGACACTGTGTACCCCATGGTAGCCAGGAAGTGGCCAAAACGGGCCAAGGTCTTAATATTTCCTTCAAGGACACATTTCCAGCGGCCTACCTTCTTCCACTAGGCCCTGCTTCCTAAAGCTTCCACTACCTCCCACTAACATCCAAGCCTGTATCACATGAGCCTGTGATGGACATTTCAGGCCCAAACTATAGGCAATAACTGTTTTCTTTTCTGGACTTAGATTCATTCAGGTTGTACTAAGCTCTCTTGCATCTGAATAAAAGAAGGATTTGAATATTATTTGTAACTTTATTGTCTAGATTATTAGTTCATTGATTCATCCAAGACTGAGAAAGTACTTACTGTGTGCTAGGGGTACAAAGATGAGTGGAATGGAGTCTCCTCCCCTAAGAGACCAAGGAGGAACAGAGACTTGCACAACAATATGTCTAAATGCAATTTGATAATTGCTATAAAAGGAGCACAAACAAAGAAAGCAGCTTGCAAAAATATCCTTTGGCTATTATACTTCTATGAAATTAGCTGGTCCTTAGGGAAATAGCTATTTGTGGTATTTTTTCAATCCTTTTATAATATCTGGTAGGAGTTGTGTATAAAATAGATGCTCAATATATATTTGTTAAATAAATGATACTTCAGGAAAAATATTGCAACTTAATTGATGTACATTTGGTTATAATATCTATTAAGGATCATTTGTAAAAACACTTAAAAAAAGCAAAGCAGGGCTGGGAATGTAGCTCAGTGATAAGAGTACCTGCCTAAGCATTTATGAGGCCCTGAATTTTAATCCTAGACTGCTAAAATAAGCAAAAAACTCCAAATGTTATACTAACTCCTCTATATTTGTTTCTCCACTTATAAATAATTGTCCTAATTTAATGGAATTCTTAGAAGATCAAGTAAGAATGTACCTAAAGCAGCTATTATCTTCTCTGGCATGTAACAGGTAGCCAATAAACTACAGTTACAATGACTATGATACCTTGTTCATTTTACCCACAAAGTTTCCATAAATGCCACATTCTGATTTGATAAAAAGGTCACTTAGAGCTTTATTCAGCTTCATCAGTTGTTCTCTTGCTTGTCAAGAACATAGTTTTGAAGGCTAGGTGAACACATGAGATTTTATAAGAGCCCTGGGTGAGACTACACATACATCCATATATACTACAACACACACTACCCCATTTCCACACAACACAGCACATATACCACTATATTCCCTACCACATACAATACACACATAGCACGCATGCACACTCACAGTAGGAACACATTTCACATGACACATTTCACATACACATACCTTTCTCCTTCCATTCCTGTAGAGGACCCAAGAGCAACTCCCTAAATGATCTTCCCAGAATCTCCAGTGTGACCTTACTGTACAATAGTCAGGTTGAGTCTTTCCTAGGAGGCATTGTTTTGAGACACAAAAGAGGCTTGATAACTTGAGAGAAAACCTATAAGCACCCATCAGTGAGACCTGGCATCACATTAGGACCAGGACCCGTGAGGTTTCCATTTCCCAGGGGACTCTTCTGAGCATTCTCTTTGAGCCCAGCTCTGGTTTCTGCAACATGATTAGGATTAGTTCAATTGCCTTGTCCTCCCCACTAATCTCACTGTGCCCTCTAAGGTCACTTTGAGCCACATCCACCTTGATACCTCTACCCACCCCTGCACTGCTCTCTAAACCAGAATAGTCATGCAAATTTTCTGAGGGACTTATTACATATACAGATTCTCTTGCAAAAATTTCTGAGAATGGGACCCAAAAAGCTGTGATTCTAAGACTTTGGGGGTTTTAAGCAACTAGTGTGACATGTAGATACACTGTGTCACAGCACTTTGCTCAACGTCTTGCTCACAGTTGACATTCCATGTTTATGGAAAGAATGACCAACAGGAGGGCAGGGCCTTGAGCAAATAAGACATTTGGCAGAAGGAGGCATGCACACAGGCACACATGCCACATGTACTACCACATAGAGTTTAGTGTGTGGCATACGATGGTGCCTGTAATGTAGAACTAGGGGACTTAGGAGCCAAAAAAACAGCATGAAAGAATTGGCACCGAAGGGCTGTAGCAATGCTGACTGCTTTTCCTTCTGCCTGAGGCTCATCCTGTGGAATAGTGCAACTGCTGACTGTGATAATCTGGACTCTGGGTTGTTGGCTGCAGACAGCTCCAGGTTTATATTATTCAGCCCAAGGGATCCCAGAGGGAAGTAAAAGCATCCATAAATAAATAAAATATCTTCTAGCATCCATAAATAAAATGTGAGGTAAGAGGCTAATTGGCTCAACTTAGGTCACATAACCTTCCACAGGCTAAACATGGTGACTGGGGACTGAGGGTACATTGTTAGCCTGTCTTAGACCACTTACCCATACTTTGGCCAGGAGACAGGCCCTTGTGATTAGCAACTACAACAAAAGCACATGGTGTGAGAAAAGGTAGTTCCCTGAAGGTACTTTGCTACTGCCAGAGGAATGGCTCTATATAAGCCAGGACCTTGACCAGTAAATTTAGACAGCCAGCCAGTCCCAAAAGATGCATTCTGTGTTTAGGATCACAGCTTCATAAGCCTCCACACTGAGGGATCTTTCATTTTGAAAGAACCGTCACAAAGTAAGTTTTTTTGTTCTGAGAGCCTAAGATGATAGCTCAAAGTAGCTATTGTCAGACTACATTTTTTTTTTGAGGTTTCCTCTTTCAAATGAAAAACATTTTGTGAGTTTTATAGTACTCATTTAGTGTTAAAATAATGCCCCCATTTTTATTTTGGAAAATCTCAAACCTACAGAAAAGTTGAAAAGGAAATAGTACCAACAACATCCATTAACCTTCAGAGTCAACAATTAACATTTTACCACAGTCATCTTATTTCTTTCTATGTATGTATAAAGATAGCCACATATAAACCAACTCTACACACAAAGATATATATTCTTTCTTTATATATGCATAGTGTTATGGCTTGCGTCTAGATGTTCCCCCAAAGCCTCGTGAGGTCATAGGTGAGGCTTTGCAGAGGTGGCTGGATCTAGAGTGTGTGATGCTGGGATTAAGGGTGTGTGATTATTAAATTACTCCACTGATTGGTTTTACATAGTTCTGAGTGTCAATAATGGGAAGGCCTGGTAGTGAGTGTTACCCACCCTGAGTGCTACCTGCCTAAGGGCATATAGCCTGGATAGAATATAAGAGACAGAAAGAGGGCTGCTCTGGTTGCTGCTGCTTCCTCACTACTTTGTTCCTTTGCTGCTCTCCTGCCTCCTGCCTGCCATGAACTGTTTCTCCTCTGCAATGCCCCTTTGCCGTGCCAGCCTGCCTTGGAGTCAGCCATCTATGAACTGAAACCTCTATAAACTGTAAGCTACAATAAACCTTTCCTTCTTTAACTTTGGGTGTTGGGTATTTTGTCTTAGCAATGAGAAAAGTAATTAAGATAGCCACACAACACACACACAAGACACACATTTTTTTTAAACCAGTTGAGTTAATTGTAGGTATAATAACATTTTGTTTTTGATTTATTTATTTATTTATTTATTTATTTTTATTTTAAAGAGAAGAAAAAACAAAACAAATCAAAAGAAGAACAAATTTTCAAACCAACATAATAGGAGGGTAACAATGGTTAATACATTACGTATTACTATCTTTAAGTTAGTTATTCAGGACACCAGACATTAGCATTCAATTGTCCAAACATTATTGGCACAAACCTTACTCTTCAATGAACTAAGTAAAAATGGTAGTGTATCTATCTTAACCATCTTTTATATATATATATATATACAATTTTTTTTCCCTTTCCCTTCTTTCTTTTCCCTATTCCAGTCTCTCTTTCCTTTTGACCAGTTTCTTTTTGATTCACCATGTCTATTGTACATTTTGGATCTTATTTACTCTTTCAGTTTCTCATACTAGAGAGATAATACGATGCTTACACATGTGCTTCTGGTTTATTTCACTTATGAGTATTTTCTCGAGTTGCATCCATTTACTTATAAAAGTCTCCATTTTATCCTTCTTTATGGCTGAATAGTACTCCATTGTATAAAAATACCATATCTTTCTTATCCATTCCTCAGTTGATGGGCATTTGGGTTGTTTCCAAGATGTGGCTATTACAAATTGTGCTGCTATAAACATGGGTGCACATATATCGCTGTGGTACGATGTTTTTAATTCTTCTGGGAAGATGCCCAGAAGGGGAATAGCTGGGTCAAATGGGACCTCCAACCCTAGTTTTCTGAGGAATCTCCACACTGACTTCCACAGTGGCTGTACCAGTCGACACTCCCACCAACAGTGAAGAAGGGTTCCTTTTTCCCCACAGCCCCTCCAGCATTTGTTATTAGTTGATTTCTTAATAGTAGCCATTCTTTCTGGGGTGAGATGGTATCTCAGTGTTGTTTTAATTTGCATCTCTCGAATGACTAGTGATGTTGCACATTTTTTTGTATATTTGTTTGCCATTAGTATTTCTTCATCTGAGAAATGTGTATTCATCTCAGATGCCCATTTTTGGAGTGGGTCTTTAAATTTGGGAGGTCTGATTTTTTTGAGTTCTTTATATGTTCTCGATAGTAATCCTTTGTCTGAGGAACAGCTGGCAAACATTTTTTCCCACATTGTGGGTTGTCTCTTCACTCTGTTGGTGGTTTCTCTTGCTGTGCAAAAGCTTTTTAATAAGATGAGATCCCAGTTATTGATTCTTTGGGATAGTTCCCGTGCGGTTGAGTTTTTATTCATGAAGTCTTTGCCTACACCAATGTCTCCAAGGGTTTTACCTATCTTACCTTCCAGCAGATTTAATGTTTCTGTTTTAATATTTAGATCTCTGATCCATTTTGAATTTAGTTTAGTGCATGGTGAAAGATATGGGTCTAGTTTTAATCTTCGGCATGTGTAGAGCCAGTTTTTCCAGCACCATTTATTAAAGAGGCTATCTTTCTTCCAGTGAATGTGTTTGGCACCTTTGTCAAAGATAAGGTGGCTTAGTATGTCTGGGGTTGTTTCAGCATCTTCTAATCTGTTCCATTGATCTTCAGGTCTGTTTTTTTGCCAGTGCCACACTGTTTTTATCACAGTAGCTTTATAGTATAATTTCAAGTCGGGGATTGTGATGCCCCCTGCCTTGCCTTTGTTGCCCAGAATTGCCTTTGCTATTCTAGGTCTCTTCTGATTCCAAATGAATTTTAGGATTGTTTTCTCTAATTCTGTGAGATATGCTGTTGGAATTTTGATTGGAATTGCATTAAATCTGTATAACAATTTTGGAAGTATGGCCATTTTCACTATATTGGTTCTTCCTATCCAGGAGCAAGGGATATCTTTCCATTTTCTGATATCCTCTTCAATCTCCTTTTTCAGAGTACTGTAGTTTTCAGTATAGAGGTCTTTTACATCCTTCGTGAGGTTGATTCCTAGGTATTTCATTTTTTTGGATGTTATTGTGAAAGGTATTGTTTCCCTAATTTCTCTTTCAGTAAGTTTGTTATTTGTGTACAGGAAGGCTATTGACTTTTGAGTATTGACTTTGTATCCAGCTACACTACTGAATTTGCTTATTAAATCTAGCAGTTTTTTAGTGGAGTTTTTGGGGTCTTCTGTGTAGAGTATCATGTCATCTGCAAATAATGATAATTTAACTTCTTCCTTTCCAATCATTATTCCTTTTATTTCTTTCTCTTGTCTAATCGCTCTGGCTAAAGTTTCCAGAACTATGTTGAATAAGAGTGGGGACAGTGGACATCCTTGTCTTGCTCCTGATTTTAGAGGGAAGGCTTTCAGTTTTTGGCCATTTAGTATAATATTGGCTGTTGGTTTGTCATAGATAGCTTTTACCAGATTGAGATAAAGACCCTCTATTCCAATTTTCTGTAGGGTTTTTATCATGAAAAGGTGCTGCACTTTGTCAAAAGCTTTTTCTGCATCTATTGAGATGATCATGTGATTTTTGTCTTTGGTTCTGTTAATATGCTGTATTACATTTATTGATTTACGTATGTTGAACCATCCCTGCATCCCTGGGATGAATCCAACTTGGTCATGGTGTATAATCTTCTTGATGATTTGTTGGATTCTGTTTGCCAGTATCTTATTAAGGATTTTTGCATCTATGTTCATTAGGGAGATTGGCCTGTAGTTCTCTTTCTTAGTTGGGTCCTTCTCTGGTTTTGGTATCAGGGTAATGCTTGCTTCCAGGAATGAATTTGGGAGTATTGCTTCCCTTTCAATTTCATTGAAAAGTTTGAGAAGTGGGGGCGTTAGGTCTTCTCTAAATTTCTTGTAGAATTCGGCAGTGAATCCATCAGGGCCTGGGCTTTTCTTTGTTGGGAGGTTTTTAATTACATCTTCAATTTCATTGGCTGATATTGGTTTATTTAGGATTTTTAAATCTTCTTGATTCAGCTTTGGTAATTCATATGAATCTAGGAATCTGTCCATTTCTTCTGCATTTTCCATCTTAGTAGAATATAAATTTTCAAAATAGGTATAGATGATCTTCTGGATTTCTGCAGGGTCCGTCGTGATATCACCCTTTTCATTTTCAATTGCATGGATTTGAGTCTTTTCTTTTTTTAATAAGGTTGGATAAGGGTTTGTCAATCTTATTTATTCTTTCAAAGAACCAACTTTTTGCTTCATTGATTCTTTGTATTTTTTTTTATTCTCCAATACGTTAATTTCTGCTCTGATCTTTATAATTTCCTCCCTTGTATGGGCTTTTGGCTTAACCTGCTCTTCTTTTTCTAGAAGCTCGAGGTTCACCCTTAAGTTGTTTATTTGCGCTTGCTCTATTTTCCTGATATAAGTATTTAATGCTATAAATTTCCCTCTTAGGACTGCTTTCATTGTATCCTGTAAGTTCCGGTATGTTGTACTGTCATTATCATTCAGTTGTAGAAAGTGACTAATTTCTTCTTTAATTTCATCTGTGACCCATTGGTTGTTCAGGAGGATGCTGTTTAATTTCCATGTGTTTAGGGAGTTTTTGTGGGATCTTTTGCCATTGATTTCCAATTTCATTGCACTATGGTCTGATAATATGCATGGGATAATTTCAATTCCTTTGCATTTACTTAAGCAGGTTTTATGAGCTAGTATGTGGTCTATTTTGGAGAACGTCCCATGTGCAGCTGAGAAAAATGTGTATTCTGATGTTGTGGGATGGAACACTCTGTAGACATCTACTAAGTCCATTTGTTCAAAAGTTTGGTTCAGTTCTACTATTTCAATATTGATTTTCTGTCCAGTTGATCTATCTTTTTGTGACAGTGGAGTATTGAGATCTCCCAATATAATTGTATTAGTGCTTATTTGATTTTTCATGTCCTTTAGTACTTGTTTTATATAGCTGGGTGCATTGGTATTTGATGCATATATATTTATGATCGTTATCTCTTCCTCTTGGATTGTTCCCTTTACAAGGATGTAATGACCGTCTTTATCTCTCTGAATCCTTCTTGGCTTGAAGTTCACTTTGTCTGCAAAAAGAATAGCTACCCCTGCTTTTTTCTGGGTTCCTGTGGCATGGAGTATTGTTTTCCATCCTTTGACTTTCAGTCTATGAATTTCTTTCTGAATTAAATGTGTTTCTTGTATACAGCATATTGTTGGATCTTGCTTCTTGATCCATTTTGCCAGTCTGTGCCTTTTGATTGGTGAATTGAGACCGTTAACATTGATGGTTAAAACTGATATGTAGGGCCGGTGAGATGGCTCAGCGGCGTAAGCGCCTGCTTTGCAAGCGCGAGGGCCCGAGTTCGACTCCCGGATCCCACATACGAAAAAGGGGCCGGTGATATCGCTCAGCGGCACGGGTGCCTGTTGGCGCGCGAGGTCCTGAGGTCGACCCCCCGGTACCCACAAAAAAAAAAAAAAAAAAAAAAACTGATATGTATTGACTTGTCATGATATTTTCCTGTTGTTGGTTCCCACTCTTTGTTTTTCCGCTTTCCGGCTATTTAATTATTTGCCCTGCCTGGTGGATTCCTTCTGTTGGGGTTCCTATCTCTTTCTAGAATGTCCTTCAGAACGTTTTGGAGTGCTGGTTTGGTGGTCATAAATTTTCTCAGATGTTCTTTGTCATGAAAGTATTTTATTTCTCCATCAATTTTGAAAGATAGTTTTGCAGGGTACATCAATCTGGGCTGAAAATTATTTTCCTTTAGAGCTTGCAATACATCATTCCAAGCTCTTCTTGAATTGAGGGTTTGTGCTGAAAAGTCAGCTGTGATTCTGATGGGTTTTCCTTCATAGGTGATTTGTCTCTTCTCCCTAACAGCTTTTAAGATTCTGCCCTTCTGTTGAATTTCTGGGATCTTGACTATAATATGTCTGGCTGAAGTTTTTTTTTGATCATGTCTAGTTGGTGTTCTAAAAGCTTCACTTATAGGGGTGTCAAATTCCTTTTCTCTTCCAGGAAAGTTCTCCCTGATTATGTCTTTGAACAAGGTTTTAATGTCGTTGATGCTATCTCCTGCTTTTTCATTTATTCCAATTATTCTTAAGTTGTTTATCTTTGAGTCATCTAGCAGCTGCTGAATTGATTTTTCATGGTCCCTTGCTATTTTTAAGAATTTTTCCATTTCATGATCACTAATTGCAAGCCTGTCTTCTATATCTGAGATCCTGTCCTCGCATTGGCTTATTCTGCTACAAATACTTTCAATGGAATTTTTTATCTCTTGGATATCTGCTTGAATCTGCCTTATGGATTCCATTTCTTTCCTATGCTGAGCATTCATGGTTTCTATAGTTTTCTTAAGTTCATCTATTTTTTTGTCTGTATCAGCTATAGTGTCCTTAAGCATGGTCTTCATTGTAGACATTATCTCTGCAGTTATCTGTGAGATTATTTCTGTTTTAATTTTTTCCAGAACCTCATTCAGTTGCTTTGTTGTTACCACTTCAGATAGGCCAGGTGGGTGGCTTTCGGATTGTCCCACCTCATTGCTCCCTAGGTTTGCCTTTGGTGAATTGGATGTGTGGGGTTGCATCTTGTTTAAGTGTCGTCTCATTTTTTCTTTCTTTAATTCCTGGGGTGATGTTTGCAAATTACCTATAGTAGGTTACTTTATTGCTAGTGTTTAAGATCTTTAGAAGATGACTACTTCTCTGCAGTATCTTCCAAGTGGAGCTTGCTTTTAGGCTTTGAGCTTTCTGCCAGATCCTACCTCTTCAATTCGTTGGGTATGCGAAGTTGCTACCTGTTTGGCCCAGTCCTTGATTCTTTGGTACTGTGCCACTGTATTTTCTGTGTCCCTTAGTCAATCTCAATCATGAAATATCAGGAAGGAAAGATGTTTAGAACAATTATTTCACATTTGGCTATAATGTTAACTAAAGCATCAAACACAGCCTAGAAAATGACAGACTGAGCTAACCAGTTATTTACCACTTTTAGCTGTATAGAGTTGCGGTTATATAACAAAATCTAAAACACACCAGAAAAAATTATATGCAGTATACAAGTCCTATGTATGTCAAATTTTCCCTGAGGAGTTTAAATTTAAAATGAGTTAAGGAGGAAATAGAGTATTGGGAGAAGAGGAAGGAATTAGATGTAAGGTTAGAGGACCAAGAGGGATCCCACTAAAATTGGGACACTAGTGCAGAGGACAGGTGGTAAAAAGAGAAGGAAGGGATAAAAGGAAGAACAGATCACAACCACAATCACAAAGAAGTTAGAGGCGCTGTTTACACTCATATAAAAAACCAGAGAGAATAATGAAGGAAAGAGCAAATACACATACAGAAACAAAAACGAAGATAAAAACAATAAAACAGACAGATCAAAAATAAAACCCCACCAAAAAACAAAACAAAACAAAACAAAAACAAAAAAAACCCTTCGCCAGAACAAAAAACAAATCAGTGAGAAAAAAATAAAAATAAAAATAAAAATAAAAAAAATAAAAAGAATCAGTTCCAGGTGTTGACTCTGTTGTAGGCAGGTACCTTGTGACAGAGTCCTGTTCTGTGCAGGTCCGTCCCAGTAAGCCAGGAGCGCCCTCTGGCAGGCGGTGAGCAGAGGCGTGTACTTTCAGGCAGAGACCAGTCTAGCTCGCCTCCGCTCTCAGCGCCCTTACACGATCCCTGGGCCTGAGAGGCTCAGCGTGCTGTCTGGAGCGCGGGTTCCCTGCACTGGTTCCCGCCGCTCTGGTTTTTCGCCACGCCCCCCACAATGGCGCCGGGCGAGTCGCTCTCTGGCGCGGGACAGGTGTGGCTGAGAGTCCAGTCTCGTTCGCCTGCTGACCTCAGCACACTTTCGTGGGCCTGAGAGGCCCCGTGCTGTCCTGTCCGGAGCACAAGTTCCCAGAGCAGTTTCGAGCCGCTCTGAGTTTCGCCACACCCCCCACAATGGCACCCGGCCGGTCGCTCTCTGGCGCGGGGCAGCTGTGGCTGAGAGACACTCACCGCCGGTCAGCGCCGTTCTCCGCCGCTCCCCTGCCCCGCCGCTGTCTCAGGATCCTCCGTGGGGGCTCCCTGGGCGCCAGCTGCCACCGTGTGTCCGTAGAATTGAGCCTCCGCGGCGCTGCAACTCCCAGGATAGTAGAAGGTGCACGTGCGCGGTCTGCTCCTTCTTTCCTTCTTCTTTGTTGGAAGTCACCCGTCACTGGTGCCGGGGGTCCCAGATTGCGCTTCAGAACTTTTCTGGGTTTCGGGGAGGCATCTCCCCCCCTCCTGCTCTTTCCGGGTCGCTATATTCCCGTGTTCCAATGGTAACTTTTAGAGAGAGTTTCGCTGCCTGCTTCTTACTCATCCGCCATCTTGAGGTCCTCTATAATAACATTTTGTCCTTTAATATTTGGCATTTATTTGCTAAGAACAAGGCTGTTATGGTTTATATCTAAAATGTCTCCCCAAATTCTCGTATGTATAGAAGGTGGCATTATACTCATGAGTAGATTAATTCACTAATAAGTTCAGCAGCCAAGTGTGCTATTAGGAGGTGGGGGCTGGTTGGAGTGGGCCACTGGGACCATGACCTGAAAGGGTATATTCTTGTTCCTGGTTCCTCGTTTCTCTTTCTGTTTCCTGAACACCATGTCTTAAGCAGCTTTTCTCTGCTACATCCCTCTGGCTTGGAGCTAGCCAACCATGGATTGTAACTGTGAGCCCAAAATAAATGTCTCTTCCTTTAAAGTTGTGGTATTGGGTATTTTGTCCCAGCAGTGAGAAATAAGACAAAGACCGTTCACCTGTATTCCCACACTGTAATTACTAAACTCAAGATGTTTAACCCTAATGCAATATTTTTATCTAATGTATAGTCCATGTTCAGATTTTTCTCATGTGTCTCAGTAATGTCCTTGAAGGTATTTTTTTCTCTCCTGCTGTAGTATATAATCAAGATCAACCCATTGCATTTAGTTATCTCCTCTCTTTGTCTTTCATATCACTGATATTTTTGGAACTCAAGTTCTATTTGTATTGCCAAATGTGCCTTTATTTAGACTTTAGTGAATCTTTTGTTATGATTAGAATTAACATTTTTGGCTGGAATATTTCATACTTCTCAATGCATCCCTTTATGGGCATGTGATATCAGTGGGCACAATTGTTTGGTGACGTTAACTTTGATCATTTGGTTAATATTGTACCTGCTAAGTCCACCACTAACAGTGCATTTTTCCTGTTTAATTAATGAGTAATTCATATGTGTTCATGTGAAAATCCTGTTTTCCAAAACATTCTGTCCAATGGTGTTTTTTATCTGAATCAGTCATTACTATGGTGGTTGCAAAATGATGATTTGTATAGTTTCTTTTATATTTATTAGTTGGCATTCCATATAAAAAGCTTTCCGTCTATACAACATTAATATTTTTAGTTTTAGTAACAATTAGCAATAATAACTCAATGCATTATAATCTATTCCTGTCTTTATTCTTTTTGGTGTTCATATTTACTGAAATGTGGCCAAAGGCCCTTCAAGTTGACCTCTGTCCTTTTAAGACCGTCACATCAGTGTTTGAGTGTCCTTACTGTTTAGCAGAAGATGTTCCAGACTTACCCTTGTATTCTCTTCACCCCACCCTGAACTCAATTGGCTATTTCTCCAAGGAGCCTTGATTCTTCTTCATGGAGAATGGTATTTAGAAACCAAGTGTTCTGACTTGAATGTGTCCCCAAAAGTTCATGTATCAGAAACTTAATCCCCAAAGTCAAATGCTAATAGTATTTGAAAGTGAGGTTTTTGAGCTGATTAGGATTAGATGCGGTCATGAAGATGGAGTTATGATGCTAGTGGCATAGAAAGAGTGATCTGAGCTAGCAGACTTGCTCTGTCTTACTATGTGATGCCCATGTTGTAATTCAGCCAGACTGTCCTCACCAGATGCTAGTACCATGTTCTTGCACTTTCAAACCTCCAGAACCATGGGCCAAATAAACTTCTACTCTAAAAATTACCTGGTTTCAAATATTTTGTTATAGCTACAGAAAATGGACTAAGACACCAAGGTATAGGTAGTGGGTGTGCTCATGACACTGCTCTCAAGCTCTATCAGTAGACAGAGCTGGGGGATACATGTACGTATATACATATGTACGCTTACACACACCCATATATCTACAGCTACTTCTAGACTTATCTATTTATGTTTAAAACCAAGAGTTTATACTGATAGTTCCAATTCTAATCCCAAACCACAGGATTCATTCTATTTTTCTCCCTTTCCATATTTCTTCAACAGTGAGAAATCATATAAAAGACAAAAATTAATTTTGAAGACTATAATTTTAGGGATCATTTCAATAGTTCATTACCAGAGAAGTTTCACTGAACACACGGAACACTGGAAACCATGAGGAGAGGCTGCTTTTTCTCCTGAACATTATACAGAGCCCTTTTCAGTCCTCACTGCAGACCAGGAAGTTTATATTTGTAATCCCAAGGAAAAGTTATTGGAATTCCAATAAGTTAATTCCAATCTACCACTTCCAGTGCAACCCATGGTGAGAATAAAGACACTAAGGCATATTTGTAGTTGTGGGGAGCCAAGGGGGTCTTAAATCCAGCTGGCATGATGGCTAAACTGAACCAAGGCCTTGACCCAGGGCTGACCCCAGGGCCGAACCCACGAATTTATTAATTCTTGAAGAGGGGAGTGGCTCGGGGATGAGTGACTGTAAGAGTGGTGGGAAGTACATGAGTGCCATGAGCTGGGCTAGTTAGGTGGCCTGAAATCATCTCTGCAATATGCAGAGGGAATGATATACAGAAAGAGTAATCTGCATAACACAATTGGAGGTAGTATGTAATGTTTTGGGGTTGGTGCTTCAGCTCTGATGTGTAATCTTCTGTGCCCTGGGAAGTCATAGCCTCTTATCTTGGGGCTTGATCCCAGCCAACAGCATGGAGCATGGCTCTCCCTCCCACCCGGCTCTTGGGAGCTACAGGGCAGGCCAACACTGACCTGTCACCTTGCTTCAAAGATTACACATCAGCGCCTCCACTAGACTAATTTACATTGCTTTAAGCCAGTTGAGGGGATAAGGACATGTCCTAACCAGCTCTGTACATATCAATATATGGAAATAGAGCCGGGTTTAGCCAAAAAGGAGATAATTGCTTTTCTTTTAAGGAGAGTCATCCAGGTGGTCCTCCACAAACATAAAGCCAGCTTTTGGTGTTGTTTTGCCGCAAGTGCCATCTGCATTTGATAATTGTTCTTCTCTTCTTTTGGTAGAGTAAGAGAGGAGGACACAGTCTGAGTGGTATCTATGGGAAATTTTTTTTCATTAATTGATTTTGAAAGCATTGTATCTACAGGATGAAATGCTACTTAGTAATAAAAATGAATGAACTAATGCTCAATTCACAACATAGATGAATCCTGTACATTGAGCAAAATAATCAGACGTAAAAAATGATCAAAAACATATCACAGTGTAATCCACTTATACAAGGTCAAAGAACAAGCAAAACTCATCTATAATGACAAACATCAGAAAGTGGTTGCTTCTTGAGGGGGTGGGAGACTGACTGGAAGGGAGCACAGGGAGATTTTCTAGAGTGATAGAAATATTCTAGATCTCGTTTTCACTTGTGGCTCCACAGGTATAGTCAATTGTCAAATTCCACTGAACTGAACACTCAAGATCCTTACATTTTGTGTATGAAAACTGTACCTTCATGAAAAAGAAAGGTATAAAAATATACAAATGACTCTTAATAGTTATTAAACCTCACTCATAATAGGAGAATGCAAATTAAAACTGCACAGAGGGGCTGGTGAGATAGCTCAGTGGCATAAGTGCCTGCTGGCAAGCGTGAGGTCCTGAGTTTGACCCCTGGTACCTGCATTAAAAAAAAAAAAAAAAAAAAACTGCACAGAGATATCATTTTTTTTTTTTTTTAATGTGGGTACCGGCAGTCAAACTCAGGACCTCATGCTTGCCAGGCAGGCGCTTACACCGCTGAGCCATATCACCGGCCCAGAGAGATCATTTTTACCAATATAAATAGAAAAAAATCAAAAGCTTGACAACACACCCTGTTGATGAGACTGTGGGAAAATATGTATTTTCATTTGTTTGTAGAAATACAAAAGAGAACAGTTCCAATGGAGGGGAATTTTATATTATCTAGGAATAGCTATATTTACTGCTTATAGTATTAATTTCACTTCTGTGAATTTATCCTCAATAGTCTTATGCTAGATTTTCAAATGTCCTTGGGTTTATTTATGGACTTTCTATTCTACTATTCATGTTCTAACAGCACAGTTTTAATTACAGAGGTTTTATAATGCATTCTAATGTCTCCTAGGGTGAATTCACCCTAGGAGAATTCACCCTCCTTTCCTTTCCTTTTTCAGTTTTTTTTAAGCTATTCTTATGTGCATTATTTTTTAAAGTACAGTATTTATGAAGTTGAGAATCAACTATTCTAACTCTAGAAACAAAAATTTTCCAGTATTTTATCAGAACTGCATTACATTTATAATATAAAGGTAAGTGATCTCTTTTTCTGTGTGTGTGCATGCATGTGTGTGTACATGTGTGTTTTACTGGGGATTGAACCCAGGTGTGCTCTACTACTGAGCTATGTTCCCAACCCTTTTTTTCTATTTTGAATCAAAGTCTTGCTAAGTTTACCAGGCTGGCCTAGAACTTGTGGTTTGTCTGCTTCGGTCTCCCGTATAGCTGGAGCCACCATGCCTCGTAGTGACAATTTTATAATGCTATACTATCCGAGAACAAGGGATGTCTTTCCATCAAGTGTACCTTTACATCTTTTAGGAATGTTTTAAAGATTTTCTCTTATAATTTTTACACATTTGTTATTGATACCTAAGTGTTTTATCTTTACTATTGCTGCTATTGCAAATGTGGCTTTTGCTTTCATCATTCCTTCTGTTATGGTTTGTGTCTGGATGTCCCCCCAAAGCCTCATGTGGACATGGGGGACAGGCTTTTCGGAGGCGGCTGAATCTAGAGTTTGTGATTTGTTTCTTTGTCTAGTGCTGGGATTGGCAGTGTGCGTGCTGCACCTGCCCTGGGGCGGGTAGCCTGCATACAATATAAGGGAGGGAAAGAGGCTCGCTCTTTCCTTTTCCCCTTTTGGCTCTTGTTGCTTTTGCAACAAGGCTTTTGCTGCCTCCCACCGCCATGAACTGTTGCCCCTCAGCCACGCCACCCTGCCTTGGAGCCAGCTGAGTATGGACTGAAACCTCTACAAGCTGTGAGCTCAATAAACCTCTCCTTCCTTAATTTTGGGTGTCAGGTATTTTGTCTCAGCAATGAGAGAACAGTAACCCACACACCTTCTAACTGGTCATTGTTTGTGTTATATGAAGCTATTGATTTTTGTATGTTAATTTTATCTCCTGCCCTATTACTGAATTATTGTTTCACCTGTATCATTGAATGTCTTGGGTTTTGCAAGCATATTATCGTATCATCTGCAAATAGAGATAATTTTACTTTTTCTTTTATAATTCTTATGCCTTAAATTGCCTCCTTTTGTTTAATTACATTGGCTGATACATCCAATATAGTGTTAAGTAGTAGTAGATATAGTTGATATCCTTGCCTTATACTTGACTTCAGTGGTAATGTTTCTAATTTTTTTTAGTTAAATAAAATCTGGCTTTTGGATTTAGGTTTTTATTTTTAATTTTGTTAAGGAAATATACTGCTTCCTATTTTATTTGGAATAAGTGTTGAATTTTATAAAAAGCTTTTCAACATTTATAGAAGGAATCACTTCACTGTACTAGTTTTCTATTACTATAATGAAATCACTGAGGATGGGTACATCATAAAGAAGAGGTTTACTTAGCTCACAGTTCTGGAGGTAAAAGGGCAAGGTGCTGGCATGGATTCAGCTTGGGTGAAGATTTCATGGTGACTGGCATCATGGCCATACCATGTGAGAGGGAGAAATCACATGGTGAGACAGGAGGCCAAAGAGTAAGGAGGAGTCAGTCTTTCAGCCTTCCGCTAGGCCTCAACTCTGAAAGGTCCCACTACTTCTTAATAGCACCACACTGAGAACCAAGCTCTGAATATATGAACCTTGGGGGGCACATTCAGACAATACCCACACCATCACACTGCTCTTCACTCACTAAGGTGGTACATTATATTAATGGATTTCCTAATATTGAACAATTCTTGCACTTGTGACATAAATTCTACTTTATATTGATGTATTTTTAAGTTGAATATTGGATACTGTTGCTGGTGTTTTATCTAGTTTTTTCTTGTGTCAATATTCATAAGTGAGAATGATCTTTTGTTTTCTGGTATGTGCTATATTTGCTAAATTTAAGTAGAAGGGTTAACCTTGCTTTATAAAAAATGTACAAGTTTTTCTTTACATTCTATATTCTGGAATAATTCATGAGCATTGGTCTTATTTGAATTTTGAAGGTTTAGTAGAATTCCCTTGTGAAACCAAATGAGCATGATAGTTTATTTAGTGGGATACTTCTCAAATACCTCTGTCAAAATTTGTTTAAGCATTTTCTCACTATGGGGGCAATTTTGTAAAACTGGATTCCTAAGAGGGTATCCATTTCATCTAAATTTTCAAATTTACTTATGCACTATTGTATAATGTAGTTTTTTGGGCTTTAAAATTTTCTTCATTGTTAAAAGTTATTTCCAGTGCTCTCTTTTACATATTTTTCTACTTGTTGTTCTTTTTTTGCATTTTTAAATTTTACTGGTACATTTTAGATATACATAATGATAATGTTCACCATAGAGAATTTGTACCTGTGCATGATACGTCTTGCTGCTTCTTTTTTTTCCATTCCCATCCCTTCAACCCCTCTTCCCTTCCTTATACTTTGTGTTCTTGATTAGAGTAGTGTGTCCCTCTGCCCAAGAAATCACATTTTTATTTATTTTGTTCTATTATTTTTAATGAGTAAAACAAAATAATAAGAGGATAACAATAGTTAATACATTGTGTATCATTATCTTCAAAGTAGTTACTCAGAGTACAAGTCATAAAAAGATTCTTACAAAAAAGAAATAGATACTAACACAAAACTTTCTTTTCAACAATCTAAGATAAATTAGTAGTATGACTGAAACAAATTAGCAAATATATTAAAATATTTTTGAAACAACAAAGTGTGTAATTTGGGGAAGTATTTGAACTTCTCTTTTTTTTTTTTTTTTTTTTTTTTTTTGTGGGTACCGGGGGGACGACCTCAGGACCTCGCGCGCCAACAGGCACCCGTGCCGCTGAGCGATATCACCGGCCCCTTTTTCGTATGTGGGATCCGGGAGTCGAACTCAGGCCTTCGCGCTTGCAAGGCAGGCGCTTAAGCCGCTGAGCCGTCTCACCGGCCCTGAACTTCTCTTTACATCTTATTTATCTCTCTTCTATTTTGTCCTTTATTAGTACATTCATACACATTTTGTGTTTCTCGTATAAGAGAAACCATACAATATTTGAGCTTGTGTGTCTGACTTATTTCATTTAACATTTGTTCCTAAGTTGCATCCATTAACCTATGAATGCCTCAACTTTATCTTTACTTATGGCAGCATAGTACTCCATTGCGTATAAACACCACATTTTCCTTATCCATTCATCTGTTGATGGACAAATACACTGTTTCCAAAATCTGCCTATTATGAATTGTGATGCTACAGATATGGGTATATATATATCCCTGTAGTATGCTGATTTTAACTGTTTTGAGAAGATACTTAGAAGGCAAATGGCTGGGTCAAATGGAATTTCTATTTTTAGTTTTTGAGAAATCTTCACACTGATTTTCATAGAGGTTGTCCTAGTTTATATTCCCTCCAGCAAAGTAGAAGAGTTCCTTTTTCCCCCACATCCTCACCAGCATTTGTTATTATTAGATTTTTTGATGATAGCCATTCTTTCTGGGGTAAGATGGTATCTCAATGTAGTTTTAATTTGTATTTCTCTGATGGCTAGCGATGCTGAGCATTTTTTCATGTATTTATTGTCCATTTATACTTCTTCTGAGAAGTGTCTATTCATTTCAGTTGCCCAGTTTTTGATTGGGTGTTTTATTTTGGGAGGTCTAAATTTTTTGAGCTCTTTATATATTCTTGATGTTAGTCCTCTGTCCATGAAATAGCTGGCAAAAAGTTTTTCCCATTCCATAGATTGTCTCTTCACTCTCTTGTTTCCTTTGTCATGAAAAGCATTTTAATTTGATATGATCTCATTTGTTGATTCTTGGTATTATTTCTTATGCCATTGGTGTTCTGTTCAGAAAGCCCTTGCCTATGCCTTTGTCTTCAGGAGTTGTACCTATTTTATCTCCAGCAGATCCAATGTTTCTGTTTTAACATTTAGATCTTTGATTCATTTTCATTTCAGTTTAGTCTGTGGTGAGATATATGGATCTAGACTCAATCCTCAGATATCCATTTTTCCTAGCACCACTTACTAAAGAGGCTATCTTTCCTCCAGTGTATGTTTTTGGTCCCTTTGTCAAAGATCAAAAAACTGTATGTGCCTGGGCTTGTTTCTGCTTCTCTTATTCTGTTCCATTGATCCACATGCCTGTTTTTGTGTCACTATCATGCTGTTTTACTCACTGTAGCTTTATAGTATAACTTCAAGTCTGGGATTGTGATGCTACCTCTTCTGCTTTCATGACCCAGGATTGCTTTTGCTATTCTGGGTCTCTTCTGATTCCATATAGATTTTAGGATTGTTTTCTCTAACTGTATGAGAAATGATGTTGATATTTTGATTGAGATTACATTAAATCTTTGTATCAGTTTTGGAAGAATAACCACTTTGATTATATTGATTTTGCCTACCCAGGAACAGGGGATATTGTTTCTTTTTTTTTTTTTTTTTTTTTTTGTGGGTACCGGGGGGTCCACCTCAGGACCTCGCGCGCCAGCAGGCGCCCGTGCCGCTGAGCGATATCACCGGCCCCTCCTTTTTCGTATGTGGGTTTCAGGAGTCGAACTCGGGCCCTTGTGCTTGCCAGGCAGGCGCTTAAGCCACTGAGCCATCTCACCGGCCCCCGTTTCATTTTTTGATAGCCTTCTCAATTTCCTTTATCAGAGTGATATAATTTTCACTGCAGAGGTTGTTCGCTTCCTTAGTTAATATATAGGTATGTAATTTTTTGGATGCTATTGTGAATGATATTGTTTTTCTAATTGCTTTTTTAGCGAGTTCATTATTAGTGTGTAGGAATGCTATTAATTTTTGTGTGTTTATTTTGTATCCTGCTACACTACTGAATTTGGTTATCATTTCTAGTAGTCTTTTGGTGGAGTTTTTTTTGGTGTAGCAAGTAAAGGATCATGTCACTTGCAAATAATGATGTTTTGAGTTTGTCCCTTCCTACACATACCCTTTTTATTTCTTTCTCTTGCGTGATTGCACTGACTAATGTTTCAAAGACTACATTGAACAGAAGTGATGATAATGGACATCTTTGTTCTGTTCATGATTTCAGAGGGAAGGCTTTCAGTTTTTCCCCATTTAATATGAGGTTAGAAGTTGGTTGGTCATAAATGGCTTTCATTATGTTGACATAAAGGGCTTCTATACCTATTTTCTTAAGGGTTTTTGTCATGAATGGATCTTTGGTTTTGTTGAAGGCTTTTTCTGCATCTATTGAAATGATCATGTGATTTTTGTCCTTGCTTCTGTTTATCTGATGAATTACATTTATTGATTTGCATATGTTGAACCATCCTTGCATTTCTGCAATGAAATCTACTTGGTCATGGTGTATGATTTTTTTTTTTTTTTTTTTATGATTCATTGCATTCTGTTTGCCAGTATCTTGTTAAGGATTTTTGTATCTATGTTTCTTAGAAAAATTGGCCTATAGTTCTCTTTTTCAGTTGGATCCTTGTCTGGTTTTGAGAACAGAATAATGTCTACTTCTAAGAATGATTTTGGAAGCACTCTTTCCCTCTCAATTTCATTAAAAAGTTTGAGGAGTATTGATCTTAGATCTTCCATGAAGTTCTTGTAGAATGCAGCTACAAATCCATCTGGTCCTGGGCTTTTTTTAGTTGGTAGGATTTTTTGTTTTGTTTTTATGTTTTTAACTGCTTAAATTTCATTGCCTGTTATTGGATTGTCAAAGACTTTTAAATCTTGGTTCAGTTTTAGCAATTCATCTATATTTTAGAATTTCTCCATATCTTCTGAGTTCTGCAATTGTTTGGCACTGGATTTTAGTAAGGTCTGTTGTGATTTCACCTTTGTCACTTTTTTTTTTTTCACCTTTGTCACTTTTAATTGAATTAATTTGTATCTTTTCTTTCATTTTTTGGGTAAGATTGGCTGTTGGTGTATTTTGTTTATTCTTTTTTATTTTAAAGAGAAAAAACAATAAAAACAATGATACAAAATTTCAAAACAAGATACTAGGAGAGTAACAATGGTTAATACATTGCATATTGTTATCTTCGAAGTAGTTGCTTGTATTACAAGATATAGGCATGAAAAATTGATCAAACAATATAGGCACAGGGCTGGTGAGATGGCTCAGCGGCATAAGCGCCTGCCTGGCAAGCGCGAGGGCCCAAGTTCGACTCCCAGATCCCACATACGAAAAAAGGGGCCGGTGATATCGCTCAGTGGCACAGGCGCCTGCTGGCGCGCGAGGTCCTGAGGTCGACCCCCCGGTACCCACACACACACACACACAGAAAAAAAATATAGGCACAAACTTTTCTTTTCAATGAACTAATAGAAATTAGTAGTATAACTATCTTAACTATTATTTATTTATTTATTTTTCCTTTTCCATTCCTTCTTTTCTCCTTTCTCCCATCCCAGTTTCTCTTTCCTTTTGAACAGTTTCTTCCCATTTCATAATATCCATTGTACATTTTGGATCTTATTGTTTATTCTTTCAAAGAACCAGCTCTTCAATCCACTGATTCTTTGTTTTGTTTTTTTAGTCTCCATTTCATTTCTGCTCTGATGTTTACAATTTCCTTCCTTGTGCAGCCTCTGGGTTTGGATTGTTCTTGTTCTTCTAAGACCTTGAGATAAATCATTGGGTTATTTGGGCTCATTCTTTTTTTTTTTTTTTTTTGATGTGGGCATTTATCACTATAAACTTCCCTCATAGGACTGCTTCTATTGTGTCACATCAGTTCTGGTATGTTGTAGTGGTGTTACCATTTCATTCTAGGAACTGCTTTATTTCTTCCTTCATTTCCTCTGTGACCCATTGATTATTCGAGAGTGTTGTTTAATTTCCATATGTTTGCATAGTTCCCGTGCTTTCTTTTGTTATTGATTTTTAGTTTCATTGCACTATAATCTGATAATATGCATGGTAAAATTTCAATTCTTTTGCATTTACTTAGGTGTGCTTTATTAGCTAGTATGTGGTCTATTTTGGGGAAAGTATCATGTGTGGCTGAAAAGAATGTGTATTCTATTGTTGGGTGCAAAATTCTGTATATGTTTATTAAGTCCATTTGTTACAAGGTTTGTTTCAACTCTGATATTTCTTTTTTATATTTTTTAATTGCTCTGTCTATTTGTGATAGTGGGGTATTCAGATTTCCCCACTATAATTGTATTGATGTTTATCTGCTCTTTTATGTCCACTAGATATTATTTTATGAAGTTGGATGCACCATTGTTTGGTGCATACATGTTTATAATTGTTACCTCTTTCATTGAATAGTTCCATTAACCAATATGTAACATACTTCATACTTCTTTGCCTCTTTTGATCAGCTTTGGCTTGAAATCCACTTTGTCTGAAAATAGGACAGCTATTTCTACTTGTTTTTGGATTCCTATCACATGGAATATTGTATTGCATCCTTTGATTTTTAGTCTATGAATTTCTTTTTGTGTTAAATGTGTTTCTTATATAGAGCATACTGTTTGATGTTGTTTCTTAATGCATTCTGCTTATCCATGTCTTTTGATCGGCAAGCTGAGTCCATTTACCTTGATTGTTTGTTTTGGTACCGGGACTCGAACTCATGCTTGCCAGGCAGGTGCTGTGCCACTGAGCTATTTCACCTGCCCTACCTTGATTGTTATAATTGATAGGTGTTTACTTATTTCTGTCATTATATTCATTTCCTGATGCTGTTTTGCTTTCTTTCCCTTCTACATAATTTCTAGCCTTTCCTGATGTATTCATTTTATTGGACATTTTGGCATTGTTAGCTTCATTGTCTCCTCCTAGGATATCGTTGAGAAATTTTTGGAGTGTTAGTTTGGTGGTAATGAATTTCCTTAGGTTTTCTTTATCATGGATATATCTCATTTCTCCATCAGTTTTTTTTTTTTTTTTTTTTTTTTTTTTGTGGGTACCAGGGGGACGACCTCAGGACCTCGCACGCCAGCAGGCGCCCGTGCCGCTGAGCGATATCACCGGCCCCTTTTTCGTATGTGGGTTCCGGGAGTCGAACTCGGGCCCTCACGCTTGCCGGGCAGGCGCTTAAGCCGCTGAGCCATCTCACCGGCCCCCTCTCCATCAGTTTTGAAAGATAATTTTGCAACTTATAATAGTCTGGGTTGGAAGTTTTTTTTGTTGTTTGTCTTTTTGTTGTTTTTTGTACCAGGAATCAATCTCAGGACCTTGTGCTTGCCAGGCAGGCACAGTGCCACTGAGCTATATCCCTGGCCCAGAAGTTGTTTTCTTTAAGTGCTGGAAACACTTTATTCCATGGTCTCCTTGCCTTTACGGTTTGGTTGAGAAATCTGTTATAATTCTGATGGGTTTTCCTTTATAGGTAATTTGTTATTTTTTTCTAGGAGCCTTTAAGATTTTGTTCTTGTGTTGTATTTCTGGCATTTTAAATATTATGTGGTATGGAATGGGTTATTTTTCTGACCATGACTATTTGGGGTTCTTTATGCTTCACTTATCTGTATGTCAAATTCTTTTTCCATGTCTGGAAAGTTTTCTTCTTTGAGTCATCCAGGAGCTGTTGGGTCCATTTTTCATGTTACCTGGTTGTTTTTCAGGTAGCTCTCATTAATTAATCATTGACATCAGTCCTGTCCTGTAGGTCTGACACTCTGTCTTCACATTGGTTGTTGCCTTGTCTTTTCATATTACTGTGTTTGTTTGTTTGTGCTGGGGTTTGCAACACTTCTGACCCATTGCCTCATTCTTGGGAGAGAGCCCACAGTATTGTTTATAACCCCCAGACAATCCAGATATTGGCATACAGAAAAAACCATTTGTCAACCATTACTATGTTAGCTTGACTATCGTAGTAAATTCAGCAACAACAATGGCATCAAATTTCAACTGGATATTGACAAAACTTAGGAACCACTCATGGACAGCCCTTAACCAAAACAAAGAGGACTATGATTTAAGTGAAGACAATTAGGCCACCCTTATATTGACCTATAGTAGTTCAGACCACTCTTTTCTGCTAGATGTAGGCAGCAGTGCCAGAGTGCAAACATGTTACTATATTAAGTGAATTCTTCTTCAGGACTGCACCCTCTGACTATTACTCATACTGTACTTGATCTCCCACAACATGGTACAGGCACTGTGATCTTCCAGGTCTGAACCTATGCCTCCCAGGGGATCTCAGGAGATCCCTATTTAGCTGTTACGCTCTCCAAGCCTGACTCCCAAGGCTGCCTCTCACCCAGTCTCTTTGGTAGGCTATAACTTCAGTTGAAATGACAGTTTCCTTCTGGATGTTGGTCTCTTCTTTGATCAGGTTGGTGTGTTTGTCATCACCTCTGTTGCCCTGTGCTGTGGAGAACCCAGGGGCTGGGGGCTGGGGGCTGAGGTGCTTGGTTCCTGGTCCTTCTGGCTTGGTGCAGGGCCCAGGCCTAGTTCTATTATTTTACTGTTTTTGAAAATGTCCTATGAATTTCTATTTTAGTATATATAATTTTTCCTTATATTTTTTGGTTGACTTAATTGTTTTGCTGGTTGTTCTTCTTTGTTTGTTTGTTTTGAGACAGGGTCTCACTGTGTAGACCAGGCTGGCCTCAGACTTGCAGCAATCCTCCTGCCTCAGCCTCCCAAGTGCTGGGATTACAGGCACGTGCCACCACACCAAGCCTCTAGTTTGTTTTTTTTTTTAAAGAAAAACAAAACCAATAAAAACAATGGTACAAAATTTCAAAAGAAGATTGTAGAAGACTTACAATGGTTAGTGCATTGTGTATTGTTATCTTCAAAGTAGTTGCTCATATTATAAGATGTAGGCATGAAAAATTGATCATACAATATAGGCACAAACCTTTCTTTTCAATGAACTAATAGCAATTAGTAGTGTAACTATCTTAACTATCTTGAGTATATATATATATATATATATATATATATATATATTTTTTTTTTTTTTTTTAATTTTCCTTTTCCATTCCTTCTTTTCTACTTTCCCCCATCCCAGTTTCTCTTTCCTTTTGAACAGTTTCTTTCCATTTCATAATCTCTATTGTACATTTTGGATCTTATTTACTCTTTCAGCTTCTTACACTAGGGAGACAATACAATGTTTATACATGTGAGTCTGATTTATTTCACTTATGAGTGAAATAAATATCCTATAAATATAGGTATATTTACCTATAAATATCTCAAGGTTATCCTTCTTTATAGCTGAATAGTACTCCATTGTATAAAAAGACCACATCTTTTTTTATCCGTTCCTCGGTTGATGGGCATTTATTTTGTTTCCAAGATTTAGCTATTACAAATTGTGCTGCTATAAACATGGGTGCCCATATATCATTATGGTATGATGTTTTTAATTCTTCTGGGATAGCCAGAAGGAGAATAGCTGGGTCGAATGGGATCTTTAATCATAGTTTTCTGAGGAATCTCCACACTGATTTCCACAGTGGTTGCACCAGTCTACATTCCCACCAAGAGTGGAGAAGTGTTCCTTTTTCCCCACAGCCCCACCAGCATTTGTTATTGGTTGATTTCTTGATGATAGCCATTCTTTCTGGGGTGAGATGGAATTTCAGTGTTGTTTTAATTTGCATCTCTTGAATGTCCAATGATGTTGAACATTTTCTCATATATTTATATGCCATTTGTATTTCTTCAGCTGAGAAGTGTGTGTTCATCTCAGATGCCTATTTTTGGATTGGGTCTTTGAATTTGGGGGGGGTCTGATTTTTTTCAATTCTTTGTATATTCTAGATAGAACTCCTTTGTCTGAGGGTCAGTTGGCTAAAATTATTTCCCACTCTGTGAGTTGTCTTTTCACTCTGTTGGTGATTTCCTTTGATGTGCAAAAGCTTTCTAATAAGATGAGATCCCAGTTGTTGATTCTTTGAATTGTTCCCCTTGCAGTTTGGGTTTTGTTCATGAAGTCTCTGCTGCCCTGATGTCTTGAAGATTTCTACCTACTTTGTCTTCCAGTAGATTCAGTGTTTCTGTTTTAATATTTAGATCTTTGATCCATTTTGACTTTAGTTTAGTGCTTGGTGATAGACATGGGTCTAGTTTTAGTCTTCAGCATGTAGAGAGCCAGTTTTTCAAGCACCATTTATTAAAGAGGCTATCTTTCTTCCAGTGAACATGTTTGGCCCCTTTGCCAAAGATAAGGTGGCTGAGTGTGTTTGTAGTTGTGTCTGCATCTTCTAATCTGTTCCACTGTTCCTAAGGTATGGTTTTTTTTGTTTGTTTGTTTTTGTTTTTTTTGCCAGTACCATGCTGATTTTAACACAGTAGCTCTGTAGTATAATTTCAAGTTAGGGATTGTGATGCCTCCTGCCTTGCCTTTGTTGTCCAGGATTGCCTTTGCTATTCTATGTCTCTTCTGCTTCCAGATGAATTTTAGGAATGTTTTCTCTAGTTCTGTGAGGTATGCTAATGGTATTTTGATTAGGATTGCATTAAATCTGTATAACAATTTTGGGAATATGGCCATTTTCACTATGTTGGCTTTTTCAATCCATGAGCAAGGGATATCTTTCTATTTTCTGATATCCTCTTCAATCGCCTTCTTCAGAGTACTGTAATTTTCAATATATAGATCCTTTACTTCCTCTGTTAGATTCCTAAGTATTTCATTTTTTTGGATGCTATTGGGAAGGGTGTGGTTTCCCTAATTTCTCTCTCAGTGAGTTTGTTGTTTATGTACAGGAATGCTATTGATTTTTGAGTGTTGACTGTGTATTCAGCTATGCTACTGAATTTGATTATTAACTCTAGGAGTCTTTTGGTGGAGATTTTGGGGTCTTCTATACAGAGTATCATGTCATCTGCAAATAATGATAGTTTAACTTTTTCCTTTCCTATCCTTATTCCTTTTATTTCTCTCTCTTGTCTAATTGCTCTGGCTAATGTTTCCAGAACTATATTGAGTAGGAGTGATGATAGTAGACATCGTTGTGTTATTCCTGGTTTTAGAGTTGAAAGCTTTCAGTTTTCATCCATTTAGTATGATGTTGGCTGTTAGTTTGCCATGGATGGCTTTTAGCAGATTGAGGTAAAGACCATCTATTCTGATTTTCTGTAAGGTTTTTATCATGAATGAGTGTTGGACTTTATCAAAAGCTTTTTCTGCATCTATTGAGATGATCATGTGAATTTTGTCTTTGGCTCTGTTGATGTGATGTATTACATTTTCTGATTTGTGTATGTTGAACCATCCCTGCATTTCTGGGATGAATCCCACTTGGTCATGTTGTATAATCTTAGTGATGATTTGCTGCATTCCGTTTGCTAGTATCTTATTTGAGGATTTTTGCATCTATGTCCATTAGGGAGATTGGCCTGTAGTTCTCTTTCTTGGTTGGGTCTTTCTCTGGTTTTGGTATCAGGGTAATACTTGCCTCCAGGAATGAATTAGGGAGTATTTTTTTTTTTTTTTTGTGGTTACCGGGGGTCGACCTCAGGACCTCGCGCACCAGCAGGCGCCCGTGCCACTGAGTGATATCACCGGCCCTTTTTGCGTATGTGGGTTCCGGGAGTCGAACTCGGGCCCTCGCGCTTGCCAGGCAGGCGCTTACGCCGCTGAGCCATCTCACCGGCCCAATTAGGGAGTATTGCTTCCCTTTCAATTTCATTAAAGAGTTTGAGGAATGTTGGCATTAAATCTCTAAATTTCTTGTAGAATTCAGCTGTGAATTCATCAGGACCTGTGCTTTGCATTGTTGGTAAGTTTTTAATTATATTTTCAATCTCATGAACTGACTTGGGTTATTCAGAATTTTTATATATTCTTGATATAGCTTTGGTAATTCATACATATCTAGGAATCTTGCCATTTCTTCTGTCTTTTCCATCATATGAGAGTAAAGATTTTTGAAGTAGGTATTGATGATCTTCTGAATTTTCACAGGATCTGCAGTGATTTCACCCTTTTTATTCCCTATTGCATGAATTTGAGTCTTTTCTTTCCTTTTTTTGATAAGGTTGGCTAAGGGTTTATCAATTTTATTTATTCTTTCAAAGAACGAACTGTTTGATTCATTAATTCTTTGTATTGTTTTCTTGGTCTCCATTGCATTAATTTCTGCTCTGATCTTTATAATTTTCTCCCTTTTATGGGCTTTGGGTTGTCTTGGCTTTCTTTTTCTAGAAGGTTGAGGTGTAACATTAGGGTATTTGTTCTCATTCTGTTTTCTTGATGTGAGAATTCACCACTATAATTTTGCCTCTTAGGACTGCTTTCATTGTGTCCCACAGTTTCTAGTATGTTGTATTTGCAGTCTCGTTTAGCTGTAGGTATTTTTTAACTTTTTCCTTTATTTCATCTGTGACTCATTGGTTGTTTAGGATGGTGTTATTTAATTTCAACGTGTTTATGGATTTTATGGTTTCTTTTACCATTAATATCCAATTTCATTGCACGATGGTCAGATAATATGCATAGGATACTTTCAA
Source organism: Erethizon dorsatum (assembly GCA_028451465.1). NCBI lineage: Eukaryota > Metazoa > Chordata > Mammalia > Rodentia > Erethizontidae > Erethizon > Erethizon dorsatum. The sequence continues at coordinate 57,982,582 of CM051825.1, read as the reverse complement.
TTCCTTTGTATTTACTTAAACATGTTCTTGGGCTAGTATATGGGTCTATTTTAGAGACCATCCCATGTACAGCTGAGAAGAATGTGTATTCTGATGATGTTGGGTGGAACACTGTGAAAACATCTACTAATTCCATTTGTTCACAGGTTTGGTACAGTTCTGATATTTCTTGGTTGATTTTTGTGGCTAGTTGATCTACCTCTTTGTTACAATGGGGCATTAAGGTCTGCCATTACAATTGTGTTATTGTCATTTAATTTTTTATGTCTATTAATAATGGTCTTGTATAGTTGGGTGCTCCCGTATTTGGTGCATACATATTTATGATTTTTATCTATTCCTCTTGAAGTTTTCCCCTAACAAATATATAGTGATCTCTTTTGATCATTCTTGACTTGAAGTTCACATTGTCTGCAAACAGAATAGCTACCCCTGCTTTTTTTCTGGGTTCCTGTGGCATGGAAAATTGTTTTCCATCCTTTGAGTTTCATGAGTTTTTTTTTGAGTTAAATGTGTTTCTTGTATACAGCATATTGTTGGATCTTGTTTCTTGATCCATTATGCCAGTCTGTTTCTTTTGATTGGTGAATTGAGGCTATTCACACTGATGGTTGTAACTGCTGTATATTGGCTTATCTTTGCCATGGTATTTTCCTGCTGTTGGTTCCCTGCTTTTCCCCTCTGTTTAATTGCTTGCCCTGCCTGGTGGTTTCTTTCTGTTGTTGTTCTTGGAATTGTGGTCATTTTATCTTGTCTAGAATATCTTTCAGTAGTCTTTGTAGGGTTGGTTTGGTGGCCATAAATTTCTTCAGTTGTTCTTTATCATGGAAGTGTCTTATTTCTCCATTAATTTTGAAAGTTAGTTTTACACGGTACATCAAACTGTTTTCTTTAAGGCCTTGAAATACTTCACTCCAAGCTCTTCTTGACTTGAGGGTTTGTGTTGAGAAGTTTGCTGTGATTCTGATGGGCTTTCCTTTATAGTGATCTGTTTCTTTTCTCTAACAGCTTTTAATATTCTGTTCTTGTGCTGAACTTCTGGAATCTTGATTATTATACATCCTGGTGTAGTTTTATTTTGCTCATGGCTGTTTGGAGTTCTATATGCTTCATTTTCTTTGTATGTCAAATTCTTTATCCATGCTTGGGAGGTTTTCTGCCATTATTTCTGTGAAGAGTTTTTTTATGGCATTTGCACTGTCTACAGCTTTCTCATTTGCCCCAATCAATCTTATGTTATTCTACTTTGCTTCATCTTGTAGCTGTTGGATTGATTTTTTCATGGTCTTTTGCTATTTTTAAGATATCTTTCTTTTCATGATCACTAGCTGCAATTCTGTCTTCAATATCTGAAATTCTGTCCTCTTCTTCATTCCATCTATTGCATATACTTTCAGTGGAGGTTTTAATCTCTTGGGTTTCTATTTGCATCTGTTCCATGGATTCCATTTCTTTCCTATGTTGGGCTTTTTTTTTTTTTTTTTTTTTTTTTTTTTTTGTGGATACCGGGGGGTCGACCTCAGGACCTCGCATGCCAACAGGCACCCGTGCCGCTGAGCGATATCACCGGCCCCTTTTTCGTATGTGGGATCCGGGAGTCGAACTCGGGCCCTCGCGCTTGCAAGGCAGGCGCTTATGCCGCTGAGCCATCTCACCGGCCCTGGGCTTTTTTTTTTGTTTCCATCATTTTTTGAAGCTCATCTATTCTTTTATCTATGTCTTCTCTAATATCTTTGATTTTAAGCTCATTTCTTTTTGTACCTGAGAGATTATTTTCTCTAGAGCCTTTTCCACTCGTTTTTTCACTTCTGTTGCTATCATTCCAGAAAGTTCCTGTGTTTGACTTCCAATTTCATCTATCTCATTGAGTTCTGGGCTTGTCCTGTGTGGGCTTTGGGTATGCAGTTGCATTTTGCTTCTGCGTCTTGTCATTTTCTATTTTCTCTTCTTTATTTTGTTTTCTATGTCAATGCTTGCCAATTTCTTATGATTGATAGCTTTATCAATTCCCTAGGAGATGTCTGTTCTTCAGGGATGTCCTCTAGATGTAGGTGGTTCTTTATTGCTATCCCAAGAACCTACCTTCCCAATTTGTAAAGGATGCAAAATTACTATTTGTCTCAACTCCCAATCCTTTGGTACTGGGCTGTGGTGATGGTTATGACCCATACAATCACAGTGTTATCATACAGGGGAGAAAAACTGTTTATAACATGTATGACATCCTGCCTGAAGTAGTACAGTTAGTAATAACAATAGTTTCAAGTACAGCTGAACTACTGACAAACTATGGTAACCATTAACCTGCTACCTCCAACCACAGGAGCAAACTCTAAAGTTATATAATAAAATCAAACATATACCATGCACTTGTATTTAGTGATTTTCCCCTTAGTGAAGTGATTTTACCCTTCTGCAGGGGGTGAGGTGGGGTTAAGATGGGTAGGGGACAGGCTAAAGTGATGAATGAGGTCAAATATAGTAGAGTCAAGGCTAGAGGTCAACGGATGATCCCCCAAGTTTTGAGAAACTAGAGGACACAGGAGGGAAAGAATGAAATACCATGCTGAGGAGTAATCTGAAAGGGCAGAGACAATGTTTACTCAGTTGAAAGTTTAAATTCAACAAGTAGTTGAGGAAAGAGAGAAAGAGGATCCATAGAAGAAATTGAAAAAGAAAGGTAAGAAACCTAAACAGTGAAAAAAAGAAGGAAGAAAGAGAAAGAGAACAAAAAAGAAAAGAAGAAAATAATGAAAGAAAAAGGAGACCAGGGAAAGAGAGGGGAGAGAAGAAAACAAAATCCAAATAAAAAAATAACCACAGAATACTAAAAAAAAAAGACGACATCCAACCAGACAGGAAATGGATAGCTAATCAGACAAACAAGGGAGAATAAAAGTAGTAAAATACCTCGTGTGTTTACAGTTCTGTGATAGTGTCCATGTTTAATCCCAGAAATGTGCTGGGTATGGAGCTGATCTTGGCCTCTGGATGTGGGGCTGGGACTGGTCTTTTGTTAGTAGAGTTCTCCAGAGTCTCCTTGTTGCTGCTTCTGACACCTCCTGGTTGCTGGTCTTGCTGATTATTCCACCCTCCAAAGGGGTGCGTGCACCCATGCACCCAGGCCATCTGTTGTCCTGGGTTTCGGGGTTCCAGTCGGTCCACCTGCCAAAGGTATGTGTCCTTATACTCCTCTCATAGGCAGCTCCGTCCTGAGGGCAGTTTTTTTTTTTTTTAAATTGGATTTTAATCTACTTTTTAAGGGTATGAATTTCCCTCTGATTACTACTGTAATGTACTCCATAAATTCTTATATACAGTCCTTTCATTTTTTCTATGTTTTAAGAAATACTGTTACTGCAGTTTTTGTTTTCACCTTCATCTAAGTATTGTTTAATACACAGTGTTTTAATTTTTACCTATATAAAAGCCCTTTAAAACATTTTATTATACAGTAATTCTCTCCCTTATCCATAATTTTGCTTATCCTAGTTCCCGTTTCCCACAGTCAATCTTGTTTTAAAAATAATAAATGGAAAATAAGCATAAACATTGATAAGTTTTAAATTGCATTCAGGTATGCATTCAGGTATGAATAGTCTGATGAAGTCTCAAATTGCCCTGTTCCATTCCATTCACTATAACCCTTTCTCTAATGTATCTATGCTGCATATGCTACCTTCCCCTTAGTCATTTCATAGCCATCTCAATGATTAGGTCCACTATTAAGGTATTACAGTGCTTGTGTTCAGTAATTTATTTTACATAATAGTGACCAAAAAGAAATAGTGACCTTAGCAAATCAAAACGCCAATGGGATGCCATAAAATGCTTCTTTTAAGTGAAAAGGTGAAAGTTCTCTGCTTAATAGGGAAAGAAAAAATTATAGAAAGAAGCTGGGCTTGTTAAAGTCTATGATGAGAATGAATCTATCCATGAAATGGTGATAAAAGAAAAAGAAATTCATGCTAGTTTTGTTGTCACACCTCAAACTGAAAACGTTTGGGCTATAGTGTGCAATAAGTTCTTAGTTAAGATAGAAAAGGCATAAAGTTTGTGCATATAGAGGAAAAAGCATAATATATATATTTATGGTTTCAAGTACCCACTAGAGGTCTTGGAACATATCCCCAAGAATGGGGAATGGGGATTACTGTATTGTGATATGAATTATGTTTTGAAGTATTTGCCAGTTTTTTCTCTCTCACAATATTTAAGTAAAACTGATGTGGGAAGACATGCTATATTTATCTGGTGGCACCTTGTAGCCCCTGGGCTGTGACCATATATTCTTGCCAGTATGTTGACACTTTTTGATTAGACTTTTTAAAGGGTGGAGTCAGTTCTTCTCATAATGTACTACTCGTATTATGTTTTATCAATATAATGGTGATATTTACTTAAAGTTTTCTGGATAAATAAAACTATATGTTTCACTAGAATATGAACCTAAAATATGTATATACACTCAATTTTCTGAAAGTTAAGGTATCAGGGATAAAAATTATCAAAGTATGTTATGTGAATATATGAATATGCCAAAGTGAAACCCACTCTTCTACTTAATATGCAGCAAGAAAAACTAAATTCCTTCTCTTTTTACCACATTCATAATGAGGCTGTGATTTATTTATCTTGCTGCCAGTGGCTTGAACCACCAGTGGTACATGTATGACTTCTATGCATGGCTGTACCACTTTTACCACCAGTGGTACAAGCTGCCTGATGGGACAGTTGTATATGGTTCAAGCTGGCAGGAACATGTAAAAAATGTTTTAGTCAATTCACTGAAAATATTTGATCTTACTATCTGGAGTATAGTCCTACATTGAGAACAAGGTAATGGCTTTTATCTACCAAAACTTAGCTCAGGGCCTAACAGTTACTAAGTATTCAATAAATATTTTAAAATATATAAATGAATAAATGAATATAGCAGATCTAGGTTATGAGTTACTTTTGTATAATAACCTCACTTTGATAGATCTTTAAATAGTTAAGTATGATTGCTTTAATCATATTTTAAAACCCACCTTTCTATCACATGCATATTCTAAATATGATAGGTAACAGTGCTTTTCAGTTTAAGTATAGTGCATTTGAAGTATTTTCAAGGGTGGGTCAGAAGACCTAGAGTTTTCTCAGGCTAATGGGAAAAAACTGTTATCTTAAAATAATATACTAGGTACTCTTTCAAGTAATAGTAAGAAAAGAGCTTTTGAAAGGATGACTTCACAAGTTAGCAGACCTTTCCCTTAGGTGAGGGTCTCCAGAGAGAACATGGAATGAAACACAATTTTAGTTAACGGAATTGTGTGGTGCTCTGTTCCGCTTAGCAGCCTCCATGCTTCCTGTACTGTATAACCCCCTCCCTTGAATCTGGGCTGGTGCTGGGGCTCACTCTATAAAAAAAAAAAAAAAATCCAGTGTCAAAGCCTAAAGCTTAAGAAAGCCCGTCTACTTTTGCTTTTCACTTTTGGAATGAGCCACTATGATGTAAGAAGCCAATGCCGTATGAAGAGATGCTGTTGAACAGTACCCAAATCCTCTAAGAGCGAGTCATCTGGTATGTGCCAATCCAGACAGAGCCCCTAAATCAAGGGTGAGCAACCTACAATTCTCAGAAGTATCTGACCCACCACTTGACTTTTGCCGATAAAGTTTTATTAGAATATAACTATGTCTATTTATGTATTCTCTATGGCTGCTTTCCTATAGTGACACAATTGAATGGTCATGTACAGACATTATAGTCTCAAAGCCTAAAATTTTCACATTTTTGGCCCTTAAGAGGAAAATGTACTGATTCCTGCCCTATACGGTCCCAACAGCAGTTGATGTTGTGAAGCAGAGCTACTCACACAAACCCAATCAACCTGCAGAATCATGACCAATAGTAAAGTAGGTGCTGTCTTAAGTTGTTCAGTTATGGGATTGTCTGTTATATAGCAACAACTGGAACGAATGATAAGATCCTATATCTGTACTTAATATGCTCAATGATTTCATGGTTTACAATCTCACCTTTTTATTTTTCATACCTTTTTTCTCACTTTTTTATTTTTTATTAGTATATGTTTGCAATACATAGTGATTACTTTCATCTCCGGGTTTGGTTCATATCCATATTGCAACTTGAACATTTTTACTGTTCCTGCTCCCCCTCCTTTACTGTCTTCCCTCTCCTTCCTTCCCCGGATTCCCGTCCCTTCTCTACCAGGGCTGCCTCCCTGTTTCTAAAGGTGGTTCTTTGATGTCACTCTTTATATTATTTATATGTTGGGTCTCTCCTATTAGAGAAACCATATGATATTTAACCTTTTGTGACAGATTTATTTCATTTAGTATTATGATCTCAAGATCATACCCCCTTTAAAGCTCTTTTTAAAGTTTCCTAATTTATTTTAGCCATGTATGTGTCCTTAAAACCTCACCATGTCAACTCACTCCTTGTTACTAAAGCCATTGGCGGTTCCTGAGACTTCAACTCATTGACTCCTAAGTAGCTTTTGACAATATTGAATATGTTTTGGTTCTTGAAACATTTTCTCCCTTTCATTCAATTAAACCATAATATCCTTTCTTCTGTCTTATAGGGAGCTCTTTATCAATTTTCTTTTGGAAGTTCTTCCTAAAACGTAATGCTAGATTTCCTTAGGGTTTTCTTTAGATTCTATTCAACAAATATCTCAATCCTACTATATGACAGGTACTGTTCTAGGTACATGTTCTTAGGTTCTAGGAACCAAACAAAATCATCCCTGCCCTTGGAGAAATGTTTAAATGTACACATATTTTATTATGAAAGCTGACACTGATAAATACTTTAGAAAAGAAAATAAACAATATGGAAAGGAGGTAGGATGCAGGGTACGGAGAAGGGAGGGAAATGTGAAGAAAGGTGCTCAGAATAGCCCTTTGAAAAGATAAGGCAGCTGACACACAGATATCTAGAGGAGCATTTCAGGCAGAGAGGACAGCAGTTCAAAGTTCCAAATGCAATGAGCAGTGTGGAAGGTTTGAGAACAAAGGAGGTCTTTTCTAAGGGCTCTGGATGCTGCAGGGCTTTGTAAACCATTATCAAGATTTTGTTTCTTTTTAATGAGAGGAGAGGGGTTATGGGGAGTTTGAGAAGATTAAGTCATTGAAAGGGTCTCTCTAGCTGCTGCATTGAAAAGAGCACAAACAGCAGCAGAAGGACCAAGTAAGAAGTTCTAGGAATGAGTCAGACCAAAAGGGCACCAGTGGAAACAAAAGGGAGTGACCACCTCTGAATAATCTTAAAAACTCATGCTCCCATGGTTCCAGTTACCATCCATGTGCTTGATACTCCCAAATCTGAAATCTTTTTATTTTCAGTCCAGATCTGTCTCCTGAGTTTCAGGCATATATATCCAAATATCTTCTGGTCATCTCCTCTTTCAGTGTTCCATAGGTACCTCAGTCTACTCTTTCCTCTAAAACCTTTTTTCTTCTCAGGCTCCCTCTTTGCCACTACTACAGCCATGCATCTACATTTTCTTATTAAGGCATTATCTTTAAAAATCCACTGTCAATACATATGTTACTGGACAATCTGTACTGGCCCATAAACAAGTTAGGTTCCATCAACATATCCGTATGGTTTATTAGATTTTTCTGCTTATCATGGTAGCTTAAAGGATTGGTCATAGGATAGATAAGCTTTAACTGGAATAAGAAGATGAAATACTACCTGAGAACATACTGTACGACAGAGTACTATACTGGTGGTGCACTAAAATCCCTGAGGATAGAGGATGGGAATTACAGAGTGAATTCCTTTCATTTTGCAGCTCTGTCCAACAGGGTACCACCTCTGCCATTGAGTCACATGATTTTGAAGTGGTCACTTTTGTTACAAATAGTAAATTTACCACATCACCATTATGTATGAATGAAGTCTCTGTATATATTGCAGAATTTTAATATATGAATTAAATTTTCTTCTCAGTAATTTTTGTCTACTCTCTATTATAACTTTAGAACTTAGCATTTATTCTTCTAATTTGTACCAAAAGAGCTACTTTTGCTTCAGAAAAAATATTTAGCCTGAGGGTTGTGGTTCCTTTTTCCATGATTCTTGTTTTTTCAAAATTTGTGTGTAAAAAAATTTAAGAAATGCCTTAATATTTTGTATCTAACTCCTATAACTTTTTTTAAAAAATAATAATAGGTACAAGGGAAATAAACTTTCCTACATTGTATTTTTACTACACCATACTTATATGTGGGAAAGTCTTGTAAAAATCATTAATGTGAGACTAACTAGGCCAATGACAGCTATTATTTTTTATTAGAAAATTAACTTCAAAATGATTGTTTAGGTGCAAGCTTAACATAGTTAAAAATGCAATTAAGTCTGATTCCTTGACACTTGAAAGCTCTTTTTATATATTTATCATTTATTCAACCAATATTTATCAAAGGCTTGCTCTGTACCAAGCAGTATGCTTGTGCTGGGGATGGAGTATAAACAAAGGCAAAATGCTTGGTACGATAGAGCTTAATAGTAGTGGGGAAAGCAGATAATAAATAACTAAAAAGTAATGGCTGCTTGTAAATAAGTACCAGGAAGGAAGTAAACAGAGCGGAACAGCAGAGACACAGGCAGACAGACTTGGGGAGGTTACTTGAGGGTAGAACTCTGCCTCAGCCTCCCAGAGTTCTGCAATTACAGGCATTGCCAACATGCAATTCTAATAGTTTAATTTAATAGTTTAATTTTATAGTCCTTAAAACTTGCCCACATCCCTGTAATACGAACTGGGTCCCACTGATATGTGGGGACCTGTAGGAAGTAGTGGACAGATTTTGAACCAGTTCTACAAAAATGGTCATGTTGGGCCGGTGAGATGGCTCAGCGGCATAAGTGCCTGCCTGGCAAGCGCGAGGGCCTGAGTTCGACTCCCGGAACCCACATACGAAAAAGGGGCCGGTGATATCGCTCAGCGGCACGGGCGCCTGCTCGCGCGAGGTCCTGAGGTCGACCCCCGGTACCCACAAAAAAAAAACAAAAACATGAAAACAAAAAATGGTCATGTTTCCCATCTCAAAAATCAGCTATGCTACTTTGGAAAATAGTTTGTCAGGGTTTCAAAAAATTAAGCCTAAAACTACTGTACGACCAAATAGGAATCACCAAATCATGTGCAGGGACTTGTACATGAATGTTAATGGAACATTTAATCGTAATAGTGCCAAACTGAAACAACTTAAATGTCCATCAACTGATGAATGGAAGACACAACATGGCCTAACCATCCACTGGAATTCTCTTCAGCACCAAAAAGGATCAAACTGATACCACATCACAGATGAACCTTGAGAACATAATGCAAAGTGTATTATTGTTTGATCCCATTTATAGGAGATACCTAGAAAAGGCAAATTTATAAGTTCCGAAAGTAAATCAGTGGTCGCCTGGGGGCAGGGCTGGGAACAGAGATTAACTGTAAATGCGCATGAGAAATCTTATCGCAGGAATGGAACTCTCCTTAAACTGATCTATGATAATGATTGTATCACTCCATAAAGTCACTAAGTAAAGCATTGAATTGTATATTTGAAATGGATGAAATTTATGGTATGTAAAGTACACCTTTATAAAACTGTAACGTTAGTTACATGGTCGGTATCCAGATCAGCAGCCTGTATAAAATGCCATACTTACCCTTCTCTGGAGATAAGAGGTGTTTGGCTAGGCCAGTGTTGAAACATTTTAATTGGACCAAATAGAAAGGAAAACATATTCTTTAATATTACTGATAATGCCTTTCTTTATCTGTGACAATCTTATTTTGAAAGACTCTGTTATGGTTTTTTTTTTTTTTTTTTTTGTGGGTACCGGGGGGTCGACCTCAGGACCTCGCGCGCCAGGAGGCACCCGTGCCGCTGAGCGATATCACCGGCCCCTTTTTTGTATGTGGGTTCCGGGAGTCGAACTCGGGCCCTCGCGCTTGCAAGGCAGGCGCTTAAACCGCTGAGCCATCTCACCAGCCCTCTGTTATGGTTTTTATCTGGATGTCCCCACAAAGCCTCATGCCCTCAAATGGAAGGTGACTAGATTGTGGGGGTGCTGTAGCTGGCGTGGTGTTGGAAGCAGAGCCAGGTTGGAAGAAGTGGGTCACTGGGGCATGACCTGGAAGGGCATATCTCCCTCTCCTCCTCTTCAGCTGGGGCTTTGCTTCCTAGCTGCCATGAGATGAGCAGCTTTTCTTGTGCTATGCCCCTCTGCCATGCTGTTCTGCCTTGGAGCCAGCGAGTTATGGACTAAAAACATAGGCAAAATAAACCCCTCTTCCTTTAAGTTCTGGTTGTCAGGTAATGTGTCCCAGTGATGAGAAAGTGGCTCCCTCTCTCCATTTCTCTATTTTAAAGGAAATTTTCTAAAAACATTTTAAAGCAATAATTATTTAAGTTTTCCCCATTAATTGGGTAATTCTTATTTCCTTTATCTTCCTCTTCTAGGACCTAGGATCTGAAATAATTTCTGTTCTATGAACTGTTTTCTGCCACCAAGTAAATTGGTAGCCTGAAAGTTTACTACCTTAGGTTTCAGTTTTGGTGTTCTAAAGGATTTGAGGAAATCTTGTTTTTTATGCTTTCAGAGAAGTATTTATTCTTCATACAGGTAAAGGTTTCTAATAGATAAGATGGGAGAAAGAAAAGCTTTGAAGATACTCTTGGCCAGTGTATGCTAAACTACTATGCTTGACTCTTTAAAATTATCTTCAAATTAATTTTAGTTTACAAGGCACTGTTAGGAAAATAATAGCTATTTTTAAAAAGTCCTTTTGCGAAGTGGTGCTTTAGGAAGAACACCAGATGAAGGTTACAGACCCCTAGGTTCTATAGTTGACAATAATTAATATCCAGTAAAGATAATTGTGAATGTTCTGAACCCAAAGAAATGATAAATGTCTGATGTGATATATATGTCAATTACCCTGATGTGATCATTAGACATTGTATATATGTATTGAAATATCATACTCTACTCCAGAAATATGTACAATTACTATATCTCAATTAAAAATAAAAATATGTTTAAGAAAAGACCTAGATTCTCAGCTTTGTGTTGTCACTTGCCGCTGGTGTGTCCCTGGATAAGTCTAATTACTTCTAGGTCTTTGTTTTCTCATCTCTGCACTGGGGACAGTATCTACCTCTCAGCAATATTATGAGAATTATATAAGGCAACAGATAAATGCACCTTAACTAGTCTAACTAGGCCGCCAACTAGGAAGCGTGCTGGTTTATCTTGATTGTCAACATGACTGGATTAAGAGACTCCTGGAGAGTTTACTGGATTATGAGGACACTAATCTCATCTGGCTTAACCCATGAATGAATTCATAGCTGAATAGCCTATTAGAAGGTGGGGCCTGGTTGGAGGATATGGGTCATGGAGTCATAACATTGGAGACTATATGTACTCCCTGTTCTTTCCTCCGAGAGTCTCCTCCTGCTTTATGCTTCTAGATGCTGTAAGTTGAGCAGCTTTCTTCCACCACACCTTTCTGCCATTATGTTTCTGCTTTAGATTCAGATAACCATGGATTTAAACCTTGGAAACCATGAGCCAAAATAACCTCTCCTCCTTTAAGTTGTGCAGGTCAAGTACTTTGTCCCAGTAGTGAGGAAGCACGCCATATATGTTTTATTTATTTCCATAGAAAATTCCCATTGGTAATAGTTTGTACTGTGTGTTTGGATCTCTCTCTCTCTCCCTCTCTCTCTCTCTTTCTCTCTCTCACTCTCTGCCTTTCTCCCTCACTCCTTTCCTCCACAGTTTTTGTCAAGGTGAAGAATGAAGGGCCGGTGAGAGGGCTCAGCGGCTTAAGCGCCTGCCCGGCAAGCGCGAGGGCCCGAGTTCGACTCCCGGAACCCACATACGAAAAAGGGGCCGGTGATATCGCTCAGCGGCACGGACGCCTGCTGGCGCGCGAGGTCCTGAGGTCGACCCCCGGTACCCACAAAAAAAAAAAAAAAAAAAAAAAGAATGAAAACTGTCAAACATCTTTGTTGTTTTTCACAGTGCTGGAGTAGAAACAGGTTCCTCATGCATGCTAGGCAATTGTTCTGTCACTGAGCTATGCCGCCATCCCCCATATCCCTTGGTTTTTGGAAGAACAAAGCCATCATTGTATCTATATTATCATCATGAACAACAAAAAATTATTAACAGGATTTTGTGGTGGTTAAGAGAGTGGTACTGTGTATGAAGACTCCACATTTTCATCAGTACTTGTTATTTTCTGGTTTTGTGTTTTTATAGCCTTCCTAGCAAGTATGCATTGGTTTCTCATTGTGATTTTTGTTTTCATTTTCCTAATGACTAATGATGCTGAGCATATTTTCATGTGCTTTTTGGCCATTTGTATATCTTCTTTGTAGAAAAATCTATTCAAGTCCTTTTTCCATTTATTTTGTATTAGGTTGTTTGCTTGTTGTTGAGGTATAAAAGCCATTGTATATTCTGGATATTAGGCCTTTATCAAACATATGATTGCAAATATTTTCTCCCATTCCATAGGTTGCCATTCTGCTTTTATGATAGTGTCCTTTGATGCCCAGAAGTTTTTAAAATTTTGATAAATTCCAACTTTATCCGTTTTTCTTTTGTTTTTTGTGTTTTTAGTGTCATATTTAAGAAACCACTACCTAATCTAAGGTCACAAAGATTTATGGTTGTGTTTCCTCCTAACTATAAACATAGTTTATAACTATAACATAGTTTATCAAACTATAATAGTTTGATAATAATTTTAGCTCTTACATGTAGGTCTTTGATCTACTTTGAGCTAATTTTTTATATGAAGTGAGTTAGGGGTCAATTTTCATTCTTTTGCATGCATACATCTAGTTGTTCCTGCCATTTGTTGAAAAGACTATTACTTTTGCCATTGAATTGTCTTATGACGCTTAGCAAAACTCAAATGACCATTGATGCATCAGGTTATTTCTGGATTCTTCATTCTGTTTCATTAATCTATGTCTCTCCTTATGCTAGTACCACACTGTCTTGATTATCATCATTTTGAAGTAAGTTTTGAAGTTGATAAGTGTGAGTACTTCCATCTTATTTTACTTTTTCAAGATTTTTGGGTTATTTGGGGTCCCTTGCATTTCCATATGACTTTTAGGATCAAATTGTCCATTCAGAAAATTAGAAAAAGGCAAAAGACAATTGGAATTTTGATAGGGATGGCACTGAATATGTAAATCAATTTGGGGAATACTGCCATCTTAACAGTATTAAGTCTTCCAATCTATGATGATGGATGCCTCTCCCTTTATTTAGGTTTTCTTTAGTTTTGTCCAACAGTGTTTGATAGTTTTCAGTGTGCAAGTATTGGTTTTATGACTTCCTAAACATTTTATTTTTAATGGTGTTACAAATAGAATTGTTTTCTTAATTTAATTTTTGGATTATTCATTGCTGTCATTCAGAAATACAACTAACTTTTGTATATTGGACTTATATTCTACAACTTTGCTGATTTGTTTGTTACCTCTAATAGATTTTTTATGGATTACTTAAGGACTTCTATATATGATATCATGTTATGTGAAAATAGAGATAGTTTTAATTTTTTTTCTTTCTTAACTAGAAGTTCTCTATTTCTTTTTCTTACCTAATTACCCTGCTTAGAACTTTCAGTACAGTGCTAAATAGAAGTGGCGAGAACAGACACCTTTATCTTATTCCTGATCTTAGCAGGAAAGATTTCCATCTTTCACCACTAAGTATGATAAGGTTTTGTTCATAGGTGCAGCCCAAAGGTTTCTGTGGGTTCTTCCAGAGATAGTTTACTTACATATATAAAAATATATATTAATAAAAAAGTTAGCCAATATACATTGGTCTGCACCTTGCATTTTTTTTTGTGTGTGTGTGTGTACCGGGGGTCGAACTCAGGACCTCGCGCTTGCCAGGCAGGCGCTTATGCTGCTGAGCTATCTCACCGGCCCTGTACCTTGCATTTTTAACATAAAAATGAACCTTGGAGATGTTTCTAAATCAGTACTTAAAGAATTTCCTCATTAAAAAAATAAGGTTGCTAATTTTTTTGTTGTGTCCATGTACCATTTTTATTTAGTAAGTCTTCTATTGAACCTATAACCTGTCAAGCAATATTGGTCATATAAATTCAAAACCAGCATACATTTACCCCCTAATATTTATCTAATGCTACTATTTTATAGGGCATAAAATATAGGGCCTATCTTTCATTCTTTTCATTTTTTTTTACTTTCATTTATGGAATACTCCTGCAAAAAGATTGTATCATTTCTTCCAACTCCCCAAATTTCAACCATACAAAATTGAAAGAAAAGTACAAGGAAACTCAAATAACAATTTTTTAGATTCAACAGTCTTTTATGTAATGCCACATATAATAAGAAAAGTTTTTAAAAACAATCTTTAACATTTTGCCCCATTGCTTCTTGGGCTTTTGGCTAAGATCAAGTGTAACATTTTGCCCTATAATACTGATACATTTGTTTGCTTTGATTGCTGAACTACATGAAAATAAGTTGCAGATTTCTTGACGTTATATCCCAAAGAATAAGGACATTCTCCTACTTAACTTCATATCATTATCACTAAGAAATTAAACAACTTATTTAAAATATCATCAAACATCTCATCCTTCTTAAAATTTTTCTATTTCTCTCCCAAGATGTCTTTTTTTTTAGCTATGTGTTTAAAGCTATAATTCAATCAAGGTCTACACTTTGTATTTTGATTGTTATCTCCCTTAAGTCTCTCTTAAGTGCTAAAGCATTTTCCCTATCTTTTTATATTTTCAACAATACTGACTTTTTGAAGAGACTAAACCAGTCAACTCTTAGAATGTCCACCATTCCATATTTGTTTGATTGTTCCCCGTCTTAGTTACTTTTCTCTCATTGCTGAGACAAAATACCCAATGCCCAAAGTTAAGGAAGGAATGTTTATTTAGCTCACATTTTGTGGAGGTTTCAGTCCACAATCAGCTGGCTCCAAGGCAGGGTGGCATGGCAGAGGGGCCACCATTCATGGCTGCAGAAGATACCAAAAGCAACAAGAGAGGAGAGAGACAAGCCTTTTTCTCCCTTATATTGTGTGCAGGCTACTCACCCTAGGGCAGGTGTAGCACTCACACCCCCAGTCCCAGCACTGAACCACAAACTCTAGATTGAGCCACCTCTGAAAAGCCCACCCCATGACTGCATGAAGCTTTGGGGGGACATCCAGACACAAACCATAACAATCCCTCATGGTATTATTTACCCTACTCTTTTACTTTCAGTATTTTCCACAAATTTGGAAGTCAGTTTTGAAGTTTTAGGTTAGATCTGGGTTAAATATTTCTTGAAAACTATTTAGAAATAAATATATATATATTTATTGGAGCCTATCAGGAGGCATATGGCATTGTTATTCTTCTGCTATTGTTTATCCCTTTGTTTAAATGGTGTCCACTGGAACTTGTCACTGAAAAAGGTATGTCTTCCTTCCCTAAACTCTGAAATAGCCACTCCTTTAACCATGAGAGTGTTGAAGATTGGAAATAGACCAGAGCGATATATGTGCACCATGTGTATAGCAGCACAATTTGTAATAGCTAGATCTTGGAAACAACCTAAATGCCCATCAGTCGAGGAATGGATAAAAAAAGATGTGGTATTTTTATACAATGGAGTACTACTCAGCCATAAAGGAGGATAAACTGGAGACTTTTATAGGTAAATGGATGCAACTCGAGACCATACTCATAAGTGAAATAAACGAGATGCACATGTGTAAACATCATATTGTCTCCCTAGTGTGAGAAGCTGAAAGAGTAAATAAGATCCAAAATGTACAATAGATATTGTAAACCAGGAAGAAACTGTTCAAAAGGAAAGAGAAACTGGGATGGGGGAATGGAGAAAAGAAGGAAGGGAAAAGCAAAAAAAAAAAAAAAAAAAAAAAAAAAAAAAAAAAATATATATATATATATATATATATATATGGTAGTTTAGGTAGATCAGCTACTAATTTCTCTTAGTTCTTTGAAAAGAAATTTTTGTGTTAATATTGTTTGGACAATTGAATGCTGATATCTTGTACTCTGAGTAACTAATTTAAAGATAACAATGTGCAATGTATTAACCATTGTTACCCTCCTAAAAAAAAAAAAGATTGGAAATAGGATGAGGAAAATCTATTTGCTGCTTTTCTTATTTACCTATTTTTTAGTTATGTATCTGACCTCCATTTAGTGGTTTAGATGATTTTCAGACACAAATACAAATTCACAAGCAAGAATGCAGTATATATCTTAGGCCATTCTATAACCTTCAGAAGTAGGACATGATCAGTTTATAACTGTAGGGTCAATGAAAAAGTTATTATGTTAGAAATCAAGATCTGGGACTAAGATCAGTTTTTAATCAACAACTGTTTAACTAGTCAATTTAACTCATGTAACTTCTCCAGGTGCTAGCCTATTCATCCCTGACTTGAGATGGTCTTTATATTTCCCTGCAGCTTTAACAATTCAGGGCCGGTGAGACGGCTCAGCGGCTTAAGCGCCTGCCTTGTAAGCGTGAAGGCCCGAGTTCGACTCCCGGAACCCACATACGAAAAAGGGGCCGGTGATATCGCTCAGCGGCACGGGTGCCTGTTGGTGCGCGAGGTCCTGAGGTCGTCCCCCCGGTACCAACAAAAAAAAAAACAATTCACTATTTTGTTTTACTACATTTCACTTAGTGAAAGATATTAGATCAAATTTATTATATACACACTACGGAAACTTTAATTTTCTCTAAAAGATTTAGAAGTTATAGCCACAGGAATTTCACTTAATTCCATGATTAGCGAATGCCTATTCCATATTGGTGCTCGGTAACTGCTTTTGTGTACCAGGGTGAAAGTTAATGGTTGCACTTTTGCTATAATAATCATTTCATGCTACATGACCCAAGTTTGATGTCTATGTTATTTTTTCCTCAGTGTTTAATGTTGAGCTGTGTTTCCCCAAATTCTTATGTTTGGGCCCTGACCCCAGGACTTTGAAATATCAATTTATTTGGAAATAAGTTCATGGTCACTGCAGATATAATTAATCAAGTTAAGATGAGGACATTATTATGGTCCCTGAGCCAATATGAATAGTGTCTTGTATAGAGGAGAAATTGGCATACAGAGATACGCACATGGGGAGAACACCGTGTGAAGATGAAGAAATATCAGGGCAATATGTCGCCTACATGCCAAGGAATGCCAGCAAGCCACCAGGAGCTTCCAGAGAGACCCAGGACAGACTCTTTACAGCTTTCAGTAGCCTTCCCAACTTCAGAACTGTGAGATAATAAATTTGTTATTTAAGTCACCTAGTTTGTAGTACTTTGTTACAGCAGTCTTAGACTATGTGGTGGTGCATGCCTGTAATCCCAGCACTCTGGGAGGCAGAGGCAGGAGGACTGCAAGTTCAAGCCCAGCCTAGATAATTTAGCGATTTAATGAGATCCTGTTCTCAAAATAAAAAATAAACAAAGTACTTTGGATGTAGCTCAGTGTGAAGGCCCTGAGTTCAATCCCCAGCACCACACACACACGCTCACAGGCTTACCCTTAGGTACATGTCAGGACCATGACTGCTATGTTTTAAATATTTGTATTCCTCCAAAATTCATGTGGCGACATAATCCTAATGCAGTGTTATTAAAAGGTAGGGCTTTTAGGAGGTGATTAGGTCATGAGGGCCTTACTCTCATGAATGGGATGAGAGTCTTCATAAAAGAGCTGGAGGGAGCCTTTCTTATCCTTTTTGCCCTTTGCTATGTGAGGATGCAGCAGCAAGATGCCATCTATGAACTAGAGAATAAGTACTCTCCACATTGAATCTGCCAATGCCTTGATCCTGGCTTTCCAGACTCCAGAATGGTAAGCAATATATTTCTATAGATTACTTAGTCTAGGGTTTTTTTGTTTTTTTTTTTTGTGGGTACCAGGGGTCGACCTCAGGACCTCGCGCGACAGCAGGTGCCCGTGCTGCTGAGTGATATCACAAGCCCTTTTTTCGTATGTGGGTTCTGGGAGTTGAACTCGGGCCCTTGTGCTTGCCTGGCAGGCGCTTATGCCGCTGAACCATCTCACCGGCCCTAGTCTAGGGTATTTTGTTAAAGCAACAGAAATAGGCAAATATAATATTTGTGTTAAAAAAAAATATTTGTGTTAATCGGTTTTTTGTTACTGTGACTAAATACTCAAGATAATCAGTTTTTTGGCTCAGTTTTGGAGGTTTCAGTCCGCAGTCACTTAGCCCTGTTGCTTTAGGTCCTGGGATGAGGCAGCACATCGTAGGCAGGAGTACGTTCTGTTCCTCAAGTGTGTTCACCTCTTGGCTGGAAACATGAGAGAGAAAGAAACCAGGTTTCACAATCCCCTGTGAGGACACACCCCCAGGGATCTGAAACCTCCATAGACCACACCCCCTTAAGGCTTCCTTCCTTCCCAACAGTGCCACAGGCTGAGAATGAAGATTTTAACACATGGGCCTCTAGAGGACATTCCAGATCTAAACTATAGCAATGACCAATATGAAAAGGTCTATTTTTTTTTTTTTAATTCTGTCTTAGGCCAGGCATGTTTTTTGACCCATTCATGAGATGCTTTGCTGATATTTTGCCTCTGGTAGGTTTTTTTGTACCTATGTACGTGTGTGCGTGTGTACACTCTTGGGCATGTGCTAACTTATCTTTGCAATAGATTTTGAGACTTAATAGCAAAGAGACAGACAAGAAGTAATTATTCTCTAAATGAATTTAAATATGTTTGCTGTTTTAGCATACATATGATCACATCTACAATACACGAAAATTATAATCAGACTTTTGAGTGAAAATCTCAATAATTACTCACATTTCCTATCTGGATATTAGTGAAAACATCAGCCATATAAAGCTCTAAATGGTCTTAATTTTGTAGAAAAAGCCTCTAAAGAATATGGACATGTAGGATGCAGATTGATATGCTAAAAATTTCTACTTATCTCTAGGTTTTGCTATAATCTTAGAATGTGGAGGTCTGAACACATGTTATATTTCAATAAATAGTTTTTTAAAAAATACACATGCTAAAATGCTCTGCCATACAGAAGGATAAGCTTGAGACATTTCTAGGTAAATGGATGCACTCTGAGACCATACTGTTAAGTGAAATAAATCAGACACACACATGTAAATACCACATTTTTCTCTGGTGTGAGAAACCAAAATTGTAAATAAGGACAAAAATGTATAATAGGTATTGTGAAGTAGGAAGAAAATGTTTAATGGTGAGGGGAATAGGGGGAGGAAAGAAGGGAAAAGCAAAAACAAAAAAAAAAAAAAGAGAAAAAATAGAAAAAAAATAGAAACAAAGCTTTTGTAAATGGTAGGAGGGGATGAAGGGAGAGTAGGGGATGGGAAAAAAAGAATCAAATTATTTCATGTACAGGTACAAATTCTCTATGGTGAATGTGATCATTGTATATACCTAAAATGTACCAATAACATCTGACTGGAAACTAAAAAATGCTTTTGTTTGGTTCAGGCAAGTAGCTTTAGAAGACCATATGGATCTAGTCATGGGATTTGCTTCATCTCTTACAATAGTGTAACTTGTTTGTTCTGCTTTGAAAGAGTTTTCTCACTTGTGCCCTAATGATAACTATGGTCCCTTCCATTTATGAAATGCTAGCAATCTAACCCAAACCATGGTATAACTAGCTAGTACCAGCATGAGTTTTTCAAATATGACCCTTTTCAAGGGTGACATTCTGACATAAGCCTTCATCTATCTTTTTTACAACAAAATCGTGTAACATTTATCAGAGAAGTCTGACTTCTGTTGTCAAAAATTTAACTTTTCCATGTCTCCTATTGTTACTGTAATAAGAACAGTGTACTTATAGAAGATTGATAGATCTCAATAAAGAGAGGACAGTGGTCCTGGGGTGTTAGCACCAGTGGTAGTGCATTTTCCTAGGAGGTACAAGGCTGTGAGTTCAACCCCCTCAATTGGGGGGAGGGGGACAATCAGTTTTTGTACATTTTGGTGAGTAAAAGTGCATGTATATCTGCTTATCTGCACGAACTTTCTGTAGAATGTAAACAAAATGCACTTATCTGCCTGAAAAGAAGCTCATCTTGCAAAAAATAAGTTCTGTTGTGTAAAAGGTAAAATGGTGATAATGAGGAACTCGCATTCATCCTGAAGACTACTGTGGTTCGTGATAGTCTGGATGCCAAAGGGCCACTGGCAAAACTTAATGCTTTTGGTTGAACTTGGAGTGGTTTGCTTAGGCATGCCATTTGGAGTAAAAAGTGTTCTGTGCAACATTCAACTTTCACAGTGCACAGGAAGCTAGAGACTTCAGAATTTCTTCTCCAGAGTCATAGTGCTATAAAAACATACAAATGAAAACCAAAATGAACCCCTTGGAGCCCAAAAAACATAACTTTGAGACTACCAGCCTGAAAAATTGTCTTTAGCTAGTCCCACAAAAGTTCCAATAAACATAGAGGTGGCATCATCCAGGGTTAAAATAGAATAAAAATAGTCTTTTCTTTAGGGATGCTACTTGAACTATCAGCACTTATCTCACAAATGTTTCCTAAAACTCTATAATCCATAGTTTATCTTTGCAGACATGTGTTTGAAAAGCCTACTTCCAGCAGTTCCATTTTCAAAACCAAAGAGATACAAGTGGGACTGTGACTTATGTCACAAAAATGACAATAATCAAGTTTAATCTGATTCCAGATTTTCTAATAATATTACAGAATCACAATGTAAATAATACATTTTTAAAATGCCATTATTTTAATTACCTCAATTCATATCTGGCATTTCAGATTATTTCAAGACACCCTTCAGTGTGTATGGAACAGTATTCCCTTTATTTGATTATGTTTGGATGCACCTGCTTCTGTTAAAACCTGAGCTAAGTTAGGTTCTCAAATTATGACGGTGAATTTTTCAAAGTTCACATTTGTGGCAAACAGAATTATTTTGATATTTAATAATTATTTATCTTTCATTTTACAGGTAGTTCAGGCTGCCAAGTTCAGTGAGCTATTTAATATAGTCAACTATTCCTGTTCACAGTGACAATCTGTCTTAAGATAACTCGAGATGTGTTCTGAGTTTGAGCTCCTTTCTTCCCTTCAAATCTCGGTGTTAGCAGGTAAGTAGAGACTCAGAAAGATCATTATCGGTAAATTACCAGCTAGTATCCCAAAAGATGCAAGGTCCATAAGCATCTAAGACACCCACAGTCACATCCTTTTCTGACCTTGCTGCATGACAGGGAATGCTCCTTTTTTAACCTGTTCTCCAGGGAATGTGCTGACCCCACTCCTGTCTATGGACTGGGTGATGCTTATGTTGTCCATGTGCTTGTACCCTCCTGAAATTGGTGAGAATTGTTCAACGCTCTCCTTTTCCTCCTTCACTTCTCATCTTGGATGTTACTGCTGCTGGGAAGCTGTCTGACCAGCCTGAGATAGGGTGTGGGTTGGGGCTGCCATGTTGCACAACTGCAGAGGGCATCATTCATGTTATGTTGTGGGTGGCTGCTAACACATCCTGGAGTCTGGCAAAGAGGCAGCCCTTCTACCCTCCACAGGCCCATCTTATCTACCCTTGCTGTACCCTGTGCTTGAGTTCAACGTGGATTATAATTGTTTCTTTTCTTGTCCACATCACCTCAGGAACAGAACCATAACACTAAACTTGACTCTGACAGTGTGCTCCATAAAGGCCCCTAAAGGCCTGAATTGTGTTGTTGAATCGGGTGTCTCTGGATCCTGTGCTATCTGAGTAGGGCCCTGAATAGTCAGTTGCTGTGATCCTGTTTTGGAAAAGGGGTGCTACTGAACCCATATGGGAGCATCCTATTCCTTGTTACTTATGTCATCTCCTACCAGGCCCCAGTGTGCTAGTAGCTTCTGAGAGAACAGAGCTGCCTGAGGGACTAGAGTGGGGGAGAGGAGCTGAATAAAACCAGGAGCCCAGCCTTGGTTGGCAGTGAGGTTAAAAAAAAGAACCCCACTTCTACAGCTTCTTCTCTTTACTAAGTGAATCTGTCAGTTCCAAATTCAATTTTTAGTGGCAGAGGGTTATGTGGTCAGTAAAGTCTGACTTAATATTTTATTTATTTTATGAGTACATAAGTAAAGAAGTTGGTTCTGCTTTGTGGAAAACAAAGCCTTCTGCTGTAGTACATTTTTCCATTAAAAAAAAAAAAAACCTGATTTTCAGAGTCCTGCCAACAACACTCTAAATGTAAGTGCTAGATTTGCAAATAGGCTTATATTCATATTTAGAGAATATGCATATTCACAGACTTATTATTCAGGAAATATTTGGTTATCTTCAGACTAAGTAAAACTTATGGCTAAAAATAAGAGGGATAAAACATAAATAGTGGGGAAAGTTAGGGAGCAGGAACAGCAGCCATGACAAGAATAGGATGGAGAAGAAGAGGAAAGGAGAATTGGATGTTATTTTCTGTTTGGGTTTAGGTCTTCATCACTATCTGAAATTCCATTCCATTCAGTTTAACAAATATTAACTGGGTACCTGACATGCAGAGGATTAGACAACCGATGTCTGCCCCTGTGTTCTTAGTATAGGATAGGCAGGATGCCAGGGAACAATAAAGTGGCCTTCACGACATCCACTCCATCATCATGAGGGTAGTATGTATTTGGGAGGAGGAGGAGTAGTCTCCAGTTTCAGGGATAGGCTCTGATTGGTCTAAGCCCATCATAATATCCCCACCCCCTACTGATGATTGGCTCAGACACCCAGGCCTAAGCCTGGCATAATATTTCTCTGACCAGTGTGGTTGGTTCAGGAATGATTGTGTTATATATCTCATTGGTTTGGGTCAGTGAGACACACAAGTGAGTTTTATGAAGGTTCCAGGGAAAGTTGCCTGACTTCTAAAAGAGAAAGTAGACAGTAGGGCATCCTCTGGGAACACCTATTGGGCATGATTAGGAGGCCCCAGCCATGTCAGACTCTTACTGTTCGTTGTAGGATAGTAGTCATAAACTCAAACTGGTAGTGCCAAAAAATCACATAGAAATATATGAAGAATCCTAATCAAACCTTGCTTGAACCTCCTCTACTACTTTTAGTCATATGACTCTGTAGATCATTTTTATCGTTAAAGGCAGTTTGAGTTGACCTTTCTGATCCTAACCAATCCAGGTGACAAGTACAACAATAACCATAACATTTGTGAGACTATGATGATATAAATGTTACACCAAAGAAAAAAGCAGAGTTCAGCAAGGATGGAATCTTATTACTTGTACAAACAACAAAAAGATTATCAATGGGAAATTAAGCTTACAGGAATGAACTAAAATCCAAGAAAACATATAACAAACATTATCTAAGAGAAACCTAAGCTAGAAATGAATCAGATTTGAGAGTTAGAAGAGATCTCAAATCTTAGATAGGGAAACACCCACATTTCCTGTGCAGAATAGGCCCTGAGAGGTTAAATAACTTGCCCAAAGTCACACAGTCAAGTTGAGCAAAGTTGAGGATCTCGTTTTTCTGAATTCCAAATGAGGTTCTTTCCACTGCACTACATAGTTTCCTTTCTAAAGGTATGAAATGACAGAGGCAATTGGTATTTTAAAATGTCAGCAGAGGAAGAAGAGTGAGGAAAATACCGCATTTTTATTTAACGGGGATTTGGGAAGCTCATAATAGAAATTTTAGGTATTTTGTTTTTAAATAAGACCATGGCCTTTATTGAAAGGTTGAGCATATGCTGCAGTGTGGAACCACCTGGGTAGCAGCATTGCTAAGTGCCCTACCCAAATCAAGGCAGTGCTGGTTCAACCCATCCTCATCCCGAACCCATGACCTCCCCCCTCAGCTGTCAGTCGACTGGCTTTTGCTCAGGTTAGACTCCACACATTTTCTCACAACATCAAAGGTCAACCCATAAGAGTTAGACCAATAGTACTTTCGGCCTGGTGTCCATCACAACACTGGCACTAAGGGCTGTCTTTTTCTTTTTCTCTTCCATATATTCAGGGAGGTAAGAGGTTCCCATAGAACTATATTATGCTAAAACTGCAATAAAACAGATCTCTAAGAGTTAAGAACTGGGCTCTGTCTCAGGTGTTCTGTTTTAATTGCTCTGAGCTCACAAATGCTTTGTTTAATCATTGAGCCTCCATTTCTTAATCTGTTAAATAGCAACTGCCCTGTCCTCCTTCAGAGTTGCTATGAAGATCAGAATAGCTAAGGATTACAACAGCCGTAGGTGATTTACAGCCCTATTATCACCGTCTACTTCAGGCCCCTCCATTTAAGAGTCAGGGTGAAGCAGCAGAGTGATTCCCTATTGTCACCCACTGTGTTTGTGATCATGGATGGACGTACTCCTTCCTAAAAATGGTGAGAGACAGTCTCCAGTGTGGAGATTCGGAGTTACATTTGAGACAGCTACAAGGTTTTTTAGATTTATTCACTAATGGCCTAAAGAAGCTGTAAGTCAACACTGGGTTCTACCGTCTCTTTTAAAATGATGCCCCCAAAGCAGTAAAACATACAAAATGTCAAGAAAGATGGGTCTGAATAACCTAGCCTCATGAAAACCATTTCAAAAATACTATCCAGCCCTGTTTTGCTTTTTAGCTAACAAAAAAAAAAAAAAAAAAAAAAAAAATGCTCCAAGAACAGCCAGGGATTAACAAAAGAAATGGAACTTTTCCTTGTGGATTGCTTTAATCTTACAGCCAGCCAACAGAATCCTTCTCTTCTTCAGACCTTTGAATGTTACACTGAGTTGAAGATCCCTGCAATTGAGAGATTTACTCATACTTAGACTCTTCAGGGTTAACCATTTAAATGAGTGATGTCTCTGCTTAGCTGTAGCTAATATATTCTATCCAAGAATAAAAATAATGTGGAGTGAGTTTGGGGAAAAAATACGGATAAGGAAATATGACAGTCTGCCATTCTATCTGTGATCGAAAAATATGGTTAATATTCAATTTTTTTTTCAAAAATTATTAGAGTGAAAGACACATTGCCATTAATCCCCCTCAGAATACTACCCCTCACTTCAAACACACTTATCATTCTTGCCACTTTCCAAGCAGCTCTGGAAGTTCTCTTTCTTGTCTTTAGTTCTGCTGTCATGGCAGTCTCAGTGTCCGGAATAGATTCAAAATGTTTACCTTTCATGTCATTTTGACTTTGGGGAAGAGCCAGTAGTCACACAGTACCAAATCTTGTGAATATGGTAGATGAGCAGACACTGTAATGTTTATGCAAGCCTACCTTTTAGTTGGATAGCACTTGGCAACAACATTCACTATATTTTCGATCACACCTCATAAAGACACTTACCAAAGAGAACTTCTAGAACTTCCTCTGAAAGTGGCAAGAATGATGGGATAAGTGTGTTCAAAGCAAGGAAGGTTAATAGTAATGTCTTTTTTTTTATTTTGAAGAGAAAAAATAAAAATAATGATACAGAATTTCAAAACAAGGTAACAGGAAATTAGCAATTGATATATTGAGTATTGTTATCTTCAAAGTAGTTGCTCAGATTACAAGATATAGGCGTTCAAAATTGATCAAATAATATAAGCACAAACCATTCTTTTCAATGAACTAAAAGAAATTAGTAGTATAATTATCTTAGCTGTCTTGTGTATATATATATATTTTTTTTTTCTTTTCCCTTCCTTCTCTCCTTTCCCCCATCCCAGTTGTTCTTTCCTTTTGAGCAGTTTCTTTCCCTTTCACAATATCTATTGTACCTTTTGGATCTTATTTACTCTTTCAGTTTCTTACACGAGGGAGACAATACGATGTTTACACATGTGAGTCTGATTTATTTCACTTATGAGTATGATCTTTATTGCATCCATTTACCTATAAAAGCATCGGGTTTTTCCTTCTTTGTAGCTGAGTAGTACTCCATTATGTAAACATATCATATCTTTTTTATCCATTCCTTGGTTGATGGGCATTTGGTTGTTTCCAAGATTTAGCTATTACAAATTGTGCTGCTATAAACATAGCTGTACATATATTGCTGTGGTAGGATGTTTTCAATTCTTCTGGGAAGATACCCAGAAGGGGAATATCTGGGTTGAATGGGACCTCTAATCCTAGCTTTTTGAGGAATCTCCATACTGATTTTCACAGCGGTTGCACCAGTCTGCACTCCCACCAACAGTGGAGAAGGGTTCCTTTTTCCCCCACAGCCCTGCTAGCATTTGTTATCAGTTGATTTCTTGATGCTAGCCATTCTTTCTGGAGTGAGATGGAATCTCAGTGGTGATGTGTCTTTTAGTGCAATTTTTTTTTTTAAATTTAAACATTCACTGTATATTTTGATCACACATTGTGGATATCCAGTAGCCCAACTCAGTTGTGGGGAGGAGGGTGATGGAGCAGCCTAGCAGCCAGAGCAAAGATGAGTCATTGCTATCTGGTGACTGCCATTTGATTTATAGTCAGCACACTGCACCAGGCTGAAACAAAGGGGTGGGAAGTAAAGTTAGCTTACAGGCAGTGCTGTGTTCTCCTATGAAGACATAGAAAAACATTAGATTGTACCATGAACGCTGAATATTCACTTTTCAAACACCCATCATACACTCACTGAACCCAGTGAAGTGGCTTTTTAATTTCTCCAAGATGTAGCAAAGTGGGTAATATCGAAATTCAGAGACTGAAGCCTTTTGGAGAGTCTGCCGCCCTTGGTAATTTACCACTCTAGGCAACTGCTTGTTCTGACTCTTGTTTTCCCTGCTGGAATTATTGTTCCAACTTATTTGTAGAAGTCGCTTCTTGATGCCCAGAAGCCTATTCGCAGGGCGCATTCATTAGTCAAGACTGCTTTTCCACTAGTGAATTATATTCTTTTGTAACTAGCTAATCTGGAGGAAAGTGTGTTAGCAAATTGGGAGAACAGTGTTTAAATTGTTGTCATAGAATGTTTTCATGAAAAGTGCTTTTGCACACTCGAGTGTAGTCATATATGTGAATGAGGAAAGTAATCCTGCGTCTTCATCCTAGACTTTCTTCACGTGTTCCTATTTGACCACCGTGCCCAAAGAAATAACCTCAGTTCTCGGAGATAATGGAAACCGTGAAATGACAGGACAATAGATATGTAGAAGTGGTGAGATGGAGGTATATGAGATAATCAAAGAATGGGCAATTCCTTCTGAACAGCTCATTGTCCTACAGTCATTACTTTGTGGCAAGTTTTTAGTCACCATCTGCTTACTAATAATGTTTTAAAACTCAAGACCTTAATTCAACCCCTACAGATTGTTTGTTTTAAATTATTTGGTCTATCTAACAACTGGTGAGAAATTACCAGAAGCTTTCAGAGAAAATTCTTTAATTCATTCACATAGACTTGAATGTTTAAATCAGATGAACGCATCATCACTTTTATTTTAGTCACACTTTCCTTCTCTTGTTTTGATCTGCTGTTTGACTTTTTGCCTTGCCAACCAGATTCAACTGTCTTCCAAGACGTCTTTTGCTATCTCTTAAAATAACAGCTCTCTTTTCCTCGGATAATTCTGTAACCTGAAAAATTAAAACAATATTGTCTTGTTGTGCTGTTGACTCATGTGCAGTCTTCAGAAAGCTAACTCATTTTCATGTGGTTGATTAGATTTTATATCAAGGACCCCATAAACATAGGCTCTTTGGAGAGTGGTACTAATTCCTTCTGTTTTTCTTTCCTATTCTTTGTAACTATAAAGGATTATAAGGGGTAAAAAGTACTAAGATTCTGTATGTCTTTAAGAAGGCATCTTCTAGTCAAATGACTTTTATTATTTTTGTTGAACAATAGAGTTTAGGAAAAGAAACTATAAATCTATAAAACTTATGTGTATCTGTCATAGTCCTTTTTTTGTTTGTTTGTTTTGTTTATTTTTTGAGACAGGGTTTCACTTTGTAGTTCAGGCTGGTCTTGAACTTGCAGCGATACAAGTGCTGGGATTACAAACATGTGCCACCACACCCTGCCTTGTCATAGTCCTTTGTTGTTGCTATGATAAAATATCTGGGGGCTGGGTGATTTATAAAGAAAGGAGCTTTAGTTTGGTTTGCAATTCAAAACAGAAATACAAGATCATGGCACCAACATCTGCTTGGCTGCTGGTGAGGGCCATATGCTGTTTCCTGAATGGCAGAAAGAAGAGAAAAACAGTTGTATGGAGAAGGATCAAATGGGCAAGAGAGAATGAGAGGAGGTGCCAGACTCACTTTATAGCAATCCATTCTCAAGAGAACTAACCCACCCTCAAGGAAGCCGCATCAATCCCTTCATCAGGGTGGAGCCACACTGTAGCCTAATTACATCTTCACAGTCCCACCACCTGTCAACACTATTATGTCTGGGAACCAAGTCTCCACATGAGTTTTGTCTGGGCAAACCATAGCACTATCAAGATGTTTTCTATGGATTCTTTTTTTCTTGTCCATCTATTGCCACAAACCTCCAAATGAGAAATAGCAATTATTACAAAAGCAGAAAAACCAGAGTGGTTCTTTCTAATTTTGCAATAGGTTATAGTATTTGTCTTCATCTAAGAAGTGAAACATCTGTGGAGATCTCTGTGGTTCTAGGAGGTAGATGATTTCACATTATTTTATAGGTAAAGATAATGAAATATTAGTAGTTCATTAAGTCCTGGAATTATATCACCACACCTAAAGGAGTCATTTAAAGTTCAAATTCAAGGATCAACAGTGCAATGTGCCACTAAATTACATCAGTAGAGATTTCCAGATTCTGACACCAAAGACAGATTTATTTGAAGGAAAGATATGTAGCCAAACTGGCCAAAAAAAAATTTTGTTATCTCTGATATCTTTCTTCCATTTACTCACATACCAGGTAGGTTCAAAAACAAGTTTTTAATTATCTTGCTCTTCCAAATGTTTCACCTATAAAATGGTGGTTATAATATTAGTTTTGAAGAAATAAGAAAATGTGAAGACCTTATTAGAAGCCCTGGAACTTGATAAGTATTCAAAAACTACTGAACAATTATGATAAGCACATAAAGCAAGAAATGGAGGTCTTCAAACCCCCTGACTTGGAGCAGGTTAAATTATTTTGAAAAAGAGAAAGTGTCTATTGTTGCTTCCCCCAAATTGGAAGGGATAAAAGACTCTTCTATGGGTGTACAATGCTTGGAACAGAAATTCTAATCTAGCCACTACTTATCTATCATCTCTATGTCTATTATCTATCATTATTTATTTTCTGTTATATGTTATTATTATCTATTATGCAAGAATAAAGTGTTTATTCTATAACTGTCCCTCTTACCCATGGCCAGTTGACAAGGGTGTAAGTACCACAGAGATGACAAAGAAGAAACATTGAAGTGGTAGCAACTGACCACTTATGAAATTACCAAAATTTGATATTTTACCTGAATAAGCAGCAATTTTATTTTATTTTATTTTATTTTATTTTTTATTTATTTTTTATTTTATTTTAAAGAGAAGAAAAAACAAAACAAATCAAAAAAAGAACAAATTTTCAAAACAACATAATATGAGGGTAACAATGGTCAATGCATTACATATTATTATCTTTAAGTTAGTTATTCAGGATACCAGACATTAGCATTCAATTGTCCAAACATTATTGGCTCAAACCTTACTCTTCAATGAACTAAGTAAAATTGGTAGTGTATCTATCTTAACCATCTTATATATATATACAATTTTTTTCCCTTTCCCTTCTTTCTTTTCCCTATTCCAGTCTCTCTTTCTTATTGACCAGTTTCTTTTTGATTCACCGTGTCTATTGTACATTTTGGATCTTGTTTACTCTTTCAGTTTCTCATACTAGAGAGACAATACGATGCTTATACATGTGCTTCTGGTTTATTTCACTTATGAGTATTTTCTCGAGTTGCATCCATTTACCTATAAGTCTCCAGTTTATCCTTCTTTATGGCTGAATAGTACTCCATTGTATAAAAATACCACATCTTTCTTATCCATTCCTCAGTTGATGGGCATTTGGGTTGTTTCCAAGATCTGGCTATTACAAATTGTGCTGCTATAAACATGGGTGCACATATATCACTGTGGTACGATGTTTTTAATTCTTCTGGGAAGATGCCCAGAAGGGGAATAGCTGGGTCAAATGGGACCTCTAACCCTAGTTTTTTGAGGAATCTCCACACTGACTTCCACAGTGGCTGTACCAGTCGACACTCCCACCAACAGTGAAGAAGGGTTCCTTTTTCCCCACAGCCCCTCCAGCATTTGTTATTAGTTGATTTCTTTATAGTAGCCATTCTTTCTGGAGTGAGATGGTATCTCAGTGTTGTTTTAATTTGCATCTCTCGAATGACTAGTGATGTTGCACATTTTTTTGTATATTTATTTGCCATTAGTATTTCTTCATCTGAGAAATGTGTATTCATCTCAGATGCCCATTTTTGGAGTGGGTCTTTCAATTTGGGAGGTCTGATTTTTTTGAGTTCTTTATGTGTTCTCGATAGTAATCCTTTGTCTGAGGAACAGCTGGCAAACATTTTTTCCCACGTTGTGGGTTGTCTTTTAACTCTGTTGGTGGTTTCTCTTGCTGTACAAAAGCTTTTTAATAAGATGAGATCCCAGTTATTGATTCTTTGGGATAGTTCCTGTGCGGTTGAGTTTTTATTCATAAAGTCTTTGCCTACACCAATGTCTTCAAGGGATTTACCTATCCTACCTTCCAGCAGATTTAATGTTTCTGTTTTTTTTTTTTTTTTTTGTGGGTACCGGGGGGACGACCTCAGGACCTCGCACGCCAGCAGGCGCCCGTGTCACTGAGCGATATCACCGGCCCCTTTTTCGTATGTGGGATCCGGGAGTCGAACTCGGGCCCTCGCGCTTGCCGGGCAGGCGCTTAAGCCACTGAGCCATCTCACCGGCCCCTAATGTTTCTGTTTTAATATTTAGATCTCTGATCCATTTTGAATTTAGTTTAGTGCATGGTGAAAGATATGGGTCTAGTTTTAATCTTCGGCATGTGTAGAGCCAGTTTTTCCAGCACCATTTATTAAAGAGACTATCTTTCTTCCACTGAATGTGTTTGGCACCTTTGTCAAAGATAAGGTGGCTTAGTATGTCTAAGCAGCAATTTTATATGGTTTGATCCAATAAGCTCTGAATCCAGACACATCCAGGTTAAGAATTCAAAACCAAAGCAGGTAGTATATTTTCTGTGGTTTCTTCTCCCTCACTTTCAAAACATGAAACAAACATATAGCAAAAAATAAACAATACGATAGGAAATAGTGATCTACCAGCATTGTTGCAAGTTTGGAAAATACAATTAATTTGATACGATTTCAGTATTTTGCCTTTTTCATTTTCAAAAACCATTTTAGTGGGCCCGTGAGATAGCTCAGCGGCATAAGCGCCTGCCTGGCAAGCTCGAGGTCCTGAGTTCGACTCCTGGAACCCACATACGAAAAAAGGGCCGGTGATATCGCTCAGCGGCACGGGCGCCTGCTGGCGCGCAAGGTCCTGAGGTTGACCGCTGGTACCCACAAAAACAAAACAAAACCATTTTAGCTATAGAAAGTGTCATTTTTCTAACTATGAAATATAAGTAAATAACAAATGATATATATATATTTTTTCAAATTATAGCTATTTCTAGTGTGAAAGCTCAGTCTTTCAAAGACAAAGATAATTTAAAAGTTTACCGTATATCAACTTTAGTTTTATGGGACTAGGTTATTTTTTTATAAAACTCTCTACTGCTTGCTTTAGACTATATTATTTTATTTTGTGTTAACTTTCAGTTTTGAGTAGTATTTTAACGAAATACTTTCATACTTTCCTTCTTGCCATTTTCTGCTACCTTAGTTGCTCACCTAGCTAATGGAACTTTCTATATGAAACATTGTGGCTTCCCTGTCAAGGGGGAAAAGTCCACATGCTGTAATGATTGCTGCCTTAAAGGCTAGGATTATTACATTTCTGTCGATCTGACTTAAATGTACACAGTGCAACCATCATTATAGTGTATATGCCCCGTGCACAAGACAGACCGGCCTTCAGCATACTAATAAAATAATGACATGCCCTCCAACACACAAATACATTTCACTAAAACTCAGATATTTTCAGATGTGACATCTTTCAGACAATTTTATCTGCAAAAGTTTCACAAATCATATACACTCTGGCAAATTATCAGCAATACCGAGTCTGCACTGTTCTCAGCTGGATTTCCTCTGGAAAACAGGCTGAAATATTAACATGAGGTTTTCTGAAAGGCTCCCCATGGCACCTTTGCTGAAAAGATGTTAAACCAAACAGCTACTGATATGGAAACCAGCTGTTTGAACTATAACTCAGTTAGATACGTTAATAGAGGAAGGCTATGATATCGTGATGCAGGAAATGACTAAACATTTAATGCTCATTACTTTGCAGTATTCCTGGAGTCAGGAAGGCGATGTGGATAGCATTGCGTGGGCACTAATGGTAACCCAGGTCAGGGAGACATTGAAGGGGTAGTTTCTTTGTCATTCTTTCTTGAGTTTCAGGCATTATAAATATTAACTTGTCCAAGATCTTTCTTCATAGATATTGATGGGGCAAATGAAACATTTTGTAAAACCTTACAAAAATAATGCTATCAGTGTTATAGAGCTAGTTTTATTATCCCACTTTCTAAAAAAGCCGCAAGACCTCATTAACCATGGAAGAATATTTATATAGCTGATGGAATTTGGCCCTTTAATGACGCAAAAGGATGCATGGATGGATTTCGCAAGTTCATAACTCCATATACATAAATGCTGGGTTTCTTCCACATTTTCACTCTTTGGATTTTTTAAGGAAAAAAATACAGAGATTATTGTATGTAATTTCAGAGAAAATTCTCTTGGGAAAGGGGATACAAAAAGGAATATATTATGCACATGCACCAATTCCCCACAAGGACTGTAAACATTACGTACAACAAACATGTACTAATAAAAATAATTGAAAAAAGTACAAAACATCAAGAGCATAAAAATTTATTTGCAGCCAGGGTTTGTGGTGCACACTTGTAATTTCAGCTACTCTGGAGGGTGAGACAGGAGGATCACAAGTTTAAGACCAACCTGAGCCACTTAGCGATACTATCTTTAAATGGAAAAAAAAGGCCTGGGGATGTGTAGCTCAGTGTTCCTTGGGTTCAATGCTCAGTATGAGAGGGGGAAAAATGCACTTGGGCTTAGGGATGTAGTTCAATGGTAGAGTGCTTGTTTTGCATGCAGGAAGTCCTGGGTTCACCCCCCCACCCCCCAATGCATACACCAGTTGGTTTCTTATAGTAACAGAATCCAGCCACCAGCTGACCCGGAAGTCAAGAAAGGGTTGTTAAAAAAAGAAATAAGAATCAACAGAGATCGTTCATGGTCAGCAAAGTCTGAACTATTTATTAACTGGTTCTTTGCAGAAAACAAATTTGCCCACCTCTGTAGTAAGCAGTTCCTACTGTGTGAGGGAAGCCATCTCAGACTATGCAAAGGTGAGTAAAACTGTCCCTGCTCTGAAGTAATTTATAATCTAAAGAAAAGGACATAAGGCCATTGATCAAGAGGTAAAGGAAGATGGCGTTAGATAAGGGCTTCAAAGGAAGAGAGCCTGGGTAGTACATGGGGAGTGGCATCCTGGGGAGATGCTCTTCAGAAGTCTTAAGATAAAAGAGATTTTGTAGGATAAAGGTAGGCAGAGTGAGATGGGGTCAGAAACCAAGAATGCAGAGGCAGGCCCTAAAGGCAGGGAGGATTCCCATTCACAAGCCCCTGGGGGGCCAGCTGTCTGGGGGTAGAGGCAGTTGTGTAGAGAGTAAGATCCCGGCTCCTTAGAGGCCAAGAAGACATTTGCCACTTTCCCTTTTGAGTTTGATGTAATTGCAGCTTCTTACAGTTACAGAGGCATGTTTTATTATAATCAGTGAAAAATGAGGAAAATAGTCCCTCGTAAATGGAAAATCTATTAAACAAATGGCTTTGGGCTGTAAATGCATGAACAATGTAAGTATATGCAGTTACCAAGTCACCATTAACAAATAAAGTACTCAGACTTCCAATCTATTCATCAAAATTCTTGAAAGTCCTATTTTAAGGCAGTTTAAACAGAGGCGAGACAGTCGTGCTGGGGAGGCTGCCAGGAACACAGACTTTTGCTTCTGAATTTGCCCCTGAGTCAGTCTTGACCTTCATTCAGTAAGCTCTCAGCATCTGGCTATCTCAGTTTACTCAGCAATAAAATGGGGATAAGGGACCTTAGCACCATATAGGAGTGTGACAAAGAGTAATAAAAACATCTGCAGAAACCTCTCAAGATAAATGTTCCTGAAATTGAGGAGAAAGTCCTCAACAGTTTTTTTTGAGGAGGGAAAATAAGATTGTCAAAATTAAAATAGGAGCCAGTTTATGGCTTTTAAGAGGCAAATAGCTTTGCTAAACAAAAGTGAAAACTGATTAATGATATAAAGCTTACAGATTGCTGCAGGTACCCATAATCTACCAAATTCTCTGACAGTATTTTCTAAATTTAAATTAGGATGCTGTTTTTTTGGTTTATTGATGGGAGAGAATATTTAAAATGAGACAAGGGAGAACCGGGCCAGTGAGATGGCTCAGCGGCTTAAGCGCCTGCCATGCAAGTGCGAGGGCCCGAGTTTGGCTCCCGGAACCCACATACGAAAAAGGGGCCAGTGATATCGCTCAGCGACACGGGTGCCTGTTGGCATGCGAGGTCCTGAGGTCGACCCCCTGGTACCCACAAAAAAAATAAAAATAAAAAAAAATAATAAAATGAGATAGCACCACTCTGGGCAATGTGATTAATGTCTGTTCTCTCTGTTTTCCTAGTCTTCGAATAATCTGCCCTATTCTCCTGTGTATTATCCAATTCTTAAGATGTAGAGGGAAGAATTCCTTTCCGCACTTTTCTTTCTCTTTAGAATTGCATCATCTGTCCTATAGTGGGACTGTGGCATGGTCCACACACTGAAGGGTTGCCTCATGGCCGGAATTCTTTCTATGGCTTTTGTCACTGGTCCTCTGAGACTGAGGGAGATGCTAATATCTCTAAAGAAAGTTGAAGAACAGACCCTGACATATACTCTCTCACACTGCACCTGGAACAGATTCTTAGCTTCTAGGAAATGCTCTCCTCTGCTGTCCTGTGGAATGTCTGGGTGGTGAAATATTTTTTAGGATCCTGCTGAGAACCACTTGTCTGCCTCTCTTTCTGCTTTCTGTGTCTCTTTTCTTTTTTAAATAAATCTTTACTTTATAGTGACCAGGGAGGAAAAACAAGCCAAAATAATTCCATTTGCTATTTTGCTGTGAGGACAGCAGCTCAAAACTGCTTAGCCCTGGCTTTGACCCTAGAACTCTGTGGCCAATGATGACTCATCTCGATAATTATCAGATTGAATCTTCTCTATTGGTTTGATAGCAACTGATGAGTGGAAAAGAACCTCAACTGAATGCACATGGCTAATAATCAGCTTCTTTATTGCTGTTTGCAGTTTTTCTTGGTTCACCTAAATTTCCCTATATGTTTAAGAAGATTTCCTATCCATGCAGTCCTTATAGGCTGCTTGGTTTAAAAAAAAAAATACACTGTTTTCAGGCAGTTGCAGAATGAAGTCTGAAGAAGGGAAAAAGGCAGAAGTAACAGTAAGAGGCGGCTGGAATAGGAGAAAGTGCTTGCTTATAAAATCTTGATTTTCTGTGGCTTTTCTTTGAAATAGGATTGCTAAGTCAGAAAGTCACTGGAACTAGGCTGCAACCATTCTGCCTTTCTTAAGTTTTTGGAGCTCTAAGTCAACTCATCCATCTATTACTTCTCATCACTTTTTTTCAAGGTAAGGAGTGCCTCCCAGAAAATGTACCTCTGTGACTCAGCAACATTCCAGGTCTTTCTGAACTTTCACCATCTGCCAAAAGAATCACTGAGCTGAATTCAGCTACTTAAAAGATCTGTCTCTAAGTAGCGGTTTGAAACTTCCTTAAAGTAGCTTTCTGGAGGAGCAATCAGCTTTTTAGATGATTTAATTTTTCAATTAATTTTTTCATTTAAGCCCAACACTGTTTCAAATTAAATCTCAGTGTTAAAATGGGAATAAGACAAAATTTCTGTCTGGATAAATTGTGTCCCTTCTGACACTGAATCAGTTGCAGATCTATAGTAAGACTCAAGAATCACCCACAATTCTACTTCAGTAGAAAGTAGAACATGCACCAAAAAATTAGATTGTTTTCAGCAATGGTATTCATGAGAGTAAAAAACCGGAAACAATTCAAATGTTCATCAACTACAGAATAGATAAATTGTGATACAGTCATATAGTGGAATATTATATAACAATGAAAAATCAATAAATCACTGTTATGTAAAACAGAGATAAATTTCAGTAGAATGCTGAACCAAAAAAAATCCAGACCCAAAAGGCTACATACTTAGGAATCCATTTTTATCAAGTTCCTGAGAAGAGACAATTAGTCTGTGGAGATGATTTCATAGAAAGTCTGAACAGTTGTCGTCTTTGGGGAGGGGATATAATGAATGAAGGGGATGGGTGGGTCTTGAATTTGGTGATGGTTACATTAGTGTATTCACTTTGTGAAAATTTTTTGAACATCACAATAATGATTTGTAAATTTTTACCTATGGAGCTCTGTCTTTACCTGTGGAGCTTCTATACTTCAACAGTTTTGCTTAAAAATATGCATAGAAATTCCTATGCCCTGAATGTTTGTGTCCTCTCCAAATTCACATGTTGAAATCCTAATCTTCAAGGTGATTATTTTAGGAGTTGGGGACTTATGAACATTGGTTAGGTCATGAAGATGGAGACCTCATCATTGGGATCAGTATTCTTATTAAAGAGGTTGAAGGAGTTGGTTTGGCCCTTGTGCCATGTGAGAATATAGCAAAAAGACCCCTGTCTGTAAAACAGTACGCGGGCCCTCAGCAGACACCAATCTGCCAGCCCATTGATGTTAGACCTCCTAGCTTCCGGTAGTGTGGTAAAATACATTTCTGTTTATAAGCTGCCCAATTTATGTATTTTACAATAGCACTAATTCTGCATTGGAATAAGACAGTCATTATTACTAGTTAATGATTTAATGTTGTTTCATTTTCATTAGAATGAAAGTTCAAAATCTTGTGAATGCTTTTAAGCTGCCAGTAATAGGAGACTTTCCTATAAAGGGACAAATAGATTGTAGGTTTTGCATGACACGTGGCCTCTTAACTATTCAACTGTGTTATAGCAGGAAAGCAGTCATGGACAATAGGAAAGCAATGAACATTCCAGTGTTTTAATAAAACTTTATTCACAAAACAGGTGGTGAGCTCGATTTGTAGTTTTTCTGACTTATTTTAAACGATAAATAAATTTATTATCCTACAAGTAATAAGAATTTCCAATGGAATAAATAAATTTATTATCCTGCAAGCAACAGGAATTTCCAGTGTACTAGCTTTGGCCTTGGTGAATTCAGCAGCACCATGACTTAATCTATGATCTAAATTCTTTCCATCTGTTTTGCCCGGCTTTGTGCAGCTGTGTCCTTAAGACTTGCCCCTCCTAGCCAGGAAATGGCTACAGCACTCCACGAAATTCTTCACCCAAGACAGAGGGCTCCAAATTCTTGAGTCTCCATTTTAGGAACACAGAAAAGGTTTTTAGATGCTTTCTAAGAGAACTGGTTTACTTTCTACAACTGGGGTTGACGAGACAAAATTGATGCCACAGAAATATTTTTTTATCTTTGTTTCTTTAGTTTGGGCTTTATTCATAAAAAAAAATCCTTCAGATACATGTGTAAGAAATCTATCAGGCTGATACAAATGATTTAGCAAGAAAAACAAAGCATTAAGCAAAATAATTTCTTTTTTAATTTTTCAAAAATAAATGTCTTTAATTTTTTTTTTGTCAGAGTATTTGCAATTTTATATTTTCATGTTCAACTGCCAGAGTAAAGAATTGGAATAGCAATTCATTATGTTTAAATCTATTTTGGTCAAAATTCTGTAATAGCTTTATATTTAATAAACACACATGTTTTAACTATTTAAACTAAAAAACAAATACAGAAAAGGAGATGAAGTATCATGTAGGAATGGTTGCTTTTAGGCAGGCACTCACATTGTGATCCACGTTAGCTTCCTATTGCTTTGTAACAAATTACCCACAGCTTAACATGACACACAAATGATCTCACAGTTTCTGTGGACCAGGAGACCAGGCAAGGCTTGAGGTCCTCCACTCAGGTTCTTACAAGACTGTTGATCAAGGTGTCACAGCCTTTATTTCCTTCTGGAACTCAGAATCCTCTTCTAAACCTATGTGATTGTTGGCAGAATTCAGATCCTTGCAGCTGTAGGACTGACGTCTGTTTTCCTGCTGGCTGTCAGCTGGGCACTGCTTTCTGTTCCTGGAAGACACTCACAGGCCCCTCACAAAAAGAGACCTCACTTGTTCAAGGGCAATATGAGAATGGCTCTCTCCAATCTGCAGGTCTTCTGCAATATAATCTATCAAAGGAGTGATAATCCCATTATATTCATAGGTCCTATACAGTTGAGGGAAAGGTGTGTGTACCCCAGGAGACAAGATTCAAGATGACTTAAACCAGGCAAACTTCCTAAAAAGGGACAGTTAGTACGAACTTCCTGAAAGGGGACAGTTAGATTGTAGGTTTCTTTTGTTTTGATTTGGGTTTTTTTTTTTTGGTGGGAGTCACTTCTTCTTTTTATAACCATTTTATGTAGTAGCACAAAAGCAGCCATGTATTAGACATAAATGAACTTGGCTATGTTCTAATAGAATTTAAGTGAATTTGGAGGCCATTTTGGAATTCTGCCTACCACCAGAATTCACCTGAAAGAGTAAATCAGGTCATGTTACAGTAGAAAATTACACATTCAGAAAAAATGGGCTTTATTTAGCATTCTCCTTGCATGGGGGATTTCTATTTAAACTATAACCCTGTAAACATAAATTTATCATAACGTCTTGAAAGTTCTTTAGCTGTTTAATGTAGAGGGATTGTCAAAATACCAAATAAAATATTAAAATGTTTCCATAAAAGTGATCAAAGTGACAAAATCTTTTAATTATTTTAAATTTTATTCATTTTTGGAAAAAGTAATATTCTCAAAGGATCCAAATTTACAAAGATATAGGGGCATGCTGTGAAAATCTTCCCCAAATCTTGTCTCTGGATATAACTGATGGCTCCAATTTCTTGCTTACCTTTTGCTTTTTAAGAGATCATGGAAATAATTTTGCATCAGTGTATAAAGAGCTTCCTCATCCTTTTAAACAGCAGCATAATACTTCCTTATATACATGTGGCACAACTTATTTAACAAATCTATTGATAGGAATTTAGAGTGTTTTAATATTTTGCTATAACAGAAAATTATATATTAAAAACTGTATAAAATTATTCCATCCATAATTGGACATATATACAGGATAACTCCCTGTAAGAGGAACTGCCCCATTAAAATAATATTGCCAAATTGCCTGTGATGGAGTTGTACCAATTTATACTTTTGCGGTAAATTTGGAGTGTCTGTTTGACCATGCTTTCTGCAATAGTGAATGTTACTTGGTTTTTCCCAGTGGGATTGGTGAAATAGGTATCTTGCTGCATTATGAGTGAATTATAACTTTTTTTCTATTTTTTGTCCTTTAGAGCCAGGATTGAACCCAGGGCCTCATGCATACTAATTTGTAGTCTGCCACTGAACTAGAGCCCTTGCCATTCATTTGTATTTCTCTGTAAACTGTATTAACAAAAAAAAAAAAAAGAAAGAAAATTATCCTTTTCTCATTAATCTATAGTAATCCTTTATCTGTTTTATGAATTGAAATGGATTCTCCTTAGTTGTTTTGTCTTTCAACCTTGCTAATGGTGGGTCTTTGTATTTATCATACAAAAATATTTGATTTGATGTATAATTTAATCTCTTATGGATTCCTGGCTTTTTCCTGTACTTTAGAAGGCCTACCACAACCCAAGATTATATTTTTACAATATCTAATGGTTTATTCTGACACTCTCAACAATTTTTTTCTCTTTCTAAAAATTATAATCCATCTGGAATTTATCACAGAGAGACATGTAACATTTGAATCCAACTTTGATTCCCCCCCGAGAGGTATTTGGTTACTCTAACACTATTTGTTGAACAGTCTTCATCTTTTCATTGATAAATGATGTCATTTCATCATATACTAAAGTTCTTTTTACATTGGATTCCATTTTCTGGACTTTGAAGTTTTAATCTATTGGGCTGCCTGTGTATTCATAAGTAATACCCTTGTAATTTTTGTAGCTTTATTGTATATTTCAGTGCCTAATAGCACTAAGAAACACTTGCTTTTCTTTTTCAGGAATTCTCTGCACATTGTTGCTTATTTATTTTTCCACATTCATATTGTAATAAGCTTGTATAGTTTAAAAAATATCTTTTTATTTTTTATTTTTTAACTTTATATTTCTATTAGTATATATTTGTAATGCATATTGATCATATTCATCATAGGGAATATGTATCTGTATGTAATATATTTTGACTCTTCTTTTTTTCCCCTATCCCCCCTTCAACCCTTCTTTCCCTCCCCAATTATAAAAGCTTTTTTTCCAATTTTTTCCCTGCTATTCTCTTATTTTCCCTTTTCCCTTCCTTCCTTTCTCCCTCTCCCCTTTTGTGCCCCCCTCCATTTGAAAATGTTCTTTCTACTTCCCAACATCTGTCCTCCATTTTGCTCCTTGTTTACCCTTTGGGTTTCTCATACAAGAGAAACAATGCAGTATTTAAACTTGTGTGTCTAACTTATTTCACTTAAGATTATGGTCTCAAGGTCCATCCATTTTCCTACAAATGACTCATCTATCCATTTTCCTACAAATGACTCAAGTTTATCTTTCTTTATGGCAAAGTAGTACTCCACTGTATGTAAATAGTATATTTTCTTTGTCCATTCATCTGTTGATGGGCATATGGGCTAGTTCCAAGATTTAGCTATTATGAATTCTGCTGCTATAAACATGAATATGCATATATCACTGTGATATAATGCTTTTAACTTTTTTATTCCTGGGAGAGGAACAGCTGGGTCAAATGGAACCTCTAATTTTAGTTTTTTGAGTAATCTCCATACTGATTTCCATAGTAGTTGTATGAGTTTACACTCTCACCAGCAATGAAGAAGGGTTCCTTTTCCCCACAGCCTCACCAGCATTTGTTATTGGTTGATTTCTTGATGATAGCCATTTTTATGGAGTGAGATGGAATCTCAGTGTTGTTCTAATGTGCACTTCTGAAATGACCAGGGATGTTGAGCATTTTTCATATATTTATTTGTTGTTTGTACTTCTTCATCTGAGAGATGTATAGTCATTTCAGATGCCCATTTTCGGATTAGGTCTTAAAATTTAGGGATTCTAAATTTTTTAAAATTTTTATTTATTTATTTTTTTGTGGGTACTGGGGGTCGACCTCAGAACCTCATGCGCCACTGGGCGCCCGTGCCGCTGAGTGATGTTACTGGTCCTTTTTTCGTATGTGGGTTCCGGGAGTCGAACTCAGGCCCTCATGCTTGCCGGGCAGGCGCTTACACCACTGAGCCATCTCACCGGCCCTGGAGTCTAATTTTTTGAGTTCTTTATATATTCTAGATGTTCTTTGTGTGTGTGTGTGTGTGTGTGTGTGTGTGTGTACCGGGAATCGAATTCAGGACCTCGCACTTGCCAGGCAGGTGCTGCACCACTGAGCTGTATCCCAGGCCCTTATATATTCTAGATGTTAGCTCTTTGAGGAGTAACTGCTTAAAATTTTTCCCATTCTGTAGGTTGTCTCCTCACTCTGCTAGTGGTTTCTTTTGCTGTGGAAGAACTTTTTAGTTTGATGTGATCCCAGTTGTTGATTCTTTGTAATATTTCCTGTATGATTGGGGTTTTGTTCATACAGTCTTTGCCTACACCTGTGTCTTCAAGAGTTTTACCTATTCTATCTTCTAGCAGATTAAATGTTTCTATTTTAATATTTAGATCTTTGGTTCATTTTGATTTTAGTTTAGTGCATATTGAAAGATGTGTGTCTAGGTTCAATTTTTGGCATGTGGAAAGCCAGAACCATTTATTAAAGAGGCTATCTTTCTTCCAGTGAATGTGTTTGGCTCCTTTGTCAAAGATAAAGTAACTGAGTGTGCTTGGAGTTGTTTCTGCATCATCTACTCTGTTCCATTGATCCTTGAGTCTGCTTTATTGCCAGTATTATGCTTTTTTTTTTTTTTTTTTTTAATCACAGTAGCTTTGTAGTATAACTTCAAATTGGGGATTGTGATGCCCCATGTGTGGCCCTTGATGCCCAGAATTGCTTTTGCTATTCTAGATCTCTTCTGGTTCCAAAGGACTTTTAGAATTTTATCCTATTGGTATTTTCATTGGGATTGCATTAAATCTGTATAACAGTTTTGGAAGCATGACCATTTTGACTCTATTGGTTCTGCCTATCCAAGAACAGGGGATATCTTTCCATTTTTGATATCCTCTCCAGACTCCTTTTTTATAGTACTGCAATTCTCAATGTATAGGTCTTTCATTTCCTTTGTTAGATTGATTTCTCAATATTTCATTTTTTCTTGATGCTATTGTGAAAGATATTGTTTCACTAATTTTTCTCTCAGTGTGTTCATTTTTTGTGTACAGGAATGCTATTGATTTTTAATGTTGACCTTTTATCCTGCTATTCTGCCAAATTTCATTGTTAGTTCTAGAAGTCTTTAGGTGGAGGTTTTGGGGCCTTCTATGTAGAGTATCATGTCATCAGCAAATAATGATAATTTAAATTCTTCTTTTCCTATCCATATTCCGTTTATATCTTTCTCTTGCCTAATTGCTCTGGCCACTGTTTCCAGAACTATATTGAATAGGAGTGGTGTTAGTGGGCATTCTTGTCTTGTTCCTGATTTTAGAGTGAATGCTTTCAGTTTTTGATCACTTAGTATGATGTTAGCTGTTATTTTATCATAGATGGCTTTTATCAGATTGAGATAAAGACCTTCTATTCTAATTTTCTATAGGGTTTTTATCATGAATGGGTGTTGGAGTTTGTCAAAAGCTTTTTCTGCATCTATTGA
Source organism: Erethizon dorsatum (assembly GCA_028451465.1). Taxonomy (NCBI): domain Eukaryota; kingdom Metazoa; phylum Chordata; class Mammalia; order Rodentia; family Erethizontidae; genus Erethizon; species Erethizon dorsatum. The sequence continues at coordinate 57,939,323 of CM051825.1, read as the reverse complement.
GATGATCATGTGATTTTTGTCTTTGGCTCTGTTGATACAGTGTATTACATTTATTAATTTGCATATGTTGAACCATCCCTGCATTCTGGGGTTGAATCCCACTTGGTCATGGTGTATAATTTTCTGGATGATTTGCTGCATTCTGTTTGCTAGTATCTTATTGAGGATTTTTGCATCTATGTTCATTAGGGAGATTGGCCTGTAGTTCTCTTTTTTGCTTGTTAACTTTTGGCTGTGTTAACTTTTCTGGTTTTGGTATCAGGGTAATGCTTGCTTCTGGAAATGAGTTTGGGAATATTGCTTCCCTTTCAATTTCATTAAAGAGTTTGAGGAGTAGTGGTAGTAGATCTTCTCTAAACTTCTTTTAGAATTCAGCAGTGAATCCATCAGGACTTTTCTTCATAGGTATTTATTTTTATTACTTCTTCAATTTCATTGACTGATATTGGATTATTTGGAATTTTTATATCTTCTTGATTCAGCTTTGGTAATTCTTATATATCTTGGGACCTGTCCATTTCTTCTGAGTTTTCTAGCTTATTAGAGAACAGATTCTCAAGTAGGTATTGATGATCTGGATTTCTGCAGGGTCTGTTGTGATTTCATCCTTTTCATTGCATGGATTTGGATATTTTCTTTCCTTTTTTAATAAGGTTGGCTAAGAGTTTGTCTATTTTATTTAATATTTTAAAGAACCAACTCTTTGACTTAGTGACTCTTTGTATTGTTTTTTCAGTCTCAATTTTTTTTTTTTTTTTTGTGGGTACCGGGGGGTCGACCTCAGGACCTTGCGCGCCAACAGGCACCCATGCCGCTGAGCGATATCACCGGCCCCTTTTTTCGTATGTGGGATCCGGGAGTCGAACTCAGGCCCTCGCGCTTGCAAGGCAGGCGCTTACGCCGCTGAGCCATCTCACCGGCCCCAGTCTCAATTTTATTAATTTCTGCTCTGATCTTTGTAAATTTCTCTCTCATATGCATTTTGTGTTAACTTTTTCTTCTTTTACTAGAACCTTGAGGTTCAGCATTAAGTTATTTATTTGAGCTCATTGTGTTTTTCTGTTGTGGGAATGCACTGCTATAAATTTCCCTGTTGGGCTGCTTTCATTGCATCCCATATGTTCTGGTATGTCATTTTGACATTAGCACTTAATTGCAGAAACTGTCTGATTTCTTCTTTAATTTCATCTGTGACCCATTGGTTGTTCAGGGGGGTGTTATTTAATTTCCATGTGTTTATGTAGTTTTTGTGGTTTCTTTTACCATTGATTTCCAGTTTCATTGCAGTATGGTCTGATAATATGCATAGGATAATTTCAATTCCTTTGCATTTACTTAAGCATGTTCTATGAGCTAGTATGTGATCTATTTTGGAGAAATTCCCATGTGTTGTTAAGAAGAATGTGTATTCTATTGTTGTTGGGTGGAACACTTTGTACATATCTACTAAATGCATTTGTTCATAGGTTTGAGTATTCTTTGATGATTTGAAAACATTTTAATTTTCTTTGTTGATTTTTTGTTTAGTTGATCTATTTTTGACAGTGGAGTATTGAGATCCCCCATTACAATTATATTAGTGATTGTCTGATTTTTCATATCCATTGGTTTGTTTTATATAGTTGGGTATGCCAGTGTTTGGTGCATATATATTTATGGTTATTATCTCTTCCTCTTCCATTGTTCCCTTAACAAGTATGTAGTCACATTGTTTGTCTCTCTTAATCAGTCTAGGCTTAAAATCCACTTTGTCTGCAGATAGAATAGCTACCCTGGCTGTTTTGCATGTTCCTGATTGGAAAATAATGGAGTATTATTTTCCATCCTTTGACTTTCAGTCTATGCATTTCTTTTTGAGTTAAATGTGTTTCCTGTATGCAGCATATTGTTGGGTCTCATTTCTTTATTCATTCTGCCAATCTGTTTCTTTTGATTGGTGAATAGAGAACATTCACATTGATGGTTATATATGATATATATTGACTTGCCATAATATTTTCCTCTTGTTGGTTCGCTTTTTTCCCCTTCTGTTTAATTACTTTTCCTGGTAGATTCATTTATTGGGATTCATGGAATTGTAGTCTTTTTCTAGAATATCCTTCAGAACTTTTGGGGGTGCTGGTTTGGTGGTCATGAATTTCTTCAGGTGTACTTTATTTTGGAAATATCTTATTTCTCCATCCATTTTGAAAGATAATTTTGTGAGGTACATCAATATGGGTTGGAGGTTGTTTTCTTTTAGGTCTTAAAATATTTCACTCCAAGCTCTGCTTGACATAAGGGTTTGAATTGAGAAGTCTATGATTATGATGGGTTTTCCTTTTAAATGATTCATTTCTTTTCTCTAACAGCTTTTAGTATTCTGTTCTTGTGTTGAATTTCTGGAATCTTTACTATCATATGCCATTTTTTTTTTTTTTTCTGATTGTGACTACTTGAAGTTCTATATGTGTTACTTATCTGTATCTCAAATTCTTTTTCCATGCTTGAAAAGTTTTCTGTGATTACTTCTGTGAACAGGTTTTTTATGCCTTTTTTGCTATCCTCTTATTCTTCCTTGATTCCAATTAGTGTTATATTAGTCTTATTTGTATTATCTAGCAGCTGTGGATTGATTTTTTCATGGTCCCTTGCTATTTTTAAGAGGTCTCTCATTTGATGATCACCAACTACAACCCTGTCTTCTAGATCTGATATTCTATCTTCACATTCATTGACTCTGCTGTATATAATTTCAGTAGAGTTTTTAATCTCCACTTGAGTTTGTTTTATGGTATCCAGTTCTTTTCTATGTTGGGCCTACATGGTTTCCATGTCTTTCTGAAGCCCCTCTATTTTTTATCTGCATCTCTCTAGAGTCACTAATAATTTTCTTTATCATGGTCATCACCTCTTTAATTGTCTCAATTTTGTTTTTGTCAAGTGATTTATTGTTATTGATCTGTCATGTTACTTCTGCTGCTACAATTTTATAAAACTCAGCTTGGGTGGGGAGGCTTTTGACTTCTTCCACCTCAGTGCCCCCTTGGTTTGCCTTGGGTGAGTTGGGAATTATGGGTTGCATCTTGCTTCTGTGTTTTCTTATTTTCTATTTTTTTTTGTTTATTTGTTTTTTGCATCGAGGCTTATAAATTACTTATAGTAGGTAGCTTTATTACTAATGCCAAGACCTGTTTAGAAAATGACTAATTTTCCAAGATGTCATCTAGGCATAGCTGGATTTTGGTTTTGAGTGTCCCAGGATCCTGCCTCTTCAGTTTATTAGGTATGAAAGATTGCTGCCTGTTTGTCCTAGCATCCAGTTCTTTGGTACTGTTTTATAGTATTGTTTATGACTCACAGACAATCTAGGTATTGGCATATAAGGAAAATCAATTGATCACAACTATGTCACCTTGGATAAGTAGTACAATTAATAACACTAGCATCAAGTACTGACTGGAAAATGATAAACTGTGATAACTTAATTTGTTGACTTAAACAATAGGTATAAGATTTTTTAGTTATATAACAAAATCTAAGATAAATCAGTAAATTATATACAGTAAAATCCACTCAATGGAGCTATTTTACCCTAAGAGGAGAAAATGTAAAAGGAATAAGAGGAAAAATAGAGAAATAGAAGAAGAAAAAGAGATTAGGAGCAAAACTGATGGGCAAAGAAAGATCACCCACATCTCAGGAAACTGGTGAAGAAGACAGAGAAAAAGAAAGAAGGAATAGACAAAAACAAGAACAAAACAAAACAACTAAAAACAATGTTCACACTCACAAAAGAACAAAAACAAACAATTTTTTAAAAGCCTACAGGTGATAAAACAAAACAAAACAAAACAAAAAATAAAAAAGGAAAAGAAAAGAAATTTCTCTGTGATTTGAAGCCTGTGGCTATCTTCTGGGGTCTGCAGTTTTGTGGTAGTGTCCATGGCATGACTCTGCCCTCACTGGTAGACGAAGGAGCCAGTTAGAGCCTATATCTGTGCTGGATAATCCCAGCAAGTGTATGGTAGGATTAGAATGTGTGCTGGATAAGCCCAGCAAACCTGAAGTAGGATTAGGGTGGGATGTTGGTACTTTCAACTCCACAGAAGTTCAGGCTGATCCTGGCCTCTGATCATGGGGTTGGAGCCTGAGTCATTTAGTTTAGAACCCTTAAGTTTATCCTGCTGCCTTGATCATGGGTCCCTGACCCTGGATTTCTGTGGTTGTCCCTCACCCAGTCACTGTGAGGTTTTAACACTAGGAGCTTTGAGATGATGTCAGGCCACAACTGATCAGAGTCCCAGGTTCAGTTGGACCCTCCCTAAAATGACATCTGACCAAGGACTGTTTCTAGGAGACACTGCAGTCACTTGGACTGGAGTCACTCACTTGTAGCACACGGATCCACTGCTCTGTTCCACTGTTGTGTTGCTCCCTGAAGGCCTCTGGAGTCACCTGCTTTCACTGTGTCTCTATAGATTCAGTCTTCCTTTCTCATGCCACAAGCCAGAAGCCAGGGAAAGAGTGCATATTGCCCCTTCTTTTTTTTGCATTGATGTCTGTCTCTTCATTTTCTCTGTGGGCTCGTTTTCCTTTCATATCTTTCCTGGGTACTGGAGATCCACCTCCCTCCTTTTCTTCCCAAGTTGTTATTTTCCAGTGTCTGGATTTCAAATCCTGGAGAGGTTGATTTGTTGCTCGTTACTGCTCCACCATCTTCCAAGAAGTCCTCAAAAAACTATCTTTTTAAATTGAGTTTTTCTTCTTTTATAGACTAATTTAGGAATAATTGACACCTTTATATAATTGAGTCTTTTTATCTAAAAACACACACCTCCTTCCATTTCTTCAAACCTTCTTTTGGGACCCTCAGTTAGCATTTCTTATATAGTTCTTATTCACTTCTTAAGTTTATTTCTGGAAGTATAATCTTTTTTTAATTTTAATTTTTATTAGCACATGCTTATAGTACATAATGATTACATTCATTGTGGAACACTGGTACATGTACCTAACACACCTTAATTCTTTTTTATGTACCTTCCCCCCTCCCTGCCACTAGAAATATAATCTCTTAATGTAAATGTGATTTTTTTTCTATTTATAACCCAATATTGTTTGCAGGATTCATAAAAGCCAAAAGACATTCATCTTATCTCATTAAATGAAATCCTTTAAACCATAATTAATAATAGCACTTGTAACATAATTCTGTCCCAAATAGTACATGGGTGTGTGTGTGTGGGGAGACTTTTTCCCAAATTCATACAAGTAAAAATAATATTAGGAATAAATTAAAATATGTGTTTTAAAAATTATTCCTGGACTGACTTTTGAATCTTAAAACAGAAAGCATATACTTTTCTCCTCAAAAATCACTCACCATGGGCCGGTGATATAGCTCAGTGGCATAAGCACCTGCCTGGCAAGCGTGAGGTCCTGAGTTCGACTCCCAGTCCCCACATACATAAAAAAATAATCACTCACCATGCAGCTTTGCCTACTCAGATATGTAAAGTGCCTCTGGGGTGCTCTTCTAATTGCTTACTTCTCCCTGTGAGAAGGCTGGCTGCTCAGCTGCTCTGATTCTTTCCAAACTAGAGCTTCAGAGACAAGTTCTAGGAACCAGAGGTTTCAGTTCAAGCAAATGAGGTAGCTGTTGCCTCTGGTTTTTCCTGTCACTTCCCCTCAACATAGCCTGGGAAAGCAGCACATCTTGTGGAAACCATAGCTTTGCCCAGAAGAACTGAGACTATTTCCAGAATCTGCTGGAAAGTAGAAAGGTAGAAGCCCTCTGAGAGGACTCTCAGAGCTGTGACTTGGGAGGATATAGGATATAAGAGTTAGTTGTTCTGGGAAGGAACCTAGAACTGAGAGGATCTTGGTCTATGTGGCCTTAGGTTGGGGCAGCCCCATGCAATGGGAAATTTCTTTCAGTGAGTAGCCACAGTAGAACCTTTGGTTGCAATCTTAGACTTGAGTTGCTTGGCTCTAACTCTGGAAAAACCATTGATTAGACCAGGAGACAAAAGACTAGGAATGATGATCACCTCTCCTTTTAGTCAGGGAAGGGATTAGAGACCACAATATTCACTTCCTAACAACCCAAACCCCTCTCACAGGCAGGAACTCTGCTTATCAAATTTGCTTGGGTTACCTAGTGGCCTCTGTATTTACTGACAGTCAATCAAGAGGGCCAATGCATAATATTAATAAGGAAAAAAGGCTAATGTCTTTAGAGCACCACACCTTGCGTACCATTCTTTAAAGTCCCTTGTTTCAATCCTCGCAACAGCCCTATGAGTTAAATAGTAAGTACTGTTATTTCTGATTAATGAATGAGAAAAGTCAAGTCTAGGGAAATTAAATGACCTGCTCATGGTGACATAAGCAAAAGAAGAGTTAAGGTTTGAAAACAAATGTGTGATGATTGTGCCTTTTATGGCCACAGTGAGCTCTTAGGAAAATTAATGACTAGGTTGCAACGTAGCTCAGTGATACAGCATATGCTTAGTATGCATGAGACCCTGGGTTCAATACCTAGTACCAAAAAAAAAAAAAAAAAACCCAAAAAAACAAGAGTTTAAGAAGGAAAATTAATGGCATGTATTTTTAAATAAGGAAGATTAAAGGGGTTTAAGCGGTTTTTATATTTAAATACTTCATTTTATAATTTTAAGTATTAATATATTCATCCTAAAAATTTTATTGTTGAGGATTGTGTCCATGAGGGAAGTTGTAAACTCACAGACATATAATAGTTTTTCCTTTCAGTGATGGGTATGCTCATATAGACATTGAAATATAAACAACCAATTACCTAGAATGTTTATTCTGCAATGCCTTGAAGACTCACTTGGGACAATAATTCTGTACTCGCAGTTTATAACATTTCTCAGGAGATGTAAGTATAGGTTTGTGAGTACATGTGTTTATGAATAACATGATTTCCTGTGAGTGTGAATTTCATCCTCTCTGTGATTCCTGTGCCCTAACCATATTGCTAGGCAACACCAAGCAACACACATCCCACAGTTTCCTAATTCTGTTTGATGTTTCACAAATGGACTTCTGCTTTTATCTGTAAACAGAATAACACCAGTGCATTTAAGATTTTTGCTTTTGAAATAATCAGGTGTCCACTCAAATCAAATCTACCTGACCATAACTATCAGACACTGGCAGAAACTAGGATGAGCTGGCACAAGGCAAATATACAAATTTTTGTAAGACTTTGACTAATCATTCATTAGTGATGTCTAATGTGATTCCTGCTATTCTAACTTTGCAGATGACATGAAGGACAGAGAGAGGGCTTGCTTCTTTCCAAGGACTTGGAGTCCTAAGACTTGGAATGTAATTCTATACGGGAAATACTTTCCTGATACTGTTGATGTTCCACACATATAATTTGCAGGTAAAAATCAGGTGCACATCTCCTCCGTTAAAATGGAGAAAAACATTTTCAAGTGAGGATCCAGAATTTAGCAGAGTGTAACCAAAAGATCACAAATCACAAGCTAAAATGAATTTACAGTACTCTTGCCTTCTGTGTCTAATGACATGTCAGAGAGAGGCTTCCCTGGTCATAGAGAATGCCAGATTTTGGCCTACAATAGACAAGCACAATACTCCATCGCTACAAAAAAGATCACTTAGTTTTCACCCATCCACTCCAGCCAAAGCTCAGAGATCCACAGGATGTAGGACAGAGAAGTCGTCACGCTGATAACTGACAGTATTTGAGAAGTGACATTGCCCAGGTTAGAAAGCCCCATCATAGTACACTGAAGGGATATCACCTGGTGAAAAGAAATATATTACAATATTTTATTTGCACGCTTTAGAAATAACTACAAAATTTTGGCATTTGGAAGATGAAAATAAAATGTGAATAGTGTCACTGGTAAGAACTACACTTACAGGAAAAAATGATTGTATCAGTTATCTATAGCTGTGTACCGAGTTCTCCTCCCACCCTCCAAACACCTTAGCAGTTTAAAGCAATAATAAATATTTTTTCCTTCACACGTGTTCAGTGGATCCACAGTTGAGAAGTTTAGGAGGGTGGCCCTTTTGTCAGGGTCTGTCATGAGGTTGCAGTCAGGATGGCAACCAGGGCTGCACTCATCAGAAGGCTCAATTAGGGCTGAAGACACACTTTCAAGACGTTTTATTCACTTAACTGGCAAGGCAGTGCTGGCTATTGGTAGGCAAATTCAGTTGCTCACAGGGTGGCTTCTTAAGTATTCTCATAACATGGCACTTGACTTTTCCAGAATGAACAGTCCAAAAGAAAACAAGGCAGAAATCATAAGACCTTTTGTAACCTCATATGGGAAGTCACCCCCCGTCATTCACAATATCCTCTGATCATACAGGTCAGCCCTCACCAGTGTAAGAGGAAACTGGATAGGCTGTGAGTATAGGAGTTGGGAACCACTGGGGACCCTTTTGAGGCTGGTTACCTCCAAGACAGAGACATTTCTGTGTGTACAAGATTGGGAAGAAATTTATGCATTGGTTGGGTGATTTGTTGCGCTGCAAGCTGCAGGCCAGGCTGTACATAGCATCACCTAAGGTTGTGTATAAACTACTGTGCTGGTTTCCTTGGCCCCTTCCCTGGATATTCTAATTAAACCAGGGCTGATGACCAGGTTCGGGAACTGCTAGGCTAGGTGATATGCAAGGTTAAGTCCAACCCTAACACTGTTCCCTAAACATACCTAATCATAGGCGCTACCCTGAGACTTCATTAAAAATACAGATGGTCCTGCCTCCAGCTTTATAAATCAGAACCTTCAGGAAGGGACCTAAAAATCTATATTTTTGTTTAATTAAAAAAAAATTTTTAAGGGCTGGGGATGTGGCTCAGTGGTAGAGCTCTTGCCTAGCATGCACAAGGCCCTAGGTTCAATCCCCAGCACCACAAAAAAAAAAAAAAAAAAATTTTTTTTTTCACCATATACTCAACATGACTGGCAATTCCAAAAGGTATAAAAGTGTTATTACTGATCTTTTTTCCAGTTTTGTCCTCCCAGCATCCCAATTTACTTTCCTGGAGGTGATCAGTGTTACTCTTTTAATGCATTCTTTCAGCAATATAATATATATATGTTCATATATATTCATGTATATATGAAGGCAAATACATATACTGTAGAGTGAAAAGAAAGTTCATTCCTAGTCCTAACTGCCAGTTATCTTCAGATTAAAACATTCTTATGAGCTTCTTCTGTGTTGCTTTTAGAGACAGGACTCTGTTGTTTTGACTCAGGTGACTCAAGTAATTCTTATACCCTGAGGTGTTTGGGATGCCCCAATTTTACAATAAATTGAGTCAGCTGGAAAACCTCAGTTAGTTATGTATGAGTTGTATAAAATGCACCAGTCAGATTCCATCCTGGATATCTTACTTGTATTTGTTCACTTAGCCATTATTTACAGAGCTGGGCCTAGTCAGTGGTGAGCAATGAAGCCAGCTTACAGACTTGCAGCCCACTAGAGAGAGGAAGCAGCCACTCTCAGCTCAAGGGCTGTGGTACAGGTGTTCACAGGGTGCTATGGACACTCCTTGGCACAGGAGCAAGAGATTTCCACGTTGAGGTACAAAATTCTGAGGAGCTAACTGCAAATGGAGGGGAAGGTATGTCCAGCAGAGAGAAAAAGATAAATACAATGTTCCCAGGTTTAGGGCCTGCACATTGCTCTCAGACAACTAAAAAATGGGGCATTTTGGTGTCTGGGCACAGAAAAGCCTCAATATGAAACAAGAAGCAAATTGAAATTGAAACAAGATGTGTGGCTGGGGCCGGTGAGATGGCTCAGCACCAGTGCCTGCCTGGCAAGCACGAGGTCCTGAGTTCGACTCCCGGATCCCACATACAAAAAAAGGGCCAGTGATATCGCTCAGCATCATGGGCACCTGCTGGCGCATGAGGTCCTGAGGTCGACCCCCGGTACCCACAAAAAAAAAAAAAAAAAAGGCTTGTGGCTGGAGTGTAATCACAGAGCCCTTGCCTAGCAAGACCTGGGTTCAGTGGCCAGCACTGCCCTTCACCACCCCCCCATTAAGAAAACAAAATAAGACGGGAAGACCAAAATGGCTGTGAAAGTTGGATGTTAATTTTGCACTAGTATAATCAATGGGGGAAGAAATGGATAGTGGTGTATATATACATACATATATATATAAATAAATTTTTTACATATATATATATATAAATTTGATTGGAAGGGGTATATTTGGAGGTAGAGAGATAATTATAGGAGGTTGTTCTCAAAATCCACAAAAGACATTGAAGTGGCCCAAATTAGGTGACCAATGTGGGGATGAAGAAAACTGGAAACATGTTGCTGTCATTTAAAAGATGGGTTCCACAGGACTTGGTGATTGGTTGAAAGGAGACTTAGCTGGAGCACTCCCAGATTTCTAGCATGAAACAATCAGTTGCTTTTCACTACAATAAAGAACATCCATGGGAAAGCAATTGGGGGACACGTGGGAGGGCAAAGGGTGAGCCCAACATTTTGAATTAAGGAAGAGAGAACAAATGAGGAAATTAAAATCTAGAGTCCAACTCAGAAATAAGAGGCAGGTGGTAGTGGGCAACGGCAGGACATTTAATTTCTCTTTAAACCTTGCTGAGTTTGCATCCTTGCCCCAGCCTCTGCTCTCTCCCTGCCCCCAGGTTCTCCTGCTTCTTGTTAGGTGGGCTGATAACCATAGTTCTCCTCTTTCTCTACCTGTTGGGGTGGAGGGGTCAGTGACTGTATGCTTCTGCATTCTAAACTATTGCGTTTACAAAACTGGGTACTGAAAATAATCTTAAGTGATTATAAACAGTTTTGTGTTTACCAGAATAGGGTACAAAACAGACTCTGATTTGTTCCCATTACTCATTTATCCCAGGTAGTGATGATACTTCAGTGTTACACCGGTGACTGAGGGCACTGCAGATACGACAGCAAGGTAAGGGCTGCAGTCTCCATCTTTTATGCATTTTGGCGTTTGGGCTGGAATTAACAGAGCTTAAGCAAATCAAATATTTGAAAATACTCACCTTTGTTTTGTGCAAAGAACAACAAACCAGAGGCAGTTTCAATTGCAATGGTGACTAACAATAAGATCTTTGCTGTTGTGCAGAGAAATCTCAAGAATTCTATGGATTCTTTAGTTCTTGTAAAAGGCTCATTGTCTGTTATCCGAACGCTTTGGGTCTGGGACAGATTTCTCTCTGAACTTCACAGCATGGGTGGAAGAGAGTAATTTGGCCTTTTTCCTGGCAGCCGGTGCCAGTCCATTTATATGGTATGTTCACAGGAGAGCTGACAAGTGTTGAGAGGTTTTATTTGATATGAATTTTTTTAAAGGAGAAAAAAATTTCTTAAAAATAGGTACTTGTTAGCTAGTTTTCCTACTCAGTCTTACACATCATAATCAAATTAAGGAGTTTCAGCTTAAATAAACTAGCTACGTTGAATTATCTGTTCTGTATTTAATATTCATGTTGAAACCATCCACTACATGGACAATTTTTAATGATATAAATGCAAAACCACATTATTGTTCCTGTATAACTTGTAAAAAGCCATTCCTTCTAAAATGGGGCTGCTTATGCTAATTTGTTATAGTTAGTGAATTGCAGGCAGCTCTGTGAATTTACTTTTCTTGGCAGTTCTAGAATATCCTGCCATAACACATACTGAAAAAACTGTTTGATGGGTTATGAAAATCTGGATGTACTAAAGGTACATCTTGTGCAAACCATAAAATAAATACATGCTTACATTTTTAAAAATCTGTTATCTTATCAGGTTAAGGAAGTTGTCATTATAACAACCAAAGGAAAATTAAGTAGTTTTGAGTGGAAGATGTACTTTCTATTTGTGCATCTTATACATATTTTTAGCTCAGTTTTGCTGGTATTCCTGAAGATACTGTATTGCCCACTTGAGGAGAACTGTATTCCCTGCAAAACCCACCTGGAAGGTAGCTAGCACTCACAGCACCAGCTGATTTTCTTAGGAAAGCCCCAAAGCACTGGTAGTCAGAATCATTTGTGCAAAAAAGCTTATCATTATTTTAAATCAAGCTGGCCAGGTTCTATTTCTTCAATGATATTGAATTAATCTGTCAAAATTAGTGTTGTCATTGATATATGATTGCTTCATTAATGATAAAGGAATTAAGTTTTCGTTCCACATTGTGTTATTTATGTCTATGTCTAACGATCTCTTTGAAAACAGTTTTTGAGTTCTATGAGTTTGTAATTCTAACAGAAAGATGCTGGGAAGAAACAAAGGCAATCATTTGTTCAACAAGTATTTATTTAGGATCTACTATGCACAAGGAACATTGTTTCTTTTTTTTTCAGGCCTGGGGAATACATTGTGGGAAGTAGGAGAGATTTGATTCATATCTTTGCATTCTAACTGAGAGACAAAGGGGGATGAAGAAATGAACTTTTTTTTTTTTTTTTAATGTGGGTACCGGCAGTCGAACTCAGGACTTCATGCTTGCCAGCAGGCCCTTGTGCTGCTGAGCCATATCACCAGCCCTTTTTTTCCTTCATGTGGGTTCCGGGAGTCGAACTCAGGACCTTGTGCTTGCCGGGCAGGCGCTTATGCCGCTGAGCCATATCACCGGCCCAGAAATGAACTTTTTAAAAGGGAGTTTTTGAAGTTTAAATTGTGTTTTGGATGAATTGGAGTAAAATTTTAATCATCAATTTTTTAAAAAGGAGCTGTTGTACTTAAACATAAAGAATATGTTTATGACTTAAGCTTTCTATCCTGTTAGTCTTTTTCCTAGTATAAGTCAACTCTCTTGTATTAGGAGGATAAGTCATTCATGAGTAATATGAGTTGCAATTTTTTTTTCTTTTTTTTTTTTTTATATGCGGGTACCAGGAGTCAAACTCAGGACCTCGCACTTGACAGGCAGGTGCTTACGCCGCTGAGCTATATCACTGGCCCGAGTTGTAATTTTTTAATCTCGTCATTTGTCTTTTTACTTGCTTCTGGTAGCTTTTGCCACACAAGTTTTATTTTTATGTAGTTGAATTTATTTAAAGATATTTTAAAAATAATTTCTGTATTTGACTCACAGATACTGTACTCTCAGGTCAGTAAGAGAGTACTGTATTTTTCTGCTAGGGCTTCGGGAGTTTTCAGTGTTAACCTTAAAATTTTTTATCCAGTTGACATTTGTCCTGGTATAAAATATAAGAGTTTTTTTTCCCCTTAGAATGCTATCCCATTATGTCAGCATCATATATTAAACTATCCCTATTTCTACTCCAGCATGATTTGTGATGTACTTTTTAAAATTTATTTTTCTATCAGTAGCTTATTTTTCCCTTCTTTATTAGTATATGTTTGTGATACATATTAAATGCATTCATCTAATTCGGTGAGATAGCTCAGCGGCATAAGTGCCTGCCTGGCAAGTGCGAGGTCCTGAGTTCAACTCCCGGTACCCACATACGAAAAAAGGGCCGGTGATATCGCTCAGCAGCACGGGCGCCTGCTGGTGTGCAAGGTCCTGATGTTCAACCCCCAGTACCCACACACACAAAAAAATGCATTCATCATGGAGGAATTGGTACATACACATACGGCATCTTGATCTTTTTACTTCCGCTTCTCCTCTCCCTCCTATCTCCCCCATCCCCTGAATCCTCTTGAAATCCTTTCAAAAACCAACTCTTTAATTCATTGATCCTTTGTATTATTTTTTTTTAGTCTCAATTTCATAATTTCTGCTCTGATCTTTATAATTTCTTTCCATTAGTTTCAGATTTGGATTGTTCCTGTTTTTTCTAGAACCTTGAGATGCATGAGTAGGTTATTTTTTTGGATTGCTCTATTCTTTCAGTGCGTTCATTCACAGCTTCCCTCTTAGAACTACTTTCATTGTGTTCCATAGGTTTTTGTATGCTATGCTTTCATTGTCATTTGATTCTAGGAACTTTATTTCTTCCTTGGGTTCTTCTGTGATCCATTGATTATTCAATCTTGTATTAATCTGCTTGTGTTTGTGTAGTTTCCTTGGCTTCTTTTGCTGTTGATTTCTAGCTTCGTTCCACTGTGACCCTAAATAGTACGAAGGGTATGATGTACTTTTTACTTCCCTATTTGGATCAGTTCTGAATTTTTTTCAGTACTGGTGATTGAACCCAGGGCCTTCACACTGAGTTACATCCTTTTTAAAAATTTTCTGAGACGAGGTCTCATGAAGTTGCCCAGACTGGGCTCAAACTTGCAGCTGTCCTGTCTCTACCTTCCCTAGTGCTGAGATTACAGGATGCACCACCACACCCAGGTTCTTTTGTATTTTTTTTTAACCTAAGTATTTTTGCACGTTTTAGTTCTTACAAATGTTCCCATGTGAACTCTGTTTTTAGGCACCTCTTAGGTAACTGCAGTGGTTTTCTTTTTTATTATTTTAAAAGTTTGCATTAGTTGCTTCCTTGAACAACATCTTTAGAAATTTACATGGAATGAAAACTGTGTTTGCAATATTATGTGTTTGTAATATGTGAAAATATTATTTATAGCAGAGCTAATTCTGCAAAAGCTGAAATCTTGTGAAAAGAAGTAACCATTTCAAGTAAAATTCCTGCAATTTAAGGGAACCTCCACATACTCAGGTGAAGAATTTTAAAAAATTTTTATTAGTATGTGTGTAGTATATAATGTTGATATTCCTTGTGGGGAGATGGTACACATATATAACACATCTTAATTCTTTTTGTCATCCCCTATCCCTCCCCTCCTTTCCCTCTCCCTGCATCTCTTGATCCCCTTCCCTTTTGAAAGAGATCTATTTCCCTATTTCCCATTATCTATCTTTTATTTTGCTGTTTATTTTTACTTTGAGTTTCCTGTATAAGAGAAGTCATGCAATATTCAAGCTTATGTGTTTTTTTTTTTTTTTTAAATGATACATCATGTTTAAAGTGAAAGATGGTTGATTGGGCAAAGAGTTGGAAGAAAGTATTTTAGTTGCTTTGAAATACCCAATGGGATTCCTTGGAGACTTAATCCCATTTATTACAGGGTGGTGTTGTGACTTTTAAAAAATACTTAAATTGGAAACAACTGGTTATATAATATTTGTAACTGCAAGATTATATCGAAAATATGAGGCCTGCACATTTTAGATAATCATATGCAAAATTTTGTGTGAGAGTGGAAAAGAGGGGGAGCAAAGATATATCTGCCTGATTACTTACTCTCTGTGGGGTGTACATAGATCATTTCTGGTGAAATTTAACCTGGAAGATTACATAGCCTAGAATACAAGATCAAATAGATATCCCTGAAACACCAGAGTCTCACAAATCAGTTGTATCAGGCACACAGACTGCACTTCATACTGCATGACTTGCTCATGTTCTATTCCCAGCTTTTCTGAATCAAGCAAGGTCTGTTTGGAAAGCTTGAAATTAGTATTCGTATAAACAAGGAAGCACTAGAACCAGCTGGCATTCTGTAAGTGAAATCAACAGAACAGAAACTTCAAATATTTTTTTCCTTTTATTATTTTGCTAGGTTTTCACTGTAAATGGCCCAAGCCTAGGACAGCTCTCTCCTTCTGGGTATTAATGAATTTTATACTTTATAGGAATTAATGAATGATTTCCCCAGTGTACATTAAGTGTAATATAGACATGGATATTTTAAGAACACAATGACTATTTGATATTGAAGGAAGAATCACGGTGTTCTAGACAAAAAAAAAATGATTTCATTACTTTGAGAACACATAGACTTTAATCTTAGCTGGGTCTTACATATGAAATTGAAATAAAAAAGGAATCAAAATTATTCTCTAAATTATGGTCAGAATATTGTTCTTCTTCAGAATATGATCCTGAAATTAAAGTGACCCATCAAAAATACAAGTTCAGTTTCCTCACTGGAAACACAATGTGATCATTTGTGAGAAAAAAATCTCATTGACTGTGCACTGAATAGTTTTTGTCCATAAATAATAATTTGTATAAACATAATGAATTCAGTTAACTTTAAGCACTTGCTCAGTAAATGTATAGCTCTTTGTTTTTCATATCTAAAGAATAAAAAAATTATTACCAAGAAATATGTATATTTCTTTTAAAGAAAGTTTATTGAATATGAGCATTGAGGTACTGTGTGAAAAGGGTGACTGACACATGAATTTTTTCTGAGAATTAGGAAATAAGTGAATCAAACTTGGGGCTGAAAGCCTGGATGATTTAAATGCTATGTCTATTTAAATCTTCTGTTGTGCTCTGAAGATAACATATTGTTGGGCTTGCCTACACAAGTGAACAACCTACATGAGGTAACTTATGATTACTGTACAGTAACTACATAGTTGAGAAGCAGATTATTACTACTGATGAATGAAAAAGTTATTGCAGTAAAGTGGAAGGAGAGAAGGCAGCTGGAAAGTGGCTGGTATGAATCACAAGAATGAATGAAATAGTGGATAGCAGGTGATTATTTTGTGAGGAAGCAACAATAGCAAGAGTTACAGCTTATATTTTTCTTTATAACTCTTAGTGCCTAATATAGCTTTCATTGTTTGTTGATACCGCTGCTTGACTAGCATATATCTCCCTGTTTGATTCTGTTGTAGTGGTTCTTCATTAAAACTGCATTTGAGAAATGAGAATTGAAAATGCATTTTTTAATAGAAATAAAACTGGCATGAGATCAAACTACTCTTTGGCTGGTACATAATGAAATACAGTTATATTAATTTAAACTTCCTCCCCTAATTTATTGCATACATCCTAGGATCTTTGGTGTTATTTTTAATGGATTTATTAAGTGCCTTTTATGCTTAAGGGAATAAGACTTTGTCCCTATCCTTCCAGCAAATCATTTTTTTGGGGGTGAAAAATGTATGTTCCTTTATTTGTAATATTTAAGTCTGTATTAAGTGTTTAAGATGATTCAGGTCACGGGATTTCAGGAACAGAAAGACTATGTTCAGACAAGTTTTAGCTTTAGTTTTAACTATTAGCTCAGGCAAGTTTTTCTGAAAGAGATTAAAGTCAGTTATTTTCTGTGTGTTACTTAAAATTGGCCAGGAGTCCCGGAATTGAATTGTCTTTAGAAAAGAATAAAGGACAGGATTTATGGGACATTCCTTCCTGCTCATTTCTAAGAGAACCCCTGATGATCAGAGTCCAGTCTCTTGCTCTCTACCTTCACTTTGGCCTCAAATGAACCTTTGAAGTCCAAGGTGCAACTCTGAATTCTAGGAATTCTCTGGCCCTTTGTGCTGGTCCCAAAATAAATGTTTACCTGAATCAATACTCAGGTCATCCTTTACAAATAAATACATCCTAAATCACCCTATACAAACTATTAGACTGCTGGAATCTTTCTTCCAGATCTAGATTTTCTAGAAACGAATGTTTCTTCACGGATGTTAGAACATGAAGAATCTCAAATATCTGCCAAATCCTACCTCTGCAGAGCATTTTGTGGCTTACTGATCTATCCTTTTTAATTCTTTTAATCTAATTAGAGCTGAAAAGCTATAACAACTTGCTGTGATCGATATGTCATTCTGACCCTCATTTAACAAATACCAATTCTAACGATGTTCTTACTGTTAAAATGCCTTTATTCTTCTTCTAAGGAAAGCATTATAATGGCCTCACTACTCTTTTTGGGAAATGTGGATTGCTACTTATCCAGCACGCTTTTCTGTTTGACTTGCCATCACAATTTTTCTTCTTTTAGTTTAACTTTTCTGTATTTCCTCTATTGATCATATACAATTATTACATCAAATCTGAAAAAAATGATGCCTCCCAAATCAGCAGAATTAGAAACCCTAAAAAAAATATGCAAATACATAACAAATGTAATTTTAAAATAAAGTTTCAGAGCTAGGAAGAATTATAATAGTGATATCTAACGTTTACTTAGCATTTTATCATTTGATAGTTGTTTTCATAAATGTTCTATTGGAAGTGGGGTAGCTTAGTGGTTAGAAGTCACAGTTAAAATTATGGTTCTATCACTTACCAGATATGACTTCAGCAGGCCTTGATGACCCTCAGTTTGATCTTTGTCCCTATCTCATAAGGTCATTATGAGGATTTGATGGAATGATGCATATAATATGCTCACAGAGGCTAGGTTATGGTAATTATTCTCTTCACATCACTTATTCGTTGACTTTTTATTCTCCCTAACACTCTTGTAAAAAGAAGTGGGCATGTAGGATTATTGTCATTTTACCAAAGAAGAAAATCATGCTCAGAGAGATTAGGTGAATTGACAAGTGACTCGTTTTTAAACCCAGTTTCAATTGCAGTCGTACTGCTAGGACTAGAAAAGGCAATCAGGTGAGTTTCCTGGGATCTTTCTCTAGTGGAGCAAACAGAGAACCTGAAACACCCGTTGAAGCACTCTTGTGGAACTAACAGAATCCCTCAAGATCTGATACTCTCAGCTATTCTACATACTGTAGTCACATACATAGGTAATACCCTAAAGTTCAATGTGAGCTGAATAGTTACAGGATAGACTTCAATTGTTTTTCCTTTTTTTTTTTTACAATGCTGGGCTTGGGTGTGTGATGAAAATAAATTATAATTATTCCAATAACTTTTTCATTTCTAAATGAAAATTACTTGTCTGAGGATTTCTGTGAGTTTGAAGTTTATAAAAGCTACTTTCAAAACCCCGCTTCCTTGGTTAATGTGGCTTTGCACAAGGGCACACACAGAAGCCTGCTGACTGCAGCGTGCCGGTTGGCCCTTGCTTAATTCGGCCAGGAGATGTGTTGATCCAGCGGCTTGGAGACTGATGCCTCTCATCAGCTTGTGTTAAGTATGTGCTCTGTGATTTCTTCTTAGCAATTACATTTCTTGTTCTAGATTAAAATTATCTTTTCACAGCATTCTTTTACCATTCTTTGGCATTTGACTTAACTTTCTTTTTCCTGACAAACTATTTTAAAACAAATTCATTTCCTAAATGTTAAAGTGTTGCAGCCAGGAACAAACTCAGTCCTCATGCTATTGTTCTTTTTTGCAAAAAAATTGTTCTGGGATTGTTCCACTTCAAGAGATAAATTATGAAAATGAAAACTTCCCGATAAGGTATTAAAGGGGATAATTCACCTTATAAAAGAATTCTTTATTCACTGATCACTCTTAGTGATACATTTAATTTATAGTATGAAATGTTACAATTTTACAGCTGAGCAGTAAAATCTCTGAAATTATATTGTTGAGGGGAAAATTTAAAATGCAAACATTTGATACATCCCAAAGTTTTCAATAATAGAGGTATTTGGCACACTCCAAAGTTTAATTGACAGAGATAGTTTGGAAAGCCAATGTTAAAAGATTCATAGAGTCATGTCTTTAGGATATGATGAAAATATGGCTTAAAATGAGAAAAATGAGGTGGAAAAACAAGGCTTAGAGATATGACCACAGTCAGAGAAGTACTTAACATAGGCAACATAAATGGCAAGGTATATGTGGATGATTTTTACTTATTTTCACTTGTAACAGTTCTGAGACATCTTATAAAATGACTACAAAATGTCACACAGGTATAACAGCTCTTCTCCAATTGATAGCATGTTCTGGCATACATTTTTTTTTTTTTTTTGTGGGTACCGGGGGTCGACCTCAGGACCTCGTGCACCAACAGGCACCCGTGCCACTGAGTGATATCACCAGCCCCTTTTTCGTATGTGGGTTCCGGGAGTCGAACTCGGGCCCTCGCGCTTGCAAGGCAGGTGCTTACGCCGCTGAGCCATCTCACCGGCCCGTGGCATACATTTTTGCAATGAAAGAAATATTTTGTTGTTCAAACAAAAACTTCAATTTGACTATTTACATCTTAGGTAGTGGATTTCTACCAGAATTAAAGTAAGATACTGCATACATTCTGCCATGACCATCTGAGTGTTGCTGAGCAACAATTAGAAAAGACACCACATCCCTTTATGTGACATTGCCAGTTTTGAGGAAAAAAATGACATCAGCTATGTTAGGCTGAGAAGCTGGGAATCCCTCACCTCAAGAATAAAAGATATTACATGATTGTGTGTGAGATTGCATATGCACACATGTATAACTATAAATTGTTAATATTCATCTAATCCTTGTTATAGAGCATATATAATTAACTTTCTTTAAAATATGTGGCAGTGAGAAGCAGATTAAATTCATAATGTCTCTACTTTGCTCACAATTGACACAAGTAGGATATTCATAGCATTGAACTATTTTTTGAGAGGGGTTTAAAATAAAACAGTAATAATGGTAGATTATTCATATTTTCCTCCCTGCAATTCTAACCCAAATCCGTAGGGCAGAGGGAAATTCAACTATAGCCCCAAACCAAGTCATCTGTAAGGAAACCGAATAAACATCCATAAGTATTTCAGTTAGCAACAACAGTTTTGCTAAGAACTCAACAGAAGAACTCAAAGCTCTTGGAATGAGTTTTTCTATCAATTAACACAAAATTCATATGCAGAGTTTGGAACCTGGGTGAGGCAGGATTTTGCTTCCTAAACATGGTGGCCCCAACCTAGCCCATGTGACGTGTGTGACATAGGCACTTGTTCCTCAAAAATTGTGGGGCCTATGTTCCTTTTCCTTGGATATGGGTAGACCGATGGTAGGGCAAAAGAGATACTTCATAACTTCTAAAGTTAAGTCATGCCAGATACAGCTTCTGAGGTGGCTTTTATGGGATCCTTGGTTGGTAGATTTGTCAGCCAGCCTGAAGCCACCATGATAGACCACATGGGAAGGCTCTATAGAGATAGAGATGACTATTCTAGTCGCAGCTGTTCCAGTCTTCTCACCTTCCTAACACAAGAGAGCCTGTCTTCAAATTACTCTATCCTCCAGCCTTCAAGCCAGCCCTAGCTGATGCTAAGTGAAGCACAGACTAGTTATCCCCATGCAGCCCTGCTCAAACTACAAACTAGTCAGCAAAATAAGTATAGTCAGCCCTCTGTATCCATAGGTTCCCAATCTGTGGATTTAACCAACTGCAGATCAAAACTATTCAGAAAAAAACTGCATCTGTAATGAACATGTATGCACTTTTTTCATGTCAGTATTCCTTAAACAATACAGTGTGACAACTATTTACATTGTATTAGGAATTATGAGTAATCTAGAGATGATTTAAAGTATCTGAGGAGGCTGTGCATAGGTTATATGCAAATACCGTGCCAATTTACATAAGGGCCTCCAGCAGATTCTGGTATCTGGAATCAATCCCCTGAGGATACTGAGGCATGATTACAGTGTTGTTTTAAACCACTAAGTTTTCTGGTGGGCTGTTGTGTAGCATTAGAGAACCAGCATATTAGAATTTTGAAAAAATGATGCAGTTATGTTAAGTGTAAGTTAATATACTCACGGTGGGGTTGGTTGATCAGTAAATTACAAAATTATAATTTGAATTACTGTTTCAATGAGTGAAAAGCAGAAAATCATCTTGTTTTGATAAAAGCTGTTGATATACATGGAAGTGTTGCTTGACCAGGTCTCTTAATAAGGCTTTGCAAACTTACCCATAATGTTGTGTCCTGATTTTTTTTCTTAGTAATGATATTAATAAAATAAGTCAGAGAGGGCTGGTGGTATAGCTCAGCGGCATAAGCACCTGCCTGGCAAGTACGAGGTCCTGAGTTCGACTCCCGGTACCCGCATATTAAAAAAAAAAAAAAAAGAGTGTAGTGGTCTTTCATTTGTCTCCCTAGCGTTCTCTGGGTCAGGAACTGGGGTAGAGTCCAGCAGGAGAGTTTAAGAAGACTTCCTTTCCTCCTCTGCTGCACTTCCACGTGGCCTCTCTGCTGGTCCATACACTGAGTCTCATCACCTAGGAGTCTACCCAATTCTCTACAGCACAGAGGCGAGGGTCTCAGTGGGGAGGAAGCAGACACTGCCAGATCTCTTGGGACCTGAACAAGCAAGCCCTAGAGTGTTCTTTCCACTGCATTCTGTTGGTCAGATGAAGTCATCAGCCAAGTCAAGAGGTGGGGAAAGAAATTTTGGCTCTTAATGAATGGCATGTCATGCACACAAGTGATGAAAGGAAATTGATAATGGTCATTTGGAGACAAATAGAATAATTGGCCATGAAGAGGGAGAGAGGAATTCTAGTTCTGGTTCTGCCATTAACTAGCTATGTGATATTGGCCCAGTCACCTAATAATGTTTAATCTGTTCAAATGACAGGTGAGAATGAGCCATAAGCTCCAGGATCCTGTCCTGTTCCAAAAATACGTCTTGAATTAAGGCAGAGCCTAATTAGCCCATAAGATGTATGTGTGTGTGTGCGTGTGTGTGTCTGTGTGTTAGGGGGACATAAACAGGAACACAGTGAATGAATTATCCATTTGTGCTCTTCTGGGCTCTTCTGACAATTCCCTCATTAATTGTCACATGACCACCTTCGGAGGCCTATTCTGTCTTCCGGACTTTCATCCTGTTACAATTTATTCTTCAGTCTCACAGGGTGGGGAATTAAAATACTGTTTAGTTTTTTTTAGCTTTTACAGGGAGTAAAAAGCTTTAGAGTTTGAAATGGAGTTGGGATAAGAATCATGGAAACTAGGATTTGACAAAATAGCCAACTGAATACCTCTATAAACAATGTATCAAATAATATAAACCTGTTGCAAGTTGAGACACCTCTCCATAGTGATCTGAAACATTTTTTGTTTTTAGGAATTTTCAGCTATGTGGTTTATAATTTTGAAATATGAAATTCCATCGGCAAGTACTCATTAAGAACTTCATTTTAGGAGAACTACACAAGGACCTTCTGAATTTGATCTTTATTATTTGAGGTCTAGTATACATAGTACTCTAGTTTCACAGGGTTCTATCTTAAGGAACTCATGATTCAGTAAGTTACCTGGTACAATCAATTTGTAGATCTGAGTTAGCATAGCATTTGAGAACTTATTGGTTGCACCTGCTCTAGGAATCGCAGCGACAACCCCCAAGTTCAGGCAGAGTCATGAGAACCTGGCTCTAGTCAGTCCTGTATGATGGAGCAATGAACTGAGATCCACTTGATCTGAGATTATCTTTCTGGCACAAGGCTACCAACCCCTCCCTATGCCCTTCCTACCCTATTGCAAAGAACTCTTAAGCCCCCTGTTTAACAAAATGACTCTCCAAATGAGGACATAGCAATGATAGTAATGATTCTTGGTCATAATAGGCAATATACAAATCCTCTATGCTCACGAATTTAGTTTTTATTACTCTTAACACAGAATAATTTAATATCCACTCTATTTTTGTCCTCATTCTTTCTCTAAGTTCTCATTGTATATCTTCCCAAACCAAAATCTTCTTTCTCTAGTTATCTGACATTAACTCCCATTCCATTTCTAATGTGGTTCTTTTGTCAGAATTTCACTATTGGCCGTACAAATCTGAATACAGGAAATATATGCTTTCAAATATTATGAACAAAAATATGAATCAAAGCAATCAGTGAGTTCTAAAAGCTTTGGGGGAGAGACTGGTAAAAAGGAACCAAATCAGTGAAGGGTTGTGTGTGTGTGTTCAATTCTCCCTGTTCCTCAATCCTTCCTTTTTTAATTGAACTCAGGACCTTCAGCTTGCCAGGCAGGCACTGTACCACTGAGCTATATCACCAGCCCCTCAATCCTTCTTCCATCCTTTAGTACCTCTGACAATAATCTTCAACTCACCATAAGGGAAGATGGAAAGAAAACACAAGCGGCATAAATTCTGTAGTGTTAACAAGAAAATGAAATTCAGGGGTCTGGTAACAGATCTGGAGCTACTTCCCATGGTATTTACACCCAGGCATCAACCTAAAAATCTGTCCACAGAAACTCATAATCGAGCAAAACTTAACGCTATTAAATGTGATCAGTGTGGAAGACCTTTGCTTAAGTCTTGTCCCAGGAATGTCCTCTCTTACCACATGCCATCACGCCAGCCTCAAAGTAATGTTAAAAAACTCCCTTTTCTCAAGGGATATGTGGCTTGAGAAGAACGGTTTAAAAATGTATACAACATACCTAAGGTACATAATTTCAGATTTTGAATTAAGCAATGCAGTCTAGATAGAAGCTTACCTTTTCTTGATAAAACCACCTGCCAGAAAGCTGCATGTGAATACACGTAATTGGTTAAGTTAATGGAAGAAGCCTAAATGTCTAAGTTCTAAGAGCTGGCCACAGGCCAGCAGGGTGGCTTCGGATGAGATGAGCATATTATGCAAACTGGAAACTCGGACATCCTGCTCACAGCAGTGTATCAATGGATGAGCATGATTATTCCAGCATGTGCATGAGGAACTTTGTGCGGATGTCCAAGGAACTGCTGATATTCCCAACATTACTTGGCTTGGTGATGTACGTGTGTGTGGCGCGGGGGGGAGGAGTCGAATGACTTGCATTTAGCCATAAGTGGGGAAATCCGGAGCAGCTGCTTCTGACTTTCCTCCTAAAACGCCAAAAGGGCAATGTGTGTGGCGGTGACACCCACTTCCTTTCTTTTCCGGGGAAACGCCCCCACCTCCTGTGTTGCCAGTTTCTGCACCCAACCTTCCTACTGAACCTTGCGGGCTTCAGCAGCCTCAACCACATCCCACCCCTAGCCAAACCCCTACCTCGGCGCGCTTTGCACCTTGCACCGGGTGAGCGGGACTCTGTGGGCGAGGCCTCTGAGGCCGAGGGTCCCGCACACACGCAGGGGGCGGGGAACAGGAGGCGTGGCGGACACGAGGCCCCGCCCCCTATTGGCGCAGCTGGACACTGTGGAGGCCCGGGGAGCTGCTGGCGCACTGGCCCTCTGCCCGAGCGCAGGTGCATCAGGGCGGGGGCACGGGCGAAGGTGGCAAAGGGGTGAAGGCAGAGGACGGGAGTGCCTGGGGACGGCCGCTTAAGCCTGGCTCAGCGCCTTGCAGCTGGCGGCGGGTGGGGCTGCGCTTTCCCCACCAACTGACTGAAGCTGCTGACCGGAAGACAGTCCGGGAGGGCAGCGTCCAGGCCTTTTCCCCTCAAAAGCTGCGATAGTGTAGGGTCTGTTAAACGAGGCAAAGGCTTTGGCAGCACTATGGACGTGAAGGGTTGCAACAGTCAGGCTTCGAGGCTCTTCTCTACCCGCTACTAGCTCTGTGACCTTTGCTAGTCCCTTGGCGCGGACCTCAGTTTCCCCACTCTTCCTCTGGGCTTGCGGCCTGAGAGTGGTTAGGAAGAAAATAGCGTCACATCACAGCCTGCCTACTGCGTATTCACAGTCCCTGGCTGCGCCTTCGCCTTCGGTCCCCGGTGCCAAGTGCGAGCTCTGGGGTGAGTTGGTGCCCTTGCTCGTGAATGGCCGTGAGCTGGCGGGGGCGCACTGCCTTGTTGAGCTTAGCTTCAGTTTCCTCGCCAGGGCACAAAATCTACTTCAAAGGCAATAGAGAGGAGAGATCTGTGAGGTACCTCCTGTAGTCCCTGGCACAAAGTGGGCTCCTGACATAAATTGTAGGCTTCAGGCCATGCAAAAGGCTTGTAGATACAGTTGTTCCTTTCAGAACAGCTGATGTTTTGGGAGGTGGAAATACCGACCACGTGAGCTGAGCGTGCGCGCCCATGAAGCAGAGGTCGTTGGGACTCTGTGGGCTAGGCAGGCGGAAGGAATGCAGTTATTGATTCATTAAGCACACGCCAGACAATCTCGGGTTTCCAAAAGGATTCTCAGACTTGCTTTCCAAATCTTACTAGTTAAGTCCTGCTTCAGAAAAGAAGCTAAAGAAAATGTTTCATTGATTTACTTTTCTAAATTCACTCTTAGATTTAGGTTTTTTTCCTAAGGAACAAGAAGGCAACGTGATTAATCTGCTTTTTTGGCAGTTACTGTTGTACTGGAATGATTTGGGATCAAGGTATCAGTATGAAATAGAGTTGGCAAAACGAGTGTTCGTCAACCCTACTGTAGCTCCACGTTCAAAACTTGAAAAATACTCATTTTCTGTGCCTTTCTGTGATTCTTTGTATCAGAAATACTTCTACCTCTGTTGCCACTAGATGATCCTTTATTATTTTTGCACACATGTGTTTTGACTTTAATTTCATCTTTCCCTTTTGGTAAACATTTTAAGATCCTGTTGCTACAAAAATTAAGGGAAACCCCATTTGTAATAGTATTTACAGAAGGATAGCCATGCCCAACCAAAAAAAACCTGAAGCTGAGAGTGGGATTAGGGATAAAGAAATCCAGCTGGAGTTTGCTTGTGTGCCAGTGATAGTTTCTGTTTATGGTCAGTCTGTCATGCAACATGTTTTGCCAGGGATGTGATTAGCTTCTTAAAAGCTGGCCATGACTACATATAGTATGTGATGCCTTGAATCTAAAATGTGCACAAATAGCGAATTAATCCTGCTCCCCCTTGATTAACTGATCTTTGCTAAAGACAGGGTCTACCCACACATAGCTCCTTGTTAGAAAAAGTAGTCATTTGATTGATAGTATCTATGAATAATTTTGAAATCAAAACTGTGAGGGATTCCAGGGTTCCACTTTTTGATTTGACCTATTTTTCATTTTGATATTTTGAATAGTTATTGTATAGTTGTTAATGTTTCATATTCTTAAAATTGGCATAAAAAAGCTAGTTGGCCTTGGTCTCATTTCAATTCAACATACACTATTTAACAGGGAGCATAATATGCTGAATAACTACAACATTCGTCATAAATATTCACTGAGAATATATCATGTATATTTAGTATTTCTATATATCCTTTATAGTCAGGATTTCAGTTTATTAGACTCTGGAGAACACAACAATGTTTATTATATACTCTCCCACCTCAGAAAATTTATGGCATTATTTTCTTCATGTGTTTTTTGTTTTTATTTTTTTATATTTATTTATTTATTTATTTTATTTTTTGTGGGTACCGGGGGTCGACCTCAGGACCTCACGCGCCAGCAGGCGCCTGTGCCGCTGAGCGATATCACCGGCCCTTTTTTCATATGTGGGTTCTGGGAGTCGAACTCGGGCCCTCTGCGCTTCCCGGGCAGGCACTTTTGCCGCTGAGCCATCTCACCGGACCCTGTTTTTTGTTTTTAGAGAAAAGAATCTTGAAAAGTTATTTTCATTGTGATATATGTCTTGCTTATTTGTAATGTTTCATTAATAAATAATAGTCTTCAAAATTTTTGTTGTTCTTTGTTTTAAATTAAATAAATCTGCCAATGTTTGTGGGCCTTACAAAACTTATTATTTCTTTAATAAGAGAGAGATCAAGAATTTTAATTTAAAACATAGCAACTACTTGAGAATCTGCTCATAAAATTTATATCAGATGATGAGGGTTTGGTTTTGTTTGTTTTTTGTTTGTTTGTTTTGAGACAGGGTCTCTCTGTGTATTCCAGGCCTTGCACTCACTATGTAGTCCAAGCTGACCTTGAACTCACAGCCATCTTCCTGCCTCAGCTTCCAGAGTGCTGGGATTACCGGCATGCATCACCACACCCAGCTGATGAGAGTTTTAAAGTAAGGGTTTTGGACTTCTGAATAAGAAAGGCAAATCTTTTAAATCCTGTGTTTTATTAAAATGTAAATAAATTTGAATGTGTAGGAAACTAGTAGTAGTAGAGAACACTGATGGATAAAAATAATCCGGTAGATTTGGGGTACCATGGATTAGTTAATGACATGTATATATATGTTGAATATTATTACTTGAATTACAAAAATTTATTTTATTTCTCATCAGTTTTTCCTATAATACAGTTAAAGGAAACTGAATAGGTATTGCTCAACACATTTAAGAAATGGAGAAAAAAAACTCAGAGAAGATGAAGAGAATTGCCAATAGTCTTTTGAATCCAAATCCTAAAAGTCCTCATACCGTAAATAGACATTGTGGGCACTGAATAGTTTTGACTCATGGTCAGTACACTGAACTGAGAGTTGGTATGTTTTCATGAAAATCTCTTTTCTGCCATTGAGTCCTTTGTTCTATTTTGTAACTGTTTCTGTTAATAATCTAAGGATTACTGAATTTAACAATGTGAATAGAGTAGTAAATAGGATGAAGTAGCCCCAGTGCTCATGAAGTTTATAATCTAATGGGAGATAGAAGAAACACAATAATTTTTGTGGTGTTAAGTGCTAAAAGGGTAAAGAACATAAAACCCAGGTCATGGTGTCAGGTAAAGCATGTCAAGAGAAAGGCTGCTGTGTAACTTGGAGGATAAATCAAAGTTCTTTAAGTGAAGGTGTGAGATGGATGTTCTAAGTAAAGGAAAAGCAAGAGAAAAGACAAGATGCAAATGAGACCCATTATTCCAGGACCTGGGAAGTACAGCAGTAATCATTGTGTGTTGGGGACAGTGGCTTTGGTTAAGGAGGAAGTGGTAAGAGATGAGGATAGATATAGAAGTCAAAAGACTTTGAGTGTATGAATAAGACTTTTGAGGAGTTGAGCAGGAGAATGCTGGGAACTTCAAGACTGCAGGTGGGAAGAACAACTATTCAGAGACTATTGCAGAGGTCCAGGTGAGAAATGATGGTTGTCTGAAGAAAGGTAGTAATATTTCAGATAAGATAAAGTCAGAAAAGGGAAACTATTTGAAAAAAATATATAGAAGTATAATTAATAGGGTTTGGTGATAGTTGGATGGAGGTAAAAAAGAGAGTAATGCCTGGGATTTTGAGTTGGAAATTGGGAGAATAGTACTACTATTCACTGAAAGGAGAGGCATAAAACTTGTGCAAATTTGAAAGGAAGAAAGGAGGAATATAACAAGTTCAGTTTTAGTTGTGTTGAGTAAAAGGTACCTATGAATCATTAAAGACAATAAGTAGCGTTTTGGCTTGTGGGTCTGACAGTGCACTTGGAGGTGTGAGCTACAAACAGAGATTTGGAATTAATTGGAAGTCATTGAAAGGATAAAACAAGTTATCTTGTTGGTATTGGGAAAATAGAAATGTCAAGTATACCGCAAGTTCTTTTTGAGGAATAGTATTGTTTAATTTATGTGACAAGACTATAAGCCATCTCTAGAATGAGAAAATTTCATTACATAGAATTAGAGCTAGTGGCTGGAAATTTTGGCTAGTATATGAAGACATCCAAATTTTGAGGAGAGAGAGAGAGAGGCACACAAAAAATTAGCTTATTTGTGGCAATGATTATTAGTGTGGATTAAACAATCAAGACTCTAGACTATATGCTGTCTGTAAGAAACCCACCTAAAATCTAAACGCATAAATATGTTAAAAGTAAAAGGATGGAAAATGATATGCCATGCAAAATACTAGTCAAAAGGAAGATGACATGGCTATATTAATTACAGGCCAAGCGGATTTCAGGACAAGGAGAACTACCGGGAAAAAAAAGAATATTACATTATGAATAAGGGGCCAATTAATAAAATATGCATGATAATCATAAATATGCCTGATACAAAAACTGAAAGAACCAAAGGTTCTTACAAATAGATAAATTTTTTTTTTTTTTTTGTGGGTACCGGGGGGTCGACCTCAGGACCTCGCGCGCCAACAGGCGCCCGTGCTGCTGAGCGATATCACCGGCCCCTTTTCCATATGTGGGATCCGGGAGTCGAACTCGGGCCCTCGTGCTTGCAAGGCAGGCGCTTATGCCACTGAGCCATCTCACCGGCCCACAAATAGATAAATTTTACAAATAGATAAATTTACAAATAGATAAATTTGTAATTTTAGAGGTGCCAGTTCTGCTTCAGTAATCTGTGGAACTAGTAGACAGAAAATCAACAGGGACATAGAAAACCTAAATTGGCCTGTCAACCAATTTGATCTAATTGAATTTTAGAGAATACTGCATATAAAAACAGCAGAATACAAACCCTTTCCAAATGAATATGAAAGACTCACCAAGTTAGATCATATTCTGGGACCTAAACCTCAACATATTTAAAGAATTGAAACAATATAAAATAGGTACTCTGATCACACTAGAATTAAACTAGAAATTAATAATGTAATCTTGTCAATTCTCAAATATTTGGAAAGTAATACGCCTAAATAAATTATGAGTCAAAGAGAAAGGCATAAAGGAATTTAAAAACTATTTTGAATGGAATAGCAGTGACAATACAACACATTAAAATGTGTGGAACTAAGTAAATTAAATGTTATGGTTTGTGTCCAGATGTTCCCCCAAAGTGTCATGCACTTTTAGATGGGGCTTTTTTGGAGGCAGCTGAATCTAGAGTTTGTGACTGATTCATAGTGCATTGCTGGGATTAAGGGTGCTGGGATTAAGGGTGGATTATTAATGGATCAGTCCCCTGGCACCACCCTAATCCTAGCAGTCTGGATAAGATAAAAGGGGCAGAAAGAGCCTCTTTCCTCCTCCTTCCTTGCTTTTGCTGTCTCCCACCACCATGAATGGGTGCCCCCTGCCATGTGCCACCCTGCCTTGGAGCCAGCTGATTATGAACTGAAACCTCTACAAACTGTGAGCTAAACAAACCTTTCCTCCTTTAACTTTGGGTGTTGGGTATTTTGTCTCAGTAATGAGAGAAAAATAAGACACTAAAGTAGTACATAGACTGTAAGGTATAGCATTACATGCTTAAACCAGAAAATAAAAAGGCCTCCCTCAACTCAATGCTCTAAGCCCAAACTAAACAGAAGAATAAATTAAAATCCAAAATCAACACAAACTAGAAAATAATAAAAGCAGAAATAAAATTGAAAGCAAAATAGATGTAGTTGCTATAAAACCAAAAGCTGGTATTTGAAAGATAAAATTGATAGATGTCTAGCCAACATTACCAGGGGAAATGAAAGACATAAATTTTAATATTGATTGAAAAAGGAAGATCCCTCAGAAAGGGCCTGAGAGTAGCTGCAGCTACTGCAACCCTAGCAGTTGTCCTATGGCTAACCAGGAGTTGGAGGTGCTGCGGCAGCAAAGACTGGCAAAGCTGTAGGTGAAACAGGGATCCTGGTAATGCAGCATGTCAGGAAGCTCAAGACACAGGGAAACGGAAATGACAAGCAGTATCTTAGCCCAAGTTCTGGATCAGTTATCCTGGCCCAGATTGAATAACAGCCCTTGCAAAGCTGACAAACTAAAGCAATAGTGAATTACCTTATACAGACGGCAAGATTTGCACACCTAAGTGGGAAGTACCAGAACAAGGTTTAATAGCAATCTTTGAAAAAAATAAACCAACAAAAATATCAATTTCAACAGAAGGAAGTAAATGTATGAAGATGATTACTGAAGTAAAAGTGTGTGGAGACTGGAATGTAGCAGAGAAATTCTAGGACAGAAGTTAGTATCTGATTAAATGTTAACTTTATTATCTATATGCCTTAAACTTGTTTTGCAAAAAAAGGAGGGACGTCACTATAGTTCCTACAGATATTAAAATAATAAGAGAATACTAGAGCAATTTTTTTATGTCAACAGATTTGATAATTTAGAGCAAATGGACAAATTCTTGAAAGAATTTAAGAAGGATAGTATAAACTCAAACCTTTCTGCAGGAAATATCTGGTGGCTTCACTGGCCAATTTTACAAACATTTAAGGAAGAAATGATATCAATTATTAACACACTGGTCCAGAAGTAGAAAAGGAAAAAACACTTCTCAATTTTATGAACGCAGTTTTACCTTGATACCAAAACCAGGCAAAGATTTGATAAGAAAAGAAAGCCATAGGCCAATATCCTTCATGAGTAGAGGAACAAAAAATTTTTAAACAAAATATAATCAACATTCCACATCCATGGATTCAGACAACCATGGATGAAAAGTATTTTTAAAAAAATTAC
The DNA here is from genome assembly GCA_028451465.1 of Erethizon dorsatum. Taxonomy (NCBI): domain Eukaryota; kingdom Metazoa; phylum Chordata; class Mammalia; order Rodentia; family Erethizontidae; genus Erethizon; species Erethizon dorsatum. Next base: position 57,907,525 of record CM051825.1, on the reverse strand, counting down.
ATCCGTACTGAACATGTATGGACTTTTCCTTGTTCCCTACATAATATAACAGCTATTTATATATAGCATTTATATTGTATTAGGTATTTTAAGTCATCTAGAGATGAACTTAAGTTCATGAACTTAATTTGTTTTATGATTTTGGGGAAGATGGCCATGTTTGTGTTTGTGTGGGGAAGATGGCTGCAGTTGTGTTTGTCACCTGATATGGAGTTTGTGAATGGAAGCAAAATTTTGTCGATCACTTTTCTTCAAGAACTGAATTGTGTGAGGACAGAAGCATTTGCGAACCGAGGTATCACTGTATATGGGAGGATGCATATAGTTTATATGCAAGTACTGTGCCATTTTACATAAAGGACTTGAACATCTGCAGATTTTGGTAACTGTGGGGTGTCCTAGGACCAGTCCCTCAGTAACACGAAGGGAATAAGTATATTAGCAAATAAAATCCAGTCTATAAAATGAATAGAATATATATCATGCCTAATTGGGCTTTATTGCAAGAATGCAAGGTTGATTCAGTATTCAAAATCAATTAATGCTATCTGACATATCAACAGACTAAAAAGAAATACAAAAACTTTATAATCATCTCAATAGACACAGAAAAAACATTTTTAAAACCCATGATACATTTCTGATAAAACTTTTAGAAATCAGGAATAAAAGGAAACCTTCTACCTGAGAAAGGACATTTATGAAAAACTTACAGCTAATATCAGACTTTAAAAAATGAAATACTGAATATTTTCCCCCGAGGTCACAACAAACAAGGATGATGGCTTTCACTATTCCTATTTAACATTATCCAGGATGTCATAGCTAGTGCATTCAGGCAAGAAAAAGAAAAAGGCATATGTATTGAAAATTAAAAAATAAAATGTCTTTATTTGTACCTACCATGATTGTCTGAAAATTCAAATGATCTACAAAAAACTAATCAGAGAATACCACTACTGGATTTAGTAGGTAAGTAAGGTCACAGCATAAAGAATATATGAAAGTTAATTGTACGTTTCTAGACTAACAGCGGACATTTTAAATTTGAAAATTTATAAAAATATAAATATCTAAAGTATATATTTGAAGTATAAATATATAAAAGTATAAAGTATATATTTACAATAGTATTATAATACCATCCAAACAATTTAAATACTTATGAATAAATCTACAAAAATATGTGTAATATTTGTATGGTAAAGACTATGAGACATTGATGAGAGAAATCAAAGAAGATCTAAACTAGCAGTTAGATGTACTTTATTCATGGATTGGAAGACAATATTATCAAAATGTCATTTGCTCCCAAATTGATGTATAGATTCAGTGAGATTTCAATGAAATACAGTCTTAGCAGTCTTCTTTGTAGAAATCAATAGGTTATTTCTAGAATTTACATAGAGAAGTAAATTACTAAGTAAAGCAATTTTGAAGAAAGAAAAAGCTAGAGGACCCATACTACGTGATTCTAAGACAATTGTCAAGTTACAATAATCAAGCAAATGAACTTTTCAAAATTGTAGTTAACACAACATGAGATTATCCTTTGAACTAAATTTTAAAATAATACAATTTAACAGTTTAAAGTGTTAACAACAAGCACAAAGTTGTATAGCAGAGGTCTAGAAGTTTTGAATATATATATATATATATATATATATATATAGAGAGAGAGAGAGAGAGAGAGAGAGAGAGAGAGAGAGAGAGAGAGAGAGAGTGTGTGTGTGTGTGTGTGTTTTGTCTTTTTGAGACAGGGTTTCTCTATGCAGTTCAGGCTGGCCTTGATCTCACTTTGTAGCCCAGGCTGGCCTTAAACTTACAGCTTTCCTCCTGCCTCAGCCTCCTGAGTGCTGGGATTACAGGCATGCACCACCGTGCCTGGCCTAGAAGTTTTGAATTTTGCATGACTCAAACTTTATACCCACTGAACACCAAGTCCCCATTTTTTCCTCTCATACCCTCTGGAAACCACCGTGGTACTTTCTGCTTTAATGAGTATGATTACTTTAGATACATCATGTGAGCAGAATCATGCAGTTTGTCTTCTATGACTGGCTTATTTCACCTAGCATAATGTTTTCATGGGTCACACATGTTGTATCATGTACATGCATACACATGTACATACATGCATGTATATACATAAAATTCCTTAAAAGCTCTTTATGGCTTTGGGTTTATTTACTTGCTTTAGGCAAGGCTCCTGAGCCACATATTTATACAAAAAATTTCCTAAAATTGATATTTTTATTTATGTATTTATAATCCACCTAGAACTTATTCTTTTTAAATTTACTTATTTTTAACTGGTATATATTACTAATACAGAATGAGATTTATTTTGATATATTGATATATGCACATAACATATTTTGATTATTTTCATTCTCATTCCTTTCCCCATCTCTAAAAGTCTACTGTCTAATTTCCTGCCATGGCCCCTTAATTAATTAAAAAATTTAGAGTGCTTATATATGAGGAAATATGATATTTACCTTAATGAGACTGGTTTATTTCACTTAACATGATGGTCTCCAGTTTCATCCATTTTCCTGCAAAGGATATGATTTTGTTCTTCTTTATGGCTTGATAATACCCCATTGTGTATGTATACTACATTTTCTTCTTTCCACGCATCTGCTGATGGGCATCTAGTCTGTTTCCATAGCTTAACTATTGTGAATTGTGTTGCTATAAGTATAGGTATTCATGTGTACCCATACTATGTTGTATTGAGGTCTTTCAGGAATATACCAAGGAGTAGTATAGCTAGATCGAATGGTATGTAAACCTCCATACCAATTTCCATAGTGTTTTATTAGTTTACATTCTCACCAATAGTGTAGGAAGATTCCTTTTTCCTGCATCCTTTCCAGCATTCATTGTTATTTTTGGATTCCTAATGTTAGCCATTCTAACTGGGATGAGATAGAATCTCAATGTAGTTTTTGATTTGCATTTCCCTAATGGCTAAATATGTAAAACTTTTTTTTTTTCATATACTTCTTGGCCATCTGTACCACTACTTTTGAGAATTCTGTTAATTCATTTCCTCATTTATTGATTGGCTTTTCGGGGTGTTAAGTATTTTGAGTTCTTTTTATATTCTACGTATTAATCTGTCAGAAGAGTAGCTGACAAAGATTTTCTCCCATTCTGTGAGTTGATTGTTTCCTTTACTGTGCAGAAGCTTTTAAATTTCATAGAGTCCCATATGTTGATTTCTGATACTATTTCCTCTGCTGTGAGGGTCCTATTGAGGCAGCCTGTGCTTATGGCTTCAGGCATTTCCCCTGTGTTTTTTTCACACAGTTTCAAAGTTACCAATCATATGTCTAGGTATTTGATCCATTTTGAAACTTTTAATATATATATAGAGAGATAAGAATCTAGTTTCAATCAGCTACATGTATGTTTTTGGCCCAGTTGTCCAAAAAAAGGTGGCTGTAGGTGCTTGGGTCTGTTTGTATGTCTTCTGTCTTCTGTCCTGTTCCACTGGTCTGCATGTCTTTTTTTTTTTTTTTTAAAGACAAAACAAAAACTGTGATACAGAATTTCAAAACAAAATAAGAGATTAACAATGGTTAATATATTACATATTGTTATCTTCAAAGTAGTTGCTCAGATTACAAGATATAGGCATGAAAAATTGATCAAACAACGTAAGCACAAGCTGTTCTTTTCAATGAACTAATAGAGATTAGTAGTATAATTATCTTATATATCATATATATGTATATATATATACATATTCTTTTCCCTTATTTCATTTCTCCTTTCCCCCATCCCAGTTATTTTTACCTTTTTATCTGTTTCTTCCCCTTTCATTTCACAATATATTTTGTATATTTTGGATCTTATTTACTCTTTCTTTTTTTACACTAGGGAGACAATACCATGTTTACACATGCGAGTCTGATTTATTTCACTTATGAGTATGGTCTCAAGTTGCATCCATTTACCTATAAATGTCTCAACTTTATCCTTCTTTATAGCTGAGTAGTACTCCATTGTATAAAAATACCACATCATTTTATCCATTCTCGGTTGATGGGCATTTGGGTTGTCTTCAAGATTTAGCTATTACAAGAAAAGGCAATTCTGGGCAACAAAGGCAAGGCAGGGGGTACCACAATCCCTGATTTGAAATTATACTATAAAACTACTGTGATAAAAACAGTGTGGTATTGGCAAAAAAAAAAGACCCAAAGATCAGTGAAACAGTTTAGAAGATGCTGAAACAACTCCAGACATATTAAGCCACCTTATCTTTAACAAAGATGCCAAACACATTCACTGGAAAAAAGATAGCCTCTTTAATAAATGGTGCTGGAAAAACTGGTTCATGACAAAGATTAAAATTAGATCCATATCTTTCACCATGCACTAAACTAAATTCAAAATGGATTAAAGGTCTAAATATTAAAACAGAAACATTAAATCTGCTGGAAGGTAGGATAGGTAAAACTCTTGAAGACATTGGGGTAGGCAAAGATTTTATGAATAAAACCCCAATTGCACAGGAACTATCATAAAGAATCAACAACTGGGATCTCATCTTATTAAAAAGCTTTTGCACAGCAAAAGAAACCACCAAAAGAGTGAAGAGACAACTCACAACGTGGGAAAAAATGTTTGTCAGCTGTTCCTCAGACAAAGGACTTCTATCGAGAACATACAAAGAACTCAAAACAATCAGACCTCCCAAATTTAAAGACCTAATCCAAATATGGGCATCTGAGATGAATACACACTTCTCAGATGAAGAAATACAAATGGCAAATAAATATACGAAAAAATGTGCAACATCACTAGTCATTTGAGAGATGCAAATTAAAACAACACTGAGATTCCATCTCACCCCAGAAAGAATGGCTATTATCAAGAAATCAACTAATAACAAATGCTGGAGGGGCTGTGGGGAAAAAGGAACCCTTCTCCACTGTTGGTGCGAATGTAGACTGGTGCAACTACTGTGGAAATCAGTGTGGAGATTCCTCAAAAAACTGGGATTAGAGGTCCCATTTGACCCAGCTATTCCCTTTCTGGGTATCTTCCCAGAAGAATTAAAAACATTGTACCACAGCAATATATGTGCGCCCATGTTTATAGCAGCACAATTTGTAATAGCCAGATCTTGGAAACAACCCAAATGCCCATCAACCAAGGAATGGAGAAAAAAGATGTGGTATTTTTATACAATGGAGTACTACTCAGCCACGAAGAAGGATAAACTGGAGACTTTTATAGGTAAATGGATGCAACTGGAGAAAATACTCGTAAGTGAAGTTAACTGGACACACACGTGTAAACATCATATTGTCTCCCTAGTGTGAGAAACTGAAAGAGTAAATAAGATCCAAAATATATAATAGGTATGGTAAAATAGGAAGAAACTCATCAAAAGGAAAGAGAAACTGGGATGGGGGAATGGGGAAAAGAAAGGGAAAAGAAAAAAAAATATATATATATGATAAACTACTAATTTTGCTGAGTTCATTGAAAAGAAAGGTTTGTGCTAATATTGTTTGGACAATTGAATGCTGATATCTTGTACCCTGAATAACTAATTTAAAGATAGCAATACACAATGTATTAACTATTGTTACCCTCCTATTATGTTGTTTTGAAATTTTGTTCCAATTTTTTCTCTTTAAAATAAAAAATAAAAAAAGATTTAGCTATTACAAATTGTGTCGCTACAAACATGGGTACACATACATTGCTGTGGTACGATGTTTTGAATTCTTCTGGGAAAATACATAGAAGGAGAATAGCTGGGTCGAATGGGACCTCTAATGCTAGTTTTTTGAGGAATCTCCACACTGATTTCCACAGTGGTTGCAACAGTCTACACTCCCACCAAAAGTGGAGAAGGGTTCCTTTTTTCCCATAGCCCTGCCAGCATTTGTTGTTGGTTGATTTCTTGACAATCGCCATCTTTCAGCAATGAGATGGAATCTCACTATTGTTTAATTTGCATTTCTCAAATGATCGCTGATGTAGAACATTTTTTCATATATTTATTTGCCATTTGTATTTCTTCAGCTGAGAAGTGCATATTCATCTCAGATGCCCATTTTTGGATTGGGTCTTTGAATTTGGGAGGCCTGATTTTTTCAATTCTTTATATGTTCTAGATAGAAGTCCTTTGTCTGATGGACAGTTGGATAAAATTTTTTCCTATTCTGTGTGTTGTCTTTCACTCTGTTGGTGATTTCTTTTGATGTGCAAAAACTTTTTAATAAGATGAGATCCCAGTTGTTGATTCTTTGAAGTACTTCCCACACAGTTTGTGTTTTGTTCATGAACTCTCTGCCTACCCTTATGTCTTCAAGATTTCTACCTACTTTGTCTTCTAGCAGATTTAGTGTTTCTGTTTTAATATTTAGATCTTTGACCCATTTTGACTTTAGTTTAGTGCATGGTGATACACATGGGTTTAGTTTTAGTCTTCAGCTAGTGGAATGCTAGTTATTCCAGCACCTTTCATTAAAGAGGCTATCTTTCTTCCAGTGAAGATGTTTGGCCCCTTTGTCAAAAATTAGGTGGCTGAGTGTGTTTGTAGTTGTATATGCATCTTCTAATCTGTTCCACTGGTCCTCAGGTCTGTTTTTTTTTGTTTGTTTGTTTGTTTGTTTGTTTTTCCAGTACCATGCTGATTTTATCACAGTAGCTTTGTAGTATAATTTCAGGTCTGGGATTATAATGCCCTCTTACTTGCCTTTGTTGCCCAGAATTGCTTTTGTTGTTCTTAGTCTCCTCTGGTTCCAAATGAATTTTAGGAATGTTTTCTCTAGATCTGTGAGATATGCTAATGGTATTTTGATTAGGATTGCATTAAATCTGTATAACAGTTTTGGGAGTATGGCCATTTTCACTATGTTGGTTCTTCCTATCCATGAGCAAGGGATATCTCTTCTGATATCCTCTTCAGTCTCCTTCTTCAGAGTATTGTAATTTTCAATGTCTCTTACTTCCTTTGTTAGATTGATTCCTAAGTATTTCATTTTTTGGATGCTATTGGGAAGGGTGTGGTTTCCCTAATTTCTCTCTCTCAGTGAGTTTGTTGTTTGTGTACAGGAATGATATTGATTTTGAGTGTTGACTGTGTATTCAGCTACATTACTGAATTTGCTTATTAAATCTAGAAGTCTTTTGGTGGAGTTTTTGGGGTCTTCTATGTAAAGTATCACATCATCTGTGAATAATGATAGTTTAACTTCCTGTCCTATCCTTATTCCTTTTATTTCTCTCTCTTGTCTAATTGCTTTGGTTGACGTTTCCAGAACTATACTGAATAGGAGTGGTGATAGTGGAATCCTTGTCTTGTTACTGATTTTAGAGTGAAAGTTTTCGGTTTTTGTCCATTTAGTATGTTGCTGGCTGTTGGTTTGTCATAGGTGGCTTTTAGCAGATTGAGGTAGAGACCAACTATTCTGATTTTCTATAGGGTTTTTATCATGAATGATTGTTGGACTTTATCAAAAGCTTTTTCTGCATCTATTGAGATGATCATGTGATTTTTGTCTTTGGCTCTGTTGATATGGTGTATTACATTTATTAATTTGCATATGTTGAACCATCCCTGCATTCCTGGGTTGAATCCCACTTGGTCATGGTGTATAATCTTCTTGATGATTTGCTGCATTCTGTTTTCTAGTATCTTATTGAGGATTTTTGCATCTATGCTCATTAGGGAGATTGGCCCGTAGTTCTCTTTCTTGGTTGGGTCTTTCTCTGGTTTTGGTGTCAGGGTAATACTTGCCTCCAAGAATGAGTTAGGGAGTATTGCTTCCCTTTCAGTTCTGTTAAAGAGTTTGAAGAGTATTAGCATTAAATCTTCTCTAAATTTCTCATATAATTGAAGTGTGGATCCATCAGGACCTAGGCTTTTCTTTGTTGGTAAGTTTATAATTACATTTTCAATTTCATTGACTGATAGTGAGTTATTCAGGATTTTTATATCTTCTTGATTTAGCTTTTGTAATTCATACATTTCTAGGAATCTGCTCATTTCTTCTGTGTTTTCCATCCTACGATAGTAAAGATTTTTGAAGTAGGTATTGATGATCTTGTGAATTTCCACAGGATCTGTAGTTATTTCACCCTTTTCATTCCTCTTTACATAAATTTGAGTCTTTTCTTTCTTTTTTTTGATAAAGTTGGCTAGGGCCTTATCAATTTTGTTTATTCTTTCAAAGAACAAACTCTTTGATTCATCAATTTTTTGTATTTTCTTAGTTTCAATTGCATTACTTTCTGCTCTGATCTTTATAATTTCCTCTCTTCTATGGGCATTGGGCCTGACTTGCTCTTTTTTTATAGAAGCTTGAGTTGCAGCATTAGGTTGTTTATTTGTGCTCATTTGGTGTTAAGCTGTGTTGAGGTTATTACCCCTAAGCTTTCCAGTATTATCACAGAAGGGAGAACAACTGATATGACATCCTAGCTAAAATAGTGCAACTAGCAATAACAATAGCATCAAGCTCAATTTAGGAACTGACAGATTGTGGTAACTATTGATTTTGTACTTTAGACCATAGGAGCAAAGTCTATAGTTATAGAACAGGATCAATCGTAAATTAGGAGTTTGTAGGCGAAGCGATTCCCCTTGGTAGAGTGGTTTTTACCCTGTGGTGGGGAAATTTAGGGAGGAGAGTGTATAAAACAAAGATACCAGGAAAGGAGGTAGAAGGAAGGCTGGAGGGCAAAGGATGATCACTCAAGATTTGGGAAACTAGAGAAGGGGCTAGAAAAGAAAGAATGAAGGAGTATTTGAGGGATTATCTGAACTTGGTCTTTGGGTTTGGGGGATAGAATTAGTTTTCTGTGGCTGGAGTTCTCCCCAGTCATTTAGAAAAGAAAGAAAGAAAGGAGAATAAAGAAGGAAGAAGAAAAAAATAAGAAAAACAAAAAAATTGAGAAAAAAGAAAAGAAAGGAAAATGAAAAGAAAGTAAGATAAAAACAAAAATAAATAAAGATAAAATAAAATACATAAAAAAAGAAAGAAGAAGAAAAAAGGCTGCCCCACCCACCTGCGTCTATTCTATGTGTCTTTGTCCCTAAGCACAACACTGGTGTGCCTAACTTACCACCTGTTTGTTCATATTTCGGTCTTTTCAATCTTGCTAGTCTTGTCTGTCCATCATGTGTGTCCTAGTCACTGTCCTACTGTGTGACTGGCGTTTCCCCAGTCTCCAGGCCCATGGTGTAGGGGGAAGGGCCTGTCACCTGGATTCCTCCTGTGGAATGGTTGCCAAGTCCTGGATTCTTCCTGGGTTGACTAGCCTAGGAGTACTGATGTGAACAACCGTTGGCTCATATTGTTACTGGTGCTTTGACTTTTCCAAGCTGCTAGCCCCACCTGTCCATTGTGTGCACCCCAGCTGGGGCCCTACGGTGTCACCAGCAATCTCATAGGCCCATCTGGGCCCTCTGGATGGAGGGAGTGGTCACCGGTGACCTCACAGGCCTACTGGGATCCTCTGGATGGAGGGAGGAGTCACCCTGCGTGTCTTTTTTGTGTGGGTATCATAATGGTTTTGTTACTGTGACTTTGTAGTATAATTTGAGATTAGGTTTTCTGATGTCTCTGGCATTGCTTTTTTTTTTTTTTTTTTTGTACTCAGTACTGCTTTGGCTATTCTGGGACTTTCGTGTTTCCATATGAATGTTTTTTCCAGTTCTGTGAAGAATGTCGTTGGTATTTTATTTTTTTTACTGAGATCTACAACTTTTATTTCCACATATCCTTTTTTGCATAACAAAATGATTAGACAATAACAACAGTTAATACGTTGTGTATCATAATCTTAAAAGAATGGCCAAAATGTTAGAGTACAAGTCATAGAGAAAAAGACTCTTACAAAGAAGAAAGAAATAAAAGCACAAAAGTTTCTCTTCAATGAACTAAGAGAAATTAGTAATATAAATGAAGCAAATTAGCTTCATTAAAATATATTAAAATACTTTTGAAACAACAGAATAGATAATATGGGGAATTATTTGGACTTCTCCCTACTTCCTATTTATCTTTTATCTCTCTCCGTCTCTCTCTCTCCCCCTCTCCCCCTCTCCCTCCCTTCCTTCCTCCCCCCTCATAAGATGGTATCACAGTTATAGTTTTAATTAGTGTTTCTCTAACAGCTAGCATATTGAACATTTTTTTCATGTAATTGTTGGCCATTTGTACTTCTTCTGAGAAGTGTCCATTCATATTGATTACCCATTTTATATTGCACTTTTTATTTGGGAGAATCTAATTTTTTAAATTAACTTCATTGGTACACTTTTGATATGCATAATGTTCATATTCATTATAGGGAATTTGTACCTGTACATAATATATCTTGATTCTTATTTTTGCCCCATTCCCTTCCCCCCTTCAACCCCTCTTCCCCTCCTTATTTGCAAAAGTTTTGCTTCCATTTTTTCCTTCTTATCTCTCTTTTTTCCTTTTCCCTTCCTTCCATTCCCCTTCACACCTCCTTTGTTCTACTTCCCATTTGACCATTTTCTTCCTCCTTCCCAATATCTATCATCAATTTTGGTCCTTATTTACCTTTCAGGTTCTCACACCAGGTAGATAATGAGATATTTATACATGTATGTCCAATTTATTTCACTTAAGAGTATGGTCTCAAGGTGCATCCATTTACCAAGAAAAGTTTCAAGCTTATCCTTTATGGCAGAGTAGTACGCCATTGTATTAAAAAAAAACTACATCTTTACACATTCACCAGTGGATGGGCCTTTGGGCTGTTTTCAAGATTTGGCTATTACAGACTGTGCCACTATAAACATGGGTGTGCAAATATCGCTGTGGTATAATGCCTTTGATTCTTTCAGGAAGATACCAAGAAGGGAAATAGCTGGGTCAAATGGAACCTATAGTTCTAGTTTTTTGAGGAGTCTCCACACTGATTTCCACAGTGGTTGAACCAGTCTACACTCCCACCAACAGTGGAGAAGGGTTCCTTTTTCCCCATAGCCCCTCCAGCATTTGTTACTGGTTGATTTCTTGATAATAGCTATTCTTTCTGAAGTAAGATGGAATCTCAATATTGTTTTAATTTGTATTTCTCGAATGACCAATGATGTTGAACATTTTTCATATATTTATTTACCATTTCTATTTCTTCATCTGAGAAGTGTCTATTCATTTCCAATGCCCAGTTTTTTTTTATTAGGTCTTTAAGTTTGGCAGGCCTGTTTTTTTTTTTTTTTTTTTTGAGTCCTTTATATATTCTAGATAGTAGTTCTTTGAGGAAAACTGGTAGAATTTTTTTCCCACACTGTGGGTTGTGTCTTCACTCTGTTTGTGGTTTCTCTTGCTATGCATAAGATGAGATCCTAGTAGGTGATTCTTTGTGGTGGTTCCTGTGTGATCAGGGTTTTGTTCATAAAGTCTTTGCCTACACCTATGTCTTCAAGAGTTCTACCTATTCTCTCTTCACAGTACACAGACTTCTCCACGGTACACAGATTTAGTGTTTCTGTTTTAATATTTAGATCTTTGATCCATTTTGATTTTAGTTTAGCGTATGGTAAGATATGGGTCTAAGGCCGGTGAGATAGCTCAGCGGCATAAGCACCTGCCTGGCAAGCGCGAGGTCCTGAGTTCGACTCCCAGTACCCACATATAAAAAAGGGCCGCTGATATTGCTCAGTGGCATGGGCGCCTGCTGGCATGCAAGGTCCTGAGTTTGACCCCCAGTACCCACAAAAAAATGTATATATAGGTCAATTTTAATATTCAGCATGTGGAAAGCCTGTTTTTCCAGCACCATTTATTAAAGAGGCTATCTTTCTTACAGTTTGGCACCTTTGTCAAAGATAGCTGAGTGTGTTTGGAATTGTTTCCACATCTTCTATTCTGTTCCATTGATCCCTGGGTCTTCATTTTACTTTATTTTATTTTTACCAGTACTGTTGTTTTTATCACAGTAGCTTTATAACATCTTTAAATTGGGGATTGCCCCACTTTGCCTTTGTTGCCAAGAATTGCTTTTGCTATTCTAGGTCTCTTCTGGTTCCATATGAATTTTTGGATTGTTTTCTCTAAGAAAGAGAATGATAGGCCATATCCCTAATGAATATAGTATGACGTTAGCTGTTGGTTAGTCATATATGGCTTTTATCAGATTGAGATAAAGACCATGTATTCCAATTTTCTGGAGGTTGTTTTTTTTTTTTTTTTTTTTAATCATGAATGGGTGTTGGACTTTGTCAAATGCTTTCTCTGCGTCTATTGAGATGATCATGTGGTTTTTGTCCTTGGCTCTGTTAATATGGTGTATTTGATTTATTTATTTGTGTATGTTGAACCATCCCTGCATCCCTGGGATGAATCCAACTTGGTCATGATGTATAATCTCCTCGATGATTTGCTGCATTCTGTTTGCCAGTATCTTATTGAGGATTTTTGCATCTATGTTCATTAGGGAGATTGGCCTGTTATTCTCTTTCTTAGTTGGGTCCTTTCCTGGTTTTGGTATCAGGGTAATGCTTGCTTCCAAGAATGAATTTGGGAGTGTTGTTTCCCTTTCAATTTCATTAAAGAGTTTGAGAAGTAGCAGTATTAGGTCTTCTGTAAATTTCTTGTAGAATTAAGCATTGAATCCATCAGGACCTGGGCTTTTCTTTGTTGGTAAGTTTTTAATTATGCCTTTAATTTCATTGACTGATATTGGTTTGTCTAGAAATTTTATATCTTCTTGATTCAGCTTTGATAATTCATATATATCTAAGAATCTGTCCATTTCTTCTGCCCTTTCCATCTTATTAAAATGTAAGTTCTCTAAGTAGATATCGATGATCTTCTGGATTTCTGCAGGATCCGTTGTGATTTCACCCTTTTCATTCCTAATTGCATGGATTTGAGTCTTTTCTTTCCTTTTCTTTGATAAGGTTGGCTAAAAGTTTGTCAATTTTATTTAATCTTTCCAAGTACCATCTCTGCGATTCATTGATTCTTTGTACTGTTTTCTTAGTCTCCATTGCATTAATTTCTGCCCTGATCTTTATAATTTCCTCCCTCATATGAACTTTGGGCTTTACCTGCTCTTCTTTTTCTAGAAGCTTGATTTCAACATTAAGTTGTTTATTTGAGCTCGCTCTGTTTTCCTGATATGGGTATTCACTGCTACAAATTTCCCTCGTAGTACTGCTTCATTGTGTCCCATAAGTTCTGGTACGTGGTACTGGCATTATTGTTTAACTATAGAAAATCTCTAATTTCTTCTTTAATTTCATCTGTGACCCATTTGTTGTTCAGGAGGGTGTTATTTAATTTCCATGTGTTTCTGAAGTTCTTGTGATTTCTTTTGCCTTTGATTTCCAACTTCACTGCACTATAGTCTGATAATATGCATGGGATAATTTCAATTCCTTTGCATTTACTTAAGCATGTTCTTTGAGCTACTGTGTGGTCTGTTTTGGAGAATGCCCCGTGTGCAGCTGAGAGGAATGTGTATTCTGTTTTTTGTTTGTTTGTTTGTTTGTTTGTTTTTGTGGGTACCGGGGGGTCGACCTCAGGACCTCGCGCGCCAACAGGCACCCGTGCCGCTGAGCGATATCACCGGCCCCTTTTTCGTATGTGGGATTCGGGAGTCGAACTCGGGCCCTCGCGCTTGCAAGGCAGGCGCTTATGCCGCTGAGCCATCTCACCGGCCCGGAATGTGTATTCTGATGTTGTGGATTGGAACAATCTGTAGACATTTGTTAAGTCCATTTGTTCAAAAAATTGGTTGAGTTCTAATATTTCATTATTGACTTTTGTCTAGGTGATCTAATTGTGACAGTGGAGTATTCAGATCCCCTAATACAATTGTATTAGTGCTTATGTGATTTTTCATGTCTGTTAATATTTGTTTTATATTTTTGGGTACACTGGTATCTGGTGTATATATATTTATGATTGTTACCTCTTCCTCTTGTATTGTTCCCTTTACAAGGATGTAGTGACCTTCTTTGTCTCTCTTAATCAGTCTTGGTTTGAAATCCACTTTTGTCTGCAAATAGAATAGCTACCTCTGCTTTTTTCTGGGTTCCTGTGGCATGGAGTATTGTTTTTTTGTCATTTGACTTTCAGTCTGTGAATTTCTTTTTGAATTAAATGTGTTTCTTGTATGCAGCATATTGTTGGATCTTGCTTCTTGATCCACTCTGCCAATCTGTGTCTTTTGATTGGTGAATTGAGACCATTAACATTGATGGTTAAAAATGATATGTATTGACTTATCCTTGTCATGTTATTTTTCTATTGTTAGCTCCTCCCTTTTTCCCCACTCTCTTTACTTGTTTGCCTTGCCTGTTGGATTCATTCTGTTGAGGTTTATGGAGTAGTCCTTTTTCTCTCTTTCTAGAATGTCCTTCAGAATATTTGGGAGAGGTGGTTTAGTTTTCATGAATTTCCTGAGGTGTTCTTTGTCATAGAAGTATCTTATTTCTCCCTTAATTTTGAAAGATAGTTTTGCAGGTTACATCATTCTTGGTTGGAAGTTGTTTTGTTTTGTTTTGTTTTAGGGTTTGAAATACTTCACTCGAAGCTCTCCTTGACATGAGGTTTTGTGTTGAGAAGTTGGCTGTGATTCTGATGGGCTACCCTTCATAGGTGATTTATTTCTTTTCTCCAACAGCTTTTAATATTCTGTTCTTGTGTTGAAGTTCTGGAATCTTGACTATTATATGCCTTGCTGTAGATTTTTTTCATCATGGCTATATGCCTCACTTATCTGTATGTCAAATTCTTTTTCCCTGCCAGGAAATTTTTCTAGCATGATATTTGTGAACAGGTTTTTTATGTTATTTCCACTATCCTTTGTTTTTTCATTGAGTCCAATCAGTCATATGTTACTCTTCTTTGCATCATCCAGCAACTGCTGGATTGATTGTTCATGTCCCTTACTATTTTTAAGAAATCTTTTCATGATTGCTAACTGTAATCCTGTCTTCTATATCTATGATTCTGTCCTCACATTGGCTCATTCTGCTGCATATACTAACAGTGGAATTTTTAAACTCCTGGATATCTATTTGAATCTGTTTTATGGATTCCATTTCTTTCCTATGTTCAGCATTCATGGTTTCCATCATTTTCCTAAGCTCCTCTATTTTTTTTTATCTGTATCTGCTCTAGTCACTAAGCATGTCTTTCATTATGGTCACCATCTCTGTAGTTATCTGAAGAAATTATTTCTGATTTGATTTTTTTCTAGAGTCTTATTCATTTGCTTTGTTGTTACCACTTCAGAGAGGCTAGGTGGTTGGCTTTCAGATTGTTCCACCTCATTTGCCCCCTCAGTTTGCCTTTGGTGAGCTGGACATCTGAGGTTGCATCTTATTTAAGTGTCTTCTCATTTTGTATTTTATTTTATTTTTATTTATTTATTTTTTAGTTTTATTCCTGGGTTGATGCTTGTAAATCACCTATGGTGAGTAGACTTATTGCTAGTATTTAGAACCTTACATAAATGACTACTTCTCAGAGGTGTCTTCCAGGTATAGTTGGCTTTTGGGTTTTGAGTCTGTTGCAAAATCCTACATCTTTGATTTATTGGGGATGAGAAGTTCCTGCCTACTCGGCCTAGACCCTGGTTCTTTGACACTGGCCTATAGTATTTTTTTTTTTTTTGTGGGTACCGGGGGGTCGACCTCAGGACCTCGCGCACCAGCAGGTGCCCGTGCCGCTGAGCGATATCACTGGCCCCTTTTTCGTATGTGGGTTCCGGGAGTCGAACTTGGGCCCTCGCGCTTGCCGGGCAGGCGCTTAAGCCGCTGAGCCATCTCACCAGCCCGGCCTATAGTATTTTTTGTGACCCTTAGGCAATTTCAGTCTTGGTATACCAAGAAGAGCAACTGCTAAGAACAATTATGTCACTTTATGACTAAAGTGGTACTATCTGCAATAACAATAGTATCAAACTGAGCCACCAACCAGTGTGGTCTATGGCATCTACTGCTCTTTTCCACTGGTGCATCTCTCTGTGGAGGCCTCTGGGGTTTCCAGCAGTCACATTTGTCTGTCTGCATGTGTGAACTGCCCCTCCCACACAATGAGTCCCAGCCCCAAGAAACAGTGTTGCCACCACCTCCTTCTTCATTGAAATTTCTCTCTTCATTCTCCCTGTGGGCTTCAGTTCTCACTTCATATCCTTCCTAGGTCCAGGAGACCCACTTCCCTCCTCCTTCTCTTCCTCACATTGCTATATTCCAGAGTCTGGACACCAAATCTTAGAGAGGTTCTTTTTCTGCTGCTTACCGCTCTGCCATCTTCCCAGAACCTCAAGACATTTCTTCTTGAGAGTTTAGGGATCTAACTGTAGACCAATTCATCCTGGAGAATGGAAAACCTGGTCCCTTATGAGCATTCTGGATCAAGAAATTTAGCAGACAGAGGAGGAGGAGGTTGGAAGCAGTGGCCACCCACAGAGTTAGGTGTGGAAGAGTATGAAATGTCTGTCTGCACTCTTGGAACCTGAGGGATCCAGTCAAAGGCCTGGAGCCCACTGTAGTATCCCATGCAAGTCTGTATCAGGAGGCTGAAGGGTCAGTGCTGGAGGCTGAAGAGCCTGTGCCCAATGCCAGGAGATGATACGCAAGGTGAAGGGGAAGACTAGAGCTTCTAGTCTTCCCTAGCTCCAGAAGCTGTGTTCTCTTTTTCTAATGTGGGAATTCACTGCTATATTCTACCCTCTCAAGACTGCTTTCTTTGTGTCCCCTATGTTCTGGTATGTCATATTGGCATTATTGTTTGATTGTAGAAACTATCTAATTTCTTCTTTTATTTCTTCTGTGACACATTGCTTATTCAAGAGGGTATTATTTAATTTTCATGAGTTTGCATAATTTCTGTGATGTCTCTTGCCATTGATTTCTAGTCTCACTATAGTATCATCTGATAATATATGGGATAATTTCAGGGGTTTTTTGCATATACTTAAGCATAATTTATGGGCTAGCATATGGTCTATTTTGGAGAATGTCCCATTTGCTGCTAAGAAAAGTGTATACTCTGCTGTTGTTGGAACACTCTATATATCTATAGCAATACCTTGGTTTATGAATGCTTCTGTTTGCAAACAATTTTATTCACAAACAAAAGCATTCAGCAAAATTTTGCTTCCATTTGCAAACTCCCCATTGGGTGTCAAACATGACTAGTGCCATCTTCCCCACACAAACACAAATGCAGCCATCTTCCCCCAAGTCATAAAACAAATTAAGTTCATAAACCAAGGTACCACTGTATTAAGTCCATTTGTTCAAAGCTGTGGTTCAGCTCTGATATTTGTTTGTTGATTTTTTGCATGGTTGATCTGTCCCTTTGTGACAGTGGGGTATTGATATCCCCCATTAAAATTTATTCGTGTTCATCTGATTTTTTAATGTCCATTAGTGTTTTTTATGAAGTTGTGTGCACTGATATCTGGTGCTTATTGTATTTACAATTGTTAAGTATTCCTGTTGAACTGTTCCCTTAACCAATATATAGTGACCTTCTTTATCTCTTCCGATCAGTCTTGGCTTAAAATCCACTTTGTCTGACATTAGGATAGCAATTCCCACTTTTTTTTCCAGGTTCCCATTGCATGAAATACTGTTTTCCATCCTTTGACTTTTAATCTGTGAGTATCTTTTTTAATTAGATGTGATTCTTGTATACTACCTATTGTTGGGTTTTGTTTCTTGATCTATTCTCCCAGTCTGTGTCTTTTGATTGGGGAATGAGGACCACTCACATTGAGAGTATTACTGAGAGGTACTGACTTACTCCTTTTATTGCTTTATTTTCCTGTTGCTGATTTCCTCATTTCTTCCACTTTTTCCTAGCTACTCATCCAGTCAGGTATATTCATTCTTTTTGATCTATTGGCTTATTGGCTTCATTGTCTCTGAGATATCCTTGAGAATTTTTTGTAATGCTAGTTTGGTGGTCATGAATTTCTTGAGCTGTTTCTTATCATGGAAATAAATTATTTGTCCATCAACTTTAATGGAAAGTTTTGCCAGATACATAAGCCAGGGCTGGAATTTGTTATCTTTTAGGGCTTGAAACACTTCACTACAAGCCTCCTGGCTTTTTTTTTTTTTTTTTTTAAGAGAAAAAAAATAGAACAAAATTTCAAAACAGCATAATAGGAGGGTAACAATGCTTAATACATTGCGTATTGTTATCTTCAAATGAGTTACTCAGGGTACAAGATATTGGCATTCAGTTGTCCAAACAATATTAGCACAAACCTTTTTTTTCAATGAACTAAGCTAAATTAGTAGTGTATCTATTGTAACTATCATATATATATATATTTTTTTTCTCCTTCTTTTCTCCATTCCCCATTCCAGTTTCAGTTTCCTTTTGAATAGTTTCTTCCTGTTTTACAATATCAATTGTACATTTTGGATCTTATTTACTCTTTCAGTTTCTCACACTAGGGAGACAATACAATGTTTACACATGTGCATCCGGTTTATTTCACTTATGAGTATGGTCTCAAGTTGCATCCATTTACCTATAAAAGTCTCCAGTTTATCCTTCTTTATGGTTGAGTAGTACTCCATTGTATAAAAATACCACATCTTTTTTACCCATTCCTCAGTTGATGGGCATTTGGGTTGTTTCTAAGATCTGGCTATTACAAATTGTGTTGCTATAAACATGGGTGCACATATATCGCTGTGGTACGATGTTTTTAATTCTTCTGGGAAGATACCCAGAAGGGGAATAGCTGGGTCAAATGGGACCTCCAACCCTAGTTTTTTGAGGAATCTCCACACTGACTTCCACAGTGGCTGTACCAGTCGACACTCCCACCAACAGTGAAGAAGGGTTCCTTTTTCCCCACAGCCCCTCCGGCATTTGTTATTAGTTGATTTCTTTATAGTAGCCATTCTTTCTGGGGTGAGATGGTATCTCAGTGTTGTTTTAATTTGCATCTCTCGAATGACTAGTGATGTTGCACATTTTTTTGTATATTTGTTTGCCATTTGTACTTCTTCAACTGAGAAGTGTATGTTCAGATACCCATTTTTGGATTGGGTCTTTAAATTTGGGAGGTCTGATTGTTTTGAGTTCTTTGTATGTTCTCGATAGTAATCCTTTGTCTGAGGAACAGCTGGCAAACATTTTTTCCCACGTTGTGGGTTGTCTCTTCACTCTTTTGGTGGTTTCTCTTGCTGTGCAAAAGCTTTTTAATAGGATGAGATCCCAGTTGTTGATTCTTTGAGATAGTTCCTGTGCCATTGGGGTTTTATTCATAAAGTCTTTGCCTACACCAGTGTCTTCGAGAATTTTACCTATTCTGTCTTCCAACAGATTTATTGTTTCTGTTTTAATATTTAGATCTTTAATCCATTTTGAATTTAGTTTAGTGCACGGTGAAAGATATGGATCTAATTTTAATCTTTGGCATGTGCAGAGCCAGTTTTTCCAGCACCATGTATTAAAGAGGCTATCTTTCTTCCAGTGAATGTGTTTGGCACCTTTGTCAAAGATAAGGTGGTTTAGTATGTCTGGAGTTGTTTCAGCATCTTCTAATCTGTTCCACTGATCTTCGGGTCTGTTTTTTTTGCCAATACCACACTTTTTTTTTAATCACAGTAGCTTTATAGTATAATTTCAAATCAGGGATTGTGATGCCCCCTGCTTTGCCTTTGTTGCCCAGGATTGCCTTTGCTGTTCTAGGTCTCTTCTGGTTCCAAATAAATTTTAGGGTTGTTTTCTCTAATTCTGTGAGATATGCTGTTGGAATTTTGATTGGAATTGCATTAAATCTGTATAGCAATTTTGGAAGTATGGCCATTTTCACTATATTGGTTCTTCCGACCCAAGAGCAAGGGATATCTTTCCATTTTCTGATATCCTCTTCAATCTCCTTTTTTTTAGAGTGCTGTAGTTTTCAGTGTAGAGGTCTTTTACATCCTTTTTTAGATTGATTCCTAGGTATTTCATTCTTTTTTTGGATGTTATTGTGAAAGGTGTTGTTTCCCTAATTTCTCTTTCAGTGCGTTTGAAGCCTCCTGGCTTTAAACTTTGCATAGAGATCCTTATTGATGTGGTCCTTATTGGCTTCACCTCTATATGTGATTCACTGCCTTTTTCCAGCGTCTTTTAAAATTTTGTTTCTGTGATGCACTTCTGGAATTTCGAGTATAGTGTGGCATGGAGAGGTTCTCTTTTGGTCATGGCTATTTGCAATTCAATATGCCTCACCTATCTGTATGTTTATTTCTTTCCCTATATTTGGGAAGTTTTCTGCCATGAATAGGTTTTTATGCTATTTATGTTATCCTGTGATTTTTTACTTATTCCGATTATTCTTAGTCTTCTTTGCATGCTCTAGCAGTTTTTGGATCTATTTTTTGTTTTTAAGGTGTCTCTGAGTACTTGGTTTTGAAGGCATCGTTGTCTTACAGATCTGAGATTCTGTCCTCACACTGGCCCATTCTACTGTCTATACTGCCAATACGATTTTTACTCTCTTGAATTTCTGATTGAAACCTTTTCATGAACTTTAATTCCTTGGTAATCTGTTCATTCATGTTTTATATTGTTTTATTTGGCCAATCTAGCTTTTTTATTAATGTCTTCTGAATGCTTCTGCATCTTTTTGGTTGCTAATTACATTATCCAAATATTATATCATCTCTAATCCTGCTGAGTGCTTAGTTGAGTTGCTTTCTAACTTCTGTTATTCTTTCAATTAATTCAGGTGTATAGCTTCTGCCCTTCAGTACCACCTTGATTGGCTTCAGGGGAGTTATGAGTTTTGGGAGGCATTTTGTTGCTTTTTCTTCTCATGTGTCTGTTTTTTTGATGTTCTTCTTTTGCTTTATGCTGAGTTTTGTGAATGCTTGTAAGCCTAGAGTCTAAGGACTTTGCTACCAACATAAAGATCTCTTTAGCTGCTTTTCAGTAATGTACTTTAGCTGTGGTTAACTATAATTCTTTGCCACAGCCCTAAGATCCAGCCACCTTGGTCAGTCTGAGAGGTGAGGATGCAGTGTAGTTAGCCCAGCATGCAAGTTCTCTGGGAATGTAATCTTAGTATTGTTAATGTCACGAAGTTATTTTGAGTGTTGGCTTACAGAGAGATAGCAACAAGTATGCAATACTGTTAATATCAAGTGAGGGCTGGTGAGATGGCTCAGCGGCATAAGCACCTGCCTGGCAAGAGCGAGGGTCCTGAGTTCGACCCCCGGTACCTACATAAAAAAAAAAAAAAAATCAAGTGAATTGGCTACAGTAGTATCACCCAAGACAAATTAGATATTAACATACCATAAAAGCCAATTATGTACTACCCTTAATCTTAGGGGAAAAGTCAGGAAGTATGGTGTAAACATTAGGGCAACCCATATTATAGATAATATGTGCTAAATGCTACAACTATATGTTTGCTAATAATAGAAAATAATTCAATGGTAATTTTACAGAGGTAAGTATCAAAAGATTAACAGGGGCCGGTGATATAGCTCAGTGTCATAAGCGTGAGGTCCTGAGTTTGACTCCTGGTACCCGCATTAAAAAAAAAAAAGATTAACAAAGCTTTGTAGTTATACTATTAAAGATATAGGGTTTGGGTGTGGGGGAATGAAAGAGAAAAGCTTTGAAACTTTAATCTGTGTAATACAAGAAGGAATAGGAGGAGAAAGGAAGAAGAAAAGTGTTACAGAGGATCTTACTGGGGAGTAAAAGGAGGCTATCTATAGAATTAGATAAAGGTAAGACAAATTGGCAAGGAAAAGGGGGAGAAAAATGAAAAATTATATAGAGTGAAGATAAGAGAAATAGTTAAGAGGAGAAAAATTAAAAGGAAGAAGAGGAAAAAATAGATAAGGAAAAGAGAGATAACACAGGGGACAAAGGAAGATTACTCAATCCTCAGGAAGCTGGTGAAGAAGAAAGGAAGAAAGGAAAGAAAAGGGGAAAAAACAGGAACAAAACCAAATGAAAAACCTAAAAACAATGCTCACACTTTAAAAACAAAAAGAAAAAAAATGAACAAAAACAAAACAAAATAAAAATTCACTGATTTCAAACAAGTGGTTATCTTCTGGCATACAGTTTTGGGTCAGTATCCACTGCTTCAAGACGTGTCCCTGCTCTCACTGGTAGACAAGGAAGGCAGTCAAAGCTGAGGTCCACGCTGGATGTAGATACCAGCAAGCAGGCAATAGGATTAGGTTTGAAATTCACTAGAGGTTCAGGCTGATCCTGGCCTCTGGCTGTGAGGATGGGGCCTATGTAGTTTAGTTTAAAATGCTCAGGGTGTTTCTTGCTGGCTTGACCACATCTCCCTAACTACAGATGTCTCCTATGGCTGAACCTCATCCAATCCCTGTGGGAGTGTAAAGTTGAGAGCACTGGAATAAAGCCAGCCTGCTGCCTCTCCTGTCCCAAGCTCCATCATCCGGTCTCTTGCGTGGTGTCTGAGAACTCACTTCAGGAGATACGGCCGGCACACTCTTGGGCTGGAGTCCTTCACCAACTGTTACAAATCACAACATCTGCTGCTCCATTCCACCACTGTGTTTCTCCCTGAAGGCTTTCAGAGACCCCTACTTTCACTTTGTCTCTTGGAGAATTGCTTCTCCTTTCTTGTGTGCCACAAGCCAGAAGCCAGGGAGAAGGTACAGATTTCCCCTTCCTTCTTTCACATTATGTTCTGTTTCTTCAGTTTCTCTATAGGGCAAAGCTTTCCCATCAGATCCTTCCTGGGTCCCAGGACTTCACCTCCCTCTTTTTCTTCCCCAGGTTATTATTGTCCAGCGTCTGGGTTCCAAGTCTTGGAGAGGCTGATTTGTTGCTTACCACTCTGTCATCTCCCTGGAAGTCCAGCTTTTATTCATTCTTATGGTATATCAATATCCATTTTGTCTTTGACTTTATTGTTTTTGCTGAATTTGTTGCTATTGCCAAGGTGGCATAGTTGTTACTAGTAACTGGTTTTTACTTTATGCCAATACCTGGTTTGTCTTAATATCATCAATAACTGTGATTCATTTCTGGAGATCTAGGTGCTAGGCCAATTATACTGCATCCTCCTCTCTCAAATTACCACAGGTGATAGGATATCAGGATAGATGTAAAGGCCTATAGTTAGCTATGCCCAGAGTGCATTCTAGGAAAGCAGACACTAACTAAAGATCTTTGTACCAGCAACAAAATCTTTCCCCTGAAATTGACCCACAAACCTCAACGCTCACATAAACCCACTAGAAACCTGAGATGACAAGGCAACAAAATGCCCCCCAAAACTCCCAACTCTCCCTAAGCTGGCCACATGGGTTTTGATGGGGGAGGAAATCAAAAGTCAAAAAGCTGAATTAGGGCCGTTGAGACTGCTCAGCGGCTTAAGCGCCTGCCTTGCAAGCGCGAAGGCCCGAGTTCGACTCCCGGAACCCACATACGAAAAAGGGGCCGGTGATATCGCTCAGCGGCACGGGTGCCTGTTGGCGCGTGAGGTCCTGAGGTCGTCCCCCCGGTACCCACAAAAAAAAAAAAAAAAAAAAAAAAAAGCTGAATTATATGAAATGATAAGAGGAGACAAAAAAAAAATTGACAAAGTGGTCATCAAGCTAAAAGGTGATATAACTAAACAGATAATGGATTTAATAAACAAAATGATCAATGAGCTTACAGAAGATACTGATAAAAATACTGCATAGCTAAACCAAATGATATAAAACATGAATGAACAGGTTAGCAAAAGATTAGAGTCTATGAAAAAGGTACCAGTCAGAAATCTAGGAGATAAAAAATTATATTGAAATTATGGGCAACAGAAATGACCAATGGGAGGATGGAGTGTTTGAACTAGAGGATAGGGCTGATGCAGGTGACCATATATTAAGAAATACCATACAAACAACAAAGAACTTGGAAAATGGATCCAACAGCTGCTAGATGATGTAAAGAAGACTAATCCAAGATAATTAGAATTAGTGAAAAATCAGAAGACAGCGTGAATGGCATAAAAATACTGTTTACAGAAATAATAGAAAAATTTCAAGTATGGGGAAAGAATTTTTAAAATTTGGGGACCAAATGTAGAACACTTTTATCATTTTTTATTTTAATGTAATACAACTAGATATTAGAGAAAATATTAAAAAGTGCTCTTTTTACTTCTATGAAAAAATAAAATTTTATAACAAAATAATTAGAGAATAGCAATAATCAATGCATATATATCATCATCTCAAAAGAACGGCTAAAATGTTATTCAGAATAAAAGTCATAGACAAAAAAGACATTCTTTTACAAAAAAGGAACAGATAAAAGCACAAAACTTTCTCTTCAATGAGTGAAGAGAAACTAGTAGTATAAATGAAACAAATTAGCATATATATTAAAATATTTTTGCAACTATGGAATAATTTGGGGAATTATTTGGACTTCTCCCTACTTCCTATTTATCCCATCTTCTATTTTATATATGTGCTTTCTCTCCCCATATAGATAAATATATAGATAGATTTTTAAAAAATATATGTGTATATTTTTTAATATAACATTCAGATAAGTGAGGCATATAGGACCCCAAATAGCCATGATCAGAAAAAACTTTTCCTCAACACATCATTGTTAAAATCCTGGAAATCCAATAAAAGGACAGAATCTTAAAAGCTGCTAGAGAAAAGCAACGAATTCCTTATAAAGGTAAACACATTAGAATTATAGAAGACTTCTCAACACAAAACTTAAAGGCCAGAAGAACTTGCAGTGAAGTATTTCAAACCTCTCCCTCTTCCCCACCAAAAAATTTCCAACCCAGACTAATATATCCTATAAAACACATTTAATCTTTCAAAAATTAATGGAGAAATAAGGACCTTCCATGACTAAGAGCACCTTAAGAGATTCATGACCACTAACCTAATACTCCAAAAAATTCTTAATATCCTGGAAAAAGACAATGAAGCCAACAATGCCAAAAAGTCTAATGAAATGAATATACCAGGTAGGTGAGCAGTTAAGCACAAGGGAAAAAAAGAAATAGCAACAAGAAAATAATGCAATGACAGAAATAAGACAATACCTCTCAATAATAACTCTCAGTGCAAATGGTCTTAACTCTTCAATCAAAAGACACAGATTGTGGGCCGGTGAGATGGCTCAGCGGCTTAAGCGCCTGCCCGGCAAGCGCGAGGGCCCGGGTTCGACTCCTGGAACCCACATACGAAAAAGGGGCCGGTGATATCGCTCAGCGGCACGGGCGCCTCCTGGCGCACGAGGTCCTGAGGTCGACCCCCCGGTACCCACAAAAAAAAAAAAAAAAAAAAAAGACACAGATTGTTAGATTGGATTAAAAAACAAAACCCATTAGTATGCTACATACAAGAAACACATTTAATCCAAAAAGTTCATAGATTAAAAATCAAAGGATGGAAAAGAATATTCCATGAAACAGGAACTGGAAAACAAGCAAGAACAGCTATTCTAATTTCAGACAAAGTGGACTTGAAGCCAAAAGTGATTAGAAGAGGCAAAGAATATCACTACATATTGGTTAAGAGAATAATTCAACAGGAAGAGATAACAATTACAAATACCTATGCACTAAACACCAGTACACCCAACTTCATAAAATAAGCTCTGATTAAAGTATCAGATAGACATCAACACAATTATAATGGGGGAACTTAATACCTCACTATCATAAGTAGGCAGGTCAACTAGAAAAAAATAAAAAATGAAATATCAGAGTTAAACTACACCTTTGAACAAATGGACTTAATAGATATCTATAGAGTGTTCTGCCCAACAACATAATACACATTCCTCTCAGTAGCCCATGGAACTAATAATAGACCACATATTAACCCATCAAAATATGCTTGAATAAACACAAAAGTATCAATATTATCTAATGTGTATTATAAGATCATAGTGCAATGAAACTAGAAATCAATGGCAGAAGAAACCAGAGATGCAAACACATGGTGATTAAGCAATACCTCCTTGAATAATCAATGGGACTCAGAAGAAATTAAGAAAGAAATTAGTTCATAGAATCAAAGTATAGTCCTAGTGTGCAACGTAGCAGAACCTATGGGACACAAGGGAAAACAGTCCTAAGAGGAAGTTAATAGTTGTGAATGTCCACATCAACACAACAAATCAAAACAGAAGCCCAGAGCAAACCCAAACAAATAACCTAAAAATGTACCTCAAGAGCCTAGAAAAACAAAAATCCAAATCCAAGTACGAAGAAGGAAATTATAAAGATCAGAGCAGAAATTAATGAAATTGGGATTAAAAAACACAATCAATGAATCATAGAGTGGGTTCTTTAGGAGAATAAAAGAACAGATAAATCTTTATCCAGCCTTACCAAAAAAGGAAAGAGAAGACCCATATCAATGCAATTACAAACAAAAAGGTGAAATTACAACAGACCTCATCCAAATACAGAAGATTATTAGTAACAATATCAAAAACAAGTAGTCCAATAAACTGAAGAATCCAGAAGAAAAGGATAGATTCCTGGATACATATGAATTACCAAGACAGAATCAAGAAGAAAGATATAAAAATCTGAATAATGCAATAACAGGCAATGAAATTGAGGCGGTAATAAAAACACTACCAACAAAGAAAAGCCAAGGGACAGATGGATTAACAACTAGATTCTACAAGACCTTGAGAGAAGATATGGCACCAATACTCCTCAAGATCCTTAATGAAACTGAAAATAAAGGATTATTGGTAGAGGATTGGGTGTGCAGGGTTTGTGTTGGTATTAGAAACTGCAGGCCACCAGCCTTCCACTGAATCAGACCCTCCCAGTGCAGATGTCTGACCTCTTTCCTGTCACCATATTCAAACTGTCCCCTTGTTTTTTGCATCTGTCTACTCTACTGAGACTCTCATCTTGGAGTTCAGTCTCCCTTGAGCTGGGTGCTGGAGCATTTCACACAATCCCATGATTTCAGTTTTTTCATGTAATAGTCACCTTTCTCTCAAGATATCTGTTAAGGTGGGTGCCCACTGCTTCCCTGAAATGTGGTGGCAGTTGCATCTTCAGAGATAAAAAATGTGGGGATTTTCTGCCACCTGCCTAGGCAGAGGAAGTTTACTAAAGATGGCTTCTTTTTTATTTTTTATTTTTTTATTTTAAAGAGAAAAATAACAATACAATAAAAACAATGGTATAACATTTCAAAACAAAATTTTAGGAGAGCCAGGGATATAGCTCAGTGGCACAAGTGCCTGCCTGGCAAGCGCAAGGTACTGAGTTCGATTCCCAGTACCAAAAAAAAAAAAAATTGTAGGAGAGTAACAAGGGTTCATACATTGTGTATTGCTATCTTCAAAGTAGTTGCTCCAATTACTAAATATAGGTGTGAAAAATTGATCAAACAATATGGGCACAAACCTTTCTTTTCAATGAACTAATAGTGATTAGTAGTA
This sequence comes from Erethizon dorsatum, assembly GCA_028451465.1. Lineage (NCBI taxonomy): Eukaryota > Metazoa > Chordata > Mammalia > Rodentia > Erethizontidae > Erethizon > Erethizon dorsatum. Next base: position 57,880,097 of record CM051825.1, on the reverse strand, counting down.
TAATTATCTTAACTATCTTGTATACACACTTATTTATTTTTCCTTTTCTCTTCCTTTTCTCCTTTCCCCATCCCAGATTCTCTTTACTTTTGAACAGCTTCTTCCCATTTCACAATATCTATTGTATTTTTGGATCTTATTTACTCTTTCAGCTTCTTGCACAAGGGAGATTATACAATGTTTACACATGCAAGTCTGATTTATTTCACTTATGAGTATGGTCTCAATTTCCATCCATTTACCTATAAATGTCTCAACTTTATCCTTCTTTATAGATGAGTAGTAATCCATTGTATAAAAATACCATATCTTTTTTATCCATTCCTTGGTTGATGGGCATTTGGATTGTTTCCAAGATTTAGCTATTACAAATTGTGCTGCTATGAACATGGGTGCACATGTGCTATGTGGTATCACTGTGGTACAATGTTTTTAATTCTTCTGGGAAAATACATAGAAGGGGAATAGCTGGATCGAATGGGACCTCTAATCCTAGTTTTTTGAGGAATCTCCACGGTGATTTCCATAGTGGTAGCACCAGCCTACATTCCCTCCAACAGTGGAGGAGGGTTCCTTTTTCCGTACAGCCCCGCCAGCATTTGTTATTGGTTGAAATCTTGATGATAGCCATTCTTACTGGGGTGAATGAATCTCAGTGTTGTTTTAATTTGCATCTCTTGAATGACCAGTGATGCTGAACATTTTTTTAACATATTTATTTGCCATTTGTATTTCTTCATCTGAGAAGTGTGTATTCATCTCAGATGCCCATTTATGGATTGGGTCTTTGAATTTGGGAGGCCTGATTTTTTTCAATTCTTTATATGCTTTATATATAAACAAGTCCTTTGTCTGATGGACAGTTGGATATAATATTTTCCCACTCTGTGGGTAGTCTTTTCTCTCTGTTGGTGATTTCTTTTGATGTGCAGAAACTTTTTAATGAGATCCCAGCTGTTGATTCTTTGAAGTACTTCCCATGCAGTTGTGTTTTGTTCATGAACTCTCTGTCTACCCCTATGTCTTCAAGATTTCTACCTACCTTGTCTTCCAGTAGATTTAGTGTTTCTGTTTTAATATTTAGATCTTTGATCCATTTCGACTTTAGTGCATGGTGATAGACATGGGTCTAGTTTTAGTCTTCAGCATGTAGAGAGCCAGTTTTTCTAGCACTATTCATTAAAGAGGCTATTTTTCTTCCAGTGAATATGTTTGGCCCCTTTGTCAAAGATAAGGTGGCTGAATGTGTTTGTAGTTGTGTCTGCATCTTCTAATCTGTTCCACTGGCCCTCAGGTCTGTTGTTTTGTTTTGTTTTGTTTTGTTTTGTTTTGTTTTGCCAGTACCATGCTGATTTTACCACAGTAGGTTTGTAGTATAATTTCAAGTCAGGGATTGTGATGCCTCCTGCCTTGCCTTTGTTGCCCAAGATTGCCTTTGCTATTCTATGTCTCTTCTGCTTCCAGATGAATTTTAGGAATGTTTACTCTAGATCTGTGAGGTATGCTAATGGTATTTTGATCAAGATTGCATTGAATTTGTATTATAATTTTGGTAGTATGGCCATTTTCACTATGTTGGTTCTTCCTATCCATGAGCAAGGGATATCTTTCCATTTTCTGATTTCCTCTTCAATCTCTTTTTTCAGAGTACTGTAAGTTTTAATATCTTTTACTTCCTTTGTTAGATTGATTCCTAAGTATTTCATTTTTTTGGATGCTATTGTGAAAGGTGTTGTTTCCCTAATTTCTCTCTCAGTGAAATTGTTTGTGTACAGGAATGCTATTGATTTTTGAGTGTTGACTTTGTATTCAGCTATGCTACTGAATTTGATTATTAACTCTAGGAGTCTTTTGGTGGAGATTTTGGGGTCTTCTATATAGAGTATCATGTCATCTACAAATAATGATAGTTTAACTTCTTCCTGTCCTATCCTTATTCCTTTTATTTCTCTCTCTTGTCTAATTGCTCTGGCTAATGTTTCCAGAACTATATTGAATAGGAGTGATGATAGTGGACATCCTTGTCTTATTCTTGATTTTAGAGTGAAAGCTTTCAGTTTTCATCCATTTAGTATGATAATGGCTGTTGGTTTGTCATAGATGGCTTTTAACAGATTGAGGTAGAGACCATCTATTCTGATTTTCTGTAAGGTTTTTATCATGAATGAGTGTTGGACTTTATCAAAAGCTTTTTCTGCATCTATTGAGATGATCATGTGAATTTTATCTTTGGCTCTGTTGATATGATGTATTACATTTTCTGATTTGTGTATGTTGAACCATCCCTGCATTCCTGGGATGAATCCCACTTGGTCATGGTGTATGGTCTTTTTTTTTTTTTTTTCTTTTTTAATGTGAGTACCGGAAGTGGACCTCAGGACCTCATGTTTGCCAGCAAGTGCCTGTGCCGCTGAGCGATATCACTGGCCCTTTTTTTCCTTTATGTGGGTTCCGGGAGTCGAACTCAGGGCCTCGCACTTGCCAGGCAGGCGCTTATGACACTGAGCCATATCACCAGCCCATGGCATATGATCTTGATGATTTGCTGCATTCTGTTTTCTAGTATCTTATTGAGGATTTTTGCATGTATATTCATTAGAGAGATTGGCCTGTAGTTCTCTTTTTTGGTTGGGTCTTTCTCTGGTTTTGGTATCAGGGTAACATTTGCCTCCAGTAATGAGTTAGGGAGTACTGCTTCCCTTTCAATTTCATTAAATTGTTTGAGGAGTACTGGCATTAAATCTTCTCTAAATTTCTCATAGAATTCATCTGTGAATCCATCAGGACTTGGGCTTTTCTTTGTTGGTAAGGTTGTAATTACATTTTCAATCTCGTTAACTGACATTGGGTTATTCAGAATTTTTATATCTTCTTGATTCAGCTTTTGTAATTCTTACATTTCTAGGAATCCGCCCATTTCTTCTGTGTTTTCTGTCATATATGAGTAAAGATTTTTGAAGTAGGTATTGAGGATCTTCTGAATTTTCACAGGATCTGTAGTGATTTCACCCTTTTCATTCCTCAATGCATGAATTTGAGTCTTTTCTTTCCTGTTTTTGATAAGGTTGGCTAAGGGCTTATCAATTTTATTTATTCTTTTAAAGAACCAACTCTTTGATTCATTAATTCTTTGTATTATTTTCTTTCTCCGTTGCATTAATTTCTGCTCTGATCTTTATAATTTACTCCCTTGTATGGCCTTTGGGTTTGTCCTGCTCTTCTTTTTCTACAAGCTTGAGGTGTAACATTAGGTTGTTTATTTGTGGTCATTCTGTTTTCCTGATGTGAAACAGGAAACACTATAAATTTCCCTCTTAGTACTGCTTTCATTGCATCCCATAAGTTCTGGTATGTGATATCTGCATTCTCATTTACTTATAGATAGTGTAAAATTTCTTCCTTTATTTCATCTGTGACCCACTGGTAGTTTAGGAAGGCGTTATTTAATTTCCATGTGTTTATGGAGTTTTTGTGGTTTCTTTTGCCATTAATTTCCAATTTCATTGCACTATGGTCTGATAATATGCATGGGATAATTTCAGTTCCTTTGCATTTACTTAAGCATGTTCTATAAGCTAGTATGTGGTCTATTTTGGAGAATGCCCCATGTGCAGCTGAGAAGAATGTGTATTCTGATATTGTGGGGTGGAACACTCTGTAGACATCTACTACGGTTTGGTTCAGTTCTGATATTTCTTTGCTGATTTTTTGTCATGTTGATCTATCTCTTTGTTACAATGGGGTATTAAGGTCTGCTGTTACAATCGTGTTATTCTTTATTTGATTTTTCATGTCTATTAATAATTGTCTTATATAGTTGGGTGCTCCCATATTTAGTGCATACATATTTATGATTGTTATCTCTTCCTCTTGAAGTTTTCCCCTAACATTATGTAGTGACCTTTTTTATATCTTTTGATCATTCTTGGTTTGATGTTCACATTGTCTGCAAACAGAATAGCTACCCCTGCTTTTTTTCTGGGTTCCTATTGCATGGAAGATTGTTTTCCATCCTTTGACTTTCAGTCTATGAATTTCTTTTTGAATTAAATGTGTTTCTTGTATACAGCATCTTGTTTCTTGATCTATTCTGCCAATCTGCTTCTTTTTTTTTGTTTTTTTAATGCGGGTAGCGGGAGTTGAACTCAGGACCTCACGCTTGTCAGGCAGGCGCTTATGCCGCTGACCTATGTCACTGTCCCTCAATCTGTTTCTTTTGATTGGTGAATTGAGGCTATTCACATTGATAGTTATAACTGATATGTATTGGTTTATCTTTGTCATGGTATTTTCCTGCTGTTGGTTCCCTACTTTTCCCCTCTGTTTAATTGCTTGCCCTGCCCGATGGTTTCTTTCTGTTGTTGTTCTTGGAATTGTGGTCATTTTTATCTCTGTCTAGAATATATATCAGTAGTCTTTATAGGGTTGGTTTGGTGGTGATAAATTTCTTCAGTTGTTCTTTGTCATGGAAGTATCTTATTTCTCCATTAATTTTGAAAGATAGTTTTGCAGGGTACACCAATCTGGGTTAGAAGTTGTTGTCTTTCAGGCCTTGAAACACTTCACTCCAAGCTCTTCTTGACTTGAGGGTTTGTGTTGAGGAGTCTGCCATGATTCCAATGGGCTTCTTTTATGGGTGATCTGTTTCTATTCTCTAACAGCTTTTAATATTCTGTTCTTGTGCTGAATTTCTGGAATCTTGATTATTATATATCTTGGCGTAGTTTCTTTTGGTCATGGCTGTTAGGAGTTCTATATGCTTCATTTCTTTGTATGTTGAATTTTTTATCCACACTTGGGAAGTTTTCTGCCATTATTTCTGTGAGGAGTTTTTTTTTTTTTTTTATGACATTTGCGCAGTCTCCAGTTTTCTCACTGACCCCAATCAATCTTATGTTTTTCTTCTTTGCTTAATCTTGTAGCTGTTGGATTGATTTTTCATGATCTCTTGCTATTTTTAAAATATTTTTCTTTTCATGATCACCAGCTGCAATTCTGTCTTCAAGACCTGAAATTCTATCCTCCCCTTGTTCAATCTGTTGCATGTACTTTCAGTGGAGGTGTTAATCTCTTTGATTTCTGTTGGATCTGTTTCATTGATTCCATTTCTTTCCTATGTTGGGCATTTTTTGTTTCCATCATTTTTTGTAAGCTCATCTATTCTTTTATCTGTGTCTTTACTAATATCTTTGACTTTAAGCATCATTTCTTTTTGTACCTGAGAGATTAATTTCTCTATAGCCTTTTCCACTTGTTTATCACTTCTGTTGCTATTATTCCAGAAAGTTCCTGTGTTTGACTTCCAAATTCATTTATCTCATTGAGTTCCAGGCTTGTCCTGGTTGGGTTGGGGATCTGGGGTTGCATTTTGCTTCTGCGTCTTGTCATTTTCTATTTTCTCTTCTTTATTTTATTTTGTTTTCTAGTTGATGCTTGCTGATATCTTATGATTGATAGCTTTATCACTGGTATTGTGGCTTCCCTAGGAGATGTGTGTTCTTCAGGGATGTCATCTAGAGGTAGGTGGTTCTCTATAGCTGTCCCAAGAACCTACCTTCCCAATTTGTAAAGGATGCAAAATTACTATTTGTCTCAGCTCACAATCCTTTGGTACTGGGCTGTGGTGATGGTTATGACCCCATACAATCATGGTGTTATCATACAGGGGAGAAAAACTATTTATAATGTATGACATCCTGCCTGAAGTAGTACAGTTAGTAATAACAATAGTTTCAAGTACAGCTTAACTACTGACAAACTATGGTAATCATTAACCTGCTACCTCCAACCACAGGAGCAAACTCTAAAGTTATATAACAAAATCAAACATATACTGTGCACTTGTATTTAGTGATTTTCCCCTTAGTGAAGTGATTTTACCCTTCTGCAGGTGGTGGGGTGGGATTAAGATGGGTAGGGGACAGGCTAAAGTGATGAATGAGATCAAATATAATAGAGTCAAGGCTGGAGGTCAAAGGGTGATCCCCCCTGAGTTTTGGGAAACTGGAGGACACAGGAGGGAAAGAATGAAATAGCATGCTAAGGCATAATCAGAAAGGGCAGAGACAATGTTTACTCACTTGAAAGTTTAAATTCAACAAGTAGTTGAGGAAAGAAAGGAAAGAGGATCAATAGAAGAAAATGAAAATGAAAGGTAAGAAACCTAAATGGTGAAAGGAAGAAGGAAGAAAGTGAAAGAGAATGAAAAAGAAAAGAAGAAAAGAAAGAAAGAAAAAGGAGACCAGCGAAAGAGAGGGGAGAGAAGAAAAAAAAAAAAAAAAAAACAACCCAAATACAAAAATAACCACAGAACACAAAACAAAACAAGGTGACATCCAACCAGACAGGAAAGGGATAGCCAATCAGACAAACAAGGGAGAATAAAAGTAGTAAAATACCTCGTGTGTTTACAGTTCTGTGATAGTGTCCGTGTTTAATCCCAGAAATGTGCTGGGTATGGAGCTGATCTTGGCCTGTGGATGTGGGGCTGGGACTGGTCTTCTGTTGGTGGAGTTCTCCAGAGCCCACCTTCTGGCTCTTCGCTGCTGCTTCAAAGGCTTCCAGATGGCTGGTCTTGTTGATTACTCCACCCTCCAAAGGTGTGTATGTGCTGGTGCACCTGGGGTTGGCTGTTTTCCTGGGTCTCAGGGTTCTGGTCGGCCCGCCTACCAAAGGCATGTGTCCTTACACTCCTCTTGCAAACACCGCCTTCCTGGGGCAATGGCGGAAATGCAGAGTGCGGACTCACACTCTTCTCCAAAGAAGTCTTCTTGCTTCAGTTCTTTCAGTCTCCTGCTTGTTCTACTGAGGCAGGGGGAGGGGAAACTACTAAGATATCTCCCTGACCTGATCCTGTCTAAATTCTGAGAGAAAAGATGGGAATTAGCATCCTCATCCCTATCTACTTGGGTGAACTCAGACCTCTTTTCCGCTCAGGCTCTATCTGTCTAGTAGCAAGGTCAGTACTCACAAGAGTATGCTGAGTTTTTCCTTTCACTGCCGTACTAGAGTGGTCACTTCTTTTCCTCAGTGAGCCACTGTCCATTCAGTGCTGGGGTGTATTACTTGTCTTGTTTATCTTTGTAAATACTAATATTTCTGGATTTTTCCTGGATGCTAACTCACTCAATTTGCAACCAGTGATCTCCTATTGTTATATTCAGGGTTTGCAAGGGAATAGATTTCATACAGGACATAATTTATAGGATTATTTTATAATATTCACCCAAAAAGTCAAATGCAGGAATGTGCAGGAGATCTGTCCTCACACTAGAGACCCAAAGAATCCAGCTGAGGGCCTGGATCCCACAGCAATGTCCTGCATGAGTCCAGCTGAAGACCTAGAGCCCATGGCAATGTCCTCCACGAGTCCAACTGGAGACCTAGAGCCCATGGCAATGTCCTCCACGAGTCCAACTGGAGACCTAGAGCCCATGGCAATGTCCTCCACGAGTCCAACTGGAGACCTAGAGCCCATGACAATGTCTCATTAAAGTCTGTGTCAAGGATCTGCACTGGGAAGGCCCAAAGGTCAGTGGTGGAAGCTAGAAAGTCTGCACCAGCGGGACGAAGGATGTGTACCAGCAGGCTGAGGGATCTGCACTGGAGCCAGGAAGCAATGCTCAAGGTAAGGACCAGAGCGCTCTTGAAAAGCATCAGCCATCCTCAGCAACAGTGAGGACCAGAGCTCCTCTGACTATGAGAACAGGTGAGTTCATATCAGGAAAGCCAGTGTGACAAGCTTCTCCAGGAGAATCAACAGCGCATCATCTTCCCCTCCAGTTCTCCTTTTATGCTGTTGGCAACAATCCTCGGGTGGGCCTTCTTCAGCCAAAACCACCCTGATTCAGTTCAGCTGGGTGTTACAAGTGGACCATTAGGGGAACCATAGGTGTGGTGGATTAACTATCTCCTCACAGAGGTTTGTACCTGTTGGATTGCATTAATATCTTGGAGGGGATTGTGAGCACTGGCTGCCTTTAGTCCACCATCTTCCAGATCCCACTAGAACTTATTCTTGTATCTAATTATGAAAAAGTTTTTGTTTTTTTGTTTTGTCAGAAGAAGCTGTCTATCCATCTGTCTATCTCTCAGAGTTTCTTCACCTGCTAATCCATCAGTGGACATTCAAGTTGTTTCTAGCTCTTGGCTATTGTGAACAACAGTATAATTAGCGTGGGAATACAGATGTCCCTTGTGGATCCTGGTTTTAATACTTTTGGATAAACTGCAGGTCTAGTGTGCTACCAACAGTGCACATGAACTGCAACTTATTTACATTATTGCCAACACTCATTTTCTTTTTGCTTTGTTGTTATTTTTTTTATTTTGTAGTTTTTGGAGACAGGTCTCACTATATAACTCAGGATAGCCTCAAATTCTCGATCCTCCTCTCTCAGCCTTTGGAGTGCCCGGATTATAGCTGTGTGCCAGTACACCCAGCTACTGTTTTTTAAATAATAGCCATCCTAATATGTGTGAAATGGTATCTTATTGTGGTTTTGATTTGCATTTCCATGTTGATTAGTGATGCTGAACATCTTTGCATACACCTGTTGGCTATTTGTCTGTCTTCAATGAATAAATGTCTATTCAAGTATTTGCCCATTTTAAATTTGCCTTTTTTTTTTGCTTTGCTATTGAGTTGTTGGAGTTGTTTATATTCTGAATATTAATCTCATATTTTTGGCTTGCAGATATTTTCTGTCTTCATACTTTGCCTTTTTGCTGTGTTTGCTGTACCGAAGGTTTTTAGTTCGGTGCAAACTCATTTGTCTATATTTGTTTTTGTTGCCTATGCTTTTGGTGTCATATTGAAGAACTTATGGCCAAGGCAAAGCCATGAAACTTTCCCTTTGTTTTCTTCTAGGACCCTTATAGTTTCATTTCTTAGTTTTAAGCCTTTAATTCATTTAGAGTTGATTTTTTGTGTGTGGTGTAAGTAATGGTCGATTTTTGTGTGTGGGTTTAGTATTCTCAGCACCACCTGTTCAAGAGCTGGTCTTTTCCCATTGTGTCAGTTAAGCTTATATGAAGGCAATCTGATACTGAAGAAAGGATAAACACACAGGTAGTGAAACAGAATAAAGTCCAGAAATAGACTCACACAAACTTGGTCAACTGACTTTTGACAGAAGTGCCAAGATAACTCTTGGAGAAAAGTCTTTGCACAACACGGTGCTGGAATAACTGGGTGTCCATATTTTAAAGAAGGAGCTTTGACTGATGCACTGTGTGTTTACAAAATTTAACAAAAATGTATCACAGACCAAATCTAAAGCTGTAACACTTCTAGAACTTCCTATTCCATATAGTAGGCAATTAACACTAAATTAAAATTTTAGATGCAGTTCCTTGGTTGTCCTGGCCATGTGTCTAGGTTTCAGTGGCCACTTCTGGCTAGCTAGCTATAGTGAGTGTGCTGGTTAGCAGACATTATACAATATTTCATTTGCACAGAATGTCCTAGATCGTATGGTGGTGTTTTTAAAGAAAATGTAAGAGAAAATCTTTGGGACCTTACTTATGCAAAGATTTCTTAGGACTCAAAAAGCATGAATCAGAAAAAAATGATGGGCCAGTGAGATAGCTCAGTGGCATAAGTGCCTGCCTGTCAAGCGCGAGGTCCTGAGTTAGACTCCCAGTACCCATATATGAAAAAAGCGCCGGTGATATCGCTCAGCGGCACAGGTGCCTGCTGGAGCACGAGGTCCTGAGGTCGACCCCCGGTACCCACAAAAAAAAAAAGAAAAAAAAAGATAGACTGGAAAAAAATTGAAAAGTTTAAGGTTTCAAAAAATTTTGCTCTGAAAATGACAACAGACCAGGAAAGAAATATTTGTAAAATGTAATTAATAAACTTGAAACAAAAACAAAAACTTTTAAGATTTAATAATAGAAGAAAATGTGAGCAAAAAATTTGAACATACACTTCACCAAAGAAGAGAGATGGATAGTGTATTAAAATTTCCAATCTTATACAGGTATGCTTTGGTACTTTTTAAAAATTAACAATGGTTATCCAGTTGTGAAGTCTACAGCCCCACTTTTTTTTTCTTTGTACCTCATAGTGCAAAGTATAATGATCATTGGATCATACTTTTTCTTTCTTTTGGTGTTGGGAATGGAACCCAGGGCCTCATGCATGCTAGGCAAGTATTCTACAACTGAGTTGTATTCTCAACACTGGATCTTTCTTATTTTCAAAGCACTAGAACTTCAAAAATAAAACCTGAGGGGAAAAAAACTTGTGTATGTGTGTTCAAAAAAAGTAACCATCTTTTTATAGTTGTTTCTGGTCGTCCAAGATTATTGATAGGGAATGGAAAAGGAAGCAGCGGTATGCTACGCAATCATATGTAGCTTTATCATTTTATATGATCCTGTTAATGAACTGACTTGTTTAGCCTGTTGGACCATGAGAAAATGTGACCTTCCTAATTGTATTCAAATCAGTCAGAGCTTGAAAACTGATACATGAATTTTTTTTTGGTCTTATCCTATCTAGATTTTGCTTAGGGAAATGTGGTAAAGAGTCCTCTTCCACAAAGAGGTCCTGACTTTAGACCGCTGTATGTTACCATACTTGGCCAAAAGCACTTTGCAGATGTGATTAAGAATCTTAAACTAAGGTGATTTCCTGGATTATTTAGGTGGGAGCAGTGTGCTCACAAGTGTGCTCAAGTGAAAGAAGGAGGAAGAAGAATTAGAATGATGCAGTATGCAGTAGACTCCACTGGCCACTTCCGGCCTGAAGACAGGAGCAAGGCACAAGCCAAGGAATGTGGGCAGCCTCTAAAAGTGGAAAAAGGATAGGGAATGCATTCTCTCTGTGTTACATTTCTCTCATTGCTGAGACAAAATACCTGACACCCAAAGTTAAAAGGGGAAAGGCTCATTTAGCTCACAGTTTATAGAGGTTTTCGGTGTATAATCAGCTGGCTCTAAGGTAGGGTGGCACACGGCAGAGGGGCAACCATTCATGGCAGCGGAAGACAGCAAAAGCAACAAGCAACAAGACTTTCTGTCCCTTACATTGTATGCAGGCTACCCTCCCTAGGGTGGGTGTAGCACACACACCCTTAATCCCAGCATCCTTAATCTCAGCACCCTAATCCCAGCATTGCACTACAAATCAATCACACATTCTACATTCAGCCACCTCTAAAAAAACCCTGTGACTTGGGGCCGGTGAGATGGCTCAGCGGCATAAGCGCCTGCCTTGCAAGCGCGAGGGCCCGAGTTCGACTCCTGGATCCCACATACGAAAAAGGGGCCGGTGATATCGCTCAGCGGCACGGGCGCCTGTTGGCGCGCAAGGTCCTGAGGTCGACCCCCGGCACCCACAAAAACAAACAAACAAACAAACAAAAAACCCTGTGACTACATGAGGCTTTGGGGGGACATCTAGACACAAACCATAACACTCTCTTAGGACCTCCAGAAGGAATGAAGACACCCAGAATATAAGATAATGAATTAGTATTGTTTTTTTAAGCCTCTACATTTTTGGTAATTTGTTACAGCATCAGTAGGAACCTAGTGTGACATACATTTGCAGTTTCTAAAACATAGACAATTTTAAAAATTTAAGCAGCAGTACACATCTTTTTCGTTGTTGTTATTTTTGTTTGTTTTGGTCTCATTGCCAGCTCTACCAGGCTCTCTAGGGAGCAGATTTTTGGCTGTTACGTACCCAGCTTTGTGAAATATTCAGTTCAAAAATTATGTTCAATGAATGTACTAAAAAGTACATTGAGTCAACACAAACATTAGTGGTGCTTCTCAGAATGTGGGTTGTGGGCCATCTGCCAGTTTATTTGCCAGTTGGTGGATGTTTGGGTTGTTTCTAATTTGGGGTGATATTAATAAAGTTGTTTATAATTTGCATACAGGTTTTTGTGTAGACATATTTTCTTTTGGATAAATATCTGGTAGTGGGATTTTTAGATTGAGTAGTATTAAAAAAGCAAAACAACCTGTTAAATGGTTTTCCAAAGTGGTTGTACTGTTTTGCCTACCAACAATTATGAGAATTCTAATTTGAATTCTGTAAAATGACACAGAATGAGAAATGAGACTTCCTTTCCACTCCCAAGCCCTTTTCCCATTATTAAATTTCTAAGATCAGCAGAAATTCTAAAACAATTTTGTTAAATCTGGTTGGGAGAATGTGACTCAGCAATTTACATATGGTTCATATATAAACGAACTGTAATTCTTTGTTACCCAAAATGGCCATAATATTCTTATGTTACCTAAAATGGGTTCTGTCTCTCCCAAAGACTGCTGTCATCTCCCACAGATCGCTAAGGAGTTGTCTGTTAGCATTGCTAAACATGGGGGTGGCATGGAGAGAGGTACAGAGCTAATATAGATCTGAATTTACACATTCACAGTCATTGCTAAATCATACCTGTTTATAAATCAAAAGAAAGAATATAGAGAGATGCCTGATTAGAGGGATCAATTTGTTATATGATTTTGGGGTATGAAGTAGGGTTATTAGGGCCAGAAGTATTGTAAGGGTTGGAAATCAGGATTCAGTGGTGAGTTAGCCCTCAAAGTATATTGTAATTGATTGCCTTATCTTTAGTTCTCTATGCAAATCCTTTCTGGGCCACTGTTAGGTATCCTTTCCTTAAAGAAACACATCTCATTGGCTTTGGTTCCAAAATACATCGAGTCCCTTTATTTTGGAGGAACTGAGCTAGGTCCTGATGATACAGAAATGAACTAGTTGCCACCTTTGCTCTTAAAAACTTTGACTTTTGTTTGCATCTCTTAGAACGTCTATCTGGTACTTAAAGATTTTGCCCAGAAAGCAGGGCAGGAGCAGTGGGAGCAGAGGCTATGACTTATGACTGGCTGGTATCCAGCATAGTGAAGCTGGGTGATGTAGGAGAATGTGTATATGAAAATCAGGTGATCTGGCTTTAAATCCCAGGTGAGATGTTCCAGTTTAGCCAAATAACTTGAACTTTCTAATGTGATTTCTTTTAAGATAGAAACATTATCAGGAAGAAGAAAATGCTAATTTAGAGGACAATTTGCTGTGTGGATTGGAAACTAGGGACAGCAGAATTGCAGTCTTTTTGTTAGGCCAAAGTAAATCTAGATGAGAAGGGAATCTACACGGTAAAGATCAAGAATTCTCATTTTTACCCAAAGCCAAAGGGAAGCTTATCTGTTTATACTTTGTTTTTGTTTGTTTGGACAAGATGGTGGGAGAAAGAAGGTGGGCCTCCCAGCAGGCCAAGAAGTAGCTGCTCTTCCCCATGACAGAGAAGAAAGGGGAGGGAGCTTGGATGGCCGACTGTGTTTTAAATTGTTTCCTGTTCCTCATTGTAATCTTCCTCCAGTGCAGATCTGTTCATCACAGATCCTAGATTTTCATAGTCCTCTGGGGGTAGGAAGAAGAGAGAGCTGTGTCTATAATAGGGGTGAAGTAGAATAAAGAGTGGAGATGGTAAGAAGGAACAAAGAATTGGGTTATAATCAGGATATAGGACCAAAAAGCCAAAAGGGATCATTAAGAAAGCATAAGCATCCTCCTTAGGATCCTTGAAATTACTAAGGATGGTCTGAGCCTCCACAATTTCTTGCCATAAGCACTTGACAAAAGCACTTTGCAGATGTGAATGTATTTGACGTTAAATGAGAAATAGTACAATTTAGCATCATTTGGATGTTAGTGATACCAGGGCTGGGAGGTTCAAATGAGAATGGAGTGAAAGCACTTCATAAATTAAGGAAATATCCTTAAGGTAAACATCTTTCCATGAAGTTTTTTTTTTTTTTTTTTTTTTTAAGAATTCAGATTTAAATTCACTGATCACAAATATGAAAATAATTATTGGAAGCCTGTATGATTAGGCTTCTTTCTTTATGAATTATTCAGTTCGAACTGAGAGTTAAAACAGAATTTGGTTGAGATAAAATTTTTAAAAATGACTGGATCTGACCCAAACATGTCATGTTAAGACATACAGATTTAGGATCCCACATAACAACATTTTAGACTGACTTAGTAGGAACAGAAAGAAGCTTTTGGTCGTGCAGTACGTAGTTAGCTGAGATTGTGGGTAGGTGAGAATAAGGAAATTATGATGTTGCAAAGGAATGGGAAATAATATGAATCGAGTACATACACTAAACACTTGCATATATCACCTTTCTTTATGCTCATTACTGCCCAAAGAAATAAGTGGAAGAACCTCTTTTCTTTGAAAGGGGGGATTGAAAACTGAAGTGATTCAATCACGTGCTCAGAGTTGTATCATGTAAGTGGCTGAGCTGGTATTAAGATGCTTGTCAACTTCAGGGTCCATATTCTTTTCATTCCATGGTGGAACCCTGTGCACCCGGACATGCTTAGCTCCTAAGCTTTGTATGGGTCAGATCTGCGTCCCAGTTTCATGCTAAATCTTAGTTGTCTTCCGGAGTTTTTACAGAAAGCTCCTGACGAGACTTTAAGAGCTGCTGCAGGTGACGAATATTGGGGAATGGAGGACTTAATAGCTAGCATAATTTCAGGAGCAAACAGCTTAAATTCCTGGATTGTCTGAAGTTTCATTTACAGAAGACCAACCTTTGTGTGTGTGTGTATGTGAGGTAATTACAAAAATGCTGGCAAACTCTTTCCATCTGTGGTTCTTCCATACAGTATGCACTGCTTATGTTGTGGGGCTCGGTTGTGCAAAATTCACCTTAGGGGTTTTCTCAAACTCTTCATTCTTATTCTGCAGTGGTTTTTAGCTTTCTTTTTTCTTTCCAGGCTGGGTGGAAGATGTAGTTTCACTTCTAGGTGTTAAGGATTCTCTTTCACACTGGTTTGTCATGACCTTAAAGTATTTTAAGTTTCTCCCTTGGTATTTTGTTTTTCTTTAAGTCATACACCAGTAAACCGGAGATGTGTTTTACCCAATGAGTTTACAATACCAGCAACCGGAGAGTCGATAGGCTTTGTCTGAGTCAATCAAATATCAAAACCTGCAAGTGGTCTACCTGTTCATGTATTCTGCAAGTTGGTAGGATTTTGGGTCCAGACTTAAAGGCTAGTTTCATTTCTGAATTGGCCTTTAAGTTGTAAGAGTTGCTAAATATGACATACAATACTAAAGGCAGAAAAATGTTTGTTATGATCATACTTGTCTTAATTATAATTGCCATCGTAGCTCTCTCCTGTCAGATAATCGATCAAGGCTAATAGTCGTTGTGAGCTACAACCACCCACAAAAACCACATACGTGGCGTTTTACTCAAAACTTTACTTTAACCACCACTTTGTGATGCAAAACTAGTGGAATTTTGGGTACTTTCTGTAAAATTGAAATCTTCATAGGGGTTTTCCAACATTCTAGATGATTGGCAACAAATTATCAGTATATGCAGAAGAGTAAAGTGGAGTTTGCTAAGAGCAAAGTGGAGACATTGAGTGCTGTGCAAGGACAGAACACCAGTGTACCTGCATGGTTTCACTTGGAGGAAGCTGCCTTTGTTGGGTTGAGAATGATTCTTTGTGAAAAATGCAGCTAAATAAAAAGTATTTATGTGAGATTTATAGTTGCAAAAGAGAGCTATTAGTTCACTTATCTTTGCCACAGAGTTTTTGGTCTTGACAAAGTACTCATATTCAATACTTTGATTTATAGATTCTCTTTTGAAAGATTTGAAAAGAAATGTGAATCAATTTGTGTTGTTCCACGTGTAGGAATAAGGGAGGATTATTGTGGGAAAATGAGCTCTCTTTATATTTGGCTAAATTAGGAGATCTTTGTTTATTTTGGAGCTAAATCCTTGAGCAAGTCACTTTACTGCTTTAGGGTGCTCTTATCTTTAAAATAAATTTCATTCCTCCTGTATGGTTTGGATGAATGTCTCCACCGCCTTCAACAGGAGTCCAGTATTATTATATCCTTACGTAAAGTTCACTCTTACTATTGTATAATTTAAGGTTACTAACAAGCATGGCTTCCCACCCCCTAACCCACTGGTGGTTGAACACAGGGCTTTGCACATGCTAAGCAAGCGCTCTACCGCTGACCTACATCCCTGGTTCTTTTTCTTTCTTTTTTTTTTTTTGTGGGTACCAGGGGTCGACCTCAGGACCTCGCGCGCCAGCAGGCGCCCGTGCCGCTGAGCGATATCACCGGCCCCTTTTTCGTATGTGGGTTCCGGGAGTCGAACTCGGGTCCTCGCGCTTGCCAGGTAGGCGCTTATGCCGCTGAGCGATCTCACCAGCCCATCCCTGGTTCTTTAAAAAGAAAAAAATTTTTTTTTTAAATTTTGAGAGACAGGGTCTCCCTAAGTTGTCCAGGCTAGCCTTGAACTTGGAATCCTCCGGTCTCAGTCTCCTGAGTCACTGGGATTCCAAATGTATGCCACTGCACTCAGCCACACATTCTTTTTAAAATCTGTAAAAATATTATTTTAGCGAAAAGTAACTCTCCTTCTGTAAGTATTTAGTTAAGCGCCTATTTTTGAAGGGATAACTTTCCTTCAGAAATCAGACTTATGGCCTCGTAATTAGCTTTAAAATAACTATGGGAAACTGTCAGGCTGTCTCTTCATTAATGCTTTGTCTACAATAGAAGTGTTCAGAAATCTAAAATTCAGTTTTTAACAGGTTAATACCTTAGTTTACTGTAAAGATCTTGGTAATTTCACATAGCACATCAGTAAAGCTTTTTTTGGCTTGCTGTTACAAAGATGGAGTTGCTGATTAGCTTCCATAAATTATGTTTGCTTTATTATTTACGATAGGAACCACTCGTTTAAACAGGGAAAAAGCAGGCTTTATAGGACCAAGGTCAGGCAAACTATTTGCACAAAGTATAACCAAATTTTTTAAAAAATGGTAGAATCAAAAACAAAGAATAAGGAATATGAACCTGGAAGAAACCAATTAAATTAGAATTTTAATGAAATGTTATATTTTGTCTGTGCATGTTGGGGGAGGTAGAGATATAGGTTTAAGAAAAGTTGTACATGATGGAATAAGACCATAGCAGACAAAGAGTGGAAGCTTTATGTATAGGGGCAAACAGAAGTCTGTAAATACATAAGTTTAGGGACAAGTAGAAAACAGTAATATACCATAAATGGTAGAGAAATGGACTGAAATTTTCCAGACTCTCTGCTTTAACAAATTGTTCAGTTAGGGAAACCTGCCAAATTTGAAACTTGAATTTGGTGTTATGGCAAACTTTAAAAATTAAATAAATGGAGCCAGATAGCTTTCCTGTGTATTAGTGCTGTACCACCACCCTTGATACTTGGCCTAACACTGCTTCTTCATAGGTGACTTGGATCTCTATCCTTGAAACAGAGGTGTGCGAAAGGTGGTACCTGGAGAAATCACGCAAAATCACAGCTGTGCATCAACGGCCACAGGAATTTTACCTTGAGATTCTGTGTTTCAATTGCAATAGCTTTAGTGTTGTCACCCAAACTCCAAGGGTAGGACCTGCCACATGTGGGGTGGAGTAGCATTCCAATTTCAATTATTTCTTGCTGAAGTTGGCAAATTGAATGAAGATTTATATCTTCAGTGACAGGATTCAAATGAAACATGACAAACCTGTACAAGCTGCCATCTAAACATGTCAATGCAGAACTTTCCAATGAACTAGATGGGGCCTAGGAGACAAACCACACACATTGTCATATTGTGTTGGGCAGCGTGAGAGATCAAAGAGAAAGCTCAGGGGAAAAGCAAGTCCTCACTGGCCAAAATGCATGTTGGGGGTTTAGCCTAGACACCATTTTGGTTTTAGATAAAAGCATGTGTCTCTTAGGCTTGCCTTATGATGGAAAAATTTTGTGGAGATATGCTGACTGGAAAATTACTAATTTGTTTTCTGAAGTCATCAAATTTATAAAGTACTAGAAGCACTGGTTATGAAACTAGTCACTTAACTGGAATTTAATCCTGACCCAGTTCCCAACATTGAGTGGGAATTGCTCTTATTTACCAAAGCATAGAGAAAATTGTTGTCAAACAGAGCAGCCAAAGTGAGCACTGCTTTGAGGAGGGAACAGGTTTTTCTATAGTAGGGTAGAAGAGTCATCTCTGTTAAAACGTTCCAGATTGTCTGCCAAAGGTCCCTGACCATGGGGGTGATACTGCCCATGAAACAAACTTCAGCTTTGAGTAATACTTTTACCTGGTAGATACCAAATTAAAGATCCCCAGGAAAAAACCTTAGGGGACAGCAGACTGAGTAGCACGTTTCCGACTTTATCACTTCATGCCATGGCACCCCCAACAGTCCAGTTGGCAGTCACTACACTAGATGAATGAGTGAATGAATACTGCATTAAAAGCACCCCAATATTTGTTCTAGTGGTTCTCTAGAAGTTTTGTTTTTAAATAACCAGGTCTGCATTTCTGAACTAATCTGGTAACCAAACCACTTGCAGTTTAGATTGGTCCTAAAGAAAGTATATAATTAGAATAGCTGTTGGCCAGGCTTGGTGGCACATGCCTGTAATCCCAGCACTCAGTAGGCTGAGGCAGGAGGATCACTGTGAGTTCTAGGCGAGCCTGGGCTACATGGTGAGTTCAAGGCCAGCCTGAACTATATAGTGAAACTCTATCTCAAAAAATTAAAAACAAAAACACCTTTTAAGTCACAAATAAATGCCAAATGAAAGCCACCACTCAGTCATTGTATATTATTCTGCATCATTTATTAAATATTTTTATATATGCATTTACAAACTTGACTCATTTCAGAACTCTGCTTTCAATACATTTTTAAACATTTTTGCAGAGTGGTTCTCTAGTAAAATGAGACCCATATACAAAACTAGGCAACAGGTATAAAAGTTTCCTTTCATACTTTTCATCCATCCAGAAAAGAAATCAGGTGACAGAGAAATAAAACCAAACATGGCTCTTTCAGAAGAGTGGTAAGTGAGCTCCAGGGGCGCGATCGTTTAGTGCGCAGTACTTACACAGAAGAGTAGTATGTCAGTGTTGAAGTATGAATTCTAAGGGGATAGTTCATATCTTTTATATGACTGTATATAGTTTTAATACTTCTAAGCTACTGTAGTATGTTGAGTCGGATGAAGGAAAAAAAACTACCGTTTGGACTAGATAATCTAGAAACCATCAATTACTCTTTTTTTATAACATGGCATCAAAATTCAACCAGGAGATGACACTGATTGGCCAGAAATATGCATTTATCCCAAACATTGCATAAAAAGTTCTCTTTAAAAAATTCATTAACTTCTTCACATCCTAAAGTATGAGTCTTTAACATGGCTCTCTTATTTAAAGAAATAGTTTAAGTGATCAATTTAGAAGCTTAAAAGTATTCTTGAAACTAACATTGGTTTTCTTAAAATGAATGCTAATTTAACAGTTCATAGACTTGGAGCATTGTCACTATGAGACAGAGGCACTAATGCCACTAGCAACGAGAAACAGCATCACTGTAGATAATTATATGGTACAAAATGCCCAGGGGCCTGAAACTATTAATATAATTTTGGCAGCAGCATCAGTTGATATTTAACCATTTATTACATAGTATTAACACACCAGCTTCAAAGATGTGCACTCCCTCTGGGATACTAGGGAGTTACAAATTTATTGTGATTGCATAATTCGTATTGCACAGTTTTATAAAAAACATAAATACTGGCTATTCTAGTTTTAAATACAAAATACATGTCATATAGTTTTAAATCTATAATCTGGTTCAAGTGCAAATCAGGTACTTTCTGTAGTCCTTCCAAAAAAGGCATCTGTAATATTTTTGGCACAAATGAAATGTCATCATGCCAACAAGTCTAATTACAATACATATATCCAAACCTTTAAGTAGCAATCATATACATACAGTATAAAACTGAGTATTTACAAATGTACTAAGCATAAATGTAACCTTAGTGGGTGAATCGGAACTAATTAGCCATACCCACACCAAAAATAATTAAAAAAGGTAAATACAATTCCTCTATTCATTTGCTTAAGCTGGTTGCTGTGGGTTGACATTCATGTGAGGAGGATGTCCTAGAAGACCAATTCTTTGTTTCTGCTTCCTTTGTTCTGTCATCTGGAAAGTTAAAAAGTTTCATCATTAGAACCAGACACTTCCTGTACGTCAAATCATATACTGAACCATGGCTTTACCTCTGTGGTTACGGTTTGTACTGAAACCCACTTTCTACAAATAGTGTACCGTCACCATATCAAACACACAGAACTTCAAAAAGGGAATCTTCCTAACAGAATGGGGAATTCTGTAACCTAGTCATGCAATGTGACATTCAAGAGTATTGCTTGCTACTTGTTTCATAAAGAAACAAACAAAAAACCAGGAAAAGCACAAGATTCTTGTTTTCCCAAGTCCATTTCCAAATGATTTAAAGATTCATTGGGAAATGGTGGTTCTGTATGATAGTAACAACACACCATACTATCCAGAAAAGCAGTGTGCTTAGAATCCGAGGTTTGAGAGAGACTGTGTCTACACTCTTCAGTGGCTCTTGGGTTCCTCTCATCAAGGACTCTTGAATAGTTGATTAGAGAGAAAGAAGTGACCTGATCCATCTAGGAAGCTGGAATTGTTCACACATCTCCCTCAGCTCCAGAATAAATATTATAAACACTGTCCTGGCCACCAGCCAACTGAGACACTGAGTTTGACTTAAAACCAGGAGAGACCATTTCCTAAGAGAGGTTCCAATTAAAAAGTACTTTTCACCACCCAAAGCAAGAGGTTGATTCTGTTTGTTTGGTCATTGAACTAAGTAAGTTCTCATATGCTGATGAATTTCTACTTTCTTCTGGGTATTTTAGGTACTTAATTATTTGCATTATTTTTTCTTAACCCAGTTAGTCCTAGCTCCAAATTTGAGGGTGGCATTTAAGCCAATTAAGATAAAGGGCAACAGGAAATAGGTATTAGATACAACTGTATGAAGTGGCTTAAGGTCCTACTCCTACATTTTTGGTTTCCTAAAATCAGAGGAAATAGGGTGGAATAGTAAAAACAATGTAGGCTTTGGAATCAGACAAGGCTATTTCCATACGATTTTTTTTTTTTTTTTTTTTTTGTGGGTACCGGGGGGTCGACCTCAGGACCTCGTGCGCCAACAGGCACCCGTGCCACTGAGCGATATCACCGGCCCCTTTTTCGTATGTGGGATCCGGGAGTCGAACTCGGGCCCTTGTGCTTGCAAGGCAGGCGCTTACGCCGCTGAGCCATCTCACCGGCCCAATTTCCATACGGTTTGTGATTTAACTTCTGTAAATCTGTCTCTTCATCCATGCAACAGATGATTCCTGTCTCATAGGTGGAGAACTGAGGTGACATATACAAATGTCCTAGTACAGTATCTGTCACATAAAGGATGAGTTTCACTTGACTTTTTGGTACAAATATCCTGAGAGAACATAAAGCAAGAATAACCTAGCTTCAATTCTAAAGTAGTTTTTTTTTTTTTTTTCCTCAAAACATAGCAGTTATCCTTTCAAGTCAAGACACTATTTTTAGGCTCCTGTGGAAATGCTTTCTCTATTTTAATTTAGATGAAAAGATTTACAAGGGTTGACTATTTCGAAAAGGAAGCTTTTACTAAGGCTTTTTGTAAGGAACTGAATGAGGATATCTCAGCTAGCCTCTAATGTTTCCTTGGGTGAGTAACAAATCTTTGAAGGACGTGTCACCCACCATACTGTACTCATAGGTTCTGGGAAGAAGGTGAACTTCATAATGCACATGAAATCAATTCACAACTCATTAAAATGCCAGTCATTCATTCACCTTACTCCTGACAGTTGAGAAATTTAGCTCAGATTTTTTTCCCCCAACTATGCCCCCGAAAAGTAATCTTGAAAGGGCACCCAATTAAACATAACTAAACTGTGATAATCTCAAGCATTCAAAAAGGATTTCTAAGTCTTAGAGTGCTCATGCCCCACTGTATTTCACTAACGTTTCCATTTAAAGTTGCTAAGATGTTTTGACTCAGTTGGCCATTAAAACTTTTCTAACTTTGCTTTCAATTAACTGCTTGTATTGAGATAACCTTTTATGTATACCTATCGTCATCTCTGTTTAATCATTTCTCTTTGATTTCAGTTAGTTATTCTATCCTTCTCTTCAGCCTCCAAAACTTTATCCTCTAGCGAGTGAGTCTTCAGTTGATGGCACGTCTTCCTTTCCTCTTCCACAGCCATTGCCTTCCACCTCACTCACGGTCCTATTCTAGCTTTCTCTAAGCTAGTGCTCATATTACCCTCCTTCCCTCATTAACCTTAACCACTTACCAGTCTAATTATTTAAATGCAGGATGGCCAAAAATTGCATTTTCCCCATTAATTTTTATAAGATAATATAACAGGAAATATACAAACAATTATCAAATTTATTCAATACAAGAATTGACTGGTTGAAATGACACCTGCCTGAACGACGCTCAGGATAGCCAGTACACAAACAAATGCGCTGCTCCAGCAATGCTTGGGGTAAACTGTTAAGTACTTGAAGTTATCAAGAAATCAAAGAATTAACCACTTATCTATATAATTCTGTTTTGTTTCCCTAGAGGAGTGGTTCTTAAACTTTAGTGTGTGCCATAATCACCTACAAGGTTTGTTAAAACACACATCAGAGGGACGTGGAGTCTGATGCAGCAGGTCTGGTGTGGAATCCAAGCTGATTTTTAACAATGTCCCTGGTGACAAACATGGTGCTGGCCTGGGGACCATACTTTGAGAACCACTGCTCTAAAACAGCTTTTCACAGTAATCTCCACAATAGGCCATGATCATTTTGGATATACCTTCATTTTAAAAAACTGGTATTTGGGCACATATGCCCTTCTTCCCAAATGAAGAAAGATCTTGGAGAAGATTTTCTGCTGTTGAGAACACTGCGGGCATATACTTAGGCTTGTCTGATCCTATCTTGGTCAGCCTTGCAAATCTTTTAGACAGGAATGCCATTATTTAAGCCAATGTCATTTTTTTTTTTTTTTTTTTTTCTTTCTTCAGTGTTGAGCATTGAACCCAGGGTGTCACACTTGCTAGGCAAATGGTCTAACACTGAACTACATCCCCATCCCTTTTTCTTTTATTTTGAGAAAGGGTCTTGCTAACTTGCCCAGGCTGGCCTCGAACTTGCAATACTCCTGCTTCTCTCTAGAAGCTGATATTACAGGCATGCCCTACCATGCCCAGATTTACATTGGCATTTAAGTGACTGATAAGAAGGAATTAGGCAACTGCTAGAGTATTTGGTCCTTTGGACAGTATTGGTTACCATCCAATAACAATTATAAGGAGATTAAAACAAAACAAAAACACAAAATCCCTAAGGACTAAGTTTTTCAAGGAAACAAGGCCAACACTGCTGGCCTGGATTTTCTCAGCCTATCTGTGCCTATTGTCACATAGATTCTGGCTTTATTAGCTGAATTTGGTCTATCTACCTATATATCTATATACATATTTCTTACTACAGAACATCACTATTATCTGTTATTCTTATCTGCATCAAAACTATAAATAATGATGAAGTCTATCATTAGCATAATCTCACCTAGGATTCTCTCTGGACATCTGAAACAAAATTGACTTCTTTTTTTTGAGATAGGGTCTCACCATGTAGTTCAGGTTGGTCTTGAACTTACTATGTAGCTCAGGCTGGTCTCAAACTTGCAACAATCCTCCTGCCTCAGTCTCCTGAGTGCTGGGATTACAGGTGTGCACCACCATGTCCAGCCAAAATTAACTCTTGATGAAAATATCTATCAGATTCAGGTTCACATCTAAAGTATCTATATTCAAGATCCTAACATTGAAACATCTATTTGCAGTAGTGTGAAATGTCCCGATTGTAGCACACTTAAAATCCTCAGAATTCTCATTTAGCTGTGGATCAACAGGATAAGAAACAGGATAAGAACGTTCTGTTCTTTCTATCTGTACGGATACAGAAACTAGCTTGAACACATGTACTCCTTTTTTTGACTCAAGTCTTAACAAGACGCAAAGAATACTGTATGTAGCTTTAAAAGTCAGATGCAGCCAAACATCTGAAGTTCTTACATGAAAACACTACGCAGGGTACAAATGAGCAAACTTTAATCACTCAGAGGCCTTGCTGGTAGATTAAAAGCTGGCACAGGAAGGCAGGTTCATTGACAGCACACAAAGACCACAGTCTGGTTTATAACAGGTGTTAATACTCTTTGAAAAGCAGCTTTCAAGTCACAATAAGGTCCTGGTTACTGAGATTCTGAACATCCAGGAAATCAATAATCAGAATTACCTTTTATAGTCTCATAAAATCAGTTATGCTTAGAAATGATAAGCCTAAAATACTGAGAGGTAAAAGTGAAGCATTTTCTGAGTCTAATTATACTGATATTATATAACAGTATAGATGATCTGGTTCAGATTTAGAGTTGCTCTCCAATGCATAGTCTACACTCTCCATTTCACTTGGCAAATTCCTCCTCAAGTTCTGAAACCAAGCTCTAGCATTAGCACTTCTAGGAAGTCTGTGGTAAGATTCTTATATTTTCCCTAAGCTCACACTGAAGGCATCGCTCCTGTCTTCATTCCCAGAGCAGTGTATTCAAACTTCTACTGTATTACACACCTCTATGTTCTAGTATAATTCACCCATGTGTGCTTGTGTCATAATCTAGTTAGTTCCACAAGGCAGAGACTAGGTCCTCTTCCTCTTTGTATCCCTAGTACCTACTGCTGCACCAGGCAAGTATATGTTGGTTGAGAGAAGGAAGTGAATTAATCAGAATATTTTGCCATTCTTTGAGCATGCCATGCATTGTCATGCCTTTGCCCATGCTGATTCAAGATTGTAAAAACTAAACTCTTCCTCACTCAGAACCTCATGCTTGACCAGCTACCTACTCCTCTGTACTTCATGGAACTTTCATCACGCCTCAGGTCATAGAATTCTTCATACGACAATATACTGTTAGTCTCCTTCTTTGTGGCAGATATTGCCTTAGTCCTCTTTAGTGGTCACAGAACAGTGTAAACAAAAAAACCACATTTTGCAAGTTCTATTCAGTGTTCCATTCCCCATTCTCCAACACAGGACAGTTATTCCAATCTTTTGTTATTCTTTCCTTCCTTAAGCAGTTAAGAAGATAACCCTTTTGCATGAAAAAATGCTAAATGCTATAACATGCTAATATGATCTGGATTTTCAAGCACTTCTTATTTTCCTAGCAACAATAGATAAGTGTTCTATAAGAAGCCATCACATTTTCAAGAAAGTTAACCCTTAGCTCAGTATTTGCTCTTTTGCATTATGAAGAAAACATGCAAAAAAAAAAAAAATTTAAGTTCTTACATTAGTTCTCCTCCTTGGAATAAGGATGTAAGAGAATTACATTTAGTATTGAGAATCTCTTGGGAGGGGAAATTTGAAGATGAGATGCATCATTAATACTCAGAGGAGCAATTCTAATTAACCACTCTTGGCAATAGAAAGATCACCACTAACTATCTTTTTACTAATATCTTCACATGAACTCCCCCCCCCCATTGGCAGTTTAAAAAAGCAACAACCAAAGAGGTACAGATTAAAACCAAACTCATCCACACTTAACTACCACTATTTCATTATGCTGGCTTTTGGATCAGAAGATCTCAAAAAAAAATTTAAGTGAAAAAGCAATTTTTTGTGTGTGTTTTCCAGCATTTTTACTAGTGAATGGTATTCTTTCCTATCTGTTTTTTAAAAACGTAAGAATTTCTTATTCATTAATCATTTGTAGAGTTCTTTTTTTTTTTTTAATTAAAAAACTTTTCCCTTTAGAGGGCAGGAACACTCACAATTACCATTTCAGAACCAGCAGCTCTCTAATATATCTGCATGACTTTTTGCATAAAACAGTCTTAAAAATCTTGGATTCTTATAACACCAAACAATAAAATCCAAATCTACTCAATAAGTTGATTCTCAAACAAACGCATTAAAGGTTTGTTCGAAGTTACAAAATCAAAAGAAAATATTGACTAGTGAGTTCCTTTTGAATGAAGCACCCCCCACCTCCCAGCAGCTATCGTGAATTTTTCCTGTAATTCTGGACACGTTACAATTTAAGCGGATCAATTCTGGTAAAAGCACTTGAGAATATACTATTGGCTTTTCGTGCTTCTTTGTAACCTGTAATATTTTCCAAGAAAAAAAATGGTTCAATTTCAAATTCATTGACAAGGGAAAGGCTTTCTGAAGAATGGTTCCAACTTTAAAACAAAAAAATATAAAAAGGGCTGGAATTGAGCAGTTTAGCCTATATTGGTTCTAAGGTCACTTAAGAAACCTTAGTCCACATTTAATACAATTTTGTTTAAGCCAATTTTAGTTTGATAGGGGGAATTCTACCCTAAATTAAAAAAAAAAAAAAAAAAAAAAAAGCCAGGTCTCTACTATGCTCAGTTTTGTAAAATGGCAATGAATGTATCCTTCATACTATTCAAATGTATGATGTAACTTTTGAAATGTTAGGGCTGTTAAAAAAAAAAAAAGAGGAAGAATTCAAATAGCCATGAAAGGCAAACAGTACAGTGCCAAAACAAATCAGAGAACAAAAGCACAGATCGCACAGAACCAAACTCCCGCTTGGGGGATGAGACTCCTGCCATGACACTGTCATAAAAGGTTGGGTAAATTTCCTAAGAGACTTCTGTGTTCCTTGGATCACAGAAAATGAGGGAACTGGGTGAGAATGACACTGACAGTCTTGAATACCCTTCTATACCTGTGATTCTTTTTTTCGATTTCCTTAGCTCAACTCACTGGTTGGGCAAGGTTTACTGGTTTGCAAAGTGAACACCAAAGCAGCCTCAGCATCACTTTCAGGAAAATTCAAAACAGACTCTCAGCACTGAAAGGACAGGGAGAACCCTGAGGAAAGGGCTTCCTTGATTTTTACCAAAACCAAATACTCAAAAGTATTTTTGTTTCAGACATATTTTAAACTCTCTAATGAAGTGGAAACACCCAATTTCTCTTATGAATCAGAATATGTCCCTAAAGAGCTTCCAAGTGTGATCAAGAGAAACGGTCATCAGTGAGCAAGGATGAATTTGGTTGCAGTGGCACTTGAGAGCTATAATGCTTCAATTGATGTGGCTCTGATACCTTAGGCACAAAGCAAAGATGATCGGTTTCTTTCAAAAATGGCAACAGATTTTTATGGAGATCTGAGAAGTTCCTTTAGATCAGACCATTTTTAATCAGTTTCTGTATGATTTTTTGGTACTTAATTTAAAACATCTGATTTAACTGAAAATTTTTTAAGCCAAACTATATCTAATGGAAAAAGATGATAACTAAAGCTTGACAGGGGCTTCAAGAGTTTGCTTAGCTCCTGGGGGATGGTGAGGCAGAAGCAACTGCAGTAGATGATGTACTCATGGGTCAGTTTAGTACTGTGGAACATTTGTCAGCTGTTATACAGCGGGGTAAAAAGTTAATAAGCACAGTAATCTAGTTAGATCATCATTAGTTTTACTTATTTAGGTCATTATTCATTTAAGGTTGCAAACAAGCTCAGGGTTGTAGATAGCCTTTATCAATATGGCCTTTTCTCATTAGCATTTTTTCATTTGCATCTCAATACATGTGAACAAAAAGAACTTGAGGCCAAATGGTATCTTAAGGCACAGTTTGGAATAATTTCGCTGGAAAAGAAATATAATTCTAAACAGGACTATTAAAAACCCTCTGTAAATTATCTCCAAGAAGAGTTTACTGTGGATGAGGGCTTCACTAGCTAGGGTGTCTGTAAGGGTAACATATCACCTATGCCTGCACCTTGCCCAGTTCCCGAAGGGCAGCTTGCCTGAGAGCTATTGTTGTATAAAATTTATAATTGTGTATGGAATTTATTAAAAAGCTTTAAGAAACATATAAAATGCTGAATTGTACCCCATCTGTATATGGTTATTGCAGTGAGCTATAGAAATGCAAGATCACACACCATCTGGGCTCAAATTCTTGACAGAACTGCATCCTATCAGTAGGTAACCACTTGCTGACTGGTTATTTTAAGGACATCAAAAGAGGAGAAAAAGAGTATGTAGAGTGTGGTATAAATTAGACTTCTCTCCCAACTTACTAAAAGGGGCAAAGCATTTATCATATGGATAGGATCTGTATTCTTGTAGGCTACCGACCTCTTTGAGACCAGGGATTATGTATCTACTGCTCGGTGTTTTCTCCCCAGAACCTGATAGAATGCCTCTAGTCTGGCAGTCACTATGTATTTTGCAAACAAATGAACCAAAAAAGGTTTTTCTATGACTACGCTTTACCTAAGCATGCTGAATTTAAATATCATGGTTAAGATCTGACAAGTCTGAGGGTTAGGAAGCAAAACAAGAAATGGCTTTTAATCTCTGGTGAGTGAATCAAGTAAAAAGGGTATAGCTTTATGTACCGTGTTTTTGTCCAGCAATTCATTGAAGTAGTCTGCATTTCCTCATTTTGTTTTCCTTTTTATATTAAACCCATATCCTCAGCCAGACAGAGAACAGTGCTACAGCCTTTTGCTATAAAAGGGCAGTGAAGGGGGGTGAGGGGAAACTGGTGGAGTCCTTTTGTCACACTGTTGCCTGGTCCCCTTCTGTCCAGGTGAGGTGCCTCAACACTGTACCATGAGCACTACAGATTTTTCCCTTGTCAGATTTGGGGTACACAGTAGTGGCATATGTCGCTTCTTTACCTGATCTTTTAATTCTGATAGCTGGCCAGAAAGATTAGTGACAAGCTTCATGGTGGACTCCAGCTTCTCCTGCAGGTTCCTCAGCTCATTCTGTTCTCCTTCGGAATCGCTGCTGACCAAGGACATGGCTCTCATCCTGGGGAACCAATCAAGGTTTCTTTCCTAGAATTCACATTTAAAGAAAGTAGGAATTACTTCTAAGGGTAGAAAAAAGAAAAGCTATCTTACTATGTCATCTCTCATTTTATGTGCCGTCTCTCATTAGGTTATCTCTTGTCTATGATGGTACTAATGTACTGTGTATTTTTTAAAAAGTATTCAGTAATGATCTTTCTTTTTGTCTTTTTTTTCTTTCTTTTTTGAGACAGGGTTTCACTATGCAGTTCAGACTGGCCTTACACTCACTTTGTAGCCCAGGCTGGCCTCGAACTTGCAGCAATCCTCCTGCCTCAGCCTCGTGAGGGCTGGGATTACAGGCACACGCCACCATGCCTGGCTAGTGATGAACTTTTAAAATTGAACATAATTGAACTCTTAATTCTTAGAAGAGGAAGTCACTGTAAAATTAAATATAGGGAGAAAGTAGGTTTCCAAATTAGTCCTAATCTGCAACTCTGAATACTGCCATTGTGGCTCTGAACTGTGCATGTCTGAGTAGTTTTGTTTTAAATTGTGGTAAAATACACATAACTAAATTTATCAGTTTTAAAGTGTACAGTTCAGTACCATTAAGTACATTCAAATCACTGTGCATCCATTACCAGAATATTTTTTATTTTCCCTAAAATCCCATCCTTGTTAAACACTCCTGGCAACTACTATCCTATTTTCTATCTCTGAATTTGACTTCTCCACATACTTCATTGTACTGGGAAAACTGTAAGCCCTTTGGAAATGAAATGAATTGTAAGAGCCCATATAGTCTGGCACTTCAATGGATACATGTGTGCATGAGTTTGCAGGGGTAAGGGAACAATTAAGGGGATGAAAATGGGGAATGGGCTCCTCCATTTTCCAGTTTGTGAGCTTATAGAAACCACCCTTCAACTCTTGTTTCTTATTCCTTCCAGCCCAAAATGGCTGATGGGTGCTGTTCATTGGTATAAGGAAGGCCCATTCCGCTGCACCCCCATGTCTGTCTCCATCCTTGATGTCACAACTTAAACCCATGAACATTCTCACTACCAGTTAGCAGAATGGGCTTCTCTTGTCTTCTCCCTTCCTTTGCCTACATGTGCCTTTCTCCTACAGAGCACACCTCACACCTAAGTTCTACAGATAGAGGCAGGAAACAAAAGGAAGTTTAAACAGCAGGAACCTGGGGAAGAAAACTGACTAATACCTCATCTGTCTGCTGTCATTTTCACCTGGACTATTTTGATCTGGTCAGGATAAATTTAATACACTTTCCAACAACAAATCAACCACCCTCCCCAAATATACACAAAGAATGTGCTATTGTTCTATGGACCTCAGGGATCAGCAACATTTTTCTGTATAGTACAAACTGTCTAACAGTAAATGTTTTGGGCTTTGTAGAGCATATGATCTCTGTTATAACTACTTAACTGTTAGAACTACTCTGCTATTGTAGTTCCAAAACAGCATAGGCAATATATAAATGAATGGGTATGGCTATATTCCAACAAAACTTTATTTACAAATGCTGGTGGAAGGGTGGATTTGCCCCA
This sequence comes from Erethizon dorsatum, assembly GCA_028451465.1. Classification (NCBI taxonomy): domain Eukaryota; kingdom Metazoa; phylum Chordata; class Mammalia; order Rodentia; family Erethizontidae; genus Erethizon; species Erethizon dorsatum. The sequence goes on along the minus strand of CM051825.1, from coordinate 57,849,672 downwards.
CAGTCTAGAGTTTGCTAACCTCCATTGTACAGAATAGAAGGCATCAATGTATTTAAAAGAAACAAAATTCCACGAGACTTGTCTAAATATTATGAATCAAATGAGATCATTAAACTCTGTCCTGTCAACATGGCATCACATCTATTTGAGGGCTTTTTCTTAAGCCCTCAGGAGAGTCGAGAAGGCAGCAACTCACTAGCCCAACTGCATCGAGAGCTGGAACCATCTTTTTGTAGTGACTACAACATCGCAGACATTTGTGGGAGCATAGAATGATACATAACAAAGTCTTAAATAGTAAATCTGAGTTGCTTACAATGATTGCTTGAAGAGAAAAATGACACATCTCTACCTTCCTATACCCTAAGATAAACATTTCATTCACATATGACTTCATGTTACCCCATATTCCTTTTGATCAATTTTCCACTAGAGTAATGGCCAGAAGATTGTTTGACAAAATACCCTTATCTCAAAGATGATAGCTTAAAGAGGTGAGGTGATTCTCCACATATAAATTAGTTTTCTATTGCACAGCTATTACTGATTAGATCCCTTCTTCCTGTGCTCATCCTTGAGACAGCCCTACATTCGCAATATCCCATGTTTAAGGTTTGTGCAACTCTGGGGAAGAAATGAACTCGATTTTTCAGATGAAAGTATGTGTGCATTAGGGCAAACTGGCCCCTGAGAAGGGAGGACAGGTAGTGTGCACTGGGCTGATGAAGCCCTGAACCCAAAGCTGCAGAGAAGCCCCACAGAGGTTCAACCCAGCCATCAGAGGCCCTGGATACCCACTGTGATTTCTACCTGTGTACAGACTGATCCCAAAGAAGAACAGTTTGAAGAGGGAAGATCCAAAGCCTCACTTACAATGGCACATCCTGAGAATCCTATGGCTACGCCATCGAATGAGATGTAACAGAGTGTGATGCCACAGGTAGTTTAGAGATCACTGATCCCACCACTGTATGTATTATGTGGGAAACTAAGGTGCTGCTAGAGCAACTTGCCAGGAGGTGGGGAGGGGGTGGCACTAGTACCTGCTTTTCAAAGGAGATCCTGAGAATTAGCTAGTCCTTACAAACTGTAAACTGCTATAACTAACTATATTTGAGGAGGTGGATATTTGATAAGTTATTTGAATTCAAATAAGTATAGGTGCTGAAAATATTTTTTAAACATTTATAACAAATTCAACAAATATTGCAGGAGCCCTGACTTTACATGCTGGAGCTGAGGATGCAACAGAAATATGGTCACTGCACCCTGGATCTCTTTAAAGTGGAGGCTGACACCTAAGTAGGAGACAGGGCTCCTGCCACTAGAGTGCTTGTAATGTAGTTAAGGAAAGTGGATACCTAGATAGTAGAAATGCAGGCTAGGTAGCATCAAATGAACAGCAGAGGAAGAGGCAACAAAGAAAGAACCAAATACGAGTGATTAGTTGGCAGGAATCCTCTGCATAAAAGACCCGGGACTGAGGAAGTTCAGCACTTGGCTGGCTGAGGGCAAGCACAAGGGCACCCTCCCCCCGAAAAGGCCACTGGCCTAAATGGCCACAAGAGTAGCTAGAGTTGGGAAAGGGCAGACGGGCTGAGCAGCTTAGGCTGTAATGCACCAAAAAGAGTGATGTGCTGGATGCATAAGCATAGCAGAAAGACAGCAGGGCACGACATTGAGAAGGGGAGAGAGTGAGCTGGAGAGGACATTCGGCCAGACCAGATCTGAGAACATGAGTGCTGCTTTGCCAAGTAGCCAGAAGTCACCTGCAGTTCACTTATTACCAACATGCAGTTGAATGCTGCACTGCCTAAAATGTTAGCAGATTCATCTAAAATCTGGCTTTCAAATCTCTCACATGTTCACTTGCTTAGCAAACCCTCTTTAAAAATAAAAAGCAGATTTCTAAACACAGTCCACATGAATGAGGCCTTCCCGAGACTCCAGAAGATCCATCTATGAGTCTGCACATGGCTGAAAGTTTAGGGTACAGCCTAGTATCGCTTCCTTATCCTAATAACAAGTGGCCAGATAACAGATTACAATTAGAACATTAGTAGCATATTCCCACCTTCTTTCCCAGCATCAGTCATTTCCTGTTTCTTTCTCCTCCACACCCCCAGCCACAATTTCAGAAAGAGTTTTGAACAGACTTCCTAGGCTCAACAGCTGTTTACTCAACTTTTACAACTTCTATGCCCAGCACAGGGCTGAATGCTGAGGACTGAAGTTGAGGAAGACCAGGTCCCTGGGCTTAAGGTGCTTTAGTCCATGGACTGTGGCCACAGTCTAGGGCAGGTCTCGAGTCCAAGGCGGGAGTTCTAACAAGTATTCTGGGTGTGTGTGAGGGGACACTGGCATGAGGAGGGCTGCCAGGCACTGCAAGGCTGAAGGAAAAACACATCTTTCTTTTTTCCTGTATACTGCTGTGCACAGGATACCTGTAACTTTGGGGCATGAAGGCCCTGCCCAAGGAATGCATAAAGCCACATGCAGCGGCAACAAATCTCTGAGAGCTTCCATTTTAGTTGATAGTAAATGACTGAAAATTTTATATTAAACTAAAAAGTACCCTGGAGCAGAACATGAAATTAAATAAAACTATACAGTGCAACTGAAAAATACAGTGAATGTTTAAAATAAAAAAAAATTATAGCAAAAGACATAGTACCATTAAATTCCCCCAATCTCGAACACATCCTATTGTTAGTGCCACTTTCTGAAGCAGTTTTGGAAGTCCACTATTGTAGCTGCCTCGTCCTGAATAGATTAAAAATGTTTACCATTCCCAGTCATTTTGAAAATCCCACAGTGCCAGAGCCAGTGAATAAGGTGGATGAGGACCTCTGTAACATTTTTATGACCTGCCCTTCTGTGAGATGGCACTCAGCAGCAGTATTCACTGTAATTTTTTATCACACCTTGTAAAGACACAAAAGAGGACTTATTCAGAAGATGGGAAGAATGATGGGGTAGGTCCAAACTGAGGGGGAGGATTTCGAGAGGGATTAGTGGCAATGTGTCTCTTACTGTAATAAGTTTTTTTAAAAACACACATTGTATTTAAAGATTAAAAACACTACTTCAAAGAAAGGTCCGACTTATTGCAGGTCACTTTAGGGCATATACTCTGACCCTACAGCAAAGTTTTCTTCTCTCTCTCTCCCGGGAAAGCTTCAAAGGTAGGAGAGGGAGTTCCTGGTCGACATATTCACCAGTCAGTATACTATAGATTCTCCTCCATTGCCCCCATAAATAGTAAGTATAAAAACAAAATGCTAGGGTAAGAGGGACCCCATTAATTCACACAAAACATGCTGAGCTGCAGAGAGTTCACTGTAATCTCTTCTGCACTGAAGTGGCTAAATCCCAAATTTGCTGCCAGTATTTTAATTAGATAATCATCCTGGGCTGTTAAGTCAAATCTTAAATTACCAAGGAGTCCCAGTAGTTAAAATTAATCAGCAATTCTAGCCAAACTATTCTCTCACTTTGCAGCTGGCTTTGTTTCCTGCTCAGGATGATAAGTTCCAATATGGTGCAAGACTCTTCACAAACAGGATGCCCACCTCACAGAGAATCTAAATCTCTGAATGGACGTGATGAGACTAGTCTAGTATAGGAGCAAAGAGAGAGCACTCAAATCAGTGACTTTCTACGTAGCTAGGACTTTCCTAGAGTGCTAAATTACTCCAGGGAAGCTTGTCTCCCATGGCCAACCCGAGTTGGAAGCCTATGAATGTTTGCAATGTCTTGCCTCTTTATATCTATTCAGGATCAAAACTGTACCTCATTGTTTTTGGTTCTACCACACTTTTGGGAAGTTCATCTTCAACTGAGACATTTTGTTTCTACGTGAATTCAGCTTGAGGCGTGTGTACAGTCAGGAGACCTGTGTTTAGGAGTTGCCAGATCCCTGTCTCCTTGCTGCTGGCATCTGATATGCCAATGTCATGAGGCACACTCTCTGCCCTGGTTCTCCCGCAGTCCAGCAAGGCAGTTCCCATCACTGTGAGTGCTTCCTCTGTCAGAACAGACACTAACTGAAGCCACAGCCGGAAGCAGGCTGACCACAAGCTCTAGGGTTCGGCTTAGTTCTTTTCTAGGTAAAGTTGGAAAAGTCCCTGCAAGGTAAACACTGAAGTTTTAGAAATGGGGGAAGCCTTGAACAGCCTCTTCAAATGTCCCTGCCTGGAAATAGGCAGGGTGTGTGTGTGTGTGTGAAAGAGAGAGACACACAGACACACAGACACACACAGGGAGGAAGCTGGATTGTATGATGCAAATGCTCATTATTCTGAGAATCAGGGTTTTTCTTCCAGGTTCAACTGAAGAGGCTGTTCTAAGAAAGCCTCCGAACGTCCATCACCTCCTCAGCGGCAGACTGCTCAGACAGAGGTCTGTATGTCACTTAAACAGGGGATACTGATTGCTGTACCCTTTGTTCTTTTACAGACAGACGATGCACTGAGGTGTATTTTTTTTTAAGGTAGAGGAGCTTGAAGGTCATGGGAGAGAAGACAGATTCTGGAAAAATGGAGCAGCTGCTTATTTACTCTTGAGAAGCCCCAGTGGGAAGATTCTATAGGCAAAGACTGTCCTTTTCACTCAAATGGAAGCTTCATTTCTGTTTATCTTACCAAGCAGGAAGAGTGACAGGAATGACTGGAAGAGGGCATTCAAACCCGCTTATATTCAGACTCTCAGAAGATGCCCAATGGAGGAGGACTGAAGATGAAGACAATACTTTGTAAAGGCAGGGATACAGGACGCTTTGTAAATGTTAAATCATTGGTCGCTTTGGTGAGCTAGGATAATTATTTCCATGGAAGAGAAAGAAAATAATTATCCTTTAGAGTTTATTTTTCTAAGATCCCAGCAGGAAAAACAAAAACAGAATCTAGTGCTCTGAGTGAAACACTGTGACAATGATCTTTAACTATGCTCAGTGATGGTGAAATTTACAATTAAAAGGCCCATAAAAATAGGGGACAAAGAGAGATCAGTGGGTACTAGAAGCTCGGAGGGAGGCAGGGATGAACTGCAGAGCGCAGAGAATGTTTTTAGGGCAGTGAAACTATTCTGTACAGAACTATAATAGTGAATACATGCCACTATATACAGTATTTGTCTAAATCCATGGAATCTACAACACCAAGAGTTAAACCCTAATGTAACTTTGAACTATATTGGTATATAGGTTGTAATATATATACCACACCAATACAACACATTACTGATAGGGAAAACAGGGGAAGTGAGATAGTACAAGCTACATCTTTTCTCCTTTCTATGTGCTCCATTTTTCTGTAAACCTAAAACTGCTCTAAAAATCGAAGTCTATTAATTAAAAAAATGGAACTTGCACCTGGAATTCATTGGCTACCTCCAAATTCAAGTACCAAAACTAGAGATTCTACATATTTCAACAATACCCCTGTGACATTTGTGACAATAAAAAGAACAATGCCTGGATTCAGAAGTTAAGGAGAGTTCGAGGTGTGACTTTGTAACATGTGACAGTGAAAGAATGAGTCATCTCATTTAGCTCCTGGTTTTTTGTTTTGTTTTGTTTTTAAAGAGATTACCAGGTACTACATTGGGTTACTGTAAGGATCGAATGGCTGTGAACGTGTCCCATAAACTGGAACGCATTCTCCAGAAGCCTTATAAATCAATAATGCCACCTCCACAAGGTCACAAAGCTAGCATTAACTCAGCACAGCAATCTGGACATTAACTCCAGTTTCAGGGCTTGCCTCCCGTTATAAAGTTTGTTTTTTTCTTTCTTTGGAATTAAATACTCAGAGATACTGATTTCTCTTTTACCAGCCAAGCCACATGAAGGTTGTCCAAGCTGCTCACAGTTGAGGTGTCATCCGGATTCTGTTTTTGAGCTCTGAATGACATTACCATTTTTGGTCACATTATATAATCTTCAGCTGGGGTATAATGACCAATTACCCTTCCCAGATTTACTTAATAGTTGTTCTTGGATGATACAGCAAAACAAAGACAAACTCCTGCCAGCAGGGAGAACCACACCCATTTCTGATGAAATTCCTCTGCAGAATCATTCTTTCAAGTCCTTCTAGGGCCACAGGTAATGTGCTCCCCGGGGCATCCACAGAGCTATGGGAAAGCAGGGCTCAGCACCTGTAGTGCACAGCTGGATCCTGGGCACCTGCAGCTGCCACGCTGAAGAAACCAGAGGTCAGAGAAGAAGAGTGGAAGATGGGACTGGCCGCCTGTGCTGGGCAGGGTCTGCCCATGTGAGACTCCCAATAAAGAATAATCAGGCCAACTCATCCTTCTCCCCAAACCAGCATCCAAGCTGGCGTATGACATTTTGCTTAGGCAACTTTCCCTGCATTTTCAACTAGCTAAGGAATTTATCAGACTGTTACCAGTGGCTATATAGGAGATTTTAGCAATTTTCATTAGTTTTCTCCTATTCTTTTCTGGATCCCATTAGTTTTAAACCTTTATCTGTTCTTAATATTATATCTATATATTTTTAAAATTTATTTTTGTTTGGTTTGCTTTACACCTACTTAACTAGCTCTCCAAAGTTCTTTACAAGTTCAGTTTCTCAGTTGCATTATATACATTTCAAGTGCTCAGTAGCTTATATATACAGCATTGAAGATCATTTACATAACTGCATAAAGTTCTACTGGTCAATTCTGTTTCTAGATTAATGAGCTACCAACAGCTAAGAAATAAACTGATATTTTCCATTTGTGGTGTTTTGGAATATTTGGTCATTTCACAACAATAACTAAGAATGTCAAAAAACAGTGGTTCTAAAAAAAAAAAAAGTTCTTTACTCTTGTTTCAGGGGAAAGTACTCACATATTTGTCTTTGAACACACACAGACACAAATATAGGCAGGAGTCCAACTAATAAGCTGCTTCACACACTACTGTATCATCTGATGGATTTATAGATCGGACTAAAAAAGTTATACGTAAGGTCAGCCCTGCCTAGACACACTGAGAAGGAAATACTGAGATGGTGTTGTCTGTGTCACTGTTCGTGACTTCACAAGCATCAGGACAGTTACCACCAGGGTGCTGCCGAGAGGAGGGTGGTTTGCAGGGAGGGTGCCACGCAACACAGTCTCTTGAAGGTGACAGAGATCATTTGCCAGGTGCAGGGTTCCTAAATTCCTTACTACTTTCCAAATCCCATTTCCTCATCTGTCCTATGCACTCTGACCCCCAATATTTACTAGCTTGATCACGTATGTCTCTTCTTTCTCCTGACACCCCCATCTTTGATCCCTTTATAGACCCTGAAGCCCACACCTCCCCCTTTCCTATTTCAGGAACTTATGCCACCATTTTGAAAGGTATGTCATGGAATTTCAGAGCTGAAAATGGGACAAGAAACTTCCTGATTCAACTTCCTCATTGTGCAGGTAGAAAATTGGAGGTGCTGAAGAGAGAAGGTCCGTGAAGGTGAAGACTCAGTCTTCTCCATTGTATAACCTTTACATACAAATGCTTACACCTAAGTAATGTCTTTTTTCATTCTCATATTCCCTGAACACACACTAGGAGGCTGTATTTTAAGGAATCCTGAATATATGTACTTGATGAACACAGTCAAATTCAGAAGATTGTGTAGGTTGAGGTATTCTTATAAAGGCATTTTTATTTTTTTTTTTTTATTTTTTTTTTTGTGGGTACCGGGGGGACGACCTCAGGACCTCGCGCGCCAACAGGCACCCGTGCCGCTGAGCGATATCACCGGCCCCTTTTTCGTATGTGGGATCCGGGAGTCGAACTCGGGCCTTCGCGCTTGCAAGGCAGGCGCTTACGCCGCTGAGCCATCTCACCGGCCCTAAAGGCATTTTTTATGGCTGCAAAATGACCCTGTGGTCTATTCTATCAATGTTAGTATTTAGACTGAACAGGAAATGCAGGAATTAAGACAACAGAGTTATAAATAGGATGTCTGGAACTGAAAAGGCAAGTAGGGCAGCCCACTGGGGTTTACAGTGGAGGGTGGGTCAAGATAGGGAGGGAAAATAAAAGAAATGTTTGGAGTTTATCCAATCAGCCACATTGGGGAAAATGTTATGTGAATATTTTATATACAAATAGAGACATGTACAAGCATATAAATTCACACTTACATTCTGGGATTAACCCATGAGGAGAGTTGTTTTGCTGGGTTTCCTCCATTGGCTGATCTAACTCTTCCTGGGCACAACCCTCGTTTTCTACGTAGTCTTTCAGACCACACTCCTGGGTATACCTGATTCCTCCTGCTCTACTTTAGCTTTTAAATTCCTGAAGGACAGATTATAATTCAATTCACTGTTAGAAACTACCTAGGACACCCTCCATGCAGGTCAAAAGGTTTAAAATCCAGAGAGCATGGGAGCTTAATGCAGAACTGGGGTCCAGATGTAAAAAGGTGCCTCTGAAGTGCAGAGGATGAGGGGTGACTTCATCTCAAGATGAGAGGGCAGAATGTATTATGAGGCTGGGTGGGGAAACTTAAGCTCAGCAACTGCTTTGTGCAGCTGCCACCAACGAGAACCCAAGCTCAAGTGCAGAGGGTGGGGTGAGAGCCTGCCTGGCTGGCCCGCTGGGAGGAGAGTCCAATGCTGCTGACTTGCTGTTTCCAGCCACTGAGAAGCCAGTGCCAAATCCCTTCCTCCTCACTTCTCTCACTCTGATATTCTTGAACTCCGCTATGGTGTCAGCTAACTTCAGAGAGCATTCTGGGAATCGCATTTAGAGGGCAGCTGTATCCTTTCACTCAGTTAAGGGTTTCTGGAGCCCAGGTGACATTTCAACCAGCACTACTGGCCTCCTAGGTTAGTTACCAAAGCTATTGATAGAGCAGTACCAATGCTGAAGTATCCATGCTGATGTCCCACATATTTATCAAGACACTCTCCCTTCTTCCCAGCATCCTTATCCACAGGAAAAGTGTCTGAATCTATTATTGTAGGTTTGCATGGAGCAAAGAGTGGCCGTGTCAGGTTACCAACTGCCAGAACCTGCCTACCCAATGCATAGCGAAGCACACAGTAGGAACAAACTCCAAAAGGAAAGGTCCGCAGAGTGAGGGGCACACTCTACTGGACTCTCCTTCCTCTCTCCTGGGCTCTCTGTACATCTGGCAGGAACTCCAATGTCTAACTTCCTTAAAAGGAGACCCCCTAGGGATGGCTGTGTTAAGTTTTATGTTCACTTCTGTACACTCTTCCCCCAAAAGTCCAAGGCCTCACTCTTATTTAATTATGATCCAGGAAACCTGACTCTCCATTTCTGTCCCGATTACCTCCTTGAGCCCCTGCACTTGTTTCCTCTGGCTATGACCACCCCTGGCAGAAAGGTGCTTCTCCACTTTGGAGAGTGCCTGTCTGCAGACTTGATATCACCAGACTCTCTCTTAGGTCAAGAAAAGTGCAAGACTTCAGACAGTTCTGCTTCAGAACAGAAGGGAGTGACACATACATGTATTCAGTTCCCATTTTGATCTTTTGCCCTTGTTCACACATTGGTTTCGGACTGTGTTTGCTTCCTGTATCTTATCAAATAGGTAAGAGTGCTGGGGCCAGCTGTCCTATTGCTTTTTAGTTTCTTTATAGGTGTTTAGGAGCACTTAATTTGCTAATAGAATTTATCTGCTTGGAAAGTTTACCTGGAAGACATTTTCAAGCAAAAAGGCTCTTCTTTCTCATATTGCTTTTTTTAAAATGCAAATCATACCAGGCTTTTAAGAAAATATTTTCCAGGAATGCTGGTCCCTGGGGCCCTCCCTTCTATGCAAAAGCACTCCATAGCTTGAAAGAGGATACAGTAGAGGTGTCTGCCCTGGTTCTGAGAAAGAGCTGGCATCAGGGTTAAAGAATGATGGAGCAGACATTCTCACGTTTAACTATTAGGGACTTACACTCACGGGGATGAGTCACCGGGGTGTGGCAGCTCATCTGGCTGTAGTTCCGGTGAGTTTTCCTTTCCGGGGTACACATTCAACACTCTTTCCCCTGACACGTGGCCACCAAAGGACATACATTCCCTGTCTCGAATTTAAGTGAGGGCAGTGGAGTTTATCAATTTAGCAAGTCAAAATTAATATATTCCAGATACATCTTTTACAAGAGCTATGCTTTGCTCTTTCCCCAACTCCTCACATCCAACGACCCACTATAGTACTTGCGGCAGTTGCCTGAAGAGTTGTGCTGGCAGTGGCAGCTCTGAGAATTAAACCTCCTCTAACCATGAAGCTGCTGTCCTGTTGATCTATGCATTGGCCAGTCAGCATTACCTAGGAGATCCTCTTTCACACCCTTCTCTCTATCCCCCATGAGGCCTTTTCTGCCTCTTCTAAAGGCTCAGTATTGATAGCAAGGAGCCTGGGAGACAAGCAAGTCCAAGTCAGAAAAGCCAGATGCAGCCAGACGACAGCTGCAGGCTCTGTCTCAGAGGATATATGCACATGCACCGAGGAATGGCATCTGTGAGCACACAGAGATGTGTGGTTAGGACACAGGGGGCCGAGTTCAAACTTAGCAGCTCTGCTCCAGCTGTGTGACCCTGATGAAGATGCTCAACCTTGCTGAGCTCTAAGGTTCCCATCAGTAAAATGGAACAGTGCTATCCACTGTGCTGTGTGTGGAGGATTAAATGAGATTTTGTGCATAAAGTGCTTATTTTATAAACATTGATTAATGATAATCTAGTGTTATTATCAAACTTGCCCTTGACATGGCAAAACACTGCACAGCATAGCCCAATCCTCCCGAAATAGCTTTGATGCATTTCCAGCCACACACTACTCAGGCTGTTATGGAGAGGTAGGCTCTCCCCAGTTAGTCCACCATCCTCGTTAGTCATCAATGAACATCTGTCCTGGGGGCCAGAGCAGCCCAAGATATCAGCAGATGAACAATACTCTATCTGTTCATTCTGCATTTATATGCTTTTCACTAAAAAACACCTCTGAAAATATGACTTACGTTAACACATAGAATTCCAAGATAGAGAAGTGAAATTTATATTTAATTAGCAAAGAGATATTTTATATTTCAGTTGTTTGGTTAGTTTTACTAAATTTTCTTTTAATGCATCCCAAGTTTCTAACTTTTAAGACTAACTTGGTCTCCTGTACTTGACTGCAGTAGAAAAATGGGCTATTACATCTTTGCTGGTGATCATGTATTTGATCTTTTACCCATAACCTGCCCATTTGTGTAGTATTTAAATTCTCTTGGGCAAAATACTCATAGTGAATTTCTAATCCAAAAGTATGGCCTTCCAAATTATCATCTAAAGACTAACATAAATTTTCAGTTCAAGTAGTATGAAAGCAAAGCCAAGCAGTGCTAAAATTATATGAAAAATGGCATGTGGCACATAAATTGTGAAAACTTAAATGCAGACCAAGGCTAATTAAAGCTTGCATATTAGTTTCTTGTAGGCTAAGGCAAGAAGATTGCAAGTTCCAGGCCAGTCTGTCTCAAAAGAAAAAATAAAAATGCTGAGGGATATAGCTCAGTGGTAGAATATCCCTGGCTTCAATTCCCAGTAGCCAGCACCAAAATAAATAAACAAATAAATAAAAAATTGCTCATTAAAATAGGCAAGCACCAAACTCTAAGTTTCTTTGTGGAAAAGATAAGTTTTTCCTCCTGCTTTGAACTGCCAGGGGCTATGGTGAGGGCACTAGGCAGTTTCCCACCTGAAAAGCACAGTCTGCCTAGGGCTTTGGTGACTAACAGTGAACCTGCTTCTCCTGTAGTAAGTGTGCTGTGAGATGCAGTGGAGAAGGGTGAGCTTCCCTTCACCTCCGAATCACAGAATCACCTGCCATCAGGTGCTCGAGCGAAGGGAAAGGTCATCAGCAAACCAAGTGTAATCTCCTAAAATGTAAGAACCCATAGACTGCTCCTCAAATCAACTCCAGTCTAATGCTAGGCAGTGAAAGCAGGTGAAGCCACTAAATACGAGGAACAGAATTCACAAGTACTGGATCCCTTCCTAACAGAACTGAGAAAGAGTGACAACAACCATGCCCTGCCTCCAAACTCAAGGACAATGAAGGATTTAACACTGGAGAGAGGGGAGGACATAGGGATTTTCCACAGAAGTTCTTAGCGTCAAGATGTCTAGTCTGATTTCTCATAGTAACAACATGCCAGCAGCCAAGGTGCCTCAGAGTCCTGGAACTACAGGAAATGAAACTCCCAGCATATCCTCTGTCAGCCCACGGTGCTCTGCTTCCTGGCTGCTGAGCTCTTGAGCCTGCTGCTGTCTTCTCTGCCCTCCCTCCACAAGTGCCTACCTCCCACTAGGTCTCATCTGTTTCTCTCATTGCCACACAACGGATGTGTGAGGTAGGATTAACCTCAGTTTACAGACAGGAAACTCAGGTCAGTGATGTCCCATGACTTGACCAGGGTTACACAGCTATGAAGCAGCACAGCTGAAAATCAAACTTTGGATCTCCTGCTTCCAGATCCAATACCTAAATAGAGATGAGTTCATAGTGGGCATTAGCCTGGCCCTGTATTGGCCAGGGATACTTTAACCTTCAATGAATTAAGAAAGGAGATGATCAGAAGAAAGAGAAGAGAATATGATCTATTATGTTTAAGCAAACATTAACTTGTGAGTGAAGAGCTAGCATGAAGTTCTCAATTGTGAGACATAGCTTCTTCAGATTTTCCTCCTTTTCCTCCCTCTAGGGATGGCAAGAAACAGCCAATTTCCACTTATAGAGAGGAGTAATTCTATCACCTTGGCTGAAGGTAAGTTCTAGGAGTTAGGAAAGGACATGTTTTGGATCCAAGAAGGCTGTCTTGTGTTTCAGATGGCCAGGCAGCCACCAAAGGAAGACTGTACCTTTGGGACAGAGGTATGGGGCAGGGACGACCGATGCTCAGCACACAGCCACCCTTCTCACCACTTTCATTCAAGGCTAGTCACTTGTTATTCTCCCAAAGTCAACTGGGGCCTCTGAGAACCCAACTCAGTATCATGCCCAGGCAGATTCTGCTACCAGACGTTGGCTTTTTAAGATAAAACCCATTGCCATCCCTGAAGCGCTGATCTGCAAGGAGCTGTTCTTAGGGCCTGGGGAGATCTTCCACCTTCTGAGTGACCACCTATGGCCTCTCCATGTGGTCCTGCTGAATTGCCTTCAGTAGCTGTCACTTCACAAGTCTTCAGGGGTCTTAACCAATGGGCTGAAGGAGAGCTGAGGAAGGACTAAACATCGTCAGCCTTCCACCATTAAGCAAGAGGTGGCTTAAGCATCACATGCCCCCAAAGAGCCTGTCTTAAAGATTTCTTTTGGCACATGTGGTAAGCATAAAGGTGTTGAGCCCCAGCTGACTTGCCTTACTTCTCTGACAATGAATATTAAACGAGCCTTCTCTCTCTTTCCCCTATAGCCTCCTAGGCCTGACTTCTCAAACAGATCCCCTAATTTTAACTTCCAGGAGCAGTGAGCAGGAGGCCTACCTCCTCCCTGGGCATGACTGAGTTGGACCCACGGTGTGGGCATGTGGCCTGCTCCATTACAGGTGTGGAGGTCTGGGAGTGGGGTGTCCAGTGTCTGCTGAACAATGTAGCCTGGCACCCCTTGCTCCTTCCCTGCTGTGGCAGATGCTCTTTTGGGAGTCCCCAGCAGGGATTCATACAGAGTCAAGATGAGATGCTGCTGCAAACAGTGCTGGTGAAAAGGCACAGCTTTCCAGCCAGTGACTCTAACACTTCTCTGCACCATCACTTAGCGTACAAAACACCTGGCCCCTCAGCAACCTTGACATTCAGAGTTAAGAATTCTTTGGTGCCACAGATTTTCAGGTTTTTTGACAAGACATCTGGACAGGGAAGCATATTGAATGGTCAGGTCCTCAGAACACCACTGTGCAGAGCTCTCTGATGGGCTGGGTGGCAGGCAAGGGTGGCTCTTAATCCTCAGCAAGTGACTGCTCACAAGACTCCGTGAGGTCTTAATGACCGAGACACAAGTCCAAAAGGGCATCAGATTTTTCTGTGACCGTAAAGTTATTAACAACAACAACAAAAAAACCCATCAGAACAAACCCCCAGAAGATTTGAAGACAGGGCACATGCAAAACTTTAGAGAGAAGAAAAGAAAGTGAGAAGAGAAAAGGAATGCATAGCAAAGGGGAAAACTACAGGTCATTATCTGATATGCACAGCTCTGTGTTAGCATGCATGCTGATCACAGAAGGTTTAATTTGGCTGCACTCACAACTGGAGGAGAAGAAAAGATCTGAGGACTTCTCTGTGATTACGTCCAACCCTGGAAACTACACCCATCACATTCCCCATCTCCTCACCTGCAGGAGGCTGCTCCCGCCTGGCCAAGGCTCACCAGCATCCTCCTAGTTGCCTCTCAACACGGGGCTGTGGGGGGAATGTGATTTCTGAACCTTGGCTTGGTACCTTGTGAGCTGTTCACAACTCTCTTACCCTAGCCTGGCTTTCACCAGTTAAAGGGGTTACACCATCATCCCCCTTCCTGAACTTGTGTCTTTTATCTCTTCTGTCTCTGTGTTCATTTTTCCTGCTTCCTGTCTGCTCATCTCTGCCCGTGCCTCCTCACCTTCTCTTTTTCAAAACCCTTTCTAGAAGTCATCTCTGCTCAAACACCGCATCCATTTCTCTTTACCCTAGAAGCCCCTTCCCTCCTGGTTTCGCACTGAGGGTAATTTTAATGACGAAACACAATGCTGAATGTGAAAGAGTTTCACAGATGGGAAAGGACTGCACAGAATGAAAGGATTAGGAACATTTCTCCTCAGCAGTCTTATAAACAGTCTGCATGGCAGTTTCTTAAATCAGTATCTGTTTTGTCTCTTCTGTTGGCCTTTTACTCCAAGTGTGATTCCTAGCCCAGTAGCTTCGGTGGCCCCTGGAAGGCTGGTAGAAATGGTTACGTCTTAGCAGTGACTGCTGAGTCACAATTTGAATTTTAACTAGATGATTCATATGTACATTAAAATCTAAGAAGCACAGAATTAGATCCCAAGAACCTCAAAAGTACAGATAGCACAGTACCCCCACTAGAAAGCTCTCCAGAGCCCGCTAGATGGTTCTGTGCTGATCTCTCTCAGCCTCAGTTTTTCCTCCTTTGAAACAGGCTGACAGCAGCTGCCTGATGGTCCTGAGGGTTAGTTGAGTGGACACACAGGGCTCACAGATTATGGTGTCTCATCCACAAGGCCTCTGACCCTATGAAACCTGCATGTTTAGGAAATACCACCATGTGACAGCTGTCCGGCCAGCAACGGAACTGAAGAAGGCCTGCCTGTGTCTGGGCACACAAATGACGTTTATATGAACAGACCTGACTTCAAGCTTGTAAACATGAAAAGCTTAAAACTCACATCTACATAAGAAACACAGATGGGCTCCTCCAGGGTAACTCACAGGCAGACTGAGCAAGTCCTTGCTAATGGGAAGGGGGGCAGTGAATCACGCAGTCTTAGTACTGATAGGGCCCCTTCCTGAAAGTAAGCCAGCATATACCACAGAGGTGCCCTTGATGTCACCGTTCATGCCTCCTCACTTCACCACTTGGCACTTACACATTTTAATGAATTAGGAAAGCACAGAGTCTTCAGAGGACAGCTTTCAAGGACAGCTGGCCTGGGACCCCCATAATACATGTGTGGTACCTCCACTGTACCCTCTTTTTAGAGAAGAATGCTCTAAAAACCTGCAGCAGCCACCCTCTTCCTGGAACATGGCACTCCACACCTCCCATCAGCAAGAAGATTAATCTAGGACTCAAATTCCTTGTACCATATGATCCCTTCCTGATGATTAGCAGAGCAACTCCCAGAAGACCAGAGTGAACCCCAACAATGCTGAACTACACCAGGTGATCATTTTGCTGTTAAGACACCCCTCAGAGACCAGCTCTTATTTAACGAGAGGTATTATTAAGAAGACAGACAGATTGACAAGGAGATGGGAAACTGGGTGGCAGACTCTGATCTAGATGTAGATCTGGGTTAAGACTCCATCCCTAGCTAATGACCCTGCGCCAATCTCTCAGAGATTCAGTGTTTCTTCCTTTGAAGCAGGCTGACAGCAGCTGCCTGATGGTCCTGAGGGTCACTTGAGCAAACACACAGAGCTCAGAGGACAGTGCCTCATCTCCGAGAAAAGCTTAGTGAGCATCAGGTCTCAGTGTTCTGCTGCGCAGCTCCCCCATGGGCTGCTGGGACTGCGTTCTGAGCCGAGAAGCCAGTCCAGCAGCCGCCGTCTGCCCTCCCTCCAGGGCTCTTTCCCACTCACCTTGATCATTTCTGCCACGTAACTCTCTGGCCCGGTATATTCTGTGGAGTCCTTTACTTTCACCAGAACGATGAAGCACAGATAGTGCCACATGTTGTGTTCTTCCTTGATGTGCTCTTCAAAGGTGACAGTCTTGTTGTCAAACTTGTCTCTTTCTAAGCCTAAAAAAAAAGACAGAAAGCCCCCAGCCCCGACTGAGGAGTCATGGTACAAAAGAACAAGTCCAGAAGTCGCTCACTCCTGTCTTTATAAGGAGTTGGCTTTACTGGCCTCGTAAACGCATTCACATTCACACTACAAGAAAACAGGCTGAGAGTGTGACCTTCCTGGGCTGGAATCCCACCTCTGCTACTTGCCAGTTACTACTTCATTTCCATGTGCCTCAGTTACTCTGTTGGTAAATGGGAAGGCTGCTGCCTGGCTTCCAGGGGTGTTTGGGGGTTAAATGGGAACATGTGTGATGTGCTCTCACAGGGCAAGCAAACAGTGAACTGAGGTCCCTTCTCCCAAGTAAATGCCAAAATGTAGACATGTTAAACTTTTCGAGGAGAATGAATCAAGGCAAAAAGAACTTTGAGCAAATGATAAGTTTATATTTTGCAGAGGTCAGGGTAAGCAATTCTGAAACTAGTTTCTATGTATTCTAGAACTGTGCAAATAATGGGGAGAGGGAAATGTAGGATAAACCCTATAACGGTGAACTGAAATTAGAGGTAGCAGGTATAAACACATCTTGTTTCATATGTATAAAAAGCCTGATACAGAAATAATGTGTTTAGATATATTCACGTATATACAGACTCCTGTCCTATAGATTTCCACCCTTTTACACCCCTTGTAAGCCCTGGGAATGGCAGACAACAAAAGAAATGAGCACATCTAGCCCCCAGATACTAGCTTCTAAATACCATTCTCCATTAAAGAAGAACCAAGACTCTCTGCAAAAATGATTGGTTTTAGGGAAGGTTTGGGTTAGGGAAGGCACAAGGTAGCCTAAGCCTGGAATTTCTCATGTCCATAAAAGGAAAAACACAGAAAATGATGAGAACGTGAGAAAACACAGAAGCCAGCTTGGAACGGGTCTCACTGGCTAAATCTCAGACAAAATGAGCATTAATAAATAATGACAGTGAAAGATTATAACCAATTGAATAAAATAAAAATCTGTGAGTCTATGTGGTTACAAATACAAACGTACAAATATAAATACATAGGGAGAAGAAAGGTTCCTTCTTAAAATGAAAAGCCAATTAACAAATGTAGAAAGAATGATAAAATGAGAAAAATCATCATTTTGCCACATCATAATGATATATTCACGCAAGAATCATTGATGGGGCCGGTGAGATAGCTCAGCGACATAAGCACCTGCCTGGCAAGCGCAAGGTCCTGAGTTCGACCCCCGGTATCCACCAAAAAAAAAAAAAAAAAAAAAATCATTAATGGATGCTAAACCTAGTAGAAGAACGTTTAATTTGAAGAATACAGGATAGTTAGAAACTGTCAAAGTACCTACAAAGAGTAACTTTATGGTGGAGAAAATCTTGGAATTATCACCTTAACCAAGTTATTATAGTTAACATCACCAGATGATGAATGGGCACTATGTGCCACCTGACATACTTGAAAAGAATATTCCTGTAAAAAATGTATAACCTTAATTTAACCATGAGGGAACATCACAGGAACTCAAGTCAAGAGACATTAGTAACTGACCTGTCTGTATTCCTGAAAAATATCCATGGAGGCAAAAGAGGCAGCACGACCAATGAATACCACATATGACCTGAGACTTACAAAGGACATTACTGGAATAAAGGGTAAATTTTTGAATAAAGCCTATAGATAATGATAATATTTTTAAGTCTTGTTCTTTTCTCCTCTTTTCTTTTCTTACTGGGGATGAGCTCTCTATATCCCCTTTTCTGATGTTTGAGACAGGATCTTAACTAAGTAGCCCAGGCTGGCCTTGAAATTGTAATCCTCTTGCTTCAGCCTCCCTAGTAGCTAGAATTATAGGCACTCAGCTAAAAATCTTTCAATTTTCATTATTATACTGTAGATATATAAGAAAATGTTTTTGTTTTCAGGAAATATGTATGAGGGTACTGTTATCAGCCAGTCACACCTGAACTGTCAGAAAAATTGTGTGTTCGCTTGTGCATGTGTGGGAATAAAGTACATGAAAATACTAATATTTGGGAAATCTTGGTGCAGAGTATAAATTCTTTGTACTCATTTTGTGACATTCCTATAACTCTGAAGTTATGTCAAAATGAAATGCTTAAAAAAGATTTTAAGGAGGCAAAAAGCAAAGAATTAAAATCTTTAAAAAGAAAATGTTCATTTTTAAGTATATATACCAGGAAGAAATTTTTATATTCAGTTATCTCTTAAGAATGATCCTGGAATGATGACTCAGCTCCCAGATTCCTCACGATTAATTTACATTTACCTATACTTCCCTGCAGTTACACTGCAAATGACTGTTACCCCATGCACCTCTTTTAAGTAACAGTTTGTTGCTTAGCCTCAGGTGCCCACAGTGTGCCATATCCTATGCTAGGACTCAGTAATGCAGAGAAGTCCCTATTTTTGCACCCATTTCAGCGATCAGGAAAAAGGGTTCAGAGAAGGTAAGTGACCGAACTGTGGTTACATGGCTAATAAGCAGCAGAAGCCAAATCAAAACGCATGTCTGATGCACAGAACACGAGCTCTCAAATTTTTCACCATATTCTAAGAATATCTTCTCACATAAAACCTGATACTATCAGCTATGAAGATGTCTCCAGGCTGGAGTTGGATGAGAGATAGCCTTTCCACTTTATTTAGAATGGGACCAATAGAACCTCAGGCTGCTCAAGCACAAGAAGACCCTGAGATGCATTTGTCTTAAATAACATGTAGTCACATTTCTGTTCCCCGGGACTTCACTCCATAAGATAAGTTGGCAACTGCTGCACAGAATTCATCATCACTCCAAATACTTCCCAGCAGAACAGAGGCCAAGCACAGCCCTGCTTCCTGCCAAGGGGAGGAGAGAGGCTCAAGAGAACACACTGACGTGCGTTCCCACAGAGCACCGGCACACACCTCGTCCCTCATGCCGTTGTTGTCCCCATATGCCTCGGCCACGCTGGCCTTCCCCAGTTCGCCACAGCCCAGAGGACACTTACCACAGATGAAGCACGTGGTCTTTAAGATCTCCTCTTTCTTCTGCTTCTCACTCCTCAGGTCAGCAAAGGTGTCAATGATAACCCCAAAAATCAAGTTGAGGACAATGATGATGACCATGAAGAAGAACAGGAGGTCATAAATCACTCTTGCAGCAAAGAGGGGTTCCTGGAGGAGAGACATATTGGAATTAAGTGGTTCCCTTCCTGCCCCCTGCTCCATAGAGCTCAGGGCCCAGCTCCTGGTGACCCCATGTCCACTTAGGCAGAGGTTATGTTGGGCATTAAACTTCAACACCCACAGCTTCATCTTTTTTCTTACCCTCAGTCTACATCGTGGATTCTCCCAAATTTATATGACAAACCCAGGAGGGTTCTGGAAATGTGCTGGGGTGGGCCACTCAGAGGGAGACAACCATTACGTCTAAGAGGAACAAGGCTGCCCCTTTCCACATGCTGACTGGCTGCATGGTTTCAACATGAAGGAGAAGGGGAGATAAGCCCCGACTAGCTCTTTCCACACAGTCATTCAGTTCATACTTAAGGCCACTGGCTGTGCTTTCACTGCTGCCCCTAGATGCCCCCTTCCCTCAGGGTTCATTTACCTCTTTAGATGGTTTCCTGAGCACATCCCCTACTCCACCCCCGCTCCGAAGCCCATGACTCAGGACGGTGACAATGCACATGAGTAGCGTCTCACATGTGTGCTCCTTATCCTGTTCTGTTACTTCCACAGGGATCAGCTCTGTTAACAGGGCAATCATAACACAGTTAAAATGTGAGGGGAAAAGAGATGCCCTGATTCTGAAATAATGTTTTCTCAATGCCATCTTACCAGCTGGCAGGCACAAGAAGGAAGAAAATTCTTTTACAAGCTAAAGGTATCTAGGGCAATATTGTTCTCACCACAAACCCCTGCTAATTCCTCAAGCCAGTGAGTATGTCCTCCCTTTATTAAATCTAAAACAGTCCCTCTATCCTTTTAAACTCTAGTCCTACCTGCAAATAGAGTAGTCTTTTCATGTCAGATAAGTTGCCTAAGCACTGTGAGTTACAGGATCTCGCTTCTCAAATAAGGATCTGTAACAGGCCCCAGGTTCCTCACCTCCTTGATGATGCCTCATCTCAATATTAGGGGGTGATGTTTTACAGCAGGTCCACTGGATCAGTGGCATTACACTGAAGGCTGCTCATTCTTACTGGTTTCTGGAGGAAGAACCCCACCTTATCACCTTCTCCAGTTGCAGTGAGAATGGTCTTGCTAAAACACAGATCTCATTACCCTTATTCCCTTTTCAAAAGCTCCCACTGATCCTTTGGATGAAGTTTAACCTCTTTAGCCTGACACAAGACTCTTCATGATTATTTAGCCCTTTCCTAGTGTCATTTCTTGCTTCTCTCTTTCTACATACATTAAGTCCCTGATTTATGAACATATGAGTTGCAAACTTTCACAGGTGTACAGTATAAGACTCACTTTGTCAAACTTAGGAACAAATCTGATTTATGAACACTCTCCCAGAATGGAACATCTGCATAAGTCAGGGACTTACCTTACTTGTTTTGTCCCTAAACTTGCTGTATTTTACCATTAAGCCTTTACACATGCTACTTTCCTGTGGAATACCTACCCCTCCCTCTTTGCCCACAGTTCTTCTGTTTTAGTATCACCTAGATTATTGCCCTATTCTGATACTAGCTGGGTGTCTGTACTCTATCCTTATTCTCAGCATTCAGCATAATCTCTAGTGATCACCAATTTATCTGCCTGCCTCCCCAAACCCACTGCTGTCTCTTAGAGAAAATGCAGTCCCTGGTAAACAGTGGGCACTCTGTGAATACTGACTGAATTGGAACAGTATATTTGCTCTAATCTGCTTCCAACATCACCTGCATCATCTAAGCCCCTGGAGGACTCTGACATTCACATAGAGCTTTAGGCTACAAGGGCTTACCTTCTTTGGGTGCAGGAGAGGAACAGTTCTCCCCACTCTCCATCCTACACACGTCAGAGTACAGGAACTCACTTGCTAAACTCTCTCCGGTTTCTGGGAGTGAGAAGGAAATTTTATGATGAACAATCTGGCAGCATATAGTTAAAATGTTTGAAGTCCCCAATTCGCGGCTGATTAAACAATTCTTTACATAAATAACACTCTCCAATTCTGCATATAAATTCAAAGCAGCAATGTGATTTACACTTTCTTTTGGTGATCCGGATGGGAAAGAAGCCAAAAATGTCAATTCCTATAGGCTTACTAGAAATGTCACACTTAAATAGCACCTCTCTAATGTTAAGACAAACAGCTGAAACTCTTAGATACTACTGAATGTACGGGCTCCTGCAAGATTTAGACCAAGTCTATAGGAGAAGCACTGGTGTGTCCAGGTCCAGACCAGTTTAGTTCAGAACTCAAAGGGAACAACAGTAAATGCCATAGGTGTCAACTGGAGGCTGGAGTTGCATGCCGAAATACACATTCGGGAGGGAACAGACAGGCTGCCTAGCTCGGTGAGTCACAGTTACTCCAGTTTGTTCCTGAGACTCAGGGAGCCCAGCTACCTGATAAAAAATCAGTTGTATTTCATTAAGTAGTCCAACTATTTTAACTGAGAGAAAAGAGCACCTGGGTGTCACTCAAGTATGTGATTGTTCATCATTCTCAAAGTTGGAAATCTCTTCTATTTTTGCTATATGTAAAAATAACATGAGCTCACTGTAAAACGTGCATATAGTAAAAAAGCCTCAGAGATACCCACTGCTAGCAGTTTGGGGGTATACATTTTAAAAGACATAGATGAGGTTTTTGATAAATATAAATATCCTACTGTTGCTATTCTGTAATTTCCTACAATATCTCTTGGGTCTTTTTCCACAAAGGCTTATAAAAATGTATCCTACGTACAGGGTATTCCTCCCCATGGACAGCCCCTTACATTGACGTCACACATTTCACACCCGGTGAACATTCTCCCAGAGATGTCTGTTTTTCACATGCATTGTCAGCAGGTCTTCAAGTACTTTATGAAAAAGTTTTACTAGTTTAAAATATGACATAAGTGAATAAATGAAACACAAGATTTGGTCACTCACCCTTAGCATGTGACATACACAGTATATCCCTTTGAACGAAGTACTAAGTTAAGTCCTGTATTCACAACTCACACTCCGTGTTTTAGAGATATCTGCACTGCTAAAGTCATTATTTTCTCTCATTCGGTCGTAATCAGGAACTACTCTCATAACATTAAAAAAGATCAAAGATTCCAAACCCACCTGGAAGAGCTGTTTCATTGGGCAACCTATCTACTTCCAAGATGAAATCATCCTTGAAGAAAAGATAGCCCACTATTGAGAACAGGTACACCAGGATCAGAGCCAGAACTGCTGTCAAGATGATGGACCGTCCATTGCGGGTGACACTTTTAATGACATTGAGCAAAGTCTCTTCTCTGTACACTAAATCGAAAAGCTTCAAAAACAAACAAAAAGAAAATGATAAAGCAATTTTTAAGACTCCTGCATATTCTTAAGAAGCACATCAATATCCCATCAGGAAGACATGGTTTATAGACCGTGCAAACTCTTGGAAACTCCAAAACATTATACACGGTCTTAACAACACACTCTGCCTGTCTTCAGAAGGAAAACTGAGATGGTAAAAATGAGGAAAAATAAACACAGAAGAAGGACCAGGAAATACAAACAATTTCAAGTGGTACACAGAGATGATTAGAGGTCCTGGAAATAGAATATGTGAGTTTTGGAGAGCAAAGTGACAAGAGTCTTGGCATACATTCCTTTAGGATGTAATTGCCGAGTTTCTATTAAGGGCCACCTCCCTGGTCCTTGCCCTCCTGAAGCCAAGTGTCTGATGGGGAAGGCAGACACTGACTATAAGGCAGGGAGAGCAGCAAGGACTCTGGTCAATACAAGTTCAGATCTTAGCTGAGCTACTGAGTGGCCACTATGATCTTGGGTTAGGTACTGTCCCTGATCTTCATTTGCATACTGGTGGATGTAGAGTTATTATGAAGAATACACAGGCCATGTACACAGTGTTTAGCATATTAACATACTTATGCTGAGTAAGAACAATAAGTGATAATTATCAATCTTCTGAGGAAGACACTGAGGCAAGGTCACACAGTACTTGGCAGAGACGTGTGTGGTAGTGACACACCAGTAAATCTAAACCCTTATTCTCCTCTCCTCCCCTACCCTTCTAGTAGTGGGGAGACCCTTGCAGTCCACGGTGTGTTTTCAATCTAGGCCTGTCCTCTGCCAGGGGACCTGCTCTCTACAGAAGCTGCTTTATGTGAAATGCAGGATACCCAGGGAGGAGGTGGTACCTGTAGGTATGGAAAGTTAATGGCTAGTTTTCCAAGAACTGCAATCACAGCTGTTTGGCTCAGGGAGTGGTAGTGAGCAATTGGAGGGGAGTTCTCTGGGGTTACTCTTAGAATTGGAATCCATTTTTCTATTTGATTTTTGGTGGGGTCTCCCTATGTGGCACAGACTGGCCTCCAACTCACAACCCTCCTGCCTCAGCACTGGAGTAGCTAGGATTGCAGGCACGTACTACTTGGCCTGGCTACGGTATAATTTTTAATACGGTCTCCATACTGACATCTAATCCTCTCCTGAAGGTTTGGTCTCTGCTGTGGCTTTCTGGCATGATTGTGCACACGGAAGTCAGCCAAGGGAAAAGGGTCTGGCTTCAGATTCTGCTTTTAATTTGTTGCAAGATGTTGATCAAGTCATCTAACCTCTCTGGACCTCAGGTTCCTCATCTGTAAAATAAGTGGACTGAACTAGTTGATCTCTGAGTCCCTTCCAATTAGAATTTTATATGTGAGGTCATTTTCTGGTCAATTAGCTTTTCTGCCTTTCTAACACCAATCTGTCCTAAACTGGTTCTCTAAATGGAAGTAGGTGAGGTAGGATCCTTAAAAGAAAGCAAGAAGAGGCATTTAGTCAACAGAAGAGTACAAAAGGCTAAGCATTGCTGGTAATGTTGGTTAAATATTTTCCAGCAACTCAATTCAAAGTGGCAAGTAAGAGTAACTTCACATAACAAACAAAAGGTTCTTGTTTTCTGTAGTTAAGAACCAGAGAGATTACATAGCCCTGAATTATAGAAATGACAAGTGACTTTTTCTTCTTTTTGATTCAGCTATGATTTCTGACTTTAAAACAATGAACATGTGTTATTTATATGAAGTAAACCTTCTAATTAAAAAATAACACATGTTCATTGAAAAAAACTTGCAAAGCACAAGTAAGCACAAAAAAGTCACTAATAATTTTATCATTTACAAACATCCACTCAACAAGTTACTTCCTTCTGACTTTTAAAAGATGTAATATATACATACATCACTTTACAAAAAAATTATACCACAATACTGGCATGTGGCCAGTATCTTTCACCCAACAGTCATGAATATTTTCATGAAAAAATGATCTAGTATTTGACTGTATGGAAAAACATTTAACATAACCATTATCCTTTAAAAAAAAAAAACAGCCAAGATGTTTTCAATTATATGGTATTATAAATAATGCTATGGTGAAGACCTCTCTACCTGTCTCTATAATACTGGTCTAGATATTTCTTTTTGGTTAATTTCCAAAAGTGGAAACTTCTAGACATTTGTTGTAATAGAAACATATTGTCTGCTGCTGCCCAGAAAAGCTACATAAGTTTGTGCTTACTGCTTGTACAGAATTTTGTCCATTTTATCCACACTGCTACCAGTACTGGGCACAATCATGCTTTTTAACCTTTTCTAATGTCATAGATAAAACCCAGAATCACATAGTTGATTTAATTAGCATGTCCTTGTTTAGCAGTAAGGATGAACATTTTCCCATGTTTACTGACCATCTGGATTTCTCTTTTTGTTAACTGCTTGCTTATGAACTTTGCACATTTTCACCTCCAATGTTAATATTTTCCTTAGGACAGAACTTGAATGCAGGTTTGAGACCAGGTCCAGGCAGTTGCCAGCAGGTCTGCTAGCCCTTTAATTAGGCCACCAGATTACCCTCCCTTCCTCTGTGCCTGCTACCATTGAGGGAGCTCTTACAACCCAGTAGACATGGGTTTTCTCTGCTGGAGGTCCTGTCCCTTTTACAGAAACCCAATTTTTTTTGGTTGTGGGCTTTTCTTCTTTGTGGAATAATTTGAAGAGTTTTCGTACTACATCTATGGCTCTCACCAGACATGTTCAGCACTGCTTTTAACACTAAAAGGGAAACATGACTTGAGGCCATAGACAAGCCAAGGTCCAGAGGGCTTAGAAAACCCCCAGAAACACAAAGGAAAGGCATCCGCTACAGTTTAGCCTGGCCAACTAACGCTACTGCATTTTTCTAAAAGTGAACTGAGCCCAGGTAACATCATTGGAAGCTCGGAATTTCTCTGTATCATTGTGAGACAGGTGAGAGATATGAAAGCACAAATGCAAAGTGCAGTGTGAAGTGCCAGCTTCTCACATGCTCAGATGAAAGGGGGTGAGACTCAGGCGTCAGCAGAGTTGAGGGGCCACGCTGCTCTGCCACCTACTGACTCTGACTGGGGGCACAGCCAACACGCCAGACCTTAGTTCGCTAGCCTGTAATTTGAAGAATCACTTACCTCACGGGAACCACAGGAGGACAGGGCAAGAGTATACAAAGAACACTCAATAAATGGTAGTAACTACTATTTTCTGGACTGTGAGGCTGTGAGATAGGGCCTTTGTGTGTCTCATTATGATACCTGCTGCATCTAGAAATGGCACTGGCTGGCACTGCAAAATGACCAAAAAAAGGATGCAAGTGAATAGAAAAATAAATGAAGCCAACTGGAGGGAGACAGCAGGAAACGCCAAACTCTACTAGGGACAGATGAAATTGTCTGAGGAAACTCTCCTGTATCTTGAGAGAGACAACCAACTGAGCTCTGCCTCTTTGGCCAGGGAGGACAGTAATTTGTTAGACTGGCAGATGTGGGTCTCCCTGATCACAAGCCAGAACCCCATCCAGGGACATTATTATATGACACAAAACAGCTCAGAAATAGACACAAGGTTCTAAAGATTTCAGATACAGAATGAATAAAACAGGCCACATGATGACAATCACAAGTATATCCTAAGATCTCTTTGCCCAAAACCTCAAAGCATAGCTAAACCTATTTTAAAATGAGGGAAAATAATCCATTCCATTTAGCCTGCCAACATTTACCACTAATAGAATGAGCTAATCTTGGTGAATTCTTTATGGAGTTTTGGACGAGAGAGGGAATACAGGATGACAAAGACAGTAATAGCTAGCATTTCTATGGCTGTGCTATTCTAAGACTTTGACATGAACAGCTGCATATAATTTCTACAACAGCTCTGTGAGGGAGATATGACAAGGTATGACTGAAAAATATGGTGAACATTAAATTTTTTTTAAATTACTGTAGTAAAAGTCAATGCCATTAATCCCTTTCAAATACTCTCTGTACTTCAAACACACTTAGCCCATTATTCTTGACACTTTCTGAAGCAGTTCTGGAAGTCCTCTTTCATGTCTTTAGTTTGCACTGTTGTGGCTGCCTCAATGTCCTGAATCTATTCAAAACATTATCTTTCACAGTCACTTTGACTTTGGGGAAGAGCCAGAAGTCACATGGTGCTAAGTCTGGTAAATATAGTGGATGAGCATATACCACAATGTTTATACAAGCCTACCTTTCTGTTGGATAGCACTTGGTAGCAGCATACACCATATTTTGACCTCATAAAGACACAAAAGAGGACTGCTAGAACTGCTTCAGAAAGTGGCAAGAATGATGAGATAAGTATGTTTGAGGAGAGGGAGAATATTCTGAGGGAGACTAATGACAATGTGTCTTTTCCTGTAATTAGATTTTAAAATTTAAACACTGTTATTTTTTATCACCCCTTATATTATGTAGATGGGAAAACTAAAGCACAGAGGAGTAAAGAACCAGCCCAGAAACCTTATGAATAGCAAAAGCCTTCCTTGCTCTCATTTTTTCAAGTCCATCCCCTTTTTAAGTCAACACTGAGGCTTTGGTCACTTTTCTTCTCACGTTTTCATACTTCTAGTCTCTTTATGGTAGGTCAACTCTGTTTCCTGTTGTGTTATTTATGTACCAGGAAATGGTTTCTTATTTTCAACTCTCCAGGTCTAGCTTCCCTCCAACTACAGGATAGCAACCAGTTACTTGATATATAATTTAAAAATCTGCCCAGAAGAAAGGGAAAGAACCAATTCATTGTATAGACTGTCAAGACCTTAACCACTTGGCTGAGTTAGAACAAAATAACTTCTACCAAAAGGGTCTCCTGAATAGACCACACTCATTATGATGTCTTGAGGCTTTGAAAGTAACTCCTAGTCTTAGGTTACTGCACATTTCCATTGAGAAATGGGTCCCACAGGGACTGTAGATAAGTCTCAAAAACATTGCCCTTGTAAGTTCTGGCCATATCTGGGGAGTCAAGGTGCACACAGGAAACATTTCCTGAACCAGACAGTAGGCATCTTTCATTACTGGAAAGCAACAGATACGTTGTGCACAGCACATGGTGCGACTGTGCACCTCTAGGTTTCCATGAGCTGTCTATGTCCTGGGTCACTTTCCTCTCAGAGACTTTCCCCCAAAGGCTGGTTCAGTGGGGCCTCGACCTTGCTGGACCAGGCATGTGAGCTGACATTAAAAGGAAGAGCCTGTGATGACAGAAGACACAGGACACTTTCCAGTTCTCCACACATAAAATATTTCAACACCTGGTACTCACCAGCAAACTGTAGAAGAACTCATGGACAAAAAGCCCCATGGCACAGATCACCAGATACAGCAAGTGATAGAGGAACTCAACATCCAGAATCATGGCCCGGTAGCCCCTGGTGAATGTTCCACAGTTGCCCACAAAGCTCATCAGAAAGATGATTTTATTGCAGACCTGAGAACAATGACAGGAAGAGTCAGATAGTGTAGACTATGTCAAACCGTGTTCAGAACTCAGGGAGATTCTCACACAAACGTATTTCAGCACCATGCCTGACAAAAGCTTCCTTTTTCACCAAGTGCCCACCAAACCTGCCCAGAATCATCCTGTGGCTTCAAGTCATTTCATTACTTTGCTTTTCAGGCATATTACAAATTACATGGTAGTCAAAGAACTTCATGCACAACAGTAATCAAGTAGCATTTGTATACAGCAAAAACAAAATTAACACATACTGAGATTATGATTTTCAAAATGAGATATGAATCATATCTAACATTCTTATATGAGTTAGTCAAACACAGAAGTTACCTCTCCTCATGAAATCTGCGATCAGCATAATTAAGTGTTTTCTAAATTTGTTACATTCTAGGCATTACAGAGTTGAAATTTAGTTAGAAGCAGATAACTGTTTCTATCACAAAGAAAATGAGAATTTTCTTGGGAAAGAAAAGTAAGGAATATTAGGATGAGTTCTGTTCCCCTGCCTTTCTTTTGGGAATAACTTATAATATTTCCTTTGGGGACCCATCCCTTTCCAAGAATTAGTCCTTGATGTCTGGGTGGGGCTTCATCCTGGCCAATCGCAATACTGTATTCTTCAGGGTCTAATGATTATTCAGGGATAGGCATATAACCAGTGGAGCCAATGAAATCCACTGAGCTCTTTCCTGGGACTGCAGCAAAAGATAATTTTGATCCTTTCCACTGACCTTGAACTCAACAGGATATGCGCTCTGGAGCTGCTGCCATCCTCTAGCACAGTGATGGTGACCCTTTTAGAGCTTTCAATGATAATGAACAGCCAGCTGAGGCACGTGTGCCATAGGTTCACCACCACTGCTCTAGCCATACAACTGTTCCTGACAGCACCTCCAGGCAGAGAACACAGAGCCCAAAGATGGGAGAGATGAATGGGGCCCTGACACCACTGTTGGAACCCCAGTGTTCAGCTACATACGAAGCCAGGCTCTTGAGTTCTTGGTCAGAATAAACCACTACATTTTCTCCTGTGCTCAGGATAGCATGGAGTAGGATTTCTGACACTTGCAACTAAAGGTGTCCTAATACAGCTCCATCTCAATAGAAACTCCTTGCCCAGAAGTCCACCTCTAACATGTTGACAGAAAAACATGACTCAGAAGAAGGCTAGAGAGAAAGCACTTTGGATCCACTTGGTAAAATCATCTTCAGTATCCAAGCTCCCTTGGCCACATGTGCTGGGGAAATTCTGCCAGTTAATCTGGTAGGTCAGAGTAAGTGAGCTTAGGCAGTGAGATAAGTGAGGAAGACATCTAGAGAGAGCTTCTGCCTCTCTCAGGCTAAACATGTAATCTGCCAGGTTTCCCCACTATTCAAACCTTTGTTGGTGAAGGTCTTTGACAGGATAGGACAGTATCACTCACTCTAAATGATCCAAGCTGATGGAGTTTTGGATAGAATGCAAGGAGGTGAGGGAGGGGACAACAACTCTGGTTAACATCATAAGGCCTGAAATACGCCCAGCCTCCTGCCATTTTAACAGGAGATAAATCCACTTCACTCGATTCCATCCTGCTCTTTAACTTCCATTGCTTCCCCAGCAAATACCTCCTATTTATAGTCTTACCCTGCTGCCCCCACTCACTACTGACTCTACTTGATTACTCTTAGATCCAGCTTCCAGCTTCACCTCTCCACAGAAGCAGCTCTTGTAGAGTCTCTGAGGGATTCTGCCAGGGTACCCCCGCACCTCCCCCACCCCTGTATACTCCGAGCCTCTGTCACAGTTCCCTGCAGCACGACAAGGTTCACTACCCCATACAGGATTGATTCCTACCACCTTACTACATAACCAAAAATGAGGTCAGACTCAACTCTTCACACTCTCCTGATCCCAACCTGGGCTTTCCCACTGCTCTGCTTTGGCCTACGGGACCCACCCAAACCAAAATCTTGTCTCACTCTGTGCTTCCTGGCCACCATTCTTTGAGACAAACTTGAGCTCTGCTACCACCATTTAAGCTTAGCTTCTCCACATGGTCTCTTTGCTAGAGTCTTTGCTACCTCTGTCATCAGAATACCCATTTGGGGACAGAATATATTACTCTTATTTTGCAGCACGACCTTTTTTATAGAGGGATCTCTGCTTTCTTATAATTACTGGAAGGCACTTTTAGATCCCCACAGTCCCCCACAGGTCCAAATTTCCTCCTTTCCACCAGAAAATCTACCCAAAATACGTGATCTTCTGCCAGCTGTCTCCATTTCTCAAGACTCCTCCAATACGTGTAGTTGGTTTCTATCCTTCAACTGTGGTGAAGCAGTTATTTCCACGTGTCACCACTGACTTGTAAATAACTGCTCCTGACTCTCTTTTTACCTGTGCACCTGTTCCATCTGTGTTTGAACAGTCCCTCTTAATCTCTCCTCTCTTTTCTATTTGGCTCTTGCCAGAAGTAGGTGCTATGTAATATATGATAATGTGACTTAGTGGCTAAAATCTCCAGTCCAAACAAACCTTTGTTCAGATTGGTAAAACTAACTTAAACCTCAACTGGTATCACTCTTTCTTTCTTATTTCTGAGAGAGACATTCCCTGAAAATGAGACTCTCAAGGTATGAATAGTGCCTAAGAGGCTCACTGTACCCTGAGAAGGTCAAGAGGGAGATGTGCCCCTGCCGCAATCTCTTGCATCTGCATTGTAACAGCTGACCCCAGCAACATTTTTTTTGTCTGTACTGAAAGCATAGGCCAAGCTGGGTATGGTAGCACATGCCTAAAATCCCAGGTACATACTTGTGAGGCTGAGGGAAGAGAATCTTAAGTTCAAAGACAGCCTGGGCAATTTAGTGAGAACCTGTTTCAAAGTGAAATAAAAAGGGCTGGGGATGTAGCTCGTGGTAGTGAACTGGCCTAACATGCTAGCATGTCCTAGGCCACAGATTCCATCTCCAGTACTGAGGAACAGCAGCAGCAGCACAGGCCAAAATACCCAAATACCAGACACCAGGATGGAAGGAGTTCCTGTTCACCTACAAACAGACAAGTGGCTATGAAGATGTTCATACTTACATTGAAAGCTCCCAGCAGAAACAATGTGGGTTGTAATCCGACTGAAAATATCAATCGTAGAATTGTGGAAGCAATTAAGGCCCGGATGCCATGGGGCTTGGGGAGAGCAATGACAATGGCCAGAGAGATGAGCATGGCTGTCCACAGGAGGCCCGACCAGTGCGGCTCTAATGTTCCTGGAAAGACAATGCAGAGTTTTCACAACTCAGTGCTTTTGTAGCATCTTAGGTGACAGACAAAGACAGGTTTAAGTACATTTTTTTTTTTAAAGTCACTTCTCTGGCCTTTGTTGTCCCAACTCTCACCTCAAATTCTCTGCCCCAGACATAACCAGTGATGTCAATGTTTTTTGACTTCCAAGCCTTCATGCATGTTTCTTCTACCTGGGAAATTCTCCCCTTCCTACACACCTTAGGTTTAGACAGATTTCTGGGAAGTCTGCCCTATCCCCCTTTTCACCATGAAAACATGCAGGTGGTCTTTTTCTTCTCCATGTTCCCATCTCAACTCCAAATTCTCTGAGGGAAGTACTACCTGACACCCACTAGGCTCTCATCACAGGCTTATTCAACAAACAAAACTCACACATATGTCAGAACTCCCTCTCAGGGAAGAAGTCTCAACTTACTTTCTATCCAAAGTATGCACAGGGAAGCTGCAGATTCCTTGCCTGAATCAGATTTGTTTGAGCTGAAGGAGGAAGGCAACTTTCGTATTATGAGCACCCTGCTACAATTAGATTATGCCTGCAGTCAAAGTACTTCTACCAGTTTTTGTCATCTCTTGCTATTGCAAGTTCTATTTAGAGTGTCCCATGATATGGCTTGGTTATATAACATGAGCCAACATGGCTAAAAATACAGTTCTGTAAAACACTCATTAAAAAAAATAAAACATCCCTATTGCAAATGCTGTCACATCTTGAGTCTCCTTTGGATGTAAACAAGGAGCACTACACATGATTAAGGCCACTTATATAAAGGAGTTTCACTTCTTCAGAATGGCTAGGAGTGCAGCACTGTCCAGGAAGAGGCGACTTGGCAGATTACAGCTCTTCCACGAGCTGTTGGCTGCCCTTGTTCACCGAGGCCATGCCTACCTACCAAGATACATTTTCTCTCTAATACTTTTCCCAGCAGACCCAGACACTTACCTCTACCTCTTTTGAAAGATATCAAAAGGAAAAGTTGATTAGAAATGGGCAAATGGAGGTGGGCATTGTGGTGTACACTTATAATTCTAGCACTTGGGAGCTGAGGCAAGAGGATTACAAATTTGAGCTCAGCCTGGACAATTTAATGACTTAGCAAGACCTTGTCTCAAAAAATAAAAAGGGTGGGGATGTAGCTCAGTGTGGAGGCCCTGGTTTCAATCCATAGTATCGGGGGGAAAAAAAAGAAGAAAAGAAAAAGGAAATGGGCGTAAGAACACACAAATTTTTCAGATATTCAAGAAATGCTTACCAAGGCCTATGTGTCATTTTGTGCACATTAAATAACCATTAGCCATCATATTAGCTCCTTTATGCTGATTATCATTTATCCAGTCCACTCAACCACCCTATGAGGTTGGACTAGTATCTCCACTTTACTCTGAAGGAAACTGAGTTTTAGGTAATGAATTTTCTCCAGGGTGACAGAGAAAATGGCTGGAGGCTCCGTGCTACTGAAGTTGGTATTTAGTCACTAAAACTCCACCTAATTTCATTGTAAAATTAGTGAATTTAGGTAGTTTATATAGTCATGTAACTACCACAGAAAACTACTACCACAACGAAGATATAGAAATTATCACCCTAAAAAGATTCCTGCAGTTCATGCCTTGCCCCATACCTATCCTCAGGTGACTACTCTCTACTTGCTGTCACTATGGTCTTTCATTTTCTAGAATTTCATAAAAATGGAAAAAAAATCATATTAGTAGGTAATCTTTTGTGTTTGACTTGTTTCACCTGATATATATATATTTTTTTTTTTTGTGGGTACCGGGGGGTCGACCTCAGGACCTCGCGCACCAGCAGGCGCCCGTGCCTCTGAGCGATATCACCGGCCCCTTTTTCGTATGTGGGATCCGGGAGTCGAACTCGGGCCCTTGCGCTTGCCGGGCAGGCGCTTAAGCCGCTGAGCCATCTCACCGGCCCTCACCTGATATATTTTAAAGAATTATCTGGGTTACTATGTGTATCAGGATTTCATTCTTTTTACTGTTGAGTAACAGTCCACAGTATGGATACACTGTAATTTATACATTCAAAAATCAATGCATATTTGAGTTTTCCAGTTTGGAGCTATTATGAATAATGCTACTAGGAATATTCAAGTACAAATCTTGGCGCAGAGATGTCTTCATTTCTGTTGGACAAATATGAGGAAAAGAGATTGTTGGGTCCTAAGTATATGTGTAACTTTATGAGACACTATCATACTGTTTTCAAAAATGATTGTACCATCCTGCCTTCCCATTAGCAACATATGACAGTTCCACTTGTTCCATACCATCACCAATACTCGGTACTGTCAATCTTTTAAAGCCTGCCATTTTAGTAGGTTTGTAGTGATCCATCACTGTTGCTTTAATTTGGACATTATGGTTTAGATGAAAATGTTCCTCCCAAGTCTCACATTCAGAGGTGGGGCCTGGTTTGAAGAGGCAGGTCTGGGGGTGTGACTTGGAAGGGTGTGTGGAGGATCAGCAGGATGGCTCTCCCCAAAAGAAGAACATTTGTCTCCATTTTGGCTAAACCTTGCCCTACTTCTGTGTATTGATATGTACAGAGCTAGCTAGGATAATACTCCACCCTCTCAATTGGCTTTAAGCAGTGCACACGGGTCTAGCCTAAGTGCTGATGTATATAGCCTTTGAAGCAATGTGACAGGTCAGTGATGCCCCACCTATAGCTCCCTACTACTGAGCACTCCAGAGACGCCGTGCTGTCGGCTGGGACTGAGCCTTGCAAAAGAGGCCGTGACAACTCCAGGCAGAAGGGCCAGACATCAAAGCTGAGGCAACTGACCAAAAACACAAGATACTTCCTCAAACTGTTATGCAGATTCCTCCAGACTTAGAGGCTACCTGTTACTGGAATCTGGTACTCTTTCTACATCTCTCTCTGCATACTGCACAGGTGCTATTGTGCCTCCTACCTAGCCCAGCTCACAGTACTCACATACTTCCCACCACTCTAACAGCCACTCAACCCCAAGCCACTCCCCTCTTCACAAATTAATAAAACCCTGGGTCGTGTCCTTTGTTCCAGTTAGCCATCGGTCTGACTGGACTTAGGACCACCTTGGCTCCCCACAACTACAGATAAGTCTCTGTCACTTTATTCTTGCCATGGGTTGCACTGGAAGTGGTCGACTGGAATTCACTTACTAGAATTCCAATAACTCTTCCCTGGGATTACAAATATAAACTCCTCCAGACTGTGATGAGGCCCAGGCGGCCCTCTATAAGGGTGTATTCTCATCCTTGGCTCCTCCCATCCCTCTGCTTCCTGGCCATTGGATGGTGAACAGTTTCCCTCCACCATGCTGTCCTGCTTTGGAGCCTTGTTACCATGGACTGAATTTCCTAAAATCATGAGCCAAAATAAACCTCTCCTTGTTTAAACTGGGGTGTTGGGTATTTTGTCATAGTGACAGGTAAGTGACTAATATATTGCACTACTCTGACAACTAGCTACGAAAATCCTTTTATGTGTTCAATGTTCATTTATAATTATATTTTGCCTCTCCTTTTTCTTTTTTAGTACTGTGGAATGAACCCAGGGCCTAATGCATGCTAGGCAAGCACTAGACCAATGAGACATCCCCATTCCTAAATATCTTCTTTTTTGAACTACTTAATAAAATATTTTGCCTACTCTTTCAATGAGTTAGTCACTTTATTACTCAGTTTTAAGAGTTCTTTAGGTATTCTGGATATAAGCCTTTTATCACGTATATGCTTTATACGTATTTGCTCCCAGATTGGCTTTTCACTTTCTTTAGGACTTAATCACTATTTTAAACTCACTCTTAATATCTCAGATTAATAAACATAACCAGTACAATGCATATACCCAAATCCTGAAAAGGCCAGTGCAGAATTTGCTGTCTTCCACTATAAAAGCATTGTTAAAAAACAGTGCTAACTTCCAAAAAACCAACTCTCGAAAGATATCTTTGAGACAGCTGGAGAAATCTGAATTTGGACAGTCTATTACAGGAGGTAGTTAAGTTTTGTTAGATATGATAATGGCATAGTGATTATACATATTTTAAAATATGCTTATGGGCCGGTGAGATAGCTCAGTGGCATAAGCACCTGCCTGGCAAGTGCGAGGTCCTGAGTTCAACTCCCGGTACCCACATACGAAGAAAGGGCCGGTGATATCGCTTAGCGGCATGAGCGCCTGCTGGCACACGAGGTCCTGAGTTTGACCCCCGGTGACACACACACACACACACACACACACACACACACACACACACACTATATATATGCTTATAAGTTAGAGAGCCACACTGAAATGTTTATGGTCAAAAATAACAAGATGTCTAAACTTCAAAATGTTTCAGAAAATACAGTTGAGGAATAAATAAACGAGACTAGAAAAATGTTAATTGTTAAAGCTGGACTAATAGGTAATAGCAGTTCATCATACTGGTCTTTCTACTTATGTATATATTGGAAAATTTCAATACTAAAAAAATTTAAAAAGTAGTAATACATTTGCTTGAATATCCATGGCATGCTTACAAATCCAGTAAGCAATATGAACCATTTAAATGCCATGCTTTTGAAGAAACACCCTATACTCATCAGTTCTGAAATAAAGGGTAGGGGAATGATACTTTTGTAAAGGAGTTTTTAAGGCCACTGTTGTTCTTGGCAGCCACAAATCTTGTAAGACACAGAACCATATTAGAATACACTATACCATCATTATGCATACGTAAGAGGACATTTTAGAAATCTTGTTTTTAGGATATAAGAAATCGTAACCTCCAGTGCTGGGGATTAAACACAGGGCCTTGTACATGCGAGGCAAATACTCTACCAATGAGCTGCTTCCCCAGTTCCTAACAAATACTGATCTCAGAAAATACTTTCAGGCCACCAAACCAGATGTTACTTCTAGACAGGGTAAATACAACACTCTCCTTGAAGATGGTTAGTGGAGAGTATAGCAAATGCCTTCAACAAAAAGAAAACAAAAGCCCTCTGAGGGTGAACTGATGTGTCTGAAGTTACTTCAGCCACTGTAATAAAAAGGTGAGAGCACCTTTCGGTCAGACTGACCTCCCTTCTCTCCCGGGAGATCTGAGTCGGCTTTCTCTTTAGTAAACCGCATGAAGTTCTGAAGCCCATGACTCCTAAACAGGGAGTCTTGACTCCTACAGATCAGTGAGGGTTGATGCTGTATTCAAAACTTTCCATTTTAGAGTTTGAAGTCTTTCACAGTCATCTCATCTAGTGGGTCTCAGACTGTGACAGAGAGGAAGCAGGATGCTGCAGAGAATCCTGAATAGGTTGGCAAATATTTTTCCCTGAACTCTATTGGAATTTCTGAAGCCATACCAGAGCCTGACAACCACTGTATCAACATAAGCATCTAGAAATGAGGAAAGGAACAGGAGTAGCTGAAGTGGCCATTCCAGAGGCCGAGTGGCACAGCCAGGCCCAGAGGGTCGGGCACTATCAACTCACTATCCTCTGACCCTGTCCTGGATGCTGACACAGATGTCTAGAGAACAAAATGGTCAAGGTGAATAATAAAAATCTTTTAAATATTTTTTAAAGAAATGTGAGGTAACTGAAAACACAACCAAAGTAATGGCTAAATAATCTGCTGCGATGAGCATAACAGCTCTGAGTGGCAGGAGGCCCAGCCTCCGTCAGAGTTCACAGAACTCTTCTCTGACCCTTTAGTGCTCTGCTCACACCTCCGTTCCTACCACGCCTTTTCAGACACGAGTGCCTGTGTTTCCCGACACGGCATCTGAAAGAAAAGCGCCCCCTGGATTTGTGTTTAGATGCTTTTTGGGAGAAAAATCATTCAAATGGTGCTGTCAATATAACATTAGGCCAAACAGAAAAGCTATCTCCTTAAATGGGTAAGTCAGATTTGTAGGCATTATATAATATGCCATCACTTTCGAATTGGTCCATATATACATTATCGTACACACACACACGGCTTGCATTTACATCTGCACTATCAAGCTCACAAGTTGAGCCTGAAAGTTATTCCTGCACTCTCTTTGTTTTCTTACTTTTGGGTTTCTTTATCCTATTAGGTTTTATACAAGAAAACTCCTGGCAGGGTGTAATATAGATGAAATGAACTGCCAAAAAGCTCTGATGAAAATTTTAGGTAAAAAGTAGATCTCTCGGAGGCTGTAGTGGGGAATCAGAAAAGGCCTGAGGTTTAGCTTAGTGGTAGAGCACTTGCCTAGCATATGCATGAGGCCCTGGATTTAATACCCAATTCTGCAAGAAGGAAAAAAAAAAAAAAAAAAACTAAGAAAGAAAAGGGGCCATAGATATCTAAGAGCAAAGGATCTTTTAATGCCTGCCGTCAGAGCCCCACAAGTGTGAATGCCTCTCCAATGTCCATAGCAAATTAAGGGCCGCAACAGGATGGTGTCCCTTTTGACTTGTCTGCTTTTCCTCAGCAGAATGTGTAGAATGCACATGTGGATGATGGGAAAGAGATGGTGGGTGGGGGAAATTCGTGAACTATGCAAGCACCTCTGAACAGACTAAACACTCAAGGATGTCCAGGCTGAAGTCATTCAGATCTTGCAACAGCCTGAGCATCACAATATCTATGTGTTGGAGTCAGCTCTGCCACTAACTAGCTGCATCACTTTGGCTCAATCTCTCAACTTCACTGATACACAGTTTCCCAATATATACAACAAAACAAAGGGACTGATGATTCTCACAGGTTTGATAGCTTCTCTTTCTTGCCTGGTTAAAAAAATATATATTGATACAAAACCAAAATTATTTTAAATTAGACTTAAAACTAAATCTGAGTAAAAGGTATAACCTTATCATGTCTGATAATGGATAACTGGGATCCTAAATACGGCACCAATACTTCCAGGGTCAGTAGTTAAGATGCCAGTCACAGCCTTCCTGCTGCATCTAGTTGTTTTCTTGAAATGAGAGATATAGGTACCTCCTCGCACTCCTTTAAATGGGTAGAAAAACGCCACAAGTAGATTCATCAGTACAGCCAGGTTAAATGAAATGCTGCTCCAGAAAGACATGTTGCGGGCACACCAGTACAGGACGGGCTGGGCTGTGGAAACAGAGAAGAGCCATGTGAGAGTGGAGGCCATGTGTCACAACACTGGAATTCAGCATGGACCGTCCTCCTGCTTGGCCCCCACAAGTCCCCTTTTGTTCTTGGTTTTCACAACAACAGTAAAAATGATTATTTGTTCTGAAGTTGGCACATACTGATGTTGAATTGGTTCATTTCTGTTTGGAACAGAAGATGCACTGGGAGACAAGGAAGAGGAGGAGAAAAGTTGGAACATCTAAAATCCCTGCATTCCCCAGTCAATGCCACCAGTTATCGAATCTGAGGGTTACTCAGAGTTCACACGCTGAGTTCCCAGTCCCCCCAGGCCTCCAGGACCAGATGATGCTCAGACCCAAGAATTCAATGAGCTTTTTAGAAATGTCAGGGAGACACAACAATCAGATTTGGCCAAGTTGGGCCTCAAACTAGGACTGATACCATTCCCACATTCCTCCCTGACTCAAAATGCTCCACTCTCTGGTGCCCAAAAGCAAGACAATGGTTTCTTTCCCAACATCAAGTCACTGGTCATCTCCCTGAAGTCTGACAGTCACTCTCAGGAGTAGGGAACCAGGAGTACAAGTGGCTGACTGGGTGGTCAGCAGTGGAGTTCACAGTTCCAAAGCCTCCAGGTGAGAAAGAATGTGGTACCAGAACATCACAAAGGGCAAGAGACTCTTTAGATATCTCCACCTTCTTAATCCATTGTTTTCCACAGGGGATACCATATTGACCAGGCATCCTTGTTCTTAGAACAACAAACCTCTGGCTTTGCTGAGGTACACTGGTGCCTCCTTTTCTTCTGAACTTTTTCAGTGGTGCCTTATACTTGGGATGATGCCCAAAAATAAATGCAGTAGTAATAACTTCAGTGTCTACACCACAGGTGGTTTCCAAAAGATTCACATTCAACGTATTCCTCCTCCCCACCTACCCCAGGGAAAACCATGGATCTTGGTGTGTATTTTTTCCCCAGTGAAGTCATCATTTAACTTTAGGACACCAGCCAATGACAAATTCAATGGCCCTGTAAAGATTCCTCTGTAGCAGCCAAGTCTTTGGAAGCACCCATCCAAACAAGGTTATGGTACAATTTAATAGATGCCTGGGTAATTTAATAATTGTTCATATCATGTTTGTACTTGGTAACAGGCAACATTTCCAAACCGTACAGCTGTACAGCTAAGAGCAATGATCTAGTTTAAACTTCCTCATTTTTATAAATGAGGGAAAGTGAGGCCTGGCAATAGGCAGAAGCTGTGGCAATCTCATTTCCCAAGTTAAGGCTCCTCTGTGGCAACAGAGCTAAAGATAAGTGGCTTGTGTCACCATCCAACAGAGAAGCTGACTAGGATCCAGTTGAATGTCAGGTAACAATTTACTTTTTTTGGTTAATTGCTGAAGCAAATTTAAGGTAAGAAATCATCTCCTCTGGAAACAACATTTATTGATGTTTCTTCTGGGATCAGAGCCCATTTCTGATCTGAGATATGAAGTCTCCATACGAGCAGGAGAGATGAATGGCAAAGAGTTGATAACTAATGAAGCTAAGGGATAGGTACATGAGAATTTATAATATCCTCTCCATACTCACGTACATACACATCAAAAGCTCATAAGAAGTTGGAAAAAATAAAAGGA
Source organism: Erethizon dorsatum (assembly GCA_028451465.1). Lineage (NCBI taxonomy): Eukaryota > Metazoa > Chordata > Mammalia > Rodentia > Erethizontidae > Erethizon > Erethizon dorsatum. The sequence continues at coordinate 57,809,174 of CM051825.1, read as the reverse complement.
GCTGGCAAAACTCAGTGATGATCTGTGCAAGCCAGCACCATCTTCAGAGGGAGTGCTCACCATCAAATCTGAATGATATATGACTGCAATAAATGGTCTTCAACTAGGGCCAATAGCTCACAGATAAATCCTATTTTTATAAAGCTAGAGCTCTATCTACTTATATTGTGCTATCCATCTGAATCTGAACAAACATTCAGTCCTTTAAATCAAATGGGTATTTATTCAAGTACAAGAAGACACTTAGGAATTCATCTTGATAGGCAGTGTCTTTCATTTCCTGTGGCACATGGAACTGTGTCCCATCTTTTCTAGACTCTTCTCCCACTTCCATTCCCATACACTCTGCCTCTGCAGTCCAGGAAAGTGGTAGGCCCCTGAGCACATGCTGTGCCTTCTGGCCTCTGAGCACTTCCTCTGTAGCAACTGAAAAATATGTCCGTGTAGTCTTTGATACTCCTCCCTTCAACGGGTGAAGCACAATTCTTTTCCTCTGGAGTGTGGGTTGCTCCAGCCACTTGCTTCTAACAAACTGAATGCAGTACGAGCTGGTGGTATGTGATTTCCAAGAGTAGGTCATAAAAGGCACTGCTGCTTTCTCCTTGCTCTTTCTCTCTTCAGTCATTTGCTCTGAGGAAAACAACAGCTGTGTCATGAAGATACTCAAGCAGACCCACGGAGAGAGGTCCAGATAAAGAGGAACAGAGGTTCCTGTCCACAGCCATGTGAAACAGCTAAGAAGTGGATCCCTCAGGTCCAGGCAAGCATTCAGATGATGGGAAGCCTGGCTGACATCTCAGCTGCAACCTAATGAAAGACTCTGAACTGGAACCATCCACCTAAGCCATTCCCAAAATCCTGACTCCAAGAAACAGTGAGAAAACAAATATTCATCGTTTTAAGCCACTAAATTTTGGGGATTAATTTGTTACATGGTGATAGAAAGCAACTAATATATCTGATAGGCAAAATAATATCCACCCCTAATGTCCACATCCCAATTCTCAGAGTTTGTGAAAGTGTTATCTTACAGGGAAAAGGGGATTTACAAGTCCTTGTAAGTGAAACAGGGAGGTGAGAGACTCAGTCAGTGATGCTGCATGAGAAATGCTCCATGGACCTTGCTGGCTTGGAGCATGGAAGACGAGCCAAGAGCCCAGGAAAGCAGGCAGCCTTGAGAAGCATGCAAAGGCTAAAGCACTTTCTGTTGACACCTTGCTTTTAGCCCAGTGAGAACCTTTTCGGACTTCTGACCTCCAGAACTGTTAAGTTCATACATTTATGTAGTTGTTAAGCTTCAGTGTTGTGATAATTTGTTACAGGAGCACGAGGAAACTGGTACATATTCCCTTGCCCCAATCTCTCAACTTGTGTCTATCCAAGTTTTACCTACCCTCCTGCATGCTATTTCTATCCCACCTTTTCTCTGAAGTCTTTTTTCCCATACTTCCACAACCTACTATTGCTTGATTATAGGCCTCAGTATAATCAGCTTGGTATTGCCTGTGGTGGCTGCCCCTTCAGATGAGAAGTAGGAAGGAGTAGGAAGGAGTCAAAGCTTTCACACTGTGAACTCCCCACTACACCCTCCAGCATGTTTTCTACTAATGAGGCTAAAATTTGGCTGGATCAATATACCTGCCACATTCCAGCAAAAAGGTAGAGTGCCAAGACCTCAGATAGATGAAACGATTAAAATAACTAACCCAGGGCACCTCTTGGTAACATTCTTTCCTAGTTGTTTGTTTTAAAGAAACTGGGCTTTGCTGTATGACATGGACTCCATAGATACTTGCATAAGCAGAATTTCCCAGTTCAATTTCCATGAGTGTGATAACCATAAGGGAAAACACCATGCAACAAAGTCATCATATGCAACTCTACCTCAGTTTCCCCTTTCACTGTCTGCTAGTTTTCACAGTCCAGGGTCTTCACTTCACCAGTCATGATCTTCAGATTCAGAAGATGGCAGAATGGGGTGGTCAGAAACAGGATGCGAATGCACTAGGTGTGTGTGTGTGTGTGTGTGTATACACAGATATTTACGCCCATGGATGTGTGTTGTGGAAGGAAAGCAGGGGACAGGGATTCTGGAAAGCAAAGCAACTGGGTTTTTAATTCCTGCAGAAGAAAATACTAAGCAACATCAGGGTCAGACAGATCTCTCTTTGCGTGAGTCCTAGCTAGAGGTTTCCCAAAACACAGGTGATCTTCAACGATATACTCAGGAAAAGGTAAAGCAGCTACATGAATAAGCCAGAAAAATATTTTCTACAGACTTATTAGAAGAGAAACAAGCCACTTAGAAGAGGAAAATACATTTTAACTGCTCTTCTTATGAGTACATTTCTTCCCTCCCTAAATATGCAAGTCATGCTTAATTCAGTTATTATTTTCAATTTCTTTCTTACCAGCAGATAACTTTGAAGCCAATTAAAATCTTTCAGTTGACAACTATAGTTGTGTTTAAGCTTCATGGAAACAAAAACTGTTTTTTGAAAACAGAAAGAATGACATATAAGGGAAGGCATGAGCTACAATGCATTATAAATCTTGCAATAATTAGATGGCCAACTCTGGAAAAGTTGCATCAATGAGGTCATCTCAGGTGAGGGTCTGGGAGCATAGTCACCAGCCTGGGGCCACACAGCTAGCAAGTGTCAGAAGTACAATGGAACTCACATTCCCCCTACTTAGGGATAAGTTCCCCCTACCATCCCGTGCTGGGGATAGCATCTCAGAAAGAGGGACAAGGAAACATCTCGCTCACCAGAAAAGGTAAAAAAAAAACCTTCTAGTTGGTTCATCAGCCTTTTGGAAAGCCTATAAAATGCATATATTATATGTGTGTTTGATAACACAATTCTGAGAGAAGTAATTTATCTGACCTGTCTCAGTAGACACACTGTATACTGATAAAGTTAAAACCGAAGTTAATTAGCTCATGATTATCCCCTAAAGCTGCAATTACAGAATAGCCCAGAAAGAGACAAAAGCAACGAATAAGAAGTTTTCCCTTCTCTGTAACATAAGCGCTGGAAGTATGAGTATGAGAGGGGTGAGGTCTGCCTCATATTGGTTAGGGTAGTGGAGTAATCCTTTTTCCTCTACTGCACTAGCATGGTGCTATATAGGAGTTTCAGTGTTCACACTGATGCTTGAGCTGAAAGTCTTAAGGAACCCACAGTGTTATGTATGTGAAGATACACTGACCCTGGGTAGAATCACACCTTACTGAGGTCCGTACCAAGGAGGATGTGTGTGATGGCCTGCCGAAGGTCTATGTTCCTTCTGCAGACATGAAACATGGATCTGCTGCGGGATAGATTTGGCCCAGCAAGATATTCAGAATGGTCTGAAGAAGCCCCTTGGAGAAGGGTGCAAAAGAAGTGGGGGTATAGGTGTTGGGAACAGGGCCTTTGGGAGCCCCACTGGGGGCTTGCACAGCCTTCTCTGCCACTGGCAAATCTAGGGATGCAGTGAGGTGAGGAGAAAAGCAAGGAAAAGACACATGGTAAGGGAGGCAGGTCTGGTCCTGCTCAGATTGACAGGGATCAGGGATAGAATGAAAGCTCCCAGATACTGTCCTCAAACACAGCGCTCCCCCAGCCCCATCTGCGTCCTACAGAAAGAGCCTAAAAGATCACAGCTACAGGTGGACTCAAGAGTTTCAAATAAAAAAGCCAGCTCCTGACTAACAGACTGAAATGAAGCAGGATCCTTTTTAAGTTGGTTACAACAGCTGGTGCCAAGCGTACTTTTGGTGCTGAAGGATCACATTAAAACCCTAATGAAAACCAGCAGCAGAGAAGCCCTCTGGGGAAGCCCTATAAACATGTCTTAGACAAGTAATTTCAACCTGATTTGGCTGGGTTCCTCAACGGGACTCACTGGTGAGCAATGATGCATCTTACGTGGCAAATGATTCCACCGCCCGTAAAATGCTTTAGAGTGTCAAACCCGAGCTGCTCTGTGACAGGGAAAGCACCAGAGTCTCCAAAGCAGGTGTGCTAGTAAATGAGCAACCACACTGTCTGCATTTCCTGCCCAAGTCAACCATCCTGTGAGCTCAAAGGCCCACCCCCCACCTTGATTTTCTATATGAAGATACCAAAAAAGGCATCGTAACTTACAGAGCTCCCAGTCAATCGAGTCAAGTGCTGCATGAAGGAAGCCTTTCCAGCGAAGCTGCTACCCTGGGGGAGGGGGGCTTATCAGCTACTCAAGTACTACTGCACTCTGGGGGTTCCTGGTAGTCACAGGTGGAAAGTATCACCAATTACGCCCACAATGCTTCTGCTCAGAGGGGAATGCACCACAAAGCTCAGATTCATGAAAACCCAGAACTGCACTTCTCTGTAGCACTGTCAGAATGCTGTGACCTACCTCTCAGCTTCTTCTGCCAGTTCATTTCATTGAAGAGGTCTTCAGAGCGCAGAAAGAAGTCATTGATTTTGCTGCCTTGCTCATCCCTCTCTGTAGTGTAATATATTCGTAATTTTGACTCCTTGGTTAGAAATTCACATATGCTGGGCACTGGGAAGACGATCTGTTCCATTGTTCGATCTAATCTGACAATCTAGGGTGAAAAATGGGTGAGGTTAAGCAGGTCTTCAAAACCTTTCATGAAACCTATTTGTTATTAGCCCCAGACTTGGCACTTAAGACTCAGAATGCTACAAATTTCTCTGACTTTATAACCCCAGACTGGGCTGTGTGTCTCAGATTTATAAAATAAAACAAAACATAGTTTTAGTAAGGCTGTGGTGTCGGATCCCATTCATTTGAATGTGACCAGCTTCTATCTGGAACAACTCACACTGTGTTTTGGTGCATATTCAGGTGAGGCTGGCACTGTCCGACAGAACTCTCTGCAGCAGTGGGGCAGTTCTGTATCTGTGCTGTCCAAGAGGACAGCCATGAGTCACAGGCACCCATGGAGCAGTAGCACACGAGATTAATGCAACTGAGGAACAGCACACATTTGATTTCATTTAACTTAAACAGCTATGTACAGTCATTGTCTATCATAGTGGATAGTGTAATGTGAGGCCATAGTGGAAACCACCTAAGATCTTTTCTCAGGGAGAAAAATAGGGTTATTTTCCCTAGATGGGAACTTTATGAAGAGACCTTTGGTTTACATCCAATTGCTGATCTCCTACCTTTTACTTCTCATGGCATCTAAAATGTAGGACCTATCAACTAGTATGCCCATATGACTTTGGGATGGCCTCATTGTTCTTTAAAGTAGCTTTGTTGGGCTCTGCTCAATCCCCAGAGAGGAGGTAGTCTAGTTTGGATCATTCAGATTCTAGGATACTGGACTGAGTTACAGACCTGGGGGTAGTTCAAAAGGGGCACAGACTGCATGCAATATAACAAAGGTACAGCCTATCTTTATTCTTCTTCTCCAGAAACTGGAAAGGTCAGGTGAGGCTGTGGGCCAGTGGCCTCTACAAGCAGGGCTGGTTCTAACTCAATACCTTTATTCCCTGACGCGCAAGAGAAGTGACTCAAGCCACATTGCAGTGGGAAACTAAATTCCAAGGGATGTGGTCTTTAGACCAGCGGCTCCCAAATCTAGTACGAGTTCATGTTTCAAGAGGTTTCATCATTATCCTGATGCTGGTGCATAATCTAACCAATTCAACACTGGAATTCTGGTGTGAGGGTTAGTGACTAAAATTTGCCCATGACCCAGCTCTGTAGGTGACACAGGCTCAGGGACGAACTCTGTGTCACACAACCAAGCTGGCAGGGATCAGTCCTTCCTTCCACTGAAGGAACAATGCAGAGATGTGTATCTGGGCTCTGGAGGGAAAGGAGTAAAGGAGGAGGCCTTTGGGCCAGAGCGGACTTCAGATCCTGGGGTTACCCATACTAACTACCAGAGTGAAGATACTGGGGTTGCAAGGATAGCCCAAGGAAGCTACACTGTGCCCTGACTCTACACAGATAACCCTACAGAGACCTGAAGAGAGGAGTAGGTACTGGCTAAGGGCAGGATTTGGGGGCCAGGGACACCTGGCCATCTCTTTGTCACTGAAGACCTATCTATACCTCTTCTAGCAGACTTAGAAGCAAAGGTTAGGAAAACATACTCTAGTAGTACTCCCACCTCTAATGGGCTGAGTGACCCTATTCATGCCTTTTAACCTGACCAGGCTTCAGTCTTCCTCCTAGTGAGCCAAGAGGCTCAACGTGATGATCTCCAAGGTTTTGTCCTCCTCTGACATTCTATGCCACCAACATCTTAAGTGTACCTTCTAAGGGCTCCACAATAGAGATCTGGCTCTTTGGCTAAACTTCTGGTCACTAACAATAAAATAAGAATACTTGTTGTTCACATACACTGGTATGGCTGACTAATAAGTGAGATGCTGCATTTTATTAGGTCAGCCTGGAGACCAGAGACATCAGGTAAGAACAGATTCTTGAAAAGTCTCCATCCTGAACATATTACATTGCCCAAAGGAGTGTGTTGGGCTTTCCAAATCTTTGTTCCAACATTGATACTTGTATATTTCCTCATTAGCAAAACACAGTACATCCTCCCTTACCTCCTAGAGCCTGGACACAGAGCTAATGCTCTCTCAGATGCTAAGAACATGCAGTGACATAAAATGTTCCCCTGAGCTCAGGGGGTACACACACAGCAGTTAAAACTCCATTTTGGCCACTGAAAGCTGGTCAAGCGACACAATCTCTCTCAGCATTATTGCCCAGGTTCTCTCTAGTTCACAGAGTATTAGTAAGACTTTTGCTTTGCTCTGTTTAAAATACAGAGCTGATCACAGTGCTCCCCTGGGTAAAACTCTATAATGGTTCCCCATCACTGGGAGGGTGAATTCTGAATCTCTTCCCAGGATGAGGCCCAAGCTATGCACAATCTGGGCAGACTCGTCTCTTTCCTGGGGAGACCATGTGTTCTCCCTCTGGCTCACTCAGCTCCAGCTACACAGGTCTTTCTCTAGCTCCACCCCTCACTTAGACGCTTCCTTCCCCAAGTCTGAAAAAGCTCCTTCCACCCTACCTGGTGTTTCCCTGCTTCATTCCTGTGTTCTCTAAGACTGTACTTCGTTGCTATTTCTTCAGCTCAGGCCTTCTGGGCTACTACAACCTATAGCAGGTCCCTCTGCTGGACTTTTTAATAATGCCACCCACTCATCCTGGTGAGTTGGCCAAAATTTGTAATGAATAAGATTTATTTATGTGGATTTGCTCAGTTTTTGCCTCTCTACCAAGCTTCAAGCACAAATTATGACTGTCTTGGCCATCACTGGATATTCACCACCCAATGCAAGACCTAGTATACAGTAGGTGCTCACATTTTTATTTCTCAGATGAATGCATGCATGCCAGCTCTGGTACAATACATCCCACACTTGAAGGCCTCAATACTGAAGGCCTGTGCATTGAAGCCTTGGCTCTTCTGTGCCCTAAGCTACTTGCTTTTACCTCAATCTGGGCTGTGTGCTTGGCATAAAATTCCAGAGCTTCATCTCCATCCACTTGGCCACCAGGTTTCAACATGGTCTGGAGTTCTTTGTTATGCCGAGCCAGCTAGAACACAAGTACAGAAATACAGGAGGTCAACATCTCTTTGCAACAGGAATACATAAGCTTCCTTCTGAGTTTTGAAAATGCATAATAACCAACAACAAGCTGAAGTGCAAAAGTGCCAGGAGGCCTGCTACCTTCCATCCAGGTGTGCTTTGCACACAGGCTATTTTGGGAGCTTGGGAGAAAAGAATAGCGAGTTCATGGCCATGCAGTATCTCTTTCTCCTGATTTCTTTAGCCAGGCAGGAGATAGATGGGGTTTTCTGTACAGCCCCATGGAGCCTACATTTGGAATGTCCAGAAGCTCTGTCAGAGGCTAGATGCTAGTCACTGAGATTCAGGAAGGAGACTGGTATATGGCTGAAGAGGGGAGGACCTGCCAGCCTCAGGCTCCATACCGTCACATTTGATACCCAGATCCTCTACCCAAAGGGTGGAAGGGACAGGAAACATAGCCTCCAGCTGAGTTATAGCCTTCCCATAATCACCAGAAAACTCAAGGCACATCAGCATCCAAAAAGAGGAAGTATCTCCAGAAACCCAGCTACTATGAAACAGAATTAAGAAATATTTTGATGTCAGGACATAAACTATCACCATATCTCCAAAAAGACAAACAAAAGGAAATCATAATGACAAGTTCCCACAGATTTCCAAATGCCACAGGCAAGGAAGCTCAAGTTTATTTTTTTAGGTTCTTAAGAGAGACACTTTAGTAACTGCAAAAAGCCTAAGACTCAAATGTCTTCAAAGTCATAAACCATCTAAGTGTCACTGCTCAGGGGTGGATGCTTTTAAGAGGCATGGGGATTTCCAAGTATTTAACCCCATCACAGTGGGGAATGGAAAAGTCCTGGAACTCAACATCTTGGGTCAGGTTGCCAAATGCACCTGCAAGCCATATTCTCATGAGGACAAACAGCCCGAAGTAAAAGCTTCAAGAAGCAGCCTGTCTGAGGCTTGTAGGTAGCAGGGTGGGAGTGAGCTCAGGGAGAGATCATACCTGGTGTGCTAGTATGTAGATGTTGTGCCCCACATTCCTGGGAGAGGCAGCTCCATCCTCACCATTTTCTCCATCCTCAAATTCCACTTCGCCTTGCATGTAGGCTTTCTTGATCACTTCCACCTGCAAGAAGGGCCAAGAAGTGCTGGGGATATAGCTTAGCGGCACAAGTGCCTGCCTGGCAAGAGCAAGATTCTGAGTTTGATTCTCGGTACCAAAAAAAAAAAAAAAAAAAAAAAAAAAAAAAAAAGGCCAAGAGAACAAATATTTTTCAAGGGAGACCCACAAAGCTGGGTGTGGTGGTACGTACCTGTAATCTCAGCATTCTGGAAGGCTGAGGCAGGGGGATTCAAAGTTTGAACCCAGCCTAAGCAACTTAGTGAGACCTTGTCTTAAAATTTAAAAAGAGCTGGAAATGTAGCTCAGTGCAAAGGCCCTGGGTTCAATCTTCATTATCACCAAAAGAAAAAAAGAAAAAGAAAAAGAGTGGGGTAGGGGAACCTAGGAGATCCACAGAGAACTGGCATCCACAGCCTGGGCAGACACACTTCATTAAACTCAACACCCCTTCCTATAAGGCTTGGACACAGCCTCAGAATCCTTCCTAACACTGTCACAAGCATTTGACACCAGTCAACTTCTATTGACATGAGAAAGGAAACTCATTTACTCTACTTAGACTAAGAGACTTTCTGTGGCGAGTTTATATCCTTCTACTTTAGAAGGGAGAAATGGCTATAAAAGTACCTTGAAAAGACAAAATATGATACAAATAAAGGCTAGACACAAGACTTTTCCTATCTTCACTTCTAACCCTCGTCATTTCAGAAAACACTAATGAGAAATCCATTAGCATTTAAGAAGAGCTGATGAAACATTTTTCTAACTCAAAATTTTCCCCATGCCTCAAAGCTCACTCCACATGAAAATAACAGCATAAACTAATAACATCCACTGAGCACTTGCTGTGTGCCAAGCACTATGCTTAGTATTCTAGCATAGTATTTAGCATTATTTTATGAGGTATCAGAGATTCCCATTTTTTATGGATGAGGAAATATACTCAAAGATAAAAGAGCATTGCTACAGTCACAGTTAATGAGCTGGGATTTGAACTTAGCCATTACTTTTCACAGCTGCATGACTCTGCCCCTGAGGACCTGCACACTTGGCTCATCTCACGCTTCTGGCACACTTCTGAGAGCATTTCTGTACCTGACCTACCGTTCTCTTTCACCCCGGCTACTTGAGAGCAGGGCCAGGTCATACTGAATCTGAATGCCTCCTCTAGTGCCCAGCATAATGCGCTGGACAAAGGAGGGGCTGGCCAGTATTTATTAAACAAACATCCTCAGGATTTAGTCAATCAAAGAGGAAGAATGAAATACCATTACCCCCTAAGTTATACTAAAATTTAACCATTTTCTTTGATGATTCAGAAGGCATTTCAGCCTCCTGCATTCCCACAAGGCCATTATTTGGGATTCTCTCTCATTACCCAAGACCAAGCACGGAAAGAGCCAGGCATCTCTTCAGGAACACTGGCTCAGGCACTGGATGTAACTTTGGAGAGAGGAGCCTTCTCCCTCTGAGCATATTTTCTTGCCAGTTTTTGTTAATACCAAATTGAAGAGATAACACATTGCATAGAGTTTTGGGCCAGAATACACATACAGATGTGTGCACACCTGCATGTACACGCATGCACATGCCTTGCTATTTGGATTCTTAGAACCTCTTTTATTCCAGGAAAACTTTGACTCTTTCCATGAACCAAAAGGATATTTTCTAACCACAAGGTGGCAACCCAGGAGCTGGTGGTAGTCATAGCACTAGGTATTGGCCTCTCCCTTACCCAAGATAGACCAGAAGAGCCAGGGCATCTTCCTGACTGATGGGAATAGGAGTGGGGTCTCTGTGGTGATTCTAATCCTACCCAATACTTACAAAACCTAGGCTCTCCTGTCACCCCAATTACATAAGTCGTTATGTAAACTCATACAGAGGACTCCCATCTCAGGCTGAGAACTCACTGTCTAACCTCAGAGATCAAAGAGCTGGGCTGCTGTTAAGTTTATTTAAAGGGATATATAAAGGGACTTTGGTCTGGTCTCAAGTGCACATTGAGGTCACCAGGAGGCAGAAATGTTTTAATGCCCTCATTTAAGTCTGTCAGTTACAGTTTCCTTGCATGGGGGAAAAGTCCAAATAGGGAGTTCTACCTTCAACTCATGTCACTATCTCTGAACACTCCTTGCCTCATAGTTTGCAGCACCAACTATCAACCTGGATGTCACAGCCTATTGTAAATATCACCCCTCAAAAATAAACCACATCATGTCTTCTTTAAAGGAAGCAAAAACAAAAACAAAAACCCAGCAACCAGAAAACATTCTTCTGTTCTCCCAACTACTGGCACCAAGAACAGATGTAAACTCTTCAGCACTGGACAAAGATGTGGCAAAAATACCAGGAATGAATGAGGAATAAGAAGAAAAGGGGCATCAATGCACTGAGGACTTATCATGTGCTAGGCACTGCGCTAAGGGCTAAAGATGTGACTTTCCTCACCTAATCTTTAAAACAACACTTTGGCCTAGGTAACATTATATTCCTTTCTAGGCATCAGGAGAGGGCAGCTCAGAGAGGTCAACTGACTGTCCAAGGCAACACAGCAAAAAGTGCAGAGCTCTGGAGTTGCACATACTGTCCTCCATGACGGAAAAAGGGAAGGGAGACTTCCGTATGTAGTCTGTGCTCAAAGGAGAGGGTTAAATACCACACAACCCTGTCATACTTTTTACCACAGTCAGAGGCTTGGATTACATATTTTCTTTCATTCTTTTTTTTTTTTTAATATGCGGGTACCGGGAGTTGAACTCAGGACGTCGCACTTGCTAGGCAGGCGCTTATGCCTCTGAGCTATATCACCGGCCCCATATTTTCTTTATACTTAATATTTGGGGAGTCTTTGAGAAAGGTCAAGTATGCAGACCCTTTACCCTGCCCCAAACATTGCTCTGGTGTTCCTTGGTGCCACGGTCAGGGGATCAGTTGCCCAGCTCACCAGCTCTTTCGGCCTCATGTTGTAAAGAATCCTCTCAGCATTTTCACTGTCGTGCCTGCTTTCCATGATGGCCAGGAGCAACTTCGAAGCATTGTTCTAATTGGAGAAACCAAGGGAGAGAAGTGGAGAGGAGCCACTTGGTTAGATGCTCTAAATGTACCTGCTCAGTTGACACAGGTGTGCACCCTGGCGGGACAGTCAGGCATTTTACCCCATGGGTCAAGTGTATCAAAGACTACTTACACCAGGCAAAGGATGTGTTGCTTCAGACCCCAAAAATATGTGCATACAATCTGATTTGGGTCAAAAAGGCACGTGTGTTAGCTAGCAGAAATTGGAAATTTAACACGGGTGCTTATGGGTATGGTCATTCCTTAGTATCCATGGGGGATTGGTTCCAGGACCCCATTGGCTCTAAAATCCACAGAAACTCAAGTATTTTATACAAAATAGCAGAGTACTGGCATATAACCTACACACATATTTCTGTATACTTCATCTCTTGATTATTTATAATAACAATAACATGAAAGGTCAATGTGAATAGTTACTATAATACTGCATTGTTAAGCAATAATGACAAGGAAAAGTCTGTACATGTCCAGTACAGACACAATTTTTTCCTGAATATTTTTGATCTGGCCATTGGCTAAATCTCCAGATACTGAATACTCAAGATGCAGAGCCTAACCACGCGTTGTCACACTCAAGATGATGGTGTTGGGGAAGGACCTACTGTGCACAGACTCACGCTGCCCTTACGTTTCTAGGGGCTGAGCTGGCACATCCTCTGCCTGGGTGGGTGTGCCTACACACAATGCCTCTAGCCTTATAGGCCAGAGACACAAGCCATAAAGGTAATTTTCCTGTTCTTACAACTTTCCTATCATCAGAACTCTTAACACTATCAGAGTGCACCTGATACTAGTTAACAAAAATGACGCAATGAAACACCATGCGCTTGGCCAAGTCATCATTTCCCATTATATTAAAAAGGTTCATGTGTCCACACCCTGTACTTCTTGGCTTGGTCTCATCTGAGGCTCTTGGACCTTCAATAATTTGTATGCTTTCCTGTGTATAGGACTCCAAAGTTTGTGTGTTTGGGGTGGGGGTGGGGGTTCTTTTCCTTCCCCAAGCTTAGGGCACAGCAGTTCAGTCAGGTTCCTGTGGTGTCACAGGGCAGTTTATTTGTACGATAATCTTCAGATTGTTGGGTTAGATGAAATGTCACTGAAGTGTTGACCAGGAGCATGGGAATATCTCCACCTATTTTAGATGCTCTTTGTGTACTTTCTGATAAATGGTAGCCAGGTAGATGAGTCTGAATGATGTTCAAGTCTAAAATAAGATTTGTCAAAAGGAGTTAAAAACAGCCAAAAAAAAATTGTATTTAAACCATACACCCAAATCAACAATTAGTTTGGATTCTCAATTCTAAGTGCTAAAAGAAAAATAACTGTGCCATTCTTTTGGGCTTCTCTGTTAACACCTTCCCCAAGGCCAATCTTTCCTACGACACTGTTCATGCAGTACACACAAATCAGTTTTTTAGCTGAATCCTGCTGTTCTGTGCTCTTTAATGATACAGGTAAAGTGCTCACTGCTGCACGGGGATGTAAGACAGAGGACAGATCCCCACCTGCCCCAGCACGGGCAGAGCCAGAGTGGAAATGTGTGCAGTGCTGCTACCATGTTCCCAAATACACTTCACATACCAGGGTGGGTTGCAAGTTCACTTCTCAGAACTGAATTTTTGGATTCTTCGAGAACCTTTGGAATCCCTAAACAAGGGGAGGGTTTTCTTCTGGAAGATCCAAGCTGCTAGGCACCCCTGAAGTCACTACTTTCACTCATAAAGTTAATCTAGTATTTATGGGGGCCCAAAGGCAGTGGGTCTTCCCTATCAGTTATCTGAAGTCCTCCATTTGCACACAACTCCCAGAAACTTGTCAGACACCTGCAGGCCCATTCTTGGCTAGTGTTAACTGTCCTCATTTTAAATTCACATTAACTAAGTTATTAACAGAGCAGAAAAAGATGTTCAGATTAAGAAAAAATAGTTTTTTGAGGTATTAGATAGGTTTAGTTATACTATTCTTCAACTGATTCTTTCTCTTCAAAGAGGGGGCGAAATTTAGATACCACAGTGGGAATGGTATTTCCATTGCCTCTCTGTTCCTGGCTTTTGGAATTGAGCTCTTGGTCTTCAGATGGTATTGGAAATTATTTCTCAGCTCTGAGGGTCAAGTATTCATTCCATGTGACCTAACAGTTGAAAAGCTGGTATCCTATCCCAAGGCCCTTATTTGGAAAGACTAAAGTTTTGCATTTTAGTCAGAACCTTAACTTGGATCATTCCTTTAGTTTAATAGAACTGTCTTTAATTCCACAACACTGACCATGTCGCATGCCAAGCCGAAACAGAAAAGTGACCATACCCAAATACTACTATCTCTTGCTTTCAATCCCTACTTGCCTTCAGTTCTAACACAAGGTCCATCCGCTTCTTTCCCAGAGGATTGATGTCATTGAGGATCAGGGCTGTGATGATATCAATGCCATTGGACTCATGGGTGGCTATGCAATTCTGAGCAAATAAACATACAGTCATTTACACAAATGCTGGTCATAAATCAGAAGTCAAAGGCCAACAGGCTGAAATGGTATTTCAACACAATGTTTGCCACTCCCAGAAGTATCTCTAGGGGAGAGCTGCAATTTTCCGTGAGAAAGTGGTAAAAATAAAAGACAGATGAAAATCTCTAGTTTCAGAATTAACAGTAAACAGTAGGAAAGTCCCCATGCACGGTAACTGATAAATTGGTTGCATCTAACCCAAATAGTGCAGCACAGTTGGCTTTTGTTCTTAAAGGAAAATATGGTGTGTGACTGATACCAGGGTCTGAGCCCTTTTTCCCCTTTAGAAGTGTGTTCCATTCTCCCTACATCACTCATGTTGCGTGTTTCATACTTTTGATTAAGGTTTAAGCTTGGAAAGCAAGCTCCTGGTTTAATTCATACAATATCAAAATTAATCATCTTTCCCCAGGTAAGACCACATTTGCAGCACAATCCACTCCATAAAAGCAAAGTCAAAGTTTTAAAGAAATGTACTTACATGTCAAAGCCTTTACCCTAAGTTTATTATATTTCTGTGTTCCTTTTCATTATACTGTAACTAGTACTATACCACCTACTTAGTCAGGAAACAAGAAGAAAGAGGGTCTAACAAAACACTATTCTCACATTTAGGCAACCAAGATCAGGATTTTTCACAGGCAGTGAGTTGTCTCTTGTAAACTGCTCTAAGTGAAGGTCCTAGTTCCCAAAGGAATTTGCTACCTCATACCATTCCCTTTTTCTGGGTTTAGAACCGACCATTTTTAAGCCTTGCCCTACCCCCTCTTCCTGGGAAGCACCATTTGGAGTTAAAAATTATACTCATCCTAGCAGTGAAACTGAAACTTACAAAATCTTCCAAGATGCCATGATGAGCAATGACCCCACTCAAGAAAACAAAATATTGGGACCTACTCCAAAAACAGACTTCTTGGGAGGCCAAAGTCAAGAATATATGGTCTTTTTTTCCCCTAAGACTCCATGTTAAAATCTCAATTACTAACGTTATTGCTGCTTCATGTGAAGCAAGTCTTTTCTCTCAAAGTTGATTTAAATAAATCTCCATCAAGTAGTCACATTCTGATCTTGCCTTGTATTTAGTGCAATTTTCTGGTGTTAATATTACTCCTGCTTTATTGTCTACCTCTACCTGATATTCAAGCCAAACAAAGAGGCCAAAGACAACCCCTCCAATGCCCTGCATTAGGTAAAGTTCTGAAGTGTGATGAAATACCATGGTTACTTCTCACCAGCTAGAAAAAGGCCTCCAGTCCTACTGACTCCCTAGGCCAAAAGGCATATGCAATGTAATTTCCGAACAGCCTCCTGTCAAATTTCTAAAATGATAAAAAATTTTTCCCATCCCCAAATGCAAAAAGAATTACCTGGTTCTCATGGCAAGGGCCTTGGCAGTACTCAGTCAGACTTTCCAGGGTCTGGTTGATCAGAGCTACATTCTTTTCATTTATATACAGCCCAAGAAGACCAAGGCCTCCAGTTGTGCTTCCACAGATACAGTCCAGAAACTGTAGTGTCTCACACACCAAATTGTAGTTAGTCTTGTTATTTTGGCAACGAAGAAAGTTCTGCAATTGGGCAGTTCCCAGGTGTGGAGACCAAAGGCAGAGAGAAGAGAGAAAAGGTCATTTATGTGGCCACCTTGATAGTCTCTAACTGGTCAGTGCTCTGGGCTGATCATCAATTATTCAGATGCATCATGGGACAGGACAAAACAGAAGACAGAGCCCCCAAGGTGGTCAACCCATGGCTATGGCACTGTTCGTAAGAGCGAAGAACTGGAAAAAATCTAAATGGCCATCAATAGAGGTGTAGTTAAAAATTATAGTACACCACTGTCATTTAATATTATAAATTAGGAATACTGAGTAGATACTTATGTGCCCATATGGAATGATCTCTAGGGTTAAGTTTAAAAAAAGCAAATAGAGTCGGGCATGGTGGCACACTCCTATAATCCCAGCACTCAGGAGGCTGAGGCAGGAGGATGATTGCGAGTTCGAGGCCAGCCTGGGCTACAAAGTGAGTTCAGGACCAGCCTGAACCACACAGTGAGACCCTGTCTCAAAAAGACAAAAAAAAAAAAAAAAAAAAAAAAAAAGGCAAATAGATTAATATGTGATATAAACTGACATTTTAATCAGATGTTCCGATGCAAACAGAGAAAAGACTGGAATAGTTCTCCATGGACAGAAGAGAGGCAACACTTTTAACTACTTGTTTTCATTTGAATCTTTATAAAAAGAATATATTCACATATTCTTTGTATAATGAAAACATTTGTGAATGCACAGATTAAAAGCTGGTAACCAAATTTAACACTGACTATTCATCAAATTAACTCCCCCACTCCCAACTTAACCTATGTTCCTTTTTCCTCAATAACAACTGCTCACATCCAGTGGGAGGAGAGAGAAGACAGATGGGGTGGGACTGTGCAGACTTTCCTACGATGAGTGACTATTTTTCTCAGGGTCACAGGAAGCCACAGGAGGGTTTCACAGCCACTTCCTTGCTCCATCTGGTTCCTGAGGGAAGATGCTGTCTTGGGGCTGAGTGCTCCCCATGGAAGAGTGGAGTGCTCAAAACTCTTGTTCACAGCATGGCTCTCAAGCCCCGCCTCCTTTCAAATTCCAGTCACTGCTCCAACCACACTCCTCCTCTGCTCCTGGCCCCACCAGTCCCACCAGATCCCTTGCTGAGTGGTAACATCATCACTCCTGCATGCTCATCTCTGCTCAGTAACACCATCACTCTCACCGAGTCTCTCTCTGCACAGTGACATCAGCGCTCCTTCCATGTCCCTCTCTGTGCAGTGACGTCACTGCTCCTGCCAGACCCCTTTAGGCCAGCAGCTATGAACTTCTTCCTGCTCTGTAAGCATTCTTCGATCTCTTGCTTCTGGGGCTTCTCCACATGATTCCGTGTGCCTGTCACACTCTTCTGGTCTCACCCAGACTCCTCTTCCTTCAGGATGTGGTCTAGAGTTACTTCTTCTACGAAGCCCTCCCTGATGCTGTAGGCCCACTCTCTTGAGATGGGGTCACCTGAGCCTGCCTCTCTACTCTCTAAACAGTGATGTGTCTCTGGTGATGCCCATCCACCCCATGAAGGACTGTGCTAACAACACTGGGTGCCCAGCAGCTAGCACAGGGGCTGGTACATATGAGGTACTTCATAAACACCGGTTGAAATAATTTGAGATGGAGAAATGGTAACTGGGGTAGTCATTAGCTAATGGAACACACTTGTTTCAAATTCCCATGGAGGCCAGTTAGCTGCCCTTTATTGAAAGTCTGTCCCATCCATTCTGGTTTATGCAGAGACTAGCCAGAATCTCCCTTCCCTTTCTCAGATCCATTTCCTCTTGTCCTCTGCAAAAACAAACACATATCTCTCACTGAGAGGCACACAGGAGCTCTTTCAATGAACTGTCAGCACACACCACCCTGCCTGGCGCAGGCTGGAGAAGTCCTGCTTTTTCTGTGGTCTCCCTGGGAAAGCCGAGGGTAGATTAAGTGGAGAAGGACAGGTGAAGGAAGTGAAGGACTTCAACTGTGTGTGCATGCAGACTCCAGTGGAGAGAGATCAGGCCTTGCACTCATTAAACCAGACACGAAGCCAAGCTAGCTGCTTGGGAAGGGTTCAAAACCACACACAAACTGGTTGAAGAATAGCGTTGCCCATCAGGTTCCTGAGTACTGTGAGCAAGGCTTGCTTAAGACAGCAACTACCTGTTTGGCTAAGTCAAATTTGGTGGCTTTATCTCTACTGAACATTTACCAACAGGAAAGTTGGGGTTATAAATACGACAAAAAAAAAAAAAAAATACTCTGGGCACAAACCCAGAGACTGCTGCTTCAGAAGGCTGGTTCCCTTTTCTCTCTGAGCTGATCTGTACTTCTTTATACCAGGAAGATGAGAATTACTTGTGAGAATGTCTTTTCCTCCCTCAGATCCAGGAGGAAACCCTGACCCAGTGGCCTACCATCTGTTCTAGAACACTGCCAACAGGGTGGCATGCAGAATAGTTGAATCTCATTTAAAACCATCATTTGGGAAAAGGACTCCTACAAATGTAATTTTACTGGAGCAAGCCATCACTCAGACAAGCCTGATTTTGTATGAGTTTTTAAAAATGATTCTAACCTATATCCTTGTGAGCCACTGGTCCAGTTCACTAGCTTTCCTGCCTATAGAAACCTGGGGATTCAATGGGGTGCATCCCACCTTCTAGGACTCCTGTGGATGAGGGGAGGAAAGGTCTAGCACTCTCTCGTTTCCCCTTTGAACACAGTGGATTTGCTCTCATACGCTTAGCTTAGTACATTTCTACATAAGATGTTCTTCAAAGGATTCTGCAGCCAAAGGGGGGGGGCTTAAAACCTCTGAATTGGATAACTTTATGTACCTTCAAATGTTAAGCTGCTAGATCTTTTTTCATATATGAAAATATCCTACACACTACCCCCACCTTCCAAGCACTGCTGCCCACAGAATGGAGCAGAATGAAGTTTTGGGAGGACTTCATTAAAGGCACCTTTGCCCATGGCTTCCCAGGACATTAATTTGAAGAATTTTGTGAAGAGCTAAGGTTCAAAACTATACTTCTAAAGACTTCCAAATCAGAAATGATGAACTTGTATAATCAAAGCCTTACTCTACTCACACAGTGGAAGGAAAGTGGGTGTGTCAGAAACGAGGGAAGATGACAGGGAGGGAAGGAAGGTAGGTCCAGGAAACCAGAACCACACTTGAAGTGTGGGACATTAGCACTGCTCCTCTGATGTGCAGGGAGGGCACTACCAAGGCAGCCTTGAGTCTGATGAGCTCAGAACTCAACAGACATCAGCTCCTCTGAGAGGTCTCCCTGGACCCTACACACTGTTCAGTTCCCCTCCTCTGAATACACAAAGCCCCTGTGATTACACCATGAAACACTCAGCACACCACACCACAATCTTCAGTTGGCCCCAGTGGCTCTGGCCCTAGATGCTCAGCTCTGCTGGGTAAGGTCCTGCCACCACCAGTGCCAGGTACAGAGCAGAGATTCACCTGATGTATGAGACACAGACCTGCATATGCATCCTCTCTACCTACTTTCCTTTCGGAGTCTAAGGTTTGTGGAGACCAGTGACACTGTAGGGCTCGCACAGATGCCACAGCTGAACCACTTAGCCTTGGTTGTCTAGGAGTCCCTCACTCCCCCTCGGCCAGTCTCCCTCATGACTAAAGGGTGTAGCTTGTCAGGTGGAGGGAGAGATGACACCAGGGACACAGTCACCTTGAGACACAGGGATACCAGCTAACGAAATAATGAGCAGACCCTTTGAGGTGTGAGAGTTCTGCTCTACCTGACTGAGCTGAGCAGTCCCAGCCCATGGACCTGGGACTCAGGGTTCTCAGTCCCAAGAAGGAAAGATGGAGTAATTGACAAGACAGCTGGTGCACTCTGATGCTGACAGGGTCAATGTCAGTGGCCAAAACGGACTGGAAGCAAAGTAAAGGAAGGGTTCCAGCCTGTATGAAGGGCACTGCATGGCCACACTGCACTGGGGTCTGACAGTGGGGTCCGTGGGTAGCACCTTCATTTTAGGATATGGGTCAGATCTGGCCAGTTGATGACCTCAGATCTTAGATGGCTTTTTAAAGTTCAGGCTTCCCGGGCCGATGATATAACTCTGCAGCACAGCGCCTGCCTGACAAGCACAAGGTCCTGAGTGTGACTCCTGGTACCAAAAAAAAGTTCAGGCTTCTCAGCCAATTGGATTAAAAAAATAATAATGGGCCAAGAAGGTAATATTGCAGATTTCTCCCAGCTCTATTTCATTGTTCTGCTTTACTGTTTAATAATATAATTGCCTGCTTGGCTAATCCACACACAGATTCTGTGGCAGATTCTGTGGCAGATGAAATGTGGCAACACCAAATGGTCCAGCCAGAGTTGTGAAGGGCCATGAAGTCACCTGTCAGGGACACGATATTTATTTATTTATTTTTTGTGTGTGTGTGTGTGGGTACCGGGGGTCAATCTCAGGACCTCGCGCACCAGCAGGCGCCCGTGCCGCTGAGCGACATCACCGGCCCTTTCTTCATATGTGGGTTCCAGGAGTTGCACTTAGGACCTCGCACTTGCCAGGCAGGCGCTTATGCCGCTGAGCCATCTCATCAGCCCAGGGACACGGTATTTAAAGGTGTACCTTCCCCTTGCCAGATACGGACAAGTGGAATTTCCTTTTCGTATCATCACCATTCAAGCACACAGAATTACCAGTGCCGATGTGCTTATGTTAGGAAGAAACATTCTATCTCAGAGGGGGTACCTAGGTGTGCTTTCCTTGTTCATCCTTCCACTACTCAGGCAGAGGGCTGGTTTCCCCAGGTTCAAGAGTCAGCAGCAAAACCAGGTAGTGGCCCAGGACCCAGCATGCTTCTCCCAGGTAGGGATGGGCCTCCACAGATCTAGGCCTATCTTGTCTTTCCAGCTTTTGCTGCTGGAAACTTCACAAGAGAGACAACATGTTACCTGTCATAGCATCTGGCCAAAAGTATGAGATCCAATCTCTGGCTCAAGTACCACTTCTGTCCTCCCTAATCATATCCCCTGTACCTCACTTTCCTTACTGATAAAATATAACTAGTAGTAATATAAGTAACGCTTAGCATCTAGGATATTTTAAGAGCCCAGTAAACCTTGACTGCTGTTTTGATCCCAAAACAACAAAATGAACAAAAATTTGTGAAATAATCAGTAAAGACTTCTGAGTATTTACTTGTGTAAAACACCAGAAAGCAGGTACTTCATTCAATTAATCAATAAATACAGTCATGCAAATACAGTCAAATACTTAAGGATGGAAATATGTTCTGAGAAATGCGTTGCTGGGTAATTTTGTCATACAAATATCACAGAGCCTATTCACAAACCTAGATGGTACAAACTACTATGCCTGGGCTATATGGCATATACTATCACATATGAACTCTATCATTGGCCAAAATGTCATTATGCTGTGCATGACTACAGTACTTATTAGAACTTTCTATGTAACTGATTTTATAAATCTAGCGTATTTAATAATCCATCTATCCAATTTCTATGTGAGCACCTATATGCCAAACGGTAGCAAGCTACAAGATACATGGACATGTAGTTATCTATACACACTGAACAAATACATATGAAGCCACCTGGTGAATGAGACTGTGGTCCTTGGTCCTGTGGAGACATGAGGGAAGACAGAAATACATCAACTGTCTAGACTTTTGTGCCAGACAACCATACTCGATCCTCAACTCAAGCAATATGGCCAAAGTGACAGGAGCTGAACTATGAGACAAAGCCAGGCCCTGGAGTGTCCCCACCCCTCACCTGCAGGTCTCGGTTGTGGTTTTCACACAGTAGTTGGAGGAAACGGAGGATGGGCTGCATGATGGTGATGACCACACTCATCTCCAGCTCATCCTTGGTCTTGTCAGCAGTGGCTTGGGTGCCTTCCCCTGGTTGGTAGTGGTCATCAGGGTCGGCCTCCCTCCTGAAGGTGGTGAAAGCTTTTCTGGTGGCAGCGGATGCCTCTAGGAGCTGATCCCGGACCTCTTCTGTTATCTGTGTTGAGGGTTCTTTCGCTAGAACACAAGCGTGAGACAGTCAAGGTCACTGTATCCTCAGGGAGCGCTACTTACCACACCAAAGACCAGGTTAGAAAAGAGACTCTAGTATTCACTAGAGAGTCACAAGGCCGGCAAAATACTGCAGGAAGTCACTCTCTCCTCTCAGTTCACAGGCAGGATGAAACTGGAGTCAAGCCCTGCCAGCCTGCTGTGGTTCTCACACTTCACCTAGGCCTATACTATGTTTTAGAGGAAAATCCTTAGTATAGGCTCTGTTGGCCTCAGGAATCTAAGGCTCTAAGCCTCAGCTTCCTCCTCTATAAAATGGGAGAACATCAGTGAATTCTATCTCCAGAAAGTTCCCAAGAGGCTTAACATGTTAATTACTACTGTAATTATTGTTACTATACTGATAAGTGGATAAGACACCATGATTAAGCATTTTGTATGTACTGTCTTGGCTGGTCCTCAGAATAACCCTGTGATATAACTATGGCATTATAAACACAGACTCTGTAGCCAGACTTGCCTGGGTTTGAATGCTGGCTCCCTTGCCTTCCAGCTGCAAGTCTGTAATAAGTTAATGATCACATCTGTGCCTCAGTTTCCTTATTTAGAAACTAGAGATAACAATTTAACCTATTGTAAAGGGTTAACTTGAGCTTAAAATGAATTGATGCAGGTAAAAACCTTTGAGCAGTGCCTTGCTATACTTTGGCCCTGGAATGTGTGCTGAAGTCCCACGTGCTGAAGGTCTAGTCCCTCGCTGTGGTGGCCCTGGGAGGTAGTACAGTCTTTAAGAGATGGAGCCCATGAGAGGTCTTAGGTCACTGAGGGCGTCCCCTGAAAAAGTGCTGTGGGATTCTGATCTTTTCTTTCTTTCTTCTCTGCTCCTTAGCCATGAGGTGAGTGGTTTTGCTCTGCACACACTCCATCATGATGAGCTGCCTTGGGACAGGCCCAAAAGCCCACAGGGTCCATTGATCATGGATTAAAACTCCTGAAACTGTGAGCCAAAATAAATCTTTCTCTTTATAAATTTGCTTATCTCAGGTATCTGTTACAGTGACTGAAAGCTAACTGATGCATAATAAGTATTTAGTAAATGGTATTCATTCTTATTTTTCTTTTCTTTATCCCCATTATAGATGAGTGGCTCTTAACCAGTGGTTCTGTTCTGTCCCTAGAGACAAGTGGGAATGTCTGGAGACATTTTTGGCTCAGGGTGGAGGCACGCAACTGGTATCTAACTGCACAGAGGCCACATATGCTACTAAATATGCTATAATGCACAGGACAAATCCTGTGACAAGGAATTCTCCAGATTCCAATTGTGCTTAGTTGAGAAATCCAGCTCTAAACTTGAAAAATAAGGCTCAGAGTATTTAATTAATTTGCTCAAGGCTGCTGGACTCCAAAACTTGTAGGTGTACCCATTGTTCAGTGCTTTTTTCTCTGCCAGTGAGATCGTAGACAAATCTCTTTACACTTCAGAAAATAAGGAGAAATTACTGATAAATGACTGATACCAGCTTTAAAGTACACATTTCTCTCCACTTTCTGTGAATGGAAATCACAGGAAAAGAATATTCAATAAAATCTACCAATAAAACCTACTTGACTAAGAAGAATGTTCACTGATTGATTAAACAAGAAGACTCCCTAAGCAGCAGGACCTCAGCACAGTCACTTTGAAGACTCATATCCTAACTAGATTGGTTGTTCTCCGGAATGCAACTTGGAGCCTAGCAGTAATGAAGCGTCAAGGTAAGCACCACATTCCTCTGTGGTTCCCAGTCCAGCTGGTAGAAGATGAAGAGCATTACCTTTTTTCCGAGATGGGGCATCCCTGTCTACCTCATCGTCTTTCTTTTTGTTTCCCAAGTCACTGGTGTTCACAGTCACGGTTGCCTTAATTTCCTGCTGGGCCAGCTTCATTCGATCATAAAAGACCTTAAAGAACTTTTCCGACTTCTTATCTTCTGTCAATCGGCAGAAAAAGGAGTGCTGCCAAAAAAAACAAAAGAAGACAAAAAAAACACAAAAACAAACCATAGATTTTCAGTGCTGTGACAGACCAGGTACTAAACCCCACTTAAGATGCCCAAATTTAGTGGCGATCAGAGCCAGTTACAAATCTTACTCATCTTGGTTGAGACTAAGGTTAACGTGGCTCCACAGACCATCATTCTCTGGGGTCTAAGGCCTGAGGTGTTAACACAGAACCTTTAAAACAAACGTGCACAGAGCAGCCACACAGGCTGTGGAACCTGCTGAGGTGCGGTGGGCAGACTTCAGCCAACTAAGAATAACCCATCCCTCCCCTGCGCACACACAAAACAATTCCATAAACAATGGAATGGGAGAGTTTGTTTAACTTTTTGTGATGCTAGGGATCAAACCCAGGACCTTGAACATGTTAGACAAGTACTCTACCAATAAACTACATCTCCAGTCCTGGAAATATTTTTGTGATGACTGCAGGGTGGTCATGTGTTCAAGGTCTTCTCTGTGCTCCCCACTGTGCAGAGCCCGATGACTGACATACAGATGAGTAAAGTGTGTCAAATGCCCATAGGGGTCATTAACAAACAGGTAAAGATGACACATCTGTAAGTCAGACTGATACACGGAAGTCAAAAGCACTCAGGAAGATACATGATTATAATACAGAAGCTCAGAGCTGGTGAAGAGGACACTGGACTGTACTGATTTCAAAATCTTCATGAAAAAAGTGATTTTCAAATAAGACTTTAAAGGACAGATAATAGTGGTTAGATGAAAAAGCTCAAAATTAACAGGTAGCTGCCTCTTGGATACACATTTGTTTTTGGACCCACTGAAAGCAAGAGTATACACTGTTGATGCAAAAACACAATATGGTATCTCAACTTCATTTATGAGTATTCGCTTGTTACCCCCTTGCAAGTACCACACTGTTGTGAATTATTTACATAAAAATACAATACAGTAATTTCCAGAGGAACAAAACAAAGCTCCAAACAGTATATCTGGTTCTCCCAGTAGATCTTTCTGCCAACTTCATACCCTCCCATTCGGAAAGATGGAAAGTTTCCCTGCACAGGGAAGACCTAGGCTTCCAATTCTGGAAAGAACTAAAATCCTACCAATCCTTCGATGGCCCCCAGCTCCTCCCACTGGCCTATATACACTCTGCAGTGCTGATTCAGGATGTCCCTAGAGAGCTGCCATACTTTCCACCTGTCAGCATGCAACTGTAGTCATTTCAACCCTTCTGGCCACTGGCCCACATGCCACATTAACAAACATCTGGCCCATCTGCCCACAGTGAATTCTTGATTGTGTCCTTTCTTCTCCCTCTTGCTATTCTTGACTTCTGGTTGTTTCTTACATACAACACAGGATCCATTCTTCCTACATGTGCTCTCTGGTTCTATCTTTTCTCCTCCCTCTACTCCCAAATACCCACAGTCATGTCTCCAGCTCCTTGAGTGCTCAGCCTTATCATTCCATGTGTCGTTTAGTCCTCCAAGACTCCCACCACTGAACCAAGCTTAAATCTTGAGTGTCCTCCATTGTCCTTTACCGCCTTTGGTTTACTTTTAGGTTCCTCGCATTCCATCCATCCTTCCACCCACTATTGTGCACCTGTCATGAGAGTACTATGTTGGGTAGAAGAGAAACAGTGGTGAATAAAAAGGACCTGGACTCTCCCCTCATGGAACTGGCAGCCTGGTGAGGAAAAGACAGTGGTGATTTGACTATCACCCTAATGACCATGTACTAAAATAGACTTTCATCCCTATGAAAGTGACCCAAGAGTCAGATAGAAAATAGTTCTATGGCAGATATTCAATGCCACTGCCCTCTTCTCTTGCTGTCCCTGGCTCTTTGCATGTCCAGGACTTCTCTTTTGGTCTCATCACTAATGTCACCTCTCCAATGAGGCCACCCCTAAAGCAGCTCCCAGGCCAACTGGTTATTCTCACATGCCTTGTTTTTTTCTCACAGCAACAGCACACTCTGAAATGATACTTGCATTCACTGTTTACCTGCTCACTGTCCGTCTCACACAGAGTGTAAACTCTGTGAAGACAGGTGCCTCTCTGTGTGGTTGGCAGCTGCCTCCAGAACTCCTGCAAGGAGACCAGCATGCAGCAGGCATTCCCTAATTACTTGGTTAAAGAATCACTATAAGCAAACATTTTATGGCTCCTCATAACTGGAGCCCCCCAATTAGACCCCTCTTCACTGCAACAGACCTGACAAAAATACACCAAATAAATTAATTCTGGAAAACTGCTCGAAAATAAGGATCCAAGTTCCTCTTTTATAGCCAACACATCCACAAACAAAATGAGACACGTAAGAATGAACAATATAACCTACAGTTGTCTGATAACAGGGACTGGACTTCATACCAAGATAAGACGTACAACATCTTCCCACATCCAGAGTTACAGGAGACTCTTCCCTGACTCTGTGGCCCCTCAGGACAATTTACTTCAGCTGCTACCTCAGCATGGAGACATCTTTAAAAGCATTTGGGGACAATCTGGTCATTCAAGAAAACAAAAGCACTTTAATTAAAAATAAATAAATAAATGAAGCCTGCCCAATCTGTACCAGTGCCAGGCAGCACACACACAGCCTGCTGCAAACCACACTGGCTGCATAACATCCAGCCAGTCAGCCCTACAGATGTCAGTTGATACCTTCAGGTAAGGGAAGCTCATCTGAAAGGAGAGAGAGGCAAGGGCCTGAGGATTTTGAGCTTCCATATATGTTTCTGCAGTGGCCAGGATGTTTATTTCACATTATTTATTACCAGTCTGTCCCTCCAGGACCTGAAGCAGCTTTATCAACAGAATGAGCTCAATAAAACAATCAAATGGACAACAGATACAAGGAAGATACAAGGAAGGTTAGAAAAACAAAATGAGAAAAGGGTGTTGATTGGAAGATGGGGTAGAGAGGATTCAGGGGAGACTCAGAGTTGGCTCTGAGGACTCCACAGTGAAAGGAGAGGCCTATCAGTTACAAAAAGGAGAAATACAATCAATGCTTCAAAGAAAGGAAGCTTCTCTTAACAGAGGGGTCAGCAGGGCAGGCTTTCCAGTGACTGCTGCTCTGAACCCCAGACCCCTCACCCACTTGCTCTGTGACTACGGGCAAGCTGACTGGCCTCCCTGAACCCACGTGAAAAGGATGCCACAACACAGGGCCTGACTGTACTAGCTCTGTGTTTCTACTGCTCTTATGAGAGCACTATGAGATGAACATGAAATGTCACAGTGACAGCAGCTCTGTGAGCAGTGAGGGTGGAATGGCACAGCAGTGAGAAAACTGTTTCCAGGGTCAGAGAGACCTGGGCTTTAGCTCCAGAACTTACTACCAAGTGTCACCCAAGAAAGTGACAACACTTCCGAAACCCCACTCTTCTCCCTGGCACAATGACAACACTTCATGGTGGTCTAAAGCCCCAATGAAATCATCACATCTGCTTACGAGGTGCCAGGAACTCAGGGCAAACCTCTCTGTGTATCACCTTCTACCAAGACTCTGATGAGCAGTGATGATCACTACTCCTTTTTGAAAGATGTGGGCACCCTAAAGATAATGTTCCTTAACTAGTGTAGTACAGCCCAGGGACATTAAAACTCACTTTGAAAAATGTAATCTCACCAGGATGCCCAGGTTGAGAGTGAGGTAAGGAGGGTAGGGCAAGAGGTCAGACCTCAGCTTGGGCCCGGTAAAGGTAGTTGGGAAGGAAGGCAACTGGTCTCCAGAAATAAAGCAGCAGGATCCTCTGTAAGAGGAGAAGTGAAAGCCAAGGACCATGTGGGTGAAGAGCTAAGAGGCTTTCCCCACAGAAGGGGGTGGGGCATGGGAGGGCCAACAAGCAGGGCTTCTGTTACAGCCTCCTACGGCTATGGGAGGCGTTCACATGCTCCTCTCTGGTGCCTGATGCCATCTCAACTCAGAGAGATCAAGCCCTCCAGGGTCCATGGATCTGTTCTCTAAACCTTTCTGCAATAAACTGTTCTTGGTGCTTGGGGGAGGAGGGAGAAGCACCCTACTCAGGGCTGTCACTCTAGGTATTACCTAAGGCCAGAGCAGGCGGGTACATGTGGCCCCCAGCCCTCAGCTCCACCTGGCTACCTGCCCACTCCTTCCCTGAACCTATTCCCATCCATCGCCCCTCCCCCAAACCCGAGAGCCAAAAGTCATAGATTACACTTTCCAAATTTTTCATTCCACCCTACTTGGCAGGTGTGAGGGAAATCTGGCCCAGAGCAGGCAAAGTTAACTCACTAATGGCAAGAGATATCAAAAGGACAGCTGCCTCAGGGGACATGATGGGAAAAGATTACAAAGGGGATCAAGAGAACTTTCCAGATGAAGGAAAAGTCTTTCTTAGG
Source organism: Erethizon dorsatum (assembly GCA_028451465.1). Classification (NCBI taxonomy): domain Eukaryota; kingdom Metazoa; phylum Chordata; class Mammalia; order Rodentia; family Erethizontidae; genus Erethizon; species Erethizon dorsatum. Next base: position 57,780,884 of record CM051825.1, on the reverse strand, counting down.
GTGGTAATAGTCATTTCTGACAAATGTAGGTAGACAGATGGCCCCTCAGAGATGTCCACATCATAACCCCTGGAATCTGTGAGTGCTGTCATCTTACACAGTAGAGTGGAATGTCAACTCACTTGCCACAGCAGAATTAAAGGACCAGTTAAAATCAAGGGTGCTAATTAGTCAACCTTAGAGTAAGGAGATAATTCGGATTATTCAAGGTAATCACAAGGGGCCTGAAAAGTGGAAGAGGGAGGTGGGAAAGGAGAACAGAGAGAAGCAATGTGAGAAGGACTCAAATTCCCACTGATAAATATGAAGATGGAGGAGGGGGCCATGAGCTAAGGAATGCAGGTGGCCTTCAGGAGCTGCAAAGGCTAGAGAGTGGATGCTTTCCTGGAGCTTCCAGAAGGGAACACAGTCTGACTGACACCTTGATGTGAGTCAAGTAAGATTTGTGTTGAACTTATAACAAATCTGGTAACTTGAAGTCAATGTGGCAACTGTTAAGAGCAGCCACTGAGTACAATTATAATAGGTACAAAAACATTTGTCAAATGTAATCAAGTGCTACTCTTAAAATCTGTGCATTTATTGTGTGTGAACTAAGTAAAATGTAAAGAAAGAAGGAAAAGAAACTCTGCTTTGCTTCTAGAAAGTAAGAGAACTACATAAAGCTGTGGCAGACAAGGGGCCACCCTCAAAAGCCGCCTTGCCACCATAGGGAATGGCATCTGCCTGCCGACCTTCCTCACCCTACTGTTATCTCCAAATCACATTTGATTCCCAAGCCCTTTTCATAGATGCTGTCTCATCAGCGTATGAGGAGATCGCCAAGATAGATAACATCATTCATAAACCCGTCATATTATAGATGAGAGATCCGGGGTCAGGGGAGGTCAGTGGCTTGTGGCAGAGTCTCAACAAATCCTCTACCTTGCTGCCTGCATTTTTAACCCACATGAAGACGACCAGCCTCACTGTCCAGACAGGAGCAAGAGCTGGGCAAGTGAAGGAAATGAAGCTAGCACGGGGCAGATCTTCAGTGCCAATCCCAGACACCTCTGACAGCAGGTCTGCGCAGGACATGCTTGAGGGAAGGAAGTGGGGTGAGGGGCACGGTGAGGAAGTGACTGCTGGCCCTGGCTATCTCGAGGTCAGTGGTAGGGGGGTAAGCAGGCATGACTGTGGTAAGCCAAGCTTCAAAACAAAACAAACGAAAGAGTAAGAAAATACCGATCACAGGATGTTAAAGCTGGAGACATTCTACTCCAACAATTTCTAAACATTTTTTGCAGCCAACCCAACTCTTTCCTCTCTCCAAATACCATCTTATATGAAGACCTCATATATTAAGAGACAGATAGCAGAATGGCTCAATTTGAAATATGGTGGCAGGATCCTCTCTCTTGCCACAGAAACAACTCCTTGGAACAAACACCGGCAATCCACAACAGCACTTGCAAACTAGGTTAATACATCCCTCCACATTTTACAGATGAGGAAATTGAGGCCCTGACAGGAAAATGGCTTGCTAAGGACACAAGGAGACTCCCCACCCCCACACACACCAACTACCCAAGCCAGTTCCTTCTGGCCAGGCTGGGCTGTGGTCAATTGAAACAATAGCCCTCATTGACATTCCTGGTCTCTGACCATGACCGAGTGTGCACAGCTTTGTCTCCTGGAGCTGACTGAGCTGGACAGGGACCAACAAATCAAGGACTTAGATTAGAAAAATAATAATAAATCTATCTTTACACACCAGTCTTGAAAATAAGAAGGTATTGTTTAATTAACCTGGTGGCCACCCACTACCTCCTGCCAAGTACTTGTAAAGAAATGGAACCTGTTTGATGGCAAGAGGTACTCTACGGTCAGGGTCTAACAGACAAGGGGCACGTGGTAGACAGCGAGAAGACAGTGGACAGCAGGGGTTGGGTGCACATTCCTTTCTTTGGTGTAAGAGATCACAATTCCTATTAAACTGTGTGGCCAAGAGATCCTGGGGAGAATAATGAGAGACATAAGCTATGCCCTGAACACACACCCAGAAAAATAAGTGAGCAAAAGGCAAATATCTGCCTCATCACAAAGCAGGTATCTTCGCCAGAGCTGAAGAGCTTCACAGGAAAACATAGGTTCGCACTCCAAGGATCATGGCACTCCCTATAATGTGAGCTGGCCTGCTCACATGTGTCTTGTGTGGGCGTCTCAGCTATAGGACAGGGCAGCAGCAGGAAGCAGAGGTAGATGTGATCCAGAAGAGTCCCTGGTGGGAGCAGGGGATGGCTTAGAAACAAGCAGCCTCAAGCCAGAACAGCTATAGGACTTCGAGCCTTCCCCAAGGAGAGCATTTCCACTCTGTGGTCGGCCCACCTTCTAGAAGCACTTGCTGTGGCCTTGAGAGAATCCAGAGAATTAGATTTTCCATCTGACTGCTTCGTAAGACATGACCCTGACCAACACAGTCTATGACATTCACTGTGCATGCTCACTTATCTGCTGCAAAATGAATTAAGTCCTTAGGCTAAGTCCAAGAATTAAAAAAAATGTGGCTGCTGAACAGGGAGTCAACACAAGTTTCCAAGGGGTGACAAAAATTCTTCCCTAGAGTCTTTGATTTTTCTCTTTTCACACCAACTCTAGGACTTGAGAGGGTAAGTCTCAACTAAACCAACTCATTCCCATCCTACAAGAACAAAGTAATGTCCATGGCCTCCAAGATACGGGTATATGTTGGCTCTCTTCCTCCACTTGTGATTAACTGAGAATTCCCTACTTCCTGGGGGCTCTCTGTAAATTACATTATAGTGAATGTCAACTGAACATTTCCAACTTGCCAAGCAATGCCTAAATTTTAATCTACATTATCTCATTTAATTCTCATAGCTATCCCATGAGGTAGGTGCCATTATTATCCCTAGAGTTGAGGAAACCAAGGCACAAAGAAGTTAAATTACTTGCCAGGTCCTGCATCCTGTAAGTGGTGACCCCACAGTTAGCCCCATGCACCTGATGCCTCAACCTATGCCCACAACTACCAGCTTTGTTAACTGTCAGCTGAGCAAGAATCTGTCAGACTTTCAAGAGGAAGGGAGGAAGAGGAAGGAAGAAGGAGGTCAGGGAGGGTGCTGGGGGATGGATATGATCAAAATATGTTACATGGACACATAAAAATACCACACTGAAACCTAATATTTTATAAAATTAATACACACTAATAAAATAACATTAAAGCCTTGAATAGTCTTAACAGTTTTTGGCTTTTTATAATCCAACCTGGCTTAGCCTCCAAGTCTCTCAGAGACTACTCCCATAGTGAGAACCACTGGGATAGGAACACAAGGAAGGCTTCAATTTCCTATAAAATCTGATATGTTTATTAATACGGGCTCCCAAACAACCTTCTTCTGTCATGTGAAGGTCTGCCAGGGCTAGCTTAACAGTTAAGAAAGTCATTGTCACCCAGTGATTGCTATAGGCCTTCAGTCTTTTTCTTAGAAACCAAGGATAATAATCATAATTCAAAGATCAGAAACCACAACCTAGGTAATAAAACACACCTGGTCAGGCATGAAATGCCTGGAGAACTGGAAGTCAGGACACCTACATTTCAGCCTTGGGTCTTCTCCCCTAATCCCACGACTGTGGGCAATTTACTGACCCTTATTGTGCCCTGGAGGTTCTTTATCTGAAAAAGGAGGGTAGTACCACTGCCTTGTCTTCATTGTGTGGAATCTGGGGGTCCTTCAAGGTTGCAGTAAAGAAAAGTGAGAAATCTTTTGATGACTACTGAGAATTATTTAAATGCTAGGTGATAGTATCATGAAACAATAATACCCTTTTCAAAGGAAAGGTGCTGTAACATAAGCAGATCCCCAAATGAGATGGGTGTTATATGATGACCAAAGTATAGTGTCCAAATAATATCCAGTGATAAACAATTCCAACTGGTCGTGGTAGGTCAAGGTGGCCTCCATATTGACAGCAAAAACAATGAATAGCAATTCCAAGTAGCTGTCATAATATAGGAAGCTAAAAAATCTGGCTGGAATTTACTAGCTATAGAAATTATCCTGATTTCCATTCACATAGACTTAAACACCTCTGCTTTCACTTTTCAAAGCAAAACACATTCAAAGGCAGAATACAAGCTTGGTGTCAGATCCTATGCCTCCTACACAGTCCCAAGTCTCTCAACATGAAAACTTCCCAGTTTTGTCTACTACTCTTGACCACAGGAAATGCTGGACATAAGAAAAGGGTCTGAGAATTGAACACTCCCTTGGCAAAAATGATCAGTCACTTCTCCAAGAAGAAATGGTTTTGCAAGGTTTGAAGGGTTTCAACCAGTGAACATCTGGAGCTTTTGCTTTACCAATCTCTGAGGATGTTTCCAACTTTAATGAGTTCAGAAATAAACTTTAAAGTGGAAAGGGAGGAAGCCATGAAATGAACCAAGTGTGCACTGGAAAAGCATCAACATTTCAACTTAATTTTTAGCAACAAGGTCCTCCCTCATCCAAACTGTGGAGCCACTACTGGATAGCTTAGAGACAAATGCCCTGTTTCAACTATTCTACCAGGCAAGAGTGGAAAGAGGTCATGTTCCAGCCCACTGTTTACTCCTGATGCCTGAAAAAAGTGGTGGGAGACAAGACCACCTTCACTCGGATTAAATGGGACACTGGGCTCTATGGTCAAGGCCAAAGCAATGGACCGTCATGATGCTGTTCATAGTGAATTAATTCAGTTTTTAGTAGGCAGCAAAGTTCACAACCTGTTTGATAAGAAACACATTTTTTCTTGAGAGAGAAACATATGTCTCCTATCTCTCAGGGTCCACAAGAGCTACTACTTGCTGGGAAGCTCTGTTTTATGTGATAAGCAGTAAGGCTCCTTGAGTGGGTCAGAACACTAACACATATTTATCACCACACATATTCATCAACATCTCAGCCAACAAACTGTACTTCCTAAACCACAACATACAAAAGGCATTATATTACTAAGTCTCTGTAAGCTGTCAGCCATCACTGTCTCTAGCAATATTTAAACAGTAAAATCAAACAGATTTCAGAGAAATGGCCCAGCCATTGCTCTGAAAGATCCTGTTCCTCTGAGCCAGGAACAAGAACCCAAATTCTCTCTGGGTTCAATTATCAAAACTTCTATGGACGTCAAAGGTCAGCTTCTATCATGGGGACTCTTCTGGCCAAAGACATAAAGGGAAAAAAATCAAAAGATGCCAGGGAAAAACAAGGATGACCAATGGAATCTAAAACTGCTATAAAGCCATATCATTAAAATAACATAAAATAGATGCAATCCCAAAATTTCATAAAGTGGGAGGGAAATATGAGAAGGACCCCTTGGTAATCTTCCACAAGTCTAAGAAGGTGTTTGGGTGGCTCTTTAAGTGAATCTGAGGCACTTTTTTTCAAAGGCACTATACATCTAGATGAGCTCTCAGGAAGGATTTGTGTTAAAGTACTTAAAGAGGCTTGAGAACCTCAGTCTGGACATCTCCACAACTAGAGAAGAAAATGAACAACAGTCTGAATTGTCTCAGGCTGCAGGGGTCCTTGAGGCTGATTCTGTGTCCCAACAAGTACCTTCTGGAAGTTTGGGTGAAACTCTCAAGTGCACATAGACTTGCTGTGGGAGCAAGGCACAGGAGCTGTTGCAAAGAGTACATGGAGGCCTTTTCATCAGGCCTCCAATCTGTATCATGAGACCTGAAAAGAAAGGTACTCAAGATGCTTGGAAAACTACACCACCAAGAAATGTGTCCTGCCCATCAACCCAGAAGGGTGCAAGGGAGATGAATTTTCTTCTGAGAGGAAGGCCTGGTACTGATGACCTAGCCATGGCTGGGTACAGCTCCGTCTCACACCTACAGGGGTTGATGTGAACTACAGAAAAAGAGAACTAAAGCAGGAATTAGAGGGTCTGAGAAGCTGATCTTTGCGACAAACACTCTGGGTCAAGTGTTCATCCTGTGTACCTGAGGGACAACGCATCAACACGCTTCCTGTCCTAAAGCTCCAAGGTTTCCAGGGAACCTGATGTAAAATTTACACCAAGGCCAAGAATAATCCTTGGCCCAGGCATTTGTTTGTGTGTGGTAAAGTCACAGGGCTGAGAATGATCACTGTATCCTGCATCCTCAGCCAAGGTGGAGATGTGTGAATAAGAGTTGACTTAGGAATTGGGTAGATTTGGACAAGTTGTTGATTAACATCCAGATTCAGTTTCCTCACCTGTAATGGGGGCAGGAGGAAAATAAGAACCACCTGAGAGGCCTATTGCACGGTGTTAAGAAGGAAACGTAGGTGAGAGCACCAGGGTACCAGACACCTGGCAGGAATTCCATATCAGCCATGTGGCTCTCCCTGCTTGCAACACATCTCACTGTAACAAGTCTTCTCAAGCATAAAATCCAAAAAGAAAAGTAAATATACCCTTGCCCACCAGAGGCAAGGACACTGGCTCACGAACAGCACATCAGCAGCCAAATGAGCACCTTTTTTATGGTGATAGAGGACCCATAGTCACCCACAGTCACACCCAGGTATTCTGCTCAATTCACCTTCAGACATAGCCAAGTCTGTGTTCCAAGGGAGGCATTCTGGGATTTTTGCATCTCCCAGTCCTGAGGCCCATTTCACTGCATGCTGGTCCATAAAGAAATGTCCCTGTGGCCACAGAAGCATCTGACAGTAAAAAGTGCAGATGGCCAAATGCATGGAGGTGGGTAGTATGAAATTACACAGCACCAATGTGTGTAAGCCCTGCTCAATATATTATGGCCCTGGCAACAGCAGCGTGTATCCAAGCAGGTCACAGGTCACAGCCAACTCAGTGCCCTTTAGAAGTACTGACTAGGGGCTGGCAGGGACTGCAAAGATCACCTAATCCAGCCTCTCACCTGATGACAAGAGCATTACTGTGCCTGAGCAGTTACTCTGCCACTCCCCAACCTGCCCAGTGCTTTTGCCATGGTGGCTTCATCCACTCCTCCAGCATGCTGAGCCCATGGAAGCCTGTCTGTCCAGAATACTCCTGCTCTCTGCTCTTCCCATCTGCTAGGTCTCAGTTGGCATCTCCTAGAGAATCCTCCCCTGGCCACTCTACTTGCTTCCCTATCACACTCTCCCATTTGTAACATACCAGATTATTAGTTGGTTTCCTTGCCATATCTCCCACTGGACTGCAAGCTCTTGGATGGCAGGGCCCAGACCAAGCTCACCCCCAACTGTATCACAGCTACTTCACAGGTGCTCAATAAATATTTACTATATTAATGAATGAACAATAATCCTGAAGGAGGTACAATTAAACATTAAGCTTTGCATTTCTGGCAACTGAAGTTTAATTCAATGACCAGAAGATGCCTCTGTGCAAAAGCTCAAAGTTGTGCTAACTGGGGAAAATGCATCATGCCAGGGACCAGTTAAAGGTGGCTGACGTGGTATTGGCATCTTTCAGAGGCTTATCATGTTTTTTGCTTATAATCGTGAAGGGCTTAGCCTGGCTGAGAATCCTTAATCCATCTAGTTAACTGTTAACTACCTTGGCTGCACTGACACATCTACTTGCATCATTAATGATGGAGCAGAAAGGGTAGTCATTTGTGGGCCTTTCAGCTCAGTACCTGGCTTCCTCCCTAGGCTTAACAGCTACATGCTCTGGGCCAAACAGTTTGTAAGCTTGTGTTACAAAGACACTAATAAAACATGTTTCTCAAACAACTTATGGTGAGGGCAACTGGAACACATCCTCCTTGAATTGTAATACAATGCTTTTGAAGCCTTGAATTCAGAGGGAAACACATGGCATAAAGAGTTCATATGGTTTATAGGACCACAATCTTCAGTGTCCGGGCCCAGCTGATGAACCAAGCTTAAAATCCAGCGTAGGAAATTGGTAAAACATCGAGACCTGCTGACACTTTCAGAAAGGAACCTGAAGGACCTCAGGAAATAAATGTGTGCATAGATTTCTCAGTGAAAAGGAGATAAGAGCTGAAGAACCAAAGCCAGCTGTGAATGCCCATAGATTTTCACAAGTAGAGGTTCCGGGTTTGTATGTGTGTGTGGCTCTGAATGTGCTCATATCAGGAATCAAACTGCTGGCCATTTCTTAATGAGAAGCTAGCCTCAGGGCCGGGGGTGGGGGCTGGGTAGCTCAGTGGCAGAACATGTGCCTAGCATGCACAAAGCCCTGGGCTCCATCCCCAGCATCACACACACGCACACGCACACACACCTCAACCATAAAGCTAGCTCTGCTGGAAGATTTCCAAAGGGAAAGTCCCTCCGGTTACGCAGAGGAAAAAAAAAAAAATTACCTATGTGGTCTGGAATCTGGGGATATTTTATGCAGATGTCTGTAACAGAAGTTAATAGGGGAAAGTCAGCTTGCCTTTGATTATTCAAACAGGCTACTGCTATTAAGGATTGCACAATTCTTAAGCAAGGCAGGGGTGGGGTTGGCCTTTTTTCCTTTTTAAGCCATCCAAATGGAAATACTCATCCTTTTCTAAGAACTTTTCATTCTACCCCCTACTCACATTTGTTAAATGTCTCTGCTCTGGTGGGAGAGTGACAGACAACACAAAGCCATCTCAGAAGGCTCCACAGCCTCCCTCAGAGCAGCCAGGGTGGCAGGTTGCACTCCCAGGCAGCCACAGAGTTCTCAGGACTGTACGTTTGGTTTCCCTGCCAACAATCTGATAGAGCAACCATTGGGGTGTGTTTATATGTGTGTAAGTTAAGTGTGTGCATGCACGTAGGTACTTGCAGTGCTGGGGATTGAATCCAGGGTCTCCCACATGCTAAGCACGTGTTGCACTACTGAGCTACACCCCATACCACCAATTTTTTAAAAGATTTTGGTTGAGTAATTTCAACCAGCAACCTTCAGGTAATGAGAATTGCCAAACTCCAGGAATTAGCACTGTGGGACAACTCCATCTTCTTGGTTTTTTTGTTTGTTTGTTTTTGTTTTTTTTAAGAGTAGGGAATTTTATTGGGGAAAAGAAAGGTATGGGGAATAGGAACACTCCTGAGAGGCAGGAGGGGTCTGGAATGTGGGTTGCCCCTTCTTTTTGTGTGGTTGGGTCTATTATTTAATCCACCAGAGGAGACAGAAGTCACTCCGCCCAGGGCAAGAACAGAGGAGGATATATGGAAACACAAGCAGCCCTGCTCCTCCAGGGCAAATGCCTGTGGACTAGTGACTAGCATGGAAGGAATCCACCTGGTTCTGGAGCAAGCCAGCAGGGGAGAGAGACCTTCTATCAGGCCAGACAAGTAGAGAAGGGAGGATGGGCCCCTTCAATGGAGAGAGTGGTTATAAAAATTCATGGGAAAAGTAACAGGGGAGAGTGGGAAAAATATACTTTAGGAAGAACTCTTCTAATGTCCTGGAGCTACACAATGCTGGGAGCTCTCAGGGAGGGAGAGGCAAAATACTCTGTTTCCGGAGGCAGCTCCAAGAAATCATAAGTAGGTGTGAGAAACAAGGAAGCTATGGACCAAAAAGAAGGAAAATAAGGGGAGGGGGAGTAAAGAAAAGGGGGAGTGAGATCTTTGAGAGACAGGGGTATTAAAAAACACCATGGTAACAACTCAGTCCACCTACCCTGGCCGCCCACCCACAGCCAGATTCTTTACTGACGCATTTGAGAACAAGCTGGTTCCTACCAGCTCAGGAAGGTGAGCACACCCAGAGAGCTCATTAAATCCCTGCACAGAGACTCTTGTCTGCCTGCAGATAGTGAGCAAGGAGGATATAAATAGAAGTTATATAACATCTCTTTGTTGATTCCTGTGCTCACCAAAAACATGCAGCATGACCTGGTTTTTCTTCAGAGTTTCCCTCGGCCTGCTGGTTGAGGACTCTGATCCAGTTAGGAACTGTCTTAAAATTTAAACTGCAGAATACAGATTTCCAAGGTAACGGAACTCAGGATATGCATCCAAGTTTAGAACCCGAGGGTCAAGTCCTCCTCCTCAGGTATGAAAAAAATCGAGTAGCAGTAAATATTTTTAAAATCAGGTAAGGAATCTTGTGGCTTCCTCTTAGAACACTTCCTGATTAAAATTAAGGAGTAAACTTAACATCCCAGAGCAAAGAATCATGAAAATGGCATCTTGGGTTTTCTGGAAGAGGCTGGAGCACTAGATCTAGATCTATAAAACTAACCAATAGTTCTAGATCCCTCCAGGCATAATCAGCTGTCTTTTCCTCCTCAACAGGCAAGACAGTAGTGGACAAAGGACTGAAAGGATATCCTCCTTAAAGACACCAATATAAATGTGTGCTATCCAGGAAAGCACAGGCCGAATGCCCTGAAATCCAGCCCATCCTGGCCAAACCATTCAGTGTCTGTCCAAGCTTACGCACAGTCTCACTCGTGTCATCGGGCGTGTGCATGCTGGGTCCCCATGACTATGACTTCGTGTCTAACCTGCTGATGCCACCAAACTGTTTAGAAAACTGTTTCCATGGGAACTTTTCCCTAACAAGCATTCTTCAAGACACATTACAGGTACAGCAGAAGGTAATGCCCTTGGGCTCAGTAAGCTTTCTGTGCATCTTAACATGGAGGCTCAAGCCAGGAAAACTTAAAACCTATAAAGGCAAAGTTCCAATGCAAGTGTTTTCAAGGATCAGGGAGTAGGCCTTAGTCAAATTCACGTGTGAGGGGATTTGATGACCCCAGAATTTAGGTAGGCCTCACTTAAGCATTCAAATTCTATGTGCAGTGTTTTCAGTGGATGCAACTGGTAAACAAAATACTCTGTGGAGTTATCAGTTCAGAGGGTGTCCTTAGCAAAAGATGCTGTGGCTGTCATTCCTACCGCGGCATTTCCTTTCTCATTGGAATAAGGTGATCGAAAAGGCAACAATGCATATATCAGGCAGGGAATTGGGTATTAACTATGGGAAAGTAAAGACAGCCCCATTAATTAGTAATTTGCTATTACAGTATTAAAAGTGTCTAGATGACTCACACAATGACCAGAAGAAGAGTTTGTTGTTGTTTTGTTTTTAGTTTAAGATAAAAAAATCAGCAAGAAGTGTTCATGGTTACCTAATACAGACCCTTATCTAGCACATGAGGAACCAGACTTAGAATTTAAGAGAGTTGTTGATGAAACAAGACAAGAGGCCACATCCCCTGCCCAACTCCTGATCTGAGGTCAAGTCACTGAAGCCTGTCAACCCATCTCTCAACTGGTCCCCATTGCCCCAGGGCCTTCTCCTGTTCTAAATCCCAAAGAGGAAGGCAGGTTCTCCCTTCTGTAGTAGAAGAGTGAGGATCTGGCAGGAACCAATACATCTTCATGTGCCCATACAGCAATGTTGCCAGGTAACAAATGTAGAAATGTACTCTGAAAACTGTATGTGACAATATACAACCTCCGCTCCACAGCTGATAACCGAGGGAGTGTTAAAACACCATGTTCTCTTAACACTTGGGCTTTTGGTGTGAAAATAAAATTAAATGGGATACTTCCTCTTGTAAATATAAGACAGGCATACAACTCACACACGAAACCACAAACTGGAAATAGTAGAGGGGTTTGCAACAGCCATCTGCAGCACATCCCAGCTTTCTCTCTCTCCCTGAGATTAATTCCAGAAAACCCCCTGAGCAAAGCCTTTCATATGGCCAGGACAAGTTCACTTTTGACAAAAGAAACCTACTCATAAGAATACCAGTGGAAATTACAGAAAAGTTTATAGATTATAATACAATGGAACATGCTTATATTATGTGGGTTCATAACTCTACCTTTAAAAATCATTGGTGAGCCAAGCAGTGACTACTTGCTTCTTAGATCAAGTAACCAGCACCACCTTCTCCCACCCCCCAATGACAAGACAGCCACGGAGCACCAATGGGACGATTGTGCACTGACTCACTCCTTTCATATTGGACCCATGCAAGTGAAAGGTTTTGCAGCATGGTATATGGAGCAATTTTTATAGGAGATAGACCTGTGTTCAAATCCCAGCTCTGCAACTAGATGAGTAAGATGCACAGCTTTTCTGAGACTCAGTTTCCTCATCTGTACTTGGGGCTATCCTACATAGCCCAGATAAATTTCATTAATAGCATATCTTTGGGCACTTGATAATGGAAAGAAGTCCTTCCTTCTTTTGCCCTCTGCAAAACATGAATACTCTTCAACCAAGCAGCAATTCTGATATGGGGAGAACCCACAACTTTTTTGTGCAAAATGGGCAAAAGCTAAGATCTAATAAGCTTCACATTATATACAACTGAAAAACAAAAATTGGTTGGTAATAAAATCTAACTTTCCACAAGAGCTTTAATTAAATGAGCTGCTCTCACTCTTCATGTAGGGGAAGTTATACTGGACAGTCTTCTTGTCATTAACTTTGACAGACCTGGGAACCAGGAACTTGCTAGAGGGAAAAGAGCATGTATAAGACATATTTTTATCTGGCAAAAGGGAGATGCCTTGTCTGAAAGGAAAAATCTTTCAGGTTCCTCCTTTGTCATCCCATGGCTGAGTTTATAAACAAGTCAATACACTGACCACTGGAGCTTTTTTGATATATCAGGAGGGCAGAGTGTCCTCCAAAGAGAGCCCACCACCAAAGCGAACAACAAAGATAAAGACCACAGAGTCCACTTTGAGGCCAACAAAAGCAAGGTCCCTGTTGAGGGTACAGGCCAGTTCAGTGCTGGAGAAAAATTGGTGGAGACTTGTCATACAGAAAGGCAGCAATGCAGAGAGGCCCAAACTCAGGCTCTGGCAGGAAGCAGCCCTGACACAACTACCAGCTATGCGTGATTCTGAGCAAGTGGCTTGACCTCTCAGACCCTGTTTCCTCATCATCAAAAAGAGGTCACAGAACTGCCTATTGCAAAGGGTCCCCATGAAGAGACGAGCTCAGGCAGAAAGAGTTCTTAGCCTGGCTCCTGGCACATGACCACTCAGATTTTAGTACCCATTAGGAGCTTTAGCTATTAAAAGAGAAGGAAATAAGCCCATGGGATATCTCTGGTATCACAAAGCTATTTTTCCAAATTGACATTATAGTATGTATTCATTTTCCTTGGCCTCAGATAAACTTATCTTCCCCTCCCCACCTAAGAAAGTACCCCTATTAAAATGGTAATAACCATTAACAACACATCCTCATGTTAACATTCAGGAAGTGTAAAGAGGGCTAAAATAACATGGTGGTCACACAGGGTCAGAACATCTACTTCAGTGAACATTTTCTGAGCACCCATCATAGTCCCATGCCAGGGAGTCAGATGGAAGCCTGACCCAGGAAGAAATTACATTCCTGGGTGAGTGGGAAAGGGAAGATGTACAACCAAAAACTAACCAGAGCTGTTATTCATAAGCAATGACTATGTGTCAGGCACCATGCTGAGCTGAGTGCTTTCCACACATAGCCTCAATGAGTTCCAATAATCAGTCACAAAGTAGGGCTGTGCACACTGATTCATCACACTGAGGCTGAGCACTCTCCATCCGGCATATGTGGAGGCAGACTTGGTCTTTACCCCTAGGGTCTGACAATCAACTCCTCCTTAAAATGTGGTCACTGCTATAGTTAATAAAGCACTGTCCAGAGGTGAAGATCACTAACTCTGCCTGAGGGGGCCAAGGGGAAGTTTCCAGGATAGGAGACATTTCAGTCAGGGCTTAGAAAGCCTGCCAGGTAGAGGGAAAGCTGGCAGATTGTGCATGGAGTGGAGGCATCTGGGTGCATGACCCAGCTGGGATCTGTGATTGACCTAGCAGGTGCAGGACATGGTGTGGGGGAGCGAGTATGGAAACCCAAGCAGCAACACATCTTGCCAGTGGACTTCAGTGTGGTGGCAAGGGATTCCATCCTCTTTAGGAGGCTATTAATACAGGGGATGGGGTGGTCAGGCTTCCTTTTGTGGGGTTCACTGATAAATAGCATAGAAGAGGGAAACACCTTGAAAGAGAGCAGCCAAGAAGAGGCTATCCCAGTCCCTCAGGCAAAGGCCATCAGGCTCAGATCTCAGACATTCCAAGCTGGCAGGTGGCAGAGCAAGGTGGGCAGGAGAATGAGCTCTGAAGCCACAGTGCCTTCATTCAAATCCTGGCTCCTCCATCCCCAGCTGGGCCACATTGGGCATATTACTTACAGTACCTCACTGAACCAATTCTCAGGCTCACTGTAAGTCTGAACTAAATGTTGGCTGCTAAACCGGTGGAGGAAGAATGGGAACAAAACTGGTTCCTGCTGAATAGTGAGAGAGACTAGAGACTGATCACTTCAAGGTTTCTAGCTAGGTGACCAGAGGGCTGGTAGTGGTGAGTCTTCTGGCAAAGTTATGGCATACGAGAGGGAAAATGGAGTGGAGGGGAGAAGATGGTAGTATGACTAGAGTCATGCCAACTTAGCATTAACATAGTATAAATGCCCAAAAAGGATCTAAACAAACTGGCAGAGAGGTGCAGCCAGGAAATCCATCTTTGGGAGTTGCTGGCGTAAATGTTAGGTGGAAGCCTTGGGAGCAAATGAGATCACTCAAAAAGTATGCAGAAAAAGAAGACAAACAAGCTGGAGACAAGACTCTGGCACTTCAGAACTTTAAGGATAACTGTATGTGCCTGAAGGAGTCCCTGTGTTCCCACTAGAAAAATCTTTATGGGGGGCACAGCATTAGCAGAACATGCTGCCATAAGGAAGTGACTAACCTTAAAATGTGATATCATTGGGTAGGAGGGTCAGAGAGCGCTCACAGATCAGAAGTCTGGAATCCCAGGTAGCTGGACTCTCAAGCCACATGCACAATTCTCCATGGATTATGGTCTTTCCCTGCTTTCCAAAACTGTTGAAACTATGTGGTAGGCAGAGGTGGTGGGATACAATGAAGGGAAAGGAAGAAAATACATCTTCAAAAATAAACTCCATCGTCTCCACTGCACCCCCTCACCCCCCCAAAAAAAAAGCAAAGAAAAAGAGGAGGCCACTATTTCCCTGAATTCCCACTTATTAACTGTGTTGCCAAAATACTGTGGGACATAGGATATTACTCATCTGATGAATATTTACCTAAAACCTATAATGTCCATCCCCAGTGTGGGGAAGAACACAGAACAAAGGGGGGAAGCCATGGTTCTTTCCCTTAAGCAGCTTAACATCTAGGTACTAAAGATTAAGTAAACCCAGGGGTTGGCAAACATCTTTCTGAAAGATCAGATGGTAAACATCATAGGTGTTGGGGCCACATGGTCTCTGTTGCAACTACTCAATTCTGCCCTTGTGCACCAAAGCAGCAGTAAAGAGGACGTGTGGCAGTGTTCCACTAAAGCTTTATACAAATATAGGCGCTGGCTGGATGTGGCCTTTGGGCTATCGTCACCAAGCCCTGAATATACATCACAAGCTTAAGAAGAGAATCTGATGTCAGCTCAGCAGTTTGCAATAGACATTCCATACTTAGAAATCATTAAGGATACTTAGGAAGGGCACAGACCTTTTGCTGGACCTGAAGGAAGAGAAAGAAAGAAGGAAAATCTAGCCCTACTATGGATTCAACAAGATGAAGTAAAATGACAGTTCAATTTACAACTACTTTCAAGACTCTTCTGACTTTTTGTTTTCTGCTCCTTATTCCAATTTTGGAAACCATGGGAAAACCCAAGGGTTCCTAGGAAAACATCTCCTTTAAAAAAATAATTCCTGCCTATAGGTTCTGCAGGAAGGAGATTAAAATTCCTTCTAAAGATCTCCCCTTCTTCCCTCTTCCCCCTCTTAAGGCAGAAGAAAGTAATATGGAGCTTTCAATTCTTCTAGAAGCACAAGCCTGGATGGACACTGTCCCCTGAGACCACCTCAAAGGGACCGTGCAACTGGAAAGGAGCCACATATGAATGAGGCTGATAATTCTTGCAGTAATGTCTTCTCTCAAATTGCAAAACTGAGCGCCAGTAGGTCCATGCACAGTCCAGTAACCACTGTCATTTAGAGAGCTGGCCAGAACAGAGCTGCAAAAATTGTCATTTTACTTTGCAGGACATTCTGCTCAAGTCCAATGTACTCAAGAATGGTAACTGCTTTTAAATTTTGCGTTTTCACCTCAAGGCTGGGGCTTAAACCAATGATCCTAATGATCCTTGTTCAGTGACACTCCTGTTTCCTGGGGATGGTCAGAAGGGCAGTGTGCTTATGTTAAATGCATCAGAAGAAGGGAGGTGTGAGGGAGGATGGTTGAGTCATGGAATAAACCACAAAAAAGTGATGGGATTGCCTTCTACTCTCTGCTTCATCCAGAATGTCTACCAGTGTAAGTAACATGTACCAAACACAATAAAGTTTCCCAACCTTCTGGAACTCTAAAATCATTTTAAATATATGCACAACTAGAGGGATTTAGCTAAATGGAATGTGAAAACAACAGAAAATAGAAGCATGTCCCAGTCTGATGGATGATAAACCACTTCACAAAAAACAAACAAAAAATCAGAAGTAGAATTTTTGAGAGAAAACAAATTTAACAAACGAAGCTGGTCTTTAACAACAATTTAATTAGTCAACAAAAATAAACACCCCTGCACCTTGGGAGCTTTGCAGGAAGTGCTGTCTGCACATCCCCATATTCACCCATCCTAGCAGCCCTCTGAGGCAGGTGACATCACTAGCCTACTCTCCAGGGGAGGACCTGGGCAGAGAGAGGTTAAGGACTTTTGCCTAGAACCCTTTGGTGGGACTCAGGGCACAGGCAGGGCTGGAATGGTGCCTTCCCCACTCCACTGTCAGCTTCCACTCTGCTCAATCACCTGGCCCATGCTCTTTGTTTAATCCTTTCAACAACTCTACTGTGAAGGGACTAGGTTTTTTGAACCCTTATTTTATAGATGATAAAATGAGCTCCAAAGTCAAGGCTGGCAGAGGCACAGCCAGGATTCCAACTCAAATATTCTAGCCTAGGTCCTTTGCATGATAGGTACCTCTTCTAGCGGGTCTCTACCTAAATCCTCAACCTTTATGCCACCAATTCTCAAAGGAGGGCCAGCACCCAACAAAGCAGCCCTATTACCCCTCCTCCGGCCAAGCTGGTCCAGCTTCACCATTTAGAAGAGTTTTCTTTTTTACACATACGCAGTCAGAGGTGGAAAATGTGAGAAGTGCTCCATCAGGAAACTGGTTTCAGCTGAAGGACATGATCTTCGAGGTGGTCTTCTGGAAACAGCCAGGTATCCCCCCTTACTTTAATGCCAATGGTTCCTGAAGCCCATGAGCTGCCTCTGACTCTGCAGCAGGCTAGCTTCTTTCCCACATGGATAAAACCTGAGGTTAGAAAACACCACTCACAAGTGATTCATTTCTGACTCCCCTGCCAAAAACAACACCCATTTACGTAACCCACTCGCACACCAATCTTTTCCTCCTCCTCAGGGTGACCGCCCTATCAAGCCTTGGCTGATCTCCTTGCAAGCTGGCCTTCTGTTGCCAGCAAAAGCAAATTAAATCAAATCACTCTTTCCACCCTCATCTCTCTGCTAACTCGGGTCAGAAGCAGACAAACCAGCGTATTCCTCCCACACCATGTTCTACAATTCTGAAAGGGGTGCAAGACGTCATACCTGACGCTGGCTCTTCGGCTCATTTCTTAAGCCAACTTCAAGAAGCAAGAAAGTGGTGGGGAAAGGCTCCTTGCACTAGGGATTTCTCTCTCAGCTGAATTTGCAAGCCAGTTTCCTGATGGAGCACTTCTCACATTTTCCACCTCTGACTGCGTATGTGTAAAAAAGAAAACTCTTTTCGGATGTGTCTGTAGCCTAGACCTTGGCAGCGGAACAGCTGTGGGAAGCCATTTAATACACAAAATTCACTGTGCTTCTGCAACCAGAAACAAGTAGTCCAAGAAAATTTTTAGAAAAGATTTATCCTCTTAGTTTGCTATGAAGTTCTCTATAGTCATGTTGGCATATATTTCTCAAAACATCTGTATTTAAAAAAAAAAAAAGAAAGAAAGAAAGAAAGTAAAGCTGTTTATGTTCAAAGAAAGACTCTCTTCATCTGCTCCATCCAGGTAAGGACAACCCCTGTCTCCTGCAGGGAAGAGGAAGTGCAGGGAGCTTCCCCCAGTGCTGGTGGGAACGTCTTCGGAGGAAGGAACACAGAAATTGGCAAGGACTTGAAGGACGGATATAAAGTGCCATGAGGCTTGCTGAGCCCTGTGTGTGCCAAAAATTAATTCATAAGCAAATGCTTATTTTATAGTTTCCTACTTGCTACAAAACATGAAGCAGAAAGGAAATATTTCTTCTCGGGAACAGCAGGAAGGGGGGGTTACCAGAGTGGGGGACAAAGAAGCAGGAAGCACTTTTCAATATGAGTTTGATCCCACTGCCTGACAATGTGTCACCTATTTCTGGAGATTCAAAGGGCCTATGACACCATCTTCGTGTTCCTTTGAGCAGAGGGCATGCATGACAAAACCCTGAGCTGCTCTCAGGGTGCCAGGTAGGAGCGCTGTGGTAATAAGAACCGTACTCAGAAGTTACCACCATCAGAGAAGCCAGGGGAGGGACAGACAATGCTGGGAACTTTAGGGACACTGTTCCTAGGTACCTATTATGTCACACTGAGAAACACTGTGAATTTGGCAGATATTTTGGAATGTCAGGTGACAATGCCACAGATGTTCAAGTTTCAGGAGAAAGGATCTAACTCTTTTCATGATGGTGCCCAGCAAGTGATGCTTTGTCATTATTTTTGGTTTCTTATAAATTAAATCCTTCAGGTTCTAGGCAATGAAACTCAGGATTTCTGGAACTATGACCCCTTATCTTCAGACAGGATTGACTCTTCACATGCCATCCAAAAGGAGACATTTGTCAACAGTCTCCTCAGTACCAGAGACAATGGTGTCTTTTCACCCAGCTCAGGGGCTCGACTGACCAACAGTAGGTGTGTAACCAATTTTAACTGGTTCCCTCACCACATGTACTCTCCAACAGTTCTCTCACTCTTTTTATCCACATACCCAACTCACAAGGAGAGAAAGAACTTTTCTCCCCTTTCTTTGAAACAGGGCTGGCCTCATGATTGGCTTTGACCAATAGAATGTGACAAAAGTGACATTCCAGAGATTCTAAACCCAGGCTTTAAAAGGACTAGGAGCTTCTACTGCCAGCTTCTTGAAACACTTCTCAGAACCCAGCCATGATGCTTTAGGAAGCCCAAATCACATAAAGAATCAACACACTCCAGATAGTTGCCCCAGATGATTTCCTGCTGAGAGCCAACACCAATTGGCACAGTTTTACAAGTGCCATCCTGGCTACTCTAGTCCAATCAAGCCCCTGAAGGCTGCAGCCCTAGCCAAAGCCACATGGAACAAAGGAACTACCCAGCTGAGATCCACCCCAGAGAATACTGACAGTCCATTAAGATCTCAAGTGTTCACTCAGCAACAGAAAACTGAAAAATGGGCATGGGGAGGTTGGGAAGGAAAGAAGTATAAGATATTTAGCATAGGTCTAGCTTTCAGCTTTAAGTTGTTACCTTTTTGAGTCTGTTTCCTCATCCTACAGTGGACATAATGCATGTCCATCATACCTCACAGGGCACTGGAGACATACAAATGCAGTATCTTGACAAAAAAGGACTTCTTAAGGAGTAACCCACAAACCAAAATGAAGTTGGATACTAGTCACATTTGTTTTCCTACTGAACTGTGCAGCAATGAACTCGCTCCCAACCTACCTATGCCTCTGTCTCTGGAGATGACAAAAATTCACTCTGTGAAAAAGAATCAAGTCATCCTTTTTCTAAAGCACCTGCCTTTCTTCCTCAGATCATCCTGAAGAATGAATCCCAAAAATGAAAGGCAAGTTTGGGGCATAAAACTGTCTTGGTTCAAGTCTCAGTTCTGCTATTTACTGTTTGTATCAATTTTAGGCAAGTTCCTAAACTATTTTGAGTTTTAGTTTCCTCATCTACAAAAATGGATAATCATGGTACCTATCTAATAGAGGTAGCATAGGATTAAGTGAGACGATACATGAAAAGTAGTTACACGTAATTCTTGGCACAAAGTTAGCACTTAACAAATTATTATTTTTTTTACTTCCTAAAATTATCACACACTAAAATTCATTTTGCATCCAGTTGTATTGATTTTCACTTATGTAGATTTGTGTGACTACCACCCAAAGCAAGACACACAAATTGATCCATCACCCAAAATACCCCCTTGTGTTATTCCTTTATAGTCAAATTCTCCCCTTACCCCTAACTCTGAGTGTTGATCTATTCTCCATCATTAGTCTTATCTTATCTAAGGACCATATAAATAGAACCATACATTCTTATGTCACTGTTTGTGACTAGCTTCTTTCAGCACATTTTGAGATGTGCCTAAATTAATGCATTTATCAATCGTTTGTTCCTTTTCATTGCTAAGTATTGTTTCACTATATGGACGTATTATGGTTTACTTGTTCAATCACCATTATTTCTAGTAATTATTTTCACAAGGCAGGTTTCAGATGCAGAACCAGCAACCCTGCATTACTGGACTCTAAGACTCCTTGGGAAGTATCCACTGATTGCTGAAATGTCCTGACCCAAAGTTACCAAGGAACCCGGAAGTCTACCTATGCCTCACGCTTGATAGCCTAGGACAGAAGCCCAGAGATAGAGTCCCTAATCACACACAAAACTGAATTTGAAAGCTGTCTCATTTCTCCTCCTTTCCATAAGACACATGTACCAAATTCTGAGAGGAGGTGCTATTAATTCTAAGGGCTCTCTTAGGACAGTCAGTAGAGTTCTAGAACTATGCCGCCCTGCCTGCTTCCCTGCAGTTGTCCTTTCTACCTTCCGTCCTTGGAAAGAAGAAATCTCAGGAAGCCTACTTGACCAGAGACTCATTTCCTTCCTACACAGTACACGTCATGCTAAATGAACAGGAAGCGATAATGAGCAGTGAGTTCCAGGTGAAACGACTCTACCTTTGATGGACGAGAGCATTTCAGCAATCATTAACAGCCCCCACTGCAGTCTTATCCAAAGCCAGGCTTACCACCCAGCTGGTCATTTACCAGTTTAAACCAGCTTATCCATGGCATGATGAAATTCTGAATCACTCTCCCTGGGGCTTTAGAATTGCTGTCCTCAAATAGCCCCAGATAAACCTCGTTCCACATCATTTTCTCTAGAGAAAGAAGCTCAGAGCCAAGGGAGATGTCACAAGTCAACTCTAGACTAGAAAACATTTTCCCGGCATCACAGGCCTCCTATGATGCAGTGGGTCAGACTGCGCCCTCTCAGATGTCATTGATGGGGTCTGGGATGGTGAGAGCAAGAGCACGAGCCCAAGGGGCCATGCACTCCCATCCTGGCAAGGTACCCTCAGGCTGTCATATCCAGGGCCCCCCTAATGATCACCCCAGCTCCCTGGACAGAAAGTGGTTCCATTCCTATAGCTCCCTTGTGGCATTTTATTTGGAGCCTGAGCATATGAGGCATAAATGTGTGAAAACATAAAACTAATATTCATAATTACTACAGGAGAAAGAACTTGAAGGAAAAACAGCTTCTGTGTGCCCTACCATCACCACCAGGGGTACACTGTGAAAAACACGGCACCTTGCCAGAACCCCAGACTTCATCTCCCCCCCACTGAGCTTTGGCACTGCCGGCCTCAGACCCTGCAAGCTGCTCCACGCTTCCTTACTTCTTAATTAGTGGTGTCTTCAGGCGTCTACTTATCCCCAGGACATGAGGCCTCTAGAGCCAACTCTGGCCACTGACCTTCTTATCTCCCGTGCCCAGTCAGGCGCCATTTCAGCCAACAGGCAGTCAAGTGTCACTGGGTGGGGGCTGGGCCTCCGCAGGTCAGTCTGATTGTGATACTTTGTCTCCCTCCCTTTCCTGTAAGTCCCTACAAGGTCCAGGCTCTCACTTCACCCATTCTTTCTCTTTTTCTTATCAAGATACCACTTAGGTACCGTAAAGTGCACCAACTTTGCAAGCATGGCTCAGTGTATAAGCATATATACACTCATACAAACCATCATCAGTTGAAGATGCAGCTGTACTCTCAGCACCCAAAGAACTCCATCATGGCCCTCCTACAAAATATCCTCTATACAACATAACCAAATTATGACCTCTGTTACCAGAGATTCATCTGGAGCTCAGGCTCTTACTACTTTTTCCTTAAATACTGCTAATTTTATGAAAAAAAAAATAAATTTTATTGTGTATATTTAAGATATACAACATGGTATTATGAGATATATTCAGTAAAGGATTTCTACAGTGAAGCAAATTAACTATCACTCATCTCACATAGTTACCGTTTGTTTTTTGTTGGTTTGTTTTTGTGCAGCTAAAATCTACTCATTTGACATGAATCCCATGCAGAGTCCAACTTTATTTACCTACAGTCCTTATGTTGGACATTAGATATCAAGACATGTTGATCCTACATGTCTACTACTTCGCAAATTAATTTTTAAATTACAGACTGCCTCCTCCTGGACCCTGCTTCCCCCAGTTTATCTGTCCTGTATCACAGTTCCATGGCTCCTGATGTTGCTACACTGTTTTTGCACACAAACGCCAGCCCCGCCAGGGGCCCTGTTTCCTCTCCAGCACAATGCTCCTCAGTCTGAAAGCCCTAATCCCTTCTGTGAGCACAACCACTGTTCCCTCTCCTCTAGGCCTTTGTTTCCACAGAATGTGACCATGTCTCCCCATCCTGAAGGCTTCACGCCTAATTTCTACTTTGCAGAACCATACCCATCCTTCAAGACACAATTCATCAAAAACAACAACAAAAAAACTTTCCCACAAACTCCTCACACAGATGTTGCTACTTCTCAGGTGACTCCAGAGAACCACTCCTACTTCTTGGATGGCACAGGACATTCTTCTTGATACACAGTTTTCTCTGTGCATCAACATGCATCCTTGCACCCTTGCTAAATACTCAATTTCTTGACACTGAGCTTCTACAATTCTAGTATTTCTGAAATTAGTACAACTTTAGAGAATTTAGAGAAGGGACTGGATCATCTAGGGCTTCTTATTTGGCCAAATGAAGAGGGTCTTTCCATCAACACCATTTCATTAATGTAAACACACGAGAGCTAAAAATAAAAAATCGGAGAGCTATAATCTCAGGATAAAATGGTCAGATGTTCAATGGATATATTGGTTTATGAAGAAACTCACTACACTTTCCTCATTTTTCACACTTGCTATGCCTGGAGAAAATTTTCATGGATTGACTGGCTCCAGGGTCCAGAAACCTCACTTCCCTGTATCCTCCCCAGAAAAGCAACAGGTATACAGAAAGTGCTCAATAAATATTCAGTTCAATTCATCTAGTCATAGGAAATCCTGCTGTTCAGAGGCAAAGAACATTTAGCACCATTTCCGTTCCAACACACAAACCCAGACACCATGAACACAGCAACTGGAAGACAATATCCCAACTATAGGAAGGACTGCAGGAGAGCTAGCCACTCTCTCAGTCATACTCACATGTGACAAAATCAAACAGCAACCCCAACATGTTACAACTCAACATGCCCATGTGACAACTCAACAAACCATAGACTCTGCCATTGGAACGAATGACTAACTCATTGTCATAAAGCTCAACTTAATGCAAGGCATAATAACAAATTTCAAAAGAATGTGTTGCACCAAATGTGGATTGGAGGGCAAGAAAAAAGGGCTGAGGTAGTGGGTTGTACAAGGCTCAGGGTGCCTGGCTGGGAGAATTAATGGGGCTGAAACCTAACCTGTGCTACACATGCCGAGCCCAGTGTCTTGGCCTGGGGGGCATCTGCCTCAGGAAGAACACCCTTTTCTGATTTGTACAAAGAACTTCAATAATCTAGATAGTGAATTCTAAGCCCAAAAATAAATCAGGTCAAGTATAAATAGAAGGTTGAAACTCATGTGAATTATATAGCTATAAAATGTATGTATGTACGCACATACACACACATATCCAATTAAACCCTATTCAAAGAGCCAACAAAGAAAGATAAGAACATGAAAAAGGGGCAGTTAAAATATTTAAAGGAATAATTTTAAATGCCACTTCTAGTTTAGCACAGTGGCATGTGACTGTAGTCCCGGTTACTTAGGAGGCTGAGGCATAAGGTTGAGTCACTTGAATCCAGGAGTTCTAGGCCAGCTTGGGGGACCACAGCAAGAGCCCATATCTTTAAAAAAAAAAAAGTCATTACTTCTTAAAAGTTATATTACTTATATAATAATCAAATTGGTTTCCTTATGAATTTCTACCAAATTTCTAGTTTTTAATATTTTAAAATAAATGTTACGCCCAGCTAACAAAGACTGCTTATCTTTGACTTAGTGTTTTTTTCTTATTAGTTCCAAATGGTTTGATTTTACTCAACTTTCAGTTAAAAGGAGAGAAATTTATAGTGAACAGCTGTAGCATCTATAGATATAAAAATTAAA
The DNA here is from genome assembly GCA_028451465.1 of Erethizon dorsatum. Taxonomy (NCBI): domain Eukaryota; kingdom Metazoa; phylum Chordata; class Mammalia; order Rodentia; family Erethizontidae; genus Erethizon; species Erethizon dorsatum. The sequence continues at coordinate 57,756,392 of CM051825.1, read as the reverse complement.
TTTTCTATATAGTACACATAGTACAAATTCTCTTCTAGGTATTTAGTGATGAGATCTTCTGTATTCCCAGGTAAAAACTATAAATAAACTTTGTGAAATCATTCTTTCAACAAATATTATGGAGTACCTACTATGTCCAAGACCCTGGGCCAATTTTCTTTGCACATTCTCAGTGTTATGTCAGTCTTCAAACATAACTCAGGTTTTGGAACCATGTCTGTCTGAAATGACTGAATCAGAATGAGTAGGTCTTACATGCATGTTTTGGCACCTTCCAGGTTCCTGGCCCCCAGAACAAAGTCTCTACCTGCTCAGCAGAGATTTATAACAGCTGCCAAGCTGCTTCTTACCTGGATGGTGGTGTTGCCTCCTTCCAGAAGGGCAATGGCCAAGAGAATGCTTTCATGGAATACTCGGTCACTGGTTGCATTCATTATGAGGTCAATAACCAGATTGGAGGCTCCCTCCTTGTCCAGATGACACTGAACTTCTGCCAGGCTCATCTCACCCCTACTCATGGAGGTGGACCCAGAGCTTCCCCCTAGGGAGGGAGAACATTGTTCTTACTAAGCACAAGGAGAGCAGTTAACATTTTTTCACATTCATTGTGCACCAACACTTTATGCACTGAAAAATGCTTTACTTGCTTTACCTCTTTTAACCTTCTCTACAACCCCACAAGCAAAGTACTAATTGTTAACACAGACAGACAAAAGTATTGTCCAAGGACACTCAGCTTATAAGTAGCAGAAATGGCATTGAATTCAGGCAGAGAAGATGAAGGATAAATTATATGTTTCCTTCAAATGACCCTAAGCCATGCAAGTAACACTCTCCCTTATATTAAAACACAATGACTTGGAATAGAAAGTCACTGTTGTTCACTATAAATGGTTCAAGAAACAAGTCAAGCGTAAACAATTCTTACAGCACTCCTAAGAAAGCACAGTCTGTAACAATCACGATAGTCCTCTTTTCTAACAAATGCACACTAACCCCAAATTTACCCTTTCACACCTGTCTATCCATTCATTCACCAATGCTTGGCATGAAGCCAAGAGCTGAGGCTATGAGTGAACAAAACAAATGAAATCCCATCTTCAGATGAGATGAGAGCTTCAGATGAGACGAATATGCTTAAGAGACATCCTGTGCCATTCTGAGGAATGGATTCTGATCATGTCTGAAAGGCATGTATTTATGTATTTAAGAACATGTCTGGCATTATTATTGGCAGCAATGGAAACATTAAAGCACATGGAGAAATTGGCTGATCCATTTCAGAAAGCAGAAAATGATCTACCAATCTTCCCTTCAGAGCTCAACTCAAATGTCTCCTCCTTGGTGCTGCTTGCCTGTGGCTTTGGCCCCTTCCATCTACAGCACAAGGTAGAAACTGGGTTGCACATCTCTGCTACAGCTTCTTAAAGTAAAATTTCTCTTGATGCATTTTCCTGTCATGATGTCTCCCAAAGGCCTTACATATTTGTTGAAAGACCCCACAATACAAAGTAAAGAGAAACAGCTTTGACATGTATGAGGAACTTCTACATGAGAATCACAGGGGACTTCTGAATGTGAAAAGCTGAGTTCCTATTTCTGGGAAGTCGAGAATTGCATCTTTATGGAAGCCTGCACAGCTCCATGAACTGAGCAGATATGCTTCAAATTTCCATCTGGTGAGAAATCCAAGCTCCTTTCCCAAAAGTTGCTAGGACAAATTTATTAAACACTGGGGCCGGTGAGATGGCTCAGCGGCGTACGCGCCTGCCTGGCAAGCTCGAGGGCCCGAGTTCAACTCCCGGAACCCACATACGAAAAAAGGGCCAGTGATATCGCTCAGCAGCACGGGCACCTGCTGGCGCGCAAGGTCCTGAGGTCGACCCCGGTACCCACCAAAAAAAAAAAAAAAATTTTATTAAACACTAAGTATCTTTGAGCTATGCATGGAACTCGCCAAGGATCTGAAGCTGCCCAACAATCACAAGATGCAATCGGATAATTTGCATTTGCGCTTTGAGCCCTGAGCTACCAGTTTTCTTTAAAACCCACACTCAGTAAAACGCATCATGCAGTTCAATATTTTTGCAACTTTTGCCCATAATTATACTTAAGATAATTTGGAGGCAAGTGTGAGGCCCTGAGTTTGATTCCAGGTACCAAAAAAAAAGGGGGGGGGGATAATTTGGAATACCTTTAAAGATTTGTTTTTAAGCATTACCACATGAAATTTGCTTCCATTCCTTTGTTAAACAGGTAACAGTACCTACCCAAATAACAGGTAACTTGGAAGTTGAACTAAGATAAAGAGTGCAAAGTGCTTGGAAAAGTCCCTTGCACTCAGTAAGTACCCAACAAATAGCAGCTTTCACCATCCTGGCTATCAATATCCTCATCACTTTATGGGAAGACACAACTCCTGATGACCACGGGAAATAGTACAATAAAGTCTAGTCCCTTGAATCATTCACATATCACCAAGAGGGTCACTGCATGGGAAAGAAGGACAAAAGGCTTAGCCAATATCTAACTGCAGGAAAATGATATTTTACAGGCAAATATGCTTAGACATGAATTTGATGGTCAACCAAAGTTAAAACAAGTTGTTATAAAAAGCACACTTACAACATAAATTCATCTAAGTTTCAAGCTATTAAGCAGAAACATGCAGTATCATGTGACACACGTGATTCACACATGAAGTGGATTAGCACAGCACATAGCCTACCTCCTCCTCCAGGCTTGCTGGGTCCTCCAGGTGACAGCGGGCCATTGCCAAAGCTGGTAAGGCTCTCTCTTCTTCCTGAAGGTCTGATGTTTCCATAGTAACGGTTGACCAAAATTTGCCTGAGTGCCTCACCCTTAATTCAAACAGGATAATGAAATCAGGTTCTGAATTTAATGCATAACTGAGCGACTAATATTAAAAAATACAGGAGTACTAAGGTATAATTGGCCAATTTTCACTCAGTGAAAAAATAAATTATTAATAGGAGCATTTGAAAACTATGAAGCCGGCTTCAATATTTTCTCAGAAACCAGATCATGTTTTTTAAAATGCTGCCAATCTAGAATATTAAATACCTGAAGTAGCCACTCACATATTTATAAACATAGAAGAGTAATTCTGATGGGCAACTAACAATAACAACAACAAACAAAAGATCTTTTGAGTTAAGCTAATGAAATGTGGACAAACTGAAAATTTTAAAGGTTAGATTCCTCATAGCAATATAAAACTAACTCCAAGCATGGAATCTATTCCTCAGGCCCCAAGAAAATATTAAGATATAAGAGTAAGGCAGTATAATCTGACATAATGCTATAATAAGCCATCAGTAAGCCTTCTTAATAAGATAGTTAATGGGCCAAATGGTGAAGATGAAAATGTGACAGGACACAAATTAGTGGCAGATATCAAATATGTTAATCAAAACAAGCATCGCGGACAGAATGAAATGTTTGGAATTTGATTTAAAATAATAAAGGAGGAGTAATAAGGAGGAATATAAATAAGGTCAGAATGGGTAAGGATAGCTGGTAAAGCTGTATTATGAACAGGGCTATCAAAAGTCTTCTGACTCCTTTTCCATTACAAAAGTTTTAAGAAAGTAAACATCAAAGGAGTACTGGACAGGGGATATAATAACTCTCACAACTCTAACCAAACTATTGATTTTTTTTTTTTTTTTCACTAGTAATAGGGTGCATCTGCAAGCCAGCACACAGAAGCCGGATATATTCTCAGCTCTATCACATTTACAGTCAGGCTCCTAAGGGACTCCCAGAATACCTCCTAATCTGTAAATTTCTAAGTCAGAGGCTTTGTGTTTATGGACTGTTTCCCAGGGACACAGTAGTAAGCCATAGAGCTCCTCTGCTGCATCCACAAGAGAGATTAAGTGAGAAGTCTAGCAGAGAGGTGCTGAAATTTAGCAGGTCTCTAAAAATGGAGACTCAAGAGTTCTTCTGAAGGGACTGTAACTTTAACATGAGTCAGCAGAATTTCAAGTGTTTTTTTTTTTTTTTTTTTTTTTAATAAGCTCTGAGAATAGGTTTGGAGACTTCAAGTGAGGTGTTTGCAAAACAAGCTAGGAGGGAGCAGACAGGAGGTGGAGGCATCCCAAGGGAGGCAGGAGATCCAAGAAAGAGGAAGAAAACCAGAAAATATGTGGATGCTGTCCACAGTTGAAATCATATAAAGATGCAGGGCTATCCTGCCAAATTTATTTCCTTTGTTAATTGATGCTAATTGAAGACTTCACAGGAACAAAATGGAATGAGCCAACAGGTGACAGAGGAAGGTAATGGAAGGAGGGAGTACTGATTTTTAAATAAATGTGCAGGAAATTAATGATATCCAAATTTTCTCTTCTCCATTCTACCCACATTGTATTTTCCTTCTGTCAGTTTATGAAACTCATTTCCCACCTGTCAGTTTATGAAACTCATTTCCCACCTGTCCTTGTAAATTCAAAATTACAAGGACACTTCCAATGAGAAAGTTACTTGTAATGTTTTAAGCACTTTTAAAATGAACTTTTTGCCAGTGAGAAAAAGTTTCAAAAAACACCATTTCCCTATAAAGATACAGCTTCAATAGTGTTCCACTCTCAGGCACCAGGACAAACACATCAACATTTTTCCAAAGCAGTCACTGAGAAACTGGGAATTTAAAATGCTGACTTCATTAGAGAAATACAAATTTTAAAGAAACATTCTAAGAAATGGGGGGGGTGTTTACCTCCATGTTGAATATAACAGGTGAAGTATGATTTCCCTTTTAACATACCATGATTCATCTACTGAACTTATGCTGGGTTAAGAGTAAGTTAGCGCAAGAGGGATGGGTGGCAGCAATTCCTTCCTAAGTCTCTAACTGGATCCCCTTTGACACCATGAGAAAATTGTTTGAGAGCTGTGTTGAGACCCATGATCTGCAGCCACAACAGACAGCCCATGTCCCCATCCAGACAAGAGTGTGAGAGACCACAGGGATGAAAGGTCAAGTCAAAGGAGGTCTGATGAGGACCAGTCAACAGAGACCCATCCCTGGGCCTTCATACTACAATATCATTTCGTTCCGGGGTAACTCAACTAGATTTTCACTCCTGCTGGTTGTTCTTTTCCATCCTTGAGGTTTTGAAGGTATAGAGCAAGACCTTTTTCAGTTTGCAGTCCAGCTGGCAGGAGATAAAAAAAGGAGCAGGAGGACTGCAATAAGGAAGTCCACGTTTATGCAGCCTGGATGCCAAACTGAAGATACAGAGGGATCACACATTACCATTCTGCTTCTCTTTCAACAGAAAAACCCTAGCAGTTTCTATAGCAACTGATGCTTCAAATGGTACATTTTCTCCCATAAGAATGATCACAAAATGTGCTCATTATGGAAGAAAAGGGGGGAACCCCCCAACACACACACACTCTACCCTACAAACTTTATTCCCCTCTTAATTATAAGGTTTTTGGCACATATTCATCTCACCTTCTCTGCACGTACATTTAACAAATGTGGGGAAAAAACAGAGCAAGTGGGACTTGTTTTGTTTTTCCTTAAATAACAAATGAGATTTTTTTTAAAGTATAAAATTAAGAATTTTAGGTAGAAGAGGACTGGAAGAGAAAATGGATAAGCAATATAAAAAGTCATGCAAATACTAGTGCGAAAACTTAGGTTCTACGAAAATTCTGTTGTTCTGAGCCATTGGTTTAATTTAGGAAAAATTAAAATCTGCAGACAAAAGCCTTCCTAATCATGACATAATTACTCAACAGCACTATGTTGTTCATGATGTACCAGGCTAAGAAATCTGATGGCAGAGAAGAGGGAAAATGACTTCTCAAATAACATCACTGCTTGCACAATTTGTAATAGCCAGATCTTGGAAACAACTCAAATGCCCATCAACCAAGGAACGGATAAAAAAGATGTGGTATTTTTATGCAATGGAGTACTATTCAGCCATAAAGAAAGATACACTGGAGAGTTTTATAGGTAAATGAATGCAACTCGAGAAAATACTCATAAGTGAAATTAACTGGACGCACATGTGTAAACATCGTATTGTCTCCCTAGTGTGACAAACTGAAAGAGTAAATAAGATCCAAAATACACAATAGATATGGTAAAAACAGGAAGAAACTGGTCAAAAGGAAAGAGAAACTGGGATGGGGGAATGGAGAAAAGAAAGAAGGGAAAAGAAAAAAAAATATATAAGATAGTTAAGATTGATACACTACTAATTTTGCTTAGTTTATTGAGAAGAAAGGTTTGTGCTAATATTGTTTGGACAATTGAATGCTGATATCTTGTACTCTGAGTAACTAATTTAAAGATTACAATACATAATGTATTAACCATTGTTACCCTCCTATTACGTTGTTTTGAAATTTTGTTCTATTTCTCTTTAAAAAAAAAAAAGCTGCTTTAGCACTGGCTGTGCGACCACTTTTTTTTTTTTTTTTTTTTTTGGGGGGGGGTACTGGGGGGTCGACCTCAGGACCTCGCGCGCCAGCAGGCGCCTGTGCCACTGAGCGATATCACCGGCCCCTTTTTCGTATGTGGGTTCCGGGAGTCGAACTCGGGCCCTCGCGCTTGCCGGGCAGGCGATTAAGCCGCTGAGCCATCTCACCGGCCCAACCACTTTTTAAAATAATGCCAGTTTTTTTCCCAGCAGTTTACACCTACAGTGTGCAAACAAATACCAGATGTTTGTCTCCAGTATTAAATTCCTCATATTATCACCTAACTTTGAGAAAAGAAAAACTCAAAGAAAGTTTCATTGGCAATGTCATGCAAAAACAGTGACAACTGGTAGACAAGTGACAGCAAGTTCCTACTCTGCCCCTCCACTAAGAGTTTCATTTATATCAAGTAAACTCGTGGCTAATGTGCTGCGTGGGAATACTGCCACATGCTGAACAAGACACTAAGGAGTTAACAGTGTCACATACCAAGAGTAGGGTAGTGACTCTGGTTTCCCAGCTTTCAGCTACTTAAAGATCATGTGCTTCAAGCAAGATCACCCTCTCACATGAGCAGTGAGTCTCTCACACCTTAGTCAGCACTAAGGTAGCAGCTGGATTTAAAAATACCTTTCTTTTCCTACTCCTGTTGTCTACAAAATCACTTGGGCATTTCAAACAGCAAGGTGACTACAATACAGTATCAGAATCCTTTAACCGTATCTGAGCAATTATGCTCAATACCTTATGTGATCACCCAGCATAACTGTCCTAAGGGAAAGAAACAAGTATCACCTCCATTTTACAGCAGAAGAAAGTGAGGCATAGGAAGATTCAATAATGCACCCTAAATCGCACAGGTGATACCAACGCCACTGATTTCTAAGGCCACTGTTTTTCAACAGAGTCCCTGAGAGGTTAGGCCATGAGGGACAGCTGTGTGCCTTTGCCAGCTACTTCTGACACCTGGGATAGTTCTTCAGGGGCAGGTAAGGATGGAAAAAAAAAGAATGCAGGGTGTCTTTGGTAAATAAGCTACAGGAGAAAGAGGTCACTGGAGGGGAAGGGCTACAGTTCTGTGCTTTGAATTCTGCCCAAATCCAAACTCCCTAGCAGCTATTCTCTAGTCATAGAATCATGAAAAAATCATAAAGTTTATTCTCTATCAAAGCAAGAGAACAGAAAGGATCTGAAATGTGGACTGGTTAAAGGCTGGGGTGTGTGAGAAGAAAGGTGCATCAGGCAACCCCATTTATCTCAGGCATAAATTCTCCAGGACACAGATGACTACAACTCCAAGGCAGTCCTCAAAATGACTGTTTTCTACCTCCATGACCTTGGGCAAGGTGTTTAACCTCTCTGAGTCTCAATTTTCTAATCTGTGAAATGGGGATGAAGGTCATATCATTGGGTCAATGTAAGCATTAATAAAAGAGGACGAGTAAACATATGTAAAAGTCTTAGCACAGTACCAGCATATGACGAGCTCTCAGAAAACCGGGATATCTGGTTATCTTCCCAAAATGGGTAAATCAAGGCTGATCTCCTGATCATGTATATTTATATAACCTTCTAGAAAATGATCTGGCAATGCATAATGAGCATGGTAAGACCATATCTATCCATTAGCCTAGGAATTCCCCTTCTAGGAATCTATTCAAAGATGCACACATTTGTTCATTTCCTTGTGAAAGGAAAAAATTACAAACCGCTTGTTCATTTGGGGAACTTTAAACAGCAGTAAATTTCCAAAGACTTTCAAAAAAAGAAAAAAAAAGGCTCAGATACAACATTAAATCACAAAAGCAGGGCACAAAATATGTGCATTTAAAATAATCCCAATGACAATGGGAGTAACCCAGTGTTTATGGGGATACATGCTCCCATGTATAAAAATGTGGTTGAAGGAAATATGAAAACATTAGCAGCCTTTGTAGCTGGGCAGTATAATTAAGAACTGCTTTCATTACACTTTTGTGTTTACTCTAAGTTATCTATAACAATCATCAGCTATCGCAGAAAAAAAAGTTTTTTAGACTCCACCTTAAGTAGAAAGCCACCACAGGAAAGGGGAGGACATGAAAAGCTTACTTAGTCATTATTTGGAGCCTGGCTGGGAACAGTACTCTGATCAGGTAGAAAATAGGCAGAACTGTCAGTTAGTTTCACTTATATAAAAGACTGACTGGTCCTGAGCCAATAAATGTTTTAACAGTATCAACGACAACAAAAACTGTCTTTACATCACAGTCTGTGGCTGAGGGGAGAGTTTTGACCATTAGCTCTGGACACGCAAGACTCAAGATTACATACCCTTTTATGGTCTTCCAGTTGCCTCAGGGGTGGACTTGGTTCAAGTTCCTGCTAAGCATGCAGAAATTCCATTTTAAGTTTGACAATCAGGAGATACTACCACTCTTCAGCATCAGTCATAAATGAAATACATCTCAAACTCATATGCAACCAAGGTTATACAAAAGAATAGGCCGGTTTGAGGTCCCCCCGCCAACAATGCTTGACTACATTAGACTGCTTAATAACTGTCAGAAACCCCCAACCCTACTGTACTTAAAATGAACAGGCGTATGACCTGCTGGCCAACACTATTTTTTGCAAAGATTATGAAACAAAAGTTCCATATTATATTAACCCCGAAAGGGTGTAAAACAAGACTCAACCAGGCAATTACTTATGATTAGTACATGCATTATTGCACAGCGCATGCCCAAATGCCATCAGTGCACACTCCTGCGCAGACACATACAGACCACAGCTCTTCCCAATCCGCCAGGAGACAAGTATTCTAATCAAAACTGTTAGCTCTGATTAGAATGAGACAAGCTGATCATCAGAAAACATCCACACTGCAACTTAGCTATTCCATCATTCGTGTTTCATTTTTAAGAGCTTCAATAGACTTCTTTCAAATAAAGCACATTTCACTTTAGCTTGAACTCGTGCAATTTTAGAACAGTTTCTGAAATTAAGTTTTAATGCCTCCCCTTAAAAGCTTCTCCTTGCTGTTACAAACATTAAAAATTCTAGCTTCTCATTTAGTGAGTGTAGCTGGTGGCAGAAAGGATAAAAAGAGTGTGCTGTGAAACTACAACTTACTTAGCAGTTTCTGCTATAAATTAATATCTGGAATTTCAAAGCTTTATCATCTTTGCACAGGAGCCAAAGTCAGTTCTGTACAGTAGACAGGTCTCAACAATCCAAAATTTTTCAGTGGACAGCTCAAGACTGAAACAGCTATGTATGAAGACTTTCCAAGAGTCACATCCCTCACCTGGAGGATGCTTGGTTTAGCTCCATTTCCTGAGGATTTCCTTTCTATACCAAGAGCCACATCTAGTATAGCCACGATCAGTTTCCAGCCAGCTTGAGACCACCCTCCCACACCTCCCACTGGGACAGACATCTTGTCACAACAATGCAGACACTCAATCAGAACAACTTAATTGCCCATATTTGCTTACACAGCAAATATAAGTGAGTGACACACCTCTGTGGAGTTCTCGGATTCCGGAGCTTGTGGCAGCTAGTTGGGAGTAAAATGAGGCATGTTAGTTATAGCACTTGCGTTTTGTGGGCCACAGAGAAGTCCAGAGACCAACACTCAAGGACAAAACATGAAAGATCAAAGAGGAGGAGTGCTCATTTTATCACCTGTGGCAGTGACTAAGGTGACCAGACACTTGCTCTTTTAAATTACACTGAATGCGGTTGTGCTGGAAGAAGTAACTGGCCTGAGATGGGGGAAGTGCATTTAAAATAAGTTGGGGGGGTGCAACCACTAACCAAGAAGGAACCATGTCTTATGAGGCCTCAAAAGAACAACCACTGCTCCTGGGTGTTGTGTTGGACTAATGAAAGGAGGAAAGGGACACTGCATAATGACAGAGGCTCAGCATGGAGAGAAGGGGCAGGATGCCAGCAAGGCCCAAAGCTTGCAAAAGCTCCAAAACACCACTTTCCTGGGACAAGTGCCTTTTGCAGCATTGTCCATTCTCCTTCCTTTCTTTTCCACATCATGTCCTGCAGCAGAAGGTCTTGGCTCAGACTTACAGGATGGACTCTCACCCTCCCAGCACCTCTGGGAAAAGGGAGCATCCAGTATTAAGGGCTGTGTTGTGGACGATGGTTGCACCCGCATGTTTCCCTCTAGGGCTTCGTGGACTCAGTTCTTTGGCCCCACTCCTGTCACACCATGTAGACATCCCCTCTCCAGCACCTCCTTGTTTACAAACATTTTAATCCACAAAGGAGAGACAAGAAGATGTGGCCAAAGGACATACAAATGAAATGTGACAATGTGTGTGGTGGCTGAAAAAGGGTGTGGCTGGAAAAAGGTCCACAGTTCCATGTGAAGACAGTGCCACGATTCTGTCTAAAGGACACGTGCTTGGAGCAGATAACCGATGTCAGATGTACTGCCAGACCCTGTGTGGGCTGCCCTGGGCCCAGGTCATGCACGGGTGGCATGGTGCAAGGTGCAATCTGAGGCCATGGAAGAAAGCCAAGGCTCACGCTATAACTGTGTGACCCTGGGCTGCAGCAGCAGCACACCCCTCCAGAGGCCAGAAGGCAGCTGTCAGAGTAGGTGTTTTAGCACGGGAGGACTGAAACTGTTAAATCTGGTGTCTCAATCCAGCTCAATGCAACCACTTCAGTAGTTTGATCTCAAGATGGAAAAAAATCCTAACATATAAAGCTGTTATCATATAACTAATAATTTCTGTTTTTTTTTAATTTCCTGAAAGGTAAAATGAAATAAAAACATAGGGATTAAACTACTTCACCAAAGACAATGAGGCATACAGTAGGTTGATCACTTAATTCTGAACAGAAGTCTTTTGTACAAAAGTCCAACTCCAGGAGAACATTTCCTTCCAAAGCATGCAGCCTCCCATTAGGGGTGGGGAAGCACAGAATGGTCAAAAGAACTCGAGTACAGCAAAGAAAATAAAGCTCAGATATATGTACTTGCAAAATTATATAAACGGTAACATGATCCAAGAATGCATTTTAACTCTACTCTTACATCCTGCGTGTTTTAGGCTAATGAATTAAAATTTATACACTTGCTTTCTGTCCTTAGTGCAAAAAGGATGCATTTTTAATAAGCAGAATTACAGCAATTGCCCCTGTATTTTACAGCAGTCGGAGACACAACGGATAAAGTATTACCTTCTGCCATTTGCATCAGACACATTATCACTAACATATCCTTTAGGTTCATCTTATATGACTAGAACAAAGGATAACAGGCAGGAACTTCCTGCAGGAATCCATAGAGATGCCCTCTTATTCCCTTGCCAATAGAAACCAAAGCTAAAGGAAGATGGAACTAAAAATGACATCCTTTTATATTTGTTTTACTTCTTTTCTTGTCTGGGCTCTCTGTGTCCAGAGAAGCTTCTTGAATACTTTTGTAATTACCATAAGTAGTGTACTATGCTTCTCAATTACTCTAGGAACAGAAATTTGTATTACCATATATTTTCATCATTGCAATGACATCCCTCCATAAACAACTGTTGTGCCTGTTTCAAAATCAGTTTGATTTTTGTAACAAATATTAAACTTAAACTAATTAACTATCTTTTTTTATTTCCTTCGAAAATCTCGTGAAGCTGTTTGAGACAGTGGAGGGTGCTTTTCAGCCTCAAGAACCATCAACTAACCAGAAAGGCAATTTTTAATGAGACACATCTGTGGAACAGAATGGAGACACCAAGAGCACAGGCAGGCATCATATGACAATGGCTTATCCAGGTTTTGGCCCTCACTACTTGCATGACCTTGAGACATCACTGAATCTCTTTGGGGTCCCACCCTTTCACCTGTTCAAGGATACTGGAACAGATATTCTTTTGGAATTCTCCCTGCTAAAACATTGAGTATTTCTTGGTATATTTTCAGTAAGCTTCATTTCATAAAACGTAACAGGCAAATCCCTAGGTAATATAACCTGTTAGTACATACAGTTTCCAGGCATGGCAAAGACCAGAGTAAACCTGGTACGTAAGTTGGTAAAACAAACTATAGTCTATACCAGCACTTTCTCCAGTGAGGATTTTGGTCACAGTTCTTTGAGGATAAAGTGATTTTATGGTAGCAAGCTATAATTTTGATAAATATAATCATATTAATAAGCTATGTATAGTCAAAGAAGACAATAGCTACATAAATATATAATACCCAAGGTAAAAGCTAATGCTTGATAAATGAATTACGTTTCTAGGCATATTTTTATTATCAAAATTTATTTTTCTTTTTCTCCCCCATGAACAGTGAAGTTTTTAGCAAACATGTTTAGGGAGAATGTGTGAAGAGCATGGCCATGTCTGAATTTCACAAGCCTTGAATTCTTCTCTCCTTCATGCCAGGATCAGTTACTATATTCAGTGCTGACACCTCAAATCAAGGTGAAGTCTCCCAAACCAATGAGTAGTTAACAATGATTGGACACTGCCTTGTTTGAACTTGGAACCAAATATTATCCCCAAATATCTCTTCATATTTACTTTTTTTTTTTTTTTTTTTTGTGGGTACCGGGGGGTCGACCTCAGGACCTCAGGCGCCAGCAGGCGCCCGTGCCGCTGAGCGATATCACCGGCCCTTTTTTCGTATGTGGGATCCGGGAGTCGAACTCGGGCCCTTGCGCTTGCCGGGCAGGCGCTTAAGCCGCTGAGCCATCTCACCGGCCCCATATTTACTTTTTGATCTTAAGTCTTCCAGTGTTTTCAGGCTAGGTCAGCAAAAATCAAACTTCATAGAAAAAAAAAGAGTTGAAATGACTGGCTTAGAAATAGAAATTCAAATAGTATCCCATGTCACTGAGTCCAGTGTCCTTCCTGGAGGAGGCCAGTAACCAGGGACTTCTAACTACCATACTTCAGTAGAAACCAGATTATGAACATATAAAATGCTGCCGTGCTTGCTTTCAGTACATAAAGTACCTAACAATTTATCAAAGGATGCATTTCTCCTATCAATGAAGAAAACTACACTTTGTAATTCTTCAATGAAAATCAGCTCACAGACTAGAGGTACTATTTTTGGTGTTTATAAAACAGCATCCTATCCATCACCCTGCAGCACCAAGTGTTATAAAACACCTGTCCATCTTTCCATCCCACCCATCATTTCAAGTACGTCTGTTATAGACCATTATAGAGCACAGCCTGTAAATGACCTTTGTTTTCTGCTGCCCACAACAGGAATCCCTCTATGACCCCTGGGCTTCTGCAATTTCTCTTTAAGTAGAATGTCTCTGCATGGACTATTCTAGCAGAAGTTGAGCACAAATCAAGAAACGTAACTGTTATGACAGATCTAGATATCGGCACTTCAAAGGGAACTTATGACTCCAACCCTCTGAAATCAGTCTTCAGCTCCTCTTTACCCACCATAACCTCAGAGGAAGGAAACAAACAACAGCGAATGGGTTTGCAAGTAAGTTTGCTGGGCCCCAGCCTTCATCAGCTTTTGAAAACTCTTCATTAACAGAACAGAAAGCTTTAAAGAAGATCAAACCAAAATAGAAGTTATCTAGCATATAGAACAATTTTAAATCTTCACATCTGCTAACACAATTCTTTTTAACTATATTTGTTTTCAGAGACCAAAAAAATACAATTACCCTATTCCAACAATGTAGTTTTACCTGTGTCTCATAGAACAAGTTCATCAGAACTTAATAGCTTAGTTTATTATTTAAAAAACACTTTCTGATTTGACTAAATGATACAACTTCAGTCATTATGGAATAATCTCAGGATAAAAAAAAAAATAAATGAACCCAAACAAACAAAAAAAGCCTTTCACACACTATGCAATAGCTTCTGTATGCTCTGAGTTGAGCTTGCTCTGTGGTTGCCAGTGTCTAACAGTAAACAGCCTGCTGCATTTATTGGCAATTACTGCTGAAGGTCACACATCAGCAGTGAGCCTAAATTCCAGGAAAAAAAAAAAAAAAAAAGAAGCTCTTATGTAACTGCCGCCTGAATGTTGGCAGGTGCCCAACTCAGCAGTTCACAGCAATGTAAAAAAGTAGGACACCTCACCCAGGGTTGGACGTCATGAGAACGCCCCCTGAAGGTGAAATTTAACAATTCTTGTGGTTCTCGGTTTTTCTTTCTTCCCCCCTGAATTTTACCAATTTTACCCTGTCAGTGGCAGGGTTGCTTATAGAAGTTGCTGGAGGTGGCAGAAGTTGAAGTCTCAATAAAAGCAGGTAGCAGCCACCCTGGGTAAACGGGAATGTTAGTCTAGGTTTCTTGTTGCAAAGCAGGAAGGCAAAGTTGCTAGCTGTCCCCAGAGGCTCCAAGTGACAGTAATTCAATGGAGTTGATATCTTAAAGGCATAGACATGGACACATACACTGAGCTACAACACATACTTTTAAACACATCATTCCTGTCCAAGGACACACAGGTCAAATTTAGGTGGACCACTGTGCCACTCACTACCTGTGCCTAAAGTCTGAGTACTTCATCACAATCATCACTTGTTGGCATGACACTTCATAATTTAGAAAGGTGACCCATGCAATCATCTTTTGAGGCTACTCCCCTATTCCTACCTGGCCTCAGAAGCTATTATCTGTCCTGTTTATGTAAGAAGTCCCCAGATCATATGTTCTCATGATTTCGTGTACTTTTCCTTTCTAACATTTTCCATGACTGACAGCTGTCATTTTGCATTAATTTTTATTACTGTTTGTCTCTCCATCAATACTGTAAGCTCCAGCACGGCAGACACTATGTCTATTTGAGACACCAATATATACAATCCCCTAGCACTATGCCTCAAATGTAGCAACACTCAAAAATGAGCCACAGAAGTGTCTTTACCATAAGCTGGCATCAGTTTAAAGCCAAGAATGGGCAGATAAGGGAACTTCATGGAGTGATGAAAACATTCTATATCTTGATTTCGGGATGGCCACTCAGGCATATATAGATATAAGGATCTGTCAAGCTTTAAATTTAAGAAGGGCTGAAGGGACACCAATGCAAGCAGTTTCCTTTTCTCCACCCACCCCACCTGTCTCCCACACTGCCAATGAAATAGATCTAATTAGGGGTAAGGTTGGGGACTCTGCTTCTTCACTTGCCAAGAAAGAAAAACAAAAACCCCTCCTATTCTTGGTATCAATGAAATTTTATTCTACAAGACAGCTGGAGGGTCCATACCATGCAAGTCTCCTGCAGGCAATCTATACCTCTGTCCTCATTTCACCCTGGTTTCTCAATGCCCCGACAGGGATGCCGTAGGCATGAGCCTTTCTCCCAGTCACTCACTGCACATCTCTCCTGACCTGCCCATTTGGCCTTTATAAACAAAGAGCAGTGGCCCTTCCTCAGTCAGAGGTTCTGGGCACAAGACCTGTCTCAGGGGCTTTACCCATTCCATTTGGAATGTGGGCCTGCAACTTAGGTGTGAGGACTGCCTGGCTCCTGCGCCAGCATGAGCTGTCATTAAACCTCTGCAGAAGTATAGCTATGGGCTGCAGGCTTCCACCAGCACACACTGACTAAAAGCTTGGTGGGGGAGAAACCACAGGAGCTGTGGTAGTTTCCAGAACTGCATCGATGATGAAGACCTATCAGTCATCTCTGCTTATAGGGCCAGATCCAATAGCCTGAGGGACTGAGGACAGGGTGTTGGTTCCCAGGGTTCTGACGGTTGCCAGGGGTAACAACGCAGAGGAGATTCACAGTTGCTTCCTCAGGGAATTTTCAAAGAATCCAAGTGCCTGCCAGAACATTCTTCTTTTATAAACAGACAGTATTCTATTTCCTAGACTATAATTATAAACACACCTGCTCCAAGTGTGGAATCTTTCCATAAGCAAGCAATAAACTCCCAGCCAGAAAAACCAAGTTGTATCTTGAGTAAGCAAACATATCAACTGATTACTATGGTGCAAAACAGTATATTAATAACACTGCAGACTGTGATTAGAAAGGTTTTCCTTTCCTTACTTAATTTGTACTTAAACAAACAGAAGCTTAACCTTAATAGTTCAGAGGGAAAATTTAAATCAGTGAGGCATTTACAACTGTAGGTAGGAATAAGAATATTGAAGGGTTCCAATATACGAATTCAGCATAGGGTGCTTATCTAGCATACAAATAACCCAGAAGGATCAAAGGTAAACAGTAAACAGCAAAAATCACTGTAGTTGAAGCAATTAATTAAAGCCCCATACCCCCTTTTGTTTTTTCACCTTCCACTCCTCCCAGGAGGTGTGGCCTCCTCACCTATTCATGTCTATTAATGTAAGGAAAACTGTGCATATGGAATTCACTGTGCAGACCAGTAAGAAGCTGAGGCAGCCACGTGCTACCAGTCCTAGTGTGGTGACTTCCTTGCTGTGTGGGCTGAGACCACCCATTTAATCTCTCTGACCTTCATTCTAGAGGCAACTGGACCAAATTCATAACCATGCCTGTGGTTTTCAGTTTTACATCTGTGGTTCCAACTTTCCTTGGGTACATCTGAACCATTTCTCAATAGCTCTGAAATTATGGTACATTAATTGAAATAGACATAGTAGACAATATGTTCCCATCCAAAATAAGTTGTTAACTGGTCTACCAAAAGAAAGGACACATTTCTAAAGTAGACTAGAAAAATGATTCTAAACAGCCAAATAAAATTCTATTCTGGCATGCTTGATTTGCTATCCAATTAAGTCCTCTCCAGTATATAGGTTAAGACCTCAAGTTAATTTTTCTAGTACCATTTAACTACCATGCATCACTGCCTAAAAATATGGCAAGGAATGCTGAAAAAAATGTATAAAGTAAAATATGTAAGAGGCCCTGATATCCCAAGCAAAATGGCCACTCACTTTTGAGTCTCCATAGTAATTGTGAGTGAGTACAAGTAATTTGCCACTGGATGACATCTCAACTTCTGGATTTACATATAATTTTCCTAGAAGCCACACAGTGTATTCCTAATGTTAGGGTGGAAAGTCTCAAAAAAGTACTTTAGAATCCAAAATGTCTTTTGAAATCTCTGTACCCCTCATACTCAATACTTTTCAACACACACACACACACCAAGAGAGTAAAGGTTGTATTTCTTTTTCTTTTTTACCACTTTCAAACTATGCCGATGCAGTCATTCTCTGTGTGTCAGATGCTTTACATACAGATAGAAAAGGACTTTATGGTAATATCAAAACTGAGTGAAGAAATAAGTTAACATCCAGCGTCAACTACAAATTCAGTTGAGATTCTCCTCAGTGAATGATTGAAATCTTATCATAGTTTAGAAAATCTTTATCTAGACTCAGATGGGATCTCCGAGGACGAATGGCAAACAAACTCATGGGAAACGCTAACAGAGACAGGACAGACTCCACTCACTTCCAGAAGGCACATTACACAAACTCAGATACTAGACACTGTAGAGACCAGAGGACAAGGCTCATTGGAAAGGTGTCATGGAAACACTACCATGGGACACTCAAAACAAAAAACAATAAAATTAGGACCTCAGCATTATCCAATTCATCAATGGAAATTTGCTGGAAAAGAAAAAAGGGGGAGAAAAAGAAAGATATGTTAGGAAAAGTAAAGACAAATGTATTCTTATGGCTCGCTGTTTTACCTTAAAGTACTATCAGATGGTGACCATTTTAAGTGGTTTTTGCTTTATGGACACTGACACAGATCACAGTGACATCTGCTCTGGGAACAAATGGACAAGATACTGCCATGCTTTATTCTCATGCCAGGCATCAAACCTCAGAGTCACTTATCCAAATATGCTGAGAGCCCCACACTCGCTTATAGACATGAGAACCTGAATCTAGCTGGAGCAAGGGCAAATTCCCCAAACAACATTTTTTTTCTTTTTCAGAAGAGGGTAGGAAAGAATAGAGTAAAAGACTAGAGTAAGATTAGCTCAGTTTAGAAGGAAATTCTTTCTTTAGACTCATTTTATGAGTTCACTGGAGCCCAGGAGCTCAAACAGCAACTGGACTCAATCAGAACCAGCACTGACTTCCCAAGGTAATAAGATCACTAATGACTGCAGGGGATACCATTTCTCCCGGGATGATTAGTGCAGACTTAAGTGGTATTAGTAACACAGCATTTATTCACAGCAAGTCCAATGGAAATAAAAAACACATGAGAATTATTACAGTTATGCTTGTTTAAAGATAGATGAATGATCCTCAAGTGACTTTTATTATGTTTCATTAGTATTTAGTATACTCTGCAAATTGAAGTGGCTGTCAGAAACAGTAGCTAAAAATGCTAGTATGCACTTCATTCACATAGAACAAAAAAGCCTTAGTAATTTATGAAGAACTAACACTTTGCATAAAATGAAAACCTTAGTATTACCTGAGGTTTTGTATGTGCTAGTACTGAAACAGCTGCTACTGTTCAAAAGGGGAAATAGAATTTTACATAAATTCTGGGTTATCCTTTTACATTAATTCCTGGTGTCTGAATTTCTTTCAAAACTCTAATAACTTACGTCAACAGCAGCTTAATAAAAAACCTACAGCAAACTACAGAGTAGCCAATATATAAAATAACAATGCTCCCTTTCAAAATGGGGCCAAGGGGCTTAAAGATTTTCTATGAGTTATAGAGACATTTAAGTTAAATTTTAGAGATGTTTAGTTATGGGAGATTTTGGTTTTGTTTTGTTTTTTTCCCTTAAACATGGACACAGTTTCACTTGCATACTCAATGCAGAGTTTAGTAGGCAGTGCACATCCAGAGTGTTAATAAAATTCTGAATAATTTTAAGTTTATTCTTTCTTTCTTTGGCGGGGTCGGTTTGAGGCAGAGTCTCACTGTATACAGTAGCCCAGGCTGGCCTTGCACTTGCAATTCTCCTGCCTCAGCTTCCCAAGTTGTGGGATTACAGGCTAATGCCAGCTTAAAGTTTATTCATTTTGAATACCTAGGATAGAAAGACGCTAAAACCATCATACAAAAATGTATTTCACCATTATTTTCATCATAATTTTTAATGTTTCATTTTACACTTACCACACTGAGAAGAACATGTATTGCTGATCTTTTGCATATTAGAGTCCTAACAGTGAAAAGTGTTTTTCATTCCTAATGACTGCTATGGTTTGAGTGTTCCCCGAGGTTCATGTGCTGGAGGGATGGACCTCAGTGTGGTGATGCATGAATATGGCAGGACCTAGTCACTGGGGAACCCACGTTAAAAGGAATTAAGCTCATTCTTGCAGGCCCTTGAGTTAGTCCTCCTAAGAGTGAGTTGTTATAAAAGCAAGCCCAACCCCTGAACACCTCCCTGGCTCCCATCTCAGAAAGTGATCTCTTGCTCCCACGCAGGCTCCCACCATGGCACCATTCACCATTAGGCCCTGGTGAGAGGCCAAATCCATGGCGCTGCCTGATCTTGAACTTTCAGCCTCCAAAACTAGGCACTAAAAACATCTTTTTTTCCTTATAAAGTAGCTGCCTTGGGTATTTCATTACAGAAACAAAAAAACACATTAACACAGTCATCAGAATTCAAATCTTGCAGCAATCTTCTTCAATCAGCCACTGACTTGAGTATCTGTGACAGTTCCTGAACAGGCACTTGGAGCACTGGACACAGACGAGTGGACCAAGCGCTTACTACTCACTAATCCGACTCCTCCTATGGGATCTGAACAAAACTGTAGGTTTTGGATGGCTTTGGGGAGATCAGAATCATTAAGGCTGAAGACTTTTCATTTGGATGAGAAATCAGAATTGAGCTGAAGCTTAGATATAAGTTCTGGAACATTTAGTGGTCTTGGGGCCACTGCTCCCTGTCATTTACATATGCATGTAACATAATGAAAACGTACAAATTAATTCTGTAGGTCGGCTTCAAGATACTCAGTGGGGCCAATATGTTCACTTTAAATGCAGTGGTGAAGAGCTGGTCTCTGGAGTCAGAGTGTCTGGGTTTGAATTCCTAGCTCTCTTGTTATTAGCGGTGTGACCCCAGGCAAGTTTCTAAACCTGAGTCTTCTCCCTTGTGTTTAAAAGTAGTTAATAAGAATAATGATATCTATCTCTGAAACTGATTAGAGATAAGGTAGGGGATATGTTTAGTGTAGTAGTTGGCACATATCAAGAGGTCAATAAATGTTATCACTGTTGTATAAGATATACTATAAGAAACTAGTGAGTATATATGACCATTAAAAAGTGTTAAGTCGATCTCACAGCAATTCTGGTGTGTTTTAGTGTGTTAATGAGTGACAGCCTTTGAGGGTGTTTTGTTTTGTTTTGTTTCAGGCAAGTAGACTTATATAAGTGTACATTTTTGAGGGGGATAATAAAAATGGTTTCAATTTCCTTTTTCTTTAGTCACCTCGATTACATCCTAAAGTTGAGTGATAAAGTAGAGAGCAGGAAAGACACCTAAATCTCATCACCTGTAGGATGATCACTTAGAAAAAAGACCAGGAACTTGGCCCCTGACTGGTGGACACCCAAGTGGAAAGGGCACTACCTTGAGATGTGGGAAATCCAGGTTCTTGTCTTGAACTCACTACAAACATTCTGTGTGACCACAGTCATTTTAGTTCTCAGCCCAGCTTCCTCATGGGCAGGGGGCAGGCTATACCTAGTGGCTCCTTCCAAACCCAACCCTATTGATGTGAAGACAGGAGAGGTAGGGAAGCAGTACAGCTCTAGACTTCCTCAGAAAGCAGTCAGTCATGGGACAAGTTCCATGTAAGAAGCAAGTGATAGGAAACTGAGCTGGGAGGAGAGGAACTATTTCAGTACTCAGGCTAAAGGAGACCTCATGTATTTTTCAACTAAAGCCAACTGGTTTGCTTGATAAAGGTTAGTTCTTTGGCTCTGGGTTACTTCCACCTTTTAAAAAGTTGGCCTGCCCTGGGCGTCAGGCTTTAGTCAGACAGGGACAGATAGTAAACTACTCAACATATTTTTAAAGAGCCTTTGTGGAACAAAGTTAATACCAACTATCAGATTGGGAGAAACAAATACTTTAGTGCCCTCCACCCTTTTTTAAACTTCCCTTGTGTGAATGGCTAATTAGTATTTACAACAGTCAAAGCATGGGGCAAGAGGTTTCAAGTATGTGCTGCAGATCTGGGGGCTGCTTACCAAACATGGGTTTCTAGGATGTCTTCCTCTGTTTCATGGCATTTCCCATCCTTGTCTATTACTATTTCATTTTCATGAACCGGGATGACAGTCCCAACCAGTTTAGAAAGCAGTATCATCTTTCCTCCCAACCTCTCTGTTTGCTTGTGATTAATTTATTCACCAGCTGAAAAGCGATTTGAGCCAAGGCCCAAGAACCTCTTCTAAATCCTGGTAACTTACTCTTCCATATTATCTCCATCTATCTGTCCTGCATCAATACTAATTTTTCCATCTACTGTCCTCTATCCACCTGGGCTGCTATCGGCCTCTCTTTTCATCCTTTTCCCTTTAATAAGAGCAAGATCTACTTAGGTTCCTATGTATCTGTTCGTATGCACATTTCTCACCTGAACCAGGATTCTTTGCTTCTGTTACTTACATTCATAAACTCAAGCCTGGCAGGTTTCCTCCACAAAATACCACTGACTAAGTCTTAGAAACCTATTTCCTAATTTCTTTTTGTTACCTTTGAATTTATATATTTTAAATATTTAGAGTAACATTTAAAAGCCTTCTGATTTGGGGACAGTGGAGCAACAAACAGTCAGTAAGGATTAGATACTGTTTTCTTATCCAAGAACTCTCACGTTAAGTTGCTCTAACATTAATAAAGATAATATGTAGATTGGAAAGCAAGACTCCTGCACACTTTTATATTTGTGATGATCTGGCTGTCACTGCCCATTCTGACAAGGAAAGCTGCAATTTAATTTTAAGGCTTCTTCCCAGAATTGAGAAAACTGAGTTACTGGGTATTTTGATAGGTCAATGAGATTGGTGTGTCTATTCATACATAGTTTCTGATAGTAGCTAGCAGACAACTAGTGAATAATACTACCTTCAAATGAGAACTAGTGAGACAGAAATTCATGCCCTTGATTCTTTCCTGGGGGCTGAAAGGAGGCTACTGGACTTGTTTTTGCCCTGCTGCCCCACACAGAAGCATCAGTACTGGTTTCAGAATCTCCTTGCTCACTGCATCTATTAAACCAGGTGCTGGGGACTGTCCATTTCACATTCTCAGTCAGGAATAGTGACGTGTGTGCCTGCCTTACTTCCAGTTAGAACTGGAGGGAGTTTCTTGATGCACTGGAAAGATTGTGCAAAATCTCATCAGAAAGAACCACGTAAACCCATAGGTATGCTTAGCTGGAACCCCAAATTCAGGAATCCATACTCTGATACACAAGAGGCATTTACTTCTTGGTAGGAATTTAAATAAGAACAGTCTTACAGTACATTAGAAGACACGCCAAGCAGCCTGTCAGAGATGACTGACTACATCTGACTTTAAGGAGACAGTCATTCGACTTAGCTACCTTTAGGGACAAGATAAATAGGTTTGGGGGAAAAAAAAGTTAAGCCAGTAATGCCTAAACTAAGGTGGGTTTTTAAACACCCTCACCTCTTCAATTTAGAAGCAAAATTTTAATACAAAAATAAAATGTAGTACCTTTTCTCCATAGCCTCTATCTTTGGTCATCATTTCCCTGAGGGTCTGTAGGACTTTAATGCAAAGTTTCTCTTCATTCTCCTCCAGCAGCTGCTTAGTATGCTTTATTAACCTGAATGGGGGGAAACCACAGATTACAATCCTGAAACTATCTTTCAGTTAGAAACACTTCACAAGCAACTTATTGTGACTAGTCACAGAACAAATATTTTACTAAGGGTTCCCAAGTTAAACACATTTCAAGGCATTCACTGTGTGAAGGGCCAGCCAGCAACTGTGTCTCAATAGCGACGCCTGCTGGTACAAAGCAGCCAACGGGCTCGAAGGGCAAGAGAGGCTACATACTATACAACGGGGAGATTATATACACGGGGAAAGCAGACAGAAGCCCACTCATCAAGTGTGGGCGTTTCTCCGCTGAGGACGGCCGCTAAAATATGCCAAGAATGTATCAAAAAAACCTCATGATCACGGTGGTTGGGCATACACACAGTGTTTCCTTATCCAGTCTTCATTTCAGAAAAGTCTGGAACTCCGAGGCAAAGTCTACCCCCAAGCTAGACAAACAACTACCTTTAGCTTGAAAATCAAATAAAGATTTCTAGTCATGGAATCACTCGTTTCATCTGGATTACACCCCATGGCGTAAAGTAAGAAACTACAAAACCGTTAGAAGACTGAGGGCCGTGGGGGGTCTGAGATTTCTGAAGACTGAAGGGTTATGTTTATATAGCAGAACATGGTGGGTGTTCTGTCCAGACTTGCTGAATGGAAAACAGAGGAACGGTCACACAATTAATATGAGAAATTCTCACCCAAACAAAAAAGTGTCATTAAGTAGAATTTAATAGACAAACTTACTTTGGAAAGGTCAGAACAGGAATCTAGCACATGACCTTGCATTCATCGAAGTTTAAAACCAGAACAATGTCTCCTCCAAGATGAAGGCTTTGTCTGGTCATCAGGTTCTGACCACTGACCACCCCAGAGAGAAAGGCCACTTACTTGCAAATGAAACCGCCACTTTCACATTTCTTTCTGGCATCTGTGTTCTCAGGGAAAAGCAGCTCAGGTCTGTGCAGGACATCCACAAGCACAGATAACTCAGCCTGGACCAAAGGCCTGAGACGGTCCTCCAGAGCAGAGACGATGTCCTGGAATGGAAACATGGCATTGGTCAACGGCTTAGTTGGAGGCTGGTTGCAACAGGGTGAGAACACTAATTTCTGCCCTAAAACATGATACACAGAGTAACTTTGGTACTGTCTGGCATCTTATTTCAAACTATTAGATGTTGCCCAATAGTTACCTGAAGCACTATCTCCAAATGCAGAAAACAAAGTACAAACAAGTCAACATCCCCATTACTTCTGAGATAGTTTTATGCTACTCAAGGGATTATTCTACGTATTTTAAAATATGATGCAAAAAATACATTTGACGACATGGGAAGATGTCTACAATATGAGGGTAAAACTGGTCAAACAACAATATGGACCTTATGGTGCTATTTTTATAAACAATATCCATATCTAAAGGATATATACCAAATACTACTGCAACATCACTACTGGTTTTCTCTGGGTAGTAGGATTACAGATGATTCTAATATTCTTCTATATGGTGATACTTGTCAGTGCTATCTTAATTATCAATAAGCATGAATTATTTACATAATAGTCATATAAACATGAGAACACAAACGAATGAACATGCTGTATCAACATGCTAAATACATGTACCCTGATAGCATGATGGTCTTCAAATGCAAAACACATAGCTGTAGGAAAGGAAAACAGAGAAAAGTTGAAAGAGCAGCAAAACCAACACAACAAACACCATTTAAAGGCAAATGATAGAAAACAGATGAGAAATTATCTTCAAAAGATGCTAAAGCCTGTTCTATGATTTGCTAATTCAGAACTTAACTAGAAGCATGCTAAGACAGGGTCAGAACACAGCACGATCTATAATAGAGAAGGGTTTGGTAACTAAAGAGATTCACATGGGAAAAATGATTTAAACTTTATTTACTTCAATTGGGAACCAAACTGGGGTCAAGAAAGAACTGAAAGCTCTTCTATCCAGAAACTAAAATTAAACCACATGAAGATAGCTTTACCTTATTTTTAACACAATTAGGTGATCCTTGTAATTGCTCAATAATGCTTAGTGCATATAAAGAACAGATTAATGAATCAAATAATTGTGTTTTTTTAGGGGTGCAATTTTCCCCCTAAGATAATAGATTGCTATGTGAGTTTCATAGCAGTCATATGACTTTCACAACAGTAAAAAGAGGGACATTTCTGCAAAATGCTCAGGTCGTCTTATGAATTTTCTCTTTTTGATTACTGGTCCTACCTGCAAAAAATCTTTATCTATAGTATTTGCATGGAACAGAAGTAGTTCTTTAAAATCACATTTATGCATTTCATAACATCTTGCATCTTTTGCAAAGTCTGAACTTGACACTGCAGTTGATTTGCACTGTATTGTCAAATGTATGACATTCGGCAATCAAGGAAAGAACAACAAAGATGGAGAAGCAATGGAAAGGGGAAGATGCTAGTGCTAAGTGGTGTCTAAATGGGGACTAGTTATTTAAGTGGTCAGTTTGCAAGTGAATGTTCTCATATTATGACAACTCTAACTGCATAAAACAATCTCATGACAGGAACTCGGACTATAAATAACTGCAGAATGAGGATCTTTAAGCCCCTGACCAAGTCTTTATAACAAATATTACCTACCTATATATTCCATTTCATTTCCATGAATATACATAATACATCTAAGAAAAGCACAATAAATTGGTCCATGTGCATATAATTTATGTAGATTGAACAAGCAAGAAAATTCTGTATTATTCCTCCCCTTTGTAAAAGCACAGTGGAGTCAGGAAGCATTCCATTAGGCATCAAGGTACCTTTGCTTAAGAACTGATTCTACCATGACAAAGAATGAATTTCTTAACTTGGCCCATGAAACCCTGCCAATTCCCCTAGCAACAAGGGCTCCAGCCATACTGACCTCCCTGTGGTCTTTGAAAGCACACTATTCTTTTCGTTGTAATGGTCTTTCCACATGCTGTTTCAGAGACTCACTTACTTTATCCAATAATAGTTATTATGATAGTCACAGCAGTAGCAAGAGTCATAATAATAACAATAACAGCTGCTCTGAGTTGAGTGTTCATGACATGCTAGACACTTTTCTGTGTGCTTCTTGGGTATTGCTTTTTTCCAATTATGGCCGCCACATTACATCTTCTCTTACATGTGCTTCTTACAATGTGACAATGATGATTTCCCTTCCCTTGAATAGGGGTCTGTTTTTGGTCCCCCTAAAATTAAGTTGACTTCTGAGACTACCCTGTCAATACAGTAGAGCAGAACTGATGCGGTGTGACCTCAAAAAGCTAGGTCATAAAGAAGATACAGCTTTCACTGGGCTCTCCCTAGAAGTGCTCATTTTAGGCCCCAGCTGCTGTGTTATGAGAAAGCTCAAGCCACAGCAGGAAGCTCCATGTAGAAGTTTCAATCAAGAATCCCAGCGGACAATCACCCATTCTCAAAGAGGTAGGTGAACAGGTTCAGAGTGGGTCCAACCATAGCCATCATCTAACTGCAACCTCATGAAACACTTTGCTCAGCTCAGACAATCTTTGGAATAGTTAAAGAAAATAAAGTAGCTGTTGTACTTTGTTTCCCAAGACAGAGATAACTGGAACATGATCTCAACTCTCTTAATGCTCACGTCAACCTCATGAAGTAGGTGTTACGTCATCCTATTCCATAAATTAGAAGGCTGAGGCACAGAGAAGTTAAGCAACTTTCCAGAGACTGCAACACCTCTTAGCAGCAGAGGCAGAACATGAACCCAGGCGGTGACTTGAGTTCCCCTTTTGACAACACTAGAGTAACTCTCCCGTTGCTGCTAAGTAAAAACAGTATATTCTAGCCAGACTTCAGTAATACTCCTAATTTCATTTGGGTCATTCTGATATAAAATTATTCTTTCAGAGATCACTACACTTGATTCCAGAGCCTAAGTATCTACAAGTGATGGGAAAATGGATCTTTATGCCCTTATTCTAAGCATTCTCTTTGTAATACTTAAATATCCTCTAACAAGAGCAGAGTCCCCACTGTTCACAAAGAAAGCTGTAGGTCTATAACTAAACTTTCAAGGCCATGACTTGTCAGGAATTTTTGTCTTTCTAAGGATTTTTATCCTCCTGGGTCCCATTTCCATTAGAACATATGCCAATTCGTTCACCTCACTGACTTCTCTTTCTCTCTGTGGCCAGGCATGGATGTCCCCAGCTGTGTTTGGAAACCAGGTTAAGCATTACTTCTCCCAGCACCAGGCATTACCTGCAATCTCTCGATGATATTCCGGTAGTCTCTGGAAGCTGCTAGAACAGAGTCCCTGCGAGCAGCATTGCGAGCCGACAGCCGCCAGTTCATGGCTGTTTTCTGCACAATGTTGTGGGACTTCAGAAAGAGGTTGTTGACTTGGCTGTCCAGGTCCACAGGAATGGCGATAGCCCGGCTCTTGGCTACATAGGAGACATTTGACTTGTGAGGTTACAACTTTTGTGAGAGACACCTTAGGGATAGACTTAAGTACCTGTCACCCATCAGGCAGATTTTTCCATGTTGATAACATTCCAGCTTATGTAGTAATGAGTGCAAAGACTGAGGAGCTCAATTCAACTTTACCACCTTTTAGATTATGATTTCCTCAGAGAAATTCTGGAGGAAGTAGCTCTGAAGATCATGGAAATGCA
Source organism: Erethizon dorsatum (assembly GCA_028451465.1). Lineage (NCBI taxonomy): Eukaryota > Metazoa > Chordata > Mammalia > Rodentia > Erethizontidae > Erethizon > Erethizon dorsatum. The sequence continues at coordinate 57,728,499 of CM051825.1, read as the reverse complement.
ATCAGCTCATAAAGTTTGGGCAAGTCAGAGTGACAGCTCAACATGTTTCCTCAATGAATAGCTTCTTAGAGATGCTGATGTGGTCACATATATTATGATTTATTAAGACAAGGAAGTCACCTGGGCAATGAACTGTTTATCTAAAAGTTCTCTTTCAAGTTTGTTGTTCCGTACAACAATCTACAAAATGCTGATTTCAACCAAACATACTGCACGATAACATTCATAATGATGTAAACTGTTCTTTGTATAACAGCTCTTTTCCTTGCTTAAAAAAAAAAGGAAACTCTAGTCTGTCTAATCATAAGAAAACCAACAAGTCAAATCCATGACAGAGGACACTATCGCAGTGGTAGCGAACCTATGGCAGTCATGTTGTTTTTCTAACAAAAGATGTTAATGTATGAGTTGTTTCTAAACTAAAACCTTAGTATTCAGGTTTAATGGGAGCATTGGCACTTTGCCATAAATAAGTGCATTTTGGGTTGCAGTTTGGGCACTGGTCTCTAAAAGGTTCACCATCACTGCTCTACAGGATACCTGATAAGTACTCATCAAGACGGACAAGCTCATGAGAAACGAAGAAAGACTGCAAACTATTGTAGACCAGAATAGACTGGAAATACATGAGAACAGAGTGCAATGTGGTAGACAGGACTGCATTCTGGCACACACAAATATCTGTGGAAAATCTGGTGACATCCATATCAAGTCTGGAATTCAACTAATAGTAAGGTGCCAGTGTTGGTTTCTTTGTTTTGATAAATGCACCATCCTAATAATGTAAGATGCTGATAGTGGGGAGAACTGGGTGGGGGTATGTAAGAACTCCCTGCATCATCTCTACAACTTTCCTATAAATGTAAAATTATTCCTAAATAAAATATTTATTAAGAAAGCTAAGCCCGGCTGGTGGCACATGCCGGGAATATCAGCATTCTAGGAGGCTGAGGCAGGAGGATCAAAAAAAAAAAAAGCTAAGACTGATAATCCTTGTTTGTATGTGGGAAAACCTCCCCAAAACCTAAGCAATATTTCCTCTCATCAGGGCTTCAAAACACTAGAAGTAAAGACAGTGCTCTATTTCTTGTATCTGCTGTTAAGAAAAAAAAAAAAAAAATCATCCTGCAGACAAATAGGAAAACTAATCATTTAAATCCTAACTAGAAAATACACAACTTAGGGAAAGAACCATGATCCAGTAAATAATCTAACAGTTTAATACAGAAAGTGGAAAATTTGAAAGAGAACAAATAATATAAAAATTTAAAGTAGGATGCATCTCAGCTAGAAACTCTGTGCCTGGATACTCTACTCCCCACTACACCGTGCCAACACTTTGGTGCAGTTCTAGGCAGGAGGTGATTCCCAAAAGTCACAAGGCTGAATTCCTGGACTGTCCTACATTCGTGCCATTTTGCAAACATCAACTCTCCTTGCATTTTCTTCTCACTGCCCAAACGACCGATCAGTCTCACCTTTCTTATGAGAAATCAGCTAATTTCTGTGGGAGGGACCCACTCATACATTTCCTTTAGCCTCAACAAGTACACAGCTCTATGACATACAGTTGTGCCTGGGGAAAGGAGAGGGTTATCTGGGGATTCTCACTCTGGAGTGTATATATCAGTGATGGCGAACCTTTTAAAGCTTTCAATGATATAAACAGCCCATTATGCCATAGGTTCACCATCACTGGTCTATACCTTCAAAAGCATAATCTCTTACAGTGAAACACTGCCACCGCTGCCACATATGTAAGAAAAAGATACCAATGCCTACCATATGACAGTAAAGAAATCAAGCAGGCACCACTCAAACCAGGCAAAAGGTCCTAATAACCAATAAACACTAGCTATTCTTGATGAACAGTTACTAAACAGTGCTAAGAACCACACCTGTCTTCATCTCTGGTCACTCTGTGGCGGGATCTAAGGAGCCACTTCAGGCAGATGACTTTCTTCTCCACTCAAGGCAGGAAATTTATCTCTCTGCACAGAACTTAGAATGGAGTAATAGAGTCTGTTCCTAAGCTGACCTTATAGAAGCAGAGAATAGAACAGTGGCCACTAGAAGTTGGCTAGGGTAGAGAGAAGTTGGATAGAGTAGACCACAGTAGAGTGAGACAGAAGGACTAAGTACTAGTGTTCTACAGCACACAAAGATAATTATAGTTCATAACTTATTATGTACAGTATCTTAGAAAATCTAAAAAAGGGGAGCTCAAAGTTCCTAGCACAGGGCCGGTGATATAGCTCAGTGGCATAAGCACCTGCCTGGCAAGCGCGAGGTCCTGAGTTCAACTCCTGGTACGTGCATTTAAAAAAAAAAAAAAGGTTCCTAGCACAGAGAAATGCTAATTACCCTCAGGTGATTAATAAACATTGTATGTATAAATCAACTGAGTGCACTGGATCCCAGAAGTACAAATAATTATTATGTGTCAATTAAAAAATATTTTAGGGGTTGGGGGTGTAGCTCAGTGGTGGAGCACTTGCCTGGCATGTATAAGGCCCTGCATTCTATCCCCAGAACAACACAAGCACACAAAAAGGAACAGTCTGATAAAGTCAAGGTGAAGGGAGAAGTACTTTTTATAACTTCCTTTCTAAGTTGTCTGAGAGGAGGAAACATGGGGAGACTGCAAGAGGGAACAGAGTACCACTTATTGCATAGAGGCAGGTGGAGCAATGTGTGACTTTGGAGAAAGGGTGTTCTTGGGATCTGACAGGTGCTTTACAAGAAGGAAAGTTTCCATATGGGCAAATGCATTTGCTGGATTAAACAAATTAGCGTTCTGAATGAGGGACTGACTTCCCTTCCCATTCAAAGGCTTTGAATAACTTGCTTGCCCTCTGACTTGCCAAGAACTGCCTAATATTTAACCATGGAATCTTATTTTTCAAGGACTGTCTTACTTTGGGACTAACTGGCTTTCACAGTGGACACGCTGGCTTGGTAGATAAAAGAGATGTTGAGGAATCAAGAAGACCATGGTCCTGGTCTTGGCTTTGCAACTTCTAGTCTGTGTAAACTTTGAAAAGCTAAGCCAGTCATAAATGGTAGGCAATACTTTTTCCTCACATTAAATCCACACTGACTCAGTATCTTACCTACATCAGAGAGCACCCGGATACAGCTCTCCACAGAGGCTTTCTGGCTTGGCATTAGCCAGTTGCAGTGGTAAACCCTGAACACGCCTTGCAGCAGTTGCACAAAGACAGGCTGGCGAGTCTGTAAGAAAGATGCAGAGTGGTGCGATGAGAAAATTTTCCTTTGTAGATTACTGATAACCTGATCAGAAATAGACACTGTTTTGAAACATAAGTTAATAGAGGCAAGAGTGGGAGAGGGTACAATGGTAAGGGGCTGGACTCCAGAGGTGTCTGCTATAGTTATGGTGTTGAATGGCCCCAAAAGATCCATGTATTAAACACTTAGTCCCCAGGGTGACATTACTGGGAGGTGGTGAAACTTTCAAGAGATTGAACCTAATGGGATGCCCTTAGGACATTAGGGACATGCCCTTGAAGAGGACTGTGGGACCCTGGCCTCCTCTTTGCTCTCTTTTACTCCATAGGTGAATAGTTTTGCTGCTTTACAATCTCCTCCCATGATGTGCTGCCTCCTCACTATCCCAAAGCCACAGGGCCAACCAATCATGGACTGAAATCTCCAAAACTATGAGCCGAAAATAAACCTTTCCTCTTATAAGTTAATATTAATTCAAGTACTTCATGATAGTGACAGAAAGCTGACTAACAGTGTCTACCTAAGGAGAAAAATTCAGAAGCATTTAAGGCAATATTCAAACTTGATGTTATCTAAGTTTGAGCACAAAAGTCAGCAGTGGAGTCGAAGTCCCAGAACTGGTATTCTTGTCCATTTACCAACTGGCTGTATGACTTGAGGCAAATTACTTAACCTCTCCTAGTTTTAATTTTATCCTATGTAAATGGATTGAGGTAAATTAACTCCAAACTTTTTTCCCCAGATGTTATGTCCTATGAGTAGAACCCGTATTTTTAATCCATGAATACAAACTGATACTAGATTATTACTTATTCTTTGCTTTGGGGAACGTCTTCAATGGTACAAAGACAAAAGAGTTCTGATGGTCAGTCTTTAAAAACATTCGTGTACTGTGGAAGAATACTTACAAGTTAATTATATGAGAGGATTTATTTATATCCATGAAGGTATAAATTTGTACTCACTTTAACAGAACCCATACATCTACTGTAGTTAATTAATTTGACACTGTCTTTATGAATACACTAAAAATTATAACTTTGGTTTCAATCCAAAGGGTAGTTTTGGACCTAAAAGGCAACAATGATTATATACAGTGATCTACTCCAGTGGTCTCTGATTTGGAGCTGACTTACCTAGCCCCTCGAAACAAAAGTGAAAATTAATATAACAAAGAAAATAATATCAAAAACTCTGAAGAAATTTCTGAGATGAAAGGTACTAGGGTAAAAAAAGAAGCTCTACTACAAGAAAATAGAAATGATTAATAAAACATTCAGACTTCCTCCATATTGTTCAGACAACTTCCCTTTATCAAGTGCACACTGTGTCAGACACATCACAGGATCCATTTGTTTCTCAATAACAATTCTGTGACACAGGAGTTACCTTCATGTCATAAATGAAAAATAAAGAACCACAAAGGATAAAAGTAAGTATACAAAAGAATTAAGAATTGATAGCAGAGCAATGAATTGACCGTAGGGCTCTTTGATGACAACAATTCGTTTTCTCTCCATTAAGTTCTCCTGGGAAATACAATCTCAGTGCTTTCTTCTGTCCCATCCCTCGAAGCCATTTGAGAGAGTGAACTGTGTTACTAATGGAGAAAGGAACATAGGGAGCTTGAGAAATCGGCCAAGAAACCTAGTATTAGTTCCCGAGTTCTGAGGCTGCTTCTTAGCTGAGTTAACTCCAAGGGCCCTGAACACTTCCTGCACAGCCCGAGTGCTTTCAAACACGGCCCACTTAGTCCTCACCATGATCCTATGAAGTAAGCAGTGGCATAATCGTAAGTGCTGTGTGTGGAATGAGAACCAACGGCCTAAATCACAGAGAAAAGTGTCTTTTGATCAAGTTAATTCAATAAAATGAGTATTTATTCAACATCAGGTTCTACTCACATCTGACACCTGGGTATACAGAAGATGAATAAATAGATACGGAATAAGAACAAATCGCCTAACTGTATGTATGCATCAGCTTACTTGACTTTTGGCACAAAAGATGTGACTGCTGCTATGGTTTGAATACCATTTAATCAGTTGAGTGGCCCTGAGGATCCACTGCAATTGAAGGTTTGGTCCACAGGTTAACGCTACTGGGAAGTGGAACCTTTGAGAGGTGAGGCCTTGTGCGAGTTCTCAGGTCCCTGGGATGTTCCCACAGAGGGATTTGGGATTGTTTATTTCCTTCTGCCTTTCTCCACCTGCAAATCAATCCCCCCTTTTCTTCTCTCTCTCTGCTCTGGTTCAGAACATTTTGCTTCAACATGCATCCCACCACTGTTGCCTTCAGCAGAACTGAGCCAATGCAGGCACCATGCCTTTGAACCTCCAACATTGTGAGTGAAATAAATCTTTTTTTCTTTCAAAATTAGTTGCCTCCAGTATTCCATTGTAGTAACATGAAGCCAACTAAGGCAACTGAAGGCAACTATTAATCACCTTTCTAAAAGTCTCCCCTTTCTTAGGCCCTGAGGTCCTCCTTGGTCCTGAATCTCACCTGCTTGCATGATAACTCCTTGATCTTCCTCTGGCCTCTCTCACATCCTGTCCATCATCTGTGTCTTTCCAGTTCCCTTCTAGTTCACTACTTTGTTTTCTTGACTAAGACTGCAATAAATCAATGCTTATCTTTGGTCTCTGCCACTCTTCTGGATCTCACGTATTCATTTCCTCACTCAAAAAAAAAAAAAAAAAAAACCAGCAAAAATAGGTGCCAGTCATGCCAGGAAAGAGGGGTGGAACCAGCAAAAATAGGTGCCAGTCATGCCAGGAAAGAGGGGTGGAGCAATGTATGAAACAGCCATGCCCCCAAGGCATAACTTTGCCCTCCTGTAGCTTATAGGCTAGCAAGGAATAGTACATGCTACCACTTATGAATCACCTACTATGTGCCAGGCATTATGCTACATGTTTCATAAATATTATCTCTAATTCTTACAATAACCTGCAAGGCTGATATTACAGTATATCCTTGTTTGACATGTAAGAAAAGAGGTTCTGAAGTTCAATGACCTTCACAGAGCTGACGAGGAGTAAAATGAGGATTTCAACCTAAATGACTTGCTCTACAGCTTCCAAACTTCTATTCTTCCTCCTGGGATTCCAAATTTCCAGCTGCATCTTGGACATTCCACTGGCACTTTAACTACTTAACAGTTTACCCTGAGCATCACGTGGGCAATGTGTTTGTTTACATACTGACTATCCCGAGCACTGCTTGGAATGAAGGTACACCATACACAGAAAAATTATTGAACAAATCTGATAAAATTGTCATTTTTATATTTCCTGTTATATTATCTTATAAAAATTAACAAAGATACGCTATTTTTGGTCATCTTTGTTTAAATAATTGGACTGATAAGTGGTTAAACACACTGCAACCAAACCTAAACTCACCATCTCCCTCCTTCATAAATGCGGGCAGGACACAGAAAGGGAAGATCTAGCTAGGGAGGTAAGACATGTATTTCACCAGGAAAACAAAGTATGAAAGGTTTTTTTTGTTTACATAAAAAAAAAAAGTATCTGCTGACAATAAAAGGTTCAGAAACCTGTAAGCCACTTTTTTAAAAAAATTAGACTTTGTATTCTAAATGTATACGGACAGCCAGAGCCTTGCTAGAGACTCAGCATTTCTTTATGTTGAATGTTTACGTCTCTGACAATTCTTGCTTATTGGGGCAAAAACTGGTTCACAGAAAAGTAGAATTAGAGAGTAGTGAGGCTGAGGCAGGAGGATTGCTATGAGTACGAGGCCAGCCTGGGCTACAAAGTGAGTTCAAAGCCAGCCTGAACTGCATAGCGAAACCCTGTCTCAAAAAGACCAAAAAAAAAAGAAGAGTACTGGCCAACATGGAAAATCAAAGCAGAAGTATGTGTTTAGTGGTTTTCCAATTTTCCCGACTGATATACTCTGACATTTTGGTTTTGTAATACTGTTTCACAGTCTATAAGAGCATGGGCATTGCCAAAACAATTTTCACTTCATATCACAGGAGAAACAAGTCTAACCTGACTAACTTAAGCAGCTCTCCTGGCTGGCTCTCAGTAACAAAGCACATAGCAAGGAAATGTCCCAGTAACTCACGTGGGACAAATGTGTTGTGTTTCATACCTGCAGAGTCGTACTCTGGTCTGAGAAGGGAGAGCTGAAGAAGGTGGTAACAATACTCATCACAATCTCGGTAACGTACTTCTCCAAAATTGAGTCTGCATGTTTCCTGTCACTTGTGTTGTTACAGGCCTACAAGACAAATGAATGCTTTAAACATTACACCTAAATCTATGCCAAACATTAAGAAATCCGTGATCCTCCCTGATTAACATCCTTAACAAATGAAAGGTAAAGGCGTGCTGATCAGTGTTTATCCCCTCAAGAGAAAACCTTAACAAAAAATAAATTCTGCGTAGTGAATAAAGAGACATAAAATCAGCTCAGATATCCTAGTATAGAATCACAGAACATTAAGATTGATCAGGGACTAACAAAGCCATTGCTTGCAACTTCCCACCTGTATCTAGCAAGGCTAAAATCCTGAAGAGAACCAAGAAGCATGGTAACCACAAGTGTCTCGATTTCCACCAGAAATGAGCTGCCCTCCATTTTACTACTGTAAGCCACAGTCCTAATCTCTATAATCAAGAGTCAAATATATTACTAAGGTCTGGCATGTCTGATACTCTCCAGTCCCAAAACACTCTTCCATTCAATAGACGTTTTACTGAAATGCTCTGTTCAAAACAATACTAAGTGGTTTATAATAACTGAACATCAGATTTTGAGATAAGGAAAACATCTTAAATTTCAGCTGTCCTCTGTTTCATTTTGATGGTTAGAGTAAGGTTAGCCATTTACAGGGTTAGAGAATACATTTTATTACCAAATTTATTAGTTCTATAATTTGAGATATAAAATTGCTTATGCTAAAAAACAAAGTAAAGGAATAAAAATCAACTTTTATTAGCAGACTACCATGTTCTAACTTTAATAGTGGAAGGTTTCAGAACATAGTCACAAGATGAAATTAATAATATGTTTTACAACATTTCTGAACAATTTAATTAAAGAGTTGGCAAAGAGCCAGTGGCTATCTTTATAAATAAAGTTTTACTGGAAAAAATCCACACACATTTGCTATGTATTGTTATGGCTGCTTTTGTGCTACAAGAGCAGAACAGAGTGGTTATAGCAGAGACGAGTGACCCCCAAAGGTGGCCATATTTACTATCTGGTCTTTTAGAGAAACTTCACAAAGTCTTGTTAAAGAAACAAAAAAGAGGGCCAGTGAGATAGCTCAGAGGCATAAACGCCTGCTGGCCAGCACGAGGTCCTGAGTTCAACCCCCGGTACCCACATTAAAAAAAAAAAAAGAAAGAAACAAAAAAGGCCTCCAATTCCAAGGCTCTAAATATCAGACTAATAGGATTAAAAACCTAGGAGACATTTGAGATTTAAAAGAAATACATATGTCTGTGAAACCAATACTAGAGTGCTATTAAATAGCCATCAATTACAAGGAAATTTAAGTCCATGCTATTAAATATAGTCATAGATTACACGGAAATTAAGTCCTTTTTCTTTCTTTTTTTGAAAATAAGTTCTTCCCTCTTACTAGTAATTGTAGAGTTAAGCAGAAAAAAAAAAAAAAAAAAAAAAAAAAAAAAAACCACATTATAAGATTCCTCAATGTACCTTTTCTTATTTAAAATCACAAGATTTCTGAAACTGGGATGTATCTCATGATTATTCTCTGAAGAATTCTGTTACCTACATCACTCCCCAATACCATCACTACAAAATTCATATTAATCCCATTGTAATTTGGTTAAGTAGTAGTCCTGTGGCTGAAGAATAAATAGTGAAGCCTGTGCAAAATCAACTGTCTTGGAGATCACCTTGGCTCTGGGTTAGGAAAGCAACAGACAGAGGTGCTGTACTTTGCAGAATCCTCAAAACCAGAACATAGCAGATAAGATTCTTGAGTTCTGGGATGTGTTCTCTGAGCACAGATATACTATAAAGGAAAAAAATCCTTATAAATTTTATTTCAGTACATCCCAGATTATTATTCACAAATAAATCCATAAAAGGTGAAAGAAAAACCAGAAACTAGCTTCCCTGAAGCTTGATAAGTAAAATCTGTTTTCAGCTAAGAGAAAAGGGTAGGAGGAAATGAGATGAAAATAGAGAAGAGCCATAAATGCCTCCTCATGCCACAAATTAGAGTAGAAATGATGAAACTATTTTCTTTGTCAGGCAGACAAGACACACACACACACACACACACACACACACGGATACTCTTCCCTCCTCCTCTCTCTAATTCTGTCTACTTAGTTCCAGAAATTCCTTACCCTGCAGATGTCTACAAGGAAATTCTCAAACAATTTCCACATGTGATTGCTGGTGTAGATCTCCTTCATTTCGACTTCAGTATCCACATAGCAGTGATTCAGGAAGTTAATATATGCGATTTTAACCTGCAAGGCAGAAACATAGCTTTTATGAAAAACCATCTCGATATATATGCAATTAGCTGCATCATTCAAAGTGAAAAGCACAGGTCAAGACGGTCATTCCATTTGTCTACCAGCTTTCATTTCTGTGATTTTTTGACATACCAAATTTATAATTAAGCAAGTATTTTCATGATCTCAAGGTAAAGCATGTTTCAAAAACTCTGACCACAGGAGAAGATCAAGTGTGACTGTATTAAAATTAAGAATTTCACAGTCAGGTGTGGTGGTACACACCTGTAATCTCAGCATTCAGGAGGCTGAGGCAGGAGGAATGTCATGAGTTTAAGGCCGGCCTGGACTACATAGTGAGTTCAAGGCCAGCCTGAGCTACATAGAAAGACCCTGTCTCAAAAAAACCAACCCCTCCCCCACAAAAAAAGAATTTCTCTTCATGAGAAGGTACTATTAAAAGAGTCTAATGGCACAAGACAGGAGATGTTGAAACTTTCCTATCTCGAATTTAAACTTCCCTATAAGGTCAACACTGAACCTAATCTTTGAATTTGATTCGGTTCTCATCTAATTTGGTTTGCGACCAGAATCATGGAAAGAATTAAGTTCATGAACTGAGGTACCACTGTACAATTACACCACCCCTTTCTTATCCCTAACAGAAAAACAAATTAAAACTGTTGAAAGGTATCACATATAGGAGAATCTCAAAGTATGATAATATACTGTGAGGGAAAGTCTGAGAAAAATACAATCTCATTTTTCTTTTTGTAATGATTATTATTATTATTATTTCATTATATTATAAATTACTTTAACCTTCACTGAGGACAATTATGGTTCATGGATATAATGAAATTTTATACAACTCTAAGAAACAACTCTGGAATATATAGACTGATTTGAGAAGTTGTTACAGTACAGAGGAGTGTACATAGAATGTCACCTTTTGGGGAGATAAAGTTTATATGGTATGTGTTTATATGCAAAACACTAGAAAGATAAACAAAAACATGAATTATTTTCTACGTGATGGGTGGAGGGAATGGATTAGAAGATTTCATGGTTTATCTCTTTTTAGTCTTTGATATTTGAACTTTTCGAAACATATTAACTTTGCAAAAAGATCTAAAAACATAATACTGTAGTATACATTTGATATGTACCACGTATGCTCTACATATAAGTTAAAATATAAACTAAATATATATTTTTAAATATACAAGAAGAAAGTATACATTGTATGATCCAGTTTTTTGTTACCAATATATGTGAATGGAAAAAAAGGAAGTCTAAAAAGTTTAACCTCAAAATTTAACAGGTTCTCTCGATGGGTGGTGGGATATAGGTTATTTTTTATTTTCTTATCAATTATGTGTAGTTCCCTTTTTTGTTTTCTTTTTTTGAGACAGGGACTCACTATATAGTTCAGGCTGGTCTTGAACTCACTATGTAGCCCAACCTGGCCTCAAATTCGAGGTGATCCTCCTGCCTCAGCCTCCTGAGTGCTGAGATTACAGAGGTATGCCACCATACCTGACTTCTAAACTTTTATAATGGTCATTACTTCTGCAATAAGAGTTTTTGTTTTAAAGAATTAACATACAGTGTGTTCCACTCATATGATCTGTATCTGAACCAACTCTTAACCTTATTTTTGAGAAGTTCGGTCAGGTCACATTTTCTTTGTTCAATAAATTGAATTAGTCCCACAGAGCTGAAGTCTATTTCTCCACTCTTCTTAAGGAAGCAGAAAAAGACCAATACCCCAGCCATGTTCCCTTCACATAAAACCCACACTTAGGAAAATGCTGTTCCAGCAAAATGAAACCCCTCCACAAAAGGAGCAGCAGTTCTCAACGCCCAGAGGGCTCATCTAGGCAGGCCACCATGGTGCCTCCCCACAAAGCCACAGTCCCATAGACTGCAGGGACACAGACAAGAAGGGCACACCCAGCATCAGGCTGGCTTACCTCAGGGATGCAGTCCTCATGGGTGACCACACGGACAATGTCATCCAGCGGGAGCAGGGAGTTGCACTTAATCTCCGTATAGACATTTTTGCCCTCAGTACACACGGCCAAGAGCTCCACCAGGTGGATGTGGTACCTGAGAGGGCTGTTCTCGTCCATCCGGTCCCGCTCTGACCGCATCATCTGGATGAGAGTCTGGAAAGAGGCTCTGTCATTGTAGAACACGAGGACATCTTCGCCTGAATTCACCAGCTACAGAAAGAACAGAGCTCATTTATATCACAAGCCTGGAGCTGTGGGACAACCTTACCATATTCTATCTGCAAAGAGAGAGAGAGATCCTCTGTTTGGATTTATCTTCCCAAAGAAGTCTTACATTACTAAGCTCATCTGGATTTCATTCATTTATGATTTACCAACTAAAACTCTCCAACAGTACCATTTTAATGCATGAAAACAGAAATACCACAGTGGGCGCTAAAAACTATTAGAGCAATACAAAGCCTACATACAGCATTTATATAGCAAGTGAAAATACAGATTGCAAGCTTGCACTTGTATTTCCTAACTTAATAATTGGGCTTTGATTTTTCTACTTTAAATACTTCCGCTTTCTTGTTGTTTTACAAAGTACCCCTTTACAAGTCTCTCATCCAATCTTCTTATAAAGTTTTTCTTTTCAAGTCTTATCTCTTCAGTCACAAATTATCCACTTCTAATTAAGATATGCTTACCCTTCAACACTCATCAAAAAGTCAAGGCATTCCTATTCATAATTTATCCCCTAGGATATGACTGCTCATAAATCTATTTAATAATGGATCAATTTCAGCACTACATGAAATATAAAGCATCCCAAAATTTTTGTCACAGAAGTTAAAATAATATAGCCAATATTATTTACGTATTAACAGCTAACATTTATGAGCTCCAATTATGTGCCAAATACCAAGATGAACTCTTTAGACAGATCGCCAGATCTCACTGTATCTTGGTTTCTTCATACATAAAAATAAGGACGAATACAGTATCTGATTCAGAGCATGTTTGTGTAGAATAATTACTATGTTTAAGTTGCTGAGAATAGTGTCCAGAGGGTGGTAGGTTTCCAGTAAATGTTAACTATTATTTTTATCATTATCTCAATTAATCCACATATTAACTGCTTAAAGTAAATACTGCCACCGCCTCATTTTACAGGGATGCTAAAAACTTGAGATGTCAGGTCAAATGACCCCAGAAAAGCACTACGGCTAGGATTTGTATCCTAGGCCAAGCCAATTCTTCATCACACTACCCTACTGCCCCTAGAATCACAGTGAGAGACGGGATTACAAAGCCAAGTGTTAGGTGAGTTTGGTCAAAATTTCGTTTTTTAAAAGGCAGGAGTAAACATAGTGGAAGCCACAGTCACATGTTTAGCAAAGGGGGCCTTTCTGATCAGAGACCATATCCACAAGGAGCTGACTGCCCATAAAGAACCAACCAAAACTATTCCTTGATTCCACAGACCAGCTGCTCCTCATGATTCATCAAGTAAAAAATTTTCAAGTAACTGGTTAGGTGAATAATTAAGGAAAAAGTCATAATCCACATAAAGGGAAGCTGTTGTGGCTTTCTGGGTCCCAACTACATTCAATATTTATTCACTACATTTTGGTTCATTATTCCTCTTTCATTTGCCTTTCAGAAGAATCCAAGCCAAGCTTCCTCAGAGTTAACAGATTTAGGGCAATGAAAAATCAGGTAAGACTCTTCCCCAAGCTTACAAACATGAAATCTCTCTCTCTCTGTCTCTCTCTCTCTTACACACACACACACACACACACACACACACACACACACACACACACACACACATATACTACATTCTGCCCTTCCATATGGCTCCTGAAGAGGGTGCCAGTTCATATAGATAATATTAAATGCAGTAATTGTGAAATATCTACAGACCACCAGGTGGAAATATATAGAAATATATAATTATCACCTCAGCCATGACCATGTCTTGGCACTTTTTAATAAATTTCCCTTCTGCCTTGACAATTGTCTGCAAGAACTTTATGTACTGGACATTTCTACCGTGGGTCTCTATACAGTGAACAAAGTGCTGGACAACTCTCTCGTTGATCTCGCTGCAGAGCTGGAAATTGTTCATGAAGATGTGCTGCATTGTTACTGCCTCTAGGATCTGGCATGAGATAAGGACAGGAATACAGGGAAATAGTGAAAAGTGAGAAAAAAAAGATGATTCCACTAAAAACATACACAGAAAGAAGCATTTAAACTCCTTAAGATATGTTTCCCATTCTCATCTTTGTATGACTTCTTTTTTAGTAAACTTTCTCAGTGACATATAACACACACACAGAAAAATAAATAAATCAAGAGTATTCAGCTAAATGGATTGCAAAACAAACATCAGTGGTCAGATCAAGAAACAAAACAGGCCTTCTTAATGCCCCAACCCATAATTTAACTTCTTTTTAACTTCTCTCTTGCCTGTCCTTGAACCCCATGTCCTCTTTTTCACTAATGTATGTTTCATTGCATATATATGCAATAATGTACTGATCTATTCTACTGCTGACAGGTACTTGTGTGAGTACTCAGTTTCAATATTTCACCAGTATTATTAATAGTTCTGCTCTGAACATTTTTGTCTACATCTTCTGGTAAACTTAATATCTACATTGCTGTTGGGTTTAGACCCAAGAACACAATTGCTGAACCACAGAATATAAATACGCATGGCTTTAGAAAATACTGTCAAACAGCTTTTGGAAGATGTTAACAATCTACATTCTACAGTACAGCTATTCCACATACTTGGCCGAAACACAGTATGGTCAGTTTTTTTAATTTCAGTCATATCTTACTGTGCACACACAAGTCAATTTTCATTTATCCAATAACTTGTCATGTTGAGCACCTTGTCACACTTATTGGCCAACTGGGTCTTCTCCACTAAGGAGTGACAATTCAAATTTCTAGCCCATTTTTGTGACTGGGTTGTCTTTTCTCTCATTGACTTTTTTTTTTTAATATGTTATATATTCTGAGTACAATTTCTTTGTTGAACAGGTGCAATACAAACGTCTTCCATTATCTATCTTGTCTTCAGATGTTCTTAATGGTGGCATCTGATGAACAGAAGTTAATTCTAACAAAGTCCAATTTATCAATATTTTCCCTTATAATTAGCACTCTCTGCATGATATACAAGAAAATTTTGCTTACCACATGGCCATAAAGATATTCTTATGATATCTTCTAGGACTATCTTTCACTTTTTACTTATTTTTCAATACTTTTATCTGTTCCTTTTCTTTTTCTTCTCTTTTTTTTTTTTTGTGTGTGTGTGGGTACCGGGGGTCGACCTCAGGACCTTGCACGCCAGCAGACACCTGTGCCGCTGAGCGATATCACTGGCCCTTTTTTTTTTTTTCGTATGTGGGTTCCAGGAGTCGAACTCGGGTCCTTGCACTTGCCGGGCAGGCGCTTATGCTGCTGAGCCATCTCACCGGCCCCCTTTTCTTTTTCTTAACACGATAAAAAGGTAATATTATCCTACAGCCCAGTAGCCATTTGTTCTGGAAAACTCAAGGACTACTAAGTGTGAATGAGTAACTGTGTGTGTGTGTGTGTGTGTGTGTACAAAAAAAAGCCCTTTACAGTATTATTTACAAAGCCCAAAACTAGACCTTGCCTAATTACCCATTAATATGGGAATGGTTTTCAAAAAGTTACAGCCATTTTATGAAATAACATTTAGCCATCAAAAAAGAATTAGATAAAATTTATGTATCTTGGATTTGCAAAGGCAGCCATAATGTGTTAAATGGGAAAAAATCAAAATGCAAGACAATGTGTAAAGGATGGAATCATTTTTTAAAGAAAAATGTGACACATATTTTATACATTTAAATGTGTATTTAACAAACTAAAATGTAACATATATATGTTTTATGTGGCTATATTATGTATTTGGTTGCATACTAAGACCTAGCACTTCTATATTGCTAACTCTGTTACACTAAAGGATGTTATTAAGAAAAACCAAAAATATACCTTACTTTTTCCCTACTACTTTCCTCTTTTCTTGCCCCATCCATCTTATTCCTCACAATATGGGGAGTATTTATGTCCTGCTGACAGCTGGTCACAACGTTCCTCTTTGGAATGAAGGCTGCATTACAACAAGTCCCAGAAACCACAATAGCAAAAGAACAAACTGTTCCCTGCCCTCCTCCTCCTCCAGGTTTACACACAGGCCTCAAATCTTACCCCTGGGTTGAGAAACAGGTTTATGTGCTTATGCAGCAAAGCTTGATTCTGCTGGTTGCCTGCACAGAAATTCTGCAAAAATTCATGAGCCAGTCTCATAATTTCCTGCATCTTGGTGTCTTCGGCCTGTGTGGGAGGAAAGAGATGAAAGGCACTGATTGCGAGGCCAGGATGCCAGCTTCTGCTACACCCCAGCACCTCCTACTAAGGCGGAATTCAGGGAGTGCATGCCGAGGGCCTGCTGTGGGTAAATACTGAGGCTGTACGCTATCCACTCTAAGAACTCATCTGTGAAAACTGATTCTCTCCCATCAGCCCTGGGCACAAACAAAAAGATTTTATTCAAGAAAAAGGTAGGACGGTAAAACTTAACTGAATGTTTCTGGGATTCAACCATCTAGCAAGGGCTGAAACTTTTGAAGCCCCACTTCTGAAAGCAGGGCTGACAGGCAAGCCAAGCCGACTTTTTCCTGGTGGCAAGTCCCCACATTTGTGGCCCGGGGCACACCTTTTTCACTCCCCCAACCTACAGAGTGGCACACAAACTTCTAGCAGTAACAAGGGAGAATGAAAATGTCCCTAAATTATAAATGAGGACAAACTGCACTTGGCCTTAAATACTTTCCTTGTCATCTCAGGCACATGTTTAAACCTAAGAATTATCTTTTTCTTCTGCAAAATGTATCTGCCCTGGGCATCCACAGAACTGATTATGTGGCTCCCCACACACAATATTATGTAATTTTCATTTCATATATTACAATTCTTTAGTATTTGTAGATTTAAACATCCTGTCATTGGACAATTATGTAAAACTTACTACGACTCTAAATAAACACGTAAGATAGTAAAAACAGAATGAGAATCAAATAATAGCAAATGTTGTGAGGCTATGGGGGTGGGAAGGACCCCTTCTACACTGTTGGTGGAAATACAAACTAGTACAACCACTGAAAATCAGTATGGAGAATCCTCCAAAAACTAAAGCTAGAAATTCAATTTGACCTAGCTATTCCCCTTCTAGGATCTTTCCAAAAGAGTTAAGGACATCATATGACAGTGATACATGCATGCCCATGTTTACAGCAGTGCAATTCATAATAGCTAAATCTTGGACGTATCCTGTACGTCCATCAACTGATGAATGGATAGAGAAAATATGGCATTTATATACAATGGAGTGCTACTCTGCCATAAAGGAGGATAAAATTGACTCATTTTTAGGAAAATCAAGAGCAAAATAAAAGATAATAGGAAGTGGAGAGATCTTTCTCAAATGGGAAGGGGATCAAGAGATAGATGAAAGGTGGAGGGAGAGAAGAGAAAGGGGATGAAAAACGAAATTAAGATGTGTTATATACATGAACCAACTACATACAAGGAATGTAAAACATACTACATATACTAATAAAGAAAATTTGAAAAAAAATGAGAATCCCTAAAATAGAAATCATCCTTCATATTCCCTCAGCCCAGAAGTCTTCCTAACGCATCACACATCCATCCCCTCATCTCAGAGGCAGGAGGTATAGCAGACAGGAACACCTGCCCTGAAACTGAACACCTTGCTTTTATCCCAGATGGACAACTTCCTAGCTGTGTGATTTGGAGGCTAAGTTACTTAGCCTCTCAATGCTTCTGTTTCCTCATCTCTAAAAATGGATACTGTAAGAGTACATGCTATTATAAAGAATAAATGAGAAAATTAATTCAGTCAGTGATTACTCAGTAAATGTTAGCTATCAATTGGCTCTGGTCTAGACTGATGTCAGCAAACTTTTTCTTAAAGGACTAGACAGAAATATTACCTTGACTGTAGCAGATTGAGAAGTAAAATAAACATGATCAGGTACTTATGTAACTAATTCAAATTATAACAACCATTCTGAGCTGATATGCTGGACAAAAACAGGGAAGGGCTAGATTTTGTCCATATTTACAGTTTGCCAACCTCTGACCTAAAAAATAACCCTGTGAGAAAATAGCCCATACTTATCAGGACCAGGTAACAGAAGGAATCTAAGCTACGGCTTTGATAATCAAAACCAAGAAAATGACAGAGACCTTTAATACCAAGCACCAGTATGGGAAAAAAAATAAGTATTACATCTGTCTGTTATTAATGGGGCAGAAAGTGGCCAACCTTCTAGCTGTATGAAATCAGGGGGCTTGGGGCAGACAGCTATGGCTAGCTGACAGCAGTGAGCTTAAAAGTGTCCTGCATGCTTACATTTCTTATACTAAAAAACAAATCTGCTGGTGCTCAAGGGCACTCAAGAGCCTTTGGGGTTCGAAATGGACTTTTACAAGGCAAGCAAGCTTTGAAGACATCATCTTACAAGGGGTTACTTGGTGGAATCCTTCCACTACTCTGCTCACACACTTGGATGTCTGTGAGCATCTAAAAGTCAGCACACATGTGCACACACACGCGAACACACACAACCCTTATTCTCCCTTTGTGCCACCCATTCCAACCCAATCTGCCTGCATGTAGAGTCACAGTGCTCTATGACTGCCTGTTGATCATTAAGGAAACTAATGATATCAAGAGACCAAGCTATGGTCAGCAAACTGTCTTCTTACACTATTTTCTTTCAGTACTCAGGACTGAACCAGGGCCCTCAGTTATGGAGTGGGTGACTAAGCTATGTCACCCACCATTGCTTTATATTTTGTTTTGAGACAAGGTCTCACTAAGTCACTAGGTTGCCCAGGCTGAGCTCAAACTTGTGATCATCCTGCCTCCATTTCCCAGAGTGCTGGGATTAAGGCATGTGCCCTCATGCCCAGCTCTCCTAATACTCTTCGTACACAGGAAGACAGATGAACTGGTTGGTTCTAATTCATACGGCAATCAAAGTTTGGGTGACATGCACAGCCATATTAACTGCAAGTTAGCTTCATACCTTATCTATTAGGGGGATGCATCTACTGAAAGCCCTGACCCACTGGATTCGCAGGGTGCACATAAGTGAGAAGGTGGCTTCTCTGTAGGGACTTCCAGGATGTAAGGAAGTATGCTCAGACTCCATAGTGGAGCAGAGCTGGCCCTGTAACACATGGCTGTGGCATCCCGAACTTTTCTAGTCACCATTTCCTGATCTACAGTGGGGCTGACGATACCACCACCATCCCACCTGTATGATGCAGGATTACATGAGCTCAGGCATGTAAAGGCTCAGCCCCATGCCAGGACACCTGCAAGCACTTGGCAGCAAGCCTTTCTGAGGGTGGAAATTATTTGCATTAAATAAATGAACTGAAATTGCTTTATAGTCACAATGATCACATTGGTCACATGCCTTCACCAACAATATCCAAGTGAGAAGGCTTTGGGGAAACACAGGGACCTGGCCGACCTTTGGGAGCAGCAGTCTTGAGCAAAGGGAAACTCACTTTCTCGTAGGGAATCTGCAGCAGCTCCAGCACCACAGCATGTGCACCCATGTTCCGCAGCAGTCGCTGCTGCTGCTTCCGGCTCTTTCGCACAGAAGCACTCTCTTGAACACACAGTTTGCTAAGTCGAATCAAAATCTGGAAGAAAAAAAAAAAGGAGCTCAAAAAACTAAGAACTGTATTTGGAAAAAGACTAAAGTATGAAGGGGAAAAGGGGATTTCAGTGCATTTAAAACCTAAGCATTCACATGTAATCCCAGCACTCAAGAGGCTGAAGCGGGAGGATCACCATGTGTTTGAGGCCAGCCTGGGCTATGTAGTGAGTTCAGGGCCAGCCTAAACTATATAGCAAGACTCTGTCTCAAAAAAAAAAAAAAAAAGAAAAGAAAAGAAAAAAGGGAAAAAAAAAAAAAACCCTAAGCATTAAATGCATTAAGAACATGGAAATGCCTTCCATATGTGGCATCTCTGTTGACTGAAATCAAGTAAATCAGTGGAAGACTATGACTTCCAGAATAAGCAGAATCTGGCTTCAACAGCAAGTAGAACCATTTCAGATAGATCCCTTAAAATGGTTTGACACAGAGTCAACTCCCAAGACCTTGGTGAGAGTTTGCTCTGGGGTTAAAAAAAAGCACACACACACAATAGGCTTTCTAATTCTGAACTACCTTATGCAAAGATTTGTAAAGAAATGCAGCTCTCACTGATCGATGCTATGGGCAGACACTGAGACAAACCCTCAACAACTATATCAGCTAATACTTTATTCTACTGCAAAGCTTCAGAAATATGTGGTACCTATAAAAGCACTGCATATATAAGAGGTGAGGAACTGAGGACATGCAAATCTTAAGTGGCAAAGCTGGGTTTCAAATTCAAATCTGATGCTAAAACCCAGGCACTCAATCTATGAGCTCTACTTTCTCCCCTGTTAAATTTTACATGACGAAAAAGGACAAACTGTTTGTGCCTTCAACTTGAATATCACTGAAACTATTTAGAGAAATAATAAAGGAAGAAAAAGGTGTGTGTATATGTGCTTACCTCTTTTACCACTCTGTAGTTGTAGCTGCTGGTGCTTTCATGCTTTTGTGACTTGTTATTCCCCTCCTAAGGAACAAAATTAACACAACTATGGTTTGTACAACTTGTGGGTAACTGCTGGATTGCTAGAGTCAGCATCAACCTTTACGGGAGTTTTGTACTGTTTCCAACAGTCATGCTAGGTTTGTGCGCAAAGCATCTCCTCACACTCAGCTCCTTTGGAAGAGGAGGCAAAGCCAGGCCACAGCTAGAAAACAGGTTCATTCCCAAGGGCATCTGTAAGGGAAACCTAGTGATCATTCACTCCACAATCAAGTCTTATCTACATAGTGCAGGGTGACCCAAAGACATGGCTGAACTTTCATTTTGTAGCTTACTTCCTAGGACAACAGTGGTTACTCTGGCTACTTGACAAGCAGATCTCTTTTTTTTTTCTTTTTTGGTGGGTACCAGGGGTCGACCTCAGGACCTCGCACGCCGGCAGGCGCCCGTGCCGCTGAGCGATATCACCGGCCCCTTTTTTGTATGTGGGTTCCGGGAGTTGAACTCGGGCCCTCGCGCTTGCCAGTCAGGGGCTTATGCCGCTGAGCCATCTCACCGGCCCAAGCAGATCTCTTAATAAAACCCATCCTCTACTCTGCATTTTTATTTAAGAACAGGATAGGATGCTTCTTAGTTTTAAGAGGTGCATCTTTCTACTTGGGCAGCCCGAATTGTCTCTCACTCACCTCAGTTTTCTTATGCTCATTTTCACCAGATGCACCATCCATGATCTCATCAGGGCCCTGTCCTTTATATACCCAGAGCTCAGACTTTTCCACGATGGACCGCAGTTGATCTAAGTCTTGTTTGATCTGTTTGTAGTTATCCACATCTTGGCTTGTAACCAGCAGTTGAACCTAAACAAACGAAATCTATTAGAAGCACACAGGAGCTTCTCAGACAGATGACACACACATTGGCCACGGGGCTACCTGTTTGAAGGCTTGGAGGACCTCCTGCCTCTGACTGAAGTGCCGAAAGAGGAGCTGCAGGGCCCCCGACACCAGGGGCGGATAATCGTGCATTGTCAGGTGGAGCAAGACGCGGAGGAAGGTTCTACCACCATGATCGTCCAAGTCCAGCGGGGTGTTCTCCTCACTGCACAGGCACACCAGAGTGGAGGGACCAGGTGAACAACAGACACCTCACTCACTCCCACACCGGGGCCCAGACATTTCTAATACTCTATTCCATCTCACATGACTTCACACTTCATCAGCTCTCTTCACAATGTAATCCTGCTTTATCTTCAACTATACTGGCTAAGAAGGAGGGGACAAGTAGGATGTTATCATTGTGAAATTTTAAACCAAAGTCCTTACCCTCCCAAACTAACAAGTCTGGTATTACAACCAGATCCTGAAAAGTAGATTAGTTTTCTTCTGTTGGGCTTCATCTGTAGTCTAAGAACTTAAAAGGATGTTTCTCCTAAGTTATCATTTTAAGATGCTGTAATTCAATGCTTATCAAATTATCTGTAGTAAAAGACCAGACTGTTAAATTTCTAGTATATAGCTGTTAGGCATCTTGGCCTATACCAAGTTCATTGATCATGCACTGAGATAGCACTGCAGTGTCAAATGGCCATAATAGTGACCAGCCCATGCCTCTCTGTTCTTTATTTATTTTGTGTGTCTGGTAATAAGCAGTGTTCAGTGGACCCTGCTTTGAACAGTGTTGCCACGAAGCAATTAAACTCATTGTGTTCTTCAAAGTGGGATTAATCAACACATTATCAGGTGTTATCTCAATATCTATGATAACTTGTCTATATTATTTAAATAATTAAAAAATTAATGGGTATATCCTGTATCAAATAGCCTACTGGACACTACTAGTAAATTAATGTATCAGCATCTCTATTGTGTTTACAGTCAAATGCATGACAAACAGTGAGACCTTCAGGGCTAACAAGAAAGAGGCTAACAAAAAAGCAGAATGGGGACTGAATGTTTTAAGTCAAAGTTGAGCAACACGATATTTTAAAGAGGAACTCATGTCAGCAACAATTAAAGAATAGATTGTGTGATCTTTGTTGCATAGACTGTAAAGAGCTCAGGAATAAAACCACAGCCCATCAGTGGAAGAAACACATGATGTTAGTAACCTCTCTATTTGGAGCCCCGTTTCTCTTTCTAGTCTTTCTTTTGAAGCTATTTCTTCACCATTTAAAAGTAATCTTATAGGGCCGGTGAGATGGCTCAGCGGCTTAAGCGCCTGCCTGGCAAGCGTGAGGGCCCGAGTTCGACTCCCAGAGCCCACATACAAAAAAGGGGCCGGTGATATCGCTCAGCGGCATGGGCGCCTGCTGGCGCACGAGGTCCTGAGGTCGACCCCCCGGTACCCACAAAAAAAAAAAAAAAAAAAAAAAAAAGTAATCTTATAATGTATGCTCTTGTAATGTATGCTTCTGGTCCGAGGAAGGATAGACATTCATGTGTCTGTCTGTCTGTCTCTCTCTCTCTCTAACCACTTAAGATAACTGTGACTTGAGTACTTAGTGCTCCAAAGACAGCAGTAAAACAACCTGAGCAGAAAGACTAAATAGTTACTAGTGTGGTCAAGGAAAAGCCTTTGAGAATTACAGAAGCTGCCTTGCACACTGTAGAGTCATCTACAAAAGGGTAGCTGAAAATATACTTTCCTTCCTCCAAAGATGCCTTCTGCTTGCTCTTCAATGTGTTCAAAGTCAAGAGCACCTGGAAAGGTAGACAACAGCATTTTATATAGAGCGGTCTGGACACACACTGTTGGTAACTTTACCCCAAAGTTTTACAGGGGCAGAGTTGTTGGGGTAAGCCCCAAACCTTCCAAAATCAGGCATTTCAAAGCTATGGTGCCAGGCTAATCCACATGACACTGTCCAATCTCCTACATTCCTGTCATTTTTCTCCTTCCTAAAGAAGAGTGATGACTTCATTCCAAGAAAGCTCGGGGCTCAGCAGGGTTATTATTTCTATCATTACCCTTTCCCTTCCCTACTATTTCCTGGGTGGGCAAAAACTAACATGATTTAAACTGGGGTGAGAAAAATAAGGTTTCTTGGAGAGATTTTGTTATTGTGTTTCTTTTCTGAGTATTTGATGGGTAATCTGAACACTAGAAACCTCAACTGCCTTACGTCTCTAAGAGAGGAGGAAGTAAGAACCACCTCTGAAGCGATGTGGGTAGTTCATTACTTTTTTGCCCCAAAAGAGTAAGTCCCAGGACCTTGTCTTTAAAATACAGTAATCCTCAAAGAAGTTTTCATTCTATTCTTTTTCTAGAAGACACTGTTTGGGACCCAGTTTTTGTTATACCCAGGTCCTATTATATGGCTGGAATTCCATTCTGGAATAACTAACCTGATGCAGTACTTGGCCCTTCTTGGCTGCTGTTTCCGGAAGATGTTTCTGAAGTCTGGGAATTGCTTTCATCAAACTCCCGCTTAAATATACACAGGAGGCAGGAGATCCTATAATCCAACCTCACATTCAAAATAAACTAAAGATTCAAGTGGAAATGGAAACAGATTGGTTACATTAACATACCACCTTTAACACTTTGCCAAGCCACTGCACTCTGGCTGGGCCTGGTATCAGCCGTGTCAATTACCTTAAGCACTAAGTGAGCCAAATATTTGGCTTAGATTTCAACAGTTGTTTTAAAGACAGCAGACTTCCATCGGGCGTATCGAGTCTGCCCACAGCTAATAGTATAAAGTTCAGCATCTGGCAATTAATTTAACAGTTGGAACACTAAACCACTCACTCCCTGCTCCATCCTCTACAAAACACAACTTCATTTTAGCAAGTACTAAAAGCCAACTCTGGGCATAACACTGAGAGGAATAAAGCTGCTGCTTTGAACCTAAGAAAATTGACAGAGAAATTTTGTTTTTACTCCTGAGAATTACGTTGGTTTATATTTCAACGTATTTCTGGTTATTTGCTCTGATTTAGATACACACTCCTGAGATCCCTCTTTTTTGATGTCCTATATTCCCTTACCCTCTACTCCAGCAGTCACTTTTCCCATGATTATTACTAGAACCAAAAAGACAGATCAAGCAGTTGACATTTATTTAATGATCTTTCTGATATCCCTTCCTTCCTTTCTCTTCTTGCCTCTGCTTAGCCCTCTTGGCAACCTTACCCAATCTCAGGGATGTCACTTCTCGCAGATGGAGATGGACGTTTGGCTTTCCCCCAAGCTCTCTGTCTGTGTTCCCAACTGACTGTTGTACATCCCACTTGGTATCTTCCCAGAGCCTCAAACTCAGTATTACACAAAATTAACTCTGATGGTTACTTCAGGTATCAACTTGAACCAGGCTAAAGATACCAGAGAGCTGAAAAGTGGAGCAAATACATGCAACTCTTTGGGTGAGATGATTATAAAGATACACAGAGAAGCTGAAAGACTGGCAGAGAACAATTGTTCGTATCAGGAACGTTTCATTTGTGTTATAATTTTTTTTACATTGTAAGATTATAGCAAGCTCACACCGCAGATGGAAATAATCGTGTTAACAGGCAGAACTTGCTGCCATAGAAGTGAGAATAATTTAAAGAGCAAAGTCCCTGTGTGGGGAAGAGGACATGGGACCCAGACTACAGGGAAGGGCCTGTCCTGGGTTTGAGACTCTCAGCCTCACTACAGCTCTCAGCTCCTCAATAACCTGTGCTCACCTCTTTCTGCTCCATGTAGATAATTTTTATTCTTCAACAAAGGCATTTGCTCCTTAATGGGAAAACTTATATCAGACATATTAGGGTAAGAGTAGGTACATGGTAGGTAGGATGCATCAATTGTTATTTAAGTGGTCTAATGTCCAAAAAAGAATATGAATTTACTCCACTTGATTTGTCTTCTCCTGTTCTCTCTTGAATCTAACCTGTTTCCAAACTTGTTCCCACTTTGCAGTCTTTGAATTTGCTGTTCCCTCTGTCTTGAAACTCTTCCTTAGCCTCAAGGCCAATCTCTGATTGAATCACCTTACAAGAGAGGCCTTCTCTGATAATCCCATCCAGAAACACTATGCTACCCTGGCCCCCAGCGGCCTCCAAATCATCCTGACCCTTCTTTATGTTTTAACATCTCTTGGGACTGACTTTAAAATATATGCCTACGCTGCCTTTCCAAACATACGTGCTTCAAGAGCAGGAATTTAATCTACTTGGTTCATTGCTGGCTCTCCAGTGCTCAGAAGGACTTGACACAGAACTGGTCTTCAGAAATATATGCTGAATAAATAAATGAATGAATGAATGAATGAACGGGAGAGGGAGAAAGGAAGGGAGGAATATTTTGCAAATTTAATGGAAGTCTGAATTAAGTTATGAACAGTAAGCAGAGGATTCAGCTACATGGACAAGCATGGTGAACAAATGCTAAGCAAAGGCTGGATGCCATGGGCACAGATGAGGAGGCTGAGATGACAGAAAGGCAAAATAACTATAGGAAGTCCTGGTATGACTGTAAGGACAAGGGATTTGACAACCAGCCGATGACAGTGAAGGGGACCCAGTTCATAAATGATATGAAGGGAAGAGCTAAAATTTTTGCCATTTTATTCCCAGAAAGCCTTGCACTCCATCAAAGAGGAGATCTGCACAGTTCCCCAAGGGTACCCTCCCTGCATCCTGCCCC
Source organism: Erethizon dorsatum (assembly GCA_028451465.1). Lineage (NCBI taxonomy): Eukaryota > Metazoa > Chordata > Mammalia > Rodentia > Erethizontidae > Erethizon > Erethizon dorsatum. The sequence goes on along the minus strand of CM051825.1, from coordinate 57,702,386 downwards.
ATACCTGTAGTATTTCGATGATCTTCAACTTGGTGTCCATGACCATGATGTCCTCCTTCTCAGGCTCCACCTGCTTCACATTGCCTTCAGGGGCAGCAGCCATAGGAGTCATGGGCAAAAAGCCGCCTCCCCGGAGCACCACCTGGGTCATCAGTTCTCCAACTCCATGGATTGACCTCATGACATTACTGCCTAAAAGGGCCAGGACAGACAAAGGTCATGATATCCATAGAGAGTGCTGTGACATTTGGCAGGGGCATGAGGTCTTTGAGACAAATTATTTAACATGTCCCTGTTTAACAACATACTCTCAGGACCCAAGGGAACTGAAAAGAATAGTATCCATAAAAAACTGAAGACTTCTGGGAGTAGTGGAAAGAACATGGGCTTTGACATCCCCAAAGGAGTATATAAACTCACTTGTCCATTTTACTAGTCACCAACTATGAGCTTGTTACTCTATACAAAACTAGAGAGTAAGCATTAACAAGGCACAGATCCCAGTGTTGCTAGCAAAAGTGCTGCTGTCGGGTATATTCTATTACAGAAACTTTCAGGCTGTTTCCTTACATTTAAATGAGAAGAAAAGCTCAAAGATAGGATTAAATAAATGCAAAACATGATGCAGCAGAGAACTTAGCAAATTGTGGAAGATGAGTCAATATAGTTTTCTATTCTCTTCTAGCTACAGAAAACCAGTTAACAATGATTGATACATGAGATCTCCTGTGTGCTTAATCTGATTCTAAAAGAGAAGAAGAAATAAACATACAAAGGTAGACATTCCTACTTACAAAGAATTCACAAAGTAGAAACCAAGATACAAGCCTGGACATTATTTAAACATATATATGAATATTACATACACATATATGAATATATGAATATTACTATCAAGGGCCTTATGGGTTTTTTGTTTTTTGTTTTTTGGTGGGTACTGGGGGTTGAACTCAGGACCTCACGCGCCAGGAGGCACCCACGCCACTGAGCGATATCATCAGCCCTTTTTCCATATGTGGGTACCGGGAGTCAAACTCAGGACCTCGTACTTGCCAGGCAGGCGCTTATGCTGCTGGGCTATCTCACCGGCCCAGGCCTTGTGAATATTAAAGACAATGATAGGGCATGTATTTTTGAGAGACAAACATTCAAAGTGCTAGGTCACTTTAAAATTGTTCTTTGAAATATGCACATAGACTCACAGACACAAAGGCAAGACAGCCAAATGTTAGTAGTCACTGACTCCCAGTCATGGATATTGAGAGTCCATGGACCCTTTTTTTCAGCTTTTCTTTATATTTGAAAATGCTCATAATGAAAAAGTGGGAGGGAATGGAAAGGAAAAGACAAAGCATCACACAATGAGGCACGACATGAACGTAACAGGGAAGGCTGCGAGGGCATCTCTCAGATGTACGGGCACCATCGGATACTCACTCTTCAGCTTCTCCACATCATTGTTACCTTTATGCTCTTCTTCTTTTGCCATCTTGCTAATGGGGAAAATTGTCGTCACATGTACACAGTCTAGTATGGCCAGGAGGATCTTGGTTAATCGTAGAAGGTCAGAGAAGTTGTAGAAACCAAAGTATATGAGATTCCTAGCCAAATTTACAACCTGTTGTGTTTTAAAAGGAAGAAGATGGTACTAAATAAACTGCACCCTTCCATTCCAATTGATGTTGACTTGTTCATGCATTTCAAATTTCCACTTTATTTATAATGAGAAGGGATGTATTTGGCTTGTAATTTTTGGTAACATTTCATTTTGGGTTTAGTTTGGTTTGGTTTGGTTTGGAGATAGGATCTCGCTATGTAGTTGAGGCTGTCCTTGAACTCACGGCAATCCTCCTGCCTCAGCCTCTAGAATGCTGAGATTATAGGCGTGCACCACCAAGCCTGAGACATTTGATTTTGTTTTACAAGAAGGAAAAATAAGAAATAAAAACATGCAAAATTCCTCTGCAAAGCTCCTTATCTGCTCCGATGACTAGTTAGTAAAAACTGAACTAATCACTAGGTATGCACAGCTTCCCAAGGGTAAACCTTGGCAGGCCAAGTAATACCCACAATACAGATAAGAACAACACAAGCCTCAGAAATGTAACTCCCAAAAGGCAAAAGGGGTCACAGAAACATTTTAACTCAAAAGTAGTCAGGATTTATGTTCCTCAAATGATTAATCTATGGAAGATCTCATGGACAGCCTGTTTCTCTCCTTTCACTTTTAATATAAACTACAGAACAAATGCAATGTTCTATCATTTTATACTATTAAATTTACCTTGCATATTTCTTTCAAGAGCCTGACTAAGATTAGGCCAAATTAATGGTACCAGCTCTATTTTATTTAGGAACAAAACTGAATTGAATCCCTTTTTTTAATTACAAAACTGGATGGGCCGGTGAGATGGCTCAGCAGCATACGCGCCTGCCTGGCAAGCGCAAGGGCCCGAGTTCGACTCCTGGAACCCACATACAAAAAAGGGCCAGTGATATCGCTCAGCGGCACAGGCGCCTGCTGGCGCGCGAGGTCCAGAGGTCGACCGCCGGTACCCAAAAAAAAAAAAAACAAAAAACCTGGAGCATCATGATAAATATCACCACCTCCAAAATATTTCCTATTTACCCCATTGAAAAATGACCACCAGAAAGAAGATGAAACACACAGATCATTTCATCCTGCCTTACCTCAAATGTAAGCTTATTTTTCTCCTTATCGGAAAAAGGAAACCTCTGACACACCACATCTCTTAAATACTCCTCCACAAATTCCATGGTCTGAGCAAACCTCTCCTTAATTTCATCTTTGGATGCACCACTACTATCATAGCTGAAAGGAAAGAGGAAAGAGGGCATAAAATGTCAGGTTCTTCCAAGAGAGGCTCTCCCTGGCTGCTCAACTTCAAAAGTCAACATCCTCCAATGCTTCCTATCCCTGGACCCTTCTGTATTTTTTCCTCCTTAGCACACATCATCACATACATATTTTAGTCATTTATCTTGTTTATTGCCTGTCTTCCCCACTGGCACAAAGGTAGTTTTCTAGCTTGTTCGCTAACATTCCTTGATCTTGGCAGACAGTACACATTCAAATGTTCACAGAATGAAAGAAAGCAATAAACAAGAGGTACAAAAACACAATCTTACTTTCTTGAGGAATGAAATAATATTTGCCAGCCACTCAATTATAAGCTTAAAGAAAAAAAAAACAACTTTCTTCTGGGATTCTACTAGGCTGTATGTAGTTGATCTGCTGCACACAGCATCACAAGCATGAGGTTTTAAAGTGCTGCAAGGTCTTAACTGGGAGAAGGAGCCAGACTCACTCATCAATGGCAATCTCGGAGGGGATCTCTGACCAGAGGCGGGCGTATTTCACAGGAGTCACTTGTTCCTGAGGATCTCGGTCCACATGCATATGAAGCATGAGGCGACAGAATGATGCCCTGAGATCGTAGGGCAAGTTCTCGTCAGACATGCAGCGGAGAATGAGATCTACATCCAGCTGGCCTGATATTTCGTTGATGGCCAGGTACTGGCGGTCCAGACACATCCTAGCAAAGAGGTTCAGCTGATACCTGGGGAAAGAAAAGCAACATGGGGCTCATGCTCCAGAAATCATTCAGGACAAATGGAACCACACAGCAGGGTAGTCCAGGCAGCCCCAACTTTCACGGAGTGACATTTGGCCATCTGAACTTAAACATCATCATCCCTAAATGATGTCTATATATCAAACTTTGGCTTTTGTATTAAGCAGATAAACGAAAAGTTCACAGTATAGAGAGTATAGGTCAACAGCCAGTAGTAACATGTCTATCTAGTTGTGTTATAACAGTTATGTCACCACTTTGTTCTACTGTTTCCTTGCTTATCTTTTTAAATGTTTTTTATTAACACATCTTAGCAGTACATAATGATTAGGTTCATCATAGGAAATTGATACATGTACATAACCCACCTTAGTTCTTTTTTTATCCCCTTTAGTTATCTAGTTCTATCTCTTTAGTTGTATTTTTATGCAGTATATTAAAGATCATGCAGGAAATGCTAAAGTTATCATCCATATCAAATTTAATCAGAAATTCTGAGTATCTTTAGGATCTCCTGAGGCTCTTTAGGATCTCTATAAGTTACTCTAATTCCTACACACATGAAAAATATTTGACATACAAGAGTGGGAGACTTCTCGCTTTTCTCCCTCATTTGATTACAAGTGAGCTTCATTAAACTGAACTTGACCAGCTGAGGCTCTCTCATTCACTTGAGAGATTCACCAAGCATTGAAAGTGTACACATACTTGCAATATGAATTAGTAAGAAAGCAATAAGCTTTCAAACTGGCAAATTCTGGTTTCTGAATTTAAAATCCTCTTGGTATTACCAATAACCATGATTTGAAAGTACCCTCAACCTCATTAGATACCAGTAAAATGCAATTTTAGATATTTTATTTTCCATTCAAAATATTAAAAAAATTAAAAAGCGTCACCATATTCAACGTTAGCAAAAACATTTGGAAACAAAAGTTACTATCTACAACTGGTGAGACTGTACTTTGAAACATCCAATTTAGGACTATTTAGTAACTTTTAAAACATGTGTATCTGCCAATCCAGCTCCTGATGTGAAAAGGAAACCCGCGTTTATACAGACAAACTTAAATGAGGATGTTTCCTGACATGAAGAATTCAATCGTGGTATATGATGGTATATCAAACCTAGATAAAAATGTGGTACTTTAATAAAAGAGAAAACAATTCAACAGTCAAAATAAGGAAATGGTCTGCACCTTTACTCAACACTGATAATTTTACAAACAATTGAATAAATAAGGTTCAGAGTATTTGATAAAGGGTAGCATTTATATATAAATTTTAAGAACTAAAAAATATTATATATGACTTGTGGGTGCGTACACACACATAGTAGAATGTAAATACACAAAGAAATTGAAAGGATGAACATCACGTGTATGAATGGAAGGGAAAAGAGTAGAATACAGGAAATAAGAAAAGACATTTTAACTACAAAGTTTCATTTATTTTCTTAAAAAGAACTAGAAGTTATTACTTTACCTTCCCTTCCTTTTTCTTTTAAAAGTATGTATTGCCTCACTTCCTGCCTTTTCTTTCCTTTCCCTGCCTATCACTTCAGGTGGCAGGGCTAGTAGGCATAGAACTAGCTAGGGTAAGGGACACACTGGGGACTCTGGTGACATGTAATGGGCATAAGTACACAGGTGACCAGCCCCGTAACCCTGTGTTGGTAGCACAAGGAGTTAAAATAGGAAGAGCGAAGGCTAAAATAAAACCTAAGAGGTTGGAATAGAATTGGAAGTTTAGGCTGAGTACCCCTTATCAGAAATGCTTGGGACCAAAGTATCAGATTTTGAGGTCTTTCAGATTTTGGTGTATTTGCAGAGACTTTACCAATATCAAGTATCCCTAATCTGAAAATCTAAAATGCTCCAAAATCTAAAGCTATATGAGCATTAAGTTGAGGCTCAAAAAGTTTCAGATTTTAATTTCACCTTCGAATTTCAATTTTGGCTTAGAGATACTCCACCTGTATTAGTATAAACTCATGGCTTTTATTAATTTGTATAGACTATATACAGGTAGATAAAGATACAGATACATGAGCATACTGAGAGGCATTTTTTCTAGCTCTGTCTGTAAAGGTTCTAGAAGACTGGGACTATTACTCTATTTTGCAGATAAAGAAACTGGAGCACAAAGTCAAACTTTACCAAAGTCAAAAAAACTATTAAGAGGTCAGGATTTGAACTCACAGTCAGATCCCAAAGCCTGACTCTTAACTACTGCAATATATATGTGCTGTGTTGCTTAAAGATAAACTGTTACCCGCAGCAGATGCAAGCTCTCCTCCTTCCCAGGACCTAGACCCACCCAGCTATCAATAGACCAAGCACTGGCGAAAACTTACACTCTAAACTCAGAAGACACACATCTGTCATTTTGCTAGGCAAGCTTATCAGATGAAATCCTGTGATTCCTGACTGGTTAAGTAATAACATAAGCAATACATTCCTCACCACCACTCTTGTGGGATACCTCAAGACATCCCCCAACTCACCTGTAGTAGCTGAGAACATCTCGGTCCTCCTTTTGTCCTTCTTTAGCATCCTGCGCCAATTCCCTGACACTCTTACTACGAATCTCTTTGTTGCTGTCCCTCCAAAACAACCACACCTCTTCCTCATCTTCTCCTGCCTCCAGAGCATTCTCTCCAGTAGAGACGCCTTCAAATTCAAAACGAGAAAGAACCAACCTAGAGAAGAATAGGAGGGCAAACTCATTATTTTTTAAGTCTTTTGAAATCTAACTTCCCTTCCATCATAAAGACAAACAGAAAGCCAGTTTTTAACTTCTCTCACTTGGTGAGTCACAAACACCCAAATAATGAACTTCTTCATATATTTTAACCAAGTGGATTTTCAACTAGGGCAATTGTGCTCACTGGAGGACATCAGGCAATATCTGGAGAGAGTTTTGCATGTAACACCTGAAAGGAAGGAGCGTTACTGCCATCTCATAGGCAGAAGCCAGGGATGCTGCTAAACATCCCATAACATACACAAAGAAATTCCCCACCACAAAGAATTATCCAGCCCCAAATGTCAAAATGCCAAGGTTGAGAAATATTGCATTAACTAAAGCCCCAAATTAAGTTATGTGTAAAAAACAAACAAACAAAAACGCTAGCTTGGAGCATAATCTTTTAAACCCTGCCCATATTGTTGCACTATACTTATCAGGAAACTGCCCCTCTAATAAAAATGAATTACTACTATTACGACAACTTCTGTGGCCCAACAGACACTTTTTGAATATTGTAACTCAAAATTCTTCCCAATATTGACTTAATATTAACACTGATTATCACAATTATATCTTTAACATTTTTTATTGATTATCAAACTTCAAGAATTTTCAACTCTTAAAATTAAAGTAAGGGTGTGTCCAATGCTCCCTGGTGAGTTTGCCTGATTTTTAAACTGGTAGGTAAAGTAAGTGATACCATGCTGTACAGAAGTCCATGCAAAAAACAAAATCACTCCGTGAAGCAGGACTTGCAAAACAGAGATCAAATGCCAGTCAAGCTGAAAACATGAAGGGGCTGGGTTTCATTACTCCTGAGGACAGTCATCTGCTACACCACTTATTTTCCTTCAAAACCCCTTTCTTATCTTTCATTTTACATCCCCAGACCCCACTCACTTGGTCTCAATGAGGATGTCTGCATTGGTGGGATTCAGCACAGCTTTACAGATCAGTTCCTGGGTCACTGGAATGGATTTGTTCATGGAGACACAGAGGTCGGAGAGGTAATCTAAGAATCTACCCAGAAACAGAAAAAAAACATTTTCTGTTGAGAGAACAGAGGTTCAGTTCATAGAGCATGACTAACATAGACAGGTCCCACATTCCTTTCATACAAGTCAGGGACAATGGAGGCTTCATTGCCAATGACCACAGCACCATTAGAAATGACCACAGACATCAGGGAGAGGACGAAAGAAAAAAACAGACAAGTAATTATGGTAGTGACTCCAGCCAGCGAAAAAGCAATAAGGTGAAAATGAGAAAGACAAGGCAAGAAAGAAGTTCACATCAGGAAGAAATGGTGCAGACATGGGGCAAACCGTGTGGTTGGAGCCAGGCTCTAATGCCTGGCTGCCTGGGCAGGGTGGAACCCTGAAATGCTAATTAGCTGTGTTCTGATATGCACTGTTATTTGGAGAAATTATTTAACCTCATTGTGCCTCAGTTTTCTAAAGAAAAAGACACAGCATAATTTCTCAGCACTGTCCTGAGGGTTAAATGAGATAACTCATGTACGGTGCTTCCTCAGCTCACTACCTAGTAGTGACCAGGCTCCATAAAATGGTGTTCATTTTTATGGCTGGCAATATTTATTTTTATAGGAACCCTATCAACTCTCCAATGGGATCATTCATGACACCTATATTGTGAATTGCTTCATTTCAGGCAAAGTGGGTCTCAATCATAAGGAGAACAGAAGAGGGAAGAGAGAGGTAGAGGACAAAGGGGAGGTGGGCAGACCTGTGTGAATACGATAGAGTGGGTAGTTTACTAATGGGCCAGCCATGGTGGTATACATGTATAAGCCCCTCAGAAGGTTAAGGCAGGAGGATTGTGACTACTAGGTCAGCCTGGGGAACTCAGTGAGACTCTGCCTCAAAATGAAATAAAGTAGGCTGGGGATACAGCTCATCACTAGAGCACTTGCCTAACATACATGAGGCCCTGGTTTGAATACTCAGTACATGTACACACACACACACACACACACACACACACACACACACACACAAAAAAAAAAAAAAAAAAAACACTCAAGGAACAACTAAGTCTATAAAAGATTCCTAATGATCAGTTTGGGGGAACCATGTTCTGATATTCAAGAGGTGCTAAAACATGAACAAGTGACGGACTGTGATTGTCATTTACTGGGCATCTCCTACGTGCCAGGCACTTGAGGTATTTATTTTTATTTAAGTTTCATAATGACCTACTTAGCAGATGAGGGAATTCAAGCTTAGGAAGAAAGCCATGGTTATCAGTTGATAAACATTAGGGCTAGGATTCTCCTTGGAGTCTCATTCCAATACCGTATTCTTGCCACTATGCATTCAAAAGCCACTTAGAACTTCCTAGAGAAAACCTGCCACTGGCAACCCCAAGGAAAGCAAGCCTAGTAAGAAGCACCACGACCAGCTAAGTTCCGGCATCCTGAGCGCACAGACACTGTCCTCCCCAATCAGCGTGACAGGTTCCTCACCTCGGCTCCCTGTTCTTTCGCACCAGACTGACAAATGTGTCAATTTCCGCTGCAGTAATGTGCTTTTCCAGGAGTTTTCGATTATTGTGGAGCAGGGCAGTGATTGTGTCTTCAGCCAGCACATCATAGCCAATTTGCTTCTGCATGAAGCCAAACTGCTTTGCTATGTACTCCTTTTCAAGAAAGAAAAAATCAGCAGGAAAAAAAATAAAAAGACAGTGCAGTTAAAACAAAAAAGATAAGTACCAACACTCCTAATAAGAAATACCACTCAGCAGGCAAATTACAGCCTAGGACAACAGTTGCAAACTCTGTCACACCCTTTATTTTACTAAACCTGCCACACAAATGTCATTAGGCAAATACCTTGATATTTATGTAAAGATATATTAAGTATACAGTATAAATTTTATTCTAATGACTTATTGCTCAAAAGTGCAAAAGTTTTCATCAGCTCTGAATTTATTACTAATTAAAGAGGACTTTGCTGTGCCACACTCCTATATGCAGTTGAATAAACACAGATTAAGCCTATCTACACATTTGGAACAATGTTACCCCATTTTGTTTTCTTTCCTGGGGTAAAAATTCCTTTTCTAAAGTCAATGGGCAGTAGAAAAAAGTCAGGAATGCCTAATCCAAGCAATTATATTTGCCGGATATATGACTCCATCTTTGTTTTCCCTCTTTTGGGATCAGACATCACAATTCACAGAAATAATTTGTGAACTACAGGAAGCCTCCTTATGAACAGTTGTTTGTTTCTAGTCAAAGATATTTCCCTCCCCTGGAAAGACTGCTTGCTCAAAGTTCAAATGGCCCTTGAAACTGGCTTTAACTTTTTTCATTAATTCCAAAATCCTGGGAATGATTCAAGATTAATATGGGGGATATGGGCCACTTTTCAGCTGATACTTAGTAAGGATGCATGTTTGGGAATTCATCAGCACACAGAGGATATTCCTCTGCCAGTTGGCATAGAATCCATCAACAACTAACATGTTGAGTCCAGCAGTAGTAAAAGGGACAGGCTTAGCTTCCTCATGTATGACATTACGTCCTGGTACCCACTAGAGGCCCTGACATATCCTCATCCAATGAATGCAGACAGGAGCAGAAGATCTCCTCTCTGGCATTAGCTGGGAAGGGCACTAGTGCACCAGAGGCGGACCTAAAGCAGTGGTGGTGAACGCGTGTCACATCGGCACACAGAGCCCTCTCTGTCGGCAAGCAAGCCAAGTTGTCCCAGCAGCCGAGCATTGAATAACAGTTGTATAACAGTTGTTTTTTCTAAACTAAAACCTCACCATTCAGATTTAATTGCAGTGTTGGCACTCTGTGATAAATAAGTGGGTTTGCGTTGCAGTTTGGGCATTCAAGTCTCTAAGAGGTTCACCATCACTGATCTAAAGCAACCACAGGTTGCTGACACGGTCATTTATCTAAAGCTTTACGTAAGAGTCACACTGTCTTCCTGGCAACACAATGAAAACCTTTAACTACACGGGAAAGTTTAAAGACTAGAGAGTGAAAAGTGAAACCTTAAAAACAAAAGACTTTTGTACTAGGAAGCAAAGATAGGAAATGACTGGATTCCAGGTTATAATAAGCAACATTTTTTAATCCACAGCGCTGTATGCAGTGTAGGTTTTCTTAATCTCAGCACAATTAACATTTTCTGTAGGATAAGTCTTTGTTACAGACAGGTGTCCTAGACATCACTGGATATTTTAGAGCTGCTCTAACCTCTACCCCCGTGGATGACAGTAACATTCCCAGGTATAACACTCCACAGGGTCCCCAGACATTGTCAAATGTCCTTGGCGAACAAAATTACCCTTGTTTAGAACCAATGATGGAGAAACACAATTTTTTTCCTTAAAATCTCAAAAGTTGGGGCCGGTGAGATGGCTCAGCAGTGTAAGCGCCTGCCTGGCAAGCGCGAGGGCCCGAGTTCGACTCCCGGAACCCACATACGAAAAAAGGGCCGGTGATGTCGCTCAGTGGCACAGGCGCCTGCTGGCGTGCAAGGTCCCGAGGTCAACCCCCGGTACCCACAAAAAAAAAAAAAAAAAAAAATCTCAAAAGTTGTCTGAAACCTCCCTAAAGAATTTGCACCATTTATTTCATGGGGAGAATATATATTATATGTGTATACAAATATATAATATGAGTATACAGAGTTAATCAAAAAGATCATAAAACATGAGCCAGAACCAAAGTTTTTTTAAAGTTACTATTAAAGATGAAATTATGAAAGGAGACAGGAAGGAAAGATTCTGTTTTTAACATAAATATCTGTACACAAAATCATTTTATACCTAACCCTTAAAAGAATATGCCATAAAAATACTCAAATCTCACTGTAAAAAAAAAAAAAAAAAAAAAAAATCTCATGCCCAAAAATAGAAATCTCATTCAAAGATGACTACAGAATAGAAATTCTTGGGATCTTCTTTTCTTACTTTTAAAAAAAACTGGTATCTAAACATTGTTCATGGGATACCATATGATATTTCTCCAGTATCTTTCTTTTGTGTGTGTGTGTGGGGGGGTACCGGGGGTCGACCTCAGGACCTCACGCACCAGCAGGCACCCGTGCCGCTGAGCGATATCACTGGCCCATTTTTCATATGTGGGTTCCGGGAGTCGAACTTGGGCCCTCGCACTTGCCAGGCAGGTGCGTACGCCACTGAGCCATCTCACCGGCCCTCTCCAGTATCTTTCTTAAGGATTCTGTAATACATATTTTTCCCAGCCTCGCAAACAATCTGTGTTTCCTTTCTAAGAACAAATTTAACACTGAACTAGTCTCTACCACTAAATAAATAAATGTGTGGCACAATTACTGAGCAAAGCACATGAATGAACTTCGGGAGGAAACCAACAAGCAATTCCCATCCATTCTTCCCCTCTACCTGGTTCTTCCGGTAGTCTTGCTGCGAGTGCCTCAGAACTCGGTAGCAGAGCCGACAGATGTGTCTGAAAGGAGCATGCCGCTGGTCCCCCAGCTCCTCCAAACGAAGCATTGGGCCATCACCGCAGTCTGTGAATGGGGCCTGTAGCAACTTGAAGATCTGTTTGTGAAAATAGTGAAGACTGCCATCATTTAGTATTTTTAAAGGAATATGACTTTAGGGGTAACTGGATTACACAGGAAAGTTTCTCCATACAAGTACATCAATAGCCTGAAACTTGCTTTCAGCCCATCCACTGTGACTAGGGACTCACTGACTCACTCCACCTGCACCTAACTCATCCTCAGAGAATTGATGGGGCAGTGTTTAAAGCAAAGGAGTAAAGAACACAGATTGGAATAAGCAGATTCTAGGTTGCAATCATATACTTTTATTAGTTCTTTCAGGGATGGAAATCAAAGCAGAGCAACATGTGTTCTAAACACTTAAAACAGAGTTGGGAGGCCTGATGCAGCCAGGTTTCAGGAACAGAGAGTGGAACTTTCAAACTGAGCCATCTGCACAGTTCCCCCTAGGTACATGCTGACCTTGTGAACTGGGCAGACCTACAACTTCTAGAAGAAAGTTCACTAGCCTTTGTAACAGTTTGTGAAACCATTCTCCTTGCTTCCTAAGATTGTATCCAATCCCTTTTTTACAAGACACTGACATTTGCTGCACCAACAGTTCTTGACAAATAAAATGTTACTAACGACCTCTCCTGCAGTATAATGCTATAGAAAAGTCCAACATCTTGTAAAATCTCAGAGCACATTTTCTAGGCCACTTGATTTTGGTGTGTCCTGATTCCCAAGCCTAATAAGGTTAAAATGAATGTAATTCTGATACTCAGCTAGGTCAACTTAATCTTGGTTAACACTTCCTAGCTATACAAATCCAAAGTAAATTACTTTCTCACTAGTGAAATGCAAGAAACAACACCTATCTCACAAGGGTGTTGTAAAAATGAACGCAGATAAGTCCCATAAATACAGTGCCCTACATAAGTGATTAGTGAACGTTCCTGCTACTGAATCACATTATTTTGGCCCCTAAAGGAATTGCTATTGTAGAAATGAGAATGGCCATTAAGCCAGAGGTCTAACTTGGGACTTAACACATGAAACAGCTGGATATGATCTATTTCTTGACTTAAAATCCTCATTGAAACATGCATTTTGTCTATCACACTCTAATAGAGAAAAAATTCCCAGATGCCAAATTTCCATGGAGATCTATGAGATATGTAATTAATATGTTTCTTTGGGTGAGAATGATATGTCAACGTAGGTTCACGGATTTTAACAAATGTTTCACACTGGTGCAGGATATTGACAGTGAGGGAGCAGAGGTCACAGGAGAACTCCCTGCACTTGCCACTTAATTTTGCTATGAATATAGAACTGCTATAAAAATAAATTCCATTTAAAAAATCAATTGTCAAGTCTTCCAATGGAATCATCCATGTTCCTCTATAAGGTAAGAGATCCCACAAATTTGTTATAAAGCCAACCACCAAACACATCACATCTCACTGACCTGCTTGAGAATGTTCTGTTCTCTCATCAGCTTCTGCCGTTCTCTGTTGGGCTTGGAAAACACCACTTCAAGCACATCTTGGCCAGAGTTAGTTCCACCGGTGACAAAGTAAACCAAGTCTTCCAGCAGCTTGGTTACCGACCTTAGAAGGGAAGAGGCTGTTAGAGACAGAGTGCCTAACATGCAACAGGCTAGAAGCTTCACCTCAAAAGCCTGCAGGCCCTGTAAACCAGTCAAACAGGAGAAGACCCATTCTCCCCAGGATCCTTAAAATCCACATCCAAGGCCAATTACCAGAAAGAGTGAAACACAGACAACAGCCATTAAATTCTACGAAGGGGAATTTTAAACCCCTGATAGTAAAATAATTGCAGAAAATTAGAGAACAGGGCAAGGGATATCATCACAACATTACAGACTCTCAAAAAAGTGAATGCAAAAGTGTCTATTTCTACTCAGGCATGGTGGTGCACACCTATAATCCCAATATTCCAGAAAGCTGAGGCAGGAGAATCACAAGTTAAAGCCCAACCTGAGCAATTTAGTGACTTATCAAGACCCTACCTCAAAATAAAAATATTTAAAAAGAGCTGCACATGTAGCTCAGTGCGAAGACCCTGGGTTCAATCCCTACCCCCCACAACACATTCACACAATCTATTTCTGGAAAACAAAACATGAAGCCTCCTACAAATGCTCAGACTACTACCCTATCAACTATTCAGAGTCACCATTCTTTCACTACTCAAATGCACAGCAGAAAAGGGCCTCTGGGCCTGCACATACAAAAGCCTCACCTTCTCTCGTTCTGGGTGATGGTACCCTTCTCCAGCTTCCCGGCAATGGAGCCTAGCACCTTGCTGGCATCATTGGCAAAGTCCAGGTCCCGAACTTCAGCAGGAGAAACGGGAACTATGGCAAAGGCTTCCTTATCCTCTTTCACAGGAGAGGTGCCAATCTGAAATTCAAGGTGGTCTTTATAGGATAATCTTGGATTGGGAGAGTAAGACATTAATACTCCATTTATAGGCTATTGGGAAAATCCAAAAAACTTAAAGAGTTAAAATCAACCTGACATAGGAAAATCTTTGGAAGCATGTACTCCAAAATTGTTAACAGTTGTTACCTCTGGAAATGGGTATTACAGGGACTGGTGAGCTAGGAAAGGGGACACTACTATCATTTTACAGCTTAATTTTTCTAATGGAGCATATAAGATTCTTGTAATCACAGAATATTAATAGAGAAAAAGTAAATGTGGTAAATGGTAATTACTGATTATAAGCAAAGAGTATTACAAAGATAGACATTTTCGCATTTCTTCAACTTTTCTATATGCCTGGAAACATGAAGTAGAAGAAAAATCCAGTATTTTGTCCTATCGCCACACAAAAAAAAAAAAAAATGGTAAGAGTATCCTTCATTTCTTAAAAAAAAAAATCTCACCTGTATGTTTATGTTCTGGAGCTGGAGAAGGAAAGGAGGGGAGAGAGGTGAAAAGGGGCTAGAGGGCTTGCTAGAAACATATGCTTAAATACACAGAGAAATAACAAAGATTAGAGAAAATCAAATAGATATTTGATGTACCTCAAGGCACAAGCAAATATTCCCCCAGCCAAAATCATCCTTCAGATACAAAACCAAGTAAGTGCTCAAGCACTAGGGTAGAAGCCATGGAATAAAATAAAAGGTTGTGGCTATTTCAAAAGCCTGTGCTTGCTTCATCGTGTCCTTTGAAGAAAATTGTTTCATCGCATTCAAGCTTGCTAAAGCCGGAGAGAGATAGAGAGAGAGAAAGCAAGAGAGAGAGAGAAGGGAAAGAAGGAAGGGAGGGACTTTACTGTTCTATTTTCTCCACACATCCTTCAAAGCAGCCCTTTCATTGATGGCATGAGACTGAGGGGAGGCAGCCAGGCTTAGGGACTTACTTTAAGCATCACGGGTTTTTCTTCTTCCTTGTCAATGGGGATATTTGTGCTGTGAACCCATGTATTAGTGCACAGATGTCTGAGTCGTACATAGGAGTTCCTGAAGGGAAAAAGAAGGGCTTTAGGAGAAGAAATATTTGGCTTCACTCTGCAGTTGGTCTAGAAGATATTCCATCAAAATAGAAATACCAGGATGGTTCTCTACTACATTCACTGGACAATATATAATTAGGAGTAAATGGTTCTAGTCCACATCCCATTCTGATTTATTTACAATAGAAAATAATTCATAATGACTCTCAGTTTATTGTGATATGCTGTTATTTCTAAATACCAAATCATCATACATATGAACAAATATCAAGCACAGGCTGAGCATGACAACGAGAAGCACTTACTGAGGCAATGAAACAAGAACTGAAAATTTCATGAGTCAATAAAGCAAAAAATGAAATATAAATTCCTACCATTAATCTTATGGTAGAGAAAATTTTCAAAACATGTAATGAAGTGTAAGATCACTAAATTTTTTTTTTTTTTTTGAAACAGGGTCTTGCTATGTAGTGCAGGCTGGCCTTGAACTCACTATGGAGCCCAGGCTAGCCTCAAACTCGTGGCAATCCTCCTGCCTCAGCCTCCCAAGTGCTGGGATTACAGGCATGTGCCACCACTCCGGGCAAGATCACCAAATTTTGAAGTAAAAGGATAAATTTTATTATATAGTTAAGATTTTAAATCTTCTGTAGAGTAAGTATGTTATATCTGTATATATAAATGTATATCATAAAATTGAAAGAAAAACAACAGCCTGAGAAAACAAAAGTAACACATAGCATAAAAAGGTTAATAATCCATACATATGAGCTCCTACAAATCAGTAAGAAAAGCACAAATAATAGAAATGAAAATGGGTAATGAAGAAAAACTAGTAATTTAAGAAGGAAATATAAATGGCCAATATGCATGTAAGTCATACATTCAATCTTCTTAGCATAAAATTTATACAATTTAAAACAAAATGCAATTTTATTCCACCAAATATCATAAGACTAACAAAACCCAGTATCAACAAGAGGTTAGGGAAATAAGTTATCCTGTGCATTGATTTTGTTTGCTTTATTTCACTTTGGTTGTTTTGTTTTCGAGCTGGGGACGGAACCCAGGGCCTGGTGAATGCTATGCAAGAGCCCCCGCCATGGGGCTACACTCCAGGCCCTCACGCTGCCTGTGATCTGGAAGACACGGTAATCAGTAAGACTCTGGAGAGGAGTCAGGCACTTTATATCAGGTAATATGTATCTATCCTTTCATCTAGCAACCCCAGTTACAGATCTTTTCATTAAGAGATGATAGCATGGGAGCAAAATGTGGCCAAAGATGTTCAACAAAGCAATGTTTAAAATAGTAAAACATTATAAAGAGGCTAGTGTTTCAGTGAAGGACTACTTAACTACAGCACATACAACAGAATACCGTATCACTACTTAAAAGGCTGACAATGGATACTCATTTGCTTAGAAACATGAACAGAAGGTATTTTTGGTTAAAAAAAAAAAAAAAAAAAAAAGCTGATGATCCTACTTCTGATAAATGAGACAATCATCTCTGTGTGCAGAGACCTGTGTGAAACTACCAAACCACAAGCTTGAAAGCAGTTCACAGTGAATGGTTGAATTGTGTACTTTTATTTACTGGTCTATTCTCCACAAGGTTTTAGGCATTTTTGTTTTTGTTGTTCATTTCTACAGTGAGCATGCCTCATATTTACAATGTTTTCTAATTTTGCTTTTTTTCCTAACAAAGTAAAAGAAATAAAGACATAATTCTTGCATTTAAAGAACCTACTGCCCCATTAGCAAGATGAGATGAATGCACAGGAAGTAATCATTCGTAACAGCAGACAGACATTAAGAAGCACGAAGTTGGGAGACGGTCATGGAGGACTCAGAGTCAGGAAAGTTTCTGACTAGAGCTAGGACTTTCAACTTTGGTGGGACAGGAGCAGAGAGAGGGAAATGGAAACTATTCATACTATGAGCAATGGCGTATAAAGTTCACCATGAAGGGCCAGAGCTGCAGACACCTTCAGCATATCTTCTGTTTTCATCACTGTTAACTGCCTTGAACATTACAGTTAGGGCCCAAAGACAGCAACCCTAGTGATACATATTTGACTAGCATAAATATAAATTAAACAGCATGAACAAGATATATAACAAAGAGATTCGCATTTCAGTTGATGACTTGGATTCACTTTCCTTATTTTCAAAGCATAATCAAAGCCCGGAGCTTAGCTTTTGGTTGGATGATTAATTCTATTAATGTTCTATGTCAAATTTCATTTAAAACACAAATGGTATTCTACAAATTCTTTTGAAGTCCCATTCCCAATTCATAACTCAAATGCCATTATTATTATTTTTTGTGTGTGTGTGTGGGTACCAGGGGTCAACCTCAGGACCTCACGCGCCAGCAGTGAGCGATATCACCGGCCCTTTTTTCGTATGTGGGTTCCGGGAGTCAAAATCGGGCCCTCACGCTTGCCAGGCAGGTGCTTACGCCGCTGAGCCATCTCACCGGCCCTCAAATGCCATTATATCAAGACAAACACAAGCTGGGTGTGGTGGCGCACGCCTGTAATCCCAGCATTCAGGAGGCTGAGGCAGGAGTATCACTGTGAGTTCAAGGCTAGCTTGGGATACATAGTAAGTTTAAGACAAGCCTGAATTACAGAGTGAGACCCTGCCTCAAAAAGCAGAGGGAAAAAAAAAAAGACATGCACAAAAGAGCCACTAAGCTGGAAGCTCCCCCAATGTTCATTTAATGCATCTATTTTACGTATACTGCAATTTTATTATCTTCTTCAGTATATTCAGGATTGGCTATTATCCATCTTACTTTGGTGCAAAGGAATCTTTTAAAACAACAATCATTACAAAAAAATACCTTTCCTCATAATATTTCACAGATGTGTATATATCTAACCTTATACTTTCTGATTTTAAACAAGCAAAATTGAGTACAACTGTAAGATGCAGAGAAATTAATGTACTACTCTTCAAGTCTTTTGTCATTTCACATGATCAGTGTATAAATGGCCCTGTTCTCTTCTGGCTATGAGTTTGGTGGCCAAGAGCAAGAATGAATAAAAATATACCCAAGACCCTAAGTAGACACACTGATAGACCATACCAGACACTCTTTCCACCAGCTGAACATAAGGCTTCCCTTGCTTCTTTCTGAATTTAGAATCAGTCTAACTCAGGACACCTGGTCACAAGAAAAGTTTGCCAACAAGGAAATAGTAATGGATGGAGAGAATAAAAAAGCAAGGTTCTACAACCAGCCAATGCCACTTCACCAGCTGACTCAGAAACTTAAACTTTCCCTTCCCACAGCAGCAGAGGGATTTCCAATCCACTGGGCAACAGAGCCATTGAGCTCCTTATTCCTTCCTTCCCAAAGGAAAAGGTTCATGAAGGAGGCTCTGACGAAACAGCGGTAGTATTTTAAATCACATGTTTCTGTTCTTTTCTACCCTACCACATTTTAACACTTAACATATGAAAGTGTTATTCCCCCGTTTCATGAGATGTTAAGAAAAAAATAATTAAATAACTTTCAGAACTGAGGACAAACAAATGGAAAGTCACTTCATGGAAATGCAGTTAGGTTCCATACACAGACCCATACCTAGCTAGGTAATAAGAGGGTAGTCAAGGGAAAAGAAATCTATTCAAATGCAATACACCCTACCTCAAACCATTTTGAAAGATCTCAAAATGAATGAAAGACTTAAATGTGAAAAATGAAAACTGTAAAACTTCTAGAAGAAAATATTATCATAAATGTTCATGAGCTTGGATTGGGCAACTAAGAAACCTAAAGCAGATGAATGGATAAAGCAAATGTATAATATACAAAATCACAAGCAGCTGTCACTTCACAGTGACTAGGATACCTTAAATAAAAAAAGACAAGCGGTGGAGAGAAACAGAAAAACTGGAGCCCTTATATGCTGCTGGTGGGAGTCTAAAATGGTGCATGTACTTTGAGAAGCAAGCCCACAGTTCTTCAAAAGGTTAAACACAGAATTACTATGTGACCCAACAAGTCCACTCCTAGGTAGACAGCAAAAAGAAAATATATGTCCACACAAAAACATGTATTCAGATATTCACAGCAGCATTATTCATAAAAGACTCAAATGGCCATCAACTAATAAATGGATAAATTACCCATACAATGAAATATTATCCATACAATGGAATATTGTGTAAGACTAAAGTAACAATATATGCTACAAGTGGGAGAATTTTGAAAACAATACTAAGTCAAAGAAACCAGTCACAGATGCCGGAGTAACAGCTCAGTGACACAACGCCTGCCTGGCAAGCGTGAGTCCGTGAGTTCAATTCCCGGTGCTAAAACAAAAAAAAACAAAGAAAAAGAAACCAGTCACAAAAGTTCACATAATATGTGATTCCATTTATATGAAATGTCCAGAACAGGCCAATACATAGAGACAGAAAGTACATTAGTCTGGGGCTGGCAGCAGGGTGTGGGAAAATGAGAATGACCACTAATGGGTATGGT
The DNA here is from genome assembly GCA_028451465.1 of Erethizon dorsatum. Classification (NCBI taxonomy): domain Eukaryota; kingdom Metazoa; phylum Chordata; class Mammalia; order Rodentia; family Erethizontidae; genus Erethizon; species Erethizon dorsatum. Next base: position 57,682,534 of record CM051825.1, on the reverse strand, counting down.
GTTTCTCTCTGTACCGATTAAAATCTTCTAAAATTGATTGTGGTGAGAGTTTGCCCAACTTCGCTAATCTATTAAAAACCACCGAACTGAACGCTTTACATATAATAAATTATAGGGAATATGAATTATATCTCGGTAAGATTTTATTTTCTTTAGGCACTGAAACAAGGGGTTCCAGACCTAGAGAAGACAAAGCTGTGTATACATGGGATTTTCTCAGAGAATGTCTCTCTCTTTCCTCAGATTCTCAAGCAGTTAGCTACTTAGCAGAATTTAAGAATTACTGATCCTCTGACTGAAAGGCCTTCTTGCCTTGTAACGTCCTCTTCCATGTGGGCACCACCTTACCCTGATCACTGAGAGGGACAGAAACAATACCCAGCACAAGATAAGGTTCTCCTTGAATTCCAAGAGCACCCAAGTGGCAATTATTAGTTTCATAGCCCCACTCAGACTGAGCAGGAGAGTGGTAACGCATATACAAATAATGAAACACAAAGTAATGTCCAGTGAGAAGGGGCTCATGTACAACCTCCAAATGCCAGTGAGACTTCTGCCAGCCAACCCTACGCAGTGGAAGAGTCAGGATTGCCCAAACAACCCTATCTGTCTTAGACACTTATGATTTGGTGTTCTACCACAAGGATATCTGACCTGTGATAAGTTGCTTAAACCCTCTGAGTCTCCATGTATTTACCTATAAAGGGTGGATAATTATCTCACAGGACTTACTGTAATGATAAAATTATATAATACAAGCTACATATTTAGCATTGTGCCTGGTATGTACTTAGCACTCGATAAATATTCGCCATTGCTAATAACATTGACTTTGTTAAGAATAAGCTTTTTTCCTAATTAGTTTTTGAAATATACATTCTTACACAACAAAACAAAGAGTTAAATAAAATGACCAAAGAGTATGGATCTAACTTCTCAATATTTTAAATAAAACTTACTGTGCACACAGTGAATTTCAGTTATTCTATTTTCCAAATTTCTTTTCAATTGTTTATTTAATTGACCAAGGGGTTACCCAGGTTTTTCTGGGTAGGAAAAAAAAAAAAAAGAGAGAGAGAGAGAGAGAGAAACACAGAGAAATACTGAGCAGCTATGTGTACCTAAATCCAGTTCAGCAATTTTTATCAAACAATCAAGCACTTACCACTGATAAGCCATACAAAAATCAGATACCATATTGAGCAGTCAGTCCAAACACTTTATTAAATCCTCTATAAAAGCTTAAAGAAAAGGCAACAATGATTTGAATGCCAAGAAACAGGACCAGACCACAAAGACCTGCCCTGATTCTCTTGGGATAAACAATTTTGAAATCATACCTTGGGACAAGGCTATCACCTCCACGGAGAGTGGTGGGGTCTAGCTCAAAAATGGAGGAGATGTCATTGCCCTCAGGCACAGAGACCAGGGAGTACACCATCTTTTCTTGGGCATTTCCACGCAACCGACTTCGAGATGCGTCCTGATCAGGGTCCACCTGAGGGTGCAAAGTCATCAGGTCAAGAATTTTATATGCCAAGCCCGTCACTCACCACAATCATTGCACAATCCTCAGGAGTGAAGGAAGAACAATAGTGAATGTCAGAAGTTGGTAGGCAAAGGACTGAGTGCAGAGCAGTATTCACAGGTGATCATCAGTCACCTGAGGCAAAAATATTTATTCTCTACTTCCTTATGTTGCAATAAAAGTGTTCCAGCAATGTGAGCAATAGGAGATGTCCATGGAAAGAGGGCTAACAGTGATAAAGACCTTCACACAGCTACATCCATCTGCAGCAGTTGGGGGAGAGGGATGTAGATTGAGGAAACATCCTGTGGAACTGGTTATATGTAGTTGTATTAGTCTATAGCGATAGTCGTCTATCAACAATGTGATACAGCTACTTCCTAGGAAAACAAATAAAATACGATAGACCTGTAGCTGAATGCTCATAAGCAGCAATCCCAGTATAGCCAATGTATATACACACACAATCAAGAGGTCAGCCTAGCTCTGAAAAAAAAACGGGTAATTAATTAAGAGGGCTACTGATGACAACACAGGGAGAAAGGCTTCTCTTGCTATATGAGGATTTGGATGAGACGGAAGAAAATCTCTTACGGAGAAGGCTGATGAACAGTAACAAAAGCTTCCCCTAGAAAGTGTAAGAGTCTCAGCTCCAAAGCCCACATGCCTAAGGAGATTTAAGGGGCGGCATTAGCCTGGGGACCTGTTCTCATAGGCTTTACAAGCTCTCTCTCTCAGAACGGTGACTGCACATGGAATTGTTTCTAAGGTTTAACAACCCTACGAGATGACATCCACCTGCATCTACCAGGAGGACCCCACTCTCCTTGTCTCTACCTTGTTTTTTCTCAGGCTGAAGCACTGTCTCGCTTCCAAACAGGAGGCAGACTACCTCAGGGAGACAAAAGAATCCAGAAAAAGAAGTCCAGTCAAAGGCAAAGTAGGGAACACGAGAGAATTTAACTTCATGGGACCTGAGACCTAGAAGCACAAGCTTCATCAGTTCATCAGTAGCTTCCATCTCTATTAAAAAACAAAATAAAACAAAACAAAAAACAAAATAAAACAAAAAACCCAGTTCGTTCAGCTGGGCATGGTAGTGCACACCTGTCATCCCAGCTACTCAAGAGGACGAGGCGGGAGCATCACCTGAGCCCAGGAGTTCAAGATCAGACTGGGCATCACAGTGAAACTGTCTCAAAGAATTTTTCTTGGAAGTGAAAAAGTTCTTTTGATATCTAAAGTCTCTGTCCCTCGCCCCCAAACTTTCTCCTCTAATTAATTGTACCTCTACCTAAATAAGACCTCAACCCTTTATTCTCTCTATGCTTTAAGTAAGTTAGCTAGGCAGGAACAGAAGATCCCTGCACCCTCAGTTAAGGAGAAAGAACTTGGAACATCTAACTACTGTTACCTGCAAAGTGCACCCCACACCACTTCCAAAATAAAGTCTGACCAGATCATGGCTCGAGACACCTGGCTCAGCTACAGGCTGGTGGTGACATTTCAGAGAGCCCAGCAGGTCTAGAAGAAAACTGCAACTGCATTAAGCCACTGTATGTGGAAGCTCAAGAAAGAGCGCTCTCACATTTCAGTGTGCAGTCATCGTTTGCCACCTAGTGGGAAGAAAGGCACATGTGTAAAAGGCCAGCAGAGGAGAACAAGCCTTGCGATGTCATTATTCTCTTTCTGGGATCAAGCAAGGGGACTGAAGGTACCACTGAATTCATAATAAGCACAACAAAGCTGAGAGAATTATGAGGCAAAACCCGCAAGCACTGACTGCCAGTCTCAGGGAACGATGAGCAGGGCAGAATGACATGCTTCCTTGCCCGAACACACACGATATTAGTTTTTCCATCCAAAGTGCCAGGCAGAGAGGGTGAAGTGTGCACGACCCTCCCAATACTAACGCCTCACTCACAGAAGCCAAAGCTGTGCTGCCGGCCCCATGGTGAGAGTGAGACCCCTCTCCATACACTCCTCCCCGGCAAGTGGCTCACAGACCAAGGGAACTCACTGTCTAGCAGCCCCAGCAGCACTGTCCAGATCTGCACCCCAGCCTGCTGGCACATCCCACCTCCCTGGCACGGAGAAGCATGAGATGGAGAAAGACCACTGAACTCCCGGAGACCTCAGAAATATGAAGAGCCAGGACCACTTACAGTGGCTGCTTCCTCCTTGGTCAATGAAGATCCCGAAAGCTGTCCTAACTCCTTTCATGCAGTGGCTGTGTGGCCCAGATGAACTAGTGGATATGAAGGCACTAAAAACGCTACTGATGTGTACAAGCTTAAAAATGCCACATGTACACGAGGGGAAATTGAGGGTCAGAGAGGGAAAGTAACTTCTTCAGGTTCACACAGCTTAGAAGTGATGAGTCTGGTATTTATACCAGGTCTGTCTTGCTCTCCTCCTCCTTGCTTGTGATCACTATGTACTATATATCCTCCTACACTGCAAATACCAGTGTTCATTCTACATGGAGAGTCCGGGAGAACAGCTCTGTCTCCCCCAGCACCCAAGGTTCACCTGGACATCTCACTGAAAGAAGCTGTGGCTTGCCTAACAGCAGAGGTATTCTGTTACCCTAGATAATGTGGAAGGAGGCCTCTGTATCCAAGTCACACAAAAGGAGCTCCTTCTCTCAAAAAAAGAAGGTGCAAGGACAAGTCTCAGATGAAAAATAAAAGCCCCACCTCAGGCACAGTATCCCAGTTGAACACACAGGGGTGCTATGCAGAGAGGGCTCACCATGGATTTCCTTGCATACAGGCAGAAAGCTGGACTGGACCAGTGCTTTCCATGCCAAATTCACAGTGGAGGGTAAGCTTTCCAAGAGCCTCCCAGGTGAGGGTGACAGGATGTAAAGAAGGGAGCCTTGGGGGTTCCATCAGGCAGCAATGAGGGGAGAAGCCCACAGACTCACAGCTACAATGACCTCGAGTTTCTTTCAAAGCCAACATTTTACCCAAATAAAACTAAGTTAACTACTAATGCAGAATGCACAACACTTTTCACAAGTACATTTTTAATAACTCCACCCCAACTCCATTAATGTGCAAAGTCCCTCAAATTTTTCTTAATTTTGCCAGAAAAAGAAATACTCTCAAACCACCTACCCCTGAGAGCACCATGAGGAGACACATGCCAAACAGGGCAGCAACTGTTTGGTTGGTTGGCTGGTTGACTGGTTGGCTGGTTGGTTTTTGAATCCTAGATCAGAATCAAGCGCTCCACAAGAGAACTGTTTTACTGATTTCTATGAAACACAACCACTGCCTTCTTCAACCCCTACTGTAGACACCTGAAGCCCAAGTGTCTACATATCAGCAGGACTTGGCAATAGAGTCTCCAAAGACAAATCCACCGCGCATGACAATTCCAAATCACATTATACCCCAAAGCCTATTTCTGACTTTACAGAACCCGAGAACAGAGGCTTAGACCACTGTCCGTTTCAGACATCAGGTACACCAGGACTCACATGCTATTTCCACAAAATGAGTCGCTGCTTTGGGTCAACATCAGTAAGACAACTGTGCAACTGTTTATAAAAGGCCAACTTCCACGTGGGCCAGCACTTTCTCCAGCCTAGAGAGACTCCAAGAGGTGCCATGTATTTCTTAAACTCAAAGGTAGAGACTCTTGGCTGAGCACAGTGACATATCACCAAGACCAACAGTCCCTTGGACCAACCAGGTTGTAAGAGAACAAGACCTTCTTTTAAAGCAACCTACAGTTTCCCCTTCCCCAGCACTCAATGGTCACAGTGACAGTTTCTTAAGCGGGACTCCAGACCATTTGGCCTTACCCTAGCGAACAAAGACAAGAAGGCTCTTGCCCATACTTACTGAGGGCTGAAACTCCAGGCATTCTTCCTCAAAGTCAGGGTCTACCTGATGAAAAAGAATCATTAGGAAATTAAAACATCCATTACTTTCTCAAGGACTGGGACCCATCTACAGGAGACTTCCACACCTGCAGCCATCCTTGGACAGCTAAGAACTTGTCCCTTCCCTCTATTCACGAAACCAGCATGCCACAATAACACACGTCACACAGATACAACACACATGAGACAATCCACCAGTCACCAAGAGACAGCTCTCAAGAATAGACAAGGAAAACACAATGAATTCACCAGCAAAGCAACAGCAAAAAGCCTCAGATAAATAAAAGACCAATACACAGTCATGGATAACGCTGATCACTTTTAGTTAAAAATAAAGAAACATTAAATCTCTAGCAAGAGCTACATTTGCCTCAAAACATTAGAGATAATGCAACCACCATTAGTCTTTAGCAAACCACAGAATCAAGGTTTCACCCAGCTGACTCACTGGCTCTAACTCCCTAGGGCTCCATCTTCAATTTCAACTTAAGACTTTTTAATATTTGGTTTTTAACTATTTCAAAATCATAGTTCTACAAGTATCCAGAACTCCAAAGGGGTTACACATTTAGATTCATCTTCCTCAAATCAGTGGCAGAAGCAGTGCTGGCATCCACACAACCCCTTGGAAGCCCGAGCAGTCTCACTGGTGGCTCCAGACATCAGGAGGGGTCCTTTGATGAGAATCTGATCTGAATATGCATCACACATCTTCCAGCAGATCAGAGTAAAATTCAACATCTGTCACACAGTAGGGTAGCTCCTTAATTTGATATAAAAATTAAAAGGTAAACTCCTCGGGTCCTTCAGCACTGAATCTTTCCTTTCCTCAAAAGGCCTTGTTAGACATTTTAGGTAAAGGAAATTTCTTTGATTTGACACCTTTACAAGTAAAAGATAATCCCCTGTCTATTTCACTAAGGTACTAAGGAATCAAGACTTTATGAAACTGTCTACTTCTTTATGCATTTTAAAGTCAGAACAAGTCTGACTTTACATACCGTGTGTCCACTACAGCAAATTCTCAGTCACTAATGTTAGGAGTGGGGTAGGTAGGCAAGATGTGAGGACAGCAGTACACAAGAGCAAAACAGAGCATCCTGAAATCCTGCATTAGTATCATTAACTTACTTTCTCCCCACATCCTGACCCAAACCCCTAAGTCCTAAAATGTATTAGTCATTTTTTCTCTTCTAGGGAAATGAGACAGAAAGAAAACAAAAAAGCAGAAGGGAAAGCAAAGTGAGGGAGCATTAGCCTGAGCTTCCACCTACCAAGTGGCTACAGATGAGGAAGGCCTTCAAAAAGAAAACCACAGGGCTGCTACTTACCTCTGCTGCTAAGTAATGGCCTGTAGCCAGGTGCTTGAAACGGAAGAGGCTGTTCCAATACCCTGCTCCACCGCGACACGGGTCATGCTGGACTACCTGCAAGAGAAAGACTGGTTAACAGGAGTCGTAGAAACGTCAACCCATACTAGAATGACACTGTACCAGAGGAAACACGGGAGTGGTATATTCTGGCAAAAGAAAATCTTATCTTCCAACAAACTCATGGCAAGTGTCACATACAACATCTGAACTTAAATGCTCAAAGTATTAGAATAATGTTCTCCAGAGAAGGAACAGTCTCCTAGTTAACATGCAATGGCTGAAGTAAGAAATTCTATGGCTTTCAGCTTTTCTGCCTTCATACTATCAAAACAGAAGATAAGATTCTGAAATTAACATACAAAATGTACAATTCTTAACAAGGAATTTCATGACAAACTTTCATACATTCATGTGCTAAAACACACACTCGGGTCCGAGCTCTGAAATGTGGAACTCAGAGATTCTGGGCCAATTTATCACAAAAATAAATGTAACTTCAGCTTCTAGTCATGATACCACAACTGGCACTGGCAGCCGGTGCTATAAACAATTACGATAGTGCACAAAACACGTGAAATTACCACAGGAAAGTAGAAAACCAGATAAAATGCATGAAATGACTGTTGAACAACAGGCATTACACAAGCCATCCCTGAGAACATGGAGAAAAAATAAGGCAAGCTCTGCGGTGGCTCTGGTTTTCTGTCTGAAGGTCCTCTCTGGACCGCAGCACAGTGAGGAAGAACCCAAGTTTAGGGTATTGGATGCACGGAGTTAAGGAGTCGGATCCAAGGTTAGGGAGACTAAGGTGGCAGAGCTATGGAGAATATGGAGCTACATGCAGAAAAAGCTCCAGAGATCTGCACAGAGGCCTCTTTCTGGTTTTTGGCTGAGTATCAAACTGTGTGTGTATACGGAAGACCCCACAAGGGCAAATGAGACATGACAAGGAGGCTGGGGGTATAATTCAGTGTTAGAGTGCTTGCCTAGCATACATGAGGCCCTGCATTCAAGCCCCAGAAGAGAAAGAAAGGGAGAGGGAGAGAGGGAAAGGAGGGGGGGAGGGGAAAGGGGGACAGGGAAGGGGAGAGGGAGAGGGAAGGAAGTTGAAAGCTTCAATCCCCAAGCTCACAAGGCAAAGGGACTCTGACAAGGCAAGGCAAAGGGATCCTGTGGAACACACTGGAGCCTGCTTAGTTGTAGGACTAATCCAACCCCCAAAGACTACTCTACTCTGACCTAATAATGCAGGAAAATAAGCTTCCAAAGGACCAAACAGATGCACTTGACTGACAGAAACAAAACTCTCACTACACTTTAAAGGAAAAACAAATTCCAGACATCTAATAAAGTAGTATTACAATGTTCAACAAAGAATCAAACTATTAGACATTCAAGTGACCAGGCAAAGGTGACCCACAAATTTAGTCAGACAGTATTAAATGTCCAGCTTACGTTGGGGGGGGGCATGAAAAATTCCCATTTTGATATATACCCACAGATTCAAGGAATTTAAGGAACTCCAGCAGGGTGAAAACAACACACACACACACACACCCCAATCCACATCATAGAGTCACTTTAGCCAGAAATAAAAAAAAAATTTTAAAGCAACTGAGGAATGGGAGGGAGACATATATGGAAAGTCAAGAGTTTTTAAAAGCCAATGAATTCACATCTAACAATGCAAGCCAATTCAATGGATCAAAATTTAGAAGGTACGGAGAGAAAAAAACAACTTATCTAGAAACCTATGTTCAACAAAAATATCCTTCAGAATTGGAGGCCACATAGAGAAATCAGAATCATGGTTTGCTGTTAGTAGGAATGTAACGTGATGAAGAGGGCCTGGCGGCTCCTCAAAAGGGTAAACAAGGAGGAAAGCAAACGCCCATAATTCTATCCCCAAGATACTTGAAAACGTATGTGGCCCAAGAACTGTATGTAAATGTTCATAGCAGCACTATTCCCAAGAGCCAAAGAGCAGAAATAATCTAAAAGATATCAAATGATAAGTCAATAAATAAAATATGGTACATCCTTTATTTGGCAAGAAAATAATGAAGTGCCAATACCTGTGGCAATATGGGTGAACTCTGAAATCATCATCTGCTATGGTCTGAATGTTGGGGTTCCCCCAAAATCATATTTGAAACCTGTCCCCCAAGGTGATGTGAAAGGTAAGATGTCTGGAAGGTGATTAGCTCATGGGGGCAGAGCCCTCATGAACAGGATTAGTCAGTCCCCTTCTAGGAAAGAGTCCCCAGAGCTGCCCTCTTTCTGCTCTGTGAGGATGTAACAGGTGAACCGGGAAGCAGGCCTTCACCAGATGAACTGCTGATGCTTTGAGCTTGAACTTTCAGTCTCCAGAACCATCAGAAATGAATTTTTGATGTTTAAAAGCCACTTAGCTTACAGTATTTTGTTATAGCAGCCCGAAGTAGACAAAGACATTATCCTAACTAAAAGAAGTCAGATACAAAAGACCACATGCCATAGGATTCCAATCATATGAATATCCGGCATAGACAAATCTATAGATACCAAAAGTAGACTAGATGCCAGGGCAATGGGGTCAGGGGAAATTTTACAGGGAAACGGGGAATGACTGTTAACAGGTACAGGGCTTCTTTGGGAATAATAAAAATGTTCTATACTTCAGTGTGGTAATGGTTGCACAACTCTATAAACCTACTAAAATCCACTGAATTCTACATTTTAAATGTGTGAACTATGTAGTACTGAATTGCATCTCAATAAAGCTACTAATTTTTTTGTGTGTGTGGGTACCGGAGGTCGACCTCAGGACCTCACGCACTAGTAGGTGCCCGTGCCGCTGAGCGATATCACCGGCCCTTTTTCCGTATGTGGGTACTGGGAGTTGAACTCAGGACCTCGCGCTTGCCGGACAGGCGCTTATGCCGCTGAGCCATCTCACCGGCCCAAAGCTATTAATTTTTAAAAGGGAAAATAAACACAGTTCTCAAATGAAGGTGAAACAAAGATATTTTTACACAAAGAATAGTGGAGAGAATTTGTCGATATCAGACCTACACTACAAGAAATGACACCCCGTGAAAATCTGGGGCTACATGAAGGAACGCAGAGGTCTGAATGATAACTACACATGGGCAAATGTAAAAGATTCCTGTGCTCTCATATTTACATGTCTTTAAAATGTTAGTGACTTCTTAAACAAAAAATAAATAAAAATGCACAATGGGGCTCACAGCATATGTAGAAAAATGTATGATAATAACACAAAAGGGGAGACTAGAAGTAAACCATCATAAAGGACTAATTTCACATGTTAACAATACAGTATTATGTAAAGCAGGGTGGCAGTAAGCTGAAGATGTACTACGTAATGAAAACTCTAGATCACTATTAAGAACATATTGACTTATTTTGAAAGGGTATGTAAATTTCCCGAATCTGAAGGGGAAAAAAAAATTCAAAGAAAAACTTTAAATATTTTCCTAAGAAATTCAGGGGGAAAGAAAAAACCTCTAATGAAGTAATAATTAGCTGTTTCTTCAAAGAAGAAAACAAAAATTAGAAAATACTCAAATGGATTTTCAAGTTAAATTACCCACAGATAACTGATTATTCATTTCAATCAATTTTGAGTGAACAAGACACAGTACCTGCTTTTAAGGCACTAAAGTCAGCTACGGGGACTTCTGTAGGGTTCTAACATTCATGCATCTTTTCCTTATATGATAGCAAGTTAAATTAAGGTGTGAAATTGTTTATAAAATAGTGTCAACTATGCGAAAATATATTCATAGAAAAATGGCTCAATGGAAGCAGTGTATTGTTAGTGAAATGACAGTTTTCCCTTTTCCTCATTTTCTTGATTTTCACATTTTCTTTAGTTCGTATTTACTAATTTTAATCACCATGAAAATCACCTCTTTCCTTCTCCTTCTCCCTTTGTACCAGTAAATAAATTACACATAAAAAGCAGTTCTGAGAAATTGTTTTTAATACATAAAACTCTGGTAGGAACAGTGGGGACACGGGTGATCAATGACAAAGTTCAAGACAAAGTTACAGGTCTCGAAGAGTTTATAATCTGCCGTAGTGGATTGATAGTGTCACTACATCATAGATGTGGACATTTAATAAAAAAAGCAACTACCTCGAATGTGGAAAGAAGGCAAAGAGGAAAATAGATAGAAAGTGGAAATTAACAAAAAATTTTATGTAGATTCCTTTTTATCATGACGACTTGTAGCAACTCTTCCACACAATGGCCAAGGTAAACCTGGTTATTTCCACATCAGTGTTAAAAGAATGGTGAGATTTTAAAATAGGCAGAATATATAACAAATACTTCAAAGACATACAGGTGGCTGAAGGAACACAAGAAAAAAATGTTCACCATCATTAGCCATAAGGGAGAAGCAAACCAAAACCACAATGAGATTTCACTACATACCTATTTAAATGACTAACACTGGAAAGGGTGATCACACCAACTGTCAGTTAAGATATGAAAGAACTGGAATTTTCATACATTTCCAGAAGAAATGTGAAATGTTCTAATCACTTTAGAAAACAGTTTGGCAATTTCTTATAAAGTTAAATAGACACCTACCGCATGATCAAGCTATTGTACTTCTAAGTATTTAGCCAAGAGGTAAGAAAGCACATGTCCATACAGAAACCTACACACAAATATCCCTAGAAGCTTGATGTATCACAGCCAAAAATCAGGAACAACTCAGTGTTCATCACTTGGTGAACAGGTTAACAAATTATGGAATATCTACAGAGTAGAACACTATGCAGCAGTATAAAGGAAAGAACTATCTGATACACGCAAACCAAACCACGAGAGGACTGAACGGTTTGATTCCATTTATATAAAGTTCAAGAACAGGTAATACTAATTTATGGAGAAAGAAATCAAACCAGATGAGGGGAATACTCCTAGGAAGAACCCTGATCTTCTTGATGTGGGTGTTATACCGGCTCCATGGCTGAATGTATATGTAAAAATGCATGAACTTGTCTACTTGTGACTTGGGCACTTTACTGTGTGTGGGCCAGATCTCAGTAAAAACAGCTGAGGCCAGGTAGAAGGGAGAAAGGAGGCGAGTGGAGAAAGTAAATGTACATATTCAAAGAAGCACTTACACAGAAAAGAAGGGAGGGTGAGTTCTACCTTCCTGCAGTCTAGTCCCTCTTCCCAGAGAACTACATGCTGTGGAGAGAATCATCTTATGTTTCTCCCTTACTCAAAACACCTTTCCACACTTCTCTCCTGCCTGTTAGTTAAATCCCAACTCCCTAGAGCCTGGATGTATGCCCCTTCAGGTTCTGGGCGCCAACAATATTTACAGTTTAATTTCTCATGTGCAGCCTACACTCCCAACCCAACTGAGTTACTGAGTTTTATCCTAAGGCTGCCTCCTATTTCCAATTCCATGCCCTTCTCTGACATGAAATGACCTCCTCCATTCCTCTCTTCCTTCTGAAATTCAGACCATCCAGGAAGCAGGGGCTCAGATACTACTTAGCCAACAAGCTCTGCCTTCCTTATCAAAACCTCCAGAGCATGTAGAGTGGCCACCTTACACCTTGACCGCCCAGCCTCGTGTTCCAGTTACCTGAGTGCTTATGTTTTCTTTTTTACTTTATTTTGCATTGGTGTATGTTTGCAATACATAATAGTCATGTTCATCTTGGGGAACTGGCACAAACACATAGTGCATCTTGATCATCCCTTTTCTCTCACCAGCCACCTTCCCCTCTCTTTCCTTCCCCAGATCCTCTCCCCATCTCTGTAGAGTATACTTCCCCATTTCCTACCATTTCTCTTTAATTTTGTTCTTTAAATTATTTATATTTTGGGTCTCTCATATTGGAGGAACCACATGATATTTAACCTGTGTCTGATTTATTTCAGTTGGCATTATGGTTTGAAGATCCATCCATTTTCCTACAAATAACTCAAATTTATCTTCCTTTATGGCTGAGTAGTATTCCATTGTGTTATCTTTTCATTTTTGGTCGATAATCAGTGTAGAAACCACCTATGTCAGGGAGACGTCTCATTGAATAATAGTTGTGGCACACAAATAAGGGAACAAAAATGGAAAAAATTATTAGGTTGGGGCAGAGAGAGAAATTTTCATTTTGTCTTGTGTTTGCTCCCAAAGTAGGTATTTCCCACATAAGAACATGTGGCATCCTTTTGATACATCATGGTGCACATATTCACTAAGTCAGTTTTGCAATGAAGTGGGAAAAGTACCTGAGCATGATTTATGAACATATCTGTAGAGGGGTTAAGTCCCATAAACCCCCGAGTGCCTTGTCCCTGCTCTCCTGCCCCTCCATACCTCCACCTCCCATAAGGCTTTGGAGCTGGTGGCTGATGTAGCTGACTGCCGCCCGGTCGTCCTCAGAAAGACATGCTGCTTCTTCCTGTGCTCGTCACAGGTGAGAAACTTCTCTTGCTCAGCATGGAACAGCCTCACTACATCACCCTAAGGGTCAACACAAGAAAGAATTAAAGAAAATGAGTTTAAAAAGAAAACTAAATGGCTACCCCAAGAAAAGCCAAGTACCAAAAAGCCACCGAGCCCATAAACATCAAACTTACCCCCTTTAAAATGTCATCTTTGTTATCACTCCATTTCATGAAAAGAACTATTTTCCAGCTTGTATTGCAGTTGACTGAATTGACCTAGAAGACAACCTGGAGTTATTTTTTCACATACTTCTCACAACAACTGTGTCATCCAGCCCTAAAACTCCTCACTGCAGTCCCAGAAGCCAGGCTGTGCTTCAGCCCAAACGCCTGAAGCCGACACCACTGAGAACACAGCACCTGCAAAGTCAATCACCCAGTTAAAAGTGCTCATATAGGGTGCATTTGCACCCTTCACTATTTACTTCAAACACAACTGAAGGAACCAAGGCTTCCTGCCCTTCTGGAATGCTACTTTCCCATTCTTCTAAGTCTTTTGTTCTAGGTAGCCAAAACACTGTGAGCCCAGTGCACGCATTTGAAATGTTAATAATCAGCATTAACAGAAGTCTTATTTGCTTACGAAACATATGCCACGCACTGAGCTACACCCTAACACTATCTCATTTAATCCTCAGCAACACCCTAAAACACAGGAATAATTATAATAGGTACAATGATGTATAGGGAGATTAGGCAACTAAGCCCATGGTTCCAGAGCTGGGTACTGGAAGACTTGAGATTTGCATCCACATCTGTCTCACTCTAGAGCTTGTATCCTTAGCCATTAGACAAATATTCATGTCACAAGCAAGTTACTATCTTGTGTCCTATAACTGCTAATTTAGAGGATAAGCAGATGTAGAGCCAAAAGCAAGATACTCTCGCAGGGCTGCTCATGTTCTCTAACGGATCCCTTCTTAGAAATCTGAAAAAGGCAACCTCTTTTAGGGAAATAAATTAGAAAAAGTCCCTATGGCTAGAAAACAATTGATAAAAGGGGTCCTCAGGCTTTACGCATTAGAAAACAATCCCTCAGCCACACGAGGCTTACCAATCTGAGTGGTGGGGTAACTATCAGCTCCCAGCCACCACCTACTGCACTGACCTGCACACTTACATGGCAGCCTCAGTTTTTTCACCTGCAAAATGGGTCCAGTGTCCCAAGTCACTACTGAAGTCAATGTCATTGCACACATGCTTTGGGCCCAGGAAGGCCTGCTCCTGTAGCACCATCCCACCCGTAAACCATGACTTGATTTTCCTCACCTCATTGCAGCCAGGGTTGTCCACCAGCTGATGGCTGCTGGCATGCAGGGGCTGGCCAGCATTGACGGGGTTCAGCACGACCTTGTCACCTATGACCACCTGGAAAAGGAAGGAGCAACAGAGCTTTTCACAGAACAGATCAAAGTTGAGACTGGGTAGTGCTGGGAGGTGCCATGGGAGCTGTACTGAGCCAGGCCCACTCTGATTGGTGAGATACAGCGCATGCAGCACAGCCTGGAAAGCCTAACTCATGTGGGTGAGGCTTGGGTTGAGAAGGATGAGGCTGAATTTTGGTGCACAATTGTCATTCATTATACAGAGACATTTTCCAAGTCAATCCAGAACAGTTAGAAAAAATTCTTAATCTTTATAACATTCAGTGGAGATATTTGTATAAATAAGCTCAACTAAATTTTAGGAAAAATAGGATACTTAGTTTTTATTTTTAAAGAATGAAGCCATAGTTTCTAAAACAATGATCTTCATACTTCGGTGACTATGACATACATTAAGAAATGCATTTACTCCATCCATTTACTAACTTTATTCATACGTACAGCATTCACATGCACAGCAATACATACCTATGTATGTAATCCGAAGCAAATGTTACCCTCCACCAACAGTACTCACCATAATGTGTAATACGGCCTGATACTTTCTATTCTATCTGCTTTCTAAAATGATAGCCACAGGCCACTAAGTTGATTTCCTGAGCTATGAATGGGTCAATACCAGTGGTTTGAAAAACACTGTTCTACAAGGATAACTATTCACGTCATCTATTTAACTAAGTCACAACTAAACAGATTAAAGAACAGAAAAGCAAAAGCAAAAGCATTGGTGAGAATGAAATTCAGAACCATGCACATTTGTTTTTTTATTACGGGGGTGGAAGGAAGGGCAGTGGAGATGATTTCCTAAGACATAAAACCCAACTATTTTCACTTTGATACATTTGGGGAGCATATACAACTAAATTGTCTCTAACTCCAAGTGAGTATGAGTTCACTCAGTAAATCTATCCCTGTGGTAAAACCTGGGCTCGCTCTCCTATTCTCAGTTAAGGATCAGTATTTGCTGCACACCAGCTGTGAAGGAATGGTCTGCTCTGTATTAATTAATACAATGTACACAAACACACAAACGTATCTGAACTGCTCAAAGTGTGCACACTTAAATGGCACTACTAAAAAAAAAGTCAAAATCATAGGGTTTGGTAACACACCTGTAATCCCAGCACTTGGGAGGCTGAGGCAGAGGTCTGCCACCACCCTGAGTTCTAGGCTACGTAGTTAGTTCAAGACAAGCCTTAACTACATATCGAGACCCTGTCTCAAAAAAAAAAAAAAACCAGCCAAAACCTAGTTTTAGGTTAAAGCAAGTCGAGTATTTTGAAAATACTTTGTGCTGTTTAAGGTTCAAATTTCTTTTTAGTAAGTAGCAACTATTTTAGAACCTTAACAAAGTCAAGAACATAGCTAATAACATTTAAACACATTTATTAAGTTTGTACCATACAATGGCTAATTTAACTAACAAATAGAAGAACTGTTCTAAGTCACAATGAAAAGGATTTCTGTGGCTTTACATCCTAAAATACCATCAGGACAGGGCCAGCTCAGGACCAGCTGCAGCTGCTAAATGAGATGGCGAGCCTGCGGCCCATCCACAGAAACAAGTCAGACGAACCCTAAAATCTGCTTTCCTTGGCTGGTATAGCTATGCCTTTCCATCCTTCATCCTTCACTAACTTTATTTGCAAAACAGACAGGCGTTTCTATTCCAGTAATGGATCTCAAATGACAGGGAGTCTCCCCAGGACATTAAGATGGGATGGCTGTTTTTGAGGTAAAATTACTGAGGTAATGGATGTTCCTAGGATTTTTTCAGAGGCCCAGTTAGAAAAACATAGCAACTTAATTTAGGTCACACTTCTCTCCACATTTCCTTGTTTCCCAAACACTAGTTTCCATAGCGATTTGGTTCTCTTCATACAGGATACGCCACTGGTTTAACCCTGAACTTCTCCCGGTGGAGTCTCATACACAGTGATGGTTGGAAGCATGGCACGGAGCACTCTCCAGGCTGGGAATTTGCACTTACACTGTCTCCAATGGATCGCAGCTTGTAGAATGGCTGAATGTAAAACCAGGACCCTTCATTTCCAGCCTCATCCAATGTCACTCTCATGGCGTTCTTCTCCAGCAGAGCTGGAAGCCTCTTATTCACGGTTAGGTATTTATTACTTTTTAAATGCAGAAGCTAAAAATCCACAAAGAGAATAAGGTGAGTGTCAGCACATCTCAGAATTTTCTACCATTTCTCTCTGTCAGATAAAATATGTATCAAACATTCCTCCCACCACAAAGATGCTTGTGAAGTTAGAAAAATCACAAAGTGCCTAAGGCTGTGAGTGAAAAAAGAACAAACAGTAAACAGTGCAGAAATAGAGGGCAAAATAAAAGAAAAAAATGTTTTTCTTCTCAACATAGCCTTGGGCAAGATGGATGTTGCTCAGGTCAACTGTACTATCCATCATCTGCCATCCGTCAGTGGGTAGCTATCCAACCCTGTGTAAAGGGGCTAAGAAACTGCAGTCGGAATACAACCTCACACCAAGATGGAGCAAAGCCAGGCGATTCTGATCACAGTAAACATTTGATTTAAAAGGCAAACCCTTTTAGGGGATTGCCATTTCACTGAGAAGAATATCGTGGTTGTGGACTTCCACTTAGGATGCTTCAAGCACTTTATTCTTGATTTTCTGATAATGGTTACATGAAGGGGATGGAAAGACTGAAGACATAGATGGGAAACAGCTTGTCTGATAATCAGTCTAGTCCAGGAAGAGTTAATTAAGGCTTCCCAGGTCAATAGGTTATAAAAGAAAATTGAAAAGAACATGAAACACTGCCCAGTCCCTGGAGTAATGGCAGGATCAGCTTGGGACTCCACTGCCAACTGCCAAAATCCTCTGCTTACATGTTAACAGATGCAGTTTCTAGGGCACCCTTAAGAGGTCCCCAAATACTCTAACAGGGCTACCAAGGGGGAGGAGTAACTTGATTCATGAGCCCTAGACCATCTCTGGCCACGATAAACAAGGAGAAGGCAATGTCCCTCCAAGCCCTCATTTTCCCTGATGAGCAGCCTCTGGTCTTCCAGGCACCTATCCAGGCTCTGGACTCAAGTGGTTTATAAACCAACATCCCCTACTGGTGGATAGCTTGGGGGAAGTAATAAAGCTAGGATTACTACTTTTTAAGTATTCACAGCTTATTCTGTCCTGTGCTATTCAACCATCACAGGAAGCAGATGCTAATACCATTGTATCTTCCTGGTGTGAAAACTGAGACATGGCAAGATTTCTTGCCCCAAATCGCAGTGAATTACAAAACCTATAGAGTATACCTAGGAGTTGATGTCCTTAGCCCCTAGGCACCTCTACACCTCAAGCCATAATCTCTCTGGCCTAACCAAATCAGGGAGTCTTGTGCTCTGGGTCTCAGGGAGCTCATCTCCCTCTGTAATAAAGCCGATTTTGGACTGTTCCCCCTCTACTGAGTACTGAACCCAGGACTTGTGCACTGAATTATGGTCCCACCTCCTCTTTAGTTTTTATTTTGAGAAAGGGTCTAACTAAGTCACTAAATTGCACAACCTTGGCAATTTAAAATCCTACTGGCTCAGCTTCCTAGAGAGCTGGGATTACACGAGTTGACAGTGAACTTTGATCCCACCTGGCCCCTTATGTCCATTCTCAATTGAAAAGGTGGAGGAGGACCAGCAGAATCTAATCCTCAAGAAGCTTTTAGAAGCTACTTTTACTACTCTAAAAGTTCTAACGTAAATAACCCATTTAAACCCAAAAGGTTGCTTTTACCATATTTTTAAGCAATTTTTCCTTCTTCCTGATTAGTACCACTCTCTACCTAACCACCCTAAAAATGAGAAGAAACTACTTTGTAATGAGTAAAGTTTATAGGGTAAACAACAGCTTTCAAAAAGGGACATAGTGAAACAAAATAACCTCAAGGGCCAGCTGCTCAAAAGTTGGTAGATACTATCTTTTGTGCCTGGTTCAAAGGGGTCTGATAACTGGACAAAATGGAGAAGGCCCCTGGGCACCAGGCTTCCTCACAGTTTTCTGAAAAGCTGGGATCTTCTGTGGAAGCTGTTGAACAAGCATCAAATACCTACCAATATAAAATATATCAAAATGGTACTGATATTGAGTAAAAAAGTTCTAAAAGTACAGAATTGTTCTTATTGTCTCTGGTGAACAGCTCTTGAACAAAAAATACAAGTTACAAGGAAGCCAATTTTCACCAAATAAATAGCAAGAACCTTCAAATAATGCAAGTGAAAGCAAAAAGGTAATAAATACAATCATTTGGTAGGAAGGAAGGTAGGAAGCTTCCCATTTGAAATATTTAGACATAAAGTATCAGCTACAGGCAGAGAAAGGAGATTCTCACACCAAGAGATGAACCAACTAAATAGCCCAAGGCTTCATCACATAACAACAAATAGGTTTTGGTTTGGTGCTTTTTGTTGTTGTTGGTGGTGGTGGTGGTGGTAATAAACTGGCTATCTCCATGGAGTCGTGCTGCAAAGGAATTCAAACGCTGTGTCATGTGTTTGCTTTCTGTTTCATTCTCTGTCATGCTTCAGCTCCAGAAGAGAAGAGGTCCCTTGACTTACCTGGATCACATTGCCATACTGGATTACGGTTCCCAGCAATTTTCTGTTTTCTGTTTCATTCTGCTTCTTTTCCAAGTCTGCAGCATGCTATACAGTGAGAAAATTGGTCACAAAGAGGAAAGTTATATTCCTCTGCAGCAAAGCAAAACAATGTCACCAGTTAACACAAGAACCACAAAAAAAATAAGCAAAACACTAAGTACACCTTGAGGCTATGAGAAATGAGCCAAGGGGCTGCAAAGCCAATCCACTCTGCTTTGCTTTGTTGGCTCTTCTGGATTCTTTAAAATAAGTTTTTTTAATTTAAAGAGTTCATGTACATTTTATTTTTTTAGGGACAGACCAGTCAAAATCTTCCATGTTTTTAAAGAAACTAGAGTTAGGGCAGGAGGGAAATTGCATATCCTTTTATGATTTATAAAATTCCTCTTTAAGACTTGGGAGTAAAATAAAACTGCATTTAAATGCTGGTTTTGTTGGTTTGTGGTTTTGTGACCTTGAGCTTGTTATTTAACATCTGTGAGCCTATTTTCTCTTTTGCAAAATGAGAGTCAAAGTGGAACCTACACTTCAAAGAAATCACATTGCATAGTGCCTGGTCACATTACATATGTGGATTGTTAGCTACTATTATTAGATGTTAAGTACAACTCAATTAACTTCCATAGTAGTTCCTTGAAGTGAAGATTACCATCCCAGTTTTTAAAAAAAACTGACAAATTGAAAAGTTCAATATAGCTAACTGGATAATGACATTACAAACCACAAAATCTTGTTTAACTATTTTCTCTACTTTTGTGTATATTTGAAATTTTGCTTAATAATGTTTATCTTTTACTTGTACATTTACTAAGTGGTGAAGATAATACTCAAATCCACATTTGGGTTAACTCCAAATTTGTAGTTACAAATGAGTCTAGGAAACATTACCAGTTCAAATTTGGCATCCTAGAAAACATGGCAAAGCTGAACAGAGGATTCTGGAACAGGCTGCTGGGAAAGGCATCCTGAATATCTTTCATTAATTCACCTATGCCACTCTATACCATTATCGCATCACAGTAACACTAAAGGGGAGCTCATTGACATCCTAGGCAACCAGCAGACTGTTGTTCCAACCCCCATCTTCCAATCCTAGACCGGATGAATGAAAAGTAAAATAACAAGGAGTATGTTCCACCTGGAATCTGATGGAAGGTAAAATCCCGATGACCAATAACGTACTTCAGAAGCATTTCCAGCATCCTCTTAGAGTGTTCGCTTTCAATGAAGCAAGATGCTTCCCCTTTCCCAGGTAACATGTCATCATTTTCACAGGGTCCTTCTGGACTGGGCCTGGTGTATGAACTTTACCCTCTAGCTCAGGTCACTTAATCTCACTAACCCTCACTCAGTATTCTCATCATGAAATAGAGACAGTACAAGCCTTTCAGGGCTACTATGAAGATTAGAGAAAGCACATGCCAGAGACAACGTTAAGTATTCAATAATTTGGGGGGTGGGTGGTGCTGGGATGGAATCCACAGCCTCACATGTGCTAGGCAAGCACTCTACCACTCAGCTAGATGTCCAGGCCATTGAATTAAAAAAAGAAAAATTAACTATCATTATTAAAACAAGTTTCTAAAACTAAGAAATGTTCTGAAGATAGAGATTTCAAAACATGACCTAAATTAGCTGGGACAAAAATCTTTCAGTTTCCCTCAAATTCAGTATCTGCTCCAGCTCTACCTGAAGTATAGGTATTTCTAGAAAGTCATATCCTTTAAGAAAAATGCAGAAAGCAATCATAACCCCAAACAAAACTTTACAGGAGGTGAATGATCTGCATACCTTAGTTTGGATAACTACAGGTTGACCGCATCGTATCAGCTTTTTTTTTTTTTTTTTTTTTAATGTGGGTTCTGGGAGTCAACCTCAGGACCTCCTGCTTGCCACCGGCCCTTTTTTTTTCCTTTATGTGGGTACTGGGAGTCAAACTCAGGAACTTGTGCTTGCCAGGCAGGCACTTATGCCACTGAGCTATCTCACCGACCCAATATCAGCTCTTGAGAACAGTGGTCCCTTCACAGGCTTCCTTCTCTTTTGGAATCAGTTACAATGCTTCTACTCGCAGTTACACAAGGAAAAGAGCCACAGCATTCGAGACACACCCAGACATAATACCAGTGCAGACAACATGACCCTTGGCATCCACACTGCCCTTGGCATGGTTCTTCACTTTCTCTTTCCCCTCCATAAACCTGGTCCCTTAACTGCCCTCTATTGCTCCCTACCCCATCTTGTTCTCCCTATTTCCATGCCTGTGCTTCACCCCTCCAGAGATCTCTTCAGTACACACAGGTTCTGTAGTTTTCCAAACAAAACACTAGACTGGATCCATCTGGAATGAATCTTTATAGACCATAGAGAGTTATTTGTTCTTTCTGCTAAGCAGTTCTCAGCTAATACTGACTAGAAACCTAAGAGGGGAAAAAAATGTCAAAGGGAGAAAAAAACCAATAAATTCAGTAAAATAAAATCTAACATTTTTCCCGAAACCAAAAAATAATTTTTCTCTGCTCAAAACACCACACTGTTAGAGAATTCTTAAGTAGCAGTTTTTGGATTCAAATGGTTTAAATGGTCCCTCTTCAAGAAGGGAAATTCTCACAGACATTCCCTTCACGCTTAAGAATTTCCAGTGGCCTCAGTTTAAGACACACTCATCTGTACCCACTTCGGCAGCCCATATACTAAAACTGAAACGATACAGAGAAGATTAGCATGGGCCTGTGTAAGAATGACAGCGAAATCTGTGAAGGATTCAGTATTTTTTAAAAATGACCAAGAAGTGATATGTACGTGTACTGATTTCCCATGGTGAATGTATTTATTGCAAACAGATAGTGATAAAAAGAGATACACTAATCTAAAATACTAAGTTCCTAACAATGCTTAGACTAGGGATGAAAGCAGCAACCCAACAGTCATTGCATATCTAAAAAGATATACCAAATTAGTCATAAAAAGGTGTGTATTCCATATTAAAGACTAATTTAAAAACAGCAGCTCTAAAGAAATAAAAGCATCTGTCTAAAAACATATAAAAGGTAAAGTACACAGAAAATAAATATAAAATTTGAGAATAAAATGTAAGTACTTCTCTTCAAGATATTCTGGAATCTCACATCTAAAATTCAGTTACAATTGCTTCTTGGCTTTTTGGCTAAGATCAAGTGTAAAATTCAGTTAAAATTCTCTGACAAACTAAGAATTAAAATTTTTATCTCTGTTAACAAGTTTAATGTTGACTGAGCCTACACATCACCACTGAATAAACATTAAATGCATTAGCTTACGGACCAATCTAAGAATTCACTTTTCTTACAAGTTCTTTTTGTTTAAGGAGAAAAGCCTCCAATTCACCTTTTACTAAATGCATAAATGTCAAATGCATTCATTTGAGTTAACACATCTGTCCATGGATAACTCTCTTCACAAAACCAAACTCAGTTTTTAGACAAAAATGGTCAAAATGAATTTTAGGTTCAACAGACAAAGGTAGATGAAAGGTAGCAAGGTACACACTACACTGACTAAGGTGGCTTCCATCTTGAAAAAAATGAGCTCATGGTTAAATTCCACGAAGTACACTGCAAGAACGGGCCCACAGTGTGACCATGAACTGGCACACTCCTTCTGGAAGATCATCTAGCAGTACCAACCAAAAAGTCTCCTGCTTTGATAGCCTGGCATGTGCACAAGGCCAACTTTCTTTTTTCCCCAAAATGGCAAATATTGTCAGAATCCTAAATATCACTTCCTACCCCCTCATAAGGACTGGTTATCTAAAATTACAATATTGCCATACAATGGAGTAACCATGTAGCCATTAAAAATGAGAACAGATTTCTATTTATTCTCAATACAGTGTGGGGGTTGGTGGGCTGGGCAGGCTAAAGTAAAGGAAAACAGCATGCTCCCATTTATGGCTTAAAATCTCCCCGAGGGAGCAGGGCATGCACCAAAATAAAAACCAAGGTTTCCTTTGAATAGTAAGATTCATGGATCAAATCAGTAAATTTTCTTTCTCCTTTTCCTGTTCATACATATTTGGGAATTCTTGTCCTGCGGTTTTCATGTTTTCAGTTTCTTTAAAAATGCCTCATTATTTCTCTGGCAAGCAGCCTGGATGCTTTTAACAGCCATTGTATATCTGTTACCTTTTCATTCTTTAAAAATCCTGATAATTTAAATACCTGTTACTCCCTTACACAATGGGCTGAGGACTGTTTTTAATTTCTCAGGATAAAACACTCTATGCTGTGATTTCTTCCATTATTATTCACCACTGACATTATCATATTTCCTAAACAACATCAAGGTCAATCCATTATAGTCACCTGTTATTTTATTTCAAAAACAGAGAAACCCTTATTAAATTACTATGAAGGGTCACTGAAACAGTAGGGAAAGATTATGTATTTACGGTCAATAAGCTCTGAAGCACATAATGCAGTATTGAATTAAGGCTTCTAAAAACAACCAACTCATGACCCATGCTTTAAAGGACAATAAAGACTTTTCACTCCTCTGGTTCCTCCTAGTTTATCAAAGCAATCATTTCTCAGAATCCAAACAATGTTAGGTGCCTATTTCAAGGTAACAGGTAAAACTCCTGTTAGGAAACAGCAGTCAAGGCTTTTGGAACAAATTATGTGATTTGAAAGTGAAAGAAGCTCATTTTGCCAAGACACTTTTGTAAAATCATGACCAAGAGTCAAAACCCAGTTGCAGGCCAGTGATACGGCTCAGCAGCATAAGTGCCTGCCTGGCAAGCGCGAGGTCCTGAGTTCGACTCTCGGTACCCACATTAAAAAAAAAAAAAAAAAAAAACAGTTGCCCCTGCAGAAAGAATGAACACACACAGCAACCAGCCACTAGATGTCATTCTCCTTCAAAGCGCTACATTGTTATCCCAGGCGAAAGGAAGTAAAGTGGTCTAGAGGACTAATTCCTTAAATGGCAGTAATTGAAAATAATCTGACCTATGACTGGGGTGCTGCACAGAAGTTGACAAAAATAAAAATAAAAACCCACTGGAGACTGGCCATCAGCCCCCAAAGGCAAGTGGCTGTCCAAAACACAACATTTTAATGACTTCACTAAAACATGCCGATGACTTGCAGACAACAGAGGCTAACCTTCCAACTAAGCAGGAGAATAGAACCTACACAAAGCCAGGCACAAATCAGCACTCAAGACTTAAAGGTCATGCCAGTAATCTCAAATCAGGGAAAAGAACTGGTTTGCTTTTACATTTTTATAAACAACAGCATGAAAGACTTGATTCATTTTCATTCTTTCATAAGGACTTAAAAGTGCTGGATCACCTTTAGGATTGATTTTTTTTTCAACTGCACTGTTTTTTCACAGTTCATTTGCACAAAGGAGCATCAAAAGGAATTGCTAATGAAACCTAAGTATAAATCGAAGGTGCAAATGGGGCTAACACAGCTTGAGGGTGAGCCATTTGGGGCTGGTCCTGAATGTATGTTTCGTTTTGTTTTGTTTGTGGGTACGGGGGGGGGGGGTCGAACTCAGGACCTCGCTCGCCAGTAGGCACCCATGCCGCTGAGCGATATCACCGGCCCTTTTTTCGTATGTGGGTTCCGAAGTCAAACTCAGGACCTTGCGCTTGCCAGGCAGGCACTTAAGCCCTGAGCTATCTCACTGGCCCCCTGAGTGTATGTTTTAAGCCTTAATTCAACTAATTAATTGAATTAGTTGGAAAAATGTTT
This sequence comes from Erethizon dorsatum, assembly GCA_028451465.1. Classification (NCBI taxonomy): domain Eukaryota; kingdom Metazoa; phylum Chordata; class Mammalia; order Rodentia; family Erethizontidae; genus Erethizon; species Erethizon dorsatum. The sequence goes on along the minus strand of CM051825.1, from coordinate 57,657,495 downwards.
TAAAAATTGAGATATTACATATAAAAGCACAGATTTTTCTTTCCTTCTTTTTTAGTGCTTGGAATGGAGCCCAGGGCCTTGCACGGTAGGCCAAGTGCTATATTCCCAGCCTCCCGGACTTTTCTCTTAACATAGCAGAAGATGGCAGTGCAGCTCTCTACCCACCCTCCCACGCAGTCACTGCAGGGCCTAGAGGTGCCTCCTGCAGACTTGCACACATGCACACTCCACTTGGCAACAATGCCTACCAAGCCCCTTTATTCTTGTGGGCTTCCTGCTTCCAATAGCAACATGAATCTGCAACCCTGCTGTAAAAAGTATAGGAGAAGAAAGAGTTTGAGAAACACTAAGATCTCATTGAACAGAACAATTTTTATACCAAAGAAGCAAGGTAGGACCACTAAACACAAGCCAACCTTCTACAAAGATAACCCCCCAAGCATGTGCAATGATCAGCTCCCTCAAAGGAGACCCACAGGACTGAGTGACCTCCCCACCCATTCAATGAGAAGTCCATGTTCTGACCACAGACTTCAGGGAGGTTCTGGATTGGCAGATGAGTGGAAGGAGGAGGGGCTGATGATACTTAGTAGACAGGAGCCCAGCATGCTGGATTTTCTGTGAGATCCTGTTTTAGTTCAGTATGAGGAATTGTCATTCATCGCATCCAATTTTATGGCTGACTGGACATTCACACAGTTAAAAGATACCTGTAATTATCTGAATCTAGCTCCTCATTCCATTTTGTACTATCAGTGAAAGCACAATTTTATTAAGGTCATTATTACATTTTCCAAAAGTGCAAGTACTGTAAATGAACGGAAGAGTATAGTTTGCATTCTTCGTGACATTTTCAAGAGCTGCTGGCCACTTGGGAAAATGACAGCGTGCTTTTTGTGTTACTAGTACTATATGCATACCTCATTCATGAGGTTGTTACAAAGAAGTGCAAGCACTGATTCTCTTGTGGCTTTTCAAGCAGTTGCCTCTATGCATTAACTTACATATCCAATTTATTATTTTCCTTTTATTCCTCCTTTATAGTTCATTTTTAAAAAATTGTTTTCTATAAATTTTACTGCATATTTCTGAAGTTATATAATATTTACTAGGAAGATGGATCAGTTTGTGGTGATTACTATTATCATTATTATAACAATGATGCCATTCTTTTTTTTTTTTTTAATATGCGGGTACCAGGAGTCGAACTCAGTATCTCAAGCTTGCCAGGCAGGCGCTTATGCCCCTGAGCTATATCACCGGCCCTGATGCTATTCTTGAAGTCTTCAAAGTCTAAGCTCCAGGTCTTTGCTCCCATTGTTTATTATTTTCTGTTTCTTCTGCCTCCTACATGTACCTCAAGCTGAGGCTTACATGTCACTTGCTCTTCCTCCAAGAAGCCTCCCTCACCACTGTGTCACCTTCCCCTACATGGCAAAGACAGATTTTGGACCCTTTCTCTGAGCTCCCCAGCCTCGGTTGGTTTGCCCTGACATGTAGCACTTGTTACACAATCATCACCTCTTTGTTCTCACTCACTACCAGATGGGCGATTAAGCTCTGTCACTGTTCTATCACTAACACAGTGCTCAGCAGCAAATGTTTCTTGAATGCCTACTGTGTGCTCGACACTATTCCTGCGGCTGTGGCCACCCTAGTGAACAAGAGATCATGCCCTGACATTGCAGAGCTGTCTTTCTAATAAGTGACAGATAATTAAGGAAATTACTAACCATAACTGCAGAATAGTACCAGTGATGAGCAAGATATAAACAGAGATCTATGGTAGAGGAAAAACAAGCAAACATCTCTTAGATGAGTGGGTGGGGAAGACCTTGCTGAGAAGACAGGTAGGCTGAGACATGAAGGGTACAAAGGTCCTAGCCTAGGAAGATCCAAGAGAAGGATGTTCTACATAGGCAAATGGTAAGTGCTAGGTTCATGAGATCGGTGTGGGCCTGAAAGGCTCAAAAAATAAAATGAAACAAAATGAACTCAAGCCCCTCTGGCTGGAGTGCAGTTCAAAAGCTTTCGAGGGAAAAGCAGGGTCCAGGCACGTGTGATCTTGGAGATAAAAACTAAGTCTGGACTTTATTTTAGGTGCAATGGGAGACTGCTTGTGTGTCCTCACATGGGCTATCAGGCCACTGAAGTTAGGAACCTAATCATTTTCGTACCTGAAGCACTGAACCCTCACCTGCAATGGTACGTGCTGAATGAAGGAACGATTCCCTTCACATAGATTCCCTTTGCATGACCCCTACCTTACCAAATACAGCTGGTTATGACATTGCAATATGTAAGTCTAAAACACAGCAGGCTGACATGGGTGACCTCGTGGGCTCCTCAGTGCTCACAGACACTCTAGGTCCTCAACAGCCACCATTGAGTATCAAGAAGTATCACTGTCTATTTAGTTAGCCAGCTGAGTGCCTAGTACTTGCCAAACTCTGTTGTAGGCATAAGGGATACAGTGACAAGCAAAATGGACACACACTTCAGCCCTCTTGTAGATTATATTCTAGCTAGGGGCAGGAAAGGGAGGCAGCCAAAAAATAAAACTGATTGGAAAGATAAGTGACATGGAGGAAAACAACTCAGGATGAGGGGTAGGAATTAGACAGCAATTTCAGTAATCCTACACTGAACGTATGTCATGTTCTCCTTCTAAACATCACAAAAAAGCTCCACACAGATCAGCCTCTAAATACAGGGCACTAAAGGAACTGTCATCATTTTATGGGAGAAACAGGCTCAGAGAGCCTTAGAAACTTGCTAATGGTCATACAGAACATCATCAGTGGAATAAGCATATCTTTTACATGCTAAATAATAGGATAAACAAAATGATAATAGGCAAAACTTATTAAGCATTTACAATGCAGTAGGCACTGTTCGTGGGCCTTTTATGTTTTACATCATGTAATTTTCACAACCTGCTCTTGAGGTAGATATTACTACTGTCCCCATTTTACAGCATTAAAAAACAGCTACATGACTTGCCCAGGATTACCAACTAATGAGCAGTAGAGCTAGGATTCAATTCTAGGCAGTCATCTCCAAGAGCTTATGCTCTTAACACTATTCTGCCCAAAGCCACCTCTGAAAAGGAATGGGTGAGAAAAGATAAACTCCCAGACATCTCAAGACGGCTAAGATCCATCTCTCCTTAAGAGTCCTCTCCCTTACACTTGTATGAAAGAACAGAAGAAAGGCACTAGCTGGAGTTAGAGTGTTGCATAACCAATCCCATACTCCACCACACTCAGAACTACCCCCACCAGCACTCCCAGCCCCTTCACCATACGTACGTGCAGTTTGTTGAGCAGCACTGCGTCTGTTGTGCTGTTGGCCCCTGGCTTAGCAGCTTTCCAGAACTGCTTCTGGGCAGAGTATCGGTTCATAGGACATAGCTTAAAAAGGCAGTCTAGAAGTGAAAGCAAACAAACAAAAACTGTTACTGAGAATGCATGTACATGCAACCTATGCGAAAACAATTTCCACTTTTATTTACATAAGGCATTTAAATTGCATTATATAGAAGTGATGGTACAGAACCCCTTTACAAGCCTCTGTTTTTAAATTTAATTCTCACTACCACTATGTGACATTACAGATGAGGAAACTGAAGCTTACAGAGAGAGTCAACTGTCTTTTGTCACCCAGTTAGGTACTGGCAGAGACGGGACTCGGTGTTCAATCTGGTGCCTTTAGTATTTCCCCACAGTTCTCTCTTTCACTTCATGGTCGACATATTTAAGGACAGTCTTCACTGTGTTCAAAAATACATACAAGGATTTCTTTACACAAACCCACATCTCTTTAGCTCACAGAAATTTTAAAAATGTAATGATGACAGCCTAAATCTGGCTTATTTGAAGGTACTCCTAGGGCAGTAGTCTCTCAAATGTCGTGTAAGACGTCCCTCTGGGGCACAGGAAGAAAATCCCTGTACTTGCACTGAGACAGTATGTCCCCTCATCCCCTCGCTATCAGCGCATCACGATGGCCTTCCAGTGAGTGTGCCTGGGCTCACATGGCTTTACATATTGTCTTATGGCATATAATCAACCCTCGCGACATGGCCAAACAGCTTTAAAAGATTTTGACAAAGAAACTGAAATATCAAAGACCGTAGTAGTTCAGTCCCATAAAGTGAATAAAGGGCAGAACTGATCCTTCTCTTGTCAGTCACTGTAAGGTAAAGATAATGATGATTTAATCAGATCTGAAAAGAAGCCAGTCATAAAATTTTAAAATAACACACAAAAAATTTAAAATATTGTCTTTAAATGCTGAATCTTACCCTAAAGCACATACGAACACTGAAGTATTAATGATAGTATGAAGTGATCATTAACATATATGACATTACTGTTCAATCTTCATGTTTTACATGAAACTTACCTGATTGTTTTATACTGTATATAATATGTTAGTGCAGCAATACAGGTATATAACTCTAAATACACACACACACACACAGTAGAGAGGCTAGGGGCATGTTAACCAATTTTTTTGATGAGGATATGCTATCAAAAAAGTTCAGAGGAGGTGGGTGCCATGGAGCACACCTGTAATCTCAGCATTGAGGGAGGGTGAAACAGCGGGATTGCAAGCTTGAGTCCTGGCTGGACAACTTAGTGAGAACCTGTCTCAAAATAAAAAATGGCTGGGGATGTACCTCAGTAGTAGAGTACGCCTGGGTTCAATACCCAGTACACCCCTTTAAAAAAAAAAGAAAGTAAATAAGTATGTTCAGGGAGCCAGGAACAGTGATGCTCACCTGTAATCCTAGCTACCCTGAGGCTAATGCTGGAAGATAGCAATTTGAAGCCCAGCCTGGGCAATAGAGCAAGATCTCATCCACCCCCTCAAAAAAAAAAAAAAAAAAAAAAAAGTTCAGAGGACTGAGGATGTGGTTCACTGGAAGAGAACATGCTTAATATGTACAAGGCTCTCAGTTCAATCTCCAGCACTACACACATACACCAGAAATAATTTTCTTAGCAAGCTAATATTTAAAATTGACAGTCAAATGCATAAACATTAGATTTCAGATCAGTCTTTCTTTCAGTCTGGACCAATGAATTATCACATACTGCACGCACAAATACTTGACTTTGTTAAAAAAATAAAAATAAAGATTAATTGTAGAAGCAAAAGGTACATTCTTCATTTCTGTAATCTCATCAATTCAGTATTTCTACCTAATCACAGGCAATTGTAAGGTAAATATAGGAACACTGATTTTTTTCAAGTCTCTGATCCATCAACTAAAAGTAATTTTCATTGCATATGAAAAATATTAAGTCTTTTAGAGAACAAAGAATAAAACAGGAAAACAGTTTAAAAGACAAAGCTGCTCTCCCTGCCTCCTACAAAAGGCACAGATCATGGTCATTTGCTGTATCAGGGGCAACTTAAATGACATCACTGCAAGAGACAGTTTTTCTAGCTGCCTGACATATGTGAACTCTCCATTTACCTTCTGAATAACTACACAACCATGGAACTACTGGCCAAAATTAAATGTCCTATTTTGACACAGGTATCTACACAGGGCCAAGATGATTTCCTTAACCACGTAACTTTGTTTTGTTTGGTTTGGTTTTTTGAGACAGTCTCGCTATGTAGAAGAGACTGCCCTTAAACTCACTATGTAGCCCTGGCTAGTCTCAATCTCTTGAGAATTCTCCTGCCTCAGCCTCCCAACTGCTGAGATTTCAGGTGGGCGCCATCATGCCTGGCTATATCACTGTTTAAAAAAGCATTCAAAATGCTTGTCACCAGCATTAACTTTTGTTATACAACTTACTTTATGGAACAAATGGGGTTAACAATCCTAACTTTCATCAGTAATAAGACAAAGAGAACAAAATGACCTATTTTTCCCTTTAATATATTTCATATACGGATAGCTAAATGTATTAATTATCCCCAAAATGATTTGAGTTGATCTGCGAAACAATCAGGCTAGATCTATAATGTTGAGGTGTAACACACAATGAGAGGCGCCATTTTACAATTGTGCATATATACTACCAAACAAGACCCTCAATAAACACATGGGCTACATCACAGGGTTAAAGCTTCAGGTAACTTCACATTCAACTAAAGTGACAGTGTGAATTTAAGTAGTCAATCCAACCAAAGCCTTGTTATAGCTTCTACACCAACTGTTTTCCTTGGACAAAACAGCACTACATTGGATGAAGTGTATTTACAACCAACTGTCTATGTAAATATAAGAGATGCTAACATACTAGTAACAGAACCAAATTAGCCTTGCTGATTTTGCCCTGTCTTCCTGGTTGCTTAGCAACTGATTCAAAATGAACATTAAGCAATTCAAATGTAATGCTAAAGCAACTTTCTGAAATTCTGCAATTCAGCAACTCCATATTGCCCTTTGCTATTTGTATGGCATGGCAGTGCAAAATTAAAGTTTTGCTGGGCCCTAATACCATGCTAAGTATAGAAACACACAAGTATAGGAAATCCAGTAGAACAAACACACACACACACACACAAACATACACACGGAGAGAGGGAAGCATATGTGTGTTTTGTGTGCGAACATGTGTGCACACATGTGCACACACACCATGGTTTGGGTTCATCCCAAAGAAACGCCACAAAGGAAATCTTGTGTGACATGTGATTTCAGGCCTTTGAGGAATAAACTAAGCTTTCCAAAATTACTTCGGAATATTCTAAAACTTTAGCATATGCCACATTAAACTAGCAAAGGAGAATTTAGGTGAATAGAGAGGTTGGGTAAAATGTTAAAGGGCTAGAAACCACAGGGAACAGGCCATATGCGACCCTTGACTGTTTAAATGATACCCCAGAGCTTGGTCATAGGGAGGATACTTAACTTGCTTAGTAGGTGAGTTAACTATCAAATTAGAACTTGTGGTGCACAGTTAAGAGAAGATGGGGACAAGAGAAGCCATGGTGTTTTCTTCAAGCATTCTAGGATGGAGGAAGACAAAAGCCAGAAAACAAAAACGTGAGCAAACCTTTATAGGAATCCCTGTTAAGAGACTAAAGCAGAAAATTAAGGTAGCAAAAAGTGAAACTCCTCTGTGTCAACATCATCCTTCCCATCTCTGTAACTCTGCACTCTTGAACCAAGGTTCCTGAGAGCAAGAACTCAAGGCTAGGGATAGAGTAGGAGCCAAATAAAAGTTCTGAATTACCCACAAGGCTCCAAAAACAATGGCAGACAGGTCTCCTGAAGCTACTTCATGCTCTCAGCTTATAGGAGTGTATTCGCAGACTAAATTACTGTTTATTGAAGTTCTTATTGTGTGTGGGTTCAGTGCTAGACAATGAAAATAGAACAGTAAACCCACTGCATTAGTTTCTTAATACAATCCTAGAGACAGACACACTAGTCAAATAAACAAGCTGAATCACAGCAAATTAAAAGTACTATGGAGGAAAAAAACTGTCTGTGAACACAGCATGGCTATTGTGGAGAATCAGTGCTCCACAGAGTGGGATTGGGAAAGGCATCTCCGACACTATGGCATCGGAACATACAGCTGAAAAATGCAAAAAAAGAGCCAGCATTGATAAGAAATCTGGGGGCAAAGCCTTGAAGATAGAGAAAATAGAAAGTAAAAAGCCCCTGAGCTGGGAAAAAAAAAATCTTGACAATGTTAGAAGAATAGAAAGAGGATGTGAAGAGTAGTAGGCAAAAGCTGTGGCTGGAGAAGCAAGCAGAGGCTGAGCATACAGGCCTACGTGGGGCTGGTGAAGCAGTTGAGTCATTCCAAAAGCAGTGGGAAGCAACTCAGCCTATAAGCAAAGCAAGACCTTGGTCTGGCTTTTGTTTCCAAGGGAACTTTTCACTGGTGGTGGTGCCTACCAAGAAAGTGAAGGCTGAGGATGCACAAGTCTGGGCAAGAGGAATACAAGTCAATAACTTTATTTTGGTTATTCATACCTTGAGTTGCTTGTGTAACATTCAAGATAAAATGTTGAATAATGAGTGGGACGACTAGCAGCTTAAAAACACAGAACAATCAGTTATTAATGGATGCCAGGGATCAGGATGACAAAAGGAGATGAAAAAGAATGGGGAACTGGAGAGTACAGCACAGTCAGGAAAAAAAGTCAGTATTACAAATACAATGCATCACAATACAGTCCATCCGGGACTGGAAGAGCCCAGTCTCCCTATCCAAATCTAAAAATTATGTTCATTTAAGGTTTACAAAAACTTAAATGAGATTAAAAGTTCTCATAGGACAGAACAAAGACCACTCCCTCTTTCTCCATCCCCTGCCCAGATACTCAACTCCATCTTCTATGAAACCCAAATCTATCTTTCCAAGTTTCAATAAAAGATGGAAAAAGGTTAAGGAGTAGAACCTGACAGATGAGGCAAAGTAAAGCCTGTGTTTCCGCAGAGGAGTACCAACAAGCAGCAAGCTGATTTGAGTAGCAGAACCCTAGAAAGACTTAGAAACTGGAGGCACTGGGCATCAAGAGTGGTAGGAATGGGATAATAAGCCCATAATTAGCAGTAGACTGAAAACATACAGAAAAGGTAGTCAGACCCTCACATCCACCCACTCCATATAGTCAAGACAACTATCCATTCTCCAACCTAGAGGCACTGTACATCTGAAGAAAACTGACCACAGAGAACCTATGAAGCTGCAGGTACCAAGTACGAAGAAGGCATACAGGACCAGGAACTACCAATAAATGAGTTCAATACAAATGTACACGTGCGATGGCCACATGCACAAGCTCCACCCCAGCCAGCCTCCTCTCCACTAGCTGGGTACCTGGAGCAGGCTTTGCACACTGTGGCCCACAGGCCAATCGTAGCCCACTGTAGCCTGACTGCATATGGCTCCCAAGCTAAGAATGATGGTTTTCACATTTTCAAATAATTGGGGAAAAAAAGGACAGTTAGACTTTATGACATGTAGAATGACATGAAATTCAGTTTCAGTGTCTATTATGAAAATTATGAATATCACCAATATAAAATTGTATGTCTGCTTTATTTTATTTTATTAGGGTATGTTTGCAGGACAAGATGTTTGCAGGACATGTGGGTACATGTACTTAACATATCTTGATTCTTTTTATTCCCCTTTCCCTCCCCACCATCTATCTCCTTCTGTCTCTAGATCTTCTTTCCCCATTTTCATTGTTATTGTTCTTCTTATTTCACTGAATTCACAACATGTAATAATTACATTCATTGTGGGTAGTTGGTACACGTACATGATATACATCTTAAATCCTTTTATGTCTGCTTCCCTGCTTCCTTCCCCTACCATGTCTCTTGACCTCCTTTCTATTTGTAGAAGATCTTCCTGTTTCCTTTCAATGATTTTTTACTTTGCTCTTTATTTGTACTTTGGATTACTCAAATGAGAGAAATCATATGGTATTTAAACTGTGTGTCTGATTTGTTTCACTTAACATTATGTTTTCAAGGTGTATCCATTTTCATAAAATTTCTCGAATTTATCCTTCTTTATAGCCACGTAGTATTTCATTATGCATACTGTAGATACCACATTTTCTTTATCCATTCATCTGTTGATGGACACATATGTTGCTTCCAGGGTTTAGCATTTATGAATTGTGCTGCTATAAACATGGGTATGCATGTATCATTGTAATATGACGGCTTTAGCTCTTTTGGGAAGATACCTAGAAAGGGAAGAGTTGGGTCAAATAGAATTCCTATTTTTAGTTTTTTGAGAAATCTCCATACTGATTTCCATAGTGGTTATACTACTTTACATTCCCACCAACAATGAGAAATGTTTACTTCTTCACTGCAGCTACACCAGCATTTGTTATTATGATTTCTTGATGACTGCCACTCTTTCTGGCATAAGATGAAATCTTAGTGTTGTTTTAATCTCCATTTCTCAAATGGCCAGAGATGTTGAACATTTTTTCATGTATTTACTGGCTATTTGTACTTCTTCTAAGAAATGTCTGTTCATTTCAGTTGCCTATTTTTTGAATGGATCTTTTATTTTGGAGGGTTCAATTTTGGGGATTGTTTGTATATTCTAGATACTAGTTCTCTGTTAAAGGAATAGCTGGCAAATTTTTTTTTCCCATTCTCTAAAAAAAGTTTTTGGGTTTTTTTTGTTTGTTTTGTTTTTGTTTTTGTTGAGACAGGGTCTCAATATGCAACCTAGGCTGGCCTCGAACTCATGGTGATCCTCCTGTCTCAGCCTCCCGAAAGCTGGGATTACAAGCATGCACTATCAAGCCTGGCTTAGTAAAAAAAAAAAAAAATTTGTGGAAACATTTTCCTTCTTGTTACATTATCTCAATTTTGCCTCTTTGGCTGCAAGGCTTGAAATACTTCATGTCTCATCCTTTATAGGAAATATTAGCTGGCCCTTGACCTACAGTATCCTTCTGAAAAGACATGTAAAGGCTCCACAGAAGTGTCCTAGGTATGCGATCCCTCTTAAGAAAGATCACTTTAGAGTTACGCTTACCACTCCACAAGCCCTACCCTTCCATGTTCAATCAGCTTCTTAGGGCTTTACTCTTAAATCTGACCAGTCAGGCAAGATCAACAGACATTTGACTAGCAACATTACAGAGAGATGCTAGACAATCACTGATACAAAGAAGAGAGATAATACAAAGAGCAAAAGAATTGTTAAGAGAGAAAGTGACAACAAAAAATGTAACCAAGGTCCTCAGAGGTAAGATTGGAAATTCTCACAAAAACAACATGCATGGCAATTTAAAATGTGACAAAATAAGAACTCTGAAAAATTTAAACTGTAATAACTACAAATTTTTAATGTAATAACTATTGAAAAATAAGCTGAGGAACTTTCCCAGAAAATCAAAACAGAGAAAGGGAAGTTGCAGAAAAGGAGAGGGGAAAAGAAGGAGTGACAAGAGAAGAGGGAGCGAGGGAGGGAAGAAGGGAGGGAGGGAGGGAAAGAGGAATGGGAAAACAGAAAGAGAAAGGGAAGTTGCTATGACTTGTGTCTAGATGTCCCCCCAAAGCCTCATGCAGTCATAGGTGGGGCTTTTCGGAAGTGGCTGGATCTAGGTAGGGTATGTGATGCTGGGATTAAAGATGCCACACCCTGGGTGTGGGTGGCACCAATCTATAGGCTTACAGCCTGGGTAGGATATAAAGGCAGCTTCTGCTGTTTTGCTGCTGCTTGCTGCTGGCTGGGTGCTTCGCTACTTTGCTGCTGTGCTGCCTCCTGCCTGCACTGTTTGTCCTCTGCGATGTCCCTCTGCCATGCCACTCTGACTTAGAGCCAGCTGACTATGGACTGAAACCTCTACAAACTGTGAGTCAAATAAACTTTTCCTCCCTTTACTTTGGTTGTTGAGTATTTTTGTCTTCGCAATAAGAAAAGTAAGAAGGGAAGAATAGAAAAGGAATTTACAGATTAATCCACAGGTTCAACACCTAAGAAGAATTTTAGACAAAGACACTGAAGGTGTAGAAATTATCAAAGAAAAATAAAAAGAAATTTCCTAGAACTGAAGGAGATGACTCTCCAGGTTGAAAAAAAAACGGCATCTCATCAGCATAAGAAAAGAAAAAAGGACCCACACACCTTTCTGTAAAATTTCAAACTAATGGGGGTAAAAAGAAATCCTCATGGCTTCAAGCAAGGAAAAATAAGATTCAAACAAAAGATCAGGAAACAGAGCAACATCAGACATCTCAGAACAACTCTGGAAGCTCAAATACAATGGAGCAATGCCTTCACAATGCCGACTGAAAAGAATTCTAAAACTAGAATTCTGAGCTGTATTATCAACAAAGTACAAGAGTAGAATAAAGTCAAGTCTCAAATCAGGAAGTTGCTGGAAGTTGTAACATAGACAGAACATTTTTAACGGTGGTTTGATCAGCAAAGAGGTTGCCCTGGTCCAGCTCTTGTTTTGGGGCAGAGACAGGATGTTTGGTTTTGGTCATCAGTGTCATGAACAGATGTGGTGAAGGAAGTCCCACAGTGACACTGTGCAGGGCCTGTCACTGCCACAACCTGAAACAGAGAAAAAGGCCAGAGCAGAATACAGAGGTGAGGACAGGAGGGACAAGTCCCATTCACTGCCACACGGATAACATTCTGAGGCTTTTACAGAGACCCAGAAGACTCAGTAAATACAACAAAAGAACTATGTACAATGCTTGCAATTCAGTTGCAACCAGAATCATGGAATGAATTCCATGACTGGAATCGTGAAAAGAACTAAGTTTGTGAACCGAGGTACCACTATATTCAAAGAAAACGACTACAACTCAGGGGAGATAACGAAATACTAAATCTTACTTCTCAATAGGGAACAATATATATTTATAAAAATATAAGTATATATATATTCATAATATTTATAAGTATATATTTATATAAAAACATAAAGACTGGGTTTTTGTTTAACCAAAAAATTGTGATGTAACTTTAACGGGAGGGTGAAGAAGGAACAGAGAATTGTCATAAAGCCAACTTATCTATAATAACACAGATTAAGGAATGATATTTAAAACAGATTAATCTACAGCCAGGCATGGTGGCACATGCCTGTAATCCCAGGTTTTAGGAGGCAGAAACAGAGGGATCATTGTAAGTTCAAGGTCAGCCTGGTCTACAAAGCAAGATCGTGTCTCAATCAGTCAGTCAATCAGTCAATCAGTCAACCAATCCTACAGACGTCAAGGGACATGCGTCATCTAGAAACACAGTGGTAAATACCAAAAGAAAATGTTAAAATATTTGAAACTGTTGCTACTGGAAAGTCAGAAGGCTCAAGCGTCAGACACAGGTCTGTTACTTTTATTCTGTTTTATCAAAATTTGATTTTTTTGAAGTGGCATTCATATACAATAATATAAAATTAACCATTTTAATTGAACTCGGCATTTAGTATGTTCACAATGCTAAGCAACCATCATCTCCATCTATTTCCCAAAACATTTTTATCATTCCTAAAAGGAAACCCTGTGCCTATTAAGCAACTACCCCCTATCCTCCATATATTATTTTTAAAGGATATGCATGTACCAATGAAAACACTTATTTTTAAACTGGCTTTGGTACTCAATTTTTGTTAAGTTTTTACTGAGATACTAACTTTATGTTACAGACTGACAAAAGGCAACTGTTATGGTTTGTGTCTAGATGTCCCCCAAAAGCCTCATGCAGTCACGGGGCGGGCTTCTAGAGTTTGTGACTGATTCACGGTCCTATGCTGGGATTATGGGCATGAGTGCTACACCCACCCTAGGGTGGGTAGCCTGCATACAATATAAGGGGCAGAAAGATTCTTCTCGCTCACTCCTCCCTTTTTGCTCTTGTTGCTTTCGCTGTCTTCTGCCACCATGAACTGTTGCTCCTGTACCACGCCACCCTGCCTGGGTGCCAGCTGATTACGGACTGAAACCTCCACAAACTGTGAGCTAAATAAAACTTTCCTTCCTTAATTTTGAGTGTCGGGTATTTTGTCTCAGCAACAAGAGAAAAGTAACCAAGACAGCATCAAACTGCAAGCTATGGCTTGAATGTTTGTTTCCTCCAAAACTTCTGTTGAAATTTAACTGCCAATGCATTGGCACTGGGAAGTGGGATCTTTAAGAGGTGACTAAACCACGTGGGCTCCCCTCTCATGAATGGGTTTAATGCCTGAATAAAAGGGCTTTTGGGAGTGGACTCTTAGCTCTTCCACTCTTCTGCCTTGTGAGGAGCAGTGTTATTTCCCTCTAGGAGATGCAGTGTTCAAGGACCAATTTGGAAGCAGAGGCCAGGCCCTCAGGTACCAAAGTTGCTGGTCCCTAGATCTTGGACTTCTCAGCCTCCAGAACTGTCAGCAAATAAACTGCTGTTCATTACAAATTAGTCTGCGCTATTCTGCTTTAGCATCATGAATTGACTAAGACACTGGGTAATGCCAAATATCAGTGAACTAGCAGAACTCTTTCCTTTCTGCTACTGACAGACACACAGACTTGGGGTAGCAACTGTGCAGGGCAGCGTGGCATGAGTCAAAATACATATACACATATAACCTACAACGCATCATCCAGTAATTCTGCCACAGTCCAAAGAAAGTCTTTCACAGGCCCCCAGATTTCACACACCAACATGGAGAAGGATGTTCTAGGAAAGAGCAATGAAAAAGCCACCAGCTTTTATATGCACTGGCCAGGAAGCAACCCAATTGCATGACCCTATCAGGATGCAAAGGAGCTGAGGCAGGAAGTTCAGTGTGCCCAGGAGGAAGAAATAAAGTCTTCTAACACTAACCAGCTTCTGCTACATCTATCCTTGAGCTCAACAAAGTCCCAAATTATTCTTTCTTACCATTCCACTACTGACCCTCCCTCAGTCCAACATCCACTGGCTGGAGTTAAGGCGGTTAAACATAGTTTTTTCACTTGCAGAATTTGAACTCTTTAAATCCACCACAAGTGACCAAAAAAGCAAACAACCAACAGGATAGCATTGTTCATAAATTCATTCAGCCAACAGATATTTTGCAATTTTTCATAGGGAGAGATAGATAAAGAAGAGATATACATAAAATACAAATGTAAAAAATTTAAATTCTCATCACTCATAGCTTGCCTTTTTTGGAAAGGATGAAAGGCAACAGAATTAAAATTTCAAAAGGAAAGGACAATATAATTAACATACAGAAAGGGGAACAGTGATTTTCACCAAGGTAATTCATTACCACCAAAGTAGTGATGAAGAAGAAATACACAATAATCAATTGTTAAGAATTAATCCAGGAATGTAAACAATATGTACTGCAAAATGTACTAATAAAAAATTAAAATTTGGAAAAAATAAGAATTAACTCAGTTCAAATTTACTATACTATAAGCCTCAAGAGGATGGAGTTTATCTGCCCAATATATCATTCTGCCTCCAGTGCATTCAGTAAATATGGAGCCAAAAAATAAATGAAAAGGTATCAATGAGAGAGAATAACCAAATGGGGCAGTTTAGCAAAAGGAAAACCTACTCGTATTTCAATGAAAGCCTTCCACGAGCAATAATTAATTCATTTGCTGTAAGCAGAAACCAGTCACACACTGTTGTGTCTATTGCATGTTAATCACACTTCCCAAGCCATGACAGGAGCTTTTTCAAGTTAAATGACATTTTCCAATTGGGTTTATTGCCAAATAAACCCTCCATTACCTGTCTGTAAAAAACACAAACACTGTCATTCAGAGACAAAGGACAATGAGGTCATTTTTTTTCCACTTCAGGTAACTAGATGCTTCTCAGAATAGAAAACTCAAGCTGACCATTTGCAAGGCTGCTACCCTCTGCCTTTACCACCTGTCCTGTTTGCAGGACAATCATTCACAAACCAAATAATAAACTAGAAGATAGGCAGAAACTTCCTTTCTGACCTACTCTAGCTCAGACAATTAACTTTTTACTTATCTATTTGCAAAGACTATTTAATTTGGACCACTTTAGCCTAGAGAAGAGTAGAAATAAATCAGCTGGAAAGATAATCTCTCTTCCCATTATAGAAGACAAAAGAGGCCACAAATTCCTTCCAACCAGCAGCCCAAACACCAGCTTCTGCCCACACCTGGACAATGAGATAGTCTACTTTGGTCTCTGCACCTACAGAGATGGCTGCAAAGATCCAGTTAAAGATTGCTGGTAGCAGCACCAAATGTCCAGGGACCGTGCAGAGACTGGTATCAAGCAGGGATGAGTGCTGACTGGGTTCCTGTGCATGATGCTGGCTGCACCGCCATGCCTCCCCTAGCCTGGCTCCCCAGCTTCCCTATTGATTCTATGAGCTCTCCAATATTCTTCAATACCTTCCTTTTTGGCTTACCTTAGTTTCTATCATTTGCTACCAAAAACCCTAGGTGACCTATAGAGCAATAAAATATATTTTACTTTATTGGCAATGGAAATCAGCAAGAGCTTCACCATTGCCAAAGAGAATGCCAAAACAATAAGAGCCAGGGAATCTGAAAACCCAGGTTCCAGCTCTGGCTAGATCAGTCACTGGCTGAACAACTCAGTCCAGATGACTTAAACCTCTTTGTGTTTGCATGTCTTCCACAAGACAGATCATTCCTCCATGACTGTAGAGCTCTAAGAGCCAGCAAAGCATGTGGAAGCTTATAATCCAGGTCATGTAACCAATAGAAAATCCAAATCTGTAAGTGCTAGAGTACACTGATGGGCTGGTGAGATAGCTCAGTGGCATAAGCGCCTGCCTAGCAAGCGTGAGGTCCTGAGTTCGACTCCCAGTACCCACAAAAATAAATAAATAAATAAAGAGTACACTGATACAGAATCTACCTAAATGAATTTAAACTCCAGCTCTAGTGCACATTAGCTGTATGATTTCAGGGGAAAATGGCCCAACTTCTCTAAGTTTTAGTTTCTTGCCTATAAAGGGAATAATCACGATGGGTAATTCATAACTTGAAAGACTAACTTAACTACTTCACTTGAAGTCCTTCAGGTACATCTCATCACAAACACAGATGTTGTGATGGAAAGTGCAAACAAATGGCATATTCATGCCACACCGCAGTAGAAGGCCATACTGCCATGAACAACTTACACACAACACGAATGAGGCTCACCAACATTATTTTGAGTGGAAACTGCCAAAGCAAAAAAAAAAAGAAGAGTCCATTTATACTCAATGAGTGCATTTCTATAAGATTCAAGAACAGGCAAAACTAATATTTATAGTGACAGCATCAAAATATTGACTACCTTTGTTGCAGGATGGGTTGGTATTCTGCAGACAGAACTCTTTTCTGGAGAACTAGAAACGTTCCGTATGTATGCAAAATTCTGTCAAGCAATACCTTTAAGGTTTATGCATATATTCATAAAAATTCACACATATATGTGAAATACTTCATTAAAAAGATAAAATGAAACACTTTTCATGTTGTGATGAAAAGCAGGAAGATCATGCTGATAATGAAAAAGTAAATTTTCCCTTCATGGAAAACAACTAACAGTGTCTCATTTCCACCACTAGAAAAACATGCTTTGCATGGTCAAGGTTTGGAGGGTGCTGGCTTATAATGACAGGAAGAAAGGAAGAGGGAGATAGAGATGACACTGTGATTCCCCTTATGACCTCAGTTACTTGTGTCACCTATAGGACACTCCAGCAATGTAACTTCCCATAGGGATTGCAACAGAGGGAGTCTTTCTCAGGATTCCCTGTTCTATCCAAATAGCTTTATAACATGAAAAGGCAGCATTTTAAAAACAAGCTCTAATGCAAAGATGTGATGTCTGATATGTGCTTCAAAATAATCAGGGAGAAAGAAGCAGGACAATATAGAAAAAAGATCAGCCACGGGTTGGTCATTGCTAAAGGTGGGTGCTAAGTACAGGGAGATTCATTATACTACTCTTCATTATGGGCTTAAATTTTCACTTAATAGAAAGTTTTAAAAATCACCTTTGAAATTTACCTGTAAGCATTCTTTTACAAAATATTCACTGAGGGCCGGTGAGATGGCTCAGTGGCATAAGCACCTGCCTGGCAAGCGCGAGGGCCCGAGTTCGACTCCTGGAACCCACACACGAAAAAAGGGCCGGTGATATCGCTCAGCGGCACGGCGCCTCCTGGCACTTGAGGTCCTGAGGTTGACCCCCGGTACCCACAAAAAAAAAAAAAATTCACTGAGTTCAAAACAAGATTCATTTTCTTTAACTCTTAATTCAACAAGGGAGAGAGGGAGGGAAGCCTTCCTTCTGGAAAATCAATATATTCTGGAAAAGAGAACATAACAGGATACATGCATCAAATAAAAAAATTCTATAGAAAGAAATGCATGAGACAGAGACAGAGACAGAGAGAGAGAGAGGACACAGGGAACTGCTGGGGCCCGAGCGCCCATCAGTCCTGACCCCTGGATATGGCCCACCAACTAGAAATGGGATCTACCAGTAAGAGTGGGATCCAACTCACTGCTATTCCTCCCTCCTATACCTGGGCAGTGCATCCCTCAGACCATTTCAGTTTCCTCCCAGGTTTTCCAGTGTTCAAGGTGCCACACCAGCTGGGCAGAGCTGTCATTACTGGTTTAGTCCCATTTCTCCATATGGAGACAAGACCGACCACAGGAAGACACTGCTCTGTTCTCAGATGTCTTGCTCTGTTCTATTTTGATTTTTCATGCCTATTAATATTTGTTTTATATAGCTGGGTGCACTGGTGTTTGTTGCATATATATTTATGATCGTTATCTCTTCCTCCTGGATTGTTCCCTTTACAAGGTTGTAGTGACCTTCTTTATCTCTCTTACTCAGTCTTGGCTTGAAATTCATTTTGTCTGCAAATAGAAGAGATACCCCTGCTTTTTTCTGGGTTCCTATGGCATGGAGGATTGTTTTCTATCCTTTGACTTTCAGTCTATGAGTTTCTTTTTGAATTAAATGTTTCTTGTATGCAGAATATTGTTGGATCTTGCTTCTTGATCCATTCTGCCAGTCTGCATCTTTTGATTGGTGAATTGAGACCATTAACATTGATGGTTAAAACTGGTATGTATTGACTTATCCTTGTCATGTTATTTTCCTATTGTTGGCTCCCCCTCTTTTTTTTCCCTCCCTCTGTTTAACTGTTTGCCTTGCCTGATGGATTCTTTCTGTTGGGGTTCATGGAGTTGTAGTCCTTGTTATCTCTTTCTAGAAGGTCCGTCAAAACATTCTGGAGTGCTGGTTTGGTGGTCATAAATGTCCTCAGATGTTCTTTGTCATGGAAGTATTTTATTTCTCCGTCAGTTTTGAAAGAGTTTTGTGGGATACGTCAATCTGGATTGAAGGTTATTTTCCTTTAGAACTTGAAATATTTCACTCCGAGCTCTTCTTGACTTGAGGGTTTATGGTGAGAAGTCGGCTGTGATTCAGATGGGCTTTCCTTTATAGTGATTTGTTCCTCTTCCCTAACAGCTTTTTTTTTTTTGTGTGGGTACCGGGGGGTCGACCTCAGGACCTCGCGTGCCAGCAGGTGCCCGTGCCGCTGAGCGATATCACCGGCCCCTTTTTCGTATGTGGGTTCCGGGAGTCGAACTCGGGCCCTCGCGCTTGCCGGGCAGGCGCTTAAGCCGCTGAGCCATCTCACCGGCCCCCTAACAGCTTTTAAGATTGTATTCTTGTGTTGAATTTCTGGAATCTTGACTATGATATGCCTGGCTATAGATTTTTTTTTTAATTTTTGTTTTAAAGAGAAAAAAATAGAACAAAATTTCAAACCAACATAATACGAGGGTAACAATGGTTAATACATTGCATATTGTTATCTTTAAATTAGTTACTCAGAGTATAAGATATCAGCATTCAATTGTCCAAACTACATTAGCACACACTTTTCTTTTCAATGAACTAAGAGAAATCAGTAGTATATCTATCTTTAGATAGATAGATAGATAGATAGATAGATAGATAGATAGATAAAATGTTTTTTTTTTCTTTTCCCTTCCTTCATTTCTTCATTCCCCCATCCCAGTTTCTCTTTCCTTTTGAACAGTTTCTTCCCGTTTTACAATATCTATTGTACATTTTGGATCTTACTTACTCTTTCAGCTTCTCACACTAGGGAGACAATACAATGTTCATACATGTGTATCTGGTTTATTTCACTTATGAGTATGGTCTCGAATTGCATCCATTTACCTATAAAAGTCTCCAGTTTATCTTTCTTATGGCTGAGTAGTACTCCATTATATAAAAAGACCACATCTTTTTTATCTATTCCTTGGTTGATGGGCATTTGGGTTGTTTCCAAGATCTAGCTATTACAAATTGTGCTGCTATAAACATGGGTGCACATATATCGCTGTGATAGGATGTTTTTAATTCTTCTGGGAAGATGCCCAGAAGGGGAATAGCTGAGTCAAATGGTACCCCTAATCCTAGTTTTTTGAGGAGTCTCCACACGGATTTCCACAGTAGTCGCACCAGTCTATATTCCCACCAACAGTGGAGAAGGGTTCCTTTTTCCCTACAGCCCCTCCAGTATTTGTTATTGGTTGATTTCTTGATAATAGCCATTCTTTCTGGGGTGAGATGGAATCTGTGTTGTTTTAATTTGCATCTCTCGAATGACTAGACATGTCGAGCATTTTTTCATGTATTTATTTGCTGTCTGTATTTCTTCATCTGAGAAGTGTGTATTCATCTTGGATGCCCATTTTTGGATTGGGTCTTTCAATTTGGGAGGTCTGATTTTTTGTGTGTTCTTTATATGTTCTCGATAGTAATCCTTTGTCTGAGGAACAGCTGGCAAACATTTTTTCCCATGTGTGGGTTGTCTCTTCACTCTGTTGGTGGTTTCTCTTGCTGTGCAAAAGCTTTTTAATGAGATGAGATCCCAGCAGTTGATTCTTTGTGATAGTTCCTGTGCTACTGGGGTTTTATTCATAAAGTCTTTGCCTACACCAATGTCTTTAAGAGTTTTACCTATTCTATCTTCCAGCAAATTTAATGTTTCTGTTTTAATATTTAGATCTCTGATAAATTTTGAATTTAGTTTAGTGCATGGTGAAAGATATGCATCTAATTTTAATCTTTAGCATGTGCATAGCCAGTTTTTCCAGCACCATTTATTAAAGAGGCTATCTTTCTTCCAGTGAATGTGTTTGGCACCTTTGTCAAAGATAAGGTGGCTTAGTATGTCTGGAGTTGTTTCTGCATCTTCTAATCTGTTCCATGGATCTTCAGGTCTATTTTTTGGCCAGTACCACACTGTTTTTATCACAGTAGCTTTGTAGCATAATTTTGCATCAGGGATTGTGATGCCTCTTGCCTTGCCTTTGTTGCCCAGAACTGCCTTTGCCATTCTAGGTCTCTTCTGATTCCAGATGAATTTTAGGATTGTTTTGAATTAAATTAAATATGTATAACAATTTTGGAAGTACGGCCATTTTTACTATATTAGTTCTTCCAACCCAAGAGCAAGGGATATCTTTCCATTTTCTGATATCCTCTTCAATCCCTTTTCAGAGTATTGTAGTTTTCAATGTAGAGGTCTTTTACATGAAGGCAGCATTCTTCTCCTTCTGAGTTTTACCAGCTGTATTATTACCCTCGACAAACATATAGAGAGACAGTAAAGTGAGCCCAAGGTTATACACCACTAAAATTCCCTGGCAAGAGAACGGCTGTTTATTCTTCATGTATTTTGGTCCCAGCCATACAATTAGTAAATAAATGACAGAGCAGGCCAATGTAGGTGTATAATTGTCTAGAAGAAACCATCCTTTTACTCTGGTATCTCGGGGGCCCAGCCACACCCTGAAATAGGTACTGAGCGATGCATCAAAATTTTCCATTTTAAAACCTCTGAAGCAGCAGCGGCTCTGAGGGCAGTGCGGCGGCAGCAGCGGCAGCGGCGGTGGGACGCCATGGCCAGCTAGAGCCAAGGAGGATGGGGAGGTGGGAGGAACACTAGCTGGGAGAAAAAGCTGTAGATTTTTTTTGATCGTGGCTAATTGGAATTCTATATGCCTCACTTATCTGTATGTCAAATTCTTTTTCTCTACCAGGGAAGGTTTCTGCCATGATGTCTGTGAACAGTTTTTTATATCATTTGTGCTCTCCTGCTTTTTCATTGACTCCAATTAATCTTAAGTTATTCTTCTTTGCCTCATCTAGCAGCTGCTAGATTGATTTCTCATGGTCCCTTGCTATTTTTTAGAAATCTTTCTTTTCATGATTGCTAATCACAAGCCTGTCTTCTGTATCTGAGATCCTGTCCTCACATTGGCTTAATCTGCTGCAAATGCTTTCAATGGAATTTTTATTCTCGTGGATATCTGCTTGAATCTGCCTTATGGATTCCATTTCTTTCCTATGCTGAGCATTCAAGGCTTCCATAATTTTTTTAAGCTCGTCTATTATTTTTGTCTGTATCTGCTCTACAGTCCCTGAGCATGGTCTTCATTGTGGACATCATCTCTGCAGTTATCTGGGAAGTTATTTCTGATTTGATTTTTTTCCAGAGCCTCATTCAATTGCTTTGTTGTTACCCACTTATATGCCAGGTGGGTGGCTTTCGGATTGTTCCACCTCATTGCCCCCTGGGTTTGCCTTTGGTGAACTGGATGTGTGGGGTTGCATCTTGTTTAAGTGTCTTCTCATTTTCTTTTCTTTAGTTTAATTCATGGGGTGATGCTTGTAAATTGCCTATGGTAGGTTGCTTTATTGCTAGTATTTAAAACCCTTAGATGACTACTTCTCCGAGGTATCTTGCAGGAGTATCTTGTTTTTGGGCTTTGAGTCTGTTGCAAGATCCTACCTCTTCAACTTGTTGGAAATGAGAAGTTGCTGCCTGTTTGGCCCAGTCCTTGGTTCTTTGGCACTGTGCCACAGTATTTTCTGTGATCCTTAGTCAATCTCAGTCATGGAATACCAGGAAGAACAGCTTTTTAGAACAATTATGTCACTTTTGGCTATAGTGGTACCAAAAGCATCAAACATAGCCTAGAAAATGATAGACTGAGCTAACCAGTAATTTGCCACTTTTAACCATATAAATTAATTTGTGGTTATATAACAAAATCTAAAACAAACCAGAAAATTATGTGCAATATACAAGTCCTTAATATGTCAATTTTGCCCTCAGAGGTTAAAATTTAAAATGGGTTAAGGAGAAGATAGAGAAGTGGAAAAAGAGGAAGGAATTATAAGTAAGGCTGGAGGACAAAGAGGGATCACGCTAACTTTGGGAAACTGGTGCAGAAGACTGGAGGGAAAGAGAAGGAAGAGATAAAAAGAAGAACAGAACAGACCCACAACCAGAGAGAGGCTAGAAACCACGTTCACACTCATATAAAAACAAGATCAAACAATGAAGGAGGAAAAAAAAAAAAAAACACAACAACAACAAAAACAAGAGAGAGAGAAAAAAAAGTTCACTTCCAGGTTTGTCTTTGCTGTCACTGGTAGACAACGTGTGAAGATAGAGTCCCAATCCATGCCGATCTAAGGAAGCCAGCAGTAGCTTTTTGGCGGGGTAGTGGATAGTCTCAGCGAGCCTACACCTTCTGGCCAAGCCCAGACTCATTTGGCCCACAGCCATTAGCGCACCTTCAGCCCAGTTGGGAGCCATAGATGGAGCAGGAAGCCACTCTGAGCTCTGAGCTCAGCCGCTCCTCTCCAAGATGGCGCCCAGCCAATCACTCTCTCCTATGGGATGACTGAGCCCTCAGCACTCACCACCAGCCAGTGCAGTCCCTCACATCCGCTGCTCCTCTCCACCGCCTCGTCTCTCTGTGGAGGCCTCTGGGGTTGCCGGCAGTCACTGTGTGTCTGCAGGTTTGAACTACTCCTCTCTCACAGTGAGTCCTGTCTGAGGGAGAAGGTGCCACCAGCTACCTTCTTCTTTGTTGAAGTTCTTCTCTTCACTCTCTCCGTGGGCTTCAAATCACACTTCAGATCCTGCCTGGGTCCAGGGGACTCACTTCCTTCCTTGTCTTCCTCAAGTTTTTATATTCCAGCATCTGGATGGTGACTCTCAGAGAGGCTCTTTCTCTGCTGATTACTGCTCCGCCACCTTGGTAACTCTCACTCTGTTCTATCTTATTCTCCACTTAAGACCTGAGGACCTTACCCTAAGGACCTCAGTCCTTCCCCTCCATCCCAGCCATATGTGAGCTCCACCATTCCCATACATACTGTTGACATTTCTACATATTAAGCCTCCTCTCAACAGATTTCTTACAAAGAGACCCTTTCACTGACCCAAAGCCCAGAGGGAGAAAAAAGGTAATTAAGTCAGGACTCACTCAAAGACATCATGTATACACCCTCAATAAAGAGAAAAGTTGCTTTCTTAATTTATTTCCAGGCCTATGTTTCATTTGCTTACACTTTATTTTTATCCTAGCACACAGCCTACCACCAAAGTATCTGCTAAAAAGAATGATTCCCAAGTTTCTCCTGTCTCTCAGAACACACAACCTCAAAGATATGACATGCTTCCACAAATTGTGGCTTATTATCATGAAAGTCTTCAAGGACAGTACCTCAAAAATAACCCCAGGCCTCAAAACATTGGATTGTATTACAACAGGGTTTCTTAACACCTGTAATATAAATTTACATTTATCACCTTATCCGTAATTCTGTATTGTGAAGGGATGTCCTAAATACTGCGTGATGTTGTCCCTCAAAGGTTCATGTGGTAGAGGCTTGGTGTCCAGTGTGGTGATATTGAGGTTGTAGAACATTTAATTAAGAGGTGGGGGTTGATGAGGTCTCCATCCTCAAGAACAGATTAATGTGGTCTCATGGGAATGGGTCAGGTGTGGTAGGAGTGGATTACTTAGAGGAAGTGGTTACACCAAGAGTGAGCCTTACCCCTCCCCATCACTTGTTTCCTTGATTACACATGTGTCCCTTCTGCAAGCAGCATTTTGGGCCTTCCAGCCAACAGAATCATAAACCAAATAAACCTCTTACTTCATAAGCTACCTGGCCTAAAGTATTTTGATAAAGCAACATAAAAGAGACAATGACAGATGCTTAGCAGCATCTCTGGGCTTCATACACTAGCTGTCATTAGCACCCCACCCCCCAGGTTTAATGATGAAAAAGGACTCCAAATTTTGTAAAATGTTCTCTGGGGGCTGAAATCACCTCCCCCATTAGAACTACAGGTTTAAATTTTCCTCACCATCTTTCTTATGAACCAGTAACCTAAAGTTGTCAAAAGCGACTAGACTGATAAACACAACAAAGAGAGGTAGGGCCGGTGAGATAGCTCAGCGGCACAAGTACCTGCCTGGCAAGCACAAGGTCCTGAGTTCAACTCCCAGAACCCACATACAAAAAAAGGGCCGGTGATATTGCTCAGCGGCACGGGCACCTGCT
Organism: Erethizon dorsatum; assembly: GCA_028451465.1. Classification (NCBI taxonomy): domain Eukaryota; kingdom Metazoa; phylum Chordata; class Mammalia; order Rodentia; family Erethizontidae; genus Erethizon; species Erethizon dorsatum. Next base: position 57,632,617 of record CM051825.1, on the reverse strand, counting down.
GGCACACGAGGTCCTGAGGTCAACACCCAGTACCCACCAAAAAAAAAAAAAAAAAAAGAGACGCAAAAATCATTCTAGATCCCTCTGAATTATGTCACCAACAAGCTTCTTTGCTGTACTTGAAATTCTATTTGATGGTTGGAATTCTCTTTCTAAAATTGATTCACCTGCTTAAAATTCTGTAGGGTGGTGATTCTCGACCCTGGGTGCTCTATACAATTACATGGGGGGGCTTTAAAGATAATAAAATGCTCTGGACCCTCTCTCAGACATTCTAATTCATTAATCTGATGGGAGGACATGAACAATGTTTATTTTCCAACCATTCCTAGAGATTTCAGCTGAGAACCATCCTTTGGAATTCTACATCACAGCTGCTGTGCTCAAACTTGGGAGTATATTGTAATTGCCAGAGGAGTTTATTAAAATACAGATGCCTGGGTGGAAGAAATGGGCTTAGAAATTCTCCTTTTTACCAAGTTCTCCAGGTGGCCCTCAGCCACACTCTGAGAAGCACACTTGCAGGATAAATGAATTCTAAACATAGTACTTGTCAAATTGGAATGTACAGACAGTCTGGGGATCTTGTTAAAATGCAGGCTCTGATTTAGGAGTCCTGGGAGAGGCCTGAGAGTCTACATTTCTAATAAGCTCTGGATAAGGCCAAAGCTGCTGATCTGGGAGGGGCTCACCTGAGTAGCAAGGCTCTAACAGACTGGAGTCACCGCCAGCAATCAGGCTGGTGTTCCAAGTGCTGTCAGGACATCACAAATAGCTTAGCAACAAAATGATCAGATGCCTCAAATATTACCACTGTCTATGGAAAGAACTTCAGAAAGGAAAGCCCCACACTTCATTTGGCCCACCCACCTCTTCGGTTACATTTCTTCAACCCCTCACCCATCCTACTTTGGCCATTCCAAAGTCATTACAGCGCTCACAAACATGCACCACAGAATCACTCTCTGGGTCCTTTCCCAAGTTGTTCCACCCCTCTGCCAGAAATTGTTCCACATCACCACCTCAACAGCATTGGTGCCACTTCCCACTGAGGACAGTCTATCAGAGTTTAAGCTCACCTCACACTGCAGACACCACGGGAAGACTTTCTTGTTCCCTACCTTACCACACACCAAGTTTATTATCCTCTCTTTCAGGATCCTAAACTGCCTCTATCCTAGTACTGCCTTATAATTTGCCTACCTAATGGGTATGTTTGCCTACATAAAGACTAATGTGATATAATTAGAAAATACCTTTGACTTCCATCTTCCACTGTTGTTTTAAAATGTATTCAATGGGGAAAGTTCTTTCTCCTTCTTCTAGATTTTAAAAAAGGAAGGAGACAGTCAAGCCTCTGGTAACAGAAGAGTTGCAAACAGTGCCAACTCAGGAATCAAAAGTATCCAGAGCCATGTACAACGAAAGTTGCCATTATTATTATTTCAAGCAGAGATTTTACTCCCCAGGCCTCTCCTCTGTGCCTCCCTCTGACCTCCCCGGCCCAGTTCCCAGGTTGTCTCCTTCACTTTCTGATCTCACCAGAGGACACACAGGATGGAGGTAGAAAAGGATGGAAGACCAAGGAGGACAGGAGCTGGCTTCATACTCCTGGCCTGAAGGACACCTGCTTAAATCTGCCTTCACTCACCAGCATCCTTTCTTAGATTTTTATTTGGAAACAGGTATAAACTTACAGAAAGTTAAGACAAGTAACAGATGTGTGTAGTGTGCAGTGATGGGGATAAAACCCCTGGGTGCTCAAGTACTGAGCTGCTTCCTCAGCCCTTTTTTGTTTTGAGACAGAGTCTCACTAAGTAGTCTAGGGTGGCCATAAACTTTTGATCCTCCTGCCTCAGCCTCTTGAGTAGCTGGGATTATACCTATGCACTATACCTGGCAGAATTGAAAGTATTTTGAGTATTTCACTCCTGGAGTCACTTATTTTTAACATTTTACCTATCTGCATTACCATAAATATTGTCTACGTATGTATTTGTCTGTAAATACTATACATACGAAATAATTTCCTCAGCCACCTGAGATTTGCATGCATTATGCCCTTCAGCATCCATTTGATAATAATATATTCTCTGACACAACCACACTTATCAACTTCAACAAATTTAACATTGATGGTATACTTTTATCTCATCTATGGCTCATATTCCCATTGTCATTTAATCCAATGATGTCCTTTCCAGCACTATCCTCCACTCCAGTTCAGAAGCCAATTTAGGATTAGGACTGTATTTAGCTTTAATTTTTCTACAGCTATTCTTCATCTTTTATGGCTGTGGTGGACTAACTAATGGTCAACTTGTAACACCCAGCTGAACTGAATCAGCATTGTTCTGGGTGTGGAAGGCCCATCTGAGGATTGTTGCCAACAGCATGAAAGGAGAACTGGAGGGGAAGATGGTGCGCTGTTGATTCTCCTGGAGAAGCTTGTCGTGCTAGCTTTCCTGATATGAACTCAGCTGTTCTCGTTGACGGAGGAGGTCAGGTCCTTGCTATCACTGAGGATGGCTACAGTTCTCTTCGGAGGAGCTCTGGTCTGAGTGTTGCTTCTTGGCTCCAGTGCAGATCTCTCAGCCTGCTGGCACAGATCCTTCATCCCGCTGGCGCAGACTTTCTAGCTTCCACTACTGACCTATTGGCCTTCCCAGTGCAGATCCTTGGTACAGACTTGCATGGGACACTGTCACAGGCTCTAGGCCTCTAGTTGAACTCATGGAGGACACTGCCAAGGGCTCTAGGTCTTCAACTGGACTCGTGCAGCACATTGCTGTAGGATCCAGGCCCTCAGCTGGATTCTTTGGGTCTCTAATGTGTGGACAGATCTCCCGCGCTCTTGTGCATTTGACTCTTTGAGCAAATATTATAAAATAACCTTATAAACTATGTGTCCTATATTAAATATTTTCCTTGTAAACCCTGACTACAACAATGGCCATGAAGAATACAGGTCCTTCCCCCACCTCTTTTTTTAATAGAATGCTCTTCATCTGGGTTTGATGTTTCCTCGTGGCACAATTCCAGCTGGAACACTCCAGAAGGGATGTTGTGTCCTTTGCAGGGTAGTCCATCTGAAGACTCACATGCCCACTTGCTCTCACTGGGGCTTTAACAGGGATTTTGGAGATTAGTCTGGCATTGCAAGAGTTCCCTCCCCCGCACTCCCTTTTCAGGGGAAAGACATCTGTTCTGGCAGTTGCAGTCAGTCCCTCCTCAACCAGGGAAGATCTGGCACTCCACCCAGCCTCTCCTCTGTGGTGTGCCCCCTTTCCAGCTAAGAGGATCCCACACCAGCTCGTTCATATGTGATCCATATCTGGCCAGTGGAGAAATTACGAATTCCTTGTTTTGGCAAACTGAGGCCAACGTAGGAGAACAGAAATATTCCTCTACTCTGCTTGTCAATACAGCTAGACAACCTCCTCTCACCCTATACGTTCTCTTAGAATCAGACACTCCCACCCTTCCCTATATAGAAGAGACATAAGCCACTCTCCAAGTAATCTACCTGGAACTTTTTCTCGTTAATGTCTTTACAAATTCTTTGGCTCATCTTCAAAAAAGCACCATCTTTTGTGTCTCGGTGCATCAGCAAAGACCTCTGGGTTCCACCCTATCTACCTCACTCCCTCCCACCTGTACAACTCTATGAAAGCCTGCAAGTACAGGTCCCGTGTCTCACTTACCACTGTGTTTATAAAGGCCTAGCCAGCACCAGCCTTCGAAGACCTGTAAGACAGATGTGTACCTCCCACTCAAAATACCCTCAGACACATTCAAAAATTCACTCACAAAGCAAGCCTTGCTGAGCCAGGCACAGTGGCACACACCTATAATCCCAACACTGAGGGAAGCTGAGGCAAGAGGATTCCAAGTTTGAGTACTACCTGGTAATTCAGCAAGACTGTGTCTGAAAATGGGGGCTCCTGTCTTATGTCCTCTCCCTTCACCTCTCTTTACTTGCTTTTGAGTCAAAAAATGATGTTTTACTATTTTATTTTACATGCTATTGTTTTATTCGCATGTGGTAGGTGATCAGTAAGTCTGAACATTTTACACGTGACCAGTTTTTAATTGAGATTTCATTTGTGTCCTACAAATTTCAGTATAATTTGACATTTTTTAGAAAATTCAGAGTTGCTACCACCATGACTACTCTCTAATTCAGAATATTTGCATTACTACTCCAAATCCTATGCCAAATAGTAGTCACTGCCCATTATCCCCTCCCCTCAGACCCTAGCAATTAGAAATCTACTTTCTGTCTCTACAGATTCTAAGCATGTCACAAAAGTAATATAGAGTTTTTTGTAGCATTATATATTATAATAATATAATATAAAGTTTTTCTATAATACAGAGTTCCACTTAGCACAGTGTTTGTAAGGTTCATCTATGTTGTAGCATGTATCAGAATTTCATTCTTTTTTTTTAATGTGGGTACCAGGAGTCGAACTCAGGACCTCGTGCTTGCCAGCAGGCGCTTATGTCCCTGAGCAATATCACCGGCCCTTTTTTCCCTTTATGTGGGTAGCAGGAGTTGAAGTCAGGACCTCGCGCTTGCCAGGCAGGCACTTATGCCACTGAGCTATCTCACCAGCCCCAAAATTTTATTTTTTTATGGCTAAATAATATTCCATCGTGGGGCCAAACTGCATTATGATTATTCATTTATCAGTTTACAGACATTTGTTTCCACATTTTAGCTATTACTAATATCCATGTACAAGTTTTTACATAGACATATGTTTTCTATTCTCTTGAGTATATACGTAGGAGTGAAACTGCTAGATCATATGATTATTCTGTTTGACCTTCTGAGGAAAAGTCTATCTGTTTTACAAAGTCCTTGCCTCATTTTACCATCCCACCTGCAATGTCTGAGAGTTACAATTTCTACACATTCTCACCAACACTTATTATTGTGTTTTTTCCTATAGCCACTTTAGTGGTATCTTGTTATTGTTTTGATTTACATTTCCCTAATTTCAAATGAAACTAAACACCTTTTTGTGTACTTATTGGCTATTTGTATAACATCTTTGGAAAAATGTCTATTCAAATGATTTCCCCATTTTGAAACTGTATTATTTGTCTTTTTTAATGTTGAACTATGAAACTCCGATGTTTTGAATCTTGGCTCCTTATCCAAAAAGAAATGACTTACAAAATACAGTATTTTCTCCCTTTCAGTGAGTTGTTTTAACTTTCTTGACTGTATCCTTTGAATCACAAAAATTTTTAATTTTGATAATGTCCAATTTATCTAATTTTTGTTTTGTTACTTATGCTTTTGGTGTCAAATTTACTAGTCATCACCTAATTCAGGCTCATGAGGATTTAAACCTATATTTTCTGCTATGAGGCTTATAGTTTTAGGTCTTATATTTAGACACTGATTCATTTTTGAATGTGAGGTAGATGTCCAACTTCATTCTTCCATATGTGGAAATCCAGTCATCCTAGTACCACCCGCATTTGTTTCGGCACCTAGCTTGAAAATCAACTGAACTTAAACTATGGGTCTAATTGCCCCTTACTTCTAATAGATGATTAACACCCATCCAACCCACCCAACACTCAACTACCACCAAAGAAAGAAATACAGTGGACCCTTGAGTTATGACCGGTCTGACATATGAACAACCTGGGTCGTGACCAGAATTTTAGTTTTAACTTACAACCGAAGTCTTGACCTGAATGCCGGCCGCTTGTGCTTCCAAATGGTCTCAGATACAGATTTAACCCTTAAAGAGTCCTCAAAGGAACATTACAACATCCTTTCCAGTATGGGATTAACTGAGAAATCCTGGACCAAAGTCTCTCTAAGGATACTAAGATCTGCCTGTATACAGGAGGGAGACTGTGAAGGCTGTGTAGAGGGGCCTGAACCTTTGATTGACAACTTGAGTTACAACCAGCCCTTGGGAAAGAATTGAGTTCTTAAGTCAAGAGTCCACTGTAATTTCTCTGTTGTTTATTTTTTTAAAAAATTATAGGACTGGGGATGTAGTTCAATGGATAGTGTTTGGCTGGTGTGCACATACATATGCACACACACACCTAGAAACTAAGAAAGTCTATAAATATAATTAAAGACATTTGAAAATGTAAAAATAGTATAATTTCTCTAAAAGTTAAATAAACAGAGCATATAATAACAAAAACACCATAATGCACTGAAATGTGTGAGAATGTAAGCTGGTATACAATTTGGGTCTGAAAATCTAGTTTTCAAGCAAAAAGAAAGTGTCTTCAAAGTTGGTCTTATTGATATATAAGATAATATATAATTTCTGTATGTATTACTTATATTACTGTATATAATTACTGTATATAATATTACTGGGGCACTTTTCTTACAGTCATTGACTTTTTAGGCAATGGGTATGGTACTATATTATTTGATGGTTATCTTTGACCAAGTTCACTTCCAGGAATAAATACAGCTCACAAGGCTAAATTAATTTCACCCAGAACCACGAAATCATGCTGTGGTTTTATGTGCCATACCACTAAATCAAGAAATTAAGTAGTGCTCATATTTTTATTTCTCTGTTCCTGAGTTTTGACTGCAAGTGATGTTCCACAATTTTAGAGGAGCAGCCACAGAAGAAATTCACAATCTTGATGTTCTTCCAAGGAATGTGTCTACCATCATTAACTTGAAAATTCCCAGGATACCACACTTCACACCATAATCTCCACACTGTAATTCCTAAACAGCCCACAGACTATCATTTTACATAGAAGACTCATAAGCAAATATATCTATATATCAAATGCCAGGAAAATGTTCTCAATTTAGAAGCTAAAAATTAAAGCTATTTATACTCTCCTTTTAAAGACATGAAATAGGAAGAAAAGAACAGTATTCTTCCTCAACTCCAGCCTGTGGGCCTTCAAAAAGTCCCGCTATATGCTCACCAACAAGGCAACTGAAACAGATGGAAAAGTCCCTCCAAAACTCATGGGGAAATTTGTCCTGGTGAGGGTATTAAGAGGTAGAGCCTTCAAAATAAGAAATAAAAAGGGCTGGGGATGTAGCTCAGTACAAAGCTCCTGAGCTCAATCTCCAGTACTGCAAAAAAAAGGAGGTGGAACTTTTAAGAGGCAATGAGGTCGCAGGAGCTCCACCACCCTCATTAATGGATGAACATCATCATCTCTGGACCAAGTTCCTGTTTAAAAGGATGAATTGAGCCCAAGATTTCCTGTCTCATATGTGCTTGCTTGCCCTTCAGCTACATTATGATCCAGTGTGTTAGTCTGCTTTCTATTACTACCACGAATACTTGAAACAATCAACTTGTGAAGAGAAAAGGTTTATTTTGGCTCAGTTTTAGGGGTTTTAGCCCATGACTGGTTGGTCCCATAGCTTATGAACCTGTAGTGAACTAGTAAATTATGGGGGATTGCAGTGCAGACGAAAACTGTTCATCTCATGGCCAGGAATGAGAAACAAAACAAAACAAAAAAAAAAAACAAAAAGAGAGGAAAAGACCAGGGTCCCACGATCCCCTTTGAGGACATATCCCCAAAGACCAAAAGACCTCCCCAAAAAACCACACTTCTCAAAAACGTCCACCATCTCCCAGCAGTACAAGCTGGGGACTAAGACTTTAATATACACGCTTTATAGAAAACTCCAGATCCAAACTATAGAACACAGCTAGCACCCAAAACAAAACCCTGCAGTTGGTATCTCCTTAGAATCACAGAATTACTATAAGACCTTAGAAACCACTGATTCTAATCCACAGGAGAATGTGAGGAATGTACACAATGAATAGCTGTGCAGACGCAAACCCAGAAGCCACAGTGTCCACAACTGAGGTATACAACACAATAGTTCACAACAGTCTTTAAAAAGAGACTGGAATATTGATACACATAACATGAATGAATCTTATACAAAACAAAGTACATGGTGTATTGTTCCACCAACATAAAAATTCTAGGAAATGCAAAATTTCTACAGTGAGGAAGCAGATTGGAGTTTCCGAGGGGCAGGAAGAAGGGAATGTGGATTGCCAATGGGTAGGAAGGTGACTATAGGGAATGATGAAGATCTTCATTATCTTGATTGTGGTGATAGTTTCACAGATGGATACATATATCAAAAATTTTCAAATTCTACATTATTTAAGTGTAGGGTTTATACATGCCAAGCACACCTTAAGAAAGCTATCAAAACACACACACACTATATCCATTACGCTGCAACGATGGATATAGTACTGACATACAACCTGACGCTGTCTACTCCAAGACTGATGCGGTGGAGAGCAGATCTGCCCCATGCTAGCACCAGGGAAGTCAAGGTCAAGATCACAAGCAACTTAATGGCAAAAATGCCACCAGTGTGTGAGTGGGGGAGCACCTCAGCCAATTATCTTCGATCAATAATTTTCATATTTAGAACTCATTGCTTCTCTTGTCCCTGGTTTTAATGAATGAAGCACATCATCACAACCCCAGTTGCCTGAAACAGCACTCAAGAGTTGAAAGGTGGGGCCGGTGAGATGGCTCAGCGGCTTAAGCGCCTGCCCGGCAAGCGCGAGGGCCCGAGTTCGACTCCCGGAACCCACATACGAAAAAAAAAAAGGGGCCGGTGATATCGCTCAGCGGCACGGGCGCCTGCTGGCATGCGAGGTCCTGAGGTCGACCCCTCGGTACCCACAAAAAAAAAAAAAAAAAAGAGTTGAAAGGTGAGGGCAATAGGACATAGAAAGAAACTGTGGAGTGCTTCCCACCTCAAAAGGGGAAAGATGTCAGTTTCTAACAAGTGTTGTCATCCAGGAATGCTAATCCAATGTGGCTAGATCTCAATTTTCCCCCAAGAAAATGCCATAAATTTGTTATTTCTTTTATGTAAAATATCCCAAAGTTTAACAGTAAACCAACTAACTCAGTTTTTAGAACACTGGACAGATTTCAGAAAAAAAATAAATGTGTGAGCAAGCATCAGCCTACAGGCTCCTGATTGCAACTGCAGGCAACGAGGCTTACATAGGCTCTGGTTCAAAGCCATCTCTATCCCGCCTACCTCTGTGACCTGAAGCAATGTGTCAATCTTGCAGAGATCCCATGTGCTCAGCTGCAGAATGGGGCCAACAAGTGAAGGACTCGTATCAGAGAAAGATGTAATGTTTCACACAAAGGAAACCCTCAGTAAACATCAGTATTATTCTCCAAATGACAGTACTTCAAGTTTCCCCCCCCAAAAAAAAAAAAAAAAAAACCAGCTGATGGCCAAAAAAAATAAAAATAAAAATAAAAATAACACCTCATTAGTGCTGAGCCTGTGCACTGTACACCACACCTAGAATCTGACCTTTTGTTCTGGAGCCACACTGTAGGAGAGATAAACAGGATATGGCCTGGAGAGGTACCAAGATGCCTAGGGAGGTTGACAACATTCTCAAATGAAAGCGAGGCTCAGGGAGGTAAAGGAACTCTGGAGGTTGCACCTGAACTGAGGCACTCTAAATCCACAGTCTAAATGTTAAGTATGATTCTGGAAAACACCACCTGCACAAACTTAAGACAATTTCTTTATTGCAAGATTCTGTGAAGAATGTTTAAGAGAACTCATCTACTTCATGAGCATCTTCAATGCAAAGGTAATAACTAAGTTTCACAAAACTTTTCTACTTTTTGGGGGGTGTGTATGGTGCTAGGGATCAATCCCAGGTCCTCACACATGCTTGGTAAGCACTCTACCACTGAGCTACATCCCTAGCCCCTCTACCTGTATGTTTTCACTCCCTGGTTGTACCAGGGTGTCCGGAAACACTCCCAGGGAAGCAGGTAGGAAAAAGACTGCTTGGTGCACTCAAAAATCACATGTCCTAGTGGGAGGGATTCACTGCCATGTGATATATGCATAAGAAAAACAATGACAGGCCACAGAAGGAGGGCCTGTTTTCTTGCAACCAGAGCAATGAAAAAGATAGCACACATTATGCCTTCCCACCCAGAGCCATGCAAGGCTATGAAGACCTTGGATAGGTGCAGAAAGCCCATGCCACTTGCCAATCAAAAGGGCATGGGAAGAAGAAGACTCAATAGGAAATCTGTCAAAGTCACACAGTAGGTGAATTCGAGGGTGGCTTATCAACCCAGCTTTCTGAGTCTGTGTCTTTAATACTATTTACCTCCCAATGTGCAAGTTTCTACAGATGACTGAAAAGAACAGCACAGGGATCAACACAAATGAGAAGACCACAGTGACTGTGCACTTTGGACCCTGACTAGATAGGCGGGAATGGTCTCTGCTGAGTTAGGAGGTGGACTGCACTGAAAAGCTGCTCAATAGGATCACGGATCACACCAGGTGTCTCCAGATAAAAATTAACTACTCCACCTCTAGCCAAACCAGGTCTTTAACCTTTTGCAGATCACAGTTCTCTCTCTCTCTCTCTCTCTCTCTCTCTCTCTCTCTCTCTCTCTCTCTCTCTCTGTGTGTGTGTGTGTGTGTCTCTCTCTCTCTCTCTCACTTCTATAGTTTTACTCATCTCTTTGATGCCTAGAATGGCCCTGCTACAGTTTGGATCTTGAATGGCCCCTAGAAGCCCAAGTGTTACAGACGTGGTCCCTGAGGTGATGCTATTAGAAGGTGGTAGAAGCTGAAAGATTTGTGGCCTATTGGAAGGTGTTTAGGTCAAAGGAGGACATGACACTAAAAAGGATTGTGGGACCCTGGCCCTCTTCTTCACTCCGTTTCTCTTTGCTCCCTGGCTTACGATATAAACCTGCTCTGCCACAAGATCCCCCCATAATGTAATGCCTAGCCTCAGACCCAATGATCCCAACTGATTATGGATGGAAATCTTCAAAACTGTTACCGAAATAAAACTTTTCTCTTTGTAAGTTTTCCCAGGTATCTTATTATAGTGATGGAAAGCTGCCTAACACTGGCACCCTTTGCTCCATTACCTTCACAGTAGAAGTCAAATGCCCCTCTTCCTTGGTGATGTCAGCCAGAAGTTCTCTAATGTGGGAAATCCTGCAGCACTTTTCTTCCCTCTCTACAACACTTACAAACAGCTCTGGAGTACTATGCAATTTCTCTACTACACTACGAGCACCAGAGAGGCTCAAACGGCATCTTCAGCACTACCTATACCCCAAGTGCCACAAAACCTTTCTCACTGCTTTGCACATATAGACACACTGACTAAACTAATAGTCACTTCATCTAGAAAAAATTATCTCAAGGAAAATTTGCCAGCTGGTGGACTTCAGTGCAAATCCGGTTCATGGAGAAGGTTCTGTCTGGCCTGGTTGATGTTTTAAACAGACTGGTATTAACTGCCACTATTTAGAAATTGGGTGATTTCACACTAAAATCCAGCTCTATAGCTTTTCCTTTAAAAAGCAAACTAACAAATCAAACCAGGATTTGGCAACCCTGTGCTCATATTCCTATATGGCAACAAGAATCTGGAGGTAAGACAGGCCATCCATTTACTTTCTCATTGGCCACAGTCCCCTCTACATTAATGTACTGTCTTATTGTGCAATGGTCCTAACTCATGCTAACTAAATGTACGTAAGCAACAAAGCCCCAAAGACAAATCAACACACTGATAAATGGTCCTAACTCATGCTTGCTAAATGTACGTAAGCAACAAAGCCCCAAAGACAAATCAACACACTGATAAAATCAGCTTCTAAAAGGCTGTGTAAGTTTTATTGACCCAGAGAAATAATACAAAGTCAATGTGTTTTAATGTGAATTATAACCACATTCCTACTCCCCACAGAGTAAGTTCTGTGTTGCCCTATGTAGCCAGCAGGGAGGGGTTAGTGGGTTTAAACACTGACCAGGTATACAAATTAAAGATGCTTGTGGGAAGCCAAAAGCTAAGGAGTGTTTCTGACCACAAGAAGCCGCCTAAGATTGTAGGGGAACAGAGAGGTGTCCATGTATTAGAATTAAAAGGATTCTAGCAAAGAGGCATCATTTAACCTACACAACCCCCAACTAGGAGGTGACACTTTATACCTTTATTACAATACTACCTGGTTCAGAGGACTAATAGCTCACCTGTGACCAGTTACTAAGCCCTTCAGAACATAAATAAACCCCATATTCCCAGCTTAACCCGTATAAACAAGGGATCAGCAAAGCATAAATACCACTTTACAGGAATAACAGACCATTATTTCACTGTGCTATTAAGCCCAAGATTTGGAGTAAAAAATGACATAAACATTATTAAAAGCTAACACTTTAGAAGCAGAAGAGGTTAAGTATGAAGAGTTTACCTGTGTACAGACTTGACTTTCAACTATAAAGGCAGATCCTGTACAATACACTCTTTTCTCAATTCTTACTCATAAGGGAAATTTTACTGTACAGATTTACCTGAGATACAGATACCAACTTCAGTCTGATGAACTTTCTGAAATGCAGAGAAATTTTTAGAGGAGTATGTCTTTAATTTGGGCTTGTCATGTTTTGTAAATGCTGCTGGTGTTCACAATGAAGCCCTCATAAGTCAGGGATTGTGGATCTAATTTCCAGTTTCACTTACATCTCTTGGGAGTGAGGAGTGGAGAGTGGCTAGACAGATAGCACTTAGACAAATCCCAGAGAAAAACAAACATATAACACAGTTCTTCATTTACAATGTCAGAGTATACCTAGCCTTTCCGGTATAAGAATATTCTGCTCTAGGCACACTACCAAAATTCTCTTAAAGGTCATCAATGACCTAAATGCTCATCAGCTGACTTTCCAGATCTCAACCTCCCCAATCTTGGTAGCATCTGACACCCTCCATCACCCACCCCATGAAGCACCCACTTCCCCTGCAATTACCATACTCCCACTCTCTCTTTCACTGTTCCTTTTTAGGCATCTTCTCTATCTTCTTTCTCTGCCCTTATAACATCCCTAAGCCAATGTCCTGGCTCCTCATGTGTGAAGTGGCCAAAATTAACTATACTCTAACCAGGTACTATGCTAAGAGTTTTATTATGATGTCTGCCTTAACAAGTCTCCGTACCTACCAATTGAGCTAGACCCCATGATTATCACCAGCTTCACTTTTCAAGTAAGAAAATTGAGGCTTAAAAACTGGCCCAAGGAATATATCAAGGAAAGATGGATGCTAGAGAAGGGTTTTAATACCAAATCTAAATGCAGAACCCATACCCTTAACCATTCTGCTACACCTCCCTCTCCCCACACAGGCTTCCACATTGGTTCCATCCTCACTCTAAATTTCCATTTCAACTTTTACAGCAGAGACTACTTGCTGCTTACTCAGTGCCTATTCCCCTTTTCTTCCTTACTACTGGACAGCTTTACCATGAAGATGGCAATGGCCAGATTTAAAACAAAACAAAACGAAATGAAACGAAACATACCACACATTTCTCAGCCCCTCATGCAGTATCAGTGGCAAGATGGCAGGAGGTGGGGCTTATGCCCAAGGGCTGTAAAGGAGGCACTCTCCGCAGGTATGTGCATCCTTTTATACTTCCCTCTTTCCTGCTTCCTGGAATGAAATATAATGGCCAGGGCTAGAGTAGCCATCTTATGACAAAGAAACAGCATGAGCACAGGCACACTAATTATAGGAGAGCAGAAAGATATAGGGGCCCAGCTCTTTTTAACCATGTAGCTGCCATAGCAGATTTGGACTTCTGAGATAAAAATGAACATCTATTTCTGTCCATGTCCCCCAGAAGGGGATCCTGGGAAAAGATCATAAAAGTGATTTAAGGAAGCCCTCCTAGGATAAACCTGTAAGGGAACAAAGAAAGACAAAGAGGACTTAAGCAAAGTTCTACAGAGGATGACTTCAGCCTGATCTAATGAGGATCTCTGAACTAGAGATTATGCCTCTGCTATCCTGACCTCAACCTGGGTCACTGAATTTTCATTCTTCTGTCCCAATTAGTCTCTAGCAAGAGTGGCGAAGGGTGAAGATGCCCCAGCACTCTGGGTTGAGTCTTAGGGCAAAATCCTCTGATGATGAACCAGGAGCTTAGCCTGTAGAAGTTAAATGGCCACAAAACCAGGAAGCAACATATAGGTTCCCAGGTAATCCAGACAGAGCACCAACAGTATCCACTATAACATCTGTCTTATGATTTGTATTTCTGTCACAGGCAGCCAGACCTAATTCTCAGTAATGCCACTTTTTGGCTGAAGATATTTGCATCCACAGCTCTAACCTCTCTCCTGAACTCTGGGCTAAAACTTAAATGCCTGGTATATACCTTCTCATTGTTCAGGCCTCAGGTGGCTCCTTTAAGGATCTAGGTGGCTGATATATGCCTCATGGCCATGGCAACATAAACCAATGTACATGACCCCATTCCAAATCTATTTTTTCTGTGAACCATCCGCTTTAATCAATGGTACCTCTACTCTCCATTAAGTCAGGAAAGATTGCTTAAATTGTCTTCAATTTCTCTCTCCCCCTCACCTCCCAAAGCCATGAACAAGTCCAATAGAGTCTACTTCTACCTTTGGCTACTCTGACCTTTCTTGCTGCCTAAGCCTATGTCCAAATCTCCCAAAGGGATTTTCTGGTAGCCTCCCTGGCTCCAATCTCTCAGCTGCCTACCGAGGTTGGCTTTCTGAAATACTTGTTGACCATGTACTTCCCCACCTAGAAATTTTCACAGATTCTCACTGCTAAGAAGAAAGGCTTGAGCACCAAAACTTATCACTCAAGGTGATGGGGCCTCAATCTACATCTCCAGTTTCATGTCCCTTCTTATCCTCCATGTCTTTAACAACATGTATTATATTTTCTTTTGCATAGCTCTCTCCTGATATACACATATATTTACTATTTATTTTATCATGCTTTATAATAAAATTAAAATAGAATATAGTTGCCCTTTGTCTTTTGTAATAGTCTATATTCCCAAAGCATAGTATGGCTCCGTCTTATTCACCTTTGTGTTTTCCCAAGGAAGTAGTATCTGAGTTTCACATATAGTTATTTTTCTGAATCAAAGTCAAGGCCATCACGGAAAAAATGTCACCAGCCCCCTTGTTATTGTGCTCACTCCTTTGTAAGCTCAGCTCCTAGATAAAATATAAAATGCGACCTAGAATCTACTCTTAAATAAATGATGAAAGGTCATCAACTCTGGTTACTGCCCTCTTTGGTCTCACATTCCTCCTCTGGAAATGCAGGGAGTAATATAAATGGCAGCATCAAGTTTTAGAGCTGAAAGTAACTTTGTCTAAGGCTCCTGATTACAAATATAACAGCTACTGAGAAGGTAAATGACATGTCTAAATTCATAAAATGTGAATAACTACCACACATGGACTTTACAGGTAAAGCATAAACAATAGGTATTATTAGAAAGCAGCAAGGGTCCAAGCCATAATCAGAAAAACTGATATCTTCCTCAACCCAACACCGCATCTTGTCCATCAATGAGTTCATAAAGAAGCACTTGAACCCCTCCCCCCGACACACACACACCTAAAACATGACTTTCAGCAAATTCTCTTCTAGCACACAGAATATCCAAAGTTATCAGACCATGGATCACTTTCCGATGGAAGCCATTTTTTCTTACCATGCCTAGTGAAGACCCATACCCTACTCTTGTAATATCACTACTCTTAGTTCCTCAGGAAACCCGCCTCCTGCCACTCAAGAGTGCAGGGATTTGGGTGGAGTTCACTCCAATTCTCCACCCCAAAGGTGAGCCTGTGATCCACTCCCCATCCAAGAGAAGTCACACCCTCCAGTCCCCAGCACTAAGAGCCATGGTCCCAGGAACTAAGCAGAGTCATTCTACTTCCTCCAGGATATCAAAGAAGAGCTGTGAACCACCAGAGTTGCCAACGATGGTTTGGAGACCATGAAGTGGGGGACTGGCCTGAGAATGTGACCCACCTGAAGGGAAACAGAGATGAAACATGGAGAGGATAGCAGAGTGTAGTGCTGATGACACATCAGCCCTTCGGCTGTAGCCACTTCTATGAGCCAACAATTCTTGTGTGAACTGGGTTCCCTCAGCTATCTGTACCCTTGAGGGTCATGAGTAATAGGCCACAAAGGAAAGGCACGAGGAAATGCTTTGCTTAAACAGAAGATATGGTCTCACAGTAGACAAATGACCATACATTTTATGCATAATGAACAAAATTTGATGCAAATATTTAATGTACATTGAACACCACCACCAATGTGTTGGAGTTAAACATGTGCATCACAGACCAACTTCTATTAAACACAGCATAAAACAGGACAGTCAACATGAGTACAGGACTGAATCACACACCTGAACCACAGCTGCTCAAACAACTTCCTAGCCTTCTCAGCTATAGCAAGTAGGCACTGGTGATACTTGTTAAAAGCAAGCCTGAGGCAGTCTCCTGCCCTTATACAAGTTCTGCTGTTACAACACACAGACATTATTCTCACTGTGTTCTCTTCTAAGCTGAAGAATCCCTCAGAACCTCAGCTCTGAATTAACCTACTAAAGGATGCATCAAGGGTAAAGATCAAAAGCAGGAAGAGCAATCCTCAAAGCATAAAACTAAAAGTAGTTCTAAAACCTAACTGCAAAGCCTTTTCAATTTGCATCCTTAAAATGTCTGGTTATATAATATAGTTATGTCAGATCTGACTGTTAAACTGACATTGCTCCAAATGAAGACATTTCTAAAAAAATCAACTAAGTTGAAATAAGACATCATGTTAAATACATCATCTCTAATTCCAAACCAGGATAACCTCTGACATTTAACACTGTTATCAATCTCAATTGCTATACATAAGCATAAGCTTCTCTTAAATTAAAAAAAAAAGTCTCTCTCTCTCTCTCTCTCTCTCTCTCTCTCTCTATATATATATATATATATATATATATAGTGGAAGTAGTAACTGTTAAAAAGTTGAAAAAAGAAAGGTGGTGAAACAAACAAAAACATGAAGCAGCTTAAGCAATCAAGGTGCAATGACAAGACGGTTAGGAGGTCTCTCTGAGATGGTGGCATACATAGAGACACGGAGCAAGTGATGGGGTGAGCCCCGCAGAAGGACAGAGGAAGAAAATTCCAGCAGGAGGAATGCAAGTACAAAGGCCCTGGGTCAGCTGTGTGCAAGGAACAGGAAAGTGGCCAATATGCTTAGAGCTGATGAGAAAGGAGAGTTGTATGGTGGTCCATTTTGAGAGGCCAGCAGGGGCCAAAGCTTGTCAAATAGCTGTTCTCAATCCTACGTACATACCCAGGGATTCTGATACAGTTCTTCGGTGATGCATCCTAGGGACTGAGTTTTGGTTTTGTTTCTGTAGTTTTCATTCCTCCCAGTAATCTCAATGTACAGCCAGCTATTAAGACTCTGGCTTGATATAGGGTCCTGCAGGTCTTTGTTCTATGTCAGGTGAGAGACTGTTTGGCAAGGGAATGGCAGGGCCTGAATGGCTCTGTAAGGACCAGTTCTACTCCACACACAGTGGAGACAGCTACAGGCTAATCAGAGTTTAAAGCAAGGCATCCACTGGAGGACCACAGTGGTCATTCTAGACTACAAGTATCTGCAAACTGCCTGGGGATCTCCTTAAATGGAGGTTAATATTCAACAGACCAAAGGGAGCTGAGAATTGCATTCCTAAAAAGCTCCCAATAATGCCAATGCTGCTGGCTTCACAGATCACCTTACAGAACAAGGATCCAAACCACTGTGTTTCAAATTGTGGATCATGACTGAAACTAGGTAATGAAATTAATTAAGTGGGTCTCAACTAATATGTTTTCCTCACAGAACAAGGAAATGAAATATCATGGTATACTACAAATAGTAAAGATTAAGTAGTACTTCATGAAAGTTTTGTTGATATATATGACTACACCATCTGGGTTGCAATATGAAGTCCATTTCTTGCCATGATGTCCACCTAAAGAAATCTGAGAAACATGATCATGACTTAGAGCAGGGTGGGGCTGTCAACCAGATGATAGGAAGTGGGTAGATTGTAACTATCCCTGAAGGCCAGGTGAACAGACCTCAGATGGCTAAGACGCAATGTAGATGGATGAAGAGGAAGGAAACACTACACAATTTATCACCTGAGCAGAAAGTCACCATACACTGAGATGGGAAAGACAGGACGGAGCAGGCTTGGAGCAAGAGAACTTGCCAGTCTGAGACACAGTAAAAATCTAAGATGCCTGTGAGTTCCATTCAGAGGAAGTTTCATTTAGGAAGTTGGATATATAGTTTGGCTCCTGGTGGGCAGATGGGACTAGAGAGCAGACTTGTTAGTCATCAGCGCATTTAACCTCCAGGGCTAGATAAGATCAGCTAGAGACTGAAAATAAATGGAGACGAGATGAAGACCAAGGACAAAGCCCTGGACCAGACCAACATTTAGAGATGAGGAAGAAGAGACAGTCCAGGGAGACCTACAAGCTACAGCCAGGGAGATTCTGGTGATGTCTACAAAGTCGACTGAAAAAAGGACTTGGTTGCTGCTTTGAATATAGGTTTTAAAACCCACAGTAATACTAAAATACTCCCTTGGGAGTAGACCTTTTATAGACATATGTGAAATGTGCATTGATAACATTCTGGAAAGGTTACAGGACAATCTGATAACAGTGGCTAATTTTAGGGTCAGGAACAGAATGAAAAGGAGATTTAAACCATTGCATCAACATCTTAGTGTTTTATAAGAGACTGTATGAATCTATTTCTTTTTTTTTTTTTTTTTTTTTTTTTTTTTTTTTTGGTGGGTACCGGGGGGTCGACCTCAGGACCTCGCGCACCAACAGGCACCCGTGCCGCTGAGCGATATCACCGGCCCCTTTTCCGTATGTGGGATCCGGGAGTCGAACTCGGGCCCTCGCGCTTGCAAGGCAGGCGCTTATGCCACTGAGCCATCTCACCGGCCCTGAATCTATTTCTTAAGTAACAGAAAAGAGTATTTTTTTAAAACCTTCAATAATTGTGACAGGCAGCCAGGTCTGGGGATCACTGGGCAGAGATGCTCAAGGAACCATCAAGCATCAAGGTCAGATTAAACCAAGTATCTCTGAGTGCTTTGTGACTTTGTATGACTAATTTCATACCAAGGGGTGGAGAGACCAGTAGAACCTTTAACAGAGGAGGCTTGGCAGCTGAAATATGCTTAGGGAGAGAATCACCCTACACAGCTTCTATTTTGGATTCCAGCAGGCTATTTAACAAAAGTCAGATGAGAGGTGTTAAAAACCTCTGCAGCTAGAAGCTGTCTTAAAGACTCCAGGCAGCTTGATTTGCACCCTTCAGTGACAAATATTAGGTACTAAGCTACCAATTAACAACGCCTGTCTTTTTAACAAGTCCTTCCCAAATGGAGACAGTTTCTCCTTCCATACCCTGCCCATTTTTCTCCTTTTTCTCACTTTATCCTGGAGGCAATTACCTCCAAAAAGTTGTTGAAAGTCACACATTTCAGCCACTATGAGATGCAGCTCACTAAATGGGTTTAAAAGGTAAAAGAGTACAGTGACATCTGGCACTAAGGGTTCAGGGTCCATCTCCTCAAATGAGGAACATGAACTTTAACAGCATCACCAGCCCTGGTGGCTTGTTAGGAATGCAGATCTTCTGCCCCACAGCAGATCAGAGAGCAGATTTCACAATGTGCATGTTAATAAGATCACTGCATTAGTTTGCCCATGGTTTGAGAAAAACTACCTTAAAGCTAGTCATCATAATCTCTAAGGAAATACAAAAAATGGAATTTTATTTCCAGGCCCTATCCCAACCACAGTAACAGAACCTGAGAATATAATTTTTGTCATCTCCCTATGATTTGTGTCTTAATGTCCCCCAAAAACCTCATGCAGTCATGGGGGGTGGGCTTTTCAGAGGTGGATGAATCTAGAGTTTGTGATTGATTCATGGTCCAGTGCTGGGATTAAGGATGTAAGTGCTACACTTGCCCTTGGGTGGGTAGCCTGCATATAATGTAAGGTACAGAAAGAGGCTTGATCCTACTCTGCCCCTTGTTGCTTTTGCTGTCTCCCGCGATGAATGGCTGCCCCTCCGCCATGCTACCCTGCCTTGGAGCCAGCCAATTATGGACTGAAACCTCTACAAACTGTGAGCTAAATAAACCTTTCCCCCTTTAACTTTGGGCATTGGGTATTTTGTCTCAGCAATGAGAAAAGTGTGCCTTAGAGGACCTGCAGATCTGAGACAGACCAGAGAGGCAGATGAACACATGTATGAAAAAAGCACAATTAAGATAACAAGGGAAAGGAAGCTTAGAAGACAGCATGACAACAACAACAAAAAAAAGCAAAGGGGTAACTTTCTGGCAGAAACAGCAATTACCAAAATAACTTGTGTGCACTTAATCTAGACAGTCCTTGTACTACACACTCTAGAGAACAGTTAATAAGAAAAAGCTGTCAAGACTACTTCCAGCCAATCATGATTGAGAGTGTTTGGAGGCATGATAGCACAGTTGGCAAAGCCTTTCTAAGGTCAGGCTGCCAGGGTTCACATTTCTAGCTAACTGTTGCTCTGGGCACCTTAATTCTCTGAGCCTGTGTTTCCTCAAGAGTAAAACAAGGACATGACCAGTACCAGCTCCATGGGTGAAATGGACCCACATGGGTAAAGCTTTCAGAACAGAGTAGGTATCATGCAAGTACTCAATAGCTATTAGCAGCAGTATTATTTGTTATTATTGTGACAAATGGTTATATGCACCAGGGCAGATAAGAGTGAATAAGTAGGACCAAAGAACAAACACCAATCAAAAGACATTCAACTCTAGTGCAAAAGAGTCTCAAGCAATTAAATCAAAACATTCTTACAAACTTGTAGAAACAGATAATTGGCTGGTTTTACTTGCTTTACCCAGCATTAGATAAACTGGTTCATAACATACCTAGCATATAGCTCTGAATCTTTGCAAGTTTGCTTGTTATTTTATAAACAGGAAACAGAAATACTCAAACCAGATAGGACCAAACTGAGTATCCAGATGACGAAACAACTGTCTGGGCAGGAACAACACACAATTAGTGTCCTGCATGGGTGGGTCATACTAGTGTGCCTCTACCTGTTTGGGTGGGTGAGTGCTTCATTCTAACAATGTGAAGGTCAGACGGCTAACACTGAAGGCTGCCCTTCTGTTTTCTTGCCCTCCCTGCACCCCAGCAGGATACTAGTAGTCACTGATGTGCCTCTTTATTAGCCTTTTGGGATGCCTACAAACACTGGCATCCCTCAACTTCACACACTCCGAAAGGGAACTGCAGGGTAAAGAGAAAGAACAGGGAAGCTTTCTGCTCAGGCAGGGCTAGAAGAGCAAAATGCAGCCAAGACAGAAAAGGATTCACCAACAGGTTCTTGAAAACGAAAGTGAGTTTGTAAGTACCGGAGCTCTGAGATTCTCCCACTGAGTGGCAGCCTCTGCATTCTGGGAGGGAAAAACATTTCCTTTGGCCTTCCTCCCTCAAAATCCTCAACAAATTCAACTTCCTTCTACAAAAATAAATAAATAAATAAAAGACTGGTCTCTGGGCAAGGAGTTAAGGATTAACTTACATCAACATCACCTCCTCTTCTCCCCTTGCTCCATCCTTACTTCTTATCAGAAAGAACATAACTATCTTTTTAAAGGTCCACTAACTTCCTTTTTAGACTAAAATACAAAACAAATACAAGCTCCAAGAAATTAGCCACATCATCTTATCTCTCTAAAACTTTAGTCATGTTTAAAACAATGCTACATAGATACCCGAGAAGGATGTGTTGTCAGGATTCTAGTGTTCACTTGGTTCAGGAGCAGGGGTAGTGGGAAGGCTGAAAATATGACTTCATAAGTAAAAAATATGGTAAGAATAAATTTTCCTGTAAGTAACATAAAAGTACTTATAGAATAATAAACCATGAGCTCTACTAAAACTTAAGATGCAGTGTGTGCAACACTATGTGTGCAACACTATTTATTCCTTAAAAGGAACAAGAAAAAGACCCAAAAGAGGCAGAGGGAATACAGAACTAGAAACAATAATTGGGGAAAAGGTAATCTAGATGACAAGATCCAGGGACAAGCAAGAAGGGTATGCTTATTCCAGACCCCAGACAAAGCCAAAAGTGAGCATCTTTCAGGAGTCCCTCATTTCTAAAGAAAGTTTACACTGGATATATAGATTACAAGTAAACATCCCTTCGGTGAGGGATCCATCATCACAAGTCCTGTATAACATAAGAATTCTTAAGGATTCCCTAGGCCTGCAACTGCCCCAGTGGGAAAGAGATACCCCACAGCTGTAAGTTAACTCCAGTTCCCAGCTCCGAAAGAGATGGAGGTGGAAAACACGCCTTGAAACTGGTGAAACAGCCCTTTCCAGGAATAATGAACCCCACGGCTTTACCAAATAAGGCAAGTGAAAGCTAAAAGCCAAGGAGGAACAGGGTCAAGCTGTATCTTTCCTAAAACTAGCCAGCTGGGTAACAGAAATGTGAATATCCCAACTCTACTAGCTTGGCTTGCACAAATGAAGAGAAAAGACTAGGAAACTATAAACGGAAGAAGACTTTGCCAAGAAGAGGCCTGGGATGCGCTGATCCCAGCCCCTGCAAACAACCTTCAGGAAGCTTCAAACCCGCTAAGAAATACATAATACAAATTGGGACAGATCAGTACTATGATTCAGATTCTAACTTTTTTTTGCAAGTTCTAATTTGTGTGGTTTAACAGCATAAAGTTCAGATATAATTAGATGTTATCATAGATGAAGTTATACAATGAATTTCTATTTTTCAAAGTAAAATATTTATAAGGCTAGTTCCGTTTGAACAGTTATTGCACTGTAATTTCTGCTTCCAAATTAAGTCCAAATTTCCTGATTTAGAAAGTCTTCCTTACAGAAAAAATAGCTTTGTTTTAAAATATCTTTTTCTTCCTCCTGTATGCCAACCGTCCTTTATCTGCTGAGAAAAACTTAAACAGTGAAGAAAAACACAGCTACAGCAAAAGCTGGAGTATAAAAAGAAAATCTCTCTGTAGGGTTGTGACTTAGATTTCACTACTACCTTCTGCACACTTTGAGAGGTGCAATCAGCCCAAAACTATAGACGTATTATGGCAGAAGAGGCGCACACATAGGGAGCAGAAGAACACATTCCACGGATTTTTCCAGGAAGTCTAGTACAGCTTTCACTTTCCTCGAGTCACTTAGGTTTCTAAAAGCAAACCATCTCACAGAAAAATCCAACAGATGGTATCCAAAGGGATACCTGCAAAGGGTTAAGCAGCTCAGAGAAAATACATTGCTCGGTCAACAGCATGTGAGTCCTCTCCTCCACTTCCTTTCCAAGCAACACGGTCACTTACTTATGCTCTTACGTTTGGGTTTTTTTTTTTTTCTTTTTTATGTGAAGCTTAGAATTGATATCAGAAATAGCAGCAAAGAGAGGCGCACAAGACTACATCCATCTTCGCCCACACTGAAGAACAAGCTGAATGCACACATGCTGGTGGGTGGGGAGAGAAGGTGGCGCCCCATCTTCTCATGGCACACTGAGAATTGGGTCATCTGGCTCATCCTGGACATACTCAGATTGAGGGGAGAGTGTTTGCCTACATATGCAGCAGGAATGCAGCCTTTAGGCATGAAATTTCCTTTGGCACATTCTACATTTCTGTATTCAAAAGCTTATCTTCTAGGTGGAGAGGTACACTGCCTACCTGGTAAAAGTAAGAGGCATCAGACCCCTGAGTTCAGAGTCTGATTTGACACATACACTTGATTCGATAATACAGTTCTTGGTACAGCAATTCAGTATGGGAACATTGGCGTATTCGAGTCTCACGTGCAGCATAGTTTAAGAGACAATGCCAGCATTAGGAAATGTCCTGAGCATTAAAAAAGACGTAACTGGGTCTTTTGATGATTCTAACCTGCCAGCTTATTTCTAACCCTCCTCCCTTGATTCTACCCCAAAAATATCCTAAATCAAAGATAGAAAAAAGCCTTGCAAAATCTACCCAAACAGACTGCTTCTTTTAAGGAATTAAAAAAAAAACTGTCTAAATTAGTTGAAGCTTCTTTAACGATTTATATGTACAAGATAACATTTCAAGCCACCACAGGGGCCACCTTAAGGTCCTACCAACACCAGAAAAGCTTTGGAATGACCTAGGAAAAAAAATTCTAGGGCACAAATTCTAGCCTGTTCAATTTAATTATAACCAGGGCAGAAAACAACACGGTTCCCCCTACAGTCATTTTTGCATCACAAATGATTTCTGAGCATTTGGTTATTTTTAGCACTTCATACAGTGGAGTCTGCACAAAGCAAAAATAGATGTTTGCCTCATATAAAATTTGTAATGGGGTGGGCATTGCTGCTTGTCCCAGACTTATTTAATATTGAATTGTGATGGATGGTCCCAATATAGATTACCACCACATCTCAAAACTTCCTAAAAGAGGTTTATATAGAACATGACAACCTAAAATGCATAGAAAAGTCATCAACACATATCATGCTGGTCTTGAAACCATGAAGAAGTATCTGATGGAGTTCTTAACCCTGCATCAGAAGCATAGCTTAGGACAGAGGACCACAGCACTGCAGTATCCCAGGGGATACATTTTACCCATGCAGGCAGTCCTCCTGGACAAGAATCTCCAGGACTTCTCAGTGGAATACGAGTCGCTGTCATTTGACATTGCCCCTCTACCCTGCACAGGCTGCCTCGACAAAGACACTCTCCAAGGTGGCTGGGCAGGCAGGACTGCTATGGGTCTCTTCCAGTAGGTTCTTGGGAGAATTACTTGGAAATTTTATCCATATCTGAAACAGGTGCTATTTCAGATTTCTGAAATGTCTGAGTTTGGTACATGGAGGAGTGGGGACTTCTTTTTATCATGGGTCAATGCAGTTATGTACTGTGGTTTAAAGCATTCAGAGGGAGTTTAATTGCACTGGCATCTACCACAATGCTTGTTATTTATAGAAAAAAATAATGTTTTGAGGTGGGTACCTTCATTCCTCTTGCCTGATGTTACCCATGTTGGGGGAATCTGCCCAAGGGCCCTACTTCAGCCTCCCTCAATCCCTCACTCAAAGTACCTGTCTCTTAGAGACCAGCAGCTCCAGGCCAGCCCAGTTCAGCCCACAGACAGGATTTCCTCTGATTAGCTCAGCAATGGCAACTGTCTCTGTGAGAAGTAGGGGAACAAGGACAGTTGTGGGGGGCTTTTAGCAAGCCTATGGGGCAGCAGGTTGAGCTTTAACAGTGAGTGCGGAACACAGGCTCAGCCAGCTCTCCAGCCTGCTTCCTTGCAACCTCCTGTAATATTTGTTCTCCCTGCAGCAGGGTGAGGAAATTAGATAACTACACTAACATGAACAATTGCCTCAGGAGTTCTTACAAAACAAATTGAGGGGATCTGTGGGGTTTTCCTGTTCTGTCTCCCCTGTGAAAGGGTGTAAGAAATAGCTAGATGAGTAAGTTTGAAAAAACACTTTTCTGAACCATTAACCAATTTCTTATTTAACCTGAAACTTAACCTCCCTCTTCATTGCTGAACGCTTAATAATGTTAATATTCCCCCTGAGGAGCACTATGAAACATATCATAGTTTTAAAGGCTTAATTTGATTTAAAATTTAAAAATACAGTTATAGAAAGAGAAACTGGGATGGGGGAATGGAGAAAAGAAGGAAGGGAAAAGCAAAATTTTATATATATATATATATATATATATATATATATAGTAGTTAAGATAGATATACTACTAATCTCTCTCAGTTCATTGAAAAGAAAGGTATGTGCTAATATTGTTTGCACAATTGAATACCAGTATCTTATACTGAGTAACTAATTTAAAGATAACAATAAGCAACCTATTAACCATGTTACCCTCCTATTATGTTGTTTTGAAATTTTGTTCTATTTTTTTCTCTTTAAAATAAAAATTTAAAAAAATACATTTATAAGCTAGGCACGATGGTACATGGCTGTTATCCCAACACTCTGGGAGGATGAGGCAGGAGGATCACCAACTTAGAGCACAGCCTTGGCAACTTAATGATTTGGTGAGACCTTGCCCCAAAATAAAATAAAAAAGGGCTCAAGATTTAGCTCAAACCCCAGTACCATGCCAAAAAATTAAAAAAAAAAAAAAAAGTTATAACTAATTGTCCAATGTGGATGAAACATGCTTGTAATCTGCAGGGACAGAGTATGCTTTTAAAAAAAGCACAATGAAGAACACAATTTCCCTTAAAGTCTAACTTCATACAGCACTAGAAAGAGTTGAGCATGATCTGCCATTTGAGAATACCATTTTTCAATTCTTTCTCATTAAAGCAAAAACTCTAGCTCAACACACTGTTTAATGTAAACTTTCCTACAGAAAGAAACCTAGATCAGTAATAGACTTTCTATTTAAAAGTCAGCAGCAAGGATGGACACAATTAATGATCAATATTTCCTTTCTCTAAGCACACCCAAGCCAGCAACCACCAATTTTAGAGCCATTTCACCTGAAAAGATAGAATAAATTTCCATGAAGCCAGTTCTTGTTCAAGTTACATAATCATCAATTATAATTGTTAATGCTGTATACATATGTATATATGCTATACATCTTATGTACATATTAAGCTGTTTGATATAGATAGCAAGTACAGTAGTTCCTGTATCCATGGGTTCTGCATCCATGGATTCAACCTACCATGAACCAAGTATACTTGGGGAAAAAATTGTATCTGTACAGAACATGTACAAACTTTTTTCTTAGCATTATTCCCTAAGCTGTACAGTATAACAACTATTGATACAGCATTTATGTATCAGACATTATAAATAATCTAGAGATAAAGTATGCAGGAGAATGTATGTAGGATATATACAAACACTAAGCCATTTTATATAAGGGACTTGAACATTTGCTGATTCTGATTTCTCTTGAAGTCCTGGAACAATCTGTCATGAATACTGAGGCATGACTATATATAGAATCATTTATTGATATTAGAAAGGCATTATATCATTGTATAACTAATTATAAAAATCAACAAATGCTCACTTGTATTATAAGCATTTATAATATTCTATGTCCTATGTACATACTTACAATGTCATTTCATCATCAGAACACACATCTTTTAGCAGGAACTGAGGCTGCAAGAACCAAAGTAATCTTCCCCACATCACAAAGCTGGTGAACTATGGGGTTTTTAAACTGAGCCCAGGCAATCAGACCTCAGTCTACTGAATAAAGTCACTCCTGAAATGGTACTTCTTTAAATCAGAATGTTCAAAAACCACACACTCATAGACTGATCAGATGAACCAAATAGGTTAAAATCAGCAGTAACACACAGCTCAAAATTTTGTTCTAGTCAGAACTGTATGAATGACACGATAAAAAACAAAATGCCTCAACTAGACTTTCTATTGAGTCCTACCCTTTCAATGACACTGCAAAGTTTATTATCTATGGTCATTCAGTGTACGTCTACAAAGACCAACGTAAGACTATGTGCTTACACAGATAAATCCCAAAATGCACAGAAAATCCACAGTAAGAAAAACTTTCTTACTGGTTATCTATAATTCTTCTGTCATTCCTTGGAAATTGCACATTTCATTACAGCACACGAGAGCCCCTTGGTTGGAAGACTACAGAACACAGGCTCTATGAACAAGGATAAGTCAAACATGGAAGAAGCCCACCCATAGGCAAGACTGAGTGGGTAAGTACCACACTCTAGATCTTGAGACATCATGAATTCCACGACTGACACTGGCAAGGCAACCCGGCATACCAACCGGAGCAGCAACCTTGTTATCAGACCCAGAACTTGTCATCTGAACACACAGGCCAAGACACATGGAAGAAAAGTAATTAAGATGGTCAAATTGAACTGCTCCCTTCCAAGATTTTGCATTCTGTGCCACTCAAAACACACACGCAGCGCACGCACACACGAACGAAGGAAGACACATACTTCTTTAAAAATAGGATCTTGTGTTAACTTCATATGAAACCATTTTTAAAAAGAATCACCCTATGCAGAAGCTCAGTTTATTTACTTTTAACTTTTAAAAAGCCCAATAGTGGCAAGAATAACAATCTGAAAATAATTTTTCTCATTCTACTTGCTGTAAGCAAACCATCAGCCAAAAGAACTAATATTCCAAAAAGCGTATGGAATATATAGTTCTACTATTGCTGGCTGTTGGACAAACTTCAGGTAAAGCTGCTGTTTACCCTTGAAGACTTTCTGTGCCAGAATATGCTACTTTACCCACTAATATAACATGGAGGGGGGTGGAGAATAAGACATGAAGATAGGGTGTATGCAAATATGCTGCAGTTAGCCGTACCCCTGTAAAGACGTCCTTAGTATCCTTCTCCTTTCCTTTATATTTGTCACACTTGTAATTACAGTCTGCTTTGCTATAATGTAGCAGTTGGTTAACTCCAGAAATTAAAAAAAAAAAAAAACAATGTTATAATTTTTTCCATGGAGTCAAAGAGGTAATCCCCTTTAGATTTTAATCATGAAGTCATTTTTCTGGCCAAATGGCAATAGCAAAGATATTTTTGTAGTTATAGAGTATCCTGTTACTATAAACTATTATATACTGTATACTTTGTCATTATAAAGCTTTAAAAATACAAATCAGTTCATTAAAACTAATGAAAACCAAACTCACTGAGGAGATCATCAGTGACCAGGAGGCCCCTCATACCTCCAGGTCTCCAGACTCTCGATAACGTGTGCCTACCTACTGGCAAGATCACCATTCCTGGGCGTGTACTGGAAATGCAGGACCTCACCCCTCACTGTAGACATGCAGGATTTACATTTTTTACATGATCCCTGGGTTACAGCTTTGCACATTAAAGTTTAAGATAAGGTAAAGTTTAAGATAAGGTTTAAAGATACACACTGGTTACCCCATCTAAATAAATCAAAGCAGACTGCACTAAATGAAAACCTGAGGGCCAACCAGCACATGCCACTCGAACAGTACAGCTGTGTAGAGAGCTGCATGGCTCAAGCACTAGGTCCCATTCCAATAATACTACAATCAGTAGGAATGTGCAGAACACAAAGCTGGTTTCCCAGTAAAACAATCTGCTATATACAACTGGCATGAGGAACTCCATTCACCACAGGAGAAATTCCTACACTTTTTCTACTAGTATTAGATTGTAAATTCCATGACAGCAAGGGCTATACTGACTTTTTGTTTGTTTTTGTTTGTTTTGTTGGGTTTTGTTTGGGTTTGGTTTTGCTTTTTTTTTTTTTTAACAGCAGGATCCTAGGACTGAACATGTAATAGCTACCTGCTTAATAAATGCTTGACGAATGAGCAAATAAGTGAAATGATGACTCATCAAGAAATCTCTACTGGGGCCGGTGAGATGGCTCAGCGGCGTAAGCGCCTGCCTTGCAAGCGCGAAGGCCCGAGTTCGACTCCCGGAACCCACATACGAAAAAGGGGCCGGTGATATCGCTCAGCGGCACGGGTGCCTGTTGGCGCGCGAGGTCCTGAGGTCGTCCCCCCGGTACCCACAAAAAAAAAAAAAAAAAAAAAAAAAGAAATCTCTACTGACTCCTCAGCAAGTTACATCCTTGGCTTTAGGCATTTCTCTTAAACATGGAACAAGAAAATAATCTACAAGATTTGTTCCAGACCTAATGTATTAAGAAAAGAATCCTTCAGAGTGACATTCTCACTTAAACACTGACCTCATTTTGAAGCCACCTTAAAATAAAAACTCTGTATACAGCATAGCAACCCATGGATAACAAGCTCAGCTGCCAGTACCTGGTCCGCCAATGGTATACATTGCCTGCCACATTCACTCCTTTTAGTTAAATTGTCACAGAAAGCTATTGGTTTTTCCACCAAATGCTCCCATTTCTCTCTACCAAAACGTCTAGTCATCCCTTCTGATAGTACAATCTGTGAATCACCTATACATGCTTGTGAATATCTCTAACTCTAGGCTTTAACCCACATCCACAGAATCGCAGAACTCAGGAAGTATTTCTTGCACATCCTCAAGTCTAGAACCTATTGACCAGTATGTATGCTACCTACTGCAATGACTCAATGGCCTAACAGTTCCATTCCTTACTTATCAATTCCTTCTATGAACCCTATTGTATTTACAGTAAAGAAATTCATTTTACATCACCATGCAATGCTTGCTAATTATTGCCTTTTATAACTTTGTTCATTTTGTTCATTATGACGAAAAGAAGCAATAAAACTATTTTGTTTCATCAGACTATGAATCTTAAAAAGAGATATCAATTTTTATAACCATTACTTTCCCACCACTCTTAACAAGTTTGTGCATGTGTGTGCGCTCACACACACACACACACACACACATCCTCCTCCAGTACAGGGTGAAGGCAGGCTCTCAATATTATATATGTCACAATAACAAAATGCATCAGTGGGTAATATGTAGTCTTGGGTTTCAGTTAGGGTTCATTCATCTACTGAGCTATCCATGCCAACAGTGAGAGAAGTCTGGAGAGACAACCACCAACAGACTCCCTAAGGCCAATGATATTTTTAATAATGTTTTTCTTTTTTTGGCAATAATATTTTATCTTCCAAGCATTACGTTAGCTTCCAAGCATGCTGTTACAGATCTAAAATCTAACTTGCTTATTCTGGTTTCTCATATAAATCTTTATCATGTATGGAGGTGACAGATAAATCCCATTTAAACCTTTTGACTTTGTCCAACCTCCTACCAAAAAAAAATGAGTTTGCTTTCTTTTATCTCTACTCCTATGCTATGCTTTCCTTAACCCTAGCACTAATCTGAGTATGTTTTTTTTATCTGAATATCTCTACTGGGAAAAGATTTTGCAGGTAGATTTATGGTTGTTTTTGCTTTCCTAAGAAAGTCTTTTACTGAAGTATGTCACATGTAGAAAAGTACACAAATGAGTAGAGAATCTAAATTTTCACAAATTGAACACATTTATATATGTAGCACTCAGACCAAGAAACTAAATGTCACTTGTACACTGGGAGTGCCCCCACCAACTGCATTTTGCCATTATCTCTGAAAGTCTTGCAGTTGATAGTTCCCTGGTTACCTATCCAAAGACTCTAGGAGCCTACATTCCTGTTTTAAATACCATTTCCTGTAACACACTACTGAGACTGAAATAGACTACTCAAGGCCACGAGGAGGCGTGAATAGGCAAAGATGATATTCCAATCCTATGACATTATCACTGTGACTGACGCATCAGAAGTGCTCTTCCACAGCATGGATGACCATTTAAGGTAGAAGTGCCCTACTCACACAGGTGCACAGATCCTTTAGAAATAACTAAATGTTTCCATCAGCATAACTTCATCCTTAATCCAGCTGGGAGAAAACAAAGCTATTACACATGATTCTAATCCCGGAGCCCCCAAAATTCAGGATGGCAGGGAGGATGGCAAGAATATCCCAAACAAACTGGAAAGGAAAGCCCATTGTTTGGGGGGTGGGGTGTGTGTGTGTGTGTGTGTGTGTGTGTGTCTTTTACAAGGAAAGTAAGAGGAGATTCCACTATATAATTCACAGACTTGTCAACATACCATCATCCCTGCAGGAAGAATTTCTGCCTTTGCATTATGATGCCCATTTCCAGCATTCATTGTGCAAGTGCAGCACTGCCCTCACATTACAATAGAAAATGTGATTGCAGGTCATAAAGAGCAGCCAAGACTCAGGATGGGGATCCGGAGCCAAGAGAACAGACAAGAACAATTCCCATCAATCCCTGAAATGTTTTTTCAGTAGAAGATTGGATGAGGAATCTATACTTTCTCAATAGGCCTCATGGACAAGAGCCTGCAAACCAATGAACAATACAGAAATCAGCCAGAAGTGGGAGACCAATTCTAGCATTTTCCTTGGAACACCACACATACACAAGGTATCTGTCACTCTTGCATAGATGCAAGAGTACAAATATTCATTTATTCATTCGTTCCACAAATACTTAAGCATCTTCCAAGTGCCACTCTTCAAGATCCCAAGATGGAATCCCTGCTATTGTGATATTTGCATTCTCTTGAGGGAGACAGACAGTAAGAAAGTCACAAATAAATATGGTGTCAGAAAGAGCCAAGAGCTCAGAAAAAAAGTACGGTAAGAGGAGCGAGAAAATTAGTTCATAGTGAGTGCCTTTTCAGAAAATAAATTGGAAAGGCCTCTCTAAGGAGGTCACAATTGAGCAGTACCTGAATTAAGGGAAAGAGTAAATCAAGCAGTATCTATGAATAAAACCATTCAAGTTGACAGTCCAAGTGCAAAGGCCCTGAGGCAGGGATAATCTGAGTGTGTTTAAGTAACAGTAGGAAACCAGTGTGTCTGAAGCCAAATGAGCAAAGCATAAGAGTATTTAGGAAATTACAAACTAAGGGAACAACTGTGGATTTTATCCTCAGTGTGACAGGCATTATTTGAAGATTTTAAGCAAAGAAGTAACAAGATCCAGCTTATGTTTTTAAATTATCACTCTGGTTGCTCTGTGAAAAACAGACTGCAGGAGTAAAGGGTACAAACAGGAAGCCAGTTGCAAGACAAGTGTCATGGTCCAGACAAGGGCCAACAGTGATTAGAAAAAAGATTGACAGTGATGGGCAAGATGAATAACAGTCAGATGTGAGATTATGTATTTTGAATATAAATCAAGAAGATTTGCTGATAAACTACAGTATGATAGAGAAGTCGGAAAAGACCTCCAGGCTTGATCGTATATGAAGTTAGAATGTGCATGCACTGCTGCTCGGATGACACAACAGCACAACCACTACTGAAAACAGCCTGAAAGTTACTCAAAACAATTAAAAACAGGGCTACCATATGATTCAATAATCCCACTTCCAAATATATACCCCAAAGAATTCAAAGCAGGGACTTAAAATGATACTTGTACACCCATGGTCAGAAAGCTCTATTCACAACAGCCAAAAGGTGGAAGTAACCCAAATGCTACTAAACTTGGATATTTTAAAATGTGGCATATATGTATGATGAAATATTAGCCTTAGAAAGAAAGGAAATCCTATCACATGCCACAATACAGGTAAACTTCATGAGCTATGTGAAATAACCCAGCCATAAAAACACCAATACCATATGATTTAACTCACATGAGCAATCTAAAGTAGTCAAAGTCATAGAAAGAGAAAATTCAAATGTAGTTATCAAGGGCTAGGAATAGGAGTAAAGGAGTAATTACTGTTTAATGGATATAGAGTTTCAGATCTGCAAGCTGAAAAGTTCTGGAGATCTGTTTCATAACAATGTGAATATATTCAACACTAATGAACTGTATATTTTAAAATGCTTAAGCTGGTAAATTTTTGCTTTTATCACAATTTTAAAAAGAAACCTCGGGACCGGTGAGATGGCTCAGCGGCGTAAGCGCCTGCCAGGCAAGCGCGAGGGCCCGAGTTCGACTTCCGGAACCCACATACGAAAAAAGGGCCGGTGATATCGCTCAGCGGCACGGGCGCCTGCTGGCACGCGAGGTCCTGAGGTTGACCCCCGGTATCCACAAAAAAAAAAAGAAACCTCAGTTAAGTTTTCATCATGCTTAAGATACTAACAAATGAGAACACAAGGCATCCTAAACAGCAAGACTTTGAAGATCTACTTTATTTCATCTTTATCAGATTATGGTTTCCAATTTCCTGTCTTTTATAATGTATATTCTATATTAGAACTATAGAGTTTGTGCACATAATTTAAAAATATTTGGCCCAGTATTTCTTAAAAGACCCCAAGGCTTAAACAATTGAAGGAAATGGCTATTCAGTGAGAGAAGACTAGAAGATGCAGGTTTATTAGGAAGAACTCGAGTGATCCACTTGGGATATAACTTTGAGATGCCTACAAGATTTATCCAAGTGGAGATGTGGACTAGGATGTGGTAAATGTGAGTCTGGAGTTCAAGTGAGAAGTCCAAGCTAGAGACATAAACTTACGAGTCATCAATATCAAAACACTTTTTAAAGCCATGAATCTGGACCGGATCAATTACTGAAAAAGAAAGAGATGAAGACTGAGAACTCAGGTGTACTCAAGAAGAGTAGGCCCCAGGACTAACTAATCCATGAGCTGTGATTCTGAGATACAAATTAGACCCAGATAGTAAGATAGCAGTGGGTGCTGTGGCACAAAGCTACATGCAATTAGGACTGAGGTGGCCACACCAGGTCGTAAGTAGGAAGGAAAGAGAAGAGCAGAGAGGAAAGAAGGTACATGGACTCTCACAGACAAAAGAGAGTAGCTCTGAAGTCTAATATCCATCAGTTCCACTTCTGGGGAGACCTACTAATCCTGGTTGCCTATTTTTATAAGCCTGTGAGCTTGCTTGTCATATCTATAGTAATCCTAAAGGATAGGAGTAGATTTCTGTTCTTCACTACCGACTCCCTGATTAAGCCCTTAAGAAAGGAGACAACCAAAGTGGTATTAAGAAGTGAAGTTAATTGTTCTCAGTAAAAATCTGAAATCTTACAAGGTAAGCTGAGGATGTGGCTCAGTGGTACAGCACTTGCCTAGTGTGTGTGAGGCCTCTGTGTTTGATCCCAGCAACACAAAAAAAGCAAAATTAAAATAAATTTTACAAAGTCAATTGAATCATTTGGCCCCAGTTCTTTGCTCCTCCCTGTATCCATGCCCTCTGCCATGTAACTTTGTAGTACCAAGCTACCCTTGGTGGGGTGGCCTGCTCTGCCCTTTGACTTTGGAGTGAAGCCCAAAATGACATGCTTTGCTCACCATACACTACTCAAGGAGGAGCTGCATGGGTTTATTTACTGACGCTTGGTCTCAAGAATTAACTGCCATTGTCATGAACTACCAGGGAATGAGACACATGTGGAACATAACCAAGTCACCCAGTCCCTCACCCTGTCCAACAGCTAGCCAACCCCCAGGCACGCCAGCTCACATAGTTCAGAAAAGCCTCTGTAACTACACACAGCAGAGATTGACACCTATTGTTACATGCCCCTGGAGGCTTTGTAACTACTGTACTGTGTAGCAAAGACAACTGATATATCTTACACAAAAACACTTGGATTTGGTCACTTTTTTCCCCATCCACCATTATCACCACTGATAAGTAAACCCCAAAAGGGCCAAATATAGACAAAAATAATTGGTACAGAAAAAACAGAGGCTTCAAAAAGATCTAGATGATACAGGATCTGGCTGATCTTGTACACCACTGCTATAACAAAAAGACAAAATAATACACAAGGCTCTTGGACACTGAAATTCTCCTATTCATGATCTGGCTATACAGGCAATTATAAAAACTCAAGAGGCAGTCTCTTTGTTTCTTTTAGAAAAGTCTTATTCTTCCATCAAAATACATCATTCATCTTCAATAAGTGGTACAGGCCTACTTGTACTGTTCGGTCAAACTATACATTACTTAGAGAATGATTTAAGTGCACTCACATTAGCATAGATTTCATAAATGCTATTCATAGATTGTAAGAATTCTTAAACACAGAACTAGCTATTTTATGAGAGGTACAAATGTTCTTGATAAATTAAAATTAGTATGTTAACAGTCTTTCTAATTTGATAATATGAGCTCAGGAGCTTAAGTTTGAAAGTAGCCTAAGTAATGATCTAACATTTACCTCTGGTAAAGTTTGAAATCTTGTCATTTTCTCCTAGCAACTACAATTGTGTTGTGCATTGGAAACAGTAAGCCTCAAGCGTGAGCGTGAAAATATGCAATGCTCCAAACTGAAGAGTAGCTCAAGTGTAGAGTCAGGAGGAGAGAGGAAAGGGACAACAACATAACCCTCAGCTGTTACATGTGGGACTCATGAACACAAGAATACGAGTAAATTCTAGTTTTGGTCAGCCAACAGTTTAAAAATATTAAATGCCCACAGGAAATCCTTTCCTTGAACCTAAATATAATTGTTTTCTGGTAGCCAGTCAAAAAATTAAATATGTATGAATATATTTAACAGCTGGCCTTAGAAACCACAGCTATTCTAGAACTTAATGTGAACAAAGTTTGAGAACTGATTTCCAAAACTACACAACTCCCATGACAAGCTCAAAGAACACTTTTGTTTGCAAACGATTTGGTTCACAGACAGAAGCATTTCAGGAAGTTTTGTTTTTGTTAAGTTTGTGAACCAAGGTACAACTGTATTCATGCACCCTTTTAAAGACATGGATAAAGCAGCTGTTACCTTTGCTGGCAAACAGAATCACTGTTTCCTGGTTTTTGGATCATAGATTCCATGATCCCTTTAATACACAAAAAGTAAGTAAAGCATTTTTTAAAAGGCCCCAGGGAGCTCAGTTTAGGATACTTTAGCTGGCGGCAGAGGCCAACACATGTGATCACCAAAGCACAAACCTCTCACACACCAACCTTTGCTCTGAGACATTCAATATTCTTTTTTTTTTTTTTTTTTAGGGAACATGCAGTCATAAAAATAATTTCACTTATAAAAACTTAAAATTTGTTTATAAATTTGGAAAGTACTGTTAGGTTATATTGTTATACTGTTAGAAATATACATATATGTATACATACATACTACTATAATGTTAGAAATTAAATGTCTTAAAAACCAAATGACATTTTTCATGAAACACTGAGTATACTGAATATAAGGAAGACTAGATTATCTTCTGCACTATCACCAGAATTAACTTCAAAAAAAAAAAAATCTGATGTAATGATGTCACTTTCTGGCTTAGAGCTTTCATAGGATCCCTGGAGTCTACAGAACAAAGCCCGTATGCCTTGAAGCCGTGAAGCCAGCATAGAAGAACTTGCCCAATAGAGCCCTCATCAATACTTCCAGCCTCACCTGGAGGCCTTCCTGTCTGGCATGAGGTCTCCTACCCACAGTCACACACACTGGTGCACTCCTCCTCATAAGTTAGCCTCTCCTACCTCCTTGGTTTTACAGGCTCTGTTCCCTTTGCGGGCATGACTTTATCCACCTGGTCAGTATCTAGCCACATGCGAGACCTGCTTCCTTTGAAGCCACCCCACCCACTACACACCCCCTCCTCCCACACATTACTCTACCAGCCACATTTAACACTGTCCTTAGTCCTTCACACAAATATCTCTGGTGCAAGAATAATGCCTCCAGGTTGGGCTCCCCTAGGGCCTAGTATATAACAGATGCTCTGCAGAACAGACAATTAGAAGAGATACAACTGGTTACTGTGTCATGGTTAACATCAGTCTCTTTTCTGTGTTCTTCAGTTTCCCAAAAGGACACCACTCTACATAACTGTCCTGCTCATCTCCTGTTCCTGCATTCAGGACCTCCCCACTCCACCGACCTTGCAGGGATTTATAGGGACCACATATCTGTCTGAACCAAACAGGCAGCTTTCTTACCTCAACATATTTGACTTCTTTGAGGGAGGCAGGCTTACTAATGTCAAATATTCTATCATCTAAGCCAGGCATATGGCACGTACCTGTAATCCCAGATACTTGGGAGGCTGAGGCAGGAAGATCACAACTTCAAGTCCAGCCTGGGGCGCTAAGGGACTTAGTGAGACTTCTGTTTCAAAATAAAAATGTCCTGAGGATGTAGATCAGTGTGAAGGCACTGGGTTCAATGCCCAGTACCACAGAAAAGAAAAATTCTATCCTAGTCTAACCTCTGGCCTGTTAAATAATCAAATTTATAGAGGACCACTGATGTGGAGCTCCTACTCTAGGCTCAATAGATCAACCAAAAATTAAGCCACTCATACTGAAGTTCCACATGACTCATCTAAAATTGTTTATATGGCCTTCAAAAATAAAAATTACAAGGTGGCAGGGAGGATGAGAATGATTATGATTATGAATAACTAAATCGCCAAACAGGCCCAATTTAGCTGACTTTATAAGGAGTCCCTCTGCTGTAGCCCTTTCCAAAAAGTAACCTGCAGTAACCTGATTTTAACCAACCACCTTTTCTTCTATTATTCTCTTTCCTTGTACTCACCCTATCATACTGATTGTTCTGCTATTGCCCCAGTGGGACTCATTCTGCTTTGTAGAATGGAGGTGCCTTCAAACTGAAGTCCACTAGATGTGCAAGTAAATTGGCTGTGATTTTGTTTTTGACATACCCTTTCAAGAAGCAGCTCAAGTGCCACCTCCTCTGTGATGCCTTCTGTGACCAACTGCAGCCCACATGCCTATTATATACCATCAACTACCGTCTTCCTCTCCCAGCTCTAATCTTGGTTTATGCACTATATTGCAACCCCTTGCTGACATGTCTCCTTTCCTACAATAATTTAAATTCTAACAGAAAAGGAATTTATATTCCAATGCTTTATCTTTTCACCTCCAACCCAGAGCATTTCAGGAATTCAACCAGGAATTAATGTTTTAGCAATCAGGTCATTTCTCCATATCATTAATGCTACAAGAAGAGATTTAAAAAAGAGGAAGAGTTTGAGGTCGACCCCCCGGTACCCACAAAAAAAAAAAAAAAAAAAAAAAAAGAGGAAGAGCTAAAGAAAAATAGTAAAGGAAGAGACTGCCCAGTGTTACCTAAGTATGAACTGAAAGGGATCCATCACTTCTTCAATTAACACAGGCTGAACACAGTATAGGTCACACCCTAAGCACTCACCACATATTAACTTAACCCTTACAATATTCCACTTAAACAGGTATTAACAACTCCATTTTACAGATGCAGAAATGGAGGCAAAGACATGAAATGGCTTTCCGAAGGTTGTAGAGGTGGTAAGTGGCAGAGGTAGGCTTCAAACGTAGGTTACTTTACCCTCCCTTCCCTTGTGTTACTGCTTAAGATGCACATCCAAGAGATAGGCTGGTGAAGGGAGGATTACAGAATGAGGGGAGGAAGAGAACCTAATGAACACTCAGCTCATTTGGGCAGGAAAATAAAAATGGTCTTGATGGATCTTGGTGCCAGAAAAATGTCTAGTAGTAGCCAAGCCCCAGGGCAAGTAGCTTAGTGTCCAAAGTCACACAGGTCAGGCCGGGGATTTAACTCAATGGTGCAGCGCCTACCTGGCACGTGTGAGGTCCTGAGTTTGATTCCTGGTACCCCCCCCAAAAAAAAAAAAACCAAAGTCACACAGGTCAAACAGGTGGAATAACATGGGTAGTTGGCGGGGGGGGGCACCTGTATTGTGTTCAGGAGGTTACAAACTTGGCAACACCTCTACTTTTACAGTGTATTTAAATTAGCTAGTGGGGGGGGTTGTCCCCAGCCAAACAGTTCCGGCTATTTCTCTCCACTCCCCACTTTGACCTGACTGTGAACTCCGACCTTACCCAGCCTCACTCCTGGCTCAACTGACCCACCTATTCTCTACCTTAAAGCTCTCTATTTATTCAGGGTTGAGGTTCTAGAAGCTGATTCAACAGACAGAAGCTTGCTCAGAGAGGAGACTGGAATAAAGGTCAATACATTCTAGGAAAACAACTGCTGTGCAATAAAATATTGCTCATACATATAGTTAGTGTTCATTAACTGCCCATTTAAAAAATAACTGTTATACTCACAAGTTGAGGGTAGCATTTAGATCTACATAACAGGAGAAGCAAAGATAAAGCAAGATTCCATTACCCATTTGGCTTCTAATTTGGCTTATTCTTACAAGTCATTGACTTTTTATTTGTCCTGTAAATTTATGGACTTCCTCTCCCATTTCAAACGTACTTTTTAAAGTTCATCTGAGGATATGTTACAGCTCACAGGCTAGGGACTTGGCTCCCAAGAAGAGCAATGGGCAAGACCCTGCCAACATTATGCCACTCGGATTCAGTGTGAGCCAATCCGATCTTCCTGGCACAAACTTCAGGCTGAACCGGTAACAAATGAAGAGGACAAGAATTGACTGCAACCTAATGTTCTGAAACATCAACACCAACTTTTGTGTTAGAATACTTAAGGGAACATAAGATTGCTTTTCAAACTACTTTGACATTCATCTCCAAATGTGAGGTTACACTCAATTCAATTCCCTAGAAGTGCAAAGTTAAAACCTGTTTCAACATCAATCACATTTCCATTTAGCAGAGAGTCCACTGCTTAATAGTTTGCAGAACCTTATCCAATTTGAAAGAGAATCAATAACCATTCAGATGTTCTTTTTGGGAATACCATCAATAGAGCCTGCTCACCTCGGGAACAACCTCTCCTGTGTGCCAAGGGGAGATTCCAGCCACAAGCAGGAAACTGAAAGGCTGGTTATTTCTTGGCACCAGGAGGCAAAATTTAATTTAAGTGTTCATGAGCTTTTCCTCTTCAAAGTGCTTCACAAATGTTAACTAATTAATCTTCACAATCCCACTGTGCATTATGTAAGACCTTTCAGGACTACAGACCAAGGAAGCTGGGGATAGAATGAGAAGGATAAGAAACTACCCCAACACTAAAGAGGCCTCTTCCCATACCTGGAAGGTGAGTGCTTGTGCGCACCTGTTAGTGGTTGTGGTTGTTCCACCTAGTTTCTGGCAGTTTAACATTAATATGAAAACAGCTGATGTGGTCACAGAACTAATGGCTCCTCACAAAACAAGCCTGGGTTCCTCCAAGTGTAATTACGGAACCATCTCCAGAGGGTGCTTCCAAGGAATTAACAAGGTAACACGTGAGCAGTCTCCTGCCTAGCAGAGCTCAGAAACATTGGCTGTTATTAATTGGAAAGGGGGCCACAGCTTCCAGGTGCCTGTGCTGAAAATGGGTTAACCAGCTTCAGAGAATGTATAAGCATTGTCCATTTTCCATTTGTGAGATATAATGAATTTAGCCTCCGTGTGTGTGTGTGTGTGTGTGTGTGTGTGTGTCTGTCTGTCTGTCTGTCTGTCTGTCTGTTAGGGGTTGAAATGAGCCCCCCTACAACGGTTATGCTAAGTCCTAACACTCAGTAAGTCAGATTGTGTCGTGTTCCATTCAGGCAGCTACAACAAATACTATAACCTGTTATAAACACCACATATATACACTTCTCACATTCTGGAGGCTATGTAGTCCAAGATCAAGCTGCCAGTAAACTCTGAATCTGATGAGGCCTTTTTTCTGGTTCATAGGTGGCATCTTTTACTATACCATCAAATGATGAAGGTTTCTTTTGGGCCTCTTATAAGGATATGAATCCCACTCATGAGGGAGAGGCCTCATGACCTAATCACCTCCCAAAAGCTCAACCTTCTAA
The DNA here is from genome assembly GCA_028451465.1 of Erethizon dorsatum. Lineage (NCBI taxonomy): Eukaryota > Metazoa > Chordata > Mammalia > Rodentia > Erethizontidae > Erethizon > Erethizon dorsatum. Next base: position 57,591,379 of record CM051825.1, on the reverse strand, counting down.
TATCATTACTTTGACTATTAGGTCTCAATATGGGAATTTTCAGAGACAAAAACATTCAGACCATAACAAAACATGATATTATAGGTGTGCAGATATAGGTAGTTAAGAGAAGGTCAAACTGGAATAGATGGTCCCTACTCCAATAGGACTCATGATCTTATTAAAAGGGCAAATTTGAAAAATGACATGCACACACTAACAGCCATGACAAGATGAAGGCAGAGATGAATGCAATGCAGCAGAAGCCAAGGAACCCCAAAGATAGACAGCACAAGCTAAACAAGAAGCACAAAAGATTTCCTCCTCCCACCCTTCAGGAGGAACACACCCTACCTTCACTTTAATGTATGTGAGACAATAATTTTCTGTTGACCAAGCCATATAGTTTGTGATATTTTGCTATAGCCACCCTACTGAACACAGCATCTAAATAAAATCAATTGTATTTAATAAACAATCATGAACCCATTAATTTCCAAACACAGGTGTATTGGTTTGTTGATTCACAGATGCCCAAAACACCCTGAACAAAAGAAATCTAATATGGTTTCTCCTCTTGAAGCCCAAGAACAGAATAGATATCATAGGAAAGAGAGCACTGGAAAGCAACCCAACTCTAGGTACCATCGGCAACTTCAAAATTTGGTAGGAAATCTAATTTTTATTACCTCAATCTTACATGGCTTTAAAACATCCAATTTACACATAATTTTCCATATCTATACAGAGAGAACACATTATTATTTGTGTAGTCTGGATTACTCTACCTGGTGTGAATAGTTTAGTACCTAAGGATTGGCTCCCTGATGTCCAATCTTCTTTCTCTTTCTCCAAGCCTGCATGTGCCTACATCATTACTTTCCCTCTCAGTGTTCCTGAGACCTTCAACACTACGTCTCCCCCACATCACGTGGCTAGCTCTTTGCAGATGTTCAAGCACCAACCTACATATATTACCTCCTCCAGAAGATTTCCCTCACCACCCTATTTCACACCATCCTAGCTCTCCCTACCCAGCCCCCCTGCACCCTATCGTTATTTCATTTTCCTCACAGCATTAATCACTCTCTAATATGACCTTGTTTACTATTTATTATTTACTTAGTTGATGTCTGTCTCACTCCAGTAGAATGTAAGCTCTCTCAGGGCAACTACATTTTCCCCATCAACACTAACTTAGCATGGTGCATAGCACATTGTGGGCATTTATAGTTTTTGAATGAATGGATGAGTACCACCTTCAAAGGTGAGCTATTTTCAGCTAAGCAAAATGTCCTGCAGTTTATTTAAGGAAGAGCCACTGGCTGCTGCCACTATGAGATTCTGGAAAATCTCAATATACAGGTTTGGCAAATGCAAAACCTAGGATTATTGATAATGCACACTTAAATGATCTCTACCATAAATAATTTGATCAATGTAATATAAACATGTCAGATATCCTTTCCTAAGTAATCTCAGTTTAAACAATTAGCCCAACTGCTTCACCCACTCAGTATTTTTTCCACATACTCTGAGTAAAAATAAAAATTAAAAATCTATGGTTATTGCAAGCCAAGCTTTTAATAATATTGGAGACTATTACAATCCAAAATGCAAACCTACTTGTTGCTATTTAACATTACAGACAGATAATTTTTCTTACAAAAGATAGAAATTAAGAACTTTTTAGAATATCAGGATATTCTGATGAGATGTACCTAAATTCCAATGTTTTATTTGGTTCGGAAAGTAAACAAGGCTTAAGGACAAAACTAAATACATATGAATGACCTAGGAGCTATTCAATTCAACTTGCCTAAATTGCTCCTCAAGAAAAACAGCCATCCTGAGAGTCATGAGCTCTGAAACTTGAATGTGGCCTTTATAGCAAAACAAATGGTTATCTGTTTATATTTTAAAATAGTTACTGGCAGGTCTATTGCTCTTGTTCTTTTAGCCCACATTAATTCTTTTTAAATCCTTTTAGTTATTCCAGCTAAGCTATGAATACTACAAAACAATGCTGCAAGCAAAACTCCCCAAAGCAGTTCCTAGGCAAATTTAACATGGTCCAAAGTCCATTTCAGATCCAAAAATCAGAGATAAAATTATATCACCGACATTCTTATTTTCTTTTTATATTTTCCCCTTCCTTTTGATCAGTATATCACACTGGATCCCAAAAAAGTCAATAAGTTAAAACTCAGAAAGGTACTTTAATCATTTTTGGGTTTTAGTACAGAAATTCTAAACAATTATGTACCTGTAAAGTTTAAAATGTTACCCCCAAAAAGTCACTCAAAGCAAGCTAGGATTTTCCAAGTTTCTATTTTTTTTTTTTTCCCCAAGTCATTATTAACCAGTGGGTCACACTATCATTGTATAGAATTGGTCATATATTTTTAGGACAGTACAGTAAAGGCAGACAATGGGAAATTCCATATGGCCCTTCTTAATTAGGGCAGTTGTTAAATAAGATGGAATTTCACTACATCATTACAGGAAAAACTGACTACTAAGCCAAGCAGATCATCTCCTTTCATCTGAGACCACTCAGCCAAAATTAGTGGACACTTAAAAACATACACTACACAAGTGTAATGAGCAAATCATAGACAACCAGGTCAGCTGCTAAAAATGGATCAGGAGACATAAAACATATCATTCTCTACCTTATCCTATGGGCGTTTCCAAAAGAAATAATGAAGACCAGAGCAAAGGCAATAGTCTGGATTCTCAAAGCACCTAAGTGTCAACTTGGAAGCAATTCACTGGTCTCTAAATTGTCTAGTGCCTGTACTCTAAAATAAGTACTGGGGCCAGTGAGATAGCTCAGTGGCGTAAGTGCCTGCCTGGCAAGCGCGAGGTCTTGAGGTCGGCTCCTGGTACGCACATAAATAAATAAATAAAAATAAGTACTGTATGTTGCGGCCGAGTTCAAAAGATTTTAGCAAAATGAAAAATTAGTCAAACAACTACAGGAGTTCTGAAGCAATCGCTAACCACTGCGTCACATGATCAAATCCCACTGTCCCCCTCCTCTTCCTGAGACCCTGGAGACAAAGTACATAGCAAAGGCTACATTACTGCATCAACCCACACACTCAAGTTCACCTGTTCCTCCAGAACCTTTTGAGAAGATTTTTGAGGGCTGTAACATGACTAACATTTTCTTCTTTCTCCTTGAGAAAAAAGCCCAAACTTAGTTATATTTCATTCTATACAAAGCTTAGCATGATGCTGTCATTATTTAAGCATTTTTTAAATTATGTATGCCCCAGGAACCATTCCAAGGTCTTTGCAAATAAGAAACCATTTGCTCTTCACAATTATCTTATGAAGCAAAACTATTACCCCCATTTTACAGATGGGGAAACTGATACACAACAAGGCTAAGTAATTTGCCCAAAGTCACAGAGCTATTAAGTGTGAGAGCCAGGGTTAGTCTAGTTCAGAGCCCATACTTTGAACCTATCTATGATTGCTGCCTATTAAGAAGGGAGATGAGTATGTCATAACTAGAGAGGCTCAATACAGCTTAATAATTAAGCCAGCAATACCATGCTGATATACAGCAGAGACAACTACAAGCATAGTAACCCTAAACAAAGTTACTTACTTAACCTACCTGGGCTTCAGTTTCATTGTCTATACACTATGGATTCTCCCATAGTGTGTAGTTAGAATTAAAGAGTACATTTAAAGCATTGGGTATGTGTTGGCCCCTAATATGGAATTTGTTAACTGTTAGCTTTAAAAATAATCATAATTCCATGTTGCAAAATGCCTCAGCAGGCATGTCCACACACTGTCCTTGCTAACTAGACTGAAAATTCCAGAGAACAATTATTTTTATTCATCGTTGTAAGGAGTGAATCCTGCCCAAAATAATTGACAAATAATGTTCCTGCATTAGAGATGTTTAAATTTAGTCATGAAAAGGGAATTTTTATAAACACATACTCAAGAACAATAATACTTTTAAAATAAAGTTTTTTGTATGCTTAGCCCTTTAAATTTTTAATCAAATTAAAAATTTTAATTAGAAGTTTTAATCAAATTAGTACATTACATATTTTTAAGAAATATTATCCAGTAAGTCAATGACGTGATAAAAGGAAAAGAGTACCATTCTGTATTATAAGATCTTAAATAAGAATAAAGCAATACAGGGGCCGGTGAGATGGCTCAGCGGTGTAAGCGCCTGCCTTGCAAGCGCGATGGCCCGAGTTTGACTCCCGGAACCCACATACGAAAAAGGGGCCAGTGATATCGCTCAGCGACACGGGTGCCTGTTGGCACGCGAGGTCCTGAGGTCGACCCCCCGGTACCCACAAAAAAAAAAAAAAAAAAAAGAATAAAGCAATACAATACCCATAAACAAGAGAGAGTTTTGTTTGGAACCTCATTTGAACATATTAATTATAAAACTTTTTTCAGAACAATAAAGAAAAGCCAGGTATAATAATGGCATTATAGTTATCTGAGAGATGCCTTTTATCATTCTTTTTTTTTCTTTTAATGTGGCTACCGGGGGTCGAACTCAGGACCCCGCGCTTGCCAGCAGGCGCTTGTGCCACTGAGGGATATCACCGGCCCTTTTTTCCTTTTTTTAATGTGGGTATCAGGAGTTGAACTCAGGACCTCGTGCTTGCTAGGCAGGCGGTTATGCCACGGAGCTATCTCACCAGCCCCCCTTTTTTCATTCTGAAATGCCTTTGCAAATATTTAAAGGTGAAATAGCATGATGCCTAAATTTTTTAACACATGTGCTAGCCAAAAAAGAAAAAGAAACAAGCGAACAAACGTGATAAAATGTGTAACACTGTTAAGGCTAATGAGTCCATGGGAGTTCACTCTGTTTCTTTTTATTTGGGAATTCCCATTGGAAAACAGGTTTTTAAATTCAAATTACCCTAAAAATGTCAAGCAAAGTCTCTTAGCTGTATCAGAAGCTCCTTTCCTTCATAGAGGATGTACTTTTAAATCTTTTGTCATTTCCTAGTAGTTATTTTCCTCTTTCAAAAAAATACATTGCTCTTTCCTTACCTATGTATTTTTTTCATTTTTTATTTTAAAACATTTTGATCTTTTTCCCGTTGTATCACCTACCGTAACACTTAACTGCCCAACTTTCAGGGCCCCCTTCTCCACTCCACATTTTTCTCTAACTTTCATATTTTTCTTTTACATCATTAAAGTTGATTAGCATTATTTTCTAGCCATGGGCTTCTTGCTATATATTTAAATTGGTTCTATGTTTATATTATTAGGATAGTGTAAATATTTTTCAATGCATGTAAGATAATGCCATATTAATCATTTCCATTTGAACTCAGTTTGGCTTTCCTGTAGTTTCTACTTGCTTTTCTTTCTTTTTTCACTATTTGCCTTTAGTACATCCTCAACTGTCTTCAAACTCTTTATCATATCAGGTACTCTCCTGGAATTACTTTACTTCCAATTAAACATCCCCCTATATTTTATACAAACTAAACTGTCCAATGATGGAAGAAATTCTCACTCAAAATATCTATTCCAAAGCATGTTTTTCAACTGAATTGAGAAGCTGGCCAGTTTGAGGGTGGTTCACAGACTATTATAAGCTATACAGAGTGGGTAGAGGATGGTCTTATAAGAAAGGAACAAGAAAGAGGGGGAGGTGTAAAAAGCGGTTCGATGATTACAATAAAGCTCAGCTTAAAACTAGATTCCCTGGGTTCACTCCCCAGTACTGACACAAACTTTTGTAATTTAAAAAAGTAACAAAGTTACATAGATTCACACCATATATTTATGACTCTCAGTGAATTTACAGTGAGTACTAAAATAGTTGCATAAAACCACTAATTCACATTTACATTTAGAATAGGGAATACACCTACCCACACCTGGGCTTTGAGTCATATCCCTACACTGTAACTCTGATAGAGGGAAAACATACAAAATCTGCAAAAATTTGAAAGAAAAAGAAATCGCAAACAGAGTAAAATGGTTGGCACACTTAACTCCAAATGCTAGAGAAATATATAATTATTTAAGCTAGAAAATCACAGCTCACTATTTAGAAGTCCAGCAGAAGCTTTTGCCAATATATTTTATAAAAAAAATTTTTTTTTTAATTTTTAAAAGGCCCAACTAAACACAGTCAAAAGGGAACTAAGTTGTGAAGAGTTGAAGCTCTGGGTTCAAGTCATGAATTGTTACACACTACATGAAAAATCTGCAACCATAAAGACCTAACTACACTGTTATTTCCTTTAAGAGTTTCTATCTGACCACATATTGTAAAGACAAAAAGACAAGTCACTGATTTATCATCAACACGCAGAAGTCATCTTGTGCTGAATGCCTGGTCACTTTTCCATAAAAAAAGTTTTTATGATGATCCTTGGTCATTTACCTAAAAGTGCTGAAAATTTTATGTCCACAGAGAAATCTGCACACAGAAGTTTGCAGCAGCTTTATACATAATTGCCAAAACTTGAAACCACCAATGTCTTTCAGTAAGTGAATGAATAAATAAAATGGATCCACCCAGACAATGAAATATTGCTCAGCACTAACAAGAAATTAGCCATTAAGCCATGAAAAGACATCGTAGAAACTTAAATGTATATCATCAAGTTAAAGAAGTCAACCTGAAAAGGCCATGCAATCTATCATTCTAACCATAGGACTTTCTGGAACAGGCAAAACTATGAAAACAGTATAAAGATCAATGGTCATCAGGAGTTAGTGCGGAGGAATGGATAAATAGATGGAGTACACAGATTTTTGGGGAAGTGAAACTGTTCTGTATGATGCTATGTTAGTAGACACATGACATTAAAATTTTGCCCAAATTCACTGAATGTACACCAAGAGCGAAACTCTAATATTAACTATGGCCTTTGAGTGATAACATGTTGATGTAAGTTTGGCCACTGTAACATATGTGCCACTCTGCTGGGGAATTTTGATCATGAGGGAGGCTGTGCCACGTGTAGGAAAGGAGGTTTATGGGAAATTTTTCTTTTTTTTTTTTTTTTGGTACCAGGAAGCGAACTCAGGGCCTTGCACTTGCCAGGCAGGCGCTTGTGCTGCTGAGCTATATCCCTGGCCCTGTGGGAAATTTTTGTACCTTCCTTTCAACTTGATAGGAACATAAAATTGCTCTAAATGATGTTTATTTTTAGACTACATTAGAAAAAACTTTCTTTGATAATTTCATCACAATGCTACAGAAATATATGCACACATGAACAAAAAGCTATGTAAAGGTTCTCATTGTTAAACTGCAGCACAATGCAGTACCCAGCAACACAACCCAGGAGCTGAACGGCTTGTGTTCAAATCCTGGCTTCAAGCCATGTGACTTTAAGCAACTTACTTAACTTCTCTTCAGTTTCTTCATTTACAAGACAGACAAATCCCATTATGCAATTATAAAGATTAAATTTGTTAGTATTTGTATAGCATTTAGAATAGTACTCGGTAAAAGTAAGGGCAGTATAAATTTCTTGTGAAGTACATTCATAACAGCAAAAAATCAAAAGAAAAAAACAACTTACATGTATATCAGGAACAGAATGATTAATTACCCTGGCATATGCACACCATCCAATAATCCTTAACAAAAATAAACAGGTAGGATACGAATAGGCATTGACATCAACTTTAAAAAACAGGTTGAAGAACTATTATCAGATAAATAAAGCACCTGCAGAAAAATAACTGCAGTATTAACAAAACTCTTAAAGTTGAATATTTTTATATATTTCTATGTGCCTCCAAATAAACAGGAAACATTTTGGAAAGATACACACCAAACTGCTAAGTGATCAGATGCTTATGAAGACCTAGGTTCTAGTCCTAACTCTATAATAACTAGCTGTACCATCTTGGCTAAGTCGCCTAACTTCAGCTGCACTTACAGCAGCTTCCTCATCTTAAAAGAAGGGAGGAAAAAGAGGAAGGGGTGGCTGGATTCAGTAATACCGCCAATTGATTCTACACCCCCAGATACCATGGCACTGGTGCTTTCTAAAAATAAAAGCACCGAATTCTTCAACATTCCCACCCTACTAAGCATTTATCGAAAAACAAAACACAAACAGGAAAAAAAAAAAAAAACTTATGAAACAGGGTGCCTTGTTTCAAAAGCACAGCTCCAGCCAGATGGAAACCATTTGGAGTGGGTAGAGTTCCACCCTGGATCATGCTCTCAGTAACAGAACCTTTCTCCACTACCAGCCCCCACACTGGTGCCATGTGCTCTTACAGGAAAGAACTGATCTATCAACTGATATGTAAGTAACAGTTCCTTTTTTTAATTGCCATCTTTTTGCTTCTCTGGATTGTTATCAGAAACATTTATACTACCATTCATAAACATATATAACCCAACTCATCTACCCACAAGGAGGAAGAAAAGAAATGGCTGTTTTAGCAGGTCGCATTACCTTCATCCACCCAATGATCACAGAGGGATAGTTTCTGTCACTAGTACCCATCACAAGTCTAAGTCACCCTCTGAACCAAAACTCGATGCTCAATCTTTTCTGCTCCCCATCTCTTCTTCCTTTCATGGATCCAATCTTTAATCTCATCCCCCCGCATCTTTCCTCATGGCCTTTGGCTGCTCTACACTCTCTCCCCGCCCCACCCCAATCCACCACTGAACTCACCACCGTAAGTCCCCAGTCCCTGTTACAGTGCCTGGCATACAGCCAGCACCAAAACTTTTGATTCATGCCCATAAAAATATTTATTAACTAGAAAAAAAGGATTAAAAGACTCATCTTCCTTAAGCAAAGTAATGAATACATCTATGACTAGGCAAAATTTTATTATCTCACAACTGAGAGCACCTAAAATGTGCCAAGCACTGTGGTCATTTCTGATGATATCAAGCATGGCACTCCTTCCATTCTCACAAAGAAATTCCTGGTTCTCAGGTATCACTGGGCCTCTCTCCCTTCCAAAGAGAATAGAATTTGGGCCAGGGATATAGCTTAGCGGCACAAGTGCCTGCCTGGCAAATGCAAGGTTCTGAGTTCAATTCCCAGTACCCACCCCCCAAAAAAAAAAAGATAATAGAATTCATCACTAATTCATTTCTCGCTGACTGTGACCCTGGGCAAGTTCATTGAGCCTGTTTCATCATCTGTAAGATAAGGATACCACCACTTTATGTGCTAAATGAGGTAAAAAAGCATTCAGCACAGCAAGATGTTATGATCTGTGTTAATTACTTATAATAAGAACAAAATCCAAATGTCTTAGTCGATCAAGGGCTTCAAAATCTGGCACCAGTCCACTGCTTTAGCCTGAGTGTCACACACCTTGTCTACCTGTCAAAAAAGATACCTCTGGATTCTGCCCACCTGTGGCTTTGGTCCTATAATTCACTGTGTGAGAATGCCCCACCCCACCACCCAAATCCTCTCATTCCATTCATCTTTAACTCCCACCCATCCTTTGTGGCCCAGCTTTATCTTCTCTATAAGTTTCCCTACTTATGATAGCATTTGCTCCTCAGTAAACTTTATGATCTACAGCACTTCAGACATCAGTAACATGGCACCTGATCTGTTTTTTCACAGCACACTCTCAATAAGCTTCTATTCAGGACATTTGACAGATATTTCATTTTGTGTCAGAAGAAGCAGGAGTCACTAAGAAAGATCAAGTCCCTGCCCATGATCTAGCAGGGGAGGTAGAGAAAAAATTAACCCATTACCCAAATATTTTTTTCCTTAAAACTTTGATAAACACTCTAAACAAAATAGATATAAGTACAAATATTTCTGCTGTCTTGAGACCCAGATTAAAGACAAGTTTGTTTCAACCTGGTACCTCCAGAGAATAATGAACATTCATTGGAGTCAACAGAATTATCTTTTTCATTAACGTTGTTTAAGAGTAGAGACAACAGGGCCGATGAGAAAGCTCAGCGGCATAAGCGCCTGCCTGGCAAGCACGAGGTCCTGAGTTCAACTCCCGGTACCCACATAAAGGAAAAAAAAGGGCCAGTGATATCGCTCAGCGGCACAAGGACCTGCTGGCAAGTGCAAGGTCCTGAGGTCAACTCCCGGTACCCACATTAAAAAAAAAAAAAAGGGCTGGTGAGATGGCTCAGCGGTGTAGGCGCCTGCCTGGCAAGCGCAAGGGCCCGAGTTCGACTCCCGGAACCCACATATGATAAAAGGGCCGGTGATATCGCTCAGTGGCACGGGTGCCTGCTGGCGCACGAGGTCCTGAGGTCGACCCCTGGTATCCACAAAAAAAAAAAAAAAAAAAAGAGCAGAGACAACATATTAGATGACAGCAATGAAATAAAAAGAGTAAGAAACGGTTAGTTGCAAGCTCTTTGACCTACGAGTTATACAATCTCCATCTGAGCTCTCTGAGTTTCAGATTCCTCAATGGAGTAAGAGAATGAGCCTTTTGGAAATATTAAAAGCACTACAAATGGGATACTATCTTTGTATCTACCCAGCTACAACTAGTGCATGCTGTAAAATATGGTAAGAGTTTGGGATAAGTTTGTTGAATGAGTACAAAGTGATTAACTAAAGCCAGAGGCTTTGTTACAACCTTGTTTCTTCACGAGCAAGGTTCAGTGTCAACCCTGAAACATCTATTCAACTCTTTGTACTTAAACATGGAATAAGAGGCATGGCATTTCTTGGCAATAATGAGATTATAAAGATCTGTCTTCATTTTAAAAAGTCTTATACACTGAAGCTATCAGAAGGCTTTTCTCTTAAGAGAAAATTTTTGAATTGCTCCATGATTGCACATCTCTCAATCTTAGCCCCAAGTGGGAGGAGCAAGTAAGAGTTCATGCCATAAATACAGTGACATTAGCATGATTCTAACACACTCTCTCCATTCCCATTATTTTTTCCATGTAGACGCCAGATGGTCTTTTTTGTTGGTGGTGTTACATGCAGGACGAGACCAGAATGGGACCAAGAAAACACATGGTAGAAAAGATATTTCCCCACAGCCCCTGTGTTTGGCCTCCAGACCTCCACCCGTGAAAAGCCTCAGCTGGGATCCTCTCCATGTTGCCCCACCCCTCCCGTATGCACACAGAGCCCCTCGTCCATGCCTGCTGTGCACAGAGGGAAAGGCAGCCCCACAGAACGTGTAAACAGAGACTAGTCTCTGTCCTCCTCCCTTTTTTTAGTCATCCTGGGTCCTAGTGGAGCCAGCTTAAGCAACTCAGTACTGCCTATTTACTTCTCTCAACCCACACTGACAAACCATGCCACTTGCATCATGGATAAACTCTAACCTGAAGATAATTGGTTGCATTATCCTTTGGGTTTTGTTTTTGTTTTTTTTTTTTTTTCATTTAATGCTTTAGGAACATTTATCATGTGCCAGGCATAAGGACAACAGTAATTTGCAATCACTTATTATCTAGGAGGCACTATATGTTTTTCTTGAAGCACACAATAAAATCATCACCACGATGCTGTTGGGTAGTTGCCAGCACATACCTGTGGGAGCAATGGTCAGGCCAACTCTAGTGGCAGCCCTGCTGGTGCCCGTGTTCTGTGAGGTATCTGCACCCACAGTGTTCCTGCTGTAAGGAGGGAACTTGCTGTGATCCCCTGAGTTTACACAGCATGAGTGCTGGAAATCTCCCACACTGCCCTCCTCAGAGATCTGGGGTCTTAAGAAACTTGTAATAGCCCACAATCGACCCTGCCAAAAATGCCTTTTTCTGGTATCTGCCAAGTTGTTAGCAGATTCACTAACAGGTGAATGTTGTAACTATAAAGAAAGAGATTGAAAGCACAGGAAATGCTGCAGACACTGATTTCATCAGCAAGAAACAGTCCTCCAAAGAAAACAAGGGCATGGAAGGGTTGTCTCCAGAAGAAATATCTTGTTTTGTTCTCTTGGGGGCAGGGAATAAACAAGCAGACTTGGCTTTTTAGTTGGTAGAAACATCCCATTTCCCTCCACCAAGGACTCAGATGGAATGGGGCACTTTCTCAATGAAAATCACACCCTTTCCCAGGAGGAAAAACAGAGAAATGGCCAAGAGAAAGTGATAGTAAACTCTGACAATGTTGCTTCTCAGCAACGCAACATATAGTTTCAGAGAAGAATGAGGGAGAAGCTCCTGATGAAAAACCAAGATGAGAGATCAAAGGCTTCAATTCCACTAGAATTCAATTCCGTCTCCCAGCAGAATTTTCTGCCTCCAATACTGGAAAGCAAAGCCACCACACTTAAAATAGAAGACACTTGAGAAAAACAATCTCTGTGAAACTTTTTTTTAAAAAAAGACTCTCGAACTTCAGAATGATATACGTAAGAAATGAACAAAACACTTATGCTTTGGTGAACTGTCAGGAATTTAGAAGTCTGAAAGTCCTTCAAGTATTTTATTTGTTCATGTATTGCTTCAGAAAAATAATTATTTATTTGTGGTTTTTTCCAGAGAAAAATTTCAAGCCCCTCTGCTTAAACAGTTCTAATGTCAATTTTAAATGTTCTTGTGACAATGGAAAGAATGATTACTAAAATACTCTTGTCAATGCATCCATCTAATATTAAGGCATTACATTTATTTAAACTATTTATTGCAGATTAGTATTTGGAAGGTTTTCACAAAATATTTGCATGTTATAACTCTTGCATTAACCATTAATTTCTGAAAATCTAAAAAAATCAAGAGGGTTAAGCTTTTGCTAACCTGCCATCCCACAGTGCCTAGTGTTATTTGCACTCAGTGACCAAGAAGAAAAACAAGTCCTACTCTCCTGAAAGTAATTCCTTAGTAACATGAGAACACATGCCAGCTTCCGCTTCAAGAGAAATTTTTTGCTGAGAAGGGAGAGCTGACAACCCAGATATTCTTAATAGGGTTTACAGGTTAGGTGAGAATTAGAACACTTACATTCCTAAGGGTCAAATACAAATATGTACTTGAAACTTGTTTCCATGATTTACAGAGAATGTGAGGTTCTTAGATCTGACAGATTAAAAGGTCACTTAGCCCTAGCCCTAAAATGGAAACTCATGATTGAGACTCCCCTCCCCAGTAAAATGCCTTTCATGTCACCTTGGAAGAACATGGATGTGGTCCCTGGCACAACTCCAATAAACAGGATAAAGAGTTCATTCATCACTACCTGTACATTCATAAAGAGGGATACGGGCTTCAGGAAAAGGTGCTGAAATTTATTTTCTGCATGAGGGGAGTTAAACAGCTGCTAAAGTTAATGTTCTAAATTAAAGTTAAATGCCATTGGAGACATGAGAATAAAAACTGAGTATTTAGTAGAGATAGAATGTCCTACTTTGATGCACATGCATATGCCTTTTTCCAAGTTCTTAGATGACACGTCTACAAAAAGTAGTGAAAAAATTTATCCAAATGTGTGACCAACCCAAACTTGGTGTTTGCAGCACAGAGGTGAAAAACTGAAGATGAACCCTGAAACAACTCTCAATTAATTAACCAAATTCAATTCCACTGGTTTTAATTCCACTGTAATTTAATTTTGGCAGTGTCTTTGCATTTAGTTAGATTAAAGTCTTACTAACTTTATCCACTACTAATAATAAACCTGAGCTGAGCTGGGGAAAAATTTGATTCAGAAGAATTTTTTGAAATGTTTTATAATAACCTCTTGGCCAATGCTTACTCAATCACCCTGCATAATCCTCACCTGTGCTTAGAGTTAAGTAAGGGTCTGGTTATTAAATCAACAAGAAAAAAAAAATCAATAGGATGGCTTAGTCCCATGCAAAGACCCAGACTGAGCCAATCTTGCAGTTATGGTTCATGGAGGAAGAAATATGAAATTAACAGTGAAATAAAACAATCAAATTATAGTCTAACATCCCCTTTCAAAGATATACCTGGACTGGGGATGTGGCTCAGTAGAACACTTGTCTGGCATGCACAAAGCCTTTAGTTCAATCCCCGTAAGTACAAAAAAGAAAACAAAAGTGCTGACAACCTGCTTCATTCCCTACCTATCACACTACCACATAAACTCTAAGGTGGGAAGGGAGAAGAGGATGTTTCTGGCACATTTCAGGAAGATAAGTGAGTTATACTACAACTGTAACTGGGTAGGAAAGGGATTGAAATTACAGGGACTGTGTGCCTACAAGATGCATAACAGACCATCTTCTTTGATAAGAATATTACTCTACAGCTTAAGTAACTAAACTCCAAAAGCATCGTCGTGTAGTAAGTGCCAAGCCAGTATTTGAGCCCAAGTCAGACTATTAAGTCTTCAATATTACCATCATGCCATTTTGTCTCTTTACATGCCAAAAGTCCTGTGAAGCCATACTGGACCAGGATATATCAAGAAATGTACATTTATGTCAGTGATGGTGAGCCTTTTAGAGCTTTCAGTGATACAAACAGCCCGCTGCAGCACATGTGCCATAGGTTCACCACCACTGATCTATGTCATCTAGAGGGAAATGGAAGTAGGGAATCTAGGGGGCATTAACACAAGAGGCTCAGTCTTTTCATTACTTATGTCAAAGCTTCCTATTATAGCTAAGTTTAAAAATGTATTTAACTTCTTGGCTAAGTGGTTTTATTAAACACATATACATGTTGTTTATTCGTATAGGTACATGAGTAATACATTTGACAGATGATTATGTTCTTAAAACTGCAATGCAAGAAGAATCAAGATATGTACAGGTACACATTCCCTATGATGAATGTGATCATTATGTATATCAATTATGTATATTAAAGGTGTAACAAAAAAAATTCTTTTTGTCTTTTTGAGACAGGGTTTCACTATGCAGTTCAGGCTGGCCTTGAACTCACTTTGTAGTCCAGGCTGGCCTCAAACTTGCAGCAATTGTCCTGCCTCTGCCTCCCAAGTGCTGGGATTATAGGTGTGTGCCACCACACCCAGCTAAAATTTTTAAAAACATAAAAAACTGCAATGAAAGAACAAAATGTTACATCTAATCTTTCATAAAATAGAGTTTAAAATTTATCAAGGACATAAGGGGATATGAATGACTAAAAAAACTGCAAATACAATTGTAATATAAAGTGTACCTAGCACAGGCCTAGCATGGGACAGACTCACAATAAAAAGCTTTGTTGGGCCGGTGAGATGGCTCAGCGGCATAAACGCCTGCCTGGCAAGTGCGAGGCGTTCGACTCCCAGTACCCACATACGAAAAAAGGGCCGGTGATATCACTCAGCAGCACGGGTGCCTGCTGGTGCGTGAGGTCCTGAGTTCGACCCCCGGTACCCACAAAAAAAAAAAAAAAGCTTTGTTGTTTCATTATCCAGTCCAACATACTCACATTACAGATAAAGAAGCAAAGATCAAGGTCATTGCTGGAAGTCAAGCTACTAGGCAGGCACAAAGCAAAGGGTGGCACTCAGGTCCTCCACCTCCTAATGCCAGGCTGTGTTCTGACTACGTGAGGTCAGTCCTCTGGTTCTCCTGCCCCATCTTGTATGCCCACACTTGCTCACACAGCACTTCCTCCAGGGAGGTCCATTAAGATTCACGGCAGAATGCAGCACACAGCAGCTCTAAGGGAAAGGAGCCATATTCTCTCTGAACCTGGTTTATTTCATTGAGTTTCAGGCACCATCCTACCATGCCATGAAATTATCTATTCTTTTTTTTTTTTTTTTAATGTGGGTACCGGGGGTCGAACTCAGGGCCTTGCACTTGCCAGGCAGGTGCTTGTGCCACTGAGCGATATCACCGGCCCTTTTTTCCTTTTGATGTGGATACCAGGAGTCGAACTCAGGACCTCATGCTTGCCAGGCAGGCACTATGCCGCTGAACCATCTCACCAGCCCCTATCTGTCTATTCTTAAAACAGATTTACAACCCTTTCAGTAGATATTTAAAAGACAATAAAAATTACAAAATTGCTTATAGATTTCTGTAGGCTGAAAACAGAGCACACATCTGCTACTGAGTGGTCAGAGCGACACCGGTCAGACAGCACAAGCTGTGAAGCAAGAACTTCTGAAGAGAAGGAAAGATTCAGGATCTCCTTCCTTAACTTCAAGCCTGGCTCTACATTTTGCTAGAATTTTTAGTTTGGGCAAGTGAGCCTAGCAGATGGATGTACTCCACCTATTCACTAAAGTAAGAGGAAGAAAAAATACACATAAAATGAAGGGTTTTAGTACACACACATTCTAAATGCACCAGCAATCGTGGTCTCCTGGTGCTTAGAGAAGACACTTTCTGCTCTTTACCTCTATCCTTTCAAAGAATTCCTTTTCCGAACTCAGAGGCAGAACTCAAAAACAGAGTAAGAAAAATTGACATCGTTATCACCACCATGATAATACGCTGAGCATGGACTGTACACTCACAATGAGCTCAGCTTTCTAAGACATTCCACACAGCCTTTAATCCCAACACCCTCTAAAGTTGTACAGTTGTGTTATTACCACTTGACTCACAAGCAAATCGTGACACAGCAAAGTTAAATATTTAACTCAAGGTAGCACACTGGCCAGGATTTGAACTCAACAAAGATGCTTCGAGAGCCCAATTTTTTAATATACCATATGCAGCCTCCACACACAAGTAGGGAAATAAGAAAGGACAGGTTTCTCTACCAATTTCAGGGAAAAACTACCTCCCCTGTGACATGAAAAGGGAAAAGATACTGAATTAGGAATAGATTGTCTGCTTTCTGTTGGAGTTTTCTGTCATCTTTTTGAAGGATGAAAATTATTAACCAAAATGTTTTGGACAAGGCATGTGAGCTCTGGCTCGTAGAAAGCTGTTCCAACGAAAGCAAATCCACAGGCAGGCTAACTGAATGACCTCCTGACAGCATCTTCCCATAGCAAGGATGGCAAATAAAGATAAAATCTAAGACTATCCACTTCCCTTTGCAAACTGGCAGTGGTATTCCAAAAATGGCTGAGATAGATGGTGTCCAGGCTTCAATGAAAACCCTGTCACATGTAAGAAAGGCCTGTCTTCAACCAGCTCCCCTTAGCTAACCAAACTAAGGAATCAAAAGCAAGAAGCAGAAGTTATTAGCTTGAGGCATACTTCTCAGATGCAAAGCAATAAAACGAATGGCCTATGATTCGGTAAATTCTCTACTCTAACAGCCATACTAGCATTAATGTGCACACTAACATCTGGGGAACAAATGGTTGCTTGTGTCCTTTTAAGATGCCTTTTCATAGGTAACTTCAACTTGAAAAAGATCTGCTTGTTTTTAGGGATACTGCTGATAAAAGAAGTATCTTCAACTAAAAATTAAATGGTTGGAAACTCACATGGAACCCTCACTGTGCTCTCAATATATCACAATATGGAAACTGTTGTCTGCCCGAATGATTTCTAACACACTTCTCTCTTTAACTGCTTCCTAATACAGAGGGTAAGAAGAGAGAACTTTGCTTCCCCTCAAACTCTTTGCAGCTTGAAGCAAGCATGAAACACAACCTTACCAATGAAATAAAAGTGGACTGATGGAAGGATGAAGATAATCTTTTGTCATTTTATAAAAGGGGTAAAAATGTGAGGAGCGTTCACTGTGTTGCCCTCACCCCATTCCTCATAAATGTAAACAGTATGTCCGAGCTACTGCAGCTTTTCTGTAACCACAAGGTAACAAGAACATGATAAGCCCATACCTAGAGGGTAAGAAGCAAAAGATAGGGCTTTGAGTTTATCACTATACCTGATTAATACTGTCTTTGGATTTCTAAGTAAACAACAAATGTTCTTATGTTTTAAACCATTATTAGGTGGAATTATCTCTTTTGGTCAAAATCATTCTTTACATATTCAAATATCATTTGTCCCCTAATGAAAGGGATATCTGAACTGTAAGTCCAGTGCCTTTTTTTTTTTTTTTCTGTAAGAAACTGATTCTATCCCAGGTGGCTTTTTAATGGGAGCTTCCATATTAACACAGATAAACCTAATTTCCCAGCCTAGGCTGACTGATCCAGAGAAAAATCTGAGCCAAGCTCAACTAGAGTCCCTTTCCTACACTTTTCTAACATTTGAATATTCAAAGAAGAGAGATCAGTCTCTACCCAGTGACCATCACTATAAAATAGTAAGTTTCAGAAGCTACTGGCAGCTATGTTTTCTATCACACAGAAAATGACTGTTTAGTGAGACAAAAAGTGGCAAGTACTTGCCTCCATTTCTCACAGGACAGATGAGATACCCTGAATGAACCTGCCTGCACTCATTCATTCATTCATTCATTGTGGTACTAAAGATTGACCCAGAGGTTTCTAAGCTACATCCCTAGGCTTTTTTATTTTATCTTATATTTTAAGACAGGGTCTTGACCTGGCTGGGCTCAAACTTGCAATCCTCCGGCCTCAGCTTCACAGAGTACAGGGATTACAGGTCTGTACCACCATATCCAGCTCAACCTTCTCCATTAAAAAACAAAAAAGATGGAGGAAATATTAAGACACATCCTGTAGTAGTTAGCCAGTAGGGAATACAGGGAAGTTAGTGCTAAAGTGGAAACAAGCCCCCTGGGATGTCAGTCAGTCCTGAGGCAGCATTTGCTCTGAGGGCATCTGCAGACCTACAGAACCGGTGCTAAGAGATCAGGCTTTGAGCCCACTGAAAGGTCAAAGGCTTCTAAGCGGCCCTGGCACACAGTTCAGACCCTAAGAAGCGGCACCTTCAAGGCAGTGGTGAGCAACACACAAACAACCCTAAGCAAAGGGACAGTCACATAAGTTACATTATGTTGAATTCAACACGAAGTATAGCAGAGAAAACTCACCCAATAATTTATAACCACAGTGGGCTCTCAGTTTGTCATTGTGACTCACTGTGTAGGAAATCCTCAAAACTTTAAGCAGAAAATAAATAAAACAAAAATTTCAAAATTTAGGATGAGAATTCAATTTTCAAGAGCCCCGAGTTTCAGGACCTCAGGCAACTGGCAAAAGAAAATGATTTTCTGTGAAGGAGCATAACTGTCACCCAGGCCACAAGACCTGCCACAAATGAAATTCCAACAAACACAAGCTGATAGTCAAAATCACAAAACACACAATGAAACAGGAAACAATATTTTAGAAATAGCCAATACAAAACAGCAATAGCTGCAGAGGTCTCACCTACTATAATTTTTAAAGACAGAAGGTTTTGAAAGCAGGCATTTTTATGTAACAGGATA
The DNA here is from genome assembly GCA_028451465.1 of Erethizon dorsatum. Taxonomy (NCBI): domain Eukaryota; kingdom Metazoa; phylum Chordata; class Mammalia; order Rodentia; family Erethizontidae; genus Erethizon; species Erethizon dorsatum. Next base: position 57,572,238 of record CM051825.1, on the reverse strand, counting down.
AAAAATAGATGCTTGAAAACACGGAAGAATGAGAATGACCAAACCTCTTTAGAAGACCTAAATGGAATGTTTAAAATTGAAAAACATAAATCCTAAAGAATAAAAGGAAGACTGGAATAAAATAGTAAACAAGGACAGAATATGAAAAACAATCAATGCCAGCACTTTGAGAAGCTGAGGCAAGATGATAGCAAGTTCAAGTCTCAGTCAGATCACTTACGTAGACCCTGTCTCAAAATAAAAAATAAAAAGGACTCGGAATGTAGCTCAGTGTGTATGCCCTGGGTTTGATCCCCAGTACCACACACAAAAAAGAAAAAAAGAACAAAAGAAAGAAAAGGAAGGAAGGAAGGAAGGAAATGAAATTATCAATAGTCCAACCTAGAAGCAAAGATTGAAAAAATGAAGATGTGAACAAAAATAGCCTTAAGTTCCAGAAGGCAATGGATAGATGAGGAAAAGGTATTTGTATTGAAAGTGGTTCAGAATTCTCCATTATTGTTGGCCAAAATCAGAAAGGGAAAAAAAAACCTTAAATCTATAAATCAGGAAAAATGAAAAGAAATCAATGCCTCGACTCATATTAATAAAATTGCAGAAAATCAAAAAAATCAAAGGCAGAGAGAAGATTCTAAAGTCAACTAGAAAGAAAAATACAAAGCTAACATTCAGCCTACTGCTTTTGATAGGAATGATGGAAGCCAAATAAATAAATAAACAACTAGCAATGCTAATAAAGTATTCATGAAGCTATAATCGTATACCAAGCAATGATCACCTGAGAATAAAAATGAAGCTTTCAGACAAACAACTCAAAGTACCTATTTTCAAACAAAGTAAGTTTACCAAACAGATTCTCCAAATTCCGAAAGTTGTTCCTGAGGGAGAAACAAAATTATTCAAGATAGAAGGACTACTGAACTCGAACTACCATGTATGTCAATTTAAACTTCCAAATATATATATATAAATATATATAATTAAAAACTAAGTTTAAATTAAAAACTAAGCAGTATCATATGAACAATAAGACCATGTATTGAGAGAGGATGATAGTTTAAATATTTTAATGTCCTGGTACTGTAGGAGAGAATGATAGTTATTAACTTTATGCTTAATTATTCACATTAAAATACCATGAGTAATCATAAAATAAACACATAAAATATAACCACAAAGACAGCAGAAAAAAATGAAATGGAGGGCTGGGGATGTAGCTCAGTGGCGCAGCACCTGCCTGGCAAGCGCAAGGTCCTGAGTTCAATTCCCAGTACCAAAAAAAAAAATGAAACGGAGAAAAATAAACCTTTAAAGAAACGTTAAAAAGACAAGGGAGGGCCGGTGAGATGGCTCAGCGGCGTAAGCGCCTGCCTGGCAAGCGTGAGGGCCCGAGTTCGACTCCCGGATCCCACATTAAAAAAAAGGGGGCCGGTGATATCGCTCAGCGGCACGGGCGCCTGCTGGCGCTCGAGGTCCTGAGGTCGACCCCCGGTACCCACCAAAAAAAAAAAAAAGGACAAGGGAAGGGGGCCGGTGAGATGGCTCAGCGGCATAAGCGCCTGCCTGGCAAGTGCGAGGGCCCGAGTTCAACTCCCGGAACCCACATACGAAAAAAGGGCACCGGTGATATCGCTCAGCAGCACGGGCGCCTGCTGGCGCGCGAGGTCCTGAGGTCAACCCCCGGTACCCCCAAATAAAAAAAAAAAAAAAAAAAAAGACAAGGGAAGGAAAAAATACAGTCAAAAAGGTAAAAAAATCACAAACTAAGATTAAAAATACAAATACATCAGTAATTACCACAAATGTAAATGGACTATACATTCCAATTCATAAACAAAGATGGCCAAGATAGTTTTAAAAGATCTAACTATGTAGTTTATGAGAAATATCATTAAAAATAATGTCAGATAATTTAAAAGTTAAAGTAGGGCCGGTGAGATGGCTCAGCGGCGTAAGCGCCTGCCTTGCAAGCGCGAAGGGCCCGAGTTCGACTCCCGGATCCCACATACGAAAAAGGGGCCGGTGATATCGCTCAGCGGCACGGGTGCCCATTGGCGCGCGAGGTCCTGAGGTCGACCCCCCGGTACCCACAAAAAATAAACAAATAAATAAAAGTTAAAGTAAAGAAGCTGAGTGTGGTGGCACAGGACTATAATAAATTCCAGCAATCTGGGAGACTGAGGCAGGAGGATCACAAGTTTCACCTCAGCTTGTACAATTTGGGGAGGCCTTGTCTCAAAATAAAAAATAATATAAAATAAAATAAAAAGGGCTGGGATATAACTCAGTGTGAAGGCCCTGAGTTTAATTCTCCAGTACTGAAAACAAACAAACAAAAAAGATTAAAGCAAAAGTTGTGTTTATACATAAATAATAACTAAATTCTAGATAAAATGTGGACATTTTTAATATTAGACAAAAACAGACTTTGGGAAATTAGCCATTGAAAATAAAAATACTCCCTAAATAATGGCAAACAAAAATATTCCCTAAGTAATAGTAAACTGTTCACCGGAAATTATAACAGTTTTATAAGTATAAGCCTATACCAACATAACCTTGCTATACATAAAGGAAAAAAAAATTTAAAGCTACAAGGCAAAACTGCAAAATCAGCTGTCAACTGGAAAATTTTTTATTCTTTTCAAAATGTTCACTTACAGGGCCAGGGATATAGCTCAGTGGCACAGCGCCTGCCTGGCAAGCGCAAGGTCCTGAGTTTGATTCCCAGTACCAAAAAAAAAAAGGTTTGCTTACAGTGGAACTCACTTTTTTCCCTGGCATACAGTTCTATGAGTTTTAACACATATACAGATTCATGCAATCACCACCATAATCAGGATATAGAACAGATCTATAATCCCCAAAAATTAATGGGAGAAAATCTTAACATACATCTTTCAACAACTGATACATCAAGCAGACCTAATGAGCTCAGATATAGCATGTTGCACCCAGATTGTATTACATAGTCTTTCAAACACAGTAGAACATGTGTCAAGACTGATCACGTGAGATCATAAAGAAGACTCTCAGGTTTTATGGAATGGTACATCAAACATCCTATGATCTAAGGCTGAGGTGCCTAGCCTATGCCAGCTTATGCCAGCAGCAGGAAGAAAAAACCTGAGAGCCTGAAAACTCTCATACAATTAAAAAATGTAAAAACATATCTAAATAGCTCATGGGCATAAGAAATTACATATTTACATATATACATGAAAATAATAACTCAATGAGAATAGAAAATCCTATATATCAAAATGCGTAGGATGCAACTAAAGCAATATTTAAAAGCCATTTATAGCTTAAGACACTTAACATTACAATTTGAGAAGTCTCAATATTTGTAAATTAATTATCCAATTTAAAAAAGCAATAAAAGAGAAGACTCGAAAGAAATGGGGAAAAAAAAGGGCAAAAATTGGTGAACTTCAAAACAAACCTACAATAGAAGGAATAGCGAAGCCAAAATTTGTTTCTTTGAAAAAAGTAGTAAGACAGAAAAACATGCATCAATACTTATCCAGGAAAAAATACACAAATAATATTAGGGATATTATTATACTACTTCTACTGATGCTATAATTACTGAAATCTACTTCCATGTCATAGCAGTCAGAAGACTAAAATTAAGGTGTCAGGACAGCATTCCTTCTGCAGGCTTCAGAGCAGAATCTATTTCCTTGCCTATTCCAGCTACCTGCACACTGTGTTCATGGCCACATCCCTCCAACCGCTGTGTTGCCATCTTCATATTTACTAACTGTAATCCTCCAACTTCCCTTCATAAGGATCCTTGTGATTACACAGGAAAATACAAGATACTCTCCCCATCTCCAGTTCCTTTACTTAATCACACTTCCAAAGTCCTTTTTATAAAAGGTAATGCATCCACAGGTTCTAGAGATTAGGAAGGGGACATGGGGGGAGGGGTACTCAGTCTACCAGAAGGACCAAACCACTCCCCACTGGTATTAACAAGATAAAAGGACATGACAGGTTTGAAAAGTTAAGATGACATGAGTAAATTTTTAGAAAAATAGAACTTGCAACACTGATCCAAAAAGAAACAGCTCTTTAAAAACACAAAGAATCTTTATCGGTAATTAATCTTGACATAAAGAAAACAAGTGACTTAGATTACTACTTTCTCACAGGTTTTATCCAACAATCAAGGATGAATAATTCCAATGTTACACAAGTCTCCCAGACAACAGAAATATAGGGACACTCCCCAACTCATTTTAAGGATGCAGTGCAACCTTGATAGCAAAACCAGGAAAGGACAGGAACAGAAAACAAAGCAAAAGATAACACAGAGAGAAGAGATAAAATGGGCTGCTGAAGGTACACAAGTGCTTCCCATCTGACTATTCCCATTTGTCCCCAGCATCCCTGTCCTTCATACAATTCACTTGGGGTTGTTTGAACCAATAAAATTCTCTTTTTGTTTGGTCAAGCTGACGGTTACTCAAAATCAAGAGTTATAAGTAGTTCACCACTCCACCAAACAACCTGATACATTTAACCTCTTCAATGATACTTACTAAATCAACTACATTATCTGTATTAATGGGAAGGCCTGAGGATGTATGGATAACAAAAGCTAAGATTTTTAAAATGTATTCTGTCACTTTCCCAGCAAGCTCTCTAACTCCATTTTTCTTAAGCTATTATTAAGATAAATTCAAATTATTTGGGCATAGTGACCTGATAGAAAAGATGGAAACAATGAACATCAGGGGAATAAAAGCATATCTGGGATCCAAAATTCTCCAAGAATAATCCACAGGTATTATGTGACTTGGTCTCACTCAAGTAACTTAAGACTGAAAATTCCTTAAAAGCAGGGATACTTCTGTTCACCCAGGTAGATGACCCTGTTAATAGTCAAGAAGCCTGCACAGGGGGCCGGTGAGATAGCTCAGCAGCATAAGCGCCTGCCTGGCAAGTGCAAGGGCCCGAGTCCGACTCCCAGAACCCACATACGAAAAAAGGGCCAGTGATATCGCTCAGCGGCACGGGCGCCTGCTGGCGCGTGAGGTCCTGAGTTCAACCTCTGGAACCCACAAAAAAAAAAAAAAAAAAAGCCTCCACAATCCACTGACCTTTGGGGCTCTGTTTCTAAGTCTTGCCAAGGGCATGTTTTCCGTTATAACAGTTAAGATGCCACTATAGAAAAAGGCAAAAGAGTTTAAAAAAAAAAAAAAAGTCAAACAAAAGTTTATCTTCCTTTAACTATATCTCGCCCTTCAAATTATATTAAATAATCACCTAATGACAAAATTTAAAAGCTACATCATAAAAATGCAAATGAAAATTTATTAATGTATAACTGACACACAGGTGCAACAGTAGAACTTCAACAAAACTCAGGGTAATGTTTCCAATCAGTGATAAATCTGGCAAACAACTGAACTCAACTGCACTTCTGCAGCATCCATGGAAAGTGATGGAAAATTAGACAAGAATGTCAATGAAGGACCAGAAACTTCACTGTCCTGAAACCACAAAGCTTGAAAGTCACCTCGCTCCAAAAACGATGCCATAGTTTCCAAAGTGACACAATATTAATGACATTTTCGGTCATCATCAGGAAGAGAAGCTATTGCAGGAGTTCTTACTAGGCAGTCAACTAGAAACACCAAATTTCACATAATCCACAGACAGATCTTTAGGGCTACACCAGCACTCAATGACTAATGGACTATGGAGTTGGAGGAAGCAGAACACAGCTGTACTCAGAACACAGAGATGTTGGCTCTATTTAATGACACATTAAGCTTTCAAAGGAACAAAACTCCAGAAATCAGTTGCTGAAAAATGCCCGGATTTCAGATAGAAAACTTCACACCAAGCCAACTACAGGATCACCAACACGTGTCCTTGTGAGAACCACGGACCAACACCATTTTCACATCTTGTCTTCTTATTCTGTACCCTGTAGGCTACAAAACGGGAAATAATCCTGAATGTTCTGGTTTGCTCTCTCAGCAAGCTGTAGAAGTTAATTCCTGACAGATAGATTCCTGATAGATAGAAAATAAAATTAATGCTAACATTAAAAAAAAAAAAAAGTACAGCTCTTCTAGCTTGGAAGAGACCAGTCAAGAAGGATTATGGGTTTCCTCCCTCCCCCTTGCCCAGACCAAGGGACTGCATTCCCTTGGGCTTCCGTAGCCTCGTGTAATATTTAAATACTCTGTTCTACTGGTTTATGTACTAGAGAACACTAATTTTAGAAAACCGATTAGCTGCTTCTCTCTAACTGTATGTTATTGTAACTAAGGTCAAATTTTTCACTGAAACTATGGCAACAAAATCCCAGTATTCTTTGCCGACAAGTCTGAAGCAAAGTTCTCGAGAGTCCTCTACTTGTTGGTTAAAACTGGCCTGGATTATTTTATTTCCTACCTTTACCTCAAATGCCACGCTTGTGGAAATGGTTATGGGGGGAGAAGAAAACTTCAGTTGCAGAAATTTGCTAGCCTAAGTCCAAGTAAGCTTATACATAAGTGCCATCACTGATAACATTTTTAGACACATATAATTTTAGCAGCACAAAACATCCAGGCATTTCAGAGGCACCCAAATTGGAACTCAAATGTACCCGGAAAAATACCAGACAGGAAAAAAAAGGAACTTTTAAATCTCAGTAAAAGGAATAATTGCCCAACTTATTTTCTCAATTATTTGTAACTGCTCAAATGGGAGTTTTTCCACAGTGACCTCCAGCTATTGCTTTGAAAAGGAAGAGACTGGCTCTTTGAAGAGATGTATTCTTTTCTCCACACCTGTGGCTGCTCTCTGCTTATGTCCTCCAAAGCAGGGCTAAGGACAGGAGCACAATTTTTGCCTCATATATGAGCTCTGCTGACCTCTCACCTTGGGGAGAGATGCTTCCACGTGGCCAATGGTACAGAAGAAGAAATCACTGGACATCTCTCCTGGAAGTGCAGCTGCCCTCAATGCCAGAAGAAGAGTATCACCCCTCAGGCCGACTGGCAGGGACCTCTCCCTACTTGTGAAAAGCACGCAGTGTCAAAGGAGGGAGGGGTAGCCTTTGGGGAAGGGCAAACTGGCAGTGTCTTCCTGCTGTGTGTCAAGAGTTTCAGAACGCTGCTGTTTGGGGTAAGATAAACACAACTTCCTCCCCCAGCAAGGCCTGCAATTCTATACAGAAGGCAGGACTGTCATCTCAAGCAAATGAACCATCAGTTACTGAAGTGGATCAAGACTTATGGGAAGAAAGAAAAGGCCTGATAGCTTCTCTTCCAAAGGCCACAGGATTTAGAATGTCCTCCTGATTATCAGCCACACCCAACAAAATCTAAGAAATTCAGAACAGTTAAAGTGGGCCTGCCTAAGGATATCTTTACATACTCCATGATCTGAATTTTCAAAACAGACACAATGAGTACTTTACAAAGTGGCAAGAGCCATGTTTGATCTTCCTGGGAGATGTCCTGAAAGCTGCTAATTACAAATTCAGTCACAACAGCTACTATATATTGAGTGCTTTGGCTGTGCTCTGCATGTTGGTTAACTGTCACACACCCACCATCTCATCCTAAAATAATCCCATCAGTTGCACACTATTATTAACTACTGCCTCTATCAGGTGAGGAAACTAAGGCTCAGAAGTTAGGTAATGGCCACAGACACACACCTGGTGAGAGACAAAGCAGGAACTTGGATCCTGATCACTATGCCCTACTATACTCCAGGCATCTTACCTACTCATTACATGCAGCAGGACTTGACTTGGGAAAAGCTTTCATTTTTTTCTATTGTTCACCTTTTGAAATATTCAATAATTCTATCTCCCCACTCCTTTGCAGTGTTCTTCACCAAGTGGACTGAACACATTTGGTTTCCTAAGAGCTTCTCAGCTTCAGTGCTGGATCTGCACTCTCCCCAGCTGTTTGTTGACCCGATGGCCCAAACTTAGGGCTTCCACCGGAAGCCAAAACAGAAGGAACAGCTGTGTCCTTTGGTGGGAAAACACAGACATAGTCAAATGGGATCATCTACCTAACCTCTGTCCCAGAGCAGAAATGCCTTCTCTGAAATCCCCAACAGATGGTCAGTGCCATTTGAACCAGGGGAAACTCAGTAATTTGACACAGGACTCTTCCCTGAGTAATCATCTACTTGTACAATTAGAATCAAGTTCCTTATACCTAAAACTTTTATAAACTAGCCCTCTTTCTTATTTTGGACTCAGAATAGCATCTTCTATGACAGCCCGAAAATAAGAGAAGACAACTATGAGTGGCTTCTTGAGTCTTGCAGGAGCAGGAGGGCTTGTTAGAAATACAGTAGGTCTCAGGTCTCACTGGACCCCACTGACTTAGAAGCTGCATTTTAACAAGACCCCAGGAGGTTCTTATGCATATTTAAGTTTCAGAAGCAATGCCTAAGAGGCCTGTCTTTAACCATTCCACAAATGTCTAAGTGCTTACTATAGGCCTGGGCTGTGGATAGCCATAGGGAGACAAAAATGGTTTCTGACCTCACAGTTAATGAAATGGGCTAAGTGCTAAGTCAAAACTAGCAACAATTAAAAATTTAAAATCAACAACTGGCAGGGTTATGCTATTTAATAGGGACCTGGTATTACACTAAGTGCTTTACATGGATAAACGTTTTTAAACCTCACAAAACCCCAGTGATCCACATATAATTTCCTCATTTCTGAGAGGAGGAAATGGAGGCACTGAGAGCCTGAACAATATCTCCGATGAGATATGATCGGTAAAGAACAGAGCTGAGGGTCAACCCACAGCATTTGGCTTCAAAGTCTGAGCACAGGGCAGGGGAGCAGATCTGCACACAAAGACCCAGCAAAGATGCCCCAGACAGCACGTCTAAGATTTGAAGGATGAGTGGCATTGCAAAGACTGGAGGTTCAGAGACTGACAGAGGTGGAGAGATAATTTCAGAGAGAAGAAAAAGGAATGATTTCTGATCCACATACACTGACTGCCAAAAGGAAGTCAGCCTGGATGGAGCAAATAAAATGAAGTGGGGACTGCAAACGAGGCTAAGAAGAAGGCAGGGAGACTTCTGCAGAGTTCTGTAGTCCACAGCATACAGTATATCTTTTATCCAACATATAAAAGGAGAGCCACCAAAGAGCTCCAAGCAGTGACATCTTGAGATCTGTACGGATCTCTTTGTCTTCAGGGAAGGGTGGGCTGTAGGGCTGCCCACACTCCAGAAGAAAGGAAGAAATGCAGAAACAGGTGAGGAGGTCTCATGCTGGAGCTTTTCTAAAATGCCACGTGCAATATCAATTTGAGACTTATCCTCCTGCTGACGCTTTCATTAGCCTTATTCCCACTGAGCAATATGCCTCTTAAATTTGAGATCCAGGATGTGATAAGAGACTCTGGGTATATTCTGGCCAACACAGCTCTATGAATTCACTTGACTGGTGGATACTCTGCAATCCTCCAGATGTGGGTTCAAATCCTAGGTCCATGTTGGTTCCTCAACCTTTATGGGTTCAGGGTACCCAACTGTAAAGTGTGGAATGTAACACCACCACCATCACAAGGGTCCTCCAACAGCTACAAGCAAAAGCATGCATGACCTTCCCTGAATGCCAGGCACAACAAAGTTAGATACTTCATAATAATTATTTGTTTTTTATGACCTTTTATCGACTGGAGCCAAATAATCTCAAAGCTATAATCATGAGGGAGGAAATAAAAATCAAACATTGGAGGTCAAAGAAAAAAACACCTTCAGAGGATGTTAGTCAATTTCTGTCACTATAACAAATGCCTGAGATAATCAAATCATAAAACGCGAAGGTTTATATTGGCTCACAGTTTTGGAGGTTCCAATCCATAACTGGTTGGCCCTATAGCTTTGAGTCTGTGGCAAAGCAGCACACTATGGCAAGAGGGTATGGTGGAACAAAATCACTCAACTCATAGCCAGGAAACAAAAGAGAAAAAGAGGAGTGGTCCAGGATCCCACAATCTTCTTCAAGGGCATGCCCCCAGTGATCTAAAGACCTCTCACCACTAGGCCCTATCTCTTAATGGTTCCACTACTTCTCTATAGCGCCACCTTGCTGACCAAGCCTTTAACAAATGAGCCTTTGGGGGTCATTCAAGATCCAAAGCAAAGCAGAGAGTGAGGCTCTCAATCACTTTTCCATCTCTAGGATAGGAAAGCTGCTCATCCCATGACAGCCAAGGAAGCATTGAGGGAGGGGAGGGAAGGGGAGGGAAGAGGAGGAAGAGGAGGAGGAAGAGGAGGAGGAAGAGGAGGAGGAAGAGGAGGAGGAAGAGGAGCAGGAGGAGGAGCAGGAGGAGGAGGAGGAGGAGCAGGAGGAGCAGCAGGAGGAGCAGGAGGAGGAGCAGGAGGAGGAGCAGGAGGAGGAGCAGGAGGAGGAGCAGGAGGAGGAGCAGGAGGAGGAGCAAGAGCAGGAGCAGCAATAGCTGGGGACAAGAATATAATTTTCCAGGTCACTCCCAAAGACCCACTTCTAACCAGGCCCCACATCCTAACAGCACATTCAATAACAGATGAATCCACTGATGAGTACAGTGTACCTATGATCCATTCACCTTCTGTCATGCTTTGTGTCTCGATGTCTCCCCAAAGCCTCTTGCAGTCATAGGGTTTTCTTGGAGGTGGCTGAATCTAGAGTGTGTGATTGATTCGTAGTGCAACACTGGGATTAAGGGTGCTGGGATTAAGGGTGGGTGATTGCTGGATTAGTTCATTGATTGGATTGGTACTGCCCTAATCCTGGTAGACTGGATACAACATAAGGGACAGAAAGAGGCTTGTCACATTCTTTCTTGTCACTTTTGCTGTCTTCTGGCACCATGAATAGTTGCACCTCTACCATGTGCCACCCTACCTTGGAGCCAGTGGATTATGGCCTGAAACCTCTACAAACTGTGAGCTAAATAAACCTTTCCTCCCTTAAATGTGGGTGTTGGGTATTTTGTCTCAGCAAACAGAGAAAATAACTAAGACAACTTCTAAACATAAGACATTTGGGAGATATTTTAGATCTAAATCATAACATTCTGTCCCTGTTCCCCAAAAGACTCATGTCCATCTAATGAACAAAGTGCATTCATTTAGTCCATCTCTAAGAGTCATCAAAGTCTTTACAATTCTAGCACTGCTGAAAAGTCCAAGTCCAAATGCTCCACTGAGACTCAAGGCAAACTCTTGGTTATGAGCCCCTGTGAAAATCAAAAGGAAAGTTAAACACTTACAGTATACAATGGCATAGGATAAACATTCCCATTGCAAAAGGGAGAAACTGGGAGACAAAAAGGAATTAGACCAAAGCCAGACTGAAACCCAGAAAAATACCTGGAGCTATAAATACTATAGCTCCATGTCCAGCACCTGGGACACAGTGTGGCAAGACATGAGCTGCAAAGAACTTGAACAGCCCTGCCTCTGAAACATTGCCAGTCGCAGACATCATGGCCTCTTCTCAGGAGTGGCTCTGCCCACTGCCTCTGGCTTTCCTAAGCAGACATTCCACATTCATGGCATCTCCAACTTCCTGAGGTCTCCACTGCACTTTCAGCTTCACTCTTAGAACTTCATGCACTGCCCTCTCAGGGGCACAATGCCTGGCCTATTAAGATTTCTTTCAAACCTGTGTAGAAGCCTCCTTGACCTCTTAACTTCTGCATCCTGTATGCCTATAAAACCAGCAGCACATGGATGATGACAAGGTCCGCCACCAACTTAAGCAGTAGTCAGGCCTCCTTGGATTATGGCTGTAGAGGCCCCTGAGTGCCAGGATGTCTGAGCACAGTGAAACAAATCCCAGGGAACCAATTCCCTAGGCAGCCCTTCTTGAGCAGGGGAACTATGGACTCTCTTCTAAAATAAAAGCTTTACAGCCATGCACCCTAGAGTCTGCAAAGGGTGGCGTCTTGCTGATTCCTGAGATGCCTTCAAACCATCTTCCCTATTATCCTGATGCAAAGTACTTATGCTCTTTTTAATGATCATCTTTTTGGCAACTATGCTTTCCATGGCCCCAACTTTGCAGGTGCTTCCTTTCTGATGAAACTGCAAAATTTTCACATATGTTTTTTGTTCCTAATTTTCACCATAGATCTGGCTAAAAGTAGCCAGCAGTGCCCATGCCACAGCCTGAACCCTGGTCTGCTTTGAAATTTCCTCCACTAGATTATCCACTGTCCTTGATTTCAGTCTCCCACAAAGTCTCAGGACATGGACAAAATGTAGACAAATTTCCTAGGGTGTAACACACATAGTCTCTAGTCCAACTGCCCAATGGGTTCCTTGTTCTCAACTGAAACCTCCTGAGTCAGGCCTCTATTGTCTACATTCCTATCAGCATTCTGTCTTCTAAGCTCTAACCAGAATCTCCATCAAAATCAGCTTAGAGCTTTCGAGGGTTTTCTCTAGCTGGCAACTCCAAAACTTTCCAAACTCCTCCTACAAACCAGTTCCAAAGGCTTCTAAATCACACTGTCAGACATAGTTACAGTAATGACCACCCTCAGTACCAAAACCCATATTAGTCACATTCCTGTTGCTGGGACAAAATACCCAATATCCACAACTTAAAGCAGTGATGGTGAACCTTTCAGAGCTTTCAATGATAAGAAACAGCTGGCTGAGACACACATGCTGTAAGTTCACCACCACTGACATAAAGGAGGAGAGATTTATTTTGACTTATGGTTTCAGTCCATGTTCAGCTGGCTCCAAGGCAGAAATGACATGGTGGAAAGGCCTGATGGAGGTAAGCTGCTCATCCCACGGCAGCCAGGAAATAGAGAGAAGGGAGGAGATGGGAGCAAAAATACACTTTTCCAGGTCATGTTCCCAGTGACCCCCCTCCAACCTGGTCCCACCTCCTAATACCACTACTGATGAGTACCCCGCGATCCAGCCACCTTCTAAACACATGAGACTTTTAATCTAAACCATAACAATAGCCAGTAAAAGTTCATTTTTCAGGAAGAAGACAAGTCTTTACAGAATTACAAGACCTGGGTAGTTTGGAAAGAAATTAAAGGACATCGTGAGGCAGCAGAGTAAACATATTAGCAGCCAGTTGACAAAATGTCACTAGCAAAAGCACAACTAGGACTTGGAAGAGTGAAAAACAATATCAGAAAGAAAACTAATTGCTTTTCAACCAGCTTTAAAACTAAGGATCAACATTATGCCAGGCACTGGGCCAGCAATGCAGGGCAAGCTATAGTCCCTCCAGGTGCTCCAAAATCTATCCAGGGAGACAAAAATAGAAGACAGCTGTGATAAATACTATACTGAAGGTTAAGTTGGCAGCACACACCTCCAATATATAGAAGCTGGCTGAATGCACCTCAAAATAACATATTGGATGTGTCTCAGAGGAAGAAACTGATTAAGAAATCCAGTAATTTTGTCTTGGATTATTTTAAGGCCAATCCCCTTCTGAAGGCAGTTTAGAGTAGGTGTGAAGAGGAGAGTTTCTGATGTCAGACTGTCTGGATTCACATCCTAGCTCTACTACTTGTAGTTATGTGATCTTGGACCAAGTATTCAACATCTTGCATGTCAGTTGCCTTATTCATAAAAAAGTAACTTCCGGGCCAGTGAGATAGCTCAGTGGCATAAGCACCTGCCTGGCAAGCGCAAGGTCCTGAGTTCGACTCCCGGTACCCACATACAAAAAAAGGGCTGGTGATATCACTCAGCGGCACGGGCGCCTGCAGGCACGTGAGGTCCTGAGGTCGACCCCAAGTACCCACAAAAAAAAAAAAAAAAAAAGTAACTTCCTTATAGGGTTGTTTTGAAATTAAATAAATCAATGTATATAAAAGATACTATATAAATTAAATAGATTAAATTAATATCTGTAAGGGCTATATTCAGCATTATTTCCATTTATTTACAGAAACAGGTTATTATTAATCAGAGGGAGATGGGACAAAAAATTCTTTCAATCCATGACCCAGAAGTGTGGGTAGAAATTCACTGTGCATCCCAACCCCAGTTTTGACCTAGCATTGCTCTGTGACCTCAGCAGACTTCCTAAATCTCTCTAATTTCCTCACTTGTCAAATAAGGGAGTGAAAGAGTTATCATAAGCTCAAGTGAATCACCACACATCTTCATCAATGCTCTGAAGACAGGATTATAAAACCCTCTGCCAAAAGAAAAGTCCTTAATCAAGCACTACATAGTGCTGTCAGGAGAACTATATAACAATATGACAATATGACCCAATTACACTTGCTGAGATTTCCAAATCTATTTTGCTTTGAATGGAAGAAATCACAATAGCAATACTGGGATTTAATTAGATGACAAAGAAAAACCTATTTGTTGCACTGGAAGAATTTTATGCATACAGAGCTGAAAACTGTTCTTTATTAGCAATTAACTGTAAGGGTACGTGAATATAAAACAGGGGTCTGAGGTCTACTTTTCATGGAAGACTCCAATATTTACAAAAGAATGGATCCAGGGCATAAAAGTGAGCCCATGCTCAGGATGCCCAGAGCCCTCAGTTATGCAGCTCACAGCTCTCAGCAAGTAGGCAGGACTCCAGCGAGGACTCACTACAGTGTGTGGGACTCCTGCATAATCAAGCAGCAGGCACCATCCCCAGCAATTGTGTAACACACGGGGAACGTTCTATGTTGCCCTGGGAATTGATTTAAATTACTGTTTTGTTCTCTTTAAATGGAGTCTACTGGTGCAAGATTGAAATAAGGTGGTAAATCTGAAATGAAGATTATAAAAAATACTAATCTTTTTATTAAATTTGAATTGATTTTTGTGAACAGAACAAGTTGTAAGAGACTCTCCTACAAGGCAGCTACACACATGCCCAAAATCTTCAATATGCCTCAAGACATATACTTGACAAGCACCTTAAATAGAGTGATTTTTCTACCTTCTACAAGACAGGCATAAGCTAAGTCCCTCATCCCCACTGTGAAAGGCCCATCATGGATTAGAATCAAAAGAGGAAGCAAAATTTAAGTTAGGCCCTCCCTTTTCCACGTAGGTATTAAAACTAAGTAAGATATGGGTTCATTCCTTCAATGACTTGCCAAAAGGGGGGGGGAATGTTGCTTAGCAACAGCTAAAATAATGTGCCACCAAGGAGGATGGTTTGCAGGACAGTTGGGGCAAAAAATTTGCTATGGCCACCCTAAATGACATCTGTGATCCAAGAACTGGCTGTGTCCCCATTTTGCCTTAGGGTAAGGCTTGATTCCTTCATTCTCTTAACTTGATAAAAACAACCCATAATCCCACAGAAACAAGAACCTACTTCTTAGCCAGCACAATTCAGCTCCTGAATTCCAATGCTTTTTTGTACGACATTAACCTGCTTATTTCTGCTACTGATTGCAAAGTTTCAGGCTGGAAGGAATCCTCTGACTTACTGCACATAAACTCCATTCAACCGATGGGAAAATACAGATCCAGAGATTATACTGGCCTAGGCTAGACCCTCACTGGCCGTTCAAAGAGGACTCAAATCCTGCTATAGGTAGCACACTGCATACCCCATAGCTTGTTCTGGCAAAGGCTAAAGATGGATAGAGTAAATAAAAAATGTCCAGGCCTTCCATCTTCCTACTTGGCATCATTTCTCATTTAAATGGTCCTAAATGACAGCTAGGAAGAGCTTTGGCAGACAGCAGAAAAGTATTACCTTTCTCATTTAGAGACTTCTGGAGCTGACAAGGGCATGGCTTTAGGGAACCCTTGTGCCAGGAGAAAAGGGTCCACAGGGCAAAGAAAGGAGAAGACACTAAGCCCAGCCCTCAGAAGAGAGCTCTGGCCTGACTCTGACACCCAGGAGCTCCTGACCTTTGTCAGCACAAATGGTATCAGGCAAAAACACAGCTATGCCCCAGCCTGAGGAGGTACTGCACAGCTTAAGGAAAGGATCCACATGAAAAGTGTCTTACTACTCTGCCCCAGCCGGACATAGGAAGGTATTTCACCAACTCACTTCTACTTGCATATAAACTGCTGCTGTGTGGACAAAAAATTATACTAAACAATTTCCTTAAAGATTGTCCCTGTGTACTGGCATGGACTTCTTGGAGAATGTTAGTATCTTTTCCCCCTGGAATATGAATGACTGGAATATAGGAGGTGCCTAATAAACATTTGTGAAATGAATGATAACCAAAGAAGTGACATTTAGCAGTCCACAGGCAAGCTGCTCAATTTTAGAGCCTCCATTTCCTCATCTGTATAATGGGAACACCAATACCTGCAACACATGGGTGAGTTATACAGATTGAAAGAGATAATTCATGGAAAGTTCTTTGTATAAAGTAAATGTTCCATCAGTGTTAGCTACTGTTACTTATAATGTGAGTCTGTTTCTTCACAAAACCCTAAATCACCTGAAAGCATGGGGGACTGTATTTAACTCATTTTGCCCCCGACCACCGATGCCAGCAGCTGGTACACAGTGGCGATATATTAACTTACATTGGTGTGCTGTGCTTGAAACCAACTTCGCTAGAGAACATGAAAGGGAACCATGGGGCAGGGAAGACACTTACCAAGAACATGCACACATTCAGCCTGATGTTTACCCCCTCCCCAGTTCAGATACTCACTAATGATATGATCACGTTTCCTTTCACTTCATCTTTCCCTGCCCAACTTCTCCCCATCCCAACTTCTAAATTTCCCTTTAAACAGCTTTTTTTT
The DNA here is from genome assembly GCA_028451465.1 of Erethizon dorsatum. Lineage (NCBI taxonomy): Eukaryota > Metazoa > Chordata > Mammalia > Rodentia > Erethizontidae > Erethizon > Erethizon dorsatum. The sequence goes on along the minus strand of CM051825.1, from coordinate 57,555,525 downwards.
TTCCCCTGAGATTAAGGGGTTTCTCCAAGTTTATAGATTACACATTTTGATAACACTGATAGAGTAACACATAGCCAAGGTTAAGAATTGGGGGCCAAGGTTGGCCTCAAAGTGAATGGAGGTCAGGTTTTTTTTTGGGGGGGTACCGGGGGTCGAACTCAGGACCTCGCGCTTGCCAGGCAGGTGCTTATGCCACTGAGCCATCTCACCGGCCCTAGGAGGTCAGGTTTTAAGGACAAGAACTTTACTGTTGCCCCAATCTCAAAAAAAAAAAAAAAAAAAAAAAAAATACACAACAAATGGCATGACCAACTCTAAAGCTTATCATATTTCCCAAAAGCCCAGATTCTCTTGTTTCTACTCCAGCCACCCCAGAGGTTACACTTAAAACAGCAGAGATTCTGGAATCAAAATGGAGATGGACTGTCAGTTACCATCTTTTCTTAGATGCCTTTATGTTTAGCATCTTGTAGGGGGAGGGATGGGTAGGAGTGGGAAGAGGAAAAGATAATATAGAGAAAGAAATTCACTAACCACAAAATTTCTATTCCAGGTTTCCATCTGATGGATGTTTGCCTTCACTGTTCTTTCAGGATTATAGATAGGCAAAGCCAATACAAATCAGGGAGAGAAGATAAGTCTTAACTTCCACGGACACTGGTGCTTAAAATGATACCGCATTAACAAAAGAACCAAAAATTATTCTACATCTCAGCTCTCATCACACAGAGGAAAATGACACTGTCCAAAATTCATTTGGATGATGAAAGAGATTTGACTTATGTGAAACAGATGTGCAGCCAATCTTTTTTTCTCTAGACAGTTAGAGGCAGGAGATACACTCGAGGAAACTTTTTAAAAAATTATTTTGGAAATGCACTTTTAACCACCACAGAAAAACAAGTGTGTTCAATGTTTAACTCTTCTGTGTCTACTGGAAAAGAAACAGCTACCAACCACTGAGCAACTACCATGTCCCAAGTACTCTGTTAGGATCTTTATCGATATCATTTTTAATTCTATTGTCTTTGTAAAGAAAAAATGATTTCCCACATTCCATATAAGGAGAAGCAAGCTCAGAAAAATTATATGCTTTCTCAAGGTCACTCAGCTTGCACAGGGGAGCAACAGCCTCAAATCTAGGCCCATGAGTTCCATGGGTAGATTCTTACTTACAAAGCATTTAAAGACACAAAGAGTAACAATATACTGTATAATTATTCTCATATAATTAAAGGCTTCTAATATAACTCCTTCCCTTCTACTACCATTTCTGAGTAGTAGGCTCTAACTACTAGGAATGAAAAGATTAAAAAATAAGTAAAGCTTACTGAGTCCTTAACTAAGGGCCAAATGTCCTCAGCATTAAATTCTTATTTTTTAAATTTTTTTTTTTTTTTTTTTTTTTTTAGTACCAGGAATCAAACTCAGGACCTCACACTTGCCAGGCAGGCGCTGCACCACTGAACTAAATCCCTGGTCCTTGTTTTAATTTTTGACCAACACATAATTATTATACATATTTCTGGAGGTTTCAATTCTTGTACGCATTGCATGATGATTAAATCAGGGTGACTAGCATATCCATCATCTTAAATATTTATCATTTCTTTTGTTTTGTTTTTGGCAGTACTGGTGATCAAACTCAAGGCCTCATGTATGTGTGCTAGGCAAGCACTCAACCACTGAGCTACATCCACAGTCCTTAATCACTAATTTCTTCCTGTAGAAAACATTCAAAATCTTTTCTTCTAACTATTTTGAATTATACAAAGCAATGCAAGCCAGTCATGGTGGCACACACCCATAATACCAGCACTGAGGCAGGAGGACTGCCACGAGTTCAAGACCAGCTTGGGTTATATAATGGGTTTAAGGCTAGCCTGAACTACATGGTGAGAATCTGTCTTAAGAAGGCAAAAGAAAAAATACATATATATACACAACACATTATTATTAACTACAGTGATTCTCCTGTGAAATAGGACACAACAAAACTTCTCCTAACTGTAATTTTGTACCCATTAACCAATCTCTCTCTTTCCTATTGCTGTTTTCCCCAGCCTCTTGTAACCACTATTCTAGTCTCAATTTCTATGAGATCAACTTTTTAGAATTCCACACATGAGTAAGGTCATGCAGTATTTGTTCTGTGCCTGGTTTATTTCACTTAACATAATGTCTTCCAGGTCCTTCCATGTTTTTACAACTTGACAGGATTTCATCAAGTACCAAAGTCTTAACATACAATTAATCTTCATGATGGCTTTAGGAGGTAGACACTATTATTGTATTCTATTTTACAGATGAGAAATTCAAGGCTCACAAGGGTCGAGTAATTTGTTCAGGGTCACACAGGTAAGAATTAGTGGAACTTGGATTTGAATCCAAAAAGCCTGGTTCAAGGACCTATGTTATTAACCAGCAAGGTTGAGCTCTCAGGAGGAACGCACAAAATTAGAACCCCATAACCAAAAGACATGGGGAGCACTGCATCAACTGGCCTTTGATTTCCATTTACTTAAGAACAGGTTATGATGGTTCTCAATATGGAAAATCACTTGGCAAGGAAACAATGGAAGCAAGAGCAAATCCAAATGACTAAATGCAGCTCTGCAGATTGTTTAGATAAAGACTCCATTCCATTGGGCTGTTTGCCAGCATCCCTCTCTTCTACATGGGTTTGTTAAACTCCAGGGTGCAATGGCACTGCAAGGAAATAGACTAGAAATGCCTCCAAATCGCCCAACTGCCCAATGTACAATTTCTAAACATCAAAATGATTTTAACTTCAAAACATACTTATATCTGGAAAGCCAGCAATCTCTTCCAAAAGAGAGATCTTTTTTCATTTTAGGAAAAAAAAAATTTTAAGTATGCTGTGCCACAGTTGAAGGGATGCTTTGAAAAAAATCTTAAATACCCATTGCCAAGTTCATGGCAGAGGAACCAACGTCTCCAGCACTGCAGCAGCTTGCCCAGGTATACCTGCCTGGGCTCCTCACCTGGAAACAGGGGCCCCCGGTTCAGCACACAGAGGCTAGGAAGCCCTGACCCACATGCACAAAGCCTGCAGCACAGGCTTTTCTGAACCAGATTTTCCCATAAGTACGAAGCAGCTCACAACCTAGAAAACTTTATTTTTAAGTTACGGAGAAACATAGTCAACAAATCAAGTTACTGTTAAATGACAACTGGTAAAACCAGGCCAGGCCATAAAAGGACTTTTGGTTGTTTCCAAAGAGCCTCTATCAGACTGTTGCTTTTATCTCCAAACAGTCCCTTCAAATCAGCCCCTAGCCATATATCCCAGCATGTGACACTTTTACCCTAATGCCAGGAAAACATATATCTCTTCTGACTTCCCCTGCTATGGTCCTATTTAGTTGAACGTTCTAACTGTGTATTCAAACAGCCACTGGCTCATTCCTGATAACAACTGCAGGACATTATGTTAAGTGAAATAAGCCAGGGACTGAAAGACAAATACTGCACAATCTCACTTATATGAGGAATCTTAAAGAAGTGAACTAGTAGAAACAATGACTACAATGGTGGTAACCAGGGCCTGGAATGGGCTGGGAGATGTGGTCCCAGGGGGATGTGATCAAAGGCAAAATTTCATTTAGATAGGAGGGATAAATTCAATAGATAGACTTACAAACACGGTGACTACAAACAGCAACAATATAATGTATACCGTAAAATATCTAAGAGTTTAAGTGGTCTGACCACAAAAACGTTAAGAAATGTATACATCCCTCCACTTGATACTAGGTGCAAGAATCAAGCCTGACTAGCTCTTCCCTACGCAATGAAATTGATAATTTATCAATAGTTCATATACTATTAGCAGTACTTAACTTTGGATAGATAAGAGAATCACCTGGTAAGCTTTCAAAAACCCCAGGGCTCAATTAAATCAGAATCCTTTGGAGTAGAACTCCGACATCAGTATTTTTATTTTTATTTTTATTTTTATTTTTTTTGGTGCCAGGAATCGAACTCAGGACCTTGAGCTTGCCAGGCAGGCGCTGTACTGCTAAGCTATATCCCCAGCCTGACATCAGTATTTTTAAAAGTAACCAGGTGATTTTCCTGTACAGTCAAAAATTGAGAACCAGACTCCTAATCCATCCTTCCCTAGCCATGGGACCCCAGAAGAAATACTTCACTCTTAGTCCATCAATCCCCTCCCCAGGTAATGATTCCCTGAGCTAATGCAGGCAGCATCCTCAGCAAAGTGACTAGAAACAGTCCATCAACCAGGGAGTGAAGAATTAATTCCCTGAGAGATTGTATTATTATGGTTGGGTCAAATCTTTCATGGCCAGTGCACTCAAAATTTTGTTTTGGAAGAAGAAAAAGGCAGCAGAGGCAACAGTTACCTCAGGTTCCCATTACCCAGGCACTACCTACATCAACAAGTCCTTTTTTAAATAATAGTTTCCAGTAATCCTCAGGTGAAAACATTCTCCTGATATCTCATGCCAACTGGATGCAGCTCAACACCAAACATCTTTCAAATGGCTTCTTTCCATTTGAATGTCTGCCTTCTATTTTACTCTAATTTCTCTAGCTTTCATCCAAAAAGTCAATTTCTAAATCACTCAGCAAGAAGAATTTATAAATAAAATGATATAATCTGCATGGCAAGATTTGAGTCCTTTGGGACTGAGGCCATGAGTCAAATACCTAACTCAGTGGGGTCTTAACTTTGGCTAGACATATTTGAGAAGCCTTTAAAATGCTAATGCCCCTACCTCAACCTCTGCAGATTAATTTAATTGCTCTAGAGTAAGACCCGGAGCATCTATTTCATGTAAAATCTTTCCCAGATCATTCTAATGTATGGCTAGAACTGAGAGTCATTAACTACCACGACCACAACAAAAAACAAAAATAAAGTGTTTATCACTGAAGAGAGCAACTATATTTTAAATACCTTCTGCAGTAAATTCAGTTACCTTTCAAGGAAGACATCAAAGGCAAGAGGTCTAAAAAGAAAGCCAATACTGGTAGGAAAGCTGCTCTATCTTTTAACTCAAAAGCAAGTGCACAATCAAGAAAGTCTCATTCCACTAGGGGGGTCTAAGGGTATCAGTATCCCAAATGGACACTGAGATATGCTGAAATAGCAAATGTTCCTTGTAACTGGATCCATAAAACCTTTTTGTTTGGAGAAATAATCTGCACAAATGAAAAGCTTTACTGAATTGGCACTTACCAACAGGCATCTGATAGATAAATTAAGGACCCAATAAAAACTATCCCAGTTTTGACACCAACACTAAATTTATTTACATATTTTTCAGGAAGTTATAAAGCTTGGACTCATAGTTTGAAGAAGCCACATAAGTAAATAAATTATCATTGTTTACCAAACCAAAACCCACATACACACAGCAACACCTTTCATGAATTTTCAAGTAAGTTGAGATGATCACTCCAGAAAGGCCACCATCTTACCTCTGAATTTCTTAGGTGGATTATTAAGGTCCCCGGCTTCTGGCTGCACAACACAACGATCATCAACCAGGCTGCAAAGAAGACACAGATAAATGCTGTATCAAACCAAGTCTGGAAAATAAAACCCTAAGCACTATGCAAAAATTGAAAACCCCCAGGCTTTCCCTGTGTATAATTTAGACTGACACAGTCGCCTGCCAGGGAACTATTTACAACAGAGGTCTCCTATGCATGGATTTAAACATAATCCAAAAGCCCCAGGTTCTGCTTCTATGAGGGACCTACTGAGCTACTGTTTTCTGTAGTACCCTCAACCACACTCAGATTTGTGCACAACATGTACCATTGCGAAAGTTGGAAGACACAGCAAAGAGTCTATGTATTCAACTAATCAAAGTGGAGGAGCCAATTGGTGCCAGGCACTGGAACATGAAGAGGAGCCAGGCTTCAGCTCTTAGGGAGCTCAAGGCTACTGCTGGAGCCCTAAAAGCAAGCTGGTAAGGATAATATAACCTAAGGGCTGTAAGAGAAGGAATAAAATAATATAGCCAGACACAAAGTGTGCCTGGGATCACATGAAAAGCTGCAGACAGAGAAGTTATATTGGAATTATTGAAAGAGTAGAAATAGAGGAGGGAGGATAAAGAGCAGAGCATTTTCACATGGCAGGAACCCAGTACAAATGCAGAGATAGGAGAGGGCTTGGAGCTTCATAAGCAATTAGTAAAGAAAGTACAAAAAAATTATGAGTCCCAAATTACATATTTAAAATCTTGACTAGGGGGCCGGTGAGATGGCTCAGCGGTGTAAGCGTCTGCCTGGCAAGTGCAAGGGCCCGAGTTCGACTCCCGGAACCCACATACGAAAAAAGGGCCGGTGATATCGCTCAGCGGCACGGGCGCCTGCTAGCACGCGAGGTCCTGAGGTCGACCCCTGGTACCCACAAAAAAATAAAAAATAAATAAAATAAAATAAAATCTTGACTGGTCCATCTAACTTGCACAATACTTAAAAAAAAAAAAAACCTACAAATATTATTGTGAATAGATGATGAAACTGAGACCTGAAGAAGTTATATGACTTGTCCAAATTCTTAAAACTGGTATTGGAAGAACTGGCTCATTTTCCAAGTGGCCGTGGAACTTGCTCCTAGCCAATGTGTTATGGTTTGGAGTATTTTTTTCCATTAGTCTGGGCTGCCTCTTACCACAAATGCAAGGTACTATTAAATATTCGGTCTGTACTCTTACTGCTCTTTCCTTCAAAATTCCCTTTCACCCCTATTATGGTTTATATCTGTATGTCCCCCTAAAGCCTCATACAATCATAGCCTCATGCAATCTGGAGGTGACTGGATTATGGGGTATTATAGCTGACTTGCCATTAGGAGGTGGGGCCTGGTCAGAAGAGGCAGGTCACTGTGAACACGACCCTGAAGGGTATACCTCCCTTCCCAGCTCCTCCCCTTGACACTCTCTCTGCTTCCTGGATTCTATGAGATGAGCAGCTTCCCCTCCACTGTGCCCCTCTGCCATGCCATCTTGTCTTGGAGCCAGCTGACTATGGACTGAAACCTGTATAAACTATGAGCCAAAATAAACCTCTCTTCTTTTAAGTTTTGGGTGTTGGATATTGTGTCTCAGCAATGAGATAGTGACTAAGACAATCCCCTAAAGTCCCACCCATGTTTCTCAAGGCACTGATTCTAAGCCTCGCCTTCTCCACAAAGCTTCATGCCCCACACATAAGACTTTCTGGTCCAGGGAACTCCCTGCCTCTCCTGCTCCATCCTCCCAACCTCCCTGGCTAACTCCAAAAGTACACTGTACTACAAGTTTCATGAGGACACTGTGCTCCCTGTTTTGCAGCCCAAAAGATGCCCAAGACTGCAGCTCAGTATCCATTTGGTAGGTGAGTCAGCATCCAGAGGAGCCCAGCAGGCAGTTTGCCTCCTGTAGCTTCAAAATACAAGACCTCACTGTTCATCAAGAGGAGGGACAGTGTGGCCAAGTCTGAGGCTTGTTGCAAAAATCAAGAGTATAGGGCCGGTGAGATGGCTCAGCGGCGTAAGTGCCTGCCTTGCAAGCGTGAAGGCCCGAGTTCGATTCCTGGAACCCACGTACAAAAAAGGGGCCGGTGATATCGCTCAGTGGCACGGGAGCCTGTTGGCGCACGAGGTCCTGAGGTCGACCCCCCGGTACCCACAAAAAAAAAAAAAAAAAAAAAATTAAGAGTATAATGTATACTTACAAAGTCCCACCCCAGGCCCCTGTGAGTGTAAATACAGTGATGGCACCAAAACCTACATAACACTTGAAAAGGTGGGGTCAGAACCCAACACAGGGCAGAGTTAAGCATCAAGTTCTCAATCAAGGAGGAAGTAGGAGGAGAAAGAGCCCCAGTTGAGTCTAGATTTTAGGTGGCACTTCCTAATAGCAGCATGACGCAACTGTGTCATTTTACTCCTCCTGGTCTCAGTTTCTTTGTCTGCAAAATGAAAGAACTGGTCTTAAGAATTCTCAAGTAGGAGGTTATTCATCAGTGTTTCTGAATATACTGAGGACCCATTCATCACCAGGCTTACCTAAGCCATGTTCCAGGAAAGAACCCCAGAACCTTTATTTTTAACAGATTTCAAAGGTGATTCAGAGCCATACCACTGACTAGCACATGTGTACACACAGGCTTTCCAAGCCTCTGTTGGAGCTCTAAAAGCTCAATGAGTCCATAAAGCCATTTGGAGGTAACCACCGTCCATCTACAGATACCAGGTCCCATAAGACTGCCAGTCACTCATTGAGTCCATGACTGGCGATCCATAAACATTAACATATTAAAAGGAAAAAGCACTATGGGAGGCTGAGGCAGGAAAATCACAGGTTCAAGCCCAGCCTGGGCAATTTAGTAAGATCTTGTCTCAAAATAATAAATAAAAAATAAAAGACAAAAGGGGGATCGAACTTAATTTTTCAAGTCAATTAGCCTAAAATATATGCAGGGAAGGAAAATATTCATCTGAAATAACTATTATAGCCCAAAGTATAAAAAACAGTCATCCTCACTTTATAATGGGAGGGGAGAAATCTCCATTAATTGGTTTATAACACTGGGAGAAAACAGATAAGGCAAAGAGTTTGGACATCCTAGGAATTTTTAAAGTGGATGTCCTAACTGGGGGTGGTAGCAGACTATAGTACCAGCTACTTGGATGGCTGAGATGGGAGAACTAAAAGTTTGAGGCCAGCCTGGGTAATACAGTGAGACCCTGTCTCAAAATAAAAACAGCTGAGGATGTAGCTTAATAGTAGAGCACCCACAGGGTCAACCCCCTGTACTGTAAGGAAAAAAAAAAGGAAGAATGGATATTCTGGAAGAAGAGGAGGAAGTAAAAGGAGGTACAAAGACTTCAGGAGCTCAGTGGGGATCAGTATGTGACTTGCATGCAAGACAGCCTGGGTGACTAGGGGAATAGGACCCCCGAGGAAAGACAAGCACGTGGTGGGGTTGAGGTTTTACAGAGCATCCAGACAGGGCTATGGGCAGACAGTAGGGTGGGGTGGGAGTGGGGGAGCCAGGGAAGGGAGGAACGCCCTGCAAATGGTAACTGGTAGGACCCTTAGCTGTGGAGACCCAAATCTCCTGAGCTATGAAAGCTTGGGCAAGTTACTGCACCTCTCTCAAGAGCAGAGGTGCTGCCTCCATACCCAGTGATGACACCAGAGCTCACCATGAAGAGGTGTTTAAGGAGTTAGAGTATGCCACAGGCGCAAGACTGAGTACAATGCCTGGCACACAGTGAACACCTAGAGGGCTCATATAGTGCTTACCACTGCTGTATATTACTGTAGTCACTGCTGAAAAATAAGAAGAGGGTAAAAAACTCAACCATGGAGGACAGAAAAAGGAAAGAGCCAGCCAAGAAGAAAAAAGGGGCTGAGAGGCATAAGCAGCAGGACGCCTATTTGCTAAAAGCTACAGAAGGTAAACTGATGATGGGTCTACAATGTAGAGAGACCAAAGGTAGAAGCCATCACTGGATTTGTTAATCAGGTAGTTACAGATGACTTATTTTTATTGGATGGTGTTTGAAAACAAAATTATCATACAGTCTGAATGGACACTGGACATCTAATTGATATATAATCTTGAATCTGAAATAATTTCTTCTTAAGGGTGGAGTAACCTGAGAGTGTCTGGGAGTACTCTGCCCAAACACCAGAAAACAAACACGTTTCAAAAATAGTTCTAATTAGGGGGCCGGTGAGATGGCTCAGCGGCGTAAGCGCCTGCCTGGCAAGCACAAGGGCCCGAGTTCGACTCCCGGAACCCACATATGCAAAAAGGGCCGGTGATATCGCTCAGCAGCACGGGCGCCTGCTGGCGCGCGAGGTCCTGAGGTCGACCCCCGGTACCCACAAAAAAAAAAAAAAAAATAGTTCTAATTAAAAGAGATTCTAGTTGCTCTGAGAATAAGATTTTTGGAGAATAAGAAACCAGTTCTTTCCAAATTCCACAATGCCACTGCAGACCTAACTCCCTTGTCCTACACAGACCAAATAGACCATTCCTAACTATTCTGGAGTCTACTATTATCTTAATTCTCCATTCTTCTTCTGCCTCTTGGGCTACTTCATTTTTCATTTCCTCTCCTACACCATAGAAGTTCGAGGAAAAGGGAGAAGATAATCAAAAGAATACATGATAGAACATATTTATATCCTAAAAAGAGGAATAAAGAAAGTACAAATGAACAAAATTCTGATTTAGAGAACACTGTGCAATTCGTAACTTTCAGTAATTTCATTCAGCAATTTAGAGTAGGGAAAGTTCTGTTTCAGAGAAGAGGTAAGCATCCAAGAAGTAAGTCTTTGATTTTATTACACTTGAGGCACTATTTGAAAAGAAGAGCTTTACAAAACTAAGGAACACTTCTTTGGGTCTTTAAACATTAATCTTTAAATTTTAGTCCATAGTCTTAGCATTTTTCTCCTTTCATATGAGGAGTGAATTATAATAAATTTTGAATTAATAGAATCCTAACTAATGATATCTTGTTCTCTCAAACCTCACAAAAGGCAGTGTTTTTGTATAAGACGTTAAACTTAGCTAACATGGGAGTTGGTATTTGTGATCTCGACTGCCTTGGAAAGCTGAGTAAAATGGTAACCTTTTTATCTTAGAAAAATCAGGGTTTTTATTAGTGCATATTAATTAACCACAATAACGGGTTTCATTGTTACATTTTCATACACGCACGGAACAGTTTGATCATACCTTCTTCCCCTACTTCCCTCCCTTACCATCCTCTATCTACTCCCACCCCCTTTTCTCTAATAGTCTAAAAATCATAGTTTTTAAGCAGATGTTATGATGCCTTAAACACATCCTGCTGCAAGAGAAATTGCATGCTCTTACCCCAAGGTGCTGATAAATCCATTTGTCGATCCCTCTGCGTACAGAGAACAAATGTCTCCAATATGTAGGAAACTAGACATTTTGTCAGACATGTCTTTCTCGAAAAATCCTAGACAAAGTCAAACATGCAAAATTGTTAGAAGAAAAAGAAATGCTTAAAGAGGGGAAATAAGTCACCAAGAGTCAGCTTAGCTCAATTTTCCAAAGCGCCTTGCTTGAAAGTCAAATTTAAACAGGGGTTTGACAGGCAGGCAATCCCATGAGCCAAGTAAGGACATATGCAACAATATTTTCCCCATATATTATTTAATGTCAGCACATTCCAACCACAATAACATTTGTCTCTAACAAAAACCACACCTGAAGCAGAGTTTACAAGTTGAGGACCCTCAATAATAAATAGAGAATATAAAGACTGCAGGGAACTCAGCCAAGAACTTTGCAGTGATTAAGGAGTTGGAAACTCTGACTGAGGAAACATTAACATGTTCAATTTGCCTCAGGGAATGTTAAGTCAGAAGGAAACACCTGGTATAAAGCTTGGGTCTGGCAAGGCCATCTAGCCTGGGCTGAGGTACCAAAGCAACAAAATGACATTAATAAAAGGAAACCTGTAACAAAGCCCCAGTGGCCTTTAAAAGTCAACAACTGTACATACTTCACCCAAATGCTACTTAAATGTATTTTCTTCTTCACAAAGGAAAACTTCCAGAAAGAGAAAGATCCATGGATAGCACCTGGCCCAAACCCTTCAGTATTTGGGTAAGAATAACAAGGTTCCCTGACCAGAACACTCAGTGAATCAGAGGCAGTCCTAGAAAATGCTGCTAAGTTCCAGGAAATCTCTACACAGCCCACAAATCATTAAACACACACACAAATATCAACAAAAATATTGAAGTGATTCATACAAACAGCTTTCATCAGGGCCAGAAATATTGAGGAGTGGGAGCCAATTGTAAAAAGCTAAACTGACATTTAAAAAAACAAACTCAGTTACGTGGGAAGATTGAGTGCTTGTGCGGACTGCAGCTAATTCTCCAGTGTGTCCTCAGCCACCTGGTGCATAGATGAAAGGGCTAACGAAGTCTCCCCAAAACTCCTCCCCCAAACCTAGACTCCCTTCAACACATTTTCCCATCTATTTATTCAGGATCCTCTCTGAGAAATCATTTGACCCCCACAAAAAAAACCACAAGGCTTGTAATGATGCTTTCTGGGTGCCGAATTTTCATTTGGAAGAATTAGGCAGCAATGATCAGCAGAAAACTTCAGGAAGCATCCTACTGCCTTAGCAGAAATCCAGTTGCCAAAAGCAAACCACTAAAGCTTAGTTCCCTACTCATGAGATGCTACAGGGAAAAGCTAATTTTTTCACCCCAAACAACCCAGATACTGCAAGAGAAATAAAGAGCATTTCATTGAACACACACTTATTTATAGAGGGTGACAGCAACTGAGAATACAGAATAAACTGTCGAACAAAAGAGTCAGCATCTCTAAACCTGGAGGAAAGATACACAAAGAGCATGCAGAGGGACAACAGTCTGTCAAGTACTGTTTTCTAGAATCATGTCAATCACTGTGTCATTTCTTCCTAGCTAGATGTTATACCTAAAGGCAAGTCAAAGTATTTTAACATCCACAAAGGTGGCAGCAATATAAAACACCAAGGGCTTTAACATTTCCCTCATGAGCTTATATTTCAAAGGTTTATCATAAAAGGCCAGAAAGCACACTTCTGGGATTTGTTTTGTTTTGTTTTGTTGTTTTTTTTTGTGGTGGTGGTGGTGTTTGGGATCAAACCCAGAGCCTATGCATGCTTAGCAAGCACTCTACCACTAAGCTATGTCTTCAGTCTAATAACGACATAAGTTTAAGTGAAAAAAAAGCAGCCTATCGTATATAATGAATGCACAACATTATTTTTTTCCTAGTGCTGAGGACTACAAAAGTACTCTATCACCAAGCTAAATTCTCAGCCTTTGAACCAATTATTGGAAAATAATTTGTTTGAAGTTTGAGTCAGACCAAATTTGTATGTGCACACACTAGCCTCCCCAGAAGGACACTGGGAAATTGCCAAATGTAACAGAGCAGGTATGTGCTGGGACGACAGGAATAGCCCCTCACCCAGTGACTAACACGCTCCTTCTGGGCTTGCCCTTCTAATGGGTATTAGTGCCCAGTAGACACCAGGCCAGCACAGAGCAGCGTGACTGTTATCTTCTGAACTTTCATTTCAGCAAGATACCAGAGTATCTTGCTGAAACGTTCCAGGCCCTCAATGCAAAGAAGCACAAACAATATGGTGTTGCGGAATGGCAAAGCATGATGTAACAATGTTGCCTGCAACTAATAATTCCAAGAGATATCTGGGCACTGCGTTTCTACAGCAAGACTCTGCATAACTTTCATTTTTGATTATATTAGCTAACATCTGTCAAGCACTCTCATGTCCACCATTGCTAAGGGCTTTATAAACAATTTCTTACTGAAAATTTATGACTATACCATGAAAGAGGGACTACTGCTATTCCCATTTTATTATTGGGAAACTGAGGTTCAGAGAGGTCAAGATGCCCAAGTCATAGATAATTAGCAAGCAGCAGGACCAAGGTTCCAACCCAGATCGAGATAGCTCTTCATCAACAATAATCCCTGGAACATAGGCTTAAATGTTAATAGTTCTTGGGTGGTGAGATTATAGAGAACTGGTTCATTTTACGTACAATTCTGTTTCCCAATTTTTCTATCTTCGCCATGTAAGACTTTTATAAGTCAGAAAAAAAAAATTAAGCGTCTTCTTTCTCACCAATGTACTTATTAAGTAGACAAGATAATTGAACAAGTAACCTTTAGCCATATTTTACATTTCCCCCTAAAAACTCATACAATACATCCACCAGTTAATGATCCTTCAACTAAGCAATCTGCCAGGGATTCCAATTAAAAAACAACCAAAAAGAGTCGGAGGAGTGTTCCCCAGGGGGATTAGGCAATGATTCCCCTCACAAAGAACCAGGGAGAAGAAACCTCTTCTGGAAACTTATGAGGGTCTTCCCTAGCCTATTCTAATGAAGCAGTGGAAGCAGAGGAGGAAGAGAAGCTGAGGCTCTGGTACAATTATCAGCGATGTTTTGGTAGAAAAACAAAGGCCAGGAAAGTCAAAAGAACAGGCTTCTGGGGCTGGAGGGGAGGAGGTCGCCCTGGGCGATGGGCCTGGGAGCAATCTTCAGGAAGACTTCCTGTTGTTCAGAAGCAGGGTGGGAGAGAGGGTTCTTTATCTGATTGCAGACCATTTGTGCCTACAATCTTCTAGCAGCTGCCCTCAGAGCTCCTGTGTCATTCGCACAATGGCAGGGGACCACCTATGAGAAAAACAGAGCCAGCACCAACCTGCCACACAGCTGCATAACTGAGACTTCCAACACCACAGGGACATCCAGGGCTTGTTTTTGGTAATAATCTGGGTCTGACATACAGGAGAACAAGCTCAGTGGTTCTGAGCCTCGGACTGGTTCTATGAACACAAGCTATTACAATTAGCCCACTACTGCCTCCCAACCCACATAAACCTCTATTTCTTATCTGAACAATGGGTAAAATACTTCAAGGGAGAGTTGTAACAAAATGGTGAGATAGTCTGAAGAGTTCCTGATACAGTGGAACACTGGTACACTTGCAATGCTCAGTGCTATTTTCATTATTCTTCATTAAGAGATAAAGTAAAACGCTGGAAGATTCCAAGGTTTAAAACTGTAACCTCCATACAGCAAAGTGATGCCCTGTATAAGTCAGTTGAGTACTGTCATAAATAGTCTCCTGTACAACCTGTGATGATACAGTTTATGTTAGGAGAGATAATTATCCTCCTTAATTCCCCTGCTGGGAAAAAAGCTGAACAATACAGAGCTATACTCAACTCCCACCACGGAGCGTGCTGGCCTTTCAAAACACACAGAATCACAGAATGAACACTGTGGAATCCTGTAAAGCATGTAATGCCAACTCTTGCCCAATAACAGAAACCCCCAAAAGGTCTCCTCTGAAGGATCTCAACCTACACTAAAACCCTGGCAGAGGAGCCTCTGACATGTTCAAACAGCCTTGCTAGAAAAATTGCCCCTCCTCTACCCCTACAAAAGGACAGCAGCAGCCCAGAACTTTTGCTACTCTTCTGTTCTTTGATGCCTCAAAGGCCTCCACCATGAAAGCCTCCTAGATATTGTTCCAATGCCTTTGTTTTATGTAAAGCTCCATCGTCCTGTCCCCATTCCTGACACACCATAGCCTCAAGGGTGCCCCTCACCTCCTGCCAAGCATCAAACCACAGCTCTGCCACTTACTCACTGCAGTAATATCAAGTAAATTCCAGAACTTCTCTAAGCCTCACTTTCCCCAGCTGTACCTTGGGGAGACAATAAGAGTATCCACACCAGTAGGTCATCATGAGATTCAGCCACATGACGTTCATCAAGCACTAAGCAAACCACTTTGCATGAAGTTGGGACACCATCTATGTGAACTACCAGATGACAGCTTCCACCACCCACTTTGATGACAGCAGCACCTGTGAAAATAGGATTCTTCCAGAGTGGCTTAACCAATAGCAGAGAAAGGTAGACAGCTGCCCTGGAAGACGTTCCGGCAGGTAGAGGCTGCTACAGCTTTATGGAGCTTCACACCACCTTTGCTTTCCACTGAAACTTCTCCTGAACAATGTGTAAAGAAAATGGACATTTAATTCTATTCCCACAGAAGGACCAAATGAGAAGCCAGGGGTGGTGGTCTTTAGCATCTGTGCTGCTCTCTACCTTCCCTACTCCTTCCTTGGGTCTTTGGCATTCTGCTGGCTCCAGGTACCTCCACATGAGGATTCCCACATCTGTACCTCACAGCCAACAGCTGCTAGGGTTCCGTTCCTTGCTGCCTACAGGTGTGCCAAAAATAATTAATTTGCCTTTCTAACCTGCTCCTCTTCCATACACACTTCTCGCACCACCACCAAAGCCTAGTGACACCTCCAGGCTCCCTTCTCTCCTTGTCACGGCCATAGGACTTTTGTCCATATATTTTTCTCAAGCCTAGGACACTCTCATCTCTACCTCATCCTTTCCTCTAACGAAAGCCAAGTCTCCCTCCAATCTCAATGCAATTACCATCTCCACCAGGAAATCTTGCCCAGCCTCCCATATGAAGACAAACCCACTCTTACCAACTCTCTGCCCCATGGATCTCTCTTTCCCAATCTTCACTTCAGTTACAGGTTCACACTTGCATGATTCCTGGCTGACACTCTCACAGGACACACAATGCATTCTAAAGATCCATTTTGGAATCTGTTTTGTACACACAGCTATATTTCCAACACCAATGCTCAGTAAGTACTTGTCAAAAGAATAAAGTGGAATTGAACATCAAATCTTTTAAGATTTTACACAGTTATCATTGAACCCTCCAACTCTTATTAATCCTACTTCACCTCCACCCAAGTCTGCCATTATCATTTCTTTATTGAACTCTACAAAGCCTTCATACTCATCTATCTGATGCCATCTTAATGTATTCTGCACACAAAAGCCAGAATGATCTTTTACAAACATCAATCAGACCATGTCATCTCCCTGCTTAAAATGTTTCAAAACCTCTTCAAGGCTCCTCATGATCTTGCCCTACCTGCTCTCCCTCCACACCTCTCCATTCTCTTCCTCCCACCCACCTATACTCCAGCCACAAAAAGTCTTTCCAGCCGCTCAACATGTATGCCTCTCTGCCCCGAGCCTCTGCACATGCTTTCTCTGCTGCGTAAGACATTCTGCTCCCTTTGCATCACACCACTTGCAGCTAACTCCCACATACCTGTACAGCCCCGGACTAACGTCACCACCTCTAGGAAGCCCACTCTGACATCCCCAGCGTACTTCTCTATGTTGTATCTTGGTCAGCCTACCTGAGCTCACCACCTCTGTCCTAGCCTTGCTTATCCACTTTTTGCTTATTTACTTGTCTTCACTGACTACAAACCCATGAGGACAACAACCACTGTCATTGTCTTGTCTTCCCTATCACAGCATCCCAGGATCTGATAAAGCGTCTGGGACACAGCAAGTACTCAAATCTGGGTTCAATGTAATTGTAGTGCCATTCTATCTGTTGCCTAAGTAAGTTGACACGGTTTTTAGTTGACTGTTTTCTAAAATGAATTAAAGTAAACTTTATACTACTAGATCAAGGATAGAGAATAAAGACCTCTGGGCTCTTTTCAGCATATTTCTATGAGAAAAATAGGATCAAGAAAAGAAATCCATAACCTTTAGCCCTGCAAAGCTACTCTTTCATCCTCACTCAACATCTCCCTCCCCTCCACATGTCTAAACTGGCTTATGAATGCTAAAAAGAGGGGACACTTGGAAAAGCAGACACAGAAGGCCTCAGTGTGATTTCTAGCTTCATTAATGACGAGCTGGATGTCCCTAAGCAACGTACACAGCTTCTCTGAACCTCACCTTCCTTATAAGTAAGGAGAAGAAGACATTCCTTCATATCTTTCAGGGTTAAGAATAAACTAATAACCTACAGAATTTACTCAATACAATAACTATACCTAAGTGCTCATTTTTAATAAGACTGAAATGAAAACATTTACTTTTGTTTCCTCAAAGTTTTTATTCACCTCTGCCCTTATCCTGTGATTCCTCTGCTCAAAATACATTTCTTACATGTCACCACTGCCAGGAATACACTTGAAGAAGCAGGGGCCCCGGAAATATTTAAATCCTCTGGGAGCTCATGAGGCAGCCAATTCTGGGACAGCACATAGCAGGTACAGCTGCTTTTCAGGACCCAAATTCACAGTACCCAAGAGAACCAAGCCAAAATTCAACCCCCTTTTCTTCCAACATCAAACCAGGTCCCCTGCTGGGAGTGAGGATAGTGAAAACCTCTTCAAAGGGATGATAATTCAATTATTTAGAACCTCTCCCACTTTAGTGTTAAAACAGGCCAAGAGCACAGCCTCACTGAAAAAGAAATGTGTTCATTTAATTTCAAGCAGCTCAAGATAGCTCTTGGATTTTTTTCCTAAAAGCATTGACTGTGGCAAAAAAACTTTCTATAATTTTTCCCCATCTATTATTTCTCTGGCAGGGACTTAAATAATTTCATTAGATTCATATCCCTTAAAAAAAAAAAAACTTGCCTATACACAATTTGGAATTTAAAAGTTAGGAACTCCTAAAGCAGAGACTAAATTAGAACACTTTCATTAACTAAGAAGTTACCTAAGGTATCACGTGCCACTTGATCCTCAAGGGTGGACAGTCTAAATGAAAGGCCCTGGCCATTGGGGCTGAATGGTCTTTCGGTAAGGAGGTGGGCAGGAGTCCCTTCACAGTTGACTGTGCTCTTGCAAGCATGGGAGCCAGGCACTCGGTTATTATAGGTGCACCCCCGTACATCACTCACTTCCTAACCTCTCGTGGCTACTTTACCACCCATTACCTTCACAGGTAAAATCTTGACACACACAAAATACTCCCCCCAGGTCTGAATTATAATCATTCTTTTTTTTTTTGTGGGTACTGGGGGGTCGACCTCAGGACCTCACGCGCCAACAGGCACCCGTGCCGCTGAGCGATATCACCGGCCCCTTTTTTGTATGTGGGATCCGGGAGTCGAACTCGGGCCCTCGTGCTTGCAAGGCAGGCGCTTACGCCGCTGAGCCGTCTCACCAGCCCTATAATCATTCTTAAAGAGTTAAGCTAGCAAGAATGGAATAATGGAATATATGTCATCTATCACTAACAGCTTCGACCTTGATTCCTGTAACACCACTTGTGATACAAAGTAATTTTGATGGTGAAGATACAACTTAACCTGAAGCCAAAAGCTACAAGAAGAACCAAGTAGGGACTGTAGACTAACAGGGGTCAAGGTAGTTGCATTTGAAGCCACTATTTTCAGATGTACACAGGAAGCTATGCTTGATAAGGAGGATCACTGTGAGTTCGAGGCCAACCTGAGCTACATATTGAGTTCAAGGCCAGCCCGAACTACATAGCAAGACCTTGTCTCAAAAACAAACAAACAAACAAACAAACAAACAAACAAAAACCCTTCTGGGCTGCTTGGTATAATCTTGCTAATCAGAAAATGATGAACACAAGACAAGTACCACTAGCTTCCAAGTTCTCAGTGTCCCTCTGCATTTCATCAGGAGCTTCAGTGGGGAAGCAGTTTTGTTTTGCAGAACAGCTGAAAAGCATCCACTTCTACACAGTGAAGATCTGATACCATATCCAGACTTAGGGACATTCAGTTGCATCCTGCACTGAAGCTGTCAGCTTCTCCCTCTCTCAAATGTTCTAAGTCACCACCCAAACTTGCAACATACCTAACCCCACAAGCCCTGGGGTTCCCAAGATCCTTTCAGGGAAACTTCAAGGTCAAAACTGTCTTCCTAACAACATCAAACATTATTTGCCTTTTCACTCAGTGTCTCACATATATATGTACAGGGGAGTTTTCCAGAGGCTGAAAAACATGTCCAACAGACTGAAGACAGCTACAGATACGTACTGTGTGAATCTTCCATTAAGCACAACCTTAAAATGACTTACGAAAAAAGGTGAAACGCCACCACTCTTCCCTCTAAAGTTTTTTGGAAAATGGTTATTTTTCATGAAAAATATGTTGCTATGTTAACATATAACTTTGTTTCATTTTCTCAGTGATGACTGAGTGTTAATTATTAATAGGATAAATACAGACAGATGCAACTCACAAAGATAGAAGTTTGTGAGGTTCCTCAACAGTTTTTAAGTATGTAAAGAGCTCCTGAGATCCAAAGGTTTGAAAAATGCTGCTATGGATCTTCTTGGAGATTTCCTTTGGCATTGGTAGGACTCATATTGTATAGAAACTTAAAAATCAGCTATAGCTATAAAAAATTCAAGACACAACTGAACATCCAGGGTTTAGAGAGTGGACCCCTCAATCTGAAACTTAATTCTTCCATTTTATTCAACACACTTGATACTACAAAGTGTCACCACTACTTCAGGCACTGTGGTTATAGGTCAAAACCAGACAAGGTCCCATCCTCATGAGACACGTATTCCAGTGAAGGCAAACAAGGTAAAACAAGGCAAATGAATCTTGATAAGCATATATGAAGAATTAAAATTGGGTGATACACAACCAACAACTTAATTTTGGCCACTCAGAAAAAAACCAACATGAGACATTTAGGCTAAAACCCGAAAGTCAAAACAGAGGCAGTCATGCAAAAAAAAAAAAAAAAAAAATCAGATGGAAGAGCATTTTGGTCACAGCAAACAGCTGTTACAAAGCTTCTATGGCAGAAAAGACTCTGGCAAGTTCAAGAAACAGAAAGCTGTCCACAAAGTCCACAGCATTCATAGGAAAGGGGAAAAGGTACAAGGTAAAGTAAGGCAGGAGGGATGGTAGGGCCAGTTGGACGTCTTCACAAGCGAGGGTTAAACGTCCCCCAACCCTCTGTGCTGGGGATGGAACGTAGGGCTTTGCATGTGCTGAGCACACACTTCATCATGGAGCTACACCCCCAGCCTCCCAGCTGCCTTTTATCTATGTGTAATAGAAAGTTCATGATCTTCATCAAGTTACTTTTCTGGTCCTCAACCTTCTCCTCTATAAAATGGGGATAATGAGAGACTTAGCTCATAAAATTATGCCAAGGATTAAATAAAAGAAAGAAAACATGCTCACTTAGTGATACTCTACCTTCTAATCTATTCTGTTTTCTGTTCTCAGAAACTACTGTTTCCAAACTTCTTAGGGCCTACTATCAGTTGAGGATCAGCCAACCAGCAAGTACAAACGACAAGCAAATGTAGAAAAGGGACACATGAGATGCATTTACCTGAACATGTCCATACAACTCTAGCAGAAGATTCTCCTCACTATTCCTTAAAAAAACAAAACAAAACAAAACCAACAGAACCTAACACAACCAGGGTAGTAACGGATGGCTACATCACACACAGGCAGTACTCTCTATGTCTACTATTCAGTCAACAAGCTTTGCCACCTGGCTCCCAACCACAGTGCATCTGGACAGTCATTCTACTCAAAACTGTGGCCAGTGAAAATCCCATCAGCCTTGCCTGTCCTTTCTTGGCATATCCACATTACCTCCATTCTCTAAAAGACAAAAGGCCCTTGCCAAAGTCCTTTAGCACTGGTTTTAGTGCTGCTGGCTTTAAAAATAATAAAACCAAATAAGTTTCTTTAAAGTTACATATTAAAGAGAGGGGCTTATGTGTGAAGGCTTAAAAGCCCTTGGAAATCCAACAGGCCATAAGGCAGCTGCCCCTCAGAATTGTGGACAAAAACCAATACAAAAGGGACCATTTCACTTTTAGGTCAAGCAGGACCCAGTGAGTGGACTAACGATGGGCACAGCCAGGCAAACCACAAGGTCTTTCAAAGGAAAAACAAAAGTACAACCAGAAGAAGGAAGATCTGCTGGCATTGGATCAATCTCCTGGCAAGAGGCCAAGGAAACTCCCTCCAGAGGACAAGCCTCCTTACAATGCCCTCGCCCAGGTACATATATGGTAAAATGGCTATAAATACAGGGCGGAGAAAAACCAACACATTTATGGTTGACTCTTCCAAGAGACAGAAAAAAGTTTGTTTTCAACGGTCTCCGTTTCTGTTACTGGGCACTCTTGGTGTTAATTTCAGAACTTCCTTTGAGCAAAGATGCTTGCTGATATCATATATATATATTGTGAAAGGAGGATGAGCACTAGCACATTTCTGAGCTGGATGAATGCTTCCCTTTCCAACCATAGAAGTTCACCAGCAGCCCTCTCTTTGGCTTTTTTGTCCCATTAGCTGCCACTCAGACCATCTTCAGAAATGCAGCACATCCCCAGCACCAGATCATTTACTGTATTATAAAAAATACTTCTCTCACAGCATAGAAAATTCGTATTCTGCTTTTGTTTTCAGCCAGATCCAAGGAAGTCACCAACTCGCGAGTTTCAACCTTAAGCAGGACCCTTCTTCCTGACAATCTCAGAAAGAGCAACTGTAAATCTTAAATTCAGAACAATTCTCTAGTTTAAATGTTGCTCATTATATCACACGTGTGCATGCGCACATACACATCTGCTATTCTCAAAACAGATACACTTCCTACAAAAAGTTATTCCTCAAAAGAGATGCCAACACCGACATCTGCTCTTTTGGCTCCCTCCCTTAAGACCCAAGTAAGAGAAACCAACCAAAAGCTCAAAATTGGGTAGTTGAGGAATATAACATTTGGTGGGCAGAGAACGGTTAACCAAAATTCCTTGTTTTATAGGTAGAAAAACTGACCAAAAAACCAACCTGAAGTCCAGCGATTTCTTGGAGAACACACAGCTGATTAGTGGCTAAAGGTAGACCACAGGGCTTCAGATACCAAAACCAGCACTTGTGGGAGGTAGGGATAGTGTGTCTAAACCACAGAGAACCAGCAAATCAAGTTAGGTCAAGATATCAGAAAGGTAGGTCTGGAAAATCGACTCTAGGACAGAATTTCTCAACCTTGGCACTACTGACATTTTGGAGCAAACAGTTCTTTGTCACGAGGTTCCTTTTCCTACGGACTGTAGCATGTTAAGCAGAATCCTTGGTCTCTGCCCAGTGGAAGCCAGCAGCACCCCACCCATCCCTCACAAGTGTAACAACCAAAACTCCAAAACTATCTCCTGACAGTGTCAAACGTCCCCTGGAAGGCAAAATCACCCCACTAGTTGAGAAACACTGCTCTGGGGCATGTTTTCTTTCTTTTTTTTTTTTTTATTAGCTCTAAGATCATTTGCAAGCGTTTACCACTATGCAAGTTGGCACCAATGACCCAAAGCAGGTGTTTTTATACCTAGTCTACAGAAGGAGGAAACAGATGCACGGATGTTCCATGCTTTGCCCGTACCTGAGAAGCCGTCAATACTGGGTTTTCAGGAGTCCCGAAAACCCACTATCCTGTGGCTCAGCAGGGCAAGACCAGAGCTACCCACCGGACAGCAGTTTTGTTTCACTACCTAATCCTTACTTCTACTCCCTTTTACAAACACTAACAATTTGCCAAGTCGCAAGTCATCTAGAGAGCGGTACTGAGCACACCTCAAAAGCCATAAAAGAGAGCTTAATTCATTTCTACGTGGTCCTCACATCACAATCCACACCA
Source organism: Erethizon dorsatum (assembly GCA_028451465.1). Taxonomy (NCBI): domain Eukaryota; kingdom Metazoa; phylum Chordata; class Mammalia; order Rodentia; family Erethizontidae; genus Erethizon; species Erethizon dorsatum. The sequence continues at coordinate 57,532,418 of CM051825.1, read as the reverse complement.
AACAGCTTTTTCAAACAAATGTGCCAATTCAAAAATTATTTAATCAGCATAGAGGTACAAAAATTAGATTCTGCTGAGCATGGTGGCACACATCTGTAATTCCAGTACTCTGAGAGGCTGACGCAGGAGGATCTCAGGGTCAAGCCCAGCTTGGGAAACTTAGCAAGACTCTGTCTCAAAAATAAGAAAACGTTAAGGGCTGCAGATATAGCTCAGTGGGAGGCCCTTTGTTTAATCCCCAGAACCCCCACCAAATAGATTCTTCTGAGAAGCAGCCTACAATCTTCAAAGGTAGATGAAGACAGGCTTACAAATTACTTCATTCAATATTTTGTAAGCACTTCCTATGTGCTAGGTACTCTTGTAGGTTAAAAAGTCAAAAAGGTGCATAAGGAAAGTAAGATTTCAAATGCAATGAAGTTTTAAATGACAGATTTTCAAATATCAGGAAAAGCTTCTCAGAGAAGGAAGCATTTGGACTGGATACTAAGGAATAGAAGGATTTGGCAAGGGCTATAAGGGCAGGGGAAGAAGTGCACAGCAGGCAGAAGATGATAATGTAAGTGCACCCATGCACACACTCTCACGCGGCAAGCAAATGAACGTCCCTAAATCTGGGTTTTGTATCAGCTTTTTCTGTTCAGAAATATGTGTCTGAGATGCTTTTAAACTGTTTTAGTAAAACAAAATCATTTCCCAGACAAAAGCTCTTCCTGAAATACAAATGAACGCTGAGGGATATGGAGGCTAGTGATGTTTCTGGTATGTTCAGTTTTTTACACGAAGCAGTTCACAAGTTCTGCTGGTAACAGAGGTCCTAACACATTATACAAATCAGTTCCTCAAAGTATCTGACCATGACAGATTAAAATGCAGCTTTTTAAAAGATGTATGATTTCATAACTCTTCTAAATTCTAGATAGCTTTGGGTCTCCTTCTACCTCTACCTGAACACCCCATAAAAGCAGCCCCAGATGTAAGCATGAAGTTCCTGTTTCTGTCAGAATCCTGCCAGAGCTGCTCACTCTCATCTTGGGTTAGTGATGTAGCCTACCTCTCCACTTAACTGAAAATGAGAAGGCTGCTAGGGGGAAGTACAAAGGTCAGCTTTAACAGGTGAGAGCTACCTATAAAAAACAAAGGAACTATAAAAAGACCAATGCTGAAAAAGCACAGAGGCAAGCATCCTCCAGGAGAGACCCTCTCACACATTCAAGTGTGTACCTATCACCTTATCACCTGGGGATCTTGCAAAAATGTTAAGTCTGATTCTGTGGATCTGGCATAGGGCCTGGGGGTCTGCAATTGCTAATGAGTTCCCAAAAAAGTCAATAATGTTGGTCTGGGGACCACATCTATGGTAGCAAAGATGTACAACAGTGTTTTTCAACTTTTGACTGCAAGTCACACCAAAAATATACTTTACTTATAACCCAGTGTTCATGGCAGGGTGGAGGATCCAATGTACACCCTTGTGGGGGGAGCACATGTTTACCACTAAGTGATATCCCAGCCTACTTCTTTTTGAGTACATGTTGAGCAACCGTAAAGCAAAACCCAAAATGCTCCAAAATCCAAAACTTTTTAAGTGCTAACACCCGCCACAACTTGAAAATTCAATGCCATGAAACATTTTTTTCATGTACAAATTATTAAAAATATTATATAAAATTAACTTTAGGGTATTTGTATAAAGTATATGTGAAACAAATTTTCTATTTGGATTCAGGTCTTATCCCCACAACATCTATCATCTATCTATCTATCCAAATATCCCCAAATCCAAAATCTGAAACACTTCATGCTCAAAGCATTTCAGATAAAGAACACTCAAACTGTATCAGTGCAATACACTTTAAAAGTCTTCTACCCACTTTATTTTAAAAAGCTGATCAAGGCTCACAAAATTGATACTCCCATCTTTTAGTAGGATACCACATTTTAAAAACATGGCTGTAAAACATGAGCAAAATGCCTTCTTCTTTGGGGAATATGAACTGTGTCTTCGCCCCATTACACAAACGCTACATGTCAGACTAATTTTTTTTTTAAAGCTCAGATTATGATCAGAATTCTTGGGCCGGTGAGATGGCTCAGCGGCGTAAGCGCCTGCCTTGCAAGCGCGAGGGCCCGAGTTCGACTCCCGGATCCCACATACGAAAAAGGGGCCGGTGATATCGCTCAGCGGCACGGGTGCCTGTTGGCACGCCAGGTCCTGAGGTCGACCCCCCGGTACCCACAAAAAAAAAAAAAAAGAATTCTTTCTAAACAGGCAAGGATGTGTTAAATGTATTGTGCAAATGTTTTCATAAAAAATGTTCAAGTTTTACATTTCTTTTATTTTAATATGTTTTCTCACCTGTAATAGAAGATAGGAGTACTTCTGTTGTCCTAAGCAAAGATCTCTAAATATCACTTCCCTCTTAAAAGAACAAAAGCTCCACTTGGGTGTGGTGGCACAGAACTCTAATCCCAGTATTCTGGGAGACTGAAGCAGGAGGATGGAGGCCATGCAACTTAGTTACATAGCAACCCTGTCCCAAATTTTTAAAAATAAAAATAAAAAGGGGTTGGGGATGTAGCTCAGTGGGAAGGCTCTGGGTCCAATCCCCAGTACCACAAAAAGCAAAACAAAACAAACAAGGGCTGCCTGGTGAGAAGGCTGATTTTAGATCTTAGACTCAGAAGATGAGCCCAAAACACTTTGCCATACAGAAAGCAAGACAGGTTGAACATTTTTAGTGCCGTGTCAAAAGTCTTAGGAAACAATTTGAATAACTTCTCTTTCACGGACTAAAGATAGACAACGTAAACATCAATAAGGATAACTACAAAAAGTGAAGCATATACAATATGCTTAAATCCATGAATTTATAATGATACTAACAAACATACTTGTACAGCACAGGATTTCTCAACAGTAGCACTGCCAATATTTTAGAGTGGGTAATTCTGCATTGAGAAGGGCTACCCAATACACTGTAGTGTGTTTAGCAGCTTCTCTGGCCTCCAACCATTGAATGACAGTAGCACTTCCCCCAGATTTTTTGTGACAACCAAAAATGTCCCCAGATATTGGGAAATGTCCCCCAGCTGGCAACCACAGCCATGGCGCATGCTAAGAACTAATTTTAAAAATTGGTCAGGAGGCTGAGGCAGGAGGACTGCTTGAGAGAACTGGTGGCAAGCTAGAAAAAAAAATCCTGCCTAAAAAAACCTAAGCTTTTGAAAAAATAAATAATAAAAACTGGGAAAATACAGAGAGAGATTAAGCATTGGTCCTATCTTTATACCCCAAGGTAACCAAAAGCCAAGTGAAGAAAATTTCTTTTGATACATGTATTCCAGCTGGAAAAACCGGGAAAAACCAAACTAATGGGCTGAGGCAATGAGCATCAGTGATCACTAATATCCCAAGAGGAAACATTTAGATTACTCACACACTCCCCTCAGTCAGTTCACAAAATGGACTTGGTCAGAAACACAAAAATAAACCAGGCATGGTATATGTTTGTAATCCCAGCAATTAGGGAGGTGAGACAAGAGGATCATAGGTTCAGTCCCACCTGGGAAACTTAGCATGACCTGTCTCAAAAAATAAAAATAAAAAATGACTGGGGATGTAGCTTAGTGATACAGCACCCCTGGTTCAATTCCCAGTACCACACACACACACACACACACACAGAACCTAACTCTGACCAACCATCTAACTAGCAAATTATGATAAATACAAGGGACAGAGAAACATGTTAAACAATACTGATGCAATCAGCAAAACCCAAACTGGAGGGAAATGTATCAGAGTTTCTTCAACCGCCACAACAAAATGCATGGAAAAAAGATGTGAACATTAAAAGACAGCAACCATTTGTAATGCACCTAGGTAATTTAGATACTGATTCAAATTCATGCGTGTAAAATTATTTTTATTATTTGTATTAAATGTATACATATATGTATATATTTCAAAGAAGTATGAACACAATGAAACTGTTTTGTTTTTGTGATCTCCTCTGATCTCAGAAGCTAAGTGTCGTAGGGCCTGATTAGTATTTGAATGGGAGACCACCTCGGAACAGGTGCTGTTTTAAATATTTCTCTATATGCTGCACGCAGTGGTGCACCCTTCTCATCACAGCACTCTGCAAAGCTGAAGCAGGAGGATTCTAAGTTCAAGCCTAGCCTAAGCAGCTTAGCTATCTAGCAAGACCCTGTCTCAAATTTCAAAAGGGCTGGGGATGTAGCTTAGTGTGAAGGCCCTTGATTCAATCCCCAGTACCATCAAATATATACAGATAAATACATACTTCTTTGTATCTGTGTAAAGAATCCCAATGCTAAAGACATGTACTTAAATACAGATGAACTGGTCTATCTGGGATGTGCTCCAAAGTAATCCAAGGCGAAAGGAGAGTGTGAGAATAGGGACCGAACAAGATTGATGATGAGTTGGTAGCTGCTGATTAAGCAGACAGTACGTAAGGAGGAAAGAGGGTTCTTCAAACTAAGAACGCTGTTGCTGGCATGTATTTGAAATTTTCTACAGCAGAGTTTTCTTTTCAAGCACAAGCAAACAGAAAAGAGTACCCAGCCCTACCTACCTCACAGGATTAGGTTACTCTGAACAAACGAGAAATGTTATACTTAGATGATTACTAAGCTTTTCCTCTGTAATAAGATAGCTAACAGGTGAATAGTGCTTTATTTTCCATTTAATTTTCTTAAAAGAACAGAATAAACCGAAGGAGAAAATCTGGACGCTGATGGTAATGAAATGTGAATAGTATACTTTTTTTACTCTATAGTGATTCCATACATGTTGTCACTCAAATGGAATTCCATCAAATAGACACCTTTGGAAAAATGATGACAAAGGTGACTGGTTATTAACAAGATATTCAAGATGTTCCATGTACAAAAGGTTGTTACTAAATGGGAGAGAACGTATGAGCACCTTTTTATGAAATTCAAATACATATATAATTTTTATATGTTTATGTAGGGGGAAAAGCCTGGAACCCTAATCTTAGATTGATGGAACTGTTTTTATTTTGTTGCTTGTCTTTACTTCCTAATGTATTACTATAATAAATATGCCTATCTTATGTAACAAGCAGCTTTGAGCTTTCAGGTTTTTTTTTTTTTTTTTTGTGGGTACCGGGGGGTCGACCTCAGGACCTCGCGTGCCAGCAGGCGCCCGTGCCGCTGAGCGATATCACCAGCCCCTTTTCCTTATGTGGGTTCCGGGAGTCGAACTCGGGTCCTCGCGCTTGCCAGGCAGGCGCTTACGCCGCTGAGCCATCTCACCGGCCCATAGCCATCTCACTGGCCCGAGCTTTCAGGTTTGTATATAAATTCTTACCTGAGTACTCCCTTAATTTCCTTAACCTGTTTTGTTGTTGTTCATTTTTTAATCGAGGTAATATATATAACATAAAATTTATCACTTGTATTAAAATTCTTCAGTACATTCGTATTATTGTATGACTATCACCATCATCCATTTCCAGAACTTTTTCATTTTTCTAAACTGATACTCTGTACCCATTAAATAAGCTCCTCCCTTTGTTTACCCCAGAAGTTACAATTTACATTCTAGTTTTAGGAATTTGACTAAGCTAGGTACCTTACCTCATATAAGCAGAATCCTATGTTTTGTGTTCTTTTGTGTCTGATTTGTTTCACTTAGCATAATATTTCAAAGATTCATCTAAGTTGTAGCATGTGTCAGAATTTTCTCTTTAAGGCTGAATAATATTTTGCTGCATGTAGATACATTTATCCATTTACTCATAAATAGACACTTGAATTGTTTCCACACTTTGAATAAGGCTCTTATGAACGTGGGTATCCAAAAAACTGCTCAAGTCCCTGCTTTCAATTTCTTTAGGGATACACCTACAAGTGGAAGCACCAGATCCTATGGAAATGTTTCTATGTTTCATTTTTTGAGAACAACTATCCTGTTTTCCATAGCAGCTACACCATTTTGTATTCCCAACAATGCATAAGTACTTCAATTTCTCTACATCTTTGCCAAGACTTATTATTTTTGGTCCCTCTTATCCTTCTCTATTTTTCTCCATAACACTACCAATCATACAACAATACTTACTTGCTTATTCATATTGACTTCTAGGATTTAAGCCCCTCAGGAACAGGATTTTTGGCTTATTGCTGTATTCCAAGCACCTAGAACATGCTTAGCACATGGCAAGTACTCAAGAAATTTGCTGAATAAACAATAAAACACTGGACTCACAACTTTAACAGGCATCAGTGTCCGTTAAATAGATTTATCACAGCAACTGCCTTAAACTAGGTCCAGTTTAGGGAATCTCAGAGTTTAACAGATGATTATTTCAACAGTTTATTCAGCTTATCCTCATCAGCTATCATGTCAGAACCATAGATACCAAGACAATTAGAAGCAATTGTAAAAGTTATATCTTTTGTGTCACTAACTTCAAGCCTCATCACATGCATTAAAAGAGCCACACAAAAACTTAAAACAGCAAAAGCGAACTAAATAAATTGCACGCACATTTAGTTAACAGAAGGCCTACCCATGTAATTTTATTTTAAAAGATCAATAGCAAACAAGATGGGACATCAGCCTTGATTAGACTCCTTAATTAGATACATCCAAGGATAGCCTAACCTAGAAACCTAACTCCAGGCCTACTTTTATTTTAGTTCCTTTTTTTATTGTTCATATTTGGTGTATGTTGTTTCGTTTAGTTTCTTTCTTTAAAGAGCTACTTGTTAAAAAGAATCAGACAGAATTTCCCTGAGATCATTACTGGCTAAAAAGTCATATAAGTTTTTTCCCTCAGGAAATCCACTGGTGGTACACCACTGGGTTACAGTCAGAGTCAGTCTCTCGCTTCCTGGTCTTCCTCTGCTGAAAAGAAACCATCAACAGATGGTTTGATGGTTTGAAGAAACCATCAACAGATCTTTCTTGTGGAGTTAATCTATTTCTTCTCTTCCAAGCAATCATTCCATCCCTCATTCTTCAAGAAAAGATGCCAATTCTTTACAAAATCCATACACTTTGTTTGAACAGATAATAATCTTGTGGAACCCAGAAGACTTTCACGGTCTCAATGTGAGGGCCAGAGTAATTCATTTAGAACATGAAGAACGTTCCCTGCCTCATAAGAAGAAAATCGTCATAGGATTTCCTGTTCTGATTTGAATTAGTCAAAGAGCAGACTGTACTTTCAACGCACACACTCACGTGCTCACATAAACACACTTGAAAGAAACAAAGAAAAATGTTCCACACAACTGGCCATAAGGCAAACTGGAAGGTATATGAGAAGCTATCAACATCTCACAAATCAAACTCACTGCTTTTGAAATTCCCCAATTATTCAGGCCTTCTAACCAGCTGAGACACCCTGTGATCAAGATTTACTTCAGTTATATGGGCAGGGATATAGCTCAGCAGCACAGCACCTGCCTGTCAAGCGGGAGATGCTGAGTTTGATTCCCAGTACCAAAAAAAAAAAAAAAAAAAGATTTATTTCAGTTATAAGATGGGCCTAATGATGAACATAAACAATGTTCCTTGTGCTTTGGCTTTTACACTCCCTATTCAGGCTTTCAACATACATCTTTCCAAAACAAACAGCCCACCAACACTTTCTCAAATATCTCTGACTGTGACTACATCATAGCCTTCTTACATCAAAATATAGTTATTTCATCAATGATATATTTAAGAGATATCTCATTCACAGAAGTCAGTTTCCTGTTTCTGCTAGCTTCCCTCTCACCCCTCCACCCCACTTCACATCCAAATTGAGTGCTTTTTTGGGACACAGTACAGCTCCACTACCTGAGACTATACCTTGCTTCCAAGTAATTTCACTCCCTGCACCTCAGTTTCTTCAGTATCTGGCTAAAGGGTTTCTGTGATCTATGGCTCTGCACCTGGCTTACAAGGATTTCATGTGTCAGTGTTACTATTTTTAGCAACCATCTAGACCACGGTCTATAGGCCAGTTTTTCTTGTCTGCACCTTACTCCGAAGGGAGAAACAGGACCCAGTCTTCAGTCCTATGCGGCCCCACATAGCTGTTAGTCAATAAAGGAACTCCAGGAAAGAACCAGACCTTGCACACCCAAATGCTTCTCACTCCACCAGTATTCCTGAGGATCTTATCAACAGGAAACAAAAGCCCTATACTGCTATAATGAAGTATCTGGCTTTTATTTTCTAATTAGAAAAACCCAAAGATTGTAGCCCAGGGAACAGCTAAATATTTAGAATGTTAAAGAAGTTACTAAGACCCAGCCGCCCACCGCTGCCCCACCCCCTTCACCCTGTTGTTTACCCTGAACATCTCAGAAGAAAAAAGTTTTGGTGGCCAAAACTACAGCAATGGAGATGTACAAGCACCCGTTGAGACCTCCCTCTCTTGAAGTGCAGTCTGACCATTTTGGGGAAAAAATAGGAGCTGTTGTGTTTACAGATAAATACTGCCTTCAGCTCATATCCCAGGACAGGCACCAAAACAATACAGACACATCTGATTCCTTGACATTCAGATGGCTTCAGTAAAGGCCTGGATGCTACTATGGTATGCTCCACAACTAACTTCCTTTTCTAAAGTTCTCATTCTTTCAAGTTGCCAGCAGCCACTTTCATTTCTTGCAATTCAACCTACACTGATTAAGGACATGCTCACAATTGGAGGGGGGGTTATTTTGAAAGAGAGAGGTATTTAATTTTTGCTTATCTTGGCAGATGAAATGCACTGCATCCTTCAGAATTTAAATCATCAGCATACTTCCCAGGCCAGCAATGGGCCGGCCCTTTTAGCTCCATTTAATGGCTTTTCCCCCCTCCCTCTCATAAACTTTCAGGCTACTTCAATTCCGAGCCATCATCAAAAGTTCAAGGAAAGGCTGTCCACTGGATCTCTGCTCCCTAAATCCCTCACCAAAGGCACTGACAAATTCTGAAAACGGAACCACACAATTTTCTTTCCCACTCCCCGTTTCCAAGGCTGCTTGGAGAGAGCTTGAAATAGGCTTAGGATCAAAACTAATTATTGACAACAGCACTCAGGCTTGCACACTCACCTGACACAGGTCAGGCACTCAGTTGCCAAAGTATGCCCAGCCAGGAATGCGAATCCTGCTCCTTTGTTTCAGCTCCTGAATATTTAGAAAGAAAGATACCTGAGTATAAGACCACAGAAAGGTCTCTAACGGAAATGCTCCAAAATCGTTTCTACTCTCTTTAGCCCTCTTCCCTAGAGAGACACCACCCTCCCCAAACTTGGCTGGCAAGTTGATGTCATCAGTTGGGCAAAGATTACAGGTAACTGCGCCGATTTCCAGTGCACTGACAAGTGAGACCAGACACGCACAAACTTCGAACGTGCTGAAGGCTGGAACTAAGGGAAGTGTTTGGCAGATCCCAAAGCACTTGTTCTCCTGTGTGGAGGCCAAGTATACGAAACATGCATCCTCACTGGGCATGAGCTTAGTCCACACTTCTTCCCTCACCGCTCCCCCGGTTTTCTTCCGTTTTTTAAAACCCTCCCCACAGGGGCCCCCACGCATGCATTATTCTCCCAACCACTGCAGCGCGAGAGGACTACATTTTTAGAAAGACTGTTTCCTTCATCAGACTCAACATATAACACCCTCTCAAACCCCACTCAAAAAAAAAAAAAAAAAAAAAAAACTATTTCCAGCAGCTGCTCCAACACTTTCCAACTTGGGGAAATGCCATTCCATTTCAGAATGGGGAGCCCTCAAAGCCAAGAACTGGAATCGAGGACATCTGGGTATTTTTAACCCTGAAATGAGACCACCCCCCGCAAAAAAATGCCTTCAGTAAAAGAACCCCCAAACACATGCAAAGCGCACGCATATTCACCAAGAACTCCCAGAAAGCAGGGCAAAAACTTCTGTGCCGGGGGGGCCAGAACTCCCTGCGCCCTCTGCCCGGCCCCAGCCTCTACCTTAGTGCCCAGGGAGCCACTCCGGTTTGGGGGAGCAGGACGAGGAGGGGGTTAGCAGCCGCTGGGTAATCCCATGTCCGCGAAGAGTGAGCTCGTTCCGTTAGGATGGAAGCGGAACACCCACACCTCCTCCCGGCGTGCGCTTTCTCTCTCTCCGCCCCCTGCCTCCTCCTCCTCCTCCTCCTCCTCCACCACCACCACCACCACCACCACCTCCTCCTCCTCCTCCTCCTCCTCCTCCTCCTCCTCCTCCTCCTCCTCTCCTCCCACCCCAGCGAGCCTGAGGAAAAGCTTCAGCAGAACATCCACATGGTTACTGCACTTCGAAGTGGCTGTCGGCAGCTTATATAGGCCGGGAAGCTCCCTGGGCAATGTAGTCCTAGTTCTAGGCCGTGCCAGCGCCTGGGGCAGCTGGGCGGGACTACAAGTCCCAGAATCCCCTGGGCTCCCGGGCTGGGTTCTAAATAGACGCGCGCGGGGACGGGGGAGGGGCGTCCTGCAGGCTGCGGGTTGGTGGGTCTGTGTTTGGCGCTGCTGTCCGCTGGGCTTGGAGCGGGTAACTCAAAGCCAGCCCTGTGGGGCGTCCCCAAACTCTGGGGACTCTTCTCCTCCGGCTGCCCCCCTTTCCTGGAATCTAGGTGTCACTGGGAGCCGGGGAGGAGGGAGGAGCTCGGGTTTCTGCTTTGGAAAGTTTTTAGGAGTTGTTACCCACCCCAGCTCCTTGTGTACCCGAGCCAAGAATTTCAGCAGTCTGCGGCACAAAAAGTGCCCGTGTTTGTTGTAAAGGATTAAAGGTGCGAGATTGTCTTTATTTAATCTGCTCCCCCTTGCTAGTGTTTGCATGAAAAATCTTAAGTCTGCGAGCGACGGTCCACGCGAGCGGAAACACAGGCAAGTCGTGAGCACTTGGGTTACCCGAACTGCGTGTCTTTCGTTGCCCAGTGGGAGGTAAAGAAACGCGCGCCTCGTGCGCAGATGAAGACTTGTGATTTGCCAAAGCTGCGATTGGGAGACAGTAAATACGAACTGTGACCTCGGTCTTGACCCTGTTTCTAGCAGCCCCTCTGCTTCTGGAAGCTGTAAATGTTTAGATAAAGCGCACAGCCAATAAGAGGTTCTCAGCCGCTCGCTCGGATGTGTGCGCTCCAGGAGAGACACCCACTCCCAGCATCTCCGACAGGGGCACTGAGGGTGAAGGGGATTTCAAAACACTGCCAAGTAGTGTCTGGGTTCCTAGGCTGCAAGGTGTCTTGGACTTTTGACTTTTGGAAGAATGAGAAAGGCTTCTTACATCGGAGGCAAAGTCCGCCGGCTGCCCTTCCTACTGAAGATATGTATTCATTCCACAAACGTTTCTTAGGTGCCAACCGTCATCACAGCAACACAGTCACCCATTGCCAGCCACCGCATAAGATCTCCTAATAATAACAATAGTAATAATAAACTGATTTTATTGAGCCCAGACCACATGCACTTTTCATGCATGGCGCTACTGAGTTTTACCAACTCTAGATATATTTATTACCTGCATTTGGCAGCTGCACCGCAGAGGGCTCAGAGAAATCAGGTAACTTCCCAAGATGACACAGAGTTAAGTGGTCGCAGCCTGGATTCCAGTTCCAGTCCAAAAGTGAACTAAGCCCTTTGGGAATATCCATCCCCACCTCCTTAAACGGCTTCCCTCCCCGTTTTAGAAGCAGTCTCTGAGCCCTTGGGCAACTCATTTTCATCTCTTTGTCCGTTTTCTCGTCTTAGAGTGGGAGATGCTCAGAATTTGCCTACATTCAATCTTGATTGTTTGATAGAAGAGTCTTCTTGAAGAGTCTTGTATAACTTAGGAACAAATTAGGGAGGAATCAATAATTATTACTGACATAATGCCCAAACTAGTGATTTCTGACATTTATTGGGTGTGTCCCATGTGCCAGGCATTGTTCTAAGAAATTTATATATAATTACAGCAAATCCTATTAATGAACCATTTTTTACCTGTGAGAAAAAAGGCATAGAGGTTACTTCCCCAAGTCACACAGGTGGCTGGGCCACCTGACTTCTGAACTCTTGACCTTAACTGACCTGTTGCCTCACCAACATAAGCATATGCATTGTATTTAACTGCTTATATTAAGCATTTAAACCAGTCCAGGAATGGGCAAAGCTCTGAAATTAACAAAGTTTGGATTCATATATTCACACTTTCCCCTCCTCTCTCAGCACTGTCCCCTAACCATTGGGCACTGGAGTCTGGTGCCTAATGCTTTGAGCTATCCCTCCCCATTATGAAGAAAATTCCCCATCTTCCTACAGCAAAGGAGCCCATCTGCCCCTTCTCTGCCTCTTGTCTTTTTCCTACATGAAAACAATCTTAAATTTTCAAATGACATTTTATTCTACCTTTCAAGCAAATTCAACTATTTAATTGATAAATAGTGAGGAGTAATTATTGCATGTGCTTTTAACTCAAAAACCCAATGGAATTTTAATATGGGTTTTCTGAAGAATCCTTGGTCACATTTGAGGGCCAGAATTGGGCAATTTTTATTCTCACCATACAGTGGACACTTGTCCCAGATGTGCTTTATCCACTATCTTCCCTCCCACACCACAAGTTTGAAGGCAGAGGCTGTGTCTTATTTAAGTTTGTACTCCCTACTTTCCCTAACCTAGCTTGACTTAGTCTTCTGTCTGCACATTTAGTAGATGTGTAAAAAAACCAAAAAAGTTAAAACATTTTAGGGAAAGTTGTGTCAGGCACATAGCAGGCAAGCTTTGTACCCTACTTACATTGTAACCTGAGTTCTCTCTCTGCTTGTATGGCAGATACTTCTATTCAACATTTTGCAAGTTCTAGAATCTGCTACATCACTAGAAAGTAATTTGGGTAATTTAGCTATGATGTGAAGAGGTTCCTATGATGGTGTACAGTTGATGACAGATGATGAATGTCAAAAAGGGTCACGTGCACACTCATTCTCCATTATCAGTAGTGGGAAGGAAGTTGCTTTGTCTTTGACATATTTTTTCCCTGGAAGAATTTTCTACACCTGAATTTCCAACAGCGTAGCTACTAGCCATTTAGGCACTTAAGATATGGCTAGTTTTAACTGAGATGGAAAATACACATCGAATTTCAAAGACTTAGTACAGAAAAAGCAAAATGTTTCATGAATAATTTGTATATTAGGCTGAGGATGTAGCTCAGTGGTAGAGTGCTCGCCTAGTATGCACAAGGTCCTGGGTTGGATCCCCAGCACTGCAGTAATCATAATTTTTATGTTGATTATATGTTGAAATTATAATGTTTTGGGTATATTGTACTAAATAAAATAAGCTTTTTAAATTAATTTTTCTTGTTTTTACTTTTTTAATGTGGCTACTAGGAAATTAAAAATTACATATGCAGCTTATAGTATATTCCACTGGGCTGCACTGATCTAGAAAACCAACAACCTGACTCTCAAGATTACAATTAAAGATGATGACGAGCAGTGAAAAGTGTCACTTAGGACTTCATCCTTGAAATGCCCATGCAGGGAAGTTGGAGGACTTTGCAGAGACAGTACAACACTACAGACTGAGCAGAAAGTCTGAAGAAGGTCCAAAACTAGCACACCAGCCTACCTCCAGGGAAGCCCTGCAAATAGAAACAGGTGTCGTCAGCAGTACACAGCTGAAAATTGCAACTGAATTCATCTGCCTAAAAGCCCACCCTCAAATGCTGTCCTGATTAAAAGAGCAAAATGCACTAGAGAAAGCAGCACTCAGAAAAAGTGGGCTTGACATGCAGCTCCACCCTGAATATCTGGGGGGGGTGCGTGTGCGTGTGTGTGTGTGTGTGCGTGCATGCATGTGTGTGCGTGCATGCATGTGTGTGTGTGTGTGGAGTAATGCCACTAATCCTTGCTTTGCCAACCCAGTGGGTCAGTGAGTTTTAGGACACAAAGGGCTTTGATAGCTCACCTGGGTTAGAACAAAATAAGAGAACATTATCAACAAAGTTAGAGAAAATGTTGATGCATCCTGATACAGCACTCAGCTCCATACCAAATGTTGGGTTATTGGAACACGTCTATTCCCAATGTTCTCCCAGGCACAAGACTTCAATTGCCTATGAATGTCAAAAATGAGCCTTGAGTGCTTTGGTTAGTAGCATCTCTTAAGTCTCTCTTCTTTTTTTTTCTGTACTGGGGCTTGAGCCCAGAGTCTCAGGCATGTTAAGCAGTCTATCACTGAGCTGCACCCCCAACCCTTTTTATTTTAATTTTATTTTATTTTAGACAGGATCTCACTGGTCTAGAACTTGTGATCCTCCTGCCTCACCCTCCAAAACAGCTGGGATTACAGGCAGCTAAATTACTCCTTAATGGCAAGACAGACTGTCCAAAATCCAAGTCATGGAATTCAATCTGGGTTTTGGTGCTGACTTATTACCTGGTGTGGTAAGCTGCCATTTACCATGAGAAGGATCAGCAAAGAGAAAGGGCTATACAGTTACAGTACTCATCGTTAACCTCCTGTGTCCTCTTTGACAATTTTATAAGTCCAAAGACATTAGCCACAGCTCAACACAGACATTCCAAATTTTAGCACCATTCCTTGAAGTTTCTTGTACTAATCCCCCAAAACTCACTCATCGACACCCTACAGAACTCGAATATCTTTTAGCTCCATTTTTCTGTGATTTTTGTCTCACCAGCCAGAAACACTTGAGACAGGAACTAGGTCTTATAGTTGGGTACTTTTTATAGCATCTAGCTCAGATAGAATAAAGAATAGTATCCAGCATTTGCTGCCTATTAGGATGATAAGAGTAGCCAGAAGAAATGACCTCCAGACATACTGTTGCCCTACTTGACATGGAAAAGTGTAGTTGGTATTCAAAGGTTGGAGAGAGAATAATTTGGTATGGAGCTAGAAAAAGTAAAGTGTTCTCTAAGTGCAGGCTTCGGGTATCCTGTGAGGCTAAGAGAAGACACTAATAAGTAGAGGCCCTTTTTTTGTTGTCCTAACTCTGAAATGCAGAACAGGCTGGTGAGAAACCTTGTGAATAGAAGGAATTTGGACAAATTGTCAAAGACTTGAGACCTGGAAGGCAAGATAGTAGCTACAAAAGAACGCAAAACTTGGGTTGGGGTGTGTAGCTTAGTGGTGGAGTGCTTGCCTAGCATGCACAAGGCCTAAGGTTTGATCCAGCACTGAAAAAAAAAAAAAAAGCAAGTAAGGCTTCTTACTTTATACCACAGGGAAATGGCAGGAAGTGGAAGTGGCAGCTACCTGTACCATCTCTGATGGCAAAAGTCTCAGTATTTTCGAGAGTCATGTAAGTAAATAAAGAGAACTGTTAATTTCTTACACATTGTTTTCCTGTGAAACATGATATATGCAGAGCCAGGGGTTTATTACCAACCAGACATTTTACCCCATCTCCTGCCTCCCGACTGCAAGACTCATCCTCAATCACACTGGTAGACAACCTGGATCTAGAGGCTTGAAATGAATGCTTTATTGTCTTATCCCAGTGTTTGAACTGAAATGAAATCTGATGTCAAAAGAAAAATGTAAAGGTCTTCTTTGCAGAAGAAGTCAGCATATACATATAGAAAAAATAATAAAATTTAAAACTCACCATCTTGCTGTTTCCTGTGAAATAATTTGGACAAAGATTTCACAAAACAAAACCTCATGGTATCTGAAATTCACCCAAAAACACATAACTAATCAAAAAAATTAAATATATGTTTACACTTGTCTATCTTATTCAAAAAGCTATCTAAAGTCTTATGACATTTATAGATATTTCCATGCTCTTTCTTGCAATAGTTTCACAGTTATGCTTGGAGAAATACCTTTTTTTTTTTTTTTAATCTTTGAAGGTTAAGTTTCCATACATTATTGAAAAAAATCTATATTTAGCTTTTTGGGTAAAACCAAATGCTAGTTACTGCAACTGTGCAACATTTGTATCAATAGTCTCCAAATTTTGAATAATTCTATTTATTGAAATACATCCCGGGCTGGGGATGTAGCTCAGCGGCACAGCGCCTGGCTAGCAAGTGTGAGGTCATGAGTTCAATTCGCAGTGCAGCCCCAATGCACCCCTCAAAAAAAGAAATATATCCTTCTTAGAGTCTTTTCAAATCAATCAAAAAAGCAAAAAGAATTATACATGAGGAAAGGGTAGTGAAAATTTTGAGAATTTTTTCCAGGCTTCTTCATGATCAAGAGGCTAGTTACTAAACCAGGCACCGAATTCTATCTAGTTCAGTTACCAATAAAATACAATTTACAAGTCTTTTCATTCCCTATTCTATATCATTGTATCTGGATTCAAACAACTTAATTGCTTTCTTTTGTACCAGTTAGTTTTGTTCCAAGATTTTAACTAGTATTCCCCACTAATTGTAGTCCTAGGATGGGGGTGGTGAACCTATGGCATGCGTGCTGTGTGGACATGTACAGCCCTCTCCACTGGCACGTGAGCCAAGTCGCCCAAGCAGCTGAGCATCAGGTATTCAGGTCTAACTGCAGTGTTGGCACTTTGTGATAAATAAGTGGGTTTTGCATTGCAGTTCGGGCACTTAGTCTCTGAAAGGTTGGCTATCACTGTCCTAAGATAGGGTAACCTATGTCATGAGTTCAACCCAGATGAAGAGTTTGAGGTCGATCCTTCATGAAACAGATCAATTACAGTAGTTAGAATCAGCCCAGGAAAGTGGAACTGGACAGATGGAGAGTCAGAGGAGCCATCCAGGGATATTGTGTTGGTTAATTAAGTGCCTTCTATCAGTATTAAAGTGATTTTTTTGGGCCAGTGAGATAGCTCATTGGCATAAGCTGCTGCCTGGCAAGTGTGAGGTCCTGAGTTCGACTCCCGGTACCCATGTAAAGGAAAAAAAATGGGCCGGCGATATCTCTCAGCGGAACAAGTGCTTGCTGGCAAGCATGAGGTCCTGAGGTTGACTCCCGGTACCCACATAAAAAAAAAAAAAAAGAGTAATTAGTAGTATAACTATCTTAGCCATCTTTTATATCTTATTTACTCTTTCAGCTTCTCACACTAGGGAGACAATACAATGTTTACACATCTGTGTCTGGTTTATTTCACTTATGAGTATGGTCTCGAGTTGCGTCCATTTACCTATAAAAGTCTCCAGTTTGTCCTTCTTTATGGCTGAGTAGTACTCCATTTGTATAAAAATATCACATCTTTTTTATCCATTCCTCTGTTGATGCACATTTGGATTGTTTCCAAGATCTAGCTATTAAAGTGATATTTAATGAACATCTACCTACTCTTCCCAGAGCTATTCTGGGCACTGAGGATAATGGAAAGACAGAGGAGAATGCAAAGTGTTTTTGCTGTCTGCCTTTGTCTTAATCACTACCTTCTTTTCAGAGGAATTTCAAATT
This sequence comes from Erethizon dorsatum, assembly GCA_028451465.1. Lineage (NCBI taxonomy): Eukaryota > Metazoa > Chordata > Mammalia > Rodentia > Erethizontidae > Erethizon > Erethizon dorsatum. Next base: position 57,515,019 of record CM051825.1, on the reverse strand, counting down.
TGGTGCCTAGAGGATAACAAATAGGAAGATTGGCTACTTTTTAATCATAGGTTTCAGTTTTCAGCTGATCTTTTGTGCCACTGCCTCCTTACGTCTCATACTGTTTTACATACATAGCAGCTGTGACCAAAGTGCTCTCAAGTCCTCTGACCTTCCTTCATCACTTCACCACCATCTGGGTACCTCTCTTCTCATGCTGCAGTAGTTCTCCATTAAAGATGCATATAATCGAGAAGATCCATTGTTACTGAAACTTTTATAATTGTATAAAATATAACAAGCAAAGGAAGTAGTTTTCGAGTAGTTTCTCTACTCAACTCTTTGCTCACATAAGCCCTTTCTAAATTTACATTTATAATTATGCTATCTCTTAAAGAGGAGGAAGAAGAGGAGGTAGAAAAGTACAGTATATCTATCTGAAAGGCACTCTAGGTCTGCCTCAACATCTGAAATACTTTAAGAAATGGAAGACAGGGCTGGTGAGATAGCTCAGTGGCATAAGCACCTACCTGGCAAGCATGAGGTTCTGAGTTCGACTCCCAGAACCCACGTAAAGGGAAAAAAAAAGGGCTGGTGAGATCGCTCAGTGGCACAAGCGCTCGCTGGCAAGCACAAGGCCCTGAGGTCGACTCCTGGTACCCACATTAAAAAAAAAAAAAAATGAAATGGAAGACATTGGCTATGCTTGAAGCAAATGAGCATTCTGTAAAGGTCAGTGTTCATCGGGAAAAAAATTTAAATAAGTGTATATACTCTTACCATCAGAAATTTTTAAAAGCACTTAAAGAAAATGGGGGGAGGACCTCAAGATGGCGGATGAGTAAGAAGCAGGCAGTGAAACTCTCTCTAAAAGTTACCATTGGAACACGGGAATATAGCGACCCGGAAAGCGCAGGAGGGGGGGAGATGCCTCCCCGAAACCCAGAAAAGTTCTGAAGCGCAATCTGGGACCCCCGGCACCAGTGACGGGTGACTTCCAACAAAGAAGAAGGAAAGAAGGAGCAGACCGCACGCGCGCGCCTTCTGCTGTCCCGGGAGTTGCGGCGCCGCAGAGGCTCAGTTCTGTGGACGCGCGGTGGCGGCTGGCGCCCGGGGAGCCCCCACGGAGGATCCTGGGACGGCGGCGGGGCGGGGGAGCGGCGGAGAGCGGCGCTGACCGGCGGTGAGTGTCTCTCGGCCGCAGCTGCCCCGCGCCGGAGAGCGACCGGCCAGGCGCCATTGTGGGGGGTGTGGCGGGGCTCGGAGCGGCTCAGAAACTGCTCTGGGAACTTGTGCTCCGGACGGGACGGCGCGGGGCCTCTCGGGCCCACGAGGGTGTGCTGGGGTCAGCGGGCGAACGAGACTGGACTCTCAGCCGCACCTGTCCCGCGCCAGAGAGCGACTGGCCCGGCGCCATTGTGGGGGGCGTGGCGAAAAATCAGAGCGGCGGGAACCAGTGCAGGGAACCCGCGCTCCGGACAGCGCGCTGAGCCTCTCAGGCCCAGGGATCGTGAAAGGGCGCTGAGAGAGGAGGCGAGCTAGACTGGTCTCTGCCTGAAAGTACGCGCCTCTGCTCACCACCCGCCAGAGGGCGCTCCTGGCTTACTGGGACGGACCTGCACAGAACAGGACTCTGTCACCACAAGGTACCTGCCTACAACAGAGTCAACACCTGGAACTGATTCTTTTTATTTTTTTTATTTTTATTTTTATTTTTATTTTTTTTTCTCACTGATTTGTTTTTTGTTCTGGCGAAGGGTTTTTTTGTTTTTGTTTTGTTTTGTTTTGTTTTTTGGTGGGGTTTTATTTTTGATCTGTCTGTTTTATTGTTTTTATCTTCGTTTTTGTTTCTGTATGTGTATTTGCTCTTTCCTTCATTATTCTCTCTGGTTTTTTATATGAGTGTAAACAGCGCCTCTAACTTCTTTGTGATTGTGGTTGTGATCTGTTCTTCCTTTTATCCCTTCCTTCTCTTTTTACCACCTGTCCTCTGCACTAGTGTCCCAATTTTAGTGGGATCCCTCTTGGTCCTCTAACCTTACATCTAATTCCTTCCTCTTCTCCCAATACTCTATTTCCTCCTTAACTCATTTTAAATTTAAACTCCTCAGGGAAAAATTGACATACATAGGACTTGTATACTGCATATAATTTTTCTGGTGTGTTTTAGATTTTGTTATATAACCGCAACTCTATACAGCTAAAAGTGGTAAATAACTGGTTAGCTCAGTCTGTCATTTTCTAGGCTGTGTTTGATGCTTTAGTTAACATTATAGCCAAATGTGAAATAATTGTTCTAAACATCTCTCCTTCCTGATATTTCATGATTGAGATTGACTAAGGGACACAGAAAATACAGTGGCACAGTACCAAAGAATCAAGGACTGGGCCAAACAGGTAGCAACTTCGCATACCCAACGAATTGAAGAGGTAGGATCTGGCAGAAAGCTCAAAACCTAAAAGCAAGCTCCACTTGGAAGATACTGCAGAGAAGTAGTCATCTTCTAAAGATCTTAAACACTAGCAATAAAGTAACCTACTATAGGTAATTTGCAAACATCACCCCAGGAATTAAAGAAAGAAAAAATGAGACGACACTTAAACAAGATGCAACCCCACACATCCAATTCACCAAAGGCAAACCTAGGGAGCAACGAGGTGGGACAATCCGAAAGCCACCCACCTGGCCTATCTGAAGTGGTAACAACAAAGCAACTGAATGAGGTTCTGGAAAAAATTAAAACAGAAATAATCTCACAGATAACTGCAGAGATAATGTCTACAACGAAGACCATGCTTAAGGACACTATAGCTGATACAGACAAAAAAATAGATGAACTTAAGAAAACTATAGAAACCATGAATGCTCAGCATAGGAAAGAAATGGAATCCATAAGGCAGATTCAAGCAGATATCCAAGAGATAAAAAATTCCATTGAAAGTATTTGTAGCAGAATAAGCCAATGCGAGGACAGGATCTCAGATATAGAAGATAGGCTTGCAATTAGTGATCATGAAATGGAAAAATTCTTAAAAATAGCAAGGGACCATGAAAAATCAATTCAACAGCTGCTAGATGACTCAAAGATAAACAACTTAAGAATAATTGGAATAAATGAAAAAGCAGGAGATAACATCAACGACATTAAAACCTTGTTCAAAGACATAATCAGGGAGAACTTTCCTGGAAGAGAAAAGGAATTTGACACCTCTATAAGTGAAGCTTTCAGAACACCAACTAGACATGATCAAAAAAAAACTTCAGCCAGACATATTATAGTCAAGATCCCAGAAATTCAACAGAAGGGCAGAATCTTAAAAACTGTTAGGGAAAAGAGACAAATCACCTATGAAGGAAAACCCATCAGAATCACAGCTGACTTTTCAGCACAAACCCTCAATTCAAGAAGAGCTTGGAATGATGTATTGCAAGCTCTAAAGGAAAATAATTTTCAGCCCAGATTGATGTACCCTGCAAAACTATCTTTCAAAATTGATGGAGAAATAAAATACTTTCATGACAAAGAACATCTGAGAAAATTTATGACCACCAAACCAGCACTCCAAAACGTTCTGAAGGACATTCTAGAAAGAGATAGGAACCCCAACAGAAGGAATCCACCAGGCAGGGCAAATAATTAAATAGCCGGAAAGCGGAAAAACAAAGAGTGGGAACCAACAACAGGAAAATATCATGACAAGTCAATACATATCAGTTTTAACCATCAATGTTAACGGTCTCAATTCACCAATCAAAAGGCACAGACTGGCGAAATGGATCAAGAAGCAAGATCCAACAATATGCTGTATACAAGAAACACATTTAATTCAGAAAGAAATTCCTAGACTGAAAGTCAAAGGATGGAAAACAATACTCCATGCCACAGGAACCCAGAAAAAAGCAGGGGTAGCTATTCTTTTTGCAGACAAAGTGAACTTCAAGCCAAGAAGGATTCAGAGAGATAAAGACGGTCATTACATCCTTGTAAAGGGAACAATCCAAGAGGAAGAGATAACGATCATAAATATATATGCGTCAAATACCAATGCACCCAGCTATATAAAACAAGTACTAAAGGACATGAAAAATCAAATAAGCACTAATACAATTATATTGGGAGATCTCAATACTCCACTGTCACAAAAAGATAGATCAACTGGACAGAAAATCAATAATGAAATAGTAGAACTGAACCAAACTTTTGAACAAATGGACTTAGTAGATGTCTACAGAGTGTTCCATCCCACAACATCAGAATACACATTTTTCTCAGCTGCACATGGGACGTTCTCCAAAATAGACCACATACTAGCTCATAAAACCTGCTTAAGTAAATGCAAAGGAATTGAAATTATCCCATGCATATTATCAGACCATAGTGCAATGAAATTGGAAATCAATGGCAAAAGATCCCACAAAAACTCCCTAAACACATGGAAATTAAACAGCATCCTCCTGAACAACCAATGGGTCACAGATGAAATTAAAGAAGAAATTAGTCACTTTCTACAACTGAATGATAATGACAGTACAACATACCGGAACTTATGGGATACAATGAAAGCAGTCCTAAGAGGGAAATTTATAGCATTAAACACTTATATCAGGAAAATAGAGCAAGCGCAAATAAACAACTTAAGGGTGAACCTCGAGCTTCTAGAAAAAGAAGAGCAGGTTAAGCCAAAAGCCCGTACAAGGGAGGAAATTATAAAGATCAGAGCAGAAATTAACGTATTGGAGAATAAAAAAACAATACAAAGAATCAATGAAGCAAAAAGTTGGTTCTTTGAAAGAATAAATAAGATTGACAAACCCTTATCCAACCTTATTAAAAAAAGAAAAGAAAAAACTCAAATCCATGCAATTGAAAATGAAAAGGGTGATATCACGACGGACCCTGCAGAAATCCAGAAGATCATCTATACCTATTTTGAAAATTTATATTCTACTAAGATGGAAAATGCAGAAGAAATGGACAGATTCCTAGATTCGTATGAATTACCAAAGCTGAATCAAGAAGATTTAAAAATCCTAAATAAACCAATATCAGCCAATGAAATTGAAGATGTAATTAAAAACCTCCCAACAAAGAAAAGTCCAGGCCCTGATGGATTCACTGCCGAATTCTACAAGAAATTTAGAGAAGACCTAACACCCCTACTTCTCAAACTTTTCAATGAAATTGAAAGGGAAGCAATACTCCCAAATTCATTCCTGGAAGCAAGCATTACCCTGATACCAAAACCAGAGAAGGACCCAACTAAGAAAGAGAACTACAGGCCAATCTCCCTAATGAACATAGATGCAAAAATCCTTAATAAGATACTGGCAAACAGAATCCAACAAATCATCAAGAAGATTATACACCATGACCAAGTTGGATTCATCCCAGGGATGCAGGGATGGTTCAACATACGTAAATCAATAAATGTAATACAGCATATTAACAGAACCAAAGACAAAAATCACATGATCATCTCAATAGATGCAGAAAAAGCTTTTGACAAAGTCCAGCACCTTTTCATGATAAAAACCCTACAGAAAATTGGAATAGAGGGTCTTTATCTCAATCTGGTAAAAGCTATCTATGACAAACCAACAGCCAATATTATACTAAATGGCCAAAAACTGAAAGCCTTCCCTCTAAAATCAGGAACAAGACAAGGATGTCCACTGTCCCCACTCTTATTCAACATAGTTCTGGAAACTTTAGCCAGAGCGATTAGACAAGAGAAAGAAATAAAAGGAATAATGATTGGAAAGGAAGAAGTTAAATTATCATTATTTGCAGATGACATGATACTCTACACAGAAGACCCCAAAAACTCCACTAAAAAACTGCTAGATTTAATAAGCAAATTCAGTAGTGTAGCTGGATACAAAGTCAATACTCAAAAGTCAATAGCCTTCCTGTACACAAATAACAAACTTACTGAAAGAGAAATTAGGGAAACAATACCTTTCACAATAACATCCAAAAAAATGAAATACCTAGGAATCAACCTCACGAAGGATGTAAAAGACCTCTATACTGAAAACTACAGTACTCTGAAAAAGGAGATTGAAGAGGATATCAGAAAATGGAAAGATATCCCTTGCTCCTGGATAGGAAGAACCAATATAGTGAAAATGGCCATACTTCCAAAATTGTTATACAGATTTAATGCAATTCCAATCAAAATTCCAACAGCATATCTCACAGAATTAGAGAAAACAATCCTAAAATTCATTTGGAATCAGAAGAGACCTAGAATAGCAAAGGCAATTCTGGGCAACAAAGGCAAGGCAGGGGGCATCACAATCCCCGACTTGAAATTATACTATAAAGCTACTGTGATAAAAACAGTGTGGTACTGGCAAAAAAAACAGACCTGAAGATCAATGGAACAGATTAGAAGATGCTGAAAAAACCCCAGACATACTAAGCCACCTTATCTTTGACAAAGGTGCCAAACACATTCGCTGGAAGAAAGATAGCCTCTTTAATAAATGGTGCTGGAAAAACTGGCTCTACACATGCCGAAGATTAAAACTAGATCCATATCTTTCACCATGCACTAAACTAAATTCAAAATGGATCAGAGATCTAAATATTAAAACAGAAACATTAAATCTGCTGGAAGGTAGGATAGGTAAAACCCTTGGAGACATTGGTGTAGGCAAAGACTTTATGAATAAAAACTCAACCGCACGGGAACTATCCCAAAGAATCAATAACTGGGATCTCATCTTATTAAAAAGCTTTTGCACAGCAAGAGAAACCACCAACAGAGTGAAGAGACAACCCACAATGTGGGAAAAAATGTTTGCCAGCTATTCCTCAGACAAAGGATTACTATCGAGAACATATAAAGAACTCAAAAAAATCAGACCTCCCAAATTTAAAGACCCACTCCAAAAATGGGCATCTGAGATGAATACACATTTCTCAGATGAAGAAATACTAATGGCAAACAAATATACAAAAAAATGTGCAACATCACTAGTCATTCGAGAGATGCAAATTAAAACAACACTGAGATACCATCTCACCCCAGAAAGAATGGCTACTATTAAGAAATCAACTAATAACAAATGCTGGAGGGGCTGTGGGGAAAAAGGAACCCTTCTTCACTGTTGGTGGGAGTGTCGACTGGTACAGCCACTGTGGAAGTCAGTGTGGAGATTCCTCAGAAAACTAGGGTTGGAGGTCCCATTTGACCCAGCTATTCCCCTTCTGGGCATCTTCCCAGAAGAATTAAAAACATCATACCACAGCGATATATGTGCACCCATGTTTATAGCAGCACAATTTGTAATAGCCAGATCTTGGAAACAACCCAAATGCCCATCAACTGAGGAATGGATAAGAAAGATGTGGTATTTTTATACAATGGAGTACTATTCAGCCATAAAGAAGGATAAACTGGAGACTTTTATAGGTAAATGGATGCAACTCGAGAAAATACTCATAAGTGAAATAAACCAGAAGCACATGTGTAAGCATCGTATTATCTCTCTAGTATGAGAAACTGAAAGAGTAAATAAGATCCAAAATGTACAATAGATATGGTGAATCAAAAAGAAACTGGTCAAAAGGAAAGAGAGACTGGAATAGGGAAAAGAAAGAAGGGAAAGGGAAAAAAAATTGTATATATATATATATATATATAAGATGGTTAAGATAGATACACTACCATTTTTACTTAGTTCATTGAAGAGTAAGGTTTGTGCCAATAATGTTTGGACAATTGAATGCTAATGTCTGGTGTCCTGAATAACTAACTTAAAGATAGTAATACGTAATGTATTAACCATTGTTACCCTCCTATTATGTTGTTTTGAAAATTTGTTCTTCTTTTGATTTGTTTTGTTTTTTCTTCTCTTTAAAATAAAAAAAAAAAAAGAAAATGGTTATTGAGTCTAAGAGTTCTTCTTTCTGTGATTCCTAATATATTACTTTGAACATGAGGGAGAAAACATTGCAAAAAAATTCAATGAAAAGATTTTCCATGTATGCTGGGCATAGTACTACACACCTATAATCCCAGCACTTTGGAGGCTGAGGCAGGAGGATCACCACGAGTCCAAGGCCAGCCTGGGTTACACAGTGTGTTCAAGGCCTGAGCTATGTAAAGAGACCTGTCTCAAAAAAAAGAAAAAGAAAAAAAAAAAGATCTCCATCTAGTAGCAATTAAATATGTTTAGTCTTTTCAAATTAGGATTCCAGTTAAATTTTTGTTTTGTTTGTTTTTTTGGTTTTTATTATTTATTTATTTATTTATTTATTTATTTATTTTTAAACAAGGTATTGCTATGTAGCTCAGACTAGCCTTAAACTCATGATCCTTCTGCCTCAGTCTCCTGAGAGTTGAGATTGTAGGTGTGCACCACCAGCCCTGACAATTCTGGTAAGAATTTGTTAGTTAACTTTAACTTGTGCATTATTGAACAATTATTTGGGTTTCAGGAAAAAAGACAAAACATATAATTTCATCTGATTTTGGCTGGAGAAACAGGGTAAGATGTTCCTATTAGGAATCTTAGTATTGCATTCATTGTCCTTGCTTTATGTTTTTTTTTTAAAGAAGAATGTGTACATTCTGACCCCAAATCAGTAATAGAAACTAGGTTCTTAGATTAAATTGGCCTTTATTTCTCCTCCACTTATTTTCAGAGCATATCACAAGGGAAGAGGCCCCAATGTTAAAAAGAGAGTGGAAAGAGACTTGTAACACTAACCTATTTCGAACAGTATTTGAGTCAATAGTGGCACAGGTACCTTGTTAACTCACACTGCAAGGTAAAGGAAACAGAGAAACACTGTTCATGTGCTTTATGGAAAAACTTCACCGGCAAGTAAATTTGATTAATTGCAGCCATTCAGTTATGGATCTTATTTTGTGTTATCTCATTTAAAATGCAGTAAGTGCAGAAAAATCTTAAGGAAACACTATTGTTTGTCTTAAAAGTCTATTTTTGGAGGAAAAAAATCATGGACTTCTACCACTGCCACATAAAGAAGCATCTAATTCAGGAATTGTAGAAAGCCTTTTGCTCATAGAATGAGACACCCTCTTAGAAATGTGTATTTGGCAAATATTGGCATCCATAAAGCATATAATAGCAAATATGTTTGGGCAGTATTTAGAATGCATGAGTGGGGGCCGGTGAGATGGCTCAGCGGCATAAGCGCCTGCCTGCCAAGTGCAAGGGCCCGAGTTTGACTCCCGGTACACACATACGAAAAAAGAGCCGGTGATATCGCTCAGCGGCACGGGCGCCTGCTGGCGCGCGAGATCCTGAGGTCGACCCCCGGTACCCACAAAAAAAAAAAAAAAAAAGAATGCACAAGTGGATTTTAGAAAAATTTCTGATCCTAGGCCCTTTGATTCCATGGGTCCCCCAGTTTTTACCACAGTGCTTGGTGTATAATGGATACTTAATATATATTTACCATATAAGCAAGTGTAGTCAATATGTTTCTTAGCCTCATTCGCCTAGGATATCTGTGTCTCAAAGGTTAGATAAAATGATAATGGAGATCTCAAATGTATTTTAATAAAACAAACTAGGTAGCCATGGTTCTTTAATATTCAACTACTTACATTAAGAAAAATTTAGGGGGCCGGGGATATAGCTCAGTGGCACAGTGCCTGCCTGGCAAGTGCGAGGCCCTGAGTTCGAGTCCCTGTTCCCCCCCAAAAAAAAGAAAAGAAAAATTTATTCATTTAAAAAACTTTATCAAATTAAGATACAAGCAATACTAATTTGTAAATTATTTGTATCCTAGACAGGCTAGACTTCAGAGGCCTACCATACCCACAAAGAGAGGGGATCCAGAATGCCTGGAGTTTTCCATTCTTGATATGTGTCTATCCAAGACAAATGAAAATAGAACATCCACACAAAAGCTTGTATGTGGATGTTCATAGAAGCATTATTCATAAAAGGCAGAAAGTGAAAACAACTCATGTTGACCAACTGATAAATGGATTAATAATTTATGGTATAACAGTAAAATGGAATATTACTGAACCATAAAAATGAACTATTGATGCATGCTGTAACATAAATGAACCTTAAAAATATTGTGATAAGTGAAAGAGCCAGTCACAATTATATGATCCATTTATGTGATCTGTCCAGAATACACAAATCTATATATAGAGAAAGAAGATGAGTAGTTGCCTAGGGCTGGCTAAGGGAGGGGATATAGGAGTACCCGCTGAAGGGAAACAAGTGTACCCGCTACAGGGTATGAAATTTCTAGCTGAGGTAATAAAATTGTTCCGCAACTGCCAGGTGTGGTGGTGCACACCTGTAATCCCAACACTTAGGAGGCTGAGGCAGGAGGATCGCTTCAAGTTTGAGGCCAGCCTGGACTATATAATGAGATCCTTCTCAAAATAAATAAATAAATAAAAATAAAATAAAATTGTTTCACAATTGATTTTGATGATGATTGTGTGGCTGTAATTGTTCTAGAAACCACTGTGCACGTTAGGTGAATTGTACGGCATAAGAATTATTTTTTAATAAAACCGCTATAATAAAAAAGTGTTGGATTTCAATCTTGGGATCTGCCACTTAACTAGCTTAAGTAAGTTTCTTATCTGAAAGAGAGCCAATACAGTGTCCACCTCACTGAATTTTTGCTATATAGATTGAATGAGATAACCCTTAAATGAGTTATTCTTCAAACACAATAAGCACATAATAAGATAATAAGTGTTAGCTATTACTAATTAGTGAAAGACACTGGTCATCCGCAGACCACTGTGCTATATTTTGCAACATTTAAGGTGTGCCCCAGGCCCCACTTCAGCAACCTGTATGTAGCAAGCCTATGTGAAAAGATGGCCTGGGCCAAAGTGCTGTTCATTAGATTAACTGGAGAAACAGAGAGACTGGGAAAAAAAAATTACTACAAAGCCTGAATTTTCCAGGTCTTATGGATTGAGTGAGCCATGTGCAAATTATAGTGATGCAAAAGCAGAAATAACTATAAGGGAACACAAGAAGCTAGGTAGTGAAAGAGGAATACAGAAAAGATGAAGGAGATGTCATGAGCGAAATTGAGGATGAATAGTCCCTGGAACTGCCCGAATTCTACACAGTTTGTAGATCCAACCACAAGCTATTGGAAATATGCCACTAGCATTGAGTCACCACAACCAAGTACAGAAGAGCAAGGGTGCTGCAGTCAGGTGGCAGAGGTTCAAGACCCATGCATAAATCTCAGCTTACCATTTAGTAGCGCTGTGACTTTGGACAAGTTGCCTAAACTGAACCTTGGTCCTTTCACCTGTCCACCCAGTATCATGACAGAACTTCCTTCACAGGGCTGTTGAAAAAAAGTAAATGAGATAATACATCTAGGTGCTCAGTGCACAGTAAGTACTCAGTAAGTTAGAGCTAGCATTAGTTAATACTATATCTTATTTTTTTTATTAATGTAACTTTACTCCTTGCAATTAAATAGCTGATTATATAGTTCATTATTCACAATATGAAGCCTTTGTAAAGAAACTTTGGAAAAGAATATGTCTTATTTTTTAAATTGACACATTGTATATATTTATGGGGTGCACATTATATAACAAACAAATCAGGGTAATTAGCATATCCATCATCTCATATACTCTCACATTTCTTTGTATTGAAGGCATTCACAACCTCCTGTTCTCACTGTTTTGAATATGCAACTCATTATTGTTAATTATGGTCACCCTATTATACAATAGAGTATTAGTACTTATTCCTCCTATCTAATGGTAGCTTTGTACCATTTGACCAACCACTTCCCATCTTCCCCTCCCCAATCTCTGGTACCCACCCTTCTATTTTTGTAGATTCCATGTATGAATGAGACTATAAAATATATGGTAGGGCCAGTGAGATAGCTCAGCGTCATAAGCGCCTGCCTGGCAAGCGCGAGGTCCTGAGTTCGACCTCTGGTACCCATCCCCCCAAAAAATAATAATAAATAAAATAAAATAAAATATATGGTACTGTATTTGTCTTTCTGTGTCTGGCTTATTTTGTTTAACATAATGTTCTCCAGGTCAATTCTTGTTGCAAATGACAAAACTGCATCCTTTTTATGGCTGAATACTTTCATTGCATATACAAACATTTTTCTCTACGCATTCATCTGATATCAGCCAGTTAGGTTGATTTCAAATCTTGGCCATTGTGAATAGTGCTGTAATAAACATAGAAGTTCAGACATCTTTTCAATATACTGATATCATTTGCTTTGATATGTGCCCATAAGTGGGATTTTTGATCATACGGTAGTTCTATATTTAGTTTTTTGAAGAATCTCAATACTTTCTTTAATTTTTAATTTTTTTTTTTTGTGGGTACCGGGGGGTCGACCTCAGGACCTTGCGTGCCAACAGGCACCCGTGCCGCTGAGCGATATCACCGGCCCCTTTTTTGTATGTGGGATCCGGGAGTCGAACTCGGGCCTTCGCGCTTGCAAGGCAGGCGCTTACGCCGCTGAGCCATCTCACCGGCCCCTAATTTTTAATTTTTATTAGTACATGTTTGCAATACATAATGATTACATTCATTCCTGGGAATTGGTACATATACATAACACGTTTCAATTCTTTTTTTTTCTCCTTACCCGCCAGTCCCCCATTCTTAAATTTCTTTTTGCCAGGATCAGAGTCATTTATTTTATAATTCCTTATCAAGTTAACTGTCATAAATGCAGGTTATCAGTCAGACTAACAGGCCAAAAAACAAAAAATATATTAGGCAATTATACTAAATCAAGGTACACTTTTAGATACATTGTCTATGCTGGATTACAATAACATTTTCTCTCTTTTTTTTTTCCTATTGTCTCTCTTTTATTTTGCACTTTGTTTATATATTGGGCTTCTCATGTAAGAGAAACCATGCAGTGTTCAAGCCTGTGTGTCTTATTTACTTCATTTAACATTATGGTCTCAAGGTGCATCCATTTTCCTACAAATGACTCAAATTTATCCTTCTTTATGGCAGAGTAGCGCTCCATTGTGCCTAAATACCACATTTTCTTTATCCATTCATCTGTTGATGGACACGTAGACTGCTTCCAAGATTTATTTACTATGAATTATGCTGCTATAAATATGGATATCTATACATCACTGTGATATGATATCTTTAACTCTTTAAGGAAGATACCTAGGAAGGGAATGTGTACCTGTGTCAAATAGAATTTCTGGTTTTAGTTTCTTGAGGAATCTCCATATTGATTTCAATAGTGGTTGTACCAGTTTATACTCCCACCAAAAATGAAGAATTCCTTTTCCCCAGAACCTCTGTATCCTTTGTTATTGGTTGATTTCTTGATGACCGCCATTCATTCTAGAGAAAGATGGAATCTAGGTGTTTTAATTTGCATTCTCAAATGGCCGGTGATGTTGAACATTTTTTCATGTATTTTTTGGTCATTTGTACTTCTTAATCTGAGAAATGTCTATTCATTTCAGATGCTCTTTTTTTATTGCATCTTTAACTTTGGGGTGTCTAATTTTTAAAATTCTTTATATATTCTAGATATTAGTCCTATGTCTGAGGATTAGCTGGCAAATTTTTTTCCTATTCTGTAGGTTTTCCCTTAACTCTTTTAGTGGTTTCCTTTGCTGTGCAGAAGCTTTTTAATTTGATGTGATCCATTTGTTGATTTTTGGTATTATTTCTTATGCAACTAGAGTTCTGTTCAGAAAGTCTTTTTTTTTTTTTTTTTTTGGTACTGGGACTCGAACTCAGGATCTTGCGCTTGCCAGGCAGGCACTTGTGCTGTTGAGCTGTATTCCTGGGTATATCTTCAAGAGTTTTACCTATTTTGTTTCTCCAGCACATGTGTTTCTGTTTTAACATTTAGGTCTTTTATCCTTGTTTGTTTGTTTGAGACAATGTCTCACTATGTAATTTAGGCTGGCCTTGAATTCGCTATGTAGCCCATGCTGGCCTGAAATTCACGGCAATCCTCCTGCAATGGAGACCACATTGAGTAAGTGCTGAGCAGGCTTTAGAATTAATCAATTGGCTTTCTATATTAACTTATGAGTCTGTCCCAGGCCTGAGTGACTTGCCTGATGAGCCAGCGGCTGGCATGCAGAAACAGAACTCTCCATGCCAACGTTCATGGTAGAGACTTGTAGCGGCCTGTAACACTGTGATATCCCTGAAGGCAAGATAACACCGCGGCTGAGGACACTGACTCTCCCTCAGATTTCCAGGAGCAATAATTGTCAACCTTGGAGATAAAACGGTTCTTTCATTAAGCAAAGATTTACTGCTTGTTACGTCTTCGTTCCATTTTCTCAAATCCTTGCTCACTTTCACACCTTTTACCTCAGCTATTCCATGCATTTCTCTGCACGCCCCTCTGATATGATATACCCAGTAAATAGTGGGCAATTCGGAGAAGTATTTTTTTTTTTTTTTTGCCACAAGAGCTCTGACCTTCCCAGACCCTCATATACCATATTACTTTGGTCTATTGTCTTTTATCCTTCAACATACACTCGCCCAGAAGATCAGGAGGCTGGCCAGCTCCTGATACTCCTGCTTCAGCCTCCCAAGTGCCAGGATTACAGGTGTGTACCACCACACCTGGCCTAGTGAGAGATATATGCATGGTGAGAGTTATGGGTCTAGGTTGGGTCTATACCTGTAGATAGGCAGTTTTCCTAGCACCACTTGCTAAAGAGGCTATCTTTCATCCAGTGAAAGTATTTGGCCCCTTTGTCAAAGACAAGGTAGTTGAGTGTGCCAGGGGTTGTTTCAACATCCTCTATTCTGTTCCATTATCCACAAGTCTGTTTTTTGTGTTTGTTGGTGTTTTTTTGTTGTTTTATTTTGTTTTGTTTTTGCCAATACTATGCTATTTTTATATCTATAGCTTTGTAGCATATCTTGAAATCCAGGTTCCTTGGTTAGGTTAATTCCTAAATATTATTTCTTTCTCTTGTATGATTTCGCTTGTCTGATGTTTTGAGAATTATACTGAACAAGAATGGCAATAGTAAATATCATTTTGTTCTGATTTTAGAGAGAAAGCTTTCAGCTTCTCTCCATTTAGTTTGATGTTGGCCATTGGTTTGTCATAGATGGTGTTATGGCTTTTATATAGATGTCCCTACAAAGCCTCATGCACTCATAGGTGGGGCTTTTGGGAGGTGGCTGGATTGCAGGTGTGTGATGCTGGATTAGGGTGTATAATACCAGGATTAGGAATCTGTGATAACTAAATTGGTTTAGCATAGTTCTGGTTATGGATAATAGAAACCTCACCCTGGGTGTGGGTGGCACCAACCAATAGGTTTATAGCCTGGAATATAAAGGCACAAAGGAAGGCAGGTTGCTGCTGCTGCATGCTGCCTCCTGCCTGCTCTGCAATGGACTGTTTCTCCTCTATGATGCCCCTTTTCCACACCACCATGTGGAAAGCTCTGCAAACTGTGAGATAAAATAAACCTCTCCTCCTTTAACTTTGGATGTTAGGTGTTTTGTCTCAGCAGTGAGAAAAGTAACTAAGATGGCTTCTATCAAATTGAGATAAAGTCTTTTTTTTTTTTATTTTAAAGAGAAGAAAAAAAACAAAACAAATCAAAAGAAGAACAAATTTTCAAAACAACATAATAGGAGGGTAACAATGGTTAATACATTACGTATTACTATCTTTAAGTTAGTTATTCAGGACACCAGACATTAGCATTCAATTGTCCAAACATTATTGGCACAAACCTTACTCTTCAATGAACTAAGTAAAAATGGTAGTGTATCTATCTTAACCATTTTATATATATATATACAATTTTTTTCCCTTTCCCTTCTTTCTTTTCCCTATTCCAGTCTCTCTTTCCTTTTGACCAGTTTCTTTTTGATTCACAATATCTATTGTACATTTTGGATCTTATTTACTCTTTCAGTTTCTCATACTAGAGAGATAATACGATGCTTACACATGTGCTTCTGGTTTATTTCACTTATGAGTATTTTCTCGAGTTGCATCCATTTACCTATAAAAGTCTCCAGTTTATCCTTCTTTATGGCTGAATAGTACTCCATTGTCCTTTTATACTTATTTTCTTCATGGTTTTTATCATGAATGGATGTTGGATTTTGTCATATGTTTTTTTCTGCATCTATTGAAATGATCATGTGATTTTTGTCCTTGCATCTATTTATGTGTTGTATTACATTTATTGATTTGCATATGTTGAAACATCCCTGCATCTCTCGAATGAATCCTACTTGGTGATGATGTATGATCATTTTGATGATTTTCTGCATTCTGTTTGCCAGTATGCTATTAAGGACTTCTGTATGTATGTTCATTAATGAGATTGGCCTGTAGTTCTCATTTTTGGTTGCCCCTTTTCTGGTTTCTGAATCAGGGTAATGGTTGCTTCCAGGAATGACTTTGGGAGTACTGCTTCCCTTTCAATTTCATTAAAGAGTTTGAGGAGTATTGGCGTTAGATCTTCTCTAGGATTTCTGTAGAATTCAGAAGTGAATCCATTGGGATTTGGGCTTTTCATGGTTGGTAATTGTTTATTAATTCTTTAATTTCATCGACCGATATTGGGTTATTAAAGATTTTTCTATCTTCTTGCTTCAGCTTTGTAGTTCATATGTATCTAAGAATCTATGCATTTCTTCTGAATTTTCCATGTTAGTGTACAGTTTCTCAAAGTAGTTATCAATGATCTGGATTTTGTCAGAATCTGTTGTGATTTCACCTTGTTCACTTCTAATTGCATGGTTTTGGGTCTTTTCTTTCCTTACTTTGGTAAGATCAGCTAAGGGTTCATCTATTTTGTTTAATTTTTCAAAGAACCAACTCTTCATTTCATTGATTCTTTGTATTGTTTTTTGAATTTCAATTTCATTAATTTCTGTTCTGATCTTTACAATTTCTGTCCTTGTACTAACATTGGATTCAGATTGTTCTTGTTTTTCTAGAACATTGAGGTGCATCATTAGGTTATTTACTTGAGCTTGCTCTGTTTTTATGATGCAGGAATTCACTACTATAAGCTCCCCTCTTAGGACTGCTTTCCTTGGGTCCTGTAGGCTCTAGTATGTCATACTAGCATTATCATTTGATCATTATCGTCTTTAATTTCAGCCATGACCCATTGATTATTCAAGAGGGCATTGTTTAATTTCCACATGTTTGCATAGTGTCTGTGGCTTCTTTTGCCATTGGTTTCTAGTTTTACTTCACTATGATCTGATAATATACATGGGATAATTTTGATTCTTTTGCATTTTCTTAAGCACGCTTTATGGCTAGTATGTGGTATATTTTGAAGAAAGTCCCATATGCTGCTGAGAAGAATGTGTATTCTGTTGTTAGATAGAACACTCTGTAGATATCTATTAAGTCCTTTTCTTTGAAGGTTTTGTTCAACTCTGATATTTCTTTGTTGATTTTTTTGTCTGTTTGATCTACCCATTTGTGATAGTGGGGTTTTGGGGTTCCCCCGTTACAATTGTATTGCTGTTTATCTGATTTTTCATGTCCATTAGTGTTTGTTTTATGAAGCTGGGTGCACTGGTATTTAATATATATATGTTTATAAATGTTGTCTCTTTCTGTTGAATTGTTCCCTTAACCGATAACTAGTGACCTTCTTTGTCTCTTCTGATTAGACTTGGTTAAAATTCACTTTGTCTGTAATTGGGACAGCCACTCCTACTTTTTTCCAGGTTTCCATTGCATGGAATATTGTTTTCCATCCTTTGATTTTTAATGTGAGTTTCTTTATAAATTAAATGTGTTTCTTGTATACTGTATATTGTTGAGTTTTGCTTCTTCATCTGCCAATCTGTATCTTCTGATTGGGGAATTAAGACCATTCACATTGAGAGTTATTACTGAGAGGTACTGACTTATTCCTGTCATTGCATTATTTTCGTGTTGCTGATTTCCTTATTTTTTCCTTTTGCTTAACCACTCATCCCAGCAGGTGTATTTTTTCTTTTTGACTTGCTGGCATTGTTGGCTTCATTGTCTCTTTCTAGGATATCTAGGGAATTTTTGTAATGCTGGTTTGGTGATCACGAATTTTTTGAGATACCCTTTGCCATGAAAATACCTTATTTCTCTGTCAATTTTGAAGAAAATTTTGCCAGATACATAAATTGGGGGTTAGAAATTGTTATCTTTTAGGGCTTGAAACACTTTGCTCCAAGTCCTCCTGGCCTTTAAGTTTTGTGTAGAGAAGTCTGCTGTGATTCTAATGGATTTAACTTTATATGTGATTCCTGGTCTTTCCCTAAAAGCTTTTAAGATTTTGTTCTGTTACAGACTTCTGGTACTTTGAGTATAACATGGTGCAAAGAGGTTCTCTTTTGGTCATGGCTATTTAGGGTTCTATATGCCTCACTTATCTGTATGTTTATGCCACTTGTGTTGTCTATTGACTTTTTCACTTATTCTAATTACTCTTAGGTTAGTCTTCTTTGCATCATCTAGCATTGTTGGGTCCATTTTTCATGTTCCCATGTTGCTTTTAAAGTGTCTTTGAGGGCCGGTGAGATGGCTCAGCAGCATATGCGCCTGCCTGGCCAGCGCGAGGGCCTGAGTTAGACTCCCAGAACCCACGTATGAAAAAAAGGGCCGGTGATATCGCTCAGCAGCATGGGTGCCTACTGGCTCATGAGGTCCTGAGGTCGACCCCCAGTACCCCCCCACACACAAAAATAAATAAAAATAAAAAAATAAAGTGTCTTTGAGCAGCTGGTATTTGAAAGCATCATTGTCTTCTCATTCTGAACTTCTGCCTTCACATTGGTTGCTTCTGCTGTCCCTGCTTTCAATATAATTTTTAATCATTTCTATTTCTCAATGAGACCCTTTCATGGACTCTAATTCTTTGCTAAACTGGTCATTCACATTTTGTATCATTTTGTTTAGCCGTTACTGGATAATTCTGGTTATTACCCCCATTATCTGTTTAGTTACATTTTCTGTGATCCCACTGAGTACCTCTCTGATTATGTTTCTCCCTGAATCCCCTCTGTAGATTTGGTCTGCCTCTCCTGTGTGCCGCACGCCAGGACCTGGGGAGAAAGTGCAGATTGTCCCTTCCCTTCTCCACACTGTTCTTTCTCTTCATTTTCTCAGTAGGTTTTACTTTTCCTCAAATCCTACCTAGTTCCCGGGGATCTACTTCTCTCTCTTTTTTTCCCCCAAGTTATTATTTTCCAGTGTCTGGACTCCAAATCTTGGAGAGGCTGAGTTGTTGTCGCTTACCCCTGCACCATTTTCCTGGAAGTCCCCCCTCCATACTGTTTTCTATAATGGATGTGGTAATTTACATTCTCACCAACAGTGTATAAAAGTTCCTCTTTTTTCCTACAGTCTCAACAGAACTTGTCCATTCTTCTTTTTGGTCACAGTCATTCTAATTAGGTTGAGATGATTTCTAATTATTTAATTTGTATTTCCCTGATGATCAGTGATTGAAAGTAATTTTTATAAAACGATACTCAATAGTGAAAATTTTAGAAATTTCTTTTGCAGATAAAGTATAAAAAAATGACATTTAAAGATTCAGTCATCTGGGGCCGGCGAGATGGCTCAGTGGCATAAGCGCCTGCCTGGCAAGCGTGAGGTCCTGAGTTCGATGCCCGGTACCCACAAAAAAAAAAAAAAAAAAAAGATTCAGTGATCTATCCAGGTCATACAGTTAAACAAAGACTACAGTTATATGAGAAATCAAGCTTCCAGAACTCGGGCTCAAGCTCACTCCTCTGACTCTCCAAGCTACTAGGCTGACTCTTTCTTATGTATTCTCTTACCCAGCTCTTTACTATTATTTTTTTAAAAGAAGGCATGATTAAAGTCCTAATGCTACTTGATTTATTAGATATATTATAAGTTATAATAAATCCATTATTTATTATTATCATAGAGTTTTATTCCATTAATGTACTGACTTGTTAATATGGACAACTGTCACCAAGAAAATTTTCATGTGGAAATAATAGGAACATACTCGTTTCCCAATGACCTAACTTGTTCTATTGCTGTAACCCTGAGAAAGAACTCCTCATGGTAGAAAGAAAATGGAATCCTTCCAGGGGTGACTTTTTTTTCATATGACGATAATATCAATTATTCTAGAACAGGAAAGAGGAAAAACTCTACTTTCTTGTTAGATTTCCCAGAAGAGAGAGGATGAAATAGTTCCTTTTTCTTCTCTGCAATTATTTTCAAATTAATTTGCTCCTGGCCCAGTTTACTTCTATTCATTTCTAAAGCCATTGCATCACACCCAAATGAATTTCCTCTTTCTTTTGTTAGACAAATTTTCACGAAATATTTGAAAACCGTCTGCTTCCTCTTCACTCTGTTTGGTGGGTGAAGCATTTTATTCACTCTTTCCTCTGGGAGTCCTCCTGAATAAAGAAGTTAAATGATAATCCATGGCTGGGAGGTGTGGGGAGAGTTCTACCTGCTGTCAAGAGGGCAGTTTGTGGGCCAGTGAGATGGCTCAGCGGCGTAAGCGCCTGCCTGGCAAGTGTGAGGACCCAAGTTCGACTCCCGGAACCCACATATGAAGAAAGGGCTGGTGATATCGCTCAGCGGCACGGGTGCCTGCTGGTGCACGAGGTCCTGAGGTCGACCCCCGGTACCCACAAAAAAAAAAAAAAAAAAAAGAGGGCAGTTTGTGAGGGCACATTTGGTTGGCTTGGGTGTGCCTCTGGTATTACAGTAACTTTTCATTAATCATAACAACATCATAATAGAAACCCAAACTGTGCTCTTATCATGGGTAGGGGTGGCAAAAGAGTATCAATCTGTGTTTTAGCCATCCCTCTGTGTAATTCTGATGGACATCGAAGTCAGAGAACAACTGTATCTTGCCATGCTTTCTGTGTACAAAGGAATCACACAAGTGCCGAAAGTACTATAAAACTGTCTCAAAAACAACTCCAAAATTTGCACTGCCTGGCCAAGAACTGGCTAGGGCCTATAGCTTCTGGTCTCAGTCAAAGGCCTAAAACTTCCCATGGTTTCAGAGGCCCCCAAGACCTCCAGAGGGTGGGCAGTTGGCATTTCTCTGAATTCCTCTAAACAACTGGCATATGAGCTCAGACTGTCTGTTCCTATGTCCAAAATGGTTATCACCACCACTGTGCCGGGTAAGATCATGGTCATACACTCCCAGCAAAAAGGAGTGAGGGAGAAAGGTTGCGGGAGAGAGTCCCTCTTGTGGTAGACAGCTCCACTGTGGTCCAACTATGCCCCAGCCAAAGCAGCCCTTCTGCCTGTGAGTTCCAGCCTGTACCCAGTGAAAATGCTGGAACTGAAATACATATTTGGATCAGTTCCCTCTTACTTCCAGACAAATAATTACAACCTTGGTAGCTTAAACAATACAAATGTATTCTATTATAGTTATACCAGTTAGAAATTCAACACGGATTTCACTAGATTACAGTCAACATGTTAGCAGGGCTATGTTCCTTTCAGGGGCTCTTGAGGAATATTTGTTTTCTTTCCTTTTGCAGCTTTTAGAGGCCACCTCCATCCCATGACTCTTAGCTCCCTTCTTCCATCTTTAAAACAACAATGTTGCATGTCTCTGGCCATTCTTCCATAGTCTTATAGTTCTCTGACCACAACCAAAAGTTCTCTCCTTTATGAAGACCCAGTGATTAGACTCGATAATCTAAGTTAATTTTCCCAGACTTAATCACATCTGTGAAGTCCTCTTTTGCAGTGTAACTTGTATTTACAAGTTCTAGAAAATAAGATGTAGACATTTTTGGGGGGCACTTCACTGTCAGAGTCTTCTTTTGTAGCATAAGAGAACATTTTCTTGTGGAGAATGCATTTGCAAATTTCAAGAAGTAGGAGTAAGAGGAGAAAATAAATTCCTTTTTTTGTCAATTAGAGGAACACAGAAAGTCATTTCCATTTCATCCCAACCATTTACTGAAATATATACCTCTACTTTATTTATTTATTTATTTATTTATTTATTTATTTATTTTTTTGTGGGTACCGGGGGGTCGACCTCAGGACCTCGCACGCCAGCAGGCACCCGTGCCACTGAGCGATATCACTGGCCCCTTTTTCGTATGTGGGTTCCGGGAGTCGAACTCGGGCCCTCACGCTTGCAAGGCAGGCGCTTAAGCCGCTGAGCCATCTCACCGGCCCTATTTATTTATTTTTTGAGACAAGGTCTTGCTATGTAGTTCCAGCTGGCCTTAACTCACTATGTAGCCCAGGCTGGTCTGGAACTTGTAGTGATCCTCCTGCCTCAGCATCCCAGGTGCTGGATTACAGGTGGGTGCCACCACACCTGGCCCACTATACCTCTACTTTAAAAAGAATTATTTGAAGGAAAAGAATGTATTACCAAATTATAGGTATCCATAGTTCATAAAATACATAAATTATAAAATGGGATGGATATACATCTTAGAAGCAAAATGATACCACAGTAATATCATCGAGTGTTTATTTCTCTACGTATACTTGCATGCTTGATCTTAGTAAAGTACTACTAGGAAGGAGGCAAAAACAACTCACAGATGTTTAGTGAGTAAAGCTAAAGTCAAAGCTTGATCTGTGAATCTAATTCTGGAATTCATTCCATTCTGTTAGACAAGCTTGGTCCAAGTAGGGGTGATGGTTTCAGTCTTCCTAGAAAAAGTTACTTTCTTAGTGATCCTTCAGACTTTGGTGACAGACTTCTAGGCAACTAAAGAGGGTCTGCAAAAATTGGGAGTTCATTCACATGTTCAGCATTGGCCAAAGCCAAAAAAACGTGCTATATATTTGTAATTTTCAAAAACATACAGGTGCTCATGTGATTTATCGTGCTGTCCCCCTTGCTAATGTACCACCTTCATAGCAGCATCTTGACAATTCGTTCTCTAAATAAATGGTGTACTACTAGTAAAAGCGCTAGTGTAGGAGCATTTGGAGTATCTATCTCACCTTTACAATTGAGCTCTCATTGTTGAAAAAGTTGGAATTCATTCTTCTCCCTCTTGTAACTTGATTTCGAACATTGTGAAAGCTAGAATCTTAAAGAGAACCACAACAGGGATTTCTGATGTTATTCCTTCCTCTCTTTTCAAAGGCACACAAAGCATCTTTTACTTGTTCTGAAAGATTTTCTTTTTTTTTTTTTTCGTGGGTACCAGGGATTGACCTCAGGACCTTGCGCGCCAGCAGGCGCCCGTGCTGCTGAGCGATATCACCGGCCCTTTTTTCATATGTGGGTGCTGGGAGTCGAACTCAGGACCTCGCGCTTGCCAGGCAGGCGCTTATGCCGCTGAGCTATCTCACTGGCCCATTCTGAAAGATTTTATGCCATTCTCGTCTCTTCTCATCCATCTCTCCTATCACTACTATCCAGGAAGGTTATGAAGATGAACAGATGGTAAGTTTGGAGAAGGATAATTATAGGTTGTATTGGAGTTGTCAGTCAGGGTGCCTGTCATACCCCAGCACTGGCAAGAGAAAAATGCCTAAACCAGCACAGGTGCTAAGGTGTAGGCTAGTGGCTTATTTTATAAAAGCTACAGCTACAAAATGTCTGAATCAGCACTATATGGGAACTTGTTAGAAACACAAAGTCTTCAACCCTAGCCCAGACTTAAAGAACCTGGGGATAGACCCAGCAGTTACTGCTTTAAAAAGGCTTCTAGAGCTGGGTGTGGTGGCACATGCCTGAAATTCCAGCTTTCAGGAGGCTGAGGCAGGAGGATTGCAAGTTCAGGGTCAGCCTAGGCTACATAGCAAGTCTGAGGCTAGCCTGAACTACATAGTGAGACCCTGTCACACACACACACACAGACACACACACACTAAACAAAACCGCACATGGTGGTGCTGCCCCTTATCCTAGCGCTTGGGAGAGGCCGGGGCAGGAGGATCACCACAAGTTCGAGGCCACCTGAACTACACAGCCGACCCTGTCTCAAAAACAAACTAACAAAAAAAGTAAACGAAACACAGAAGGACTCTGTGATTCTGAATCAAGCCACAAGTTCACATGACCTTCTAATTGCAGCCCAATGGACCAGAGATGGCTACCTGACTAAAGTGCCGCTGAACCATTGGCTTCCCTTGGGCCTGCTGAGTCTGTGGTGTGAAAAAGAGGAACTGGGTGAACCAGGCTTCCCCTCGATGGCAGCTGAATGGAGAAACGGATACCTTGAGCACTGGCAGCAGGAGTCAGTGTGGATGAGGCCATGAGACAGTGCTGAAGCTCCAAAGGGTCATGAGCATGACGGGCACTGGAACTGTGACTGCGCAGAAGCTGTGGAGATGGAAAGAAAGAAAAAGGAAAGGGTGAGGAAGGCAAGGAAACAAGAAAAGAAGACATATGCACGCAGGGAAAAGTAGAGGTGGAGAAAGCACCGGAGTGAAGGTTTGGAGCGTCTGCTGCGTAGCACCCTGAAGCCACTGAAGCTTCTAAAGCAGCCACTGCCTCTGGTTCTGTTCTCCACAACATGCTAGCTCCTTTTGAATTGTTTTGTTTTTGTTTTTCTGTTTCTGTTTTTGATGGTGCTGAACACTGAACCCAGGCCCTCGCAGATGCTAGGTAAGTGCTTTATCCTTGAGCCACATCTTTAGCCCCTGGAATTTAATCTTTCTCTTTTCCACAGCTCCTGTCCTATGTATCTTTGAAATGTATTTCTTCTTTGTATTTTTTTTTAAAGCCTGTGTGTGTGCGCATGTGTGTGTGTGTGTATATCTGTGTGTGTTCCCATTTTCAAGGACAGAAGGACCAAAAGCATTTGAGAAGAGGAACAAATACAAATACACATTTTCTCTCATTGGATACAGCACAAATTAGCACAACTAAAAAGCCTAAGCCCAGGTGTGGTTCTGTATGGCTGTAGACCCAGCTACTTAGGAGGCTGAGGCAGGAGGATCATTTAGCCCAGGTGTTCAAGGCCATCCTGGACAACATAGTGAGACCCATCTCAAAACAAAGCAAAAACAAAAACCCCTAAAAAGGAGACTATTACTAGACAAGAGGAAGGGAATAAGGATGCGGGAAGGGGGCTTAAGGGACGGTAAGAGGGAAGATGGATATGATCAATATAAGTGATATGCCTGTTTGAAAATACCGCATTCAGCCAGGATAGGAAAAAGGCTTAGTTTGCATTCTGTACTCTAGTATTGTAACATTTATTTTTAATGTACATGTATTATTTTTCAAAAAATTAATGTTTGCTATGGATTTTAAGAGTGATATGAGGAACTAAAATATGGAAAATTTGATCTTTAAGACAAACAAGATGTAATAATATATTACTCCTTGTAGGTAGGTATATGACGGGTTTTGAAAATGAGGCTGATGCCAGGTGTGGTGGCACATGCCCATAATCCCAGGACTTGGGAGGCTGAGGCAGAAAGATTGCCATGAGTTTCAGGCCTGTCTGAACTACATAGCAAGACCCTGTCTCAAAAAACAAAAAACAGGACTGGTGAGATGGCTCAGCGGCGTAAGCGCCTGCCTGGCAAGCGCGAGGACCTGAGTTCAACTCCCAGAACCCACATACGAGAAAAGGGCAGGGGATATCGCTCAGCAGCACAGGCGCCTGCTGGCATGCAAGGTCCTGAGGTCGACCCCCGGTACCCACAAAAAAACCCCACAAAAAACAGAAAACAAATTAACAAAAAACCAAACAAAGATCCAAAGAAGACTTTAAGCTGAGTGCAGTGATATGTGCTTACAGTCCTAACTACTCAGGAGACTACAGAAAGAAGGTTGCTTGAGCCCAGGCTTAGGGCCAACGTAGTGAGACCTCACCTACTAATTTAAAAAATGCTATCAAAGAAAACTTTACTGACTTAGAAATGCATACCTAATTGGGTTGCTTAGTCTTGCTCGCCTGCATCCACATTGTTTCCTCAAACTCCACGAAACACTGACCAAGAGCCAGGTATCTTCCTGGTAATCTTTGTAAGAAAAATCTCATTAATGTTCACAGCAATGCTGTTTCCCATTTCTGTAGTAGAGAAGCAAGCTTAGAGAGGCTAAACAATTTGCCCAAAGTCATACTGCTTGGCCTAAAAGCCAAGACTCTGGCTTCAAGTCCATTTGCCAATATTGTCCAGGAAAGGAGAATATAGCCCTGAGTACAGAAAAGGGGCATCCTTGCTTCAGAAACTCCGAAAGGCTGGGGTTTTTTCTTCCTTCTCTTGGGCATGGCACCAGATAATATTAAATAGACAGGTTTCCAAGGGGCTTGAAAATTCTGGAATGCAGGGAAGGTCCCTGGCATTTGCAGCACACTTTGGCACTGCAGACAGACCTCAGAGTCTTTGCTTCCTGGGCTTATAAAGAGGGACAAAACTTCAAGTCCAAATAACATAGCATGTGTCAAGCCCCTGCTATGTGTCAGGCACCGTACTAAGCAGTTTTCTCATTCTCAGTATTAACTCAGTTTTACAGATGTAGAAATGATGGCTCAAGGGGAGGGAAGGGAGAAGAATGGGAAGTAAAAAGAATTTAGATGAGTTATGTACATGTACCAATTCCCCACAATGAATGTAATCATTATGTACTGCAAACATGCACTAATAATTTTTTTTTTTTTTTTGGGTACTGGGGGTCGACCTCAGGACCTTGCGTGCCAGCAGGTGCCCGTGCCACTGAGCGATATCACTGGCCCTTTTTTCGTATGTGGGTGCCGGGAGTTGAACTCAGGACCTCATGCTTGCCAGGCAGGTGCTTATGCCACTGAGCCATCTCACCAGCCCCATAATTTTTTTAAAAAACTAAAAGAAAAAAATAGAAATAAAACCCAGTATTTAGTAAAACTAAAAATAAAAATACATTAAAAAACCAAAAATTATAGCCTCAGAAGTCAAACAACTTAAAATTTCCATTATATTATGAGCCCTTTGGAATATGGGAAGATTATCTAAGTTTTAGGATATAGAAAGTATGCTTTAATATTCTCTTGGATTGAAGGATGACAGTTGGTTTGCGTTAAGTACAACCATCAAGAGCAGTTTTTATTTGGAATAAAACTTATAATATTATCTCGGTCAGTGTCTGAAGAAATTGGGGTTATCATAAGTATCTCAAAAGAAAGACAATGTTTTATGTTTATATATTTATATCTCAGAATATTAGCATCTTTCTAAAAAATACTTGGATAGTGTTTGGGCAGATTGCTGTGGATTTTATTTAATATAGGACTATTACATCATATTTTTCTTATTAAAAAACCCTAAAAGCCTGAATTAATAAGGTTTCCAATCAGCTGCTTTCACCACACAAGGACTCTACAGTCTAATGAAAGAACTGCATGGCAAAATTTTCCCACCTCTAAATATTTGGACATCTCTCTTTTACTATCTAAATATAGAGGAAAATGGTCTGTTTTTTAAAAATACTTTGGAATGTTTATCCTAGATAGTACATGATTATAATAGCTAATAATTCTTGAGTTATTCTTCTGTACTAAGCAATGGTGAACCTTTTAGAGCTTTCAATGATAATAAACAGCCAGCTGCAGCATGCGTGCCATAGGTTCACCACCACTGATGTATTTCATGTTTTAAGTTACGGTCTGTTTCACAGAGACAAGAATTTTCATCTGTTTTATTCATCGTTTTTGTGGTGCTGGAGATGGAACTCAGAGTCTTGAGCATGGTAGGCAAGTGCTCTGCCACTGAGCTATATAGCTCAGCCATTTTATTTTATTTTATTTTATAAGGTTTCACTAATTTGCCCAGGCTAGCCTTGAACTTTTGATCCTGCTGCCTCAGTCTCCCCGCTAGGAATTACAGGAATTACCACTCCTGGCTCCCCTTTGTTCACAGGTTTGCCACCAATAGATCTCTTGCATTTCTTCTGGGGAGGAACCATACTAATGTGGCTGGTAGTGGGACTGGTCAGAGAAAGCAGGTGGTAAGACAGAGTTTTGGGACTGGATTGCCCACTGTGTGGCTGGGGATGAGGACCCCATCTTGAGTGGTATGTGGGACACAGGCATTCCCAACACAAGTAGCAGCTTAACTTCTTCTTCTTTTTTTTGGGGGGGTACTGGGGGTCGACCTCAGGACCTCGCGCGCCGGCAGGCGCCTGTGCCGCTGAGCGATATCACCGGCCCTTTCTTCGAATGTGGGTTCCGGGAGTCGAACTTGGGCCCTCACCCTTGCCAGGCAAGCACTTATGCCGCTGAGCCATCTCACTGGCCCTAACTTCCAAAAACTTTTACCAATGGTAACCTAGGACAGTATCCAAGAGGAAGGGAATGTCTATGCCATGATATTGACTCAGGAATTTGGAAAGTATGGGGGAGACACAATGTATACAAGGATAATGGAATTGGCTGCTTATTACCAAGTTGCACTGACCTCTCCTACGCAGGGATGATGGAAAACTGAGGGGCAGTTAACAAACAGCTAAACACCAAGTATGAGAGCCAGAGAGCTTCTCTGATAATGTGCAAAGGGCTCTTCAACTCCAACTCTATAGGAGCCAACCTAGGCGAGCAGCAGCCTGATCATCTAGTTGATCACAGCATCGGAGCATTAGACTGTTTAGATGCTCAACCAAGGTAGGCCTCCCGTGCTAAAGTCAGGGATCTGGTTAGAAATGTTGGGGGAGGGGGCGGTGAGATAGCTCAGCGGCATAAGCGCCTGCCTGGCAGGCGCGAGGTCCTGAGTTCGACTCCTCGTACCCAAAAAAGGGCCGGTGATATTGCTCAGCGGCACGGGTGCCTGCTGGTGCACGAGGTCCTGAGTTCAACCCCCAGTATCCACAAAAAAAAAAAAAAAAAAAAAAAAAAAAGAAATGTTGGGGGCCTGAAAAGTAGGGTGGGGCATTTAGATGCATGCCACTGAGAAATGTAGCTCTGCAGACTCCTTGGGCCTCCACAGATTGTTGGCCAAGGTGGTCTCCATATTGAGAACTAGCAGTTCCCCTATGTAGGAAGATACTGCATACTGAAGAGGACTTAGTCCCAGAAAATGCACAGGTTTGCCACCCTTTCTAGCCCCTCTCCCTCCCAGGAGCTGCCTCTGCATCCTCTTGTGGCTGCCAGGTAATAACCAGTGTCATATATTAGTATAGCCTGGCTGAGGATATGCTGGGCCTGATAAAAGAGGAAGATCTTACTCTAAGGGTGATGCAAAAATTAATTATTTCATGGAGAAACTGAATCCCACATTTGTGGCTAATGGGAGCGTAAAATGGTGCAGCTACTTTGGCAAATAGTTCCTCAAAAGGTTAAACATACAGTTTACCATAAGACTTAGCAATTTTACTCCTAGTAAACACTCAGGAAAAAGTAAAACATATATCTGAACAAAAATTTGTACATGAATGTCCGTAGCAACATTATTTGTAAAAGCCAAAATTGGAACCAAATGTCCACGAACTGAGTAGACAGTTTCGAGCTGTGTCTTTTTTTGCCCCAACAGCCTCAGTCAGTACAACTGTCTGAGAGCTTGCAGAATGCCTGATCTATAGGTATATATTTCCACAAACGACAGTACCTGGCCAGGGGAACCTTTTCACAGTGAAGAGGTATGGGGCAGGCCATGATTGTGGGATCCAGTGGTCTTATCCCATTCCATACTAAGCAAAAGGATCTGGCCTCATAAAGGGTAGGAATGGCCTCACTGCAGACACAGCTGAAATGCCAGCTTTGGGCCTCTCATAGGCTGTTTTCTGTGGCTATAACAAAAATATGCAAGGCTGGCTTCTTTATAAAGAAAAGAGATTTATTTAGCTCATAGTTTGGGAGGCTGAAAGTGCAATATCTGACAGTCCCATCTATTTAGCCTCTGGTGAAGGCCTCCTTGCCTGCAGCAAAACATGATGGAGAAATGGGATGGGAAATAGCCACACGAAGAAGGAGCCAAGTGTGTGGTGTGGCTTTGCTTATAACAACTTAATCCACTGAGAGTTAATTCATTTTCAGAGACTAGCATCAGTACCTTCTGAGAGAGATGATTAATTACCTTGCACCAGGCCTCACCACTTCAACCCTACTACACTGGTGACCAAGTTTCCAGCACACAAACCTTTGGGGGACAAACCGCATCCTAACTGTAGCAGACGTAATCCTCTGCAAGGACGGAGCTGCCGATAAGGATGCAGTTTATAAATCCAATCAGGAGAGCCTATGTGTCCCTAAGTAGGAAGTATACGTGATTTCGGGCACCAAGGGGTGAAAGTAGAAGTGGTCAAACTTATTACAACTTTTACTGACCCACTGGGAACTCAGTTCTCCCCTTCACAGCAACTCTGGGCTCTGTAAAGTTGAAGGTCTTGGTTTCTATCAGGGTGCTCTCCTTCTGTGGACACAGCAAGGGTCTCATTGAACTACAAGCCATGGTTGACATCAGGGCACTTTGGGCTTCCTTTTGTCTAAGGACTAGCAGGCAAGAAAAGGAGACTCTAACTTGGCAAGGAAATTAACCTTGTTCAGTAGGAAGAGTTGCAGGTGTCTTCTCAATCCTATGCAGTGGAAGTGAAGTTTACAAACTCCTACATAATCTGGCCCTCTGTTACCTTTCTGATCTCCTTTTCTCCTACTCTTCTCCTTGCTCACTTCACTGTCGCTACAGGGGCCTCCTTGCTGTTCAGGAACACAAGAGGCACTTTGGGGATCATGGTCTTTTATCCGGCTTCATTAGATAGAAGGGGCAGGGAAGACCACAAAAAGGCTGAAGACCTAAGTAGGATATAGAAGGTGGGAAAAGTAGATAATTGCCCTAATTTTTACAGCACTGATTGCTGATTTCTAGCATAGGCCTCCTCATCTAGCTCAACTAGGGATTTCTATTTCTCCTCTTCCTACTCTTCTTTCGCTGTGGATTAAGAGAGGAAAATGTTCTTCCTGGAGAACCCACGGAGTTGCATCTTTGTTAGTGATTGTTAAAAATAGCAAATTTGTTTTGAGGTATGTTAAATATCAAGCATCAGACTAAGCCTTTTACTTTTTTTGTGTGTGTGTGGGTACTGGAGGTCAAACTCAGGACCTCGCGCGTCAGCAGGCGTCCGTGCCGCTGAGCGATAACACCTGCCCTTTTTTTCGTATGTGGGTACCGGGAGTCGAACTCAGGACCTCGTGCTTACCAGGCAGGCGTTTATGCTGCTGAGCTATCTCACCGGCCCTAAGCCTTTTACTTTATCTCATTTAATTCTCATAAAATCTCTAATAAGGAGGTTTTATGTTTGTTTGCAGTAATGGGGATAAAACCTAGTACCTTTGGTGTGCTAGGTAAGGGCTCTATCATTGAGCTGCACTCTCAATGCAAGAAGAAGTATTATTATTTTTATTTCACACACAAAGAAACTGAGGCTTCAAAGGATGAAGTAATTTGCCTATGTCATATCTTCTGTAAGTGGCCAGAATTAACCACATCTCTTTCTGAGTCTAAAACCTGTATTAATTCTGAACAGTTTGCTTCATCATGAGAAAGAGGTAAACAATTACTGTCATTCATTCATATATCCATGAATTCATTCGTATATCCATGAATTCAAAAGTTTACACAATGTTTATCATGTGCCAGGGCTTTGCCTGATTTTGCTGATACAGTGGTGAACAAATAGGCAGGATCATTACCTTCCTGGAGCTGGTAGCCTAATGGTGTGGCAGGACCATAACCAATGAAGCATGTTCTGAGATTGACCTTCTGAAAAAAATGAACACAGATGATCTCTGACCCAGGCCCTGGAGTGTGGGTTGTGCACAGAGAATATATAAAACTGGTTCAGGTCTTGACCTTGTAGCCTCATCAGTTTTGAAATTGGTACAATAATAGTAGGTGCATTGCCAACTATTTGTGATCTCAAATGAGAAAATATATGAAAGCTTTCATGGCAAACTCCTGTAAGATAGTCAACAAGGAGGAAAGGAATTTTCTTTATATTGAAAAAGTCCAGGCAGAGTTAAAATAGAGAGAGACTAGAGCAGTAAACACCCAGATACCCAATAAAGAGTTACAACAATTAGCAACTCATGGCCAATCATATTTCATCAAAAAAAATTTTTTTTTGAGACAGGGACTAACTATATAGTTAGGCTACCCTTCAACTCACTAGATAGCCCAGTCTGGTCTGGAACTCATGGCAATCCTTGTGCCTCAGCTTCCCGAGGGCTGAGATTAAAGGCATGCACCAGCAATCACCATTATTGGTAGCAACAACCTAAAAACAAAATTTAAAGCAATTCTTCAATTTTTTTCAAATACTATACAGTAATTTCATTAAGTGTTCAAATTTCCCTGATTATAGGTTGAATTGCATTATAAAAACCCCAAACCCAAAATGCTCTCAAATTTGGAAATTTTTTGAGTGCTGATATGATACTTAAGTTTTTTGGATTTCGGAGCATTTCAGATTTTGGCTTTTCCAATTAGGGATGCTACGTGTAAAGTCTATGCAGGTACTCCAGAATCAAAAAAACTCTGCAATCTGAAACACTTTTGATTTCAAGCATTTCAAATAAGGGCTACTCAACCTGTATCTTGGAAGAATTTAAAGTTGCTAAGTTTGAATCATGCTTGAGATAGGGTTCACGTATCGCAGCTGTTTGCTCTTTTTTTCTTTTTACTAGGGTATCACCTTATAGCCCAATCAGTTCTAGAAGCCCTCTCTTTAACTGACCCGCCCATGTAGCTGGAAGTACAGGCATTCACCACCAGGCCCAGTTATTGATATATTGTTTTTAATCTATAAATTCCCTTTTATCTTCTTTTTGTTTTGTTTTTGCACTTTGGTTTTAAAACCACAGAAGAGTTGTTCTAAAACTAATGTGCATTAGAATCATCTGAAGAGATGCGTCTTGCTCCCAGAGATTTTGACTCCATATTGCATTTCTGACTAGTTAGCAGGTAATATTCTGATACGGATGGGCTGGGACAAAACTTTGAGAACTTGTTGTGCATATCCCATAGTCTGGGTTTCCCTAACTCTCTTTGGGCAGTATTCTTCAACTTGTTTCCTTAGGGGAAATTTACTGAATTGCCTACAGTACAGCATAATGGTTGTAGTTCGGGGTTTCAAGTTAGAATCCTTGTGTTCTAATCTTGTTTTTGACATTTGTCATGTGACCTTGGGCAAGTCATTTGCTCTGTGCTCCCAATATTACAGGGTCATTGTAAGGATTAAATGAAATTTAAAAAATGAAATGGTTATTTAGTATACTACTCTGGCATTTGGCAAATGCTCAGTAAATACAAATATAATTTTTCATCCAAGAGATCATAAAGAGGTGTGTGGTCTGTGGAGAGTCTGGAGTATTAGAAAGTTTTGTCGTTTGCTGCGTTTCGACGTTAGTAGGAGCGTTCTAAAGAGATAGCCGGAAAAAGGTGAAGAGAGCTGGGGACGGTGGTCAATCCCAGCACTGTAGGAGGCTGAGGCAGGAAGATCCCAAATTCCAGCCCACCCAGAGCAATTTAACGACTAAGCGAGATCTTGTCTCAAAAAACAAGGGAGTTGAGGTGGGAATGTTGCTCGGTGTGAAGTACTTGGGTTCAATTTCCAGTACCGAGGGAAAAAAAAAAAAAGTTGAGTAGAGCGACTCTCTCCGCCGCCAGGCCATTTCTTAAAAGGGCCAAGTTGCCCCTTTAAGGCAGGCGGGGCCACGTGACCCACTGGATCACATGGATCGCGGCACAACATGGCTGCGCCCGCGCTCGGGCGGGCTGGTGGCCGCCGCGCTCGGCTGGGTCGCGTCCTCTTGCTGCCGCTGCTCCTGCTCGTGTGCGGAGCGGCGGGGAGCGAAGAGGCCGGGGCCGGTGGGGGAGCGGCGTCCCTCGCGGGCTCCTGCGGCTGCGGCTCGGCCCAGCGGCGCGGGGCCCAGGGCAGCGCGGCGGGCGCGCACCGCTACTCCCGCGGGGCGAACGCGCGGGGCCCCGGCGCCGCACAGCGGCCGCTCCCGCCCACCAAGGTGCGCCCCGGCGTCCGCGGCGGCGGGTGGGTGTTGGGTTCCCGAACGAATCGGAATAGGCGAGGCGAGGGTCGGCAGGAAGCCCGGTGAAGGTCAGAAGGACATCCCAAGTCGCGCGCCCGCTGATCCCTTTTTATTAGGAAGTGTTTCTCCCCGCCGGAAGCGGAGCTGACTCTTGTGGCTCCACGTAATTAATTTTGAACGTCTGGTTTGACGATTGTTCATTCTTTTTTTTTAACCTGTTACCACCTGCTTCTTCCTCCACTCTATCCTGTTGATGAGGAACTAAGAATCGTCAAGTCAGACAGATGTGGGTAAAATCCTCAGTTCCTCTTTTACGCACTGAAGAAATCAGTACTGTGGATCACAGTGTAGCCAACATTGTTGTCTACTTACCTGTAGTCTCTTCCAGCAGTCTGCTTTTTGAGGGCAAAGACTCGTGTAATTTTCCTGCCATTCTTACCACTTCACAAGAAAGGACTAAGCCGGCTGTACTTTTATATATCTCTTTCTTGCACCATGCCTGGCTGTGTTAGGTGTTAGGATATATATACACGTAGATAATAACAATAAGTAACAACTGGTACTTCGTTGTTACTTCAGGCTCGTCTCATGCTGGTGCATTTGTGGAAACAGTTTAGGTAACTAGAACTAGACTCCTAAACCAGTGCTTCTTGTATCCTTAGTATACCGTATCCTTTTTCCATCACACTTTCTCTTCCTTAAGGTTAATTCTGCCCAATATTAAGGACAGGTGAGAAGTAATGTCCTCTGCAGGGATTCCCTGACCTTCCCTTCCTTCCTCTTCAGTATTTCCATATGCTGTGTGTGTATCTTGACATAACAATTGTAAAGTTGCTTGTCTGGTTTTCTCTCCCTAACTAGGCCGTGAGGGTGATAGAGGTTGGGACCGTGATTTAGTCTCCAAGGTACAGAGTGTAGGAGATTGATAGCTGAGTTTCTGATTATTTCTCTATCGTGTGTACTTTCTGGCCTTAAACATTTTTTAAAAAACAATTCAGGACATGGCCTGTTTTACTGGTATTTGTCTCTGTATAATAAGAAATCCTAGTTACTTTTTTTGGGGGGGGTACCAGGAATTGAACTCGGGACCTCATGCTTGCCAGGCAGGCGCTGTACTGCTGAGCTATATCCCTGGCCCTCTGATTACTTTTTTAGTTTGTATTGGCCATACTGGATTTTAATTCTGGTCTAACTTGCATGATAATGGATAGTCTCACCCACTTTCTAAGGAAGAAGCTCCCCTGTTTACCTACTTTGTAACCATCAGGACAAGTGGGTTATTTGCCCATATGTTGGTCTGTCTCAAAATTTTATGTAGCATCTTCTGGCCAGTACTGAGCATTCCTCATTTCTAAATGTTCCATCTTCCTATAGGTTCTAGAATGGGAGATGTGGTGTACCATACGTTTTGAATTACATTTGCAAGATACACATTTTTATTCCTATAGAGTGGTTTTGTGCCCTGACTGGCTATTGTATGGGTCATCATTGGCCAGTCTCCACTTTCTATAATGTTTGGAGATAATCCAAACTATTATTAAGTTAGTAGTTGATGAGAATACACCCCACAGACCATCAAGGACTCTAATGATTGAATCTGAAATAGTATTGTTATCAAGGCCACTGACTTTGTAGGAAGTAGTTCTTCATGTTTCTGTTTTCCTTGGTTTTAAATGTTTTAGTTCATGTACTGTCTTAGTTACTTTTTTCTCCTTGCTGAGACAAAATACCTGACACCCAAAATTAAGGGAGGAAAGGTTTATTTAGCTCACAGTTTGTGGAGGTTTCAGTCCATAATCAGCTGGCTCCAAGGCAGGGTGGCATGGCAGAGCAGCAATAGTTCAAGGAGGAAGAAGACAGCAAAAGCAACAAGAGCAAAAAGGTGGGGAGCAAGCCTCTTTTCTTCCCTTGTATTGTATGCATGCTACCTGCCCTAGGGCTGGTGTAAGACTCACACCATCTTCCTGCCCTCCTCTCACATAGGTTCAGGATGTTAACAAAGTGAGGACCCTACACCCCTGCCGAGTTACTTAGTTAAGCTTCTAAATTTCTCAGGTTGACACAGTGTATCAACCATCACATGTGCGTATAACTTTGGTCTAATTTTGACAGCCATTTATTGTTTTTTTTTTTTCTTTGTTTTCTGTTTATTTGGTTTCATTCAAAATGTTTATCTGGTATACATGTAAGACTTTTTTTTGCTGGGCATACAGAAAGGAACAAGACCTGTACTCTATGCTCATAGCATTTACATTCTGTTAGCCTCAGCACCTCCTCCCCCCATTCACAGTCACATATTAGCATCATTTTTCTACAGTGACAGTACTATAGGAGGAGTATGTACAGAGACGTGGTGAGGAAAAAAATGATTCATTCTTTCTGGATGTGTCAGGAAGTGCCTCAAAGAAAAGGTCACATTTGAGCTAGGCTTTGGGGGAGGTATTTTCAGGAGCTGGGAATGGAAGGTCATATGGAAGGATGTTCCAAGAAGAAGAACGGCTTTGGTATAGAGCTCACTGTACAGGTGCATTGTGTGTTCTGGGATATGTACATGATTTAAAGATTTCCAGGAGTGGCATTTTTCACACTTTTCAATGTCACACACACTTTTTAGGTGTGAATCTTTTTTTTTTTTTTTTTTTTTTTGGTATTTTATTTCATCTAATGAGCATTTGGCAAGGAGATGGCAAGATGTAAATAATACT
Source organism: Erethizon dorsatum (assembly GCA_028451465.1). NCBI lineage: Eukaryota > Metazoa > Chordata > Mammalia > Rodentia > Erethizontidae > Erethizon > Erethizon dorsatum. Next base: position 57,478,407 of record CM051825.1, on the reverse strand, counting down.
GGGCTTTATTCTCAAGGAATTTATAGTTTTGCTGAACATTTTGGCCATAAATATTATTTGGAAAACAATATACATTGTTTAAAATTTGACTTAAGTTTCATCTGGTTAAAAAATATAGTTCTCATTAAGAGGATTGTCCTCATAGTTTTCTATACTGCTTATTGCTTTGTAACAAGGTGGAGAAATGTTTTAGTCTCCCTGGATCTTTGAGAAGAGTTGTTTGAAAAGATATTTACGATTATGAGATGCAAAGATTGTACATGATACGTCTGTATGCGTAGATAAAATCAGTCTTGATTTGCTATCAAAGGATGTTTCTGATCAGGTAGAGTTTCCTTCAGCATAAAGGCACTAATGCTATCTCTTCCATGAAATCTTTCTTCCAAAAGAGTAGTTTACCTTTCGTCTAAGTTCACATAGCATTTTGGTAGTTGTATGATGGTGACTTGTCTATTTTGTTTAGTGTACTATTTTTTGTGTAGATCTGATCCTATATCGAAAGCATTTTTAGATCTCTTTTAATATCTATATTACCCAAGTGCCTTACATATTTTAGATATTCTGCAATAATTCTTTGAATGATCTGTTGCCTTTTTTGGTAGACACAATATTGAAAAAATACCTGGGGAATAAAGCAGGTCATGTTGTTTTTAAAGAATCTTTGTAAAATATACTTTTGCTGCACTCATCCTTTCAAGAATCCTGTGAGAGGCAATCAGAGCTTAAAGGAATTATAAATCTCAGGGCTGGAAGAAACTATATGCCATTTCATCTATGATCATCTGTAGAGGCAGTAGAGTGAGAGAGTGGTATAGATAAATAAGTCATGTATAGATGGATAAGGCAGCAGTTTGTGGATATATCCTGAGAGCATGTTTCTGGTATTCACTGGCATTCTGCTGAGACTTTAGCATTTTGTGTTAAGTTTGAGATTTGGGAAGAAGAAGATCTACACAAAGTAATTGCATATGACCTTATTTCTTTTTTCTTATTACATGTTTGTAAAACTTACTACATTCATCTTGGGAGTTGGTACATATACACATTGCATCATAATCTTATTTCATTTTTGTGTGCAAGACAAAATTTTTACAATAGCAAGTAAAAAAAATGATAATTAAAACTAGCATAAGCAGACAAAACAGGGAGAGAATGTTTATGGACTCTCATACTTGAGAAGTTCAAGAGTTGATATGGGCCTAGACATAGATGGATTCAGGGTGTCAGGAGCATATCTAGACTTCTATTGGCTTAAGAGTCTCTAAACTCTTCTTTGGGGTGGGCTCTGTTTCATGTAGTTTCTTCTGTGACTGATAAACATTAGAAAAGAAGTAGTTCCTTTTTCCTGGTAGGTCCAGCAAATGTTCTAAGATAAACTTTGATTGAGACAGGGTCTTACTCCTAGTTACATCTTTGTGGTCAAAATGGTGGCCATCCCTGAGTCATAGTAGATACAGTGGTGTCCCGAGGGCCACATGTATTTAGAGAGTTCAAGAGGTAATTTCCTAGAGGACTTCCAAAGGGACAAGAAGTAGGGAAATGGGTGTTGAGTGTGCAATGGGTAGGGGTGTAGCAAGGGATTGAGGTGTAGCTCAGTAGTATAATGTATGCTCATCATGTACGGTGTCCTAGGCTCAATCCCCAGGACTAGACAACAAGGATTAAAAAAAACAAAACAAAAAACAAAAACACAACAACAACAACAAGAAAAAGGTGAAATCAGATTCCCACCACACTGGGCCTAAGCGTGTAGTCCAAAAATGGTACTCATGATAACTGAGTCATTCTTGATTTTGTGTCAGCTTCTGGCAGAAGCAGTGGTGCAGCAGAAAGGGTTTTAACTAACCAAGAGACTCAAAGAATGGATTGTTTGACTCTGGACGTTCCATGAAGATGTAATTAAAATGGTCTTTTTATGTGGCCTGGAGTCCTGTAGCATGTAACACCTGATACTATGGATATTAGAATTTTCACTAGAATCACATTTTACATTAGTAGAACATACAACTTCATGAGTATAAATTAGAAATTTGAGCATTTTAGAGCTATTTTTATTTAAGTCTTCTAGAATGGAAACTTGCTAGATGGTTATTGAAAGAAGAAAAAGAAACTAGGTCCAGAGTCTACAGTGGAAGTCATGGTATTAATGTCGGTATTCGCCTTGAAGAAGAGGCTGAGAATTAGGTAATTGTACAATATCAGTAGGTACAGTGGGCATACCACCTTTCTGTGGGCCTTGTCTTTGAGTTGATGGATGAACAACTGGGCTGATGACAGGACTTGTCTACTTTGGGGAAGCATTTTTTAAAAAATCCCTTATGAAATCTTTTATTAGATCTTAATAATTATTTTAAGACTACTCTTGAAATTTCTGCCTGGAATCTTTAATTTTTCTACTTTGTAGCACTGCTTAAAATGCAGACTTCTGAGAACTATGGAATCTTGTGTCCTAGGTACTTAGAGACTGGTGAGAATAGTGGGTCAACCTAGTTCAGTACTTGAGCTGAGACTACTACACGGGTTTTACTATGTTACAGACATGCTACCCGTGCTACTATGTTATAAATAAGGTAGAGTTATTTTAGTTAGGAGTAATTCAGATAATAAATTCCTCATTATAGTCATGGTCCCGTTCATTTGGTCAGTTAAGATGTTTTTGAGTGTCTGCTGTGGACTATGCACCATACTAGTTGCTGGAGATATAGAAATGAGCTATTTCTGGTCCTCCAGGTGCCTAGGATCTAGGGATGATGAAACTGTAAATAAGATATTCTGTGTGTGTGTGTGTGTGTGTGTGAGTTGTTAGTATAGATAAAGGTATGCATCAGAGGAGTCCAAAAGGGGGACTCATAACTCCACGAAGGGAAAGATGTGAGGCAGGAATGATTGGGAGGAGATGACCCTTAAACAATGACATCATTTACAAAGAGTGTGACTTATGAAAGTGCAGTAGAAATACAAATTAAGGACAGTGTGAGGTTAGGCTCTGAGTTTAGGTACTATATCTTAAAAGGTGATGATAAATCCTGAATAATTTAAACAGGAAAGTAGTATGATCAGCTTGACACTTCATTTTGCATTTTTAGTAAGTGGTTCTTTCACATGGGTCTAAAATTTAAAATAATAATATAGAAGGGTGTGTAGTGAGAAAATTTTCACTTAATCACCTTCCTCTCAGACAACCACTGTGTACATTTTTTTTATATTTTCCCAGAGCTATGTTCTCCAAGTATAAGTAAATACAAAAATATGTGACTATAGTCTCTCTTAGTCTCCTTTGACACAATCGATAGCATATCATGCATACTGTTATTCACTTTGCTGTTTGGTCACATAGCTCTTTATCTTGGTGAGATCTCTCCATATCAATATATCAAAAGCTTTCTCTTTTTTTCCTTGTTTTTCCCCCCATGGCTGCTTAATTTTCCATTTCCCACAGTTTGCTTAATCATTATCAATGAACATTTAACTCGTGTCCAACCTTTTTCTTTTACACAGCTGTGATAAATTTTGTTGGACACAGAAGACTGACATTTTCCAAAAACTTAAGTATTTGCTGAATGAATGATTGGAAGAAAGGTGGATGGCTTAGAGGAAAGGAGAGATGTGAAAGAATGAAATTAGACTGAAAAACTGTTAAGGTACTGGGAATAGAGGGAGCGATCAGAGGGAGATGTATTTAGGAGAATAGTACGCTAGATGAGCTATGTAATGTTGGAATTTGGCTACAGAAGTAGTAGACAATAATTTCTGGAATAATAAAAGTGTATTGGATGAATATTACATTTATTACCCACATAGCTTAGATGAACAGCATAATTATCTTTGGGAGATATATGCACAGAATTGAAGCAATCATTAGCAAAGAGTTAGTAGGAAAGGAAAATAGAATCAGTAATTGTTGATTTCCTAATTTTTCTTTCTTCCCGTCTTGTTTTTCTAGCTTCTGCTCTTACTGCTAATCCATACTCTTTTCATTTCAGCTAATTATCTCTGACATTTTTTTTCTCTTTTTGATTTGAACTCATTTATAGAGCAGAGATTTGATGATTCCTAAACTGTTGAGAAATCTGTGAATTGACTTTTCACTCCTCTGATTTTATTTTATTTTATTTTTCATAATTTTTTATTTATATTTTTAAATAATTTATTTATTTTTAAAATAATTTTATATTTATATCCTTTGTATGTGGGTACCAGGAGTCGAACTCAGGACCTCGCGCTTGCCATGCAGGCGCTTATGCCGCAGAGCTCTCTCACTGGCCCACTCCCCTGATTTTAAAGTTAAGCATTGTGTCTGTAAAGAGTGAGTTTTTGACAGATGATATATCAAGAGCTTTTTCTCCCCCATTCTATAATTTCACATATACAATTCACCTTTTGAGGTGTACAGTTCAGCGGTTTTAAAAAATACAGTCGCAACCATTGTTATTATCTAAATCTGAAACATTTCGGGGCCACGGTTGTAGTTCAGTGGGCACAAGCACCTGCCTGGCAAGCGCAAGGTCCTGAGTTTGATTTCTAGTACCAAAAAAAAAAAAAAAAAATCTGAAACATTTTATAATTCCGAAAGAAATCCTATATCCAATAGCCTCCTTCCTGCCCTTGCCCACCACTAAATCTACTTTTTATCTCTTTGGATTTTCCTATTCTGCAAGTTTCGTATGAATGAATCATACAGTATGTGGCCTTTTGTGAGTGGATCTTTTACCTGGAACACTGTTTTCAAGATTCATCCATATTTAATAAATCATTGCTTCATTCTTTTTGTCTTTGAACATTAGTTCATTTCATGGTTACACATGTTTTGTTATATATTCATTAGTTGATGGACATTTGAGTTGTTTCCACTTTTTACTTATTAAAAATAGTGCTTTTGTGAATGTTTTTGTGTACAGATGTTTGTGTGGACATACGTTTTCATTTGTCCTGGATAAATATCTCCGAGTGGAATGGTAGGGTGCTATGGTTTCTCTTTGTTCAGTTTTCAAGGAATCGTCAGACTGTTTACAAGTCACTGCACTATTTTACATCCCTGCCAGCAGACTATGAGGGATCCGATTTCTGCATATCCTCGCCAACACTGGTTATTGTCTTTTTGTTGTAGGCCTGCTAATGGATGTGAAGTGGAGTCTCACTGGGGTTCTAAATTGCATTTCTGTAATGACTCGTGATATTGAGTATAAACCTGCACGTTTTAGCTGAAAAATTTTGTAGCATCCTCAGAGCCTGTGTTTAGTGTTGGGAGTACAGCTGTGAAATGTGAACAAGGCAGTCTAAGTCTCTGCCTTCTTGAAGCTTGGAGTTCATATGGGAAGATACATAGGAACAGAGTAATTGCAATTTGGATTTTAATAAGGAATTATATAAGATATAATCCCTTAGTGTACTTTTTAGATTTTCTATTTCAGTGATTTAAGATTTTTCCATTATCTTTAATGACAAGAATTCATGCAGTGGTTATTTATAGATATTATATATGACATTTTTACATTTGCTTTTAAAAATAATTCAAAAGAAATGAGAGTGTATCTGTATTAGTCAGCTTTTCATCGCTGACCAAATACCTAACAAAAACTGTAGGGGGCTAACCTATGACCTTGTACCTGACCAAGGGGCAACAAAGATGAAACACAAAGAGACACAGAATAGGTTAAAATATGAGGGGTTAGGGGTTTCTTGTCTCCCTTCGACAAAGAGCCCTGAGTGAGTGGTGTGCCTTGGCTTTATTCACTCAGACACGGGCACAAGCAATCAGAGTAAAACAGGATTCATCTTTCTCCCACCATCCATGGTACATATCCGAGTAAACGACAGGATCTTAGCTGTATTAATTTTCCCTGCAGCGTGTCACCATGCACTCACGCCACCTCTCTCTCTAGTGCTCACAGAAGAGGCCAGTTAGGCCTTAATCTTCCTATCTGGTCTCCCACAGAAAAACAACTTAAAGTAAGAAAGATTTATTTTGGCTCGTGTTTTCAGAGGTTTCAGTTCGTGGCTGGTTGACTCCATTGTCGTGGGTCTGAGATGAGGCAGAACATCATGGTGAAAAGGTGTGGTGGAGCAAACCTATTCACCTCATGGCAGTCATGAAACAGAGAGAGGGAAACAGAGAGGAAGGAGCTAAGGACTAGATGTAGTCTCCAAAGTCACACCCACATGATCCACTCCTTTCAGTTAAGACTCATCTCTTTTTTCTATCCCCTCCCAGTAATGCCATCAAATTGTATGGATCAATCCATTTGATGAAGTTAGAGCTCTTATAATTCAGTTATTTCCCCAGAAATCATCAGCTAGCATTTGAGCTTTGGTAGGACATTTCAAATCCAAATCATAGCACTATCAAAGAAAAAATTAAATATATAAAGAAAAAAATGGAATATTCTCCCTGCTTCTGCAGTTTAACCATTAGCAGCTTTCCTATTTACTATTCTAGGCCTGTTCCATTGCATGTACAGATTTCTAACATGTAGAGTTTTGACTAAAGAGATTACTTTGCTAAAGAATTTTCATTTCTTTTTGTGACTCCTGATTCACCTTCACCCAGATGTAGAGTGATTTTGGTGAGTTTACAGTGGTGTCTGTGGTGGGGATTTGCTAAACAGTGGGTGCTCTCTTTCTGCCAGGAACTTTGTGCCATACCCAGCTACACCTGGGCTGTAATGCATGACTTCCTGTGTTTCCCCTTTCACTGCAGATGGTCCTAATCCCTGCAGGAGTGTTTACAATGGGCACAGATGATCCTCAGATAAAACAGGATGGGGAAGCACCTGCAAGGAGAGTCGCTATTGATGCCTTTTACATGGATGCCTATGAAGTCAGTAATGCTGAATTTGAGAAGTTTGTGAACTCAACTGGCTATTTGACAGAGGTAATGGGTTTGGGTTAGGAAGAAGAATTTTTTCTTTTCCTGAACCTTTAAGAATGCTTTAGTAACAGTGGACATTGATGACCACTTTTATTATGTGCTCAGTACTGTGCTAAGCACTCTATTTATGTATTTTGTTTAATTTTTCCCAGTACTCCCATGAACTAGGTTACATTATAGGCAGCAAACTAAGGATTAGAAAAGTGATTTGTCCCAAGGTGCATGGTTGGTGTGGAGTTGGGATTCAAGCCTGGACAGTGTGACCCCAGTACCTGTGTTCTTAGCCATATGATATATTGTATCAATGCTTTGATATGCCGGAGATGGCCACTGTCTCAGGTTTTTTGAAATAACAGATAGCATGTGAAGTAAAGCCACTCTTCCTCCTCAATAATTACAGTTTGGTTGTTCCAGAAGCAATACCTGTTTCCTAAGTGATAGTTACAGAAATGCAGCTTTTCATTCTTATGGCTTTATTTCAATGCCTTGACAACTCATAAGCTCCTCTGTCTCAGTTCCAGGCCTTATCCTGTGGTCTCTGAATGCAGAGTTAGGCCCTGCAAGTGGATGTTTACTCCAAATGGACTAAGACCAGGGAGGCTTTCTAGTTTATGAATGCTTCTGTGAGGGTCTGAAATATATATATATCTATATCTATTTTTTGTGGGTACGGGGAACGACTCAAGACCTTGCGTGCCAGCAGGCGCCTGTGCCGCTGAGCGATATCACTGGCCCTTTTTTCATATGTGGGTACCGGGAATCAAACTCAGGATCTTGTGCTTGCCAGGCAGGCGCTTATGCTGCTGAGCCATCTCACTGGCCCCTGAAATATATTTGTTTTTTAAAAAGTATCCCATTTTCTCTCATCAAAAAATTTGTCTTTTACGGTCAGTCTCTCTCTCCTTCCCTCCCTCCCTCCCCCCCTTCCTCCCTCCTTCTTTCTTTTTTTCCACCAAACATCCTTTTAAACTTAAAATAGTTAATTTGAGAGTGAATGCCAAAAGCAAAACAACATTCATATTTGGTTTTGCACTGCCACATTTCTTTGGAATTTCCTAAAATATATAAAATGGTTGTAAATCTTGTTTTATAGATATTTGTAGCAAGCAAAAGGCTGTGTTCATTTTGTTTCATTAAGGATATTCTCGGATCAAATTCCTCAGTACTGTATTCTAAGTTAGAAGATCAGTTCTAGGGGAAGAAGGCTTTCCTTAGGTCACAGTTCTCCAGGAAGATTAGCCAGAAAAAGCAGAATTTAGGACATCCAAGAACGTGGAATGAGAAAAATTGTATCTGGACATTGACTACTCTTTACCTTAAATTTAGCATTTCCTTCAGTTATGTTGGACAACAAACCATAGTAATTGTAGCACCTATGACTTGATACCAATAGACAGCACAGACTTTTAAAAATCATGTTATTGTTGTTGCATGTATCTTGAAATATTGTTTGCATTCATTCCTGCTTTAGCGTATGGTAATTATGAAACCTGGCACTAGATCTTATTTATTTAGTTACTTATTTATTTTTGGTACCGGGAATCAAACTCAGGACCTTGCGTTTGCCAGGCAGGCGCTTGGCTAGATCTTATTTAATGTATTAATAAAGAACATACTACGACAGGACAAATTTTTTATTAGTATGGTGATATAAATAGTTGCCTTATTAATCCTATTGATTTTATTTTATGCACTTAAATGTTCTATTCTCAAAAGGAGAGCCCTTGGCTTCACCATGCTGCCAAAGAGATAGGGCACAAAAAAGTTTCAGAACCTCTGCCTTAGACAAAGTGCTTTGTATTTTTACAATACTTTACAGGTCCCCTCCCCCCCATCTTTCCAACTTCATTTTACATCATATGCCCCTTGCTCCCATGTACTAGCCTCACTGGTCTTGTTTCGATTTCTTGAAAACTAGACATTCTTTCCCACTTTGTGAGCTTGGCCAGTACTTTTCCTCTGCTTGGAATCCATAGCCCCTTACTGTCCCTTTTTTGCACGTCTGCCTTCTTTTTATTCTTGAGTCATCTTTGCACATGTGTTCCTTTCTCAAGGAGCATTCCTCTGCTCACTCTACCAGGAGATTTTCCTTGACACTCTGACCTTACAAGATGAAATGAAGTTATAATTGTTTGTTCCTTTCTTTGATTGGCTTGATCTTTGTCTGTGTCCTCACATTTAAGTACACTGAAGTCAGGGACAATGCCTGTCTGGTATTGACCTTGTATCCTTTCATTTAGCCTCAGACCTGTCATGTGGTAGATGTTCGATAAATATGTATTGAATGGATAAGTGGCTTATATTCTTAGGCATTGTAATGTCACCAGGAAATACACAAAAACATCAGGAGCAAAGAAATGATAAGCTCCATTCAGAAAAAGAAACTTGAGGCACTTGTAAGGCCTGAAATATAGGGATCCAGTGCTTAGTTAATTTCATCTTGTCAGGACTGGACAGGATTGGAGGTTAGGATTTGAGAGTTATTGGAAGTGCTGGCTGCAGTTAAAGTGATGAGGTTGAAAGACATTTCCCAGCAGTTAATCAGTGGATTTCTCTTGAACCACCTATGTTAGAACCAGCAGATTTAACACAGACAGGTTTTTGTTTTTGTTTTTGGTTATTTTCCTTACCATGTGTCCCCAGAATCAGAATGTCTGGGGCTGGGTAACAGCAGTCTGTAGTTTTAACAAGCTAGTTGAGTAATTTCAGCTACACAAAATCAAAGAGCTGCTAGCCTAGTATCAGAAGCACAGAGAGCCAGGGGCAGAGCTCCAGGAAGCTGCAGAGTTGCAGGGGCAGGAAGAGCCTATGTATTTCCGAAGAATAAGAACTGTCAGAAATGTAGGAAGAAAATTAGAGGAGAGTCACAAATGCCAAGGGACAAAGGACCCCCTTTTTAGAACAGGGTCACATGTGACAAAGAGAATCAGTCTGATGAAGACTTGAGGTGCTAATGTTAAATGCAATTATTAAAATGTAGCTTTGCACCTGTTGCTGAATTTGGCCACTCGAGATTTATAAACACATTTGATACCTTAGTAGAGCTACAGTGTGTCAGAATATTAGTGTACAGTGGTATTTATCTATTTTAGCTAGATGCTAGGAGCAGAATAAAGGACAAAATTTGATTGCATAATATCGTATATACACGATACTATTATTTCCCAAAGTCATTTGTAATACTTGGGGAAATATAATTTCCTTCAACAGGGGAAGTCAAGTTCTCAAAAGTTAATCTGTCCCAATTTACAGTCTTATCATCTAGATAAGCCTTCAGTGAAAATACTCTCTGTGAGTGACGTTAACCTGTTTTAACAGGAAGCCAGATACTTTTAAGCCATTTCTCAGTCCTCTTGGGTAGTCGTAGGAAACACTAATGTTCATTTGGACAAGAAAAATCATTTTAGTGATGTGCAAGGAAAATGGCACATACAAAATACATTGCTCCAACTGTTTCTGGATTTATTTCCCACCTTATAGGCCGAGAAGTTTGGCGACTCGTTTGTCTTTGAAGGCATGTTGAGTGAGCAAGTGAAGACTGATATCCAACAGGCAGTAAGTAATGTTTAAACAGGCTCTCATATTTCTCTGTGCTCATTGGAAAGAGTTCGGATGAAAAATCCAAACTACAGATGCTACCTTCCTCTCCATCCTACCCTGATCATTTAACTGCCATAGATTTGCCCAGGGTAACAGCCCACAGACCAGGGGACCTTACCTGAATGAACATGGCACAATCCCAGGATGGTGTCTGAGGAAGCATTGGGTCAGCCTTGAACTTCGCCTTGTGTATCCAGGTAACACATCTTGTGAAGTAGAGCTCAGCTGGTGCCTAGACCCTTCTGGGTTTCTTTTACTTACAGACATTTCTGAAATGAAGATTTTTTTTTTTTTTTCTTTGGTGTTGTAGTTTTTGGGACAGGGTCTCACTCTGTAACCCTGGCTGGCTTGGGCCTCATCCTCCTCCTCCCTCAGTCTCCTGAGTGCTGGGATTACAGGTGTGTACCATCACACCTAGCTTTGGAGTGAAAGCATAAGTGTAAATGTTTTAAAATTCGATTCTCAAAGCACTGATCCCATCAAAGCTGGTGTGGAGATAGAGCTTTCCTATTTAAACATTCATGAATTCACAAGATCAGAGAAGTGTCCGTGAATGGAGTCCTCTGTTGTAAATGTTCCTAAGAAACAGAGGCAGACAATTGGTGCTTATAGGCAGGGGTGTACCTTCTCTCATAGAGAGGATCCAGGGATGTGAATTAGGTGTATTTTCCTCAGACATCATGGAAATGGTGGACTGGGCTTCCAGAAACACATGGTGAGTAGAACTTGGAATTCCTGTACCAGCTGTTCTAGTAGATTTGTGATATTTATGTATTTGTTTGTATACAGAGTTTGTGAAAGTGTAAGAACAAGGGAAAGAGTGGAGGTAAGCTGGCAGGTTGAGGGTTCACAAACCAAAGAAGGCAGAAAATGCAGATGCTGCAGGAGATAGAGAGGGCAGAGAACAGGGGTCGGCCAACTCAGGGGAGACTGATTAAGACACAGACACTGAAGATGATGGAACCCAACCCTAATCTTCCTTTTTATACAAGTTCCCTTTCAGTTCTGGCCATGAACTTTATCTTAATGTGTTGGCGTCACTCTGTCCTCTCTTGGGAGCATTGGTGCCAGAAAAACTGAAGTATCCTGGCTCACATTTTCTTTCTTTTTAAAAACATGGGGGGAAAGGATGAAATAATACAAGACTTAGTCCCAAATCATGTTTTGGTAAGTTGGACCATTTTTAGATAAATTTTTGAAAATGTGAGTGAGATCCATTTGAATTTTACAGTTTCCTTGGTCATTGCAAGTTTTTCAGTCTTGTGTAAGCTGATAACCCCACCCCCTTCTTTAAAAGGGCTTTGAGGTCTGTTCAGGCTAGTGTTGATGTAAGTCAGGATGTGGCGTCTTGTTTTAAGATAGGGAGTTCAGATGAGGGAGAGCATTTGCGCTTATTTCTGTAATTTATACTTTCAGATACAGTGTGTCTTGTTACTTGAGAACCTCCAAGCACATTGGGCATGCAGGCAGAGGTGGATATTGCTAGGCTCCAGAGGTGCCCTGTTAAGTACATAGTGACGTGTGTGCGCTTGTAACTAGGATGAGGACGAGCAGCTCTCAGCTGGTTGCAGTGTTGGTCCCTTCCTTAAATGCTCATTATGGAAAAGTAAACCTTTTAAGCTTGTTTAGAAAGGGTTGAATGAATAAAATAAATTTATTGATGATGTAGAAGAGCTTTTATTTATTTATTTATTTATTTGTTTGTTTGTTTGTTTATTTTTCATCACCCTCCTTAAGCCTGACTTAACTTAAGGTACCAGATCTTTTTTTTAACCCAATGTTTCTAGAAATGTAGGATGTGAGCTGGTCCATGGGATAAGTTTATGAAGATTTTAGGTAGTAGATAGGCAAGTGTAATCATGTTCTGAGAAAACTTTTCCTTTTAAGAAAAACGTCTCATTTGAGAGCTCATCTGTCCTTAACACTTCACAACACTTGTAAGTTTCTCTTTTTTTGTTGTTGGTCTCTTTTTTTAACATAGAAAACAAGCTGAAGAATCTCCTCAGGCTATATAGTAACTGGTTACAATTAAATTGTTTATTTTCCTGTGATTATTTTAAAAGTTGTATTCATGTCAGTTTACATTAGTGTTATACATTTTCCCTTTTTTTTTTTTTTTTTTTTTTGTGGGTACCAGGGGTCGACCTCAGGACCTCGCACACCAGCAGGCGCCCATGCCGCTGAGCGATACCACTGGCCCTTTTCTCGTATGTGGGTTCCGGGAGTCGAACTTGGGCCCTCATGCTTGCCAGGCAGGCGCCTACGCCACTGAGCTATCTCACCGGCCCCATTTTCCCTTTTTTAAAAAAACTTTTTATTATAAAAAATACAAATACAGAAAAATCATATATCATAAGTACATGACTTACTGAGTTATCCTAAGTTGAATGTGCTTATAAGTATCACCCAGGTCAGGAGTTAGAATTCTGCTACCTATCATAGTAGCCCCATCTGTGTGCTGCATTCTGTTACCCTTCTCTGTCTCTGAAGTAGCCCCTGCCTGACTTTTAAAGTAGATATTTCCTTGCATTTCTTTATAATATTAGCATCCAGTGTACATCCCAAGTTTAATGCTGCCCATTTAAAGATTTGTGTGTTCTTTTTTCTTTTTTAGGTAGAGTTTATGAAGAGTACTTCTAGGACTCTTCTAATCTACAGGTTTCCCTTTCATTGCCCTTTGCTTGTCTCTTTACCACTAATTTATTCACTGAACACTACAGAACATTTAGCCTGTTGATTTTCCCACAGTCTAAATTTTACTGACTGCCCTCTCACAGTGTAGTTCACCTGTTCTTTCTATTCTGTGTATTACCTGCAGTTTGGTAGCTGCATCCACAGCTGATCAGACTCATGTTTGTAACCCATGGCAAGACATCATAATAGTGTCTTCCTTCACCAGGAGGCACCTAATCTCTATTGCTTTTTTTTTTTTTTTTTTTTTTTTTTTTGGTACCGGGAATTGAACTCATGACTTTGTGCTTGCCAGGCAGGCGCTGTGCCACTGAGCTATATCCCTATATTGCTTCTGTTTTGCCATGTTAGCTACTGTTAATGCTCAGTGGCTAAATCCATGAATTTATTGGGAGTTGTAATGGTGGTCATTTAATAGTTATTTTTCATTTATTAATGGATATACTTTCCCCCATTTACTATTTTTTTAGCCATTGGTACAGGCCATACAGGAAAGGTAGATAAATGCTTGATTCTTTATTAGCTCCTCCTTTCCTTCCTTTTTTTTTTTTCTTTCTTTTTTTTGGGGGGGGGGCAGGATCTTGCTATATAGTTCAGGCTGGCCTTGAGCTTACTTTGTAGCCCAGGCTGGCCTTTCACTACCAGTGATCCATTGCCTTAGCCTCTTCCTGAGTGCCGAGATTATAGGCATGTGCCACCACACCTGGCTTACTAACTTTTAAAATAATGAATTGGATCCCTGTTACTCTTCAAAGATGATGAGCTGGGCTGGGCGTGGTGGCGCATGCCTGTAATCCCAGTACTCGGGAGGCTGAGGCAGGAGGATTGCTGAGAGTTCGAGGCCAGCCTAGGCTACATAGTGAGTTCAAGGCCAGCCTGGACTACAGAGTGAGACCCTCTCTCAACAAAACAAAACAAATAAACAAAGGTGATGAGTTGGATTTCTTTTTTCTAATTAAACATTTTAATTTAAGATAATTATAGATTCAACGTAGGAATAAGAAATAATATTGGGTATACCATTCATCCAGTTTCCTCCAGGTGGTACCATCTTGTATAATAGTACAGTTTCAAAATTAGAAACTCAGTACTTATTTGAAACAACCTACTTATTTTTATGAATGCATCAGTGTTACATGTACTCATTTATATATATTTAGCTCTATACAGTTTCATCACAAATATAGATTTATATAATTACCAGATTGAAAAATCTATATGAATTCATACAGTTAAACATATATTTATTCACTTAGAATAAAAATTTTCCTGTTTTTGAGCACTGGTTACCTCTTTAAGCTCTTGTGAATCCTTTTTACCCTCTCCTTTTCAACAGCTTTTTTGAGGATATAATTTACATACTGTAAAATTCACCATTTTAAGTGTATAATTCAGTATTGTTTTGATATATTTATAGAATTGTGTAACCATCATCACAATCCAATTTTAGATCATTTTCATCCATCCAAAAAGAAAACTTGTGGCAATTTGCAGTTGTTCCCCTTTCCTGTGCCCAGCCATAGGCAACTTCCTAAGTTTTTTTTTTTTTTTTTTTAAACAGGTTCTCACTATATAGTTCAGGCTGGCTTTAAACTCACTACGTAGCCCAGGCTGTTCTGGGACTTGCAGTGAACCTCCTTCCTCAGCCTTCCGAGTGCTGGGATTACAGACATGCACCACCACACCCGGCTTCCTGAGTCCTTTTGAACTGACCCCAGTAGTCCTTCATGGCTTCTTTGCTTTTTCTGATGACAAGATCTGTCTCTATCCCTTATCCTGGAATTAGCCATTTCTCTAAGAAATCCTATTCCCAGGACCCTCTCTAGGTTTTAGGTATGCTTATTGCTCTTAGATTGGTGGTTGTTTCTAGGCCCCTTCACTGGTCAGAGCTAAGGTAAAGTACCCCATTAATTTGTATTGATACTGTACTTCTATTTTGGGGTTTTTACACAGCCTGTTCTGTATTACATCTTTGTCCTTTCTTCCACAGTAGGAGTCCTAGTTCTCAGGGACACAAGGGATAGAATTAGAATAGCCCATAATTACTCATTTATTTTATCCCAGATGGCATATGTAACAGTCTCAAAATAAGAACACCAATGCTACCATCACCACTGTAATTACTGAGAATCGGGCTGGAAAACACCCAGACTTTTACATGTACTTTTCTTATTTCTCCCCAGTTTTAGAATAGTTATACTAGTTATGTATTATTGAAGTGTATGTCTATTGCGTAGAATACTCTTTGCTTTTTAACGTATGTTTAGACTTAGTTCTAGTTGTAGATACAGGTTTAATGCTATTTTCAATGTCTTCCTAGTCAGTTGATTAAAGAGTTCATTCTTTCCCAGATTCATCAAAAAGTAGCCATGGAAGTAATTTTTGCATGTTGATAACAGTTTGTTAGTGCTGTTTATACTTAGGCTGTTTATACTGTTTATACTTGAAAGTTTTGCTGCATATGAAATCTGTGATTTTTTTTTTTCTTTAGTATCAAAATGATTTCCCCAGAATATATATTGGTGTTGGTCATTGTGGGTCAGTATTCTCAGATATAATGTTTGCTCTTTGAATATGTATTTTCACAATTTTTTTTTTAAATATCAGGAAAATTTTTTGATAGTTTACTACATTTTTTCTGTGCCTTTTCTTTTTTTCCTTCAGGAACTCTTCACTCTTCATGTCTGTAAGGTTCTTTTCAGTGTTTATCACTTTCTTTTAAATCATTTTAATCTTTCTTTTTTTTTTGGTAGTACTGGAGATTGAACCCTTGTACATACTAGGCAAGTGCTCTACCGTTGAGCTACATCCTAAGTCCTTTTTATTTATTTACTTTTTTTTTTTTTTAGCAAGGTTTTGCTAAGTTGCTTAGGGTAGCCTTGACCTTTGATCCTCATACCTCATCATCTGAGTAGCTGGGATTACAGATTTGTGCCACTGCACCCGGCCTTTTTCTTTAATTTTAAAAATCTCCTCTTTTTTATCTTTGTGTCTCTTAAGTAATATTTCTGAAATGACTCTGTGCTTTATTTCCAGTTGTTTCTTGACTTTTGTCCCTCATCTGAGTTTGCAGGTTATGATTTTATTCTTTCATATATCATTGTGTATGTATCTTTGATCTCATTTTGAAACAGTATGTTGTGATTTTTTTAAGCATGGCTTCTGCTTTGGTTTGGGTTTGATTTGTTGCCCAAAGTTTCATGTATCAGAAGCTTGGTCCCAATGTGTTGGTGTGAGAGATGGTGGACTGCTACGAGATAGTGGAACCTTTAATAGGTGGGACCTAGTGGGAGATGAATAGGTCACAATTGATAACACTGCCTACTGAAGAGATTGATGCTGATCTCATGAGAGCAGGTTATTAAAAGAGCAAGACTGATGTCTGGTTCTGTCTGGCTTCCTGTCCTGTCATGCAATCCTTTCCTCATATGTTCACACGAAGATCCACCATGATGTGATATAGCCAGGAGTGCCATCACCAGAGCCTAGCAGATAATCAGTGCTGTGCTCTTGGACCTCCAAAATTGTGAACTAAATTAACCTCTTTTCTCTTTCTCTTTTTTTCTCTTTTTTCATACCCCAATCCAAACCTAAGCATCTTGTATTTTGTTATAGCATTGGAAAAAGGACTAATGCATCTTCCTGACTGCATTTGTTGTCTGTAATGGTGCCGTTCTGCTTCCTCTTTTTTCTTATAGTAACTATGGATTAGATTTGAGCTTGTGTCTTTGCTGTTGTTCATTTTCGTGTGAGTGGTCTTTCTGAACCTTTGGAAGGAAGAGTGATCTAGGGTAGCTTTGTCCCCTCATTGACCTCCCTGTTAGCTATCCTCTTGCCTTCAAAATATAGCCACTTATTTCCTGAGGTTTTCTGAGTCTCTTTTCCTCTACCACTTTTCTTTCCCTTTTCTCTCTTGTCCCTTTTTTCAGCAGTTTGATTTTATGTCTTGAGGTTTCTTCCTGTATGGGGTTCTATGCTTTAAGGGAACCCTGGTAGGTCAGTTTTAAGAGTTCATGGGGCAAGACTGCTTCAGCACCTTCACACTTTCTTACTGTGGCCTCTATATACTCACTCATTATTGGAGTGGGCACAGTTCCTTTTGATTTTAGTTGCTATTCTCAAACTGTCCAGTGATAACTGTTGACTCTGTGGGGATTTTCCAAATTTGTCGATCCAGGAATACTTGGGTGAGGAAGAGGCATTTAAAGGGAACCTTGCAGATGAAGAGGGACTCATCTTGGGAACAACTAGAGTAAAGCATCTGGCAGAGGACCTACTCTATCCATCTGCTCTAACTGTCCAGCTTTAGCTTTGTGTAGTCGAGTCTCAGCTTAGCTTACTCTGGGAAGTGCATTTGGAACACTGTCTTGTCATCCCACATTCCAGATATAGATGGTCTCCATCTGTTATTTGTTCTTATGGCTCTTGTGCCTTCTTTTCATACTGTTTATCTCACTTATAATGATAATTATTTGTGTAGATAATTCTTGCATGCTTTCCCCTGTATTAGATTTATTCTGTGAAGGTGTGTGGGAATGTATTTGTATTGTTCATGACTTTATCACCAGTACAGCAAGTGTCAGTAAGCACTTAATGTGTATTTGTCAAAAAATGAAAGCTTACCATTTGGCTATCATGTGTTGGAGCATTTAGTTTTTGAAAGCCCCAGGGGCCAGACCTGGTGTGACCTATCTCAGGTTGCAAAGTCAGCTTTTCCTTGGTGAGAGACACTCTCCTGCTTATCAGAGTTGAGGTGGATTCACAGTAAGGGACTTAATTTGGGTAGAGCACTTAAGGGATGGGTGATTGGATGAGATAACAAGGTAACACTATCTTTTGTGCCTTCTTTTTGAAAAGAGTACTTGTTCCCCTGACTTAAGAGTCAGTGTGGCATAGGCTCAGGAAGCAAACAATGATAACCCTGAAAGACAAGAGCCCAATATAATAGGATAACAGGACACACTCTCCTCACCCCACAACCTGCTCCAAGACACGTGATCAGAGTGAGGTGTGTGTGAGGCATGCTGGGGTCCCAGAGGATATCTGACTTGGATACCTGTTTAAAGTGTCCTTAAGTTTGGGTCTTAAATGATGGGTCTTTTCAGGCCTAACTTGGATTAAGAAATAAAAATAATTCTGACATATCCTGCCCCATGAATGTTGGGATTTGCATCAGTAACCTCCATGGAGAAATAGAGGTAGACTGTTGAGTAGAAAGTCCTGCCCAAGGATGTCCAACTTTAAGAGAAACCTATGCAAAACTAAGAATTTATGATGGACAGTATGTTCAAAATTCTGTGATACAAAAAGCCATCCTCACAGATTCAGCACTCATGGCCCAGGAAGGGGAAATGACTTGTTTCAGTTCTAGGCAGAGCTGAGGGAGGCAGTATTAGTACCTAAGAGCCAGCCTGCCACCATTCCAATACAGACTTCTGCTGAAACCCTTTAGCCAGGGCTTGGTTCTCTGTCTGAAAGAGTATATAAAAAATTGGTATTTACCCAGAAGCAGGTCACCCAAGGTGAAAGGAGGATTTGGAAATCATGCAAACTCAAGGAACAGGTCACTTTGTTCATTAAACAGAGGTTCTCCTGGTGTGTACTGTGGGCCAGGTCGTGTTCCAAGTGCTGTGGATACAACTGAGAACTGGTTATGTATCCTGATTCTCAGGGGGTTATATAATTCTAGTTAGAAACAGACTTTAGACAAGTAAACATATAACTGATATGATGACAGGCTGTGATTAAAATAAAACGAGTAATGGGATGGAAAATGATTAGGGTAGAATGTGGTTGGGCTCTTTTGGATCTTTTATATGTGAGATTTCACCCAGGAAGTGACACCTGAGCTGAAACCTCAGTGAGTATGGTGGGCATGACGAGTAAGGAGAGAGTAAAAACAAGGAGGATTGTGTTATAAGATTAGGATTAGGTTTTAGAAGTAGCCAGCCCATGGATTAGAGAGAGCTTTGTAGGCCTTACAGGAGTTTGGTTTCATTTTAATTTCGGTTAGAAGCCATTGGACCGAAATAATATTTAGAGAAAGCACTCGGGCTTCCTTGTGGTGTTTTATGATACTTCAGGTGAGAGATGGGGATGGGAAAGAGAGTGGTAATAGAGACACTAAAAGGTGATGTAATATTTGGAAGTACTACATCTGAGAGAATAGAGGCGAAAGGAGAGGAATCAAGTACAACTCTTGGGTTTTGTCCTGTGTAACTGGGGAGATGGTGATGCCCTTAACTTTGAGATGGAAGAGGTTGGAGAAAGTTGATTAGGTTGCTCAACCTAAAGAAGACTAAGAGGAAAATAAGTAGAGATTAGCAAATAATCTGAAAGGTGATGGTGGAGAAATTTGATTTATTCCATGTGGTCCTTGGAAACCCAATTGGGGTTAGCTTATGAAAGGTCTGTAGGATATAAACTTCAGATGTAGATTAGGAACTCTGTTAGAATCATCTGAACATGACTGGGACTACCCAGCAGGAAGTGATGTCAAATTGTTCAAGCTGAGGGACCATCTGTTGGTAGAGTGACTATGTAACTTACAGTCCAACTTGGGATACCTTTCGAGTAAAATGGAAGGTTCTTAACTGTTTGGATAACAGTTGTAAATCAGACTGTCTGGTCACATAGTCTAATATTTATCCTATCTTGTTCTTATTCTTCCTAGAGACACAGAAGAGGGATGTCTTTTGGGGTCATATAATATTTTGGCATCTCTCCAAAACTAAGGTTCTGAATATCTTTGGTACATTGTATTTAACAAAAGGTGTTGATGCCCAACTCTGCTGGATTAGGTGAACTACACGTGTAAAATTGTTCTCTGTTCTTGCAGACTTGATTGATATTGTCTAGTACAGTACCAGTCTCATTTAAAGGGGCAAGAATTGAGGGCCGGTGAGATGGCTCAGCAGCTTAAGCGCCTGCTTGGCAAGCGCGAGGGCCTGAGTTCGACTCCTGGAACCCACATACGAAAAAGGGGCCGGTGATATCGCTCAGTGGCACGGGCGCCTGCTGGCGCGCGAGGTCCTGAGGTCGACCCCCGGTACCCACAAAAAAAAAAAAAAAAAAAAAAAAAAGGGGGCAGGAATTGAGCCATGGCATTATTGACCCTCTGAGATACCTTGTCTAACCATGGGCAGGAAGTAGATTGTGAGCTTGGGCTACCTTTGCAACCAAGTTTCTGTCCCCTTTTGTGATGGTTTATGGAGGGCAGATGTTCTTCTTTTTCTTCTCTTTTACAAATAATAGGTGGTGGTATGGTTTGGATATAGTTTATCCCAAAAAGATTCATGTGCTGGAAACCTGGTTCCCAATTAATGGTGAAATCTTTAGGAGATGGGGCCTAGTAAAAGATGGTTAGCTCATGGCTGCACCACGCCTGAAAGGGATTAATGCCTGTCTTTTGGGAGTGGGTTAGTTCTCGTGTGACTGGTTTAGCTTTCAAGAGAAAAGGTTGTTTTAAAGTGAGGCCGCCTCACATGCTTGGTCCCTTCTGTGTGCACTATGATGCACCATGTTGCAGTGCAGCCAAGTCCCCCTCATCAGAGCTGCCCTACAGCCACCAGAATCCTGAGCCCGATAAATTTGTATATATGATTGACCATGAGGTATTCTGTTTCTTTTAATTTTTATTTTTATTGGTACGTGTTACAGCTTATATCTAGATGTCCCCTGCAAAGCCTCATGCGGTCATAGGTGGGGCATTTCAGAGGTGGCTGGATCTAGAGTATGTGAATGCTGGGACTGAGGATGTGATGCTGGGATTGACTGAGGGTGCAATGCTAGGATTAAGGGTGCTCCACTCTGGATAGAACATAAGGGACAGAAAGAGGGCTGCTGTTGTTACTTGCTGGCTGCCTTCTGCCTGCCCTCCTTTGTGGTGGACTGTTTTGGCTCTCTGATGCCCCTCTGCCATGCCATCCTGCCTAGAAGCCAGCTGTATGTGGACAGAAACCTCTACACACTGTGAGCTGAAATACACCTTTCCTCCTTTAACTTTGGGTGTTGGGTATTTTGTCTCAGCAACAACAACAAAAGTAAGACAGTACATGTTTTCAGTACATAATGATTACATTCCTCACAGGGAGTTGATACATGTACATAATGCATCTTAATTTCGTTTTCATCTCCTCTGCTCGCTTTTCTACTCTTCCCTCCATCTCTTGGTCCTCTTCCTATGTGCAAAAGATCTCCCTGTTTCCTTTTATCTGTCTTTTATTTTGTTCTTTAGCCTTGACAGCATTTGTTATTATTTGGCATCTTGATGACAACTGTTCATTTGGAGTAAGATGTTAGTGTTATTTTAATTTGTATTTCTCTGATCGCCAGAGATGTTGAACATTTTTTCATGTATTTAATGACCATTCTGAACTTCTGTGAAGTGTCTATTCATTTCACTTGACTATTTTGTGATTGAATCTTGTATTTTGGGAAGGGTCTAATTTTTTTGAGTTCTTTATATAGTGTACTCTAGGTATTGGTCCTCTGTGTGAAGAATAGCTGAACAAAAATTTTTTTCCATTCTGTAGGATGTTTCTATTCTTTTGGTTGTTTTCTTTGCTGTGCAGAAGCTTTTTAATTTGATATGATCTCATTTCTTGGTTCTTGGGGCTGTTTCATGTGCAATTAGGATTCTGTTCAGAAAGTCCTTGCCTGTGCTTGTGTCTTCAGCAGATTAAATGTTTCTGTTTTAATATCTAGATCTTTAATCCATTTTGATTTTAGTTTAGTGCATGGTGAGAGATATGGGTCTAGGTTCAATCTTCTGCATGTAGAGAGCCAGTTTTCCCAGCACCATTTGTTAAAGAGGCTATCTTTTCTCCACTATGTTTTTGGCTCCTTTTGTCAAAGATCCGAAAACTAAATGTGCCTGGAGTTATTTCTGCATTCTCTGTTCTGTTTCATTGGTCCACACATCTGTTTTTATGCCAGTACCATGCTGTTTTTACTACTGTAGCTTTGAAGTATAACGGTATTGTGTTATAGCAACACAAAATGGACTAAGGCAAGTAGAATTATCCATTTTTCGAAAATAACCTTTGTGGGAGAATTTCTTGTTCTTTGAATGATGTGTCTGTTTTCTGTCTTCTATTTGACACTGCTTTCCAGAAGCTTCAGAGCTTGTTAGGTGTGAGGAAGTCATTCAGAAGAAATCACTGGGTTGTCAGATTTTTTGTAACTTACCTGTTTTTTTATTTAGAATTTGGGTTTCTCATATAAGATAAACCATGTGATATTTAAGCTTATCTGATTTATTTCACTTAACATTATGGCCTCAAGTGCCATCCATTTTCTTACACAGAACTCATGTTTATTTTTCTTTATAGCAGAGTAGTACTCCTTTTTGTGTAAATACTGTATTTTATTTATCTGCTCATGTGTCGATGGACATATAGGCTGCTTCCAAGATATAGTTATTATAAATTGTGCTGCTATAAACATGGGTATTACTGTATTACTGTAATACTATGTCTTTTTCTCTTTCAGGATGATACCTAGAAGGGGAATAGCTGGGTCAAATGGAATTTCTAGTTTCAAATTTTTGAAGAATCTCCATACTGATTTCCTTAGTGGTTGTACTAGTTTACATTCGCACCAACAATGTAGAAGCATTCCCTTTCCCCCACAGCCTCTTCAGCACTTGATGATGGCCATTCTTTATAGGATAAGATGGAATCTCAGTGTCGTTTTAATTTGAGTTTCTCTAGTGGCCAGAGATGTTGAACATTTCTTCATGTATTTATTGGCTGTTTGTACTTCTTCTTTTCAGAAGTGTCTATTCATTTCAGTGGCCCATTTTTTGATTAGGTCTTTTATTTTTTGAGGGGGGTCTGATTTTTTTGAGTCTTTATATTTTCTAGATATTAGTCCTCCTGAGGACTAGCTGGCAGAAGTTTTTTCCTGTTGTCTCTTCACTCTTTTGGTTGTTTTCTTTGCTGTGCAAAAGCTTTTTAAACAATTCAGTTAGTTGATTCTCAGTGTTATTTCTCTTGCAATTAGTGTTCTGTTCAGAAAGTCCTTGCCTACACCTATGGCTTCAAGAGTTTTCCCTGTTTTCCAGCTAGTTAAGTGTTTCTGTTTTAGTATTTAGATCTTCGAACCATTTCGGTTTTAGTTTAGTGCATGGTCCTACAGATAATTTTTAGTGGTTCTGTTACATTCAGATGGGCAATAAGTGATTTGAACATTTTCCTCACTGGATATGCGTGTGATGTTGGCTTTTGCTGAGTATTGTCACATTGCTTTTCAGGTTACACTGATACCTGTTTGCCCAAAAAAGTGAAAAATTATTTTTAAAAGATAAAATAAACTTTTCTCTTATTTCTATTAATTTTTTAAAGAATCCCCAACCCCCCAGTATTCATGCAGCTCTCAACAGAAAATATGTAAACGAGATCACCCAGAGATTTCTTGTGCCATTTTTGCATTGTCCCTGGTGTACAACTTTGCATAGGGTTCCCTCTCTCCTCTTAAGGGTCTAAAATGTTTACAGCATACTAATTTTGTGCCTCAGGAATTCAGTGTAGGATAGCATGATGGATTTACTAAGAAGTGAAGCAAAAAGTATTGAAAAGTTTCAGGTCTGCCTTAAATTTCATAAATGAAAAAGCATGGATTTTTCTTTCTGTGCAGTCTATGAAGTCATCAAGGTACCTGCTTTAGGATTTAATTTGAAACAAGCTGTCAGGCTTGATTACCTATTTTGATGATGAATTTGTTTCTACCTTTTATTCCAGCCTCATTTTCTAACTTTTTACATTTGTGTTAGGTGTTGAGGAGATTTTTACTTACCATGTGTTCTCTGACATGATTCTTTCAGTTGTTAGATTCTCCTCCAGTTTTATTTATACTTCATGAACTTGAATAGATCTGCAATTTCTCATTGTTCACTTGTGTCAGCTGAAAAATTCTCAGGCTGTTTTTATAGGGGTAACTGTCATGTTTACACTACATTTCAAGAAATGTCCATTTTTTAAATCTGTCTCTCAGTGAATTTAATTTCTAAGGAGCAGTTGTAAGGTACTTGATATCTTTATACTTGAATATGCATAATTACACAGTCCTCTGTCTTTTCCTTGTGTTGATTTTATTCTGAGATGTGTGTATATAAGAAGTATAATTTACCGTCTTTGACAGGAATAAAGGAACCTTTGCTGTCTTCCCCTTTCCTTTTTTACCAGCTGTTACTACAAGTCTGGTTATGACCCCTAGGAGAGGTAGGAAATGATATCTTGGCTCTCTGAAGTAGTCTTGTTTCTCCGGACCTCAGTACTCACAGGAATCCTATTTACATTGTAACTGGCCGCTGGCTGGCTGGTACAGCTGTTTCAACTTAAACCCAAGACAGTTGCTATGGAGATGCTGACTAGAAGTAGGTCATATTAAAGTCCTTTTTTCCCTGGATATGAGCGAGTGCTGAACTTTGGAAGTTGTCTTGGTTGACCAGAAAATGTGTAGGTGGACAGCCACTTCCCAAAAATGTGTTCTCTTTTTAGGATGAGGTTGATCAGATATGCCAATCATGTTGGTACTTCTACTATGTAAAAAACACACTGAGGACTATTCCTATTAAAGAAAAGGAATTAGAAATATCATATGCACCATAAACTTGATAATATGTAACTCTCAAAAGTTGCTTATTTTGTAAAAGTTCCCCAAGCATAGTAGAAAAGCATTTATTTTCTAGGCAGAACCAGGAGTTCAAGAACAAGTTTTTTAAAACACTGAGTTAATGAACAGTGACATTTGGAAAAAGAAGGTATCCAGTGACATGGGATGATATTTGCCATAAATTTGGCCAGAAAATACCTTGGCTTTTCCAGGGTAACTTGGCTAGGGTGAATGTGGCCCTACCTCTGATTTTTATCAATTCTTCTTAGTTGTGGGGTAACTCTGCTAACTTAAATTCTCCTCTTGTGTCAAATGAGGACTCTGACCTTGTATCTGACCACTACAGTGGTGACGTATGGTCTGTCTTACAGACAAGACAGGAATGTCATTTGGTTTCCTTATAGACGTCTAGTTTGGAGGTTGTACCCCTCACACTTTCCCTTTGCCCTACTCTCATGGTGTTTTGTTTAAAAGACAGTGTAAGACACATTGCCATTAATTACCCTAAAAATACTCCCTCTTGCTTGGAGCACACTTATTCCAACATTCTTGGCAATGTGTTTTTTACTAATAAGTTTAAAAAAATTTAACATTACTATATATTTCAATCACCCATGTACTCTTATTGAGCATTCTTTTGGAAAAGACATGTGCTGTTTTCCTCAGGCACTTTTCTCAGCCTGTCAGTATTCTGAAAATGGTGAACTGGGCTAGGGTGGGGTTTAAACTGAAGAACTGTGTATTGGGGTTAAATATGTGTTCTTTGAAGAATACCGCAACATGCAATAACAAAAATGTATAATAGCAATAATAATGGCTAACAGTTGTCTAATTCTTACTCTGTCCAGGTACTGTTCTTCTAGGTTCTTTACATGTATTTACTTATTTTATCCTCATGCAACTGTAGGAAGTAAGATAGTAGTATTTTTATTCCCATTTCACAGATAAGTAAGCTGGAGTCACAAGAGTGGGATGATCAGAGCTTTCTGTGCAGATCTTCCCTTGACATGGAGTGTGCTACCTGGCCCTGGTGCCTAAACATCAAGCAGTTGAGGCAGTGAGAACATCCCCAGATTAGTTTCTGCAGTGCCACAAATGAAATAGAAAGAAGCCAGGCCTTTAAATTCTACTCTGTGTAAAATAAAATACCTCACAGTAGTGTTGTTTAAGGACGTAATATACTTTTGTTGAAATATTTAATATTTTGGCTTTTCCCATTAAATTTTGATAGAAATACTTTGAATGATTTGATTGTGGGGATGCAAAAAAAGAGTGAACAAGAGTGAGATGTAAAAAGAATGAACAAGAGTGAGGCTTAGTGTTTCCAGTGATTGTTAGTTAGGGACACAGCCTCCTGTCACTTCCACTCAGCCATGCTTAACAGGATACAATTGACTGAGTGTAGCAATGTCATGGGGATAACCTTGAGTCTGCTGTCATTTATATTAGAAGGATAGTCTGTAAATGTAATGTTCTTTAGTTAGTATTAGGCACAGTGATGATTATTTTTATGCATTTCCTTGTGATTGTCATGAAACCGTACATGATGACACTGTTTTCCATTACCGACTGTCTCCTAAGTCATAGCCTAAATTGCTAAGGGTGTATCCCTAAACCCTTTATGTTATATTTTCTCCTTGTGATAACGACATGGAGATGCTATTACTGTATCTATAAATTAGAAAACAGGCTTGGGGAGGTTAAATATGTTATCAAGGCTCACTGAACAGCAGAGCCATGATTCAAATCTCATTTTGACTGGCTGCAGAACCTCAGTTCTTGACCATACACTGAAGGGAGACACATTGTTATTTCTGTTGACAGGGCTGTAAAGTAGGAGTTAAGGTCCTAGAAATAGCTTTTTGAGCACTTTCAATTTTATCTGATTTGACCTTCTCTGTATTCTGAATTAGGTGAGGTAGGTAGTCCAATCCCATTTCACAGCTGGGGGTTCGTGGGGGCCAGACAAGTAGTGAACTCATCCAGAGTCACACAGCCCATTTTGGGTTGGAAATCGAGTCAGAGTCTTTTAAAAACTTACTCCATTTTTTTCTTTGTGTGTCAGCTTGATCTCTGACCACCTTGGTTGATCTTCAGCCCTGCACTTAATCGTAAAGTTATCTCTGTTTCCCCATGTTTTGAATAGAAGTACTATCTGTCTTTTGTTAGAGAGTATAGAGGATTAGCAAGTAGTACATCTTTTAAAATTCTTAGAGGTATACACCACTTAAATACATATTTATTTGATCACTGTGGCACTTTATGATAGGAGTCAGTGCTTTTTTGTTAAAGATTTCTTTACATATACATTTTTGTTTTTGATAAAGGTGTATGTTTGGTAACTCAAATAGAGCTGAAGACTACAGTCTTCAGAGATTATTTATTTATTTATGTATTTTTGCTGCACATACTGAGTCCATTGCTTTGCTGGAGTCACTGTGGCTAACAGCCTGTTGTGGATTGCTTTGAGGTTGCAGCTGCTCCCTGGTGGTTACCTGTTAAAGGGGCCAATTGGAGACACCCAGAGGGGCCTGACTCTACTATTCAGCACAGGTGAGTTTGGTGGTGTCCAGGTGACATGTTTCATTCAAAATAGATTCCTATGCTCTTGTAAAAGAACTCAGTGGCTATCATCTGTAAAACACAGCAAGAGTGCCAAACTGTGAGTGAGTGGTAGGAAGATGGAATAGCCAGAAATAATGTATGTAAAGATCCAACACTGTGTGTAGCTCATAGAAGCCTCTTTAATCAATGGCATTTTTCGTTTTTTGGCTGTCAGAGTTTCCGTGCAGACCCCCTTTTGACAGGCTTATTACAAATCTCACGACATGTTTTTTTTTTTTTTTTGTGGGTACCGGGGGGTCGACCTCAGGACCTCGCGCGCCAACAGGCGCCCGTGCCGCTGAGCGATATCACCGGCCCCTTTTTCGTATGTGGGATCCGGGAGTCGAACTCGGGCCCTTGCGCTTGCAAGGCAGGAGCTTATGCCGCTGAGCCATCTCACCGGCCCTCACGACATGTTTTACAGTTTGTCCATTTATTCTGTCTCATAAGTGGGTCATTATGATGAAGAAGACTGTCTGGTGGATAAGTAGTTGTGTCCTGCCAGGTGGCCACTGTAGAGGCCCAGCCTTTGGGTATAGAGTCCATGTGATCTTTAGTCCTGGATTGACACACTTTGAAGCCTCCACCTGACTAAAAAAACTACAGAGTGGCAAGTCGGTCAGCAAGTCTCCAGGGTGGTGAGGAAGTAATTATCTCAAGCAAAAATAGAGTAGCACTTTAAACCCTGGAGAAGGAGGAAGGTTTGGGTTAGGACTCAGCCTCCCAGTAGCCCAAGAACACTGCCCTCCTAACCTCATTGTTCAGATGGCATTTTAAGCCTCTATTTTTAGCAACCTTTCAGGTTACTGCCCTTATGGTTAGGGAGCTGAAAGTACATGAAGTTCAGCTTTAGGGATATAGCCTGTTGACAAATGTTAAAAATCTTTCAAAGTCTGAATTAGCAGCCTCTGTGCTGGAAATAGACAGTGAGGTAGAAAGTTATAAGATCCTTGGGTACCTCAGGAGGCTTGGACCTCTTCAGCACCCTATTGAAATCTTCTCTGCTGAATTTAACAGTAGAGAAAAATCCCCCAAAAATGAAAACAAACTAAAGGAGGTAGGAAAACCTAAGGGGATTTTTTTTTTTTTTTTTTTCCTTTTTCTTTTTTGTGGTTCTGGGGATTCAACCCAGTTAGCTACCACAGAGCTACATCCCTAGTCTGCAATGTATTTTTCAATTCATGCAGCAAATACTGAGTCAGCCTTCTGGGAAAAGTGCATCTCTTATCAGTGCTGGAATAGTGTCTGGCATGTAATAGGCACTCAGCATTTGTTGAAAGAATGAAAGTCTTATTGTAATTACTAAGGGAATTCAAAGATGTATGAGGAATAGGCTAGGATTGTGTAGTCCACTTAAAAAAGAGTAAGAAGGAAATTCAATCCAAGCTACATGCAGTGTCTGTTCCCAAGGGGAATTGCAACCCATTTGGGAATCTGGGACCCTGATAGAGGGATCAGCTGTGGCGTAGCTGGGGCTTGAATTTAGGACCAGGATCACCTAGTGTCACTGATTGAACTGAGGATGATTATGGGTGCTTTTCCAGAGCCAGCTCCTATTTCCTGTCTTATTGGTGACTCTGCTTTTTCTCCTTCCCAGGCCAGATCATCCAGTGCTCCATGTCTCCTGGAATGACGCAGTTGCCTACTGCACGTGGGCAGGGAAGCGGCTGCCCACAGAAGCTGAGTGGGAGTACAGTTGCCGAGGAGGCCTACAGAACAGGTACATGGAAGGGCTCATCTTGCCCAACAATATGGTGACCTTTTTTTTTTTTTTTCTCGTTAAACCCTGTGGAACTTGCTTTGATTAGAAAGTTGATTAAAAACAACAGCCCTGCCCTTACTAGGTTTTCCTTTTCCTCATGAAATTACTTGGGTGATGCTTATGAGTGAGTCACCATCTCTTTATATCCCCCAAAGCCAGGTACTGGGCCAAATGGGCACCCTGCAGTCCCAAAGTGAGTTCTAGCAACTCAGCACCCCCCCCCCCCCCCGTTACATACAATTCCTTAGAACTTCCTGGCAGGCTGCCTTGGTTTTAGCATTTTCTTATTTTAGGCATCTTCTGAAGCAGTGGTATTTCTCTGCTTCCAGAGCCATAAGACAGAAAACTTATGTTTGGGTCACATCTTCTAGGAAAAGCTCCTTAAAATAGCTAAGACTGTATAAAAAAGTGTGGTGTGACAGTGCCTGATCACACTTCCAAATAAGTCCAGAATGGTGCCTGCTTGCCCAGCTTTCTATAAGCCCTTCTTCTTGTGATGTGATTTATTTCACGCCTTTGAGTACTTAGAAGAGGCTGAGGTTGTTGTAAGCTTGACATGAGGTGTTATAAGGAAGTTTTTAAAAATCCTGATTAAAATCTTTATTTATATATTTAAAAAAGGTTTATTCAGAACAAATGAGTGTTCTTCTTTCTTTCCTTGTGTTCCCACTCGACTTTAATGCAGAAGCCTGTGCCTGTTTGGTAGGCTGATGCCTATGTCTCTCCTGACAGACTTTTTCCCTGGGGCAACAAACTGCAGCCAAAAGACCAACATTACGCCAACCTCTGGCAGGGTGAGTTCCCTGTGACCAACACTGGAGAAGATGGCTTCCAAGGGACAGCACCTGTGAGTACTGAGGCTTCTGAAGAAGGACAGTGCTGGCAGAGACGGGGAGACAGACGTCTCTCACTTCTTGACTAGCATGTGTCCCCTTCCTGCACCCATCCAGTGTCACAAGGGCCAAATACTAATAATCAGATGTTCTCATCTCTGCTGAATTTTTCTTCCTGACTCCATAATACATGCTGTAGAAATTTTTAGACAAATAAGACCAGGATAAAGGAGAAAATTAAACTGACCTAGTATTCTACCACTCAGGGATAATCCTTGCTAGCATTTTGGTGCATTTTGTCTCATTCATTCTTTGTGTTGATGATGATGATGATGATGGCTAGTACAGAGTGGTATCTCGGTTCATGCATTTAATTCTTTCCATAATTCTGGTCTCAGAATTTGTTCCACATGGAAAGGAATTAAGTTTGTGAACCAGTGCAGCACTGTAGTTATCAAGGGCTTGCGGAGTGCCAGGCATAGTGCTAAACCATTTGTGTGAATGATCTTATTTACTATCCATTCAAGTCTGTAAGGTAGGTACTATTCTCCCCGTTTTCTAGATGAGTATTCTGAGGCACACAGTGGTTAACTAACTTGCCCGGTGTTACATAGCAGGAAAGTGGCACAGCTGGCAGGTTGGTTTGTTTCCAGAGCCCATTCTTTGGACTACTCTATTTGCCAGCATATGTGTTTCTGGTGTATTTCTTTTTTTAATTAGCATTTGGATCACACTGGATACAGTATTTAAAATCCTACTTTTCCCCTATGTAATATTTAGAACATTTTACCTATCATTAACAGTATGTCACAAATACATGGTCTTTCAGCTGCTGAATAACCTGTGGTGTGAATAAATCCTAATTTATTTACTGCTGATTGTTGTAGACTTAAATGAAGTCTTTATTTTGTGGGGGCTAAACAGCACAGCAGTGAGCATTTTATACATAAATATTGAGATATAACTCTGAATTTTATTAGGATAGATTCCCCGCAGTGAAAGGTTAGACAATTTTCTTTCATTCTTTTTTATTTTGTGAACCCAGTGTCTTTTGCATGGCTGAGTACATACTTGATAACCAAGCCCTAGAAAACTTTCTTGGTAAGCATTTCAGATATGTGGTCAAGTTGTTACCTAGAATGTCTGTGGCATGTTTTCCTTTTTTGACATTTAAGAGCTCCTTTGTCAATACTGTTTTGTTGGCATAATCATATACTGATGAAGCCTTGTTTAAAAGATGTCTTAGTCCATTTGTGCTGCTATTACAAAATACCAGACTAGGTAATTTACAAACAGAAATTTACTTCTCACAGTTCTGGAGGTTGGAAAGTCCAAGATGAAGACACTGGCAGGATTGGTGTTGGCTGCAGTTTTCTGGAGGGGATGATTGTTGTGTCTTTATGTGGTCGAAGGCAGAAGGGCAGGGGAACACTTTCTTCAGCCTCAAGCCCTTTCATAAGGGTGTTAATCCCATCAGTTAGCCCTTAATCACTTCCCAAAAGCTGCTTTTTAATACTGTTACATTGTTGATTAAATTTTAACATGAATTTTGAAGGGAACACCATCATTCAAGTTATAGCAAAAACATTTTCACTTTCTTGTAACATAGTGAGAAAACAAATCTTTTGGGAAAATAGCCTTTTATTGGCTTTGTCATTATGGAGAGTCATTTTCTTTCAACAATCTTTCAAATAGTTGTGATTTTTTTTTAACATTTGTATTTTTGTTTCACACAGAAATACTTCTTCCAAAATCTATTTGTAAGTGTGATATGGATACATTGCTTGGAATATGACCAAATGATTATACCGTTTCAACTGAAAAGCTAAACAAGTGAAAAACCCAGAAATTTTCAGAGAAGATGAAAAGCAAGGAGGCACTTGACCTACCAAAAATTTAAAATTAGTTTGAGCTTTCATAGTTCAAACGTTATAGTTTTTGGAGTAGAATTAATATAAAAAAATAGATTATGTGAGAATTGTAGGCCCCAAATAAGTTTATGAGTGCATTTATTTATGTATTAAATTCCTTACATGTGAGTTATGCATAGAATAAACCAATACAAATCCATGGGAAATGGATGCATTATTCAGCAGAGGCAAAAGACTAGTCAATCCATCTGGTAGCTGGTTCCTCCCAGGTTTCCTTCAGGATAGCTGCTGCTCTTGCAGTCACATAGTTTTATTCAGTAAAGTAAATGATCAGAGGTCTAGGGGAGGGAACCATCTCAGCCTTTCCTCAGGCTTTAAATGGATGAGAAGCCCAGCTTGCTGATAAGGAGTATGGCATGGAATGAGAGTGTGTAATGTTCCACTTTGGCCAGCCCAAGGGAGGTTGCAAGATGAACAGAATGTCAGTGAGGCTGCCTGATGCAGATGCTTTTCAGATCCCAGGAGAGTTTAATTGCCACAGATAGCAGGGTACTGGCCATCAAAGTCAGAATCTGCTAAGGATTATGTGACGCTTCACCCTGTGGGTACAGTCAACCCTGAAAGTGAATGGCACTAAACTGTCAAACTCATTCCTGACCCTCTAGGGCAGTGGTAGTGAACCTATGGCACCCGTGCTGCAGCCAACTGTTTGTTATCAGTGAAAGCTCTAAAAGGTTTGCCATCACTGCTCTAGGGCTTTAGCAGCCTGGATCCCTCTTATGGATGGTGAGCTATGACAAACAAGGCAGCTGCAGTAAATCATGAAGCCAAGAGTTGTGAGACTGGGTGGAACTGTAGAAACATATCTCAGTTGTCATAGTAACAAATATTTAAATGAGAGCTTTGAAGGCCAAAGTGCAAAATTGTTCCTGTGATCAGCAGTTGAGCAGGAGAGATGGTCCTGAGAGATGGTTGGGCTCCATTTCAAAAGGACAAGTTATGGCCACTGTCATGGCCCTTGTTTGGACAAATCTTATGGCATATGTTTCTGATGAACCAGACAAATGATTTAAGCACCCGTTTTCTCTTGTTATGTCTATATACTTTGCAGATAACATAAAGCTCAGTATGAGGTAAAGACACTCTCCAGATGTTTAGAATTGGAACATGTGACAAGGAGTTTAGCAGATGTCCTCAAAACTTACCTGCAGAAGTTTTCAGGGAATTTATCAAGGTAAAATTAGAACAGTTACCAGGAGCTCTGAAAGAACCAATTTGAGAAGTGACCTGAGGAGAAAGCAAGCAAGCCACAGAGGAATGACTCCCACCTGTGTCTAGAATTAGACTTAAAGATAAGTTCTCTATCTTTGAATCAGGGCTGCTCACACACAGTCATCTTAGGTTCACCTGAGCTGTGCTGCATGCCCACATGCTCTGGGCAGTCAGGAGGAGCAGGAACTTAATGATGGGATGGACTGTAGTGAAATAGCTCCCTTGCATGACATTTTTATACCTTTTTTTTACCTTAGACATGACTTGATACCTAGCAAAGTATTCTGATCATTGTGAGCCCAAAGAACTGAATTTATATGCTAGGCTGCAGTTACATCATTATTGGTTCATTTTGGCCCTACCGTAATGTGTATCAGCTCATTTATCTGAAAATAAGCATGTCAGAAGGATTTGTCTATTTGTTTTCTTTTGAGGTTGCTGGGAGGAAGCTTTGGTTCGTGTGGTTAATTTAATCATGAACAGTTAAAATTTTTGTTTTTTTCACATGTAGTATAGTAATTTAGGGCATCCTGACCTCCAGATTTTACCTCTTTTAAGCATCAAATTAAAGGGGGAAAACCTCAAACCTTTGAGGAAGTACTATTCTTTCCCATTTATGGACTAACAGCACTCAGACAGTGCTTGCCTACATCAGCTGCTAAAGGTTGGTATATAGATGGGAACTCAGGCAGACTCTTGAGTGCACCTCTGCTTATATTTTCTAGAAGCATGAGAAATGATTACTGCTTCCCAAATGTTTCTTTTCTTTTCTTTTTTTGTTGGCAGTGCTGGGACTCAGGGCATCTGCATGCTAGGCAGGTACTGTACTGTATCACTGAGTTACTGCCTTAGCCCGTTTTGTTTTTAAATTGCTCTTCCTCCCCTGGCTTCTTCCCTTCACTCCTGGAAGCAAATGAATATCCTCTTTTCCTTCTTCCTTCCAGCTATTATTTTACTCTGCTCTTTCTAATCAGTTCCAAATTCTTGACAACATAACTGATGCTTTGGCCTCTCCTCCTTTCTGACTCTCTTAAACTTAGAACTCAGACCTTTATTTCACTGTCTGCTCAGCTCCACTTTTGTAGAGAAGTAACTTTCACCAGAAATTTCTCGCACTTGGAATTTCTATGATTTTTCTTTGCATCCCATTCTGACCTTTAGAACTGGATTTTTAGTTTTTTTTTTTTTTTTTTTCCTCATTGAATTCTTTGAGGTCTTATTTGTCATTGAACCCTCCGTGCCTTTAGTTGCTGTGCATGGAATTACTGAATGAACTGGTGGATAAGCACTCATGGTACCATAATGAATGCTGATTGTGCAAACAGAGTGGTGGAATTTTTCAGCCTTCCAATTTATCTAGATTAAGTTCTTTTCAGAGTAGCTTACTAACTTTGATTGAAACGCTCGGAATTGCTTAAGCAGCAGATGCTTCTATATTCATGTATAGATGCACAACCATCTGAAGCCACATGAAATGAATGTTGGTTTATTCATTCTTAGCTCTACTTTGTTAGTATGGATAAAGCACAAATATCCCAAAAGATTTAAAAACAAAAAAACCCTCCAAGGATAACTTGATTTTTTTTTTTCATTCAAAAGCTGAAGTTTTCCTTTATGTTTGAAAATTTCCATTACAAAAGGTTGGAAGAAATTTTAAGTAATGAAACTAGCAAGTTTATTTGCATTTACTATTGTTCTGTTAAAATTTTTTCTCTTGCCCTTTATAGAAACTATGCTTTGTTTCCATGTCTGTGACAATATTATGTGCTACTGTCTGACTTGCCTTTGAAATGTGGTGTAATTCTTTGGTGAATGTATAATTTGCTTCACACATCCAGATTTCAGAGGCTGCAAGTCCTTTATGATAGGTATACTTGGTAATGAGTTCACATTTTCCTTACAAAAATAAGTCCCCTAAGTATTTTTTTAGTGATAGTAACTGAGACTTAAAGATAAAATGGTGAGTTGGAGGGAGCCAGTAGAGAGGTTAGAATTGATGTTGGGTCCCTCAGTGCTGAAAGGCATTGTGTGGGCAGCAAAGCTGAGGTCAGATGACAGGGCCTATGTTGGGTCCAGTGTGATACTCCAGTTAATGATTTTGAAGGTCTAAATATCATCGAACCTTACACAAACACACAGAGTGAAATAGAGATTTGACTTTCAGTCGGTATTAGTCACTGCATTAGAAATAATTCCACTGGCTTTCTAGCCATTTAATGTAAACTCTTAGGTTTCTCAACTCCCTTTCAGAGCTCAAGACCTCCCCCCCAAAAAAAAGCCTCTTTCTTTGTTTTTATGTTGGCCGAACTATATTTTGACTGTTGCAATAAAAATTAATATTCATACTCTGAAATTATAGCTCTTGGTGCATTTACGCACCAAAGAGATTTTTTAAAACAAGATGAGTAGTTTGACAGTATTTTTCATTTTTTTAATTTTTAGGTTGATGCCTTTCCTCCCAATGGTTATGGCTTATACAACATAGTGGGGAATGTGTGGGAGTGGACTTCAGACTGGTGGACTATTTACCATTCAGTTGAAGACACACTCAACCCGGTGAGTATCATTCTTACAGCATGTGTCTTGCAAGGATAACATCTGTCCTTTGGGCAGACTAGAGCAGGAATTTCATGCGTTTCTCTTGATGTTAATTGTGAATTCCCCAAGCGGATGTTAAGAGCATCGTGTGAGCACTTTCTGGGGGAGGAGGGACTGAGCCCAGGGCCTCATGTGTTCTAGGCACACACTATACCACTGAGCTACAGCTCCACCCCTTAGGGACACTTTATGTGCTGCTGGATTGTGATACTGATAACTGTTAGGGGGAATCTGCCTATAGCTTTAGAAATTACACTCAGTGCCAAAGTGTGATATATAAATATGCAAAGTCCATTAATATTTTAGGGTTAATTAAGATCTGCTATGTGATATTTTTCATGTGACTAGTTGCCTGAATTTTGATAGGTTGAAATTTTGATTCAGCAGCAGCATTCTGAGAAAACAAGACAAATACTTAACTTTTTTTTTTTTTTTTTTTTACAAATACTTTCTTGAGTAAAATTTGAGTCAAGAAGTTGAGTTACTTAACCATTCTTTCTCTATCCTCTATTTGTGACAGGCTAATTAATGTATCATGTATGTTGAGAATAGAAGGCAACTTTAAGTTTTACTTATTTTGGTATGCAAGGAATGTTGAGTGAAACTAATTTATTATCCTGCCTATAAAACCAAACTCGCCTTTTTTTTTTGTGTGTGGGTACCGGGGGGTCGACCTCAGGACCTCGCGTGCCAACAGGCACCCGTGCCGCTGAGCGATATCACTGGCCCCTTTTCTATATGTGGGATCCGGGAGTCGAACTCGGGCCCTCGCGCTTGCAAGGCAGGCGCTTACGCCGCTGAGCCATCTCACCGGCCCCAAACTCGCCTTTTAAAATATATAAAAATTGAGACACCAAATGAGCGTGTGTTTAAAGCGCTCCCTTAAAAAAAAAAAAAAAACCCTGAATATTTTTTGTTCTGTAAACAGATTGGGGACAAGTATCATGTAAAAATCCCATCTTTAGCAAACTAGATATTCATAAATCAGACCAAAGAGTGATACTAAAACTGACTATACTGGGAACTCATTATGCTTGATTCAAAACTTTAACCTTTTACAAAGGCACAGAAGATGATAAAGAAAATTAATTCATCAGTCTTACCTCATTGGAGGGTTAAACAACTCAAGAGTAATTGAAGAACTTGTCTGACTCTGTGCCTCAGGCCATTTTTCAGGAAGTACGGATAAGTTTCTGTTTGATATGCTTAATTTGTCTTCACAGAAAAACATGTGGGCTGTTCATGAATAATCTAGAGACACAGATCTACTTTTTCGGGTGCAGATGAAAAAGCTGAGTTTTTCAGAAACTGTTATTTCCCCTCATTTTCCTTTACTTTCTGGCAGGGCTGATGGACGTAGCGGTCAAAGACAACCTGTCTTTCCAAATGAGAATAAGGTTGTGAAATTCTCGGTGAGTTTGTGGTTGCCATTCCCTACTGGCAAGATATGACTTGGCATTTGCTGTCAGAATCAGAAATAGAATTTTTTTCCTTCTCTGACAAAAGCATCTGCATGTTTGGAAGGGTATGCACAAGGCTTCAGAATTCTGGCACATTGTGAGTGTATCTATCTGACCATCTGGTGTTGAGCTCAGTGCTTGTTAGCTTTCAGTTTTATAACTGCTTGTGTTCTTCTAAGGATTTACAGAAAAAATCAGATTTTTCATTTCACCACCTCTAAGCTCTGCCCTGGATATTGCCTTTGCTCTACTGAAATTGTTCTCATTTTAGATTTATCTTTGTCACAGAGGCCTTACTTGCTTCCTGATTTGATTGGGTTAAAATTCCACGCATTTGAAAACTAAACTCAAATCCTAGGAAAACTCACTTCATCATTCAGATCTTTACAACTTTTCTTCATTTCTAGCAGACAAGTTGTCATCTTTCATTTGAATTAGTACATCAGCCTCCCGGTTGGGGTCCATGACTTTACTGTGTTTTACAACTAGAATGACCCTTATATGGAACAAACCCAATGCCGTCACTTCCCTGTTTAAGATCCTTGAGTGGCTTCATATTGTCTGAAGAATAAACTCTTGAATATGATTTCTGAAGGTTAAAATAATTTAGTCCTTGCTGATCTGTCTTCTAGCCATGCCTTTTTCTTCTTTTTTAAACATTTAATTATAAAATGTCACAAAAATGAGAAGAGTACAGAAAAGAATGTATAATGGATTCATACATACTTAACACTTAGATTTAAAATGTGTTAACAGCTTATTATATTTACCTCTGTTTTAGCTGAAGATAACAAAAACTGTTCTTCTTGTGAACATGTGGTATTGTCAGTATTTTTAATTTCACAGGGCTCTGGTCAAGTGTGTAGTGCTGTTTCACTGAGGATTTTTTTTGGGGGGGTCATATTTTAAACTCTATATCTGATAACGAACACCTGACTCTCCTGTTTCTTTTGTTCTTGGTTTTTAGGCCATGTCTTGTTTTCTCACATGCCTATTTTTGATTCAGTACTAGGCATTTTATGTCAAAAATTGTATAGATTATCTGAGATCTAAGTAGTATGATCTTTCTCCAGAGTATTTTCTTTTGCTTCTGGAAAGTTGTTTCATTTTAGGTTAATCCAGTTAGGAATTGAGATGATCTGAAGCTGATCTCCAGTCCCTGTGAGAACTAGTCTATTTCTGATTGACCCTAGAGTTCTTCAAGGTGCCAACCAGAGGTCTAGGGCTTTTACCATGGTTTCTCATCCTTAGAGCACCTTAAACTCCAATTTTTTGTTTCTTTAGGCATGAGTCTATTGAAAGTTCTATTTAGCAACTGTGGTCATTTAAATCAACCTGTAGGGAAAACAAGTTCACCTTTTTAGGTTTCCATTTTGGATTTGAGCTCTGCAGTTCTTCATAGCTGTAGAAGTGCAGCTTAATTCCTATTTATCTTTGACATTTGAATTTATTTCCCTTTCTTCTCTAATGGCCTGTGTATCTGTAATGCTTAGCAAAGAACCTGGTGTATAATAATTTATCCTATAATAATGCCAATTCTAGATATATAGAGTGGGGGAGTTCAGTCACTATCCACACTCCAGATGTTCCAAAAGCAAAGGCTGGTTAGAAGCAGACATTCTCAGGGAAAGTTTTGACCCAAAATAATCTACATAATTAGTAAACATTTCCACCCAGGAACTGACTTCTTCATTGTTGTGTATTTATGTTTGCTCCAAGACTAACTCATAATGGCAAATAATTTTAAAGCTTCTTTGGAGAGGTTGGGAAAAGTAAGTTCCCTCTATGCAGTGGCTATTTAGGAAATGTCTTTTTCTTATTCAGTGACTTCCAGGGAGTAAAAGTTAATCATTAGTTTTTATTTTATTGAGCAGTCATTTATAGCAAAAGCAGGTTGTAGAAAAGCCCTTGTGTGCTTTGTACACAAAGCCCTAAGAGAGGATGAGGTATTTGGCCATAAGAAGTGAGAGCTGGTTTGGTCTTAGGCTGTGTGTGTGTCCTCTGGAGGTGTGTATGGTATCGTGTAGCACAGCACAGCAAAGGTGGCATCACTTCCTTCCACGCAGACATAATCCAGAGTGTGGCCATACTGTAATCTGTATATACATATACATATACATTTTTTAATATAATATATTTCTATTTATATGTTTGGCAGTGGATGCTAGGCAAGGGCTCTAGCACTGAGCTATATCCCTAGTCTTTTTAATTTTGAGACAAGGTCTCCTTAAGCTGCCAAAGCTGGCCTTGAACTTGTGATTTTTTCTGCCACAGCCTCCCAAGTACATGGAATTACAGACATGTGGTATCATGCCTGATGCTTATTATCTATCTACATCTATATCTATATATCTAAATATTTCTGTGTCTAGATATATCTAGATACATACATATACATACATACATAGATATTATCTATATTTAATGTAGTATTTTTTTCTTCTCAGTTTCCTAAGTCTGAAACCCATGTTAATCTGTGGCAGTACGTGGAATAAAAATAAAAAGGTAGAACTTATATAACGTTCTCATTTCCTACACCTTCCTATTGACTGTTAGTACCCAGGTGCCATGCTGACTTGCTCAGTTAATGATGTGATGGGATAGAATAATCTATATTTTTTCCATTCTAAGAGGAATATAATTGTATTTAGGTGGCTTTTCTTTCTCAGGGAAAGCACTTGAATCTTGGAATTAGCCAAAATAACCTGGAGTATAACTCTTCCATTTAAAGGAATCTTTTTCTTTCTCCCTCCATTTCCTTCTTCCCTCCCCTCCTCCCTCTCTCCCTCCTTCCTTCTTTCCTTCTTTCTTTGCTTCATACTGGAGATTAAACCTAGGGCCTTGCACATGCTAGACAAGTATTCTACCACTGAGCTATACCCCCAGCCCTTTTCTGTTTTGTTTGACTTCTTTTTTTCCTCTTCTGTTTTGAGACAGGGACTGCCTGAGTTTCCAGGGCTGGCCTTGAATTTGCTATCGACTTCCATGCCTGGAATTATAGGCATGTGTCACCATAGGAATATTTCTAAATTTAAGCTTCTTTATCTATAAATTGGGAATAATTATATTGACCTGATGAAATTGTTGTGAAATTAAGTTTGTTAAAATATGTGAAAATACTTTATATTTGTGTATTTCAAATGCACTGTTGTTGATGTTTGCTGTTTTGTTTATGTGATATTTTGGCTGTCTCTTTGGAATATCCCACGCCTCTGTGAGCAGAGTTAATGAGGAAGGTTGGCCTGTGGAAGCAAAAGGAAAGTAAATCATATTTATAAATAATGATTGGTTGATATTCCTCCTGCTTTTACCTTTTGTTGGCTCATCACATAGTCATTTTTAGTAAGAAAGTCTTGCTCATGCATCCTGGCTCATTAGAGTCTGATGGAAACAAAGTGTTCCATAGAATATTTTTCCTCTGAATGAATTCCTGCTGCTTGCCAAATTTTAACCAGAGATTGTTTCATTTCTCTCGATATGGAATTTGTGCAGTAGATTGTGTAGCTGTGGACGTTTTGTAAGTGTGTTCTTTCCTCATGGCTGTTTTGACATGGTATAGAACTGACAAGGGGTGCTGTAGGCCCACCTTCTCTGCCTTCTCCAACAGATTTGGCTGTTTTAAGGTACTGGTGGGGCCGGGGATCTAGCTCAGTGGCACAGCGCCTGCCTGGCAAGTGCGAGGTCCTGAGTTCAATTCCTGGTACCAAAAAAAAAAAAGGTACTGGTGTACTGTGGGGGACGGGACCTGTGACAGAGCCCTAGAGCACTGCAGTCGGCTCACGTTTACTAAGTACTTACTAAGTAATGGGGCTGTACCTGCTGTGCAGGATATAGGGATGCTTAAGGCAGGCCCTTACAGTTCAGTTCTTCTGGAGAAAGGTTGGATGCTGAGCAGATGAATTTAAGGTCCATCATAGTGAGATTTGTTGTGGGTATGAAGGAAGTGGAGCCTCTTTGAACTGGGTTCTCTGCCAGTGGGAGGCTTCTCTAGAAGGTGCCCTAAGGACCATATCAGCGATACCAGCAACTGCCAGGTCATGCTGCTACGTCAGTGGGATCCAAAGATCAGAAAGAAAGGCCTGACTTTTGTTTTTTTTTCCTCAGTATTGGGGATTGAACTCAGGGCCTTAGCACTGAGCTACATTGCCAGTTCTGTTTTTATTTTGGGATAGAGTCTCAATAAGTTGCTAAATTGCCCAGGCTGGGCTGGAATTTATAGTCCTCCTCCCAGAATCCTGAGATTAGGTCCTTGTGCCACCACAGCCACCTGGACCCAACCTTTTGAGGAATTAAGGATAAATTGAGAAAAAAGGGGCCGGTGAGATAGCTCAGTGGCATAAGCGCCTGCCTGGCAAGCATGAGGTCCTGAGTTCGACTCCCGGTATCCACATACAAAAAAAAGGGCTGGTGATATCGCTCAGCGGCACGGGCGCCTGCTGGCATGTGAGGTCCTCAGTTCGACCCCCGGTACCCACCAAAAAAAAAAAAAAAGAGAAGGATTTTTGTTTTTCTGTCTCTGCTGTTCAGTTTTTTAAGTCAGTGCCTATCCTTCAGTACCCGGAGTCATCGCTGCCATCTTCTTACCCTTTAGTTCTAAAACCCGGTGCCTTTTCTATGCTCAGAGTAACAGTAAAAGCAGTGAAGGGGTCTATGTGTGCACACACTTGTTTGTTTTCATTTTTCTGCAGTGTATTTCACCTCCTTTTGGTGGCATTACAACTATTTGTAGAATTTCTGTTATTAACCTGCTAGGAGGTTTGGAGAGTGACTTGCAAATTGTCTTCCTTACTTCAGTATGCACAGTAAAAGGGCTTTTATTAGCTGTCTTTTTCACAGTATCACCCTCTTGGGAAGGGAGAGCCATATGCTCCGTGACTGAGATGGCAGAAGGTCAGCATAATGGGCTGGGGTTATAACAGAAACATTAAATAGAAAGAGCAGAGAGTTTGCTAATGGGGCTATTTGTGGTTCTCAATAAAGTTCTGGCTGCACAGCATGACAGCACCCTGGTTAAATGAAAGAGAGGTTGGTAGCCTTGTTTCCATCTGTGATGTATCTTTAAAATGTCATGGGGCCTTAGGTAAGTCATCTTGCCGGGTCAGGCTTAGTGCTTCACTGGTAAATTGTGCTAAGCACGTACTAAGCCCTTCTTAGGTTGCAGGAAATCTGGGCAGCTGCCCTTGGGTCTGCTGCCTGGTTTGGAAAGCTGGTAGTCACGGAGGAAGCCACAGCTGAGGGTAGCATGGTCTTTAGTGATTAAGTCCTAGATCCACAGCCCAGCCCTACAGGTGATAGCTTGGTGACCTTGGGGTAAGAGGGTGAAATCCTGTGATTCTGTCTCCTCATTTGTAAAACAAGAAGAACAATAAAATCCAACAACACTGGGTTGTTCCGCATATTATAAAGAGACTAAAGCACTTAGCACTGTGCCTGCCCTTAGTGAGCACTCAGTAAACGAGAGCTAATTATTGTTTCCAAACACCTCTCAGCTGGAACGTTTCCTTTTTGAAAATCCTTTCCCCTTCAGCACTACCTCTTGTTTAATAGACCTGATAATGCTTTTTCCCTTTCATTTGTTTAACAGCATTATTGAGCACTTGCTCTGTGCTAGTGGCAAACAGAAAAATCACAGTGCCCTTGCTACAGAGAGTTTGAATTTCAGAATTCCTAATTACATTTCCATAGTAATTATCATTTCCATAGTAATAGGCAGTTTTGCT
Organism: Erethizon dorsatum; assembly: GCA_028451465.1. Lineage (NCBI taxonomy): Eukaryota > Metazoa > Chordata > Mammalia > Rodentia > Erethizontidae > Erethizon > Erethizon dorsatum. The sequence continues at coordinate 57,435,512 of CM051825.1, read as the reverse complement.
CCAGTGGTGCGCAGGAAGCCAGAACCAAAGACTAGGCTCATGTCTTCTTTTCACAGGTGGTTTATTCCTTCTTTGCACTTTCTTTACCTGGAAAGGACTTTGGGGCAGTGGCAGGGGCAGGGGCTTGCAGAGCCTGTCTCTTGGCTTGCTTAGTTACATCTACAGATCATAGGACAGGTCTGACCAGTCTTTCTGGGCAGAGGAGGAGGATTCTGTGAATTCTAGGTGGAATACGCCTCTATTTTGGATTGATTGATCGAGGTCTTTATTTCTTGTCTTGGTGTGGTTTGAGGAATGAATCAACAGCTTAGCACTCCATTGACATCCGGACTTTTCTACCTGAGCTTACCTTTCAGACTTCCTCCTCCATGGGCACCCCTTCCAGTCTCTTGATATCTGGCTCCTCTCTGTATGATAGGTTGATTTTTTTGTTTTGTTTTGTTTTGTTTTTAGTATTAAAAACACTCCCCCAACACTCCCACAGTATCTCAGCTCCTAATTTCTGCTTCACATTTTCTTTTTTTTTTTTTTTTTTGTGGGTACCGGGGGGTCGACCTCAGGACCTCGCGCGCCAACAGGCACCCGTGCCGCTGAGCGATATCACCGGCCCCTTTTCCGTATGTGGGATCCGGGAGTCGAACTCGGGCCCTCGCGCTTGCAAGGCAGGCGCTTACGCCGCTGAGCCATCTCACCGGCCCTCTGCTTCACATTTTCAACTTAGGCTCTATCTCATCACTCTTGGCAGTCAGCAGAGATTAACATATGTGCGTATTCTGACCCACAGAATAATTCTTGGCAATTTTTCATATATAGCAGTCTATCGATATTCATGACTAGTTTTCATGTAGCACTCCTCAACCAAAGGTAGAATCATTATAAATTGGGAATGAAAAGAATGGTGTCTTTCAATTTAAAGATGATCCCTCAAGCCCTTCTTCATTCTTGCTTTAAAGATTATTAGTATAAAATGTATTTTGGGTTAAATGAATAGCTGTGCCTCAACCGAGCATCCTTGGGTAGTAGTCCTGACCTTTTCCCAGACTACAGGTAGTTCTGTGAGTGAAGTCAGGGGGTTATGCTTTGGAGGTTTTTTTTCTCCAGAAGTGTTCAGAGTGTTTTCTCTAGCACATGTGTACTCGTGTGTGTGCATTCACTCTCTCATCTTCAACGTACAGTATTACTGGTTATGTAAAAGGAGGCCTGTGGGTGTCACTCATTTCATATGGCAATTCATGGAATGGAGAGAGGTTTTGACTTTTTTTTTTGTGGGTACCGGGGGGTCGACCTCAGGACCTCGCGCGCCAGCAGGCGCCCGTGCTGCTGAGCGATATCACCGGCCCCTTTTTCGTATGTGGGTTCCGGGAGTTGAACTCGGGCCCTCGCGCTTGCCGGGCAGGCGCTTAAGCCGCTGAGCCATCTCACCGGCCCAAGAGAGGTTTTGACTTTGCTCCATATTTTGAGCTTGATTTGTAGTCAGGATTTAATCCCAGCTCTTCTGATCCCCAGCCTTGTTAATGTTTACTGGACTCTAGATATTATTTTAATTACAAAATATAAAGGGCTACTTACTTCCTTGTAGTAATATTTTATCATAAATCACAGATGTTAGATCAGGAATTTCAAGAAGTGTTATAAATATGAAAGGTAATTTAAGAGACATGGATTGCTGTGTCATGCAGTGGCTTCTTCCAAAAGCAAGTGGGAGGCAGTGAATTATGCCTACATTTATAAAGATCTTGAGATTTTAAATCAGTTTCTTGTCCTTCCTACCTTCATTTCTTACTTGCATTAAATTGTTCTGATAAATTATTATTTGGAAAACTTTTTTTTTAATATTTGGTACGTAATTTGTTAATGAATTATAAAGTAAGATAGCGTCATTTTCCATTTCTATAGCTTACCTGTAGTGGCTTTCTATGCCACAGTGTGACTCATTTGTTCTTTTCCTCAGGATCTGGAAATAAACCAGAAGAAAAAATAGAGCAGTCAAATTATCTTTTTGCCCCCAATCAGGTTATACTGTGATTTTTTTTAAATGTGCATATGTGAACTGATTTTTAATATAGGTATAGGCGTATCCACACATGTCATTTTTTGTGTAAGTGTATGTAGTCTGCCCTTTGTGTCCATGAGCTCTGCATCTGAGAATTCAACCAACTGCAGGTTGAAAATATTAGGGGAAAAAATGTGTCTGTCCTGGACATGCGCACATTTTCTCATTCCCTATCATTATATAGTATGATATCATGTAGTATGATAACTTTTTTATAGCATTTACATTATATTAGGCATTCTAAGTGGTTTAGGTGTTTTAAGTTATGGAGATGATTTAAAGTAAGAACGAGGATATATATATAGAGAGAGAGTGTGTATATGTATATAATATAGATTGTATGGCAGTACTGCACCATTTTATTTTATAAGGGACTTCAGCATCTGTGGATGTTAGTTCCACAGGAAGTCCTGGAACCAATCCATTATGGATACTTAGGAGCAACTGTACTTTTATCCATTTAGCAAAATTTATTGGCAATCTACTGAATGTCAAATTTGTAAGCTGGGTCCTGGGAACATATACATATGATCCCTTTCCCTCTTGGAGGTTGCAGATGTTAAGAAAGCAAGAAAACACACCTAAGTATATAAAAATGCATATGTATCTAATTACATGTAAGGAGGAAATATACCATGACTATTGAAAGCATGCAGTTTTGGAGTTGGACCCAGGTTTATGTCTTAGCTCATTTACCCGCTGGTTGAATAACCTGAGGCAAGTTTCTTACATACTCAGTGAGCTTCCTCATTTATGAGATAATAATAGTAACCAGTATGGGGTTATTAAGAGATTTAATGAGATATTGTGAAGAAAATATTTAGTGTAGAGGCTGCCTGTAGTGAGCACTTGGTGAATACTAGTTACAACTTCTGGTACTGTGTTGTGGATGTAATGAAAATTTAAATGAAATAAGCCAGCAAACTATGAAATCACACCTTACTCTGAAATCTAATCCATGACAGATGTTTATTCTTGTAGGGATGCGAAAGGAGATGTGCCATCTGGTAACATGCACTTATAACCAACACTTCTTTCTGTGGACAGTCTCCACTTTATACTCAGCAAAGGAAGTAAACGCTGCATGTAATCAAGCACCAGAACATGTAGAGTTGGGCATTTAGCACTTACCTACTTTCAAAATGTGCAAATAAAGTTGTGGAAGTATTAAAGTTATTCTTTGAAAATAATGTTTAACAAACATTAAAATACTGCTTGGTGGAGGTTGTATTATTCTCTCATAACTTTCTAACGAATTGTCATTGAAGAACATAGAAGCTTGTGAGATAAGGGAATGTGATAAATTCTTAGTAAGACCAAACTGTTTATTTTTCTCACTTCAAGCAATGCTTAGAACCGTATCCGACCTTGCTTAAAGGACTGAAGGGGCCCGTGAGATGGCTCAGCGGCGTAAGCGCCTGCCTGGCAAGCATGAGGGCCCGAGCTTGACTCTCGGAATCCACATACGAAAAAAGGGCCGGTGATATCGCTCAGCGGCACGGGCGCCTGCTGGTGTGCAAGGTCCTGAGTTCGACCCCCAGTACCCACAAAAAAAAAAAAAAAGGACTGAAGAGTTTCACAGTATTATTTGAGAGGTAAAAGTGATTGAGTCTGGAACAGCTCTTCCAGCAAATGTAGGCTGTACCCAATGATGTTGCTGGTTTGGTTTGAGTTGACCTGTAAGTTGCCTGTGTTTAGGATGATGCTACTATACACTATGCATTATTTAGGAGGAAACAAATTGATTATTTCATACTTTAGAATGAATCTCTCTGGGAGTGGATAAACTGTGGGTATTCTTTTTGTCTTTTACACTAGCAGGTTACACTTTCTGAAAGTAAAGAACTACCCGCATTATTGGGAGCTAGATTCCATCTGGTGGTATACAGTTATTAGTAGATGATGAGAAAGCTGTGTCTTTTTTTTTTTTTTTTTTTTGTGGGTACTGGGGGGTTGACTTCAGGACCTCGCACGCCAACAGGCGCCCGTGCCGCTGAGCGATATCACCGGCCCCTTTTCCGTATGTGGGATCCGGGAGTCGAACTCGGGCCCTCGCGCTTGCAAGGCAGGCGCTTATGCCGCTGAGCCATCTCACCGGCCCCCAAAGCTGTGTCTTTTTACAGAAATCCATGTGTGACATGTTTTCTCTTAACAGTTGCTTCTTCTCTGTTTAGTGTGACTGATTTTTCAGCAACTAGATGCTTCATGTTGTTGTTTTGAAAAACTACCATGTATTTTCCAAGGTTATAATACATTACTGTTAAGCAGGTCACATACATATCTGCCATTGTATAGGTCAGAGGGTTTAACCATTTTTCTGAGGCCTCCCTATGCTTTCTCTCTCTTGCCTCCTGCCTGGCAGTTTGGGAGAGTGTCTGTAAAAGTTGAGGCCCTTGAATGAGGCATCTTGAAGAAGATTGTAGTTGTTTATCTCATGTCTCGGCAGGAATCCATGGAAAAAGTCCCTGGAGGAAGTGAAACAATTCGGGATGGATGTATTTGGGATTTATCCATCAACTCATGTCAAATGGCGGTGAAAGTGGGACCTCATAAAGTCTGGCAGCACTTGCATTTCAAAAATGAGGGAACTCAGGCCAGCAGTGAAGGGACAGAGCCCAGGCTAGACTCTGGTTCTCCTGGTTCCTGGACCCACGTGGTGGCTCCCCTGATGATGCCTCCTCCCTGGGCTCAGCCTGTGGGGTTTTTTGCAGTTACTTGCTACTTGCAGTCTGTCTTAAAACCAATACTTTTTTTTTGCATTTTTATAGTGATGAATTATAAAAGGGCATCTTCTATCTTTTTTTCTTTCTAATCTTCTCTCTTTATTTGCTGAATCTCTGCTGTCCACCCGAGAGTCGTTACATAGAAGGTGAAGTGTAGGTGATCATCCGCTGATCCTGCAAATAACTATTAACAGTTACGGTCTTATTCACTGTTGAAAACTCTAATGATAAAACAGTGAACAAAACGAAGTCTGTACTGTCAAGGTGCCTGCCTTCTGGTGGGAGAAATAAATACATTTATAACTTGTCATGAAGAGGTAAGTGCTAATAACTTCATTTTTTCTGATACCACATCTGACACCAAATGTGTGGGGTTTTCTCTGACATGAAATACTTGTCGTTTTCCCATATCAGTTCTTCAGTTGTCCACTCCCATTGAGTGTTAAGCAAGTTCTGATGGTAATTCCTGGAGTTACCACATACCTCGCAGATTAAGGAAGAAAAGTGAGATTGTTCAGCTTGTCTGGTGAAATATTTGACAGAGACACTCATTGGAGTGGTGAAGCAAGCCTTGCAGTTACTTGAGGACAGACAGAACAGTAAGGACAAAGGACGGTGGATGTCACTTTGACATTGGGAGACTCAAGAAAGGGATAATGTGAAGTATATTAATATGTTGCATTAAATAGCATACTTACAAATATCTATATCTATATATCTATATATTTATCTATATCTATATCCCTTCTGTCCTAGCCCTTGAGGTTTTGTGGTAACTATAGTTTATTTTGTAATGAAAGGAAAAATGTTTATTTCCCTATATATCATTTTATTATTCCTGGGATGTGATTTTCTCATGAAAGTTTTTGGAAGCCATTTGAGTAATACATAAGAGATGATAAAACTTTACTGAGCATGTCTGTGAAATGCAACAGTTGCTTTTGTGGTATGAGAAGTATAAAAATCCATTTGGGTTTGAGCAGCGAAACCACCAAGGGCATCTGTGGCATCAGTCTAAGTATGCATGTCTGTTTAAGTGGTAGGTGTTGGTGCTTTTGGTGAGGTTTTTATTCCTAAGTGAAATAAGCAGATGCTGTGTGTCAAAAGAATGTACCATTGAGAGAAGTGTACCCAACAAGGGACACATTTTGGCTTCATCAAAAAGCTAAATGATGTCTTAAAAAAACAAAAACAAAAACAAATATGAAGTCTTAACCCCCATTTCTTCTTGGACTTTAGCTGTTTTCTTGAAAGAAATTTGTGAAATACAGGAAAGTGTATACACCTCAGTTTTGAATGGTTGGATGATTTATTGTGAAAGTGTGATACTGTGGGAGGTCACTCACAGGTGCACAATGACAGTGTGAATCTGGGGCCACAGCCTGGGGCTTCACATGCTAGCTGAGTGGCCTCAGCAGGCTGTTCAGCTTTTCTGTGCCTTAGCTTTCCATTTGTGAAAATTAAATGACAGGGTGTCCAAACATTCTTGGTTTATGCCTTTGCCTGGCACAGTTGTTAATAGCTCCCCCTTTCACTCCTTAGTTTCCTTTTTTGAATAATAAATTATATGGTTGCCTCACCAGTAGAACCTACCTCAAAAGGTTGTTTTGAAGATTAAAAAAATTTAAAAATACCCAGGTAGAATATATGTCTAGTAACTATGAACCACTATTATTTTTATATGCTATTCTGCAATCAGAATCAATATTTTAAATACCAAGTTTTATGCATTACTCTGCAGCAAGAATTATAACATAGATGTTGGAGTATGAAAGGAATAGTTTATTGGAAAGTGGAGAGCCACTGTGGCTTGAGCATATTTAGTACAGTTTTGAAAATTCTCTTCCTTTTTAACCTAGTGTGGGTGAAACAAATAGCATTGAGGAAATGACTGTTTTCATTCATTTTGCTAATAGCAACAGGACAAACAGGTTTTACAGAGAAAATGTTGCAGGGGAGGTGGGGATGGTGGTTCTTAGTTTGTTTTGTATGTTTAATGTGCTTATCTTTCTAGTTTGATCTCCCTTTTTGTCTTTGACCTTTCTTTGGGTGTCACCTTCCTTTTTCCTCTTCTCATGCAATAACTAAAGTTAACTCTAGCCCTTTATTTGTTGGTCTTTGTCCTAGGGCAGTGATAGAGAACCTTTTAGAGCTTTCAGTGAAATGGCCAGCGTGCCATATAGGTTTGCTACCACTTTCTAGGGCATAAGTAAAATTCCACAGAATTCAGAAAGCTTTATTTGAACTAATGTTTTTGTCTTTCCAGTATTAAAATCCTTTGTCATATTTGACATTGGGTTAAAAAAAGTGAAGTATTGGGATATTTTACTTTTTTTTCACGTGTGTGCCTTGGGTAGAGATGCTGCTAAGCCTAGAGATAGTTGATCAGATTAGGCATAGAAGTGGGATAAACTAAAGGTGCTATGGTGTGATGACATTTCACTCCCAGTCTGCCATGAGGTAGCTGCGTGACCTAGGACACAGCCATATTTCATCTCTCTATGAGCCTCATTATTCCTCATCCTTAATGTGCACATAATAACACTTCCTGTTGTCTAGAGTTATTGCGAGAATCAGATTAGATGGTAAGGGTCAGTATGCTTGTAGTAAATGTCAGATAGGGGAAATAACAGAGTTGTCAGTCATTTAAATTCTGGGATGATTGAAAGTGGAGAGTACTTTCCTTTAAAGACAGTGGAAGCGATTGAAAAGAGACTCTTTTAGAGACTTGTGAACAGAGGCTGTCTCTCTGATGGTACAAAAGCTGCTCCTGTTAGTGCGTTTCTGAGCTGGCTGTTGCTATAGTACCCGGTGACTTAACATTGTTGCTGTTTACCATGCATAGAGTCCTTCATAGACAGCAAGATGATTTTTCTGTTACCCTGAGCTTCAGGCTCCTGGAACCGTGCCTGTGGGAGCTCATGTAGAGCGCCAGGTGAATGCTGCCTGCAAGTCACGTGTGCTAGGGAGCCCAGCTTTTAGCTGATGATGGCAAGGATAACTGCACTCTCAAAGGAACAAGTATACTTGTCAAGGTTGTAGAATGGAGAATAAAATCTATCCTTTAAACTGTGAATCACTCTGCACTTTAAACTTCTAGGGAAGTTCTTGCTTTCTAGCATTTTGGTCTCTGGAAGACTATGGTCTTTTCTTCTTTTCATTTATTCTGGTTTATGATTTTGTATGCATTAACTTTAAAAACATTTTGTTATAAAAAAATTCTTACAAAATAAAGGGTAGCTAATAGGAAACAGGGAGATAGATCTTTTGGAAATGGAAGGGGACCAAGAGATGAAGGGATGTGGGAAGGTGGTGAGAGGAATGGGATGTAAAAAGAATTAAGGCTCTTTGCTGCATCTCCTGCGAGAATGAAGACCATTCTCAGCAATAAGACTGTTGACATTCCAGAAAATGGTGACATCACTCTGAAGGGACACACAGTTACTATGAAGGGCCCCAGAGGAACCCTGCGGAGGGACTTCAGCCACACCAATGTAGAACTCAGTTTCCTTGGAAAGAAAAAGAAGAGGCTCCAGGTTGACAAATGGTGGGGAAACAGAAAGGAACTGACTAGTGTTCACACGATCTGTAGTCACGAACAGAACATGATCAGAGGTGTTACGCTGGGCTTCCATTACAAGATGAGGTCTGTGGATGCTCACTTCCCCATCAACATCGTTATTCAGGAGAACGGATCTCTTGTCAAAATGTGGAATATTTTGGGTGAAAAATATATCTGCCAGGTTTGTATAAGGTCAGGTATTGCTTGCTCAGTATCTCAGGCCCGGAAAGATGAACTAATCCTTGAAGGAAATGACATTGAGCTTGTTCAAATTCACCTGTTTTGATTCAGCAAGGTACAACAGTCAAAAACAAGAATATCAGAAAAATTTGGGATAGTATCTGTGTTTCTGAAAAGGGAACAGTTCAGCAGCCTGATGAATAATAACATCCAAGAGTTATCCGGTCACAGAAACAAGCTTCTGGATTATAAGACCATTTTGTGATATTTTCATGATTCAATAAAAGATCTTTATAAAAAAAAGAATTCAGATGTGTTATATACATGTATCAACTCCCCACAACAAATGTAATCATATGTACTGCAAACATGTACTAATAGAAATAAAAATTAACAGTATAAATAGATAAAGAAAATTCCCAGCATACACAACTAGAAAAAGAAGTATATTAAACTCCTGTGTTTTTTGTTTTTGTTTTTTTTCTTTATATGCGGGTACCGGGAGTCGAACTCAGGACATTGCGCTTGCCAGGCAGGCGCTTATGCTGCTGAGCTATATCACCGGCCCAACTCCTGTGTTCTTAATAATTATCCCAGCTTTAATAATGATCAACTCATGCCTAATCTTTTTTCACCTGTATTTCTGTCTCCTTGTGTGGTAACCTTTTCCCCTGGATTATTTGAAGCAAACTCAAGACTTCATATTTTATTTAAAATGCTGTGGTTTTCTTGTTTGTTTTCATTTTTGAAAACAGCTTTACCATGGCATGACTGATGTATAATACACTGTATATACTGTATTTAAAGTGTATAATTTGGTAAGTTTTGATGGATAGATATGCATCCATGAAATCAACAGTCATGATAGTGCACATATCAGGTTACCTCAAATATGTCCTTGGGTCACTTTGCGATCCCACCATCTTGCCCTTTTCTGACTCCCATACCCAAGCAAACGTTACTTTCTGTGACAGTAAATTTGCTTGTATTTTTTAGAGCTTCGGATTAGTGCAGTCATACAGTATGTATTCTTTTTCATGTGTCTTCTTTCACAGTGCAGTAGTCTATTATTTATTCTACAGATATTATCGTGTTCCTATTGGGTACAATTTTGGAAGCTGCAAAACGTTTTAGGGGACTATTATAATTGGTCCAAATGAGAAATGATGATGATTTAGACCAGGGAGATTACTGTGGAGATGATGAGATGCTATCCATTAGAGATCTGCTTTAGAGGTAAAGCTAATCAGACTAGTTGGATATAGAAATGAAGAAGAGGGAGAAATCTAGAATTACTTCTCAAGATTTAAACACTTTAAGATAGTCACAGGAGGGCCGGGGATATAGCTCAGTGGCACAAGCGCCTACCTGGCAAGTTCAAGGTCCTGAGTTTGATCTCTGATACCACAAAAAAAAAAAAAAAAAAAAAAAAAGCAATAAAGATAGTCACAGGATTGCTGTGTTTTATGAGAAACATTTTAAATAAAGCATACCTACCCTTGTCAAATTTGAAAATAATAAGAAGTTTTTCTCTCAGGGTGTTCTTGATACAATTTGAACCAGGTAAAGGGAGAGAAGGTAGTATAGAGGCAAATAACATTTTCACAGTTTTAAAAGACTCTTTTTTCTTTTTTTTTGCACCGGCAATTGAACTCAGGGCCTTGCTTTTGCCAGGCAGGTGCTGTGCTGCTGAGCTACATCCCTGGCCCGAGAGACTCTTTTTTTTTTTTTTTTTTTTTTTAATTTTATTTTAAAGAGAAGAAAAAACAAAACAAATCAAAAGAAGAACAAATTTTCAAAACAACATAATAGGAGGGTAAGAATGGTTAATACATTGCGTATTACTATCTTTAAGTTAGTTATTCAGGACACCAGACATTAGCATTTAATTATCCAAACATTATTGGCACAAACCTTACTCTTCAATGAACTAAGTAAAAATCGTAGCATATCTATCTTAACCATCTTATATATATATATATACATTTTTTTTCCCTTTCCCTTCTTTCTTTTCCCTATTCCAGTCTCTCTTTCCTTTTGACCAGTTTCTTTTTGATTCACCATGTCTATTGTACATTTTGGATCTTATTTACTCTTTCAGTTTCTCATACTAGAGAGACAATACGATGCTTACACATGTGCTTCTGGTTTATTTCACTTATGAGTATTTTCTCGAGTTGCATCCATTTACCTATAAAAGTCTCCAGTTTATCCTTCTTAATGGCTGAATAGTACTCCATTGTATAAAAATACCACATCTTTCTTATCCATTCCTCAGTTGATGGGCATTTGGGTTGTTTCCAAGATCTGGCTATTACAAATTGTGCTGCTATAAACATGGGTGCACATATATCGCTGTGGTATGATGTTTTTAATTCTTCTGGGAAGATGCCCAGAAGGGGAATAGCTGGGTCAAATGGGACCTCCAACCCTAGCTTTTTGAGGAATCTCCACACTGACTTCCACAGTGGCTGTACCAGTCGACACTCCCACCAACAGTGGAGAAGGGTTCCTTTTTCCCCACAGCCCCTCCAGCATTTGTTATTAGTTGATTTCTTTATAGTAGCCATTCTTTCTGGGGTGAGATGGTATCTCAGTGTTGTTTTAATTTGCATCCCGAGAGACTCTTGAGGTGAAGTTCACTCTGTTGTGTCTAATGGCCCACAGAATATTTTATATGCTATTTTTGTACCTACATAATGGAATTCTACTTGGCTATTAAAAGGATAAATTCAAGACCGTTGTAGGAAAATGGAAACATATGGAAAATATAATGTTAAATGAAATAAATCAGACACACAAGCTTAAATGTATGGTATCTTTCATTAGAGTAAGGCAAAATATAAATAAAAAGCAATGTAAAGGAATGATAGAAGGAAACAGGGAGATCTTTTGCAAGTGGGAAGGGGTCCAGGAGACTGAGGGCAAAGGGAGGGAGAGAAGGGAAGGGGAAGTAAAAAGATTTAAGATGTGTCACATACATGTACCAAATAACCAATGAATGTAAACATATGTCATAAATGTGAACTAAAAATAATAACAACATAATGAAAATGGAGAAAGGGGATTTAGAGATGGAGGTAGGTAGGTGGAAAGGGGAAGGGAATTGAAAAAGAACAAGGATATGTTATGTACATGTACCTACTCCCTAAGATGAGTGAAAACTTCAGGTGCTATAAACATGAAATAAAAATAAAACAATAAAAATACTGTATACAATTAAAAAAGACAGCTCGTGGTTAGCTGTCTGATGCTGTGATGCGTGGTGGCCTCTGAACAGTATAATGCTAGCTATATAATACAGAAAGAGTCTCTTTATTTCAGAGGGTTATTAGCATGCCAGTTATTTTATTAGACATGGACTCCATTTGGGAATTTAGCCTTTGGAAAAGTAGGTCAAGAGGTCTCTGTGGTTTTGGAATTTGAAAAGTTAGATGCTGCCAGGATTATTAAGTTACGTACACCTTCAGGAAACCTGAGTTAGTTATGAGCTAACAATGATATTATTTGGAATTTGAAAAGTTAGATGCTGCCAGGATTATTAAGTTTACGTACACCTTCAGGAAACCTGAGTTAGTTATGAGCTAACAATGATATTATTAACAACAGCAGCATAGTATTTGTTGTTATTTGTGATATGCTTCCTGTGTATTATCCCATTTAACGCCCATGTCAATCTAGTGAAGTGGGTACTATCATTATCTCCAGTTTGTAGGGGGAGGAACCTGGGCATGGAGGGGTTACCAACTAGCCCACGTCTTGTAGTCGGTGTCAGAGTCAGGTTTAAATCCAGGAGGTCGTTTGACTCTGGAGCCCATGCTCTTCATTAAGAGATAACATTTGAGGTGGATCTTGCAAGATGAATAAGAGTTTAATGAATAATTAGGGTGAGCATATTAGGCAGAGAGAATCAGGTGTCTGAGGGCTAGAGGGGCTCTGTCCTGGGATTTGAAGATAGGGGTTGGTGAGAAATGATGTTGGTATATAGTAGGAAGGACATAGGGCTTATTAAACATCTGTCTTGGTGAGCTTGAGCAAACATTTCATAGATAAGTGTATGAGCCCTTTTAAAAGTCTCTATGAAATCTTGAAATTTTTCATTTTTATTTTCTTAGCTGGGAAGAGTTCACACTGGGAGCCTCTGGATTAACTGATAACAAAGGCATTTTCTGAATTCAATCTGGATATTGTTCTCCTGGTGTAAAACCCACTACTCCCCCTGTTGATTTAAGCTTTGATTCCCATTAGGGTTAAAAGGCAGAGTCTTTCATATATTTTTTTGTTCTTGTTTATTAGTTTTTGGGAAGAGTCTTAATAGTTGTTAACTGCATAGTTTTTCCTAATCTGCCCTCACTCTGACAATAGCTAAAGGGCTAATTACCAGCCAGTATCTGAATACCATCTGGTTGTTGGCTTACTTGATTGATTTTTAAAGAGGTGATGTTGTGAGAAGGAATGTCTGTGATGTGGTGGTTGATCCTTTTTTTCAGAGGCCAGCTCTTATTTTCTGATTTTAAAAATGTATTGTGTTATTTGTAGTAAGAGTTGATTATACTGAGGAAATAGTAAACACAAAATGAGAGATCTCTTTAAGCTTTGATAAGTGTTATCTGTGAATGTACCAAAGCAGATCCCCCGTAAATGGCAGAGTACGTAGATTTTACTGTGCTGAGGATTTTTTTTCATTAAAAGAATGAGTAAGTAATCCATGAATGTAAATTTTAGAAGTCAAAAACTCACAAGCTTTTCTTCTAACCCCTTCATTCTTTTTTTCAGGCAATGTTATTAGTAGTTCTTTTGTGACTCCTTTTGTAGGAGGTAACACTGAGGATTGAACCCAGGGCCTTCATACTGGGTTATGTCCCCAGCCCTTTTTTTATTTTTTATTTTTTATTTTTAAGACAGTCTTTCCTTAAATTGCTAAATACCCCAGTCTGGGCTAGACCTTCTGATACTTCTGCCTCAGCCTTTCAGAGTGCTGGGATTATAGGTATATACTGCAATGCCTGGCTTAATGACTGATTTCATAAGGAGAGTCTGTGCTTATGATAGCATATGTTTTTAGCACTTTTTAAAATGAAAATGTTAGGATATAAATGAAAATAAAATATACAACTCAGCCTTAACAATTATTAACTGTCAATCACTATTCAATCAGAAATAGAACTACTAGCTGGGCATGGTGGTATACAATTGTAATCCCAGCACTTGGGAGGCTGAGGCAGGAGGATTGCTGTAAATTAAAGGCCAGCCTGGCTTACATAGTGAGTTCAAGACTAGCCTGAACTACATAACGAGACCCTGTCTCAAAAACAAAACAAAAAACCCCACAAAAACTACTAATGTGTGGGTGTGTGTGGACTTGCATGGGTAAAAAAAAAAATGAATTTATTGCAAAGTTTTGACCTTGTACAGTGACTGTAAAACTGTTTTCTTCAAGTTGAGTGTGGAAGTTTGAGGTCTACATGGAAAGTCAGAAAAGAAAGATGGATGTCTAGTTGGGGGAGAGCAAAGGTAAACTGGAACTCATGAACAGGACCTGGAATGCATGCCATGTGGGTTAGAACAATGTCAGTTTCTCACTTCCTCCAACTTTGACAATGTGGGTTCATGGAGATAAAGCTAGTGCCCTTCATCCCTGAGCTCAGTGCACACCTATCCCAGAGTCACAGGAGTAAAAGGAGGATTCAGGGGAAAGTAGTAGCAGCTGCAGGTCGACCAGGTACCCTTATGTCAGTATTCTAAGCATAAAAACATTATGGCTGTTGTTTCTCTCTTCTCCAACTCTCTCACTTAAATATCTCTTAACAGTCACCCTAATCAGAAACGTAAAGGGGAGAGAATTCTGGACATGAGGGTCAGTCTAACTAAAGTGACACATTATAAAGTGGTCACATGAATATTTATCCAATCTAGTTTAACATTTTTTGGTTATTTTGAAACAATTCCCAAATGTCATATAATTTTTTTCCTTAAAAACTTTAGTATGAGCCAGGTGTGGTGGCACGTGCCTGTAATTCCAGCACTCGGGAGGCTGATGCAGGAGGATTGCTGTGAGTTTGAGGCCAGCCTGGGCTACAAAGTGAGTTCAAGGCCAGCGTGAACTACACAGTGAAACCCTGCCTCAAAAAGACAAACAAAACAAAACAAAACAAAACAACCCTTTAGGTATGTATTTGTAAGAGATAAAGATGTTCAAAACAAAACCAAACATAGCTATCATAATATTATCAAGTCTCTAAAAATTTTTAACATTACTTCTTGAGATCCTGGTTATTTTTGGGTGTGTCATTATTTTAGGGATTGCGGTGTGAATAAGTCAAGTGATTCCCTAATGCAGAAAACCAGTACAACACTGGAAATCCACCAAAGGCAGACACATAATTTAGAAATGTTTATTCTTGAGAAACTTCTACAGCTTCGAGCAAGAACGGGTGACAGTGTGTAGTTTCTTGTTTGGGATTTATTCTATATTCCTTTCCAAACAAACCCTGTCACCAAAAATAAATATGTTTGAGTCCAAGTGAACATGAGTTTTAGGGTCACTGTTCAACCCACTACATCTTTGTAATTTTTATGCTTTTTGGCAAAGTGATAAGCATTTCAAACAATGTAGCTGATCCTACATCATGTTTTTCAGCCAAAATAGTTGTATTTATAAGAACCAAAAAGCAACTGGTTAAAGAATTAACTGCTACCATTATATCAGCATGGGATGATTCTCATTAGTGTTTGTGTCACGGTAGTGAGTGTCATGTTTATTGATTGTAGCCTTAGGTCACTGGAATAGATGATGAAAGGGGGTTGTTTTGTTCTTACACCCTCCTATTGGTAGGTTGGCTCCTTCTTAGATGTAGCTTGACAAAAGAATTTAATCTTTCATGTTAGTAGATACTGTGAGGCTTTCATCAGAATTACACTCTCATTTGGTCCTTTGTAATACAGCATGCAAAAAAACCACCTGAAGTGGTGTAATGCAAGAAGTGCCAAGCAAAAAAATGAGTATGAGAGTGTGACTATTGCATGTGACAGATGCACAGTTATACATCCTTCCCATTATGCTGCAGCGAATTCTTGGCGAATGTCTTACTTTTTTTTTTTTTGTGGGTGCCGGAGGTCGAATTCAGGACCTCGCACGCCAGCAGGCGTCCGTGCCACTGAGCGATATCACCGGCTCTTTTTTCGTATGTGGGTACCGGGAGTCGAACTCAGGACCTCGCACTTGCCAGGCAGGCGCTTATGTCGCTGAGCTATCTCACCGGCCCTGAATATCTTACTTTTAAACAATAACAAACTCATCCAGAAGATCCTGATGCAATGTCTGTCAGATTCTAGATATTTGTGGGAAGAAAACCGTGCTACTAGTCATTATTTTTACATGTAGCTTGCTAGTTGTAATCATTGAAAGTTTACTAATGTAACATTAAACATTTAAGGCCTTGGAAATACTGGGACCCTGAAGAGGGACAAAGAAGAGCCAATGGCTTTGTCTGTGACAATTTCTAAGACCTGAGAAAGCTTAGAATAAAACGTGCTTGGAGAAAACATGGTTCTTTTAACTTTTGTTACTTATGTTAAAAGAACATAACTTGTGTAATGGCCCTTGACAATATGTTCTTGACAAGAAATGTCCAGGCTTCTCTTGTTTTCAATAAAGCGTGACTAGTTATTTTGTTGAACAATAAAGGAAAAGGAAGAGCTCCTTATTTCCCCTGGCTCCCAGCTGTGCCTTTGGCTTATAGGAGCTTATTGATACATTTCAGATGTTCTATGCATGGCTTACCTAATGTCATAGCTTTTAATGTGGCAGCTGAAACTTTAGGATTTTCATTTGCATTGTACTTTTATCAGAAGCTCTTTGTAGAAGAAACAGCTTTATCTTTTGGTTTGTCTGGATCTCCAGTCTCTTTACAGGGATAGTTGTTGCTCCTTCTTATGTTCTTTTAGGCTCTCCCCAGTTTCCTAGTTTCTCACTGGGAAAAAGGGAGAGTGCTTCAGAGCATGGACTCTGGCACAGGGCCGCTGGAATGTGCGTCCTTGTTCTTTCATAACTTCTTACATAACTTTCCTGTGAAATTGTTACGGAGAATACATGAGTTAATACCAGCTAAATGCTCACAACTATGTCTGGGTCACAGTAGATGCTTACGAATCTTTTTTTTTTTTTTGTGGGTACCGGGGGGTCGACCTCAGGACCTCGCGTGCCAGCAGGCGCCCGTGCCGCTGAGCGATATCACCGGCCCTTTTTCGTATGTGAGTTCCGGGAGTCGAACTCGGGCCCTTGCGCTTGCCGGGCAGGCGCTTAAGCCACTGAGCCATCTCACCGGCCCCACGAATCTTTTTTTTAAAAGAAGATAAACTGTGAAACTTATCTTGATTATATTGATGGTCACATGACTATATGTAGTTGTCAAAAACTCATTGGGCTGGGCATGGTGGCGCATGCCTGTAATCCCAGCACTTGGGAGGCTGAGGCAGGAGGATCACTGTGAGTTCGAGGCCAGCCTGAGCTACAAAGTGAGTTCAAGGCCAGCCTGAACTCCATAGCAAAACCCTGTCTCAAAAACAAAACAGAACAAAAAAAACTCATTGGAACTGTGCTTTCAAAAGGGTGGATTTTACTTTATGTAAATTATGCCTCGATCTGACCCAAAAATTTTAAGAGAAAAAATTGATTCATCAACAAAGGATTTATTAAGTGTCACATGGTGGGCTTCTAAAAGCATATAATTCAAAGAAGCTTGTCATCTGGTTGTACAAAGCAGTTGTACTGCAGGATAAATTTGTGTCAGTGAGACAAGGTAAGAGATGCTGCCAGGCAATATACTAATCATCTAGGCAAGAAGCGCTAGAAGCTTAAAGGTAGGATTGCTTCCTATAGTCACACAGACTTTGTAAGAGAATGGAAGCTAGAATTGGGCTGTAGACGGGAAGGAGGGCCTTTGGGAGGCCCTTGAAAGCGTATAGGTATAACGTTCACGGGCAGAAATGCATGTCAGAAGTTTAGTAACCATGAAACAGGTGGTTAAATGAAAAGGTGCTCTCTCCTACTGTGTGAGGAGCGTCCATGTTGTCTATATAACAAACTATTTTTTTCTTCATCCACAGAAAGGCCCCCCTTCTGGGAAAGACCGGGTGAAGAAAGGTGGATCTTACATGTGTCATAAGGTAAGTCATGTCACTAAACAGTATTTTGGTGTTCTAATGGTTTATGGGCCCATTGTAGTGTGCCTTGGTTCATGAACACTTGCATTTGTGAACAATTTGGTTCACAAACAGAAGCGTTTGGCAAAATTTTGTTTTTGTTTGCAAACTGTATTGGGTGACAAACAGGACTATGGCCATCTTTCCCACACAAACACGAATGTGGCCATCTTTTCCAAAATCATAGAACAAATTAAGTTCATGAACCAAGGTACCACTGTATTTTTAAAAAATTTTTATTTTGAAGAAAAAAAATAGAACAAAATTTCAAAACAACATAATATGAGGGTAACAATGGTCAATACATTGTGTATTGTTATCTTTAAATTAATTACTCAGAGTATAAGATATCGGCATTCAATTGTCCAAACAATATTAGCACAAACCTTTCTTTTCAATGAACCAAGAGAAATTAGTAGTGTATCTATCTTAACTATCTTTTATACATATATATATATATTTTGTTATTTTCTTTTGTTTTGTTATTTTGCTTTTCCCTTCCTTCTTTTCTCCATTCCCCAGTCCCAGTTTCTCTTTCCTTTTGAACAGTTTCTTCCCATTTTATAATATCTTTTGTACATTTTGGATCTTATTTACTCTTTCAGCTTCTCACACTAGGGAGACACACAATGTTTACACTTATGAGTTCGGTTTATTTCACTTATGGTCTCAAGTTGCATCCATTTACCTATAAAAGTCTCCATTTTATCTTTCTTTATGGCTGAGTAGTACTCCATTGTATAAAAAGACCACATCTTTTTTATCCATTCCTCGGTTGATGGCGTTTGGGTTGTTTCCAAGATCTAGCTATTACAAATTGTGCTGCTATAAACATGGGTGCACATATATTGCTGTAGTACAATGTTTTTTAATTCTTCTGGGAAGATAACCTAGAAGGGGAATAGCTGGGTCAAATGGGACCTCCAATCCTAGTTTTTTGAGGAATCTCCATACTGATTTACACAGTGGTTGCAACAGTCTACATTCCCACCAACAGTGCAGAAAGGTTCCTTTTTCCCCACACCCCCTTCAGCAATTGTTATTGGTTGATTTCTTGATAATAGCCATTCTTTCTGGGGTGAGATGGAATCTCAGTGTTGTTTTGAATGACCAGTGAAGTTGAACATTTTTTTCATATATTTATTTGCTGTTTGTATTTCTTCATCTGAGAAGTGTGTATTCATCCCGGGTGCCCATTTTTGGATTGGGTCTTTAAATTTGGGAGGTCTGATTTTTTTGAGTTCTTTATACGTTCTCGATAGTAATCCTTTGTCTGAGGAACAGCTGGCAAACATTTTTTCCCACATTGTGTGTTGTCTCTTCACTCTGTTGGTGGTTTCTCTTGCTGTGCAAAAGCCTTTTAATAAGATGAGATCCCAGTTGTTGATTCTTGGTGATAGTTCCTGTGCGATTTGGGTTTTATTCATAAAGTCTTTGCCTACACCAGTGTCTTCAAGAGTTTTACCTATTCTGTCTTCCAGCAGACTTAATGTTTCTGTTTTAATATTTAGATCTTTGATCCTTTTCAAATTTAGTTTAGTGCATGGTGAAAGATATGGGTCTAATTTTATTTTGTTTTATTTTATTTTTGTGGGTACCGGGGGTCAAACTCAGGACCTCGTGCGCCAGCAGGCGCTTATGCCGCTGAGCTATCTCACCAGTCCTATGGGTCTAATTTTAATCTTTGGCATATGCAGAGCCAGTTTTTCCAGCACCATTTATTAAAGAGGCTATCTTTCTTCCAGTGAATGTTTGGCACCTTTGTCAAAGATAAGGTGGCTTAGTATGCCTGGAGTTGTTTCCGCATCTTCTAATCTGTTCCATTGATCTTTGGGTCTGTTTTTTTGCCAGTACCATGCTGTTTTTATCACAGTAGCTTTATAGTATAATTTCAAGTCAGGGATTGTGATGCCCCCTGCCTTGCCTTTGTTGCCCAGAATTGCCTTTGCTCTTCTAGGTCTCTTCTGGTTCCAAATGAATTTTAGGATTGTTTTCTCCAATTCTGTGAGATATGTTGATGGAATTTTGATCAGAATTGCATTAAATCTGTATAACAATTTTGGAAGTATGGCCATTTTCACTATATTAGTTCTTCCTATCCAAGAGCAAGGGATATCTTTCCATTTTCTGATATCCTCTTCAATCTCCTTTTTCAGAGTACTGTAATTTTCAATGTAGAGGTCTTTTACATCCTTTGTTAGATAGATTCCTAGGTATTTCATTTTTTTTGGATGCTATTGTGAAAGGTGTTGTTTCCCTAATTTCTCTTTCAGTGAGTTTGTTATTTGTGTACAGGAAGGCTATTGATTATTGAGTGTTGACTTTTTATCCAGCTACGCTACTGAATTTGCTTATTAAATCGAGCAGTTTTTTAGTGGAGTTTTTGGAGTCTTCTACGTAGAGTATCATGTCATCCGCAAATAATGATAATTTCACTTCTTCCTTTCCTATTGTTATTCCATTTATTTCTTTCTCTTGTCTAATTGCTCTGGTTAAAGTTTCCAGGACTCTGTTGAATAAGAGAGGAGACAGTGGACATCTTTGTCTTGTTCCTGATTTTAGAGAGAAAGCTTTCAGTTTTTGTCCATTTAGTATGATATTGGCTGTTGGTTTGTCATAGATGGCTTTTATCAGATTGAGATAAAGACCATCTATTCCAATTTTCTGTAGGGTTTTTATCATGAATGGGTGCTGGACTTTGTCAAAAGCTTTTTCTGCAT
Source organism: Erethizon dorsatum (assembly GCA_028451465.1). Lineage (NCBI taxonomy): Eukaryota > Metazoa > Chordata > Mammalia > Rodentia > Erethizontidae > Erethizon > Erethizon dorsatum. The sequence goes on along the minus strand of CM051825.1, from coordinate 57,415,070 downwards.
CTATTGAGATGATCATATGGTTTTTGTCCTTGGCTCTGTTAATATGGTGTATTACATTTATTGATTTACCTATGTTAAGCCATCCCTGCATCCCTGGAATGAATCCAACTTGGTCATGGTGTATAATCTTCTTGATGATTTGCTGCATTCTGTTTGCCAGTATCTTATTGAGGATTTTTCCATCTGTGTTCATTACAGAGATTGGCCTGTAGGTGTTTTTCTTGGTTGGGTCCTTCTCTGGTTTTGCTATCAGGATAATGCTTGCTTCCAGGATTGAAATGGGAGTATTGCTTCCCTTTCTATTTTGTTAAAGAGTTTGAGAAGTAGTGGTGTTAGGTTTTCTCTAAATTTCTTATAGAATTCAGCAATGAATCCATCAGGGCCTGGGCTTTTCTTTGTTGGGAGATTTTTAATTATATCTTTGATTTCATTGATTGCTAATGGTTTATTTGGGATTTTTATGTCTTCTTGACTCAGTTTTGGTAATTCATATGTATCTAGGAATCTGTCCATTTCTTCTGCATTTTCCATCTTGTTGGAATACAAGTTTTCCAAGTGGTTGTAGATGATCTGGATTTCTGCAGGGTTCATTGTGATTTCACCCTTTTCATTCCTAACTGCGTGGATTTGAGTCTTTTCTTTCCTTTTTTTAATAAGGTTGGATAAGGGTTTGTTGATTTTATATAATGTTTCAAAGAACCAACTCTTTGATCCATTGATTCTTTGTATCGTTTTTTTTTTTTTGTCTCCAGTGTGTTAATTTCTGCTCTGATCTTTATAATTTCCTCCCTTGTACAAGCCTTTGGCTTAGCCTGCTCCTCTGTTTCTAGAAGTTTGAGGTTCACCATTGTTTATTTGCGCTTGCTCTGTTTTCCTGATATGGTTATTTATTGCTATAAATTTCCCTTTTAGGATTGCTTTCACTGTGTCCCATAAATAGCGGTATGGTACCACTGTATTTAAAAAGTAGCCCCCCAATGTTACATTTAGTTCTGCTAATCTGTACCTATCCCCATTAAAAATAGAAAAGAATAGGACAGTCACCTTGAGTTTGGTTACAACACGGGGAAAGTGGCTAGGGAAGCAGAAAAAAAATTTTTTTTTAAATACATGTTTGCAATACATAATGAATACATTAATTCTGGGGAGTTGATACATGTATATAACACATCTTAATCCTTTTTATTTCCCCTTCTTCTTCTCTCCCTTCCTGTTCCCTCCATCTCTAGATACCCTTCCCATTTGTAAAAGATCTATCCAATTTCCTGTAATCTATCTTTTATTTTGCTGTTTGAATTATTTCTACTTTGGGCTTCACCGTAAGCATTATGATATCAATGTACATCCATTTTCCTATAAAATGACTTGAATTTTATCCTTCTACATAGCTGAATAGTACTTCATTGTGTATATATACCACATACTTTTTATCCATTCATCTGTTGATGGACACATAGGCTCAGAAACAGAGGTTCTGAATGACCTATTATAAATCAGATCTCATCTGTTGAATCTTACCTTTTTGAGAAATCTTTGTTGTTCCATGAACCATGGTGGGCTATATATCTTTTCTAGCATGTAAGTCTGGAAGCACACTTTGAACTTATATGAGACTTCTGTACATTTGTCAGTTCTCTGTTGGGATTCAAAGGACACTTTCGAATGGAGGTAGTTTGTAGTATACCAGAACAGAAATATCCCTAGGTATAATAAGGGTGTGCCTTGTGAAATATGCATCATTTTCATGCTTTTTGGGCTGTGATTTCAGTGTCCAGGCTGGCAGCTTTTGGTTAGTCTGAGTGACTCAGTATTTCATGAGTAGCCTTTATAAGGAATATGGAAATCAAATATTATCCCCTTCCTTTTTTCTTCAAGTCATCCATAACATGTCAGCTTCTTTCTGTCCCTGTACAAAGATGGCATTTTGCAGATTGCGGATGATTGCCAAGAAGCTTTGTAGAGTAATTCACTCAGTCTAGGCACTGAGAAACTTCAAACTACCTGTAATAGTGGCAAACTAAGTTACTAATTTGATAATAGAGATAGTCACAAACTTCGCCCTAGAACAGTAGCCCTCAAACTTTACTTAACATTGGGATCATCTGAGATCTAGAAAAAATACAGATGCCTGGTGCCTGACTCAGCACTCCCATTTGATTTTTCTGAGCTGTGACCTGGGCATTTGGATTTTTTAAACCTCTCTAGGTGTTGAAAATTTGAGAATGTACAGCAGAGTTTGGGGACCATGTCCTAAAGAAAATATCTCTAAGTCATGTGCTTGTGTGTTGTAGGTGTGTATGCTTTCAGTGTTTCTTAAATTAGATTTTTTTTTTTACAGAGCATATTTAGCTTTTATTTTTTATTTTTTAGTTTTTATTAGCACATGTTTACATTAAATAATGATTATATACATTGTGGGGAGTTGATACAGATACCAGTTCTTTTTTCAGCCTCGTTCCCTCTCCCTCCTTTCCATCCATCTCTTGAAAAGGATCTCCCTATTTCCTTTATCTGTCTTTCCTTTTGCTCTTTATTTATATTTTGCATTTTTCATATGAGAGAAACTGTGCAGTAATTGAGCTTGTGTGTCTGATTTATTTCACTTAACATTAGGTCTCAATCCACTTACCTATAAATGCCTCAAGTTTATCTTTCTTTATGGCGGAGTAGTACTCCATTGTGTGTAAATACGATGCTTTCTGTATGGGCATGTAGGCCATTTCCAAGATTCAGGTATTATGAATTGTGCTGGTATAAACATGAGTATGCATGTATTACTGTAATATGATGTCTTTAATTCTTTTGGGAAGATACCTACAAGGCAAATAGCTGGGTCAAATGGAATTTATAGTTGTAGTTTTTGAGGAATCTCCATACTGATTTCCATAGTGGTTGTACTAGTTTACATTCCCACCAACAACATAGAAGTGTTCCTTTTTCCCCACAGCCTCACCAGCATTTGCTACTATTTGATTTCTTGATGATAATCATTCTTTATGGAGTAAGATGGAATCTCAGTGTTGTTTTAATTTGCATTTTCTCTAATGGCCAGGGATGTTGACCATTTTTTTCATGTATTTATTGGCCATTTATACTTCTTTTCAGAAATGTCTATTCATTGCAGTTGCCATTTTTTGATTGGGTCGTTCATTTTGAGGGGTCTAATTTTTTCGAGTCTTAATATATTCTAGATGTGAGTCCTCTGTCTGAGGAATAGCTGGCCAAATTTTTTTCTCATTCTGTAAGCTTCTTTTCACTCTGTTGGCTGTTTGTTGTGCAGAAGCATTTCAAATTGATAGGATCCCATTTGTTGATTCTTGGTAGTATTTCTTGTCATTAGGCTTCTGTTCAGAAAGTCTTTGCCTACTCCTATGTCTTCAAAAGTTTTACCTATTTTATTTTCCAGTAGATTAAATATTTCTCTTTTAACATTTAGATCTTTTGATCCATTTTGATTTTAGTTTAGTACACCATAAGAAATATAGGTCTAGACTCAATCTTCTATATGTGGATAGCCAGATTTTCCAGCACCATTTATTAAAGAGGCTATCTTTATACTTTCAGTGTATGTGTTTCGCCCTTTTGAAAAAGATCAAATAGCTAAATGTCTATGATTTGTATCCTCTATTTTGTTCTGTTGATCCACATGTCTGTGTAATTACCATGCTATTATTATTATTATAGCTTTGTAATGTAACTTCAGATTTGGGATTGTGATACTTTCTGCTTTGTTCTTGTTACCCAGGATTATTTTTGCTGTTCTTGGTCTCTTCTGATTCCATATGAATCTTAGGATTGTTTTCTCTAGATTTGTGGGGAATGCTGTAAGTATTTTGATTGCGGTTTTGTTAAATCTATGTATCAGTTTTAGAACTATGACCATTTTGACTATGTTGGTTCTGTCTATCCAAGAACAGGGGATATCTTTCCATTTTCTGGTATCTTCTTCAATCTCGTTTTTCAGAGAACTATAGTTTCCATTGTAGAGGGCTTTTGCTTCCTTGGTTAGGCTGTTTCCCAAGTATTTCATTTTTCTTGATGCTATTGTGAATGCAGTTTTTTTTTCTAATTTCTTTCTCAGTGTATTCATTATTGTTGTACAGGAAGTCTAATGATTTTTGTGTTTTAATGTTATATCCTGCTATATAGCTGAATTTGGCTATTAACCCATTTATGCCAAAGACTGTAATTTTTTTGAATTTTTGCATGAAATTCATATGTTACCTACAAAAATTCAAAGAATAAGAATTTGAAGAGAAAATATTTTATTATGTGTGTTTGTGAGGGGGCCCCCCGATACAGATGTCACTCTGTGTATAAACCCTAGACCATGGCAAATGTCGAAACAGATGCACGCGCCTGCTCATATTGGTGAACAGGAAAGCAGTCAGACCACAAGTGTCTTGTTGGATGTGGGCAGCAGAGCAGGGGCTGAAGCAGACTGCTGGACTCAATGTCATTTGTCTTCAGATCCAGCCACCTCTTAAAGCCACTAGCCTTCCACCTCAGAGTGTGGGTCCCCATGTCCTCCCTGGCCTGCCCTTGAACTTCTCAGGGGATCTGTGTGTCTACCCCTCTCCCTGTCCATGTCTGTCCCTGTGTGACTCTCACCCAGTAACTGTGGTAGAGTAACACTGATTTTTTTTGAGACAGACTCTCACTATGAAGTTTAGGCTGTGTTTGAACTCACTGTATAGCTCAGGATGGCCTCAAACTCAGGGCAATCCTGCCTCAGCTTCTCAAGTGCTGAGATTATAAGTGTGTACTTCTCTACCTGGCTATACCTTGTTTTTGACTTTAGGAAATAAACTTCAAGTTTTTAAAATTAGATATGATATCAGTTATGGTTTTTTTTATAAAATCCTGAGGCGAAGCTGTGGTGTAGTTGTTTTGTGGCTTAGTTCCACACAATCAACCCCTTCCCAAAGTGGTGCCTGATTAAACTCTCTCTGGCAATATGGCAGGTACTGCACTGGATTTCTTCTCCAACTCTATCCTGCCATGAAGAAGTCACTCTCAGTATAAAACCCCACACTGTTTTTGCAATTTGCAACAGCTGTGGGCTTTTCTCGGCAGTAGTGTTGCTGACTCATCTGTCCTTTCTCCCTGAAGCTTCCAGCTCTTTGGAGCTTACTTTTTTTCCTGGTGAATTGGCCTTGTCCATGATCAACTTGGTCAGTTGGTTGTCACCTCTGTGGCCCTGTGCTGAGGGGAACCAAAATGCAGAGCCAGCTTGAAATTAGTAGTCTGACATGGCCAGGGCATGGAATCTATTGTGCGAACTTCGCTGGGGATGAATGTGGCATGGTGCAGCTGCCTTCCCCTCTTAAAAGAATTTGTAATCCATTGGTTCAGGCGCAGGGTAATAGAGTTGAGTTCAATTTATGCTTTACACTTACATTTATAAAAAGACGTGGACAAATTTATAAAATCATGCTGTCATTTATTCATGTATTCATTCATTCATGGAATCTCACTGTGCTGCCCAGACTGGCTTCACACTTCTGGGCTCAAACAGTCTTAATGCATCAGCCTCCTGAGTTGCAGGAACTACAGGTATGAACCACTATAAAATCTTATTTTAAAGTTTGTTTTAAATTAAAAACAATTTAATATACCAAGTCTTCCTGATATGTTACATGTTTACATTACACATCATAGTCATTAGTCCCAAATTGTCTAATTGAAGTTGACACTATAAGTGTTCTTAGATCCTCTTGCTGGGGAACCAAACTTCCATGAAAAACAGGTCAATCTGTCTTGTGTAATAGTATCTGAAAACCCCACTTGCTACCAGTTATAGCTCTGGTAGAAAGGACACTTTTCTTAACTGAGAAACTGTTACTCTCAAAGTAATTGGGGACCAGAAGAATTTTTAGCAATAATAACTTTATAAGACAAAACAAAACAACCCCCCCACAACATTTTAAACAAGATAACTAAAGTATACCAATTTCATGATTATGAATGTGTCCATTAATGCTTTGTATTTTTTTTTTTTTTAATGTGGGTACCGGGAGTCGAACTCAGGACCTCGCGCTTGCCGGGCAGGTGCTTATGCCACTGAGCCCAATGCTTTGTATTTTTAGCTTGTTTTTAATTTACATTTTCATAAGCTTCTTAGTTGCCTTTTTTTAGTTGCCTTTTTGAAATATCTTTTAACTTAAAATATGCTTTTATACACTTATATAGTGTGATTGACTTTCGTGTATTGTATCCTCCCCAACCTTGCTAAACTTATCTACAGTGTTTTTGTAGAATCTTACCAGATTTTTACAAAGTTGATTATACAAATATCAACTATAGATGGTTTTACTTCTTCCTTTTTAGTCTAGATGTGTTTAATAACTTTTTCTTCCTATATTACATTGTCAATACCTCAAGTATAGTATTGAATAGAAGTGATAAGGATAAATGTTTATACCTCTTTTTTTTTTGTTTTGTTTTTTTGAGACAGACTCTCACTATGAAGTTTAGGCTGTCTTTGAACTCAGGATGGCCTCAAACTCAGGGCAATCCTGCCTCAGCTTCTTGAGTGCTGGGATTATAGGTGTGTGTTCCCCTACCTGGCTATACCTTCTTTTCTTTTCTTTTTTTTTTTTTTTTTTTTGTGGGTACTGGGGGTCGACCTCAGGACCTCGCGCGCCAGCAGGCGCCCGTGCCGCTGAGCAATATCACCGGCTCTTTTTTCGTATGTGGGTTCCGGGAGTCGAGCTCAGGCCCTCGCGCTTGCCAGGCAGGTGCTTACGCCGCTGAGCCATCTCACTGGCCCTATACCTTATTTTCGACTTCAGGAAATAAACTTCAAGTTTTTAAAATTAGATATGATATCAGTTATGGTTTTTTCATAAATGTCCTTTATCTAATTAAGGATTTTTGCTTCTATTCCTAGTTTTATGTGAGGGTTTTCTTTTTTAAAAAATTTAGCATTGGATATACATTTTGCTAGATACTTTTTCTGCATTTATTAAGATGACTATATGGCTTTCCTTTTTCAATCTAAGATGGTGACTTACACTGATTTATTTTCACTTATTAAACTATCCTTGGGCTACATCCCATCCAGTCATGATTTATATTCTTTTAAAAAGTTTGGATTCAGTTTCCTAAAATGTTGAGCAAACAGGGCCGGTGAGATGGCTCAGCGGCGTAAGCGCCTGCCTGGCAAGCGCGAGGTCCTGAGCTCGACTCCTGGTACCCACATACGAAAAAAGGGGCCGGTGATATCGCTCAGCGGCACGGGCGCCTGCTGGCACGCGAGGTCCTGAGGTCGACCCCCGGTACCCACAAAAAAAAAAAAAAAAAAAAAATGTTGAGCAAACAAATACAAAATGTTTTTATTTAGTTTGTAATGAGTATTAATCTGTTGTTCTCTTGTAATATTTTTGTCTGGTTTTGGTATAAGGGTATTGCTGTGTTCATAGATTAAATTGGGAAATATTTTTTTATCTTCAGTTTTCAGGAAGAGTTCATGTAGAAATGGCATTATTTATCTCTGAAATTGTTGGTAAAATTCCCCAGTGCAAGCATTTGAGCATAAAGTAGTATTTTTTTTCTTACTCTCATCAAATACTTAATGCACACTAATGTGTTAAAAAAAGAGGTTTTTTGGATTATGGTTTTGGAGGTGCAAGGTTGAGAGCCCACATCCAGTGGTGTTCTTCTTGCTGGCAAAGCCCTGAGGTGGTGTAAGGCATCACGTGGCAAAGGACAGAGAGCGTGTACATGTGTGTGAGTATGCCTGTTTTTCTGTCTTCAGGTCTTTCTCCTTATAAAACCACTAAGATTCATGGAGTCTACCTTAATGATCTTCTCTAATCCTATCAGCTCCCAAAGGCCCCACTTCTGAACACAAGAGTGGAATTAATTTTCCACCTTCAGTACCTCACAATGGAAATTAAATTTTAACACATGAAGCCTTGAGGGATGCACTGAAACCAGAGTAGCTTGTAACTGTAAATTTAATTTATTTAATAGATGCAGTCTCTGTAGGTTATCTGTTTCTACTTGATTAAACTCTGATAATTTGTGTCTTTCAAGAAATTTGTCCCTTTCATCTGAGTTGCTGAATTTATTGGCAGAATGTCTGCCTTTTCATTGGGTATTTAAGCCAATTATAGTTAATGGGATTATTAACATGTTTAAATTTAGGTGTGTTGTTTTGATTTTTCTCTTTTTCTTTTTTCTTTTTTAGATAGGTAATTTTTATCACTCCATTTTCTTTCCTATGGCTGATTACTTGTAACTCTGTTTTATAATTAGTGGTCGATTCACAATTTATATTACACATCTTTAATTTTTCCTAGTCTATCTGAAGTATAAGTTTTAATTTAATCAGGCTCAGAGTGATGATGAGAATACTCCAGAAGAAAAGCATATCTGAGTGATACAACTAATTGGAATACACGGGATTTTCCAAAGAAAAATGGCACTTCCAGGATCTTGGTCAATTAAATTGTTCATGATTAAGTGTTTGATATTGATGTTGTCATTTCAGTGAAGTCAGAAAAACAGCTCAGTATTAACTGTACATTAGCAGAGTGCTTTGCTTTTCCACTAGATTCAGAGTGGCAGCTTTTACTAAATTACTAAGATGTGGGTTTTGGAATTATATCTAGTTTGGAGTTCTGTGAGTGCTTCCTGCTACTTGTGTGATCTTGGACAAATTTTAACCTTTTTCATCCTCAGTTTTCACATTTTGTAAAATACACATTGTAATTGTGTCTACTGTAGGGTTCTTATGAGGAATAAATGACACATATATAAGTACTTAATAGAAAGCTCAGTAAAATTTAGTTAATCCTATTATCTTCATCCCTAACCATCATCCTTATTATAATTATTTTCCCACTTCTCTTTTGAGGAAGGAACAAAAAAAAAGGAATTTCAAGTTCCTAAGTAGAAATGTTGCTCATAGCACAGGTGAAAAATCAATAAAAGAAAGGACTTATATTTGATCATGGGCCAGAGTCTGTTTGCATGGCTAAAGTAAACTCTGATGGTCATTCATAACTTTTTGAAAGTCTAACACACAAGTTCATTAAGGAGATGAAGGCACAGAAAGAGAAAGTATGTGGCAATATAGGGTCCAGTTAAGAGCACAGATTCTGGAACTGGGTAAAATAATCAGGAATCAGGATCCATTAGTGTGACTTTAGGTACACTATTAATGTCAGTGGGCCTCAATCTTTTCTCATGTATGTAATGCAGGTCCTAATAATACCTTCTTCATAGGATTATTAGGAGGATTAATTGAGCTAATACATATAAAGATCACAGTTTACATAATAAGTTCTCAAGAAATGCTAGTTGTAGCTGTTGATGTTGTCAGATTAATCCCGATGGGCCTTTACCCCAGTCCACAGCATTAAGGACATGCTCCCCATCTCGCCAAGGTGAGGGCAAATGAATTGATCTAGTGTCAGTAGAAAGCAATGATAGGAAACCAAGAGACCTGAGATCTGGTATGTGGTTCCTTATAATGGTTTTATTCCATATGAGTTATAGTTACCTTAAAAATACCCTGTACCCTGAAAAACCATGCTCTCATAAAAACCATATTGCTGTCTCACTTGACTTCAAAGCCCCAAGGATGGTAAGTTATTATCTTAAATGGATTGTTCCTGAGTCCATCATCATATTCTTAAGCACAGATATTACAATCAATTTAACACAGTAATTAGCCATTTTGATGAAAAATGGTTAAAATAGGTTCTTTCTACTCCTCCTGTCCTTAATTAATAGAATGACCCATTTTTTAGCCACCCAAAGACTTCATATCCTTAAAAACCAATTTTGGTGCTAAAAGTAGAGTTAAGGGAAAAAAAAAAAAACAATGAGGACATTCATAATTAGGCCATTTACCTCTTTAATTGTGTGCTTTATTGCCTGTTATTGAAATTTAAAACGAATGACTTATTAATAAATATTTGCTGAGTGAATGAGTTTATTTGAAATGGAATTATAGTGTGAATTGATTCTTTGCAAGTGATGAGGCTGATCTCTCAACACTAACTTTTGTAGTGAGATTTCCTTTTTCTGATTTAGTTTTTTATAGTCATTTTGGATAATGGAAGGTCTCAGGGATTAGTGTGATCTAATAATGAACTCTTTGTTATTGATTTAAAGCTCGTTAGTATATAGATAAAACATTTTCATTGCATAAAAATTAGAACATAAATAATAAAGATGAAAGTAAAAACCATTCATCTTGCTTCCTAAAAAAATAGTTGATAATATTCTACCAAATTCTGTTTTGCATTTTTTTTTTCAAGAATATAATTATTTTGTACATACTCAGGGTCTTTATATATGGCTGTGATAAAAAATCTCTCACATGTCATGGATCTCTCCTCTCCTGTATCACAGCTGCAAAATTTATGTCAACACAGTTCTCTGGGCAGGTAAAGACAATTCATTAGAATTGTTACATCCTGGGTTTTATAGATGTATTTCATTCAGCAAAAACCACTGTCCTGTACCATATCAGCAGAACACTCCCACTTATATAGCAAATAAAACTTCTCATATTTTTGTAGTATATGTATATTCACATTCAGATGCTGGCGGGGTGTCATCATCTTCTCACAGTCTGGTAAGGATTGCTAAGGCTGTTTAAGAGCTGGCTAATGCTTCTGTGGTCTTTAGTAAGAAAGCAGGTTTGGCCAAAGAGGTCAGATTAATGTGGCAAAGTGAGGTTATGATTAAGTGTTTTTTCCTAAAACTTAATAGTAATAATAATAATGCCATGTCAAGTGCTTGACTTTTTTATGTAAAGATGAAGTGTTAACATAATTCCACAAGTAGCTCTACTTTATCTATGAGAGAACAAATGCAGAAAGGATTTGCCTAAGATTAAAGAGCTAATAAGAAGCCTTGCATTTTGCCTTTGCTGGTGAGTAAATTAGCAAAACGTTTGTCACAATTTTCTTTTCTTTTTTTTTTTTTTTTATATGTGGGTACCAGGAGTCGAACTCAGGATGTCGCGCTTGCCAGGCAGGCACTTATGCTGCTGAGCTATATCACTGGCCCCTTGTCACAATTTTCGTATCAGGTCCATACTACTGTCTGTTGAGAAAACTATAATGTTCCTCCATCCTATTTATCCACCCACGTTGCCTGCCTGTTAACATTATAATTGTGTTTGTACCAGTAACAGCTTTTGTCTGGAATTCCCATTTTCCAAACCTTTGGACAGTGCAGCTCAGATGTCTTCTCCTTAGAGAGGCCTTTCCAGACCAACTTTTGTGGAGTAGCCACTGTCACTCTCAGCCCTCTCTCCCTGTTTACTTTCTTCAGAAATGACTAATGCCAGAAACATCCTTGAATTTATTGGTCTATTTATTGTCTGACTACTCCCTGTTGAATGTCAGCTCCCTGATTACGGGTACCTTGTTTGTCATGCTCTGATTATATCCGTTGTGCCTAAAATAGCACCTCGCATGTTATAAGCGCTCATGTATTTAATGAATAAGTAAACTGCTGTGATGTCACCAGGCTGTGGTCTTGCCGTCCTTTGAGCTTGCCTAAATTTTCCATTTTCATGCTTTTTACATTGTTTTTTTTTTTTTTTTTTTTTTTTTACTTAATCTGCCTTTTTCCTTTCTTTCTAAAAGTCCTATAGATTAATGCTACTCAAAGTGTGCCCCCTAGGGTGTAGCATCAAGAGCATCTAGAAGCTTGTTAGGAATGCAGGTTCTTGGGTTCCATCCAGTTTATAGACTCAGAATCTCTGGGTATGTCTGTAGAGATATGTACTTAAGCTCTTCAAGTTGCTCTTGTGTATACAAAGTTCTGAGAACCATTGCCGTAATCACGTATGTCCCACTTGGATCAAGTACTGCCTTCCAAAAGTCTTTCCTAAAGACTTGGGCCTTCTGCAAGGGACAGTTCCTTCGCTTGAATTGCTTATAAGCTCAAGGTTGTATAATCCTCGCATGTTTTTTTAGCTGTTTAATGCATAGCCATTGTTTCTTCAACTAGCCTCTAGTCTCCAGCCAGGCAGGAACAGGCCTAGGCTTGTATCTCCTCATTGGGTACACACAGAGTAGATGGTCAGGAAATGCTTGTTTTTCATTATGTATGGTACAGTCATGGGACAAGAATATCTAAGTCATCTGTTTAGCTGCCTCCCCCTATACTTGATCTATGCTATAGTATGCTACACATGCTTGGTAGCATAGGACCCTAGATTATCTCTAGGAACTTGACTGTAGAAATACCAATGCACTGTTGTTATATAGCAGCCACATGAGTAGACCCCACCCAGAATGAGGTTTCTGCTCTGTCTTCCTTCATGATTGCCTGTAGACCTTGGAGAACTACTGTTGCATGTGGCTCACTCATAGTAGCCATCAATTTTTTTTTTTTTTTATCATTGGAAGCACATTTTTTTACTCATCTTCTCTCTGTCCAACTAAGAATTGGTAATATATTCCTCACTGGCCACAAAGAAAATGAGAAAATTGGTTGCTATTATTTTACTATAGAAGAGAAATTATTATATTTTTCTTCTTATGGTGGAAATGGTCCAAAGAATTTCCATGTCCACTTCAGAGTTAATTTTAATGAAGATTAGAAGCATTTGACTTTTGTGAGAGAAAAGAAAATAACAGGAATTTTCAAAAAAATCTTGCAGCCTGACCTATTTTTCCTCCCCACAAATTATCTCTTCTTCATGAATTCCAAAGTTTTTCTACATGATTCTCTTTGTACTTTCTTTAACCAGCTGGCAGGGATTTGAGTTTCATTGGGCCAGCTCTGAGTTTATACTGATGGCACCCAGGATGACTAGTTTATTTTCATTCTCTTATTTTGGATCACAGAACAAACCTATCACAAGTTCCATGCATGGTTATTTTTGGAATCTGGAAACCTTTGAAGTGTTTATAACAAATAATCTGTAGCCATTCACTGAATACTACTCTGTAGCTATAGGTATGGGTTCGGCAGATTATACCCTGTATGTTTGTCTGAATGCACGTGGGCATGCAAGTCTTGTTTGTTGGGTTGTGGAAAAGAAGACATGAGATGTGGTACTATTCCCTCTGGGGTACCACAGAATTTTGCTACGGAAGAAGCCACATCACAGACCCAGGTTGGAATTCTGTTCCTTTAACAACTGTGTCATCTTGGGTAACCTGTTTGGTGTCTCTGGGCTGTTAGGTCAAATGAAATAACAGATAAAAGTGTCTAACACCATGCTGGGTATGTCATAGGTGCTCAGTGTCTGTGTGCATGTGTATACTTGTACTCTACTCTTTTTGTTTTGTTTTGTTTTTTTTGGTGCCAGGAATCGAACTCAGGACCTCACGCTTGCCAGGCAGGCGCTGTGCCGTGGAGTCACATCCCCGGCCCTGTACTCTACTCATATAAAAAATTACAGAAACAAAGCTGATTACACACAAAAAAGTATAGCTTTATGAGTTACTGTGATTTAGACTCTAAAAGCATGAAAAAAACCAATGTTTTCCAACATTGATAGACATAAGCTTGCTGTTTAATTTTTGCCAGTCTATTGAACAGTAAATGATGTCTTAATGTTCTTAGTTAGTATTTTCTTGGTTGCCATTTATCTTCAGTATTTCTTATAATGTAAAAATTTGTAGATACTACTCAGGAGATTTGAAACCCCACTGCACAAGAAAAATTACTGTGCATATTTTAGTGTGTTCTGAATCTTCTAATCTTTTTTCCCTTGTTATCTGTAATTATATAGATTGATGTCATACCACATGTATAGTTTTGTATTCTGACTTTTTCATTTAACTTTTTATCATAAGAATTTTCTATGTCATTAAATAATGCTTAAAAACATGATTTGCAATGACTGCTGACTATTCTATTATATGGATGTCCCTAACTTAACATAATCATGGGTTGTTACAATTTTCTTTTTTTTTCTGTTATACATAATGGTGACCCCAACTTCTTTGTATATATGTACATTGTATTTATAAGGTATGTGGTTAATTCTTGAATGTGTTGCCCTTTGCAATGCATACACATTAGGTATCCCTGAGGAAGCTTTGTGGGAAAGCTCCATCCACAGGTCAGCATAACTTCATAGCTAGTACCTTTGAACAGCATGCATCTGACAGTTTAGAATCCCAGGCCCTAAGCTGAGATTCCTAGCGGCACTCACCTCACTTCTTTCTTTGCAGTCCTATTGCTATAGGTATCGCTGTGCTGCTCGAAGCCAGAACACACCCGATAGCTCTGCATCGAATCTGGGATTCCGCTGTGCAGCCAACCGCCTGCCTACCCCGGACTGAGAGTCAAGAAGAGGCTTCCCAAAGCCAAGAAGTTATTTCTAACCCACACTTGGCTTCCCTCAGAACACTGAGCTGTCTTGTGCAAAGAAGTCCCACCCTGAGGTGGGATACGTATCTGCCTAATGGCCAAAGGAACCGTCTTGCGAGACCAAATCACTGACCTATGTCAGTGCATGTGCTTTACTGTGTGGTGCATCTTTGGAGATCATCGCCATGTTTTACTTTTGTGAACCTTTTAAAGAGGAATGGGAAACCAGAGAACCTTGAGCTAGGTGCTGCAGAGCCCCTGTGTCCTACTCAGGCTCTGCAACTGGGTTAAACGCTGGGTCCAGCATATCACCTGCCTTTGATAGTTTCCCATTTATCAAATGAGATGGACAACATCATCTTTGAAGCTGTTTCTAACTTACAGATTCTATGAGTGGTATCAGATTCTATTGTGATTGCATAGTGAGAATTTATCACAGATTATTTTTTAGCTATTTTTTTCCATGTGTGAGGCTTGGGTGATACTAACTGTGTAAAGTAAAAGTTCTCTTATGTATTATTTTTCAGAAAAGGGTGTGGGGGGGTAAATCCTTTATATTCATTATTGCACTTTGTTTTTCCAAGGAAATTAGTGTCTTTTACATTGTTATTATGAGTCCCACATGGGCCAGTGATGTATGCTGAAGTTCAGTGCTCTGAACAGAACAGGAATGTCTGTGGGGTGACTCTACTGTGCTTTATCGTTTAACATTAAGTGCCTTTGGCTCAGAGGGGCAGTTATAAGCCCAATTACCCTCTCTCCCCAAAGCCTTCTGTGAATGTGAAATGTGTACTAAATGGGGAAACCTGTTTAATCTAGGTATAGAAGAAAAGGAAAGAAGACCGTGAAGTAACTATATTCAGGGTACCCAGTATTTTGTAATAGAGAAATAGGAAGTGTTGGCTGAGGAATATCAGATACTTTGAATCATGCACTATGTCAAATAAACTGGTATCTCTAAGACAGGCTTCACTCTCATTGGTTTCTTTTCCTTGTTCCCTCCTTTATGTTTTCTTTTAAATGACTTTGTGATATTTACGGATTTGGTTTGCTAGAAAACTTCCATGTCTGTTAGCTTATGACTTTGATATATGAGTAGTTTATGGCAGTTTTTGGTTTGAAAAGCAAGGCTATTCCAAGAGGAACCATGTTATGATCTTGGTTCTTGCCAGAATAGAAAATGCAAAGTCAAGGATGTTGCTGTACAACCTAGCAGCTAGTTCATTTTTAGAGGGATGCTTTCTCCATAAAGTCCCTTTTGTTGGGATCTAAGTGGATTCCTTAGTTCCAGGGATCTTTCAGCCATTTCTAATACATTGTTTGAAGGAAATGCTTGTATGTAAGTCAAGTAGTATTTATCAGTGTTTAGTCAACACTTTGTTGCTACTTTTGTCCATAACCTCTAGCATATTAAAACATTTGTCTTGAAGAACAATCATGTCCCTGGCTTGTTCAGCCTCATTTTTTGGTCAGTCATTTTGTAGAAATAAAATGTTTCTATACAAACTTCCACCGACTGATGATTAATCCCAAGCAAAATGAAGAAACAAACATTTGTAGGAAGTAGCTAATGTAGGAAATAAGGTATTTTATTTTTAAAGTTAGCATTACTTCAGTGCAGTTTTTGTTTTCTTGTTACCTCCCACCTGCATATATTTTTACATTATGATATGTATATTTTGACTTTCTCTCGTTAATTAGTGTCATATAGCATAAACATTTGTGTATTTTGAGGCATCATCTTTAGAATTGCATTTTTAGCAGCAACATAATATTGCAGAACATTTAAACGGTATCCTAGGGTCGGTGATGTAGCTCAACAGCACAGTGCCTGCCTGGGAAGCGCAAGGTCCTGAGTTCGATTCCTGGTACCACACACACACAAAAAAAAGCCAGAAACAAACAAAAAAAACAGTATCCTAAGAAGCTCTTCATTTAGTAATCACACATCTAGGTTACCAGTTAAGACTACAGAGAGCTATACCCCTTACACTTTATAACGTTGCATATTGGTATATGAGCAGACCAACAAAATGGCAGCGTAATAATTTTGGTTTCAGTGCCAGATGTATTCCTTCCTCCTGAAAAACCTCATCTTTTGCAAAATTGTACACACACGCACACAGTAGGGATCCCCTTCCTTATTTCTGAAGGCCTACTTATACTGCTAATCATTTCTTTTAAATTTCAAGAAGTTTGTCTGACTGTTTCAAATGTATTTCTATCACGTATGACCCAGCATGAGTTTCACATTCTACTGTCCTCCACTTTGTTTACTTACCACTTAAGAGTTATTTTTATTAAAGAAACACTTGTAGCAGAAGACATCGTTTGGTTCATATGCCAGTTCCAGTATTGAACCTTTTGTTGTTTTTTTCTTCCCTTCAGTGGCTTTTGTATTGGGTTGGTTTCTAACTCTCATTTCTAGCCTCCATTGAAGCATGGAGGGAATTTGAGGTTTGTTGTCTAGCCTGCTTTGGTCCTGATCCTAGATAGTCTTACTTTATTTTCAGGTTGGTTGAGTGGGAAGCAGGCATATCTTCTTTCTTAAAGCCTTATAAACATGATTAGAAGGGGCGGGCCCTGGACATGGTGGCACATGCCTATAATCCCAGCTGCTTAGGAGGCTGAAGCAGGAGGATCAAAAGTTTGAGGACTGCCTGAGCAACTGAGTGAGACCCTGTCTCAAAATTTAAACAAAAAGAAGGGGGATGTTGGGGATGTTGCTCAGTGGTAGAGCACCTCTGGTTTGATCCCCAGTACCAGAAAAAAGGAATGACTTTTCTTGGAAAATATCAAATTGAATAGATGCCTCAAACTCTGCATGGTTCAGCCTACAAGTTAAAATGGAATGCAGGACTTCATCAGTATAGACTTTTCCCCCTTCTCTGTCCCCCACCCTTTCTGGACAAAGCATTTCAATTGTCCATGTGACCTTTCAGGAAAAACAAGAAATGGAAGGTACCATTTATTTTAGTAAGTGTTGACTGATGCAAGGGTGTGGGGGGTGATGGCTCCAAAACAGAGTGATGGCAGGTCATCTATTTTTCAGGCACTATCTCCACTGATAACCGTGTTGTTGATATAAAATATGGTGATTACATTTTAGCCTCAAGAATCCCAGAAACCTCTTGCTAGTTACCTTTTCAAAAGACATCATGATTTCATCCTCAGTTTTCAAGTTGCAAATAGTATTTTCGTATGTGGTAAAATCCATAGTTGACTTAACAATGCATGTTTTGAAGAAGCAAACTTGGTGCTTTCTGTTTTGAAACCTAAGGCATTTTATACAAGGGACCAGTGTGGATTTTTTTTTTTTTTTTTTTCATTTTTAACCTTACCATTAACAATATTTCTCACAGAAGGATTAATCTGCAGGCTGGCTATCATGAGGAACAAAGGAAGTGCAGAGCAGGCAAGAAATGTCATTAGGTAAAGCAGGCTGAGTGTGAGGAATGCCCGTACTATGGGGGCTGCCCTGCTGAAATGTCTGCCTCCAGTTACTAGATCTTCCAGCTCCCAGGAGTGGCTAGATATTTGCATTTTCATGTGAAGTCTCCTGAGTTCTTAATATTGGCAACGAATTCAGATTTTGAAACACTGTAAAAACCTAATAAGTTGTTTCTGCAGCCAGGTTCAGCCTATGTGGTGCGGTTTTGCAACGTGTATTCTGAAATGCTGATTCATTTCCTGGAGCAGAAAATTTCATGTATTTATATCTGAGGAATGTCTGATCAAGTAATGTACAAGAAATGTGCAAATGTGAGAAAAAGCAGTGAATTGCATAGGCTGTCATTTTACCTTATAAGACTGTATCCCTCCATCCTCATTCCCACCCCCACCTAAAGTCATTTACTGACCATGGGTAATCTCAGCAGAGCCACTGACTGTCCATTTTCAATCACTTTTAAAACTAATTACTAAATTTGCTGATTACTAAGTTTGCAGACACCGTTGATCTCATTTTATTTATTAAAACTTAATTCTCTGTAATATGGCTACCCCAGAGCAGGTCTTGTTTGACAGGTTTGCCAGAATCAGTCGTAGTGTTAGCAAAAGCTGGCCTTTGTTGTTTCTAATAGTTAAAACACTGGAAATTATTAACTCCAAGAGCCTCAGATGGAGCTTTGGCAGCTGGCCAGAATTCATTCCTTTTTCTGACTCTTGTGCTTAGACCATTAGAGCAAGAGTTTAATTTTTTGATAAAGCAAAATCATTACAGCCAATATTCAGGTAGGCTGTGAAATGAAATGCCATATTCTGAAACTTGCCTTGTTTAGGATTGGAAGGTTCAAGAGATTAGTACCAATGGATGGAATTTTTTAGCCTCAGATCAGAGTCTAATCTGCCCCCAATGGTAACTGAACCCAAAGTTATTATTATGAGAAGGCTGCTTAGGTCTTTGGAATTAGTCAAAGTCACAGTTGTCAGGCAACAGGTGATTCCATTTCAGAATAATTGAAGGATGGATAGGATTGCTCTTCCATTCTTGGGTCTGGGCCATGTTTGAGAAATTCCTTGTTTTCTTTGCGGAGGAAAATTGAAGTCTGATCAGAGCAACTCTCCTAACATGTCAGTTTGGCACTCAACAGGGTAACATTAGAAGCTCTGATTAGGGCTTAGTGGAAAAGTGAAACCAGTTAACAGGCTGCCAGGGGAAATGAGATAAGCCTTTTCTTGTCAGGTGGCACTGATAAAAGGTTCACCTACATTTCCTTTATGCCTGTGGGGAAGGGCTCTTGTTTGTTGCTTTTTCAGTATATAGTTTTATTCCAGACATTTGGAAAATAAGGTATTATTTATTTACCTTTAAATGACATGGGAAGGATGCTTCAGTCACTGTCTTTCCAGGCAGTTTGGCATCTGTGGAAAGATATGAAATAGTGCAGAAAGAGAGTATTTACCACAATATACTTGCATAAGTGCTTCCTAGGTATTTGTTCCTATTATGAATATGATAATTAAAAGTAGAGGAAGGAGGTACTACCAGATGGGGCCTGGTCAACTGCAGAGTTATAGCTGTATACAAAGACCAAAGTGGACTAAGAGCAAGAAAGAACAAAGACTGCATATGAAAGCGTAACCTTGACTGCCTTTTAAAAAAGAAGCTGGCATCTTACCTGTATACTACATGGTCCATTTGTCCCACAAAAATTTGGATCTGGTCATTGCTGCCCTGTGTGGTTCTGAAGCTTGTTCCCTTGAATCCACCTCACAACCATTGAAATTATCACTTGTGGGCATAACAATAATTAAAGAGGAAGGAAAACAGAAAAGGGAGGATAGTGTATTGGCCCTTGAGGTGTTGATAGCTTATGAAATGTTTTCTGAGCTGATTTGCATTTCGGCTTTAGGGAATAGTTGTTTAAGTAGTTTGGCCTCATCATTTAAAATTTCCCTTCTCATTTAATCCTCTGAGATTATTGCCCCAGGGTCTAGAGTCTTCATAAATTTGTGATTTAAAACTGGATTGAAAACTCAGGATGATGTCCAAAGAATAGTTTAGGGTTTGGCAGAACTCACAGGGACTGTTGTAGTAGGTTTTTCTAGCTGAACATTTCTCCAAGTGTGGTTTAAGAACCCTGGGGATCTCTAGCCCCCTTTCAGGAGATCTGTGAGTCAGCACTATTTTTGTACAATATTAAGATGTTATTTGCCTTTTTTACTAGTATGAGTGTACAGTGGAATTTTCCAGAGCTTACATGGTATACAGAGTGATGGCCCATAGATTATAAAATTATGACTATAAGCTTATACTTTTATGTTTAAAAATTCTTCAGCCTTAATTGTTAATATGTTAAATGTCTCTAAATATAACCCACATTATAAAAGTCCTTTGGACTCCTCAATAATTTCTAGGAGTGTAAATGGATCTTGTGTTCCTAAAATTTGAAAGATGGTGATCTAGGAGACAGACAAGGTCTGAGAGTGACTGAGTGTGTCTTGGGAGAAAATGAGGAACCTTTTTCTATCTCTTCTAAGGACAGTCAAGTCATTGGGTTCAAATGATTATGAAGACCGAGTTAAATGAATTGTTAAGAAGGTGCAATGGGTTGTTATATTTTTTCAGAGACAGTGATAATGGATCCACATTCTTGTGGATTCCTCTTAACCAGTCGCATAGCTAGAATCTCTTTGGTATAGAAGGACCTCCCCCCTCAAAAAAAAACCTTCACAGGTTGTAGTTATGTGTGCAACAATCCTTGTTGCAACCTCCATTCAAGGCAATGTGATGCTGGGACCCTGCTTGTCATCAGGGATCTCCCCTTCAGGCCACAAAAAAGGAGGGAGGGAGAAAGGGAGGGAGAGAAAAAGAGAGGACCATAGTGTTACTTTCAAAATGGAGCAGCTTACTCTCCCTGGTGGATTCTGTCTTTGCTGTAAATTGTGATTGCTGGGCCTCTTCTCTAGTTTGCTTTCCAGTCAGCAATTATAAGCCTCTCTTAGGAGCCAGACACTGTGCTGGTTGCTTTACTTCCATGGTCTAATTTAATCTGAAACACGGTGGTGGGAGGAAGTGGGTCTTTTTGGTTAGTATTCCTATTGTGCACAGAGGAAGCTAGGACTCCAACCAAATATTTGCAAAGTGCCCTAGGTGATACAGCCAAATGAGGCAGAACTAGGACTCATAGCATTTTTGTGACTTTTGTTCATTCTGTTGTATCACTGAATCTGGAGTTAGGGGCAAATTGTGAGTTTGGGGTGGAAGAGGTGGATTAACTAGAATAGATTACTGGGGCAAGAGATAGCCTCAAGAAGAAAAAGGGCAAAGAGCAAGGTGGTGGATGGATTAGTGGTTAAGAACATGGGCTCTGGAGCCAGACTGTCTAGGTTTAAATTTTTGTCCTGCCATTTAATAGAGCTGCGACTTTGAGTAAGCTACAAGCCTATTTGTTCTTCAGATTTTGAAAATCAAGTGGAGGTACTTTAGAAAAGGTAGAGTTGAGGCAGGAGGGTTAAAATAGTTATTATAGGGTGATCTGTGTGTAAACCTTCGACCAGTCAAACCAGATTGCATTCCAAACTTTGAACGTTAATGGTTACATCTTAGTGAAGATCACAGTATGGTAATGAGATATCCAAGACTATACATTGTAGAAAGACATGTTTTCATCATATTTCCCCTTGAATGTACCACTTCTTTTTACAGAATGATTAGATGACGTGAAAGAAGTGGATTGTTTTATGGGTGGAATGGGAAAAGGCTGGGTATATGGGAAACACTCATCTGCCGGAAATAATGAAGATCAAATGGTGCATTATCAGGTTATTTGTGCCAGGCTCAAATACATGAAAAGAATGCAGCTGATAAAGAGGGCTGAGATCAGTGTGTAAAGAATGAAAGGAAAAGTGTGCTGCAGCATGTCTGTTCTAAAGCAGTCTGGAAAAGTATATGGGACAATATTCTTGATAAGATTAAGTCTCCTGTTTTTGTGAAACAAGGATAAAGTTTTTTATTACTCCTAACTCTGCTGCTAGGCTCAGAATTGGGCATTCTTTCATAAAACACAATTTCAGGGCAGCTTCCAACTCAATATTTGCTTCTATTGCAGAACATTTGTAAATATTCATTTCCATAAAGGGAAAAACTTCACTAATATGAGAACCACCTTCGCATTTGTTATTTTATGATTATTTACAAAACCTTTTGCTTCAGGATATATTTGGCAAGCTTAAGGCTGAATCGCAAAGCTTTTTTAGCTTTGAACAATCTCTTGGAAGGCCACCTCTTCTACCTCCATGTGTAGGAATGTTTTACTGTGAAAGAGCAGTTTAAAATGGTTTTATGTGCAATGTTCTCCCTCTAGTGGCCAGATTGGTTTTTGTTCTTGTGTTTCTACAGTTTTTATTTTTCTTCTGATTTTGTACCAATGATCTCTAAAGTTGGAGAACATTTTTTATTTAGGGGTGCTGTGAGGGCAAGGAAGAAAGGATAAAAAAGAAGAGGGTGCAAGCCTTTATTCCATAGGTCAAACAATGTTCTAACTGTTCCAATTGCTAGCCTTTTTTTTTTTTTTTTTTTTTAAAGAGGAAGAGAAGCTGGGCATAGTGGTGCACATCTATAGTCCCAGCACCCTGGACACTGAGGTAGGAGCATTGTGCGAGGTCAGCGCCAGCCTGGGCTGCATAGTGAATTCAAGGCTAGATTGAAATACATAGTAAGACTGTTCTAGAAAGAAAGAAAGAAAGAGGGATAGAAAGAAGAAAGAAAGAGGCAGTATCATTTGTATTTGTAGAGGGAAAGGGAGTTCTGCAATGATTTCTCATCTTTTCAGTCCAACTATTTTCTGAATGTCTACTGCTTTTATTAAGAATTATATTATTTCTAACTATTCACCAAATTTCTTTTTAAAATCTGTATTACTATTTTTAAATTATCAGAGCAATAAAATACATAGGGTAAAACTGGAAACTAAAGAAAAGCAAAATATAATTAGAAGCCTCTCATTCTGTGAGTTCTGCTCGTCTCTCAAATCTATGCAAGTAGGTAATTACTATCAACAGTTAGTCCATCTTTCCAAACATTTTTATGTATTTACAAATATCTAAAGAATGTATACATTGATATAGTGAGTGCACGTAATTTGTAAACATTATACATATATATATATTCACACATATAGAAGTTACACTTAAAATATACAATTTATATGTAATTTTTACAAAACGAAATGGAATTGGGTTGGGGAATTGTAGTTCAGTGGTACAGCCCTGCTTACCATGCATGACACATTGGGTTCAATCTCTGGCACCAAAAATAAAAAAAGAGAGAAAAAAAAGTTATACTATAAATGCTATTCATTTCTTTAGTATATTTTGTAATCCTCATAAAAGTATAGATGTAACTCAATTTAAAATAGCTGTGGGGCCAGTGAGATGGCTCAGCGGCATAAGTGCCTGCCCGGCAAACGTGAGGTCCTGAGTTCGACTCCCGGAACTCACATAAAGGAAAAAAGGGCCGGTGATATCGCTCAGCGGCACAAGTGCTTGCTGGCAAGCGCGAGGTCCTGAAGTCGACTCCCGGTACCCATGTTAAAAAAAAAAAAAAAAAAAAAAAGCTCTGGCTGAGGTTATAGTTCAGTGGCAGAGTGCATGCCTAGAATGTGCAAAGTCATGGGTTTGTTTCATAGCACTTGTGAAATAAAAGCAAAAATAGCTGAATTTGTTTAGCATTATCAACTGAACATTTGAGTTATTTTCAGTTTTCATTGCTTAAACATTTCTGATAAACCTGTTTGTAACAACCTATAAATGTGCCAATTTGTGCAGATGTTGCTGCCAGATAAATTTCTGGGAGTGTGCCATATCAAATCATACGGTTATTTATTTTATTTTTATGATACTAAGTATCACATACAGAGCCTCACACATTCTATAGACAAGCACTTCACCATTGAGCTACGCCCTTAACCCCATGGATACTGATAGCCCTCTGAAAAGACGATATAGTACCAGTTTGCATTCCCATGCACAGAGCATCTGCAGCATTTCAGTGTGCTTTTTGTTTTGTTTGAAGATGCTGAAGCTTGAATCCAGGAGAATCTCTTTTCTTTAAAAAAAAAATTTTTTTTTTTTTTTTTTTGAGACAGCTCTCGCTAAGTTGCTAAATTGCCCAGGCTAGGTTTAGACTTGAACATTCCATCCTTCTGCCTCAGCCTCCCACAGTACTGGGATTACAAAGTTGCATCACAGCTCCTGGCTTCAATGGTTCTTTATCCTAAGTGAAACTGAGAACTACTAAGGTAGCTTGGGCTCATCAAAATTCTTCTGTAGGTGTTAGGAATAGTTGTCCAGGAAAAAGAATAAAACCAAACAGAGGTCTTCAGCTGGCCATGCATTAGAGCATTCCCTGCTTTCTGCGGCTGAAATTCAACCCCAGGGTATGCAAATCAGCTCACTCTTGGTCACAAGTGACGCCAGTCTGCAAAAGTGATCACAGTTAATGAAATCAGTCTTTAGGAATAAATTGTTTCCACTCTCCTCTCTGCCCACAATCCATACTGACCTCTTAACTGCCTGTAGTTACTATATTATTTCTTTTCTGTGGTTTGGTAATCTCATGCCCACCCAGAGTTAATAATTGTGATCTTTCTTACATATGCCTTGGTTGGGGCTACTTCTAGTTTCCTGTGTCTTGGAGAGTTAAAAAAATCATATCCTGAAAGTCAGGGACCTAACATCTAGTCTCATCAGTTTCCCCTCCACCCCATCCCATCTCTTGATTCTCTCTGATGGTTCTCAGACATGGTCTGAGGCATGGCTTGTTGTGTTAGAAGTAAATGAGGGAGATTGTTCAAAATATGCTTTCCTGGGCTCTTCTTCCAGAAGACAGTTTATTGGACTAAAATGAGGCCTGGAGTTATATGCTCTAAAGTCCCCATTCTCACCCCCTGAACTGTGGGGCCTCCTTGTCCATTGGGAGCTTTAGTTGCATTATCTGTAAAATGAGGGCTTGAATGATATTGAGCTGTCCTATAGGGATAAGGAAGGAGGGTTGTCAGGAAAATTCTGCCTAGAAACATTAGATTAGGAGAGTTACTCCTGGGAATCACTGCTATGCCAGTCTTGGTGTCACTGTTACTGGAAACTGCCTTAGGCTCTATTTTTTTCCTTTCTTTTTTTTTTTTTTGCATTTAAAAAATTTTATTGGTACATTTTACATATACATAATGATAATATTCATCATAGGGAATTTGTACTTGTACATGATATATCTTGCTTCTTTTTTTCCCATTCCCCTCCCCTTTCTTCAACCCCTCTTTCCCTCTTTATTTACAAAAGCTTTGTTTCCTTTTTTTTTTTCTTGTTCCTTCTCTCCCCCTGCCCTTGTTCCCCTTCTCATTTGAACATTTTCTTCCTATTTCCCAATACCTATTATACATTTTGGTCCTTCTTTACACTCTATTTCTTGACTCCCTTCTGAAAAACAGAAAACCAGTGGGAAGAAGATAAGACTGAAAAAAATATGTCATCTCCCTTGGCCCAGCCGTGTTGCAGACCCCTCATTGCACATTCCTTCACTCTGGAAGTCTGAAGAGGCCCGAGGGGTGAAGTACACCTAGGGGGATGCCAGCCATGTTAAACTGAGAAGTAGTTTCTATTTTATATTACTTTTAAACAATGCCATAACATTTTATCATAGTATTGAAGCACCTCAAACATCTAGTATGTAGTAAGTGTTTAACAAGTGTTGGGTAAATGGCCTGAGCTTTTGAGATTTGTTGAGACTGAAGACCTAAATTCTGCCTGCTCACCTTCTTGATGCTCTGTGGTCTTTAGTTTATGCTCGCCATGTGCTTTCTTTGTTGGAACATGTGGGTTTTGCAACGTGAACTTGAAGCGTTGAAACTTTTAGGTCATAATCTCTGCAAGACTCTTATAATCAAGTTGGCTTTGTGATAAAGGATAAGTGATTACTCATTGACTTATATATCCTCAGAGTGGCATTACTTATAAATGAATAAACTGAAACTGGAATTAGAGTATTCCATATGAATATCTTCTTTTTTAAAAAAAAAATAGTACATAGAATTTAACATATATATTTTGTGGCAGTGTCCAGGGGAGGAATTTGTTTGTTTGTTTGTTTGTTTGTCTTTTTGAGACAGGTTTCACTATGCAGTTCAGGCTGGCCTTGAACTCACTTTGTAGCCCACACTGGCCTCAAACTCACAGCGATCCTCCTGCCTCAGCCTCTTGAGTGCTGGGATTACAGGCGTGCACCACCATGCCTGGCCCAGGAAAGGAATTTAACCAACCACAGAAATATAAATATATTGGTAAAGAGATGCAACTTTTTAAATTGAAATATAAATAATTTTATTTATTTATTTATTTATTTATTTATTTATTTTTATTTTTTGTCTTTTTGAGATAGGGTCTCGCTATGCAGTTCAGGCTGGCCTTGAACTCACTTTGTAGCCCAGGCTGGTCTCGAACTTGCAATGATCCTCCTGCCTCAGCCTCCCGAGTGCTGGGATTATAGGTGTGCGCCACCATACCCGGCATACAAATAATTTTAAAATGGGGAGGGAATCCATTTGCTCTTTGGCAAGTAATAAATGACTAATGAAAACTTGTCACAACTTAATCCATTTTAAATGACAGATGCCAAAAAGTCTGCTTGTACTCTTACAAATCTCCTAAGATCTTGAAAATTTAGAAACCTATTTTTGTCTGATAAAATACTATTGTGTTCTGAAAAACAAAAGTTTCTGTCCATTTGACAAATTAAAGAAATTAAAAAAAAAAAGAGTATATAAGCTCTAACAGGCTGAGGTAGAAGGATCATGAGTTTGAGGCTAGCCTGGGTTACACAGCAAGTTCCAGGAGAGCCTAAAACATAACAAGACTCTGTCTCGAAAATAAGATATATATTTGTATATAAATTCATGACAGAATTAGAGAAAGATTTCTAAAGCTTATAACTTAAAGGATTCTAAATTCCTTCAAAAATACCAGAATGCTCTTAATCTCCCAGGGGTTTCACTATTCCAAGCACTGCTACTTCTTGATGGGAAGTATTCTTGAAGCAAATCACAAGTCTACACTG
Source organism: Erethizon dorsatum (assembly GCA_028451465.1). Classification (NCBI taxonomy): domain Eukaryota; kingdom Metazoa; phylum Chordata; class Mammalia; order Rodentia; family Erethizontidae; genus Erethizon; species Erethizon dorsatum. Next base: position 57,388,216 of record CM051825.1, on the reverse strand, counting down.
TATGATCATACTCTCTTTTCTGCCATCTCTCATATTCTCCTTTTCAATATTATCATAATGGCCAGAGTGTATATCTAAGGAGAACAGATTTGTGAAGATGCTGATGTGCTTCCTGGCAATAATGCCAGCCCATGTGATGTTCTGTGTTACCATCCTTTTTTCCTTTCTGGTACACCCGGATTCAAATAAGATGTTCTCTTACAAAACTTTAAGTCAGTTTTTGATGGTCAAATATTTAAAGAAGTGGTTCCTGAAGATGAAAGCTACAGTGCATACATCTCCTTAAACTAGAAATAGTGTGTGGGGAAAAAAAATCAGTGGTTGTGTGAAAGAAGAAGAAAAAGAAATGAAACAATTACTTTTTTTTTTAAAGCATTTACAAATTGACTTTTAAGAATCAAAAACCAAAAACGTTATAAAAGCTCTGTATGTGAGAGTGTCATGTCCTTCCAGTGGTTTCTCCTCCAGTGTTTGGGAAATAAAACCTAAATACATCCAGTTGCATACACAGAAACTGCAGAGCCATTCTTCACCTTGCATGATTTCTCATCCTTCACATCTAACCCATCTCTTGGTCCTGTTACTATTCCTCCTAAATACTGAATCTCTCTGCCTTTCTCCAGCTTTACTAGTTCAAGCTGCTATTTGTTAGCCTCTGCTGCACCCCGCTCTAGTCTCCTACCTGGTCTACCTGAAGGCTCCTTGGCAACTTCCCCCACCCCCCGGTGTGAGTCAATTGTCTAGAGCCATCTTTTTGAAATACATATATGATCATGTTCCCATTCTGCTCAGATTACATCAGTGGCTTTGAAAGAAATTTCTCCAACAATTTCTCCATTTCTCCATATCATGGGCTGGAGAGCTCTGCATTCTTAAAATGACGCAGCTCAGAAAAAGATGTATATGGATAACAGCACAAGGCAGCAAGAGATAAGTGCAGTGTGAATAGTCAGAAATTACATGGGTGGAGGCTTTATGTGATTAATGTGTTCAGCAGTACTGGAATCCAACAGATTTAGTTGAGGGATAGTGAGTCACTGCTAAGACCTATTTTGTTTCCACACTTAAATTTTTGTGTATAAATTCTGAATCCTGCAACACCTTTCCCATTGGGCATAGTTGGTCAATCATGTCTACCCTAAGGCTGTATTTACTTGAGCCACTTCCAATTTCCTTCTCTCTCTGTGCACTCTAGGTCACAGCTTTCTCCAGCTGCCTTTATGGCCTCTGGGTTTATAAGGTAACCCCCTGCTCCAGATGCCCCTCTGTCCATATACCCCAGGCTATGGCAACCATCCAAGGTAAGGTGTATCCTTGCTCGTGTTGGTAGATGGAGAAAGCAAATAGACCACTGAGTTCTGTGCTGGATGTAGACAGTGGGGCAGGAGGTGGGTGTCAAGCAGTCTCCTATGGACTTAATGCCATTAATTTTAGTCCCAGCTTCCTCTGAAAGTCACACACGACCAGCCTAGTATTTCATCACAGAGTGTGGGGACCGTAAGTCCTTCCCATCCTGAGCTTAAATTTCCAGCCTGTTCCCTTTTCATGACTGTCTTGTAACTGTCTCCCACCCAATCACTGTGGTAGAGTGGCACCAGAAACCCTGAAGTGTAGTTGTTCTGAAGTAGAAGAAATGGGGGTAAGAAGTTGCAGCAATATCCTAAAAAGATATAAGGATGAAGCAAATGCAAGGTATTCTGAAAGAAGGTAAGGGTAATACAATGTAAGTAAAAGCCCCCCCCCCCGTGATGTTCTTTGAAGGTATAGGTAAGCATTGTGCTCCTTTAAGATTCTTCCAGAAGAGAACACCATTATACCATTATTGAGGCTAAGGGTGAGAGATAGCTTATAACAGTGGTGGCGAACCTATGCCATGCATGTTGTTTTTCTTTTAAGACAAAAGATGTTGATGTATGAATTGTTTTTTCTTAACTAAAACCCAGAATTGAGGTTTAAATGCTGTGTTGGCACTTTGCAATGAATAAGTGGGTTTTGTTTTGCAGTTTGGGCACTCGTCTTTAAAAGGTTCACCATCATTGGCTTAGAGGAATGAAGGAAAAAGAATAGGAAATTAGTTAGAGAAGTAGGCAGGGAACTTCTCATCATGTTAAGAACTTTGGTGATCATCCTGAAAGAAATGTCATCAAAGATGAAGAATACATTGTAGGGAAGGGATAGGAGGATGGAAAACCTGTAGGCTGAGGAGCTGTGGTAAGGAAAAAAAGAAGATGGAAGTACAGAATAAAATATAATAAATGGGGTATAAAGTAAGCTCTATAAATTAATTTTACATTCATTACTTTGAGTATGATAAAAGGCTTGCCAAGGAACTTAATTCCTTCTTTCCTTGTAGGCATCAAAGCAAGGACATCTTGTGGGAGAACTAAAAGGCAATATATGGAAACATTTAAAACTTATAAATCAAGTTATTTTCCTACTTTGATGAAAATGTCTTCATAAGCACAAGAATGAAAACCATGTAAAAGTCCATGGTTTTCATGTGACTGAAAGTTGGCAAAAACACTGCATATGTCTAAATTTAATTGTCTTTACTCATGCCTGGGCATCCAACTGAGCTGTTGATGTTTGGATGAGTAATAAAATAATGAACTATTTGATTAATCAATTATTACATATCTTTTCCATAAAATTTTTCTTGTCTTTAAATAAAGTCATAAATTGTGCTGTTATAAATAAGATTTTCACATAGTTGTTCTGTTAACACTTACACCATTCAAGACCATCTTTTTTGAGTTAGTTTAGCTCTTTGACAGTTTTTCCATGGTCTTTTTTTTGAGGAAAAAATAAGTGTAGTTCAGGCTGCCCTTGAAATCACTATGTAGCCCAGGATGGCCTTGAACTTGTAATGATCCACCTGCCCTAGCCTCCCCAGTGATGGGATTACAGACATGTGCCAACATGCCCTGATAACTTTTTAAAAATCAATTTTGACTTAAGAAATCTTCACTCCACTGAGACAGTTGAAATAAATCGTGAAATTTATTTATCTTACTCAAACATGTATTGCATATGATAAGTTATTATTGCAGAAAATAAATTAATTTTATCACATAAACTACTTACCACTGCATCATCTTTTACTGCATCTCTTAAATCCATACAATAATGAAAAGAATCAGTGTCATACATCTGTGTCCACAAGCTGAGGGTGATGGCACATACCTGTAGTCTCATTATTCCGGGAGGCTGAGGCAGGCGCATTGGAAGTGTGAGCTCAGCCTGAGCATTTTAGAAACTTAGTGAGACTCTATCCCAAAATGAATTTTTTAAAAAAGGAGGGGCTGAGAATATAGCTCAGTGCCAAAGTCCTAGATTCAGTCTCTAGTATGGCAAAAAAAAAAAAACAAAAGTAAAAACAAAAACAAAACAAATAAACCTACCTTTCTAGATCCACACAAATTGTTTAATATTGCAAAAGAGTTCTGTCTCCACGTGCAACTGCTGTACTGAATACTGTTATAGTTTGTAATAGCTCTAGAACCACAAATTGGAACCTGAGGGGAAGCAAATTGACACCCTTCACTATAAGGATATTACACACTTACTCGATAATTGGTTGCAGTCATTCAGAGAGGAAAGAACTGGCAAGTTAATGGAATTTTCTCTCTCTCTCTGTTTCTGTCTCTGTCTTTTTCTTTCTCCCCTGCCCAGGGCTATAGCCACAGCCCCATTTAGTTTTCATTTTGAGAAGGTCTCACTGTTTTGAGAGAGTCCCATTCCCATTTGCATAAAATCTTTTTCTTTGTTTCCTTTTATCAATCTTTTGTTTTGCTCTTTATTCTTTGGATTCCTCAAAAGAGAGAAACCACATGGTACATAAACTTGAATGTCTAATTTGTTTCACTTAACATTTATATTTTCAAGGTGTATCCACTTTCCTACAAATGTCTTGAATTTATCCTTCTTTAGCTGATGTATCAGTCAGGGTTTTACTAGAGAAAGAGATATAAAACAAGATATACAAATGTATAAGAAATTACAAGATTGGCTTACAATGGTCAGCCACAGAGTTGGATGAGTAAGTATGCAGAGGTGTCTGCACACTGGAGGCTGAAGGTTTCAGTCCAAGGTCTGGAGCTTGCTGCAGTGTTCTGTGCAAGTCAGTATCAGGAGGCTGATGGGTCTGCGACAGAAGGCTGAAGAGTCCATGCTGGAAGGTTGAAGGATCTAAGGTGGAAGCTGAAGAGTCTGCGCTCAAAGCCAGGAGATGATGTTCAAGCTGAAGGTGAAGACTGGAGCTCCTCTGAAGAACAGAAGCCCGTCCATCCTTCCTCATTTCTCTTTTATACCATCTAGGCAGTAAGCCGCCCTAGGGCAGGTCCTCTGCACCCTAGGGTGTAGAATTGCTGAGCTGACTTTGTTAAGCTTCTAAACTTCTCAAGTTGCCATAATCAACCACTACAGCTGAGTAGTATTCCTTTATGTATAGGTACTACATTTTCTTTTTTCATTTGCCTGGTGATGGACATATAGGCTGCTTCCAAAATTTAAATATTATAAATTGTGCTACTATAAACACTGGTATATATATATATATATATATCACTGTTATATGATGTCATTAGTTCCTTTGGAAAGATACCTAGAAGAGGAATAGCTGGAACAAATGGAATTTCTATTGTTAGTTTTTTGAGAAATCTCCCCACTGATCTCCATAATGGTTTTACTAGTATGCATTTCCATTGCTAGTTTTTTGAGAAATTTCCCCACTAATCTCCATAATGGTTGTACTAGTACGCATTTCCACCAATGATGTAGAAGGGTTCCTTTTTTAGTGCAGCCACACCAGCATTTGTTATTTGATTCCTTGATGATGGCCATTCATTCTGGCATAAGATGAAATCTTAGTGTTGTTTAATTTGCATTTCTATAATGGCCAGAAATGTTAAATGTTAAACATTTTGTCTTTTTTTTTTTTTTTTTTTTTTCCAATTCTAGTTCTTCTTCTGAGAAATGTCTATTCACTTCAGTTGCCCATTTTTTGATTGGGTCTTTTATTTTTGGAGATCTAATTTTTTTGAGTTCTTTATATATTCTAGATATAAGTCCTTTGAGGAATAGCTGGCAAAAACATTTTCCCATTCTGCAGGTTGTCTCTTCACTGTGCTGATTATTTCCTTTGCTGTGTGGAAGCTTTTAAATTTGATATAGTCCCATTTGTTGATTATCGCTGTTGTTTCTTGTACAACTGGAAATTTATTCAGAAAGTCTTTGCCTACATATTTGACTTTGAGGGTTTTATCCATTTTATCTTCCAGTACACTCTGTTTTAATGTTTAAAACATGTTGGTTCACTTTGCCATTAGTTTAGTACAAGGTAGGAGAGATGGGTCAACCTTCAATTTTCTGCATATGGATAGCCTGTTTTACCAGCACCATTTGCTAAGGAGGTTATCTTTCCTCCAACATGTTTTTGGCCCCTTTGTCAAAGACCAAGTAGCTGAATGCATATGGGTTGTTTCTGCATCCTCTACTCTGTTCCACTGATTCACATGCCTGTTTTTGTGCCAAGACCACATCATTTTTATCATTGTAGCTTTGTAATATAATTTGAAGCCAGGTATTGGAATGCCTCCTGCTATGCTCTTTTTGCCCATATGAATTTTAGGATTGTTTTCTCTAGTTCTGTGAGGAATGCTGTAGGTATTTTGATTGGTATTTTGTTAAACCTGTATAACAGTTTTGGAAGTATGGCCATTTTAATTATATTTGTTCTGCCTATCCAGGAACAGGGGATATCTTTCCATTTTCTGACATCCTCTTCAATCTCTTGTTTTGTAATAATGCAGTTTTCATTATAGAGGTTTTTCACTTCCTTGGTTAGGTTAATTCCTAGATACAGTATTTAATTTTTCTTGATGCTACTCTGAATGCTATTGTTTTCATAATTTCTTTCTCAATGAGTTCATTATTGGTGTAAAAGAATGTTACTGATTTTTGTGTGATTTCATATCCAGCAATACTGCTAAATTTGGTTATTAATTGTAGGGGTGTTTTGGTGGAATATTTTGGGGACTTCTATGTAAAAAGGATCATGTCATCTGCAAATAATGATAATATGACTTCTTCCTTTCATATGTGTATACCTTTTATTTCTTTTGCCTGCTTTGTTTGGTTAATGTTGTATTATGTTGAACAGAAGTGGTGATAATGGACATTCTTGTCTTGTTCTTGATCTTAGGGGGGAAAGCTTTTATTTTTTCCCCATTTAATATGATGTTGCCCATTAGTTTGTCATAAATGGTTTTTATCAGATTCAGGTAAGGTACTTCTATACCTATTTTCTTCAGGATTTTTTTTTTTATTATCATGAATAGGTGCTGGATTTTGCCAAAAGCTTTTTCCTGCATCTATTGATATGATCATATAGTCTTGTCCTTGCTTCTGTTTACATGGTGTATTAGACTTATTGATTTGTGATTTGAACCAACCTTGCAACCATGGGATGAAATGTACTTAGTCATGATACAGTGGTACCTCAGTTCATGAATTTGTTTTATGATTTTGGGGAAGATGGCCACATTTGTGTTTGTGTGTGGAAGATGGCTGCAGTTGTGTTTGTCACCCAATGTGGAGTTTGTGAATGGAAGCATAATTTTGTTGAACACTTTTGAGAAGGGAATTTGTAAACAGAAGTGTTTGTGAACTGAAGTATTATTATATGTGATCCTTCTGATAATTTGTTGCATTTATTTATTTATTTATTTATTTACTTACTTACTTACTTAGAGACAGCATCTTACTATGTAACTCAGGCTGGCCTTGAATTCACTGTGTAGCCCAGGCTGGTCTCAAACTCGTGGTGATCCTCCTGCTTCAGCCTTCCAAGTGCTGGCGCTAAAGGTGTATGCCACTATGCCCAGCCAGTTTGTTGCATTTTATTTGGCAGTATCTTATTGAGGATTTTTGTGTCTGTATTCATTAAGGAGTTTAGCCTGTAGGTTTTTTTTTTTTTTTTAACGTTAGGTCTTTGGCTTTGGGATGAGAATGATGCTGCTTTCTAGAAATGAGTTTGGAAGGTCTGCTTCCATTTTAATTTTACCGAAGACTTTAAGGAATATAATGTCCTTAAAGGTCTTGTGGAATTCAGCAGTGAATTCTTCAGTTCTTGGGCTTTCCTTAATTGGTAGGTTTATTACTGCCTCAATTTCATTGCTTTTTATTGGATTGCTTAGAATTTTTGTCTTCTTGGTTTAGTTTTGGTAATTCACAGAAGTCTAAGAATCTGTCCATTTCTTCAAGATTTTCCAATTTTTTGGAGTAGCCTTTCATAGTAGTTACTATTTTTTAAATTTCAATGGTGTCTGTTGTGATTCGCCTTTTTCATTCCTAATTGCATTGATGTGAGTCTTTTCTCTCATTCTTTTGGTAAATTTGGCTAAGGGTTTATCTATTTTCTTTATTCTTTCAAAGAACCAGCTCTTTGATTTGTTGGTTCTTTGTATTCTATTCTCAATTTCACTAATTTCCACTATCATCTTTATGATTTACCACCTCAAATTTGGTTTGAGTTTGGATTGTTGTTGTTCTTCCAGCATTTTGAGTTCATCATTAGGTTAATGAGCTTGCTCGGTTTTTATAATATGAGCATAGATTGCAATAAACTTCTCTCTGAGGAATGCTTTCATCGTGTCATGTCGGAGATACTCAGAGAAGATTTACTAAATATAGAGGTTATCTGAAGCAGGGGAGAGACTTACATCCTGAAACAGAAAATTAACTAGAAATATAACACATGTAGATCAAGCCAAATGTCTGCATACTTCCAAAGCAGAAGTGGCACTGCCACAGTTGGTACACACTGCCCTCATGCTTCCCGCCAGGAAGCAGCCATCATGAAAGCATCCCAAACAGCTGGAGGGAACAAATGAGCACTGCAGGGGCTAGACTCCTGCGACAGACTCTGTATACACTGGTCCCTTCTCCCCATCATCTGCCCCCCAAACACTGGGGAATGCTGCACTCGCTTTTTGACTTTTATGAAAGTTCCAGATTTATAGAAAAGTAGGAGGGCAGGGAATGTAGCTCAGTGGTAAAACACTTGCCTAGCATAAAATCCAAGTAAGACAAAAATAAAACCAAAAAAAAAAAAAAATTGAGAATACAGAGTTCCTAATTAACCACACCACCTTCCCCTATTATTAACATTAGTCATGGCACATTTACATTGCATTTCATCTTGGTATGGTATGTTTGTTACAATAAGTGAACCAATATTGATATATCATTACTAACTGAAGTCCAGAGTTGACTCCTTAGTTTTACTTTTTTTTTCTGTTCCAGAATCTCATCCAGCAGGCCATGTTATATTTAGTTGTCCTGTTTTCTTTGACTCTTCTTGGCTGTGGCAGTTTCTGACATTCCTTGTTTTCAATGACCTTGGCTATTTTGAAGTAATGGTAAAAAAATTTTTTTTTAGGGTGCTGTCTTAGTTACTTTTCTTGTTGCTGAGACAAAATACCTGACATCCAAAGTTAAAGGAGGAAAGGTTTATTTTTGCTCACATTTTACAGGGGTTTCAGTTCATAGTTGGCTGAGTCCAAGGCAGGGTGGCATGGCAGAGGGGCATTTAGAGGAGAAAGTTCATGGTGAGCAGAAGGCAGGAGGGAAGCAAAGCAGCAAAATAGTGAAGCAGCAGCAAATGATGACAGCAGCCCTCTTTCTGTCCCTTATATTCTATCCACTCCATCCAGGGCGAGGCACCCTTAATCCTAGCATCGCATCATGAATCAACCCCAGCATCAATCCTTAATCCCAGTGTCACAAACCCTAGATCCAGCCACCTCTGAAAAGCCTCACTTATGACTACCTGAGGCTTTGGAGGGACATTTGCACATAAGCTATAACAGATGTCTCTCTTGGAATTCTTTTTTTTCCTCTTCCATTTCCTCTTCCTCCTTTACCACCTCCTGTTCCTTTTTCCTTTTCTTCTACCTTCTTGTCCTTGCCCCACCTACCCCCCCACCCCTTTCCTACTCATGATTAGAATGGGGTTATAGGTTTTAGAAGAAAAATCAGGGGTCATGTGCTATCTTTATCATATCATACCAATTATAAGCATTTTATAGTATTTTATAATAATGGTCAAGTAAAAGTGTATTTTACAAAGTTTTCCCTCATAATTGTCAACATTCTCAAGGATATGGCAATAAAGAAATACAAATAACTTGGTGCTTATAAAAGATTTAGAAGCCAAGCATAGTGGCACATATCTGTAATCCCAGCACTCTAGAAAGCTGAGGCAGGATTGCAAATTTGAGCCTAGCCTGTGCAATTTATAAAATAAATATAAAATAAATATAAAAAATAAAAAATAAGGGGTCAGGGTAGCTCAGTGTGAAGGCCCTGGGTCCAATCCCTAGTACTGCAAAAAACCAAAAACCAAAACAAAAGACTTAGAATAATGTTATTTTTCTTGTTGCTGAGACAAAACAGCTGACACCTGAAGTTAAAGGAGGAAAAGTTTATTTTGGCTCACAGTTTGTAGAGATTTCAGTCCATAATCGGCTGGCTCCACGGCAGGGTGGCATGGCAGAGGAGAAACAGTTCATGGCAGGCAGAATGCAGCAAAAGCATCTAAGCAGCAAGCAGCAAGCACCAAGTGATAAGTGACAACCCCCTTTCCATCTCTTGTATCTTACCTAGGCTACCTACCCCTAGGGTGGGTAGCCCTCACACCCTTAATCTTAGCATCGCATCTTTGACCTCAGCATCACACTTTAGATCCAGCCACCTCTGAAAAGCCCCACCTATGACTGCATGAGGTTTTGCAGGGACATCTATACAAAAACCCTAAAAAACAGACTCTGAATTTAACTTTAGGAATGTGATGTTTAGGGCTATGTGCTAGTTAAGAATATAGTAGTGCATGAAGACAAAATTTCCAATGGTCCTCATCCAGTTTTCCTTCTGGCAGAGTAAATATCCCTGAATCATTGACTGTGATATTCGATAGAGAAAAGTGAAAGGAAGTGGGAAAGTGTATCTATAGAACCAAACAGCAAGCCAAACATTTCCATTCTGACCATTTCCTTACTGTTTCTGAAGTAGCTCAGCTGTTAGAACTTGTGAGAAGAAAGGCCATTTTGGAATGAGGGATACAAATTGCTTTAAACAAAGTTGGAGTGAACAAATGTAATTATTATGTATTGCAAACATACCAATAAAAGTGACATGTGAGGGGACAGAAGTTGGTATGCTGGGAGCAAATGATAAATGAACTGGCTCCTGAATAATAGGGTCACCACAATAGTCAGTGGGTAGGTGGATTTGAGAAACCAGATTAGTTCTGATGTTTACAGAGCTCCCTAGATGAAAGTTACCACCAGTCATACAAACTGATACACCTGATATTAATGCTATTCTTTCAGGATCCAGGGGGGAACAGGCATTTTCCATTAAACACTCAGTAGAATATTTTGAAAGAGTAACCCAATGAGAGTGCTCTTAAGTGTACATTTACAATTAAGTTTCAGAAATAATTTTAATTATCATAAAATGAGCTTAAGACTCATAAAACAAAATGTACTTTGATGAGTTTTATATTTCTAGAAAGAGACCAATATGATAATGAGCAAGATATGCTCCTCTTCTAAAATTCTTAAATAAATTTTCCCTTTAAAATATATAAAATATGCCTTCTAAAAGTGAATTGGGCTTAAGCAGTTACAAATTTTAGCTAAAAATGCACTAATATAAAATTTAAAACAATTGGATGGCTTCAGATAAATCAAAGTAACAGGAAGGTTGCCAGGGAAAAATGAGCTTGAAGGAAAATTCTGACATTGTATATTTGTAGTTTGGAGCATTTTATGAGTACTCTATCTTTTGTTCACAAAGAATCATAACTCACATACATTTTACTGATTTACAGTATACAATTAACATACTTAGGATATTACACAGAAATAGGGTGTTAAACATAATATGGATCTCTATGGTTTAATTTTTAAATGCAAGACCTCGAGGCTTAATTGTACTACAGAAGAAATGGAATTATTTATTAAATAATACTATAGAGACTCAACTTTTTTTCTTTCAAAATGTCTAATTAACCTCCATAGAAACTATTTTTGCTACACCCTTACTTTAAGGAAGCCAGTTAGAAACCTTGCCTCCTTGAGAAGTTTAAATGTGATTATGAAACTCCCTTCTCCTTCTGTGTTGTCAACAGGGTAACTTGATATTAGTATATGAAGTAAGGTTGTCTCAGAGTTCTGAAGCATAACTTCACAAGCTTTGGAGTAACGCCAAGTGTATGGTAAAAATTTTACAATCTGTTTCCTTTTCTAATTCTTAATTATACCACAGAAGTCATTCTCATGGTTGTTTTTCATCACTGATGATGTTTATTAGGGTTTTAGGAAGTGATAAGTAACCGTGACTTTTTCCTTAACTGATATTTAGAAACAAATGATAAATAACATGTAGGAGTCAGACCGACAGGAAAAAAAGTACCAGCTTTATTACTGATAAAAGCTGGGCTTAGGTATGCAGCCACGAGGCTTTTCTTGAATCTTGACTAGCTTTGGCATAAATGCGAATAACTGGCTTAAACAAGGGATACACTATTTCTCATCTAAAAGTCCAGAAGTATTGACCAGGCCCAGTAGTGTTTCTACAGTATGAGATACCTACACTCCTCTTTATCTTGTTGATTTGCTACGTATGATCATTTCCCAGGGTCATCTTGGAGTTCAGAATTGTTACCCCAGTTCTAGCCATCATGTATGCACTCCAGTTTAAAGGAGAAAAAAAGAAGGGCAACTTATCTCCATTTAAGGACATACTAATTCTGCTTATATTGCATTAGCTAGAACACAAATCACTTAGCCACATCTAAATAAGAAAGCAAGTATTCTGGGTAGTCATATACCCAGAACAAAATGAGAATTCTATTATAAAAGGGGAGAAATGATATTGGTGGACAACTCAGAGTCTCTGCCACATTCTTGAGTTAAACTTATGCAATAAGACAGAGGCAAGGCTGGAAAACCACTGGCCCTTACAGGGAGGGGCAAGCTGCTTACCACACAGCAGAATTACCTGGAGGGTAAATTACTTGCAGAAGGTAAACCCAGAAGCGGGGTGGCCACACATGCTTGGTTCCCTCTTATTCCTGCCCACGGAGGAGACTTCCTAATTGATGTTTGGCTTTTCTAAGGGGCAGTATAATGAACTATCATAAGGCAAGAAACCAGTACACGAGTTGGCACCACAGTAACAGGGTTTTCTTAGTTTCCCATTATCTGGTCTTTCTGTGTCTTCACTGTCCGTTAGATTAAGAAATTTTCCTGAATAGTCATAAGAGAGTTCTTCTCCTGGCAAAATGTCTTTAGCTGCAAAAAGTGCTAACTTAGGTACCATCGAGTCAATACGAACAGGAATCATCACCAGGTTTGGCTCACAAGAATGATTAAGGAATCTTCCAATATTTCCTATATAGGTAGGGTCAACAAATGTTTCCATTATCTGTCCATTATAAATATGTTCCCTGATGGCTATAATGTAATTTGAGTCATATGTTGTTTGTAAGTTAATTCTTCTTTGTACTTCGGAGACTCCTAAAACTTCACCAGCATATTCACAGACAAACTTTCCTTTTGGTATAAGTTCCAAGGTACGAAGTCCCCAGCCCTTTTTATCTGTCTTGAACACCTGGAGGTAGAATTGGAGACCCCTCTGGACTACTCTATTTCTGCAGTGGTCACCACACTGGCACAGGATGTTGCATTCAAAAACAGGCTTGGCATACTTTGCTTCTGATCCTGTCTCTCTAAGGCATAAATTGTTGTCATAGGTCTCTTCATGGCGGAGACAGGAGCAAATTCCAGGGCGACAGGGAGCTTTGACACAAATGCATCCAGGAAAGGTTATTTGAGAGGGATCAATGTCTGCTCCAGGTCCAACTACATGATCAGGGATATACTGTAAAAGATATAAATACTGTAAGTTAGCATGAGCATGTCATGTTCAAGCAGCTTTTTACTAGGACATTTCCTAACTTCAACATATATACAAACAGGAAAAAAACAAAACACAAACATAGAAATATTGCCTGAAAAAAAATCTCTCACCAATTTATTTTTATTTATTTATTTATTTTGTGGGTACCGGGGGTCGACCTCAGGTCCTCGCACTCCAGCAGGCACCCGTGCCGCTGAGCAATATCACCGGCCCTTTTTTTGTATGTGGGTTCTAGGAGTCGAACTCAGGCCCTCGCGCTTGCCAGGCAGGTGCTTATGCCGCTGAGCCATCTCACTGGCCCGTCACCAATTTAAAAGATAATTACATTTTGGATTTAAAATTTTGTGGTTTTGTTGAATAAGGATAACAACAGAATGTTTTTTTCTCTTATCAGAAATTAAAAGCTTTCGAACTCACTTTGTTTCCCTTTTAGCTTTGGATGTCAGAACAGCTGTATTTTTATATGCAGCTTAGTATTTTATCCTTATTTTTTGACCGCTTTCATCTTTATCTGATAATGTACGTGTATATATGTATTTTGTTTTTTTTTTTTTTTGGTGGGTACCAGGGGGACGACCTCAGGACCTCGCGCGCCAACAGGCGCCCGTGCCGCTGAGCGATATCACCGGCCCCTTTTTCGTATGTGGGTTCCGGGAGTCGAACTCGGGCCCTCGCACTTGCAAGGCAGGCGCTTATGCCGCTGAGCCATCTCACCGGCCCATATGTATTTTTATTGTAAGTTATTTTGGGTCCTTTTAGGAGATAAGAAAGTCCTAAATGATAAATAAATCAGTTATGGACAGAATTCCAAAAAATGGCATTTATTTAATAATACTTAAATTTTTTGTTGATGTATCATATGCATGTAAAGAAATTCTGGGTTTGTTTGTTTGTTTTTGGTATGGGGTATTGAACCTAGGGTTACTCTAGGACATCTGCAGCAATATCCCCAGGCTCCCCCCACCCTTTTAAAAAATTTTTGTATTTTCAGTCAGGTCTCATGAAGTTGCCGAGGAGGGACTCAAATTTGCAATCCTCCTGCCTCAGCCTCAGCCTCGGTAAGTACTGGGATTATAGGTGTGCACCACTGTGTCCAGCTGAAATTCTGTTCTTATTAAATGAGAAAGGGGTAATATGAAAATATTTCTTGGTGTTTTAAATGTACTTGTATTTTAAAAACATTACATTTGAGGACTTCTGGGAAGATGGTGTAGTGGTGAACAGCAGAGAAACAGCCTCTCTGAGATTTGGTTTCCAGACACTGGAATACAACAACGTGAGGAAGAGAAGGAGTGAAGTGGGTCCCCAGGACCTAGCAAGGATCTGAAGCCAAGACTGAGTAAGAGAGACAAAGAAGGTCACTACATCCTTGTAAAGGGAACAGTCGGAAGTATATATTCAACAAATACCAGTGTACCCAACTATATCAAACAAATATTAACGGCCATGAAAAATCAAATAAGCACTAATAAAATTGTAATGGGGGACCTCAATGCCCCACGGTCACAAATAGACAGATCAACTAGACAAAAAATCAGCAAAGAAATATTGGAACTGAACCAAACTTTTGAACAAAAGGACCTAGTAGATGTCTACAGAGTGTTCCAACCCACAACATCAGAATACACATTCTTCTCAGCTGCACATGGGACTGTCTCCAAAATAGATCACGTACTAGTTTATAGAACATGCTTAAGTAAATGCAAAGGTCCAAGCTCGCTGAAGAGTTTGTTTTTTTCTACCCTTCTGTTTTTCTCCTACCTTTAATAAATGTAAAACTATGCCATCATTAAGAAAGAAAAAAAAAGGCGTGTGTGTGGTGGGGGTGGGGGACCATGGTCTTTTCCTGTCTCTCTTTTCTTTCTCAGCAGCATCCTCTACCATATGCTCCCAACACTGGTGTTCTGCCTTTCCACAGACCACATAGCAATTGGCCCAACCAACCATGGACTGACACTTCTGAAACTGTGAGTCAAAATAAACCTTGCCTCTTTTACAGTTGATTATCTCAGGTATTTTGTTAGAGTAACAGAAAGCTGATTAACACAGGTGAAAGGGAAAATAAGAGGAAGCCAATCTAGTGAGCTTAGACACAGCAAGTGTATAATTAGAAGTAGACTGGACATTTTGGCCTGTCTAGGAGCAGTCATTTTAAAGAGTGATATATGAATAGATGTAAGACTAGCACTGTCTGTAAGGAACAATCTCACTGTTCAGAAGTAGCATTGGCTTCTGACAGTATTCACACCAGAAAAAAATTTCACCAATGTGTCCTTCCAAACCATTTTTTTGTGGAAAGCAGTTTCCAAGGATGATTTCTGACCCTCATTAAAGGCTGTTGGCATGCAGCCCCAGCAGTTAGGTAAAAGCAGTTCTATAAGGCACCAGAACTGCATGGCCTTTCATTTAGGAGTAGATCTGAAAGTACTTAGGGTAATGTTCACATTGCACATCTTTCAGACAATCCTTCATTAACATTATGTCTCCCACTCAAGCTTCAGAAAGACATTGAACAGCATGTAGTCACACTCCCTATGGAGGCCTTGGTGGAGCTATGCTGTTAAGTGCAGAACCCCGTATTTTTTCAGGTGCTGAACTAGAGGGAAGATTGACATCCTCTGTGAGAGAGGAGGAGGGTGATGAGTGGGAGTGCTATGGGGCAGGCCAATATTCTGCTCAAAAAGTGGTTTGGGGGTGGAAAGTGAAAGAACTTTCTATTATTTCTTATACTGTTAGCAGGGATGCCCTTAAGGAATAAAGGCAAGTTTATAAAAGATATCCCTACTTGTCAAATTCAGTGAATGCTGTTTTTTTTTCAGAATCTACTTCCAAGCCATGCATGGTGGTGCATACCTATAATCCCAGCACTCCAGAGGCTGAAGTAGGAGGATCAGTGTAAGTTCCAGGTCAGCCTAGGTTACAGAGTGAGTTCAAGGCCAGACTGAATTACACAGTAAGACAACCAACACCCCCACGAATAAAACTACTTCCAATTTTTCAAAGATTCCATGTTGAAACATAAATGGTTACCTAGACATTTTAAGAAGTAAATGAAGTAAAATAAAGATTTTACTATATCTTTGTGAAAATTTTCATAAAGAATTGTTTTAAATTGATTTGTTCAACATGTCTGTATTTTTAAGATAATACATAAATCACTAACTCTAAAGATTTTGTTGACACAGATAATTCCTTTTAAAATCAAATCTGACTTACCGTAGTTTTATAACCAGGAAAGCATATTATTCCTTGTTGAAAAACAGTAGCATTTGTGCTGAGCTCAGTGGTGCATGTCTATAAACCTAGCTACTTTGGCAGTTAAGGTAGGAGGATATCAAATTTGAGGTCAGCCTAGGCACCTCAGTGAGATCCTGTCTCAAAAAAAAAAAAAAAAAAAAAACAAACTAGGGATGTAGCTCAGTGCTTCTTGGGGTCTATTCCCAGTACTGCCTCTGATCCCCATTGTATTTGCTTTTTTTAACTTAAAATAAAAGAAAAAAAATTGAGACTCTCAAATCTTTTTTTTTGAGGAGATATTTTTAAAAAAATCTATTTTAAAAGAGTGTAAAGTTTTTTTTTTTTTTTTTTTTTTTTTAGGATTGGGGGGATAGGTTAGTGGTAGAGCTCTTTGCCTAGCATGCACAGGGCCCTAGGTTAGATCCCTAGTACCTTACTCCCAAAGTGATATATTTTTAGAAGTTCTCCAATGAAACTTAATACATGATTTAAGCTAGGGACTTAGATTATATAGTCTTCTAGGTAAATTTCCCATTTAAAGAGAATGCAAGTCATTCTATCTTCATGTGTCTCCATTTTCTCCTTCACAAAAGGTCAGTTCAGAAAGATACTTTATTGGACCTAAAAAATGACAATTCTCAAGAATAATCTTTTGAAAACCTTGGTCTAATTTAACATATGATTATGTGATTATCCATGTTTTCAGGTATGTGACTACATATTGAAAAACTATTCTTTTTAGAAATAATCTGAGGTCATTCATGTAACATTCCATTGAAATATTTATAAGCTAGGAAAACTGCTGAACTTTGTGTACCTGAAAGCTACGGGAAAGTATTGTTTCAAATTCAGAGGAAGCTGACTTGATATTAAAATTTTTTTTGGTTTTGCTCAGTTTTATTTTTTTATTAGTACATGTTTGTAGTACATAATGTTTACATGTGTTTGGAGCTGGTACGTGTACATAACACATCTTTCCTTTTTTCATCCCCTTTTCCTTCCTTCTTTCCCTTCTCCATCTATCTCGATCCTCCTCTCATTTGAGAAAGATCTATCTCCCTACTTCCTATTATCTTTTATTTTGCTCCTTATTTATAATTTGGATTTCTCATATTAGAGAAACCATGAGATATTTGAGCTTGTGTGTCTGGTTTATTTCATTTAACCTTATGAAAGGCCCCTATTTTTGTCTCAGTGGCTTGGCTAAGGGTCCCAGCTGGACTGAGATCTATACCTGACAAAACATAATATTGCTTGCTTTTTTCAAAAGCATTTGGTTCACGGGTGGACACATGACCTAAGTCATAATCATGAAGTAGAATTCTAGGACTTCTACTGAAAAAATTAGAGAAAGCAGCCCTCTTTCCATTGGAGTTGGTAAACCATAGTGTTTCTCTGCATTCTCAAGTTTACCACATAAAGATGTACTGAATGTGTAGTCAACTATGAAAGGGAAAGTAAGATTGCAAAGGAAGAATGTGGTAGAAAGAAATATCTGATGACACTGTTAGAGTTCTTGATTGACTCTTGATTGATATAATAGGGTGGAAGCTGATAATGGTTCCAAAAAATGGATGGAAAATTTAGTCAAAGATGTAAATGACCAATGAGCAATGAGGTCACCAATTAGGAGATAAGACTGGAGCAAAGTGTGCAAGAAGCCAGACAGGAAAACTTGTGACTATGGCCTGTAATACTAGCCAAGCAGTGAAGGCTTCTTAGTGCAGAACATGGATTGCCCCGAAGGAGACACACAGAGAGCTAGGCTCTTATTAGCACTGCAACTTTGAGCAGATGATTTGCTGAGCTTCAGGTTAGCAACTATAAGACAGGGATGAGGCCAGTGAGATGGCTCAGCGGCATAAGCGCCTGCCTGGCAAGCGTGAGGTCCTGAGTTCGACTCCCAGTACCCACATACGAAAAAAGGGCCGGTGATATCACTCAGTGGCACAGGCGCCTGCTGCTGCGCGAGGTCCTGAGGTCGACCCCCGGTACCCACACACACAAAAAAAAAGACAGGGATAATACTCATACTTAGGGTAGTTATCATGAATTTTAAATGAAATAATACTGTACTCAGCCTGGCACTTGATATTTTAAAAATATTAGCTTCTTTACATATTCTAATTAAAAACTAACTTCATTTAATTCTTCTAGATATTATTTTTAGGTGTTTTATAATCATATATTTCTGGGAAATTACTAATCCCTTTAAGCATCTCCTTATCTGCTTCCTTGGTTACTATAAAGGAAAAAAAATGGAAGAAGCCATGTAAAAAGCTTACTCTAGTGGTTGGCACCTAAGTGTTCAATAAAAATTATGCAGGCCAAACAGTAGGGTGATAAAGAAAACAGTTCTGAAGTTAAACTTTCCAGGGTCAAACATACTCAAACCAAAATGTGTCTAGGAATTAGTTTCCTGTCCTCCATTACTTAGCTTTTGAGTGGGGGAAAAGCCAAGAGCTAACCTACCACAGACTTCTCTTACTCATTAACAAATATTAACTTATTACCTGTTATATACATATTATGGGATTTGGAATCAGCCAGAAAAATACACAGGAGGATATGAAAAATAGGATTTGTGGGGGTGGATCATTTCTTGCATTGTCAGATTATAAGCTTTATTTTTTCTTCATATGTATCAAAACACAGAATTACTCATGCAAGGGTTAAGAATAAATGCAAAATGATCGGTGCAAAATGATACCTCAGAAACCGGATCTATGAAGCACCAGGTGGAGATCTCAAGCTTTTTTTGACAGAAAAAATTTTCAACAAACAATTATTACCCAAGAAGCCAAAATGGAAATAGAAAACATAATGAAGAGCAAATATACTTTCATCACTACTCTTGTCTGCAATAATTTCTTCCTTCTCAGAACTAGGTCAGCATTGATTGTTAATAACAATAAATGAGATATGAACATCATGGAGTATTGGACACTTAGTGTTAAACGTGTAGGCCTTCTCTCAAGGAAAAGCACAGTCATGAGACTTGGGGTATGGAGTAGAGATGGGGGCAGGATTGCTACCCATAGTCTAGGCACACAGTAGGTGCTCAGGAAGTACTTTTTCATTGTTTGATTGTAGGCTCCTGATATCTTTTACCTGGAAGTGGGTCTTTTCTGAGTCAAGTTCTGTATCAAGCAAGGTCCCAGAAACTGAAGTATGACTCCAAGTAATATTCTGGGCTTATAATCTGGGCCTCAATTCTGAATCTTAAGGTGGTGACAATCTTTCCTTTTTTGGTTGTGTTGAAACTCCAACTACAGGAATCTTTGTACTTGGCTTCCAGCCTCCTAAGTTTGTTTTTGCTCCAAGCAGTTATTAGGAGACTGTGAGCCAGATAATTCTTGTCAAGGCCCAAATGATCCCTTAAAAATAACCTTTGAAGCTGGTTTCAGAGACCTAAAAAATGATTAGATCTGACTCCTAGCTCAAGAAAATCAATGAGTTTATTTTCTACTTGGCTTTCAACCCTAATGACATTACAAAATGCTTGCTTCCAATCTGAACATTTGAATGTTCTTTTTGCCTTTTCACACAGTAACCAAAAGCAAACTAGACACAAAGTTATTTTTACCTTAGGTTTTTCAGGCCATAATTCTTATGTGTGTATATGCCTTTGAAGGCAAGGTTTGGAGCAAGCAAGCTATTTTGACCATTTATAAGATTGGTTTTGTGCTCCCTGAATATACAGAAGAAAATTAATTGAAGGCAATTGGGATATGTCTTTTAAATATATCAAGCATGTTACGTCTTCTTGGTAATACCATCAACTTCTTGAGAAAGGGATCCTTTTGTAATTCTAACTCTATCTAGAGAAGTGTATATACATAGGTAGCTAAAGAATTTTTATGTCGGTCTCCTGATGTTTATTTATGCCATCAACTATAGGTCTAAGTATCAATCAAAAATCTTTTTCTTGTCTCCTCCCTAATTTTTTAAAATAGACAACTATTTAAAAGTGCATTTTGAAGAATATAACTAGCATATCTAACCTCATGATATTATGGACATTGATGATTAAATGATTCTGCTGGAAAGACTTACATATCCTTTTTTTCTTTTTGCACTACTGGGCATTCAACCCAGGATCTCATGCATACTAGGCAAGTGCTCTACCACTGAGCTACGTCTCTAGCGTTTTTGATTTTGATATACGGTCTTGCTAAGTTGCCTAGGCTGGTCTTGAACTTGTGATCCTCCTCTCTCAGCCTCTGGAGTAGCTGGGATTATAGGCGAGTGCCACCATGCCTGGCCAATTTATTCTTAAACAAGTTAATTTCATACTTATATTAATTTAAAGAAATATATTTGGCCAATAGTTTTACAGATTGTTCTTGGATATGGCAAGGAAAAACATGAGTCAAGATTATGAACAGATTTAAAGAATTCACACACACAACAACAATAGTTTGTTCAACAGTAAAAACTAATTGGTTAAAATTAATTATAACTTAGTTGTTAACATTTTGAGGGCAGGGAGCATGTTTTTCTGCTTTTTGTATTCTCTGCAACCCAACTCAACATTTTGCATGCACGGAGTTCTTGGTAAATATTTGAATTTAATTTAGAATATATTAGAAAAGTGGTATTTTTTCTTTATTTTTTTTTTTTTTTTTTTTTTTTTTTTAAGGGCCAGAGTATAGTTCAGTGGTAGAGTGTTTGCCTAGGATGTGCCTAGCCTCAGGCTTGGAGGGAAAAAAGCAACCGTTTCTACATGCTTTAAGCCTAAGGGCAAGAACTGCGTTATTCATCATCTTCTTTTCTAGGTCAACGCTAATACAGGGCCTGGTACATCATAGGTATTTAATTATTTGTTCACTAAAGAAACACATATCAATGTTTTGACCAGGCATTTAGCAATATTTGGTCTTGAATAACCTTGCAGGCATCAGTGTTTCATACAGTGCTAGCCACTTGTATTAACTGTACATGGCCAATACAAATATGAACTTGTATTATTAGCCATAAATCACAGTTTGAGAGACTAATAATTTCTCACGTTAATATCCTGCCCTATTTTTGAAAATTGCTATTGAATGATCTCATTTCATCCTTACAACTCTAGAAAAAAGAAAAGGTAGACAAGGTTTGACATTGATAATAGATGTGAAAAGGGCTATAAATTTTAAAATTATTTTTATTTTACGGATGAAGAAACTCAGCTTTGTGAAATAGCTAAGATGACTACCCCACCTGGCTCTTCCAACAGCCTTCGGGTGTTTATTTATTTAGGACACAGTTTTGCTATATTGTCCAGGCTGGTCTCAAATCCCTGGACTGAAGTGATCCTCTGGCATTCCTGGGATTACAAGTATATCCCACGAGCGCAGCCTTCAGCGTTTTTTGTTGTTATTCCCGATTTCTTAGGCAACTTTTTGGCCCCAGACAGGGCGTGAGAAAGTAAGAGTAAGAGTTTTGGCACAATAACAGTGAGCATTTACTGAGTTCATGCAGTGAACTACGAATTGTCCTTTATTTGTAATTCTCAAAGCAACTGGGAAGAGTGGTGTTATTGAACTGTACACTGGTGGACTGTAAGGCTTTGCAGGATATAATTTGTATCTGCCTGAACCTCACAGCGTGACACCTCAGCCAATTCTGACTCCAGTGGCTGTTTTTAGGACACCAGGCTAAGCTCTATTAATATGACTTAGCCTTAGCGTACATATAAGACCCCTGAGACCACAAGTAACTAATTTGCTCTGGAACCTAAATGAGTTTTGAGGACAGAAAACCAGGCTCTCGGAGCTCCTTCCAAGGGCCTGCAGAAGGCCTCTGGTCTTCCGCTTCAGGGAACTGCCAGTCTACGGACAGACGAGGGCAAAATCCTTGCTAAGCTCTTAATGACAAGTAATAGGAAAAGACCGAAGCGTGTGCATATAACTTTCCTCAGGTGCTAATAGCAGAAAAAAGGTGGAGCGCTGCCCGCAGCTTCGAGTCAGTTCGAGAGCGGCCACCCATTGCGGAGCTGCGCACCAGCCGCTGCCAGCCCCGCCCCTACCTGGAAGGGCTCTGGTCCCGCCCCCGGGGGCCACGCGCTCACGGGCAAGTTCTCCTGGCCTCGCGCTACATCCAGCTGCTCCGTCGGGGCTTCAGGCTCCTCCTCACACGCTGCCATCCAGAAAGGCGACTTCTCCACAGATTCCTTAAATGTTTACCCGCCTCTCGCTTCGCATCCTACCCGGACAGGCTGGCGCCTCGCAGAGGATGTTGGGAGTTGTGGGTCCCGCGGCCCCACTGCCTCATGGGAGTTGTAGTGTTTCTTACTCCTTTAACGGGGTCTGAAGTTTTCGTTCCTTGAATTTTTTCGTCTGGTTATCCCTGTTGGAGCCACAGGCACAGCTGATAATTACAAAACCCTGTAAGGTATGGATAAAACTGTTGTAACACAAATGAAATGCTTTACATTTTCCCTGGGAGCATTAGGGAGGGAACTTTAGAGGTGAGGCATTTGTGAAGGTTTTTGTGGCCTTAATACACGTTTGCTGGAGTCAGCGGATGGGAAGTCTAAAAGGGGGTGGGGCGGGGCCGCGCAAACTAGGGTTTCTAAAGAGGGGTAGCTTGCGGGGAAGTTGGATGACACGGGCTGGGGTTTGTGCCCAGGTGGCAGAATAGCCTTTTGGGGCGCCATAGGCGTTTGTGTTGGGTATGGCCCCCTCCATGATAAAGATACCTGTTCCCTATCAGCTTAGCCTCCCTCTCCACCACCCACCGTTTGGGGGAGAAAAAAGGAAAAGAAAAATACTCAGAAGGCCAGAATGCTAATAAAAATGCAGATGGTAACAAACGGAAAAAAAAAAAAAATAGAGCTGGCCCTCGGCCTTGGGCAAGGACTCCGCCACAGAGCTATTTCTCCAGCCCCACTGGGATGGTTTCAACCTCTTTGATTGTCTTGCTTTCTTTCCTCTTTTTCCTCTTCTCTCTTTCCATTCTTTTTTTCTTCTTTTTTTGGGACAGGGTCTCGCTATGTAGGCCAGGCTGGCCTTGAGCTCACTGCGATCCTCCTGAGTGCTGGCGTTACGGTCGTGCTCCGCGACGCCCGGCAGTTTCTGTATTACTTTTTCATTTTAATATCGTCTTAAGACAAAATTACAACAGTTTTAGAGCCAGGGATGGTGGCAGATGCCTATAATCCCAGCACTCGGGAGGCTGAGGCAGGAGGATCGCTGCGAGCTGGAGGTCAGCCTGGGTTACATCTAGTGAGTTCAAGGACAGCCTGAAGGATATAGCAAGATCCTGACTCCAAGCAACAACAACAAAACAAAAATTTTACTACAGTTTAAAGATCTTGACTTTATTTTCAATTCCAGAATCGGGCAACACTTCATTCCATAAAATAGAGTAAGTGTTCCAATGGGTTGACAGAAGAGATTGGTTTAACAACAGAAAAGGTCTGGATAAGCAGAAACAATGCATAGCAGCCGACTGGTCATTTTAAAATTCATTCTGAAAGGCAGGGACAGGAATACAGAACAAGAGGAAAATACCTGATTAGTTAACATCAGGTTACTTTTTTGTGTGTGGAAGGATTAAGGCAGGGAAACTTTATTATGGTCATGTCAATTGAAAGTGGCCTGTTTGGTAAAGTTGGCTGTTCTCTAATCCCTGATTTCTCCAGAAGATCTGATAAACAGCTTTGTTTCAGGTTGGTGACATAAAACTTTAGTGTGAGTGACTATTTTGATTCTTAGTCTGATCTGTTGTGACCCAGTGCAGGAGCTTAATCCAAAATAATGGCCTCCTACAATTTTGTTTAACAGTGCCTTTTTGTCATTCAAAATGTGGGTGTCACTCAGGGTTCTGTTCTTGGTCCTTTTCTTTTCTCACCCTCCCCAGGCTTACTCCATATTAACATCCACTCATGGTTTCATGTATAAAGGATTGAGGTAGAGATTAGGGTGTGGCAAAGGCTGGCAGGGGAAGTAGGCATGACCTGTTAGCTACAAGATCCCGGAAACATGCACAGAACAGTTCCCAAAACCCAGGACTTCTGGGGAGAACTCCAGCAGGTTTTCAATAGGATGGCCTAGACCTGACGTCAGCCTAAGGCATGGGATCTCATACCGCCTCTCAGAACCCATATGTAGAAGTTCTCTAGAGTTTCCTTGAGATTTAAACAGCTCGGTGTTCTCGGGGCTGGACCTGGACTTGCTGTGGCCGTGTACATGTAATCAATTGTCAGCTTCAGCCATTCCCCACGATAAACTATATCACACATGCCTCATATTCCAACTTTGTCACCTTCTGACTAGGGATAACAATAGCTAACACTTAGTGGGCCGTTATTATGTCCTAGACACTGTTTTAAGACTTTCACATATACCAGTCCACTTATTCATCATAATAAGATACTTGAAACCTTCAGCATGGGGTCTTTTTCGATTCAACTCAAGTTAAAACTCACAGGACTATCACTGGCAACACTTGGCATTAAGTTCACTCAGGCTACAGGTTAGAAGCAACAACCTACCAGCAGAGAGGCCTCAGATGCCTCTGTGCGAATAGTGCTTGCAGCTGTGCATATAGCAGGTCACAGAGCTGCCTGGGAGCTTTATTCTTCGTCTTCTCATAAGGTGGTTCAAGTGCAAGGAGAGAGCCTCCTTAACAGGGTCTGGGTGTGGGAGCGCCCTGAATTAGAAGCCTTGCCCCATATGAGCCATAGACTTCAAGGTAGTCACCTACTAAATAGTCTGGAATAGTTGCGTACTTTTTTTTTTTCCCCTTCAAAGGGAAGATGGTCAGTTACATAATGTAATTTTCTGCTTATAATATAATTAAAAGACATATAGGCTTTGGTGACTTGCTATGGAACTTTAGATGTGGGAAAAATTACTTTTAGCTGAGGCGATCAGGGAAAGCTTCGTGGAGAAGAGGCAGTTTGCCGTAGGCCTTGAAGGATAGATAGGATTTGGAACAATTAGGAAAGGGTGTTTCAGGCAGAAGGAACCTCAGTTGCAAATGAATAAAAAGTGCGTATAGGAAAGAGAATATCTGATAGGCTGAAGATAAGGTTTATTTCATTTTTCAGGAATTATAAATGATAAGAAAATTTTGCAGCTACTCAAAGAATATCCTGCCCTTCTTTTTTTTTTTTTTTTTTCTCTCTCCCTCCTATCTTTTTTTCTTTCTTGATATTTTGAGACAGCGTCTCCCAGTGCAGTTCAGACTGGCCTTGAACACTTTATGTAGCTGAAGGTGGCCTCAAACTTGTAGTCCTCATGCCTCAGCCTCCCAGGTGTGTGTGCCATCATGCTTGAGTTCTGTTCTTTCATTTTAAGAAAAAGTTTTTGAATATTAATGATGTACACAGTGCTGTTTTTGCCAGTTGGGGAAACATACACATGAAAAAGACGTGGTGCCTCAGGAAGGCTTG
Organism: Erethizon dorsatum; assembly: GCA_028451465.1. NCBI lineage: Eukaryota > Metazoa > Chordata > Mammalia > Rodentia > Erethizontidae > Erethizon > Erethizon dorsatum. Next base: position 57,362,607 of record CM051825.1, on the reverse strand, counting down.
CAATCTTACAAATAACTATGTGCATACAGAAAATAAATAGAACTATAAGAATATTATAAAGAAAGGATCATAAGAGCTGTGAGGAGAACTACATCCCTGTATTTGTATCTTGCTATGCTGTTTTGATTTTTGACTCCTTCTTAGTAGTACTGTCTGCCCTTTGTAAAAATGTTTTGAAGGATTTATTTTATTTTATTTTATTTTATGAAGCTGTCAATGGTGTTTGCAGAATAAGATATTCAATTCATGTTGGCCCTTCAGCTTAATTTGTTTTTTATCTTGCTGGCAAAGGCTCCAAAAGTATTTTATAGAGTGTGAGATTAAAATAATGAGAGGATGTTTGTAGGGTGATACAAGCAATCTTCAGAATGCCAAATAGTCACTCTTTCATCTTTTCCAGGTTTAAAAACCTATCTTATTTTTCTCTAGACACCTGATCTTCAATGACCAGGAGGCTTGATCTTTAGAATTTGTTCTGAAAGCCATTGTAGGTAGATGGTGAAAAACATGTATCTTTATACATTAATGAGTTGCCCAAATTGACTGTTATAAATAGGCTTTGGACTGGAATATTACATTAGTAATTTAAATTTATTTTGGCTTTTCAGTGGCAGAAGAGAAATTAATCTGGTCAGTAATAAATTGAATAAAAGGAAAATAATGCAATATGATAAAACTAGCATTCTACAGGTTGAATTATCTTTGGATAAATTATGGGATATAACTATATGATATTTCTGTTTTTATGTTTTTTGACATTTAACAAAAGTGGCCTTTAATTGGTATGTTCTAATCATGCTTTTTTTCCTGGCCTTTGATGTTCTGATGTTCTGTGTGGCTTTGTATTCAGAAGCTATTGTTTCATCAAAGTCTCACTAACTTTATCTGAGCTTAATATTCTGGGATGTACTTTATAGTCAGTAATGAAAGGTCTAAAGGCAGCAGAAATTATATATTTGTTAGTGTCAATGACAACATGAATAGTACAGTTTGGAATATCTTAGCTTTTCAATGGGAAATACCACTACTAGATATTAAGTAGGTATAGTGTAGGCACTGGATCTTCTTATCAAATAAGATTGTGTAAGTGAAATCATTTGTAAGCGAACAAAGCATAATAGTTGATACCTTTGGGAATTTCTGTCCGGCTTGGTGTGTATTTCCCTGTGGGAATGCCAGCCCCCACACAACCCATCTCATGGGGTGGGCTCCCTGGCTGTTGTGTTTACGTGACATGGTTAGATCCATGCATTTGGCTTCTAGGCGCACACTTCATTCAACCTAGTATTCAGTTGGATTCTCATGATAAGGAGTTGGGACCAAATAACTGCTGAAACTGTATAATTGTAGCTTTATTTGGTATATGGTTGGAGAAACAGAAAAAAAGTCCTTCCAAGAGAAAAACAAAGCAGATGAGTAACAAGGAGAATTTGTTTTATTCTGGATAGCTATTTCTAGTTTCAGTCCCTTTTTGATTCAGATAAGATACATGTGTTCTTATAACAAATTCTTTCTTTGGGTTCAGGTTAAATCAGAGCAATTTCTGTTACTTTAGTCAAAGAATTTTGACTAGTAAAGGTACTGTACACACTTATGATGACATTTTTACCATTATTATTATTTTTTTTTTTGAGACAGGGTGATGCTATATAGTTCAGGCTGGCCTTGAACTCACTTTGTAGCCCAGGCTGGCCTCAAACTTGTGGCAGTCCTCCTGCCTCAACCTCCTGAGCACTGGCATTACAGATGTGCGCCACTATGCCCGACTTTATTATTAGAAAGTGTAGGCTGAATAATTAGCTTTTATGCTCTGTATAGAAGTTAGTGGGTGTCTATGAGTTTTTGTTCATTGCAATAATGAATAAGTTTTTTTTTTTTGCACTTTGTCTTTCTGATATGTTTTCATTAAAGAGTACCTCTTCCAAATAATATAGAAAGAAATTTACAACGTCAGAAAGAAGTAAAAGCTATGAAATTTCTGTCCAGTGAAATACATACTAATATAGTAATAATAGTTAATACTTATATTACAGATAATTTGGGGCCAGTATTGTTAAAAATACCAAAATGGAAAGTAAATTGGATAGAAAAAAATGTCTTTTTAGTAGCCAAAATTTTATGGTAAAATAGATCATTTTAAAATAAAAAAAATATGGCAAGTGATTAAAATAACTTGAGTTGTATCTTACAAAATTGTGATCCTGTATTATTTATGCTTCCCAAAAGATATTAGTTTGTTTTTGTGTTTGAACTGCTAGTAAATATGTTTTCAGCACAATAAAAAACTCCTGCATATTGTTCTATGCTTTTATCATTGCTTTATAGTCTTATTATATCTGTAACTTCCCTTTTTGATATGACAACAGAAAAACCATAAAGATAAAATCACAATCAAAATATTTTTAGTGTAAGTACCTTAGTGGTAATATCCAGGATTGATCATTATAGAATATCTCATAGTTGTATACTATTAAAAGAATTGATAATAGGTAAAGAGGTGAAATAAGGGAATTACGTATTTATTCAATGTGAAATATCATCAACAAGGAATTAATTTCACTCATGAGAAACACATAAACAGGGCCGGTGAGATGGCTCAGCGGCTTAAGCGCCTGCCCGGCAAGCGCGAGGGCCCGAGTTCGACTCCCGGAGCCCACATACGAAAAAGGGGCCGGTGATATCGCTCAGTGGCATGGGCACCTGTTGGCACGCGAGGTCCTGAGGTCGACCCCCTGGTACCCACAAAAAAAAAAAGAAACACATAAACAAATTTATTATCAGGTATAAATACCAAGGTTCTGAGAATAAACTTTGCTATTTGCAAATTGACCTTGAAAATTACTGCTTGAAGTTATATGTTTGTACACTTTCATTTTCATTTCATGTTCTAAGTTGTAAGATTTCCATACTACTACCTTGAAAATTATCACCTATGAACAGAACTTTTTAATTTTTTAAATCAGACATTCTAAATTTTAATTAGGCTGTTTTGATTTTTGATTTTTAAATCAGGTCTTCCAATTTTTAATTGAATCTTCATTCTCTGTATTAAGGCACACAGCCTGGGGTTTGTTTTTGGTGGGGAGAGTACTGAGGATTGAATCCAAGGCCTTCACACTGTACTACATCCCTGGCCTCTCCACCGCCACCACCCCCTTTTTGAGACAGGATCTTGCTAAGTTGATAAGTTGCCCAGGGTGGACTTGAACTTGAGATCCTCCTGCCTCAGCCTCCCAGACTGCTGAGATTATAGTTGTGTACCACCATGCCCAGTTTATACATAGTTTTGAAAGCAAGATGTGCATCTTTTGAAGCTTGGTGTCTTTTTTTCAGTTAAGTCTTGTTATAGAGAAATCCTCCCCAGGCATTTAAGCCCCGATCTGCAAGTGCCTATAATTTCAATGGATACCTCCAAGTATCATCTGAGAGTGGAGTAATTATAATTCAAGATTCTCACAGCTTTTTAGACCCTTAGCAGCATTTTTGCTGTAATAGCTTCCCAACTTTAGTTCTGACTCTAGGAAATATAAGCAAACACAATGGGTTATACCAGGAGATAAAAGAGTGAAATAGGGTTTATTACTTACAGCAAGATAGCTCCCAAAGCACTGTTTCCCCAAATATAAGGGAGAAAGGGATCACATTAGGAAGAGTTACGCATATTTATAACGGAAAGGCCAGTCATCACATGTAGAGGCAGGCATATGCCTGAGGATGCTCAGTTTGAGACTGTGCCTCTTTATACATCGCATGTTCAAAAATGGCAGACAGGAGTACTTCCTGGGTGAAAAATTCAGCACTGTAATGAGAAAAACAAAGTTCACCTAGGTCACCTAGAGGAGTGACTCTAACTTGCTTCTAAAAGTTCCTGTCTAGCAGCTAAGAGAAGGAAAAAGAGAAGGAAAATAAAGACAAAGCAAAGAATTTTACTCAAGTGCCCAAGACTAACTCTGGAAAAATGAGTTCTTATTTTTATATATTTCAACCAGGAAAGCTTTCATGTGAAGAAAAAAAAATGTCTTTTCTTTCTTATTACCTTAGTAAGTGTTAATGTGTTTAAGTCAACTTCACTGGTATAAGTAGGTGGATCTTCATATATGAATTGAGGATTACTATAGAAACTTCCCCCCACTTCTTCACACTTTTATTCTAAAAGGACCTTCTTCAGTGTCTGACTACAGTGCCTGAAACTCCCAACATCCATTTCTATCCCATTCAAATGTCTTCCGTTTTTGGTAAGCATTACTTTTTCTATGTTGTGTTCTTATTTGAACTCCAATATTCTTGGGAGCAAAAATACAATAAATACAGTTGTTTTTTTTTTTTTTTTTTTTTTTTTTATTCTTTCCTTCTGACAAGGTGATACCTGGGATAGCCTGAGAACTTAGAGAAATTGGTAAGGAGGAGGAAAAAATGACTACTCTATCAAATTTACTTTTATTGAGCACTTAACTCCTTTTCTACTCCTAATGAACAATTTTTCTGAGGATAAAAATGTTTTATATCTGTGCTTCCCAGTACTGGAGCCACCAGCACATGTGACTACTGAATACTTAAAATATAGCTAGTATGACTCAGTACCGAATTAAAATTTTTAATTAATTTACACTTGGTTTAAATAAGCACATGCAGCTAGTGGCCACAGTATTAGATAGCATATATTTAGACAGTTATGGCTTGTATCTAGATGTCCCCCCAAAGCCTCATGCAGTCATTGGTAAGGCTTTTTAGAGGTGGCTGGATCTAGGGTGTGTGATGCTGGGATTAAATGTGTGTGATTACTAAATTAGTACACCAATTGGCTAAGCATAGTTCTGGGTGTGGATAATGGGAAGGCCCACTCTGGGTGTGGGTAGTCCCACCTGAAATGCGGATAGCCTGGAAGAGATAAAAGGGAGAGGCAGGTGCTGCTGCTGCTGTTGCTGCTTGCTGCTTGCTGCTTTGCTGCCTTCTGCCTGCCCTACCATACCATGGATTGTTTCTCTGCAGTGCCCATCTAGCATGCCACCCTGCCTTGAAGCCAGTCAGCTTTGGGTGTTGGGTATTTTGTCTCAGCAATAAGACATTTAACAAAAATGAGGTCTTATTGTGTTGCCTGGGCTGGCCTCTAACTCTGGAGTTTAAGTGATTCTCCTGCCTTAGTCTCCTGGCTGCTGGAACTATACCAACTGCATCTGTTTTTTTTTTTGTTTTTTTTTTTTTTTTTTTGTGGGTACCGGGGGGTCGACCTCAGGACCTCACGCGCCAACAGGCACCTATGCCGCTGAGCGATATCACCGGCCCCTTTTTCGTATGTGGGATCCGGGAGTCGAACTCGGGCCCTCGCGCTTGCAAGGCAGGCGCTTAAGCCGCTGAGCCATCTCACCAGCCCTACTGCATCTGTTTTACTACAAATATTTTAAATTTAATCCTGACAACAATTCTATGACATAGGCAGTTTTATTACTTCATTGAACAAGATCTGGGAACTGAGATTCAGATAAATTAAGTCAATTTTTAATATATCCCACATTCAGTTTTTTAAGGAATTCAGTACTTTTAAGATAAATTCAGTACTTTTGAGTGATAAATTGCATTTGGGCCCAGATCTGAAACTCTGCTTCTTTAAAGATAAAGTTGCTCACCATTTATATTGCCAAACCTTAGCCATATTTAGAGACTGCCTTTTTTCTGGCTGCTGTTGAGGAAGTAAGTTATAAAAAGTTATGAAATTAAAAAAATGTCTTAGTTACTTTTCTTGTCACTGGGACAAAATACCAACACCCACACCTAAAAGAGGAGAGATTTATTTTGGCTCACATGTCAATCCATAGTTGGCTGGCTAAGGCAGGGTGGCATGGCACAAGGGCATGGTGGAGGAATAGCTGCTCACCTCATGGCAGGAAGGAAGCAAAGAGAGAGTCAAGAGAAATGCCAGGAAGGGGCAAGTGAAGGGGCAACTACATTCTCTTCAGTTCACACCCACAGTGATCTGCCTCTTCCAATCAGACCCCACCTAATAGTAAGTCAGCTATAACACCTCCACAATCCAATCACTTTCCAAACACAGGGTCCAATTACTTTCCAAACACATGGGGCTTTGGGGGGCCATTGTAGATCTAAACCATAACAAAAAAAAAATATATATATATATAACTTTCCATCTTACTTAAAAGTACAGTAACTTATGTAGTGAAGAGCTTTATGTAACTTAAGAGCTATTTTTCCTAATGGCTGTGCCCTTGGGCTTTGAAAATATAATCAGGTTAATTAGTCTGCCTCAAGGGAAACCTTGATATCACTGCAGAATATTCTTGTCCTGGAATCTGACTACTGAGAACAGCCCATTTATCTACTGAAGTTTCTGCCTTGTGACATTCAACTGTTATTACTATAATTTTACTAATTGTGAGTTATCTGTGAGAGAGGACTGAATAGCATAAATCTATTGCATATATGATTATGTCTCTCTTGGTAGTAGTAAAAATGCTGAGAAAATCACCAATTTGTGAATGGCCATAGAAATGATTTCTAGTTCTATTCTCTTTATCTTTTTGTGATTAAAAAAAAAAAATAAGTAAATAGAGGCAACACACTGCTCTAAGACTGCATCACTTAGCCAAAATACGTAGCTCTTTGAACTCCAGAACCTTTTGGTTTCAGAATAGGCCAGGAGGTTATTTTTATGGGAAATTGAACTTCTTTGCAATAGTAGAAGGAAATTTTCAGTGTCACTGTTACAACTGTACCATGTGGTTAGTAAATGACTGATCACATCATGCAGCTCAATTCCTTCCCCTCTAATTCAGATTCTACCTGTGATCTCTTCAGTTGGAAAATCTTACTCTTCACTTAGGTGCAAATTTTAATTTGTTGTGTTTTTTTTTTGTCAAACATTTTCAGACTTATTTGGCTTAATAAAGCTTTAGCTCTGGAAGGTTAAATTTCATGTTCTGGAATTCACCCATCAGCTCAGTTTAGAGCACTGACTATAGTTTGCTTTTTACAGAACCTGGAAGCTACAGGGTTGATGACACAGAAAACCACTGCTCACTGATGATGAAATATGTCTTTCTTTGTCTCTCAGCAAATTAGGGAAAAATTTCCCTAAAAGGAGATTTTTCTCTTTAATAAATCAATTAAACAGGAAGTTCAGGTTGTGCTTTCTAGACCCTTGATTCTGTAGGTATTTGTTGTTAGAGCTTTTATCTTAATGGAACCTGGTAGCACCTGTTCAGGTGAGACAGCCAATTTTATCTATGCTCTGGCACTGAGTCCTGCCATCTGCTCCAGGTTTGGGTTTCAAGTAGAAAAGGGAAAGTGCAAAGTATAGCCAACTTGGTAGTGACAGCTGGAGGGGAAAAGAATCATGTTTAACAGTGTCCTTGGAGCATACCAGGAGGTGGAGACAGATATTACTTCATCTTACAGATTCCTATACATTACTTGGAATTTTAATATCTGACCCACTCTTCTTATTTCCACTTCTAGGATGAAGTCTCTTCCTGCCATGGACTGCATCATGTACATGTTCTTGTCTAGGGCGCTTCATTTTCTTGCCTTTAGGAAATATAAAATGCTTATCAACATTGAAGTACTGTAGATATTCCATTAAACAAAACATATCACATTTGACAGATGTCTTGAGGATATGCTGTTTGTTTCAGCCTATGTGTATTTTTAAGCCAGAAATGATCACAGACAGTATTTGTATATTATAGGAGAAATGGTCATCTTAGAGAAAAGCCAATAGTTGAATATTTTCCTGCATTAAAAACATCTCTATGATAATTAGTAATAGATAAGGAAGGAAAATTTATTTTAGATGAATACATTTACATTTGAACAATTGGAATTATATTCTAACCCATCTGGTGTAAATCATATCCCAAGCCTGTTTTTGCAACTAATTAGTTGTTTCAATTTTCAGTTTTGTTTTTTAGCAAGCAAATGAAGCTACTACCACAACCTTAAAAAGAGTTTACTATTGGAATCAACCTGTATGTCAGGAAACAACATGTTAGGATTGGGGTGAGGTAGGTGAAGAGAAGCGAGAGGGACCAAGGGAAAGCCCATAGAGGAGAGTGTGCAGAAGACCTTGGTAGAAGATTAAGACAGAAATCATTTTAATCCAGATTAGAGAAGCAGGGAGAAATTACATATTAGAAAATGTGCCCTACGCAACCTTAAAAGCTAAGGATATTTTTTGGTTCTCTTTTTAAAAAATGTCTGGAATTCACAGCAATTTAATTTTCAGCTTTGCATTTGGAAACCTAATTTTATCCTTTCCCAAAGATCAATATGAAGAACTTATTTTCTGCCAAGGGCCAATCATACAGGAGCATGGGATCCATGAAAGAAGTGGTAAAAAGCAACTTCATTTTCTGCGTTGGAGAAACATAAAATGCTTATTCACTGGGAACCTTTTATGGAACAAAATGAGGTATAAATTATTTGTCTTGGATTGTGAAATAAAGTGCTAAGATGAAGGAAAGAAGCATACACTTTAGAGTGAATCAGAATGCAAAAGAAATGCATAAGGTTGAGAGGAGGAATAAAATGGGAAGACAGGAATTGCTGGATTGTTTATAAGAGTATATATCCGCTCTAATGGTTTGGTCTACTGTTTATCTGGAACTTCCGTTAGTATTATCATATCTTAAAATTCCCCATTGAAATTCTTGATTTTATTTATATTTAATAGTTGAGTATTTATTTAGGATCTAATATGCACTATGATATATGACACTATTCACTAGGATGGGGTCATGGGGGATATTATAATATTTACTGGGACCAAACTATGCTAACCGCTAGAGAAAGCCCTTTATATGGGTTATTTTATTTAATCCTCACAACAATCCTGTGAAGTATAGAGTATCACCTCCTCTCACCATAGGTACTACATGTAGAGAAAGTGAAATGTGGAGAAGTTAAAGTTGATAAGCACATTTATAAAGTGTCCTGATTTGTGGTATTTTCTGATTTTCATTGTGTAAATGCACCTATCATGGCTGGTTTCACAGTTTAACAACTGATTTGCAAATTTCCTGAATTAAACTATTGGTAATAATAAGTATTACCAGGCCATTTTCAGCATACCTCTGGAAGTGGTTATATACATGTCCTCTGTGTACATGAATACTTACAGCCTAGTAGAGGAGATAAGGCTATACAATATGAAGTAGAAAATAAGAATAAGGCAATAAAGTGACGTGGATTTTTAGTGCAGTTATACTTTCTTTTAGCCAGTTCTTTGTAATTTTCATTTCCACTTACAGAAGCCTCTGTGATAGAGATATTTAAACTGTGTTTTGAGGAATGGGTAAGATTTGGATATGTAGAATTTAGGGGCAACTGAGCTGAAAGGGTTGGGAAGAACAAATTACCAATATTCTCATTCTTAAAATACAGTGCAGTATTTTGGCTATGAAGCAGCAATACTCAAATGGGCCACAAGGTGGTGGGATAACTCTGTCCTGTCTATTTAACTACAAATAATAAAATATCTATTTTACATAAACTGGAGAATAATTTTTTTCCTTATTGAAAATGAGGAAAGAGTTTAAAAATGCTTGTAGGAAGTATAACAAGGAGTATAAGAGAAATAGTTTCTTTTGCTGTGATATGCTTAGACTCACATTTACACAATCTAAGAAAAATTTATGTTTGAGTTCTAACTTGAGTAGGTATGAATTGACTGAGTGAATAAGTTGGGCAAAGATGTAAACCATCTAGAGGTATTAATCTTGGGAATATGTTTTATTGATTAGAGAGCTAAGAACCAGGTATGTTTTATTTAAGTTTCACTGTAGTTTAAAAACCTGAACCAATGTAATTTATATTCATTTATCAGATTTGAATGGTTCCAGTGTGCCAGGCACTATGCCATGTGTGATTTGCTTATTATGCCTTATATTTGGATCTCATTATACTTAGACCTGTCGATAGTTGCAAAATGCAACCTAAAGTTTTAAAATGTCTCTTTTTAAAAATCTACAACACAAGGGCCGGTGAGATGGCTCAGCGGCTTAAGCGCCTGCCCGACAAGCGCGAGGGCCCGAGTTTGACTCCCGGAACCCACATACGAAAAAGGGGCCGGTGATATCACTCAGCGGCACGGGCGCCTGCTGGCGCGCGAAGTCCTGAGGTCGACCCCCCGGTACCCACAAAAAAAAAAAAAAAAAAAAAACCAAACAAATAAAAATCTACAACACAGGTCAGTGATATGGCTCAGTGGCATAAGCACCTGCCTGGCAAGCTCAAGGTCCTGAGTTCGACTCCTGGTACCCACATAAAGGAAGAAAAGGGCCGGTGATATTGCTCAGCAGCACAAGCGCCTGCTGGCAAGTGTGAGGTCCTGAGTTCGATTCCTGGTACCCACATAAAAAAAATCTATGACACAATTTGATGCTAGAGCCATTTATAAGAAGAAAAGTTTCTTTTTATCATTTATTCATTTAGTTACCCAACATATATTTAGTAAGCATCTATTATGTCTTGGTCATGGTACTAGGTGCTACTTTAAATTGTCAGTTAGTATACAAACTGCCCTAAGTAGAAACTTGACAACTATGTATTTTACCTTGTATGGATGATAGTAACAAAGAAAGTAGGTTTCAATTAAGACAGATGGCAGGGCCAGTGAGATGGCTCAGCGGCATAAGCGCCTGCCTGGCAAGCGCGAGGTCCTGAGTTCGACTGCCGGAACCACATAGGAAAAAAGGGCTGGTGATATCGTTCAGCGGCACGGGCACCTGCTGGCGCACGAGGTCCTGAGTTCGACCCCCGGTACCCACAAAAAAAAAAAAAAAAAAAAAAAAGACAGCAGATCTGTTCAATAACAGTGGATGAAGGACTGGCATGGATGGTGTTAGTGCTGAGTCCCAGGACATCTTCACGATCAGAAGTGATATAATTAAAACATACTTGCTTGAAGGCAACAGCAAAAGCCCTGACTCTTAGGTTCCTTCCTGTCTTATTTAAAGTTTCTAAATGTTAGTACAGTCATGTAAGTTCAGCCCTCAACACACCATGAGTACCCAGTTCACATCAAAGTGGTCCAGTGTGGGGATATTGCTCTCACACTGTTTCTTTAGTCATAGAATAATGCTAGTCTCATAGGATAACCTCAAGATTTAATAAGGCAGGACATGTAGGATATGCTTTGAGAACTGGAAGTAACTTTTTAGTGCCAAGAGAGGGAGGAGATCTTGGGATTTCTGCTCCATCCCCAAATGGCAGAATCTTGGCTTCCAGCTGCTCTTTTACCTCCAGTGTGTTTCACAGGTTTCCTTTCTGTGAATTCCTTCCTTACTATCTCCACCTCAATCTCCATGGTGTTGTTTTCAATCTAGTTCAGTTTTGGTTTGGCCAGGATAAGGTTTAATATAGCCCCCACTATAAATGTGATGACATTATATCCCACAGGGAGCAAATTATGCTGTGTACTATATAGAAAAAAACTGCAAAATAATAATAAGATAGAGTTGGTAGAACAATAGCACTATGTAAGCTGAAGTCTTTTTTTGATTCTCATAGAAAAACAGTAAATAAGAGAGTAAAGGGAAGTTTGCAAAGGAAATTAAATTTTATTTAGAAATAGAGAGCTTCATTACTTTTAGTTTTTGAATGAGGTGATTATGTCACAATACTGAGGTAGGTTAAGGAGTACTAATTAGATGTTAACCTTGTGGAAATAGGTACTGTTAAGATGGAGGCCAATTGTAGCAATACTTTCGGGATGTTTCTATATCCACCAAAAGCTTTAACATACTTATCTTTAAGTGGAAAGACACAAATAATAATTTTTAGTTCTTAATTCTTTTTCTAAAGGTGAAGATGTTTTTGAATCACAGTAAGAGTCCCTGTATAGCTTTTCCCTTTGTTAGTACTGTTTGCTTACTGCTTAGATATATTCACTGAAATTAGGAAACTGGAATGTAGGCATCAACAAGGAAGCAATTAAGAACTTGGTTTATATTATTTTATTTCCTATGACAGGTGTTCTTTGGTGAGGTATTTCTAAATGGTCATAGACTTGGATTGAAGAAAACAGGTGTCTGAGCTCTCAGTGGTCATTATTTTGTGTTTACTTGTATCATCTTTAAATTTTTTACAGTACTATAGAGTTAGAAGGGGAGCACAAAAGATGAAGGAAAAAGGAAGTATGGATGTTAGAGAAGCAGCATGAAATATCCAAATCTATGAATTATGAGACAGGCTTGTAAAACATCCTACTTCCTGATACTGGAAGATTTTTCTAATTTACTTTACATTTTGCTTAGTTTATATGGTAGAATTTTCTAAGCACAAATAAGTGGCTAATGCAGAGCTAACAAGGTGACAAAGAAAAGAACTCTATGCTTTAAAAATTCATGTTCCCATACTGCACAGAGACCTCTTGGGGCTTTGAAGGGAATTCACAGGGGTATTCCAGGATATTTTAAATATTCAAGGGAAACATAATGATACTCAACATCTGTACATATTAGTAGTAGGTGGTTCATAGCTTCAGCATTATATTTTGCTACTTTCCTTTTAGAGAGGTTATATCTTTGGTAAACTTGCTTTTTGGTATTGTGATACAAAGCAGGTACCAGTAAAAATCAGCGTGTCACAGGAAGGTAAAATGACAGCATCCAATATGATTTTCAAGATAGAGAAGTTGTATAGTTGCCCAGTAGGCACACACATTCAATTAATAAGTGAATGTGGTTAAGAATAAACTTTTTTTTTTTTTTTGTGGGTACCGGGGGGTCGACCTCAGGACCTCGTGCGCCAGCAGGCACCCATGCCGCTGAGCGATATCACCGGCCCCTTTTTTGTATGTGGGATCCGGGAGTCGAACTCGGGCCCTCGCGCTTGCCAGGCAGGCGCTTAAGCTGCTGAGCCATCTCACCGGCCCCTAAGAATAAACTTTTAAAAATAACTTAAGTGAAAGAAATTCATGACCACCAAACCAACACTCCAAAAATTCTCAGGGATACCCTAGGAATAGACAATGAAGCTAAAAATGACAAAAGGTCTAATTGAATGAAAATACCAGGTAAGGGAAGCAGTTAAGTAGAAGGGAGAGATAGGAAATCAGCAACAGGATAATAAGACAATGACAGGAATAAGTCAATACTTATCAGTAATAACTCTCAATGTGAATGGTCTCAGTTACCCAGTCAAAACACACAGACTGGCAGAATGGATTGAGAAACAAAAATTCAGTGGTATGCTATATACAAGAAACACATTTAATCCCTGAAAAGTCTCACAAATTAAAAAACAAAAGATGGAAAACAATATTCCATGCAAAAGGAACCCCCCTCCCAAAGCGGATGTAACTATTCTATATTCAGACAAAATGGACTTCAAGTGAAAATTGATTTTAAAAAGCAGAGAATGTCACTACATATTGGTTAAGGGAACAATCCAACAGGAGGAGGTAACAGTTATTAAATATATGCACCGAACAACAGAGCACTCAACTTCATAAAACAAGTACTACTGGACATAAATGATCCAATAAACATAAACCCAATTATAGTGGGGTCCTCAATACCCCACCATCACAAAAAGATCAAATAGAAAAAAAAAATCAGAGTTGAAGAAAACCTTTAGAACAAATGACTTAATAGATATCTATACTGTCCTACTCAACAGCAGAATACATATCTTTTCAGCAGCACATGAAACTTTCTCTGAAATAGATCACATAATAACCAATGAAGCAAGTTTGAGTATATGTGGAAAAATTGAAATTATATCATGCATATTATCAGATCATAGCACAATGAAATTAGCAGCAAAAGAAAACATGGAAGTTATACAAGTGCATGGAAACTAAACAATACACTCTTTTTTTTTTTTTTTTTTTTGTGGGTACTGGGGGTCAACCTCAGCACCTCATGTGCCAGCAGGCGCCCGTGCCGCTGAGCGATATCACTGGCCCTTTTTTTTGTATGTGGGTTCCGGGAGTTGAACTCAGGCCCTCACGCTTGCCGGGCAGGCACTTCCGCCGCTGAGCCATCTCACCAGTCCCAACAATGCACTCTTAATAAACAATGGGTTACAGAAGAAATCAAAGAAGAGATCATACAGTTTCTAGAACTAAATGATAATGCCAGTACAACATACCAGAACTAAAGGGACACAATGAAAGCAGTCCTAAGAGGAAAGTTTATACTTGTGAATGCCCACAGCACAAAAACTGAACAAGCCCAAATAAATAATAATGCACTTCAAGGTACTAGAAAAACAAGAACAATTCAAACCCAAAGCTAGTACAGGGAATGGAATTATTAAGATCAGAGCAAAAATCAATGAAATTGAGATCCCACCCCCAAAATCCAAAACAATACAAAACATTAATGAATCAAAGAGTCAGTTGTTTGAAATGAAAAAGGTGAAATCACAGTGGACACTACCAAAATAAAAAATATTATTTGCAACAACTTTGCAAAACTGTACAGCAATAAATTGGAGAATTCAGAAGAAATGGATTGATTCCTAGATAGATATGAATTGCCAAACTGAAGCAAGATTTTAAAACCCTAAATAATCCAACAATGATCAATGAAATTGAAGCACTAATGAAAAACCTACCAAGAAAATCCTAGTTACAGATAGCATCATGGCTAAATTCTGCAAGAACTTCAGAGAAGTTCTAACACCAATATTCTCAAGTTTTTAAATGGAATTCAAAGGGAACAAGGACTCATGAAGTCATTCCTGGAAGCTACCATTACCTGATTCCAAAACCAGACCAGGATCCAACCAAAAAAGGGAACTATAAACAAATCACCTTAATGAAGATACATGGAAAAATCCTCAACAAGACACTGGCAAACAGAACACAATCATCAAAAAGATCATAGATCATGACCAAGTGGGCTTCATCCCAGGGATGCAAGGATGGTTCAACCTAGTCAAATCAATAAATGTAATACATCACATAAACAGAAGCAAGAACAAAAATTGCATGATCATCTCAATAGATGTACAAAAAGCTTTTAACAAAATGCACCATTTCCTGATAAAAACATTGAAAAAAATAGATATACAAGGACTTTATCTCAGTCTGATAAAAGCCATTTATGACAAGTTTACTGCTGATATCATATTAAATGGAGAAAAACTGAAAGCTCTCCTTCTGAAATCAGGAACAAAGCAAGGATGGCCACTATCAACACTCCTGTTTAACATAGTACTCAAAATACTAGCAAGAGCAATTAGGTAAGAAAAAGAAGTAAAATGAATATGTATAGGAAAGGCAGAAGTCAAATTATTATTATTTGCAAATGGCATGATCCTCTACATAGAAGACCCCCAAAAACTACCAAGACTCTTAGAATTAATAACCAAATTTATTAATGCAGAAGGATAAAAAATATCAACACACAAAAATCAGAAGCATTCCTGTACACTGATAATGAGTCCACTGAAAAAGAAATAGGAAAAAATACCAGTCACAATACCAAGACAAATCTAATACTTAGGAGTTAACTAAACTAAAGAAGTGAAAGACCTCTACAATGAAAACTACAATATTCTGAAAAAGGAAATAAAATAGGACATCAGGAAACGGAAAGATATTCCCTGTTTCTGCATAGGCAGAGCCAATATAGTCAAAATGGCCATACTTCCAAAATTTATATACAGATTTAAGGCAATCGCAATGAAAATTCCAACAGCATTCTCACAGAACCGGAGAACACAATTCTAGAATTTGTAGGGAACCAGAAGAGACCCAGAGTGGCAAAAGAAATCTTGGGTAAAAACCATAAAGTGGGAGGCATCACAATTCTGGGCCTGAAGTTATAATACAAAGCTACTATGATAAAAACAGCATGATACTAGCATAGAAACAAACATGAAGATCAATGAAATAGAATATTGGATGCAGAAAAAACCTCAAGTACTTTCAACTATTTGGTCTTTGACAGAGGGGCCAAAAATATACACTGGAGGAAAGATAGCCTCTTTACCACACAGTGCTGGAAAAACTGGCTATCCAGCAGATTCAATCTAGACCCACGTGTGTCACCATGTACTAAACTAAAATCAAAATGGATCAAAGATCTGTTAAAACAGAAACACTTTACTTGCTGGAAGACAAAATAGGTAAGGCTCTTGAAGTCAGAGGAATAGGCAAGGACTTTCTGAACATAACCCCAGTTGCACATGAAATAGAATGGAGTGTCAGCATATGGGACTATATCAAATTAAAAAGATTCTGGGCAGCAAAGAATCAACCAACAGTGTGAAAAATAACCCACAGAATGGGGAAAATTTTTGCCAGTTGTTCCTCAGACCAAGAACTAACATCTAGAATATATAAAGAACACAAAAAATCAGACCCCCCCCAAATAAAAGACACAATTAGAAAATGGGCAAACTAAATGAATAGACATTTCTCAGAAGAAGAAGCACAAATGGCCAATAAACACATAAAAAAATGTTCAACATCTGTGGCTGTTAGAGAAATGCAAATTAAAACAACACCGAGATTCCACCTTACCACAGGAGAAATGCCTATCATCAAGAAATGAAATGATACCAAATGTTGGAGAAGTTGTACAGAAAAAGAAATCCTTCTACACCGTTGGTGTCATTGGAAACTAGTATAACCACTATCGTAATCAGAGTGGAGTTGCCTCAAAAAGCTAAAACTGTTAATTCCATCTGACCTAGTTACTCCCTTTCTAGGTATCTTCCTGAAAGAATTAAAGGTATCATATTACAGTGAAAAATCCATGCCCATGTTTATAGCAGCAGATTTCATAATAGCTAAATCTTGCAAGTGGCCTATATATCTATTAAAAGATGAATGAATAAAGACAATGTGATATTTACACACAATGGAGTACTATGTCATAAAGAAAGATAAACGAGTCATTTGCAAGAAAATGGATGCAGCTTGAGACAATAATGTTAAATGAAATAAATCACACACACAAGCTTAAATATCACGTATTTCTCTTATATAAGAAACCCAAAGTAGGGGCCGGTGAGATGGCTCAGCGGCATAAGCGCCTGCCTTGCAAGTGCGAGGGCCCGAGTTCGACTCCCGGATCCCACATACGAAAAAGGGGCTGGTGATATCGCTCAGCGGCATGGGTGCCTGTTGGCACGCGAGGTCCTGAGGTCGACCCCCTGGTACCCACAAAAAAAAAAAAAAAAAAGAAACCCAAAGTATAAATAAAGAGCAAAATAAAAGACAGACAATAGGAAGTAAGAAGTTAGATCTTTCTCAAAGGGGAAGGTGAACAAGAGATGGAGGAGGTAGAGGAAGTATAGGGGATGAGAAAAGGTATCAACTCTACACAAGAAATGTAAACATCATGCTCTGCAAACATGTACAAAAAGAAAATGAAAAAAGGGGGATCAAAAGATGGATGGAGATGGGAGAGAGGGAAGGGAAAAGGGATGAAAAAAGAAATTAAGATATATTATGTACATGTACTAACTCCACAAGGAATGCTAACATTATGTATTATAAACATGTACTAATAAAGTAAAAAGTAAGTAATAAATAACCTTAAATACTGGGGGAGAAAAGCTTCTGAATAGCAAAGAAAACAACCAACAGAGGGAAGAATTACAGAATTGGAGTATTTTTTGCCATCTATTCCACAGGCAGAGGACTAATATCTAGAATATATAAAGAGCTAAAAAATTACACCACCCAAAATAAAAGTCCAATAAAAAATGTGCTACCAAAATGAATATACACTTCTAAGAATAAGAAGTACAGTTGAGCAGTAAATACATGAAAAAATGCTCCATATCTCTGGCCATTAGAGAAATGCAAATTAAATTAACACTGTGCTTCCATATTATTTCAGAAAGAATGACTATCATTACTGGATATAATGGTGCACATCTGTAATCCCAGTACTCAGAGGTTGAGGCAGGAAGATTGCCACAAGTTTGAGGCCAGCCTGGGCTACATAGTGAGTTCAAGGCCAGCCCGACATGCCTAGTAAGACCCTGTCTCAAAAAAAATGGCTATCATCAGGATATCCAAAGGTAACAAATGTTGGCCAGGCTGTGAAGAAAAAGGAAGCTGTCTACATTGTTTTTGTAACGTAAACTAGTACAACTACTATGGAAATCAGTACAAATATTCCCTCAAAAAACTAAAACTAGAAATTCCATTAGACCCAGCTATTCTAGATATCATCCTGAGTGAGTTAAATATATATCATGATGATAAAATGTATATCAGACATATTTATAGCAGCATAACTTATAATAGCTAAACCTTGGAAGCAACCTATATGTTCATTAACAGATGAAAGGATTAAGAAAATGTGGTATTTATACATAATGGAGTACTACTCTGCCATAAAGAAGAGCAGATTTGAGCCAGTTTTAGCAAAACTGATGCACTTTCAGGTCATAACCTGAAGTGAAATAAATCAGAGACATGTGATTAAATATTGTATGATTTCTTTTGTATGAGAAACCCAAAGTATAAATATATTAAAGAGCAAAATAAAAGATAGATTGTAGGAAACAAGGAGGTAGGTCTTTGCTTAAGGGAGGGTGACAAAGAGATGATGGGGGTGGGAGAGAAGTGATGGGAAGGAGATCTAAAAGAGAATTAAGATGTGTTATGAACATGCACCAACTCCCCATGATGAATGTAACCATTATGTACTGCAAACACATACTAATAAAAATAAAAATAAAAAACAATACAAAAGAATTCAGTAATAATATAAACTAAATGGCTCAAAATTAATCTCAGGAGTAATGATAAGGAAAATGTAGTGGGTGGGGAAAGTAAAAAAAATGAAAAGTAGAATTTAAAAAAGAATAGAGATGAGGGGCCGGTGAGATGGCTCAGCGGCTTAAGCGCCTGCCTGGCAAGCGCGAGGGCCCGAGTTCGACTCCCGGAACCCACATACGAAAAAGGGGCCGGTGATATCGCTCAGCGGCACGGGCGCCTGCTGGCGCGCGAGGTCCTGAGGTCGACCCCCCGGTACCCACAAAAAAAAAAAAAAAAGAATAGAGATGAGAATGAGGAGGAGATAAAGGTTAAAGAATCCAGTTAAATAAAAGAGTGTTTATAGAATTAGGTAAAAGTAACAGAAGCAAACAAACAAGAAAAATAAGACAAAAGAATAAAACAATGAGTAAAAGAAAGAAAAACAAACAACCCCCAAAGAAAAACAAATGGTTCCAAAAATTCTTCCATGTGTTTGGTTGAGTGATTCCTTTTTAAGGCCCTGAAGTATTGGAATCCACCAGATAGATACAAGGGAAGGATAGTGAGTTACAGTGTGACAGAATCTTAAAGCTGGCGAGAACTTTTAGAGTTAACTAGCAGCCTGATACTACATTAGGACATGATGTGCTTGTGCAGCCCACCACGTAGCTGGACCACAAAACCCAGACAGCCCTGAGCCCTAACCTGCCACGTATCACACACAGCTGCTTTTCTTAGAATAGCCTGACTCAGATCAGCCTGACCACCTCCCTTCCCCACTTAAAATATGTATCCTGTTTTTCTAACAGATTTCAAGCACTTTCTGCCCAGCAACAGGGCAACAAGCTATAGTCAATGTAACCAATAAAAACCCACCACGCTGTCAAGCCTTTGTTTTCCCTGCTCACAAAATCCTGTATAAACTACTCAAAGCTGACTCTGGGCTGGTGATTTGGGACGGGAATCCCAGCAGCCTGCCGGCATTAATAATAAACAGTTGCTTTCCAGTTCTTTGGTGCGGAGCATCTGCCTTCGGTTCGGTTCCAGTTCTGCAACAACAGCTAGGGCCTATTTTGTTTCCAAGTCCACTTGCTTTTCGTGTATGTGAATACTGAGGTCTGCCCTGCCTTTTCCCTAGGTGGGGCCAATCACTGGTGTGGTATGTGCCTTAGGGCCACGCTCACTCCAGTATCTTTTAGTGTTTCTGCTCCTGTGTGCATCCCAAGTCACTGGTATCTCCGCCTACCTTTATGGCCTGGGGGGTTGTGAAGTGCCTCACTTCCTCCACCAGCCCTTTCTCTGTACACCCCAGTATGTGGCGACCATACGAGTGAGGCATATCCCTGCGCACACTGGCAGATGGGGAAAGTAAACCGAGCTCTGTGATTGAAATAGGCAGCGCGGCGGGCTGGGGGAAGAGGCAAAATCGTTCTTTTGACTTAATGTTAGCTCTTTTAAACTCAGCTCCCTCAGAAAACCACAAGAAACTCACTTGGCTTCATCACAGAGGGTGAGGTCACCGTGTCCTTCCCGACCCGAGCTTACCATTGCTTCTATTTTTCAGCAGTCTATAACTAGCCCACCCCTCTCCGAGCCTCTTGCGGCTGTCTCCCAATGAGTCACTGCAGTAGGGTGATCCCATAAATCGTGACGTGTAGTTTTTCTGATTCCCAGAATAGCTTAGTCTTTAACAATTAACCTTTTTCCAAGATGGCTCCTGATTATATCACTCCCAAATATTATGGGCTCTGCAATGGATTTCTTCTCCAACTCTAGCCTGCCATGCAGAAGGAATCACTTTCAGACTAACACCCCACACTGTACTTGCAATTCACAGTAACCGTGGGCTTTTCTTTGGGATTTTGCTGCCAGTGCATTGTTACTTCCTTGGGTTGCCTGCCCTCCTTCTGGCTCACATTGCATTTGCAGAGATAGGCACCCCTCCCTGGGAGCTGGGGTTTGTGTTCCATACTGCTTTGTTCTTTTCTTTACGTTGTCTTCAGTTTCTCTGTGATTTCTAGTTTCCCTGTTTTTTCTTGATTCCCAAAGCTTTCCTTCTCTTTCTGCTTGCTAAGTTGTTGATTTCCAGGTGTCTTGATTTTAGGTACTGGAGAGACCATGATATATTGCCAGCCTTTACCTTCAAGAATATTTTTTTATTAAAGCCAGATCTCCAAAAGTGATTTGTTTCCTTTAATTTTTCACATTTCATAATTTCCATTGAGATGAGTACATAAGATTTGATGCAATATTAAAACTTTTTGCAGCTCTAAAATATTAATCAAGGACCAAGTATTCTTTGTTTTTCATTATTTCAATTTTGATTTGTTCAGTTGTATTATTTAATTTTCTGCATTGATACCTATTAAATATGGTAATAAACAGAAAGCATATAAGGAAAAAGTACAGTGAAAACTTTAAAAATACCTTTTATTAAATTACCTAGAAATAATAGAACAGGTAACAGTATCAAGTTAAAACTTCTTTAAAATTTCTAGAATAGTAGTGGAAACACTAGACTTTTCCCCTAACATTATACTTTGTAGAAAATTTGGTAATATTTTTCTTTAAATATTATTTGTTGAAACTATTTTCTCAAGTACTTAATAATTTTGATAGATGGTTTCAGATATTATTTCTCTCAGTTCCACAAAATGAACAAAAACCATTACAATTATCTTCAAAAGTTTTAAATTTCATATTATAGTAAAAACAAAACATTTGCAGGTTTGTTGTGATTGTTTTTCTGCCTTGATTTATAAAATTTTTCTAATTTTGTTAGATCAATGGTTCCCGACATTTTGGTCTCAGGATTCATTTATATTCTTAACAGTTACTGAGAATTAGCTTTTGCGTGCGTGTTTATACCCTCTGATGTTTAACATATTCACAATTAAAACTGAGAAACTAAAAAACTCAAATATACAAGCACACATTGCATGACATCATCAATACCATGCAGTCTCTGGAAGTTACATATACTTATGACAGAATGATACTTAAAAAAGTCAAATGACACCTGAGTATTATTATGAAAGTAAATTCGAACTTGCAACCCCCCCATAGTAATCTCAAGGATCCTGGGAATCCTGGGCCTTGCCTTCAGAACATTACATCAGGTATGTTTTCCAATACATGAAAACCTGAATTTAGATTGCCGTGATATGCCCATAGCCATGTCCTTCTTTTTCAAAGTTCTGTGTAGATATTTCAAGTGTTAAAAAGCTTGATGATTTTATTTTCAGTACATAGTGTTATAGGTGTGCATTAAGTGTTATGAGAATGATAGTGTGATGGATCTGAGTGTTGTTCATTTGCTCCATTGACGCTGATTAAATATCCTTTGAACTCATTTTAAGTTCTTCGATGTGTGAAACTTATATTTTTAAAAATATTTTCTTCATTTGACTATGCAATATCCCTTTTTGGAACCAAGGGTTTTATCAGAACATGATTGATATTCTGATGAAAATGTATTTTAAACAATAACACTTTCGAACATTATTTTATTAAAAAAAAATTTTTTTTTTTTTTTTTTGGTCTTTTTGAGACATGGTCTTGCTCTGCAGTTCAGGCTGGCCTTGAACTCACTTCGTAGCCCAGACTGACCTCGAACTTGTAGTGATCCACCTACCTCAGCCTCCCAAATGCTGGGATTACAGGTGTGTGCCACCATGTCCGGCCTTATTCAACATTTTAAGACAATAAACCAATTATAATTTTTCTTCAAATAAGTTGCTTTGTATTCCAGAAGTAAAATTTGTTTTGGTTTGCAGTGAGTTTATACTTGTACAGTATCAAAAGACATTCTATGCTGTTATTGCTTTTGCTGAGTGTTAGAAATTGTCTTCATCCTTGGTTCTTAATGAATATGGTTTCTGCTTTGTTTTTGTATAAAAGCAGAGAAATCATGATTATAATATTCAAAAGGAACAATAAGAAACTTATCCTAACTCTATTAGAATTTGTTTTTAATATCTTATTATAAAGTCTTGCATTGTAAATAATAACTGTATACTTATTATCCACAGAAAAACATAACAACCCATTTTTGGGGGGTACTTTTTATCTTCTCTTAGCACTCCCTTGGTATTTTTTCTAGGATTCCTGTTCTGATCTGAATGTTTGTGTTTCCCCTAAATCCATTAAGTTGAAACCCTAACCCCAAGGTGATGATATGGGGGGAGGTG
This sequence comes from Erethizon dorsatum, assembly GCA_028451465.1. NCBI lineage: Eukaryota > Metazoa > Chordata > Mammalia > Rodentia > Erethizontidae > Erethizon > Erethizon dorsatum. The sequence continues at coordinate 57,339,732 of CM051825.1, read as the reverse complement.
TGATTAGGTCACAGGAAAGGATTCTCGTGAATGGGATTAGTGCCCATACAAAAGAGGCCCTAGAGAGATCCCTTACTCCTTCACTGTCTATGAAAGAACAAGTGGGCCCTAACCAGACATTGATTCTGTTGGCACCTTGGTCTTCCCAGGCTCTAGAACTGTGAGAAACAAATTTGTGTTATTTATAAGCCAGTCAGTCTATCGTATTCTGCTTCAGCGTCCTGAATGACCCAGCTAGTTCCTTTTAGGTGGTAACACCAACACCTGCCCTCTTTAGATGGTATGTAGTACTTATGCTTTCCCACTTTATCAAAGTTTGGACATAGTGTCGGCCATTTTCTTTGTTATCATGTTGAAAAGTAAGCCAATGAACAGATCCCTCTAAAGGTATTGTAACTTAGGGTATTTTAATTTGTTAATACTTCACTTTTACTTGAATTTTAACAATTTCCATAAGGGGAAAAACTTTGACTAAGAAAGAACAAATATCTCTATATCTCTGTCTCTGTCTCTGTATCTATATTTATCTATACCTGTATATCAGATATGGTGATGCACATCTGTATTCCCAGCACTCAGGAGGCTTAGGCAGGAAAACTGCCATGAGGTTGAGACTACTTAGTGAGTTCAAGCCCAGTCTGGAATATACACCAAGACCCTATATCTGCCCCACCACCAAGAAGGAACAAATACATAAATTTAAAATTTCAGATGAGTTGGAGACAGGACCAATATTAAAGACCACTTAGTTTATCCAATAAATAGTCAGATAGTTCTCTTTTGACAAAAATGGAAGGTTGAATGCTATTTATGCCTTTAATGAAAATAAGCATTTGCAAATTCCTTCATATATATATTCCAACATACTTTACTGTTGTCTCCAGAAGTTGAATGTGGGGGCAGATTTCCTAAATATTTAAACAAACTTGTAGTAGTTTGGTAAGCTTATTCTCCCTAGTGATTTCTCTAAGAATCTAAATATCCTCGGGGGAAAGGCATCAAATGCAGAGAAATGCAATTCTTTTTGTGTCCATAGTACAAGATTCTAAAATAGCATAATATACAATCTGAAAAAGATAGGCAGTCCTCTAATTTATTTTGTTCTTGGAGTAGAGAAGTGTAGTAGATGATTGCAGATTGAACCTTAAGGAGAGGAGTAAAAATAGCTCTGACAGGCATTTCCAATAGAAATGTAATTTTTCTTTGGGCAGAGCATCCAATCAATGAAGACATTTTTAGAGTTTTTGTTTGGCAGTATGTTTGGAGATATTAAGTCTCCAAAGGGAGTCATAGGAGAAAGGAATACGTGATTGATGCAGGATAAAACCCAGACACTTTATTTTAAGAGAAGTGATTTTGACCTTTATGTTTCAAAATAAGATTTTCTTTTAAAATCATTTTCTAAATAAGAATTGACTGAGAGACAGTTCTCCTGTTGTCCACTCTTGTGAAGGTATCATTTTCAGTGAAAGTGCCATTTATTATAAAAGGGTCGAAATTGTAATAACTATGGTCTAAGAACTATTCATGTTGCCATAAGGATTTCTTTTTTTTTTGCCATTCTCAGCACCAAGTAGTTCTATTTCTTTGTTCTGTTAAGGAAAGAATTAGGGAATAGAGAAACTGGAAAGTTTATGTGAATTGATTTTGATTCTAATTAATGACTGTAAAATTAAATTGGAATGGTGATGTACTAACTAGTATATTTCTTTGCTTCAATAAACAAAATTTTAAATTCATAGTGTTATATCTTATTGTAGCCAGGCATTCATCTTGGTAAAACTGAAATAAAGCTTTTTCCCCCACTCATTTGAATGTGAGTTCTTTCTGAGGCAGGATAAGTGCATTGATTTTGTTTCCTGGAGATTAGTGGTTTAACAAAATGATAATAGGGATTACTGATTGTAATTTTTCTACATTGTTATTGGGTTTAGTTGTCTTTTTAACTCACACAGAGTCTTTAAAGATTTTTTTTTTGCTCTAAATAATGTTAAATAAGGCATATAATGAAAATGACAAATCAGACTTACTAAGAAAACAAAATTAAGATTGTGGGATTTAACCAAAAGATTAAAGCCAGCTTCAAAATACCTAAATGTTCTTTTGCATTCTGGCTTGTCTTTCCTATTCTACTGAATTTTCCTTCTTTATAAAATGTTTTATGTTGTTTTTTGAAAAGGAAGCATGTGCACATGGATAAAAACTCAAAGGAATATTAAAAAGTACGTGCTAAGGAGTTTTATTTGCTCCTTCCTTCCTAATTTTCTCCATCTACTCCCTACATTCTACTCTTCACATAGTATCATTTATTAATTTCTTGTAAATCCTTCTATTTTTTCTTTATGAAAATATATTTATTCTTTCCCCTTCATTTTTTTTTCAAATTCCCTTAAAATTTAATACTTAGCCAGTTCTCAATGGAAAGGTATTTGGGAAAGGCTAAAAAGAACAAAACTCTTACAATGGCTAAACTTAGAAATCAAATTAAAATCCTCCTCCACAGTTTATCATTCAGTAGCTTTCAGCTATGAACTGATAACCAAAAAACAAATCAATATAAGTTTTCCTTTAAGTGGCCTATACATATACATTCATGTATATATTTAAATTGTACTGAAAACTGCTTACAAATGGCAATTCCTGTGAAGTAGATGATGATGAAGTTCCAGGTAATTACAGCATATTTCCTAATGTACTAGTACTGGACTCTGGATTGTCCTGAAAAGATGAATTTATTGAATTTAATTGCTCTTTTATGGTAATGTTTGTATCTCCTTAGTGGAAAGGGGGCTGGGAGAAGGGCTGCTTTTTCATTGCTGCCGTCCATTTCATTTTTTGCTTATTTTTCTTTCAGTTTGAGGAGCTAATGGCAAGAATGGCGATTTGACTGCACTGTGTCTACTCTCTGGTGTGGTGTCTTGTTCACTTCCTATGGCCACTTCTACATCATTCTCTGATTTAGGGTCATATCTGCAGGTGGCATTGGTCTGAGTGTCCTCAAGGATCTCTTCTATACTCATCCTCTGTGACTGGCTGTTCTGGGTCCATTTCAGAATCTACATCTGCATCAGTCACACAAGTAAAATTTTCAAAGTGCAGAAAGCCATTCTTGATAGTCTTTGTTACTCTTAACTGAAGTTCAGGGGAGTTATTACAAGCGGGTTCCTGTTTCTTAGCAAGTGCTGTTGGACCACCAGGACTCAAGGAATTGCAAACAATTAGTGACTGAGCCAATCATTTTTTTCAGGGTCTTGAAAGGATTCTGGTCTATCAGCAGACTCATTTAAATATTCTACATTGATCATGGAGGCCAAATCCTGTAATCTCCACAGTGGAATGCAACAAGATGGAGAATCTTGTCCATAAGCATTTGGGGATGTTCCACTAGCAGTCGATAACTGCATAACCCATTAAGTGGCTCAGAAAAATTGGATTGACAATTACCGGGACATCTGAATTCACTGGATTGGAAAAGGGCAGCAGTCAATTTCTTCTAGATAGTTCACAGGTCTGATCATTCTGGGGCAACATCAACCATGCCCCTAGCCTCCTCCTGGGCCACCTGGGGGGAAGGGGTAACCTTCTTTAGGCTGGGCGTGAGCGGAGCTGCTGGTTGCTCCCCCTCCCGCCCCCCTTCTCTTTTGCGGAGAAGGCAGTGAGCGCGACCTGCCCAGGCCTATTCCCTCACCTTCATTTTTTAACAAAGAACTCTATATTTATTAATTGCTATCTACACCTGAGGCCTATGGTTCATATAAATGTACTTTATGTTTTCACAAAGAAGGATGCACTGGTTTCCGGGTTATTGAAGGGTTTGTGGAATCTGAAGAGGGGGTTCAGAGAGGGAAGCTGCTGTAATAAATGTAGCCCGTCAACTGGGCATGCAGGGCGCGTGCCTAGAATACTAGCTACAGGGGGAATGAGACAGGAGGATGAATTTTGAGGCCTGATTGAGTAATTTATCAAGGCCTTGTCCCCAAAATGATAAATAAGTAGGGCTGGGGATGTAGCTAAGTGGTAAAGTGCCCCTGGATTTGATTCCCAGGTTTGGAAGAACAAAAAAACAAGAAGCAAAAAAACAACAAAAAACCAATGGTATGTATAAAATCCCTTTCATGTGAAACTATATTTTTTTCTTCTTTCCACTTTTTTGCATTTTTTATTAGCACATATTTGTAGCACATAATGTTTACATTCCTTGTGTGGAGTTGGTACATGTACATCATACATCTTAATTCCTTTTTTTATCCCCTTTCCCTTCCTTCCCTGCTGCCTCCATCTATCTCTTGCTCCCCTTCCTTTTTGAGGGGTACATGTTTACAGTACATAACGTTTACATGCTTTGTGTGAGCTGGTACATGTACATAACGCACCTTAACTCCTTTTTCATCCCCTTTCCCTCCCTTCCTTCCCCTCCATCCAGTTCTTGATCTTTTTCCCCTTTGAGAAAGCTCTACCTCCTTACTTCCTATTATCTTTTATTTTGCTCTTTGTTTATATTTTTGGTTTCTCATATAAGAGAAACCATGTGATGTTTAAGCTTTTGTGTCTCATTTATTTAATTTAACATGATCTCAGGGTGCATCCATTTCCTACAAATGACTGAAGTTTATCTTTCTTTGTGGCAGAATAGTACTCTGTTGTTTATAAATACCACATTTGCCTTATCTATTAATCTATTGATGGACATATAGACTGCTTGCAAGATTTAGTTATTATGAATTGTGATGCATAAACATGGGTATGCATGTATTGCTGCAACATGATGCCCTTAACACTTTTGGGCAGATAACTAGAAGGGAAATAGCTGGGTTGAATGGAACTTCTAGTTTCTTCAGAAAGCTCCATACTGCTTTTCAAAGTGGTTTTCTAGTTTACTTTCTCACCAACAGTGTAGAAGTTTTCCCTTTCCCCTGCAGCCTCTCCAGCATTTGTTATTATTTGATTTCTTAAAGGTGACCATTCTTTTTAGGGTAAGATGAAATCTCAGTGTTGTTTTAATTTGCATTTCCCCAGTGGCCAGCAGTGTTGAGCATTTCTTCATGTATATTTATTGGCCATTTGTACTTTTTCTGCGATGTGTCTATTCATTTCACTTGCACGTTTTTTTGGGGGGGCTTGGTTCTTTTATATGGGGGAGTCTAATTTTTTTGTATCCTTTATATATTCTAGCTATGAGTCCTTTGACTGAGGTATAGGTGGAAAAATTTCTTATTCTATGGGCTGTTTTTTCACTCTGTTGGTTGATTCTTTTGCTGTGCAGAAGATTTTTAATTTGATATGATCTCATTTGTTAATTCTCAGAACTATTTCCTGTGTCACCAGTGTTCTATTCAGAAAGTCCTTGCCTATGCCTATCACTTCAAGAGATTTACCTGTTTTGTCTTCTAGCAAGTAAAGTGTTTCTGTTTTAATATTTACATCTTTGATATGTTTTCATTTTAGTTTAGTACATGGTAAAACATGTGGGTCTAGATTCATTTTTCTGCACATGCATAGCCAGTTTTCCCAACACCATTGATTAAATAGGTTATCTTTCCTCCAATATATGTATTTGGCCCCTGTGTCAAAGATCAAGTAGTTACATGTGCTTGGGTTTTTTTCTGCATCCTCTGTTCTGTCCCATTGATCCCCATATCTGATGTTTTATCACTGTTGTTCTGTAATATAACTTCAAGTCTAGAATTATGATCCTCCTGCTTTGCTATTTTACCCAGATTTGTTATTGTTATTCTTGCTCTCCTCTAGTTCTCCATGAATTTTAGAATTGTTTTTTCCAGTTCTGTGAAGAATGCTGTTAGATTTTTTTTTTTGGGTTGCCATATATCAATTTTGGAACTATAGCCATTTTGACTATATTGGCTCTGCCTATGCAGGAACAGGGAATATCTTTCTATTTTCTGATGTCCTGTTTGATTTCCTATTTCACAATACTACAGTTTTCATTGTAGAGGTCTTTCACTTCCTTAGGTAGGTTAACTTCAAAGTATTTAATTTTTCTTAGTGGTAGGGTGAATGGTATTTCTCTCTATTTTCTTTCTTAGTGGGCTCATTATTAGTATACAGGAATGCTTCTGATTTTTGTGTGTTGATTTTTTATCTTGCTACATTACTGAATTTGGTTATTATGTATAAGAACCTTTTGGTGGATTTTTGGGCAGGTCTTCTATGTAAAGGATCATGCCATTTGCAAATAATAATAATTTGACTTCTTCCTTTTCTATACATATCCCTTTTACTTCTTTTCCTTACCTAATTGCTCTCACTAATGTGTCTAGTATTTGTTGAACAGGAATGTTGATAGTGGCCGTCCTTGTTTTGTTCCTGATTTCAGAGGGAGAGCTTTCAGTTTTTCCCCATTTAATATGCTATTGACAGTAGATTTGTCATAAATGGCTTTTATCAGAATGAGATAAGTTCCTCCTATATTTTTTCAGTGTTTTTTTAAAATCAGGAAGTGATGTAGCATTTTGTCAAAACCTTTTTGTACATCTATTGAGACGATCCTGTGATTTTTGTTCTTGCTTTTGTTTATATGATGTCTTACATTTATTGATTTGACTATGTTGAATCATCCTTGTATCCCTGGGATGAAGCCCACTGGTCATGATCTATGATTTTTTTCGATGATTTATTGTGTTCTGTGTGCCAGTATCTTGTTTCCATGTATCTTCATTAAAGCGATTTGTCTATAGTTCCATTTTTTGGTTGGATCCTTGTCTGGTTTTGGAATCAGGGTAATGGTAGCTTCCAGGAATGACTTTGTGAGTACTGTTCCCTTTGCATTTCATTAAAAAGTTGAGGAGTATTGGTGTTAGAACTTCCCTGAAGTTTTTATAGAAGTTAGTCATGAAGCCATCTGTAACTGGGATTTTCTTAGTTGGTAGGTTCCTTACTAGTGCTTCGATTTCATTGCTTGTTGTTGGATTATTTGGTGTTTTAAAAATCTTGCTTCAGCTTGGTAATTCATATCTATGTAGGGATCTATCCATTTCTTCCAAAGTCTCCACTTTATTGGTGTATAGTTTTGAAAAGTAGTTGTTAGCCAGGTGTGCTGGCACACACCTGTAATCCCAGCACTAGGAATGCTGAGGCAGGAGGATTGCCATGATTTTGTGGCCACCTGGGCTACATAGTGAGTTCAAGGGCAGCCTGAACTACATAGTGAGTTCAAGGGCAGCCTGAACTACACAGTGAGTTCCTGTCTCAAAAAAAAAAAAAAAAAAAAAAAAAAAGTAGTTGTTAATTGATTTGATTTTAGTAGTGTCTGTTGTGATTTCACATTTTTAATTTCTAATTTCATTGAATGGAGTCTTTTCTCTCTTTTTTGGTAAGATTGACCAAGCGAGGTTTTGTCTATTTTGTTTATTCTTTCAAAAAACCACCTCTTTGCTTCATTAATTCTTTGTATTATTTTTTGGTCTCAATTTCATGATTTTGGCTCTGATCTTTATAATTCTGTTTCTTGTACTAGCTTTGGGTTTGGATTGTTTTTTTCTTTTTTCTAGGACCCTGAGGTGCATGGTTTGGTTCTTCATTTGAATTTGCTCTGCTTTCATGATGTGCACATTCACAGGTATAAACTTCCCTCTTGGGACTGCTTTCATTGCATCCTATGATTTCTGGTATGTTGTGTTATATTATTGTTTAGTTCTAGAAACTGTCTTATTTCTTCATTTTTTTTCTTCTGCAACCCATTGTTTAAGTGTGTATAGTTTAGTTTCCATTCATTTGCATGGTTTCTTTGTTTTATTTTGTCATTGAATTCTAACATCATTATGCTATGATCTGATGATATTCATTGTATAACTTTAGTTCTTTTGCATTTACTTAAGCTTGCTCTATTAGCTAGTATGTGGTCTATTTTGGAGAAAGTTCCATGTGCTACTGAAAAGAATGTGTATTTTGTTGTTGGGTGGAACACTGTAGATATCTGTTAAGTCTATTTGTTCAATGGCTTTGTTCATCTCTGGTAATGCTTTGTTGATTTTTTGTCCAGCTGTTTTATTTGTGAAAATGGGATATTGATGCCCTACAGTATAATTGTGTTTATGTATAGCTGGTCTTTTATGTCACATAATACTTGTTTTATAAGGTCACATAATACTTGTTTTATATACCATTCTTCAGTGTATACATGTTAATACTTGTTACCTCTTCCTGTTGGATTGTTCCCTTAACCAATATGTTTTGACCTTCATTGCCTCTTTTGATCAGTTTTGGCTTTAAGCCCATTTTGTGTGAATATAGGATAGCTATACCTGCTTTTCTTTAGGTTTTGTTGCAGAGAATATTATTCCTCATTCTTTGATTTTTAATCTAAGAGATTTTTTTCAGTGGGGATTAAACGTGCTTTTGTGTACAGTTTACAATTGGATTTTCTTGATCCATTCTGTCAATCTGTGTGCTTTGATTGGGAAATTGAGACCATTCACATTGAGAGTTATTACTGATAGGTATTGATTTATTACTGTCATCACCTTATTTTCCCATTGCTGATTCCCTCTCTCTTCTATTTAACTGTACACCCTCTCCGATTTTTTCATTCTATTAGACTTTTGCCATTATAGGTTTATTATCTTTTTTAGGGTATGATTGAAAAGTTTTTGGAGTACTGGTTTGGGGGTCATGAATTTCTTCAGTTGCTCTTTTTTTTATGCAAGTATCTTATTTCTCCATTAATTTTGAAAGGTAAAGTTACAAGATGTATCAGCCTTAAGTGGAGATTGTTTTATTTTAGAGCTTCAATAACTTCACTGAATGTTCTTCTGGCTTTTAAAATTTATATGCTCTAATTCTAGTGGGTTTCCCTTTAGAAGTGATTCTTTGCTTTTCTCTAATTGCTTTTTTTTTTTTGTGTGTGGGTACCGGGGGTCGACCTCAGGACCTCGCGCACCAGCAGGTGCCCGTGCCGCTGAGCGATATCACCGGCCCTTTTTTCGTATGTGGGTTCCGGGAGTCGAACTCGGGCCCTCGCACCTGCCAGGCAGGTGCTTACGCCGCTGAGCCATCTCACCAGCCCTCTCTAATTGCTTGTAAGATTTTGTTATTGTGTTGGACTTCCAGGATTTTGACTATGATGTGTTGTGGAGAGGTTCTTTTCTGATTGTGTCTGTTTGGGCTCTTTATGCTTCACCTATATGTATGGTAAATTCCTTCTTATTTGGAATATTTTCTATTATTTTACTAAACATATTTTTATGCCATTTGCATTGTCATGTGATTTTTTTTTTTACTAATTCCAATTAATCTTAGTCTTCTTTGAGTTATCTAGGAGCTATTGGATCCATTTCTCATGTTCTCTTGTTTTTTAAGGTACCAGTCCTATCTTCTAGTTTGACACTCTGTCCTCATATTGGTTATTTCTGCTGTACATACTTGTGATAGAAGTTTCAATCTCCTGAATTTCTTTTTAGAGCCCTTTTATGGACTCTATTCTTTTCCATGCTGGTCATGCATGTTTTGTATCATTTTAAGTCTTTCAGCTTTTTATTAGTATCTTTCTCTAGACTCACTGATTGTTTTGTTCATTTGATCAATATCTTATTACTTATATCTCCTAGGAGCTTACCAAATGCTTCATTAATCTGTTTTATCTCCCGTGACAACATTTCAAATAATTTGGGTGTGTGGCTTTTGGTTTTGCTCTCCTTCAATGCTTTATGGATCCACTTTGGGGGAGCTGGAGGTTTTTGGAGGCATTTTATTGGCTTGGCTTCTCATATTTCTACATTTTTGTTTGTTTTATTAAATTGAGGCATGCAGGTTGATTTTAGTGGAAAGCTTTGTTTCTAGTATGGAGACCATTTTAGTTAATGTCCACTTTTCAATGTTGTACTGTGGGCATGGCTAACTATTAGTCTTTGCCTCTGTCCTAGGATCCAACTGCTTCTGTTTACTTGAGATGTGAGGTTGAACCTTATTTTGCCCTGTACCTAGTTTTTGAGGAGTGGGCCATGTTATTGTTAATGACCCCAAGGAATGCATATATTAGCATCCCAAGAAAACCTATTAATATTCAACAAGTGTGTCACCTTGGCTGTAGTAATAAGCACCAATTATACTGTCAAATACAAATTGAAGATTGACAAGGTCTAAGGAACAATTAAGTACCACACTTAACCATAGAAAAGAGATCTATAATTATTATGTGAACACTAAGACAAACCAAATATTGACCTACTGTTGACCTACAGTAAATATATACTAAATGGAAAAACTTTGCCTCTGCTAACAAAAGAATAGCCTTATATAGAAATAGTGTAAAGTTAACTAGTTATCAAGATATTCATAATGCTTAGTAGTTATACTAGTAAGGATAGAGGGCATGGGAGACCAATGAATAAAAAAGGAAAATTTGAAAAATTAATAGGATATGAAAAGGAGGAAAGAAAAGTGAGACAGGGCTCTTATTGAGTATAAAGGAATTAACAGGGGAGAATGAAGAAGAAGAAAGAATAAACTGAGATCAAAAACAGGAAATAAAATAAGGAAGAGAAAGAACAAGTTGAAAGAGAAAAAGAAAAAAGGAGATAAACTAAGTGAAGAAAGAGAGAAACCCTCCCAAAACCCAATAAAGGAAAGAAAAATAATGCAATTTGGAAAAATCAAAAGAACCAATGTTCTTTTGAACATTGGGAGTCAAAGAAAAATTTTTGTGTTATTGAATGAATTGTTTCTTTCCAAGATCTATAGTCTAGGGATCCAGCAGCCATGATTTTCTAGGATCAGCCTAGGTTTTGGGCCTATGGGCTTTTGAGGTGCCTTCCCTGCACCAGAGACCCTTTTCTCTGTTCTCCCAGATTGTTGTTATCATCCAAGCCAAGGTGTGTAATTGCTGCCTTTGTTAGATGGGGAATGTGATCAGTCCTCTGATCTCTACTGGCTGTAGGCCTCAGGATGGGATTCAAGGGGCTAGTGTACTTAATGTCTACAGTTGTATGGTCTGGTTGCTCCCTTCTCTCCTTGGGCAATTGTCCTTGTTTGGGATCTGGTCAGTTGGTTAGTTTTCACCTCTTCTGCCTCATACTATGGGGAAGCAAAGTATAGAGCCAGGCTGGAGTTGGCGGGTGGTCATGCTCTTGCTTCAGGGGCACTGCACATTCAGTAGGGGCCTGTTTTCTTGCATGGGAGAGGGTCACCACTCTACTGGTGTAGGTGTGCTTATTCTCACTGGAGATGGCCACTGCTCTTGTGGCAGATTCGCTTGCTCATGTGGGAGATGACGGCTGCTCTTCCAGTGTGGATCTTCTTACTCTCACGACCTACTCCGTTATTTATTTATTTATTTATTTATTTAGGTACCAGGAATTGAACTCGTGACCTCACACTTGCCAGGCAGGCACTGTGCCGGTGAGCTATATCACTGGCCCTTTCCCCTTATTTTTAAACCCCCAATTTATTTAATATATAGGTTGTTTTAAATCTTTTCAGTTGTGATTTTTAAAATTGTTTCTCCTGAACTGTAAAGACTTTCCCTAGAATTTTTGAGTGTTTCTTTGTAGGAGTCCTTCTTTGAGTGCTGGCTTTGCTACTTGTGTAGTCTGTGACCCTGGATTGATTTGAGCTTGAGGATCTCACTTGTCAAATTGGAAGTGTCAGTACCAGTGGCATGAATTTGCTATGAGGATTAACCCACAGCTAGTACCTTATGGTGGGCAATCAATGTATACAGACGTCTGCATTTAACGACTGAGTTCAGTTCCGGAAACTAGGTTGTTAAGTGAATTGGTTACTAAACGAGGAATTGTATATAGTATGTATATTACAATGTTCAGAACAAAGAAATGGTCAAAGAAAACTCCAACATGATGACTTTGCTTTTATTTGCATAACTCTTACATGCAGTACTGTCATGTATAACAAAATATAAAACTATAGCACTGTACAGTAAAACCAGCAAAATTATAGTACAAGGTATACCATACAAAAAAAGACATTGAGGTTCTCTAAATAAGATGTACAGAACTATACAAAAAAAGGCAGGTCATAAGTCTGAATGGCAGCTAATAAGTCTGAACAGCGTGCCTTGGTCCTAAGCCAAACTATCAATAAACAGGTTGTTAAACGAGGAATATCTGTATCAATTTCTCTACCCATTCCTCTGGCCATTTTTTTTTTCCCCATAATGAAAACCCATTTTCAACATCCTTTCCCTCAATTGAATATACAACAACATCATAAATAGCCTCCTTTTCTGTACCAGAGCTCTTCATACTGCAAGTAAGGTGGTTTTCTGTGGCTTGTATCACTTGCCCAGAGTACACACTGCCAAGAGCATGTGATGTGTTTCATTATCTAAGCTCTTCCTACTCATAAAGACCCATTTTATGCTGTTCTTCTTTGCTGCTCTACTGCACATGGTGTTCTTCCTGAACAGATTTCCCATTTCCTGCCTGTCCATTTGACAAGCTATTTTGGGGTTGAATTGTGTCCTCTACACCCCCACCATAAATGTTATGTCCTAACACCCAATATCTGCGATTATCACCTTATTTGGAAATATGGTCTTTACAAATGATTATGTTAAGAAAAGGTCATTAGGATGATTCCTAATCCAATATGATTGTGTCCTTATAAAAAGGAGAAATTTGGACACACACACCCCTCCCTCCTAGCATACACATTGAGAATGCCTTGAAGATTGCAGTTTTGCTTCCTCAAGCCAGGGAACTACCAGTAGTAAGGAGAGAAGCCTGAAATAAATCCCTCTTTAGCTGCCTTCAGAGGAAATGTGGCTCTAAATATATTTGATCTTGGACTTCTAGTCTCCAGAACTGAAAGACAATAAATTTCTGTTTTTACGATACTTGGTTTGTTTTTTAAGTTGTTAAGCCAGCTCCAGGAAACTAACATGTAAACCTTTTACGTTTTTATCTCAAATGCCACCTTATCTAGAAAGCATTTCCATATAAAGGATTTCTACCAGTGTTGTTGATTGCTTCTTACATTCAATTATCTTCTTTTATTAAAAAATTAATTTAGTATATTTTAAGTTAAATACCTATAGACCATGAACTACTTGAGGATCAGTATTGTGTCTTTTCATCTTTAAATTAGTGGACGGTACTATATAATGTACATAGTACAGTGTTAATAATATAGTGTGGACAAAACATACTTAAGTTAAATGAATTGAGTAGGCTAAAGCTTTTTAAAACTCCATTTGATTAGAGTTTTTGATTAGATCCTTGATGCTATTACCAGCCCATATATAAAATAAATCTTTGAGTTGTTCATATATATATATATATATATATATATATATATATATATATTTTTTTTTTTTTTTTTTTTTTTTTTGGTTCTGTGGATTGAACCCAGAGCCTTTGCACTGAAGTACATGTCTAGCCCTATTTAAAAAATATTTTTTATTTTTCATTTTGAGACAGTGTCTTACTAAGTTGCCCAGGCTGGGCACAAACTTGGGCTCCTCCTGTCTCAAACTCCCAGTGTCCTGGTATTACAGGTGTGTGCCACTACACCTAGTAGAATTTTTCTTTTTTAAAAATTAAATTAAATTTTTAAATTGACAAATTTATATGTATTTAACATGTATAACATGATGCGTTGGAGTTAATTAGCCTGTATATCATCTCAAAAATTTAATTCCTTTTTTGAGAGAGAACACTTAAAATCTACTCTCAGCAATTTTCAAGATTGGAATTGTTCCTGTTTACAGATGGCTAGTATCCTCTCTTATGTATATGTTTTTACTACCATTGAGTTATAGTCTTTAAAGCTTTAAGGATTCTTTAAAGTTAGCTCCCAGATATAGTTAAATTTACCTTTAAAAATATCTCATGAAATATAGTACATGCGGTTTTTTTAGTGTGTATACCATCTGGTTCGCTAATTTTTAAGAATCCTAAAGTGGAGATGCTTAGGAAATGGGCACCATAAAGAAAGCCAGGAGCTAGGAGAAAGTGGTCCTATTTTAAAAAATTATCTTCCAGCCTGACGAGGTGGCATATGTAAGTTGGTTCACATTATTAGTCTCCTCATAGAGGATAAACACAAAATAGTTTTCTTTATTATTTATTTATTTACATTTATAGCCTCTAGCTCTGCTATGATGAGCTTCCATCTCCCACAGAGAATGCAGTCACAGTTCAATTGCATAACTTTTCAGGCATTTTCTGTTGTTAGGACATCCTCATTCCGTTTCTTTAAAGCTCAATCCTTTTTATTTAAAAATCTCAACCTCATCTATAATTTACAGTTTTGAACCTTAACATTTCTGGTTACTGAGCACTACTGAAAGTGAAGTGGTCTCAACCATATCTACTGGCAAGCGTCTCACTTTCAAACATGTTGAAGTCTAATGTCCCCTAGACAACAAGGTTTGTTTCAGAACTTGATCACGTTCTCTGACTGATTTCAGTTGGCACTATCACATCACATTCTTTTGCCCTGTGCTGTCATGACCCTCAACAATAACGTAACCCTTAGTTTCATATGCTTTCTCATAAAGGGGATTCTTTTTTCGTACTTAATAGAAGCTGGCTACTTGAGACAGGGAGCAGAGTTGGCTCTTTTCCATCTGGCAGTCATGCCTTGTCAATCCAATGCTCTTTTCCCCTAAACCAATAAGTAAGTCTCCAACTTACTAATAAGTTGCATTCTGAGAGAATGTTCATAAGTCAGATTCACTCATGAGTCCACCAAAGCGAGTCTTATACGAACCCTGTGAAAGTTTGCAACTTGAATATTCATTAAGTCGGAGACTTTCTGTAATATATATATATTTTTTTTGTGGGTACGAGGGGGTCGACCTCAGGACCTCGTGCGCCAACAGGCACCCGTGCCGCTGAGCGATATCACTGGCCCCTTTTTTGTATGTGGGATCCGGGAGTCGAACTCAGGCCCTCGCACTTGCAAGGCAGGCCGCTTACGCCGCTGAGCCATCTCACCGGCCCGACTTTCTGTAATATTAAGTGAGCAAATCCATTGTTTAGTCTGATGTCCACTCAGGGTGAAAAATGCCAACCTTTATTCTTTCTTCATTTTTCTTTTTTTTAGCTTGGGTCAACGTCAGTCTATCTATTGATCAATTGATTGATTGATCAATCTATCTATGTCTATCATCTATCTGTATTTCCATCATCTAATTATCTACCTATATATTTTATTGAGATATAATTCAAATAGTACAAAATTTGTTTAAAGGGTATAATTCAGTGGTTTTAGGTTTTTGGTATATTCACTAGGTTGTGTGATCATCACCACTAATTTTCAGCACTGTAAAAAGAAATCTTGTAACATTTGTTGTCATGTCCCATTCTTTCTTCTCCCCAGGTCATGGTAACTACTAGTCTATTTTCTGTCTCTATGGATTTGCCTATTCTGGAAATTTTATATAAATTAAATAATATATTATGTGGCCCTTTGTGTTTAATTTCTTTCACTTAGCTTAACATATTCAAGGTTTACCCATGTTATAATATGTATCAGTACTTCATGCCTTTTTAATGAAGTAATACAGATTTTGTTTATCTATTCATCAGCTAGTGAATTTTGCTTGTTTTTACTTTTTGACTGTTAAAAATAATGCTGCTATGGAAATGTGTGTTCAAGTTTTTGTGTAGTCATGTTTTCAATTCTCTTTTGGTACATACCTAGTAGAGGAATTACTGGGTCTTATGGAAGCTCTATGTTTAACTTTTTAAGGAATTGCCAAGTTGTTTTCCAAAGGGATAGCACTGTTTTACATTCCTACCAGCAATATATAAGTGTTCTATTTTTCCATATCTCTGTTAACACTTGTTATTTTCTGTCTTTTTAAATATATAGCCACTCTAGAGAGTATGAAGTGGTATATAATTATGGCTTTAATTTGCATTTGTCCAATGAATAATGAAGCTAAACATCTTCATGTGCTTCTTTGAAGAAATGTCTATTCAAGTCCTTTGCTTGTTTTAAAAAATTATTGTTGAACTGTAAGAGTTTTTTATTTATTATCTTTTTATATTGCAACATAATACTTACATCGTTATGGGGGTATATTATGGTAATTTAATACATGTATATAATGAATAGTATCAAATCAGGTTAATAAACATTTACATTTCTTCAAGCATTAATCATTTTTATGTGTTCAGAATTTTATTTTCTTCTAGACATCTTGAAATATATCATAGCTTATTTTAACCAGTAGTTTCCCTACTGTGCTAAAGAAAAACCAGAAGTAATTTTTCCACTCAAGGTGTGTTTTGGTGCATTTTATTGAACTTTTTCATTCTTTTCTACCATCTCTCCTTCTCAGTCTCTAGTGACCATTATTCCATTTTGTTCTTTCTTTATTCTTGATGCTAAATCCTTATTAGTTACATGATTTAAAAATATTTTCTCCTGTGGATTGACTTTTTACTTTCTTCATACTGCTTTTTGATGTAAATCAGCCTTAAATTTTGATGATGTGCAGTTTATAGTTTTCCTTTGTCTTGTGCTTTAGGTTCTTAAAAGTCCTTTTATTGAAACTCAGGACTATATATCACTTTTATCATTTTAAGTCTTTATGTAGTACAATTCTCCAGCTTTGAAATAGTGTCTGAGACATAAAGGGTCTCAAGTAAAAGTTTGTGTTCTCATTTAGGGACTCTTCATTCAGCAACATTTTTTCTAGCTTTCTAATGTGGCCTCTTTTTTTCTAGTTAAGTAATTCATGTTATAAAATTAACCAGATTTTTTTTGGTTGAAATCACATTTATATGTTATATGTACAGAGAGAATGAGGGTATAATAAAAATTACTCTTGTACTATTCCCAAGCCCAATCTCCCAGTCTTCCCCCTGCCCAGTTCCCCTTACCAACTGAACATTTTCTTCCTATTTCATAATATCTAGTATACATTCTGGTCTTTATTTACACTTCAGTTTCTAACACCAGAGAAACAATACAATATTTACATGTGCGTTTGATTTATTTCACTTAAGAGTGTAATCTCAGTCAGGCATGGTGGTACATGCCTGTAATTCCAGCACTTGGGAGGTTGAGGTAGGAGGATTGCTGTGAGTTTGAGGCTAGCCTGGGCTACAAAGAGAGTTCAAGACCAGCCTGAGTTACATAGTGAAACCCTGTCTCAAAAAGACAAAAAAGAAAAACAGTGCGGTCTCAAGATCCATCCATTTACCTATAAATGTCTCAGGTTTATCCTTCTTTATGGCACGGTAGTACTCCATTATATAAAAAAACACATCTTTATGCATTCATCAGTTGATTGGCATTTGGGCTGTTTACAATATTTAGCTATTAAAAACTGTGCTACTATAAACATGGGTGTGCATACATCACTGTGGTGTGATGTTTTTAATTCTTTCAGGAAGATACCAAGAGGGGAATGGCTGAGTCAAATGGAACCTCTAGTTTTAGTTTTTTGAGGAATCTCTGCATTGTTTTCCACAGTGGTTGCCTCAGTCTACATTACCGCCAACAGTGGAGGACGGTTCCTTTTTCCCCACATCCCCACCAGCATTTGTTACTATTTAATTTCTTGGTGATAACCATTCTTTATGCAGTAAGATGGAATCTGAGCATTGTTTTAATTTGTATCTTTCAAATGACCAGTGTTGAACAGTTTTTCATATATTTATTTTCTGTTTCTACTTCTTCATCTGAGAACTGTCTATTCATTTCATTAAATCCAAAAAGACCCATTTTTGGACTGGCTCTTTAAATTTCATATAATACTTCAGTGTAATAATAATCAACTTAATCTGTCATGTGAAAGGCTAATGATTCATTTAGTGTTGAAATAGAAATGTGTGGCTTAGTCATGCCAGGTTGATTTAGAGCAATTTTTCTCAAACTATCTGTGGTGGAAGAATCAAGTTTTATTTATTTATTTATTTATTTATTTATTTATTTATTTATTTATTTACAAAATTCCATTCCTTTGTAGACCAATAATTTTGAAAAATGTAGGATAAACAAATTACAAGAAAATAAAATTGAAAAAATATATACAAAATATAAAGCTCAGATGATTTATTATAGAGCAGTGGCTTGCCCCTTCCTTCCTTCCTTCCTTCCTTCCTTCCTTTTTTTTTTGAGATAGGGTTTGCTATGTAGTTCAGGCTGGGCTTAACTCACTATGAAGCCCAGACTGGCTTTGAACTTGCATTCCACCTACCTTGCCCTCCTGAGTGCTGGATTATGGGCAGGTGCCATCACACCCTGTAAATTAGTGGTTTTGAAACTATGGTCTCATAGCCTCAAACATCCTTTCTTTCCTTCTTCCTTCCTTTCCTCCTACCTTCCTTCCTTCCCTCCTACCTTCCTTCTCTCTCTCTCCTTCCTTCCTTTCTTTCTTTTTCTTTCTTTCTTTCTTTCTTTCTTTCTTTCTTTCTTTCTTTCTTTCTTTCTTTCTTTCTTCCTTCCTTCCTTCCTTCCTTCCTTCCTTCCTTCCTTCCTTCCTTTCTTTCTTTCTTTCTTTCTTTCTTTCTTTCTTTCTTTCTTTCTTATTTCTTTCTTCATCCCCCCTTCTCTCTTTCATACTCAGAGCCTTGTCCATGCTAAGCCTTGTCCATGTGATCTACCATTGAGTTATATCCTGAGCCACTTAATTATTTTTTGGGTGTAAAATGTACCAAAGAAGTTGATAGTAGCTGACATAGAGAGTTGCGACTACATTGAGAAGTTTTTGTTGTTCTATTACTACAACTAAACAAAATTTTATAAGTGAAGCAATTTGTCTGTGTGTTAAATGCCTATAAATCCATTTGAAAGAATACCATATACATCAAGATTTAACGTTTTCAGTGTGACAAATAAACTTGCTTTTTGATGGATAATTTACCTAACTTCAGTTGGATTGATGGCAGTTCTACATGTGGGAGATAACGCATATTTAAATTGTTTATATGCTCTTGTTTTAATAACACTTTCTTGGAGAAGCCAGCTTTGCAAAAGTATTTGATGGCTATTGAAGATATCTGACAAGTTGAGGAAGTTCAAGATTTTTTTAAAAAACTTGCTCAGAGTTAAGCAAGCGATCCTGTATTTTCAAAAGTCTTCTATTTTCAGTATTTAATTCTAATAATTTATCCTTAAAATCCTTGCTAAATTTAAATGACAATTCAGTGGAAGTATTATATCTGAGATCTGTGAATTAAGTGGAAATTAAAATTCAAAAGTTTTATCATGGGGCTTATGGGAAGATGGTGGATCAGTAAACAGCAACAAATCAACCTCCCCAAGATTTAGAATACATACACTGGAAAATAACAACTTGGGGAAGAAAAGAAGGAGGGAGGTGGATCCTCAGGACTCAGGAAGGAGCTGAAGAGAAAATTGGAGGCAACAGAAAAAGTGAAGAGCCAGACCTCCGTGCAGGAAAAGGGTGGGGCAAACGGCACTTTCTCTACAGCTCCTGGCTTGTGTATGAGGGAAGAGGATCAAATCTACAGAGACACAGTGAGGATGAGAGACTCCAGAGGCCTCCATGGAGAAACACACCAGTGGAATGGAGCAGTGGATACTGTGCACTACAATAGCTAGTGAATGCCTCCAGTCCAAGGGACTGCCATGTCCCTGGAGTGGGTGGTTGGCAGGATGCCATTCTAGGGAGGGGCCAACTGAACCCAAGACTCAGAGCAGTTATTGGTTGTCCTAATCTCAGGGCTTCTGGTGTTGAAATCCCACATTGAGGGATGACTGTGGCAGATGTCCAGGGCCAGGGAGTCATGGTCAAGCTGGTAAAAGACACATAGAGTGTTGTACAACTCAGGCCTCAACCTCACAAGCAGAGGCCAGGACCAGCCTGAACTTCTGTGGATTTGAAAGATACTGTAATCTAATAAAATGGAAAATTCAGAAGAAATGGACAGACTCCTAGTTACATATGAATTACCAAAGCTGAATCAAGAAAATAGAAAAATTCTAAATAACCCATTATCAGTCAATGAAACTGAAGAAGTAATTAAAAGGTACCAAAAAATAAAATCTCAGGTTCTGATGGATTCACTGCTGAAATCTTCAAGAACTTTTGAGAATATCTAATGCCACTACTCAAATTCTTTAATGAAATTGAAAGAGGAGCAGTACTCCTAAAGTCATTCCTGGAAGCATTACCTGATACCAAAACCAGAAAAGGATCCAACCAGAAAAGAGAACTATAGGCCAATCTCCTGAAGGAACATAGAGGCAAAAATTCCCAATAAGATACTGGCAAACAAAATACAGCAAATCATCAAAATGACTATACACCAGGACCAAGTAGGATTTATTCCAGGGATGCAGGGATGGTTCAGCATACACAAATCAATAAATATAATACACTAAATTAACAGAGCCAAGGACAAAAATCACATGATCATTTCAATAGATGCAGAAAAAGCGTTTGACAAAGTCCAACACCATTCATGATAAAAATACCTACAGAAGGGCTGGTGAGATGGCTCAGCGGCATAAGTGCCTGCCTGGCAAGCGTGAGGTCCTGAGTTCAACTCCCGGTACCCACATATGAAAAAAGGGGCCGGTGATATCACTCAGTGGCACGGGCGCCTGCTGGCGCGCGAGGTCCTGAGTTCGACCCCTGGTACCCACACACACAAAAAATACCTACAGAAAATTGGAATAGATGGTCTTTATCTCAATCTGATAAAAGCCATCTATGACAAGCCAACAGCCAACATCATACTAAATGGTCAAAAATTAATTGAAAGCTTTCACTGTAAAATCAGGAACAATAGAAGGATGTCCAGTATCACTACTTCTATTCAATATAGTTCTGGAAATATTAGCCAGAGCCATTAGACAAGAGAGAGAAAAGGAATAAGGATAGGAAAGGAAAGGTAGAAGTTAAATTATCATTGTTTGATGATGACATGATCCTCTACATGGAAGACCCAAAAACTCCACCTAAAGACTCCTAGATTTAATAACCAAATTTGGAAGTGTAACAGGATATAAAGTCAACACTCAAAAAACAATGGCCTTCCTGTACATGAATAGCAAACTCACTGAGAGAGAAGTTAGGGAAACCACACCTTTCACAATAGCATCCATAAAAGTGAAATACTTAGAAATCAATCTAACCAAGGAAGTGAAAGACCTCTACATTGAAAAGTACATTATTCTGAAAAAAGGAGATTGAAGAGGATATCAGAAAATGGAAAGATATCTTTTGTTCTTGGATAGGCAGAACCAGTATAGTGAAAATGTCCATACTTCCAAAACTATTATACAGATTTAATGCAATCCCAGTCAAAATACCAATAGCATGCCTCACAGAACTGGAGAAAATGATCCTAAAATTCATATGGAGCTAGAAGAGACATAGAATAGCAACAGCAATTGTAGGCAACAAAGGCAAGGCAGGGGGCATCACAATCCCTAACTTGAAATTATACTGCAAAGCTACTGTGATAAAAACTGGTACTGAAAAAGAAACAAAACAAAACAAAACAAAACAAAACCCAACAACAACAAACCAGCAAAAAATCTGACCTGATGATCAATGGAATAGAATAGAAGATGCAGAAACAATTCCAAGCACACTCTGCTACCTTATCTTTGACAAAAGGGCCAAACACCTTCACTGGAGGAAAGAAAACCTCTTTAATAAATGGTGCCCAGAAAACTGGCTTTCCACATGACAAAAATTGAACCTAGACCTATATCTGTTACCATGCACTAAACTAAAATTAAAATGAATCAAAGGTCTAAATATAAAAAACAGAAACACTTATTTTGGTGGAAGATAGAACAGGTAAAACTCTAGAAGATATAGATGTAGTCAAAGACTTTCTGAACAAAACCCTGAATGCACAAGATATATTACAAAGAATCAACAACTGGGATCACATCAAATTAAGCTTTTGGCCAGAAAAAGAAACCACCAACAGAGTGAAGATACAACCCAAAGAATGGAAAAAAAATTACCAGTTACTCCTCAGACAAAAGACTAGTATTTAGAATATATAAAGAGATCAATAAAATCAGACCCCCCAAATTTAATGACCCAATCCAAAAATGGGCATCTGAAATAAATAGACATTTCTCAAATGAAATAACACAAACAGCAAATAAATATTTGAAAAATTGCTCCACATCACAGATCATTCAAGAAATGCAAATTAAAACAACACTGAGATTCCATCTCACTCCAGACATATAATGGCTATCATCAAGAAATCAACCAATAACAAATGCTGATGAAGCTGTGGGGAAAAAGGAACCCTTCTTCATTGTTGGTGAGAGTGTAAGTTGGTACAACTGATGTGGAAATTAGTATGGAGATCCCTCAAAAAAACTAAAACTAAAGCTTCCATTTGATCTAGTTGTTCTCCTCCTGAGAATAGTTCCTCCTGAGAATGTTTTCCTGAGAGTTAAAGGCATTATACCACAGTGATGTATGTATACCAATGTTTTTAGCAGCACGACTTATAACAGCTAAATCATAGAAACAGCCCATATATCCATTGAAAGATAAATTGATAAAGAAAATGTATTTATATGCAATGGAGTATTACTCTGCCATAAAGAAGGAAAAACTTGAGTATTTGTAGGAAAATGAGTGCACATTGAGCTCAAAATCTGAAATGTAATAAATTTGACACAAAAGTTTGAATATCACATTGTTTCTTTTATGTGAGAACCCCAAAGGTTAAATAAGGTGGGCAATGTAGGATAGATATTGGGAAGTAGGAAGACATGTTCAAATGAGAAGGGGAACAAGAGAAGGGGAAAAGGGAAGGGAAGGAAGGGAACAAGAAAGAGAATGGAATGGATTTTGATTGCAGAGTAGCTCAGTCTTAAACAATAAACCCCTTCTCTAGATGGCTCCTAATTATATATCATTCCCAAATATAGTGGGTGCTGCAGTGAATTTCTTCTTCAATCCTAGCCTGCTATGTGGAGGGAATCACTTTCAGAGTAATAACTCACACTTATATTAACTGTGGGATTTTCTTGGGCTATGTCCTGTTGATCTATTGTTTATCACTGGGGCTGTGAATCCTCTTTGGGCTTACCTTGTGTTTGTGGATATAGGTCCCTTTTGCTTGGTACTAGGGTTAGCATTCCAGGCTGCTTTATGCTTTGCTCTGCATTATCTATTTTTTCCAGTTTTTCTGTGATTTCCAGATTTCCTGCCTGCTCCTTTTTAATTTCCTGAGCTCCTCTTCTCTTTCTCTTCATTAAGTTGTTTTACAGGTGTTTTGATTCCAGGTTCCAGAGAGGCTGCTTGCCTCCACCATCTTCTTGATCTCTCTCTCTCTGTCTCTCTCTGTCTCTCTGTTTCTGTCTCTCTCTTTCTCTGTCTCTGTGGCTCTGGCTCTCTCTCTGTGTCTCTGTCTCTCTGTTTCTCTGTCTCTGTCTCTGTGTCTCTGTGTCTTTTTGTGTCTCTCTGTCTCTCTGTTTCTCTCTCTCAGAATTGAACACAAGACCTCACACACTCAAGGTGTGGTGCCCTCTACTGCTGAGCTACATCTTCAGCCCATTTAAAAAATTTTTTTACTTTAAAGAAAAAAAAATAGAACAAAATTCAGAACAGCATAATAGGAGGGTAATAATTGTTAATACGTTGTGTATTGTTATCTTTGAATTAATTACTCAGAGTACAAGATATTCTTCAGCCCATTTTTAATTTAGAGTTTAATTTAGATCTAGCTGAGTTACTTGGAACTTCCCAGCCCTCTGCCTCAGCCTCTGCAGTATCTGGGATTACAGGTATGCACCACCATACCTGGCTAACAACTTACAGATTTAAATACATGGGACCAAACTGATTTTTTACACTGCAGCAAAAAAAAGAAGTTCGTTTTGTAATTAAAACATTCTTTACAGAATATTTTCATTTGATAACCACCATACTTCAGCATTCACAAGTTGATGATGATGATGGTGATGGTGATGATGATGATGATGATGATGATGATGTAGTGCTGATCAAATCACTATATCTAAACCTTAAAACTTTGGCTGGAACTTGCCTGAAGATACTTGCCTAAAAATTGTAGAGTCTCAGAGAAAGGTCTTCCTATGACCCCCGTAACCTGGTTATTGGTTTATTTTTTAGTGGTGGTACTTTTATCCAGTTTATAGCTCACTGTTGTACTCTGACTTTCCTTTTATAGGTTATTATGCTGAATGAGAAAGTACAACACAGAAATGGAATATATGAAGCCATTCTCATTTATGCTAGTTCCGTTGAGCAATTCTGGATATAAAGAGCATAAATGATTGTTTAAGTTTTCATTCAACTCAAGGGGCACTGTATCTGTCTGTTCTCTTCCTGTTTTGGATGATATCCTTGTGTTTCTTATAGCTGCTTTTTGGCCCTCTAATTCCCTCTATTCTTCTTAGGTCTAGGCCTCCTTTCTATGTGTTCTTCTTTGTGCTATGCATTTTTCTTCCCACTAATCCTTATTTTCCTTGAGTAATCTTTTTCCATGGATCCAAAAACTATAAGTAGCTCTCAGTTTAATGTTAAGCATAAACTTTTTATGTGATTATGATATATGTAGATTAGGTAGTGAAAAAAACACCAGGTTTTTAATAAAAGAAATGAGTATTTTTGGTTTTTATTTAAATTTTATTTTTCTCATTTATTAAATAATGTGATTGGGCTGTTTCTTAGTCACTTTCTTATCACTGGGTCACAATACCCAACTCCACAACTGAAAGGAGAAGAGGGTTAGTTTGGTTCAGTTACAGAAATCTCAGTCCTTACACAGTTGGCTGGCTCCAGGAAGAAGTGGCATTGTGGAAGGACCTGCTGGAGAAGAATGATGCTTACATCATGGTGGTCAGGAATCAGAGAGATAAGGGAGGAGCTGGGGAGGAAGATATAGGTCATGCCCCAAGTAACTTGCCTCTTCTGACCAGACCCCACCTCCTAACATCACAGTTAGCTATAGTGCCCCTATGGTTCAATTACCTTCTTAAAAGGTGCCTCTGAGTACATGAGAATTCTTGGGGTAATTCTTGATCTAAACCAAAACAGACAGTATCAATGATTTTTACTTCAGAATCGCCTGAGGAACTTGATAAAAATACTGATGATCTGTCTCATTTACTCCAGATGTACTGAATTTCTTCAGAGGATAGGGGGATACAAGTGAGGGGGAGTATTTAGTTTGAATCAGTTCCATGTAGTAGATTGAATATCAAGGGCTGAGAACCTATGAATTAGACTACCACCAAAGTATTTTCCAGTTTTAAAATAGTGTCTGATATTTTATCTCATCTTTCTCTACTTTTCACCATTTTTACCTTTCATCAGAAAGTCCTGAAAGGTGAATGTATGAACTTATTAAAGGCGGTAGATTATTTTGTGTTCAGATTTGTATAAATATTTTGTCATGGCTTCTAAATATTGCCATGTTTTACAGAACTACCTAATTTAACTCAATGACCAATAATAAAGTGCAGTTTTGTAATTAGTCTAGAAAATATAATGCCACCAAAGAAAGACATATATTATAGACCTAAACCTTATAAGACCATACTTGGAAAAAACACAAAAACAAAAAAGAAAGAGCTTGTTGCTTCCAAGAAGCATATAGAATTTATGATATGGCATAATAGGGGTCAGTTAGAATCAACTGTACAGTGTCTTGTAATCATTGGTTTTGAGATTTAGAAGAAACCCAGAAATCATCTGCATTTTACAAATAAAGAAATGTGGAGATCCCAAGAATTTAAGACCTCCATCCAATGAGTGTCAGAGCTGGAGTCACAAACCATTTTCATGGGAATAGAATTTTTTTTATTTTAAACAGAAAAAAGTAAGAAATAATAATAAAACATTTCAAAACAGGCTAGTAGGAGAGTAACAATAATCAACACATTGCGTATTGTTATATTCACAGTAGTTATTCAGAGTACAAGATATAGGCATGAAACATTGTCCAGAAAATTACTAGCACAAAACTTTCCCTTCAGTGGACCAAGAGAAACTAGCTGTACAACTATCTTAACTATCTTGTGTATATATATATATATATTGGTTTCCCCTTCCTTCCTTTCCCCTTTCTCCCTTCAGTTTTTCTTTTCTCTTGAACAGTTTCTTCCCTATTCCCAATATCTATTGTATATTTTGGATCTTGTTTACTCTTTCAGATTCTCACACTAGTGAGACAATATGATGTTTACACATCTGGGTCTGGTTTATTTCACTTACGAGTATGGTCTCAAGTTGCATCCATTTACCTATAAAAGTCTCAAGTTTATCTTTCTTTTTTTTTTTTTTTTTTTATTTTAAAGAGAAGAAAAAACAAAACAAATCAAAAGAAGAACAAATTTTCAAACAAACATAATAGGAGGGTAACAATGGTTAATACATTACGTATTACTATCTTTAAGTTAGTTATTCAGGACACCAGACATTAGCATTCAATTGTCCAAACATTATTGGCACAAACCTTACTCTTCAATGAACTAAGTAAAAATGGTAGTGTATCTATCTTAACCATCTTATATATATATATATATATACAATTTTTTTCCCTTTCCCTTCTTTCTTTTCCCTATTCCAGTCTCTCTTTCCTTTTGACCAGTTTCTTTTTGATTCACCATGTCTATTGTACATTTTGGATCTTATTTACTCTTTCAGTTTCTCATACTAGAGAGATAATACGATGCTTACACATGTGCTTCTGGTTTATTTCACTTATGAGTATTTTCTCGAGTTGCATCCATTTACCTATAAAAGTCTCCAGTTTATCCTTCTTTATGGCTGAATAGTACTCCATTGTATAAAAATACCACATCTTTCTTATCCATTCCTCAGTTGATGGGCATTTGGGTTGTTTCCAAGATCTGGCTATTACAAATTGTGCTGCTATAAACATGGGTGCACATATATCGCTGTGGTACGATGTTTTTAATTCTTCTGGGAAGATGCCCAGAAGGGGAATAGCTGGGTCAAATGGGACCTCCAACCCTAGTTTTCTGAGGAATCTCCACACTGACTTCCACAGTGGCTGTACCAGTCGACACTCCCACCAACAGTGAAGAAGGGTTCCTTTTTCCCCACAGCCCCTCCAGCATTTGTTATTAGTTGATTTCTTAATAGTAGCCATTCTTTCTGGGGTGAGATGGTATCTCAGTGTTGTTTTAATTTGCATCTCTCGAATGACTAGTGATGTTGCACATTTTTTTGTATATTTATTTGCCATTAGTATTTCTTCATCTGAGAAATGTGTATTCATCTCAGATGCCCATTTTTGGAGTGGGTCTTTAAATTTGGGAGGTCTGATTTTTTTGAGTTCTTTATATGTTCTCGATAGTAATCCTTTGTCTGAGGAACAGCTGGCAAACATTTTTTCCCACATTGTGGGTTGTCTCTTCACTCTGTTGGTGGTTTCTCTTGCTGTGCAAAAGCTTTTTAATAAGATGAGATCCCAGTTATTGATTCTTTGGGATAGTTCCCGTGCGGTTGAGTTTTTATTCATAAAGTCTTTGCCTACACCAATGTCTCCAAGGGTTTTACCTATCCTACCTTCCAGCAGATTTAATGTTTCTGTTTTAATATTTAGATCTCTGATCCATTTTGAATTTAGTTTAGTGCATGGTGAAAGATATGGATCTAGTTTTAATCTTCGGCATGTGTAGAGCCAGTTTTTCCAGCACCATTTATTAAAGAGGCTATCTTTCTTCCAGCGAATGTGTTTGGCACCTTTGTCAAAGATAAGGTGGCTTAGTATGTCTGGGGTTGTTTCAGCATCTTCTAATCTGTTCCATTGATCTTCAGGTCTGTTTTTTTGCCAGTACCACACTGTTTTTATCACAGTAGCTTTATAGTATAATTTCAAGTCGGGGATAGTGATGCCCCCTGCCTTGCCTTTGTTGCCCAGAATTGCCTTTGCTATTCTAGGTCTCTTCTGATTCCAAATGAATTTTAGGATTGTTTTCTCTAATTCTGTGAGATATGCTGTTGGAATTTTGATTGGAATTGCATTAAATCTGTATAACAATTTTGGAAGTATGGCCATTTTCACTATATTGGTTCTTCCTATCCAGGAGCAAGGGATATCTTTCCATTTTCTGATATCCTCTTCAATCTCCTTTTTCAGAGTACTGTAGTTTTCAGTATAGAGGTCTTTTACATCCTTCGTGAGGTTGATTCCTAGGTATTTCATTTTTTTGGATGTTATTGTGAAAGGTATTGTTTCCCTAATTTCTCTTTCAGTAAGTTTGTTATTTGTGTACAGGAAGGCTATTGACTTTTGAGTATTGACTTTGTATCCAGCTACACTACTGAATTTGCTTATTAAATCTAGCAGTTTTTTAGTGGAGTTTTTGGGGTCTTCTGTGTAGAGTATCATGTCATCTGCAAATAATGATAATTTAACTTCTTCCTTTCCAATCATTATTCCTTTTATTTCTTTCTCTTGTCTAATCGCTCTGGCTAAAGTTTCCAGAACTATGTTGAATAAGAGTGGGGACAGTGGACATCCTTGTCTTGTTCCTGATTTTAGAGGGAAGGCTTTCAGTTTTTGGCCATTTAGTATAATATTGGCTGTTGGTTTGTCATAGATAGCTTTTACCAGATTGAGATAAAGACCCTCTATTCCAATTTTCTGTAGGGTTTTTATCATGAAAAGGTGCTGGACTTTGTCAAAAGCTTTTTCTGCATCTATTGAGATGATCATGTGATTTTTGTCTTTGGTTCTGTTAATATGCTGTATTACATTGATTGATTTACGTATGTTGAACCATCCCTGCATCCCTGGGATGAATCCAACTTGGTCATGGTGTATAATCTTCTTGATGATTTGTTGGATTCTGTTTGCCAGTATCTTATTAAGGATTTTTGCATCTATGTTCATTAGGGAGATTGGCCTGTAGTTCTCTTTCTTAGTTGGGTCCTTCTCTGGTTTTGGTATCAGGGTAATGCTTGCTTCCAGGAATGAATTTGGGAGTATTGCTTCCCTTTCAATTTCATTGAAAAGTTTGAGAAGTAGGGGCGTTAGGTCTTCTCTAAATTTCTTGTAGAATTCGGCAGTGAATCCATCAGGGCCTGGGCTTTTCTTTGTTGGGAGGTTTTTAATTACATCTTCAATTTCATTGGCTGATATTGGTTTATTTAGGATTTTTAAATCTTCTTGATTCAGCTTTGGTAATTCATACGAATCTAGGAATCTGTCCATTTCTTCTGCATTTTCCATCTTAGTAGAATATAAATTTTCAAAATAGGTATAGATGATCTTCTGGATTTCTGCAGGGTCTGTCGTGATATCACCCTTTTCATTTTCAATTGCATGGATTTGAGTCTTTTCTTTTCTTTTTTTAATAAGGTTGGATAAGGGTTTGTCAATCTTATTTATTCTTTCAAAGAACCAACTTTTTGCTTCATTGATTCTTTG
This sequence comes from Erethizon dorsatum, assembly GCA_028451465.1. Taxonomy (NCBI): domain Eukaryota; kingdom Metazoa; phylum Chordata; class Mammalia; order Rodentia; family Erethizontidae; genus Erethizon; species Erethizon dorsatum. The sequence goes on along the minus strand of CM051825.1, from coordinate 57,310,420 downwards.
TATTGTTTTTTTATTCTCCAATACGTTAATTTCTGCTCTGATCTTTATAATTTCCTCCCTTGAACGGGCTTTTGGCTTAACCTGCTCTTCTTTTTCTAGAAGCTCGAGGTTCACCCTTAAGTTGTTTATTTGCGCTTGCTCTATTTTCCTGATATAAGTGTTTAATGCTATAAATTTCCCTCTTAGGACTGCTTTCATTGTATCCCATAAGTTCCGGTATGTTGTACTGTCATTATCATTCAGTTGTAGAAAGTGACTAATTTCTTCTTTAATTTCATCTGTGACCCATTGGTTGTTCAGGAGGATGCTGTTTAATTTCCATGTGTTTAGGGAGTTTTTGTGGGATCTTTTGCCATTGATTTCCAATTTCATTGCACTATGGTCTGATAATATGCATGGGATAATTTCAATTCCTTTGCATTTACTTAAGCAGGTTTTATGAGCTAGTATGTGGTCTATTTTGGAGAACGTCCCATGTGCAGCTGAGAAAAATGTGTATTCTGATGTTGTGGGATGGAACACTCTGTAGACATCTACTAAGTCCATTTGTTCAAAAGTTTGGTTCAGTTCTACTATTTCATTATTGATTTTCTGTCCAGTTGATCTATCTTTTTGTGACAGTGGAGTATTGAGATCTCCCAATATAATTGTATTAGTGCTTATTTGATTTTTCATGTCCTTTAGTACTTGTTTTATATAGCTGGGTGCATTGGTATTTGATGCATATATATTTATGATCGTTATCTCTTCCTCTTGGATTGTTCCCTTTACAAGGATGTAATGACCGTCTTTATCTCTCTGAATCCTTCTTGGCTTGAAGTTCACTTTGTCTGCAAAAAGAATAGCTACCCCTGCTTTTTTCTGGGTTCCTGTGGCATGGAGTATTGTTTTCCATCCTTTGACTTTCAGTCTATGAATTTCTTTCTGAATTAAATGTGTTTCTTGTATACAGCATATTGTTGGATCTTGCTTCTTGATCCATTTCGCCAGTCTGTGCCTTTTGATTGGTGAATTGAGACCGTTAACATTGATGGTTAAAACTGATATGTATTGACTTGTCATGATATTTTCCTGTTGTTGGTTCCCACTCTTTGTTTTTCCGCTTTCCGGCTATTTAATTATTTGCCCTGCCTGGTGGATTCCTTCTGTTGGGGTTCCTATCTCTTTCTAGAATGTCCTTCAGAACGTTTTGGAGTGCTGGTTTGGTGGTCATAAATTTTCTCAGATGTTCTTTGTCATGAAAGTATTTTATTTCTCCATCAATTTTGAAAGATAGTTTTGCAGGGTACATCAATCTGGGCTGAAAATTATTTTCCTTTAGAGCTTGCAATACATCATTCCAAGCTCTTCTTGAATTGAGGGTTTGTGCTGAAAAGTCAGCTGTGATTCTGATGGGTTTTCCTTCATAGGTGATTTGTCTCTTCTCCCTAACAGCTTTTAAGATTCTGCCCTTCTGTTGAATTTCTGGGATCTTGACTATAATATGTCTGGCTGAAGTTTTTTTTTGATCATGTCTAGTTGGTGTTCTAAAAGCTTCACTTATAGGGGTGTCAAATTCCTTTTCTCTTCCAGGAAAGTTCTCCCTGATTATGTCTTTGAACAAGGTTTTAATGTCGTTGATGCTATCTCCTGCTTTTTCATTTATTCCAATTATTCTTAAGTTGTTTATCTTTGAGTCATCTAGCAGCTGCTGAATTGATTTTTCATGGTCCCTTGCTATTTTTAAGAATTTTTCCATTTCATGATCACTAATTGCAAGCCTGTCTTCTATATCTGAGATCCTGTCCTCGCATTGGCTTATTCTGCTACAAATACTTTCAATGGAATTTTTTATCTCTTGGATATCTGCTTGAATCTGCCTTATAGATTCCATTTCTTTCCTATGCTGAGCATTCATGGTTTCTATAGTTTTCTTAAGTTCATCTATTTTTTTGTCTGTATCAGCTATAGTGTCCTTAAGCATGGTCTTCATTGTAGACATTATCTCTGCAGTTATCTGTGAGATTATTTCTGTTTTAATTTTTTCCAGAACCTCATTCAGTTGCTTTGTTGTTACCACTTCAGATAGGCCAGGTGGGTGGCTTTCGGATTGTCCCACCTCGTTGCTCCCTAGGTTTGCCTTTGGTGAATTGGATGTGTGTGGTTGCATCTTGTTTAAGTGTCGTCTCATTTTTTCTTTCTTTAATTCCTGGGGTGATGTTTGCAAATTACCTATAGTAGGTTACTTTATTGCTAGTGTTTAAGATCTTTAGAAGATGACTACTTCTCTGCAGTATCTTCCAAGTGGAGCTTGCTTTTAGGTTTTGAGCTTTCTGCCAGATCCTACCTCTTCAATTCGTTGGGTATGCGAAGTTGCTACCTGTTTGGCCCAGTCCTTGATTCTTTGGTACTGTGCCACTGTATTTTCTGTGTCCCTTAGTCAATCTCAATCATGAAATATCAGGAAGGAAAGATGTTTAGAACAATTATTTCACATTTGGCTATAATGTTAACTAAAGCATCAAACACAGCCTAAAAAATGACAGACTGAGCTAACCAGTTATTTACCACTTTTAGCTGTATAGAGTTGCGGTTATATAACAAAATCTAAAACACACCAGAAAAATTATATGCAGTATACAAGTCCTATGTATGTCAATTTTTCCTTGAGGAGTTTAAATTTAAGATGAGTTAAGGAGGAAATAGAGTATTGGGAGAAGAGGAAGGAATTAGATGTAAGGTTAGAGGACCAAGAGGGATCCCACTAAAATTGGGACACTAGTGCAGAGGACAGGTGGTAAAAAGAGAAGGAAGGGATAAAAGGAAGAACAGATCACAACCACAATCACAAAGAAGTTAGAGGCGCTGTTTACACTCATATAAAAAACCAGAGAGAATAATGAAGGAAAGAGCAAATACACATACAGAAACAAAAACAAAGATAAAAACAATAAAACAGACAGATCAAAAATAAAACCCCACCAAAAAACAAAACAAAACAAAACAAAAACAAAAAAACCCTTCGCCAGAACAAAAAAACAAATCAGTGAGAAAAAAAAAAATAAAAATAAAAAATAAAAATAAAAATAAAAAATATAAAAAGAATCAGTTCCAGGTGTTGACTCTGTTGTAGGCAGTTACCCTGTGGTGAGAGTCCTGTTCTGTGCAGGTCCGTCCCAGTAAGCCAGGAGCGCCCTCTGGCGGGCAGTGAGCAGAGGCGCGTACTTTCAGGCAGAGACCAGTCTAGCTCGCCTCCGCTCTCGCCGCCCTTTCACGATCCCTGGGCCTGAGAGGCTCAGCGCGCTGTCCGGAGCGCGGGTTCCCTGCACTGGTTCCTGCCGCTCTGGTTTTTCGCCACGCCCCCCACAATGGCGCCGGGCCAGTCGCTCTCTGGCGCGGGACAGGTGTGGCTCAGAGTCCAGTCTCGTTCGCCTGCTGACCTCAGCACACTTTCGTGGGCTCAATTGAGAGGCCCTGTGCTACCCTGTCCGGAGCACAAGTTCCCAGAGCAGTTTCCGAGCCGCTCTGAGTTTCGCCACACCCCCCACAATGGCGCCCGGCCGGTCGCTCTCTGGCGCGGGGCAGCTGTGGCTGAGAGACACTCACCGCCGGTCAGCGCCGTTCTCCGCCGCTCCCCTGCCCCGCCGCTGTCTCAGGATCCTCCGTGGGGGCTCCCTGGGCGCCAGCTGCCACCGTGTGTCCGTAGAATTGAGCCTCCGCCGGCGCTCCAACTCCCGGGATAGTAGAAGGTGCGCGGGCGCGGTCTGCTCCTTCTTTCCTTCTTCTTTGTTGGAAGTCACCCGTCACTGGTGCCGGGGGTCCCAGATTGCGCTTCAGAACTTTTCTGGGTTTCGGGGAGGCATCTCCCCCCCTCCTGCGCTTTCTGGGTCGCTATATTCCCGTGTTCCAATGGTAACTTTTAGAGAGAGTTTTGCTGCCTGCTTCTTACTCATCCGCCATCTTGAGGTCCAAGTTTATCTTTCTTTATGGCTGAGTAATATTCTATTATATTAAAAAAAACCACATCTGTTTTATCCATTCCTTGGTTGATGGGGATTTTGGTTGTTTCCAAGATTTAACTATTACAAATTGTGCTGCTATAATCATGGTGCACGTATATCACTATGGTACAGTGTTTTTAATTCTTCTGGGAAGATACCCATAAGGGGAATAACTGGGTCAAATGGGACCTCTAATCCTAGTTTTTAAAGAAATCTCCACACTGATTTCCAAAGTGGTTGCACAAGTCTGCACTCCCACCAACAGTGGAGAAGGGTTCCCTTTTCCCCACAGCCCCACCAGCATTTGTTACTGGTTGACATCTCGATAATAGCCATTCTTTCTGGAATGAGATGGAATCTCAGTGTTGTTTTAATTTGCATCTCTCAAATGACCAATGATGTTGAACATTTTTTCATGTATTTCTTTGGCATTTGTATTTCTTCATCTGAGAAGTGTGTATTCATCTCAGATGACCATTTTTGGATTGGGTCTTTGAATTTGGGGGGTGAATAATTTCTTTCATTTCTTTATATATCCTAGATATAAGTCCTTTGTTGAGGGACGACTGGCTATAACTTTTTCCCACTCTGTGTGTTGTCTTTTCACTTTGTTGGTGATTTCTTTTGTTGTGCAAAAGCTTTTTAATAAGGTGAGATCTGATTTGTTAATTCTTTGTAGTATTTCCTGTGCAGTCTGGGTTTTGTTCATGTAGTCTCTTCGCCTATGTTTTCACGATTTCTACCTATTTTCTCTTCTGGTATATTTAGTGTTTCTGTTTTACTATTTAGACCTTTGATCCATTTTGACTTTAGTTTAGTGCATGGTGGTAGACATGGGTCTAGTTTTAGTCTTCAGCACGTGGAAAGCCAGTTTTTCCAGCACCATTTATTAAAGAGACTATCTTTCTTCCAGTGAACATATTTAGCTCCTTTGTTGAAGATAAGGTGGTTTAGTGTATTTGTAGTTGTGTCTGCATATTCTATTCTGTTCCACTGATCCTCAGGTCTGTTTTTTTGCCAATACTATGCTGATTTTATCACAGTAGCTTTGTAGTATAATTTCAGGTCAGGGATTGTAATGCCCTCTGACTTGCCTTTGTTGCCCAGAATTGTTTTTGCTGTTCTTGGTCTCTTCTGGTTCCAAATGAATTTTAGGAATATTTTCTCTAGTTCTGTGAGGTATGCTAATGGTATTTTGATTGGGATTGCATTAAATGTGTATAACAGTTTTGGGAGTATGGCCATTTTCACTATGTTGGTTCTTACTATCCATGAGCCAGGGATATCTTTCCATTTTGGGATACCTTCTTTGATCTCCTTTTTCAGAGTTCTGTAGTTTTCAATGTATAGGTCTTTTACTTCTTTTGTTAGATCAATTCCTAAGTATTTCATTTTTTTGGGATGCTATTTTAAAGGGTGTGGTTTCCCTAGTTTCTCTTTCTGTGAGTTTGCTTGTGTACAGGAATGCTATTGATTTTTTTTTTTTTTTTTTTGGTGGGTACCGGGGGGTCGACCTCAGGACCTCGCGCGCCAACAGGCACCTGTGCCGCTGAGCGATATCACCGGCCCCTTTTTCGTATGTGGGATCCGGGAGTCGAACTCGGGCCCTCGCGCTTGCAAGGCAGGCGCTTATGCCACTGAGCCATCTCACCGGCCCAGTGCTATCGATTTTTGAGTGTTGACTTTTTATACAGCTACACTGAATTTGGTTATTAAATCTACAAGTCTTTTGCTAGCACTTTTGGGGTTTTCTATGTAGAGTATCATGTCATCTGCAAATAATGATATTTTAACTTCTTCCTTTCCTATCCTTATTCCTTTTATTTCTTTCTCTTGTCTAATTGCTCTGGCAAATGTTTCCAGAACTATAGTGAATAGGAGAAGTGATAGTGGACACCCTTGTCTTGTTCCTGATTTTAGAATGAAAGCTTTCAGTTTTTGACCATTTAGTATGATATCGTCTGTTGGTTTGTCATAGATAGTTTTTATCAGATTAAGATAAAGACTCTCTATTTCAATTATCTGTAGGGTTTTTAATCATGAATGGGTGTTGGACTTTGTCAAAAGCTTTCTGAATCTATTGAGATGGTCATGTGATTTTTATCTTTGGTTTTGTTAATATGGTGTGTTACATTTATTGATTTGCATATGTTGAACTACCCCTGCATCTGGTATGAATCCCACTTAGTCATGGTATATAATCTTCTTGATGATTTGATGCATTCTGTTTGCCAGTATCTTATTGAGGATTTTTGTGTCTATTTGCATTAGGGAGATTGTCCTGTAGTTTTCTTTTTTAGTTGAGTTCTTTGGTTTTGGAATCAGGGTAATACTTGCTTCCAGAAATGATTTTGGAAGTATTGCTTACCTTTCAATTTCCTTAAAGAGTTTTAGCATTAGTGGCATTTGTTCTTCTCTAAATTTCTTGTAGAATTCAACTATGAATCCATCAGGCCCTGGACTTTTCTTTGTTGTTAAATTTTTAATTATGTTTTCAATTTTATTGGCTGATATCAGGTTATTTAGAATTTTTATATCTTCTTAATTTAGTTTTGGCAATTGGATTGTGTCTAGGAATCTGTCCATTTCTTCTGTGTTTTCCATCTTATTAGAATATAGGTTCTCATAGCATATATTGATCTTCTGAATTTCTGTGGGATCTGTTGTGATTTCCCCGTTTTCATTCCTACCTGCTTGAATTTATGTTTTTTCCTTCCTATTTTGATGAGGTTGGCTAATGGTTTATCAATTTTATTCTTTCAAAGAACCAGCTTTTTTTTTATTTTAAAGAGAAGAAAAAACAAAACAAATCAAAAAAAGAACAAATTTTCAAAACAACATAATATGAGGGTAACAATGGTCAATGCATTACATATTATTATCTTTAAGTTAGTTATTCAGGATACCAGACATTAGCATTCAATTGTCCAAACATTATTGGCTCAAACCTTACTCTTCAATGAACTAAGTAAAACTGGTAGTGTATCTATCTTAACCATCTTATATACATATACAATTTTTTTTCCCTTTCCCTTCTTTCTTTTCCCCATTCCAGTCTCTCTTTCTTATTGACCAGTTTCTTGATTCACCGTGTCTGTTGTACATTTTGGCTCTTATTTACTCTTTCAGTTTCTCATACTAGAGAGACAATACGATGCTTACACATGTGCGTCCGGTTTATTTCACTTATGAGTATTTTCTCGAGTTGCATCCATTTACCTATAAAAGTCTCCAGTTTATCCTTCTTTATGGCTGAATAGTACTCCATTGTATAAAAATACCACATCTTTCTTATCCATTCCTCAGTTGATGGGCATTTGGGTTGTTTCCAAGATCTGGCTATTACAAACTGTGCTGCTATAAACATGGGTGCACATATATCACTGTGGTACGATGTTTTTAATTCTTCTGGGAAGATGCCCAGAAGGGGAATAGCTGGGTCAAATGGGACCTCCAACCCTAGTTTTCTGAGGAATCTCCACACTGACTTCCACAGTGGCTGTACCAGTCGACACTCCCACCAACAGTGAAGAAGGGTTCCTTTTTCCCCACAGCCCCTCCAGCATTTGTTATTAGTTGATTTCTTTATAGTAGCCATTCTTTCTGGAGTGAGATGGTATCTCAGTGTTGTTTTAATTTGCATCTCTCGAATGACTAGTGATGTTGCACATTTTTTTGTATATTTATTTGCCATTAGTATTTCTTCATCTGAGAAATGTGTATTCATCTCAGATGCCCATTTTTGGGGTGGGTCTTTAAATTTGGGAGGTCTGATTTTTTTGAGTTCTTTATATGTTCTCGATAGTAATCCTTTGTCTGAGGAACAGCTGGCAAACATTTTTTCCCACGTTGTGGGTTGTCTTTTCACTCTGTTGGTGGTTTCTCTTGCTGTGCAAAAGCTTTTTAATAAGATGAGATCCCAGTTATTGATTCTTTGGGATAGTTCCCATGCGGTTGAGTTTTTATTCATAAAGTCTTTGCCTACACCAATGTCTTCAAGGGATTTACCTATCCTACCTTCCAGCAGATTTAATGTTTCTGTTTTAATATTTAGATCTCTGATCCATTTTGAATTTAGTTTAGTGCATGGTGAAAGATATGGGTCTAGTTTTAATCTTCGGCATGTGTAGAGCCAGTTTTTCCAGCACCATTTATTAAAGAGGCTTTCTTTCTTCCACTGAATGTGTTTGGCACCTTTGTCAAAGATAAGGTGGCTTAGTATGTCTGGGGTTGTTTCAGCATCTTGTAATCTGAAGAACCAGCTTTTTGATTCATTGATTCTTTGTATTTATTTTTTTTTGTTTCTATTGCATTAATTTCTGCTTTTATCTGTATAATTTCCTCCCTCATATAAGCTTTGGGTTTGATTTGTTCTTCTTTTTCTAGAAGTTTGATGTTCAACATTAGGTAGTTTTCCTGATGTGAAAGTTTATTGCTATAACTTTCCATCTTAGGACAGCTTTCATTGCATCCCATAAGTTTTGGTATGCTGTATTGGCATTATTGTTTAATTGTATATACTGTGTATTTTGTGTTTAATTTCCTCTGTGCCCCATTGATTGTTCAGAAGTGTGTTGTTTAATTTCCATGTGTTTGTGTAGTTTCTGTGGCTTCCTTTGTCATTGATTTCCCCTTTCATTGTACTATGGTCAGATAGTGTGCAAGGAATGATTTCAGTTCCTCTACATTTACTTAAACATGTTTTGTGGGCTAGTATGTGGTCTATTTTGGAGAATGTCCCATGTGCAGCTGAGAAGGATGTGTATTCTGATGTTTTGGGGTGGAACACTCTGTAGACATCTACCAAGTCCATCTATTCACAGGCTTGGTTTAATTCTCATATTTCTTTGTTGATTTTTTGTCTAGTTGATCTATCTATTTGTGAGAGTGGGGTATTAAAGTCCCTCACTACAATTGGGTTAGTGCTTATTTGGTTTTTCATGTCTGTTAATATTTGTTTTATGTAGCTGAGTGCACCGGTGTTTGGTGCATATATTTATGATTGTTATCTCTTCTTTTTTTTTTTTTTGTGGGTACCTGGGGTCGACCTCAGGACCTCGTGCACTGGCAGGTGCCCATGCTGCTGAGCGATATCACCGGCCCTTTCTTTGTATGTGGGTTCCAGGAGTCGAACTTGGGCCCTTGCACTTGCCAGGCAGGCGCTTAAGCCACTGAGCCATCTCACTGGCCCTATCTCTTCTTCTTTAAGTTTTCCCTTAACAAGTAATGTAGTGACCTTCCTTGTCTCTTTTGATCAATTTTGGCTTAAAGTTTACACTGTCTGCAAATAGAATAGCTACTCCTGCTTTTTTCTGGGTTCCTGTGGCATGGAGAATTATTTTCCATCCTTTGACTTTTAGTCTATGAATTTCTTTTTGAGTTAAATGTGTTTCTTGAATGCAGCATATTGATGGATCTTGTTTCTTGATCCATTCTGCCAGTCTTTTTCTTTGATTGGTGGGTTGAGACCATTTACATTGATGGTTATAACTGATATGTATTGGCTTATTTTTTCATGTTATTTTCCTGTTGTTGTTTCCATGTCTTTCTCCTCTGTTTAATTGCTTGTCCTGCTTGGCAGTTTCTTTCTATTGGTGTTCATGTGTTTGTGGTCTTTGTTATCTCTTTCTAATATATCCTTCAGAGCATTCTGTAGTGCCGGTTTGGTGGTCATGAATTTCTTCAGTTGTTCTTTGTCATGGAAGTATGTTATTTCTCCATTGAATTTGAAAGATAGTTTTGTGGGGTACATCAATCTGGGTTGAAAATTGTTGTTTTTAGGGCTTGTAATACCTCATTCCAGGCTTTCCTTTATTTGAAGGTTTGTGCTGAGAAGTCTGCTGTGATTCTGATGGACTTTCCTTTATAGGTGATTTGTTTCTTTTCCCTAGCTGCTTTTAATATTTTGTTCTTGTGTTGAATTTCTGGAATCTTGATTATTATGTGCCTTGGTGTAGATTTATTTTGGTCATGGCTATTTGGAGTTCTATATACTTCCTTTATTTGTATATCAAATTCATTATCCATGTTTGGGAAGTTTTCTGCCATTATTTTTCTGAAGAGATTTTTAATGGCATTTGTGCTGTCTCCAGCTTGCTCACTGACTCCAGTCAATCTTATGTTTTGTCTTCTTTGCTTCATCTTGTAATGGTTGGATTGATTTTTTTTGTGGTCCCTTGCTATTTTTAAGATATCTTTCTTTTCCTGGTTGCTAGTCACTTTCCTGTCTTCTAGGTCTAATATTCTATCCTCGCCTTCATTCAATCTATTGCATATACTTTCAATGGAGTTTTGAATCTCCTGGATTTCTGTTTGGATCTTTTTCATTGATTCCATTTTTTGTTTATGTTGGGCATTTATGGTTTCCATCATTTTCCTAACCTTTTTTTTTTTTTTTAAATCTATGTCAGCTTTAATTTCTTTCATTTTGATTGTCATTTCTTTTTGTACCTTAGGTATTATTTTTTCTATAGCCTCTTCCATTTGTTCTTTCACTTCTGCTGCTATCATTTTTGAGAGTTCCAGTGGTTGGCTTCTGATTTCCTCTATCTCTTTGTGCTCTGGACTTGTCCTGGGTGTGCTGGGCATTTGGGGTTGCATTTTGCTTCTTCCTCTTGTAATTTTCTATTTTTTATTTTATTTTGTTTTCTGTAAATGCTTGTAGATTTCTTATGTTAGATAGCTTTATCTCTTTTGTCGAAGCTTTCCTAGGTGATATCTGTTCCTCAATGATGTCTTCTAGAAATTGGTGGTTCTTGGCCTGTCTATCCCAAGAATCTACCTTCCCAATATACTAAGAATGTGGAGTTGGTATCTTTTTGACTTAGGCCCATTCCTTTGGTGCTGGACTATGGTGATGGTTATGACCCCTTGTAATCTCAGTGTTTTCGTATAGGGCAGAAAAAACTGATTATAGCAGGTATGTCATCCTGGTTAGGGTAGTACAGTTAGCAATAACAATAGATTCAAGCACATCCTGGCTACTGACAAATTGTGGTAATTAATAGCCTGATATCTTTAACCATAGGAGGAAGTTCTATAGTTACATAATATAATCCAACTTATACCAGGAACTTGTATGCAATGTTTTTCCACTTAGTACAGTGGTTTTACCCTGTTGTTGGAGGTGGCTTAAGAGCAGAAGGGGTAGGATGGAGAGGTGGATGTGGTTAAGTATAGTAGAATCAAATTTGGTGGGTATAGGATGATCATCCAAGTTTTTGGTAATTGTAGGATACAAGAGGGAGGGATTGGGAGAGAAAGCCTAGGAGTATTGAAGTGAACCAGAAAGGGAAGAGACAATATTTACCCACATGAAAGTCTCATAAAATGAAGTGAGATAGTTGATGAAAGAGAGGAAGATGACGAGTGGAATAATACAAAGGGAACATTTAGGGATCTAAATTTTGAATGAGAGGGAAAAGAAGGTAGAAAAGAGAAGGTAAAGAAAAAAGAGAGGAGAAAAGACAAGACAGAAAAAAAAAACCAGGAAATAAAAATAATCACACACACAAAACAAAAAGCAATAAACATACAGAAAGAAAAATAAAATAGGGCTAAACAGAACAGAAAGAAAAAGAGAAAAGTAAAGGAAAAAAAACACAAAAAACACCACCACCTCCAATAAAAATAAAATAAAAATACACAGAAAACAAAACACACTAACCCAGCAGAGTACCAAGAGGAAAGCCCATCAGACAAAGAAAAATAAAAGTAGTGAGATTCTTCTAGTGTCTACAGTTATGTGGTAGGTCCAAGTCTGATCCCAATATCTGTACTCTAGCCAAGCTTGCAGGTGGATTTGTGCTGGGTTTGGGTCTGATCTTTGTCTCTGGATTTGGGGGATGGGATTAGTTTAATGTGGCTGGCATTCTCCCTAGCCATTTAAAAAAGAAAAAAGAAAGAAGAAAATAATAGGGAAAAGAAAAGAAAAGGAGGTGGTGCTACCAGCCCACTTCTATTCCATGTGTCTTTGTCCCCAAGCCCAAAGCTGGTTCACCTAACTTACCACCTGCTGGCTCGTATTATTACTATTACTTTGGACTTTTCTGGGCCACTAGTCCTGCCTGTCCATCGTGTGTGCTCTAGCTGGGGTCCTGCTGTGTCACTGGCTTTCCCACTTGTCTCTGGTCCCTGAGTCCTGCCAAGGGAGGGAGCAGGAGCCCATCTCAGACCCCCTTCCTGCCAGTCACCACAGCTCCGGGTCAATGGCCGAAACAGCAGCCCATCCAAATTTTTCTTTTATTTTCTTCTTATAAGGGAAACAAAACTACTCCTTAAAGTATTGGTGGAAGATTCTACTGAATAATAATAAAATATTCTATTCTATTTAAAAATATACTCAAAACTTCTCCTTTGCCCTAGTAGAAAACAGTTACATTTTTCATTCAATAGTAGTATTTAGTGAAGTCAATTAAATATTTATTCTTTGGGTGAGTTATAAAATGTCTTTTCAGGCTGTTATTTAAGTCAAGTGGCAGATTTGCAACATAGTGCCTATTTTAGGAAGTACTGTAAGTGGTGCTTTCTTCCAATCTCACAGCAATTAGGCAGTTCTGATGTCTTCTGTATAAGATTAGAGAGTGATGTTGGGCCATGCAGGTGGTTTCTTGGTCAATAAATTCTCCAAGTGTTGTTAGTTGTGATCTGAGAAAAATTGCAGTCTCATGCTTGAACCCATAAACTTGAGAGTCATTTTATTTGTGACGTATAGGATAACTGGAACCCCAGTGAAATGAAACTGATCTGGGAAATTAGCTTTGTAGGAGAGGTTTTGTTTTGTTTTAAGGATATAGATTTTTAGAACACTAGGATATAAGCAGAAAGAAGTTGTCTCTTATTCTAAGCTGCTGCTTCTGCTACTTTTGATCCTTGCTCTATAATTGCTTGTCTAGGTGACATTTGCTGATTTCAGCAATAGAGCTTGTATAGGTAATGTATTGGTAACATTTCCAAACAACTTTTTGCCCTTCTTTCTGAGAGAATTCTGTTTTTGTACAAGTATCCACCTTTCTTGCTCAAAGTATTTTAGAGGAAGTTGTCCTCATCCTTAGTTATATCAGGTAGATACTGAGTTATAGTAAACCAGTCATAATGACTGCATGGATTATTGCCAGTGATTGGTTTAGTGGTGACCTGTGTTTCATTTTGGTGTGAGGGAAGATCTGATGGGGTGAATGTGTGTGGGTATTCCAGAAAAAAAATTTTTTTTTCTTATAAAGGATATGCCAGAAGAGACCACATCCCCTTCTGCCTTTTGATATTACCTTGTTAGAATGTTCTATTTGGAATCATCTTCTACTTTTCTACCAGCCTAATGATGAAGCCAACACAGAGAAGAGAAGCCAGGTCATCATAGGGAAATGGAATCTTGATAATGCAAACTTTGGAATTTCTCTGCCTCTGAATATCCCTCCAAGTGAGATAATATGTAATGTTATCTCAATAAATGGAAATAGTCTGTACTTGCAACTAGAAGTCATTCTATATCTCTTGCGTCTATTATTTTCTTTTCTTTTTAAATGTTTTACAATTTTACTCTTTTAGTATTCAGAAATTCTATTCACTTAGAAAACACTGCACAGAAAATGAAAAGAGCTACTCATTGTGACAACATATATACAATGCAAATTTTAACAAAAGATGATTATCTGGACAAAATAAAGGAAGATTTCTATATATATCACAAAAGAAAAAGTGATTTAAAGTATAAAGATATTTCACAGAAGAGGAAACATAAATGTTTAAATAAATAGTCAATTTTTTTTTTTGTGTGTGTGGGTACCGGGGGTCGACCTCAGGACCTTGCGCGCCAGCAGGCGCCCGTGCCGCTGAGCGATATCACCGGCCCCTTTTTCGTATGTGGGTTCCGGGAGTCGAACTCGGGCCCTCGCGCTTGCCAGGCAGGCTCTTAAGCCGCTGAGCCGTCTCACCGGCCCTACACTTGCCTTATTAAGTAGATGCCTGGTTGGCAAGAATAGTTTTTATCGAATCCTGAAGTCAAATTCCAACCCCAGCAAGGCAATCAACTTCTGTTATCTCACTACCTACCAAGAGAGGGCAGTAAAGTGCTAAACTGGCAGCCATGTGCAAAAATAAAGAATTTAATTATCACAGATATTCCCAGCCCTTTGTTCTTAACCCATTTATGCTCAAGGTTGCATTTTTTCTCCAAATTTTTGCATGAAGTTCATGTTAGTTACCTAGAAAAATTCAAGGAACAAGAGTCTGAAGAGAAAAATTTTTATTATGTTCCGTTGTTATGTGCCATTCCAAACATGGAACACTAGGCATAAAAAGATTAAGAACAAAATATTTATTTGATTTGTTCTGTGTGAACCAGAGACCAGTAGAATATGTAGAAATAATCTTCATTCTATTTAAGAAATGCAGAATTTGAGGCGCTTCTTTTTACAGACACTTATGAGCATAGGCTATGGTTTTAATTTTTAATTAATGTTTAAATTGATGGTATAGAAGCTTTTCAATAAAGTACATTTATTTGTAATTTAAACTTTTTTGTGTGTTTTTGGGATCGAACTCAGGGACTCACACATGCTAAGCATTCACTATGCTGCAGAGCTATATATATATCTAGCATCCTAAAATTTATTTTTAAAAATTCAGCATAGGTTGATGAGTCCAGAGAATGTTAGACTCTAGAGTTTGTCTAGCTTAACCTCCTTATTTTGTGAGTAGAAATACATGGCACATAAGACTTGAAGTGGTTTGTCCAAGGGCATCAAAGAGAACTAGGACTAAAATTTGACTGAAAGTTTTTTCACCATACAGTAAAACCTTGATTTATGAGCCCAATTTGTTCTGGAAATATAATCCAAAGCACTTGTCTATCAAAGCGAATTTCCCCATAAGAAATAGTGGAAACTCAGATGATTCATTCATTATATTCATATAAAATTATATTCATATAAAAATTCATATGAATATTCATATAAAATGATTACAATACTGTACTATAATATAAAATAATAAAGAAAATACAAAATATAAATAAAAGCAAATTAACCTGCACTTACCTTCTTTTTTTTTCTTGTGGGTATAGGGGGTTAAAATCAGGACCTCATGCACCAGTAGGCACCCATGCCACTGAGCGACATCACCAGCCCTTTTTATGTGGGTACAGGGAGCCAAACTCAGGACCTCACACTTGCCAGGCAGGCACTTATGCCGCTGAGCCATCTCACTGGCCCATTACCTTAGAAAACCTTCATGGCTAATGCGAGGGAGACAAGAGAGGAAGGTTATTGTGTAGGACGACTTTCACTGTCACTAAAGGAATCACTGCTATCTATTGGCTCAGTAGAATCTTTTTCTTTTCATGCTGCTTTAACAAGGAACCTTTCCAATGACGCTTGCTTTTGCTTCCTTTTGAGGATTTCATGGAAGTGTGATATTGCATGGTTGTTAAACAGATTCATTGCTTGCATTGCTACAGCCTTATTTGGGTGGTGCTTTTTTACAAAATTTTGCACTGCTTCCCACATTTTACGTATCTCCCTAATCTCATTTGAAGTGAGGGATTCCTCTTCCTTTTCTCCTCCTCTGCAGATGAGATCTCCATAACCTCTTGCTGCTGGGAATGATCACCCGCAATCCTACAAGGAGGGAAGGAGAGAGAGAGAGAGAGAGAGAGAGAGAGAGAGAGAGAGAGAGAGAGAGAAATATTGTCTCAGTTGTGATCATGTGGTGTTTGGCATCAGATGCTGCTCGTATTGCAAGACATCAATCTTTTTTTTTTTTTAAAGAGAAGAAAAAACAAAACAAATCAAAAAAAGAACAAGTTTTCAAAACACCATAATATGAGGGTAACAATGGTTAATGCATTACGTGTTATTATCTTTAAGTTAGTTATTCAGGATACCAGACATTAGCATTCAATTGTCCAAACATTATTGGCACAAACCTTACTCTTCAATGAACTAAGTAAAATTGGTAGTGTATCTATCTTAACCATCTTATATATATATACAATTTTTTTCCCTTTCCCTTCTTTCTTTTCCCTATTCCAAGACATCAATCTTTTATCAAGTTAAAATTTATTAGAAATGTTTGCTTGTCTTGTGGAACACTAGCAGAATAAATTACAATCCAAGGATTTACCCTACCTCTCCTCTTCTACTTTAGGACTTTTGTTATTTCTAGTTTTTCAGAGAGTTAAAAACTTTTATTCATAAAGAAAAGCACTGTTCAGATCCTCATGGAGTGTGATTGCTCATGGATATGTGTACTGTCAGACTATGATACTTCCAGTAACTGTGAGCTTGGCACATTAGAATAGGGCTGTTCCCCCACCTCTGCATTTCCGGTCATTTTAAATACGCTATTATCAATATTTCTGATATGTTTAACTATTCAGATTTTAAAATATTTTTTCTGTTAACTTGGCATTTTGCATAGCATAGTCAGAGCTAGTTGAAGAGTTTCCATTTTGCATGATTTGGTTTCACTTCATGGTTTCCAAACTCTTCCTCCTGGGTGAAATGCTGTTGTTTAAGAATATAGAACACTATAGGGAAGTTATTAACAAAGTGAAAAGCAGCTATCTACTCTCTTCATTTTTATTAATATCATATAAAATTATTTAATTATCTAGTTTTTACTCCAGACCTATTTATTTTTAATACCTGTTATATTTAGGGAGCTTCCCATATTTTGGTGTTCTTTGTTGAAATGAGAGGCAAAGTTCTGTGCCATCTATTTTTCACTATCTTCTTTCCAAAAATCAAAATTGCAAATATGGAGCCTTGTTGAGGCAGAATTCTGCAGAGTTAGAAGGTGTAATTATAAATGCTTTGCTCATTCATTAGTTTAAAATTTTCTATTTTTTTTCAATATGCTTTGAATTAGGTGTGTGTGTGTGTGTGTGTGTGTATGTGTGTGTGTGTATGTATGTATGTAACAGAGAGACAAATTATGACAGAGAAGGGAAGGGAAGAAAATGGGAGGGAGTTACATATTTTTTCTTTGTTTCCCTTCCTCTTTTCTTCCTGATTCTCACTAAGGTGAACTTTATTACAAGTAGTCATATTTCAGCAATTAATTTTCTCAGTACTGAGGCTCATTTTGAAGAAACCCACAGTCATTGATGTAACATCTGTGTGGCATTGGTTTAACTTTCCTGATGGCCCACATCTGACCACAAGTTATTCCCTTGTCCCCCTGAACTAGAGGTAGATGACTGTTTTGGTTTATAGCTAGATATCACTCAAAGCCTCCTGTGCTCATAAGTGGGGCTTTTGGGAGTTACTGGATCATGGGCATGATATTGAAATAGTCCACTGATTGTTTTAGCACAGTTCTAAACCAATGAACTTCCAGGGGAATTTGAAGCAGTAACTAGTTAAATGGAAGTGTCTGATGTGATGCCTTTGTTAGCTTTTTTATGGCTTCCAAAATTATTCCACATAAGGGCATGACTGTTTAGGAAAACGTAAATTTTTGATTGTCAGAATAACTATTTCACCCATTCAATTTTTCTTTCCTTTATTTCTGATCTTTAGTAACTCTTCTCTGCCCTGTTATTGCTGCCCCAGCTTCTGCATACACCAAGTAATTTGAAATAGCACTTTCATTAAGATTACTTGATATTCGCATGTATCTACTAAGCATCCTTTAATTATAATTCAAGACTAAGTCTACATTAAAACTGTATTTCTGTAATTAAAGCTTGAAAATTTGGAATGTTATGGTTCCAACAATACATTGTAGGCCTTTGAGACATATGTGTGGCTAATAGTAGTTCAGCCGGTAGACTTCTAAAATGTTGTCCAGTAATTCTTTCATAATTTAAAGAAAGATATTTTATTTTACTACTTAAAATAAATTGAGAGTATTTAAAATATCATCTTGAAACCCTGTAATTTGGGCAGTACTTAGGTATGCTTGGAGCAAATAGAAAACCTGTGGGAATTAAGTAGTATTGTGTGAAAAATGTTTTATAAAACTATTGAATGTTATTTATATATGGGAAATCATGATTTTACTGCCAAAAATTGACAAACCATACTTTAAATTGTTGTTGTAAATAACCATAGGAATTTAGAGAAGGAAAAGTGGATTGCAAGTGAATGATGTGTAAGCTAAAATGTTTTGCTACATCTTTTAAGAAAATCAACATGGAGATTCTGAGAAAACATGAGCAGAAATTAAATAGTAGCAAAAATATTCTCACAATGATGGCACTCCCTACTCCTGACAGATGCATAGGATACGTTGTGTCCTATATATTAATTGATGAGAGTTGTGGTCAGACTTATTAAAAACTGCTGCTGCAATGATGTATGATATTGGTTAAACATAACTTTTATAGTCCTAGGATGTTTGGGCACTCCTTCTCTGACATATCGTCACCATTTACAATGAGCCTACTTCCTGATGGCATACTTTGTAAAAGTATTCTTTTATCACCCAAGTAATCAAACTTGATGGAAAGCCTAAATGGGATAGTTCTCTCAGAAGAAAAACCCTTTAAAAGTAGCCAGAGGGCAACTGAGTTAGATGTTTTCAAGTCATAATTATGAAAAAATAAATTGTGTGCTTTTCCTTGCTGTTTTCCTTAATTGAAAGGGTTCTGGTGCCAAGAACCACAGAAACTTCCCATGGGTCACAAAATTTTTATTATTCCAAACTGCTCTTTCCCATGTTTGTCAGTGTTGTGATTCTTGATGGTAAGAAAGGAACTTTGGCACTTCGAAGAGGTGTAATATCAATGCTATGACTTGTGGCCCTTTCATTTAAAGTTTTGCTTTATCTTCCTGACTGCCTAATTAGATCTGGGGTCTGTCCCAGAGGCATGGTCATGTTTAACCGCCTGGGAATATCTCTGGGAAGATGCTGTCTCAGCCTAACTGGGTCGTATCCTGGCTGGCCTTTTGGGTGAGCGAGAGCTTTATTTTTAACTTTACTCCCTACTTCAGATGACTGTTGAAGTCAGATTACAGTGAGGAGGCTTAGTTTCATTCTTAGGTCTTTTTCTTATTTAGTGTGGGTTGTAACCATTTTCCTCTTTTTGTCACTAGGAGGAGGACATGATAGACTTCTCGGGAAAAATTTATGTGCATGATACAAATGGTTATGTTCCTGTCTGTAGGTTTTGGAGGAACAATTTTAGCTTTTCGTTTCTCTTAATGATACAATAAATAAAATAAGATTAAATAATATTAATTCACCTGCTATTTTAAGCTGGGTTGGAAGTTACGAATATATAACAAATGAAACAACCTTGTCCACTTCGAGCACGTAACTAACTATAATATAAGGCAGAATGAAATAAGGGCCAGAGAGTATTCATAATGAGCTTTGAGAGTTCAGAGAACTTAATAAGGAGATCAGGGAATGCTTCCTAGAAAATGTGGATTTTTAAGTCAGGCCTTTAAGATGAGATGAATTATGTAGGCAAAGGTTAGGCACAGGGCATTTCCCAGTCAGTGAAGTAGGTGGAAAATGATAGGAGTCCATAAGAATGCTTTGTGGGCTGTTGAATAGAAATGGACAGGTGTGGATAAGTGGGGGCTATGTGGTTGGTTTTACTAGGAGACAAACCTAGAGAGACAGATTGGGGCTGGATCAAGATGGTCCTTATCTAGGCTAAGGAACTTTACTAGATCTCATCATAGTATGTAGGACTAGTTGAAAAAAGAATTTTTTTTTGCTTTAAAAAATGTCGCAGCCGGGGATATAGCTCAGCAGCACAGTGCCTGCCTGGCAAGCATGAGGTTGTTAGTTTGATTCCCAGAACCAAAAAAAAAGTCACATACCTTTCCTTTGAATTATTTTGGAAGCATATTCTTGGTTTCAAAGTAGTACATTTCAGTAAAGCAGAAATCATTTGGAAAGGCAGTTCATGTTGTCATTTTTCTTATTTAGTCATCTTTGGAAGGAGTGACTTTTAAAGCTGATCAAATAAGGTTATACTCATGGGGAGGCATTAAAAAGGATGACATCTATTATTACTGGGAGATTCTCATATTCTGAAGAAAATTCTTGACATTTACATTATCATATCTACCTACATTTATTTAAAACTTAGCTTTGCTTTTTCTTTCCCTTTACTTCTTGCCCTCTGCCCCTATTTAAAAAATAAAGAAAATATAATAACATTGCAGAAAGTTGCAGAAGGGAAAACACACTCATGAACCCTCTCCTCTTGGATAGCTATTGCCATTGTTCTGGCCCTGGATTAAGGCACAGTTGGACTTTGGTTATTTTTGTCAGCCTGGCATTCGTTCCTCTGTTCCCCTTACATAGCACTTTGATTTTCTGTGGAGAAACAAACTACTTTCAGATCATGGGTTTGAGGTAGGTGGTTCCATGACTTGATGGACATTGTATTGCCTGGTCAGTTGTGATTGGTTTATGGGTGGCCATTTGGAGCCAGAGTCCTGATTCTGTGACTTTAGTTGTAACTTTTGAAAAAGAATTGTACTTTTCAGTTGGGGCTGCTGAGAAAATAGAACATAATTGTAAAGCTGCTGGTAGCCATCTTGCTACAAATTGAGTAAGAATGGAGGAGCCACCATTCTTTTGATGGCCTTACTTGAGAACAACAATGATAAAAGTTGGTCTTAAAATCATAGATATTTTAGTTTTGTTTGCCAATAATTTCCTTTTTTTGCTTTGCCCACTTTGAATTGTGTTTCTGTCACTAACTAATGCATACAAAGAAATACTTGGGGTATTAGTGCTTGAGCTCAGAGGAAGGAGGCAATCACTGGGAAGTGAAGCAGTTCCGGGTAGCCATAATGTTGGAAATGGAATGTATAGTGAACTTTGCAGGTTAGCTAGGACTGCTTTGTTATGTTAGGCTCAGCACATCCTCAAGGTTGTGTTACATGAGCAGTGTGCCTCCCCCTACCTGGCCAAAGAAAATGGCATTTCGGGTATCCTCCAGGTTGGTTTTTATGAGTGGAGGATGGGCTATACTACCTTTCAGCTGTTTGTCTGGGATGAGACATGAGCACAGATGTACTTTTGCTTATAGATATTCTTTGTGCACAGAAAAGAATGACGATGTGGTCAGCTTTGGCCATTTTGAGAAGAGGGGCAGACCATGTTATATGGTTGCTTCTTTCCCCTTTCTTCTCATCCCATGATGTTTTTGCTGGTGGAATCCAGCTACAATGTACATCAAAGACAATCTGAAAGGGTACCTATAGGCTGTTTATAGAAGTGGAATGGGATATTTTGTTGTGAACTTTTAGAACCAAAAAGCAGAGATGTCTCCTGTCCCGGCCAGCTGTCTCTCTGCATCAGTACTCACTCAGATGCCTGCAACACAGGCATTGGTTGTGAGATCTTTGGGAAAAGTCTGCATGTGGCATTTGTGTGGGTCTGCTATTGCACACTGGAAGGGGAAGCGGAAGTGACATGGACAGAATTTTCCAAGCAAGATTGAGCTCTGATGTCCTTCACGCAGCTGACTCTGGCATTGCTCTTGCCATGGAGCTGTGATTGTAATTGTGATCTCGGCAGGCATGTCAGAACTCCAGTTATACTGCAGATGGGTGACACCTAAGCCAACAGAAAATGTGCATAATCCATGGGATAACAGATCCTTACAAATCCTCCAGAGACAGCAGGGCATGCAACCCATATCCAAGCTGTTTTAATTTCTGCAAATTCCAAACTAATTAGACAGTAAAGGATCAAAGACTAGCATTTAAAAAACAGCAAAAAGGTAGGCTGATTTTATGTAGATGAGCAGCTTTGTGTTTTTAAACTGAGTACATCTCCTTCCTTTCACTTACTTGTCCTTCTATATAGTTCTGAATCTCAAACCAAACATTACGATTCAAGTAAGTTCTAGTTAAAAAGAATGTCTCTCTTTCTCTGTCCTTATGGGAAAATTACATAAAGGCAGACACGAAAGCAATCAAAGAAGACTGGTACAGTGGGAAGATCAATGGACTGGCAAAAGTACTTTCTTTCTAGCTTTGTCATTATACTCTGTAGACCTTTGTGTCCCAGTCTGTAAAATGTCACACTAGGGACAGTGTATTAGTTTGTTATTATTACCATAACAATTTATCAAAATTTTAGTGGTTTAAACAATGCAAAATTTTAATCTGACATTTCTATAGGTCAGAAGTACAACACGAATTTACTGGGTTAAAATCTGTTGGGCTGTGTTCCTTCTTCAAACCTTTAGGTGAGGTACTGTTACCTTGCTTTTTC
Source organism: Erethizon dorsatum (assembly GCA_028451465.1). Classification (NCBI taxonomy): domain Eukaryota; kingdom Metazoa; phylum Chordata; class Mammalia; order Rodentia; family Erethizontidae; genus Erethizon; species Erethizon dorsatum. The sequence continues at coordinate 57,288,248 of CM051825.1, read as the reverse complement.
CAGCTTCTAGAGGCCACTGTGTTCTTTGCTATATGGCTCCATACTGGAATATTCAAAGCCAGTACTGGTGGGTCAGATCCTCACGACCCAGCTCCTTGACCTACTCCTCTACCTTCCTCTTCTATTTTTAGGGACTCATGTAATTAAATTGGGGGTCATCATGATGATCCCAGATAGTCTGTCTGTCTCAAAGTCTTTAACGTAAGTTAATTTTTCCTTTCACCATGTAAGGTAATGTACTCATAGATTCTGAGGATTAGGACACATATGTCTTTGTAGGTGGTAGGGTATGGCACTAATCTGCCTACTGCTTAGTGAACTCCTGAGTATCAATTTTAATTTCTTTTTGTAGGAGCTTCCTGTCTGTCCAGCACTATTGTACAAATCAAGACTATGATCACACATCTGATCCAGATTCATCTCAGTCTGTGAAGATCAGAGCTCCAAACTTGTACCCAACAGGTCAAATTAGGCTTATAGTCATGTAGATTGGCTTAATATGTTTAAACATCTCCGTTTAATTGAACATTTTAAAAATTGGTATATTTCACATAAAGATGCGTATTTCTGGCTTCTTTTAAAGGAACAATAACAAAAACCGGGAGAGTATAATTATATGGGGGCTGTTTTGCCTCCCATGGTAGCAATTAGCCAAAGGTAAGAAGCACCTGTTTTCACAGAAAGAATTTTTGTACCTGCTTATTTATATTACCTGATTGGTCTCCGTGACAGTGAATTTTCAAGGCCTATTGTATCTCTTCCATGACTTCAGCCCTACTATAAAAATTTATTTTTGTCATGACAATACATAAGTACTACAACTTGCTGAGTTATTAATTATATTTACTCATTGATTATTGAGCTAGACAACTAGATGTCCATGTTTTTACTCTTTCTAGTTTCAAAAGCAATACATATAGTTGAGAAAAATTTCCAGCTATATCTTCAATTGTATCTTCTCAAGTATTCTAGTTAAAGATTTTAATATTATTGACTTCCATATGTTTATAAAAAAACAGGTAAAATAGTAGCAGTTTCTAAGTAATAAATTATGGGTTGGTTTAATAGCCTTCATTTTGAAGATATATTTTACAGGTGTCCTTAGTGCAAATGATACTTTTATAATCTGAAGACAATTAATAGAAATAACCTATTTCCAAACATCTTTTTGCTGTTAGACTTCTTGCTACCATTACTGAAAATAAAGTTAAATGGAGAATTACTCATTATATGGTATTTTGAGACATGCAATTTCTTTCCTAGATTGTTCAGAGCTATTTATAACCCAAAAGGTACAGTGCTGAGATTTATTGTTAGAAAAAATAAATAAAAATAAAAACAAACCACGATCCAAAAAAAATCAAATAGCCTGTATCTAATCCAAATATTAGTTTAAAAGGCATAAACATGTAAATAATTTACATTTGAGATTTTATACTGTGTTAAATGATCACATTATCTTATACAATTGGAGATTTATCTAAAAACTGTCTTTTTGCCTTACATAATATACAGGTAAAAGGTGATATTAATTTAAATTACAGTTACAATAACCATGGATATACAGGAATAATGGAAAGAAACTTTACTAGAGATAGGCAAGGTTCATCCTCAACTTCTGATCTGTTTTTGAAAGGAACGGAAATAATGTAAAGTGAAACAAGAATTAGGTAACACAAATTGAGCCTGTGTTTTAACTCAAAAGATTTTCACAATGTCTTTGTTCTTCTATTACATTCCAACTTGTTGAATATATAAAAGTTAGCTTGAATTTTAAAAACTAAAACCCTTGTGGAAAAGCACATAATACAGAATTGCACGGAGAGTTAGATGATCTAAATCAAATGTTTCAGAAGAGCAATGAGTTAGTGGCAGTTTAGATAAGAACACACCATGAATGTTTGTTTTAGGGTGTATTTTGTGTTTAAATATAAAAAATAGGTTTAATTGCAGATTGTCTATTGGTGTGTGTTTACCTAGTCAGTTTGTAGTTTTTCTTTTTGGAACTGTATTTCTTTGCTTTGCCACTATTTCTTCATACCTGGTACAAGAATGGATTTTTCCTCTTCAGTGAAGGGAGTGACTGGGTACATGTAGTAAATTGAGAAAAAAGTGGTTAGATGGAAACTGCTTGAGGTTGTAACTGTCAGTTCTTCAAGTTTTCATTCTCTTCCTGATACCTTTGTTTCATTGTACCTGTAAAAGAGGCCTAAAGGAAGGCTGGTAATGAGCTTGGCTGCCTTAATTCTCTATTCTTGCCACTCAGGGTATTTTTCAATATTTAAAATTTCAGAAGTCTCAAAGGGTGAATCTATTTGGGATTACTGTAATTTTGCATTGTGGAATAATGTGGGCAGATTGGGCAAATGTTTTTGAACAGCCCATAGTGTATGTGCGTGTGTATATGTGTGTGTGTGTGTGCGCGCACACGCATGCATGTGTGCATGTATGTGTGTGTGCACTTGAAGAGGAATCCAACATCTACTGCTGAATTATTCTTTGCTACTTTTTTTTTTGACTTTTCAAGGAACTTGGTTGTTCTAGAAAAACACTTATGTATACCAAAGAAAAGAAAGGGACATATTTCAAACATTTATTTTAGTCTCCATTTTATTGTGTATTTTTGCTGTGTATTTTTGTAGGTTAATATAATTCTCAGAAACTATTAATTTTTTTCATCATTGCCTTTTTTTAAAATTTACTTTGGTTGGTGATCGTGAAAACAATGAGAAAAGTAGGATGGAAAATATATATAATATATACTTGAAGATCAGTAGAATGCATAGCTCATAGCAGATTAAAATTCCTTTGATATGGGGTTTGCCCAATGTCAAATGGTACTCTCTCTGCTAGAGAATTCAGAGCTTATATTTCCTGTTAATTTTGTATACTAGTCTATCAGGAAGTCATCTCCTGAGTCAGAGGCAGGGCACTTCCTTTGCTCTGTAGGTCAAGTGGCTCCAGGTACGTGAGCAGATGCCATTCAGTGAGAAAGGAAGGAGAAGGGGATGAAAACTCATGTCCCTGAGTTGCCATAGCCACTGGTGGTTTCTGTGTCTCTTTAATTGTCCAGTGATCCTCTCACCGATCTATGGGGTTTGGTGGAGCAGTTGGAATGTCTGATTTTCCTCCACACTATACATAGGTTGTAGAACCATGTTAGTCTCACAGACCCTTTCTTTGCCTTTACGTTCTTTCCTTCTGTCTATAACTGTCCTCTTTCTTTACTAAAGCTACACATGTTGGTGATGTATACTCAAAAAGATTGTATCATCTCTGGAACCAATTGGAAGCAGAAAAAAGTATCCCCTCTGCTGTTACATCCTCAAAGCAGAGTGGAGGGGATGGGTGTTTCCAATGCCCATTTGCCAATTCCAGGAATGAAACCGAGGTATATGAGGATGTGTGAGAGGATGTGGCAGAAGTCCTCATTTATATCTAACTCTTTTTTTTCTTTCTTTTTTCTTTGTGGCTCTTTAATCCAACCTAGCAATAGTTTTGAGGACATTCCATTTTTGTGCAAGTTGCTCTTGTATTGTGTACTATATGTTTTCTATTTTACAGCTTTCAGGAAGAAAAAAGCTCTCTGTTTGAATTGGGATCTCATTTAATATAAAGTGAAATCTCTGGAATTCAGAAAACCCTATTTCAACCTATGTAAGTTTATATTCTTACTGCATAACTGTTATGCCTTTTATGACATAAAAATCTATTTTGAAAGTCAGGATTGAGCAATGACTTCTTTGTTTTCAGGTTGGTTCTGCCTTCCACCAATGGATGCTTCAACCTCTATGCCTAGAAAATCACCGGGCAACAAGACTGACCCAAGATGAAAGTATGTCAGTATTTAAAATGTCATTTCATTCAAGTAATAATAGCACTAGCAAAACCATGATAATGACATCGGCATGACTTAACATTTCTCTGACAGTTTGGACTTCACAACCTATTTTCTAATGAACTAATTCCTTTTGCAACTTTGCAATGTTTTTAAAAGTATTTTTAAAAATATTGTATGGACAGCGGCGTAAGCGCCTGCCTTGCAAGCGCGAGGGCCCGAGTTCGACTCCCGGATCCCACATACAAAAAAGGGGCCGGTGATATCGCTCAGCGGCACGGGTGCCTGTTGGCGCGCGAGGTCCTGAGGTCGACCCCCCGGTACCCACCAAAAAAAAAAAAAAAAAAAAAAAAAATATTGTATGGAGGGGCCGGTGAGATAGCTCAGCGGCATAAGCGCCTGCCTGGCAAGTGCGAGGGCCCGAGTTCGACTCCCGGAATCCACATACGAAAAAAGGGCCGTTGATATCGCTCAGCGGCACGGGCGCCTGCTGGCGCGCGAGGTCCTGAGGTTGACCCCTGGTACCCACAAAAAAAAAAAAGAAAAAAAGAAAAAAAAATTGTATGGAGGGATTAAGACTCTGAGAGATCAAGTATACCAAGGTCAAATATGTCGTGCATTTTCAATTGTAGTCTGGAACTAATTGACTCCAAGCTTTCAGAGTCTCAGTTTCTGGATTAATAGGTTTTATATGGACATGACTAGGTAATTACATTTTTCTGCTCAATACTCTTCCATAGCTAGGGGACCACTGTTCCATTGCTCCTTGGTTTTTGACTGACTCCCCATCTGTGAAACTTACTTCTTTGTTTTATTTGGGATGTTAACTGTTTGCTCTGCTCACATTTTGCTTAGTTTCCAAGAGATCTAAGCCAGTCCCTGGCTCCCAGCTACCATTATAACTCTCTAGTTCGACTTCTTACTCCTTCCACTCCTCCTTCTTAGTAGTACTAATATTCTCAGTAGATTACAATCAGATTGCCTGAATGATTAATGTAGTGAGTTGTGAACACTGTCACTTAAAAATTCCTGAATTTTAACTTCAGAACCTACTATTGAATTTAATAGCTTTACATAGAAATTGTTATTGGTATTTTGGGGTCTGCTGGTTTTAGTTTAGCATACTGATTTGGTTTAATGATTTTTGCTGTTCTTAGAAATATTAAGGACATACTAACTCCGAGTAGAATGGGACAAATATGGGAATTGTAGAACACATGTCCCTAAGTACTATTATGATATTTTTCATTCATTATAGTTACACAGTGAATTAATGAGTTGATCTTAACTTTGGTCCTACTTTTGCTGACTCACTATTTCATCATTTAGGCAATGGACAGTACAATGTATATGCTTGCTTTGCTTTTTGTTGCCATATTGTGTTATTATTTGCATATAATTCATTTAAGGAGCAGGGTACAAATTGATTCTTAAATCATGAAGTCACACCATTGTATGCATTGAAACCAATTGCACATGATATATGCTTAAAAATGCATAGTTGTTAAGGACCCATGAGCCCTGAAAAAAATGGACAGAACTTAACAAAAAAAGATTATGTGTTAAGAAAATAAGTGATTAAAAGAACTGGATGCATGACCTACAGTATTAGTGCTATACTTCTTCAGGTTAGTGTTGAATTTTCCCTTATGCCTATGTCATTAGGGAACATAGAAATGTCAAGATTTGGGGACACTGGTTTTAAGCTGGTAACTACTTTCCTTGGTGGTTTATGAAATAAATATCTTCAACTAAAGATATCAGAAAACAGAGAAAAACCAAAAGGTCATGTGACAATGGCATTTAAGGAGAATGTTGGATGATTCTTAAAGTTTTTAATGAATCCCTAATCACACAGTCATATCCCAGGCCAGCTCTTAAACACTTTGGCCATAGATATGGAAATCTTATTACTTCACTTGGCAAAATAACAAAAGGTTGTGGGTATGGAAAAATATGTTAACGTTATTTTAACTGTATTTAATGGTATTTTAAGTATTCTGTTTATCATACAGAAACAAAGGCAGGTGGCCTCAGCAGAAATAATTCAAATTGTTTCCTGCAATATGTCAGAATAGGAGAGTTACTAATAAGTACCAAAAATGTAAGACTTCAGAAAGATAGATAAAATTCTGCTAAGAGAACAAAATCAAGATTTCAGTAAATTAGTTATCAGAATTTAAGTCTTATAGGGGCTAAGGATTTGAAATAGAATATGGATGTGAGACTTACACTGTCATTTGAGGTAGTTGAAGTAATTTAAAATATTTTGATTCTTTGGCTTGCTGTGTTTTCAATTTTCTCCCCTTAGACTCTGTCTTCGCTTTTTTCTTTTTTTTAATGTGAGTACCAGGAGTTGAACTCAGGACCTTGTGCTTGCCAGGCAGGTGCTTACATCACTGAGACATCTCACCAGCCCTCTGTCTTTGCTTTTATGTTTCATCTTTTAATCTGAGGGGCAAAATTACTATTTGTTACTTACCATAACACAGTGTATGTGGCAGGAACTTCATAGCTATTTGTCAAATTGAATGACAGACTGAATTAATCAATAATTACAATGAAAATACAGGGATTGTGTTAGTAGAATACCTTGTAGTTTCACATTTGCTTTGATTGCATTTTGACTGGTAGGTTCAGGGCAAAATTTGATTAAGGTGATAGAGCTTTCAGAACTGCTTTTAGGGTTTGATGTTTCAGAGTGATAGATGTGGAAAAGGGGAAATGTTTGCTACTAAAAATACACGTTGGGGCCGGTGAGATAGCTCAGCTGCATAAGCGCCTGTCTGGCAAGCATGAGGTCCTGAGTTCGACTCCCAGTACCCACATAAAGGAAAAAAGGGCTGGTGATATCACTCAGCGGCACAAGCGCTTGCTGATAAGCGCGAGGTCCTCTCGACTCCCGGTACCCACATTAAAAAAAAAAAAAAGAATACAGGTTGCAATCAAATAAATACTTTATAATTAACCTTTTAAAAAAATTTCCTTATATTCAATGTCTCACTGAAACCTCCTGCTCCCAAATGGCCCAGGTTCGATAATGCCATCATTTACTTGACATTATCAGTGAGTTATGATCACTGCATTTGAACCCATCTATTAAAAAATTACAAGAATTATTTTTTTAAAGAAAAAACAAGGATTTGGGGTTAGTATGATCCAGCTGCTTCTTCAACTATCATTTGAGTGCAGGTGTGATTTAGTTAGACAAGACTCCTAGAGTAAACTGTCTACTTTTGAGTACTGAGAACACCTTGGCCAAAAGAATATTTTTGGTTGTTTCTCAGATAACCATACCATCTGGTAGTGAACAGATTATTCAAAGCAATATCCATTCGTTTCTAAGACTAAAAATATTGTTCAATGATAACGTGTGGGGAAAGAAATCATCACATAAAATCAAGGGAGAGAATATCAAGTACATGTAGAAAAGGCCAGCATGGCTTTGCACGCGGAACAGAAATCAACAGTATTACCCTGTTGGTTAAAGGAAATAGGTGCTGACAGATGTAAAGGCAAAGGCACAGAAATGGATATTTATTTTGCTAGGATCCATGTTCTTACACATATAGTCTTCTATTTAATTTTAACTGCTTCGAGAAGTGGGAATTATTAGGCCTATTTAGCTTGTATATGTAAGGAAACCAAGGTGAACAGAGATTAAGTAACTGACCTAAACTCAAGCTGTTGATAATAGAGTTACAATTTTAACCCAGGGTGATTCTCATCCCTCCCTCTGAAGCACCTCACGCAATGAACATTTTCTAGTTAATCCTGTTTCTTGTAACTTCGCCCTGACTTTTCCTGCCTCTAGGTTAGATTTGCTTAGGAGGTTGGATCCTCTGGTTATAAGAAGAATGTGCCTCTCAGAGACTACCAGGATATACCTTTGTCCTCCTGCACTGAGCTGGGAGCTCACGACTGAGGCTGAAGTCATAGTCATCACCACTCGGCTCCTCTCCTCTGATCGCTCATTGTTTGGGCTCCGACTCCTATTATTGATTCTTTGAACCTGGATTCTGGTTTTGTAACTCTCACTCTCTGGGTCATTGCTTCTGTGTTTCCTGTGTTCCAACTGAAATCCTTGTTCCTCATTCTCTATCTCCTCACTATGTATTTATTCTACTGCCATTGTGCTAAAAGCCAGAACCCTGGGGCCCTTTTTTTTTTTTTTTTTTTTTTGTGGGTACCAGGGGGACGACCTCAGGACCTCGCGCGCCAACAGGCACCCGTGCCACTGAGCGATATCACCGGCCCCTTTTTTTCGTATGTGGGTTCCGGGAGTCGAACTCGGGCCCTCGCGCTTGCAAGGCAGGCGCTTACGCCGCTGAGCCATCTCACCGGCCCACCCTGGGGCCCTTTGATGCTTACTTTTCCTTTTTACTTGTGCTGATCTTCTGTGTCTCTCATCTGAGCTGCCTACTTCACTTTGTCTTGTGAGGGCTTCTAGACATCAGACTTTTCCTGATATGTTGCCTAAGACAAATGTTATTCCCGTGCATATTACCCTTCTATAAGTATGTTTAGATTTAGATAAAATCCAAGGTAAGTAAGTAAATAATATCACCAACTATTCACTCATTTGGCATGACATTCATTCAGGTAATTTGCTGGCATATTGATAATACATTTGAAAATTTTATAATCTCAAAATTATAATTTACTGGGCCGGTGAGATGGCTCAGCGGCGTACACGCCTGCCTGGCAAGCGCGAGGGCCCGAGTTCGACTCCTGGATCCCACATATGATAAAAGGGCCGGTGATATCGCTCAGCGGCACGGGCGCCTGCTGGCGCGTGAGGTCCTGAGGTCGACCCCCAGTACCCACACAAAAAAAATAATAATTTACTTAGGATAATCAATTAACATGACCAGCCTGATTTTCATTTTTACTTTAGAAGAGGTGTTATGCTCTACTATGTGATGAACTAATCCAGTACATAATATTAAAGAGTAAGCATAAAATGTTTTATTTTGTTGTAGCACTTACAAATTCAAGATTTTAAATGTTATTTGTGAGACTAGTATCACTACAAAGTTTATGTGTACTGTCAGGTAGTTTTGGACTTAGAAATTGTAATTGTTGTGTTATTCAGCAGAAATGTTCTGTTGTTTTTGAGACAGTGTCTCACATTGTAGTGCAGGCTGGCCTTGAACTCACTTATGTAGCCCAGGCTGGCCTTTAACTCATGGCAATTCTCCTGCCTCAGCCTCCCAAGTGCTGGGATTACAGGCATGTGCTGCTACACCCAGCCAGCAGGGAAGTTCTTAGTATAATTTTCATTTATGCCCTCAGTAAATATGTGCGCCATTTAGACTGTCTTGATCTGTGCTTAGTTTATTACTACATATGCCTTTGAAGGACAAAAGAAAATAATACTATGAAGAGCACATGACTATTTACAAATTCCATTTGTTCAAAGGTTTGGCTCATCTTTGATATTTCTATTGACTTTTTTGTCCAGTTGATCTGTCTATTTGTGACATTGGAGTATTGAGGTCTCAAGTTATAATTTTATTAGTGCTTATGTGATTTTTCATATCCATTAGTGTTTGTTTTACATAGTTGTGGGTGCTGGTATTTGGTGCATATGTATTTATGATTATCATTTCTTCCTGTTGGAGTGTTCTCTTATCAAGTATTTAGTGAACTTCTTTGTCTCTTCTGATCAGCCTTGGCTTGAAATTCACTTTGTCTGCAAATAGAATAGCTACCCCTGCTTTTTTCTGGGTTCCTGTTGTATGAAGCATTGTTTGCCACCTTTGACTTTCAGTCTATGAATTGCTTTTTCAGTTAAATGTGTTTCTTCTTTTTTTTTTTTGTGGGTACCGGGGGTCGACCTCAGGACCTCGTGTGCCAGCAGGCGCTCGTGCCGCTGAGCGATATCACCGGCCCTTTTTTTGTATGTGGGTTCCGGGAGTCGAACTTGGCACCTCACACTTGCCAGGCAGGCGCTTATGCTGCTGAGCCATCTCACCGGCCCTAAACGTGTTTCTTGTATGGAGAATATTGTTGAATCTTGTTTCCCTTTTTTTTTTTTTTTGGTACTGGGAATCGAACTCAGGACCTTGTGCTTGCCAGGCAGGCGCTGTGCCACTGAGCTACATGCCCGGCCCCTAGATCTTATTTCTTGATCCATTCTGCCAATCTGTTTCTTTTGATGGGTGAGTTGAGACCATTCACATTGATGGTTATAATTTATAGGTATTGACTTGTCCTTGTCACATATTACTTTCCTATTGTTAATTTCCTTTATTTCTGTTCTATTTAATTGCTTGCCTTGCCTGGTGGATTCATTCTATTGGCATTCTTGCAATTGTTGCCTTTTTCTAGAGTATCCTTAAGAGTGTTTTATTTTTTTTTTTAATTTATTTTTTTTTTTGTGGGTCCCGGGGGTCGACCTCAGGACCTCATGTGCCAGCAGGCGCCCGTGCTGCTGAGTGATATCACAGGCCCTTTTTCCATATTTGGGTTCTGGGAGTTGAACTTGAACCCTCGCGCTTGCCAGGCAGGTTCTTACACTGCTGAGCCATCTCACCGGTCCCCTTCAGAATGTTTTAGGGTCCTGATTTGGTGGTCATGAATTTCTTCTGGTGGTGTTTTTTTTGGTACCTGGGATCGAACTCACGACCTTGCTCTTTTGGTGTTCTTTATCATGAAAGTATCTTATTTCTCCACCAATTTTGAAAGATAATTTTGTGGGGTGCATCAGTCTGGGTTGAAGGTTGTTTTGGAGCTTTAAATACTTCACTCTAAGCTCTCCTTGACTTAAGTGTTTGGTTGAGATGTCCGTTGTGATTCTGATAGGCTTTCCTTTATTGGTGATCGTTTCTTTTCTCTAACAACTTTTAATATTCTGCTCTTGTGTTGACTTTCTGGAATCTTGACTATTACATACTTTGAGGTAGTTTTTTTTTTTTTTTTTTTTCTAATCATGGCTAATTGGAGTTCTATATACCTCACTTATCTGGATGTCAAATTCTTTTTCTGTGCTTGGAAGGTTTTCTGCTATAACTTCTGTGAAGAGGTTTTTCATTGATTCCTATTAAAGTTATGTTACTCTCCTTTGCATTGTCTAGCACCTGTTGGATTGATTTTTCCTGGTTCCTTGCTACTTTTTTCAAAATTAATTTTATTGGTACATTTTAGATATACATAATGATCACATTCATTAAAGGAAGTTTGTACATGATATTTCTTGATTCTTCGTTTTCCCTAATCCCCTCTCCTCCCTTCAACCCCTCTTCCCCTCCTTATTTACAAAAGCTTTTGTTCCCCCTTTCTTCCTTCTATTCCTGTATTCTTTTCCTTTCCTTCCTTTCCCTCCCCCATCCCTTGTTTCCCTTCCCTTTTGAATATTTTCTTCCTATTTCTGTGTATCTGTTACACATTTTGGTACTTATTTACCCTTTCAGTTTCTCCCACTAGAGAAATATTGTGATAGTTCCCCTTTCTTTTGAACAATTTCTTCCTATATCACAATAACTTTTATAAACTTTACTTCTTATTTACACATTTACCAAGTAGTACTCCATTGTATTGAAAAACCATATCTTCTTTATCCATTCCAAAATGCCCATCAACCAAGGAATGGATAAAGAAGATATGGTTTTTCAATACAATGGAGTACTACTTGGCCATAAAGAAGGATAAACTTCAGACATTTCTAGGTAAATGAGAACTCTTAGTGAAGTAAATCAGACTCACATGTGTAAATAATGCATCATTTCTCTGGTATGAGATCCCAAATGTGTAAATAAGAAGCAAAGTGTATAAAAGTTATTGTGATATAGGAAGAAATTGTTCAAAAGAAAGGGGAACTAGGGAGGGGGGAGGTGGAAAGGAAGGAGGAGGGAAAAAAGAGTCCACACTCTTAAATGAAATAAATCAGACACATTTGTTGAAATATCACAATATTTCTCTAGTGGGAGAAACTGAAAGGGTAAATAAGTACCAAAATGTGTAACAGATACACAGAAATAGGAAGAAAATATTCAAAAGGGAAGGGAAACAAGGGATGGGGGAGGGAAAGGAAGGAAAGGAAAAGAATACAGGAATAGAAGGAAGAAAGGGGGAACAAAAGCTTTTGTAAAGGTTGATGGGCATTTTGTTGTTTCCAAGATCTAGCTATTAGAAGCTGTGCTGCTGTAAACATGGGTGTGCTTATATCACTGTGTTACTATGCTTTTAATTCTCCTGGGATGATACCCAGAAGGGGAATGGCTGGATCAAATGGGATCTATAATCCTAGTTTTTTGAGGACTCTCCATCCTGATTTCCACAATGGTTGCACCAGTCTACACGCCCACCAACAGTCAAGAAGTGTTCCTTTTTTCCCCACAGCCCCTCCAGCATTTGATATTGGTTGATTTCTGATAATAACCATTCTTTCTGGAATGAGATGGAATCTCAGTGTTGTCTTAATTTGCATCTCTCAAATGACCAGTGATGCTGAATTTTTTCATATATTTATTTGCCATTTATATTTCTTTCTCTGAGAAGTGGGTATGCATCTCAGATGCCCATTTTTGGATTGTGTCTTTAAATTTTGGGGTGGTCTGATTTCTTTTGAGTTCTTTATATGTTCTAGATATTAGTCCTTTGTCTGAGGGACATCTGGCTAAGATTTTTTCCCACTCTATGGGTTGTCTTTTTACTCTTGGTAATTTCTTTTGCCATGCAAAAGCTTTTTACTAGCATGAGATCCCAGCTGTTGATTCTTTGTAGTGTTTCCCATGAAATAAGGATTTTGTTCATGAATTCTTTGCATATACCTATGTCTTCAAGAGTTCTTCCTATTCTGTCTCCCAGCAGATTTAGTGTGTCTGTTTTAATATTTAGATCTTTGATCCATTTTGATTTTACTTTAGTGCATGGTGTGAGACATGGGTCTAGTCTTAGTCTTTGACACATGGAAAGCCAGTTTTTCCAGCACCATTTTTTAAAGAGGCTACCTTTCTGCCAGTGAAAATGGTTGGCCCTGTTGTCAAAGATGAGGTGGCTGAGTGTGTTTAGTGTTGGTTCTGCAGCTTCTAATGTGTTCCGTTGATCCTTGGGTTTGTTGTTTTTTTGCCAGTACCATGTTGTTTTTATCACAGTAACTTTGTAGTATAATTTCAAGTCAGGGATTGTGATGCCCCCTGCCTTGCCTTGCCTTTCTTTTTTTTTTTTTTTTGTGGGTACTGGGGGTCGACCTCAGGTGCCAGCAGGCAACCATGCCGCTGAGCGATATCACTGGCCCTTTTTTCGTATGTGGGTACTGGGAGTTGAACTCAGGACCTCATGCTTGCCAGGCAGGCGCTTATGCCGCTGAGCTATCTCACCGGCCCTGCCTTGCCTTTCTTGCCTAGGATTGTTTTTGCTATTCTAGGTCCCTTCTGGTTCCAAGTGAATTTTAGGAATGTTTTCTCTAGTTCTGTGAGGTATGTTAATGGTATTTTGATTGGAATTGCATTACATCTGTATAACAATTTTGCGAGTATGGCAATTTCCACAATGTTGGTTCTTCCTACCCAAGAGCAAGGGATATCTTTCCATTTATTGATATCTTTCTTGAGCTCCTTTTTCAGAGTATTCTAATTTTCAACGTATAGAACTTTTATTTCCTTTGTTAGATTGATTCCTAAGTATTTCATTTTTTGATGCTATTGTGAGAGGTGTTGTTTCCCTAATTTCTTTCTCAGTGAGTTTGTTGTTTGTGTACAGGAATGCTATTGATTTTTGAGTGTTAACTTTGTATCCAGATACACTACTGAATTCAGTTATTAACTCTAAAGTCTTCTGGTGGAGTTTTTGGGGTCTTCTATGTAGAGTACCATCTCATCTGCAAATGATGATACTTTAAATTCTTCCTTTCCTGTTATTATTCTTTTTATTTCCTTCTCTTTTCTAGCAGCTCTGGCTAATGTTTCTAGAACTATATTGACTAAGAGTGGTGTCAGTGGACATCCTTGACTTATTCCTGATTTTAGAATGAAAGCTTTCACTTTTTGGCCATTTAATATGATGTTGGATCTTGGATTGTCACAAATGGCCTTTATTGTATCGAGATAAAGATCTTCTATTTCAATTTTCTGTAGAGTTGTTATCATGAATCAGTGTTGGACTTTGTCAAATGCTTTCTTTGCATCTATTGAGATGATCATGATTTTTGTCTTTGGCTCTGTTGATATGGCACATTACATTTATTGATTTGTGTATGTTGAACCATTCCTGCATCCCTGGGATGAATCCTACTTGGTCATGGTGTATAATCTTCTTAATGATTTGCTGCATTGTTTTTGCCAGTATCTTGTTGAAGACATTTTCATCTATATTCATTAGGGAGATTGGTCTGTAGTTCTCTTTCTTAGTTGGGTTCTTTTCTGGTTTTGGTATCAGGGTGATACTTGCCTCCAGGAGTGACTTTGGGAGTACTGCTTCACTTTCAATTTCATTGAAGGGTTTCATCAGTAGTGGTATTAAATCTTCTCTAAATTTCCTGTAGAATTCAGCAGTGAATCCATCAGGACCTGTGCTTTTTTTGTTGATAAGTTTTTAATTACATTTTCAATTTCATAGACTGATATTGGGTTATTTAGAATTTTTATATCTTGTTGATTCAGTTTTGGCAATTCATATGTATCTAGGAATCTGTCCATTTCCATCTAATTAGAATACAGTTTCTCAAAGTAGGTATATATGATCTTCTTGACCTCCCACAGGATCCATTGTTATTTCACCCTTTTCACTCCTAATTGCATGGATTTGAGTGTTTTCTTTCTTCTTTTTGATAAGCTTGGGTAAGGGTTTATCAATTTTATTTAATCTTTTAAAGAACCAATTCTTTAATGTATTGATTCTTTGTATTGTTTTCTTAGTCTCAACTGCATTAATTTCTGGTCTTATCTTTATAGTTTCCTCCATCATATGAGCTTTCAGTTTGATTTGTTCATCTTTTTCTAGAGTTTTGAGGCTCAACATTAGGTTGTTTATTTGAGCTTGTTCTACTTTCCTGATGTGAGAGTTTACTGCTATAAATTTTCCTCTTAGGATTGCTTTCATTGCATTCCATAGGTTCCTGTATGTCAGCATTATCATTTAATTGTAGAAACTGTCTAATTTCTTCTTTAATTTCATCTGTGACCCATTGGTTGTTCAGGAGGGCGTTATTTAATTTCCAGGTGTTTATGTAGTTTTTGTGGTTTCTTCTGCCATTGATTTCCAATTTCATTGCACTATGGTCAGATAACGTACATGGGATAAATTTAATTCCTTTGAATTTACTTAATTATGTTCTATGAGCTAGTATGTAATCTATTTTGGAGAAGGTCACATGTACTGCTGAGAAGAATGTGTATTCTGATGTAATGGGTGGAACACTCTAAACATTTACTAAGTCCATGTGTTCACAGATTTGGTTTAGTTCTGATATTTCTTTGTTGATTTTTTTTTTTTTTTTGTCTAGTTGATCTGGCTATTTGTTACAATGGGGTATTAAGGTCCCCTACTACAGTTGTGTCTGTGCTTATTTGATTTTTCATGTCTGTTAATATTTGTTTTATGTAGTTGGGTGCACCAGTATTTGGTGCATATATATTTATGATTGTTATCTCTTCTTGGAGTCTTCCCTTAACAAGTATGTAGTGACGTTTTTTGTCTCTTTTGATCAGTCTTGGCTTGAAGTTCACATTGTCTGCAAATAGAATAGCTACCCCTATTTTTTCTGCATTACTGTTGCATGGAGTATTGTTTTCCATCCTTTGACTTTCAGTTAATGAATTTCTTTTTGAGTTAAGTGTGTTTCTTATATGCAGCATATTGTTGGATCTTGCTTGTTGATCCATTCAGCTAGTCTGTTTCTTCTGATTAGTTAATTGAGAACATTTACATAAATGGTTATAACTGATATGCATTGGCTTATCCTTATATTATTTTCCTGTTGTTGATTCCCTGTCTTTCCCTTCTGTTTAGTTGCTTTCCCTGACTGATTGCTTCTTTCTATTGGTGTTCTTGGAATTTTGGCCTCCTTATCACTTTGTAAAGTATCCTGCAGAGCATTTTAGGGAGCTGATTTGGTGGTCATGAATTTCCTCAGGTATTCTTTGTCATGGAAGTGTCTTTTTTCTGCATTGATTTTGAAAGGTAGTTTTGCAGGGTACATCAATTTGGGTTAGAAGTTGTTTTCTTTCAGGACTTGAAATACTGCAAGCTCTCCTCGACTTGAGGGTTTGTATTGAGAAATCTTCTGTGATTGTGACGTGCTCTTCTTTATGGGTAATCTATTCCTTTTCTCTAATAATGTTCTGTTCTTGTGCTGAATTTCTGGGATCTTGATTATTATATGTCTTGGTGTAGATTTATTTTGGTCTTGGCTCTTTGGAGTTCTATATGCCTCACTTATTTGTATGTCAAATTCTTTACCCATGTTTGGGAAGTTTTTTGCCATTAGTTCTGTGGAGAGGTTATTTTTATGGTGTTTGAGCTATCTCTGTCTTTCTCATTAACTCCAATCTGTCTTATGTTGTTCTTTGCTTCATCTTGCAACTGTTGGGTTGACTTTTCATGGTCCCTTGTTATTTTTATTATTTTTTTTTTTTTTGGTGGGTACCAGGGGGATGACCTCAGGACCTCGCGCGCCAACAGGCACCCGTGCCACTGAGCGATATCACCGGCCCCTTTTTCGTATGTGGGTTCCGGGAGTCGAACTCGGGCCCTCGCGCTTGTAAGGCAGGCGCTTACGCCGCTGAGCCATCTCACCGGCCCTCCCTTGTTATTTTTAAGATATCATTCTTTTGCTGGTTGCTAGCCACAATCTTGTCTTGTGGATCTGATATTCTATCTTCGCCCTCATTCAATCTATTGCATATACTTTCAATGGAATTTTTAATATCCTGGTCATCTGTTTCATGGCTTCCATTTTTTTTTCCTATGTTGGGCATCATTTTCCTAAGCTCCTCTATTTCTTTTTTTTTGTGGGTACCAGGGGGTCGACCTCAGTACCTCGTGCACCAGCAGGCGCCCGTGCCGCTGAGCGATATCACCAGCCCCTTTTTCATATGTGGGTTTCGGGAGTCGAACTCGGGCCCTTGCGCTTGCTGGGCAGGCGCTTAAGCCGCTGAGCCATCTCACCGGCCCCAAGCTCCTCTATTTTAAAAAATCTATATTTAGTCTAGAATCATTGGGCATGTCTTTTCTTTTGATCATCTCTTTTTTTACCTAAGGGATTATTTTTTCTATACCCACCTCCATTTGTTTTTTCACTTCTGCTGCTATTATTTCAGAAAGTCCAATGTGTGGCTTCTGATTTCTTCTACCTCATTGTGATCTGGAGTTGTCCTGGGTGGGCCGGAGGTCTGGAGTTGCATGTTGTTTCTGCCATGTCATTTTCTATGTGTAATTTTTTAAATTTTCTGTGTTGGTGCTTGTGGATTTCTTATGGTAGATAGCTTTTCCCCTAGTATTGATGCTGACCTAGGAAATGTCTATTCTCAGAGCTGTCTTCTAGATGTAGGTGGTACTTGGTCTCTGTGTCTCTTCCAAGAACCTACCTTCCCAATTTAATAAGAATGAGAATTTGATATTTATTTGGCTCAGCACCCCATCCTTTGGTACTGGACTATGGTGATGGTTATTACCCCAGGCAATCACAATGTTGTCATATGAGGGAGAAAAACTAGCTAAAGTAGTACAATTAGCAATAACAGTATCATCTATCACAGCCTACCAACTGACAAAATGTGGTTACTATTAATTTGGTACCTTTAACCTTAGGAGCAGGCTCTACAGTTGTATAACATAATCCAACATATACCAGGAACTTGGATGCAATGATGCTCCCCTTGGTAAATTTATTTTACCCTGTTTGGGTGGTACTTAAGATGGATAGGGGACAAAACAGCGAGATGAATGAGGAGAAATGAGGTAGAAGCATGATTGTAAGGCTAAGGATGATCACTCAATATTTGGGAGGCTGGAGAATAGTTCCGAAAAGAAAGAATGAAAGAAAAAGAATATTGTAGCAAACCAGAAAAAGAAGAGATGATGTGAATGGAATGAAAGAAAAATACACGTAAGAAATCTAGTTAGTCAAAAGAAAAACCAGTAAAAAGAAACCAAGAACAAGCTAACAAAGCAACACAATAAGACAAACAAAAAAACAAAACAAAACAGAAGAAAAAAAAAAACCAAAAAAAACCCAAAACAGAACAAAAAAATGAAAAATGAAACAAACAAACAAAAAACGCCTGCCCCAACCAGCCTGAAAGAGGAAAACCAATCAAAGAAAAAGAAAAGAAAAAGAAAAAGAAAAAGAAATTGTGGTATCAACAATTCTGTGGTAGTGTTCAGATTGATCAGAGAGATTTGCTGGGTAACCTTGCCAAGTTTGCGGTAGAATTTGTGCTTGGTGTGGGGCTGATCTTGTCCTCTGGATCTGAGGGATAGGACTGGTCTTCAGCTGACAGCATTTTGGGTGGCCACTTCTCCTTATGGTGTTTGTCTCTATGGCACTGTCCCAGTTGCTGTGGTGATCTCAGGGAAAGCCAGGTGTTGTTCCCAGACCCGTGTACGTTGTCTCCTTCTGGACCTTGCACAGCTTCCTCTATTCCACACCACTAGCTCCTCTTATCTGCTGATTGTTGGGTGCGGTGAATGCCCTTCTCCATCAGTAGGACAAGGGGGCTTGCCTGCTTGTGCTGTTGTGTTAGGGCTACTCTGCTTGTCCCAGATCAGGAAGGCATTTCTGGTCCTTTGTATTTAGGGCTAAGGGTGGGTTTTGGCAACCACCTGAGTGGAGTCTGGGTGGTGCCAGCTCCTACCTCTCAGCAGATTTTCCCCTAGTGTGCTTCCCAACTGCCAGCGGTCTACTGTGAATGGATGGCTTTTCCTTTATTCCACTCCAGGGCTTTGGCAGTGATGCAAGTTGGGCCTCTTCTGCTGGGGTTCACCCTGTTCCCTTTGGAGTAAAATGGCAGCCCCTCCTGCCTACTTCTGCTTGTTTGTGTGCTGAAGCACAGGACCAATTCACCTGACTCACCAACTGCTGGTTTTATTGGGCCCCTTGGGATACAGTGTCCTGCTACCTGTGGTGGTGGCAACATGCACTGCTTGCTGGGGGCCAATGGTGGTGGTGGCATCACTTGCTATTTTAAAAAAGTCTTTCATTTGATGATTTGTAACCTCAAGCCTGTCTTCTAGATTTGATATTTTTCTTCATATTGGTTGATTCTGCTGAGTATACTTTCAATAGAGTTTTTAGTCTCCTGGATATCTATTTGAATCTGTTTTATGGAAGCCAGTTCTTTCCTATGTTGGACATTCATGGTTTCCATTACTTCACTAAGCTCCTCCATATTTTTATCGGTATCTACTCTAGATTCACTCACCATGTCCTTCATTATGGCCATGATTTCTTTAGTTATCTGTGTAATTATTTCTGTGTTTTCTTTTCTAGATACTTACTCATCTGCTTTATGACTTTTGCTGCTACCATTTCAGAAAGTTCTGCTGGGAGGCTTTTGATTTCTTCCACCTCAATGTCCCCTGGATTTACCTTGTGTGAGTTGGAGGTCTTAGGTTGCATCTCATTTCTGTATCTTCTCATGTTTTGTTTATTTGCATTGATGCTTGTAAATTTTTTTATGGTAGGTATCTTTATTACTAGTATTGTGAATTCTTTAAGAAATGACGGGGCCGGTGAGATGGCTCAGTGGCATCCGCACCTGCCTGGCAAGCGTGAGGGCATGAGTTTGACTCCTGGATCCCACATATGAAAAAAGAGCCGGTGATATTGCTCAGTGGCATGGGTGCCTGCTGGTGTGCGAGGTCCTGAGGTCTACCCCTGGTACCCACAAAAAAAAAAAAAAAAAAAAGAAATGACTACTTTTCAGAGATGTCTCCTAGGAATACCTGACTCTTGGCCTTTGAGTCTGTACCAGTATCATACCTTTTATGTTTCTTAGGGATGAGAGGCTGCAGCCTGATTGGGTTATCACCCAGTTCTTTGGTACTGGACTGTGGTAATTTTTTATGTCCCCTAGACAATCTATGTATTGGCACACAGGAAGATCAATTGATTACAGCAACTATGTCCCCTTGGCTAAAGTATTACAGTCAGCAATAACAATAGCATCAAACACAGACTGGAAAATGACCAACTGGGATAACTAAGAATTTGCTACCTTTAACTATATGTTAAAGATCTATAATTATATAACAAGATCTAAGACAAACCAGAAATTATATACAGTACATAGCCACTCAAGAGAACAATTTTACCTTAAGGTGAAAAAAATTAAAAAGGAGAAGAGTAAAAAATAGAGAAATAAAAGAAGAGATGAGAAGCAAGGCTGACAGATAGAGGAAGATTATTCAAGATTCAGTAAGGTGATGAAGAAGACAGGAGGGAAGGAAAGAATAAAAAAGTAAAAGCAGGGACAAAACAACAACAACAAAACTACAATGTTCAGTCTCACACAGAAACAAAAACACAATTGAAGAAAAAACCCAAAGGAACAAAAACTAAAAGGTAAAACCTAACAAACAAACAAACCCCTCAAAACAAAAAACTGAAAAGCAAAAGCAAAGGAAAATAAAAAATAAAAAGTTTCTCTGTGACTTCAAGCCTGGGATTATCTTCTGGGTCCATAGTTATGAGGCAGTGTGCAATTCAAGGCATGACTCTGCTCTTACTGGTAGACAACGGAGATGTTCAGAGCCCAGATCCATGTTGGATAATTCCAGCAAGCTGGCAGTAGGATTAGGGCATGATGTTCGTTCTGGGACTTTCAAATCCACGGAAGTTCAGGCTGAATCTGACATCTGGTCATGGGGTTGAGGCCTGAGTTGTTTAGCTTACAACACTCTGGGTGTCTCTTGCTGGCCTACCCACAGCTCTCTGACTGTGGACATCTCCTGTGATTCTCCCTTACCCAGCTGTCATGATAGTTTAACACCGGGAGCCCTGAGATGAAGCCAACCCCTGGCCTCTCCGAGTCACAGGCTCAGTTCACCTCTCTCTGATTTTGCATGTGATCAAGCACGTTTTCTAGGGGACATGGCAGTTGCTTGGACTGCAGTCACTCACTAGGTGTTGTAGTGCACAACATCCACTCCTCCGTTCCCCTTGTGTGTCTCTTTCTGGAGGACTCTGGAGTCACCTGCCCTCACCGTGCCTCTGTAGATTTGATCCTCTTTTCTCATGCCATGAGCCAGGAGGTATGAAGAAAGTAAATGTTACCCCTTTCTTTTTCTGTATTGTGGTCTGTCTCTTCAATTTCCCTCTAGGCTCCAATTTTCCCTTCAGGTCTTTCTTGGGTCCCAGGGATCAACCTCCCTCCTTCTTTCCTTCCCCAAGTTGTTATTTTCCAGTGTGTATTCTAAATCTTGTTGAGGTTGGTTTGTTGCTGTTTACTGCTCTGCCCTCTTCCCAGAAGTCTCCAGCACTTTTGCTATTATTAGAATCTAATTACTTTTGACATCTCCTTGTTGATCTGCATATTAGTATACCTTAATATTGTGGGTAATAACTCTATTATAGATGTTTTTGCTTGAATTCACAGTGCTCATTAAAGTTTTCCAGTTTTTATAAACTGTGCCTGTTTTAATCTATCTTACCCTTTTAAATTAATCAAAACCTGTTGATATGCCATATTGGAAAAAGATGAGAAAAATGAGGCTAAATTTCATTACATTTTAAACATTCTCAGGTAGTATTGATTAACGTAGAATTCATTAAGAGTGTCTTGCTGTTTTTTGGTCATGAATATTGCCTTATAGAAATAAGGTCAAGCAAATAATGTAGTCTTTTAATGTTAGAAATTTAATAGAAAGTTTTCAACTGCAGGACTCTTTTTTTTTTTTTTTTTTTATGTGGGTACCGGGAGTTGACCTCAGGACCTCGTGCTTGCCAGGCAGGTGCTTACTCCGCAGAGCTGCCTCACCGGCCCAGGACTCTTATATGTAACTGTGTGTATGTAAGTATGCCTGTAAGTCTTATATGCAGTGATATGGCAAACTGATACATTATGGTCAGAATTATCTTTCAAGATATGAATTGAATCTTTTTACGTTCCTATTCAGAATTTTTAGTGGCTTCAATTACTTTCAGACAAAAAGACAACAAATCTTAGCATAGTCTACCCTTTTAATTTAATCCCATACCATATTCTCTTTCATGGTGTGTATTCTAGATATGCTACCTTCTCTTCATTTTCTTGAATTTCAGTGTCTGTGCCACGGATCTTTTATGTCACTGATTCTTTTACTTGATTCTTTCATCTCTCTCCCCACTTATTATCTTTCAAAACTCAGCTCAGGAAAGATTTCCCCACATCCCTTTGTCCAGATAAGTCCCCCTAACTAAATATTCTTTTAATTCTTGAACCTCTCTTTTCATTATCAATACAACTTTCACTTTATATCCTTGTGTATGATTTTGTGATTAATATTTGCTTACTGCTCTTTATGTGGTTCCCAAGTAGGGAGGGCTTTGTGTAGTTTCTGTTCTTTATTCTTAGAACCTGGCACATAATTTTCTCTCAATCAGTAATGAAGGAACAGATAAAGCAGTCCACCAGCAAATAAGTGGTGGTTGGTGGTGCATTTCAGAACTTTTTGGCTGTTCTAGTTTAAAAGCACAGTCACATGTTAATTTCCATTAAACAATGGCCCTTTTCTACCTGGGAAGGTCATCTGCCACTTTAGAGCCAATTTCAGGAGCTGTGCATACAGAGTAGTTATGGAGAAAGACATTGTTTTACTCAGCAGCCAGATCAGTTTGTCAGTTGCCCTTTCAACCAGGGATTTAATTTTTTAATTAATGCATACAAGTAATATAGAATAGTAGGTTTATTTTGATATATTGATAATTGCATATAATGTATTTTGATTATTTTCAATCCCATTAACCTCCCCTGTCTTCCCTCTCCCCAACCCCCTTTCCCACTTCTAATAGTTTACTTTCTATTTCCTTTCATCTTTATTTTATTAATTTATTTAGTAGATTTCTCATACAAAAGAAAACATGGTATTTAATTTTCTGAGTCTGGCTTATTTTGCTTAACATAATAGTCTCCAGTTCCATCAATTTTCCTGAAAATGACATGATTTTGTTCTTATTTATGGATATATATATGGATATATATAGTCACTTTTCATATATATAAATATATTCACTTTCTCTATCCATTAATCTATTGTACCTATGCTGGTTCCATAGCTTAGCTATTGTGAATTATGTTGCTGTAAACATGGGAATGCATGTATTATTATAGTATGCTGTCTTTAATTCTTTCAAGAATATCCCAAGGGAGTGGTACTGCTGGATCAAATAGTACTCCTATTTTTAGGTTTTTGAGAAACCTCTATTCTGATTTCCATAGTGCTTGTACTTGTTTACATTTCCACCAACAGTGTAAGATGATTCCTTTTCTCTTGCATCCTCATCAAGATTCATTGTTTTTTGTATTCTTGATGATAACTAGTCTGACCGGGGTTAGATGGAATCTTAGTGTAGTTTTGATTTCCATTTTCCTAATGGCTAAAATTGTTGAACCTTTTTTCGTAATGCTTATTGGCCATTTGTACTTCTTTTCAGAAGTCTTTATTTGCTTCATTTGCCCATTTGTCGAATGGCTTTTTTCGGAGTTAATTTTTTGAGTTCCTTATATATTCTAGGTATTAATTCTCTATCAGAAGAGAAGTAGCAGAGATGTTCTTTCATTCTGTAGACTATCTCTTCACTTTGTCAGTTGTTTCTTTTGCTGTACAGAAACTTCTTAATTTGATATAAAGGGATTCAAATTTTGATCTTCAATTGCTACTGCAGGCCAAACAATAAACTGTTGTTAGGATAAAAATTATTTTATTATAAAATGTACTCTTTTTAGCATTTTTTTGCTTTTGTATACATTATCTCATCCGGGCCTCAGAACTCTATGACAGGGATAGAGCTAATATAACAAATGCTATAACTGTGTCACATTTGCTATGTCACTTACCTAAGTCATGCTCTAAAGAAGTAACTAAGATAGGGCTTAAACTTGAGTCTTCAGACTTCAGTCCTGGACCTATCCCACAAACACCCATCTTCTTATATAAGTGGATATATTATTTGCTAACAAAGGGTCAGCAAAATTTTCTTTGTTACTCCTAAGCCCTACAGTGAAGATAAATGATAGACATCAGGACAGACAGAATGTAGTAATGGCTTAAGACACAGAGTTCCAGAAGTCGATGATTTTTGTTCTCTGTTGAAAGATTACATTACACAGAGGTATTTGAAGAGGCTTTTCTAGTTCATGGCTGTAATTCTCATTTATCCTTTGTCTTTAGTTCTTAACCCCAAATCTCCCTTCTAATTATCTAAATTCTGTCTCTAATACATCAACCATTACTAATTACTTTCCAATGATTTCTGCTGTAGAGTTTTATGTGTGACAATGGGAGAGGGCATCATATATTTGTTTTGGTCCAGTGACCTGAAAAATGTCATTTGTAAATGTGAATTTTATTTTGTATGTCTTTATAGAAGGTCATCTAACACTTCAAGTTCCCAAGAAAAAAGTCCTAACTTTTTTTGAGCATTAAACTAATATATGTCATATAAAAAGCATAAAGGACAAAATATAAACAATTTACTTTCCATATCCTAATGATAATATTTGCTATAATTCCTCCCAGGAAAGGAAAAGGTATTTACAAAATATTTGGAAAGCATCATAACATTTTGTTATATAGATGCAATATACTTAAACATTCTTATAATTTTTTATACTTAGGCTGTTTCCAGTATCTCATTATCATAAAGGGTGCTGGATCAACATCTTTGCCCAAATCACTGGTCATTGTCTTAGAATAAGATGTTGAATTATCAGGTTCTTGGGTGCTCATTTTATTTTATCTATTAAATTTATTTTTATTAGTACATATTTGCAATACATAATGATCACATTCATCGTAGGGAATTTATACCTGTACATAATATGTCTTAATACTTCTTTTTTTCCCATTTCCCTGCCCTCCTTTCAACTCTTCTTCCCTTCCCCATTTACAAAAGCTTTGTTTCCATTTTTCCTGTACCATTCTCTCTTTGCATTTTTAATCATTTTCCCTTCCTTCCCTTTCCCCCTCCCTTGTTCTCCTTCCCATTTGAACATGTTCTTCCTACTTCCCAATATATGTCCTCCATTTTGCTCCTTATTTACCCTTTGGGTTTTTCACACAAGGGAAACAATGTGATATTTAAACTTGTGTGCCTGATTTATTTCGCTTAACTTTATGGTCTTCATTTACCTAAAAATGACTCGTTTGTCCTTCTTTATGGCAGAGTAGTACTCCACTGTATAAATACTACAGTTTCTTTATCCATTCATCTCTTGATGAGCACATGGGCTGTTTCCAAGATTTAGTTATTATAACTTGAGCTGCTATAAATATGAGTGTACATATATCACTGCAGTATGATGCTGTTAACTCTTTCAGGAAGATACATAGGAGGGATACCTCTAGGTCAAATGGAACCTGTAGCTTTAGTTTTTTGAGGAACCGTACTGATTTCCATAGTGGTTGTACAAATTTACACTCCCACCAAATCGAAGTTTTCTTTTTCCTTGCGGTCTTACCAGGATTTGTTATTTGTTGATTTCTTGATGATAACATTCTTTCTGGAGTGAGATGGACACAGCTAAAAACACAGAGGAAACTAGTGAGGTCAATGGATAAACAGCAACAAAAAACATCAGGAATAGAAAAAGAAAGTTTACACCAACAGTTAAAGAAAGCTATAATAGTAAATACCCAATACATCTCAGTAATATCTCTCAATGTTAACAGCCTCCATTCTCCAATAAAGGACACAGACTGGCAGTCTGGATCAAAAACAGAATTCAATGATCTGTTGCATTCAAGAAACTAATTCAAAATTCTAATTCAAGAAGATATTCATAGATTAAAAATTAAAGGATGGAGAAGATTTAATGCACAGGACCCTGAAATCAAACAAGGGTAGCAATTATAATATCATATATGATAAACTTCCAGATAAAACTGATTAGAAGAGACAAAAAAGGTCACTACATAGTAGTTAGGGGAACAATTCAACAGAAGAGATAACATTGATAAATATATATTCACTGAATACTGGGGCACCTATCTTCATAAAACAAAAACTGCTGAAATGCTAACACAATCATAGTAGGGTATTATAACACCACACTTTCACAAAGAAATTGATCAACTAAACAAAAAATCAATAATGACATTTTGGAGCTGAACCACACCCTTGAATATATGGACTTAATAGATATACAGAGTATTCCACTCCTCTACAACAGAGTATACATTCTTTTCAGCAGTACATGGTACTGTTTCCAAAATAGATCACGTATCAGTCCACAAAGCCTGCCTAAGTGAATATAAAGGAATAGAAATTACCTCATGCATACTATCAGACCACTGTGCAATGAAAATAGAAATCAACAACAGAAGAAATTTCAGAAGAGGTTAAAGCTCCTGGAAAATCAACAGTATACTCATAAACAACCAATGGGTCACAGAAGAAATCAAAGAAGAAATTTAAAAATTTCTGGAAGTTAATGACAATGATAGTACAATTTGTTGAAAGTTCTGGGACACTATGAAAATAGTTCTAAGAGAAAAATTCATTGCAGTGAATTCTCAAATTAGGAAAACAACAAACTCATAGACAATCTGATGAGAAATTTTAAGATACTTGAGAAATAACAACAAACCAGCCCCAAACTGAAATTAAGGAGGGAAATTATAAAGATGAGAGCAGAAATCAATGAAATTGAGACTAAAGAAATAGTAAATAAAATCAATGAATCAAAAAGCTGGTTCTTTGAAAGAATAAATCAAATAGATAAGCCCCTAATGAGACTTACCAAGAAAAAGGGAGAAAAGACTCATCAATTAAATGAAACAAAAAAGGTGAAATCACAACAGACACATTGAAATCCAGAAGATATTTAGTAACTACTTTGAAAAATTATATTCCAACAAATTAGCAAATTTTGAAGAAATGGACAGATCCTTAAACACATGTGAATTACCAAAACTAACGCAAGAAGACATAAATATGCTTAACAACCAATAGCAAGTAATAAAATTAGCACAGTAATAAAGAATCTGCCAACTAAAAAATGTTCAGGATCTGATGGATTCACTGCTGAATTCTACAAAACCTTTAGATATATCATCAATACTCCTTAAGCTTTTCAAAGAAATTGAAAATATGGAGTGCTCTCAAACTCATTTATGGAAGCCAGTATCATTCTGATCCCAAAAATGGATAAAGACCTAACTAACAAGAAAAACTATAGGCTAATGTCCTTAATAAACATAGATGCAAAAATCCTCAAGAAGATATTAGCAAATAGAATGTAATGTATTATCAAAAATATCATGTTTTGTGATCAAGTAGGTTTCATCCCAGAGATGCAAGAATGGTTCAACATATGTAAGTTAATAAATGTAATATGTCACATAAACAGAAATAAGGCAAAAAAGCATATGATCATTTCCATACATACAGATAATCCTTTTCTTTTTTTTTAATTTCTATTTTAAAGAGAAAAAAATAGAAAAAAATTTCAAAACAACATAATAGGGTAACAATGGTTAATACATTGTATATTGTTATCTTTAAATTAGTTACTCAGAGTACAAGATATCAACATTCAATTGTCCAAACAATATTAGCACAAATCTTTCTTTTCAATGAACTAAGCAAAACTACTAGTGTATTGGGCCGGTGAGATGGCTCAGCGGCGTAAGCGCCTGCCTTGCAAGCGCGAGGGCCCGAGTTTGACTCCCGGATCCCACATACGAAAAAGGGGCCGGTGATATCGCTCAGCGGCACGGGTGCCTGTTGGCGCGCGAGGTCCTGAGGTCGACACCCCGGTACCCACAAAAAAAAAAAAAAAAAAAAAAAACTACTAGTGTATCTATATATATGTATGTATTTTTTCCTTTTCCCTTCCTTCTTCACTCTATTCCCCCATCCCAGTTTCTCTTTCCCTTTGAACAGTTTCTTCCTGTTTTACAATATCTATTGTTCATTTTGGATCTTATTTACTCTTTCAACTTCTCACACTAGGGAGACAATACGATGTTCACAAATGTGTGTCTGGTTTATTTCACTTGTGAATATGGTCTTGAGTTGCAGCCACTTACCTATAAAAGTCTCCAGTTTATCCTTCTTTATGGCTGAGTAGTATGTCATTATATAAAAACATCACATCTTCTTTATCTGTTCATTGGTTGATGGGCACTTGGGTTGTTTCCAAGATCTGGGTATCACAAATTGTGCTGCTATAAACATGGGTGCACATATATCGCTGTGGTACGATATTTTTAATCCTACAGAAAAGGCTTTTCACAAAATGCAACACGTTTTCATGATAAAAACCCTGAAGAAAACTGGTATAGAAGGATCATCTGTGAATATGATCAAAGGTATTTATGACAAACCGACAACCAGCAGCATAGTGAATTGGGAAAAACTGAAAGCATTCCCCTAAAATCAGGAACAAGTCAAGGATGTCCACTATTACCTCTGCTATTCAACATAGTACTTGAAACATTAGCTAGAGAAATCAGGCAAGATAAAGAAAAGGGATACATACAGCAAAGGAAAAAATCAAATTATTATTTGCAGATGACAAAATACTCTACATAGAAGACCCAAAAACTACACCAAAAAACTCTTAGAATTAATAAGCAACCTCAGCAAAGTATCAGGATACTAGAGTAACACACAAAAATCATTAGCATTTGTGCACACCAACATGAATGCAATGAGAAGGAAACTATAATAATAATACCATTCACGGTAACTTCTAGAAAAATGAAATACTCTACAGAGCTATAAAAAACAATTCTAAAATTCATATGGAACCAGAAGAGCCCCAGAATAACAAAAACAATTTTGGGTGATAAAAGCAAAGCAGGAACCATAGCAATACTTGACTTCAAGACATACTACAAACAATAGTGATAAAAATGGTACAGTACTGGTACAAACACAGATAAATGGATCAGTGAAACAGAATTGAGGATACAGAAACTTCCCCAGACACATTCAGCTATTTGATCTTTAACAACAGGGCCAAAAGTACATGTTGGAAGAAAAATAGCCTATTCAACAAGTGGTGCTGTGAAAACTGGTTATCTGTTTGCAGGATATCGAAACTAGAACCTTAAATCTCACTATACACTAAATTAAAATCAAAATGGATCAAAGATCTAAACATTAAAAACAGATACATTAAAACTATCAGAAGATAAAATAGGTAAAACACTTGAAGTCATTGATATAGGAAAGGATGTTCTAATCAGAACTTCAGTTGTACAAAAAAATAACAGCAAGAATCAACAAATGGGATTATATCAGACTAAAAAGCATCCATACAGAAAAAGAATGAATCAGTAGAATGAGGGGACAACCTACAGAATGGGAAAAATTTTTGCCACTCCTCCTCAGACGGAGTACTAATATCTAGAATATATAAAGAAATCAAAAAAATTAAACCACCTAAATGTAAAGATCCATTTAAGAAATGGGCAAGAGACATGAACAAAAGGAGAAATACAAATGGTGTACAAATATATGAAAAAATACTCAACATCTCTGACCATTAGAGAAATGCAAATTAAAATAATGCTAAGATTCTATCTTATTCCAGAAAGAATGTCAATTATTAAGAAATCAAACAAAAACAAATACTGGTGATGCTGTGGTGAAAAGGGAACATTTCTTCATGTTGGTGGGAATGTAAACTAGTACAATCATTTTGGAAATCAGCATGGCTTTTTTAAAGGAATTGAAATTAGAAATTCCGTAAGACTCAGCAATCCCATTGCTAGTTATCTTCCTCAAAGAGCTCAGCACATCATACTACAGTGATACATGCATAAAAATATTTATTGCATCATGATTCATAATAGTTAAATCCTGAAAACAGCCTTTATACCATAAATGGATGATTTGGTATCTATATATCTAGTATGATTGGATACCCATATAGATAATAGATAGATAGATAGATAGATAGATAGATAGATAGAATACTAGTCTGCTATAAAGAATGACAGATTTGAGACATTTGTAGGAAAATAGAGGTTGAGGAAATATAATGTTGAGTGAAATAAATCAGACACACAAAAGCCATATGGTATATCTCATTTGAGTGAAGTGCCAAGAGAACAATAAAAGATGGATAGAAGGGGAGAAGGAGATGGATCTCTCGCAGGAAAGTGGTCCAAGAGAAAAAGCATGAAGTGTGAGATGGAGGAGAAGAAATAAGTAGAATAAAGCTATGCCATGTACAGGAACTTAATAACCTCAGTTAACGTAAACATTATATGCCACAACATGAGCTAAGATTAATAATATCAACAAGAATGAAAAATTGGATAGGGGAATTGAAGAAGGAGGGAGGAAGGAGGAGGGAAGGGGAAGGGGATTAAAAAAAAGAAACAAGCTATGCTATGTAGATGTAACCACTCCCCAAGATGACTGTGGACTGCATGAACTGCAAACATGTACTAATAAAAATAAATTTTAAAAAAGCCTAAAAAATACACAAACAGCACTTATCATATAAAAACATTATTCTTTTGAAAGCAAAACATAAACTTGGGAGATAAGGAATCTAGGAAGAAAAGAAAGATAACATGAAAGTAGAAGGGAGGCTATCAGAAAAAAGGAAGGGGCTGGGGTAGCAAAGAAATAGGGAGGATAGTAGGGGAAATAACCAAAGTATGTTATATGTATATAGAAATATGCCAAAATGAGACCCTCTAGACTATATAACTAATATGCAGTAATAAAGAAAACATACAATTAGAAACAAAAATAAAATAGTGACGAAGTTCACAATAAACAGAGGTTTATATTTTATTTTATTGGTACATTTTAAATATATAATAACATTCATCATAGAGAATTTGTACCTATACATGGTATATCTTGCTTCTTTTTCTCCCATTCTCCTCCCTCCCTTCAGGCCCTCTTCCCCTGTTTATTTTCAAATGATTTGTTTCGCTTTTTTCCTTCTTTTCTCATTTTTTTCCCCTTTTCCTTCCTTTTCCCTTCCCTCTCCGTAGTTCCCCATCCCATTTGAACCTTTTTTCATATTTCACAATATCTATTATAAATTTTGGTCCTTACTTACACATTTGATTTCTCACACCATGGAAACAATGTGGTATTTACACATGTGTGTCTGATTGATTTCACTTAAGAGTATGGTCTCAAGGTGCATACAGCAAGGTGCATTCTTTCTTCTAGCACATTCGGTGTTTCTGTTTTAATACTTAGATCTTTTTTTTGTTGTTTTTTTGTGGGTACCAGGGGTCGACCTCAGGACCTCGCACGCCAGCAGGCGCCTGTGCCACTGAGTGATATCACCAGCCCTTTTTTTGTATGTGGGTACCGGGAGTTGAACTCAGGCCCTCGTGCTTGCCAGGCAGGCGCATATGCCGCTGAGCCATCTCACCGGCCCAATACTTAGATCTTTGATCCATTTCTATTTTGCTTTAGCACAAAATAGTTTAGTGTTCGTATCCTGCCTTTCCCCTCTGTTTAATTGCTTGCCTTGCCTGGTGGCTTCTTTCTATTGGTGTTCTTGGACTTGTGGTCCTCCTTATCTCTTTCTAAAATACCCTTCAGAGCATTTTGGAGAGCTGGTTTGGTGGGCATGAATTTTTCAGTTCTTAGTCGTGGAAGTATCTTATTTCTGCATTGATTTTGAAAGATAGTTTTGCAGGGTACATCAATCGGGCTTGGAGGTTGTTTTCTTTTAGGGCTTGACATACTTCACTTGAAGCGCTCCTTGACATGAGGGTTTGTATTGAGAAGTCCACTGTGATTTGAATGGGCTTTCTTTTGTAAGTAATTTGTTTCTTTTCTCTAACAGCTTTTAATATTCTATTCTTGTTTTGAATTTCTGGAATCTTGACTATTATATGTCTTGGTGTAAATTTTTTTTTTTTTTGATCATGGCTAATTGGAGTTCTATATGCCTCATTTCTCTGTATGTCATGTTCTTTTCCCCTGCTTGGGAATTTTTCTGCCACTACTTCTGTAAACAGCTTTTTATGTTTTCTCACCATCTCCTGCTTTTTTATTGACTCTGATCAGTCTTATGTTATTGTTCTTTGCATCATCTAGCAGCTGTTGGATTGATTTTTTGTGATCCCTTGCTATTATTGAGAAACCTTTCTTTTCATGATTGCTAACTGCAATCCTGTCTTCTAAATCTGATAGAATATCACATTCTGACAGGTGTCCTCACAATACCTCATTCTGCTTTGTATACTTTCAATGGATGTTTTAATCTCCAGGATATCTGTATGAATCTGTTTTATGGATTCCATTTCTTTCCTATGTTGGGTGTTCATGATTTCCATCATTTTCCAAAGCGCCTCTGTTTTTTTTTTTTTTTTTATCTGTATATGCTCTAGTGTCACTAAACACATCTTTCATTATGGTAACCATCTCTGTAGTTACCCCAGAAATTATTTTATTTATTTATTTTAAAAAATAGAATGAAATTTCAAAACAAGTTAATAGGAGGGTAACACTTGTTAATATATTGAATATTGTTATCTTTAAATTAGTTACTCAGAGTACAAGATATCAACATTCAATTGTCCAATGTTAGCACAAACCTTTATTTCAATGAACTAAGAAAAATTAGTAGTATATCTAGCCTAACTATCATGTATATATATATATATATATATATATATATTATATATATATATATATATATATATTTTTTTTTTTTTTTTTTGCTTTTCCCTTCCTTCTTTTCTCCATTCTCCCATCCCAGTTTCTCTTTCCTTTTGAACAGTTTCTTCCTGTTTTACAATATCTATTGTACATTTTGGATCTTATTTACTCTTTCATCGTCTCACACGAGGGAGACAATACGATGTTCACAAATGTGTGTCTGGTTTATTTCACTTGTGAATATGGTCTCGAGTTGCATCCATTTATCTATAAAAGTCTCCAGTTTATCCTTCTTTATGGCTGAGTAGTATGTCATTGCATAAAAATACCACACCTGTTTTATCCATTCATTGGTTGATGGGCACTTGGGTTGTTTCCAAGATCTGGGTATCACAAATTGTGCTGCTATCAATGTGGGTGCACATATATCACTGTGACCTGATGTTTTTATTTCTTCTGGGAAGGGGAATAGCTGGGTCAAATGGGACCTCCAATTCTAGATTTTTGATGAATCTCCACACTGATTTGCACAGTGGTTGCACCAGTCTACACTCCCACCACAGTGGAGAAGTGTTCCTTTTCCCACAGCCCCTCCAGCCTTTGTTATTGGTTGATTTCTTGATGATAACCATTCTTTTAGGGGTGAGGTGGAATCTCAGTGTTGTTTTAATTTGCATCTCTCAAATGATCAGTGATGTTGAACTTTTTTTATATATTTATTTGCTGTTTGTATTTCTTCCTCTGAGAAATGTGTATTCATCTCAGATGCCCAGTTTTGGATTGGGTCTTTCAATGTGGGAGGTCTGATTTTTTTGAGTTCTTTATATGTTTTCAGTAGTAATCCTTTGAGGAACAGCTGGCAAGCATTTTTTCCCATGTTGTGGGTTGTCTCTTCACTCTGTTGGTGGTTTCTCTTGCTGTGCAAAAGATTTTTAATAAGATGAGATCTCAGTTGTTGTTTCTTTGTGATAGTTCCTGTGTGATTGGGTTTTTATTCATAAAGTCTTTGCCTACACTAATGTCTTCAAGAGTTTTACCTATTCTATCTTCCAGCAGATTTAATGTTTCTGTTTTAATACTTAGATCTTTAACCCATTTCAAATTTAATTTAGTGCATGGTGAAAGATATGGGTCCAATTTTAATCTTTGGCATTTGCAGATCCAGTTTTCCCAGCACCATTTATTAAACAGGCTATCTTTCTTCTAGTGAATGTGTTTGGCACCTTTGTCAAAGATAAGGTGGCTTAGCATGTCTGGAATTGTTTCTGAATCTTCTAATCTGTTCCATTGATCTTTGGGTCTGTTTTTTTGACAGTACCATGCTACTATCTATGACAAACCAGCAGCCAACATCATACTAAATGGATAAAAACTAAAAGCTTTCTCTCTAAAATCAGGAACAAGACAAGGATGTCCACTGTCTCCTCTCTTATTCAACGTAGTCCTGGAAACTAACCAGAGCAATTAGATAAGAGAAATAAATAAAAGGAATAACAATAGGAAAGGAAGAAAGGAAATTATCATTATTTGCATATGACATGATACTCTACATAGAAGACCCCAAAAATTCCACTAAAAAACTGCTCAATTTAATAAGCAAATTCAGTAGCATAGCTGGATACAAAGTCAGCACACTCAAAAATCAATAGCCTTCCTGTATAGGAATAACGAACTCCCTGAGAGAGAAATTAGGGTAACACTACCTTTCACAATAGCATCCAAAATAAAAGAAATACCTAGGAATCAATCTAACAAAGCATGTAAAAGACCTCTACGTTGAAAACTATAGTACTCTGAAAAAGGAGATTGAGGTGGATTTCAGAAAATGGAAAGATATCCCTTACCCTTGGGTAGGAAGAACCAATATAGTGAAAATGGCCATACTTCCCAAATTGTTACACAGACTTAATGCAAGTCCCATAAAAATTCCAATTGCATGTCTCAAAGAATTAGAGAAAACAATCCTAAAATTCATTTAGAACCAGAAGAGACCGAGAATAGCAAAGGCAGTTCTAGGCAACAAAGGCAAGGCTGGGGGCATCACAATCCTTGAATTGAAATTATACTATGAAGAGAAATTATTTCTCATCTGATTTTTTTTAGAGCCTTGTTCGTCTGCTTTGTTACTTCTGCTGTTAACAACTAGAAAGTCCAGGTGGGTGGCTTTTTAATTGCTCCTCCTCATTGGCACCTGGGCTTGCCTTTGGTGAATGTGGGGTTGCATGTTGTTTAATTGTCTTTTCATTTTCTTTTTTCTTTCTTTCTTTTTTTAAAGTTTAAATCCTGGATTGATGCTTGTAAATTTCTAATGGCAAGTATCTCTATTCTTAGTACTTAGAACCCTTAGAAAATGACTACTTCTTCGAGATGTCTTCCAGGTGTAGCTTGCTTTTGGCTTTTGAGTCTGTTGCAAGATCCTACCTCTTCAATTTATTGGGGATGGGAAGTTGCTGCCTACTTGGTCCAGCTCCTGGTTCTTTGGCACTGGCCTATAGTACTGTTTATGACCTTTAGGCAATCTCAGTCTTGGTATACCAGGAAGGACACATGATTAGAACAATTATGTCACTTTGGCTAAAGGAGTACAATCAGCAATAGCAATAGCATTAAACACAGACTAGAAAATGGCAAACTGTTGTAATTGTTAATTTGCCACCTTTATCTGTATGAACTAGATTTGTGGTTATATAACAAACTCTAAAATGAATCAGATAATTGCATACAGTAAATAAATCCTCAATATGGCAATTGTACCTCCTGGGAAGAAAATTTAAAAGGGGTTGGGGGAATAATAGAGCAATAGAAGTAGGGGAAGAGATTAGAAGCAAGGCTGGAGTTCAAAGGAAGACTTGCTGGATTCCAAGACTGCAGGTTTTGGAAGGAGACTACTCTTTTGTAAATATAAGGAAAAAAATTTTTGGACACTTTGTCTTCTTTGTTGGTTTTGTGATGTGGTGTTTTTTTCCTTTTTCTCTTTCTCTTTTTTTGTCTTTTTCTTTAGTTTTCTGTTTTTCTTTTTTCTCCTTTTTCTAGTTTGTTCTCATTACTTTTATCAAAAGTAACAAAATATGATTAATTACCTTTTACACCTCAATCAGATACTTTATTTCACTTTTCTAACCTCCATCTCATCTTAAAGTACTTAATTTTTCAAATTACATTTTTATGTTTCTATTACACCCTGTATTTTACTGGTATGACCATTAAGCGTTATGAATCTATAGATAGTTAATTATACACTATTACTTCTGTATATTGTTTTATTGTTTGTAGAAGTAAAGTTGTTCCCTTTCATAGATATTTAATGTACAGTGAGCCTCTGACTTACAAATGAGTTTCTTTCTCGGAAAATGTTCATAAGTTGGTTTCATGCATAAGTCCTGAAAATTGAGCTTGATATAGTGTCAGTGAAAGTTTGCAACTCAGATGTTCATAAATTGGGGACTTACTCTATTTGGTTTGTGTTAGTGAGTATTTTACTATAATCATAGAATTCTGTGGTTAGGGTGGTACATTATTTGTTCTTAGGGTATGTCAATATTCAGTTTGTCCTTAACATTTTTGTTGTTGCTGATTTTATTACTATAGTCAACTTGACATAATTGTTGCTATCAATTGGTTTTCTCTGTATGCCAATATTGGCATTGCCTTGGTGTCATTAACAATATGGTCCATTCTCTGAGAACTGTATACTCAGTCAAATATACTGTGGCCTCTTCTTCTAAATAAAGGGAGGTGGGGTGATGCTGGGACAGATGCTAAGGTCTATAATTATCCATGCTGAGAGTGTATCCCTGAAAGGCAGATACTAATTAGAAAGGTCTCCATACTAGCAACAAAGTCTTCCACTATAATCAGCCCTCAAACCTTATCAAAGAAAACAAAACAAAGAAAGAAAGAAACAAACAGAAAATAGAAACCTGAGAAGACATGGCAAAAAATGCCTCCAAGGGCCGGTGAGATGGCTCAGCGGCATAAGTGCCTGCCCAGCAAGCACGAGGGCCCGAGTTCGACTCCTGGAACCCACATATGAAAAAGGGCCGGTGATATCGCTCAGCGGCACAGGCATCTACTGGCATGCAAGGTCCTGAGGTAGACCTCCCGGTACCCACACACACACAAAAAAAAGCCTCCAAAACCTTCCAACTCCCCCAAAGTCGATCCATGGATTATTGAGGGGGAGGAAATCAAAATCCATATAGCCAAATTATTTGAAAGGATAAAAGAAGAGATTAAAAAACAGATTGCTAAGGTACATGCAGAGTTTAAAGAATATATAACTGTAAATAGATAAAGATCCTAATAAATGAAACAATGAGTGAGTCTATGGAAGAAACTAAAAAAGACTAGCTGAGCTAAACAAAGAGATGCAGAATATGAATGTCCAGCATAGAAAAGAATTAGAGTCCATGAAAGGGTACCTAACACAAATTCAGGAGATTAAAAATTCTTCTGAAAGTATGGGTAGCAGAAGTGACAAACATGAAACCAGAGTATCAGAACTAGAAGACAGGGCTGTTATTGGTGATTAGTTATTGAGAGATACAGATCTAGAGAAAACAATCCTAAAATCTGAATGAAAGCAGAGAAGACCCAGATTAACAAAAGCCATTCTGAGTAACAAAAGCAAAGTGGGAGACATCATGACCTTCGATTTGAAGTTATATTACAAAGCTGCAGTGATAAAAATGGCATGGTACTGGCACAAAAACAGACATGTGGATCAATGGAATAGAATAGAGGGAGCAGAAACAACTCCAGATACATTCATCTATTTGATCTTTGACAAAGGGGCCAAAACACACACTGGAGGAGAGGTAGCCATTTAATACATGCTCAGAAAATTGGCTATCTCCATGCTTAAATTTGGGTCTAGATTCATGTATCTTACCATATACTAAACTAAAATCCAAATGGATCAAAGATCTAACTATTAAAACACAATATGCTGGAAGAGAAAAGTTAAAACTCTTTAAAATATAGGTGCAGGCAAGCATTTTCTGAACAGAACCCCAGTGACATAAGAAATGGTATCAAGAATCGAAAAATGGGATCACATCAAGTTAAAAATCTTTGGTAGAGGAAAGGAAACAACCAACGGATTGAAGAGACAATGTACAGATTGGGAAAACAATTTTCACCAGCTATTTCTTGGACAGAGGTTTAGCATCTAGAACAGTGATGGTGAAACTTTTAGAGCTTTCAATGATAACAGCTGGCTGTGGCACACATCCTTAGGTTCACCATTACTGAGCTAGAATATATAAAGAACTCAAAAATTAGATATTCTCAAATAAAAGACTGAATCAAAAAATGGGCAGCTGAAATGAATAGATGCTCTTCAAAAGAAGTAGAGATGTCCAATAGACGCATAAAGAAATGTTCAACATCACTGGCCATTAGAGAAATGCAAATTAAAACAACACTGAGATTTCTTACTCTAGAAATATGGCTATCATTAAGAAATCAAGTAATAACAAATGCTGGCTAGGCTATGGGGAAAATGAACTCTTCTACATTGTTGGTGTAAATATAAACTGGTATAATCACTATGGAAATCAGTATTGAGATTCCTTAGCAGAAATTCCATTTTTCCCAGATATTTTTCTCCTTGTAGTTATTTTCCTGAAATAGTTAGAGGTGTCATATTGCAATGATACATACATACTTGTGTATATAGCAGAATATTTCATAATAGCTTAATCTTGGAAATATGCCCATCAACAGGTGAAAGGATAAAGGAAATCTGGTATTTATACACAATGGAGTACTATTGTGCTATAAAGTAGGACAAACTGGATTCATTTGTAGGTAAATGGTTCCAACCAAGTTCATTATATTAAGTGAAATAAATCAGACCCACAAGCTTAACTAGCATATGGTTTTTCTTATATTAGAAACCCAAGATATAAATACAGAGCAAAATAAAAGATAGATAATAAGAACTAGGGAGATCTTTTTTCAAATAGGAAGGGGATCAAGAGATGAAGCAAGGGGAAGGAAGAGGAGGAAAAGGGGATAAAAAACAAAATTGAGATCTGTTATATATATGTTCCATCTCCTTACAATGAATGTAATCATTACAAAAAGAAAATAAGGAACTAAGTCACAGATTGGTAGCCAATATTTGCAAAAGACATTTCTGATAAAGGACTGTCACCTAAAATATATAAAGAACCCTTGAAACTCAGCAATTGCAATAGGAATAATCAATTTTAAAAATGGGCAAAAGATCTGAAATGAAGACCTAAGAAGATATCCAGATGGTGAAGAAGAATATGACAATATTTTCAATATCATATATCATTAGGAATTTGGAAATGAAAATGACAGTGTGATACCAATACACATCAATTAGCATGACAAAAAATCTGAAATATATTTAACATCAAATGCTGGTGAGGATGTGGAGCAACAGGAAATTTGGTTCCACTGTTTGGTTCTACTGTTGGTGGAAATGCAAAATGATACATCCATTTTGGAATACAGTTGCTCATTTTCTTACAAAGTTAAAAATATTTTTACCATCCCATCCAAAATTGTCCTTCACTTTTTCTTGTTTATTCAAATGAATTTAAAACTTACATACATCTAAACCTTCACCCGGATGTTTTTGCTATTTCATTCATAATTATAAAACTTGGGAGGATTTTTTCTGTCCCAGGAATCAGACCCAGGCCCTCTTGCATGATAAGCAAATGCATTATCACTAAGCCACCACCCCAGCCCCATAAATTACAAAATTTGGAAGCAACCAATATATTTTTCAGGTAGTGAGTGAACACACTGTAATATATCTATATGATGGAATATTATTTAGCCATATAACAAAGCATTCTATGAAGCCATGAAAAGATATGGAAGAAATTTAAATAAATATTATGAAGTAAAATAAGTCAATCTAAAAAGGCCAAACATTGTGTGATTCTATGTATCATCTTGGCAAAGGCAAATTATGGAGACTGTAAAAAGATTAGTGATTTGCAATGTTTCCAGGTGCAAGAGGGTTAAGTAGAACACACAGAGGTTTTCCTAGAACAGCAAAACTATGTTATAATGGTGAATGTGTGTACATTTGTCAAAACTCGTATCCAATACCCAATATATAACCCAAGAGTGAACCCCAGTGTAAACTGTGAAATTTAGGTTATAATAATAATGTGTCAGTGTTGGCTCATCTGTTTTTAGAAACGTACCACTCTAGCAGGTTTTTGATAGTGGTGGAGGTTTTGTATGTGGAAGGACAGAGGATGTATTTTACCCTATTTTGCTATGAGCCTAAAACTGATCATGAAAAATAAGATCTATTTTTCAAGGCTCTTTTTCCTCTTCTTCAGGCCCACTTATAGAAAATCCATGTTTGTCATTTTTATTTCTTTTTTTAGTTCTTCTGGTTGTTGTAAGATGTTTATATCCCTAGTCCTTCATTTCCCAGCTTTGGGAAGTTGTACTGATGTCTTGCTAAAAAAAATCTAAGGAATTCAACTTACATTTTTTATTCTATGTCAACATAGTTGGATATATGATTTTTCTATTGGGTTCCTTTGTAGCTTATAAACTATTTTTGATGTTTTAATTTTAATGTATTGAATATCTTGGGTTAGTAGTATATTTGTCTTTCCTGCTCAATACTTCACCATTGCCATGGTAACCATATCTGATATGAGTAGGCACAGCAGGCAGGGAGGGATGCAGTGATTCTGGGTAGCACTGAGTGGGAAGAAGGGAGGAGATGGTACTTATACTCTAGCAATGACAGTTCAAAAAGAACTGAGATGCTTAAAGATAAAGAATGTCAGCAGATAGCCTTTTTGCTTCTTGTCTCAGCCCTGCACTGTCATAAGATACATAAGGGCATGAGGTTCTCTCATAATGTCCAGGAAAGGGCCCAGTATGCCCCCATAAATACATAATGTTAATACATTTGGTTTTATGTTTGACCTCTAAATGCAAAAGAATGCCATAAAAGCATTTCCCTAATTATAAATTTTACTGCTTGCATAATTTCTGTAGAGTTGTGTAACAGTTAATTTGGCCATTTGCTGATTGGTTATCTCTGAGGGCTTTCTAGGAGTCCCTATATTCTGCTTTTCTGGCACATTCTCCCTAGTTGATCTCGCCTTCAATATACTGATGACTCCCAAATCTGTATATCTAATCTAGCCTATTAATAACTCCTGAACATGTGCTTCCAGTTTATGAAATTCAAAACCGTATCTAGCCTT
Organism: Erethizon dorsatum; assembly: GCA_028451465.1. NCBI lineage: Eukaryota > Metazoa > Chordata > Mammalia > Rodentia > Erethizontidae > Erethizon > Erethizon dorsatum. Next base: position 57,247,447 of record CM051825.1, on the reverse strand, counting down.
TCCCTCCAGAAATTGTTAATCTTCCAGTTTATAGTGAATAGTGCCACCATCAAAAAATTGGTTAGGCAAGAAAATTGGGTACCAACTTTTACTACTCCATCTCCTTTATACTCTCACATATTATATACTGTACAGTCAGTCGTCAAGTCCTGTTGATGTTTCCTGCCACATTTTTGATAATTCCGTCAACTTACCTTTGTGTTTACTGTTATTGTCCTTAACTAAGCCACCTTTGTTTATCAACTGGATTGCTGCAGCTGTTTTCTGTATGATTTTTCCTCACTCTCTTCAAATTCCTTTACTGAGCTGCAGCCAGAGTAATCTTTCTAAAACACTAATCTTCTTTATGTTACTCTCCTGTTTAAATATCTCATATGTGAATATATGGCTATACACATGTGGACACACGAATATATATATATACACATATGGTATTCCTGTTGATCTCATTAGTTTCATTCCTTGCTAGAAGTATTTCTTTCTTTTCCTTAACTATTCCATTAACTATTCCATGTTCTTTTTGCATCTGGAATGTCACATGGGCTATTCATTTTGCTTGGAATATTCCCTCTATATCTGCTTAACTGGCAACTCATTTTTCTTCTTTTTTCTAACAGTTTGGGTTAGATTTTTTTTTTTTGTGGGTGCCGGGGGTCAACCTCAGGACCTCGTGTGCCAGCAGGTGCCTGTGCCGCTGAGTAATATCACTGGCCCTTTTTTCGTATGTGGGTACCGGGAGTCGAACTCGGGACCTCGTGCTTGCCAGGCAGGCACTTATGCCGCTGAGCTATCTCACCGGCCCCTGGGTTAGATATTTTTTCTGTCCAAAATCTTTCCTTGATCACTAAGGTTTAGGATAGGTACCACTCTTAGATGTTTCCAAGGAAATTTTAATTTTTTTCTATCAGAACATACTAATGTATCATGCTACCTAGTAACTCTTGTTTGTACAACTATACATAGGGGCTATAAGTTATGTATATTTATATTTATATCTCTATCTGTATCTACATCCATATCTGTATAAGCATCCATGTACATGTAGTTTGAATAAATACAAGACTGAGCATGAGAAATGGAAAGACTCTGTCCAGCATCTACATAGGGAGTTGTCTGTGAAGAGAAAAAAAATAAAAGCAGGTAAATGAAAAAAATTTAATTTCCAAAGGTAGTTTCCAATTGCTACTTGTATTTAGAAATGAAAAAGGCATGTAATAATTCATATTCCCTTTCACCTTTGATAAATTGTTTTCTTTTCTTGAATGTTAATTTACTCCTATAAAATAGAAATATGTAATAATAAAAATCATGCATGTGTTCAACCCTTGACTTATTTATTTATTTTTAAAGAAAGTGATTTTTATTTGTACATTTTAGGTATATATAATGATCACATTCCTCATAGGGAATGTGTACCTGTACATGATATAACTTGATTCTTTCCCCCCCATTCCACTACCCTCTCTTTAACCACTCTTCCCCTTTTTATTTACAAAAGGTTTGTTTCCTTTTTTCTTCTTTTTTCATTTTTTTACTTTTTGCTTCCTTTCTTTTATCCCCCCCCTTGTTTCCCATCCCATTTGAACATTTTCTTCCTATTTCACAATATCTTTGTACATTTTCATCCTTATTTACACTTTTGGTTTCTCACACCAGAGAAATAATGTGGTATTTATACATGTATGTCCAATTTATTTTGCTTAAGAATATGGTCTTAAGGAGCATCCATTTACTTAGAAATGTCTCAAGCTTATCCTTTTCTATGTCAGAGTAGTACTCCATTGTATAAAAAAATCTTCTTTATCTATTAACCAGTTGATGGGAATTTGGGCTGTTTCCAAGATTTGGCTATTACGAACTGTGTCCCTATAAACACGGTGTGCATATATTGCTGTGTATGATGTTTTTTAAATCTTTAAGGAAGATACCAAGAAGGGAAATAACTGGGTCAAATGGAACCTTTAGTGCTAGTTTTTTGGAGAATCTCCACACTGATTTCCATAGTGGTCGCACCAGTCTACACTCTCTCCAACAGTGGAGAAGTGTTCATTTTTCTCCACATCCCTGCCAACATTTGTTATTGGTTGATTTCTTGATAATTGCCATTCTTTCTGGAGTGAGATGGAATCTCTGCATTGTTTTAATTTGCATTTCTGTAATGACCAGTGATGTGGAACATTTTTTCATATAATTATTTGCTGTTCGTATTTCTTTCTCTGAGAAGTGTGTATTCATCTCAGATGCCCATTTTTGGATTGAGTCTTTAAATTTGAGGGGGTCTGATTTTTTTGAGTTATATAATCTAGATAGTAGTCCTTTGTCTGAGGAACAGCTGACCAAAAATACCCCCCCCAGTGGGTTGTCTCTTTACTCTGTTGGTTGTTTCTTTTGCTGTGTAAAAGCTTTTAAATAAGATGAGATCCCAGTTATTGATTCTTTGTAATAGTTTCTGTGTGATCAGGTTTTCTTTATGAAGTCTTTGCCTACACCAATGTCTTCAAGAGTTTTACTTATTCTCTCTTCCAGCAGACTTAGACTTTCTGTTTTAATATTGATATTTGATACATTTCCATTTTAGTTTAGTGCATGGTGGAAGATATGGGTCTAATTCTAATCTTTGGCATGTGGAATGCCAGTTTTCCTAGCACCATTTATTAAAGAGGCCATCCTTCCAGTAAATGTTTGGCACCTTTGCCAAAGATAAGGTGGCTGAGAGTGTTTGGAATTGTTTTGTTTTTTTTTTTTTTTTTTGTGGGTACCGGGGGGTCGACCTCAGGACCTCGCGCGCCAGCAGGCGCCCGTGCCGCTGAGCCATCTCACCGGCCCCTGGAATTGTTTTTGTATCTTCCATTCTGTTCCACTGATCCTTGAGTCTGTTTTTTTGCCAGTACCATGTTGTTTTTATCACAGTAGTTTGTAGTTTAATTTCAAGTCAGGAATTGTGATGCCTCCTGCCTTGCGTTTGTTGTCCAGAATTGCCTTTGCTATTCTAGGTCCCTTCTGGTTCCAAATGAGTTTTAGGATTGTTTTCTCTAATGCTGTGAGATATGCTGTTGGAATTTTGATCAGGATTGCAATAAATGTTTATAACAATTTTGGAAGTATGGCCATTTTCACTATCTTCGTTCTTCCTATCCAAAAGCAAGGGATATCTTTGCACTTTCTGATATCCACTTCCATCTCCCTTTTCAGACTACTGTATTTTTCAATACTGAGGTCTGTTACTTCCTTCATTAGACTGATTTCTAGTTATTTCATATTTTTGGATGCTATTTTGAAAGGTGTTGTTTCCCTAGTTTCTCTCTCAGTGATTTTGTTATTTGTGTACAGTAAGGCTATTGATTTTTGAGTGTTGACTTTGTATCCAGCTATGCTACTGAATTTGGTTATTAAATCTAGAAGTCTTTTAGTGGAATATTTGGGGTCTTCTATATAGAGTATAATGTCATGTCGTGCAAATAATGATAATTTAATTTTTTCTTTTCCTGTTGTTATTCCCTTTATTTCTTTCTCTTGTCTAATGGCTCTGGCTAAAGTTTCCAGAACTATATAGAATAAGAGTGGTGCCAGTGGATATTCTTTTCTTGTTCCTGATTTTAGAGTGAAAGCTTTCAGTTTATATCCATGTACTATGATATTGTCTGTCAGTTTGTCATAGATGGCTTTCATCAGATTGATATAAAGACCATCTATTCCAATTTTTCTGTAGGGTTTTTATCATAAATGAGTATTGGACTTTGTCAAATACCTTTTCTGCATCTATTGAGATGATCATATGATTTTTGTCCTTGGCTCTGTTAATATGGTGTATTACATTTATTGATTTACCTATGTTAAGCCATCCCTGCATCCCTGGAATGAATCCAACTTGGTCATGGTGTATAATCTTCTTGATGATTTTCTGCATTCTGTTTGCCAGTATCTTATTGAGGATTTTTCCATCTATGTTCATTACAGAGATTGGCCTGTAGGTGTCTTTCTTGGTTGGTTCCTTCTCTGGTTTTGGTATCAGGGTAATGCTTGCTTCCAGGAATGAATTTGGGAGTATTGCTTCCCTTTCAATTTCATTAAAGAGTTTGAGAAGTAGTGGTATTAGGTTTTCTCTAAATTTCTTGTAGAATTCAGCAGTGAATCCATCAGTGCCTGGGCTTTTCTTTGTTGGGAGATTTTTAATTACATCTTGATTTCATTGATTGATATTGGCTTATTTAGGATTTCTAAATCTTCTTGATTCAGCTTTGGTAATTCATATGTATCTAGGAATCTATCCATTTCTTCTGCATTTTCCACCTTTTTAGAATACAAATTTTCAAAGTAGGTATAGGTGATCTTCTGGATTTCTGCAGGGTTCATCGAAATTTCACCCTTTTCATTCCTAATTGTGTGAATTTGAGTCTTTTCTTTCCTTTTTAAATAAGGTTGGATAAGGGTTTGTCAACTTTATTTAATCTTTCAAAGAACCAACTATTTGATTCATTGATTCTTTGTATTTTTTTTTTCATCTCCAATGCATTAATTTCTGCTCTGATCTTTATAATTTCCTCCCTTGTACGAGCTTTTGGCTTAGCCTACTCTTCTTTTTCTAGAAGTTTGAGGTTCACCATTAAGTTGTTTATTTGCACTTGCTCTGTTTTCCTGATATAGTTATTTACTGCTATAAATTTCCCTTTTAGGACTGCTTTCATTGTGCCCCATAATGTCCTGTATGGTGCCACTGTATTTAAAAAGTAGCCCTCCAATGTTGCATTCAGTTCTGCTAATCTGTAGCTATCCCCATTGAAAGTAGAAGCGAGTAGGGCAGTCACCTCGAATTTGGTCACAACATGGGGAAAGTGGCTAGAGAAGCAGAAGTTCTTTTTTGGGTCCTTCTCTGGTTTGGTTATCAGGGTACTTCTTACTTCCAGGATGAATTTGGGAGTATGGCTTCCCTGTCAATTTTATTAAAGATTTTTACATTTCTTGTAGAATTCAGCAGTGAATTCTTCAGGGCCTGGGCTTTTCTATGTTGGTAGGATTTTAATTACATCTTCAATTTCATTGACTGGTATTGGTTTATTTAGAAATTTTATATCTTCTTGATTAAGCTTTGTTAATTCACATGTATCTAAGAATCTGTCCATTTCTTCTGCATTTTGCATCTTATTAGAATATAATTTTTTTTAATGTGGGTACTGGGAGTTGAACTCAGAACCTCACACTTGCCAGCAAGTGCTTGTGCCACTGAGCGATATCACCCGCCCTTTTTTTCCTTTATGTGGGTACTGGGTGTCAAACTCAGGACCTCATGCGTGCCAGGCAGGCGCTTACACTTCTGAGTCATCTCACCGGCCCTAGAATATAATTTCTTGAAGTAGGTATAGATGATCTGAATTTCTGCTGTATCTGTTGTGATGTTACCCTTTTCATTCCTAATTGCATGGATTTGAGGCTTTTCTTTCCTTTTTTGATAAGGTTGGTAAGGGTTTGTCAATTTCATTTGATCTTTCAAAAATGAACTCTTTGATTCATTGATTCTTTGTATTGTTTTCTCAGTCTCCATTGCATTAATTTCTGCTTTGATCTTTATAATTTCCTCACTTGTATGAGCTTTGCACTTCACCTGCTCTTCTTTTTCTAGAAGCTTGAGGTTCAACATTAAGTTATTTATTTGAGCTTGCTCTGGTTTCCTGATATGGGTATTCACCACTATAAATTTTCCTCATGGGACTACTTTCATTGTGTCCCATAAGTTCCAGTATGCTGTATTGGCATTATTGTTTAATTGTAGAAACTAACTTCTTCTTTAATTTCATTTGTGACCTATTTTTTTTATTCAGGATTGTGTTATTTAATTTCCATGTGTTTATGAATTTTAATTTGCCATTGATTTCCAATTTCATCAAACTATGGTCTAATAATGTGCATGGAATAATTTCAGTTCCTTTGCATTTACTTAAGCATGTTCTATGAGGTAGTTTGTGGTCTATTTTGGAGAACATCCCATGCACAGCTGAGAAGAATGTGTATTCTGATGTTGTGGGGTGGAACACTCTGTAGATATCTACTAAGTCCATTTATTCAAAATTTGGTTTATTTCTGACATTTCTTTGTTGATTTTTTTATCTCATTGATCTGTCTATATATTCTGTCTATATATATGAAAGTGGGGTATTGTGTTCCCCCATTACAATTATATTAGTGCATAAAGATTTTTCATTTCCATTAATATTTGTTTTATATAGTTGGGTGCCCTGGTATTTGTTGCATATGTATTTATGTTTGTTACCTCTTCCTCTTGGATTGTTCCCTATAGAAGGATGTAGTGACCTTCTTTGTCTCTCTTAATCAGTCTTGGCTTGAAATCCACTTTGTCTGCAAATAGAATAGCTACCCCTGCCTTTTTCCGGGCTCCTCTAGCTTTGAGTATTATTTTCCAACCACTGACTTCCAGTCTATGAATTTCTTCTTTAATTGAATATGTTTCTTGTATGCAGCATATTGTTGGATCTTGCTGGTTGATCCATTCTGGCAGTCTATTTCTATTTATTGGTGAATTGGGACCATTAACATTAATGGCTATAACTGATATGTAGTGACTTATCCTTGTCATTTTTTTTCCTGTTGTTATCTCCCCCCCCCCATTTAATTGTTTGCCATGCCTGGTGGATTCATTCTGTTGGGGTTCATGGAGTTTTAATCCTTGTTATGTTTTTCTAGAAGGTCCTTTGGAACATTTTGGAGTGCTGGTTTGGTGTTCATGAATTTCCTCAGATTTTTTTTTTGGTCATGGAAGTATCTTTTTTCTCCATCAATTTTGAAAGATAATTTTGTGGGATACATCAATCTGGGTTGGAGGTTGTTTTCTTTTAGGGCTTGACATACCTCACTCCAAGTTCTCCTTGACTTGAGGTTTTTTGTTGAGAAGTTGGCTGTGATTCTGATGGGCTTTCCTTTATAGGTGATTTGTTTCTTTTCTCTAACAGCTTTTAACATTCTGTTCTTATATGGAATTTCTGAGATCTTGACTATTATATGTCTTGGTGTAGATTTTTTCTGCCATGAGGTATGTTAACAGGTTTTTTGTTTTTTTGTGCTATCTCCTGCTTTTTCAGTGACTCTAATAGCTCTGATGTTATTGTTCTTTGCATCATCTAGCAGCTTTGGGATTGATTTCTCATAGTATCTTACTATTTTTAAGAAATCCTTTTCATGATCGCTAATCACAATCCTGTCTTGTATATATATATCTGAGATTCTGTCCTTACATTGGGTCATTCTGCTACATATACTTTCAGTGGAAATTTTTATCTCCTGAATATTTGTTTGAATCTGTTTTATGGATTCCATTTCTTTCCTATGTTGGGCATCATTTTCCTAAGATCCTCTATTTTTTTTTTTTAATCTGTATCTGCTCTGGAGTCACTAAGCATGTCTTTCATTATGGTAACCATCTCCATATTTATCTGAGAAATTATATCTGATTTGAGTTTTTCCTAGGGCTTCATGCATTTGCTTTGCTGTTAGCGCTTCAGAGTGTCCAGGTGAATGGCTTTCATATTGTTCTACCTCATTGCCCCCTGGGTTTACCTTTGGTGAGCTGGACATCAGGGGTTGCATCTTGTTTAAGTGTCTTACTTTGTATTTTTTCTTTTAGTTTAATTCCTGGGTTGATGCTTATAAGTTCCCTATGGTGAGTAGCTTTATTGCTAGTATTTAGAATCTTATGGAAATGACTACTTCTCTGAGGTGTGTTCCAGGTGTAGCTGGCTTTTGGGTGTTGAATCTGTTGCAAGATCCTATCTCTTTAATTCATTGGGGATGAGAAGTTGCTTCCTACTTGTCCTAGCCCCTGGTTTATGGCACTGGCATATAGTATTTTTTGTGACCTTAGGCAGTCTCAGTCTCAGTATACCAGGAAGAACAACTGGTTAGAAAAATTATGCCACTTCAGCTAAAGGGGTACAATCTGCAATAACAATAGCACCAAGAAGAGCCTAGAGCATGATAAACTGAGGTAACTATTAATTTGTGACCTTTATCCATATGAACTAGATTTGTGGTTATATAACAAAATCTAAAACCAGAAATTTTTATGCAGTAAATAAGCCTTCAATCTGGCAATTTTTGCCTCAGTGGAGAAAATTTAAAAGGGGCTGGGGGAAAAATAGAGAAGTAGAAGAAGAGGATGCAATTCAAAGCAAACCTGGAGGACAAAAGAGGATATGCAAACTTTGGGAAACTGATGCAGAAGATGGGGGGAAAGAGTGAAGGAAGAAATAGAAACTATGTTCACACTCATAAAAACAAGAACAAACAATGAAGAAAAAGACAAAATGAAAAAAGAGAAAACAATAAAACCAGAAAAGAGTTAGAGAGAGAGAAAAAAGATAAGAAAAAAATTTCCACTTCAAGGTGTGTCTCTGCTGTCACTGGTAAACAATGTGGGGAGAGTCCAGATTCATGTTGAATAACTCCACCAAGCCAGCAGTAGCTTTATGATGGGCTAGTGCATAATCCCAGTGAGCTTGCACCCTCATTTCCCCTGAAGTTCAGGCTGGTTTCTGGCTATGAGGCTGGAACCATGGACATTCAGCCTGCAGCAGTCAGCACATCTTTTGTGGGCTTGAACTCTGTTGGGGGTCACTAGATGAAGCCAGCAGTTGTTCTGAGTTATGAGCTCAGTTAAGCATTCTCCAAGATGGCTCCCAGCCAATCACCCTCTCCCATGGAACATCTGATCCTGCAGCATTCATCACCAGCCAGTGCAGTCTGCCATATCCACTGCTGTGTTTCTCCATGGAGGCCTCTGGGTTCGCCAGCAGTCACTGCGTGTCTGCAGGTTTGAACTGCCCCTTCCACACAGTGAGTCCCAGCTCAGGGAGAAGGTGCTGCATTGAAGTTTCTCTCTTCTTCTGCACTGAACTTTCTCTCTTCACTCTCTCCGTGGGCTTCAATTCTCACTTTAGATCCTTCCTGGTTCCTGGGAACCCACTTCCCTCCTCTTTTCCTCAAGATGCTATATTCTACTTTCTGGAACCAGTCTCAGAGAGGTTCTTTCTCTGCTGCTTACCGCTCCACCATCTTTCTGGAACCTTAATCCTTGACTTTAAAAGTGAGAACAGAAAGTTAAGCTACTTGTTCTAGAAAGAGTCAGGACCAGATCCCAGCTCTCTTGACTCCACTTACTTTGTGTGAATTAAACACCCATGTGGTAGTTAGCTTTGTGCATTGCAAGATTACTCAAGTTCCTAACTTAGGAACCTTTAAAAATTGCCATATTCTTGCTGAACAGGAGGTATTAACTTCATTATATAGACACTAATGAACAACAAAGAGTTAGTTACTAATTAGACAGAAGTGACTTAGTACCTGAGGGATTCAAGTAAATGTTGGAACATCTTTGAGTAAAACGGAGCATTTATTGCTGCATCAGTGGAAACATGGATGCTCTTATTTTAGGAAAGGGAACAGTAAGGCACTGCTTTTAACAATATGCTTTGCTTTCTGGGGCATATTTAGTACTGATTTTGTTTCATAACTCATGTGCTTACTTAACTGAATAGATTCAGGGACTCGATAAGAAATAAATTTCTGTACTAGCATTTCATGTCTGCTCATTTGTGTCCAAACAATCTTTCATCACTCAAACATTTTGAAACTATACAGTGTTATATTTGAAGGCCTTGCTGAAGTGAGTACTTAAATAATTCAGATTGTCTGTGTATTGTTAGTAGAACAGTGTAGCCTTTATGTTATGTTAAAAAATGTACACATATTGAAATAACTTGACACTTTTCTTTATAATTTAGTAATCACTCACTGAAAGCATCCAGACTGACTCTTTGAGGAATAGGAAAAAGAGCTTCTGAGAATTTTGTACTTAAAAAATGAAAATGGCTTATATCAAATAAGAAAATTACCCATTGTAGATCAAAACACCTTACAAGAAGTTTTATTACTATAACTTATACCTCATTGTTCAATGAAGTAGGAAGATTTGAAGTAAATGGCTTTTGAAACACATCAACTCACATTGGTGTGATGAGCCATAATGACGTCTGTCATGAAGCCATTTGCAGATTGCAGAATAAACTCTTCCCTAGCTCCCACAGAAGGTGCTGCATTTGCCTTTTAATTTACAAAGGGTATGTTGCTGCCAAACACCCCTCTGTGCCTGGGATCTGAGGGTGAGAGTTCTGTGTCCCAACCATTTATTTTGGATTCACTTTTAAAAATCTTGTTTAGGAGAGAATACATATATTTGCCTTCTTTAAAATAGTAGGCTTTTGTTAGTTTCAGCTGCACATATGAAGTGTCTACATTTGAGAGATAAGGATTCCTGCAGAGACCTTCAGTTTTTTAAATCCTTCTTTAAATAAGGAAGAAAAAGAAAATAATTATCTAATGACCTTGTGGGAATTCATCTGACAGCCAAGAGCTTGGGTATTCTTATTTTGAGTACAAACCTAAAAATCATGTTGGAACTTCTTAATGCATAATAGCTTAAGATGATTGATATGGTGATAGTGTGTTAGATATTATACTTTTTGGCTGATGAGATCTTCTATCCTCTGGAATTCCTTTGTATCATGATCTTGGCAGGTTTATTAAGTGTTAACCAAGTACATGCACAACCCCATCGCTTATAGCTTTCTTTTCCTTTTTGTTGCAAGCAAGAATAAATTCTTCCTTCAGATAGTACCCTGATTTCCTTTGAGAGACTGCCCTTTACTATTTCATATAGCATTTCTGGGAGTGTAAATTTTCAGCTGTCTCCCTCCATAGAATCAGAATATTATAGAGCCGTTTTACTCTCTCCTCCCAGGAGGCTGACATGCGACCAATCTTGGCAACCTGATTCTCTTCTTTCTCAGTACTTTGAATCTTGAATGAATGATTTAATGACACAAAATACACATGGATATCATTCATCATGGGGAACAGCTGCAGTGGCATCTTTGATTGCTTTGCCACCAGTGTGCTTGATATGTTTCCATTTCTTGGCCTCTGGAGTTCTCTAGGTTGCTGCATGATACTAAGCCTGCTTCTCTAGGTTCCTGTTGGTTCTGTGAGACGCTCCACGACCCAGAATGATTGCTTTTTACTTTATTAAATTAGTGCTGTTGCTTGCATTGAAGGATTTTGATGGATATATCTAAGTCCAGTTGCCTAAAATGAATTCTATTTACATTTATCAATGAAGCACCAGAAGGAATATACAAGAGACACTAATGTTAGTTATTTGTTTTGATCCTTAGATTTTCTCTAACACCATCTATACTTTTTATCACTTGATAGACTAAGAAATGCATATTCTTCCTAGACTTAATAAAACATGTAATGGATTTCTCTATAATGAGTTCACCCTAAGATTTGATGTGCTCTTTATGACTATGGCATAAACATAGAATTATTTTTATATTCCAGATTCTCATGTAGCATACCTATTTACCTCCCATTGCCAGAATTCTTTCTTGCTTGGAGAATAGCATGTTGCTGTTGACATACTCCTCAGATAAATGCAGTGATTTTCCAGGGCTATATGTTATCAATATACAGTGGTTTCTTAGAAGAAGGCTGTTATTCCTGCTTCTAATGGCTCAAAAAGATGTCCCTTTCTTTGCACATACAAGCAGGAAAGGGCATATCACTGGTGCAATCAGGATGGCAAAGACCTGTGACCTGCTTGTCAGAATCATCTTCAAGTTTTATTTCTTACAGTTAAATTGTTGCTTGGTTTAAATGACAGCAAGGAAAAGGTTTAGAAGTTAAAATCAAATAGTGTGCTTTCTATTTGGAGAATGGTGTTATTTGAGAAAAGTCCTGTATCATCTTCTCCAGGCAATGGTAACATTTCTAAAGTCATTGCATTTGAAAGCAAAATGGGGTCTGAAAAACATATGTGTATAATAACTGTCTTATTTTATCAGCAGGGAAACTGAAGTCCATAAAGTTTACGTGATCTTATTTAGTTTATATAGCTGGTTATATTATACTTCTCTTCCTTAATTCCTTGGAATAAATGCATTCCCAGGTATTAAAACTAGGTGGGGCATAGCTGCTAAATGGCCACCTCTCTAGTTGGTTTTTAGGCTAGAAGGTTTTGCTTCTTGTCATTTTTCTGGTGGTGAATTATTTGGGAATATCAGCTGGCTTGCTTTCTGTAGAAATGGATAGATCTTTTTGATAACATTTTTATTTCTAAAATTTTTTTGTGAACATGGAGCTATTAAGCTCTGTAATTCAAATGTATATTGTTTTACATCAGGATTTTTTCAAAGTTGTGGTAAGTTAATTTGGGGTAGAATAAAACATATGTATTTAGTCTTTGCCATTATTTCCGTACCTAGCTCCTAAAACCCCTGGAATCTCTAAGTAATGTGTGACTTTTTATATTAATGAGATGATTGATATCTAACAGCTCCTACATAGCCTCAGGATTGAAGCTAGTCACCAGAAAGACCAAGGCATAATTAGCAGATTGGAACTTTCAGCTGCACCCCTCCATCCTCTGGGGGAGGGGAGAGGGTCAACAGATTGGGGTAATCACCAGTGACCAATAATTTAACCAATCATACTATGTAAGGAAGCCTATATAAAACTCCTATATGATAGTATTCAGAGAATTTCTGGGTTGGTGACCACCTCAAGGTACTTGGAGGGTAGAGTAATCAGAGAGGGCATAGAAACTCTTCATACCTCCCCTTCCATTTCTTACCCTCATGTATCTCTTCAATCTAGGTGTTCCTGAGTTTTAATCTTTGTAAAACATAACAAGTAAATGTAAGTAAAATGTTTCTTTGAGTTCTGTGAGCCATTTTACAAAATTATTGAAATGGAAAGGGGGCAGAGTCTTTGGGATTTTGTAGTTGCTAAGTTTGGATTTAGAATGTCCTTCCAAGGCCCATGTCTCCAGCTTGGTGCTACTGGGAGGTGGTAGAACCTTTAAAAGGAAGAGCCTAATGGGAGGCACTGGGGGCATGCTTGAAAGGGGGATTGTGTGACTCTGGTTTCTTTCCTTTTTGTTCCTGACCATGAGGTGAATGGGTTTCCTTTTCCATGAACTCCCTCCATGACATGCTGATATAGGCCCAAAACTGTAGATACAACTGGTCATGGACTGAAACCTCTACATTCTGAGCCAAAATAAATCTTTCCTCTTCATGAATTGATTATCTCAAGTAGATGATATGGGTACTTTGGTCATCCTATAGTTGTGACTGGGATCTGAAGAGAGGAAAGACATGTGGGACTGAACCCCTAGCCCTGTGGAATCTGACTCTACTACTGGTTAGTTGGCATCAGAATTGGATTGAATTGTAGGACACCTGGTTGCTATCTGGAGAGTTGGAGGATTGTGTGGTGTGAGGAAAAACACAATGCATTTTGTGTCAGAAGTGTTGTAAGTAGCAAAGATAGAAAAAAAGATCTTCTGATGTGAAATAATGAAGTTTCTTTTAATATAGTTAATGATTTTTAATTTTAATATTTGAAATTCTGATTTTCAGACATCACATCTTGGAGCAGATTAAAATGGTAATATGGATAAAATTGATGAAATTTAGTAAATGTTTATTATGTGTCAGGCACTATGCCATATGCTAAATACTGTGTATGAATTATTTCATGTAATCATCACAGCAACTCCATAAGGAAGGTAATTTCATAGATGAGAGAATTAAGGCTCAGAGAGGTTAAATAGCTTGTATTAAATTACCCAGTTACTAAGGAATGGAGCCAAAACTCTTAGGAGAAGTGACATAGCTAAGATAGGTTGTGGTGGCTTTTCTTCTTGGCTTTTGGTGCTATGGATATTTATGAAAAAGGTGAATTGTTAAAGCCTCACCAGAGATTTTCACAGGAATGAAATGTGTGCAGACAGATGCTAGAATATTGCAGAAGATGATTAGCTAGGTTGGCAATAGGCCCATGTGACAAACATGGAAGGACTATAGCTTCTCTTGAACTCTCAGGTTTGATCAGCCAGTAAAAACTTGGTGACATAGTATGTGTTTGTTTGGCATTTTGCTTATGTCTTTTTATGTCCTCTACTTGTTTTATTTCATTTGGCACTTATATTCCTGGAAGCTAGCTGTTATCTTGATCTAAATTACTGTGTATATCAGTCAGCACAGTTTCTTGATGATAAAGGTCACTTAACACAGTGGTTACGGACACATATTTTGGCATCAGGGTTTGACTCTCATTTCCTACCTTTACCTGCTGGCCATCCTTAGTCATAGTAACTCACCATTTGAGCCTGTATTTCTATGTTTGTATTTTGAAAAAAAAAAGGTAACATCCATCTCACAGATTTATGGGATAAATGGTGTTGGGGCTCCTTTCGGTATCTGACATTTAGAGATGGCTATAAGAGGCAACTGTTATCACTACTGGTGTCACTTGGACTTCTATTATTAAAGTTGTTTATTTAGAAGAATTGATTTTCATGTTTCTAAAAACTTACTGTATGTTTCCATAGAATGTAGAAGCTTAGAATGTTGGAGGAAAGAAGACTGATTATCATTTACTAAGGGGATATTCAGTAGGTGTTTGAACTTCTAAGTAATCACACTTTCTACCATCCTTAAATTCTCCTTAGATCTGATCTAGCGAAGCAGTGAAGCAGAGCTCTGCAAAGGTGAGGGCAGATCAGAGACCATGGTCACTGCTATTCATCAGACTTGGTGCTAATTGGCCCCATGGGGGCTACTTCCCATAACTTAATTATTGGAACAGCAGTGTTAATGTAAATATTCTGTCCCCTGCCATCTGCTACCACAGGAGATGTGCTTTCTTTCTAGTGTAGGATAAGGGAATTTGGACCAAGTGTCAGTTGACTGCAATAGGAAATGCATATAGAAAAAAGGTAAAGGAGATGCAGTAGAGTAGTATGATGTGTAGATAGTTGTGTTCTGAGTTAGAGTGAGTGTCAACGAAAATTAAGTTTTTTTTTTTTTTTAATTTAAGTCATAAGATTAACTGTAATTCATTCTTATGACTGATTATTAAAAATGAGTTACGAAGGCCTTGTAACCTGCCTGGCGTACTCCTTTCCCACCACATTGGTCCCACATGCTATCCAAGCTTTTAGTTCTTGTAGGGCCATGTCAGGGCCTTTTTATTTCTATTCTTTCTATTGGAACTGTAATTTCCAACTCTCCTCTTGGCTACTTCTACTTATTCTTTGTCTCAATCTAATCATTACTTTTTCAAAAAAGCATCATTCTTAAATATAAATTAGGCTCCTGTATTTATCATGTTTATAATCAATGAAATAAAGAAAATTAGCAGAGTAAGGAATTCTTTGTTTTCTAAACCAGTGAGCAAAAGGAAGCAGCTGCCTTTGGTTTTGATTAGATCCAGGGTTTCAAAAACACTGCCTTCTGTGTTCTGGCTCTTCTTTGTTCCTCCCACCTCTTAGCTCAGTGATTCACTGTTGTTCTGGACATTGACTTCAACCATGTGACACGAGAAAATGAAGGCATAGCCAGAGACGATTTCATGTCTCTCTTTTCTGATCTGGGTTGGACTGGGTTAGCAGAGGGTGTACAGTGCTGGCTGTATTTGAGGTCATTCTCCCCAGGTAGGGTGGGGAATGTGAGGCAGGAAGTGTGGAGTAGAGGAATAAGGAAGAATGTTTATTGCATAAACAAAAGCCAAAAGATCTCCACTTCAATCTCCCTTGTGACTTTCTTTTAAAGAATCCCAGTATCTTTTCTTCAAGCCCTTGTTCAATTTGAAGTTTAGTGTGTTTTTTGTGTCCATTTGATTAATATCTGCTGTGTGTTCCTCTGGGTTGGAAATCAATTCTGTAGTGTCCATAGCTGTACTTCCAGGGCCTGTGGTGCCACATAGAAGGAGTTCAGTAATTACGTGTAGAATGAATGAATTAAATAGTCAAGGACATTAGAACCTATGAAAAGGAGAGAGAGGGATATGCTGTAACTACATCCTTATCCTTAAAGAAGCTTTTAAGTATTTCTTGGAGGAACTTTGCTATTTTGATGACTGATAGATAACATGAGCTTAGGGCTAGAATAGGGGAGTAGATTTTCAAGAGTGGTTACCAGCAGTGTGGTTATTTCCAGGGAAGTTGCTAGAAATGCAAATTCTCAGTCCCTATCCTACATCTCCTGAATCATATACTGTGAGGACTGGACCCAGAAATTTGTGTTTTAATAATCTCTCTGGTGATTAATACATGGTAATATTACCATCTGGTAATATTTGGTAAGAGATGAGGAGGAAGAAGGAGGTCATGATTATGCAGTTGTAGTAGCATATGAAAGGAATGTAAATATTACGTCTGGCAAACATGTACTAATAAAGAAAAACTATTGGTAGGAGGCTGTTCTCTGTTTTTTTTTTTTAATGTGGGTATCAGGAGTTGAACTCAGGACCTCTTGCTTCGGAGCAGGCGCTTGTGCCGCTAAGCGATATCACCGGTCCTTTTTTCCTTTATGTGGGTACCGGGAGTTGAACTCAGGACCTCACACTTGCCAGGCAGGCGCTTATGACACTGAGCTATATCACCAGCCCCAATTCCCTGGTTTTTTTTTAAACTTCTTTTTGAGCTGCAGTGACAGAGTACAGAATAATGATTAAGGGTTCTTGAGCCAGGTTGTCTGATTTAGAATCGTGGCTCCTTTGCTTATGGAGTAACTTTATAGAACTCAATCTCTACAAACTTGCAATTCTTTTTTTAAATTACTCTTCATATTTTTATTATAAAATTTATCACACAGATATGCTTTTTTTTTTTTGTGGGTACCGGGGGTTGAACTCAGGACCTCGCGTGCAAGCAGGCACCCATGCCACTGAACGATATCACCGGCCCTTTTTCTCATATGTGGGTACCGGGAGTCAAACTCAGGACCTTGCGCTTGCCAGGCAGGCGCTTATGCCGCTGAGCCATCTCACTGGCCCTGCTTTTTTTTTTTTTTTATATGTGGGTACTGGGAGTAGAACTCAGGACCTCGCGCTTGTCAGGCAGGCGCTTATGCCGCTGAGCTATGTCACCGGCCCCAGATATGCTTTTATATGCTTATTCTCCTACATTCCTCTTCCACTAAATTGTTTCTTTTTCTAATAACCTGAAATGAAACAGTTCACATTTATAATGATCAGACTAGCACAGCACTGTCTCGTAGGGGCTAAAGAATATCAGTTGTGCTGGCAAGTCTGAGGTGAACAGAGAAGAATTGGGTTGAAACTCTTAAAGATTCCTATAAAGTAATTATTATGACTGATATTAAAATGAGTCACAGTGGTCTTCTAGTCTGCATGGCCTATATTTACACACACTTAGCACATTGTGAAAGGAAAATGTCATAATCCATTTGGCCAAATAAGGCTGTTGACAGCTATTTTTTTTAAAGATTTTTTTTCCAGGGAGGACACTTCCCTTCATCCATAGGGCCTAGGTGGGCCACTGAGATGGCCAACTGACACCTCCCTTCATCCAGAGGACCTGGGCGGGCCTGCAAGGACCCCTCTCTTCATCCAGAGGGCCCTGGGGGCCTGGTGACATCACTGGTGACAAAGTAGGGCCCTGGCTGTGGTGCATATGATGGGAAAGTGGGACTAGCAGCCTGGAAAAGTCCAAAGCAGCAGTAAAATATGAGCCAACCATAAGTTAGGTGAACCAACATAGAGCCTGGGCACAAAGACACATGGAATGCAAGTGGACAGGTATGGCATGCTCCCCCTTTTTTTTGTTTTTCCTCTTCTATTTTGTTCTGTTTTGCTTCTCTCTCTATATGTTTATTTTTTCTTTCTGTGTGTGTGGTTATTTTTATTCTGCTTTTTCCCCTTCTTTTCTTTTTCTTTCATGACTTAGATCTCCAAACTTTATTTTGGTTTACTTCTACTTGTCCTCTTCCTCCCCTTTGTAAACTACCTCACTTGATTTTATGAGTAAGCATTGTCTCTTCTCTTTAAGGTTCACATCAATACTCCTAGGCTTTCTCTTCCAACCCTTCCCTCTTGTGTTCTACAATTACCCAAAACTTGGATGATCACCCTTTTCCCTCCAGCCTTGCTTCTACTACATTTGACCTCATTCATCTCTCCATCATACGCCCATCCCTCTTAACCACCCCATACACAATAAGGTAAAATCACTCTAATAAGTGGAAAATCATTGCATACAAGTTCCTGGTACAATTTGGATTATGTTGTATAATGGTAGAACTTGCTACTATGGTTGAAGGTATCAGGCTAATAGTTACCACAGTTTGTCAGTAGCCAGGCTGTGCTTGAGTCTAATGTTATTGCTGACTGTACTACTTCAACCGGGATGTCATACCTGTTTTAATCAGCTTTTCTCCACTGTATGACAACACTGTGATTGTAAGGGGTCATAACCATCACCATAGTCCAGTACCAAAGGAATGAGCCCTGAGTCAAATAGATAGCAACTTCACACTCTTAATATATTGGGAAGGTATGTTCTTGGGATAGACATAAAGGTCAAGAATGATCTACCTCTAGAAGACATCCTGAGGAACAGATATTTCCTAGGGAGACCTTGATACCAGGGATAAAGCTCATCTAACATAAGAAATCTACAAACATCAACACAGAAAACAAAATAAAATTTAAAAAAATGACAAGATGAAGAAGTAAAATACAACCCCAAAGGCCCAGCCTACCCAGGACAAGTCCAGAGCACAAAGAGAGGAAATTGGAAGCCAACCACTGGAAATTTCTGAAATGATAGCAGCAGAAGTAAAAAAACAAATGGAAGAGGCTATAGAAAAAATAATCTCTAAGGTGCAAAAAGAAATGATGATCAAAATAATGACATTAAAGCGGGTACAGATAAAAAAATAGAGGTGCTCAGGAAAATGATGGAAACTATGAATGCCCAACATAAAAAAAGAAATGTAATCAACAGAACAGATCCAAAGAGAAATGCAGGAGATTAAAAACTCCACTGAAAGTATATGCAACAGACTGAATGAAAGCGAGGATAGAATATTAGATCTAGAGGACAGAATTGCGACTAGCAACCAGAAAAAGAAAGAGATCTCAAAAATAGCAAGAGACCATGAGACATCAATCCAACCTCTACAAGATGAAGAGCAGCAAAGAAGAACAACATAAGATTGATTGGAGTCAGTGAGAAAGCTGTAGACAGCACAAAAGCCATCAAAAACCTCTTCATAGAAATAATGGCAGAAAACTTCCCAAACATGGATAAAGAATTTGATATACAAATTAACGAAGCATATAGAAACCCAAATACCCATGACCAAAATAAATGTACACCAAGGCATATAATAATCAAGATTCCAGAAATTCAGCAGGAGAACAAAATATTAAAAGCAGCTAGAAAAAAGAAACAAATCACATATAAAGGAAAGCCCATCAGAATCACAGCAGACTTCTTAACACAAAACCTCAAATCAAGGAGAGCTTGGAGTGAGGTACTTCAAGCCCTAAAAGACAACAATCTTCAACCAAGGTTGATGTACCCCACAAAACTATCCTTCAAACTCAATGGAGAAATGAGATATTTCCATGACAAAGAGCAACTGAAAAAATTCATGACCACCAAATCAGTTCTTCAGAATGCTCTGAAGGATATATTAGACAGAGAAAATGAAGACCACAACCACAAGAACAACAATAGAAAGAAGCCACCAGGCAAGGCAGGCAATTAAACAGAGGAGAGAAACAGAGAACCAACAACAGGAAAATATCATGAAAAGGATTAGTCAATACATATCAGTTATAACCATCAATGTAAATGGTCTCAACTCACTCATCAAAAGAAACAGACTGGCAGAATGGATCCACAAGCAAGATCCAACAATAGGCCACATTAAAGAAACACATTTAACCCAAAAAGAAATTCATAAACTAAAAGTCAAAAGATGGAAAATAATTCTCCATGCCACAGGAACCCGGAAAAAAGCAGGGGTAGCTATTCTATTTGCAGACAATATAAACTTCAAGCCAAAACAGCTAAAGAAGGTCACTACATATTTGTTAAGGGAAAACTCCAAGAGGAAGAGATAACAATCATAACTATATATGCACCAAATACTGGTGCACCCAACTACATAAAACAGGTGTTAATGGACATGAAAAACCAAATAAGCACTAACTCAATTGTAGTGAGGGACCTTAATACCCCACTCTCACAAATAGGTAGATCAACTAGACAATAAACAAACAAAGAAATATCAGAATTAAACCAAGCCAGTGAACAAATGGACTTGACAGATGTCTACAGAGTGTTCAAACCCAAAACATCAGAATACACATTCCTTTCAGCAGCACCTGTGACGTTCTCCAAAATAGACCACATATTAGCCCATAAAACGTGCTTAAGTAAATGTAGAGGAATTGAAATCATCCCATGCATACTATCTGACCATAGTGCAATAAAACTAGAAATCAATGGCAAAAGAAACCATAAAAACTACATAAACACATGGAAATTGAACAATACCTTCTGAACAACTAATGGGTCACAAAGTAAATTAAACATGAAATTAAAAAGTATCTGCAATGAAATGATAACTGATAAAACATACTGGAATTTATGGGATGCAATGAAAGCAGTCCTAAATTGGAAATTTATAGCAATGAACATCAGGAACAATGAACATCAGGAAAACAGAACGAGCTTGAATAAACAACTTAATGTTGAGCCTCAAAGTTCTAGAAAAAGAAGAACAAATCAAACCCAAAACTCATACACGGGAGGAAATTATAAAGATAAGAGCAGAAATTAATGCAATTGAGACTAAGAAAACAATATAAAGAATCAATGAATTGAAAAGTTGGTTCTTTGAGAGAATAAATAAAATTGATAAAACTTTAGCCAACGTCATCAAAAAGAGGAAAGAGAAAACACAAATTCAAGCAATTAGGAATGAAAAAGGGAAATCACAATGTATCCTACAGAAATCCAGAAGATCATCAATATCTACTTTGAGAACCTGTAGTTCAAAAAGATGGAAAACACAGAAGAAATAGACAGATTCCTAGACATGATCAAATTATGAAAACTAAATCAAGAAGATATGAAAATTCTAAATAACCTGATATCAGCCAGTAAAATTGAAAATGTAATTAAAAACTTACCAAGAAAGAAAAGTCCAGGTCCTGACGGATTCACTATTGAATTCTACAAGAAATTTAGAGAACTAATGCCACTAATGTTGAAACTCTTTAAGGAAATTGAAAGGGAAGCAATGCTTCCAAAATCACTCTTGGAAGAAGTAGTACCCTGATTCCAAAACCAGAAGGAACCTACTGAAAAAGAAAACTACAGGCCAATATCCCTAATGAATGTAGATGCAAAAATCCTCAATAAGATACTGGTAAGCAGAATGCAACAAATCATCAAGAAGATTATACACCATGACCAAGTAGGATTCATACCAGGGATCCAGGGGTGGTTCAACATATGCAAATCAATAAATGTAATACACCATATTATCAGAACCAAATACAAAAATCACATGATCATCTCAATAGATGCAGAAAAAGCTTTTGACAAAGTTCAACACCCAATCACCATAAAACCCCTACAGAAAATTGGAATAGATGGTCTTTACCTCAATCTGATAACAGCCATCTATGACAAACGTACAGCTAACATAATACTAAATGGTCAAAAATTGAAAGCTTTCACTGTAAAATCAGGAAAAAGGCAAGGATGTCCACTATCACCACTCCTATTCAATACAGGAAACATAAGCCAGAGCAATTAGACAAAAGAAAGAAATGAAAGGAATAAAGATAGGAAAGGAAGAAGTTAAATTATTGTTATTCACAGATGACATGATACTCTACGTAGAAGACACCAAAAACTCCACCAAAAAACTTCTAGATTTAATAACCAAATTCAACAGTGTAGCTGGATACAAAGTCAACACTCAAAAATCAATAGCATTCCTGTACACAAGCAATAAACTCACAGAAAGAGAAATTAGGGGAAAACACCCCCTTTATTTATTTATTTTTATATGTGGGTACTGGGAGTTGAACTCAGGACCTCGTGCTTGCCAGGCAGGCGCTTATGCTGCTGAGCTATATCACCAGCCCCACACCCTTTAAAATAGCATCGAAAAAAATGAAATATTTAGGAATCAATCTAACAAAAGAAATAAAAGATCTATACACTGAAAATTACAGCACTCTGAAAAAGGAGATCAAAGAAGATATCAGAAAGTGGAAAGATATCCCTTGCTCATGGATAGGAAGAGCCAACATAGTGAAAATGGCCCTACTCCCAAAATTGTTGCACAGATTTAATGCAATCTCAATCAAAGTATTATTAGCATACCTCACAGAACTAGAGAAAACATTCCTGAAATTTATCTGGAACCAGAAGAGACCTAGAATAGCAAAGGCAATTCTGGGCAACAAAGGCAAGTCTGGGGGCCTCACCTCACAATCCCTGCCTTGAAATTATACTAAAAGCTACTGTGATAAAATAAGCATGGTATTGGCAAAAAAACTGAGGATGAGTAGAGCAGAATAGAAGATGCAGATGTGACTCCAAACACACTCAGCCACCTTATCTTTGACAAAGGAGCCAAACATGTCCCCTGGAAGAAAGATAGTCTCTTTAATAAATGGTGCTGGGAAAACTGGCTTTCCACATGCCAAAGACTAAAACTAGACCCATGTCTATCACCATGCACTAAACTAAAGTCAAAATGGATCAAAGATCTAAAATATTAAAACAGAAACACTATCTACTGGAAGAGAAAGTAGGTAGAAGTCTTGAAGACATAGGTGTAGGCAGAGACTTCATGAACAAAACCCAGACTACACGGGAAATATTACAAAGAATCAACAAATCAGATCTCACCTTATTGAATAACTTTTGCACAACAAAATAAATCACCAACAGAGTGAAAAGACAACCCACAGAATGGGAAAAAATTATAGCCAGTTGTCCATCAGACAAAGGACTTATATCTAGAACATATAAAGAATTGAAAAAAATTAGGGCCCCAAATTCAAAGACCCAATCCAAAAATGGGCATCTGAGATTATGCTGCCAATTCTTAATCTATAAAGTAACTATAACAAATAGCACCTCATAGAAGTGCTGTGAAGATTAGAAATGGCAATGATGATAACTAACTTTTGTTAAGTTCTTACTAAGAATTTAAATACAGTGTCTGGCTTTTTTGAGGTATTGACTTATTCAATGAGTACAAAGTGCTTAGCACAGTGTCTAGATCTCGCTAATGTTTATTGAATGCTTACAGTTATTCTTATCAAGGAAGAGTGAATGAATCTTGTCTATTTGGAATGGAACAAAAGCTTCCCAGATGAGGGGACCATGGTAGAAAACCATGAAACATTTTTGTGACCCAGAAGATACTCTGCCTCTTACTTTGGAAGCTATCCTGTCTTCTGGTGGGATGTCCATCTTACATATTCCTCTCTTACTGGCTGCCCTTCATGCATATACCCTGTAAGCCACAGGCACTGTAAGCCCAGTGATATCTGATGAGGGTTATGTGATGATTTCAGTTAAATTTTTTAAAGTGAGGATAACTAAAGTTGATCTCTGTAGAGGGTTTCACTGAATTCTGGATTTTTGAGTATTTGCACTTCAAGGATTTTTCTTTTTTTTTTTTTTGTGGGTACCGGGGGGTCAACCTCAGGACCTCACGCGCCAGCAGGCGCCCGTGCTGCTGAGTGATATCATCGGCCCCTTTTTCGTATGTGGGATCCGGGAGTCAAACTTGGGCCCTCGTGCCTGCCGGGCAGGCGCTTAAGCCGCTGTGCCATCTCACCGGCCCTCAAGGATTTTTCTTAAATGCAAAGAGCCTATTGAGGCCTTTATAACCTCAGATGATCTTCCCTACTCACTGCTCATGATCAAGGTAACCCAGATATTTATCTGACAAATCCATAGGTTTTGGTCATTTCACGTTTGTTCACAAGAGATTTGGACTACTAGCCAGTGCTATTTGCCTACATGTGTATCAACTAGGCATATGCACTGTAAGACTGAGAAGCTGTTCTGTCTGGTCAGGTTGGAGACAAATGCTTGAGTTGAGATGTGTTCACGCATTAATGGCACGAGCATTCATTGGATGTGTACTGTATGTGAAGCCCAGAGACTCTGTTTCTGGGGAATGCTAAGATAGTAATATATTGTCATGGTGGGATTTGCTTGCTTGAATAAATCTGGGGCCAGTGATACTGCAGTGTAGGAGAAGGTGCATGTTAACTTGAAGCAGACTGAACACCTGAGCCCTGGGAGGACTTAGTATGGGGCAGGGTTGCTGTGTCTAGAAGGGGTACCCTGGGGCCTTCCAGGCTCAGTTTTCAGCAGATACAGTCAACTACCACCAGTGACCAAGTAAGTTGAAGGTGGAAATTTCTTAACCTAAAAGTGAATCACCAGATTCAGGGTTATTTTTTTCTCTTTCTCTTTAATGGCTCCTTGTCTTTCTACTGTGATTACTTCAGCACATGGCCACTTGTGCAGAGCTAGGGCTTGCCACTGTGAACAGAGGAGTTTTTGTTAGGGCACTTTATTGTATGTGACAAACCCAATTTGAGCAAGCTTAAAAAAATAGTTGATTGGCTCAGGAAACTGGCAAGGATGATGGTACAGATCACAGAATTAAAGAAGGTACTGCAGGGCCAGATATTTAAGAATCAGGACATACCTTTACCTGAGTTTTTTCTCTGCTCACCTCTCATTCTCATGTACCTGATTTCTTTCTGCTCTCTTAGTTTAGATTTCATGTCCCAGATATCCTAGTGTAATGAAGCTTGCTTCTTTTTCTTAGGGTGCATTTTTTATTCTCAGAGAAAGACCTGATTAGTCCTACTTTGTCTGGGATCCACTGTGGACTCATCCTGTGCATAGGAGTGTGCGACTGGGATTCAGTATGGCCAGTGTGGTATCTGTGGCAGGAATCCATCATGGCAAATGGTACTCTTGCTGTGCGGGTTATGAAATGTTCTGAGTAGCATTCCTGGAAATGAGATCTTCTGATTGAGCAAATCTGGGTCATCTGTCTTTCTCTGTGAGTCCAGAATGGGTGTTGTAGTGCACATGGCACTGTTGTGTAGATGGGGAAATATGTGCTGGGGAGCTAAAAATTATTGCCACCAAAATATGCCTTGAATATTATGTAACTGAATTCAGTACAAAATAGTTTCTGGTTACATGGCTTGTAACTAAGCATCCTGGCTGGGCCATCTGTTGTCACCTGTAAGGGTAAGTTGTTGACTTTTCCTCCTGCTTTCAGGTCTTTTCCTAACAAATGCCAAACTTACCTGCTTTGTTTTCAGACAGAAAATATTATCTTTACAAGTCTGGTGGCAGGAGGCTCCTTTGCCTCTGCCCAAAGGAATCTTGGCTGACTTTTCTTCTAATGACAGATATATAGTCTTCCCTCCACCTAGCTTTTCCATCTTCATCAGCAACCCCCTCTTCCAGTCATTTTGCCTATTCTTGGTTCTCCCTGTTCCCCTGCTGTTCCTCTTGTTTGCTCTTAGTCTTTATTACTGTTCTCTATTGGACTGTTTCTAATAGGAGAAATATCTAGAGGGATTATGATGCCTATTTAACAGATGAAGAGATGAAGGCTCAGAGAGTTTAAGGTGATGCGTTCTAGGTCACACAGCTGGTAGCTGGCAGAAGACCATTTTGTAGAGCATTTTGACTCCAAAGCTCAGATTTCTTCCTCTTTCCTGTTTCGTTTAACTGTGCCTTGCTCATACATTTAAATATTATTGCCACCTTCCATCACACAATCACAATTCGAAGAGGGAAATATTTTTGTGATAGCGACTTAGGGATGATTTTAGAGAGGTGAAACTTGAGTTGATTCTGGAAGAAAATTCAGGCCTTCAATTAATGTGGCAAAAGAAGAGAGGAGGCTATTCCAAAGACAAATGTGACTTGAGTAAAGCTATTGAATAAGTGGCTTCTATCCTCTCTCTTATGTAACAATACCAGGCTAGGAATAGTGATAACAATAACAACCTGAAGGAAAGTGATGTTGGAAAAAAACCAGTCAGCAAAGTGAGCAGCTGCTGTGCTGCAGGCGTCATTCTGAGGAAAGTTATGCATTATCTTGTTCAATTCTTATAGTGACACTGTGAGCAATGAAATACCATTATCTCCATTCTCCACTGTCGAGGAAACAGAGGCAAGGGGGTTTAATTAACTTGCCCAAATCACACAGCTTGTAAGAAGTAAAGTATACATTTAAACTTGAACCTCTCTGACCTCAAAGTCCATTCTGCGTCTTAACCACATGCTTTGCTGTGGGTGCTGTGTGAGTGAAATTGCTAAGAAGCCAAATAGGCAGTCCCAGAAAGCTGTCCAGAGAGCCAAGCTGTTGGTGAAAGCCATTGCATTTGTCAGATATTTTTATTTTAAAAGGGTATGTCTCTATTATGTTTGACTTTTAGTTATCAATTCATAAATATTGCACAATCTCTGTAAAAGATGCAAATTATACAGACTCAGAGATAAATGTGGAAGTTTTTCTTTACCATTGTAATCCCGTCATTCTTTGCAGATTTTTATGTGTTTCATTTATCTCTCAGCCTGCTCCAGTGAGAGAAACAACTATTCCACCCACTTGTCATGGGACCCAGGGCACGTCATTTTTTATCTCTGGTGTCTTTGTTGGTAAGCTTGAGCTTCTCACACACCTCCTTTCTAGGCTCAACATTCTCTGAATCTCTATTTCCTTGCCCAGTAGCAGCAACTCAGGAATCCTATGGGTAGTAAATAATGTTCTATGATAACTAACTCATTCATTCTCTTCCATGTGCTGGTTCTACTTTTTACAGGGAACCTTGATGGGCTGAGGTTGAAAAACTATTTTCAAATGAGCTCCTACTTCTTGGACATGCAGTGTGTTGAAAGATGAAGATGACAGGCACCCTGTAAGAGAGTTAGAATGAGGTGTGGCTTGCCAGGGGCAGTTCTACTTGCATAGATCACAGCCTGACCCAAACCCAGGGAGCAGAAAGTCATTGTAGCATTTGAGTGTAATCAATGTTGCTACTAGTATTTGATGATCATGATCAAATACTAGGACTGTGAGTGAAAGAAATCAAACATCTGGGGGCTTTTTCACAAAGTTCATGAGAAAAATAATGTCAGTATTTTGTGCTTGGTATTAAAGAGGCAATGTATCCAGCAAGTTTTGTAGGTGTTCAGTGGATGGTGATGATCAGAGAAAATTTCCCAGAGGTGGTAGGTTTCCATATAATAAATAAAAAATTAATGCTCAATATGGAAGTCTTGGGTAATTTAAAAAAGCATGAAATAAAAAGTCTATTATTCCACTAAAGATAACTGCTAATAGTATTTTGATATATATTCTTTTGGTTTCTTGTTATTGCATTACATAGTCAAAATGAAATCTTATTACATATGCTGTTTTGCAACTTTAGATTTTTAGCAATATATGACATTTTTCTGTGCCAATAAATCTTTGAGGCATACAGTTTTTACAACAAAAATTGCTTTTATCTCATTACAAAAGTACACTGTCTTATACATAAAAAGGATATATAAAACATTATAAAGAAGAGAAAAAAGAACATAATTATACCTCTTAGCAATTATTACCATTTGAGTGTATATACCTCCCAAATTTTTCCAAGTCTATGTGTGTGAATATATGCAAAACATATATATTACATAACATAATATGTTATATATTACATATTATGTCCATAGATACTTGATTAATATCTTGTATCCAACCGGGTATGCAGTTCAGTGATAGTGCACATACTAGCATGTACAAGGCCGTGGATTTAACTCTCAGTACCGAGAAAAAAATCACTCACCCTCCCCTCACAGATTTTTAAACATCCTGGGGCCAGAGACCATGTCTGTCCTATTCACCAGAAAATTCTTAGTTTCTAGCATGTGCCTGTTATATAATAGACATTAATTTAGTAAACATCTATCAAATACTTGAATGAGTAAACTCATTTTGATGAGTAAACTCATCAAATAATTGAATGAGTAAATGGGAGGTTCATACTGCAATGAATCTTGAATTAGGAAATAATATGAGTGTTGTCTAATGACAGGAAAATGGGAAAGTACTTTCAGCAGTATTGACACTATGATATAGATTTTTGCTTATATGTATTTCATACATAAGCAGAATTAACATAACCTCTTAGTAAAAAGAAAAAAATCCAAAGCAAGAAACAAACCCCATCAAATGACTTGCTTCTTTTAACTTCATGAAAAGTGTTTTGGCTATATTTTTATTACTAGGAATTATGGCAAATTAACTCACCTCCTTCTACTACTGTCCCCATGTGTCTAGCTAGCTGCAGGAAGGCAAAGAGAAGGTCTTATTTCTCTGAGTGCTGCTGGCACAGGGCCATATGTATCTTTGCCATTGGCACATGATTCTTGGGGAGTGTGATGGTAGGAGGAAGGAGGTGATGGAAAATTATCTATAGAGAGGCCTGTGGTGAATAAACGGCATGTGACACTTCTCCGATGTGTCCAGATGCTTAAAATGATACCTTATTTCATTAACATTCCTCTCCATAATCTAGTTTTTCTAGACCTGAATAGAGAAGGTGTAGTGAGAAACGTGGGGGTAGACAGGTAAGCAGCTAAACCAACTTTCTTATAGCTCCACTGCTATCACATAAGACTAGTGCAGTACACTCTCAGAGAGATTTTTAATGTTCTGAACTTAAATAATTATTTGGATCTGGAGATTTTAAACTTTCATATTGCTGGAAGGGATCCAGAGAAGTCAATTTAAAGGTGTAGAATATTTGCATTGGACTGATCTTGGATACCAGCTAGTCCAATATTCTTGTTTCACAGGTGAAGAAAGTAAGCTCCAGAAGACAGAGTTGAATTACTCAAGGTCTTACAGCAAGTCAGTGGCAAAACTGTAACTTGATCTCTTGTATTCAGAGCTCTAGTCTAAGGTGATTTCTGCTGGAGAAAGATAAAAATTTAAAATATGCAAGTGCATCATGTGACCACCATTTCAATGTGATATATACAGATACATATACACATGTGTGTGTACTTATACACACATCTATATACATGTGTGCGTATATACACATATATGTCTATGAGACAGACACAGAGAGAGGAAGAAGAGGAAGAGGAGGAGGAGAAAGAAGAGGAAGAAGAAGGAAAGGAAGAGAAGGGAGGGAAAGTAGGGGCAAAAGAAAAATGAAAATAAGAAAACAAAAACCTTCTTAGTACTGTAAAGCACTTTGTGGTTTCACCTTTGAGGGGATGAAATGTGAACCACACAGAATGCTTTGAAACGTGAAGCTCTCATGAACTTCTCTGGCACACATGAAAAAACTGGAGGGTTGTAGTTTTGGAACTGAATTTGAAATGCTTTGGATATCAGTATTGGAAGCTCACCACCTTTTCTATGAATATAAGTGAATTTAGCAAAATAACTCAGTTTTAGTCACAGGAGACTAATTAAATAGTCAAGCATGAACTGTAGCTAAAGCTCCTTGAATGAAGCGCAGCACACGCACAGAATAGCTGAACCACAGCACTGATGAAATATGCTCACAGAATTAGCATGCCTCTTGGTAATGTCTAATGGAACCTAAGTGAAATGAAAAAAAAAATGTATGGTAAGTACAGACATTTTCTAGAAAACAAAGAGAAGATACGATGGTGACTTATGCAAAGATCCTTATAGTTTTAAGTTTTATTTCCATACTTATCTTTCCCTCAATCCTACCTTTCTAGCTGAGCTATTGCGGTGACCTCAGACAGTTATAGACTCCATCCTCTTTTCAGTTTAGCCCAGGCTGAATGTCGTGTCCAAAGTTATATTCTTAAAGTAACCCTTTAGGGATTCTTGTCTAGATCAAAATATCTGAGGCTTCTCATTGCTGAAAGCAGAGGTTCTCAACTTTAAAGTTGGTAACACTGTGGGCGAGCTTGTTAAAATGCAAATTTCTAAACATACTCTCAAGAAAATGCATGGATCTGGGGTGATGCCCAGGAATTTATACTTTTAACATGTGCCAGTTTATTTCTGGTGTAAGTACCTCGTGAACAACACCCCAAAAAACCTGGCCTGCATGGTGAAGTCCAGCTGGTTATCCAGAGGAATGACTTCAAATGGTGCAAATTTAGATCTATGCCAGGCCAAAGAGGGGAAGAGAGATTGGTTCACAAAACATCTGTAGGAACTGGAAACATTGGACAACCATGACTGTCACAGAATTTACAATTTATGGTTAATGGAAGGGAATTTGAAAAGTCATGTTACCAAGTTTTTGGCTTAAGCCTGCCAGACATCTGGCACATTGGAATAGGGTCAGAAGATATGTATGTGGGTTTCATCTACTTACAAGCTTGTGATAATTAACCATTGTGTCATTTTGAGTAAGAAAGACCTAACTGAATGGCTTAGCACAGTTCTAGGGGTGGCTGAATGGATTTACTGAAGATGAAAGACCTGCCCTAGGTGTGAGTGGCACCAACCAAGAGGCCTGTAGCTTGAATGGAAAGAAGAAAGAAGGCTAATGTCTGTTTCTTCTGAGGAGTTCCAGCCTTTGCCTTTGCCTTGGATGTCTGTCTCATGGCTTCCAGTGCAGACTCTTCAGCCTTCCTGATATGGACTCGCGTGGGAATCTACAGTGAGCTCCAGGCCTTTGACTTTTGACTGGTATCTTCAGAACTCTAGTGTGTAGACAGCCCTTTCATATTCTTCCACACTTGACTCTGCAGGTGCCCATTGTAAGCCTACCTTGTAAATCCAAGTATATATGGATATATATATATAATCTGTTTCTCTAGTGAGCACTGACTGATACAGAGCTATGTAATTGTTTGGCTAACCACTTAATTTCCTGCAGCCTCAGCTTTTCTGAACTGTAAGTTGGGAATAATACCTGCCCTGCCTTTTTATAGACTTGTAAGGATTAAGTATGTGAAAGTGCTTTAGAAATTTGGAAAGTGTTGAATAATATAAGGTTCCTTGTATTTATTTATATTAATAGCCTATTCTCTTCACCCTCTATTCTTTTTGCCTTTGCAGAGTGACACATGAATGTTGCCTGGGAGAGTAATTGCAGTTAAACAGGCTAGGCCTATCCGGGAGAGTGCGTGTTGACATTAATCCTGCTACTGCTATTTGCAAGAGGAGGAAAAAGGAGTTATATACTAGTCAACAGAATGTTTCGGATTACCCTAAGGATTTGGGTAGCTTGGAGATCTGCTCTAGATTTGCATAATGGAATCTGACTTACTCTGTGAGTGTGCATTTGGCTGAGTCTAATAGTGAGAAAAGCTTGAGAAAACTCACACTTGCTGAAACCCAAAAGGCTAATGAGAATAAATAGCTTATGCAATCAAACCTTGTGCATTTCCCTAAAAAGAAACCATAAAATGTAAACAAAATGTTGTCTTTGTAGGTGCCATAGTTGTTTGGCATAGTTTTCAATTTTGAAACTGTGTTCACTGCTTACAGGAACCACAAGAACGATAGACTTCTGGTTTGTTTTTAAATTGTTGCCCTCACAAGAAGCCTGACATTTTATGCTCTGGCTTGGCCCCCATTCACATGAGCAGGGCTCTCATGTAGGCTTGGATTCACTCTGTTCTAAATGCTCACAATTTAGGTGAGTGAAAACTTAGGAGGCTTTTTTGTGACTCCTTAATGAGCCAGATCCTTCTAAATGTTCTTTCTCTGTCTCTGTCTCTGTCTCTCTTTCTGTCTCTCTGTCTTATTTAGCTATGTTTTTTGTTCCCTATATTCGTTGTTCACATGGGAAAAATGAAATGGTTCATCTTTTTTTTTTTTTGTGGGTACCGGGGGGTCGACCTCAGGACCTCGCGCGCCAGCAGGCACCCGTGCCGCTGAGTGATATCCCCGGCCCATTTTTTGTATGTGGGATCCGGGAGTCAAACTTGGGCCCTCATGCTTGCCAGGCAGGCGCTTATGCCGCTGAGCCATCTCACCAGCCCAGGTTCATCTTTAAAAATAAATCTATTATTCTTCTCAGAGGCTTGTGGTATCTTCAGTAAAAAGGATACAATTAAACATTTTTCCTCCACCACCCAGATTTAACAAACTTTTGCATTTTTGGGATATGTATATAAATAGCCTGTTCTCTTAACCCTTTATTCTTTTCACCTTGTCTAAGTGGCAAAAAGGCCTCACTCAAGAGAGTAATTGCGGTTAAATAGACTAGCCCATATGGAAGAGTGGGTGTTATTTTTCCTGCCTTTTGTCTTTTATTATTCTTATTCTTATTGTTGTTACTGTTACTTTGTGTGTGGCTTAAATAGCAGAATTTTCTTATAATTCAGGAGACTAGAAGGCCAAAATATCAGTTGGGCAGTGTTGATTTCTTCTAAGGTCTCTCTCTTAAGATTGCAGATGGCTGTCTTCTTCCAAGGTCTACACCTGGTCTTCCCTTCATGTCTTCATTTAAAAAGAAATTAAGGGCCGGTGAGACGGCTCAGCGGCTTAAGCGCCTGCCTTGCAAGCGCGAAGGCCCGAGTTCGACTCCCGGAACCCACATACGAAAAAGGGGCCGGTGATATCGCTCAGTGGCACGGGTGCCTGTTGGCGCGTGAGGTCCTGAGGTCGTCCCCCCCGGTACCCACACAAAAAAAAAATAGAAATTAAATGTAAATGCAGTTCAAGCCCTTGGGAAATCTTCCCCATCCTATTCTTATTCCTTTCTCTTTCTAGTTGTAACCACTATGCTAAATTAAGTGAATAACATAATGTCAAAGTAAATGTTTTGACCAGTGTCACAGGATTCAAAGTGAGGTTCTCACCCATGTGTGGAAGTGTGACAGTAGATATCCAAAGTCAGCCCTTATCTTTCCAAAATCATGTGAAGTTCTGTTTCTTGTATAAATATTTTTCAGCTGACATCTTCATTTTTTCCAAGCTGATTTCAATAGCAGCACATGTGGCTACATTTTATTTTTTAAGGTGCTTTTATTTTTTGTTTTTCCAATTTATATTTTTTATTAGTAAATGTTTTCAGTACACAATGATTACATTCCTCATGGGGAATTGGTACATGTACATAACACATTTTCTTTGTTTTCATCCCCTTCCTCTCCCCTCTGTTTCCTCTCCTTCCAGATCTTGGTTCCCTTTCTACTTGTAAAAGATCTATCTCTCTATTTCCTATTATCTTTTATTTTGTTCTTTATTTATATTTTCAATTTCTCATATGAGAGAAACCATGCAATACTTAAGCTTGTGTGTCTGACTTATTTCATTTAACATTATGGTCTCAAGATGCATCCATTTTCCTGCAAATGACTCAAATGTGTCCTTCTTTATGACAGAATAGTATTCCGTTATGTATAAATGCCACATTTTCTTTATCTATTCATCTGTCGATGGGCATATAGGCTGCTTCCAAGATTTAGTTATTATAAATTGTGCTGCTATAAACATGGTATGTGTGTATCACTGTAATATGATGTCTTAAACTCTTTTGGGAAGATACCTAGAAGGGGAATAGCTAGGTCAAATGGAATTTCTAGTTTTGATTTTCTGAGAAATCAGCATACTGATTCCATAGATCTTTTGCAAATGGGAAATGGACCAAGAGATAGAGGAAGGGAGAAGGGGATGAAAAAAATGAATTAGAATGTGTTATGTACATGTACCAACTTCCTATAAGGAATGTAATCATTATGTACTGCAAACATGTAGCAATAAAAAAATAAAAATAGGAAAAAAAGAAATGAAATACATTTAGATTGAAAGGTAATATGTAAAATTTTCTTAATGTGTGGAGAATATGATCCATATGAAGGAAATCTTAAAGAATCTGCCAAAAAGCTACTAGAATTGAGAAGCAAGTTTAGCAAAATTATAAGGTGTGAGATTAATCTATAAAAATCAGTTGTATATTAGCAGTTAAAAATCCAAATCTAAGATTAAGAAAATATTATTGACTCTGGAACCAAAAATGATAGAACACTTTGGCATAGATTTAACAAAATTGCAAGAACTCTATACTGAAAATTATAAAACATTTTGAGAAAAATTAATGACAACTTAATAAATAGTTACACTATGTTTATGGATTGTAAGACTAAGTTTAGTTAAAATGACTGTTCTCCTCAAACTGATTTCTAGTTTCAACATAATCGTTATAAAAATTCCATTAGGCTTTTTATAGAAATTGATGAATAGGTTCTAAAATTTAAATGGAAATTTGAAATACCTGGAATAAACAAAAAATTTAAAAACAATAGTGTTGGAGGATTTATGTTACTTAGTTTTCAAAGTTTAATATAAATCTACAGTAATCAAGAGAGTTTGGTATAGCATTATAAATTCAGATCAGCAGAACAGAATAGCATTCAGAAATAAATCTATACATTGATGGTCACTTAATTTTTGACAAAATTACAAATGATTCAGAGGGAAAAGAGATGATAAAATAATTGAGTACATATACTGTCTGTGTTCTCCAAAAAGATAGAAGAATAGGATAGGATAGGATCTCTCTCTCTCTCTCTCTCTCTCTCTCTCTCATTTCATTAGGGAAATTTGTTCACATGATTATAGAGGCTAAGAAGTCCCATAATAGGCTGTCTGAAAGCTGGAAAACCTGGGAAGCTGGTAGCGTCTGAAGACTTAGCACCACAGAAGCCCATGGTGTAATTCTCAGTCTGAGGCCAAAGTTCTTAGAACCTGGGTAACTACTGGTGCAAATTTCCCAAAGGCTGGAGAAATTAGAGTTCAAAGATCAGAGAATTTGATGTCCGTGATTAAAAGACAAAGAGTGTCCTAGCTCTAGGAAAGAGAGTGAATTTAGCCTTCCTCTGCTATTTTGTTGTATCTGGGACCCCACTGGACTGAACGATGCCCATGATATTGAGAGTAGATCTTCCACGCTCAGTCCATGGACTCACACACCAATCTCCTTTGGAAACATCCAAACAGACATACCCAGAAATAATGCTTTACCAACTCAGCTAGGTATCCTTCAAATCTAGTTAGGTTGATGTCTATATTTAAATACCATAGTTATTCTATATAAAAAAAAAACTGATGGAGTTCATACCATACATAAAATTCTACTCAAATTTGACTATGGATCTATATGCAGAAATTAAAAGCAAAGTTCTACTCAAATTGGTCCATAGATATATATGTAGGAATTAATGGTATAATACCTACACAATTAAAGACAGAATAAAAATGTAGGACCTTTGCTTAGGCAAATATTTCTTGATAGGGCACAAAAATATGAATAATAGTAGAGAAATTAAAACCCTTGCTCTATAAAAGAGGACATTAAGGAAATTGAAAAAAAGATAGGCAAAACAATGGGAGAAAATATTTGCAAATTGTATATCTGTTAAAGTACTTCTGTGCAAAGTATGAAAGGGCTCACATTAAATAGTCAGATGATACACAATCTAATTATAAAATGGTCAAAAGTTTAACACTTCACCAATAAGTTCTGTGAATTACAAATTAGCACGGGAAAAGATGCTCAAATCATTAGTATTAGGGAAATCCAAATTAAAATCCTAGTAAGATACTGCCATGAGTTTACTAAAATATATTTAATAAAAAAGACAATATATAAAGAATTGAAAAAAATCAGGCCTCCCAAATTCAAAGACCCAATCCAAAAATGGGCGTCTGAGATGAATGCACACTTCTCAGATGAAGAAATACAAATGACAAATAAATCTATGAAAAAATGTTCAACATCACTGATCATTCGAGAAATGCAAATTAAAACAACACTGAGATTCCATCTCACTCCAGAAAGAATGGCTATCATCAAGAAATCAACCAATAACAAATGCTGGAGGGGCTGTGGGGAAAAAGGAACCCTTCTTCACTGTTGGTGGGAGTGTAGACTAGTACAGCCACTGTGGAAATCAGTGTGGGGATTCCTCAAAAAACCAGGATTGGATGTCCCATTCGACCCAGCTATTCCCCTTCTGGGTATTTTCCCAGAAGACTGAAAGCATCCTACCACAGCGATATATGTGCACCCATGTTTATAGCAGCACAATTTGTAGTAGCTAAATCTTGGAAACAATCCAAATGCCCATCAACCAAGGAATGGATAAAAAAGAAGTGGTGTTTTTATACAATGGAGTACTACTCAGCTATAAAGAAGGATAAACTGGAGACTTTTATAAGTAAATGGTTGCAACCTGAGACCATACTCATAAGTGAAATAAATCAGACTCCCATGTGTAAACACTATATTGTCTCCCTAGTCTAAAAAAATGAACGAGTAAATAAGATCCAAAATGTACAATAGATATTGTGAAAGTGAAAGGGGAAGAAACTGCTCAGAAGGAAAGAACAACTGGGATGGGGGAAAGGAGAAAAGAATGAAGGGAAAAGAATATATATATATATATTTATATATATATATATATACACACACAAGATAGATAAGATAATTATACTACTAATCCTATATCTTGGAACCTGAGCAACTACTTTGAAGATAACAATACACAATATATTAACCATTGTTAATCTCCTATTATCTTGTTTTGAAATTCTGTATCATCTTTTTTATTTTTTCTTTTTAAAATAAATAAAAATTAGAAAAAGACAATACTAAATGTTATTGAGATAATGAAGGAAGTGGTAATTTCATACATTGTTAGTGAAAATGGAAAATGTACCACCACTTTGGAAAATTACCTGGGAGTTTCCTAAAAAGTTGAACAAACTGTTACTAGACTACCCAGCAAATTCTTTTCCATACATCTGCCCACAACACGTGAAATCATGTGTTCACACAAATACTTGCATCTGAATGTTTATGTTATTCATAATACCTCCCAACTGGAAACAATCCAAATGTCCATCAACTGGGGAATAAACAAAATATGCCATTATCTATGTGGACTACCATGCATCAATAAGAAGGAGCAAACTATTTATACATAGAATGATATGGATGAACTTTAAAACTGTGCTAAGTAAAACATATTGTATGGTTGCACATATATATAATTTCTAGAAAAGGCAAAATTATAGAGACAGAAAATCATTGCCTTTCCTGGGGCTGGGAGTAGAGGCAGAGATTGATGGGAGATGGACATAGTGGAGCTTTCTGATTGATCACAATGTTCTCAGATTGTGGTGATGATACACAAGTTTATTAAAACTCATTTGATCTGTACACTCTAAGTGGGTGAATTTTATAGCATTATAAATTATATGTGAGAAAGTTGTTAAAAGGATACATCTCAGAAGAGGAAGCTGTACGGGGGGGGGAGCACCTTGGAAGGGTATTTTTCTTAAATGATTGTTTCATTTTCTTCCTTTTAAAGTGAAAGTTTTGTTTTTCTTTTTGAACAGGGTACTTTCCTGGTGGTTGTCGGGAAGGATTATTCCCCAGAGCAGATGTACATTACAGCTCATGCCGAGTCTCTCCCTCGGTAGGGGCAGTTGTCAGTGAAGAGTGAGACTCAGCTGGAGATGACTGAGTGAGACTTCTGGGGTAGGCTCCCCTCAGGTTTTCCTCTAATTACTCCAGCTGAGCACACAAGAAGAAAGGCAAAGCCACAGGGAGGCATATTAATTAAAATGTCTTCTTTTTGTTGGGCCACTGTCAGTCTTTTCATTTTTCAGAGGTTACAGTTGTGGGTTTACACTTTATTTCCTTCCATCTTCAGCATAGTTGCATAATGAGAGAATCCCACATTTTAATTTTCAGGAACAGTCACTTGAATATATTAATATGCAAGAATATCTAATTGTCAGTTGGGGCCAAGGAAGAAAAAGTATCTACTCTTGAAATGAGACTATTGGGAACTATCCTGAAGGGGAGCTTTTATCAGTCAATAGATGGCTTCCTTCAGAGTGATCTTTGCAGATTTTCTATTTCCTTCTGGTTTAGCTCATTTATACATGCAGAAAAAATCTTGGCCCTTGTGCTTTTTGGTGTGTAACTGCATTTTACTCCACAGGAGGTATAAACAAGAGACATGAAAGAGCGCCACTCACTGGTTTTATTTTCACTGTTTGTTTATACCTTCACTGCCAATTAATAAAGAACAGGAGAAACATCCCTCTTAGGGGTTACAGAGAAAATATTTTGATCTTATCTACTGCAATTATTGAATACACTTTCATTTGACTAATGCCCCCATCTGTATTTGCACATGAAGTCTAAAACAAACAAAAAGAAACCATTAAACTCATTGTTATTCAGAAGCATTTTTATTTGATGTTTGAATTTAAAGATTACTCTGTTCATCCTAAAATCAGAAGCTTATAGTATTTTCAGGGCCATATGCTGCTTTTATTCCATAAAGGGATACCCTGTGGATCACAGTGGGAGTTAAAGCGGAGACAGTGGCAAAATGGTGTTTTGTGTTTTCTTCAGTGTGCTACACTGGTGTTTTTCCTTGGCTTTTCTGGAAAGTGTAATCTGCATGTATTAAGGCCACTTGTTTGGCATAAATGTTTTGCTGACATGTTTGGATTGACAATAGCATATCTTTTATAGCCATTTTTTAGTTTAATTTTCTGGTACTAGATTTGCTAAAGATTCTCCTATAAGAGCAGCATGCTCTGCCATCCCCTGCAGGGCAACTGTATTCTACTTCCTGAATCAAAACCTCCTTTCTCTCTTTGTCTCCCAGAGAAATGGGTGATTTCTTCTCGGTTCCAAAAGCTTATTCCTTCCTCCAAGCCTATCCTTAGTCTTTTATTCCATCTGGGATGCCTTCTTGTCTCTAAACTTTATCTTTCTTTTAGAGCATGCTTTGAAGTTTAATCTTCTCTATGAAACCACCTCTTTGCAGTTCGGCCCAAACTACTTTTCTGAATTCCTAAGCCTATATTTCACCCATAAAATTCATTTCCAGATTTTGACAGACACCCATGGTTGCTTGCCCAATCCTTTCTCTTTGCAGATACTTCATTTAAGAGAGCCATGTGTACCTTAGGTCAGCCCAGTAAGGTTGGAATAGAAATTTGCTGTAGCATCTCAGAAGGTTTGTTGTCCTAATAAGCTGCCAGGCTGTCCTGTATAATCAGGACAATGAGCCAAAGTGAAAATAACAAATAAGACTTAATTGATTTATTGTGACAGAGCAAGCAAGGGGCAAAAAGTTGAGCTTTCTTTCTGGTATTGTGTTTTTCCTCCATGAAACAGCACTGAGCAAGGGCCAGATAGACAGTGCATTATGGGGGGATTATGTTATTGCTGAAGAGATCAGAAGACTTGTTTTTTATTAAATCTGGGAACTAGGGAGGAGAAGAAGTAGGTCTAGGAGTGGAACACACTAAGTCAGTGTGGAGAAAAGTGCCTTAGCGAAGGGCTCTGGTAAGGACACCACAGAATGGAGGTGCCTGGTCTAGGCATGCAGACATGCATAGGAATATAGCTGCCTGGGTGGCAGTGGAGGCTGTGTTCCAGTTCATGACTTCAATTGTCCACAAAATTGGAATGTACTGGCTGTGTGACAAGTCTCATATGGAAAGTTTCCCCCATGAAGCCGTCTAGGCAGAGTCTTGCAATTGCCTATGATTGGGTCTAAATGGTCACAAACATAATTTTGGTTTAGAGCTGGGCTGCACATTAGGTGCCATCTTGCCTACTTCTTCCTCCATTAGGTAGGAATGTGACATTATGGTTGGAGCTGTCGCAGCCAACCTGTGTCTATGAAGTACAATATCAAAAGAATTCAGGGACTTTAGAAGTTACTAAACCTGATCAACAGCTGCACATCTCTGGATTTCCCATTATGTGAGAAGAAATGAATTCCTAATATTCGTTAAAAAAAATTGTGGGAGGCCTTAGTTTGGACTGTGAATTTGCCTTGGATCCAACAGACCAAACCAATAGTGTTTAAATAACAGTAGGTAAGCTTTGGCTGATTGCCGAAGGTCCTGGAGCCAGTTAGCTGATTAGGTTATAAACAATTAACTAGTTAAGCTATAACAAATTGACTGGTTGAGTAGGCTGTGGCCAATTAAGTAGTTTTGTGTGTCTTCTGTTTTGCTATAAATGCTGTCCAATCACATTGTTGGAGTTTTCAGAACCTTTCTGGATGCCGCTAGATTTGTAATTTGGTTTTGTTTTTCTTTGATCAAATAAACTAGTAAATTTAATTAGTGTAAGAGATTTTCCTACTGATGTATTTAAGCCATCACAAGCATATTTTCTCTTCCTTGTAGCTTAAAATAATCCTAATTGATATACCATTTAGATATGTGGTGGTTTCTCCTGTTACGTAATTGATGAGATCTAAATTATATGTAGTTTATGGTGCTCAAAAGCACCAACACCAGCCATCCTCTTCTACCACACTACTCCTCTGTAATCTCAGTGTACTTCCGAATTGATAAGCATGTTTTGAAGCTTTCAGGTATTTTTCCATAACCAAGGCAAAAAAGAGGGAGACCATAGCATCCTTATTTTATGTTTTAATGTTCAAGAAAGGTGATATTGAACAAAACTCTCAGCTTTAAAAACTGTGGTCAAGTGCCTTGAAATTAAAGATCTTAGTCCAGGTCCCTAGTAATTGTCTCCGATCAAATAAAGCACAGGCAAATGTCATTTTCCATTGTAATATCCAACACTACTCTCCATGATGTGCTTAGATGTTTTTCTATTTGTTACTCCTATTAATTGGGTGTAAAGAAATGCCTAGAATCATACATAGGACAATTATAGTAAAAAATGTCTTCTGCTTCCTCTAAATTATTCCACATAAATGTAGGCAAATTTCCTCCTTGGTAAAAGGCAAGTCTGGATCTCTTAGAACAATATTTTGCAGGAAAAACATCGGGGTTTCAGGCACAACTCTTCGCCTTATTGATCAATACTGATAAACTTCATCAGTTTGTGACTAAATTTTTTGAGAACCTTGAAAATGTTGCTTTTATTGCCTTCCCTTGGCTTATGCACAGAAATTGATTATGCCCTAGGTATACACTCCTGGCTCCTGATACTTACATGGAACCTGGACCTTGTCTCCTAACATTAAGCCAGACTCTGGGTCTTGATATATTAGATAATTTTAAGGGAGAAGAATTACAATGCATTTTGTATTCTCTTTTTTAATGTGTATCTTAATGTAATGATGATATTATTCTTGGATGAACCAAATTCATGCTTCTCTGCTAAAGAGAAGATACAGATAAGCATTTGCTCAAATGCTGATGATGGAACTTTATATTCTCAAATTGAGTTATCTCCATAGATAATGGCCCTATGATCTAATTACTTTAAATAAGTTTCTTCTAAACCTAAATCATCAGTTTTGGTGGAGATCCGCTAGTATCTATTGGCCCAGATCTAAAAACCCTGTGCAGAAGTGTTAATTCATAGCCTCTGGGTTATATTTCACCATGAGCTTATGTTGGAAGGTTCATTAGTAGATAATATCAATTGACAGTCTGTATTATATGAGAAGTATATTGAGCTTTTTAATATCTGCTTATATATTTTTCAGGTTGTAATTACTATAGAAATATTTTATATCATAGAATAATTCTCACAATGATGATAATAGGAGCGAAAACCTATTGAATATTTGCTATGCAAGACCGTGTGCCAAGAAATAATAAGCATTTTATCCTTTAATTCTTACCACAATCTAAAAAAGTAGGTAGAATTTATTATTATACATTGTAGTAAACTCTGTACCCTTTTCCTTTCCCTTCCTTTCCTTTCCCTTCCTTTCTTTCTCTCTTTTTCTTTCTTTCTCTCTCTTTCTTTCTTTCTTTCTTTCTCTTTCTTTCTTTCTTTCTTTCTTTCTTTCTTTCTTTCTTTCTTTCTTTCTTTCTTTCTTTCTTTCTTTTTCTCCTTTCTTTCCTCCTCCTCCTTTTTTTTTTTTTTTTTTTTTTGCCAGGTATTGAATATAGGACCTCATGTATGTTGGACCAGCTCTACCACCGAACCACATCCCTAGGCCCTGGATTATTTTCTGAGGAAAACCTTATCTATATCTGCAAATATTACCTTGACTCTTGAGCTTTTATAGCAAAATGCTTAGTCTGCTCTTTACTTAGATACACATGCCTTTAACTAGTGACTTAGAATTAAGTGGGCTTCAACTCTCTCCTGCCCAGTCCTTGACAGGAGCTTAGTTGTGAGGAATATTAATGATTAAAATGCATGTGGCCTATCCAGTATACCCTTGCATACTCCTGGTTCAATTTATAGTAGCCCTCAGTCTCATGTGAATATTTAAATAAATTAAAAGTAAAATAAAATTTAAAATTCAGTTCCCTTTCAAAATGCATTTAAGTATTCAATAATCTACATGTGTGCAATAGCTTTCAGACTGGATGGAACAGATATAGAATATTATGGTCACTGCAGAAAGTTCTGTTGGGCTGTGCTGCAATAGATAATTAGAAAGTTTCATAAATGACTGCCCTCGGGCTGGGTACGTAGTTCAAGAGTTAAAGCACTTGCCTAGAATTTGTGAGTCCCTGGGTTCAATTTCCAGCAGTGCCAACAAACAAGCACCAAAATGAACAAAAACCAAAACTTCTTTACTACAAGATTAATAAACATTAAAATAAAAGACTGCTCTCAGTTCATAACACATCTACAAGTTCAGATGTCCCCAGGATCCTCACTCTTCTGACCAATTGACTACAAGTTCATGGGTTTAACACTCTCAGGTCTGCTAATTTGCTAATATGTCTCACAAATTCAGGAAGGTGTTATACTTATAATAGTTTTATTGTAAAGTCTATCTATCAGAATAACCAACTGTAGAGACATAAAGGACAAAGTCTAGGAGTGTTCTAAGAAAGAGCTTCCACATCTTCACCCCTTGGGAGAGGACCTATCATCCTCCTGACACACTAGTGTGATCATCGACCAGGAAGCTTACCCGAGCCTTGGTATCGAAGTTCTATTAGGGTTTTATTATTTTATTAGTTAGCTTTCCATTTCTGTAACAAAATATCTGAAATATCAATTTACAAAAAGGAAAGGTTTATACAGGCTCACAGTTTGGAAAGTTTCAGTCCATGGACAGTTGGCCAGTTGCTTTGGGCTTGTGATGTGGTAGTATAGTATGGCAGTGTTGTGTGGCAGTGGAAGCTGCTAACCTCATGGATGCTGGTAAATGAAAGGGAGAAGAAGAGACTGGAGTCCTATTATCCCTTTAAGGACATGCACCTTGTGGCCTAGGACCTACCACTAGGCTCTACTTCTTAAAGGTTTTACCACCTTCTAATAGTATCAACCTGAGGACCAAGCCTCTAATACATGGTCCTTTGGGAGACATTTCAAATCCAAACTGTAGCAATTACATAGTCATGACCCATTGAATCTTTGGTTATATGAGTGAACTTAATCTTCAATCCTCCTCTCCTTTCTGGAGGTTGGGCTGACTCAAAGCTCCACTTCTTCTGTGTTTA
Source organism: Erethizon dorsatum (assembly GCA_028451465.1). NCBI lineage: Eukaryota > Metazoa > Chordata > Mammalia > Rodentia > Erethizontidae > Erethizon > Erethizon dorsatum. Next base: position 57,204,098 of record CM051825.1, on the reverse strand, counting down.
GTCTTTCCAGTGGTCTTTTCTGAGTTAATTTATCAGCATAAATCAGGTATGCTGCAAGGGGACTGTCTTAGTTACTTTTCTCTCATTGCTGAGACAAAATACACAAAGCCCAAAGTTAAAGGGAGGAAAGGTTTATTTAGCTTGCAGTTTGTAGAGGTTTCAGTCCATAATCAGCTGGCTCCAAGGCCAGCTGGTGGTGTGGCAGAGGGGCAACAGTTCATGGCAGTGGAAGAGAGCAAAAGCAACAAGAGCAAAAGGGAGGAGTGAGCCTCTTCTCCATCTCTTATATTGTATTCAGGTTACACCCTAGGGTGGGTATAGCACTCACAACCCCAATCCCAGCACTAGATAGTGAACCATTCACAAACTCAAAGTTCAGCTGCCTCTGAAAAGCCCATTCCCATGACTGCATGAGGCTTTGGGGGAATATCCAGATGCAAACCATAACAGCGCCTATCATGAATAACAGAGACACTTCTATCACTCAGGAAATTCTAAGGATTTAGAAGTTGTCTCCATGAACCACAAACAAAACTAGACAAATTCTTTATTATACAACAGTATGTATTTATTAGGTTGCCTCAAATCTTTCTCGAAATGAGGTGCAGGATTTATGTGTGTTTGTGTGTGTACATGTATGAAAAGTATAAATATTATACATATATTATATATATATATGTATGTGTGTGTGTGTGTGTGTTAGGTAACTCCCCAACAATTGTTATAGGGACTTTTACCTAAAGGTTGCCTTAGAAATCATTTGGCTTTACACTCTCATTTTGCAGGTGAAGAAATAAGCTCAGAGAAGGGAAATTCCTTGTTCAGCTTGTTTGTGACAGAGTTACAACTGTAATTCAGGGATTTAAAATGTGTATTTAATATTCTAATCAGCCTCACAATTTCAAGCTTTTCCTATAACACCAGTAAGTCACGAATTTACTACCTAATACTTTTCTCTCTGCCTTACTTTCCCTAGAAGCCACAGTCTGTTCTTAGGAGACAGATGTTGCACAATGGGCAAACCTTTGTACAAACTAATTTCATACCTCCTGCCTTTGCACAAATGCTGTTCCCTCTGCCTCAAATACCTGTTCTCACCAATTGGACATTTTTAAATTGTTTTTAAATGTACAAATTCAACATCTTCTCTGTGAAGCCTTCTCTGACCTTCTTTCTTTTCAGAATTTACTTCTTTTTCCTTTGTGTTTTCACATTATTTGGAATACATGGTTTCGGTAGCAGGTATCACATTGTATTGTAATTCTTCACATATGTTGAACATCTCAAAGCTTAATAGAATTCTTGATTTACTCTGTTACCAATAAACCTATTTCTGTCTAGGTCTTCCTCATCCCAGTAGTGCATCTCTTTGGCCCAGAAGCTCTTAGCAGAAATCTACAAATCACCTTGATTTCCCTCTTGTCTTCATCTTGCATAATGAATTAGCAGCAAGTCCTTTGTCTAAAGTTTAGAATATTCCCACACTTTTATCTTTCACTTCCCAGCTAGTCTGCCTACCTCTCCCTTGCTTCTTTCAATCCATTCTCATTTAGTAGCCAAAGTTCTCCTTTCACAATGTATAACAGATTATGAGGCTTCTAAAGCTCAAAATTCTCTGTTGGTGTTTCCTTTCAATGAGATAAAATCAAAGCCTCTTGCGGTCAGCAAGAACCTACACAAGTAGCCTGTTTCTCCTGCATTTTGTACTAAAACCTTGTGTGCTCTGTGCCTTGCTGATTTACCAGCACCTCAGTAATACTGGGCACAACATAGTAGATGCTCAATATGTAGTTGCTGCATGAATAAATATTCACCTATTTTCTGCTAGAGGTGGTGAACTCCTTGAAGGCAAGCCTTAATTTAGTTAGGATATTTGTGCCTAGAGTTGCTAGCAGCACAGAGTAGGATGTCAGTGAAAATTCACTGAGTTTTATTGAGTTAAATTTGGCCTCTGTCATTTATTGTCAATGTAAGGAACTTGGGAAAATTTCTTAACCTCTTTGAGCCTCATTTGTAATGTCTGTTTCTCAGAGTTGTCAAGATAAACAGAGGTCAATGGATATAGTACTCTACAAACATAAGTGATTGTTATTTTTATCACTGGTCACTTTTCTGCTGAACATGCCAACAGTTTTTATTAATAGTGGATCCTCGGTAATGACAAAGTTATTCCTTACTGCTCTTCATGGGACTGAGATACCGCATGATAAATTTTCAAGAGGTTAGAAGGATGTTGTAATAACTGTTAGTTCTTTACTGTTTATAGTAATGCAAACCTCCTTGGTAACTTGGAGCTGCCTACAGACACATTGCTGTTGACAACACATAGTTTTTATTTCCCCCATGTTTCCCTTGTGTTTCCATTAGCCATGTAGTATGGTTCTTGGCAGCTAATGATTAGCATCTAAGTGCATTTGGTTCATTAAAAAAACAAAGAACAAAAACTCCTGATAAGGATTATTAGTTCATTTAAAAACTATTTAAAACTCTCAGAAGACTTGCTTTTTTTTTTTTTTAAATATAATCATTCAACACAGCGACATGTTCTAGGGTAGAACTAAGAATCTTTACAATTATCAATGGTTATTTGGAAAAGTTAAATTGGAGTGCAGTTCATGGTGTTGTTAAGCACAACAGCTAGTGGAGCTATATTTAAAAAAATGTTCCAAATTGAAAGGTGATGAAAATTGATTTTGCAGATGCTCAGATGAAAGCAGCCAATTTATATTAGGCAGAAAAAGGCAGTTTGAGATCATTTCAGTTTGGGGAAAAGGTGGTTTTAGATCAGCCAAAGAATAGGCACATACTGAGAGACGCATGCATCCTTTCACCGATCCTGTTAGCAATTTCTTAGCTAACCTGAAACTCTATTTAATGGGCATTAAATCTATAAAGCATGATCTTGTTCAGATATTGTGTTTGTATATATATCAGGAATTATGTAGGAGTATTATTCTTGTCCCCAAGATGATGACGATTCCAAGCTTGGTTTTTAGACATTTTAAGATTGTCTGCCTTTTCAAAATTTCTGTCACTTCCTATAGGTTTCCATCGACTCTGCCCAAATGGACAAAGTTAACCTTAGGTTACATCAATGGGCAGTGATTTGTGGGTAGTCATAGAAATGCAGACAAGTGCTAAAGACAGAGAAATACTCACTTTTTGGATCCTCCTAATTTGGCATTCCTACTCTGTCCCAAGTTAGGGAATTCAAATACAATGTAACCCCCCCCAACTTATTACAAGTATCCTTTATCCAAAATGCTTAGAAGTGTTTCAATTTCATGTTTTTTCAGAATATTTAAATCTATCTATCTATCTACCATCGATCTTGTGGATGGGACTCAAGTCTAAACACAAAATTCATTTTATGTTTCATATATGTCTTAAATGTAGCATGAAGTTAATTTTATACAGTATGTTAAATAATGTTGTATATGAAAGAGTTTAATAATACAGAATTTTCCACTTCAAAAGTTTCAGGGTTTTGGATTTTGGATTTTTTGGTTTAGGAATGTTTAACCTATCCATTCAGAAATTATTACTAATGGATTAATATTTTGAACTTAATATATAAGCAACTGATTCATCTCATTTTCCTATTTTCTGTTTTATCAGAATTGATTGACTTGACCAAATTGCTTATGTAGCTTAAGCTCACAAAGTACTAGATCAAACACATATGAAATTTTTGTTTTCATAGGTGAAAATGGTGAAATGTTGGTAAATTTATGTAAGAAAACCTAATAACAATAACTAATAATAGCTAATATTTATTACATATAACATATACTGATTATAATTATAGTGTTTATTCAAATTAATACAGGCAAAGCACTTATAACAAACTGAGGCATAAAAAGATGTACAATGTGCCACTGTTCAAAAGGAAGTTCATGGATGATCTAACTTAATCCTCACAAATATTTTTGATGCAATTGTTCTCCCTCAAAAAAAAGGAGGAGGGGGTAGTGGGGAAGAGCAGGATAGGTCAAGTACAGAGGATTTTTTGGTCAGTGTAAGTATTCTGCGTACTATAATTGTAGATACATGCTATTAAACATTTATTGAAACCTGTAGAATATAAAACACTAAGAATGAATCCTAATATAAACTATGGTTTCTGGGTGATTGGGATATGTCTCTGTTGATTCGTCAGTTTTAATAGATGTAGTACTTTGGTAGGCCGTGTTGATAATCAAGAAATCTAATTGTGTATGTATGGTAGGAGAGAGTGGGTACTGGGAAAATCTCTGTATCTTCCTCTGAATTTTGCTGTGAAACTCAAACTTTTCTTTAAAAAAGTCATTGGGCCGGTGAGATGGCTCAGCGGCTTAAGCGCCTGCCTGGCAAGCGCGAGGGCCTGAGTTCGACTCCCGGATCCCACATACGAAAAGGGGGCTGGCGATATCGCTCAGCGGCACGGGCACCTGCTGGCGTGCAAAGTCCTGAGGTCGACCCCCCGGTACCCACAAAAAAAAAAAAATAGTCATTAAAATTTTCTCATGAGGGGGTCAGCTGAGCGATATCACTGGCCCTTTTTTTCCTTTTTGTGGGTACCAGGAGTCGAACTCAGGACCTCGTGCCTGTCAGGCAAGCGCTTATGCCGCTGAGCTATCTCACCAGCCCTATGAATTTATTTTTGAGTTAAATATGTTTCTTGTACCCAGCGTATTGTTGGATCTTGCTTGTTGATCCATTCTGCCAGTCTGTTTCTTTTGAATGGTGAATTGAGACCATTAACATCGATAGTTGTAACTGTTATGTATTGACTTATCCTTGTCATGTTATTTTCCTGTTGTTGGCTACCCCCCTTTTTTTCCTTCCTCTGTTTAATTGTTTGGTTTGCCTGCTGGATTCCTTCTGTTGGGGTTGATGGAGTTGTAATCCTTGTTATCTTTTTCTAGAATGTCCTTGAAAACATTTTGTAGTGCTGGTTTGGTTGTCTTAAATTTCCTCAGATGTTCTTTGTCATGGAAGTATCTAATTTCTCTGTTTTGAAAGATAGTTTTGCGGGGTACATCAATCTGGCTTGAAGGTTGTTTTCCTTTAGAACTTGAAGTACTTCATTCCAAGCTCTCCTTGGCTTGAGGGTTTGTGCTGAGAAGTCAGCTGTGATTCTGATGGGCTTTCCTTTGTAGGTAATTTGTTTCTTTTCCATAACAGCTTTTTTTTGTATGTGGGTACTGGGGGTCAAACTCAGAACCTTGTGCTTGCCAGGTAGGCCCTTATGCCACTGAGCTATCTCACCTGCCCTCCCTAACAGCTTTTAAGATTCTATTCTTGTGTTGAACTTCTGGAATCTTGGTTATGATATGCCTGGCTGTAGATTTTTTTTTTATCATAGCTAATTGGAGTTCTGTATGCCTCATTTATCTGTATGTCAAATTCTTTTTCTTTACCAGGGAAGTTTTCTGCCATGATATCTATGAACAGTTTTTTTTTTTAATATCATTTGTGCTATCTGCTGCTTTTTCATTGGCTCCAATCAATCTTAAATTATTCTTCTTTGCCTCATCTAGCAGCTGCTGGATTGATTTCTCATGGTCCTTTGATAATTTTAAGTAATCTTTCTTTTCCTGATTGCTAACTGCAAGCCTGTCTTCTATATGTGAGATCCTGTCCTCACATTGGCTTAATTTGCTGTGGATACTTTTAATGGAATTTTTATTCTCCTGGATATCTGCTTGAATTTGCCTTATGGATCCATTTCTTTTCTATGTTGAGCATTCATGGCTTCCATAATTTTCTTAAGCTCATCTATTTTTTGTCTGTATCTGCTCTAGAGTCCCTAAGCATGGTCTTCATTGTGGACAACATCTCTGCAGTTGTCTGAGAAATTATTTCTTATTTGATTTTTTTTCCAGAGCCTCAGTCAATTGCTTTGTTGTTACCACTTCAGAGAGATCAGGTGGGTGGCTTTCAGATTGTCCCACCTCACTGCCCCTGGGTTTGCCTTGGTGAACTGGATGTCTAGGGTTGTATCTTGTTTAAGTGTCTTCTCATTTTCTTTTCTTTCTTTAGTTTAATTCCTGGGATGGTGCTTGTAAATTGCCTATGATGGGTTGCTTTATTGCTAGTATTTAGAGCCCTTAGGAAATGGCTACTTCTCTGAGGTATCTTCAGTTTTTGGGTTTTGAGTCTTTTGCAAGATCCTACATCTTCCATTTGTTTGGAATGAGAAGTTGCTCTCTGTTTGGTCCAGCCCCTTGTTCTTTGGCACTGTACCATAGTATTTTCTACGCCCCTTAGTCAATCTCAGTCTTGGAATACCAGGAAGAATAGCTGTTTAGAAACAAGGGGATTTAGGAGAGGTGGGAGGGATGGAAAAGGGGATTAAAAAAAGAATCAAGCTGTAGTATGTACATATACCTATTTCCCAAGATGACTGCAAACTTCATGTACTGCAAATATGTACTAATAAAAAAAGAAAAAAAGATATATTTTGCTGTACAGCGAAATACATGTTAAAGACAGGGTACATGGTTAGAAAATACTGTTAAACTGAAAAATTATTTTGTTAATGTGAGGGCCAAAGGAAGTTTAAAAAAACTTTCAGTGGACACTACATTCAAAATTAGAAGAAATTTATTAATCAATAATTTTTCAATTATTTTTGATACACATACTCAAACACAGCCACTGCTGTTCATGTATGCTATTTTACCAGTGGTGGTGAGGATAGATGCGTGATTTTCTACACTTGGTTCATTGGAGGCAAGTTTGATTTTCATTTAATAAGAACATCTCAATAAAATTCTGTTGTGTTCAATTTTAAGTTCATAAATCTGTGCATTGGTTCATTGGACACTTATTGAGCATCTATGATGTGCTACACCTTGCAACTATAACAGTTAACAATATATATTCCATGACCTTAAGAGCTCATAGTCTTATAAAGAGAAAAATTTTTGAATAAGAATTCAAAGATCTGAACAAGAAAATCAATGTTTCAGTACAGAATGAACAAAGTTTTACTCAGGTGCTTTCTGACATAAGGATATATAATATGTGTTGCATTATAACTTAATTCCCTTGGTGGTTCAGAAGATTAGTGATCCACCATCCTATTATATAGTTCCAATACATCAGGTCCTACTGAAAGGTACTAGCAACATACTGGTTTGTGTTACTTACAAGGTAGTCTTTTTGGTAGATATTTGATTTTGGAGTATATCTAAATTTTTTCTAGAACTAGGTAAAATTACATTAGCGTAACACAAAGAAGAAAGACTGTGGCTCACTACATCTTCATCAACTTTGCTAACCTCATGAATATATGACATTATGAAAACAGACAATTTACCTTTTTGCATTTTCTCAAGGGAGAAAATTTTCTCAGCATTTAAATAGTGACTTTGCATCTTATACAGAGGTTACTATCTGTAGTTAGTGTGTAAGACGAATTTGGTTATAATGAATACTATCTCAGAATCCCAATACAATTCTTCTTATAGGTACATTTTTATTACAGCACAAGGGAACTGAGATTGGTTAGGAACAGTAGGTCATGCATTTTATCTTTGGCTCACTCTTGGCTGTGTATTTACCGGGTAAAATTGTGGGCTGAATTGTCTACATTATTAAATTATTGTTATTATCATTATTATCACTATTATTATTTCTGAGCAACATATTTTACATTTGTGTAGGTTTAAAGAGCACATAATGATAAGCCACAGTATTGGTTACTTCTTTGCTCTTATTTAATTCTTTTTCAGATCAGTTCTTCCCCATTACGGTAACAATTCACATGAGTGGGATCATTTTGAAAAAAATGATAAGACTGGACCTCTAAATACAAGCTCAGTCTCCAGTTTGGAAATGTTGGTCCTCCGGTTATGGTAATATTTTCAAGAAATCTTGATATCTTGTAACATATCACATCTGTCCCTTAGCATGAATCTTCCACTTAATCCAAATATCGTAATAATTTGGTGCCAATATAAACCCCCTATATTTATGAAATATGGAACTTGTAACATCTTGAATGTATTTAAAATACATACAACATGAAATTCATCTTCAAGTATTATCCATAAATAAAGGGCAAAGGAAAAGAATCACAGATTAAGGTAGTTTAAGACAGCCTGGGCAAGACGAGGTGCTTCTGGTGCATCCAGTTAAGTTAAAAAATACTCCCTTTTAGTCTTACCACAAACTGCTCTTTCCATGGAGTGATGTTCCTTAATAAGTAGGGAAAAAATTATCCTTGGTCAAGCCAGCATAATTTATAATCCCAGCAATTCATGCATTGCTACAATTACCCACATATGTACAAAAACTTTTTCTTCTTTTTTCTTAGTTATCTTTTATCAAAGGTTTTACCCTAACTTTCTATTGTAGTGCTTACTACAATTGATCTATTAATTTATAATCACTATAAACATTATGACTGTTATTTTAAGTGTGAAAACTCTTATTGTTGTTTTCTGGTCTGAATATTAACTTTCAACTGCTACCATCCTCATTATTATTAACTTTGGAGTGACCTTCAGCATGTACTCTACAAATTTGAGAAGGGAAGCATTTTTTTCTGCTATACCCAAAGATTAGAACATTGTAGACTCTCAGTATAGATATCTGTTGTGGACAGAAAGCATGAAAGTGCTTATTATAGTTATGGGACTGAAGTAGGATAATGTATTGTATATCAAGTAATTCACCAGCATCTTCGACTAATTCAAAGAAACAATCATCATCATCATCTCTTATAGCTGAAAAATCATTATTTGCCCATTTTTGGTTAATTTAAGTGCGTATGCCAACATTTTGAACATATAAAATTTTTATGATAAGATGGGATTTTATATTATATTTGGACCATATCTTTAAAGCTTTTTGTATTGTTTATTAATCAGGGACCATGCCTCTGAAACTTGCATACAACATGATTTCCCTTAGGTAAGTCATAGACATAAAAGGAACATAATATGTAAAAATCCTAACACCTTGCTATGAAGCCATAAATGTGCTCATGCCAGTGGTGGCAAACCTATGGCACATGTGCTGGAGTCAGCTGTTTGTTATCACTGAAAGCTCTAAAAGTTTCACCATTTTATGACAAAATTTTACCAATAGAACCTTCTTATATGTGACACAGGATGACATATTTTTCTGTATTTTATCTTATTTTTTTGTGGTACTTGGATTTGAAAATAGGTAAGCATTCTACCACTGAGCTACATCCCCAGCCTTCATATTTTAATTAAATCAGAGAGGGGTTTGCAGAACATTTTTAATGTATTTGAGAAAGCATATGGAAAATGTCTAGCATGTTTTAAAAATTTTTTTAAAACTACATACAGAATTGGATTTACCTATGGTATGAATCTGAGGTCATAGAATATTAAAGGTGAAATGATGTTCAAGATAATCTTCAGGGCTGGTGAGATGGCTCAGTGGCGTAAGCGCCTGCCTGGCAAGCACGAGGGCCCAAGTTTGACTCCCAGAACCCACATACGAAAAAAGGGCCGGTGATATCGCTCAGTGGCACGGGCACCTGCTGGCGCACGAGGTCCTGAGGTCAACCTCCGGTACCCACCAAAAAAAAAAAAAATGATAATCTTCAGACCAAAAATCTGCTCTCTTACCTTTTTTCCTTAATGCCTCTAGGTGAGGTATCACTACTTGTACGCACAAACCCTTGTGGGTTAACTCCCAATTTTTGCTTTAATTAATGAGAATTCAGTTTTCTCTTAGCATCCATTGTCCCATTGGTCATAGGCATAGAGAATCATATATGCAGGTTTAAAAAGAATAGAGAAATCATATTAATATTGACTTTCACTTTTTTTCCTTATTTCCATTAATCTTTTTTTCTGCCGTAGGAGGAGTTGTTTAGGTATAGATCCTGCAGAAGAAGTGAGTTTGTAAGGCTTTTCTCTCTAATTAGTTAATTCTCAAACTAAATTAGGTTTGAATCAGCAATCTGAAATAAATAAAGATTATTATCTGATGAGTGCTATCAATTTTACTTCTGTCTCCAAGTTATTAGTCTCCTATTTGTTTACATAATAAATTCAGTAGGAGCAATTATGTACTAAGAAAATGATTCTGCCACTTTAAATAAACTTCTCAGCAACTAAAACATCAGGACTATAATTAAAGGCATCACTCACAGCTTCCAATTTTAATACATAAAGGAGAAGGACATGATTAGATTTTAATGAACTTGCTTTTGCCTTAACTATATTACTTTTTAATTTTAATCTGGATATGATGTTTTCAAAACACCACAAAATTGCTACCAAATATTCTTAATTCCATAGAATGGGATTGTAGTACATGTAACTGTCCTTGCCTCTGACAGTTTCTAATCTATTCCTTGAATGTAAACACAATTCCTTCTAATATTGGAATAGAACAATTCTTCCAGGTAGTTTAGGCAAATTACTAGGCCAAAAAACTCTTTTGTTTCAGTTGGCTGATGGCAGAAAGTATACAGTCACGTACTTGGCTCTCAAGGAAATTATCCACTGGAGGCTTTAGTCTAAGAGAAGCCCTGGGTTGGATCTGCCTAAGGAACAATGAAGAAGCACTTGGAAACTCATGACCTGGGCTGCATGTCTGAGTTGCTGAGTTACCTGTATTGAGTCACGATCTCATATGTAAAATGTGGGGTTATGAGGAACACCTCAGATTAAAAATGTGAGCCTATTTGTTAACTAGAAAGTGTGGTGCTAATATCGACCACAATTACTATACCCGATGTCCAAAAGAAAAAAAAACATAATCTTTTATGTACATGTATCAACTCCCCACAATAAATGTAGTCGTTATGTGTACTAATTGTGTACTAATAAAAATGTAAGGAAATTTAAAAGAGAAAAAACTTCTCATTGTCTTGCTATTGTGCTTGGAATTTGTATTATAAAAATAATTTCTTTAAATTATTATTTCTTTGAGCTTCATCTCAAATGCTTTTTAGAACATGCAGACTCCTAGATCTCACCCCTAGCCTACAAAATTGCAATCTCTAAGCTGGGAATCAGGAATCTAAATTTTAACCGTGTCTCTTGGCAACTTTTAGGCATACTGAAGTTGGGAATTGCCCCCCAAAGCATTGAAACCTTTGTTAAAATATCAGTGCTCTCATGACAGGGTGATATGGGTCAGCTTTATTGGTCTTTAACATTCGAACAATAATGAATATATTGGAATACAGTATTTAAGGTTACAGGGATCAGGAGATAGGCCAGGAAAAAATAAAACAGAAAAAAAGATGGAGGTAAGAGAATGGGCAGAAAGGTAGAGTAAGACCTCAAGGTACTAGTATAGTCCCTTGGGATTCATGGAGGCTTGGTCTCAGGACCCCCCCTCCCTTAAATACCAAAACCTGTAAATGCTCAAATCCCTCATATAAAATGACATAATATTAACACATAACCTATGCACATTGTACTGTATATTGACATTTCTAGTTTACTTATAATGTCTAATATGATGTTAGTACTATGTAGAGTTGTTATACTTTATCATTTAGGGACTATTGACAAGAAAAATTCTTTTCATGCTTAGTCCAGATGCAATTTCTTTTAAATATTTTTTCTTTTTCTTTTGTAGTGCTGGGCATTAAGCCCAGTGACTTGTACTTGTTAGACAAGTGCTCTACACCTGAGCTCCATCCCAGTGGAGTCCGTGGATTCAGAACCTGTGGATTTAGAAGGCTGACTTGCTAGAGTGAATAGAAAGCCAAGATAAGGTGTGGGGGTCAAGCAATATTAAGGAGTTTCAAAGACAAATTTTCTTTATTTAGGGGCTCTAATGGTTTACATATGAAGTGTCTCTCAAAGACTCATGTATTGAGGGCTCGATCCCTAATGCAGCAATACTCAGAGGAAGGGCCTGTAGAGGTGATTATATAATGGGGATGCTAACCTTCTCAGAAGATTAACCCACTGATGAACTCATAGTTGAATGGTCTTTTAGGAGGTAGGGCCTTGGAGAAAGTGGGTTATGTGGATGGCTTTGAAGGGTATATTTTACCCTAGCCACATCGTGTTTGGCTTTTTGCCTCTTTCTGCTTTGTGGCCACCGTGAGGTGAGCAATTTTGCTCTACCAGGCCCTCCCCACCATGATGTTCTGCCTTGCTGCAGGCCTAAGAATAATGTAGCCAGCTGACCATGTACTGTAACCTTTAAAACTGTTAGCCAGAAATAAATATCTTCTTTAAGTTGTTTCTCTCAGGTATTTTGTCACAACAATGGAAAGCAAACAGAAAATTGATACCAAGAAGTGGGGTTGTTATGAGTATTCTTGACTCTGATTCAGAAGTCTTTGGAGTTGGTTTGGATGAGGAGTTTGAAAAGGTTGGAGGATGCAAATTAGAGATGCCCTGGACTGCTGTAAGTAGAGATTAATGGGTGATTCTCATGAAAACTTAGAAGATCTGAAGGATGATAGGAATTTTCATGAGGTTTCAGATGAGATTGAAAACTTTACTGGGAACTGGTCTAGAGGCCATTTCTTTTTAACATTCTGGCAAGTAATTTGTCTACATTTTTGTCCATGCCTTGAGAATATGGGAGACTTGAATTTAAAGGTGACAGACTGATAAATCTGATGGAGGAAGTTTTAAGGCAGCATAGCATTCAGGTTATGGCATAGGTATTTCTCGCTGCTTTAGCCAAATTTATGATAAGAATCATGACAAAAAACCAGAGTAGAAGGATTTGTAAGTTTGTCCAGAAAAAAAGCATGTTTAAAATTGTAGCCAAAGAGTGTATAGTTGCTGAAGATATTAATGCTGCTAAAAAGAAACCAAATACTTTGCATATTGGCAATATGAAAGATGTCTTAAGGGCATTTCAGAAGACTCAGGGGTGTAAAAGTGTAAACTCCTTTGAATAACTTTATTTTGAGAAGAGATCACTGGGCCACCCTTGCACAGGGCTACCCAGTTTTTTCTTTAGAATTCACCTCACCCTGCTCAGCCATGTAGGCACTTAGAGGTCACTGCAGTCCTGGTCGAACTGAGCCCCACTACTGTTTGAGCTGGTGACAGACCCATTAACTTTGTAAGTATGTGGGATGTAAGAGTTATGGGATCAGAGAGGCTTCCACCCTGATTCCAAAAGAAGGCCTTGGAGGCCAGGCAATATGTGACAGGGTTGGAATCCTTTCAGGCAGCGCCTTAGAGGACTATGCATGAACCTATGAGAGTGAAGGCAAAGCAGCAGTGGAGATCCCAGAGATTCCAGGAATGTGGCTTAGTTTTGAGTGTATACCTAGAAAGCTCATGTGTAAATATAATTGACATTGTAAACTCATTCTGTTCATTATCAATCTTATCATCTTTCTTCCACTTTTCTCCTTATATTTTAAATCTCGGTGCTGCCACCTCCATTCATTCAGTTTCCCCAATACAAGAATCTGGGAATTGGCCAGTGAAATGGCTCAGCGGCTTAAGCACCTGCCCGGCAAGCGTGAGGGCCCGAGTTCAACTCCCAGATCCCACATACGAAAAAGGGGCCGGTGATATCGCTCAGCGGCACGGGCGCCTGCTGGCGCGCGAGGTCCTGAGGTCGATCCCCCGGTACCCACAAAAAAAAAAAAAAAAAGAATCTGGGAATCATAACTTTCCTTTCCCCTTGTTCCTTAAGACCAATTAATTACTAAATGTTGCTAATTGAATTTTGCAAATATTTCAAATTTAAGTACCCCACCTCCCTTTCATCACCACTGTCCTATTTGAAGTTTGCTTCCTATAGAAACCTAACTGTTCTCTCTGCCTCTGTTCTTCTTGCTCTTGAAATGAAGTCTCACTAAGTTGCTCAGCCTGGTTTTGAACTCATGGGCTCAAGCTGTCCTATTGCCTCATCCTCCCAAGTAGCTGAGACTAGAGGTGTACACCCCACACCCAGCTCCCTGCCCCCATTCTTGCCACATTCAACCCATCGTATGGCCTTCACCAAGTTCTTTCTAAATATCTGTTTGATAACGTCACTCTTTTAAGATGATTTAAGGGTGCTTAAGAGGGTAGGATGTTCTTTCTTTAACCTGTACAAAAGAATATCCTGGTCTACTACAGTCGGATTTCTCATCATATCCTCTGACACTGGATGTTTCAGATATACATTAGTACTTCCTGTTTCCTGTTTCTTGTGTTTTCTTTTCATTTTATGAACCTTGTGTTTTCTTTTACCTCTGAACATACTGTTCCTCTGTTTGGCACGTGCTTCCCGGCCCGTAGCACCATTATCTCTCCGTTTCATAGCTCTTCTACCTGGAACATAGTCATTCTTCATGGCTCAGTTCAAGAGTGGACCTTTCTGAGCAGGGGCAGACCTAGGTCCCATTTCTCTGTGTTGCCTTGTCATAGTGTTATGTATTTTTCCATCTACATTTGGATTCTGTTGTATTTCAGGCCCAGGAAAGTACATAATAAAATATATGTGCTAATTTATTTTTGATACAACATTTTATCTTATCTAGTTTAGATGAAATCACTTGGTCTGAATAATTTAGATGGTTCTTGGGTTTGTTTGGCCCATCTAAATGCATTTATGAAACTCAAGTCTAAATATCAACAGACCAATCACTCAAAGTCAATTTATCTTTTACTTTTATCTCTGTCTCCTGTTCTGAGGACCTACTTCTTATAGACTTCCATGTGTTAACATTTTGTCAAATACATGATGGAGGATTTCCTTATGTATTAGAGAACCCCAGAATAGATTCCAGAGCATCTGCTAATACTTCTTGCTGCTGATGGTGGCAAAACCCTTAGTAGTTGGCAAAATTCTGCATGGTGTTGGTAGGGTCAAAGGGTCTTATGGAGCAAGGTGTTTATTCAGCAATACTGGAATATTGAATACTGTCTTTTTTTTCGGGGCATTTGAATACAGGTTAAGCATCTCTAATCAAAAAATCTGAAATCTGAAATGCTTCAAAATCCAACAATTTCTGAGCACTGACATGCTGTCACAAGTGGAACATTTGACACCATGCTTTGTGACAGGTTGAAGTCAAAGTGGACACAGTAAAAATATTGCATAAAATGACCTTCAGGCTAATATGTATAAGTGTATACAAAACATAGACTTGGCTCCCATCCCCAAGATATCTCATTATATGTATGCAAATATTCCGAAATTGAAAAAACTCCCAAATCTAGAATACTTCTGATCTCGAGCACATTAGATAAAGGATGTAATTCCTTTTACCAAAGTGTAAATTTGAGAGTAATACTCTGTTTTTTCATTTTCAGAACTCAGTAGTCTTCATGACAGAATTTCTGTAGTATTCTCCTCATGCTAATGCACAGGAATGGGTGTACATTATAAAGCACTACATTGTCACATTTTTTTTTTATTTTAAAGAGAAGAAAAAAAACAAAACAAATCAAAAGAAGAACAAATTTTCAAAACAACATAATAGGAGGGTAACAATGGTTAATACATTACGTATTACTATCTTTAAGTTAGTTATTCAGGACACCAGACATTAGCATTCAATTGTACAAACATTATTGGCACAAACCTTACTCTTCAATGAACTAAGTAAAAATGGTAGTGTATCTATCTTAACCATCTTATATATATATATACAATTTTTTCCCTTTCCCTTCTTTCTTTTCCCTATTCCAGTCTCTCTTTCCTTTTGACCAGTTTCTTTTTGATTCACCATATCTATTGTACATTTTGGATCTTATTTACTCTTTCAGTTTCTCATACTAGAGAGATAATACGATGCTTACACATGTGCTTCTGGTTTATTTCACTTATGAGTATTTTCTTGAGTTGCATCCATTTACCTATAAAAGTCTCCAGTTTATCCTTCTTTATGGCTGAATAGTACTCCATTGTATAAAAATACCACATCTTTCTTATCCATTCCTCAGTTGATGGGCATTTGGGTTGTTTCCAAGATCTGGCTATTACAAATTGTGCTGCTATAAACATGGGTGCACATATATCGCTGTGGTACGATGTTTTTAATTCTTCTGGGAAGATGCCCAGAAGGGGAATAGCTGGGTCAAATGGGACCTCCAACCCTAGTTTTCTGAGGAATCTCCACACTGACTTCCACAGTGGCTGTACCAGTCGACACTCCCACCAACAGTGAAGAAGGGTTCCTTTTTCCCCACAGCCCCTCCAGCATTTGTTATTAGTTGATTTCTTAATAGTAGCCATTCTTTCTGGGGTGAGATGGTATCTCAGTGTTGTTTTAATTTGCATCTCTCGAATGACTAGTGATGTTGCACATTTTTTTGTATATTTGTTTGCCATTAGTATTTCTTCATCTGAGAAATGTGTATTCATCTCAGATGCCCATTTTTGGAGTGGGTCTTTAAATTTGGGAGGTCTGATTTTTTTGAGTTCTTTATATGTTCTCGATAGTAATCCTTTGTCTGAGGAACAGCTGGCAAACATTTTTTCCCACATTGTGGGTTGTCTCTTCACTCTGTTGGTGGTTTCTCTTGCTGTGCAAAAGCTTTTTAATAAGATGAGATCCCAGTTATTGATTCTTTGGGATAGTTCCCGTGCGGTTGAGTTTTTATTCATAAAGTCTTTGCCTACACCAATGTCTCCAAGGGTTTTACCTATCCTACCTTCCAGCATATTTAATGTTTCTGTTTTAATATTTAGATCTCTGATCCATTTTGAATTTAGTTTAGTGCATGGTGAAAGATATGGATCTAGTTTTAATCTTCGGCATGTGTAGAGCCAGTTTTTCCAGCACCATTTATTAAAGAGGCTATCTTTCTTCCAGCGAATGTGTTTGGCACCTTTGTCAAAGATAAGGTGGCTTAGTATGTCTGGGGTTGTTTCAGCATCTTCTAATCTGTTCCATTGATCTTCAGGTCTGATTTTTTGCCAGTACCACACTGTTTTTATCACAGTAGCTTTATAGTATAATTTCAAGTCGGGGATTGTGATGCCCCCTGCCTTGCCTTTGTTGCCCAGAATTGCCTTTGCTATTCTAGGTCTCTTCTGATTCCAAATGAATTTTAGGATTGTTTTCTCTAATTCTGTGAAATATGCTGTTGGAATTTTGATTGGAATTGCATTAAATCTGTATAACAATTTTGGAAGTATGGCCATTTTCACTATATTGGTTCTTCCTATCCAGGAGCAAGGGATATCTTTCCATTTTCTGATATCCTCTTCAATCTCCTTTTTCAGAGTACTGTAGTTTTCAGTATAGAGGTCTTTTACATCCTTCGTGAGGTTGATTCCTAGGTATTTCATTTTTTTGGATGTTATTGTGAAAGGTATTGTTTCCCTAATTTCTCTTTCAGTAAGTTTGTTATTTGTGTACAGGAAGGCTATTGACTTTTGAGTATTGACTTTGTATCCAGCTACACTACTGAATTTGCTTATTAAATCTAGCAGTTTTTTAGTGGAGTTTTTGGGATCTTCTGTGTAGAGTATCATGTCATCTGCAAATAATGATAATTTAACTTCTTCCTTTCCAATCATTATTCCTTTTATTTCCTTCTCTTGTCTAATCGCTCTGGCTAAAGTTTCCAGAACTATGTTGAATAAGAGTGGGGACAGTGGACATCCTTGTCTTGTTCCTGATTTTAGAGGGAAGGCTTTCAGTTTTTGGCCATTTAGTATAATATTGGCTGTTGGTTTGTCATAGATAGCTTTTACCAGATTGAGTTAAAGACCCTCTATTCCAATTTTCTGTAGGGTTTTTATCATGAAAAGGTGCTGGACTTTGTCAAAAGCTTTTTCTGCATCTATTGAGATGATCATGTGATTTTTGTCTTTGGTTCTGTTAATATGGTGTATTACATTTATTGATTTACGTATGTTGAACCATGCCTGCATCCCTGGGATGAATCCAACTTGGTCATGGTGTATAATCTTCTTGATGATTTGTTGGATTCTGTTTGCCAGTATCTTATTAAGGATTTTTGCATCTATGTTCATTAGGGAGATTGGCCTGTAGTTCTCTTTCTTAGTTGGGTCCTTCTCTGGTTTTGGTATCAGGGTAATGCTTGCTTCCAGGAATGAATTTGGGAGTATTGCTTCCCTTTCAATTTCATTAAAAAGTTTGAGAAGTAGGGGCGTTAGGTCTTCTCTAAATTTCTTGTAGAATTCGGCAGTGAATCCATCAGGGCCTGGACTTTTCTTTGTTGGGAGGTTTTTAATTACATCTTCAATTTCATTGGTTGATATTGGTTTATTTAGGATTTTTAAATCTTCTTGATTTAGCTTTGGTAATTCATACGAATCTAGGAATCTGTCCATTTCTTCTGCATTTTCCATCTTAGTAGAATATAAATTTTCAAAATAGGTATAGATGATCTTCTGGATTTCTGCAGGGTCCGTCGTGATATCACCCTTTTCATTTTCAATTGCATGGATTTGAGTCTTTTCTTTTCTTTTTTTAATAAGGTTGGATAAGGGTTTGTCAATCTTATTTATTCTTTCAAAGAACCAACTTTTTGCTTCATTGATTCTTTGTATTGTTTTTTTATTCTCCATACGTTAATTTCTGCTCTGATCTTTATAATTTCCTCCCTTGTACGGGCTTTTGGCTTAACCTGCTCTTCTTTTTCTAGAAGCTCGAGGTTCACCCTTAAGTTGTTTATTTGCACTTGCTCTATTTTCCTGATATAAGTATTTAATGCTATAAATTTCCCTCTTAGGACTGCTTTCATTGTATCCCATGAGTTCCGGTATGTTGTACTGTCATTATCATTCAGTTGTAGAAAGTGACTAATTTCTTCTTTAATTTCATCTGTGACCCATTGGTTGTTCAGGAGGATGCTGTTTAATTTCCATGTGTTTAGGGAGTTTTTGTGGGATCTTTTGCCATTGATTTCCAATTTCATTGCACTATGGTCTGATAATATGCATGGGATAATTTCAATTCCTTTGCATTTACTTAAGCAGGTTTTATGAGCTAGTATGTGGTCTATTTTGGAGAACGTCCCATGTGCAGCTGAGAAAAATGTGTATTCTGATGTTGTGGGATGGAACACTCTGTAGACATCTACTAAGTCCATTTGTTCAAAAGTTTGGTTCAGTTCTACTATTTCATTATTGATTTTCTGTCCAGTTGATCTATCTTTTTGTGACAGTGGAGTATTGAGATCTCCCAATATAATTGTATTAGTGCTTATTTGATTTTTCATGTCCTTTAGTACTTGTTTTATATAGCTGGGTGCATTGGTATTTGACACATATATATTTATGATCGTTATCTCTTCCTCTTGGATTGTTCCCTTTACAAGGATGTAATGACCGTCTTTATCTCTCTGAATCCTTCTTGGCTTGAAGTTCACTTTGTCTGCAAAAAGAATAGCTACCCCTGCTTTTTTCTGGGTTCCTGTGGCATGGAGTATTGTTTTCCATCCTTTGACTTTCAGTCTATGAATTTCTTTCTGAATTAAATGTGTTTCTTGTATACAGCATATTGTTGGATCTTGCTTCTTGATCCATTTCGCCAGTCTGTGCCTTTTGATTGGTGAATTGAGACCGTTAACATTGATGGTTAAAACTGATATGTATTGACTTGTCATGATATTTTCCTGTTGTTGGTTCCCACTCTTTGTTTTTCTGCTTTCCAGCTATTTAATTATTTGCCCTGTCTGGTGGATTCCTTCTGTTGGGGTTCCTATCTCTTTCTAGAATGTCCTTCAGAACGTTTTGGAGTGCTGGTTTGGTGGTCATAAATTTTCTCAGATGTTCTTTGTCATGAAAGTATTTTATTTCTCCATCAATTTTGAAAGATAGTTTTGCAGGGTACATCAATCTGGGCTGAAAATTATTTTCCTTTAGAGCTTGCAATACATCATTCCAAGCTCTTCTTGAATTGAGGGTTTGTGCTGAAAAGTCAGCTGTGATTCTGATGGGTTTTCCTTCATAGGTGATTTGTCTCTTCTCCCTAACAGCTTTTAAGATTCTGCCCTTCTGTTGAATTTCTGGGATCTTGACTATAATATGTCTGGCTGAAGTTTTTTTTTCATCATGTCTAGTTGGTGTTCTAAAAGCTTCACTTATAGGGGTGTCAAATTCCTTTTCTCTTCCAGGAAAGTTCTCCCTGATTATGTCTTTGAACAAGGTTTTAATGTCGTTGATGCTATCTCCTGCTTTTTCATTTATTCCAATTATTCTTAAGTTGTTTATCTTTGAGTCATCTAGCAGCTGCTGAATTGATTTTTCATGGTCCCTTGCTATTTTTTAAGAATTTTTCCATTTCATGATCACTAATTGCAAGCCTGTCTTCTATATCTGAGATCCTGTCCTCGCATTGGCTTATTCTGCTACAAATACTTTCAATGGAATTTTTTATCTCTTGGGTATCTGCTTGAATCTGCCTTATGGATTCCATTTCTTTCCTATGCTGAGCATTCATGGTTTCTATAGTTTTCTTAAGTTCATCTATTTTTTTGTCTGTATCAGCTATAGTGTCCTTAAGCATGGTCTTCATTGTAGACATTATCTCTGCAGTTATCTGTGAGATTATTTCTGTTTTAATTTTTTCCAGAACCTCATTCAGTTGCATTGTTGTTACCACTTCAGATAGGCCAGGTGAGTGGCTTTCGGATTGTCCCACCTCGTTGCTCCCTAGGTTTGCCTTTGGTGAATTGGATGTGTGGGGTTGCATCTTGTTTAAGTGTCGTCTCATTTTTTCTTTCTTTAATTCCTGGGGTGATGTTTGCAAATTACCTATAGTAGGTTACTTTATTGCTAGTGTTTAAGATCTTTAGAAGATGACTACTTCTCTGCAGTATCTTCCAAGTGGAGCTTGCTTTTAGGTTTTGAGCTTTCTGCCAGATCCTACCTCTTCAATTCGTTGGGTATGCAAAGTTGCTACCTGTTTGGCCCAGTCCTTGATTCTTTGGTACTGTGCCACTGTATTTTCTGTGTCCCTTAGTCAATCTCAATCATGAAATATCAGGAAGGAAAGATGTTTAGAACAATTATTTCACATTTGGCTATAATGTTAACTAAAGCATCAAACACAGCCTAGAAAATGACAGACTGAGCTAACCAGTTATTTACCACTTTTAGCTGTATAGAGTTGCGGTTATATAACAAAATCTAAAACACACCAGAAAAATTATATGCAGTATACAAGTCCTATGTATGTCAATTTTTCCCCTGAGGAGTTTAAATTTAAAATGAGTTAAGGAGGAAATAGAGTATTGGGAGAAGAGGAAGGAATTAGATGTAAGGTTAGAGGACCAAGAGGGATCCCACTAAAATTGGGACACTAGTGCAGAGGACAGGTGGTAGAAAGAGAAGGAAGGGATAAAAGGAAGAACAGATCACAACCACAATCACAAAGAAGTTAGAGGCGCTGTTTACACTCATATAAAAAACCAGAGAGAATAATGAAGGAAAGAGCAAATACACATACAGAAACAAAAACGAAGATAAAAACAATAAAACAGACAGATCAAAAATAAAACCCCACCAAAAAACAAAAACAAAAACAAAACAAAAACAAAAAAACCCTTTGCCAGAACAAAAACAAATCAGTGAGAAAAAAAAATAAATAAAAAAATAAAAATAAAAAAATAAAAAGAATCAGTTCCAGGTGTGTTGACTCTGCTGTAGGCAGTTACCCTGTGGTGACAGAGTCCTGTTCTGTGCAGGTCCGTCCCAGTAAGCCAGGAGCGCCCTCTGGCGGGCGGTGAGCAGATGCGCGTACTTTCAGGCAGAGACCAGTCTAGCTCGCCTCCGCTCTCAGCGCCCTTTCACGATCCCTGGGCCTGAGAGGCTCAGCGCGCTGTCCGTAGTGCGGGTTCCCTGCACTGGTTCCCGCCGCTCTGGTTTTTCGCCACGCCCCCCCACAATGGCGCCGGGCCAGTCGCTCTCTGGCGCGGGACAGGTGTGGCTGAGAGTCCAGTCTCATTCGCCTGCTGACCTCAGCACACTTTCGTGGGCCTGAGAGGCCCCGTGCTGCCCTGTCCGGAGCACAAGTTCCCAGAGCAGTTTTCGAGCCGCTCTGAGTTTCGCCACACCCCCCACAATGGCGCCCGGCCCCGGTCGCTCTCTGGCGCGGGGCAGCTGTGGCTGAGAGACACTCACTGCCGGTCAGCACCGTTCTCCGCTGCTCCCCTGCCCCGCCGCTGTCTCAGGATCCTCCGTGGGGGCTCCCTGGGCACCAGCTGCCACCGTGTGTCCGTAGAATTGAGCCTCCGCGGCGCTGCAACTCCCGGGATAGTAGAAGGTGCGCGCGGTCTGCTCCTTCTTTCCTTCTTTTTTGTTGGAAGTCACCCATCACTGGTGCCGGGGGTCCCAGATTGCGCTTCAGAACTTCTCTGGGTTTTGGGGAGGCATCTCCCCCCCTCCTGCGCTTTCCGGGTAGCTATATTCCCGTGTTCCAATGGTAACTTTTAGAGAGAGTTTCGCTGCCTGCTTCTTACTCATCCTCCATCTTGAGGTCGATCTCCATTGTCACATTTTTCAAACTTCTTTTATCTTTTACTTCTTGGAGAAACATTGCAGTATAGTCCATGCATCAGTGTCTGATTTAATCAGCTTTAGGGTTTATCCTCTGTATAAACTATGAAGAAAAAGCTGACATTCTTTTGTGTGTGGTATAAGAAATGGATGAATTTTTTTTCCTAGTGGATATCCAACTGTTTCAACACTACTTTTTGAAAACACAATCCTTTCTGCATTGAGTTACTTTTTTTGTCTTTGTCAAAATTCAGTTGAGTGTATATGTGATGGTTGGATTTTGGATTCTATTCTGTTTCACTGATCTGTAATCTATCATTATGAGAGTATCACATTGTCTTGACTAATATTTTGTCAAGAAATCAGGTAATATAAGCCCTCCCACTGTATTCTTTTAAAATCCAGCAGTTCTTAAAATACAGCTGTTCTTTTCTATTCTTTTCCCTCTTTAAGTCACTATTACATGGTACCTGTGGTCATTGTAAACATAAAGCAGTGCCTGTGTGGTCATTGAAACTTGTTAGAAATTCAGATGCTTAGGCCCCCACCTCAGTTTATCTCAAAATTTGGTGAAACTCAGTATTCTGAGACTTGACAAAGCCTATAGCTGATTCTAATGCCCACTAAAGTTGGAAAACCACTGATTTAGAGCACTTTTCTACTCTACAGTTCAGCAAAATTTCTGTAAAGCGACAAATATTGTAAATATTATAGACTTTACAAATCATGTAGTCTCTGCAATGATGACTCAAGTTCTGCCATTGTAGCATGAAAGCAGCTATCAACAATATGTAAACAAATGAGCATAGCTGCGTTTAATAAAACTTATTTATAATAACATGAAGTGAGCAGATTTGGTCTGCAGGTTTGCCAACCTCTGTTGTATTCCATTTTTAACTCTCCCACATCTTAAAACCTTGGCATTTGTTCCATTCCTTTTAGAGATCTGTGTTCTCTAACATTTTAGACTCTCTTTAATACCTCTAGGCCCCAGTGGAGCAGGCCCAGCTCCAGTGCACCCTGACAGAGCAGGCCCAATGTGGCAGAACACTGTTTGCTGAGGGAACCCACAGAGCCAGCAACTGGTGAGTGAGGTGAACTGGCACTGTTTTAGTTCACAGACACACAGAATAGAAGCAGGTGGGCAGGGCTGTCATTTTATGTCAAAGGGTTTGGGGCAAACCCCAGCAGCAGAACAGTCCTGGGTTGCTTCACTGCCAGAGTCCCAGAGTGGAAGGAGGGAAGAGCTATCCAGTCACAATGGACTGCTGGCAGCTGATAAGCAGCCTAGGGGGAATTCTGCTGAGAGGTAAGAGCTAGGACCATCCACACTCTACCCTAGTGGCTGCCTTGGCCCAGTGGTGCAAGCAGGCAAGCAGCCTTGGCCTGCAGTGACACAAAGGCACTCCTTGTGCCCTATCCTGTGGGTAAAAGGAGCTAGTAGCATGAAACAGGAAGCTGTGCAAGGTCTGGAAGGAGCCAACTGTACAGAGGACTGGGAGCAATCTCAGGCTCTCCCTACCTGCAGGCACTGTAGCAACTGGGAGAGCACCATAGAGACAAACACAATAAGGAGAAGTGGACATCCAGAACATTGTCAGCTGAAGACCAATCCCAGACCCCACATCCAGAGGCCAAGATCATCTCCACACCCAGCACAAATCCTACTGCATACTTGGTGGGGCTATACAACATATTTCTGGGATCTGACTTGGACACTGCCACAGAACTGTGAACACCAGAGGAATTTTACTATTTTTCTTTCTCTTTGTTTGAGTGATTCTCCTTTTTCAATCCGGTTTTTTTTTGTTATGTTTGTTTTTGTTTTGTTTTTTATTTTTTGACTATTTAGATTTCTTATCTTGATTATTGTTTTGTTATATTTCTCTTCTTTCTCTCTTCCTCAACTATCTTTCTTGATTTTATGATATTTTCATGTGAATGAACATAGTCTCTTCTCTTTCTGGTTTACTTCAATATTCTTTTGCTTTCTCTTTCATTCTCTTCTGCTCTCTTCTTCAGTTTCCCAAAACTTGGGTGCTCATCCTTTGCCTTACAGCCTTGCTTCTACTATATTTCTCCTCATTTATCTCTCTGTTTGGTCCTCTATCTGTCTTAAATACCACCCAAGCAGGGTAAAATCAATCTACCTAGGGGAAACTCATTGCGCACAAGTTTTGGTAATGTTGAATCTTGGTATATAACTGTACAGCTTGCTCCTATAGTTTAAGGTACCAAATTAGTAATTACCACAGTATGTCAGTTGCTAGGCTGTGCTTAATGCTACTGTTATTGCTAATTTTACTACTTTAGCCAGGATGTCATATGTGTTGTAATCAGCTTTTCTCCCTTATATGACACTACTCTGATTGTTTGGGGGTAATAACTATCACCATAGCCCAGTAATAAAGGTACTGAGCCAAATAGATAGCAACTTCTCATCCTTAATAAATTGGGAGGCAGGTTCTTGGGAAAGCCACAAAGATGAAGAACCACCTACACCTAGAAGACATCTCTGAGAATAGACATTTCCTAGGGAAGCCTCAATATAGTGATAAAGCTGTCTACCATAAGAAATCTACAAGTACCAACCCAGAAAATAAAATAAAAATAAGAAAATAGAAAATGACAAGCTGTAGAAGTAAAATGCAACCCCAGACCTCCAGCCCACCCAGGACAACTTCAGAGCACAACAAATAGAAGAAATTGGAAATCACCCACAGGAACTTTCTGAAATGATAGCAGCAGAAGTGAAAAAATAAATGGAGGTGGCTATAGAATAATCTCTCAGGTAAAAAAAGAAGTGACAATCAAAATGAAAGATGTGCCCAATGAACCTAGAGTAAGACACAGATAAAAAATAGAGGAGCTTAGGTAAATGATGGAAACCATGAATGCCCAACATACAAAAGAAATGGAAGCCCTGAAACAGATCCAAACAGATATCCAGGAGATTGAAAATTCCACTGAAAGTACATGCAACAGATTGAACGTAGGTGAAGATAGAACATCAGATCTAGAAGACAGAATTGCAGTTAGCTAGCATGAAAGAAAAGACATCTTAAAAAATAGCAAGGGACCGTGAAAAATCAGTCCAACAGCTACAAGATGAAGCAAAGGGGGACAACATAAGACTTACTGGAGTCAGTGAGAAAGCCAGAGATAGTGCAAAAACTATTAAAAACAAAACAAACAAAACTCACAGTTGTAATGGCAAAAAACTTCCCAAACATGGATAAAGACTTTAACATACAAATAAGTGAGGCATATAGAACTCCAAAGAGCCAAGACCAAAATAAATCTATACCAATGCATAGAATAATGAAGATTCCAGAAACTTAGCACAAGAGCAGAATATTAAAAGCCCTTAGAGAAAAGAAACAAATCACCTGTAAAGGAAAACCCATCAGAATCACAACAGACTTCTCAACACAAACCCTCAAGTTAAGGAGAGCTTGGAGTGAAGTATTTCAAGCCCTAAAAGAAAACAACCTCCAACCCCAGTTTATGTGTCCTGTAAAACTATCTTTCAAAATCAATGAAGAAATAAGATACTTCTATGACAAAGAACAACTGAAAAAATTCATGGCCACCAAGCCAGCTCTACAAAATGCTCTTAAGGATATTTTTTAAAAAGATAAGGAGGACCACAATTCCAAAAACACCAGTAGTATGAATCCACCAGGCAAGGCAAGAAATTAAACAAGGGGAAAGACAGGGTACAAACAACAGGAAAATAATGTGAGAAGGATAAGCCAATACTAACAGTTGTAACCATCAATGTAAATGGTCTCAATTCACCATTCAAAAAAACAGACTGGTAGAATGGGTCAATTAACAAGATCCAACAGTATGCTGGATACAAGAAACACATTTAACTCAAAAAGAAATTCATTAACTGAAAGTCAAAGGATGGAAAACAATACTCCACGTGACAGGAACCCAGAAAAAACCAGGGGTAGCTATTCTATTTGCAGACAATGTGAACTTGAAGTCAAGACTAATCAAAAGAGACAAAGAAGGTCACCACATGTGTATTAAGGGAAAACATCAAGAAGAAGAGATAATAATCATAAATATTTATGCACCAAATACTGGTGTACCCAACCACATAAAACAAATATTAACAGATGTGGTAAATCAAATAAGCACAAACACAGTTGTAATGGAGGACCTTAATACCCCACTGTCACAAATAGATCAACTAGACCAAAAAAAAAAAAATCAACAAAGAAATATCAGAACTAAACTGAACCTGTGAACAAATGGACTTAGTAGATGTCTACAGAGTGTTCCATCCAACAACATCAGAATACACATTCTTATCAGCTGCACATAGGACATTCTCTAAAATAGATCATATACTAGCCCTTAGAACATGCTTAAGTAAATGCAAAGGAATTGAAATTATCCCATGCATATTACCTGACCATAGTGCAATGAAATTGGGAATCAATGGCAAAAGAAACCACAAAAACTACATAAACACCTGCAAATTAAATAACACCCTCCTGAGCAACCAGTGGGTCACAGATGAAATTAATGAAGAAATTAAACAATATCTACAATTAAATAATAATGCTGATACAACATACTGGAACTTATGGAACTCAATGAAAACAGTCCTAAAATGGAAATTTATAGTGATGAATTCTCAGAAAACAGAACGAGCTGAAATAAACAACCTAATGTAGAACCTCAAGCTTCTAGAAAATGAACAAATCATACCCAAAGCTCATACAAGGGAGGATATTATAAAAATAAGAGCAGAAATTCATGCAATTGAGACTAAGAAAACAATACAAAATATAAATGAATTGAAGAGTTGGTTCTTTGAAAAATTAAATAAAGTTGATAAACCCTTAGCCAACCTTATCAAAAAGAGGAAAGAAAAGACTCAAATTCATGCAATTAGGAATGAAAAGGGTGAAATCACAATGGACCCTATGGAAATCCAGATCATCTATACTTACTTAGAAATTGTACTCTAATAAGATGGAAAATGCAGAAGAAATGGACAGAATCCTAGATACTTATGAATTGCCAAAACTGAATCAAGAAGATATAAAAATTCTAAATAACCCAATATCAGTCAATGAAATTGAAAACATAGTTAAAAAATTACCAACAAAGTAAAGCCCAGGTCCTGATGGATTCACTGCTGAATTCTCCAAGAAATTTAGAGAAGATCTAATACCACTACTTCTGAAACTCTTTAATAAAATTGAAAGTGAAGCAGTACTTCCAAAGTCATTCCTGGAGGCAAGTATTGCCCTGATACCAAAACCAGAGAAGGACCCAACCAAAAAGAGAACTACAGGCCAATCTCCTTCAAGAATATAGATGCAAAAATCCTTATCAAGATACTGGCAAACAGAATGCAGCAAATCATCAAGAATATTATACACCATGATCAAGTGGGATTCATCCCAGGGATGCAGGGATGGTTCAATATATGCAAATCAAAAAATGTAATACAGCATATCAACAAAGCCAAAGTGAAAAATCATATGATCATCTCATTAGTTGCAGAAAAAGCATTTGACAAAGTCCAACACTCCTTCGTGATAAAAACCCTACAGAAAATTGAAATAGAAGGTCTTTATCTCAATCTGATAAAGGCCATCTATGACAATCCAAGATCCAACATCATACTAAATGGCGAAATCGGTTATTTGAGAAATGCAAAGTAAGACAATACTGAGATTGCATCTCACCCCAGAAAGAATAGCTAGTATCAAGAAATTAACCAATAACAAATGCTGGTGGGGCTGTGCAAAAAAAGAACTCTTTTGCACTGTTGGTGGGAGCGTAGACTGGTGCAGCCATTGTGGAAATCAGCATAGATATTCCTCAAAAAACTGGGATTAGAGATCCCATTTGATCCAGCCATTCTCCTTGTGGGTATCTTCCCAGAAGAATTAAAAATATCATACTATAATGATATATGCATGCCCATGTTTATAGCAGCATGGTTTCTAATAGCTAAATCTTGGACACAACCAAAATGCCCATCAGCTGAGGAATGGATAAAGATGTGTTTTTTTTTTTAATACAATGGAGTACTACTCAGCCATAAAGAAGGATAAACTTGAGACATTTTTAAGTAAATGGATGCATTTTGAGAACATTCACTTAAGTGAAATAAATCGGACTCACATGTGTAAATATCAGTTTCTCTGCTATGAGATACCAAATGTGTAAATAAGGAGCAAAGTGTATAAAAGGTATTGTGAAATTGGAACAAATTGTTCAAACGAAAGGGGAACTAGAGAGGGAGGAGGGGGGAAAAGAAGAAAAGGGGAAAAAGGAAAAAGAGAGACCATACTCTTAAATGAAATAAATTGAACACACAGGTTTAAATATCACATTATTTCTCTAGTGGGAGAAACTGAAAGGGTAAATAAGGACCAAAGTGTATAATAGGTATTGTGAAAAAAGGAAGAAAATATTCAAATGGGAAGGGGAATAAAGGATAGGGAGGGGAAAGGAAGGAAGGGAAAAGAAAAAAATGGAAGAAAAGGGAAACAACACTTTTTGTAAATGAGGGGAAAGGAAGGATGGGTAAAGAAAAAAATGATAAAAGAAGAATAAAATGAAAACTAAGCTTTGTAAAAAAGGAGGCAAAGAGTGGTTGAAGGGAGAGGATTGGGGAAAATAAGAGATATCAAGATATATCATCTATAGGTACAAATTACCTATGATGAATATGATCATTAATAAAAGAAAAGAAAAACCAAAACCTCTAAAAGAAGACTCTTAATCTATGCCAAGTAGGTCTTGTTTTTTTTTTTTTTTTTTTTTTTTATGGGGATCTAGCCCAGGGACTTTGCAATAAGCTGTATCTAAGTATCCAAGCCCATTTTATTTGTTTGTTGGTTGGTACTGGAGTTTGAACCTAGGGCCTTCTCCCTGAGCTACACCCCCAGTCCTTTTCTATATTTTTATTTTATTTTGAAGGAGTGTCTTGCTAAGTTACTAAATTGCCCAGCTTGGGTTTGAATTTGCAATCCTCCTTCTTCAGGCTTTCAGAGTGTTAGGATTACAGGCATACACCACCATGCCTGACTAAATAGGGCTTTTTTAGTGCTGAAGTCAGATATTTCACCTCACTCCACCTAGCTGTTAATACTTCCTACTTCTATACTATATACCTGCTTTTTATTTTAAGAGTAGATCATTTGCCCTTTAGTTTTAATTTTGGGCATGGAACATGCATGAACCCTACATGTTGGTCATATTCTGTAGGAGCTTTGAAATCTGTGCAGATCATCAGCCCCAAAGAATTAGCATTGATTATATTAAGTTGGCTAGGGCTGTCATAAAAGGTACCCTAAATTGGGTGCCTTAAAAAAATTAGTTTTGTGGGTCGGTGAGACGGCTCAGCGGCTTAAGCGCCTGCCTTGCAAGCGCGAAGGCCCGAGTTCGACTCCCGGAACCCACATACGAAAAAGGGGCCGGTGATATCGCTCAGTGGCACGGGCGCCTGCTGGCGCGCGAGGTCCTGAGGTCGTCCCCCCGGTACCCACAAAAAAAAAAAAAAAAAAAAAAAAAAAAAAAAAAATTAGTTTTGCATTTTTAGAAGCTAGAATTTCACAATTAAGGTGTCTTCAAAGTGATGTCCTCTCTAACAGTTCTGGGGGAATCCTTTCCTTCCTCTTTTTTCCTTTTTAAAATTATCTTTTAATGGAGAAATGAAAATAGCACACGTTTATTCTTTATAACATGAGGTTTTGAAATGTGTACACATATTGGAATGACTAAATTGAGCTAATTGATATATGAATTACCTCACATATTTTTTGTTGTAACAATACAAAATCTATTTTGTTGGCTATTTCCAGATGCAAACATTGTTATTAGTTATCATCATGTTGTACATTAGGTCTTTGAAATTATTATTCCTATCTCCCTGAAATTTTGGATGCCTCGATCAACATTCTCCGTAGGGAATGTTTGAACCCAGGGAGTCCCCTCCAAATGCTCCACCCTCCTACTCCACCAATCCTTGGTAACCTCCATTCTATTCTCTACTTTTATGAATTAAACTTTTTAAGATTCTGCTTAGAATTGAGATCATGTGATGTTTGTCTTTCTCTGCCTGTCTTATTTCATTTACTATAATGTCCTCTAGATTCACCCAGGTTGTTGCAAATGGCTGTTTCCTTCTTTTAAAAGGCAGACTAATATTTCATTGTGAATATCTATCTATCTACCTATCTATCTATCTATCTATCTATCTATCTATCTATCTATATCTATATCTATATGTACATTTATATCTACTTTTTCTTATTCATCCGTTGGCGGACACTTGGGTTGACTGTGTTTTGGCTATTGTGAATGGTGCTATAATGGACATGAAGGTACAGATATCTCTTCAACATATATATTTCATTTGCTTTGGATATACACTGAGTACTGAGATTGCTGGATCACATGGTAGTTATGTCTTTAATTTTTTTTTTGTGGGTACCGGGGGGTCGACCTCAGGACCTCGTGCACCAGCAGGCACCCGTGCTGCTGAGCGATATCACCGGCCCCTTTTTCGTATGTGGGTTCCAGGAGTCGAACTCGGGCCCTCGCACTTGCCGGGCAGGCGCCTAAGCCGCTGAGCCATCTCACTGGCCCTATGTCTTTAATTTTTTAAAGAACTGTTCTAATTTACTTTCTCACCTAGAGTGTATGAGGGCTCTCCTTTCTCTGCATCCTTTCCAGCATTTATTATATTTTGTCTTTTGAGCAATAGCCTAATAGGTGTGAGGTAATAGCTCATAGTGTTTTTAATTTGCATCTCCCTGATGATTAGTGATGTTGAGCTTTTTTTTTATATACCTATTGATCACTTTTGTATGTCTTCCTTTAAGAAGTTTCTCTTTAGGTCCTTTGCCCACTTTTAAATTGGATTTTATTATTTATTTATTTTCTGCCTATTGCGTTGTTTGCATTCCTTATGTATTTCGGATATTTACCCCTTATCAAACATAGGGTTTGCAGATATTTTCTCCCATTCCCTGGTTGTCTCTTCACTTAACTGATTGTTCCTTTGCTATGTATAAGCTTTTTAATTTGATGTAATCCCATTTGTATATTTTTGCTTTTGCTTTCTATGTTTTTGTGTCATATTCAAAAATTTATTGCACAGACTGGTCATAGAGCTTTTCTCCCATGTTTTCTTTAGTAATTTTATGTTTTCAGGTCTTACATTTAAGTCTTTAATCTACTTTGATTTGGTTTTTGTATCCAATATGAAATAGGGTCTAACTTCATTGTTCTGCTTGTGGATAGACAGGTTTCCTAATACCATTGTAGGAAAATGTTTTTTCTCCATGGTGTATTCTTGCCAACCTTGTCAAAAAAGAATTGACCATAATGAGTGAATTTATTTCTAGACTCCTATACTGTTGCATTGGATTGAATGTCTGTTTTTAGTACGATGCTCTTTTGAGTACTATAGCTTTGTATGATACTTTAAAGTTGGGTGATGGGATACCTCTACCTTTGTTCATTTTGCTTAAGATTGCTTTGGCTATTTGGAGGTTTTGTGTGTGTGTGTGTGTGTGTGTGTGTGTGTGTGTGTGTGGTTCCATGCACATTTTAGTACTGCTTTTTTATTTCTGTGAAAAATGGCATTGGAATTTTGGTAGGTATTCTTTCTTTCCTCCTCTTGCTTCTGGTGTTTGATGTCAATCCTTGGTGTTCCTTATCTTAAAAATGTATCCAGTCACGTGACACCATTTTCCTGTGTGTCTTCACATTGTCTTCCCTTTGAACATGTCTCTGTGTCCATATTTCCTCTTTTATCAGGACACTAGTCATATTTCCTCTTATATCTGGATGCTAGTCACATTGTAGGGACATTATCTCAACTTTGTTATATATAAACTCTTAATATTTATATTCACAAGTAGTGAGTGTTAGGAACTCAACATCTTGCATTCCTTCAGTAAAATAGACAATGGTTATAATTTACAATCTATTTTTTCCCTAACTGGGAGAAAAGATCATTACTTATACAGCAAATGTTAGGAGGGCTTTACATTATCAAAAGGAATTTAACCAAGTTCCTGGAACACGGTTATTGATATGCAGCATATGATAATTGACATCCATTCATCCATGTTATCTATAGTAATTTTTTAAGCTCTCCCTATGCTAAGTGCTTCACGTGTGTCTCACTGAATCTTTACCACAATGATGGTTACTAGAATGACTTCTTTTCACAGATGAGGCTTACAGACAAAAAGTATTAAATTACTTGTTCAATGTCATGACCAGAAAGTGGCACAGCAGGGACTTTAACTCAGTCAAATTAGTTTGGAAGCTTATTACATTTTTAAAAATGAAAGTGTAATAAACACACAGAAAAATGTTATATTGTAGGGAAGAGAAAGCCCATGTTTTCAACTACTGTACCCTTCTCATTTCATTTTGAATTTACATAAAGTATTTACATAAGATATTTATTGGCTATGTACTACATGACTATTCAAAGATTAATAAGTAGTACGGGGCCGGTGAGATGGCTCAGCGGTGTAAGCGCCTGCCTTGCAAGCGCGAGGGCCCGAGTTCGACTCCCGGAACCCACATACGAAAAAGGGGCCGGTGATATCGCTCAGCAGCACGGGCGCCTGTTGGCGCGCAAGGTCCTGAGGTCGACCCCCCGGTACCCACAAAAAAAAAAAAAAAAAAGTAGTACGGATACCAACTTTGCTGTTGAGTAGAATTGGTGCTGGGGAGCAGAAGTCTCCCATCTTTTGTTACATCATGAAAGGCTCAGAACTGCAGGCTAAAAAGATTTATACAGTGTGTTCATCCTTGAGCAAATCAACATCACTGGAGATTTTTAAGCAGGATAGAAACATGAAACAGTTGAAGTTGGGGGTGTTTTGGGTAGATTGGGGCAGTAATAAGCAGAGATTTTGTTCACTAGTTCCAAAATATAGTCATTTGGGTTTAGACCATACGATGGTTATGAGCATGTTTGGGAAGAGGAGGAGTTATTAATTCTCATTAGTCATCTAGTTCTGATTTAAGGAAAATAACCTGCCATGTTATAAAATCCCCCCAAATTGAGGCTCTATCTATTGGATAATAGTTATTGCTAAGCACCCAAGCACATTTTGAGCTTCAATAAGCACAATACTTGCATGAGAGACTCTGGGCAAAAATGGGTGCATAAAGACTATTATTCTCTATTGTTGGATTACTATACTTCATTACTGGACTTTATGAGAAGAAAGTGACAAATGGATGACCTCTGTTCCTCTCCTCTAGAGTCAAATAGTACTTACCAAGAGATTTATTGCCCTTTCATTCTCAGAAAAAGGCAAGCCAAATCCCAGGGCTTGCTTCTTTGACCTTTTTATTATGGTCCTTGCAGAAGAGAGTAGAGTGCATTGTCTGATTTGCCATAGCCAGCATCAAGCTATCTATTCAACAACCAGTGGTTCTGACAGTTTTGCTGACTTTTTATTTGGCCTCTCACAGGTGGTTTTAGCACAGGTTGAGCACTTCTACTTCAGAAATATGAAGTCTGAAATACTCCAAACTCTGAATCTTTTCACATACTGACATGATACCACAAGTGGAAAATTTCATGCCTGACTTTATGTGAAATCAAAATGCAGGCACACTAAATATATTGTGTAAAATTACCTTTAGATTCTGTGTGAAGGTGTTTACAAAACATAAGTGAATTTCATGCTTACATTTAGGTCTCATCCCCAAGATATCTCATAATGTTTTTGCAGAATTTCATAATCGGGAAAAAACCTGAAATCTGGACTAAAGCATTTTGGATAAGGAATACTCAACCCATACAGATTGTGTGTTTTCTAGGGCAAGGCTGTTTCAGAAATGGAAAAATATGGCCAATCTATGGAAGACTGATCCTAGAAATTAGGAAGCAGGATTAAACCCAGTCATATGTTGTGATCTTCACTTATGATATGAAATAGTGGAGTAGGAAGAATGTGGACTGGGAGTCAGGAAACCTTGGTTCTTATTTGGACACTTCCTGAGTCTCAAGCCAGTTACTTATTTTTAGGCCTCAATTTGTTTCCATACAGAAGAGCTGAAAGACTGTTCTCCTACAAAAATATTTGAGAAAGTCAATCCAAGGGAAGTTCCCTGGGATACCATAGAAGAAAACTCAAATATCACCAAAAAAAAAAAAAAAAAAAAAAAAAGGGGAGTTCTTTTAATTGGTCTTTGGATATACGTAGATCATTAAATAGATTTTCTTACATCTCTACAAAGATTCTACAAGCTCTTCCTTCCTTTTGTCTATGAAAATTTACATGAAAGGGAAGGTTGAAAACCACAGGAAGATTGAGTCTGCTTTTTAGTGTGATAAAAACATAGAGCATTAGTTGTTAGAGTGTTTTTGTTTCTCTTCTGTTCAGTGAGCTAAATAGATTTGGAAAACCTACCAGTCAACTGGAAGGAGTGTCATTGCTACATTTCCTTGGCTGTGTTTAGTTCAATACTCAAAGACTTTATATCAAATATATATATATAAAATTTTGATTCAGACAGGGAATTCTTCCCCTTTCAGCTGACCCACTTGGGCTAAATAATAACATCACAATTTTAGAGTGCCAGCTCTAAAGTGATGAGTTTTGATGAGTTTGCAGCTTTGTGATGAGTAATGAGTTTGTAGCTTTGTGAAATAGTCCACATTTTTCAGTTTTCCTCCACTGCCTTTTGATACTTTTGTTTATATCTCCATTGTACCACATCCTACCTGGTATCTTTATGTCATTTATGTAAACATTTAGACTATAATAAGCCTTTTAAAGGCAGAGTCTGTATTTTTGTTACCTTGGTAATTACAAAGTATGCTGAGTTGAATACCTAGTACAGGCAGATACTCCTTGAGTTGAACTCAATTGGATTGAATTCTACTGGGTTGTCTAACAATTAGACAGGCCCGGAGAGTGCAAATACAGAATACAATATGATAGCCATGGCTTAAGCATAGAAATATTCTTAGAGGCATAGCTCCTGGGAGGATAATTTTTAGCTAGTGGTTGGGTGGCATTGGTCAATTCTAGAATCTATGTCTGTTGAAACAAAAACACTAATAGATGCTGCTCTATATTGTTTGCACAGGAAGGTCTCAAAATCCTAATTGGGTTTGGCTGGAAAATGGATTAAATAGTGGAGTGTTATCTTGGTTACTTTTCTCTCATTGCCGAGACAAAACACCCGACACCCAAAATTAAGGAAGGAAAGATTTATTTAGTTCACAGTTTGTGGAGGTTTCAGTCCATAATCTGCTGGGTTCAAGGCAGAGTAGCTCATGGCAGAGGGCAACAGTTCATGGCAGCAGAAAACAGCAAAAGCAATAACAGCAAAAGGGGAGGAGAGAGAGAGCAAGACTTTCTCCCTCCCTTACATTGTATACAGGCTACCTGCCCCAGGGTGGGTGTAGCACTCACCCCCATAAATCCAGCATTGGACCATGAACCAATAAAAAACTGTAGTAGCCTGCCCCTATGACTGCATGAGGCTTTGGGGGGATATTTAGAACCAAACCATAACAAGTGTATAAAGATAATCATAGAGGTAAGGGGAATAGATTACAAATCTTCCTAATGATTAGAGGGTAGAATACTAGGAAGAGAAACTCTGGACTAATTATAGCAGGACATTCCAAAACTCACCATTGCCTTCCCAATGACACAAGTAATTCTGAAAAAGTGACTCTGCAAGTAAAGTATAATGATATAAAATGACAAAGAGAACCATTGCATTAAAATATTTTCAGGATAGAAACAAATCACTTCTTCCTACGTGAAGTGAACAAAGGATAAAGCCAGAATATTGAGAAATGCTCCATCTTAAGCTTATGGATAAGTAGTTCACTTGGAGAGCAATCTTAAGTGACTCTCGAGGAACCAAAATATATCTACTGGGGAGGGAAGGTGATGGCCTCTTCACTAAAGTGGCTGATAATTCAAAGAAAGTGAAGAACATGCCCAAGGAATTGGGCCAGTGGTGAGGCAGAGAAGTGAGACAGAGAAGTGAGAAATCTATGTTGCAGGAGTTTGTGATGCTAAACAAACTATTATTTGTTCCATGAGTTATACTTGTGACAAGACCAATATTAAGTAATTAAATAGGTGGGCATACTGAGATTACTGGTTAATTTTCTTTCCAGCAGGATGAAGGGTAATTGGCTGGTTTCCAGACACTGGAGGGTGCCATGTGTAATCAAAACCTAAAACATGTTCAAAGGTTCTCTTTGGATCAACTCTGAAAAAAAAACGAAAGACTAAATATTTTTGTGATAGCATGCATTTGCACGTGAAGACACATGCATTTTATAATCAATGCCATTAATCACTCAAATTTGTACTTATTCACTGAGGATATTGGAAAGATGAGTTTACTAATTTATTTAAAAGATTAAGTAAACATCTACTCTGTGCTGGACACTGTTCTAAGCACTAAAGATGCAGTGGAGAACAAAACAGACAATCCTTGTCCTTGGAGAACCTTCATTCTAGTTTTAAAAAAGTATATAAAATTATATATAATATAATAGATTATATAACATACAATAATATAATTGATTATAATATACAATGATATATAATAGACTATAATAATTATATAATATATAATTACGATTAGGTACTAATTAGTAGATTATATAACACAATAATATAATAGATTATAATATACAATGATATATAATAGATTATAATAATTACATAATATATAATTATGATTAGGTACTAATTAGTAGTATAAGTTTAAAGCATGGTAGGACATACAGAAAGTATATGCAAGTGTTGACAGGAGGTGGAGAGAATTTGCATTCTGGTTTCTAAAAGCTGTGTAGTCTTGCATGAGTCACTTTTCTCTGTGGGCCTAAAGTTCTTCATTTGTTATATGAGAGAGAAAGGCTAGCTTAAAATTTCTAAGAATCCTCCCTTCCGTTCTGCAGAAACCCTTGAGTCCAAAACACAGAACCATGTTACTCTATGGTAATGAGAAGGCAAAGGCACTTTGCCATTTTATGCTTTATATTTCACAAGCCAAGCTACTGCTGTTCTCTGGTTCACAAGTTTTCTTTCCTAGTTGCAAATAAAATACAAATCCCAGATTGAGGGGCCAGTGAGATGGCTCAGCGGCATAGGTGCCCACCTGGCAAGCACGAGGACCCGAGTTCGACTCCTGGAACCCACATACGAAAAAAGGGCCGGTGATATCGCTCAGCGGTACGGGTGCCTACTGGTGCATGAGGTCCTGAGGTTGACCCCCGGTACCCACAAAAAAAAAAAAAAAAATCCCAGATTGAATGGTTGGGCTCAGCTTTGGTTTATGTGTCATACCTAGACAACTTGCTGTGCTCAGGGAATGGGGTCTATAAACCTAGTGTTTCAACTGTAAAGAATATTTTTGGAAGGAAAGGACAGGTGGAGCCTCTGTGATGGGGAAACTGATTTTGATTTTCTTTTGTTTGGTGTTAGTGTGCTTCCTCTAATGAACTGGTGTGGAGATACTAGGAGAGGGTAAGGATGTACTGAATAACCCAAAGGAGCAAATATCCACTCTATCAGTTAGAATTCCCATATGCAAGCAATATAGATTGATCCTGGCTGACTAAGCCTGAAATAGTTAATTAAAATGTTAGAGAACACAAATTAGAACAAGTCAAAATCATGCAGTAGAACTGATCTGAAGAGAAAACTCCAGCCACCATCAGTGCATCTTAAAAGTCACAGTTTGTGTCACTGCTATCTCTTCACCATGAATGTGGCCTTTCTGTAACATATTGCTGCCAGGAGCCAAGGAGCAGTCATTCATCTCTTTCTTTTGCTTCAAAAGCTTCTAGTCTGGTATGGAGATATCACCTAGATCTGGCAAGGGATTTAGAGAAAGCAAGTATCTAGCATTTTTACTGCCTATAGAGGAGGACTTTTTCTTTCTTAATCCCCCTCCCCAAGGACTTATTAAATCGAGAGGCCTCAAATACAGGAAGGGGTTCTGAAATGAGGCAGTTCAAATAAACAGCAAACATCTACTACACCTGTAACAAGTTAATCCCACAGGACTGTCTTCCTTTGCCTTTGAACCTTTACACTGTGCTTTCCTTGGCACTGTCATTACCCTCTAAAGTGAAAGAAAGGCAGTCCTTCCATAAAAAATGTATGTTTTATGTCATGAGCTACCAAGAACTAGGTAAGGTCTCAAAAAGATGATTAGATTCTTAATGTTTTCCTGGACAAACACTGTGCACCATTTTGAATGAATGCCACCTGCGTTCTTTTCAAATAGCCTTTTTGAAGTTTGGCAACATAAAATGAAAAGGTTTGTCTCCCCTTCTCTCCCTAGAGTTCTTTCCCCTCCTGCGTTCTCAGTGACATCCTTCTCTGTTGACCATAGGTCAATTATCAGACAGAGTCTTTCTGAAGTTTTACTTGTAGGTCAAAGAAAACTGTGATTTTGATGTGGTCTGGAACTGGGATATGGTGGTTGTTGAACTACTGGCTGATGAGCACTCTTGACTTTTCTTCCTACAAAGTAGTTCTTAGAAAAACTCCTATTTTATTTTCATTTATTAATTTTTGTGGTGTTGGATATTAAACTTAAAACCTTGTGCATGCTTAGCACACAATCTAACCACCAATGTACACCCCCAGAAAAATTTTTATTTAAAAATTCTAAGTCTGTGGAGCTGTATTCCACAGCAGAGTGTACATAGTAGACAATCAATAAATATATTTCTTTTAATAAGTAAATGAGGTTTTGGCTTTAGGTAGAATTCTGTTTCAGTTACTTCATAGCTGTATGATTTTTGGCAACTTACTTAATGACAATGAATTTCATTTGTAAAGTGAGATAATTATCCCCACCCTGCAGGTTTGTGGCAAGGATCAGATGAAACAGTGTATGCAAAGTGACTAGTGCATGGTAGGTGCTAAGTAAGGGGTATTTCTTTTATTTTTTGTACCATGGGGGATAATTCATTAAATGTTAAATGAATAACTGAAATAATGAATGGCTGTCATTAAAAATTACAGTGAAGAGTAGAGAGATTCCTGGTGGGTTTCTGGTAGATTGGGATTCCTAGGTTATTTGATGTGATGGGTTGTAATAGAGAATAGAAACATTCATGTTCAGGCCAAGAATATATCATCTTGACTTCCTACAAGCTGGCAGTTTGCTATAGAAAATCCCTGCCCACTTCTTCACCTGGATACCTGCACACCTTCTATAGTATTGACTTTAGGAGTCCCCTCTTCCTTTGTGAAACTTTCCTTGACTTCTCAGTCTAGGTTGAGAACCATGCCATTCCACATATGCTTGCCGTAGCACTTGTTAGAATACTCAGCTAGACTTGTGTCATTAGCACCACTTCAGTGACTGACTTTCTGCAGTTTGGAAGAATGAATGGATGGATTATTGTTGAATTTGTACAAT
This sequence comes from Erethizon dorsatum, assembly GCA_028451465.1. Lineage (NCBI taxonomy): Eukaryota > Metazoa > Chordata > Mammalia > Rodentia > Erethizontidae > Erethizon > Erethizon dorsatum. Next base: position 57,164,282 of record CM051825.1, on the reverse strand, counting down.
TAGACCTCAGAACTTGAGCAAATGTCCTAACCTAAGCTCAGTTTCCTCAGTGATGAGGATGAACTATAGGAAAAAATGAAAATAAAGATGATAAAAAAATAAAATTTAGGGGGCCAGTGAGATAGCTCAGCAGCATAAGTGCCTGCCTGGCAAGCACGAGGTCCTGGGTTCGACTCCTGGTACCCACATACAAAAAAAGGGCCGGTGATATCACTCAGCGGCACGGGCACCTGCTGGTGCGCAAGGTCCTGAGTTCGACCCCTGGTACCCACAAAAAAAAATAAAAAATAAAATTTACTTCAGGGCTGAATATAAGTTTTATTTATAGGAAATAACTCTGCCATTGAAAAGTGAGACAGTTGAAAATGCATTAAAGGGATATCTTTTTTTATTTTATTTTTTTGTGGGTACCGGGGGTCGACCTCAGGACCTCGCGTGCCAGCAGGTGCCTGTGCCGCTGAGCGATATCACCGGCCCTTTTTTTGTATGTGGGTTCCGGGAGTTGAACTCGGGCCCTCACGCTTGCCAGGCAGGCACTTACGCTGCTGAGCCATCTCACCAGCCCTAAAGGAATATCTTTAAATGATTGTCAAATTATCTTTTTCCATGTAAGGATAAATTTTAAGCTAAGGTTACTGCTCAATCTAAGACAAAAAATTATTGTATATATTCCAGGTATATAACATGATAATATATAGTTGACTGTCCATATCCTTGGGTTCTGCACCCATGGGTTCAACCAACTGCAGATCAAAAGTGTTTTAAAAATAATTGTAACTGTACTGAACATGTACAGATTTTTCCTCTTGTTCCCTAAACAATATGGTATAACAATAATGCATATAGAGTTTATATTGTATTAGGTAGTATAAGTAATCCAGTGATGATTGAAAGTACACATGAGGATATATTTCATATAAATGACTTGAACATCTGTGGATTTTGGTATCCCTGGTGGTCTTGGAACCGATACCTTGTGGATACTGAGGAACAACTGTTCACTTCCACCATGCTAAAAAATGACTATAGCAATAACCTAAAAGGGTCATAGGGAGCTTGCTTGAAGTACCCCAAAGACCATTTGGGTTTTGGCTCAGGGTCAGATGTTTTGCTTACTTTGTGCCTGTAACTAGTTTTACTATGTTGGGTGGAGATTATAAACTGATAGGATTTTAAATATCTCTGGAGAAATCGCAGGCTGGAGAAACTAAGGAAATTGTCAGGAAGAGAGATTAGGGATTAGAAGAAATTCTAAAGATATGTTCTTCTGTCATCCATGAGGCCATAAGTAGCAGTGACATTACTCAATAGTGCTTTCAGAGTTAAACTTCTGAGTTTAGTTGAGGGAGTCGGTTTGAACATGAGGAGTGGGAAGAACCAGATTGTTGTAATCACCATATCTGGTAGTGTAACAGGATACAAAATCAACATTCAAAAATCAATTTTGTTCTTGTACACAAATAAGCTCACCAAGAGAGAAACTAGGGAAATAATGCCTTTCAAAATAGCATCAAGAAAAATGAAATACTCAGGAATCAATCTAACCAAGGAAGTGAAAGACCTCTACATAGAAAACTGTGTACTCTGAAAAAAGAGATCAAAGAGGATATCAGAAAACAGGAAGATATCCCCTGCTTTTGGATAGGCAGAACCAATACAGTAAAAATGGCCATACTTCCATAACAGTTACAGAGATTAAGGCAATCCCATTCAAAATACCAATAGCATACCTACAGAACAAGAAAAAACAATCTTAAAATTCATATGGAGCCAGAAGAGACCTAGAATAGCAAAAGCAAATCTGGGCAATAAGGACAAGGCTGGGGGCATCATAATCCCTGATTTGAAGATGTAATAAAGTCTACAGCCATACCATCCTGAGTGTGCCTGATCTCTTCTGAAGTTGTACTAAAAAGCTACAGTGGTAAAAACAGCATGGCATTGGCACAAAAACAGACAGGTGGATCAGTGGAACAGAATAGAGGATGCAGAAACAACTTCAGGCACACTCAACTATCTTATCTTTGAAAAAGGGCCCAAACACATTCCCTGGAAGGAGGATAGTGTCTTTAATACATGGTACTGGGAAAACTGGCTTTCCACATGCCAAGGATTGAACCTAGACTCATATCTCTCACCATGCACCAAACTAAAATTGAAATGGATCAAAGATCTAAATAGTGAAACAAAAACATTTATTTTGGTGGAAGATAGAATAGAAAAACTTGAAAACATATATGTAGGAAGACTTTATGAACAAAATTCTAATTACACAGGAAATAGTACAAAGAATCAACAAATAAGATCACATCAAATTAAAAACTTTTTCACAGAAAAGAAATCACCAATAGAGTGAAGAGACAACTCTCACAGTGGGAAAATTTTTTACCAGCTAGTCCTCAGCCAAAGGACTAATATCTGGAATATATAAAGAACACAAAAAACTCAGACCCCCCCAAATTTAAAGACCCAATCCAAAATTGGGGATCTGAAATGAAGGCACTTCTCAGATGAAGAAGTACAAACAGCAAATAAATATATGAAAAAAATGTTCCACATCACTGGTCATTTGAGGAATGTAAATTAAAACAACACTGAGATTCTGTCTCACTCCAGAAAGAATGGCTATCATCAAGAAATTAACCAATAATAAATGCTAGTGAAGCTGTGGGGAAAAAGGAACCCTTCTCCATTGTTGGTGGGACTGTAAATTGGTACAACCACTATGGAAATCACTATGGAGATTCCTCAAAGAGCTAAAACTAGGGCCGGTGAGATGGCTCAGCGGCTTAAGCGCCTGCCCGGCAAGCGCGAGGGCCCGAGTTCGACTCCCGGATCCCACATACGAAAAAGGGGCCGGTGATATCGCTCAGCGGCACGGGCGCCTGCTGGCGCGCGAGGTCCTGAGGTCGACCCCCCGGTGCCCACAAAAAAAAAAAAAAAAAAAAAAAAAAAGCTAAAACTAGAGGTCCCATTTGACCCAGCTATTCCCCTTGAAAGTATCTTCCCGAAAGTTTTAAAAGCATCATATCACAGTGATACATGCACACCCTCATTTATAGCAGCACAATTTATAATAGCTAAATCTTGTAAACAGCCCATATGCCCATCAACAGATGAATGTATAAGGAAAATGTGGCTTTTAAATGCAATGGAGTACTACTGTGCCATAAAGAAGGATAAACTTGAGTCTTTTTTTAGGTAAATGGAGGAACCTTGAGACCATAATCTTAAGTATAATAAACCAGACACACAGGTGTTAATTTTTCATTGTTTCTTTTGTGTGAGAAACCCAAAAGATAAAGAAGGAGCAAAATGGGGAATAGATACTGGGAAATATGAAGAACATGTTCAAATGGGAAAGGGGAGGGAAGAAAGGGAAAAAGAACTTAAAAAAAAAAAGAGAATGGAAGGAAATAATGGAAACAAAACTTTTGTAAATGGGGACAGGGTGAAGGGTCAAAAGGGGAGGGAAATTGGAAAAAAAGAATTAAGATATATTATGTGCAGACATAAATTCCCCATGATGAATGTGATCATTTTGTATGACAAACATGTACTAATAAAAATAAAGATTAAAAAGAATAAACATATATATCAGTAAACCAAATATCTAGAGGCTAAACTTTATCTAAGACCTCCCAGTGAAGTCCACTATTATAAACATGGGCCTGTTGAAGGCACACATTAGGCAGAGCAAATAAGTTGTTCAGACATAACATCAACTGAAGGAAGCAAACTTTATTGGCCTCTTATCATCATCACTCTGCTTCACTTCTGAGCACAAAGTAACACTGTAAACTCAGGCCAGAGAGCAACCTCCCATGTGGGAAACTCCCAATTTTTCTCACCCAAAATTGTAATACAAGCTAATTTTGGAAATGGTAGTAATACGTCCACAGATTACAATTGTGCCAAGTGTGAGTGCATGGGGAGTTGCTTCTTGTTTGGGAATTATCTGTGATATATACAAAGATTTTGGAGTGCAGATATGCTAGATTAGTCTAGAAGGAAATTTCTAATGAAGTGATTCACAGAAGGAATGCATTGCCTCAAGAACCTATTATGGTTGTTACCTCATTATGTGGGCTCAGTGAACTGTGTAGGGATGTGGTAGAGAGGTTTCAAGTATTGAATAGGACTAGACTAGCTGTACTGGTATTGTGCCTTAAACTGAGCAAGGTTTTAAAAATCAATGTTTAAAGAGAAAATGGTGCACGAAGTTATCCTCAAAAATCACTTGAGAAGACACCATTATGGGCAATCACAAACTTTCTCAGCAGGTTCAATGATTCTCTTTCCCCCTCTATCCTTGAGAAAACTGCTGTTTCTCAATTTGATCAACAGTTTAGATCGGTCAGGTGGCCCACAGTAAGAAAGTAATAGAGTATCTTTAAACCCTATAAGTAGAACATCACTCTTAGGGCTATTGAGATGAAAGTTCTGGAGAGCTCCAGAGTTCCTGAGGAACTCAAGGGGTAGAACCAAGAAAGCTAAGTGTCCAAGAATACAGTTGATTTCACTTCTTTTCTCTCTGGTCTCTCTTTCACATCAGGTTATAGGTTTAACTAAGCGGAACAGTTGGTTAATGTTCTACCCTCCTTAAACTGTTAGTTTTTCCCCCTCTTTACCTCTCTCTTTGTGAACTTTCAGTATATAGAGTTAACTTTGGGTAAGTAAATGCTCAGCTGATATGACCTCTGTATAAACGTTCTTTCAAATGTGAGATTTTATGATTTCTGCCCAGCGGATCTATAGAGATTTAGTTTAAGAAATTAGTTAATGCTTGAGCCCAGGATTAGAAAATTACAATCTAGTTCAAGAATCAAATGTGGCCAGGTGAGGTGACAAATGCCTGTAATCCCAGCACTGGGGAGGCTGAGACAGGAGGATCACTGTGAGTTCAAGGCCAGACTGGACTACATAGTGAGATAGTGAGTTCAAGGCTAGCCTGAACTGCACAATGAGACCCTGTCTCAAAAAAGAAAAGAAAAGAAGAGAATCAAATGTGGCCCATTGTTTGTTTTTGTAAATAAAGTTTTATTAAGACACAGCCATGTCTATTTGCCTATACATTGTGGGTGAGTTTGAGCTACAATGGCAGAGTTGAGTAATCATAACCAAGATTGCATGGCCTGTAATGGCTAAAATATTTATCTGGCCTATTGTAGGAATTGGTTTGCTTTTCCCTGTGTTAGCCTTTTTGAGGGACGGGGTAAGAAACTATACATATACTTATCTACTTGCACATGAAATGGCTTCCTGTCAGGCAGATGTTTATGGAGAAGTAACTCATTTGTGTAAGTATCCTCACCCAGAAGATTATGTGTTTGTTTGTTTTTATTTTCAGTTACTAAACCAAAGCAAAGAACTTCCATAAACAGAATTCATGAAACATTACGTATAATGATATCAAAACTGCCAATAAAAACCAACCCTTATCTCTTGGGTGACAAATTCTGCAAGTGATTATGGCTTAAGAGAAAGATATTTATCTCAACTCTTGTCTCAACAGCAGCCATTCTCTGCTGGGATTAGGGTGCAGTTTAATTTGTATTCAAAGATTTCAGATTAGGCAAAAAGAAATGTTTGTTTACCAGAGGGATAGGAACTATACCTGTGTGTGTGGAAATGCTGATATTGAACC